>OY728164.1:1135827118-1140627118 GCA_963277665.1 Viscum album | reverse complement strand
GTGGAAGAAGAAATAAAGATGAAAGAATTGGTAACGGTAATTACCTCTTCTTTGAAGCGCCTCTTTGAGACCTCCTCTTAGGGCACTAAAATTGGTCTTTGAGGAAGACCAGAACCTCTAGGATGTTTCTAGGGAAGTGTAGAAGAGATTTTGGCAGGGTTTGGCCGAGCTTGAGTGCTCAAATTGGTGTGAGGAGGAGGGGGAGGAGGTGTCCTTTTATAAGGGAGGAGAGGGGCACCTTAGGAATATCTCAAAATATTATTTTATATTAAAGTCAAAATCGGTTTATAATGGTTCCAAAGGGTCTTATTTCGAAGCTAATGTGGGGAAGGGTCTAAATCCTATCAACCAATAGGATTTAGACAAGTATAGGGTATTATTTTAACCTTATCAATTAGATTTAACTCTAAGTTAAATAATTTAACTTTTACCATGTCTTTTTTTTTCTTTCACTATATGGGTAATACACTTACTATAACATGCCAAACGAACCCCAAATTGTTTATAATTAATATATATATCCTTATCTAAGTCATTTGGTCGAACCTTAGATTTTTAGGAATAAAATAACAATTAATAATATAATATTTTATTTAAAAACTATTTTGTGTCAATTTTGACACTATTTGATATATGATTTTTGTGAAAGTCATAACAGAATTATATGTTCGAACCAAGTTGATTAAATCAACAATAATATATCATAGTAACCTTTAAAATTAGTGGAATTCATAAAAAGTCTTAAATTACATTTATTTTGGTATTTATATTATCAATTATGTCAATATTTCATTAATAAGATAATTACTGCATCATCTTTAAGTCATATATAAATTAACTTATTTGATGTCTAAAAATTACAAATAAAATACCATCATGTAGGAAATCGTTTTAGATTTCTAATGAATATTTACAATCGAATTTATCTTATGTATAACCCCATATTAAAAATGATTTACTTATTAAACATTGATTTTAACTATTTTAACCCTTCTTTAAATAAATTAATAATAAATGTCCTAATCTAATCCATGTGGGCCTAAATGGTCATATTTTATTCCTAAGTTTGTTCTTGGTCGAATTACACTTGTCCAATAGAATTACGACATGTGTTAGGGTATTATTAATATCATATTTACCCTTAGTTACCCTATTTACTATTAACCGCGGTAAAAATCGTAAAAAGTTACTATTCACCAAAAAATTATGTTTATCTCATTGAACCACATTTTACTTACTGATATCAACCGTGTCTGTTGGATTTTTGAAATTCCATTCACAGAAGCGGTAAAATTATGTTTTATGCAAAATTCAGTTTTTTAACTACCACTTAGTAGTTTCACTATTCATCAAAAATTGATGTTTTTCAGAACAATGCCAAAATTTCATCCTAAGCTATATTTCATATTCCGAATTCAAAAATGAAGTCTATTTTACCAAATTCATAACATAAAAGTTGTATTAATTAATTTTATAATTAAATCCCACTATTAAAACAAATAGCGTGTTTTTAAGAAACAATATCTATCAAAAGATTGACACTTGATTATGTCTGGTTTAAATGTGAAATTACATCCAATGACCAACATTGTATTAAATTGTAAAAATATATTCTAAATATACTTTAAAACCACCCAAATTAATGATTTATCACTATTAATTATTTCGATTAAAAAAGTTGTTTTTAATTATAATTTAGTAATTTTCACTATTCATCATAAAATAAAAGTTATCCGAAAAGTACCAAAATTTAACCTTATGCTAAATTCGATGCTCCGAATCCAAAAATGAAGTTCATTTTGAAAAATAAAATTTACAGATTTTCAAAAATTGGTTATTACTATTCATAACGGCTAGTTTTAATAATATTTTAATAGCATATCGTTGTTTAGTGAAACTCGGTATTGCGTATTACACACGCTATCGAGGAAGGTTGCGAATGCGTGTAATGCAAGGAAAGTCAAGGATGCGTGTTGTGAAAGCTCCTTTTGGTGTAGCGTACAACACAAGACATTAATAAAATTAAAATGATTATTTTTCATAAAATCTCGGGCTGTTACAAAGAAACCAGATTTAAAACATTTATTTACTTATTCAAAAATATAGGTACACCATACTTTCACTTGAATGTTATTTTTATACTATCATAGGTAAGGTTACAATTCATTAGGGTAAATCACTATTCACAAGGGTATGTTATGAATCATAAGGGTATGTTAATATTCACCAAGAATTATTTTTTTCTTACCAGACTCTAAATTACATACTAATTGCAACCATGTATGTTAGTTTTTCAAAATTTCAAACATAGAAGTGACAAAATTCTGTGTAAAGTTCACTATGAACTTAGTAGTTCATTATGATGTGTTTTCATGTGATTTTATAACATATTTATAATGTAGTTTCCATTGAAAACATTTGGTCATTACATTAGTGGTGTCTTATTGAGTATATCTGACACCCTTTCTAGACCACTCTTTGGTGCATGGACATTAGTCGTCTTGTTGCAATTTAGGATTCTAGACTATGATTTTTGTTGTTTCTATTTATGTAATAGTACTAAACATGGGAGGTAGGTATTAGTAACTAAGCATGTACATGGGATACCTTCCAAAGTTGGAGTTTTTTATTTTATTTTATTAATTTCCTCTGTCTATTCCTTTCATATATATATCTTCTGATGTATTTTGTGCTGCATGTACATTATATCATTTTCATGAATGATAATTTATAAATTTATTATTGATTATTAGTAGTTAGTATATTGATATATGTTTTAGCAATATATATTTATATTTTATTTTTGTACTAATCTAGTGGGTATGATCACCACACTATACCGTCATTAGACCACTACAACTTGTCAATGGCCTCTGGTGTATAGGGAGTTGTGCTTGAGGTCATGTAACCAACCGGCTTGGGGAACCATTTTAGTGGCACCTGATTTGGGAAGTTACAATTTGGTATCAGATATATTATTTTCCTTTTTTTAATATTTTGGGATGGTATGAATGATACCAGGATGTGTTGAAACTTATTAAATATCCTATTTATGGGTTTCACGAACCAACTATCAAGGGAAAGATCAGGTTTCTAGTGATGATATGGTTATTCTATATATTATAGTTTGTTATTATTTCACCTGGGCTGAGTTTTTTTCATCTACTATTTATTTATTTATAAGATTTACCTCTTGGAATTGTATGACAGGAAATGGAATTTGGTCATGAATTATCTTAGGCATATTGAAATTCTCATGCCATGCATATGCAATGCCATGTAGTTTTCATTTCATGATTTCCTAATACATGATAGATGTGTTTGGTCTGTTTTATTATCATTTATAGTTCTACACCATACAATGTGTTATTATTAAACATAGATTTTTGTGTAATTTAATTTTGTGTTTCCCTACATACATGACTATATTCTCTTCTTATGTAGTATATTTTCATGATAATTACCATGTTTACTGTTATTATAACTCTATGATATCTTATTTTGATATAGTTATGACATATTAATATTTCATAAAGTATATACATCATCTGAAACCATATTTTCCCATATAAATTGTTGGTGTAACCTTAATTATCCAATCATTACATGTTTTATCCATAGACCATTGGTTCCATGGGAAAAAGTATTTATGGTTTCAATTAAATTTTTGGAAAATTGTTTAATTTATAAAATTCATAAACCTTTATAAATTATATAATTGTCAATCGTATAATTGAACCATCATGTATGAAAATGTCATATTCTTGGAATGAAGATAAAAACCTGGTTTCAATTACATGAATTCCAATTATAATATATAAAGGTATGTACCATTATAACATGGGAATAGTAATTCATTTAATAGAACCATTATTATTATAAATGTATGCTAAATTGAAATTATTATAGAAAATGGATGAATTTATGAAGAATAGTAACATTGTACCTTCTACATGATAATCTATATGACTAAATTCTTATATGCACAACTGAACCCAAGTAGGTCAGTTGGGGCATTTTACTTATGAGATAAACCCATTATGGGTGCGATGAATTATGAAAGAAATATTTTTATTGGTCAAATTTGAATGGGATTCCAATTGTAATTTATAGAGAAATGGATCCATAAATTTGGAAGGGCTTCCCATATAACTAGGCCAATATTTGATTTATGAGACCCTCATTGGTCTTCTTTTCATTTGAATTCCTTTGAGAATAACCCCATGGGGGTATGGTTACACTAATGGGATGTTTATTTAGTGTTTTTAACATGATTATATGGTGTTACATAGAAACATATGGTGAAATAATACTTGACTTATTCCCTTGAAAATTTATAATGACATGTTTTATGCTTTTGATTTTTTTATTTATGGTTATTAGTTATTTTATATTATAAATTACAACCTAAAGTTTGTTTTATTTTATATCATGGAAATTTAATTTTTTAACTAATCAAATTTTTTATAACATAAGGATAAATTAAGTGTCTATTTTATTTTTTATTGATAAATTCAACTTGATATCCCTTGTTTAGGAGATTCTATAAATGATGTGATAAATGAGAACCATTTAAATTCGATAAAAATGAAACCGTATATAGCTTTATTAGATAAGAAACCTTGTGTAAGGGTTATATTTAGACTTACATGAGATGCAAATTTAATGGGAATGTGAATTTTTAAAATATGTCCTAGTTGGAATTTTAGGTTATTGGTTAAACATAAAATATGGGTGGTATATCCTAGTTAATTTTTTTTTTAATCTAGTTTAAAATTTTATTCCCTATGTTAAATGAGGAATCTACCCATTGTATTAGTACCCTTGGATATCTTAAGCTAATAAGATTTTACCCGTGTCTATGCCTAGATGTTGTAACCCTATTAGGTTAGATATGATTATTTTATCAAGGGAAACCTATGAGAGAGGTTGGACCTTGGGTAAATTATCCTTAATTGAAGTGACCTTGGTTTATATTCCTGTTTCTAGACCGATGCATGGAGTGCGATTAGACTTTCCGTTTTCGGAACAATGATTCCTTTAGTCTACAAGGATGAACCTAGGGTGCTTGGATAGTGATATTGGATTCAATTGAATGGATTTTCTGGGATCCAAACCCAATTGACTAGTAGTTTTTCATTAGATGCTTTAGTTTCTGAAATGATGTCTTGAGAAAGTAAGTCATTTATTGAAACATGGAACATAAGACACACCAATTTTTGAGAAGTAATTTTAAGGTAACTTCTATATTCACAAAAACTATAATTTTGTGTAGTAATGTCTATTTTAACTTAACATTGAATGACTTATAGAAGCGCGAGTCAATTTTTGTAATATGTGGCACATGATATTTACCAATTGTGTATGGAAAATTTATCTCACAATAGTTGTGTGTCGAAACTATTTTGAATTGAACATCGGTGAGTGGCCAAGTTCGGGTTTGGGATCGATGGTTTCAAATGTAACACATTTAGGAAAAATTACATAGATCATTAGGCTAATCAAAGGAAATTTCTAGGTTTAGGGTTTATATAATAATTAACCATGTCACATGAGATGTTTGGACTATGTGAGGACTGTGACATGCACCGTCGCTAGATGTGGTGTCGAATTTTGGTAAAGGAATATATATTATGGATGATATTAAAATAGATCATAATATTTATACATTTCTATTGATATAATCTCATTGTACTCCTAGTCTATAGGTGATTATTCCCATGTCATAACATCGACCTGAGTACGATGAGAGAGCATCATCTATGATTCATTATATCTAACCAAATAAATTTTATGATTTTATAAAAGAACCCATTGTGAGTTTTGAAAGTAGTAGTTACAGAAAATCAATATGGTGTGTTGTACACCATTTTTTAGGTGAGGTTGGTCACCCTCATTTTATTAAAAATTAATTTTATACCATAGAAAATATTCAATGAAATAAATAATGATCCATGTATTATGGAATCATTATCACTAAATAGTTAGTTGGATCTGTCCCATTCTAGTTATTGTGACTATGAGGGATAGGTCATGGATGATGTTAATCATGTTCTCATTTTGTTAGAATGGTGATGAAGATTCTAATTATCTTGGGAGTGGGATTTAAATCAATACATAGTGACCCTCATGTCGTAAAATTTGTTATATCTTGAGACCAGTTATGGGATGGTCATTTTGGATGTCATGTGCTATTAAATAGATTGAACAAGGTACTGATGTTTTCCTTAATAAATGATAGGTTCAAGTTGGATTATAGACTAGGGTGAATTTCAATATTTTTATTTAAGCCACGTATAGCTTATGAAGATTCATGAATTCTATATTGGGATATTGTTAGTGTTTTTTTCTGTATCACGATGATGATTTTTTCAGGGAGATGTTTTAGCCAAGAGATTTTACTAGAAGCAAAGTATGGTATTTAGTGAGCATGCTCAAGATGATCACAGTTTTCAATGATTTAAAATATTTGGAAAATATAGATTTGTAACGTGTTAGTTTATGATGTATAATGATTTATAATATAGTGGTTCAAAGGATTTTTGACTTGAGTTTCATTTAGTAGTTTGATGCGATAAGTAAGGAATGGTTTTTATCATGTGTTTGGTGAGATTGTAGTGAGATTTAATGGTTGAACATGACTTTTCAAAGAACATTAATCACAAAAGTATGATCATATTCAATTAGAATTCAACCATTTCAAAAAAAATTATGTATATATGGTAGATCACTCATGTTTTATTTGAGAAAAAATTCTTAAGTTTCATTAAGACAATAACATCATGATCTACCGGTAAATTTTTATTGTGGGAGTATCGGGACTCCAAATTTTCTATTAATATTTAAAACCAATGGTTAGGAGCACCATAGGCTGGATGATGGAAGGGATAAAGATGTGATCTTGTCACATGTTAGATAGGAATGCGTAAGCATTGTCTTAATTTTCAGCTTTGGATTCAATCATTGGATTGACTATTACTGGTGTAAGTAACTCTTGTTTGAAATAATACATGGATGTGCATTGGGAATTTGGAAATGAAACATGACCATATGAGTGAGAATTCACAAAACTGACAGTTTGGGTGATGTTATTCATTCCCCCCAAAAAATCTCATGGCATAAAAACTCTATGGTGGGGAGGTTATAAGCTCTCTTATTTTTAACCGATTGAATTCTAAGGGTCATATAACCAATCATTTAGTTGATGGAAAAAATCTTAAATTTTCCCCCAAATTTTATATCTGAGTTTTGGAACACATAAAGGTATTGTTTTTATTTACAGTTTATGGCTCGGAAGGAGTCACATATATTTGGATGACTTTTAGGAGTTTCAGACTCAAAAATTCTTATTTGAGGGAAAATATATAGGGTCACACTATTTTTTTAAAATATAAACCCCCATGGAAAAACCGTGTGAAATGTATGTAGTAAATTGATGTGGTGGTCACACAAGATACAAAAAGTTTGTAAAACCATGTTCCTAGACCGCATGGTTAGTTCCACTTAACTAGTATCAATTCATGGTTATTAAAACCCATGAAGGTAAACTATGATGGGTGTGGATCTTGGGTATTAAGAGATACAAAATTGGCATATGATTGGGAAAACCGTGTACCCTAAAAATGTACTTCTAAAAAAGGGGAAAATGATGATTTTCCCTTTCTACCTTTGCAGATTTTACCACTTTTCCCCTCTTATTCACCTATGTGGACTCTCGCATGAACACCCATTCTCCTCTCCTTCCCATGTTGGATATCCTTCATTTGATCTTGAAATTGAATGTTTTTTGGTTTGTTGGAAGTACATCAATAATTATAAGATACCTACTTTCTTCATATATCACTACATCTTCTGTGTTATTTTTGTGTAAGATAATTCTCACTATTTTATTGGAATTTTATGATTATTTAAATTTAAAATATTCTAGATTAATTCAAATCACGATATTTGAAAAGTGGACTATCCTAAGTACGAGTTGGGTGGTCTATATGCATTTCTTATAATGTTTCACTGTTTATAAAATGCATCATTATTCCACATGATAGACTTCTCCACGAGTTTCTATTAAAATCTAAACAACTTAAATTAAATTCTAATAGCATGACCTAGATTTTCAATATCACTTTATCATGTTTGGAGGTCAATGGAGTCAACCCGAACCACCTAGTAATTTGGGTTTAATTACATGATTTCATACCATTTGTGACTCGTGGTTAAAACACCACCTGGGTGTGTTCGTTAATGGTGTTGGAACATTTATAAATCCATTAATAAAGTAAATGGTTTTGATAAACCTCTTGTACATGATAACTTACTTATGATAGAAATTTTTTAGTCGATTATATTATTAAATAAATTTCATTGAATGTAGTGGTAAGACCAACATGTACAATTTTATAACAAAACCACTCTTAAGGTGCACTATTTTAAGATCTTGAATTGAATTTTTAAATAGAAATAACTTAATTGCATTATATAAAGGGTGGTCCCCTGACCTTATTACTTGTTATGAATGATAAGGTCAAATTTCATGGGTTTTACTCTTATACCTTTATTTATATTTCAGAATGTATACTTGTATAGCCTTTTTTGTTAATAAAATTCAAATGGTCAGATAGCCTGCATCACACCTTGAGTGAAAGCTGCTGTCACACAAAGTAATTCCAGGAATTATATCATTGGTTAGATGAATTTAATTGAGCCTTATGTGATACATGGGTTCTATTTTTATATAATTCATTGGTCTGACTCATAGTTTGACTAAAATAGGTATTCCTTGAGTGATATTTGGGTTCCTTAGGTTGAGCACCTTTGATAGGCTTATGGGTCACATGAATTGTATTTGGACTTTATTGATACCTAGGTTCCATACATGAGACACATTAGATATTCGTATAAACTAAATGAAATATAATATTCCATGGAGCGATATCTGTGTTCCATACACATAATTCCTTGGATGGGTACACATAGAATATTGAAATAATTTACATAATACCTTGAGTGATACATGGATACCTAAGTAGGAATTCCATTCACAATCTTGTAGGCCATATGTGTTTTATTACATGTTTAACCACAATTACACATGGATACCAAGGGTTTACCCAGAGTTCCCTATGACTGTTATACCATTATAAACTTGGTTATGTTCACTAGTTGGGTTGTTTTGGTTGATTCCTTGGTTATGTGACCATGTGCTTATATAATGTGGATGTCCTTGTCTTATTCATTGGATACTAGCTAGTAATGTGGCTATATATATGTCTATATATGGTTATACATATATAGTACAAATATATACATATATACATATACAAGTATTTTAATGTATATATATAATGGAACTTTCTAAGACATTCCAGATTAGGCCAATGAAGGTATAATCGGCCAAGTGGCCTTGAAGAACCTGATCCTGACATAGTCATTTTTACATTTATTACAGTAATTTATGTTTTTATACCTACAAACTGCCATATTTTATACTCAAGGACTGGATTGAATTAGACATCATAGGAGGTGGACCTACTGGGTAAATCTCACCCCTTGTTTGGGATATATTTTTGTACCCAGAAAAACATCATCTTGTAGCTAGTTGTGACTCTAGACTATGCTTTCTATTTTTTCATAATTTCAATATACAAGACATAGTATACTCAGTTTGAAAATATACTCGAGCTACCTTCTAAAATTAAAATCTTTAATTTTATTTTCTCATTTACTCAGTATAGTATTGTTGTATATGTATTTTATAATATATTATATACTTCTTGTACATTATAGTATGTTCAAACAATATTATTTTTTCATTTATTATTGATTATCTGTTTTTAGTATATTATACTATTTTCATTTATTTTTTTCTTTTGTTTTATTTCATTACAACTCCAAAGTTTATAGTCTCCCTACTATACCATAATTAGACACTCATTACTAATCGGAATCCTTTGGAATATGGGGAGGTGTGATTGAGGCCATGTGAAAATGAATCTTGGGGTAGTTTCTTAGTGTCTCTTGGGTTGGTATTTTTAAATGGTGATGAAGAATAAATTTAATTTCTATTTAGAGTCGGAAAGACAATATACACATGAGTAATACGTTCTCATTCCATTAAATTGGAAAGATGGTGTATAATGGTAGTTTCATGATCATAGAAGAAATTTAGTATATTTTTTATAATAAATATATTATTTCATGATATATATAATAAATTTATAGGATGTAAAATAATAATTAAAAATAAATTTTAAGAGGATTACCTTTTTTTTGAAAGAACGCCACTGGAATTCCTCTTAGTTACAACAAGGATGGTATTTTTGGGATACCAAAACTTTCAAAAATTAGATAAGGATATTTAAAATAGAAATGAGTATGACATGGTTGATCGAGGTTTCTCATAGTGGATTAAAGTGGATGTTGGGTTGTCCTTTTATAATGGATGGAAATGACACTCTTTGATTTATTAAGAGGATTAAAATAAAACTAAGGCATTCACAAGAAAAATGATTCCAAATGTAAATATATTTAAATTTATGGTAGGATAAAATTCAAATACCATCAAATAATAAAATTTGGATAGGTTTAATTTTTATTTTAAACCTTATATTTTTTACCCCTTAGTTAACATATTTTAACCTTATCCACAGTAACAACTTTTTCATTGTTAAGGGGTTATTTAATTACCTATAAGGTGAAAATTTGTTAATAAATGGATAAGGGAATACATTTTAGACCATATATTATCTCCCTTATCATACTTACATATTTTAATGATTTGTAAATAATTTAATAAAATATTATTTTGATAAAATATAATTAATGTCATGTTTGAAACTATTCATTTAATTTGACTTAAAATACACAAATACAATGTATAAATTAAAAAATAATCCCTTAAATAAACATGAATATATCCTAAATATATATATAATTCATGTAACACTATAAATCCATCAAATTATATTAATTTTAATATTTTTAAAATCCTTAATGTTATTATATTAATTGAAGAAATATTGTGTCGATGTTGCATAAGAATTTAAGGTAATTATATAATTCATAAAAATTAGAAATAAATTCCCATTATGAAAATAATTGAATCATTCTCAAAATATAACTTTAGATTCAATAATAACTTGCCTTTTTCCCTATCTAGAAACATAAAAAATATTTATAACTATGAGAGTGAGACATTAAAACATTCTTTCCTTTAAATATGAATTATTTCAATTTTCAAGGAACATTTTCTGTTAGAAAACTATATTTAGAGACTAAATTGATATGTTTTGAATTAAATTCATTTAATACAAATTATCATGATTTTTTTGGCTTTATCACATAGTTTTATCCTAGATTGACCTGATTTACCATTTACCAAGGCGATAAATTTTCACACAATTTCTATTCAAGTTGAATACAAATAAAAGAATAATATTTTCAAAAAATTGGAACTACAAATTTAAAATATAGAATAATTTTTCCATGATTCAATTTCTATAGGATGATAAATTAATTTAATATTAATATGAAAAATTCAATGGAAAAATGTTTTTAAAAAATAATGCATTTAATGTATAAAAATGATATAATACCAAATTAAGGTATAATATTAACTAAAAATACTATAATTAGATAAATTTTAATAAAAAGTTACTAATTCTATTTTGAAAATAATCCAAAATTTAATATTAATTTCTAATCAAATTAAAAGGAAAAAATGTTCAATAAAAATCAACATTTTCAATATTTAGTAAAAAATAAAACTTTTCACAAAAATATAAAAATTTATCCATAAGATAATTTTGTTATGAGGATTTAAAAAACTATTTATTTTTATAAAATATAATTTCTTTAAATTCTAGAAGATAATTTTAATATTTTTTTTAAAATTAATAAAAACCATTTTTTAATAAAACGTATTTTTAAAGAATAAATTGAATTTACCATAAATTGGGTGACTAATTGCTAAGTATTTATGGATAAATTTTTATTGATTATGAATGTTATATATTTATTTAATAAAGTAATTAACAATATCCATACCCAAAAATTTATTGTCTAGGTTATAGTGAACATAAAAGATTTATTAATAGTCTTTTAGGCACATTATTGCATGTATAGCTGGCTATCAAAGAAATTAAATTTAATTAAATAAATATATTTCCAAAAATATTGGGGTGTTACAACTTGAACCCTAAGATGAGTATTGGGGGATAAAAACTATTTTTTGTATACTGGATATGTGGGATCCACACCCTAACCAATCATCATCCATGGGAGTACTAACCCCATCACACAAGGTAACCACACCTAAACCATACCATCAGTTGACCATCACTAAAAGGAGAAACCCTATCTCATTATACTATACAACATCTTGGATATCAAAAGAATTATTTCACCATATCCCACATAGAATTACACTTATAAAGGACTACTCTCATGTCTATAATGGATCATGAACAAGAAGGTGTGACTGATAGGTAAGTACTAGATGAAATACATGGAATACACTATGGTAAGTGAGTGAGGGGTGATAAACCCCAAAATTCTATATTTTTCAACAATAGGAAAAATACCTTTATAGACTACCAAAATCAATATTTAATGGACTATATTTTCATCCCAACAACTAGTAACAGAGGGAATCTTTTGGACCATCGATATTGCCTATAACGACATCCAATTTGTTGTCACTATAGGCCAAACAGTCACCCTATAGAGTAATCCATATTGCATTCAGTAATGATTTAAATTATTTTGTAAACAATTTACACCATAATTTAAAATACAATAAATAACAATGCAAATAGAATATTTAAATAAACATCTCCATGAAATGTAAAATAAAAAGCTTAAAAATTTTTGTATCCAATTATCTTGCAAGATTCACGGTGATTATAAAAAAAATTGAATATCAAAAACAAATAAAAATAGTAAAATTAAAAACAAAAAAACTACTTATTAAAATTTATTATAATATTTCAATTGAAAGTTAGTATAACAGTCTGAGGTCATTTTATTTTGAATATATTAATAGTTTCTATTCATTTTTTATTTAATTTAAACTTGAATATTTGATAATTCTTGGTATACTGAATTTTTGATTGATATTTCATCAAATCATAAACATAAACAATAATAATAACATTGTTGTCATATTATTTCTTGTCATTGTGAGGAATTTTTATATGGAACTAAATGTTAAACACATGTTTTGGAAATTTGAAATAATAATAGTTAGTTAAATTCCTTCTCAAGAAAACAAAACATCATATTGATGTTCCATATACTATACCAATTCAAAATTCACTGTATAGTTTTTCAGGTTTGATTTTATTGAATTTAGAGGTCATTCGGTTGGTTTTGACCCCCTAATGCAAGTTTTTAAGGGGTTTCAAAACATTCAATACCACATATCTAGTAGTTTAAAGAATATCATACATATGATTGATTTTTTTCTTCTCATTCATGTCACAAATAATAATAATAATATGGGTTTCCAATAATTTCACAACATTTTACAATCCATTACTATATATATGACTGTTAAATGCATGTTTTTTATATTAGTTCAACATAATAATATTTTGGGTCATCCTAGGAAAACCACACCTCAAATGTAAATTATTTTTACAAGAACATTTTCAAAATAAATTGTATTGTTTTTTCTATCTAAATCAATGGAACTCAGAGTTTATTCTTTAGGTTTTGACCCCCCTGAGGCATGTTTTTAATGGGTTTCAAACATTTTAAACCAGAAACTTTTTCCATCCCAAGCATACTACATGTTCAATTCATGATTTATATACTCTTACACATTAAAATAATAATAATGTAGATTTCATATGATATTAAATCATTTTAAGGTCTCTTGATATTCATTTGACCATTAAGCACATGTTTTGGAATTTTGAAACAATAAAACTGTGCTTCAGGTCATCCCAAAAAAGCAGAACCTCAGATTGGAATTTAATCTTCTCGACCATTTCAAAATTCACTATATGAATTTTCTTATTTGATTTTATAGCATTCTAGGGTGGTTTGATTGGTTTCAACCCTCATATGCACATTTTTAAAGGGCATCAAACCTTTAAAAAGAGCATATTTAGACATTATGGGAAAATTGAATGTCCAATTTACATGAACTATACTAATAAACATCAAAAATATTAATAAATAGGTTTTACTATGATTTCACATCATTACGAGAATGTTTTCTTTGTATATGGCTATTAAAAAAATTGGTGTTTTGAAACAACATAAGTGTGTCTCGAGTCATCCTTGGAAAACAGTACATCAGATTGATATTTCATCCACTTAATCATTTAAAAATTAACTTTATGGTAGTTTTCATTGAATTTCATTTGATTGATTTTTTTTGGTTGGTTTTCAACATTTGGTTCATGTTTTTAAAGAGTTTCAAACCATTAAGAACCAGATATTCAGTCATTTTAGGTACACCATAGATCGGATTCATTTGTTTTCTACTCATAAATATCAAAAATAATTATCATAGGTATTTACTATGATATCAAATAATTCCATTGGTTTTTATATGTATATGATCATTAATTATATGTTTTGGCATTTTAAAACTACAAAAGTGTGTTTTAGTGATCCCGAGAAAATGACACCTCATATTGATGTTCTATCTAATCATCCATTTCAAAATTCATTTTGTGGTTTTTGTTTTTTGTTGGATTTAATGATATTCATGGGTAGTTTTATTGGTTTGTACCCCTCAGATGAATTTTTTAAATGGAGAAAACTTTTAGAAACAATATATTTAGTTGTTTAATATAGGCCACACATACAGTTATTTTTTCATCTACTCATACATTTGAAAGATAATAATATTATTATTTTCCTATGGTATCACCTCGTTCTGAGGACATTTTATTTGGATCAAACTATCAAATGCATGTTTTTGGTTTTTGAAAACACAAATATGTGATTTGAGTCATCCTAGACAAATATAAACATAGATTGATGTTCCATCTTCTCTATCATTTCACAATTCACTATATAATTTGTTTTTCAAATTTCATTGTTTTTGGAGGTCATTAAGTCGGTTTTCATCCCCAGGTTTATGTTTTTAAATTAAATCAAACCATTAAAGTCACATATTAATTTTTTTCACAAGGAATCAGGTTTTATTGAAATTTCTTCTACTCATATATTTAAATAAAAATAATAAAATGGGTTTTCTATGGTTTCATGTCATTCAGAGGTTGTTTTATATAGATATGAACATTAAATACATGTTTTGTCTTTTAGAACAGCAAAAGTTCATTTTATGTCATCATGGAAAAAAGATGCCACATATTTACATTTAGATGAATTAAAAATTTCACAACTCGTTGTATAGTTTTTTTGTCTGATTTCACATCATTTGAATATCGTTCAGTTGGTTTTAACCCACTAATGCACTTTTTTAAAGGGATATCAAACCTTAAAAATGATGGATTTTGTCTTTTTGTGTATAAAAAATATATGTTAGATATTTAATATATTATTATACATGAAAAGAATAATAAAATTGGGTTCATATGGTTTCACATCATTTCATGCTCATTGTTTGTGGATCTAGCTATTAACCGCATGTTTTGGCATTTTTAAACAAAGTAAGTTCATTTTGGGTTATCCCAAGAAAATGAAACATCATATTGATGTTCTGTTTGCATCACCAAATTATAATTTACAATATAGTTATTGTATTTTTATTTCATGATATTAAGAGGTCATTAGGTTGGTTTTGGGAACTGAAAACATGTTTTTAAAAGGGAATTAATGATTTACAAATCGCATATTCGATCATTACAAGAATAACACATATCCAATTGATGTGTTTTCTACTCATACACATCAGTAATAATAATAATACTGTTACATTTTCTTTAAAATCATTCCAATATCCCTTTTATGGACATGATCGTTAAACACATGTTTAGGCATTTTAAAACAAAAAAAATATTTGTTTTGAATCATCCTAAGAAAAAGATACCACAAAATAGCATTCTGTTTACTCCACTATTTCAAACTTATTTGTACCATTTTATTTCTTCTGATTTCATGTTATTTTGAGGTTGTTTAGTGGTTTTGTTCCCCCCAGGGTGCATTTTTAATGGGAATCAAATAATTAAAAAAATCCGTTTCTGGGCATTCCAAGAAGACTACACATCATGTTGATGTTATGAATGGTTTTAAAAATTCCATTTAATAATAATAGAGTTTTCTTATTATTCCATCTTATTATGAGGTTTTTTCTGATATATATGTTCATTATATCCATATTTTTGTGTTTTAAAATAATAGATCTATTATTCGGGTTATCTACGAAAATAACACCTGTAATTGAAATTTTGAATAATCCCTAATTTATGAATTCATTTTATAGATTTTTCTATGATTTCATTTCATTTAGGGGTCATTTTTTTGTTTTTTATTCTAAACCATGTTTTTAAAGGGAGTCAAATCATTAAAATATTCTTTTTTGGTTGTTTCAAAAATACTACACATCTAATTTTTATATCATCTTCTCTTATATGTTATAAATTTTAATAATAATAAAACGTTATTATGATTTCATGCCCTTACATGAATAATTATTATTTGTATGACCTTTTTACAAATTATTTTGTGTTTTAAAATAGTAAAAATCTATTTCTAGCCTTCTTATATAAATGAAAACATATATTGTAATTATATCTACTTGACCATTTCCCAATTCACTGTATGGTTTTTTTCAAATTATTTCATAACATTAGTACATCAATCAGTTTGTTTTAAGCCCCCTGACGCATGTTTCTAAATGGAATCAAAACATAATAAACTATATATTTGGTTGTTCCAGACAAATTGCATGTATGATTGGATTGTATTCTACTCCTACACATCAAAAATAATAAAAATATGGTTTGATAATATTTAACAACAATTCATGGTCACTATCCATGGATTCGAAATTTAAATGCATGCTTTCGAGTTTTAAATCCAAAAAATTGTGTTTCTGGTCATCCTGGGAAAACACCACATCATATTAACACATCATTAACCCAACATTTCAAAATTCACTATACAGTTATTGTCTTATGTTTATATGGAAATTAGACATCGTTCGGTTGGTTTTAACATTCTAAAATTCATTTTTAAAGGGCATGAAACCTTTAAAAAATTCATATTCAGTTGTTTCAGGAGGAACACATTTCTTATTGACGGTTTATCTTCTCATACACATCACAAAAAAATTTACGGTTTTCCTATGTTTTAACCTCATTCTATGGTCTTTTGTTGTGGATATGAATGTTAACACACATAATGATGTTCTAAATTGATAAAAATATATTTTAGGTCATCCTAGGAAAACAACCCATGAGATCGACAATTTTTCTACACGACCAATTTTCAATTCACAGTGTGGTTATAGTCATTTAATTTCATGGAATTCAAGGTTATTCTGTTGGGTTTTTCTCATCAACCGACCCGGGTCGACTTTGGACAGGTCACCGAAGTAGATATGTGGCAAGGCCTAAGAGATATTCCCGATTCACCTAAGAAAGCAACAAGTGTCATGGAATAAATAGAGAATAATTAGGAATGATTTCACCCAATGAAAATAAATAAGGAGCCAAAAATTGAGAAAAAACAAGAAGTGTATAAAAGAAATGATAAATAAATAACAACCAACAATAACACACTAACCTAACCACATCCAAAAACTCCTCATTGACCTCAAGAGTCACTCAACAATCCACAACCAACTCTCACCCACAACAAACAAGATCGAGTCATACCCGCAACAAAAACTAAAAACAGGAAAACACTATAGACGTAAGTTATAAAACTCAGTAAGTGTGCCCATAAAACAATCCCCTAATCACTAACATTAAATAATGAATTTAATAATTCCAGGTTTGAACTAAATTATACAAAATATGGGTTTCCACACACACATTCATTTATAAAACAAGTAAGTGTCCATTGCACTTTTAAATTTAAAACATGTTTAAGATCTCAAATAAAAAGGTGCATTACATTAAAAAAATTCAAACAATTTAAAATATAAAAATTTATTTGTTAGTCAAGAGGAAAACCACACAGAAAACAAAAAACACACCAAGGGAAATGAGAAAGAAACAAATGGTGAACAACAACAAAACTAGGATTCTCAATCATCCACCACATACAAATAAGCTCAAAAGAAAACATGGGTCGAACCTAGGAACTCATGAACAATCCAGAATGCACTATATGTGTCACTCATCATGAATGCATATCTACTATCGATGATTTCATAATTCCCAAACACTCAGTGTTTCCCAACCTAGCCTAACCAAGGGGCTCAATCTCCTAGTAGAGCAAAGTTTATTCTAAGGGCCACTAACCAATGCGTATTATAAACTAGTGTAGAAATCATCCTCAAAAGATTCACTTACTATGTCAGCTTCCAATGTCCACATGTGTAAAAAAAAGGGTGAGTCAACAATGTCAATCATGTAACCAGTCACAATGCACGAACATCACATAGAACAAGTCACTCAATTGACATACACAACAGAATCACCCCTGAGTCACCCCAAATAATATTTTGCAAAATAATATATTTTATAAAAGTGAAAAATGGGCCTTGCGCAACTTTTAAAGAAACATCATTCCTCTAGAGAAAGAAAAACATTTTTCACGCTTCAAAAGAGATCATTTGAAATAAAACTAGAACCACACTTGAATTTGGTGAATTATATTCAAAGGCCAAATGAGAATTCTATAATTACATTGAATCAATTCATCAATAAAATAATTGAAGTTCCAAGCATAAAATAAACAGCTTCATTTACATCAAAAATTTATTCAATGAAAAAAATAATTATCTATTATTATTTCTCATTTATCAAAAATCAATGAAATATCAAGAAATTATAAATTATAAATTTAAAGGCGAGTGTAGTGGGGGACCTACCTAGACATGCAGATCAATTATGACGATGTGACACATCTCACACTTTCGCAGAAGTACACATAACCATTTGACAACAATATCGCATAATTTCTCTTCCAATATGGCATTAGAATTAGAAAAACAGTAAAAACCCTGAAGCACAGACTTCAAATGATCCAAATAAATAAATAGTAAAAAAACTCAACTCAAAACAATAACAAGCGAGACATGGTGAAACCAAACTACTCACCTTCGGTGGTAGGAGTTCATTGAGGACCCAATTACGAACAAAGAGCATGGCTGGTCACATGAATGGAGGTGGCATGTGAGCCGACAGAGCTGGTTGTTCTAACCTAGAATGATGGTGAGGGGTTACAAGGTACCGAAAAATTCATCGGTAGGGGGGGAACATGGCCTGGAAGTGTTTGCGGTCGGTCGTAGGGTGCGCGACAGGTCAAATGGTGCACGACCGGAGGGCATCGTCTGGTCGGAGCTACGTGGAGGCTGAAATAAGGTCCCACAGGTCGGAGGTAAGTGCGCGTGGGTGGGATGGAGTGAGGAACGGGGTCATTATACCAGTAGGGAGGATCATTGGCCGAAAAAATTCACTACTGGAATTTTAGCTATTTGTGACGAGATCCCATCACAGAAACTCTTTTGCATCAGGGTCCCGTCGCAAATAGTCCATCTCAAAAAACAGCGTTGAAACTAGTATTTTTTTATGACATGCTCATCGCTAAAAATACTACTTGCGATGAGAAGCGGTCCCATCCGAAATAGATCTCTGATTAAATACATTATGTATACAAGAACCTGTTGTGACAGACCTATCACAAATAGTTTTATGCTATAAACCTATTGTGACAGGCACATTGCAAAAAAGTTTTAATATATATATATATATATAATCTATTTGTAATGGGCCCCCATCACAAATGGTCCCATTGCAAATACATACTAAAAAATTATGATTAACAAAAAAATAATATTTAAATTATTAGAATAATAATAAAATAAAAAAAATAAAATTCTCAATATTTCTAAATTACTAATAAAAATTGATAAAAATATGATTAATGAAAAAATAATATTAATATTATTAAAATAATAAAAAATTAAAAAATATTAATATTCTAAAAATTCACAACAAATATCAAAAAAGAGAATATATTTTTTATAATTATTATTAGTAAAATAAAAAAACGTAAAAAATTATAATCCAAATAATAATAAAAAACTAAATATTAAATATAAATAAATTATGAAATATTCACACCAGTATAAAAGACAAAAACTATAAATAGTTCATCTTTTAACAAATGATCAATTCAGATTTTTATAACAGAACCAGAAAATCACAGGTGGATATTCTTTATTAGTAGCTGGAGGAGTTGGAGGAAATGGTGTAGGAAACTTCATCCCTAATGTACGTGTTAGACAACACATGTAATTCATCTGCTCGTGTAGTTGTTGCTGCCATCGACGAATGTCCTCCTCGTGCTGCTGACGCATCTCATCCTGCTGCTTCGGAAAACTCTCTATAAGCTCAGTTTGAGCTCGCAACTACTCTTGATTCTATGAGCCAAAAGATGATGTCTATCCATGAGTTCCTCTTAAGGTGGATGCTGACATTGTAGTAGTACCATAATAAGTCCCAAGATCCAAATGAGTGCCGGTACCAACAACTAAGCCCTTCTCAAAGGCATTCTATTTATTCCAATTTATTCCTATATGTTTCTAATTATTAATAATTATTACTAATTTTTACTAATTATTACGAATTATTTCAAATTATTCATATTTATTTCTATTTATTCTTATTTGTTCTGAATTATTACGAATTATTACTAATTATTAAAAATTATTACAAATTATTACAAATTATTACAAATTATTAAAAATTGATACTAATTATTACTAATCGTTTCTAATAATTACAAATTATTACAAATTATTACAAATTATTACAAATTATTACTAATTATTACTAATTATTTCTAGTAATTACAAATTATTAATATTTATTCCAATTTATTCATAATTATTACTAATTATTCATATTTATTTGTAATTATTTCCAATTATTCCTAATTATTACTATTTATTTCTAATTAATACAAATTATTACTTATTCTTCCTAATTATGACTAATAATTACTAATTATTACTAATTTTTACTAATTTTTACTATTTATTAGAAGTTATTACTAATTATTTCTAATTGTTCCTATTTATTCCTATTTATTCCTAGTTATTAGTATTTATTAGTAATTATTATTATTTATTAATAATTATTAGTATTTATTACTATTTATTACTATTTCAAAATTTATTACTATTTATTTCTATTTATTTCTATTTATTATAATTTATTACAATTTATTAATAATTATTACTTATTTATTACAAATTATTAATATTAGTTTCTATTTATTACTATTTATTACTATTTAATATAATTTATTACAAATTATTTCTATTTATTACTTTTTATTGTTATTTATTAGTATTTATTAATATTTATTACTAATTATTACTAATTATTACTAATTATTACTAATTATTGATAATTAATAGAAATTATTACTAATTATTAGTATTTATTTATATTTATTACTATTTATTACTATTTATTACTATATATTACTATTTATTACTAATTATTACTATTTATTAACATTTATAACTAATTATAACTATTTATTACTATTTATTACAAATAATCACTATTTATTACTATTTATTACTATTTATTAGTATTTATTACTATTTATTACCATTTATTACTATTTATTAATATTTATTACTACTTATTACTATTTATTACTATTTATTTGTACTTATTACTAATTATTAGTATTTATTACTAATTATTAGCAGTTATTACTAATTATTATTATTTATTACTAATTAAAAGTATTTATTACTAATTATTAGTAATTATAACTATTTATTACTATTTATATCTATTTATTAGTATATATTGCTATTTATTAGTATTTATAACTATTTATCACTATTTATTAGTAATTATTATTATTTATTACTAATTATTAGTATTTATTACTAATTATTACTAATTAATACTATTTATTACTAATTTTAAATGTTAATTAAATTTTTCTTCCTATTTATTACTATTTATTTCTGATTATTTTTAATTATTTTTAATTAGTGTTAAATACTATTAATTACAGCTAAATACAGCTTCAAATTACTAATTACCGCTAATTATTTATAAATATTACTATTTATAATCAATAATTATTAATTAATACTAATTACTAAGAATTAATACTAATTATTTAATTTCATTATTACAAATAAATTCCAATGACAAAAAAATTTAAATCTAACTTAATTATAACTAATCAACAATAATTAAAATTAATATAAAGAAATGAAATAAATACTTAATGAAATAAAAAATAAATATCTTGAAACTTGAACTCTTATAATTGTAGGTGGCTTCAGAAATTTTTCGTAAAAAAATTACTTTAAAAAATTTTCACTGTAAAATTAGATTTTAGATAAGGAGAGGAAGAAGGAATTTAGGATGAGGGAAAAAATGACAAGTGGTATATATAGGTAAGGTTAGTTGCGTCATGACTATTTGCGGCGGGATTCCCGTCACAAATAGTATTTATTGGGATGAGACACGCCGTTAATACCTTCAGCCACATTAATTACGATCGGCGGTTAAAATGTTATTTGTGACGGGTTCCGTCACAAAAAGTAACCTGCCGACACACTATTTGCGATGGGACAACATCCTGCCGTAAATAGCATTTTTCCACCACTGGATTTTTGCGACGGGTCCCGTCGCAAACACCCTCTGGGGGATCCCCCGTCGCAACTAGTTCTTACTGCCTCCCAGTATTTGTGACAGGGAGTGCCTACCCGTTTAAAATACCCTATCGCGCAGTTTGGCGGGAAAACCATGCCAATCTGCGCATATGTTTTTCCGACGGGACATCTCTTCCCATCGGAAATAACCAATTATTTGCGACAGGTTGATTGTCTCGTCAAAAATCACCTCTTCGATGGACTATTTGCAACTTGATTTATTTTCATCGCAAATAACCAGTCCCAAAAAACAGTTTTTCCTGTAGTGAGTGGACGGTACGGACTGAGGGCCACCGACAAGGGCAGCGTCAGCAAAAAAGGGAGACGACGTTCGAAGGGTTCGTGACCAGAAGTTGTGGGGCGTCCCGAGGTGGATAGCGGGATGGTGAGGCCGGAGAAGGAGGGATGTGTCCAGCTCGTGAGGGGGTGGTTGGACAATGTGTGGTGGAAGAGGCGAGGCATGTGCAGGTGAAGTAGGCTAGAAGCTGGCATGCTGAAGGCGGAGGGACAGAGGCCGAGGTGGATGGTGTGAGTCTTGGAGGGGTTGAGAGAGGCGGAAGGTGAGGCTAGGGGCCTCAGTGCAGCTCTACTGTGTGTAGCGAGTCAGCGGGAAGCGTTGGCACATGGAAGTGTTGAGGCCGAGGGGCGCGCCACTGCGAGGACACATCAATGAGGTTGGGGGGCGCCACGCTGAGGCCGGAGCACTGAAGCCGGGGGCGACATTGCGGGGTTGGAGCGTAGAGGCCCGGAGGCACCGCTCCGAAGCTAGAGTATGGAGGCTGGGGATCGGGTCGGCTGTGTGAGGAAAGAAATGGGGAGTGTCCCTAGAGGTGGGGCGACACTACATATGAAACCAAGGGGGAAAACGAGGGGGATGGGTGAGGCGTCGCGCGAATAGTAGGGAAATGGGGGAAGAGAAAGGGTGTGCTACATGAGAAAATTAGGGGGTGGTGTTGCATGGACCATAGGAAAGAGTGAAAAAAGGGGGGAAGGGCTAGGGTTAGGATGGATAACAAAATAAAAAAAAACTAAAAGAAAAATAAAACCAAAAAAATAAAATAATACAAACATTAATCCATAATAAAAAAATACTACTAAAAATTTATTATAATAATAATAATAATAATAAAATTAAGAATTTTAATTCTTCATCCAAAATAATAATAATATTTTAGTAATGACTATAAAAATTTCCAAATATTCTATAAATTACAAAATAAATTCATTATAAATAATCAAAGGTCGAAGAATCACACAATTATCTGGTTAAATCCACACGGCATTTCCAAGGCATGCTTTTCCCTTGCGCCCAACGACGTAAACACAAAGATACATGTTTTTTTTTGACAAAACTCAGAAATCATTTTCGAGATTCAACCCGAACATCTAAAGAAAATTTAAAACCAATGAAAATAATAAAATAAATTAATTAGATAGTTTTTGGTGTGACAATTCTCCCCACCATAATGCTTCCTTCCTTTGGAAATCTATAACAAGGCCAAACCCTAAAATAGGAACCGACATTCCGTTACAGTTTGAGGAGATTTCCAAAAGAGAGACAACAAAGAGATCCCAAAACAATACAAAAAAGGGAGATATTAACAAGAGGAACTCATGCGACAAAAATGAACTCCCCACTAT
Source organism: Viscum album (assembly GCA_963277665.1). Taxonomy (NCBI): domain Eukaryota; kingdom Viridiplantae; phylum Streptophyta; class Magnoliopsida; order Santalales; family Viscaceae; genus Viscum; species Viscum album. The sequence goes on along the minus strand of OY728164.1, from coordinate 1,140,602,694 downwards.
GATTCACCCACCCCCAATAGTTTAAGAGCCTCCAATAGTTCGATCGAAACAGACACCAAACTCCCATGACACACAAATCATCCTTAAAAGACAACACCTTAACCATAACCAGATAGAACCCAAACCATCAATTTCAACCAAGGATTGAGCAAACTAAAACAACCTCCGACACTTAATCCCATAATCCTAGTTCAACGGAACCATTGGGTGTACTCTAATACCCAAATTTACTCAAAAGGAAGAACACAGGATTAGGTGGTTCCACACGAGACAACCCACCACTGAACGATGCATGAAAAAAACATGGATACAAACATGGGGAGGTCTGAATGGACTCCCCACAATACGGAATGTTCTAACACTAGATTAATTTAGGTGTAACTCTGTGAGACCCATTGTGGGGGTCCCCACTATAAGAACTAATGAGATTAACCGAACATAAAAACATTCCAAAGGGACCAAAAACCCCCACTACAAGGTGGGGAAGAAGGGAAGGGCCGAGCTGATTTAACATCAAAACTACCACAATCACTATATCAATAATGTTTCACCCTTGGAATCACACAATTCATAGCACCCTAAAGATAAGGATCAAACCAAATCCCTTTTACATTGTTGGGATTCTCCAGACTATGCTCCAGATTCACTCCAGGGCCTATGGCTGGAGCATCGATGATTGAAGCATCTCCCACCTCGCAATCAGGCTTTAGAAATTCCCAAACATAACAAAAGAACACTAATTTCTACAAACACAAAAATAAGTACTTCAAAAAGGTTTGATAAAAACCATTCATACAACTAATGGAATATAAACCTCACAAAATGCTAAAATTAACAAATACTACATCCACAGAACACTACAATGAGAAAACCCTCAAATGATTCCAAACATTGTCCTATTCCAGATGACAGGTCGAGGTGACCATCGATGAGGCAGGTCTAGCTTTAGTGCGCTTCATGGAAACACCTCGACAAGATTGTAGCAAGTTACCCAGATGACGACATGTGTGGGATGGTCTTAGAGCACTCGGGCACATCAGCCTCTTATGGTCATGCCTACCACACTGGTGACAGATCACGACATTACACTATGATGAAGATGACTGAATGTCTGAAGGCCTCTTGATTCTTTTATAAGAGCCACTAGCATCATGCAACTACCCATTCCTTCTATCGCCATCCTCTTCACTATTTCCCATGATCGGGGGAGGATTATCCACCTCATGTCCTCCTACTAATCATCTTAGGCAAGAAAGGCTTTCCCCACAACATTTGGGATGGTGGTTAGGTTGAGCTATGTCACTTTCGACTTCAGTTCAGGGCGGATCCCAAACTCAATTTTTCGAGCCTTCCCAGGATCATTTGTAAAAAACAATTGGTCATATGGAACTAGGTCTAAGAAGTGTCAATATAATTCAAGTACTGATTCAATACCATGATGAACACAACACATATTGCATCCCGCCTTTTTACCACATAAACATTAATTACATTATACAAAACTTAGGATCTTTAAGGTTTAGTGTCCTGGAAACCAGGAACTGAATACATGAAACAAAAAAACATTATTCTTAAACACTTTAAATACTTATCATTCGGTTTATCCTAGGTTCATTACTGCACCTAATAACCTGGGGACATACCTCATAAGAAAGGGTGAGCATAAGGCCCAGAAAGGGAATCAAGAGAATCATTTTACATGTGAACTTGAGATACTTCAATAAGGAAATGAAAAGAACTTTAAGGCATGAGAAAGAAATCATGTGTCATATCATAATAAAAATAACATTTTTCATAACATTAAGATGTGGCTACATCATTTAACATAGAAAATCATGATCATATCACCAAGGTCCATCCCCAAGATGTCATTTGAGAATTACAATGGTTATTCAACAATATATAGTGAAAACTGTAATCTCTAGTGGTTACATCATTACCCAATGTGTTGGAGCGCTATCAGGGAGCACCCTTAAATTTTCATTTTTTATTATGTGATACACATATATAATAATCAATCATTTCATAAACAACCCATATAGCATAAAATAAATGGGTTTCATTTCATAATCATAACGTTTTAAAACTGCTTTAAATACATGATCTTTATTTAACTTTAAAACCCACAGAAAAGGAAGGTGGGTCTCATGTGTGTAAATCCCAGAATTTAAAATAGAACATTTTGGTATATATGTGAATACCCTTTTAGAATAATGAGCTTTTAGTATTCACTTAATAAAATAAATGAACTTTAGAAAAAGAGAGAGACAATGTGAGACAAAAAATCTGCAGCATAACGGCTATGTTATGAGGTTTTAGAAAACATTGAAAAAAGAGAGGGGACATGGGTCACCCACTCATAAATGATCCATAAAACAGTATATGTACATAATATGAAAGATATATGAACATGGTAATGAAATATGAATGATGTACCATATGAAATGAAGAACATGAATGGAAGACAAAAATAAGATTTCTCTAATGAAAATTCGGCAGCCTAACGGCGTCACTTAATCTTCAAAAAATGAAATGATGAGATCAAATAGGGTATCTTATCATATGAACATAAAATATCAGTATGATAGATATAGTGATCATACCCCAACATAATAAAAAGTAACTTTAAAGACTTTACCTGAAAGTAGAACTTTGAAAAATGAGAAAGGTGAACGAATCCCTTAAAAATTCTGTAGCCTCACGACGCCACTTAAACTTCAAAATACTGAATTGAAGAGATCAAATGGGGTCTCTCATAATATGATCATAAAAGATCAGTATGATAGATATAGAGATCATTCCCCAACATAATAAAAAGTAACTTGAAATACTTGACCTGAAAGTAGAACTTCAAATATGAGAAGGGTGAAAGAACCACTTAAAAATTCGGCAGCCTAACGGCGCCACTTAAAATTTCAAAATACTGAATTGAAGAGATCAAATACGGTCTCTAATAATATGATCATAAAATATCGGTATGATAGATATAGATATAATACCCCAACATAATAAAAAATAACTTGAAAGAATTGACAAGAAAATAGAACATGAAAATGAGAAGGGTGAAAGAATCCGTTACAAAAATTTCGGCAGCCTAACGGCACCACTAAAACATTCATAAATTGAAATGATGAGAGTAATAGGGGATCTCTCATCACAAGTACATAAGAATTATAGTATAATGAATATAAAAGAACATCCTCCAACATAAGATCATGTTGCATAAAAGAAATGACATAAAAGACATCACTTGAAAAGAAAGAGAAGGGGTCTGATCCCTTACCTTAAAACGTAACTCTTAAAACTCAATGGTTGGGACCTTGAGGGCATGGGGGAACCATGGGAGGACTCTTTGGGAGGTAATGTGACCATAAATTCGTTGGGGGAGAATGAGGAGTCGAATGGATGAGAGGATTTCTTGGTATTTATAGGGAAAATGAGGGGACAAGGCATTAATGGCCAAGGGACACCTCATTGGTGGTTTTGGAAAAACCATGGGCTTGCCCATGGTATTTGCCCATGGTATTGGCCACTTGGGACACCTCACACCTTATCTTAATATTCATAAGTCGACCATATTTATTACATACCTAATACATCATTTAATGATGTCATTAAACACACGTACCTTAAAAACTGTATTTTCACTATTCTTCGAAAATTCAACTTTCTCAGAAAAAACCCAAAATTTCATCTTAACCATATATCGATGCTCTGATTTTAACAATGATCTCCATTTTATAGCAATAATTTTCTAAATATTTTTAATTTAATTTTTAAATATATACACTCTTCATCGGAAATTCATTTTTTTTAAAAAAATCCCCAAATATTACCCTAACATAATATCGATTCTCTGAGTTCAAAACTAAAATCCATTTTATAAAAATAATCTTCTACATATTTTTAATTTAACATTTAATTAAAAAACACTATTCACCCGAAATAACTAATACTTGAATAATAATTTATGAAACCATTATTTTACATTTTATTGAATCACATTACTTAATCAAGGTGCCGAGATTATATTAATACTTTTTTTATGTGAGATTAATAATCCATTTAGTCACATTACAAATCCTAAGCATAAAATCACTATTAATAATTAACTATTCATCAAAAATTATGTTGATCTTATTAGACTCTAAATTTCGTACAGAACATAATTATAGAAGACCATTTTTTGAAAATCATTACACATTTTTAATTAGTTATGGTTTAACTAAACATTTTTAAAATAACCTTTTTCTAAAATTCATCAAAAATATGCATAATATATTTATCCTGACATTTGAAAATTCATAAACTTCATTATAAGAAGAACTAAATTTTTTTTATTTAAAACAGAGAATTACACAAGAAAATTATGGTCTCCTTACATAGCCTCTTATCACACCAGCATAGGACATAAGTGTAAGGTGTTCTAAGGTGAGACAATCCATGGGAGGCTCGGCCAACATCGCCCGAGTAGTAATTTCTATCAATTTGAACTTCTCGCAAAGGCGATTCTATTCTAGCTTCCCACGATAATGTTCGGCTTGGGTTTGGTCCAGAGCAAAGCCCAGTGTTGCTACCTCCTTCCCAAGTTCTGTTAGATGGGCATCGATCGGTCCAAGACTACTGGGTGAGGCCATAGAATCTTCTTTCTAAATTAATTAAACAAGATTACTTGTATTTAGATACAATAATCATAATGTTTAGTTTTTAGTGGTCATATTGACCAATGGTCATATACAGTCAAAACCCAACGGCCTCATATTAATTATACTCATGTTATCAAATGAAACAGTTTGTTGAGTATACAAATAAAATAACACACAAAATTAGGAAATAAGATTTATTCAAAATTTCGGGTCGTTACAATTGTCCCTCCTTAATAAATTTCGTTCGTGCAATTTTTAAAATTGGGTTTTGAAATTTCATTGAATGTCCCATATCAGAAAAATAGACAATAACACTATTAATTTAAAAGAATGAAAAGGAAGTACAAAGGCCACCCATGTTAACCCATTCTAGGATTCCATGTAGGAAAATATGGATATGGAAGAAAAAACAAAGGGTCAAGTTCTGAGGGAGAGTGATAGAAAACATGATTAAGAGAAAGTTAACCACAAGAAAATCACAAACATATGATGTGTGTAAACGGTCGTTGATTACCCAGAAGGAAAAATTAACAGAAAACGTTTTTGTATTACGTTCCTTTTCATAGTTTTGAGGAATTCATTTACTACGTAGAATAAAAACATAAGGAAATATACCTACCTTTAAGTAGAGTTTCATCCTTTAAAAAGTTTCTACAAAAAATAGTATTTTCTCCAAACGATGAGAATTCAAAACTACATGACCTCATTAAAGAACAAGAATCATCTTATAGTGAATCACATAATCCACCAAAGATTAACTATCTATTTTTCTTATCATTAAACATTATCCCAAAAACAGAAAGGGTAAGATAAAACAACTCTTCCAAAATAAAGAACCCCAGAGGAAGGGAAACTACCTTAAATATTAAAAGTTCCATAGTACTGCCCAAAGTTCATCATAGAACATTCTGTAAATAACCGTCCTTAAAAATCCTCAATATAAAACAAACTAACATTGAAACCCAAACACAAGAAGGATTTGATAACATAGTCTTCCAAGGTAAACTTTATCATTCATCTCCAAACAACATCAACCACTCCTAACATTGTATAACAAAAGTAACAAACCTAAACATATTTCCCCCAGATAGGTTAATAATTTCCATAAGTAACCTAAATTACTATAAGTCCACCTTAAATTCATCGATTCTTCAAAATATAAGTCAACCTTTACTCCTCAAAGAAAATACTGTAGTAATCTATTTACCACAATCAAATAGGTTTTCCAAAATAGTGAACATCATCCAAAATATTAATCATCTTTTATTCCCCTAATCATCTATGTCACATCAATAGGGAAATCATCACATTTCCTATCACATTGGTTGTTTGGACATGTACTTACATTTCTCGCCATTAACTAAGAAAAGAAAGTATAATTAGGGGCTTGAATAATTAGCCAATATAATTATTGGAAACTTTAAGCATAGAAGGATAAACATGTAGAAGGAAAGTATACCCTAACTTGTGATCCCCTAGGTTCCAATCTAGGTTATCCATGATCATATATTCTTATGTGAATCTTTATTTTATTTTATATTTGTTCCTTTAATAATGGTTCATACTAAGCTTATGAATTTACCAAAGCATATCCCCCAGGAGTGTCATAACCAAGAATGCAGCAAGGCACGTTGTTGTTTACCAGTTCCAGTTCTAGTCTAGCTCAATGCGGTGTTTTCGGGTTTTACCCCTATGTACATCTGTGCCAGAGCCGCCTCTACCTACTCGTATCCAGATAGGGATGTATTTTCTTGGCAACCCCTTACTCAATACTCACCAAAATACCAGGAAGATTTCATATATTTAAACTTTTCTATAGGGTTATTCCTAATGTTTTAATATCCTAATTTCAACAAATAACTAAACCATCCTTTGATACCAAATATAGCATCCCTCCTTTTTATTACATAAACTTTCATTACATTATACAAAACTGAAGATCTTTAAGGTTTAGTGTCTTGGAAATTAGAAACATAATACATGAAACAAAAAAAATCTTCTTAAACACTTTAAAAGATTATAATTATGTTCATCCTAGGTTCATTACTTCATCTCATAACCTGGGGACATACATCAAAAGAAAGGGTGAGCAGAAGGCCTGGTAAGGGAAACAAGAGAAACATTTTACATGTGAACTTGAGATACTTTGATAAGGTCATGAAAAGATTTTTAAGGCATGAGAAAGAAATCATGTGGCATATCATAATAAAAAAACATTTTTCATGACATTAAGATGTGGCTAAATCATTTAACATAAACAATCATGAACATATCACCAAGGTCCATCCCCAAGGATTCATTTGAAAATTACTGAGGTTATTCACCAAGATATCGTGAAAATTTTAATCTCTAGTGGTTACATCATTACCCAATGCATTGGAGTGATATCAGGGTGCACCCTTAAATTTTACATTGTTATAATGTGAGAAACATATATCGTCATCAATCATTTCATAAACAACCGATATTAGATAAAATAAATGGGTTTCATTTCATAATAATAACGTTTTAAAACTGCTTTAAAAACATGATCTTTATGTCACTTTAAAACCCATAGAAAAGGAAGGTGAGTCTCATGTATGTAAATCCAATAATTTAATAGAGAACATTTTGGTATATATGTGAATACCCTTTTAGAAGAAAGAGATTTGAGTATTCACTTAATAAAATAAAATAACTTTAGAAAAATAGAGAGACATTTTGAGACGGAAATTCGGCAGCATAACGACTATGTTACAAGGTTTTAGAAAACATTGAAAAGAGAGGGGACATGGGTCACCCACTGATAAATGATCCATAAAATAGTATAGGGACAGAATATGAAGGATATATGAACATGGTAATTAAATTTTAAATATGTTCCATATGAAATGAATAACATGAAAAGAAGACAAAAATAAGATTTCTCTTATGAAAATTCAGCAGCCTAACGACGTCACTTAAACTTCAAAAACTGAATTGACGAGATCAAATAGGGTCTCTCATCAAATGAACATAAATGATCAGTATGATATGTATAGAGATCATAACCAAAAATAATAAAAAGGAACTTGAAAGACTTTACCTGAAAGTAGAACTTAGACAAATGAGAAAGGTGAATGAATTCCATAAAAATTCGGCAGCCAAACGGCGCCACATAAACTTCAAAATACTGAATTGAAGAGATCAAATGGGGTCTCTGATAATATGATCATAACATATCAGTATGATAGATATAAATATAATACCCCAAAATAATAAAAAGGAACTTGAATGACTTGACATGAAAGTAGAACTTCAAAATTGAGAAGGGTGAAAGAACCACTTAAAAATTCAGCAGCCTAACGACGCCACTTAAAACATCAAAATACTGAATTGAAGAGATCAAATTGGGTCTCTTATAATATGATCATAAAAGATAATTATTAAAAATATAGAGATCATATCCCAACATAATAAAAAAGAACTTGAAAGACTTGAAAAGAAAATAGAACTTGAAAATGACAAGGGTGAAAGAATCTGTTACAAAAATTTTGGCAGCCTAATGGCGCCACTTAAACTTTCATAAAATTAAATGATGAGAGTAAGAGGGGGTCTATCATCATATGAAAATAAAAAGAAAAGTATAATGAATATAAAAGAACATCCTCCAACATAAGAACATGGATCATAAAATAAATGACATAAAAGAGATCACTTGAAAAGAAAGAGAGGGGGTTGGATCCCTTATCATAAAACGTAACTCTAAAAACTCAACGGTTGGGACCTTGAGGGTTTGGGGGAACCTTGTGAGGACTCTTTGGGAGGTAATGAGACCAGATATTTGTTGGGAGAGATTGGGGAGTCGAATGGAGGAGAGGATTTCTTGGTATTTATATGGAAAGTGAGGGGACAAGGCATTAATGGCCAAGGGACACTCATTGGTGGTTTTGAAAAAACCATGGGCTTTCCCACGGTATTTGCCCATGTTAATGGCCACATGGGACACCTAACACCTTATATTACTATTCATAAGTCGACCATACTGATTACATACTTAATACATCATTTAATGATGTCATTAAACACTCGTAACTTAAAAATTGTATTTTCACTATTAATCGAAAATTCAACTTTCTCAAAAACAACCCAAAATGTCACCTTAACCAAATATCGATGATTTGATTTAAAAAATAACCTCCATTTTATAAAAGTAATTTTCTAAATATTTTTTAATTTACTTGAGATAAATACACTATTCACAGAAAATTCATATTTATAAGAAAAATCCCCAAAAATTACCTTAACATAATATCGATGCCCTATGTTTAAAAATGAAATCTATTTTATAAAATTAATTTTCTAAATATATTTAATTTAATTTTTAATTAAAAACACTATTCAGCCAAAAAAAACTAATACTTGAATAATAATTTATGAAACCGTTATTTAACCATTTTATTGAATCACATTACTAAATCAAGGTGCCTAGATTATATTAATACATTATTTAAGTGAGATTACTAATCCCTTTAGTCACATTACAAATCCTAAGCATAAAATCACTATTCATAATTTACTATTCATCAAAAATAATGTTGATCTTATTAGACTCTAAATTTCGTAGTAAACATAATTGTAGAAGACCATTTATTGAAAATCATTACACATTTTTAATTATTTATGGTTTACCTAAACATTTTTAAAATATGATTTTTCTAAAATTCAACAAAAATATGCATACTATATTTTTCTGGACATTTGAAATTTCATAACCTTCATCATAAGAAGAAATCACAAAATTTTATTTAAAATAAAGGATTACAGAAGGCAGTTACAATCTCCTTAAATATCCTCTTATCACACCAGCATAGGACCTAAGTGTAAGGTGTGATAAGGTGAGAGAATCTGAGGGAGGCTCGACCAACATTGCACGAGTAGTAATTTCTATCATTTTGAACTTCTCTCAAAGGCGATTCTGTTCTAGCTTCACATGATGAAGTTCGGATTTGGTTTGGTCCAGAGCAAATCAAAATGGTGCTACCTCCTTCCCAAGTTCTGTTAGATGGGCTTCGATCAGTCCAAGACTACTGGGTGAGGCCATAGAATCTTCTTTCTATATTAATTAACCAAGATTACTTGTATTGAAAGACAATAATCAAAACGTTTAGTTTTTAGTGGTCATATTGACCAATGGTCATATACAGTCAAAACCCAACTGTCTCATTTTAATTATACTCATGTTATAAAATGAAACAGTTTGTTGAGTATACAAATAAAATAACACACAAAATTAGGAAGCATGATTTATTCAAAATTTCGGGTTGTTATAACACAAATCCATCCTCTTCTTCATCATCGTAAACTAAGAGAAATTTTGTTGGATAAATGAAGACTCGAATAACTCCCATTTGAGATCTTCTCGAGGTTTTCTTTGAGAAATATATTTCCAACATTTCCAGGTTGTCATTTAAGTATAAAGGTATCCAAATTTACCATCAATGACTCAGGAAACCCAATGAAACTATAGTTCCTCTCAATATTCTACAACCAATCCTCCGCCTCAAGAGGACCAGCTTGACATAAAATAGGGGAGGGATCAACATTCAGAATTCCTGAACATAGTCTATAGGTTGATCAACTGGATGATTTTATAAGGGTGCACCTCCCAAGGATGCACCTTGGGCATTCATCAAACAATCATGGGGGAGAACACTATATAACAAGGAAACAAATAACATAATAAAAAAATGGTCATTTCCATTTCAAATTCAACTTTTCACAATTTCTAAAATAAAACATTACAACCAGTTTTAAGAATTAAAAAATACCCAAATAATTTACATGGGGAAACTAGTTCCAATAGGACTCTGACATATGGTTGGCGACAATACACTAGTCACGCCACTATCACAAGGAGCACTCTATGGTAATGTCCTCAGCTCTACATGGCATTCTAGACCCTGCGAGCTCATGGGGGTCACCTTCCCAGCTCCCATTTCAATTCTCAAAACCAAACAAATCATAAGAATCAAAGGAAACAAACAAACCCAAACATCCCATGGTATCCTGAGGATCAGAACACAAAATAGACCATGAATCCCATTTTATTCTGACACCTCAATCCATGACAATCCTACTCATTTTACCATGAAAACCCAAAATAATGATGGGTGCTCTGAAAAAAAAAAGTCTGCTCAAGATCTGATCTACTATAATTCCATTTTGTCACAAACCAACCTGGTTTGGCCCTAGACAGGTCACCTGAGCTGATATATGTCAACGCCTGAGAGGCATTCCTGATCCTCTCTTGCTAGCAACAAGTTCCATGGCATCAACAAAGAGCAAGAGGGAATGATTTCACCCTAAAAAAAATTAATAAATAAGCCTAAACAAGTATAATAACACAATTTAAATAAACATCATGATAAAGAAAGACCAACCACCAACAACACACTAACTTGACCATGATTAAAAACACCTTGTGACCTTGAGATTCACTCTCCAAACCCCAACAAACTGTTTCCCACATTGAACAAGCTTGAGTCAAACCTGCAATAAAAACGAAAAATCAGAAAACACTATAGGCATGATTATTAACACTCAGTATACATGCCCAATAAACAATCCCCAAATAACTACCGTTAAATAAAGAATTTAATAATTCTAGGTTTTAACTGAATTATATAAAATATGGGTTTCCACATATACTTTAATTGATATAATAGGAAACAGTTTGTTGTTATTTTTAATTTAAACCAAATTTAATGTTTGAATGGAAAAGGTGTATTACATTTTGAAACATTTTAGAAATCAATTTAAAATCTAAAAATTTAGTTGTTAGTCAAGACGAAAATCACACATAACACAAAAAATACAACAAGGGAATGGGAAAGAAGAAAACAGGGACCAACAATTGAACTAGGCACCTAAATCATCCGCCAAATAAAAATAAGCACTAAAAATAACATGGGGTGAAGATAGGAGCTGGTGAACAATCTATGAAATACACTACGTGTGAGTCATCTTGAAGCCATGCCTACTATCGATGATGTCATAATGACCAAATGCACGGTGTTGCCCTACCTGGCATAACCGAGGGGCCCACTCCCCTAGTAGAGAAAAGTCGATACTAAGGGCCCCTAGCCAGTGCGTTTTATAAATTAGTGTTCTAATAGTTATCATAATATTCACTTACTATGCTAGGTTCCCATGTCAACAAGTGTAATAAAAGAAGGTGAGTCCATAATTTCAATCAAGTAACTAGTCACGATGCACAAACAACACCCACAATAACTCACACAATCAACGAACACAACAGGATCACCCCTGAGTAACCCCAAAGAAGGTTTTTCAAAATAATCTATTTTATCAACGTTCCAAATTTCCCTTTCAAACCTTTAAATAATCATCATTCTTCTAGAGAAAGAAAAACATTTTCTCAGGCATTAGAAGGGAATATTTTAAATCAAACCAAAACCACACTTGAAAATTTGTGAATTATATTCAAAGGAAAAATTGGACCTTCTTTCATTATTTTGTGTCAATTCATCATGAAAATAATTCAGGTCCCATGAAAAAAATATACAGATTCATTTGCATCAAATATTTATTCCAAGAAAAAAATTAATTATCTAATCTTATTTATCATTTATAAAAATTCAATGAAATATCAAGAAATTAATAAATACTAAATTATAAGGCGACTATAGTGGGGGATCTACCATGACATGAAACTTGATTACGATGATGAGACTTCTCCCACACTTGCGCAAAAGTATGCGCAATAGGATGACCAAGGTATCACTGAATATCTATGCCAACACACTGCAAAAATCACAAAAACACAAAAAACCCAGAAGCAGAGACATCAAATGATACAAATAAATAAATAACACAAAACTCACCTCAACACCAAAGTAGGTGAAAGAGGGTGAACCCAAACCACTCACCTTTGGCAGTGGGAATTCTTCGCATGCCTAATTGCAAACAAGGCCCGCGACTGGTCAAGCGAATGGAGGTGACACGAGAACTGAACGAGCTGGTTGTTCTACCCCGAAAGGCTAGCGAGGGGCTGTGGGGTACCCTAAAAGTCACAGGAAGGGGGTGTGCATCGACAAGAAGGTTGTGTGTCCGGTTAAAGGGTGCACAACGGGTCGGAAGGCATGCAACCAGGGGGCACTAACTGGTGGGAGCTACGTGGTGGCCGAAATAAGGTCCTATAGGTCAGGGGTAGGTGCACACAAGTCAGTCGGAGTGAGGAAAGGGGTCAACAATGTAACGCCCTGACCCCAGTTACCCAGAGTCGGTGCATTATTACATAACATTGGCATGATCACAAGAAAGATCAAATATCGAAAGACCGATTGGTTTAGTAGCCTTGGAAACACTAGATATATTCATAAGTTTTACATTACATCATAAAATGAAAAACTACTACAACAACATAATTTTTCCACATTCCACACTATAATCCCCTCATAATATCCCTGAAGGTCATTCATAACTTACATCTTCACATCCTGGGAAAAATAAAACATAGAAAAGGGGTGAGCTCAAATGCCCAGTAAGGATAACAATATAGAGGAACATTCAACAATAAGCATAAACATTTAAGGCAATGAATTACTAAAACAAAAGCCTTTTAAACTTGAACTTCAACATAGTATGGCAAAAGTAAAATGAAATAATGCCATTTACTTATTCACATGGATATTCTACTAACCGAATAATCACATGCAAAAATCAATAACCACTTTCATAATGTTGGAATGCATAATGCTAAACTGTAATTTCTTTTCAAGGCCTCATCCCAAGACCTTGGGGCTAACTGTAACCGGAACCCAACCCGGAGTGCCTCTAATAACCGGACACCAACCCGGAGTGCCTCTAATAACCGGACACCAACCCGGAGTGCCTCTAATAACCGGAGACCAAAACGGAGGGCTTACTTTTACCAGTCCCTAACCTGGAGGGCTTACTTTTACCAGTCCCCAACCTGGAGGGCTTACTTTAACCAGTCCCCAACCTGGAGGGCTTACTTTAACCAGTCCCCAACCTGGAACATACTTGTCCAACACATTCATATGAAGTAAAGGTTGAAATATAACATAAACATTTTTATTGGAACTAGCATACGAAATGTCAATAATTTCACCATAAACTATGAATGGTATAAAAATAGCACATCCACAGTCAAACATATCACAAAACCTTCAATACAATATATAAGTTTTGTATCATAATAAATCAACTTCAAATAATCTTAAAATCCATCAAAGGATGTTGACATAGATGAAATCAAAATTATTTTTAAAAAAATATCTCCTTTTATTTTGAAATCATTTAATATCCATATAAAATAAAACATTTTCTTTGAAAATAATCTTATAATCTTGTAAGGGAAGCTTTTAAGATTTTATAACGGGGGAAAATAGCCGCACTCGCCGTATAAGTTAAAAAAACATTCTTACCTTAATTCTGTCGAAAAGGTTAAAAAGGACCTTGTTTTGAAAACGACGGAAAGATTCCTTTATAAAACTCTTATAAAAAGTCAAACAAGGGTATAAATGACTTTAACCCATATTCTTGTAAATAATAAATATGTTTTGAATTACATTTCGAAGAAACATGGATGTGGTTGATAAAGAGATCCCAGTAGATTATTACATATAAACAACCACGGATAATGAAGAGATTGTGAAATAACCCTTACCTTGTACTTTTCCTTGGTTGGGGTAGGTTAACCTCCTGTATAATGGTGAAATAATTGTTATTAAATTATACAAGAATCATATATATTAATATGATATCATATATGATCTTTTAACATTGATTTGTTAATAATATCTTAGAATTATCGTCGTTTCAGGTGTTAACTTACTCATTTTCTTTTATATGTTTTGTTACATAAGCCATTTTTGTTGTATCTTATTCATATCCAGAATGATATCAAGTCCTTAAACATCATTTTTAAATCATCAAATGATAATTATACTTTAATGGATACGATGGAGAATGAATATCATCACGTTCGTGGAGACGGTAGTCCGTACGTACACACGAGCGACAATATCATTTTTTTGATATTAAAATAATATATAAATGGATGGTATATCATATATACAGAATAATTAACATGTTATATTTATTATTTACATGAGTTACACATCATTATTATACCCATCCAAATTATAATATATTGAATAACAATTACACCACGACGTGGAGACGGTAAGCCGTACGTACGCACGTATGGTGACATGTTATTCAAAGGGTGGATAGAATACTGAATATGGTTGTACCATATTTATAATAACATTATAGTATATGTGATATACTGGAGTTATTATTTTAGAATGGTATGAACAAAGGAGGAATAAGTGGAAGAGGAAATGAACTTGGAGAAGGGTGGTGTAATCATTACCTCTTCTTCGGGTTCTTCCTTTTGATTTGATCAAAAGGGATCTTTAGGTTGGCTTTATGATCAAACTATGGCCCCTAGGTTGTAGTGAGGGAAGTTGGTAGAGTATTTGGGTAGAGTTTGGCCGAACCAAAAGGCTTTGAAGGTGTGAAGAAATGAGAAGGAGGAGTGCCCTTTTATAAGAGGGGTGAGGGGCACCTTTGGAAAAGCTAGAGATATTAGTTTATAATAAATTCATATTCGGTTTCCAATGGCTCCAAAGTTGACTATTCAAAGGTTAAGGTGGGGATGGTTCGAAAGCAACTCAACAAATAGAATTTATACAGGTTTGGGTACTTATATTAACCTTATCTTTAAGTATTAACTCTAAGTTAATTAGTTTCACTTTTACAACGTCTCTTTGTATTTTTATATTATATGGTTAATAAACATACCATATACATACAAGCGACCCACAAGTGGTCCATTAATGATACACCTATCATGATATAAGTCTCTTGGCCGAACCTTAGATTTTTAGGAATTTAATATCAATTAATAATATAATATTTTTTTTAAAAACTCTTTTATGTCAATTTTGACACTATTCATTAGTTGATTTTTGTGAAACTCATACCAGATTGATTACTTCGAAAAAAGTCAATTAAATCAATCCTAATATATCATATTATCCTAGAAAATTAGTTTAATTCATTAAAAGTTTCATATTATATTTATTTGTGTATTTATAATATAAATTATTTTAATTTTTCACTATTATAGTAATTACTGCATCATCATTGTTTCATAAATAAAATAACTTATTTAATGTCTAAAAATTATAAATAAAATATAATTATGTAGGAAATATTTTTATATTTTTAATGAATATTTATAATCTAAAATCCAACATATATAACCCTATGTAACAATTGTTTTGTTAAATGATATATACATGTGTCATTTTTGTATTCATTTTAACTTAATTAAAATAAAGTGTCCCTATCACCTTCAAGTGGCACCATGGGGTCCCCAAATCGACCCAAAGATGACTATGGTCGAACATGCTTTCTTCGATCAGGAGAACATTGGTGGCAATTAGAGACATATAATTGGAGGAAAAACGTAAATATTTATAGGTAGTGATTGAGGTCATCAATCACAAACAAGTATAAAATTGAGGTCCTTAAATTCATCATTCTATGATGATTTGAAATACCATCGGTTCAACAAAACATAGGGTATTAGGATAACACATTTTTGATGTTTCAAAATATCTTAGTTGAAATCCCACATCGAAAAATGAATTAATGAGGCCTCTATTTAAAATAAAGAGTCTAAAGTATGAAGATTACCGAAAATAACACATACTATGGTTCCATGTAGGAAAATATGGATATGGAAGAAAAATCTAACCATCAATTATCTGATGGAGAGTGGTAGAGAACATGGCTATGAAAAGGCCAACAATCCCAAAGCCATAAATTAGTGATGATTTAAGGTACCATCTAGGAAAACATTTTTGTTCTATGTTGATTTTCTTAATATTGAGGAATTTATTTATGATATTGTCTAAGATCATAAGGAGATATACTTACTTTATAATTATAGTTTTATCCATTAATAAATTTCTACCACAAACTCATCTTTCACTCTAAATGATAATAGAATGTAAAAAAAATTATATTTACACTATTCGTATAGGGTTCCAAAATAAACGAATTTATAATTCATCTACAAGATCTTTTAATAAAAACTACATTATTTAATCCAGGAAATCTCGTGGGCCAGTGGTTGGTGATACACCCTTGTCGCCCTTCGGTTGCGGGTTCAAGTCTCGCAGCCTTGCCGGACGCGATGGGTTGCCGCCCGACCTCCGAGTTGTCCTTTTATGGGAATCCAAAATAATACAAACTAGAACTATCCAAAATACTTCTATCCAAACTCACAGTCCAACATTTATAAGGAAGGTAAACATAATATAGATCCTTTTTACCCCGTAATAGCATATGAATACCATCATCATGTATTACCATATTACTTATTTATTACATTCATTCTCCCTTATTCCATATAGAATGCGGATATACTTCATTAATCCAAAAATGTTTTAAACCCCAACAATGATGGAATATACAAATCATTAATCAGTTCCAAGGTAGTCAAGAATATCCAATATAATTTATCCAAAACAATCGCATATTATTCCAAAATCACTACCTCAATATCAGAACTATATTATGATTTATCATTCTCTCAACCATATATTTTCCAAAAATTTATCCTTCTATTGAGTCACTTTTCTTTGTTCCACACAATCTCAAGTCCTTAATGAAATAGTACTGCAGTACATTCCTTATATACTCCATAATTATTATAACAAGTACATTGTTGATACAACACTCAATTGACATAATCAACATAAGAACTCTAATCATTCCTCTTCATCTGTGGTAGTATCATAACTTGATTATTATCCAATAACATCATTTGCGGCATAGTCTGATGACTGGGACATAGGTTCGCGTAGTGTCCAAACTCCTTGCAAATAAAGTATTGTACATTTAAAACCATTTTCTTACCCTTGCAGTCACGTACTTTGTGCCCTTTTCCTCCACACTTATAACAAACTCTCATTCATTTCAGGCAAGTTCTAGGGTGTTTCTTTCCACAGTTACCACATATGGGAAAATTCTTCTTTTCCCTCTTCCCTTTATCCATCTTTCTCTCTTCCATCCTTTTCTTCTCTTGCTTCCCTTCAAAGCCATAGGACTTAGTAAACTCTTTACTTATCTTATCAACACATGATATTATTTCTTCATATAATGATAATACATGGGAGACTATTTCTCTTATAAATTCTAGCTTAAGACTATGAAACATATGATCCTTCCTTCTCTTTGGATCATGTGCATTTCTGGAGTTCTCATTCCTTCTACTGGGCGCCATTTCTAAACAAGGGCATACACTAGATCAGTTTATGAATCAAAATACATAATCCCATACTTATAAAACACTTAACATAAATTGAACTATTTATGGATATAATCCATAATCATAAAAATGTTTTCTTTGTGGAAGTATATACTCATAATCCCTTCAGAATGATTTGTAAATAAAATGAGAGTTATCCTAAGCATATCCCCTGGAAGTGTCGTAACCAAGAGTGTAGCAAGGCCCGTTGTCGTGCACCAGTTCCCGTTCGAGTCTAGCTCAAAGCGGTGTTTTCGGGTTTTACCCCTAGGTACATCTGTGCCAGAGCCGCCTCTACCTGCTCGTATCCAGACAGGGATGTATTTCTAGGAAAACTCACAAAATCTCTACAATACCAAAATTCTAGGAAGTTCTTCTATACTAATTCTCAATGGTCATCTTAGGTCTACGTGCTCTATTCAGATTTTATCTAAATCTAGATTCCATGGTTTGTACTAAACTTACTCTGATACCAACTGTAACGCCCCGACCCCAGTTACCCAGAGTCAGTGCATTATTACATAACATTGGCATGATCACAAGAAAGATCAAATCTCGAAAGACTGATTGGTTTAGTAGCCTTGGAAACACTAGATATATTCATAAGTTTTACATTACATCATAAAATGAAAAACTACCACAACAACATAATGTTTCCACAGTCCACACTATAATCCCCTCATAATATCCCTGAAGGTCATTCATAACTTACATCTTCACATCCTGGGAAAAATAAAACATAGAAAAGGGGTGAGCTCAAATGCCCAGTAAGGATAACAATATAGCGGAACATTCAACAATAAGCATAAACATTGAAGGAAACAAATTACTAAAACAAAATCCTTTTAAACTTGAACTTCAACATAGTATGGCAAAAGTAAAATGAAATAATGCCATTTACTTATTCACATGGATATTCTACTAATCGAATAATCACATGCAAAAATTAATAACCACTTTCATAATGTTGGAATGCATAATGCAAAACATTAATTTCTTTTCAAGGCCTCGTCCCAAGACCTTGGGGCTAACTGTAACAGGAACCCAACCCGGAGTGCCTCTAATAACCGGACACCAACCCGAAGTGCCTCTAATAACCGGACACCAACCCAGAGTGCCTCTAATAACCGGAGACCAAACCGGAGGGCTTACTTTTACCAGTCCCTAACCTGGAGGGCTTACTTTTACCAGTCCCCAACCTGGAGGGCTTACTTTAACCAGTCCCCAACCTGGAGGGCTTACTTTAACCAGTCCCCAACCTGGAACATACTTGTCCAACACATTCATATGAAGTAAAGGTTGAAATATAACATAAACATTCTTATTGGAACTAGCATACGAAATTTCAATACTTTCACCATAAACTATGAATGGTATAAAAATAGCACATCCACAGTCAAACATATCACAAAACCTACAATACAATATAGAAGTTTTGTATCATAATAAATCAACTTCAAATAATCTTAAAATCCATCAACGGATGTTGACATAGATGAAATCAAAATTCTTTTTAAAGAAATATCTCCTTTTATTTTGAAATCATTTAAGATCCATATAAAATAAAACATTTTCTTTTAAAATAATCTTATAAGCTTGTAAGGGAAGCTTTGAAGATTTTATAACGGCGGAAAATAGCCGCACCCGCCGTATAAGTTAAAAAAACATTCTTACCTTAATTCTGTCGAAAAGGTTAAAAAGGACCTTGTTTTGAAAACGACGGAAAGATTTTTTTATAAACCTCTTATAAAAAGTCAAACAAGGGTATAAATGACTTTAACCCATATTCTTGTAAATAATAAATATGTTTTGAATTACATTTCAAAAAAACATGGATGTGGATGATAAAGAGATCCCAGTAGATTATTACATATAAACAACCTCGGATAATGAAGAGATTGTGAAATAACCCTTACCTTTTACTTTTCCTTGGTTGGGGTAGGTTAACCTCTTGTATAATGGTGAAATAATTTTTTTTAAATTATACAAGAATCATATATATTAATATGATATCATATATGATCTTTTAACATTGATTTGTTAATAATATCTTAGAATTATCGTCGTTTCGGGTGTTAACTTAATCATTTTCTTTTATATGTTTTGTTACATAAGCCATGTTTGTTGTATCTTATTCATATCCAGAATGATATAAAGTCCTTAAACATCATTTTTAAACCATAAAATGATAATTATACTTGAATGGATACGATGGAGAATGAATCTCATCACGTTCGTGGAGACGGTAGTCCGTACGTACGCACGAGCGACAATATCATTCTTTTGATATTAAAATAATATATAAATGGATGGTATATCATATATACAGAATCATTAACATGTTATATTTATTATTACATGAGTTACACATCATTATTATACCCATCCAAATAATAATATATTGAATAACAATTACACCACGACGTGGAGACGGTAAGCCGTACGTACGCACGTATGGTGACATGTTATTCAAAGGGGGGATAGAATACTGAATATGGTTGTACCATATTTATAATAACATTATAGTATATGTGATATACTGGAGTTATTATTTTAGAATGGTAAGAACAAAGGAAGAAGAAGTGGAAGAAGAAATGAACTTGGAGAAGGGTGGTGTAATCATTACCTCTTCTTCGGGTTCTTCCTTTTGATTTGATCAAAATGGCTCTTTAGGTTGGCTTTCTGATCAAACTAAGTCCCCTAGGTTGTATTGATGGAAGTTGGGAGAGTATTTGGGCAGAGTTTGGCTGAACCAAAATGCTTTTAAGGTGTGAAGAAATGAGAAGGAGGAGTGCCCTTTTATAAGAGGGGTGAGGGGCACCTTTGGAAAAGCTAGAGATATTAGTTTATAATATATTCATATTCGGTTTCCAATGGCTCCAAAGTTTACTATTCAATGGTTAAGGTGGGGATGGGTCGAAAAAAACTCAACCAATAGAATTTAGACATGTTTGGGTACTTATATTAACCTTATCTTTAAGTATTAACTCTAAGTTAATTAGTTTCACTTTTACAATGTCTCTTTGTATTTTTATATTATATGGTTAATAAACGTACCATATACACAAAAGCGACCCACAAGTGGTCCATTAATGATACACCTATCATGATATAAGTATATTGACAGAACATTAGTTTTTTAGGAATTTAATATCAATTAATAATATAATATTTGTTTTAAAAACTCTTTTATGTCAATTTTCACACTATTCATTAGTTGATTTTTGTGAAACTCATAACAGATTGATTACTTCGAACAAAGTCAATTAGATCAATCCTAATATATCATATTATCCTAGAAAATTAGTTTAATTCATTAAAAGTTTTATATTATATTTATTTGGGTATTTATAATATCAGTTATTTTAATTTTTCATTATTATAGTAATTACTGCATCATCATTGTGTCATAAATAAAATAACTTATTTAATGTATAAAAATTATTAATAAAATATCATTATGTAGGAAATCTACTTATCTTTCTAATTAATATTTATAATCTAAAATCCAACATATATAACCCTATGTAACAATTGTTTTGTTAAAAAATATATACTTGTGTCATTTTTGTATTCATTTTAACTTAATTAAAATAAAGTGTCCCTATCACCTTCAAGTGGCACCATGGGGTCCCCAAATCGACCCAAAGATGCCTATGGTCGAACCTGTATCAACCAATAAGGCTAGGACACGTTTTAGGGTAATTTAGTATTATTATAATATTAGTTTTTAACCCTTATTTACCAGATTTACCCTTAACCATGGTAAATAAAATATTTACCACAGTAATTATTCAATATGTCTAAAAATAAAAGTTACCTATTTACACAATTTGGACATCCGGATTCCAAATATGGAATCCATTTTTCTAAATTCAAAACACAGAAGTGGGAGAAATTAATGTAAAATTAATTCCCGCTGTCAAAACAAAAAGCGTGTTTTTAAGAGATAATAACTATCAAAAGATTGACACTTGTTTATGTTCGGTTTAATTGTAAAATTATGTCCAATGACAAACATTATATTAAATGGAAAAAATATATTCTAAATATACTTTAAAACCACTCAAATTCATAATTTATCAATATTAATTATTTTGATTAAAAAAGTTGTTTTTAATTAAAATTTAGTAATTTTCACTATTCATCAAAATATGAAAGTTATCTGAAAAGTACCAAAATTTCACCTTAGGCTAAATTCGATATTCCGAATCCCAAAATGAAGTCCATTTTAAAATATAAAATATATATAATTTCGAAAAGTAGGTATTACTATTCATAACGGCTAGTTTGATTGGTTGTGGTGTGTGTTAAAACTCAAGGTTGCGTACAACACACGCTACTGTATTATTCAAAGAAAGCGTACCGTGGAAGCTTGGGATGTTTCATTTTAAATTTTTGATGTCCCCATTTAGTCAAAATGTTTAAAATATTGTATTTAAAAAGGGTTCACTATTAAAAGTTGATAAAATTTCAATACTGAAAATGAATTTGTTCTTGCATTATATCTAAGAAACTCATAATATGGATTCTAAAATTATAAGGATTATATAAAGTTTAAAATTTAGATAATACTATTCATAACCTCTTTTGAATGGATTTTTTTTGTAATTCATGGTGTGATTGAACTCGGTGTTGCGTGTAGTGCAAGTTATTGAATTATTTTGAAGAAATAACACACTAAGAAATCTTGGGGTGTTACAAACAGTACTGTCATGACGGATCGTTGGATAAAAAAAGTGGACGACAGAGATATAGGGCCGTTGGAAAGGGTGGCATCGGCTGAAAAGGGATATGATGGTTGAAGGGGGAATGGCCAAAGGGTACAATGCAGCCCGAAGCAAATATGGAGCTAGAAAGGCCATAAAATGAGGGTTGCAACCTCCTCATGCAGGGTAGTTGGATAGTGTGTGGTCGGAGAGGTGAGGCCAGTGCGTGCGTAGTAGGTTTGCAGCCGGGAGGCTGAAGGCGAAGGGCCGGAGGTTGAGGTGGCTGGGTTTAGTCCTGTATGGGTGAGAGAGGTTGAGGGCAAGGTTAAGGACCTCGGTGTAGCCCCACTGTGCGCATCGAGTCAAGGGGGAGTGCTAGAGCACGAAGCTGTTGAGGCCGAGAGGGCGCCACTACGCGGATGGAGGGCTGAGGCCGGGGGGTGCCACTATGAGGCTTGAGCACTGATGCCGGGGGGGGCTGCAAGGCTAGAGTGCTAAGGCCAGTGGGTGTTATTGAGAGGATGGATCATGGAGGTCGGGGCCAGGACAACATCATGGGGAAAGAAATGGGGAGCGGCCCTAGAGGTTGGGTAGAGCTATGTAGGAAAGAATGGGAGGAAATGAGGGGTTGGGGATAAGAGTCATATGAAGGGTAAGGATATGGGGGAAGAGTAAGGGTGCACTATGAGAGAAATTTAAGGGGGATGCAGCATTGTATAGACAAAAGGAAAGAGAGAAAAAAACAGGGGGAAGGGAAAGGCATAGAACGGAAAAAGAAATTAGTAAATAATAAATGAAAAAGAAAACCTAAATAAATTTATAAAACAAACATTAATACATAATAAATACAATACAAATAAAAATTTATAATAATAATAATTAATATTTTAATTATCATAATAAAATTAACAATTTTAATTAATCAACCAAAACAAAAATTATATTTTATTAAACAATAAAAATTTCAAAATATGATATAAATTAAATAATCATTTGTTTTAATTACTTGAAGGATGAAAAATTGCACAACTTTCTGGGTGAAGCCGTGTGGCGTTTATAAGATACACTTTTCCCTTATGACAGATGACTTGAATTCAATAACGTTCATTTTTTGACAAAACTCAAAAAAAAAATTTGGGAATCAACCCGAACATCGACAAAAAAATTTAATAACCAAAGAAAATAAGTAAAAAAAAATTAATTAGATACCTCAGGGTTTGACAATTTGAACCCCTAACACATGTTTATAAAGGGCGTTAAAACATTAAAAACAACTTATTCAGTTTTTTTGGCTAGTACATACATCCAATTATCATTTCTTCTACTACTAAATATCAAAAATAATAATAAAATGGTTTCTTAATGGATTCATTTTTTAAGAGGTCATTTGTTATGAATATGACAATTAAACATATGCTTTGTCTTTTTAAAAAAACAAAATGTGTTCCATGCCATCTTGAGAAAATGACACCTCATATTGATGTTCCTTCTAATATACCATTTTAAATTTAATTTTATGGTTATTTCCATATGATTGCACTATATTCAAAGAATATTTAGTTTTTTTGACCCATTGGCACATGTTTTTAAAAGATGTAAACCTTCTACAGACCTCATATTCATTCATTTTGGGAAGACCTCAAATATGATTGATTATTTTCAACTCACAGTCAATATAGATAATAATAATATGGTTTTTCTGTGATTTAACTTCATTTTGAGTTTTTTTAAGGATATATCTGTTAAATGCATGTTTTGTAATTTTAAAAAAATAAAAATGTGTTTATGGTCATCCCAAGAAAATTACACCTCTAATTACTGTTGTGTCTACTCCATAATTTCAAAATTCATTGTACAATTTTTTTCGTATTATATCATTATATATAAAGGTCACTACGTTTGTTTTGACCCCATGATGCACATCTTTTATTGGTTTCAAAACATAAAAAATTTATTATTTTTTTGTTTTAGGAAGAGTACACTTCTGAATGTTGTTTCTTCTATACATACAAGTCAAAAATAATATTATGATGTTGTACTATTTATTCACCTCATTCTAAGAATATTTTTTGGGGATATGACTGTTATATGCGTGATTTATTGTTTTGAAATAACAAAAGTGTGTTTCGGGTTGTCTTTAGGGAAACAACCGTTGAGTTGATGAAGTTTCTAATAAAAAGTTTCACAACTCACTATATGGTTGATTTCCTATGATTTCATGACATATGGAAGTCGTTGAAATGGTTTTGAATCCTTTTCACGTGTTTTTAATGGCTGTTAAACCATGAAAAACGTCTTATTCGGTCATTTTGGCCATAGTACATGTCCGATTGATGTTTCTTTGCTCATAAATGTCAAATATAATTCTAATATGTCAAACCTATGTTTTCAACTCATTTTGGATGTCATTTTCTATGATTTTTATCATTAAACACATATTTTTCTAATATATAACACTAAAAGTGTGTCTCAGCTCATCCCAAGAAAACAACACCTCATATTGAATTTATGTCTAATCATTTATTTCCAAATGAAATCTATGGTTTTTTATGAATCCACGACATATAAAGGACATTAAGTTTCCTTTAACTCACTAACACACGTTTTTATATGGAGTTGAACCTTTAAAAATTTGTATTCAGTCGTTTTGGTAAAACTGCATGTTTGATTGATGTGTCGTCTGATGGTACATGTCAAAAATAATAATATGAAAATATTTTTTTGAATTATTCTCATTTAGAGGGATTTTTAAATTTATTTTACCATTATACATATGTTTTCATGTTTTATGGCACTAAAAGTGTGTTCCTAGTCATTTGTAGCAAACAACACCTCTGATTGACGTTCCATCTACTCGACCATTTCACAAATCACTCTTTAGTGGATTTTTATGACTTCATGACATTCAAGGGGTCGTTAGATTGGTTTTACCCTCTGATGCAAGATTTGAGATTAAAATTTAACATTTATTTTCTTCTATTCTTTGAAATTAATTCTAATTTAATTCAAATAGTGGTTAAAAATATTGATTTTTGTTTACTTTTCTAAAATATATACTTAATTATTAAATGGACCAAATATGACTTTTTAATAGTTTAATCATCTTTTATAAAGTTTAAAGCCATTAGTTTTTATGAAATTCTAAATTTAAATTAATATTATTCAATCTGGAAATGTAATTCATAAATATATTTATTTTTAACTCAAATTGATTATTTCAATTTTGTGAATAAATTAAAAATCCATAAATTTAAATTTTTTTAAATATTTTTCATTTTTTATTTTTCAATTTAAATTTTAGTGATATTATTTATTATGATTTTCGTATATTTTAATTTTTAATTTATATATATTAATATGAATTTTTATTTTTCTTGAATCAGATTAAGATGAATATTGATTTTAATTGAATTTGTAACGAAATTAATTAGAATTAATATTAAATTAAATGGAAACATTTTGGTTGAAATGAAGGTTGAAAGAAATATTATAATGCTTATAATTGATCAGATGCGGAGCATCTCAGCTTCTTACCAAATGATTGTGTAAAAAATACAATTGAATATGCTCTTAAATGCATGAACACTTGTCGTTTAATATGAACTAACACACATTCACGGTAGATTGAGACACTAACATGGCTCACCCATAGTCACTCCAGCTGCAGACCATGCCACACATCCACACCCTATCATGTTACCCCTCTTTTAGACAATGACAACCTATTCTACAACCCTCTCCACTACTTTCCTACAATGAATACCCAAATCCAAACTAACCCACCCCCATGAGCTTCATTATTTGGTCCCATTGACTTTAACTATGACAAAGAAAACCCACATCCACTAGAGCTTCATCGCCGATTGGAAGAAGTTGGACCCCTAGTAAACCACATCATCCATACTGACCGCTTGAATCCCTCACACACTATGGGAAAAACAGATTTTTGCGATGGGTTATTTGTGATGAGACTAGGTGCCCATCAGAAAAACATAGGCGCGGTTTGGTGCACACACCACGTGAAAGGGTATTTGTGACATTTAGGCACCTCCCGTCGCAAATACCAGGAGGCAATAAACACTTGTTGTGACGGGGGACCACACGTCACAACTAGTCTATCTGTCATATGGTATTTGCGATAAGACCCGTCGCAAATACACGGAGGCGGTAAAAACATATTTGTGACGGGATGTTGTCCGGTTGCAAATAGTTTGTTGGCAAGTTTCTTTTTGCGACGACTCTCACCACAAATATCCTTTTAACTGCAGAAAAGAATTAATGTTGCTGATGGTATTTGCGATGGGAATACTGTCGCAACTAATCTAACCTAAATATACCCCAATCCATTTTTTCTTTCCTCCCCCTCAATTCATACATTCTCTCCTTCTCTACACTATAATTTCAGAGTGAAAATGTTTTAGAGTTAGTTTTTTTACTAAGAAGTTGTGAAGCCATCTACAATTATTAGAGATCAAGTTTAATAGTAATTATGTTTTATTTAATTTATTATTTATTTCATTTATATATATTAATTTTAATTATAGTTGATTAGTTGTAATTAAGTTACATTTAAATTATTTTGTCTTCAGTATTTATTTATAATAATAAAATGAAATTATCAGTACTAATTCTTCGTAATTAGTAATAATTAATAATTATTAACGTTAATTAGTAATGTATATAAATAATTAGCGGTAATTTGTAATTAGTGGCTGTATTTTGCAGTAATTAATAGTAATTAACACTAATTAGTAATAATTAGAAAAAATAGTAATAATTAGGAAAAATAGTAATAAATATTTACAATTAGTAATAAATACTAATAATTTCTAATAAACAGTAATAATTAGTTATAAATACTAATAATTATTAATAAATAAAATAATTAGAAACAAATACTAATAATTAGTAATAATTATTAATAATTAGTAATAATTAGAAATAATTAGTAATAAATAGTTATAATTATTAATAAATACTAAAAAATAGTAATAAATACTAACAAATAGTAGTAAATAATAATAACTAGTAATAAATAATGATAATTTGTAATAATTAGTAATAATTAGTAATAAATAGTAATAATTAGTAATAATTAGTAATAAATAGCAATAAATACTAATAAATAGTAATAATTAGTTATAAAGAATAATAATTAGTAATAAATACTAATAAATAGTAATAAATAGTAATAAATAGTAATAATTAGTAATAAATAGTAATAATTTGTTAATAAATACTAATAATAAGTAATAAATTATATTAATTAGTTATAAATAGTAATAAATAGTACTAATTAGTAAACAATTACTAAAAATTAGTAATAATTAGTAATAATTAGTAATAAATATTAATAATTAGAAATAATTAGTCATAATTAGAAATAATTAGTAATAATTAGAAATAAATAAGTAATAATTAGTAATTATTAGTAATAATTAGTAAGAAATAGTCATAATTAGTAATAATTAGTAGTAATTAGTAATAATTAGTAATACATAGTAATAAATATGAATAAATATGAATAATTAGCAATAAATAAAAAATTAGCAATAAATTGGAATAATTAAGAATATTTAGGAATAATTAAGAATAATTAAAAATAATCTGGAATAATTTGGAATAATTAAGAATAATTAGAAATAATTAATAATGCATAGAAATAATTAGCAATAATCAGCAATAATTATCAGTAATTAGCAATAATTAGTAATAATTAGAAATAATTAGCAATAATTTGTAATAATTAGCAATAATTAAGAAAAATTAAGAATAAATAGGAATAATTAAGAATAATTAAGAATAATTAGAAATAATTACGAATAATTAGGAATAATTAAGTATAATTAGAAATAATTAGAAATAATTAGAAATAATTTAGAATAATTAGGAATAAGTAGTTATAATTAGTAATAATTAAGAATAATTAGAAGTAATTTGAAATAATTAGGAATAATTAAAAATTAGTAGGTATAATTAGGAATAATTTGGATTAATTAGGAATAATTAAAAATAATTTTGAATAACTAGGAATAAAATAAATTTTAATAAATTGTAATAATAAGGAAAAATTTCTAGTAGATTAGCGACACTACTTTTTCAAGATGAATCTTCTCCTTTCAATTCTCACCGACTCAAATCATTATGAAAGTATGATTTTACATATATATATCCAATATCATATGCAAATGTTTGAATATGAATTCATAAGACCACATTTTTATAATGTTTTTAGGTGGTGATAATTGCAAGGAGATGATTCATCAACTAAAAGGATGATATTTTGTCTGACAGCTCAATTATTTTCATCTTTCCCACTCTGAAATCACAATGAATAATCTGCATGGATGCACACATATACATTCTCATATGCATGCGAATAGATATGCAAACCTATGATTAGATTCTTTATTTTTATTTTCATATGAGAAAGATACATGTAAATGAGTCGTCGAACTAATGTATAGCCTTCAATCCATTGGAAATTGTTTCACCCAAAATTAATGGTAATTATTAAGAAGTAGTTGTAATTGTTTATCTTATTTTTTTGAATAGTGTTTATCTAAATTTAAATTATGCAAAAAAATAATGATTTTATTTGTTTTATTAAAATATGAAACATTGAAGTCGACAACAGTAATTATTAGATGACGATGCTTAGATAAATCAGTGAAGAAATCCAAACGGTTCTGGTTTCAATTTTGTATATATTGAGGGTGTTGAATATTTCATATCATTTGCATCATCAAAAATAGATTTTGTTTTAGAAGGCACAATTAATTGTCCTTGTAAAAACTATGCTATGAGATCATTTGACACATTTGAAAAGGTTGGGGGACATCTATTGTGGTTTGGTTTTCATCCATATTATGTTTTTTAGTATCAAAACGGTGAACAAAGTTCTACAAAAGATACTAAGAACTTGATTACAGATCCATCATAGTTTCAAAATTTAGTACATAATATTGCAGGACCATTTGTTCTAAAAAATGTAACAAAGGATGATATTGATTTAACTTTGAGTTGGCACCATCTGAATTTAATGAGTTGTTGAGATCTTCTAAGGATGCATTATATCCTGGATACAAGATAAGAAAATTAGAAGTAGTTGAAAAATTTATTTCTATTAAATTATATAATGCAATGTTAAAAAACTATTTTGATCAGATATCTTCTTTTGTGAAAACACTATTTCCTAAAGAGAATGTGTTGCTTGAAAATTACTATAAGATAAAGAGGATGATTCGTAATCTGGGCCTTAGTTATCGGAAGATTCATGCATGTTAAAATGATTGCATCTTATATTCTAATGAAAATGAGTTGTTGGATAGTTTTCCCTCATGTGGATAATAAAAGTATAAAGAATCTCAACTGAGGAAGTTTGGATTGATCCCTGTAATATAGTAGAGATATTCCCCCCTTACACCCATGTTTCTACGTTTATTGATGACCTAGAACACAACGTCAATGATGTCATGGCACATAACCACGATTTCAACTTGTAAAAGCATGAATCGTCAATATGATGGTCATTCATGGAAACATTTTGACTGACTACATCCTTTTTTTTTTCGAAGCCCGTGACGTGTGATTAGGTATTTATTCTGACGATTTCTATCCGTTTGGTTCTTATACTAGTCAGTATTCATGTTGGCATGACTTTATAACTCCGTAAAATTTAACTCCATTGATGTTGATGAAAGAGAACTATATCTTTTTGAACTTATTAATCACAGGAAATCATAAAAAATTGATGTTTATTTGAAACCATTGTTTGATGAGTTAAATACTTTGTGGAGTAATTGTGTTAGTACATTTGATGTTGCTATGAAACAAAATATCATATTAAAATCTGTATTAATGTGGATGATTAGCGACTTCCCGATATATGACATGTTATCTGGCTAGAATACACATTGTCTGAAATCATGTCCTTACTATATGTAAGACAACAAATCCTTTATGCTCATCAATGGGGAAAAACCATTCTATTTTGACTATCATCGCAGATATCTTCCAATCTATCATCCTTTTCAGAGGAAAAAATCTCATTTCAGAAAAGGCACAATTGAAAGGGATGAACCTCAAAAAATGTTCTCAGGTAGAGAGTTAAAATCAGTTGTGTTTTCATTACCTGCCATCACATTTGGGCCAACAAAAAATCAACAAGAAAATTCATGGCTTTGGGAAAGAACATAATTGGATAAAATAGAGTATTATTTGGGATCATCTATATTGGTCTAATTTGTTGGTTTTTCACATGTTGGAAGTCATGCATATTGAGAAGAACTGCTTTGATAATTTATTTCATACAGTTTTGGATACACCAGGTAAGACGAAATATAATGTAAATGCATTATTAGATATTTACAAAATTTGTCAACAACCATAACTTGAAATATTTTAAAATGTCAGATCATAGAGGTTAATGGATCCAAAAGCAGCTTATACACTGTCTAAAGAGAGTCACTTATTATTTTGTCAGTGGATTGCATATTTAAGATGTCTAGATGGCTATGCTACCAATTTGGGAAGATGTGTTAAGAATTACCATTTTACTGGATTAAAAAAATCATGATTGTCATGTTATAATGGAAACACATATGCAGATTGGATTTAGATGTTTGATTATTTCTACGATTTTTTTATTTGATAATAGACATATAATATTTTTTTTGATACATTTGTGAGGTGACAACAGACTATGATGCACTAAGTAAACTCGAATAAGATGTTGTTGTAATTATATGTAAATTAGAAAAAATCATCCCACCGACATTCATTGACTCAATGGAACATCTAATATTAAATTGTCCACATTATGCTAAATTTGGAGGTCCAGTATAGTTATTATGGATATACCCATTCGAGAGATGCATGCAGAAATTGATGAAAAAATGACATAACAAATAATCTGTTGAAGGCTCAATTGCTAAAGCTTATTTTCAATAGGAAATTGGCCTTTTATACTCTCATTATTTTGAATCTAAATATACATCAAAACAAAAATGCATGGGACAAAAAGAGGGGAATGTTTATGATGAAATCGAAAATCAATTATCATTTTTTAATCATCCAGTGCATGGCTTCGGTGGAGTTCATGAACGATGGATTTAAGATGATGAACATCAAAGAGATCATACATATGTTCTACTCAATTATGAAGAAATGACATCATTTTTACTATGACTACATCAGTCAATTATTCTATAATTTATGTTACATTACATAAACATATATTATTTTTTGGTTATATGATAATCATATCAAGAAACTGCTTCCAAAAATTACAGTAGCTAGTCTTGAAGAATACCGAAATTGTTTTTTCTCAATGGTATAAAATACTGGTAACATTATTTATTGATGGATTGACATATCAATTCAGTTTAATATTTTTTATATTGATAATTTTATTACAAATTTTCCAGAGTCTCAACATGCTGATAAAATTTATAAGTGACTATGTATATTGAGTAACCGACCATCCAAAATGGTTAAATATTACAATGAATATGTGGTGAATGGTTTTTTATTTCATAAACGTGCAAATGGGGAATCAAATAAAAAACAATGAACAGTAGGGTTTTCATGAGAGGATTTCATAAAATACTGAAGTTGAATTTTACTACATGCTTGATGAAATTATTTAATTGTGTTATCTAGGGAAAAATCAAATAACAGTGTTTAAATGTCGGTGGTTGGATACAAAGAGAGGCTTGCGTGTTCATATGATTCATGTGATCGTCAATATTAAAAATAAAATTCTTATTTCATTAAATGAACCATTTTTATTGGATCAATAGGAACATAAAATATATTACACAAAGTATTTTTCTAATTTAACAGACCCGAGTGATTGGTGGAGCATAATAAAAATTAAATCTTGCGAAAATCAGTTTACTAAAACTGAATGTCGTTCCAATGAAGTACAAGGAATTGAAATATTTCAAGATACTACTGAAAATTCATCTTTTTCAAAGGTAGACTTGAATATCGATGATGAAACCACCCAATTTTTGTTTGATGGTGATGATGATGTTAATGATGTTACAAATGAATATGAAATGATAAAAGATGATTATAGTATAACTCATATGGATATTGATGATGTCGATGATGAATATTTGACATCATCAGATATGAAGATGACGATGAAGTTGAACATTGACATAGTTAAATTCTGGTTATAATCATAACTATTATACATCTTTATGTAATATTAATTTTCACCTATCTGCTAACAACAATAATTTTGTGTTTCAAATGGACCCAGATCTATTTCGTATGTTGGAGGATGCTAAGATACCATAGGATGAGGAGGATTTAGGATCATCTGACCCTCAGCCTACTGGCAGTTCAGGGGGTACGCAGAGGGGGAATGATCTTACTTGAATGATGATTCCTGACCTTATCCCTGAGTGATGTCAATGTATTGTCTTAGATCCACACATGCGGAGTTATGGTAACCTTTTTATTTTAGTCAGCTTTTATTAATTTATTTATATACTAATCGTTTGATTATTTATTCTTCTTTCATAGTTTATCACATATATTTGTTGGACAGTGGATCACTATCTTGGGCAATTATTTTTCTCATCCATGGATCATATTGGAACACATAATCATTGATGTTCATCTAGGAATGTTCATTCATCATCTAGTGCATAAATAATTAATATTTATTTTGAAATTTATTTTATTTATAACTTTATATTATAAATTATTTTTTCGGTGTATAGTATATCATTGATGATATCATGCATGATGTTATCCACGAGACATGAGTGGTGTCTATGCATGAGTGTTTCTATCAGGTTTTTCTCATTTTTAGAAATACAACCATTAAGAATGCAGGAGTCACAGTATATGATGTGTCGTGTAGAGCTAACTGACCATAGTACATTTCATCTCATGTTTGGGATGGATTATGTTTACACTGGTTGAGTGGTGGATTTCAGAGGAGTTATTTTTTGGGACAGTTGAACTGGGGGGACAGGAGGTGACACATCGAGCTTGTAGCCATACATTCACTACGCATAGAGAGAATCTGGGAAGTATGTTTTTTAAATATTTTATATAACATTAAATTTAAATTTTTTATTTTATATTAATATAGGTAGTGAGGAATCCTGATATTACGGAGTATGATGTTTATCATAGGATGTACATAGATCCTGCCACTGGAGAGATTAGAGGTGATCACCAACGTCAGATTTTAGTCAGTGTTGTTTCTTTTTCAGTTTGAAAATTAACTCCATATAATATTTTCACTATTTTAATTTTAAATTGGTACTAAAGGACTCATATGAGTTAGCGACCTTTCAGACACAGGCTATGATTCAGGCCGATATGGATAATAAGACTAGTTCCCACGATTTCAATGAGGCAACATGGATGCATGCGACCAGGTATGCCTTTGATAAGGGTCGAGTTGTTGGTATCAGCTTTAATTTGACTTCTATGACATATTATGGTACTATTGTGATGTCAACGTACAACTAGAGATAAGATCTTAGAGAGGAATCATCTTATGGCCCAGAGTATAAGGAGTAGTTTCATGCTCATACTGAACTTATAGAGAGTTTTCATAAGAAACGGGAAGAGATGTGTCAGCAGCAGCAGTAGATAGAGGAAGAGATGCGTCAGCAGCTACTGCAACAACAACATCAGTATGAGGAAAATATGCGTTGATGGCAGCAGCAGCAACAACAATTGAACGAGGAGGAGTTGTGTTGATGGTAGCAACAACAGTACGAGTAGATGGAGTACATAGAGATATAACTCCTAGTATAGGGATGGAGTTTCTTCCACCATCTCCTCCTGCTCCTCCAACACCTCTAGAAGACTATCCCCCCTTGTGATATCTTTGTTATGTTAAAAAAATTTGAATTCTACCTTTTTTGAAATATGAACTATTTACAATTTTTGTCTTTTATATTGATGCAAATATTGCATTATTTAATTTTTTTGTTTTATTTTTTTTAATAATTTAATACTTTATTATTTATTATTTGTATTATAATTTTTTATTTTTTTATTTTACTAATAATAATATTAATAATATTTTTGTATTTTTTATCATTTTTTACTAATATTGAGAATTTTAATATTTTTTAATTTTTTTATTATTTTAATAATATCAATATTACTTTTTTCCTTAATCATAATGTTGTTATATTATTATTTTATTATGTATTTGTGATGAGTCCATTTTTCACAGGAACTCAATGAAAATATATTATATATATATATATTTTCAAAACTTATTTGCGACAAAGGGAATAGTTGAATGAGTGTGAGCTGCCTATACAATAAGGACACCCTAGCAGAATAGAATAGTTGAAATAAAAAAAATTAAATTTCCATGAAATATCTCAAACCATGTTGAATGAGTGGGACCTACCTATCTATTTTTGGGAAAAACATTCAAAAACATCCTATTATCTCATCAATAATGATTTTATCAATCATATAAATAAGAAAACCCCTTATGAGAAATGAAATAATAGGAATACTAAGGTTAATTTATTTTTTATTCTACAAATTAATTATTCATAACACTAAGGTTAATATTGATAAATTTTCATCTAAGAGTGATAAAGGATTTTCCCTTATTTATTCAATATCTAGAAAGTCCTATAGAGTTTTCAATAAGAAGGCCAAAACTGTTGAAGGATCACTTCTTGTCAAATTTTATTAGACTGATCAACATGAGCCTAATACCTCTGTAGAAACTTTTGAGGATTAGTTATATTCTCTGGACATATATTCCAAACCATTAGATTCTTTTGTAAGAAAACCAGAAAAATCATCTAGTTCTAAAGAATTTCCAGAACATCTAGAAATTGATCCTAAGAATCTAGATGTGACCAGTATGTTCTTATCTAGACCTCTTATAACCATGAAGTCCATCCTTTGAGTTTATTTTAGGTGATCTCAGTGGATGAATTTAAACTATATATTCACTAACATGTTGTGTTGAAAATCAAGATTTCTTATCTCACCATGAACATAAATCATCAATGTATCAATTAATGATGAATTATAGGTAATAAAAATAAAAGAATAATTAAATCATTTTGAAAGAACAATGTTTGGTAACTTATAGAGATACCGAAGGACACTTCAACTATTTTCACTAAATGGGTGTTTAGGAAGAATGTTTACGAGTTAGGCACTATAGTTAGAATTGAGGCTATAATTTTTGCACAAGGTTCTAGTTATGAATAAGGAATTGACTATAAGAAAAACTTTTCACCCATGGCCATTCATAAAACCATAATAAAAATGATATCTTATATATCACATCTAAATTTGATGCCTTAGAAAATGTATTTCAAGAGATTCTTTGTAAATGTTTTTATATTTGAGGATGTTTTTTTAAAACCCCCAATTTTAAAAAATCCTTATTTTCCACACCGTATGATTAAATTAAAAAAAATGTTTATATTATTCAAAACAACCTCCTTGAGATTGGTATGATAGGATTATCAATTTTCTGATTTCAAAAGAATTTTCAAATGGAATAGTTATACTAACCCTCTCATAAAACTAATTTTAGAAGATGTATTATTAGTATAAATATTTTTCTATGATATTATCTTAATATCATAATAATATTATATGTGTAGAATTGTTTATAAAATGATGAAAACTGAATTGGAAATAAGTTTAATGGGTGAATGTAAACTATTTTATTATTTATGTTATTTCAACAAAAAACCAACTAATTTAGTTTAAATTAAACTAAATACACACAATATATTCTGAAAAGTTTTAAATTGGATATCATTACGAGTCATGGTACTCCTATAAGAACCACCTATTAATTGTATCTCGAAGAAGTTGTGAAACCAGTTATCAAAGCAGTTTCATAATTTTGACTATAAGTATTCTCTAAATACCTAATAACCGACCAAATATTATGTTTAGTGTGTGTATGTTTGTTCGTTTTGACTGAAACCCAAAATAATCACTCTTAGTTTTTGTTAAAAGAATTTTCAAATACCTCATGTTTACTACCAATTTTGGATTTTTTTCCCTAGAGGGAAATAATTTTATTTCTTATGTTATTCCAATACTAATTGGGGTGTATGAAAGTTAGATAAAAAGAAAATATAGAACATGTCACTTTATAGGTGAGTATCTTGATTTATGGAGTGGTAAAAACAAAATAATATTTCATTGTATAATACTGAATCAACGTGAATAGATTTAGAAAATTGTAGTGCAAAAAGTATTTGGATAAAATTCACTCTACTATACTATTTATATCAATTCCTACAAGTCCCCATAAATTATCACTACACAATTACTATTATCATTATAAAAATCTTATTTCTCAATATAGGAAAAATCATATTGATACAAGATATTACTTTTTGAGACACAAAATTAAAAAAAAGAGATATCAATCTTGTTTTTATTTGAAAAAAAACATCAGTGTTCTGATTTATTCAGAAAGACATTGAATTCAGAGAGAATGAACTATATAAAACATGAGTTAGGAATTTTATATTTTGGTTAAGTTCAAATTTTTCATTGACACACTGTTGTGCTTGACACATTGTTGGCATGTCAATCCATTGGTTTGTGCTATTATTGGCTTTTCATTCAATTGGATTTTCATTCTATTGGATTTTCATACCATTGGATTTATATATATATATGGTGTTTCATTATATTTATTTTCCATCTTGTGGGAATTTTTCTAGTTTTTTTTATTAAAGAACCACCAATTTATTTATCAATGTTTATATTATTTAAAATAAACATGATGCATTTATTAATTGGATTTCAATTTTTATTTCTTGTATTAGTTTGATTTTAGAATACCTAATATCCCAAATGATATTAATGCAGCATAATTTCAGTTCCCTATTTTCCGTGATCCCCATGTGGCACAAGTATCTCTATTGAGCAGATTATAACCATTGGTGTTCCAAATTTCAAAATTTATCCATACATTTGACTGAGCCTGTTGAACTGATCTAAATTCCAAAGATGAATAATACTTTTGATATTTATTTTTCTTTGTCCATATCTTCAAATTAGATGATGAAAGAGACTATTATTCCTTATTTGGTTGTTTCTATCGATCATGAGCTTTCCAATATAGTAATTATTACATAAAATGAAGTTGATTGGAAGTGGTTAATATCTTGTCTGTCTATTATTCTCAAAGTGCTTCAAAATCAGGGTTGGTTAGAGTGGTTTTCTTAAATCGAATGATTTTTGTACACGAAGTTGGTCTTTGAGAACTAGAAAAAGGTGGAATTTTTATCTAATCAAGATAGTTTTATAATGGATCTAAAGGTATGCCAAAGGATAAGTGTGTTGTTTTTACTCAAGAAAATTGGATATGTGTTTATATGTTTCTCTTGATGGAATCTATGATGACCATCAAGGTTGTATTCTAGAATCTAGTTATCTAATTATTTATGAGGAATCTCTTTTTTTGATAACAAAAGATGGCACACCCAGAAGGCTTATTGGCTCTGGGCTGGATGGGGAGTGCATGCTATATTTTATGTTCATGCAGTATATACTTTTCCCAAGGTAGGGTGATTTTTATATAATAACATACTATCATTTTTATCATATTTATCTAACGATAGAAGGTCATAATTGTAATATTTTTTGATATCTAATGGTTCATATGTGTGCGATGGAATGACCAGCATGAAAATTGAATTTTCCGATCTTCTCAAAAATGATTTCTTTCTATGTTTGAGTCTAAGGGTGTAGTTAATGATGGTGAAAATATTATTTCCTAATGTGGTGGTTTCTGTATTACAACTACTAGTTGTTCAAGAATGTATATTAGCTATAACCCATGGAAAATATAGTGGCCTAGAGATTTTGAGAAGTTATATAATGAGTACAATCTGGTTGATCATCCAACCAGTCCTAAAGATGAAGTTAATTAAAGTTTTGAACATAATGAAATATTGGAATACTATGATGATAAGGAAGAAT
Source organism: Viscum album (assembly GCA_963277665.1). Lineage (NCBI taxonomy): Eukaryota > Viridiplantae > Streptophyta > Magnoliopsida > Santalales > Viscaceae > Viscum > Viscum album. The sequence continues at coordinate 1,140,564,028 of OY728164.1, read as the reverse complement.
AAGTTGATGTTGATGAAGAAGAAGAACCATCTATAGATATTGTGAGTGACCCTAATTGGTCTCCCAATGCTTATCATATTACATTTGGAAATCAAATTCTATGTAGGAGGTTTCCAAAAGGGAAAAACATGGATAACAATGATGATGAAGAGTCTCTAGTTTCTTAATAAGATCAATATAAAATTTCAAATCCAAAAAAGAAGATTATTATGATAATGAGGAGGAAGAAAAGGATGAAAAATTCTATAATATCATTGAAGATGGTGATGATGATGAAAATGATTCAAATGGTTCTAGAGGATGAATGAAAATAAAGGATGTGGAGATTCCTACAGAGCGTCAAGGTGCAATTATGAGGTGAACAAATCTCCATCTGTTGAAATATTTCATAAAGAACTAGCTATTTATGAAGCTCAGGCTAGCTATGTTTCCACATATCATGCAATTTATGACTCTACTATAAAGGAATAGTTATGTGGTATAGCTGATGTAGAATAACATGTTGTTGAACAATAGAAAAAAATATTATTGAGTAAGAATTTGTAGATGAACATTTGGATGCTTTGAATCATGATAAGCATCCAATGGATGAAATTATAGAAATTGAATCGACAAATGTTGTGCAATAATTGGATGTTAATAAGTTTAATTCATATACTTTTGGGAAGCAATTAAAATATGAGTCTTCTACTTTCTAGTGCCTAGATAACATAAATTTAAAAGAAATAGATATATACATTATATAGTTTGGATCGAAACAGAGCTATGTTATTCAAAATAAATGTAGGGATAGTGAAGGTTGTTCCAACTGTTGTGGTCCCTCCTATCACATCCCAAGTAGTTTCTAATGTTTTTATAGATGGTTTGATCCCATGTTTTAAGAATGGGAAAAACTCTGTAGGATTTCAACATTTACTGATCGACCTAATATTCAAAGTGATAGAGATACTAAGGGATCCATGATATCTCAATTAGAATTTTATGGGATTTATCAAAAAATTAATTCTATTAGAACTCTAACTCGAAAACCTGAACTAGAATATTTTTATATTTCATTTTATGAAATTTCTAAAAGTGACATGCATGATTTTGGAAATATGTAGATTTCTGATTTTTTATTGAAGTTAATGAATATGAGCCTCTAGATAATTTTATAAGAGATAAGGTTGTAAGGTACATATTCGAGTTATTTATTCAACATATTTTTCCAAAAGATATGCATCACATTTTTAGGATAGATATTGAGAATAAAAGAATTGGAGGTGACTTGGATTCTATCAAGGCTATGACTGAGGACTTGATGTCAACCTTTACTATATCAATGGAAGGTGTTGTAAAATATAATTAGGATACTTATTTAGAAATTTATATTTCTTATACTGAATTCATAGATATTGATGAGTTAAGAACAATTGTGTTAGTGGATGTTAGAGTTACGTCTAGTGGTGCCTGAAATGATGAAAATGTGATTTGTTTAGAAATTATACGAAAATTTGAGTAAGGAACAGAGCATTATCATATGATTTTTATGAAGTATGAAAAGTACATTGATAATGAATAAGATAATATTTTTAAAGAAATTATGAAACATCTCTCTCGAATCTATAACAAGGATTCAGTGGATTAAAATTTTATATTCTTTGTTGAAAATTTAAGGATTCCACTTGTGACTTGGGATTTAAAAGAATAATTCATACTGCTCAAAGAGATGACCCCTATGTTGAACAGTTTTATCAAAGATAAGCATGACTTTTTGAGATACATAAAAATAGGTGGAAAAATCAAAATGTATGTCATAAATCTCATGAATCATTTTTCTCATGTTCATGGTCAATCCATTTTCAATCAGTCAAACATTATGATTACTCCTTATTTATCATTCAAACCTAGAGTTATTGATGGTTCCCATATAACTCTTCCAGTGAATTTTCAACCTTCTCTTTTAGATACTATTCATGATGTGCAAAATCTCCGGCCTATTATTTTTTTGGATGATCATCCCATTTGGGAACGCACTGGCCATTCTCCCAGCGCTCCATCTACTATTCCTCGAGTTGATCCTACTATCTCAAATAAAAAACAAGAGAAATAAAAGGCTAAAGTAAATAAATAGATCGACAAATCTTCTTAACCTTACCCATTTCTATTAATTTCTTAGAATGTTTTTCATTGATGGGACTGGGATGTAATAAATTATTGGAAATAATTTTGAATACATCAGATATTTCTATTTTTTTCTTTGTCTTTTTGATAATCCCCAAAGGGTGAGAATTTATGGAATATTATAAAATCTTATGGAATTTGTGGTTTATTATAGAACTGTTTCTATTTTATATTTAATACTTTGTTTTTCACATATTTTCATTTGAAACAATATTCACTTTCTGAAAATGCTAAGTTCTGATTTAGATGACCTTGAAAATCATGTTTAAACTTTTGTAATAACTTTGATAAACTATTTTTTACTTTTATAATATTATTTTATGCCCTGATTTGTTATCATCAATATGTGGTAGATTAATTACATACTAGTTTTAATGATAAAAATTCATGATTCTAATTTTATTATTAATATTTATGTCTCACTATAAGTAATCTGTATTACGATCTATGTAATATATTCATATATTTATGAGATACCATTGAGGTTGGAACCACCAACTCAAGAAACCATTATCGATGAATCACCTCCACCATCGAAATATCACTATGTATAAGATATCATCAAGATATTAAACATTCCGAATGTCATACTATTAGACTGAATAATTGACAATGTATGAGACACCATTAGTAGACATACCTTCAGAATATCATGTTGTCATAACAAATTTGGATAAGTATGAGATTCCACAAGAGGAGGCACCACTAATATCATACCACTAATATATAATTTTGGATAAATCTATGACACTATTAGACCTGACACCACTAGACCAGAGAGTGCTATTTGAGACATCATCGGTGTAGTATAATATTGGCTATGTCTAAGAAAACACTAGTATCATACCACGTGTTTCATACCGCCAGTATCATAACACTAGTATCATGCCTCCAGTTCTATACCGCCATTTTCATACCAATGAACATAGAAAACCAGTACTATTGTATGAACATATCTTTTTAAATCTTATTACTCTAATGGATATTTTTATTGAAGTTAATGTCATTCATTATTTTAATTATTTTCCCTCAAATTCTCTACATAATTCAATAAATTGATTGTTATAAAGTAGTATCAATATGTAGCTAATCTGAATTTCCACTTTACTGATGCTGCTAATAATAAGTACACCACAGTCCCATGTAGAAAAAAAGATATTCAGAAAAAGGATATGCATTAGAAAAAATATAAATCTAGTAGAAAAAAAAGAATCTCGAATGGCATTAACATACATAAGGCTGAAATAGTTGAAAACATTAACAGTTAACCTGCTAAAAACATTAGATTGGGAAGCCGAACTACACTATTACACATAATGACTTACTCCAATAATAGAATAAGATTATGTGACACTTTGTTTTTCTGATGTATTTATTTGAACCCAACTCATTCTTCATTTCTAAATCGAATCAAGAGTCACATGATGCATTATAATAGAACAATAATTTATAAACCCAAATTTATTGATTTCTATATTCTATTTATATTTATAACTTTTTCAAAAGTTTAGGGATTACTCTATATTTTATATTCACACTGTCTCATGTGCTAAAATGGAAGATACATAATATATTATCCATCAATTTTCTTATTTTATTCTCCCATAGATAATAGTGGTAGAGTTCCTGGTGTGGCCCAATTTGTTTTACTCTGATGAATAACTGTGGAAGAGTTCATGTGTAACCTATATAGTTTTAACAATTGTAAAATCAAATCCGGTATAAGTATTATCTTGTTTATTTTATATAAAATTCTTGGTTGTCGATGATCCCCAATGAGAGAGGAATAATTCATGATTTCATATGGAAACTCATGTATTTATTCATTTTTGTTGTGTGTTTTTATATTTTTTACATTATTTCCTCTTTAAAACTAAAAACGTTATTAACTATAAACATTATACAAATAACATGATAGTTTATATTAATTTGTGATCATATAGTATTTTGATGAAGTAAAATAATTTCAAAATATATAATAATATTTTATATTACTCATTCGAGACCTAATTAGTCATTTGATAAATCCTTATAAAGATTATGGTCTATATCATACCAATTATTTTGATAAATTGTGTTGTTTTTAGATATATAAAGTATTTTAAAATAATCCATTTTAGATTGAATATTTTATTGGGTACTCAATTCACTCCCTTAATGATATTCTCACTCCAACCAAAAATTTAATTCAATACTTCTCAATTTGTGAGACATAAATGATTGTTTAGTTAAATTCATCATGGTTTCATAAATTTTTTTCATAGAAATTGTAAATGGATTTTTACTGAAAATATTTTTTGGACTCAATTTTATAACCTAAGTTCACTAAGAGTTTTGAACTAAATATGAGGAAAGTTTTTCTTTTATGAGAAATAATACTTTACAAATCCAACACTAATTAAATTTATATAATTCCTTTGAAATTGGATTGAAATGGTAAATTGAGAACCCACAAAGGATCTATAATATAATGAAACCGTGTTTGTGTGAGTATCCCTCTATAAGTTTTAATAATTTCTTTTTCACAATGGATTTAACAAACATGGATTGGAAATATTTTTAAAAAATATGTATATAAGTAAAAAAAATAGTGCACTTAGATTTGGTGAATGTTGACCTCAATAATATGACAATTTAATTATAAAAAATCCATTTTTTTGCATCCATAATGTGGAATTCTAATGTCTGGTCTGAGAAGAATTAGTAGAGAGGGATAAATGGGTGTTACTTTTGTTAAGACATTGATTCCACTTGAATCTCATTTGATACACTCTTGGACTGAAAAAATTGACTGAATGAAATTGAGGAAGTGGTTTAATTGACATAGGAGGCATGATAAATTGAACAGTAAATAAGTCTCTATTTACTACCTTTCTAGAGAGTTAATTTTGATCTATTAAGGATGAATATCTTTTTCTATTTGAATAATGAAATTCAATGATAAAATTGTTCGGGAGTTTAATAGTTCACATGTGGGGGAGTGATGTGAGATTAATACTTCAAAAAAAATTCTATTATTATTTGAAAATACTCTTAATTAAATTCATATACAAGGTAAAAATATTTAATTATTTATAATTTATAAAATTTGGATATAATTATTAAAAATATGAAATAATATGTTTAATGGTTTAATCACCTTTGATAAATTATGAATCCATAATTTTTATAAAAATAAATAATGTAATTGTAAATATTAAATATTTAAATATAATTATAAAATTGATTTATTTTGAGCTTAGATTTATTATATCATTTTTATTTAATTTAATGAAAATACATAAATATAATTTTTTTTGAAAATAGAATTGTAAATTATTATTTTTTATTTGGAATTAGAGTGATTTTTGTAATTATGATTATTTTTATAATGTAATTTTCATCACATTTATTTTATAACGAATTTGAAAGTTGTATGAACCTAGAATGAAAAAAAAATAAATTAAATTTTCATTAAAATTGATTTGAATTTAGGTTCCACAGAAATGACTTTTTTTATTGACATATAGGTTGATTTTTTATGATGTGTAGAATTCACTGCATGTTTCACATAATTGTAACTCTCCAACAGATTGTGTGTTAAAAAGGAAATTTACCATGCTCCACTTGGTCAGTACACGTTTCATGATCTACATCCTACCTCGCATTAATGTAATGTTGAGACATACCATGAGCTCAGAACACCCATGGACACTCCAGTTGGGGTCACACCTCCACACCCTACCATGTAACTCCCCTTGTGGCCCATGCTACCACCCTATAGTTAGCTCTACTCAAGATCACTTCTTTACAACACATTCTACATAATTCCTTTTATGAAGACCCATGTTTTAACAAGATACCCCCTTCATCATGGTTTTTAAAACTAAATGAAATTAATAATGAGAACGAAAATCCACATCCATTGGAACTTTTGTGAAGATTGGAATAATTTGATCTCCTGTGAACCAACATGACCATAACGGGCCGCTTGAAGACCTCACTCCAATGGTTGAAATAATATCTAAAGCACACCACAGGTGAACCATCGAATATATTTGTAATCATCATACCTAGATATGGGAGATGAATCATCATAGTCCACATTGTTGCCTCATAATTCCATAGAGCACCATTTCTTGCTCCAATGAACCACCATATCTCAAAATATGTATAAGTGAGGATTCCATCATCGTGAATGCCTCACCTCTAGCTGAATCCACCTCCCACTATTTAAGACTAGAGTGTGGATGAGAGATCACACTGCCACTCACCTATGGTTGAGGACTTACAATGTTGTGTCACCTTGCAGGAACATAGTTCACTTGATCTGAATTTCATTCTGACCCCTAATGAGAAACATTGATTTTCTTATTCAAATATCACGAGCATGTTGCACATGTACTCCTGTCATTCTGCCAAGCTGCACCACAAATTACAGATCCACCATGATCCTCTTCTATCTAGAACCCCCACCACAAGACCCCTCCTATGATGTTAATTCATGGAGAAGGAGAACACTCTCCCAAACCACACGGTGGAGGAATATTGAATAAAAATAAAAAACTATGGTGAACTATACTGAATGCTGATTGAAACTATAGAGAATATGAAAATTGGAAATGTAACATTGATTATAGGTGTAGAACATCACTGATGAAATGGGTATAAAAGTTTCATTTTGATATGAGGATGAAAAATGGAAATAAAATTATAAAATAAATATAATATATATAGAAAGAAATAAATGCACAGCCCAAAGAACCATCATCCTTTCTTTAACATTTAAATGTATTTATAATGTATAAAGAATAACATAATATGGAATATGAAATGATGGGAATGTGAATGGATTTATTGGGAATGTGAGTTATAATATTATGACATTAACATTTAACATTTCATAAAACTCCCCCTTTAATGTCATAGTTTCATGGAATATTATATAAATTTTACTTGAAAAACGTTTTTTGAAAAAATATGTGAATCCAATGAAATTAAAATCATTATCATGTTTCCTAATTAAAAACTATACCAGGATAACCAAATTGAAAAACCCCAATAAAGGGGAAAATAGTGCAATGATCCCAAACTGCATGGTTATATAATTTAATTACGTCTCGAGGAAATCAATAATATTTTTATAAAATTTTTTATTCAAGAAATGGGAGGAAGACAAAAGGTTCTAATGAATTTTCTTATTGAAAATTATAACTAATGGGGATTGGAAAATATATACATTAATTTTATATATCAATAAAATTCACTTGAATATCTATTATGATATATGATTTCATCATTTAAAATCTCAACATGGAAAACCCCTTTAGAGGTAATACCCTTGATTAGTCAAAAAGTGTACATTAAAATCACGTTCCCCATGTTTTTTGTCATTAAAACACAAATTATGGAAACCTAATGCAAAAAACATGACTAAGGAAAAATAGAACAATAGTTACACCTCCCTCTCATAATGGTCATACCTATTAAAGTACAGAATGTCATTGATTAATTAATAATAAAATAATTCAGTTTTAAATTTTTGAATAATAATAATTTATACCCTTTAGATTTCCATGAATAGTTAATAACAATACCTTATATCATAATATGATTTATAATTATTTTATGGGTATATATAGACATGTACATGTATATTCATAAGAGATAAATAAAATTGGAATTTATATTTAATCATTTTTTGATATGTATGTTCTTCATCAACCCATAATTTATGAAATATATCATTCATGCAAGAAAGATATTTAATTATTCATTAATGGTTGAACCATTCTAAAAAAATTAATTTTCTTCTTGATGATGATTGATTCAAAATAATAGGAAATTATTTGTTATCTCATGATCAAATAAGTCATTAATTTTAGAATAAAACTTCTTTAGTTTAGATGTTTTTGAAAATATCTTAATTATAAAATGATTCCTTCAATCCATGTGATGATTAATGAAATTTATAATCTTCCTTAACAAAATTTGGATATATAAAATACATATTATTCAGGTCAACCCATAATTTATCATATGAGCTGAATCATTCATTATATTTAAATGTATAAAATAATTTTAAACACTTCTAGTATTCATATTTAAATTTCCAAATGTAAAATGATGGATATTTTTCATAATAAGATCCCCAGTATTCAATATTATTGGTATTTTTTAAAATCAATCCATAACATTAGAAGTAGAACATATCATAAGATACATAAATATTTTTTTCTAATTATTGTGATAATGACATCTATAAAAATCCATTTTCATTAATTAGTTTTAAAATAATTAAAATAAAATACATCATTATCAACATTGGATAGATATCTCATAATTTGTCTTTTGGTACTAGTGTTATGTTTGTGACAAAATCTAAAAAGATATTATGTTGTTGAAAATTTAATTTTAATATTTAAGGGAAAAATATATATTACTTTCTACTCACGATGAAAAAATAATTCCTATGATCAGTTCAACCACAAATTTGGTATGTTTAATCAATATTTTGATTTTAAACACTTTAAATTCATTTTATTATTGTGAGCATCTAGTTAATAGTTCTATTAGACCATTATTATATTGCATGTGATTCTTAATATATATTGTTAAATCAACATGAATAGAATGTATTGTATACACACCAGCAAAAAATAACTCACCTGGTCATTTAGTGGATGCATCTTTCATATTGTTATTTAATGGATTACATGGTAGGTTAGCATGCCCATATATATATCTTCATAAGTGTATGGGAAATCTAGTTTTTAAATAATTGTTAATGGTAGAAATAATTTACCTCAAAAATGGTTACCTAATGAAAAATTATTATATATAGTGATTTCATAATTTCCTATTTATAATAAATTCATTGATATTTTTTTACATTCATCCATTACCTAAATTCATCATTCTCCCATTGATGGATGTCTACTGTGTTTTTGATAATATTATTATCGTGTATACTTATGTAAATATCATTCATTATAGTTGATACCAAATTACCAAAATCATCATGTAATATATTTAACATGTGAGGATTAGTAAATTTCTTATTTGACATTATAGATTTAATTTTATATAGAAAATTATATATAATAGCTTTTTTTGAATGTTAGTTGCACATCGAGGTACCAATTTTATCCAATGTCTCCATATTTTATTCATTTATAAGAATACCATTCACATATCTCATTGAGACTTCATATATAAAAATTCATTAAGAATTTCTACCACTATATACGAACATATTCACTCTTCTGGAGTCATTAATTAAATTTAACTTCTGGTAAATGTACTTACGTGATCATATAATAACTCATATATGAGTTAGTTTGATGCATTTTATCAAAATATTACTTATAGTGATTTTTCTTCAAGATCAATGTATGTAAGATATCTAGGATATTCCATTGTGATTACTCATATTTTTCATTAAAATTTACACTTTTAGTGGTTGATGAATTAAATATATATTAATAACATGTTAGTCCCATCACCAAGATTATTATAGTATATTTAGAAACCTCCCTCCCATATATTCTATATCTTCTACCCCAAATATTATTTTACAATAAAATTACATGGTATCGAAGACACCACTTCTTTTGATGTTGGTGACTGAGGTAGCATGTAAAATTATGGATGAATTATTTAGATTCATAGCACGCACCTCATCATCATCCAAAATTAAAATTCATTGAAAAAAACATTAAATTAACCAAAAAGAAGTGGAAATTATTTGATCAAATTTCATCAACTGTAAAAAATTTATGATCTTACAAATCTTATAAAATGATTCATAAATAATTTCAATCTCTTCATGAAATTAGATAGACTAATTAAAACAACATTCACATCGGGTAATTAATTCATTCATTGGTTTTGATGATCCATGAATGAAAAATTATCAATTATAAATAATGATCATATTGTATAAAATACTAATTTTATTATTATTATTATTATCATTGTTTTAACCACTTCAGGTGGTAAATTATATCCAATATATATTCTCATTCATGCATGGGAAAAGATTAAAATTATTCATTTGAGTTTTATAGTGTCTTCAAGATAATAGCATGAATATTCATTCTTACAATTTCATCAATTTCATTCAATTCGATGGATGGATGTTTATAAAATATTTTTTCACCTGTTCTTTTAGAACGTTTAATTTCCCTAAAACATTTTATAAGATATAAAATAATGTGATGAGAAATAAAACAATAAATTTTTTAAAAATGATCAAAAGTAAATATAATCTCTATCATGAACAATTATACATCATTATCAAACATGGCACCTTTTGAGTGACAACGGTAATAAAAGAAATGATCAATGAACATTAGATTAATGTATTATAGGTACATAATGTTCATTATTGTTTAGAAAAATTCATACCTACTTATTACATGTATGTGATGTGAATAATTCAGCCACTTCATGTGGCGTCATTTTTTAATTTGATGAATGATGAATGTATCGACATTTCCCACATCAGTTATTAATCAAACACATTATCTTCAGGGAATAATAGAAAATTTTTCATTCATCAATAAATACAACTCCTTATGAGATCATTATTTTTTTGAAAAAAATTTAATAAAATAATATATTATTTTCATATTTATTAATAGGGAAAACATGAATGTAATAATATATTACATATAAAACAAGAAAAAACATTTGAGATCACTCTTTAAATGAGTGAATTTTATGCACGTGTGAAAGGGCATGTAAACAGAATTATGTTTATAATAACATGTGACATACCTTTTTCCTATGAGATGTATCCCATGTAGATGATAGGGATGACAATAGCATAATCATGATGTGTAATGTGTATAATAAGATCATGCAGATAATGTGTTTTGAAATCGATCGAATTATGATTGAAAATGTGTATAATTGAAAACCAATAAATAAATGATCATTTATTAGTGAAGAACATATTTGTTGAAATTAGTGTCAAATTTCTTTATGGTGATGATGATAAAAAAATATAAATAGAAAATAAATACATGATGTAAAGAAATTACAGATTGGATATATTGAAAACCCATCATCCATTTATTAACATTTCCATGTATATATAGTGTAAAAGGAATGCCTACTGTTGGAATATGAAAATATGGACACAATAAGGGGTTTATTGGTAACAAGAGTTACCATAATTATGAAATTCACAATATATATTTCATAAAAATAATGAAATATATAAAAAGATAAATATAATAATAATAATAATATGTACAAAAACAAATACGTAATGATTAAATAAATAAAAAAGAGTCCTGATTTTGAATATATAGACAATTTATTGTTTTATTCTCCCTCTTTTAGTGTGTTTGAGGCTTGATCCCATCACCGATGTCTGAATTTAGTCAGAGTCCAATTTTAAAAACCATTCTAAGACCAAGATTACTATATCCACATTTCAGCATATACATATACTTTCAGAAGTAATATTAAAAATCCATTTTTCATTGGAGTTGTGATTCATCTAAAAAAATCTTCTTCGAATAATCTTGATGCCACATGCACACCATCAGGGGAAAATGTTTTTTTAGTTATATCTCCTAATGATGTGGATCACGACCCTCCACTACATAACTTTTCATCCATACAAGAGGATCAATGAGACACTAAATTAGAGGTTGAACAAGGCCATAATGCATAAATAATTTCCACCCTCACCTCATAGAATATATTAAACACCTTCTAATTGTAGTTTACATCTTTCATCTCTCATTTTCATTCTGTATCATTAATAAAACTCAAATTATATTTGTTTGAACCTATGTGTTTTAATTTTATTCCCATAATTATTCATGTTTTCTAACTTCTATAATGCACCATAGATCTGCATATCTAAAGACATGGAGAACATACCCATTATAGGTGGTTTGAGGGGAATCATACAAGATTGTATGATTTTTTAAGCATCAATTTCTCCTCATATTTATTTCAAATTTTTTTGGGATAGTGGAAGTTGAGTGTTAAGGAGATAATAATGAATTTATATTCCATTGATAATGTGACACCAATTTACTTGTTTCATTTCAATATCTGCCTCTATTTGGATAATAATTCATACAAGTGGAGTCGTGTGATTTGAATGAGAGAATTGTATGTGATTGATAATAGAAAAATGAGTAAGATCATTCACTATATTGATGAGTGTACATGACCATTCACCATGAAAAAAATTATATTATTTGATTTTTTTTATTTCTTGATGAAATTTATGGTTTCATACTAATGGAGAAAGTGGATTGTTGGAAGGTGAATGGCATTAAACATAATCATTGAATAATATGATTTTAAAAAATTGTATGTTATGATCCAACCTAATATAATTCAATCGAGGACTATCTTAATTTCTTACTAACCAATTATTACTGTTAATTTGTTTAAAATTAATAAATTAAACAATCAAATAAACAACACCAACCTCATTTCTGGTTGTTTTAAATTTATAATACAAAATAATGACACAGAAGTCACTACTAGAATTATAGGCTTCAACAACAGTTCAAAATCATTAGTATAGGTTGTTATATCATTAGTATATACTATACCAATGATTATCCAAACCATTGGTTATATTCCTATTGGTAAAGGATAATACCAATGGTTTTTGGTGAACCATTGGTATAGGGTAAATAGAATTTTGGTTTAAACAATGGATCATAGAGAACCATTGGTATATGTATATGGTAATGGTTCTAAACCATTCATATACTCATACACCAATGGTTCTTAGATTTATGGACATAACAATGGTTTCAAAAACATTGGTTCCGTCTTCCACCCCAATTCCATGTCATACATCCCCCACTCTGCCCACGTAACTTGCACACAATGATGCATAAGCAACAACCAATATGCAAAACCAGTAGAACCTCTAAAGAAACAATAGAACCGAAAATAATAAAACTCACACAACTCTAATAGCCATGAGAAACAACACCATCACCACACATTATTCAATTGACTATAAAAAATATCACTGACAATATAAAAATAATGATAACACAAGAGACCAATTAATGAATTCAACTAGTGATATGGCACATACAAAAACATCACATATTTTCATTTAGAAAAAATCATCAAACATCAAATTTCATAAATATAATTCAATAATGTAATGGATAAATATTCCCATCATCGCTATCTCTATCATTACCATCATCATCACCCTTATTCACGACCTCATCCTCGACCTCATCCTAATCCTAATCCCCACCCTCTTCCATCCCATTATCCTCACCATCATCATCACCATCATTATCTTTAATAACACCATCATCCTAACCACCACTAGGACTACTTCATGGTGCACTATTTAATGTATGAATCTAGAACATATATGTGTTACCTGGAATAATGAACTATGGTGGATGTGGTGGACATAAAACATTGATATTTTTAATAAATACCAAATTAACTTTTTTGATTTCAATGATGATCTTGTATGACCACCTTTTCAACACTTTATTCCTTGTCCTTGGTTTATTCTTCCCATGCATTAGATTTTTCAATCTCAGTGCTACCAGAACTAGAACCTGAAGTGGGATAATACCTCTTCATTACAATACTTTTCCTTGCTCAAAAGTATACTCTCCCATGGTGCTAATATCTCAAATACTAATGTAAGTGAATGCTTAGCCAAAAGATGTCAACATCCTACTTATCAAGGGCCTCCAAAACATACTGTTACAAATATAAATGTACTGTTAAGTAACTAAATAGATATTAAAATTTGAAATCAACAATCTAAAATATAATATATTTTACAGTCTTGGTTCATTTTCCTCACTTATATATATTTTCATTATTTTTGAAAAAAAATTTCTCGAGGCACACATCCTTAAATATTCGAAAACTCCCTCTAAAATAAAATTATATTTAGTAAACCATAATTAAATATCATATATTAACAATTAATTTCATAAATAAAATAAAATAGATATTAATTCGAAATTAATCGGAAAATAAAAACATATTGTGGATGAATTACAATGAAAAAATATCTCATTCAATGATGTTTTCTTAGACCTCCTACAACAAAAAATATCATGTATGTAATGTTAGTATACCATGGATGCATAAAAAAATTTTATGAATATAAAAATAATTAAATTTAAATAAGTGTAAATCAAAAGATTTAATAAATAAGAAACATAATCTTGTATCAAATAAAATCAAGTGATATAGTCCACTATGTAGTACATTTCTTATACCCTAATCTAATTCACTATTCTATATTTATTAAATCTTTTTGAGTATGAATTCAGTAATATCCCACTGTGTAGTCAATATTATGAAGACATTTACATTTTATTTTAAAATTTGTTATATTATTTTCTATTTCTACATTAAATCTTATGTATTTATGTGAACATCATTAATCAACGAAACAATTGTTATTGAATAGTCTATGAAAACCATTTCATAATTTATATAAATAAAAGTTGATTGAATGTATAATTTTATAATGTTAATTATTAATATGAATATATTCTTCAAAAAATAATAATAATTTTTGTTTCTACTATATTGATTATATTTAACCATAAAAAATCAAAATACACTAATAATTATAAAATAAAAACATGATTACATTTTTATAGTCAACAAGACTATACTCTATTCAAAAACATTTATACACACTTTCTTACTCCTATTACCTTTTAAAATATTATGAAGTTAATATTATAAAACTTCCAAAATATAATTTCATGTTTCATATAGAAGATTAAATGATATGATTGATTTAGTTGAATTTCTAATATAATGGATGATCAATAGATACCCAAATGTTAATACAATGTGGTTTCATTGAGCTTATATTTTTTCCTATTTTATCCCCTCATGCCCTAGGTAAAACAAACCATCCATTTCATTATTCTTTATTTCATTTATTAATATAGATATAAAACGTATCACTCATTTTGGAGTTGAATACATCATTGTTTTTACATTATCCATTTTTAAAATAGTCATATTTGGTGTCTAACATCATCTCTAAAAGTAGAAAAATTCCTTGAAGTTTAAAAATACGGGATTAAAATTTGTAAAATAACACCTTATTATAGACAATTATAATAGATACTGAATCTCATGGTATTCTTATGATTTAATACCAACGATAATTTTTTAATTAGTCTACCACCTATCACATTTTTAGTCCTCTTAAGATGAAGATAAATAATAATATTAACTCAATATAGTTTACTCATTACTATAAAAAGTTCATTAATATATTTTTTTGTAATTATAATTATATTATATGTTATTATACATTGGGGAAATGAAAAATTAGAACATCCATTGGAAGGTTCATTTTTTTTACATTTATCCATTTGATGACATTGGAAACAATGAAAATTACAAAAGGTAATTTAGGATTAAAAAACTTCATATAGTTTGAATCATAAATTTACTATGTTATCATTCCAAATGAAATATATATTAATATTATAAAGTTCCATTCCAAATTTTTTTTTTTTAAATATTTGGTGGTTTATTTTAAAAGTGTGAGAATCATGAAAAGGTTGGGAAAATGGAATTCCCAAATAGAATTAACATTGATGTATTTTATAGAGGAATCAAAGGTTGGGAAACTGATACAAAATAGTGAATCTATTTGTAAAAAAAAATATATGTATTGTTCATCCTACAATATCTTATGTAAAATCAATTGTATCCATATTTAATAAAAAATATATGTATATATAGAATTTTAATTAAATCCCCATTAAATTCATTTAATGATAAAATATCTATAATAAAATTTTGTTTAAATTCCCCTAATAAAATAGTAACCCTTATTTATTCTAATATACCACTAGTTTGTGTTTTTAAATCCATACATCATATTTTAATATATTAAATAAATAAAAACACATTTATCATATAAAATAGTCCATTAGACATTTATTTTTTTGGTTATGTGATCGAATGATCTAATTGTTAACCATGTGTAACAAAACCATTATCTCATTTGTCAATAGTGGATGTTGTTTCGAAAAAAAATTCTTTTATAATATTAAACAAGTGTCATAGCTACTTCCTCTAAGTTTTCATCATCATAGTCCCCCTCATAGTGTAGAGGTATTTTTTGGAATCCTTATTTTTATTTATTTCTAAAAATTCCAAAAAAAATAACATTCAATGATACAAAATAAATTATTATTGAAAGTCATGGTAATGTTAATTCAATAATATAAAGTTTTATCAATACCATTGGCATGGTAAATTTTTAATGAGAAATCATTTATCGATAATATTATACCAAATAATCATTCATGATAGGTGCAACCTCTAAATCCTTGCTAACTCTTGCAAGCCATCCATTACACAACTCATGTTTATATGCATTACATATCTCACCTAATTCCAAGAGTTGTGTTGCCCATAAAAGCCTCACGATAAGGAAAAATAAAATGAATCTGGCACCAAAATATTAATTTATATAAATATAGTGGTAATATAAAATAAAATACAAAAAAATTACCCATATTTGTGCCAAATAATTATCCTTTACATCATCTAGAGGGTGTATCCAAAAGAGGGGCCTATTGGGAATGACATCAGCATATTTAGAATACATCTCCACAAAACTTCATCATTGTCACCATATTTTTCTAATCATTTGGTTGTACTCAGTGTACTTTACCTTCAGTTGTGAGTGGTACTTCCACACTACATGAATGCATGTACCCCCCCCCAACTCCTCCTATAAAGAGGTACATCTATTAAATAAAAAACAAATATTATATCAATATATATTATAATGAAAATAAATTATGGTAAAAAACTACATAGGTTTCTATAAATATACCTGAGGAATCCTGATCACCAGGTTCTATTGAATCGCCAAGATATGAAGAAACATCATCCAGAACAGATATGGTGGGACCCAATGTGTGATTCGGAGGCTTAGAATGTGTTGGAGCAGAAGTCGATGAAGCAGAAATGAACAATCATAATGAAAAGGAAGTATACTAATATTAAAATGGAATAGAATTATGTGAAAACGTATAATATGGACGAGGAGTGGGAACCAATTTCTGATAAGGGAAATATAGGTGTGGAGGATCAAATGAAAATGGTTGTGAAAACATGGGAGGAATAAATATCTTAGGTTTATCCATCAACATTATGGGATTAAAAGGTGTTGTATATGGCTTGTCAGGTGGAGGGATGGGGTGTTATTTATTACACTGAGTAGAGAGTATAGCTCTAGTACCACCCCCTTGTATCATCATATCGAGCCTCATAATGACTAGGCTGGTCATATAATAACTACCATCTAGGTGGTGGATCATTATTATATGGTCAATACAAAATTAATCACCTAAAATTATTTATTACTAATATATATATTTTTTAAATAAAATTATCACAACATGAACCAAAGGAGGGTCACCCATCACTCTCATTTTGTGATTATTTTTTGTTATCATTTTTCTTCATATATCCTAAATTTTTTCTATGTTCTATAATTGAAAAAAATGGAATTAATTATAAATCTATAGCTAATGTATAATACAAAAAATAAAGAATATAAGATATGACTTAATTAAAGAATAACAACTGTCAGACCGAATACAGGATACACAGTGATATAAAAATCATTTTATATTTAGTGGGAAGAATATCAATGAATAATACATTACATACAAAAAAATGCGTTAAAATTACCATTTTTAGAATCGTTATAATAGAGTTTTATTATATTTTCAATTCAATCCAATTCAATTTTTTAGGTCATTTGGTTTATTTTTTTAAAATTGATTAGCTTATTTGTTCATTTATATTTGTGTCAGGTAATTTGGTACATTTTTATTAATGGATTAGGTTATTTTACAATTTTTATTTGGCATAGGTCAATTGGTTTTTATTTTTGGTTAGGTAATTTTTCTATTTTTTGGTTATGTTATTATTTACATTTTATTTTATTTTCAATGTAATTAGTTTAATATGCCCAATTCAATTCATCTTGTTTTCTTTTCCAATTTAAAATTATCTATTTTGATTGGTTTGGTAGGTTTGAACATAGTTCAATTCAATATTATAAAATTAAACTCAAAGAAAATTTCCACCAATTAATATTAAAAATAAACATAAAGGTCAATTTGGAAACAAAATATTTGTAATCAATTGTCTAGATATTTTAATAGAACCAATTATAAAAACACTTGTTGAGTTAATACAAATTAACTAAGAACACTGGTGTATTATTCTCTATATTTACAACCATACATTTTGGATCACAATCATCTCAAAAAATTGAATTATTTAATTCAAAATAAGTAATAATTTGATCGGAAAAAATCGGAGTAGGGATGGTGTCAATTCAATCATCACCATCATAAAAAATATGTCTTGGGAATAATTGAATAATGAAATAAAACTCTAGTTATGTATGATCATTCAAATAAAAAACACATGTTTCTTCATTGATTCCAATACATACAGTTTATCAATAGAAATAGTGTGAGTCATGTTAATAACATGAAATCCACAATCATTAATAAATATCCTTTTCCTTTTCATCAAATAATCCAATATTAATATTACCATAGAAACTCTACCATGAGAGTAATACTCAAATATTAGTTTTTTATCAATGATTCTATAATAAGATAAATTTTTAAATCAATGTCTATTATACAATGGATTGGCATAATAGTATATTATTGAAACTACTATAACACCATAATATTTTTCTCTCCTGTTCATTTCTCATTTTGTGAGAATAGAACTGTATTCATTGATATCAATTTATTTTCATTCTCGGACCATGAAATTAATACAAAAATCCAATGTTCTTATTTCCTCAGATATAGAGTAAGTAAGAATACTCAATACCTAAAATATAATGAAAAATTATTATTAATTAAATATTGATTTTGTTAATTTATTGTAGTAAAATTTCTTCCTTTAATTTTATCCAATAAGAAAATACTTTTCTATTTAAAGTATCCATCCTCCTCAAAAATAATGAATTATGCTTTCTATTTATCATTTATTTATATTACTTTGTGAAATTTTTTTTAAGAGTTTAAAAAATTTGTGAAATTTCACGAGATCAGATAACATATACATGTTCAATTTATTTACTTGATATTTTCATCGTATAAATCAAAATTAATAAAAACTAGGTGATGTGACATCTTCTTCTCTTTATGGTTTAATGTTGTAAATGTACATGATTTTTTATTTCCCCCTATTCGAGGAAGTGATAGAAAACATGGTTCATTTTTATTATAATGTTATTATTCATTTATCATCAATCTATTTTGTCTCGTAGAAACATCAGACAAGTAAATTGAATAGAAATCTATACATTATTAAGACAAGTATCCTTTCATGATATAATCATTGAGATGATTATTATTCTAGACATCAGACATTAATGTGTAAATATTTACTTTAGTTTTATACATCCTACCAAAAGAAAAAGGCCATCCAATAAGTATTTTAGTTAGAATATAGATTGTTACATGTAATGTGCATGTGAATATGATGAATAAAATATTCTCTCTAACACACAAAAAAACTAATTTTTACTCTACAAAGATATTTATAATAAAGGATTGGAAAACCTCTTATTAAAAATACCTCTATAAAAATATAACAACTGAATAACTAACACACTTACATTATTGGATAGATGAAGGGGGGTATATATTCGAATCAACTCATTTATAAGTATGTGATAATCATAAGTATTCAAAGACTTCAACATAAATCATCTTCTGTTGAACTATTTTGATATATTTTCTGAACAACCATCAAGAAAATTAATAGTCTACAGTACATCCAAAAATTGATTTTTTATTCTATCGGTGTCATCACATAAAAATAACATGGATCATTTGTTCTATTTTGACTGATACAGACAGGATTCAATTATGGTGTAATGCCACCATCCATCAAGTCACACCGAGATTGGAAATCATATTTTGTATTTCCCATTATATTTAGAAAAATTGAAAGAATAATTTTTTCATATATTATTTTCAATGTGAATTATGTCTAATAAATGATGTAACAAACTAGTTAACCAAAAAGGAATCACAATGAAGATACTTCTCTTCATCCAATTGTATCTAATTTCATTGGAAACATTCCTTTTCTTTCTAGATTTCATCGGACCCTTCCCGAATGAAAAACAAAAATCCAATTATTCATTAAGCATATCAGGTCTAGACATATGTTAAGGAGGATTATCATCCACCATGCTATTGTTAAATATTCGAAGATTATTACAATATGGATGGTCTATTGGATCTAATCATTGATATCACATAAAACAAAATCTATGGTGATATTTACATTTTATGAATTGAGTATTATTAATAAAAATAAGTTGTTATATTTTTCACAACTTGGTCAATCTAGAAATAATTGTATAAGCTGAAAAATCATTGATCATCCATATAAGTGTAGAAGGCATCTGGAATATGTATTTCAAACATGCATTGTATGTGCACACAACCATATTCAAAATATATTATAAATATCTTATTAATGGTTTCATGTATACATATATATCATTTACAGGACCATGAGGTCAAGATATTAGTACAATAATGAAAGTGAATAGTTTATTCATACACTTTTATAGAGGAAGGTTGTAAATTTGTATGAAAACCTGAAATTTTCTATAAGAAGAAATAATCTTCTAAATAGATAAAAACCATCTAATGAAAGATGAAACATCATATTATTCACATCATCTGGGAAATCAGGATATCAAGCATCCAACGTTTTTCAAGAAAATCTATCATTATGGTGATCCAACTCACCATTATTCTTCGTTATCTTAGTATGACAATATTAATTTTTTTGATATTTCCTTTGACATTAATATATTCAATATTCTAGGGATGAATGGAATGTTCCACATTACATTATGTGGCTCACTAGATGGTTTTATATCAGATTTTGGCTTTTATAGCTATGTTTCATAATTTATGAAATCATGTTGTTTAGTAGTTTCCTCACAAAATAAGTTACAATACTTTTAGAAAACATGAATTTTGTTTTTTGAAAATCCATGTTCCCAAATTAACTAGGATACCATATAATGTTTGAGCGGATATCTTCATCATCGTAATATATGTACCTCAAAAATGTAATAATGTAATCAATGGTAGTATTATTAATCTCATACATGTTTTCTCCAAGAAATAGTCAGATAAAAAATTAAATATTTTTCATTTTACTATATTGTAGATATTCAAGAGTCATGGTAGAATCATTTAATTTTTTCACCTTTTCTCCATCATTACTTTCTTTAAATTCATATTTTGTGATCACATGAAATCATTATAGGGTCAATATATTTTCTTTCTCATGATGAAGAATAAATGGAAATCAATCATCTAATAAATTATCTAATCCATTCCTATCAAATGGATCATAAATAATTTTGAGATTATATTTTCTTCCAATTATGATAGCACACATAGTAGTTTTTTTGGAAGTAATATTTGGTTATATGGTATCTAACATCATTAAGACTCAACTAAGGTCTTTAAAAAAAATTATAACTTGGGAAGTTTATGTGACCACAATTTGAAAAAAATATTAATTAAAAATAATAAAATCCATCCAAATTATTTTGAAAATCACTTGATATTTGGTAATTTTCCAACATCCAAATTCTATCCAATATAAAAAAAAATTATATGTTATGTAATAAATGTAATTATATAAGATTGATATCGAATAAAAAATATAATAAAGGGAAAAAATAATATATTTCTTTATAAATACAATAACTCAAACATTAATCTAAATGAGAATAAAAATATAAAAGACAAATACCTACTATATATATAACAAAATAATATAATTATAAAACTGTGATATTGAATTAAATTATATCACTGAGTAATAATGTGCCAGATCCACTGATGGTGAAGGATTTTATTGAGATAATGTGTTTTTTGGAATATAAATACTTAGGGTTATTATTTAAATGAGATACAATTGAGTGAATAAATTTATGATGCATAATAGACCTTTATATTGATTACCTTGTGACTCATCCCCTAAATTTAAATATTTTAATTTTTATGTTCTTACATTTAGTATTATTTTGGTTAATCCAATTTAATTAGGTTTATTTAAATTTAGTTTTGGCCGAGTTAGGTTCGGCCATGTTTTATTGATTTCATCTAGTTTGATTATATTTGTGTTATGTATCTTTAGTTCAAGTGAATATGGTTTTGTTTAAATTCATCTATTTCCATTTAGAATAGTCTTATTCAAAGTGGGTTAGATTGGTTTATATCATTACTATTTACATTGGTTCAAATAAATTCTATTTGTTTCGTTTCATTCTTGTTAGTTTTGGATAATTCAATACATTTATTCTATTTTGATCAATATTTTTTTTGATTTAGATAAGTTTTGTTTAGTTCTAATTTTTAATGATTAATTTAGTTCGAGTATATTTAGTCTGTTTGGGTTTATTTCTTTTGTTTTTTTGGGTCGGTGCATGCATGTTATGGTTTTATTTAGGTTTGTTGAAGTCAGTTCATTTTTATGAATAATATAGAATTTGTATTTGTCAACATTAATATAGTTTATTTCAGTTTAATTCATTCTTTTTGATGATTTTTAGTGTGTTTTTTCTCTACTCAAGTCTTCTTGGGTTAGATAATGTCATTTAAATTGAATTCAGCTCGTTTGGATGAGTTCTTTTGGTTATGATATAGATATGATTTGTTAGTTCTGTCATGTTTCAATGTTTAAGGGTTGATTTTTTACTATATTTATTTTCAATCATAGATAGGTCACTTTAGTACAATTAAATTTTCATTGGATCTGATCAATTTATTTAAATTTTGTTTATTTATTATTGAATTAGGTGTTCATGGTATATTTCACTTTATTTAGTTTGATTGTTTTCCATTTTTTCTATCATGTAATTTTAAGTAAATTTTGGTTTGATTTGTTAAGTGTTAAAATTGATATTTTTTGGCCCATTCTAGTTAGGTTAATTTGGGTGATTTCAACTTAGTTTAGTTAAATTGGGTCTTACTAAAGCATTTACATTCAAGTAGGTTTGGTTGCATTTTTTTAGTTTGACTTATTTCAATGTTGCTTTCAATGGGTATGGTTAATATGGGTTTTTATTTCATTTTGAATGGTAAGCTATGTAATTAGTGTTTATTTACAATAAGTTGAGGTGGTAGTATAGATTAATATTAATGTTTTTCTTAAATCAAGATTTTTATATTATTTGTAAATTAAAATTTTAGTTTAGTATGAAATATAATTTATTATTCATGTTTTTTATCTATTTTAAGAATTGGATATGAGTGAGATATGAGTTATATTATATAAAATCATCTTTAGATACAAAATTCACGAAATATTCTTTGTGTTAGATATAAAAATAACATCGACATTCAATGAAATGGATGTTTTTGATTAATACTAATTCTGGGGGGGGGAGTCAATGCTTATAGAGTTATGAGTCGGCATTTATAACTACTATTATCGAATATTAATGTAAATTTTGTAGATGTTTATACAATAAGTATTCTTGAGGGTTAATATCTCTTATTTATTGAGTAAAATGGATGCATTAAGGTTAAAGGGATATAACCTAAGATAATAATAGATTCACAACGATCAAATATACCCTAGGGTTAGGTTATCATTCAAAAGATGATTCTATTATATATCCTGATTTTTGACTCACTAGAATATATACTTTTCATTCTATCAACCATGTTCACATTCATATAGTTTAGAGAAGAAATTTCATCAATACCATATGTAAATAATCTCATGTTAAATTATATATAATTTTACCTTTATTTAGTTCAATGTGATACCATTATCTAATATCATATTACAACTGATGCTCTAATTAATGATTCCTCAAAAAACTCTAATCCCCTTAAAATAGAACAACCTAGCATCAAATGGTATTATCTATAAATATAAAATAATGTATCAAAAATAACATAGTGTAAGTAATATATACATAATCTAAATTAAGAACTAACCTTATTCAAAATAATATTAGATCTATGCTCAAGGTAAAGACACTTCTCCACTAAGTATTATAATAATTTTATAGAATTTACAATTAACACATGAAATTACCTCGTTATGGAAAAAAATAGATATCTAAAAAATCATCATAACTTAACACACCACATACATAATCACACTACTCACAGAAATAAAATCTCAATATATAATCAAAAATCAATATCATTATAAGAATATCAAAAAAATGGAATCAAGGTGGTATGAAGAATAAAAAAATAAATTTCACTACAATAGTTACTACAATTATCTATTAAAAGATATAAAAAAATAAAATAATGTAACATATGAAATCCCATAATAAAAATAGAAAATTCCATGTCAAGGAGGACACAAAAATAAAAAAAAATATTTTTTACTTAACCCTCACACACATGTTCCCAAAATCTACTCATGGAATATCACTAACACAATATATATAATAATTTTTCAATATATATCCCTTTTATGGAAGAATGAGTAAGACCCTTTTAGATAAAATCATGGACAACTGTTGTGTCATCACCACTCTACACATAGAGATATTTTTTCAAGGAAACCACAAATAAAATCTGGTGAAACTGCAAGAGAGAACTACCAAATAAGAGACGTAGATCTCACAAATTTAATTTTTCTGAATAAATAGATGAAAATAGAAACTGAGGATCCATCATCTTGGATGGGGAAGAATTGGAAGGCACTCATTAGGATCACTATCAGTGGGAATCTGATATGAGGATGTTCATGTAATACATGAAATTTAGGGGCAATTCAATGCAAATAGTTTTTTTAAAACCTTTGGAATAAAAATACAGAGAACTATATTACAATGGTTAATTTGAACCATTGGTATTTCCTTCAATATTTCATCATATACAAATGGTTTCAAAAAAATGTTGGTATAAAGTGTATTTTATAGGCTTTTATACAAATATTACTAAAAAACATTGGTATAACTTTTGGGTAAACAAAATATACAAATGGTTTTGTAAAAGTGTGGGATATGATTGCTTTTATAGCATATATCTAGAATTTCAGAAAACTATGGGTATATCCCCACTAATATAAATATTATTTTTAGTAGTTAGTGTTAGTATAATGATACACTCTAACCATTCACCTAGAGAGATGACCATGGTTTGCCAATAACATACATTACGAGATCATAGATATTATGATTGATCATTTACCACAATAACAACATGATTAAAACACATTTTTAAATGAATCAAAACCATTAAAAGAATATTACTTCGTCTTAATGAACACAACACACATATGATTGATGTGATTTCCTCTCGTACACATCACAAATAATTCTAACATGGTTTTATTATTATTTCTCCTCATTATGGGAATATTTTCTATGGATATTTGTAATAAATTAATGTTCTAGTGTTATAGAACAATGATGTTTGTTTTGGGAAGAATCAATTGGAAAAAAAAAAGTTAAGTCCTGAATTATTTCAGATTAGTTTCTGTAATGAAAATAACATTACCCAGATGATGAAAAAAATAATTATAAAAGAAATCATGGAAATCAAAATGATGAAAACCTGTTTTACATCAAAATAAACATATTTCTTAGTAATATCTACAACATTGTCATTTCTCTGCATTTTAGAATAGTGGATAATTAAAAAAATAATACAATGTTGTTTAACGAAGAAAATATCCATGTTTTTGGTCATAGGAAAACTCAATGTTCGAACTAAAAATAATGTTATTAAAGTCCACATGTACCAAATTGACATATTTTATAGGATCATAAAAAACAAAACAAATTTGAGATATCCATATAACATGTCATTTATTAATTGAAATAGTCCTAGTAATTCATCATTGACTAGTACCAATAGTAAAGGGTTGATGAAGTCATACACAAATATTTTACCTTCTTTTAATAATAATATTAGTAGTCATACTTTCAAAACTAAATTGTCCATAAGAAAAACTATCAATGTAAAAAAATTATGTACAAAAAGAAATGAATGCATAAACACTATGAAAGTAACTAAAAATCATGAGTAACCCCATTAGTTAAAAATCACATGTTTGTGGTTATGAACCTAGAATAAAGACATGAAAATAAATAAATAAATAATAACTGAAATAAATCTAAACTTAATCTTTCACAATACACTCAAAATAAGTAATTTATTCTTTACGTGGATAATATAATCAATGATTTAAACCTCAAAAACTATAATAAAGTGGATTAAATCCATTTTTTCCAACATATATAATTTTTAGAAAGTTTTAAGGTATACCAGTGTCAATAACCCTTAATTAGTGTGTTTTTATATCTTATCTTCACCCATAAGACATTATATTCTATATAAAAACTCATATATAGACCACACTATTTTTACTATAATAATGTTTGGAGTATGATTGGTGGTTTATCAGGCATTAAATGAAATTTAAGGATAATTTTATATATTATGTTTCTATGAGTAAAGGTGGGTGTGTTTATATAGAAAAAAAAGATAATTTAAATAATGATTAATGTAATTTGTTCTGTATGTGTTCCATTAATGGTGAGAAGAAATTGTATCATGGTTTTTAAAAGAAAAGGTTGCATATCATAAAAACGGAATCCCTAACCAAAGGATACAACATGGTTCAAAGTTGTATGTTTAAAAAACCAACTAGGATATCATGAGTGGTGACATTAGCCATCTTAACCCACATAATAATTATTAGAGATAATATGAGATTTCATAACCCATGAGTAATTTACAAAAAGTGACATACCATAACATTTTATCAATGATGATTATGATGATGAAATTACCCTTATAGTTCTAAAACATATTGATAATCCTCACATTAAATGATTTAAAAGAAGTATCAAATTTAGTAGCAGTGAAAAAAAACATCATTCATGTAAAATAAAAAAATAATAAAACAAATTACTGAGAAAAAACGGGATTATAAAAAATTAATGATAGAAACGAAATACATACCAATGAATTGAAAGTTTTAGATAATAATAATTACATAACAATATTATATTACTACAATTTCATCATAACTATTTTGGGAAATCAAATAAAAACTACCGAACAACTATAAAAAATTTACATACCAATTTTAGATCAATTATTTAATCAAACACATGATTCATGAGATAATGTGAATTTCATTAAAAATTAAAAAAAATACATACATGGAGCTTCTAAAAATATATTATATTCAACAATAACTCTAGAATAACCTATAATGAAAATTTTATCATTAAATTTATCTAATTTTAAATCACATGGAAATAATATAAATTGTAACTTGAAAATTCTTATATAAAGTATTTGAAACCCAGAATCTATAAAATAATTGAAAATTGAAAATTTTATTTTGTTCCTTGATTAAGGAACACAAAATTATCATAATATACTAAGGTTTAAGTCATATGAGAGCAGTGGTAGGATCCGATAATGAATAGAGGTAGGATCTAATGGAGAATAGGGGTGGATGTAAAGGTGTTGGTAGTGATGTTGATCAGAAATTTTGGGGTCACAACTTGTGTGAGGGAAGTGGGAGGGAGTGTCCCATTATAGTTAGTGGAGAAATCAATATAGTATTGAGGTGTACTAACTAACACTACCATAATTCACATTTTACGTAGCCCCTATATTAATCAGTGCTAAAACTAAAGAACTAATTAAAGGGATACCTTTTTCAATGGTATCTAAAATACCTAACAAAGGTAAGTTTAATCGGTTCTTTTTTAAGGTTATCGATCATGGTCATTCTAAAAATCCTATTTTGGGATATTCCTCCCCTATACCAAGGGTGTCTTACCTCAAAAGGCGGCATCATAATATGGTAAATTTAGATTTATTGTAATATTAAATAGGTCAAATAGTATGGAGGCCTTCTATGAATAATTTTGCAATGTCCACAGATCTATTCATGATGCTAGTCAATCCTTAGGAACTGGGGATGTCAAGACATGGACAGGTCCAGTTAGAGAATAGTTTACTTAGACACATGAGGACCCCATCCCCATCAGATGGAAACACTATTAATCAAGTAGATGATGATCCGTGGAATCATCCAAAAACCTTTAGGAGGGGTCGTCATCTATGAGATAGAGGAGGTGGCTTCTCTCACAAATGAAGAAAAATATGTCTTCTGGGTAGTGGTTTGTTTGTTTTTTCTGTGTATTAGTCTGAAATAGTTCTCAGCCATTAAAGTGATTGAATTGAATAAAGATATATGTGACTCAACTATAATAGGAAAACCCATTATTGACTCTACCCCGATCACCTCCATGTATTCTGATAATGCAATTAAGGTCACCTCCTCCACCACGATCAACAATCTATGGCCCAACGTTGCTATTGAGGAGACAATCAATCCAGTACCATTTATCATTTTACTCATGACTCTAATATTAATGACAATTATGAGGCTGATTTAGTTACACAATTGTAGGAAGATAGGGTAATGTCTACCAAATATAATGTTAATGATAAGATAGACGATTCGAAGGGGAATGAGACTCTTCTCAATAGTTTTAAATTTGATGGTAGTGATGGTAGGGGATTAGATGTCTCTTCCCATGCCATCCAGAACATCCCCATGTTTTATTTTTATGATCGAAATCAATGTACTTAAACTTACAATAGAAAGGTATTAGTAGAACACCTGGCTACGGATAAAGGGCATCAAGAGAAATTGATAGCTGACCATTACAGTGATGAGGATATTGCTCAGGAATTAGAAGCTAAATATATTGGATAAAAGTAGTTGATTATTTTTTGGTCTTGTAATAAGAGACAATGTTTTGTGGAATATAAGGTATTTCAAATGTTAATCCCTTGTAAATCCAAGTCACTTAACCCACCAGGCATCAACCATTCACATCTTGCATTCATATAGTTTTTCCTTCCAACTACTGATGAGAATGTGGGCGGGTCCTACCCATTTCATTTTAATGATATAATGAAAAATTCATATTACTCTTATGTTAAGGAACCAGATAAGGAATGTGATTATGGACGAGAATGTAATTCCAATATCATTCATTCTGACAGTCTTGAAGGTGAACATCCCTTTTAGGTTCTTATAAAGGAAGCGATGGTTTGGTATTTTTTACATTTTGAATTTATATAATCTAATATGGAGCCTAATGAGTATTGTTTAAATGATTATTTATCTTTCCATATGTTTATATTGATTAACATTGAGGAATGAACTTGATCTTACAAAAAATGGATTTTCTATATTTGTCTTGGAAATTTAGGATTTGCGACACTCTTGGGGATTCCTTTGACTCATCAGTGAAGAGAGACTTTGAGGCCTTGCAATGGAATACTTGGTATAAAGTTTGGTATCCGAATGGAAGATGGAAATAACCTAGAAAATAGAAATCTATATGGAATTACAAGAGTTGGTGTTCTTATTTTTCTTTTCATTTGTTTGATTTGGGTTACATTCCTTGTATATCTCATATCTTCTATGTACATTTATATTTTATTAATATATTTGGAGTCATGGGTTCTCAAACCCATAACTAATCCATTTTAACAAAATTATATTTTTATATACCTATATATTTATAAATATATATAGTTAAATATATATAAATAAATAAATATATTTATAATTTTATAAAAATATTTATAAAAATATTTTTTTATAATTATATTATATAGATATATATATTATTATATAATATGTAATCATAATAATAAA
The DNA here is from genome assembly GCA_963277665.1 of Viscum album. Taxonomy (NCBI): domain Eukaryota; kingdom Viridiplantae; phylum Streptophyta; class Magnoliopsida; order Santalales; family Viscaceae; genus Viscum; species Viscum album. The sequence continues at coordinate 1,140,534,100 of OY728164.1, read as the reverse complement.
TTTTATTATTTATAATTATATATATATAATAATTTATATAATCCTAAAATTATAAATATAAGAAATATATTTATTATTTAAATAACTGTATTTTAATTTTCTAATAATTTAAAAAAATATACATTCATTCTTATATGTACAAAAACAAATTTTTATATAATTATTGATAAATTTATAAACACATATATTTATTTATATAATTATATATTTTTTTGTATAATTATATATGTATTATTCTTGGTGGTTCAATTATATGTAAACACACACACACACTGTACACACAGGCTGGAAAGGTGGACCATAACCCCCTAAATGATATTTCCCACAAATCAATACTTATTTATTCAATACATGGATCGTAGGACCAGTGGGAATGAAATCCAAAAACAAGGCCCTGAAGGCCCAAATTTATTTTTATAATTATATATATTTATATCAATATACCAATATATATAATTATAAATATAATAACTATATCTATTATTTCAATATATTTATTATAATTTTAAAATTATTTAAATATGTATTTTTTATTAATAATTATAATTATAAAAAAACATTGTTAAATTAATTTATATGTAATTATAAATAGAGTACAAATTATTATTATTTATATATATTTATTATAATTTTGAATATATATATAGTTATATATTCATATATATTATTATATATATATATTGATAACATTATAATAAATATATTTATTATTCAAAAATATTTATTATAATAATATAATTATTTCAATATTTTTTATTTATTTTAAATTAAAAATATAATTAAATAAATAAATATATATTATATTTATAAATATATATATATATATACAATGGGATTGAGGGAGCTACTCTTGATTCCCCTCTATGGCACTAGGATGTTGTCCATGGTGGTGTAGCACGTAGGTGGCTTGTGGTGAAGAAGGCGGACGAATGTAGTGGTTTCCCCATATCTAAAATCTCTTTATGAAAGCCATAGTATGATGTCTTCCATAGATATGTGTTGTGGTCCATATATGGTTAATATGATGACATTTATCCTAGTGTACAAGTAGGTGTTGAACCTATTTTAATTATTTTGGACTCCTCTCGTGGGATTCAGGGGAAGCATAATAATTAGAAATCTTATTATGAAATATATAAAATTGTGACAAATTTCCATAAATATGGTGTTACTATTAGAGGAAAAGACTATGAATTGCATCATTCGAATGAGGATGTAATTGAAATCCTGGTTGATCTACAGGTCATGGATGTGAATTATATGTCCTTCAGTAACCATAAATGAACAAAAAAGGTAGATTTTGCTTCTCATGTGAATCCACAAAAGAGAGTTATCATAGATGCGGATGATTTCCAAATAGTTCCTTATTCTAAAACATAGGTTTCTATATCAGTTCCCTATACAAAGGGTAATATTTCTCATATAGATTCTAGATCATTGAATGATAACCTGGATGATTAGTAAGGAGATTGTCTTTAATAAAACATGCAGACGAGGAGGGAATCCAAATGGTTGTGTTTTAGGGCATCGTCGTCATGAATTTGCATCATGGGGGTGGTCCAATAGCTATTCTATCAAGGATCACCTTACACTAGAGCAGAAGGGATCAAGGAAATGTATACATCACTCCATATTAAGATACATTCAAAATTTGAGTGGTTTTTAGGGGATGATGTTGTATCCTCTGGCTGTGGTCATGGTGATGGAAATGATTCTTTTGATATGTAATATTTCTATTGGTTCGAGGTTTTGTCTAATTTTTTTCCCCATATTGTTCATTCTTTATTATTACATCTCTTTGTAATTTAATATATAGTCAGTAGCCTAGCCTTTTGGATTGACCAACTTCTATATATATATATATATATATATATATATTAGGATATTGGTCGTACAATTAAATTAAACACACACACACACCAGACAAAAATTTTAGAAAGGAAAACCATAGCCCCCTCAGAAGATATATCACCCATAAAAAATTAATTTATTTAGTACATTTCTTGAAGGGTCTGTGAGAATGAATCCTATTATATGGCCATGTCCCAAAGGGCAACGAACTATCTCCAAGGCCTTGTGCAACATCATGTCAGCATCATACTGCATACATCATCATGCATGTGTCATGATAATTTTTAATCTACAATAATTATATATATAATATTAATATTTAATATAAAATATAATATAATATATAAATTAATATATTTATTTTTATATATAATTATTTTTATGGGTCATATGTTGGCCACTTTTATGTTATGGGGTATTTACTATTCCGCATCATTGTTTATACATAAATTTTTTTAATAAATTTTTATTCCCATGGGATAAAACACAAGGTCTTCACAATTTTGTGTATATTTATATTGATTTTAAATAATTTAAAATATTTTTACATATATAACTTCATGTAAGTATATGTATGTGTGTATATGCATGTTCTTATATGTGTGTATTCTAGTGTATGAGTACATAAGTATTTCTGTAATTCATGTAAATATTATAAATTAAATTTTTAAATTTTTATATGTCATTTAATTTAATTTATTCAACTGTTATTATATATTCATTAATATTATTAAAAAAAATAATGTATCATTTTGTAATATTTATTTATTCATATATTTATTTATTATACATGTAATATTTTTCACATGTTCATAATTTTAATGAATAATATTTAGTCTTTTTTAATTATCTCAATCAAGCATAGACTATGTGCTTTATCCCATGGTCCCAAAACATTATTAAAGAAAAATTAAATTGAAATGAAACAACAATGAGGTATAATAGTTACACACATATAAATTTTTTTCCAACAATAGGCCCAGTGGGAGAGAAATCCAAGGACCCCCAAAATGCATATCCCAATGGCCCAAAAAATTAGTGCTAATAAAATACTGGAATATGGGCCAAATCCCTATTATAGGATTCAAGCAGCCACTGTATGCCCGCCTCCTAAGAAGACCCCTGCTCACCTAAAGCCCATACATCATTGTGTTACCCTATATTAGACTCCACCCCATGTGTTTCATTGTAAACTCATCATATCCACCTATACATCATCCATGCATCATCACATCAAAGGCGTAATTTTTCAATAAACCCATTAGTGTCCCATACCACCAATTTAAAGAGTGAGAAAAGAACTTCACACCCATCAGCATGTCATACGACCAATGGGAGAATCAAAACATACATATACCCACAACACAAAAAACCTTTTAAGAGTCCCACACCCCTACATGATCCCTCTAAGTAGGTAGTACTCCATGATTCCATATAAAACCAAGAAAAACACAATACAAACCCAAAAAACAACCAAAAAAGACCAACGAAAAAAGCCATCAGTTCCCAAAAATAGACCATAAAATCAACTAGAGGTCTCCACTAGCACTGTCAACCTTTGGTCCTCACCTACACCCTTCCATACAATATATCTTAGAACATACCAATTTCATGGCTATTAGGGTTTAGTCCACATGTTGGTGATTTAATTTTCAATACATGATACATCTTTTACATTTGATGATCTATTTTTTTGGAAATTCCAGATCCTTTCACTGTGTATATTCTTGAATATAATTTAGATGATATATCATTACATATTTTTTTAATGTATTTATCATTCTTAAAAAAAGATATGTGGAATGTGGGAGCTTATAAGAGGGGAAGAGGGTTGTGGCAATCAGAAAGGTGTGCCAGCCAGATGTAGCCATCAATGAAGACACGAGAAGGGGTTGTTGTGTTTGTGGTGGCCCATGTGACATGAAAAAAATGAACCAATTATCATGTATTTGTTGATAGGTTCTTGGTATGATGTTCTAAATGTCATCCTACAAGATCAAGAGGGGGACTACCACATCACCAGTTGCATGTGCGGAATATCAACATTTAACAGGTTCAAAGCAGTGGCAATGAAATTGATGATCAGAGCCAAATATCAAAAGTATTCTTGATATCAATGATCTTATGGCACGTCCCAATTGATGATCAGTAGTACATCAGGATGGAGAGATAATTTTTGTGTCACAAGTTGATGTGAGGATTACACATGTTCGGGTGAAGATCAATGAGGCAGTGATGATTCGTCGATAAAAGGGTGATCTTTTGTCACAGATTGGTCTTCCAATACATATGGTCTATGGGATGTTTATCATATTGATGGAAGAGGTGTATCATGGTAATTTTTTACATGGATATTTTATTCTCTCTCGTTTTTGATGCTTGTTTAGGTTTTACTTTGATTCTTTGTAAGCTTTGATTCATATTGGATATTTTTGGAAATTTTCCTATGGGTTTTAATTATTCTCTTGGGATGGTTTTTACATGGTAAAAAATACTGCATGTTGAATAATTTATTCTTTTTATATCAATTCCATATTTCTATTAGTTTATAACAATATGTTTGGAAAGAACATTTTGGACTGAAATTGGGCTTATCCCAAACAAGTGGTATTAGAGGTGATGGTTTGAGCTTGTAATTTGTGGTTAATTTTTTTTGAAATCCTTGAAGAGGATTGATGGATCATGAAGAATGTAGAATAATATTTGGAAATTATGTTGACAAACATGTTATAGATCTTACACCTAATTATTTTTATCATAATATTAAACTGGTGAAGAAAGAATTAAAATTTGAAGATCGGTGTGATGTTATAGGTGCTTGAGATTATGAGAAAGGGGATAAATTATTACTTTTAATGCTTTATATTTTGTGGTGATCATGTATTTGAGGGATAAATATATTTTTTATTTTGGTATTGGTGGTGTAGACATGAATTTTATGAATACTTTAGTATTTTCGATTTATTTTTTAGGGGGAGCAGTTAGGTTTTTGTCAGATCATCAAAATGGTGTCTCATTTTTCTACATAGGATAATGGTTGGTGTGATAACAATATGTTTTTGGTCTGAGTGATATTTTTGTATGGTATCATCATTCACAGGATGAAGGGTGATATTGTTCGGGTTCAACCCAAATGTGGGTGTTTACATTTTTGAGATATGATATATGTTTTAGATTTGAAGATATATTTTTTGGATATTCATGATCCTTCCACTGTGTATATTCTAGCATGTGATTTAGGTGATATTTCATGATATCTTTTTTATATTTTTTCATATTTCCATTTCAATCATGATATTTGGAATATGAGAGCTTATAAATGGGGAAGTGACTAGTTGCGAACATGGATGTTTGATAACAAGATGTAGGTGGAAAGGGAGACCTGATTAGGGGTTTCCATGTTTGTGGTGGCCCGTGTGACAAAAAAATAGTGACCAATTATATTGTTCTTTTGAAGAGGTTCTTGGAATTATTTTCATGATTTTTTCCATATGAATCAAGAAAGGTTCTACCACGTCTGTGGTAGCATGTGCGACACATAACCATTTCACAGGTGTGGAGAAATAGTGATGAAATTAATGATCGGAGCCATATATCAAAAGTATTCTTTATTGATTTTTTTAGGTGGTGTGTACTGATTAAAGATTAGTTGTACATAATAATGGTGATATAATTCAGGTGCCTCAAGATGGTACGAGGCAGACCCATGTTCGGGGGATGATCTACGAGGTATTGTTGTTTTATCGATAGAAGGGTTATATTTTTTCATAGAATAATCTTCTGATATGTGGCATCAACATGTTGTTTATCATAGATATGGAAGAGGTATATCAGGGTGTGGTTTTCAAATAGGCTTTCTATGATCTCTAATTTTTTATTCATGTTCTATAATTACATGGATTATTTGTATTCTATGATTAATAGTGGATATTTTTTGGAATTTACCAGTGGTTTTTTAATCCTCTTCATGGGAGGGTTTTTTCACATTAAAAAAATCTTGCGAACTAATTCATTTATTATTGTTATACCACTCCCATATTTTTATGAGTTTCTCACAAATTTTTTGGCAAGGAAATTTTGGCCCAAAATTGGGATTCTCCCCAACAATCACCCCAATGTCATTATAGACCCCGGGCTTCCTAAGGTCCAATTATTGACAAACACCACGTCCCAAAAATTATTCCATAGATATTAGTTCCCTACTACATTTTCTTCTATCACACCTTATTACTGATGTCATTGATTATCTCTATGATCCTATAACTACCGCTCTTCTCCATAAAGCCTCTACAATTGAAGAAACTACCCCAGTTTCATATAACACTGAGACACCCCCTGCTCCACCCCCACAATTGACATGTCATTAGGATGAATCTCAGGAGCACCCAACTAGGGTTTTTTAATAGTTGTGATCTCTATAGTTTATTTAGTAGGGACATCAGATCTCTACCTATAAGCAGGTGTGTATACATCTATGTTTCACTCATCCATGGAGGTAACAATTTATTTGTGGTTCCTACTATGTATTGATATTTTCTCTTTATAACTGATTTCTTCTGTTCCATTTAATGATGGTTTCTCCCACACGTCTCGATCTTGGCTTGGTGGCCCAGTTTCCCTCTTAGATGTCTGTGTTAGATCCACATCATATCGTTTTTTTTTCAAATCATATATGGTTGTATTTGTGGAAGATTCTCATTCATGTTTTTATTCTTGGAGGGTGAAGATTTCCATGACTTCTGTCAACATCAATAGTGGGTTTTGTTAGTGGCTGGTGTTTGGATTCCGATGAGTTTCTTGGCCTTGGGAAGTGATAGTGGTTTTTCTTTATATTGGGATATAGACTTCATAGAGTGGATATAGATGACTATAAATCTAATCCTAGCATCAAACAATGTTGAAATAACACATTTCAATGTACGTTATGGATTCGGCTCTTTTGGATACGGGAGTAGTTACCAACATTACTACAATGGTAAAGACATATATGAAATTGGTAGTTGGTAGAGAGGAAAGATGGTTAATCACAGTGCGAGGAATTGATGTATTTTCACTAATAGGCGGGGGTTGGTGTCTATGGATACACCTTCTCCTGGTAGTTCTATAGTCACTAGTGACAGAATAGGTGAAGTTACTTGAGGAATAATGGAGGTCTGATGAACATAGTGATAGAGAAGCCTCTAGACGCACAGATTTTTACAAGGGTTTTGATTGACGGTGTGTATTGGGATTATTTTGTCTTAGAAATCCAATGATTTGATTGTAGGAGTTGTAATAGATGTATTTTCAACAACAATTGTGTGATAAACTACATGGGGAGACCATTCATTTCATGGTATGTTGGTGAGGTCTAAACATCAACGTCCTGTAGTGTCTACATTAAGTGTGAGGCAGCTTGGGGGTTTCCTTCAATATTGGAGGTGAGTATACATTGGATGTGACCAATGATGGAGATAAAACTATATAAGGTAGTGACAACTACATTTCATTAGTGCGTCTAGTATGATGTCCCTATGCAGGTGAGATCAAGTTCAAGTGTCGATGTACATCAAATTTAAGTGAGAGGTAGATGGCGTCAAAGTACTGGGGTCCATAGCCATTTGATGGAGAAATGTCTTCTCCTTTGCAGAACAATTGTCTGATCCCACTGATAGGTGATTAAGGGCACTAACGATTTTTGTGGTTGGGGACAATATGGGTGACCCCCCATGATGGTGGAAGAGGTGGTCTATCACGTGCCTGTGTCTATGAATTGTGGTGTCCAATGAGAATATGCTGAGAATTTGTTTGACGACATCATCATGGGGACTACAGAGCCCATGCATAGTGGGGGACTTACCATCAAATAATTTCTAGGGAGACCGGATCGATAAAGTCAACTATGTGATAGGGATAATCCTATTTCGTACTGAAAATTTCTTTCGAAATATTTAGTGAGAAACCAAACAAAATATGGAATCTATATAAGAAGAATAAATAAATCAACTAACAAGAATTTTGAACACAGAAAAACCTTCTAGGTATAGGACAAAAAACCATGGGGTAATTAAAAAAAACACAATAAATTAGAGAATAAATGTATCCAAGAAATTCCTAGACTTGAATCACAAATGAGAGAGTGTAGAAAACCTACATGAAAACCCCACCCGATACACCTCTTCCGTCTCTCTGACTATTCATCGTGCGAATGCCATTTCTTAGAGGATCAGTTTTTGAAAAACCGTCACCCCTCTGTCAATCAAATATCCCTACCTCAGATATCTTCACCAAACTTGTTTCATCTTCGCCCCAGCTTTTGACACCTGAATGATCTCACCATCATGATGTGTCATCAATCTTGAAACGGGATATGCCACATGATCGCTACTAATTAAAAGACATTCAATACGTGGCCCCGATCCTCAATTCCATCACTGATTCACTATAGCTGTCATACACCGATGTGTCACACATGCCATCACCGACACGATATCCCCCTTCTTGCTCATTGTGGATGATATCATGAACATCTCCCCAAGAACCTCTCCACACATAAAAGATAATTGTGTCACCGTTTCTGTTTCACAATGGCCGCAACAAACACATTAACCCCCATTCTGAGTCTCCTTTTCCAGCTACATCATTCTAGCACCCCACTTCTATTCTCCACTAGCTGCATCACCTTTTTTAGGCTACCATATTCCACATATAATGATTAAAATGGAAATCTGAAAATACATCTCAAAAATTTATCATGAGATCTCTTGTATCCCATGGTGGAAGATATATAGTGGAATGATCATGAATTTCCAAAAAAAAGATCTTTAATTATAAAAGATAATATGTACGGGTTGAACCACAACAATCAACTCCTTAAACCTGTCAATGGAGATACCATCCACCAAACATAGTTGGACCAAAAACGTATTGGTTTTTAAAAAACCATTATCTTCTACAGAAACATGACGCACCCTTTTGCTGCTCTAACAGAAAACTGAATGCTCCGACTAGGAAATAAATCCAATCACTGAAGTCTTAGTTATTTATCAGCACTTTCTTGCACTGATAATGATGAATATGAAGTAGTCTTAAAAAATCACATATAAAAAGTAGTTTTATCATCATTTAATAATTTATCACTAATAAAACGTATAAATATTAGTGCATTTTGGAAGGCCCTGATAAAAACTTACATGATGATTTAAATAAAACCATGACAGAGTCCTCCTACCTCATGCCTTGAAGCTCTCACATAACAAAACCCTTATAGATATGAACCCTCATGAAACTAAACCCTCGATGAATTGAATTTTTACTACTCTTCATCAATGAATTGATCATTTAAAGATATATGGCATGAGATTATTTAATCTCATATTTACTCACTTATTCTATTTAGTACATTACCCAATCCTATATCCATGCTAGTTCGGTTCCATTTTTGGTAGTTCATGTTCTGTCTCTGGTCTTTTTTACCCTTCCTCACTATGGTTCAATCCAATGATGATTGTTCTTCATCTTTATCCTCCAAACTAGTGATCGTGATGCTTTGATTTTGGGGGCTCGTCTTGTTTGTATTTTTAGTGTTGCATCAATGAGGTGACTGTATCAGTGGTGGATTTATGTGAGTTGAGGATAAATAGAGTCTTCCTCATAAGAGGCCAGTCTAATGGTGTAATTGAGGGATGGTGGATTTTGATGGTGTAAATACTACTTTGTCAAGTCAGTGGTCGCTTCATTTTATATATTTCATTTTTTTTTTCATTTTTTAAAGTGGTGTGAATATTTATTTTTATGTAGTGTGATATATATTAATTTTGGGGGTATAATTAACACACAATTTATTGTTTACGTCTCTAATCACCTTCTATTTCAATCCATGCAACGGTTGTTGTTATCTTCTATGGGTTGATATCAATGAAAATGTGAGGATATATTGGATGAGAATGTATGTTAGTTTTTTAGTTGGAAAAAATGCAGAGACTAAAAGTATTAGTAATAAAATTAATAGTTTTTTGGTTTATAAGGGTAATGGTATGCCTTGCAGCCCGATCCATATCATATAGAGGAAGGAGGGTCTTGATTCATATGTATGATAAATGACTATATGAATAAGTATAAAATTGTTGAATACACTACCCATAGTGTAACACCAAATTCTTAATAATAATTTTATAAAATATTTTCTTGGTAAAAATAATGTGTAAATTTTTCATTTTTAATTTTTATAAAAAAACATTCTTTGTAGTTTATTTTATTATTTATATAATTTTAATAGTCATTAAGGGGTGTTTTAAATTTATTTTAAAAGTGATTAATTTTTATTCCAAGTATTTATCTATTTTTGTGTTTAATTGGAAAAATGTGGATTTAATGTCTATTTCATCATCAAATATATATATGTGTATAATGTGTGGATGTGTATTATTTTTTAAGGAAATATTTTTTTAATTAAAACATTACAAATCTCAATGAATCTCTTGTTACTAATTTTCATTGATGTTTTTCTATGTGTGAATACCTCGATTAAAATAAATTATGATAGAATAATTGAATGCCTCTTAAGTAGGAATAAAAATTACATAGGGTCCTCTGTACCAAGGATTTCGTTTTTTAAAGTGATAGGGTCTGTGACCTTTTATTTAAAAAAATTAAAAAATAGAAAAGAAGAGATATGGGGGAAGACATAGAAAACTATACTCACCCAAACAAGAGTCATAAACCATGATTTATTCTTACTTTAACTTCTATCCTAAACTCTTCTTAGAAAAAATCATTTCAATTGTATCATCCTTGCCCATGACCTCAACCTCTATGATACTGACCATCTCTCCAATTTTTCACGTGTCTCTATAAAAACGTATTGTCTTTATGTTAATTATATTTTAAAAAATCAAATTGATCTGCAATCCTATTTGAGTGATCATGAATTGAAATTATATTATTGTCTTCCATTGTTAGAATATTAACCTCATTTTCTTGTATATCACCTATAACATCTCACATTACTCTACATAGCTATTCATTAATAAAATCAGGCACTCCAAAATGTTTCTGAGTGGTCACCTATACTTTTCTAAAAATTTCATGTTAATGTTGAGAATTAGACTCCATGGATTATAGATAAATTTGATAATGGAATTTAGGATCATAAAAAACAAATTAAAAAATATTTTTACTCAACTTTATAGCATCAATATAATACACATTTTCAACTTTCATATTCTTTTCTTTATCAGAGATTCAACAATTATTTCATTCTTACCTTTATAGGTCCTTAGTGAAATCATCTGCTCCTTTCTCATATATTGATCAGGAAAATCATATACAATAACTTCATTAATGGATTTATCATATGTTGAGAGTACCTCAATTTAATCCGCCACATCCTTATGTTGTACCATGTTACCTGCTGAGTTTATGTGAGCTAGCCCAGCCTTACAACCAGCATCTGGCACCCTCACAATATCAACTATAATTTCCATGTGACCAACACAACCATTCTCTATATTTGAATCATCATTTCTTAGTAGACAGTTTTTCGTTATCTTAAAATCCTAACCATCATTTGTTGGAGGATTCAACCACATTGATAAGTAATTTTTAAATGATGTCATGGAAGTAGGAAACTACCTGACATGCTCATATTCTTCAACAAAAATAATACAATCCAATTTATGTAGCACACTGGAAGATCCGTTGAAAAAATCTGTAACCAAAAAGTCACCATCAAAAAATGTGCCTATTTTCCATGATCACTCTACATGAGGGTTTTAGACACCTTTCTAGCACTAGAAGAAACCCTTTTCCCCTTAAATATCCTGTATAAATTATTACGATGACCCTTTATAGCTCCAAAGCCAAATAGAAATTATCTACAAAATTTTTTTTATATGCCCGATTGCTTGACATGTTGTACAAAAATATTGTTATTTTTCAAAGAAAACCTGAAGGTTGATGTCATCATCCAATGTAGGTATAAAATTATGATCAATAAGGGTAAATTTTAGATCCACTTCAATGAGAAAACATGAAAAATAGAATAAACAAAAATTTTCGATTTCCTTATTAATTTTTATGGGGATTCCTACAACAAAATCCACATCAAATAAAATGTGAGGATGATGTAAACCCTAGTTCAAATAAAAAATACTGATCTAGAACTATTATTACTTTTAATTAATGTAAATAGTATTAAAATGAATATCGTATTCCAAGATAGAGATAAAACCATGTTTTAAGAAGATATATCCAAAACCACATGCTTGTATCTTCTTCTTCTCTGAAGAAAAGTCAATATTGAAGATCCCTTTTCCAATCGAGATACACTTCCAATCAGAAAATCCTTAGACCATAGTGATTCTTTTCATTATATCATAAAATTTCATATATCACTAACCTAAGGGTGTGATAAGTTGATCAATTATTGAAAGTTGGAATAATCTCAGTTGATCTTAAATCACATATTGATTTTCATTCAAATGAGATATAGAACCCCAAGATAGGATGTGTTATAGAGAAGATTCCTTCATTAGGGAATAATAGAGGATTGACACCCCAAATATTTTATTCCCTAAAATAATTTTTGATTCCTTAAGGTTATGGTTGTCCGGGATGCATCTGAGCGATATATAATTTGTAAAAGAACCAAGATGAGGATGTGCAAGAAGTTCCATGATCCCTGAATCCCAAATCTTCACCATCATATTTTGGGATATATAACTCCTAGGATCCCATATCCTCTACGGAGTTTCTATAATCAATGATATTCAAACTCCATCAAAATGATTTATTTGGACAAGGTTCATCAATATTTTATTACTTAAATCTGATTTAATAGTAAATGATTGATTTTAGAGTTCATAAATATTATTTTTATGATTTTTCAAAATAATGATGATTTCTTTTGTTTTAATGATGATCTAAATAAAGGATCTTTTAAATATCACAATTAATTTAAAATAGAGATTTATGATTTGAAATTATAGTGAATAGATTCATCATTTTTTATAATATATATTGATTTATCAATAATGTTTGAGCCATCCCGACTACTATATTATTGTTATACTCAATAAAACTATTTATTATGAAGTACATGGTATACTAAGTTCGTGAGGAAAAAAATTCTTCTCAAAATAATCATCAATTTTCCTCTTATATATTCTATATTGTTATCATTCTGGATATTCTATATAAAGAAATTACATTCATTCTCTAATTTTATTTAAAAAACTTTTAAACCTATTTATATCCTATTATATTTGTCTCATAATGAAAATATATTTAATTCAGGTAAATTTATCATTGATTGAATTAATATACTTTTCTCTATTTTTTGAATAATTACTAATAGTCCCATAATAATATAAAAACTCTCTTTTATTTTTGTGTATATTTCATATCTAAATTATTTTTTGAATAGTTAATAATTTTCCCCTTTTTTCTTTTTGATAAAACAATATTCCATACGCTTTTTCATATTGGTATGTCATAAAAAATTTCGATTAAATGATCCTACTAATTTTTTAGCTAAGATGATCAAGTTTTCTATTCCATAATTGGATTCCTACATTAACAGGTATGTTGAAAAAATTTCTTGCATCACCCACTTGAATTAGATTTTCACTTTTGGTTTCAAAAATCTTATAAAAAATCATCCAAAAACATTTGAGATTGGTTTGTTTTTTCTGTGAAGTACGAAACAAAAAAGGGGAAACAATGTATTACCTTGGAATCATCCATGTAAACCATCCACTCCAACCAAACCCATGGAACATTTTAGATTCTAGTGAAGTGGTAATTTATCACTAAGAAGGGATGATAAATAAAAGATACACTTTTTAGTTTAAAATTTCAATTTATAAATTATCATATGTTATTGATTAATTAATAGATGCAGTCACTTACTAATTGTATTTTATATTTTTAACACTACATAAAATATGGGTCAAAATGTTGACTGGTATTTATATTTATAAATGAAAATGGATTACTGGTATCTGTATTTATAAATACAGACATGTGCATGGTCAAAGTGTGGTATCTATTTTTATATGATAATAATAACATTGAAATACCTAATATATTTATAGAATCATTCCTCTTACATAATAAAGATTGATAATAACACTAATTAAAGGGAATTTTACTGACTCCATACAAACCATAAGATATCATTCATGATCCCACTCCCCAACTTAGGAACATTTAGATCTAAGGAGACAACAGTCATCCATATCATCTTCATCTCCCAAATATTCATTATTTCATTTTATTGCCAAGGACTCGTACCCCGTCACTTATGGACATTCACATGTGTTTCCTAAACTTCCATAATCAATATTCCTCCCATCATATGTACATGTGATAATAGTCAATGAATATAGGGGATAACACCAACCACTAGTGGATTAAATCATTTATTATATTAAAATACCAATTTCCTTCAAAGCATGATGAAATTATTTGAAACATAAAATGCTAGGTTCCCCTTATTTGAAATTTAAATATTTGGGTGTTTATTTATTTTGTTAATATTTATTTTATTGAATTAAATAGGATTGATATGAATGAACACAATAATGATGAAAATATTATGATAAAATACATTGAATATTTAGTGACAAAGTTCATCGTGTTTGCAACAGACAATGCATATAAACCTTTCGAAATCTTTTTACAATGTTTATGTTATTATTGTTCAAGACTAATTTGTCTAGAGGTGTTGGATGAAAACATAATCTATCACAGAATAGATCATAGTTATAAAATATGGAATAACAAGGGGAATATTTTAATGTATATATTGAATTTTAAAAAACATTGTTTCATGGATAATTTTATATGATAATAAGTGTGGACAATGAAAAAAATTATATCAAGGATGTGATTACATGTGTGAATGATAATGAAGAATGTATTGAGGAAATTAAAATAAAATTTTAATATCAACATTGTTATTATCCAAAATTGTTTGAGGAGTTAAAAAGTTGTGAAAATATTCCATTATATTCTTGTTATAATAAATATACAACATTTTAATCAATTATGATGATGTATAATTTAGATGTTGGAAATAGATAGAGTAATTTTTTTAAAGAATTACTTTTTTTCTTGCATGATATGCTCATAAAATATAATTATATTCCTAGAAGAACAAATGATTCTAAATTAATTCAATGTTCATGTGTATGATCTCTATAAGAATACATGCCAATCCAAATGACTATATACTCTTTTTAAGGACCAAAACCCATTAAAAATGCCCAAAGTCTGTTTCTTATCGATACAAGATGGATAAATCTAGTCTAATGATAGTTATATGGTAATTTATAATAATTATAAGGTTTAGGATCCTATATGTAAGTGATGCTATTATAAGGTAATTGAAGTATCATGGAGATACAAGACATAAATATTGGAAACTTGTAACGACCCGAACTATTCAAAATAAAATTCCAAATTTTTATTTATTTTAATGTCTTATTATATATCAGGGTTATAGAAATAAAATTCACTTAATTGGTATTATTATATCATATTTAAGGTACCGTTGAGAATTATTACCATTAATAATGTACCCATATAATAGTGATCATATGATTAGTATAAACATTGAGTTTTTACAAATCCAATGGACTCAGACAATGAAAGTGATGTCCTAAACTAGTTAGATAGTACCCTATAATGCCAATTTATTAGATATTTTAATAGAGATAATACCTATATGATTTCCACTTGACCAAAATCATGATAAGATCCAACAATTTAAGAATTAGTGAAATTGTTTTTGAGATATGTTCAAACTCATCGAGATCACGACCTAAACCACATATGATGAACCACCCCATGAATGTATCACCATCACACACCTTACTCATAAGGAATTTTATGGTGTATAAAGTTATATGTATTAATAAAATAAAAATATTAATATTTATAAATTAATTTTCAATTAAATAATGTACATATTTTCTTCATATCAATAATTTCTAATTGATTTGGATTTCTATACAATAAAACAAAAATGATGTTGTTAATTAGTATTAAAATTCAATTAATAATTTCATTTTGATGAATTAATGTATTTTTGAAAAAAATTATATTTTATTAAATTATTATTATTAACTAATTTTTATCAAATATAAATTAGCATATAATTTTTCTGAATTTAAATGTAACTTTTATAAGGGTTTAAAAACTGTTATTTTCAAAAGAACCCTGCATTTATAGATAAATGTCGATTATTAATTTAAAAGTGAAAATAAATATATTAAGAAAATTATTTAGATAAAATGAATATATTTTTTGGAATTACAATTTTTAAATTATCCAATGGTGATTTTTTCATAATTTTCTTAGACAATCATTTTTAAGGTTAAAATTAAATACTTTATAAATATATTGTGTGTATTACAACATTTAAATGAACAAAAAGTTATGTGATAAATAATATAAAGGATATAATCTATAAAATATGTTTCACCATTTAAAATATTGTTTTTTTGATTATTTTCTTAATTTTATGAATTCTTTATGAATCTCCAAAACCATTAATATATTTTATGGTTTTCAAACTTTTTCTTTAAGAGTAAAACTCACATCCACATAAGAAAGGTTTTTATTATTTTATATTGGGCCTTAAGACATTTAAAATACTTCAAAAATACAATTTGGTAGAAAAAATAAGGAAAACATGGTAATTATTGTGGTTTTGGTTATTTTATTATATAGAGTGAGAATCATAAGTTTGAGAAATAACAAATAAATCCCCACTAATTAATTATATAAACCCACCAAATCAACCATTTATCTCCACAAAAAATCATCAGATAAAGTCCTTTCATTTAATACCTCTCTCTTGAGTCATCCAATGGTTCCCTCAAACTCTCAATAATATCCTCCCAATCATTTGGAGTCTCATACTTATGTAAGGTATCCTCGCCTTCTTTTTAGTATTTACGTATATTTATTATATTTTCCCTTCTACATACAATTCCTAAGGTTATGATATGTATTTATATTTTTTTATTACCTCCCATTTGATGTGAAAATTTTGAGAGGCCCATTTCTCTCTCATTGAAAATTTTTATTAATTTTTATGTGATGCTATTATTATGCCTAAATTTCACCATTATTTTCTATTCAAAAACTATTATATTGTGAATACCATACCGATTTTTTATAAAGTGTGTTCACATTTATACAGTAATATTTCTTTTAATTTGGAATTAAATGTAAGTATTAAAAACTCCTTTATCAGGGAAAATTATATGATGATGAATGAATCCATGCTTTATGATCTATACAACACACATAAGAATGATAAGTAAATGAAAATGATGGGTTCACCCAGAATTATATATCATTCTAACACATTGGGTAATTTTTTGTTTCATGAGATGTAATGTTGGAAAAGGTAGTTATCCTGATTTCTTTATTGGACTTTTTCTATCATTATGTAATGGTAGTTATACTTTGCCTATGTTTATTAAGTATTTTTTAATTTTATTCCACAATAACTATGTTTCCTTTATGATTGTGATTATATATCATCTCTCATTGTTAATGTTTATTATTCCAACCCCTTTTATTCCCCATTAATATGACTATTATCTAAAATTTGTTATACCATTTATGTTATGTCATGTTTATCTCCTTACTGTGCCTTTTATCTCACCTTTTTATTCTGTGTTTCTCAAGGTTATCCCATACATTTTTTAGTGACAAGTAATATTATGAACATGTTAATGAGGTTTTCAATAAAGTATATGTATTCCTTACTTTAAGTTGTTATGTAATGTACTTAATTCCCAAAAAACTAGTCTTTTAAATAAACTATGTTTTATTCTATGTAATTTTTTGTAATAAATCGAGATTTAATTTTTAATAAATACAGTGGAAGTTATAGTTGGTGTTGATAGAATATTTTAGTTTTCTTTGGGATTAGGATTATAAAACTCAACCAAATCCCGTAGATATATGACAATGTATTATAAAACATCCCTATAATTTGGTAAGTATAGAGTAAGTTGTTTATCAAGAAAATACATCTCTGTTGGGATACTATATGTGGATGTAGCATGGTCACAAACGCACATATATTTAATCCTTAAAATACATAGGTTATTATATCCATGAAATTTATAAGCCATACATTTTATCTAATTGGATTATTACTTTATATGCTTTATAATTAAAAAAATCATCCTTACTTTTCCTCTTATTCTACCCAATTGTAGGAAATATGAGGAATCTGGTAAAAAACCAATGTGACGAGAAATGTGATGACATTCCCAATGAGATGACCAGCCCAATTGGAGAAAGAATCGATAAAAAATATAAATACACTCTCTCAGTTGACTCAGGTTATGAATAAAAACATCAACTAAGAGGTGATTCCAAATCCCCCTAATAGAGAACAATCTTTGATTGATACCATTATATGATGAAGGCCTCTGAAATTCATGTATCATCAGATCCTATAATTGAATAATAACGGATTATCTCTATTGAGAATGTAATCTCTATATTTTAATGTATTTTGGAAGATAAGGTTCTACTGGATTTTATTCATTTAGAGGGATAAGTGGTTCAATGTTGCACATTGATCAAAAATATGAATCATGAGTAAGTGATCAATGTGATGGCATGAAGAAAATTCAAAAACAATATTGATAAATATTTTCCTAACACTACCTGACTTAATATGGAAGGGGATATCATTTAACTCATGAAAAAAGACAATTAATCTATCAGGGCATATGAGGAAATCATCATAGTACTTTCATGATACGCCACTGTCATCATCATTTCCCCTTATTATATGGATGTCCACTTTTTTGGTGGTCACAATCCTAGTATACGAAAATCATTGGTGATATGATACTTTGAGGGCTCAGAAGAAATTATATGACATTCCCTCAAAGTAAAAATTGGGAATGGAGAATATCAATTGTACCATGTGGATAGAAAGTGGAATGTAGTGTTTAATTTTAGTTTCTCAATATAGAAATATAACAATGCCAAAAAAATTCAACATCCCACTTATCAAAGGTGTGGAGAGAAGCACCCCCAAAATTGCCTAAGGGGGATGATAAAATTCTTCTATTGTGGCAGGAAAGGTATCCTAGATAGAAATTATCAATTGAAGAAACACACTAATTTGATGGAGGAATTGAATTCTCCAATAAACCATCATAACATTATTCATTGCATCAACTACATGTAAACATAGAACATTAAAACACAATGCACTAATAAAAGATTTTTCAGAGAAAAGAAAAAACCTCAATGACAAAAATGGTTAGATTTTTCTATCATAACTACTATAGTGGATCAGAACAACAAAATGGTGATACATAAAATTGTTCTTATTTCCAAAATAGAAAACATAATTTTAAATTTTGTTCTACACATTCATTTATATCATAAAAGTTTAGTAGAAATATTCAAAAACCACCACAATTTATGGATGTATAGTTGTTGGTGAGAATGGTAAATGGGGAAATTATTTCATACCAAATATGTAACTCTTACACATCAAAATTCATGAGATGAAATTTCTAGTGAAACATGTCAAACGCTATTTGGTGGAATTTGATGCAATTATGTGTTTGGATTATCTTTCCCTATACAGATCTAACATAAATATCTATGTGAAATAAATCACTCTACTTATTGAGAATCATTATTTGATTTGATATAGGTGAATGGAGGAGTATGGAGCTTATTTAGAAATAACATCTGATGCATGGATATTAATTCCCCTTGAGAAAGTGTTCCTAGCTCAAATGATTTAGTCTAAGGAAAATATAATCCTTGTACACAGTCCCATTGTGAAGTATTATTCTGATGTCTTTCTAATGGAACTACATGGTATTAACCCTAGCTAAGATGTTTAATTTTAAATCGAGCTTATATCTGATGAGTTTCAAATCACGAACCGAATTTGGTATCCATGAAAACTGAAACCTGACCTAATCCATGTAATGACCCAAAGGGTTTTCCCTACCCCCACATGCTACAATATATTCTTGGGAATCACAAATAATGGTTTTGGAATGATATACCTGATTTTGGAGTCGTAAAACAACAAAAATTGATAACTAATCTGAATCTAAAAATTTACACCAAATAAGTCTTAACAAAACAATAAGTACAAAAATAAATAGTTTTAAACAAACCCAACGTGGTCCCAAATTTATAACTAGTAGCAAGTCTAACATATAAACTACTACACTGTAAGAAGACATCAACCCCAATCCTTCTCTAGAACACTATACCTAAAAATTATTCTAACAACCTGAACCGCTGTTTCTAAGGACCTTTCCCTTACCTGTGTAAAAAATGACCAAGTCTACTTACACCCAATTTTGTAAGTAGGATACAAGACTAATCTTAATAGGATACCACCCAAAAAATATTCCATGTGATAAAATTTTTAAGATAAATAAAACATGCATGTCTTATAATCATGAAATGGTAGTAATAATTATAAAAGGTTGTAACCTAAAATGAAAAAAAATTGTATGGAATAAACGTTAATAAATGAAAAAATTTAATGAAAAAATCCATGATACTAAAATTTACAGTCAATCACACTTTATTATGATGGTAAGAAAAATATATTCGATGAACACTAATAATAGAAACACCCCTCGGAACTATCTAGCTATGGGCCTTAGGTAAATCATATATATATATATATATAAAAGAAACCATAATCAAAATACATCTCATGGAAGAGACACTATGATTGGAAAACCTAATGTACTAGGGGTCCCCAACATTATAAATGTTTTGTTAGTGTTTTCGTCGTCAAAATTTTTATGTGAAACAGGGATGATACCCCTCCGGATCACTAGCATACTTTTCATATTCTTCCAACTTAGATACCTTGGTTTCCCTCTATGTGCTCAAATAAGGTCTACAAGTTAAAAAAATAACAATATTACATAATAAGACCGTTCTATTAATATAAAAACACCAAATAATACCCAACGTGCCTTTTCACCATTTCTCTAACACAATAAACCATTAAAAATTTCCATAAAACAATATCATGTAGTAAAACTAGATTTTACGACCAAATCCATTAAAACTCACCTCTCAAGGCCTAATTTACACCAATAAAATAACCAAATATATTTTTCATCCCAAAGAACATTTAATAAAACAATTTCATGGATCACTAAATGAAACCAAATGATACTATATTCAATACATATGAAAACACCAATTTTAATGTCAAAATGAAACATTAAAACTAAATTATCAATCAAAGCTAACAAAAATGACTTTCAAATCTCAGAAAATTCTATATAATATGATAAATACTTTTAAAAATCATGATAAATTAATTCGAGAATTTCTACACTTGGAATCACCAACCTTATATGTAAAAATCCCCAAATCCCTGTGCGAATCTTCAACAACAACACCACCGCACCACTAGAGATTGAAAATGAACCTAAATCCACAAGTTTGGAGCTGAAAACCCAAAATAAAATTCTATATAGGAATCCATATCAATTAGATACGTGTAACATTAAGACATATAGAGGAAACCCTATGGAGAATCATGGGATGTTAGTGGAATCACTTACTTGGAAGATATTGAAATTCCACCACCAAAATAACATTCAAATTTGGGATATAAGGGAGGTTACGAGAGCTTTAGAGGCATCTATTGATGTTAGGGTCTAATGGGGGAAGAATGGGGAAAGATAATATTAATCCATTAAGGGAAAACATAGAATAAAGGAATCATTTTTATTACTTTGACACATGTGCACGGTTTGGCTGCACAGTTTAGTAAACAGTGTCTCTAAATCATGCATCCCATTCTTAAAACCCCAAAACCTCAAATTTCATCTAAATTAATTTTTCCATAGAGTAAATTATGGTTGTATGTTAGTATAACAATAGTAATGAAATATTACTTAAAAAGAATGATAGGGATGTGACAATTCTCACAAACATTAAAACTTTCTGACCAGAAAAGTCAACTCGAACATTGATCAGAAAACTAGAATAGGTACTCTTGATCCACCAATGGAATACCCTCCCAATCATCATTAAACTCTTTACCATGCTTCCAAAATACACAAAAAAGTGGAATATACTTCCCTTGAATCACCTTCTCCCGAGAAGAAAATATTTTCCATGGCTGCTAAAACACTGAATAATCGGGCTCTGTCTCTAACTCTTTCCAATTCAGAACAAGAGACAGATCCGGATTTTACTTCTTCAACTAGGATACATAGAATATTTCATGAATAAATTCCATCTGAGAGGGAAAATATAACCTATATTTCCCATTTCTAATCTGATTAGTGATCTAAAATGGTTTGGCATAACTCAGTAATAGCTTCCCCTACTTTCACAAATGATGATGACCTAGACTAGGGACCACATTCAAGAATACCTTATCACCCTAAAAAAACTCAATATCTTAAAACCTCTAGTACGTATACAATTTGTTGTGACTTTGAAATACTAATAATCACTGTCTAATCAACTTGATATTTTATGATGTCTCTTGCACACGGCTCAGACGAAATAGTGAGGTCTCGCCTACCACAACCCAACATAGGGGGACCAACAAGGTGGACCATAGAGCACCTTCATAACTTCCTGGTTTTGGAAGCCACCCAGAGGCTCCTTGTACTCTGTTGGTCACATGGCCTCAAGCGCATTTTCCCAAACCCTAGAGGATGCCGACTAGCAGCGAGGGCCTTGGGTGTTATAGTGGGGAATCTGTGCCCTTATTGTCAGAGTACACATCAGATGTAATCAAATCATGAAATAGCATAAGTAGTAAATATCCAACAACAATAAACAGAGGAAGACTAAAACAGTAACAACTAGATCACATATCTAATATAAAATTATGCAAGATACATAACTAAGAATGCAGCCAAACATGTCACAATGTCGAAATACAAATAGTACCAAAACAAGTAAAAAAAGAACGATAAACAGCTCCTTTGCATCGTATGCCTATGCTTGGTCCCATGCTTTCCTACTCCAAAGCAATCACGTACCAGAAGTCGAAGGGTGCTTTACCTTGTCTATAAATTCATCAACATAGTATCTTTGGGCCCAAAAACATTACCCAAATAGGGTGTCAGACGAAATCCTAGTATCAAAAAACATAAAGATCTATGCCTCCCCATTAGTGAGTATATGGTAGGTAATATTACAGTATGAAGCAAACAATATAGTAAACATAAGGCAGTAATAGTAAGCAGTGACATGATGATATAAAATAGTGATCAATCCACATAAGAACAAGAAACAATGAAACAAACAGCTAACCACAACAGGAACCACACTAGGAAGTTCTCGCAGCCAACCCCTCTGGTCTTATCCAAGATGTACCCACAACCCTCTGGGAAGTGCACTCCGCTAAACCCCTCTAGTTTGGTCATGCGAAATTATAAGACTCTCTAGGGAAGCTCTCTCAGTCAATTCCCCTTATAGTCTAGAGTAGTTAGGGACTCTCTGAGGAAGATCATGCGGTTTTACCCTCTTATAGCCCCAAGGTCGAGAAACTCTTTGAGGAAGCTCACTCGATCAATTCATCCTATAGTCTCTGGTCTATCACAGACTCCCTAAGAAATCACAATCAGTCAATTCTTCTCTATCATGGAAAGGATTTAAAGAAATTCAAACACGTAAAGACTCTACGAGGAAGCTCACTCAGTCTACCCTCTTGTAGTCTATAATATCCAACGATCTATGGGAATCTCACTTGGTCTATCCCATGTAGTCTATAATGTACAAGAATCTATATGGAAGCTCACTCGGGCTACCCTTATAGTCTATAGTATCCATGACTCTCTGGGAATCTCACTCGGTCTATCCCTTATAGTCTATAGAATAGGGTTGTCATGGTCCCATGTCAATCAGTGTATGATAATGTTATAAGGCTAATGTACACTTATAGAGCTACTTGTCTAACCAAAGTACACATATAGAGCTATTTGGAAAATCAGTCTACAATAATATGAATTTCAAGAATATCATTCCATCCTATGGTCATAAGGCATGGAAAACAGGTATAATGACCCAAGGCTAACCAAACCCAAAGGGCCATAACAAGAAAAAGGCATGGAAAACATCCAAGAACAGAAATTATCATCAAACATGATTAATTTACCTCAACCAAAGCATAAAAGCAAGTCAAGAAAACAATAGTGTCAAAACGGTAATCATGCAATACCTCGTTAATGGGTTTTGGTTGAATTTGAACATAAAACTCAAATACATCGAAAGGTAAGGAACAAACCATCTACCTTGATGCTAGGATATCAATATACATTGACCACAAGGCCTAATTCTCCTTAGGATGGCATAAATCTATGAAAATTCACAAAACGTTCAACCCATGATATCTTGAGAAAGAGGGAAAATCAAGGAATGAAATTCAAGAAGAAGAAAGATATCACTGTTGTGGTTCTAATGCAATCGACGACGGTCGATTCGTCAAACAAACGGAGGATCGGGGGCTCGGAGGATGTTTTCGGTCGTACGAGGTCCTCTCGGTCAGAGAACTAGAAGAAGAAGTTGTTTTCATAGATGTGGCATCACCCCAGTTTATTTAATGAAAAAAAATTCACAGCGTGTCCATCGGGGTACATGGGGTGTACTTTTCCTTCCCGTACTCCGCTTTAAGCGGCCTTTACATCACCCTTACACACTGTGTGTGTGGCCCTGACACCGTCAGCACACGGCCTGGTGTGACAACAAGGTACACGGTGTGAACTTATAAAGTACACGACATGTACTTTGAAAATTTCAATATTTTCCGCTTTTTCACAAACATGACTAGAAAAGGAAAGGCATACCTAAAACAAAGATTCAGGTTCTCTCAAACATCCCACCATAATGAAATTCATCCCTGAATTTCCCTAACAAGGTGTAGAATAAGAAACCCCGAACAGCTCCGGCCACAACGATCTTACATCGGCCTCCCTCCCCTAGGTCCCGTCATGTACTCGCCCGTGCTGCCATAGCACCTGTACCAGAGGAAAAGACTGGCCACAGAGATCCTCTGTACTGCGATCAAAAATCTGGAAAGGATGCTCCCTAAGTGTCACATCTTCTTTGATCTCAACCTCCTCACGTTGAAAGACATGATACTGGTATTAAAAGTAATGTCGGAGCTGAGAGATGTGGAAGACGTCGTGCAAATCCGAGTACCACTGAGGTAACTTTAGTCAATAGGAAACCGACCAAACTCTCTCCGGAACTTCAAATGGCCCGAAGTACCGTGGTAAAATCATACCTTATCTATGAATCCCCTTGTGTCCCTCCCTCTGTGAGACATGCATGAAAACTCGATCCCTGACCTCGAACTCAAGAGGTATTCTCCGCAGATCAGCATAAGACTTTTGTCAAGACTATGATGTAGCCATCCTATTTCGAATCAACTCTATATACTCTAAGGCCACCTGAACAAGACGAGGTCCCAGAAAATCTTCCTCTCCTGCCTCCATCCAGCACAAAGGTGATTGGCATGGACTACCATACAAAGCCTCATAAGCTTCCATCTCAATAGTCACCTAAAAACTACTGTTATAGGGAAACTCTACAAGAGGGATATGCTTCTACCAAGAACCACCAAATTTTAGAATGCATGCTCTGAGAATATCCTCTAGCACCTGGATCATAGCTCGTACTGGCCATCTGTTTGGGGATGGTATGATGTACTCAAATGTACATGTGTACCCAAAGCCTTCTGAAGCCCCTGCCAGAACCGAGATGTAAAACACACATCCCTGTTTGAAATAAATGAGTGTGGATCTCTAGGCATACATAAAATATCTTGGATGTACAACCACCCTAGGTCATCAAAACTTAAGGTATCCTTGATCAGCAAGAAGTGAGCAACCTTCATAAGCCTGTCGACGACAACCCCAACAATATCACTCCCTCGGGGTGACCTTGGTAACCCAGTCACGAAATCCATCGTGACATCGTTCCACTTCTACTAAGGGATGGGTAACTGGTGAAAAACCCATGATTGTCGTTGATGCTACTCTTTCTCCTGCTGACAAGTAGAAAATATCAAGAAGAAACCAACCACATCTCTCTTTATACCTGTGCACCTATACTGGCGGTGTTGATCAAGATACATATTGGTGACACCAGGATGAACTGCCGAAACTGAGGAATAAAAATCCCACATCTGATCCTCAATTATGTCTACTGAAACCAATATGCGTCCCTGGAAATGCAAGATCTCATACTCTCCCACTGTACATCCAGGAAGAGGGTCCAATCCTGACATACTCTCTTGCAGGACTAGGCCTTCCGAGTATGAAAGGATCCTTATCCATACCCGATAAAGAAGGGTAAAGTTAATAGCGACAAAAGATAGAAAAGTCTCTCCATGTATGTCCTAAACCTTCAAATTCATCTCATAGAACAAATCTATATGATTCCCCTCATTGCTAGCCTCCCGAACTGCTTGAATCTGAGTTATCCTGCTCAACGCATCAGCCATTGCATTTCCCTTTCCCAGTGTATAGGCAATATCAAAGTTGAATGAATGAAGATACATGACCCACCGATGTTGTATCAGATTAAAATCATGATGAGTGAAGATATAATTGAGACTCTTGTGTTCAGTGAAAACCACAAAGTGCTCTTCCAGAAGGTAATGTCTCCAACAGCGTAAGGCATGAACAACAACTGCCAACTCCAGATCATGCCTCAGGTAATTCCTCTTGTGTGGCCTCAACTACCGAGACCCCTACGCAATGACTCCATCTCCCTACATAAACACAACTCCCAGTCCAACACCTGAAGCTTCAAAGTAGACTGTATATTTGTTTCCCAGCTCTGGAAAGTCTAGTATTGGTACTGACGTAAACCTCCCCTTCAGCTCATGAAAGGCTATCTAACAAGAATCTGACCATAAGTACTTCGCCCTGTTCTTGGATTGAACTATCATCAGTGTTGTAAGGTGTGAAAAGTATTGTAAGAAATGCATGTAGTATCCAACCATCCCAAGGGAAATTCTTTCCGCAAATATGTTCTTCTGATGCTCTTAGAAAACTACATATATCACTTTTTTGGGTCTACTGACACTCTTGCCTCTGAGATAACATGACCCAATAATTGAATCTGATACATCCAAAAGTGGCATTTTGAGAGCTTATCATATAACTGATGCTCACTCAGTGTACTCAGAACTGTTTCAAGATGGGTAGCATGGTCATGTCTACTTTGAGAGTACACCAAGATATCTTCTACGAAAACCACCATGATGTAATCCAAGTATGGAGGTAACACTCGGTTCCTCAGCGTCATGAAAACTGCTGGCACATTCATGAGACCGAACATCATGACCGTATACTTATAGAGACCATACCTGCTCATGAAGGATGTAAGAGGTATATAAGATGGTCTAACGTAAAAATGATGATAACAGGATCTCAAATCAATCATTGAGAACACTCTATCTCCTCGAAGCAGATCAATGAGGTCATAGATCCTCAGAAAGGGATATCGGTTCTTGACCATCAACTGGTTCAATTTTAGATAATCCACGCAATGCCTAATGGTTATGTCTTCCTTCTTTGCAAATAGGATAGGAGAACCCAAAAGAGAAGTACTGGGTCAGATGAGACCCTTAGCCTGAAACTCCTCCAACTGCTTTTTGATCTCATACAACTTAGGTGTAGCCATCCAATAAAAAGGTATTGAATCTGGTGCCACTCCAGGAATGCGCTCAATAGAAATTTCTACCTCACGATCTTGTGGAAAACCTAAAAAGTCCTCTGGAAAGACATCCTTGAAATGCTCCACCACTGGAGGAAAGTCTTATTTTGAAGTCCCCTAGTCATCCAGATAAAGACAAGAAATATGTGCTGTAACTCCTAATAGCCTAATATGCTCTGGTCTAGCTCTACCCGCCTGGACATCCCACTAGCCTCTATGAAGAAAGGATCCTCCCTCTGGTGATAAAAGACTCACCCAACAGCGATATCAATTGACGTCTACCTGGAAGGGAACTAACCAGTCCATACTGAGAATGACATCATAGCTTGTCATCACTAGGACATAGAGGTCCCATCAGAAATGACACCATAAAATAGAGGGAACTCTCTACACTGACGTACACTAGATTTCCTTTTCCCAATAGTGTTTCAAGAGTTAACATATCGGCAGACAAAAAGATACATAGACCAAGGCTCTACACAATAGCTACAAAGATAAAACTATTAGAAGCACCAGTATAAAAAAGGACTGAAGATAAAACTGAGGCTACTGAGATCATACCTTGAACTGTAGAAAGGTCGGGATCCTTCTCTTGATGGGTCTTCTCCACAACAAATTTCTGGCCTGAACCACGACCCTGCAACCCAGGCTGACCGCTCTGAGCCGATCCACTCTTTTGTCGCGGGTAACCTTGTGACTGACAACCATATACATGACCTCCACCTCATCCCAAAAGGCCAGAAGAACTCCAATTCCCTGAATGGTGAGAAATTTGCAATACATCTCCTATACCTGGGGTCAAAGAAGAACCCCTAACACCTGATGTAGGAGAGAAGATATTATAAAAATGCTGAAGATGGCCCATCTTGCCGCAAGATTGGCACTCCATCGGGTCTCTCTGACACTGAGGCCTGGTATACCCACTCCTACCTCACGGGTATCATCCAACTGGGCTTCCTGAAGATACATTCCACCTACCAAGATCTCCTCGAGAAGACTCCCTGTGGCACTTCCTTCAATAAGTGGGAGGAGCACTGACTCTAGGTATCATACCGCCCTGGCTCACAACACTAGAATTTCTCAGATTGCACTCATAGATCAGCACCTGTTTGAAAATAGATGATATCAAATTAAACCTGAATATATTCATCTAGGAAAGAATCTCCTTCTTGATACTATCATCAAACTTCCTAGAAAAGAACAACTCATCACCTGCTATAATCGGCGTGAAGAATTGCCGCTCGGTAAAACGAGACGAGTACTCCATGATAAAAGAGTACCCTGCTCGAGACACCAAAACACCTGGGATCAGTCATCCCTCAAGTCCTCTATATAGAAGTAATCATAGAATATGTGATGAAACTCATCCCAAGTCATACTCTACTAGCACCCTGACTGTGAAATCACCTCCCACCATTTCATGGCGGTGTCTCAGTGCATATAAGTAGGAAGATTTACCTTTTTCTCTGGAGGTATTTGTAGGTGCTTGAAGATCGTCAGTGTGGCCTCTAACCATGACTCTTCAGCCTAGGGTCCTCCATCCCCTAAGAAAATAGGAGGATGCTGCAGCTGGAAAACCCACGTCAACTTAGCCATCGACAAGCAGGAAGTTGACTCCCTGAAAGGTATGCATCATCTTCAAGATTTCCTCCCTGAACTATGCATCAGCGCCTAAAAAGGGTATAACTACTGGTGCCAAGGATGGAACAGAAAGAGGATCTATAGGACGTTCCTGATCGACCATATCCGGTGTCTGATCACCATCTGGAATCTGATGTACAAATGAAGAATGCATCGGAGGAATTACTCTGTATGACAAAAAAGCAGGCATTAGATCAGGATTATCATAGAATGAGAACAAAAGAGTACAATATGATATCATGGTAAAAGAATAAACAATTTCTATAAAACATGACTATATGGGGTGTATAAAACTACATGTCGTGTTGTCCCTACACACGGCTTGTACTTGATCTCCATTCCCCTGCCGAGTCTCCTTACACAGCTAACTCACAAGGTCCTCTTAACGCTAGAGTACACAGCATGTTCACTAAGGACAAAACATGTACAAGACATTGTTTTGGAGACCCGTGTTGTTAGTTACACGACCGACCACACAGATGAACTTTAGACGGCGTGTTCGGAACAAACATGATGTGTACAGGAGAGGATGTCACTGACCCGTGTTGTTCATGACACGACCGGGTATATAGAACAAAGATACATAGCGTGTTCATACTCAACATGGTGTGTACGACACAAGCTTCCCCGACCCGTGTTGTTATTGACAAGAATGGGTACACGAATCACTACTACACTGTGTGTAACTACAGTACACGACATGTTTCTAGAATCTTTTTCACCACCCTATGTTTCTGCTGACACAGTCAGTGACATGGTTTAAAACTACATGGCATGTAGTCAAGTACACGCCCTGTATTCTTTGTTTTTCTGGGCAGTTTCTCAGAAGCTTCACAGAAGCCCAAAAAACACTAAAAAACCAGCATGCAGGTGCCAAATTCCGATCTGTGAGGGCCCATACTCCCCACGAATCAAATCATGGCATCTTAAACATATCATATACAAGGGAAACAAGTCAATGATCCACCATGTTCCGATTCATGAAGCCCCATAACACATCAAGAACCAAAATTTGTCATTCATTTAAGCAATTCACAATACAAACAAATTTTTCTACCACAAGGATTCTATCAAAAAATCTATCAAAAAATCATGCATAATCTACACAACTTCTATGACAACAACATTCAATTGATAATGCACCCAAGATGGCAAGGCAAGAATGCATGGACTGTGATTTCTTACTAGTGTCAGTATGATGCATGAGATGGAATACCCTAATCACATTGGATTGCGACAGAAATAGAACCACAATAGAAATAATAATAACAACACAAGGCATGTGAATCACTCTAGGTGAAATCATATCAATTGTAACATCTCAAAACCAGAAAAATGCAATAAATGAGGTAGATTGGCTTTTCCCTGCACACATGTTAGCTACTCCCGGGAAGATTTTTTTACCAAGTACCGATTTCGTCCTATTCTTGGCTAAGGCTCCAAACAGTAAATCAAGAGTAAATAATTCCTCTAAAACCACTTTGTAAATTTCCAGTTCTGGAAGCCACCTAGAGGCACCCCGTACCTGGTTGGTCACATGGCCTCAAGCGTATTTCCCCCAATGTCAGAGGCTGTCGACTAGCAGTGAGGTCCTTGGGTTTTATAATGGGAAAACTATCCCATCATTGGAAGAGTACATGGTTGAAGTAAACAAAACATGCAATAGAGGATGCAGTAAATATCCAACAACAATAAATAGAGGAAGACTAAAACAGTAACAACTGCAACACAAATGTAATATGAAATGATGCAAGATACATATCTCAGAATTCAGCCAAACATTTCACAATTATGGAATTAAAATAGTACAAAAACAAGAACAAAAGGAAATATAAAAAGATCTTCAGCATCGCAAGCCTATGCTTGGTCCCATGCACTCCTACTCCAAAGGAATCAAGTACTCGAAGTCGAAGGGCGCTTGCCGTTGTCTATACCTACAACAACATAGTCTGTTTGGGCCCAAAAGCATAACCCAAATATGGTGTGAGACTAAATACCAGTAGGAATCCTCCCAAAGATAAGTGCCTCACAGTATAGTAAACAAAAGGCAGTAGTAGTAAGAATTAATAGGATGATATACAAAAGTGATCAATCCACATAACAACAAGAAGCAATAAAACAAATAGCTAACCACAACGAGAACCCCTCTGGGAAGTACTCGCAACCAACCCCTATAGTCCCATCCAAGAAGTACCCACAACCCTCTTGGAAGTGCACTCAGCCTAAACCCTCTTTTTTGGTCATATGAAATTATAAGACACTATGGGGAATCTTGCTTGGTCAATTCCACTTATTGTCTAGGCTAGTTAGGGACTCTCTAAGGAAGATCATGAGGTCTAACCATCTTATATCCCCAAGGTCTAGAAACTCTATGAGAAAACTCACTCAGTCAATTCCTCCAATAGTCCCTAGTCTATCATGTACTCTCTAAGGAAGTACACTCAGTAAATTCCTTCTCTAGCTTGGAACAGTTTTAAAGAAATTGAAACAGGTAAAGACTCTATGAGGAAGCTCACTCGGTCTACCATCCTGTGGTCTATAATATCCAAAACTATCTTGGATGCTCAATCAGTCTATCCCCTATAGTATATTGTGTTCAAAACTCTTTAAGGAAGATCACTCAATCTACCCTTATGTCTATAGTATCAATGACTCTCAGTGAAGCTCACTCGGTCTATCACTTATAGTCTATAACACATGGTTCTCACAGTCATGTTCCAATCAGTGCATGATAATGCTATAATGAAAAAGTACACCAAAATAGAAAATTGGCTAACCAAAGTATACTTATAGAGCTACTTGGATAATCAGTCTACAACAAGATGAATTTCAAAAATAGCATTCCATCCTATGGTCATAAGACATGTAAAATAGGTATAACGACCAAAGGCTAACAAAACCCAAAAGGACATAACAAGAACAATGCATGGAAAAACATCCAACCACAGAAATTTTCATCAAACATGATTAATTTACCTCTAAAAAGCATAAAATAAAGGCAGGAAAACTACATGGGAAAATGGAAAAAACGCAATACCCCGTTGACAGGTATTGGTGGCATTTTCACATAAAACACAATGAAATCGAAATGTAAGGCACAAAACGCCAACATTAATGCTAAGACATCAATATACATTGACCATGAGGATTGATTATCCTTAGAATGGTGTAGATCTATGAAAAATCACAAAATGTTCAACCAAATATATCTTCAGAAAGAGGGAAAATCAAGGAATGAAAATCAAAAAGAAGGAAGAGCTCACCACTGCGGTTCAAACGCAATCGACGACGGTTGATTCGGCAAACAGATAGAGGCTCGAGGTCTCAGAGGACGTTCGCTGCCGTACGGGGTGCTCTCGGTCGAATAACCTGATGAAGAAGTTTTTTTCATTGATGAGGAGCGACCCCAGTGTGTTTAATGAAAAAAATAAACTACACACCGTGTACATTGGGAGTACATGTCGTGTACATTGCCTTTCTGTACTCTACATTAAACAGCCTACACATCGCCCTTACACACCATGTGTCTGGCCAGGACATGTCCAACACACGGCCTGGCACGAAAATAGGGTGCATGACATGTACTCATAAAGTACACGTTGTGTACTTTAAAAATATCCATATTTTCCTCTTTTTCTAAAAAATGAAAAGAAAAGAAAAAAATTCCTAAAATAAAGATCCAGGTTCTTACAACCTCAAAAAGAAGATAATATAATTGAAGATTGCTAACTGTTATTATAAAGAAAATTTATCAATACCAAATGTATATCCCACAACCCACCAAATTCCCAGACACATGCACATAGCATGTCTTCCAGAATTTGATTTTATCACTCTGTCTGAACATATACTTAAGGATGGTATGTCATGATCTTCTTAAACTATGACCCTAAAGACTTATAAAGGCCTTAACAAAACTAATAGGTGATGTAGGGATCTCAATATGACATAGATGCTGATGTAACACCATAATGTCTATCCACCTCCGGAATATACAATCTGACCAACTCTTCCACTTTGGTCGTATCTCTGATTAGATTTATGTGGGCAGATTTGGTCAGGCGATCAATCACTAAGAAAATTGAATTATTTCCCATAGGTATATAGGTAAGATGATTTGAATTATATAGTGACATTTTCCCACTTCTAGGTAGGAATGAGTAACGTCTTAAGAATACTAGAGGGCCTTTGAAGCTCCTCTTTCACCTGTTAACATGTATAGCATCTCGACACAAAATCAGCTATATCCCAACTCATACATGGCCACCAGAAATTGTGATGAACATTATAGAACATTTTTTTATCTCTAGGATTAATGGACCACGAAGTCTGGTGGCTATCTAGAATGAATACTTTCCTTAGAGAAAACGGTACCACTAAACATCCCCTGAAGAACAATATGGCCTTGCGAGATGAAGACCGATCATATGTCATCTCCCCACCATGAATAAACATCATTGACCACTATAATAACTAGTCACCTAGATTTTCCCACCTAAAAAACTCTAAAAAAGAAGTCAACTGAACTATTTCCAAGAACGCACCTCCATTGCGCTCCTTGGTCTCCATGTGCATATAAACAATGATCCCCATTAGAGTTTACTCACCACTAGACTTCCTCAAATCCAATAGTGGTGCTCTAATGGTCAAAGAATCATCCACCACATTACCATTTCCCAGGGTATAAATTATATCAATGTTGATAATTTATAAATATTTTATCCAACAATGCTACCTCAGAATAAGATCCTTCTACGAAAAAAATGTAGGATAAAGTATTATGAGAAGTGTAGACCCCAAACATCTTCTCAAATACGTAGTGACAACATGTTTTAAAATAATGATTCAGCACAACAAACTCCAATTCATGGGTTGATAATTTTTTTCATTTTCTTAGAGTTGGCGGGAGCCAAACAACACCACGTGATCACCCTGCATAATAACACACCTGAGACCCATACCTGAAGCCTTGAAATACAACACATAACCCTATTAAAATTCTTGAAAGATCAACACATGGGTATAATTAAACGTTTTCATAAACTATATAAAATATTTATTACAGTCTAGGGCCCATACAATCTTCACCCCATTCTAGTTTAGCAGGGTCATGGGAGAAGCAAGGCGAGAGAAATCCTGAACAAACTGCTTTTCGCAACATACTAGGCTGAGGAAACTTTTGATCTCAAACACATTCCATGGATAATCCCATTATATAACAACACTAATCATCTCATGGTCCACCAAAACAACATTCTATGAGATCATGTGGCCTATTAAATTGACTTTCATGATCTAGAAGTTTAACTTGGACAACTTTTCCTAAAGGCAATGATCCCACAAAGTCCTCGACATGATCCTTAAGTGATACTTATGATATTCCTCTGATTCGGAGTAAACAAGTATGTCCTCCAAAAATACCAAGATTAAGGAGTCGCGATAATGGTGGAACAACCTATTCATGAGTGGTAGAAAGATCTCTGGAGAATTAGTCAATCCGAAAGGCATGAACAAGTACTCAATGTGGACACACCTATATCAAATTGATGTATTTGGGATATCCTCTTCTCTCACCCATACATGGTGGTAAGAAATGTGAAATTATATGTTATAATATCATTTTCCCCTTCATCTGGTCAAATAATTCATCTATTGGGGAAGATGATAATTTTTTTGATGGTTGCCTTATTTATCTTCTGGTAATCGATGCACAACTGGAGGGTTTCGTCGGCCTTCGTCGCAAAAAGAACAAGAGCGGCCCAAGGAGATAAGCTCAGGTGAATTAATACTATGAATTCCAAATTTCCCACTATAAATTTATTTCTCTTAACATGGTGGGGGTTATATGGTAAAAGGGATGATATATCAGATGTGTTCCAGATACCAAATCAGTCAAGAAATATACATCACACTCTAGAGAAATTATTGAAATGTTTTCTAGAAATACCTCTAGGAACATATCGACTACATGATCTAATCCACCCTCATGAGAATGACCATTGTCCTCTAGTGTGACTGACGATAACTAGAAGACATGTTTTCCCATCTCTGGGAGTGGAGGCCCTGCCCGACCTAACTGAGGATCCAATTACCTATGAAAAAACCCAAGGACTCCCATTAGGTTCTATGAAACTCACCCACCACAAATAGAAATCGATATGCACTTGAAAGTGAACCATCAAATCCATGATGAGGATTATGTCAAAAGGGTCCATATATAA
Organism: Viscum album; assembly: GCA_963277665.1. Classification (NCBI taxonomy): domain Eukaryota; kingdom Viridiplantae; phylum Streptophyta; class Magnoliopsida; order Santalales; family Viscaceae; genus Viscum; species Viscum album. The sequence goes on along the minus strand of OY728164.1, from coordinate 1,140,498,671 downwards.
TACTAAGATGTCCCACTCCATCTCAAACCCTGTCATGGAATGCACACAAGATGGTGTCAAACACCATTCTCATTAGTCTTACCCAATGACATAACCAACTCCTTCGAAAAGAAATAATACTCACATGGAAAATTCAGTAGGTTCATAATACGAGAAAAGATAAAAGAAAAATAATAACCATTATAAAAAAGAACAGAATCTATATAAGATGCAATCAAAATGGTACATTGAACTATCAAAGGCCCTATATTTTACCCCAATGGTGCCTATTCCACCATATGATGTTTCCTAGATTCTTCCTAAGAACGACCAATCGCCTGTATATCTACCCTGAACTGGATCTGCCCAAAAGATGATCTCACCCTTCAACCATGGCCACCAAACTAAGATCCCCCAATCCTCAATGGATCTAACTAAATTGACACACCCATGGAAGCCATAGATCATGCCCCATTATAGAGTGAATGTTCCGCATTGCAAAAGTGAAACACGTGTCCCATATATCCACAATGATAATAAAGCATTGGAGGAGATATAGATGAAGGTCAGACATGCCATGGCCTCTCACACTGGTGGAACATAACAAACCTCACATCAACATCCATATACGAGAAGTGGCATGGATGATGGCCAGAACTACCACCTCCATTCATCCCATGATCTTCTCACTTCATTTTCTTCCCCGAGGTTCTACCACTTCCTGTAGCATACAGCACTCCAAAAAACCCAAAAATTCCATTCTGATCAATCTTGACCATAAATTCAGGATCGACTACCTCATAATATATTCCCTACATGAACCAGAATACATGAGATTCAATTTCTGGTCACAAACCCATCTCAAACATATAAGCATTTTGTGATGGCTACAAATAATCTCAAGTGTGTACCAGACTATCTCAAAAATATGGTTTGCATTTTCCATCATTGACTAATCTCACTAGGAATTATCCATGATCTATTGGGATCTAAAATAGTCTAGGACATTGGGAAAATATTTCTCATTGAATATGGTCTTGAAATCCCTCCAGCCCATCTGCTCATTCTTCCATGTTTGAAGCACTAATCCCCACCACCTACGACTGTGACCATGCACTTATAATTTGGCCCATTTCACCCTGACATCATCAGGTGTGTCTAGGAAGTTGGAAATATTCTCTATCTTATTGATCCATTACTATGCCTAGTTTATATTCAAGCTACCTCAATAATGAATGGGGTTTTTTCTACCGGAACTCCAGTTATTAAACCTTTAAAGTTCTAGACTCATCATTTTTTGGTGGAGTAAGAGCAGGGAATGTTCCCGTCCCCAGATCCTAGATATCCTGAACTACAACATTTACCATCATTCGATCGAGTGGTGAGGAAAAACTCTCTTCAGATTCATCCAGTGGGTGCATGCGAGCTTTTTTGGGAGGCATGTTGCTACAAAAAGAAACATTGACAAGATAAAGCATTAGTACACCTGTTCTGAAAAATTTCAGTAACAAAATCGAATATAAATAAATGAAACTCATCACAATAATGAAATAAAAAACTTCTTCACACCCAAAAAATGTACTCATGTAGTCTATAGCCTGTATGTCCCACCTAGAAGAGAAGCCAAACAAACAATCTCGATATCCCATGGAAGCTCGAGGTTTGTTATGAGATGTGCATGCCAAACACCCTACTCACATTCAAAACCAAAAACCTTAATAAAAATATCTTGTGTCTAACTAGACTCATCCAAAATAATTACATAACTTGATGAAATTAACGATCTTATGATACCATTTTGTCACCAACTAGATCTAGTCTCCGTCAAAACTGGAACCGGACCCGGTCCATGGAATGGCCCGAAGGGTGTTCTCTATCCCAACGGGCTGGAACAAGTTTCCAATTATCACAAATAGTGGTTTGGAAATGATTTACCTTATTTTGGAATCATAAAACAACCAAAAATGATAAAATAATTGAATCTGAAAATTTACACCAAAGAAGTTTTTACAAAAATTCAGATATGAAATAAATAGTTTTAAACAATCCCCAAGTGGTCCAAATTTTAAAATGAGTTGAAAATATAACAGAAAAACCACCACACATCAAGGGAACATCAACCCCAAGACTTCTCAAAAACACCACACCTGTAAAAGAAGCTAAAAACTGAAATTTACATCCACATGGACCTTTTCCCTTCCATGTGAAAGATATAACCAAGCCTACATACACCCAAAGGTGAAAACATCATGGGATTATAATCCCAATACGATTACCCAAAAAAAATTCTCTGTGATAAATTTTTTAATAAATATTTATGATTAATGTCTTATAACAAATAAATTATAGTAATAATTATAAAAATAAGAAACCTGAAATGAAAATAGTTTTCAAGAAAGTATCATTAAGAAAAGAACAGATTTACAGAAAAATTCCATTCTAATGATTTTTTCATCATGTCATTCCATATGTCGAGGGTAAGTACAACATATTCTATGATCACTAAATAGGGATAAAAATCATATCCACTTGGTAGTTGTGGGCCCCAGGTATATCATATCTCAATATTAAAGAAACCAAAAACCAATATCATTATCATACAATAGACACTAGGAGGAGAAACCCCAATAACCTATTGATCTCCAACATCATAAAAGTTTGTTTAGTGTTTTCACTGTCAAATTTTATATTAGAAACAAGGAAAATACCACTATGGATCAATAGAATACTAGTCCTAGTCCACCCATTTGGATACCCGAGATACCCTAATTGTTCTCTAATAATTTCATGAAGTTAAAGAATATCATTTTATCTTAAAAACAACATTTATGTTACATACACACAAAAATTAGTAACCAATATTCCTTTTCACCTTTTTTGTAACATAATAAACCATAAAAAATTTTCATAAAACAACTTCATGTAGTAAAACAATCTTTTTCACACCAAATGAATATAAAAACCATATTTAAATTCCAAATATACACTAATACCACACCCAACCATATTTGGAATCCAAAACAACATTTAATTAAATAATTTCATGGATTACCAAATAACCCCAAATGATACAACATTGAATACACATGAAAGACAAATATTTTCATGTCAAAATGAAATTTTAAAATTAAACACTAAATAAATGCTACCAAAAATGACTTTTTACAGAAAAAATTGATATAAAACAAGATAAATAGGTTAAACAAGAAATATAAGTTCTTCCATGAATGTCAACACATGGAATCACATACCTTATATGTCAAAAAACGAAAAATCCTAGAGTGAAACTTAAACTACACCACCTATGCACCACAAGGTAGTGAAAACGAATGTAAATCCACATGATTGGACAATGAAACACAACATAAAACCCTAGGTAAGAATTTATAGCTACTAGACATGTGAAACTTAAAAAAATGTGAAAAATCCCTAAGAAGAATTAATGAAACACAAGGGGGAATCACTTACTTGAACAATCTTGAAGTTCTCCCACAAGAACCCTAAATAATTGAGTTATAAGGGATCTTGAGGGATCTTGGGAGGATTATATGGATTATAGGGTCAAATGGGTGGAGAAAATAAAAAAATTACTTTTAATTTAAAAATGGAAGTCATGGAATATAGAATACTTTTTTTTGACATGGATACCTATGCACGGTTTAGAAGAAAAATTTAGTAATGCATGCAACCAATGTATGTGTAATGTTTTTCCCACTGAAAAACTCTACAATTTATTTCAAAATCAAGCGGGGTAGTGGAATCTTAGTTGGGGGGGGGGGGTGGTAGTGTTAGGCTACTAATAGAAGGGAAAAATTACCTTAAAAGTTGGGTAGAGATGTTACATTTCTATTATCCATGACTCTGATTGAATGGATGTTGTTGAAATTGAGGAGCTAAAGAAATAAATATAGTAGAATCTAGATAAAGGATTCATATGCACAAGTGCTTCACCATGGGGTGCACCATCCCTCTTAATCACGATGAAGGATGGTTCAATGCACCTTTTCATTACTTATAGTGATCTCAAGAATATCAGAATAAAGTACAAGGGTCCTCTTCCTTGGATTGATTTCTAGTTTGATCAATTTTGTAGATCTTGATACTTCTCCAATGTTTATATGTGGTTGAGATATTATTAATTTAGGTTGAAGAAGAAGGATATCCCCAACACTTATTTTCATCTAATGTACAATCACTCTGAGTTCATAGTAATTCCTTTCAGACTTACTAATACTTCATTGATCTTCATGCATTTGATAAATATATTCTGTAGATATTACCTTGAAAACGTTGTGGTAGATTTTATATATGATATTCTAATATAATCCAAACTAATGAAGCAGCATGCGAAGCATTTCATCACTATGATAAAGACCATATAAAAGGATAATCTTCATATCATGTATAAAAAATGTGAGTTCTATTATAATGAAGTCTAAATCATGGACCATGTAATCATAAGAAATTGGTTATCTATAGATACCTAAAAGGATGAAGCAATTGAATGATAGAAAAGGCCATCAATGTATTCAGAAGAAGGCTTATCAATACTCTTGTCCTCACACTACCCAGAAGTGAATAACTTTTCATTGTATTTAGTGATTGATTGATGAAGGTATTTAGTTTTTTGTTAATATAGAATGACAATGTCATATCCTATACTTCAAGGTAGTTGAATGTTCATGAACATAACTGCCCAACGTATGATATAGAGTTGGCTATAGTTCTCTTCCCTTGGAAAATATGGTGAAATTATCTATTTGAGGAGAAGTGTGAAATATGTGTAGATAAAAAAATCCTCACGTATATATTCACATTGAATGATATTAATATGTGAAAACATAGATGGTTAGAGTTAATCAAGTACTATTACAACCCAATCAACTACCATCCTAGAAATTTATATAATGTGACTGATTATCTATGTATAAAGTATCTATAAATTCATTCATTTATGATAATTGAGAGGGATATGATCTTCTTATACTGGGAAATGATGAATATGGGAATCATAAATGAAGGAAAGAAATCAATACTTTCACAAATCATTACTCAAAAAAACCTTTTAAAGATGATTAAGGATGACCAAAGGGTTGATATGGAAATTCAAAAGAATATGGAAACTATAAGAAAATGGAAATAAAAAAAGATCAATATTAATGAAGAATGTGTCAGGATATTTGGTTCCAGACTATGTCTACCATCAAATAGTGAGTTAAAGAAGGATATGTTAGATGATATAGATTTGTCAACCTTCTCTATATGCCTAGGAAGAACAAAGATGTATCGCGATCTCCAAGATAAATATTGTTGGGAGAATATAGATAATGAGATCTCATATTATACATCACAATTTATTGATTGACAGTAAGTGAATGTGGGAATGAAAAACATAAGGGGATAATGCAACCATTACCCATACTTACATGGAAGTGGGAAAACATCACCATGGAATTTTTCACCAGAAATCCGAACATATCAAACGGAAACAATTGTATATGGGTTGTTATGGATCTTTAAAAATGAAATCTGACTTTATCACAATTTGTAATGACTTATCACTCGACCTACATAAACAAATATACCTCAAAAAAGTTGTGAGGCTGCATAGTGTACTACATTCTATTATATCTGATCAAGATCCATGATTTACCTCCATGACATGGAAAAGTTTTCAATATTATATAATCATTGATTTAAAAATCTACACGACTTATGACCCTTAGAATGATAGCCAATCTGAGAAGACTATATAGAGACATGAGGACATGTTGAGATCATACTCAATTGACTTCAAATGGGGATGAGATCAACATCTTCTACTGGTTGAGTTATCGTACAATAACAGTTTCCACTAATGACACCCAATGGCTCCCTATGAATAAATTTATAGAAAAAGGTGTTGAAAGCCATCATTCTGAGATAATGTTGGGGAATGAAAACTACTATTTCAAGAAATGGTTAATGAAATTGTGTAAAAGGATTGGACCATTCTGCAGTAAATCAAGGAAACTCATAGTTGAAATAAGAGCTTTTATGACAATCGTCTACGAGGCCTAGAGTTTGAGGTTGGTGAAAAGGTATTCCAAGGCATATGCCCATGGAATAATTTAATGATATTTGGGAGGAAGGGAAATCTTATTCCATGATACATCGACCCCTTTGAAATCCTTGATCGCATCAGAGAGGTGTCATATGGACTAGAACTACCATTTAACATATCTCAAATAAATGAAGTGTTTTATGTATCCCTATTAAAGAAGTAAATACCATAACCCTTACAAGTACTCAATCCAAATTTGTTACCTTTTGTAAAATGATATTTAGTATTAAGAATATCTAGTGAAGATCTTAGATTGTAGATTCAATGTACTATGAAATATGACACTTCTCTTTATTAATGTGCTATAGTGAAAACACATGTTTGAAAAAGAGATGTTGGAACTAATGTAGGTGATGATTTAGAGTTACCTGAATATGTTTTAGTGTGTAGAATTAATATTTTGAGGGATATATTTCTTAAAGGGTGAATAATATAATGACTACAACTGTTATAAATAAAATTCACTATTTTGATTTATTTAAATGTATTATTATATATTACGGTTATAGAAATCAAATGACCTTATTTGGTATTATAATAAAATATTTAAAATACCATTTAAAATATTTATTATCGGCAATTTATCTATTGAACAATGATCATATGATTAGTAATAATATAGGGGTTAAAAAAATCTATTTGGAACTGAAAAATAATGTGATGGCATCAAACAGTATGATCATACCTTATAAATTCCATTTATTGGAGGTTCCAAAAGATATAACATCTCTGTGATTTTTTTGTTGACTAATACTATGAGTATATCCAACTACTTCAACATGTGCGACACCATTTATAGGATATGTTCAAGCTCATAGAGATCACAACCCAAACTATATACTCCGAACCACCCCATGAATGGCTCACCATTACACACCTCACACATAGTGTGTTTATGGTGTATGAAATGGATATGTATCAATTCCATCGTAATATGAATTTGTATATTGTATTTCTCAATATATTAATTTTCATATATTCTTCTTAACGTTATGTTATAAATGATTTTTAATTTTACACAATAATATACAAATGGTATTTTTAATTAGTATTCAATTTCAATTATGACTTTTCTTTTGATGTATTAATGGATTAAGGAAATATATAATGTTTTAGTAAAATGTTATTATTAAATAATTTTTATCAAATATAAATAGTCATATATGTTTTTTGAAATGAAATTTAATTTTTATAATGATTCAAAAACATTTATTTTAAAAAAACCCATCATTTCGAAATAATAATTTATTATTATTTAAAAACTGAAAAAAGTATTTAGAAAAATATTTAGATAAAATGAACAATATTTTTGTAATTATAATGTTGAAATTATCCAACAATGAATTTTTCATTATTTTGAGAATCAAATGAATTTTCAGGTAAAAATTAAATATAGTATAAATCTATCGTGTGTTTTTGTCATCAGAATGAACAAAAGAGGATGTAATAAATAATATAATGGTTACATAAGATCAAATATATTATTCATGAATAGAATAATTTGATTTTGTGTTTATTTGGATAATTTTATAAATTTTTTATGAATCCTCCAAAACCATTTATATTTTTATGGTTTTAAGATCATTTCATTAAGAGCATGACTCACTTCCACAAAATAAATGGTATTATTTTATAATGTTCTTCCATTTTATATATAAAATGAATAAAACCACTCACTTATTGTAGAAACCATTGGAAATTAACATGGGATGGTTTTTTGTTCTATTTTGTATATAAAGTCCAAAACATTAGTTTGATAACTGATAAAGAAATCCTCACTCATTTCCTATATAAAAACACCTATGCTCCCATTTATCTCTAATAAAAATACGTGTAGCATGTTTTTATTCATACCTACCCTCTCTATAGTCCCCCCAAGGTTCCCCCAAGCTCTCAATAAGCTCCTCCCAAGCATTTAGAGTCAAAAAATCATGGGATCCCCACCTTTTCTTCTTTAATTGGTTTTCATTATTATCTTATTCCATAAATTTCAAAATAAAAATGGTGTGATATGTCATTACATGTCACAATTACTAAAAATTTTGTGTCCAAATGATGAGATACCCCTTTCTATCTCATCAACCCATTTTATGAATTTTTATGTGACACCATTAGGCTAACGAATTTTCACCATTATTTTCCATGCCAAAAAATTATATAGTGAATAATGTACACATTTATTATTAATGGTGTTTACAATTATACACTTATATTTATTTTAATTTTTTTACATTCAATTTATTCGTACACACTACTTGATTGTGTAATAAAATATAACCATGAATGACTCCATATTTTTCTATCTATGTGGAACACTTATGAATGAGAATGAAATGAATGTGACGGGTGCACCCAAAATTATATAGCACTCCAATGCATTAGGTATTGTTTATTCTCATGAATATCCAGGTTGGTAAAGACTATGAACCATATTTCATTATTGGAATTTTCCCTTCATAATGACTTGGTATTTATCCTTGAACTATATTTATGATGTAGTATTTTATGTTGTTGTAACATTTCCCATGTTGCTGTTATGATTATCATGATATATCATGTCTAATTATTCTTGATTATGATTCATACTCCTTTTATTTCCCATTGAGATGAATATTTTCTAACTTGTATTATTCCATTCATGTTATGCCATGTTTATTCCCATACTAGAATTTATATATTACCACATTATTTTGTATCTCCCAAGGTTATCCCAGGAAGTTTTTAGTATGAAGAATTATTATAAACATGTTATGGATATTTTCAAAAAAGATTATGTGTTCCTTGTTTTGTATTATTATGCAATGTACATAATTATCAAATACACTAGACTTCTCAATATTCTAGGTTGAATTATATATACTTTTATGAAATAAATCATGAATTAATGTGTAACAAAGAGCATGTTTGTTATAATTCATTATCACCCTATTGTCTTTCCTTAGTTGAAGAGAATTGAACATGATTATCCTGAATTTGGGAATGAATCAAGAAACCTTCATCTTGTTCCATCTATAGATAGATTGATTCATTTTATATTTCATAGTATCACTCACAGTACATGATCGATTGTGTTGGTAAATTATAATATTCAAATTTTTTTATTCATGAAACAAAAGTAAATTATCTTCTCTAGGCTTATATCATTTCTAAAACAACCGAGTAATAATATTTATATTTTTTGGATCCATTTATTGATGATTTGAATTTTTTGTGGGATTTAGGTTTTATATAGTATGATGGTTATAGAAAAGAAATATTTCATGTTGAGAGTCATGTTGTATTGGATAATAAATTAATTTCATATTATGGGTTTGTTTTTCGATTTGACATGAATGGAACTCAAGGGTATCCAATTTCTGAACAATATATACATTTATTTAGGCTAACGCTTTTATAAAATATTTTTTAAGACATCATAGATGTATACACATGTTATATAAGTACTGACATTGGATGACACCATTTGATGGGAGTACAAAATAACATACAACACCAACCCCACTAATAGGTGATCTGCTGTTTGAGAAAGTAAAATTTATGGACAATAATTTTAGTAAAATTTGATTAAAAAATATTATGAAAACTGGTTTTAGAAAGTGATCAGTTTTTTTCTAAATTCTATAAAAGAATTATTTCTATATTAATAATTTTTTGATGTTATACATGTTCGAAAAAATGTTTCTGATAGTGTGATTGGTATATTTCTAAATTCTCCTTGAAAAACAATGGATATAATTAAGTCAATTTTGTATATGGTTGACGTGGTAATATGGGATGACTTGGCATTAATGAAGGGTGAAAATGGAATTTTCATCATCCAACTGATTTTAATCCTTCAATACATGAGATATATTAATTTTTCACCTTCTTGAAGGATGTAAAGGTTTCAGAGGGTTATTCATTGAATATCATGAATAACATGTCAATGACCGATTTAATGTTAATGGGTCTAAAATCACTTGAATGTCATGTTTTTATGAAATAACTAATCCATATAGATTTTCATTGCATGTTTTCCAAGAATTTACATCATACATTATCCATGATTCTTTTTTTCAATATTATATATAGAAAATATATAGGTTTGGGGTAATTTCAAAACATGGAAAAGGAATTTTTGGTCATATTATATAATGTGGAAATGTTCTTATCGCCAATATTTTCTGATATGATGGTTCACTTGGTAATATATATTCTACTATATGGTAATGTACACTATATATGTATTATTCGATTGAAAAATATATAATGATTTTGAAAGGGTGTGAAAAAATCAAAGTCATCTAGAAGGTTGTATTGAAGAGCGAGATATTGTTGAGGAAACCATTGAGTTTTATACTGACTACATATCCTATGCAGAAATAATTGGTCTACCAATACCAATTTACATTGAGAAACATTGTGTGAATGAATTTCTAGAATTGATGTTTTCACAATAACTATTTGATATTAAGAGCATTCCCACCATTACATTTTTAATAATAGTTTAGAGGTTTAACCATTTATCAAAACCCATGAAGAAATTATTAAGAACTTGAATAAACCATGGCCTAAAATATTGATATCAAATATACATAATAAATAGTTTATTTAATGGTTTCAATACCATATTTTTAAGGAGCCTGATTAATATTTGGATTTTATTTTAGAATTAATTTGATGGCTAGGTAGAGGACCAAGAGTGCTTGTATTATCTTATAATGGGTATTTAATTAATAGTTACATATTCTATAAAAATGAACATGATGAAGGAAATAACATGAAAATAGAAGAGTTACATTTGTGGATAATATAATTAATGTATTTGGTACCAATGACAATTATATAAAATATGAGAATATATCATACTTTTGAATCATCAAACAAATATGGGAGTTGGATTAAAAAACATTCTAAGAGTTTATTTTTCAATTCATGTGGGTTGAAAACATATGTTATATTAAAATACATCAATTAGGATTCATGAAAGTGGATTTCAGTATGGACGGGTACAAGGGAAAACTTTTTATAATGGTGTTATAGGTAGTACATGAAATTTACATTTCAGACCCCTTAAACCTAAATTGTGTCAATTGTTTTGTTATCGACCAAGAAAACTGAAGGTTTAGATAAAAATTCAACTATGAATGACCCTTTCATTCGGAAATTGTATTCATAATGATTCTGTACTAATGATAAAGGGGTATTCTACGTCTGAGTAGACATAATGAAGTGATGTGTATACTCGATAGAGGGGTCAAATACATTCAACCCTAAAAAATTGCTTTCAATAATCATGTTATATATTATTTTTGTAATATATATCATGTTACCACAAATTATTATATTTTCATTACTTAATTTCTATAATCTATTTGAAAATTTCTACTAATTATACTCATAATGACTTTATCACATTCCAATGTTGTCAATCCTTAGAAACAATAGGATTATAAACCTACCGGTTCTCCAAATTTAGAGAAAAAATGACCTCTTAAACATGATAATGCTTATAATATATAGTAACAACATATATACGATCTTGTAACTGAGGAAATGGTCGACGATGAATATCCTATGTCTTAGAGAATATTGGAACATTATAGTGTGATGGGATTAGAAAATATTATTAAGGTCGAATGAAAAGGTATCAAATTAAATGTTTTATGGAATATACACAACTAGGATTTCAACCCCAACAAATCTATGATCAATATTTTCATTAGGATCACCATTTAGAGGTGGGTTCCAATTGATATAGATTCAAGGCACAATGTTGTGACAGTGACTAAGTCACTGATTTGGGAATATATTAGAGTAACAAATCCTTTCATTATTTTAACAAAAAACTAAATAATTAAACATTTAAATTCTCTTTAATATACCTTATAGGGTTCAATTATTTTATATGACTGATAAAGGAATTTTTTTTTGATTCTTACTGCATAGTCTCACATAAGATTTTGAAAAAATCTAACAATATTTCATCTCAAAGATGTTAAAGTGAAAATAAACTGGAACGTACTGCATATCCTTAAACACATGATATTCCAAGAAGTGTGAGATGTATTAAATAGTTTTCATGAAAATACATGTTTTACGTACACTGTGGCTGGTAATACATTGTTTGAAAATATGTCTATTGATCACATTAATAAAGAATTATTAATTTATAAAATAGTAACCGAGTGCTAGAAATAAACAATGATTAGTACAACCAACTTACCCCTATCGTAATGTATGTATGGGGTATGATACTATTGAAAAAAATTGGCACATATTTTAAATATTTCATAATACATTTATGTGACCTGAAAAAAACATAATTATATTCCTCTATTTATGTTCATATTGATTAATCCAAATCCAAAGACACTTATATACCATGTCATGTTTTATGGAAGGAGGAACTGGTGAATAAAAATGGTATTGTAATATATTCAATCATATAAAAATTGTAGGAATCATGTGTAGATATTACATAAAAAAATTTTATTATTCTTTGAATCGGTATTTCATAACAATTATTACTTATTTTCCTATATTTTTTATCTAATTTTGGCATAGTAATCATTATCATCTATACCGGATGAATAACTAATATCGGTGGCCATGAAGAAGAAAAAATAGTATGTTCATGTCATAGGTAGGGGTTCTGGGGTGACACCCCAAATATATTTTGATTAAAAGAAGGGGATAATTATTAATAAATAGAAAATATGCAATAATGATTAGATTCTCTGGAATAAAAATTTCATTGTCTTCTTGAGTTACTAAAAAATGTAACGGGGAGGAAGAAAAGGGAAGAAACAACTCATGAACAACTAATACATGAAGATCCCCTACCCACACCCACTAGCTTTAATATGATCTATTCCCCTAAATATGTTATATTTGATGAGATAATAAATATTCTCATAATTGATTCTATGAAATGTGAATCGGATAGAAAAAATACCTTTCGTATCCGAATATTCTTCGGGGTTAAAATGATATTTATTACATATATCAACATCGACCTATCACCTTGTTGTGAGGGATACTGTGCTCAATATCCATGAAGATACTCTACAAAATATAAAAATTCCAATAGGTCCTAAGAGAGTGGGGATTAGCATAGTTCATTATCCAATCACCGAGATACACATTCAAATTGATGATATAGTCATTCATAAAATCAAGAATTCTATTATAACGTTCATAAAATGTATGCTAGATATTGTAAAAAAACATATCGATAGGTATGTATTCATTTCAAATTTATTTTTCACGCTAAACCTATGAAAATTAATGAAAAAGGCTTTAACCAACGAATTTCAACTCAGTATTCACTCCTTCCACAAAATAACAATTTCAGCATGACATATGATGTAAATTAAATTCCTCAAACAACACCTTAACACAAATGAATTTACCCTGACATCATGACCAAAAAAAATAAATGAAACAATAAAATGGTAAATCATGAAAAATATATACACAATTTTACTAAATAATGATCATGTCAGTATTCACTCCTTCCATGTGATGAAACACATCCCTTGTTGATCTTTCAATGCAAGAGAGCATTCACAAAATGACAACACTAGTAAAAATAATTTGTACCAACCAAAAATAGAGGATCTATGGTCATCAATTTTTTTTATCAAAATATATATTGAAAAAGAGTTTATATACCTAGTTTGTGGGTGGAGGAGGGTACGTGCATGTTTTAAGAGGAGAAGGTGGTTGGATTTGGTGGTGGCTTGGGTGCTGGTGGTGTGTTGCATAGGAGCATCACAGTTATGTGATCCATTAGGGAGGGTGGTGTGTGCATGGTGATAATGAGGTGTATAAGAAGGTGTTCTTAAAATGGAATGAGGTGAGGTGTGGTGATGTAGTTTGGTAGGGTCTACATTGATTTTTATACTATGAGGAAAGAGATGAGGGTTGGTGCTAATGTTCAGAAGGGTGCGCTTAGATATTTCTACTAAGAGGAAAGAGGCATCTATCTTAGTGAAGTGAGTCTTAAATTAGGGTTAACCAAGAAGGTATGGTGATAGTTGTAGATTAAGTGATATTATTTCATTGTGATGTAAAATAGGGAGGCTAGCCACTTCTTGTGAACAAGGGAGGAGAGACATTGTTGGTTTTTAGCAGGGGGAGGGGTGCACCATGATGTGATATGAAGAACAGAGGTGTTCATTACCTGTTGCTAGTGTTTTAATGGGGGTGAGACCAAATTTTTTAGTGGAGTAGGATGTTACTTTCGGTGGTTGTGTTGGCTATATTGGCCAATAAAGAGATAAAGATGAAGAAAAACGGAAGAGAACACATAGGATAATTCAAGATTGTATTGCATGTTTTTTCAGACTATAATTGGAGAATATTTATTGTCATTTACATAAAAATGAAGTATCCCCATTAGATGGATATGAGGGGAGAGAAAAAACGGGGAAACACATATAAATAAAACATGCCACATGGGAAATACAGACTTCTTCTGATGAAACCACAAATTACTTTATGCTTTTCATTTCCAACGCTCCCTGTCAAACCATAACCGACATCATCCAAAGCATAATTCTGAGTATTTTGAATTCATATTTTGGTAATTACATTGTAAATATATCAGTCACCTATTTTTTAGTATGACAATGTTCTAATTTTATCATTTACTATTTCACATGATCTCTAAGAAAATGGAATCAAGTATCAATATGTTTCCTTCATCCATGCTGCATCAGATTATTGGAAAATTCAATTGTAAACATTCTATCCACATATATCACTCTAGATCCATCTTGTTGATGCTTCATCTCCTTTATCATACTTATAAACCATATTCCTTTAAAAATATTTGATGATGTTTCCCTGTAATTTTCTTCACATATGGATCAGGTGACTACACTATTTCATTGAATTCAATGTGAAAGAAGTTGTTCCACGAATAAATACATACTGAGTAGTTCATTTTCTTCCATCATGGTCACCTCCAAAATCACTCTATGATTATCCATATATCATCTATTATTCAATGCATGGATAAAAACAACCAAAACCAACCATTCATTGGATGCATATGAGGATTAATTTTGATACTAGCCAATGAGAATCTTTCAACTCTTCCATTTACATTATTATAAGCCCAACACTATCTAAAATATATAGCCTTGTGATTGTGAGATAACTAGAGCTTACAATCAGTCACTTGAAACAAGTAGATTAAATTATTATTCCTTTGTCATATTTTTTTATGTTTTAAACATGTTTCTATAGGTGTGTTTATAGTGTTTTTGTTGGCCATCATGATCTTTTCATGCATCTCCTTATCATAATTTATATTAGATATATAGATACTTCCCGATTGTTTCTTTAATTATATGCCCAGGAAAAGGGACATGAGATCTCCATCAGACATCTCAAACTCCTTGAATGTGGTTCTATTTATTTCATCATACATTGGTTGGATGTTTCTAGTAAATCGAAAATCATCAACATACTAGCATGAAATATGTATATCTCCACAATAATTCTTCTTGATGTAAAATGAATGATCATTTGAAAATTTTGTGAATTAATTCTCTTGAAGATATTTTTTGATATGAGAATTCATGTCATGTTGATCTTACTTCAACCCATTGTGAGATTTCCTCAGATAATACACCATGTCATACTCTCTTTGTATAAAAAAGCCTTCAGGCTGGTCAACATTGACCTCTCCTTCAATAATCCCATTGAATAACTCATCAATTACATTGAGTTGGTAGATTATCCAACTGTCATGAGGGGAAAGGGTTATAATCATCCCTACAATGTCAAAGAGATCAATTGGAGCGACAATTTATTTTTAGTCCACCATATACTTATGTTTTAACCCCTTTTTTATGATTGTTTCCTTTTATTCATTGATCTCACCATCATCATTTCACTTGATCTTGTACACCCATTTTATGATGATGCTCTTCTGACGTTTAGAACATGTATTCAGCACCCATGGTTCATTTTTATCTATGGAATTAATTTCTTCTTACATAGTGATTCTCCAACATTCTTATCCTATGGATTCTTGAACTGTCAGATCATCATGATATTTATACAAGAACAAAAAGATTTACTATTGGGGTTTTATCATAAATTCATCTTACGCATTTCATTTTTATGGGTGCCATGAGTGAGGATGAGCTCGCAAAATTTTGACATTATGGATTACTCCCACGAGTGATATAACATACACATAAATTTCCATGTTATGGTGATTCATCCAGGGAAGGTGTTGTGGGAATTTTCCCATGATGATCATGACTTTCTTTAGAATAATTGGATTCATCTATAATTTCATTGTTTTATTATTCATCATTCCATTTCCACATTTCGTCCACAAAAAAGACAACATCTATACTCACCACTAATTAGTTGATCAGTGGCTTGTAGAGATTATAAGATGTGGATACTCTATATTAGCTGATGAAGAATCAATTTTCACTATGATCATCATGCATACTTCTTCTTTATTCTCGAAGATGAATGTAGACGACACACCCAATGATTCTTAAGTGCACCGAACTCAATTTTTAGCCGCTCCACATATCGTGTAGTGTAAAATTACAGACTCTCTTGGTTGGACACTGATTGAGAAGGTAGGTGGTATATGCCACTACTTCTACCTGAAAACTCTTTAGTAGGACATTCTCTTTCGACAAGGTCCTCATCATGTAAAGGATGGTGTGGTTCTTCCTTTCTACAATTCCATTCAACTACGGCGCGTAAAAAAAGTATTTTTTTCATGATTCCTTGATCCCTGAAGAAATCTTGACATGAATTTGATGTGTATTCTCCACCTCTTTCAAATCTAAGTACTATGATTTTTAACTACTTTCAGATTCAACAATAGCATTGAAAATTTTTAAGATAGTAAAACTATAATTCTATTTTGTTTCAATATAACTCGAGTTTCTAGCTAAAAGGATCAATGAGGGTAAAAAATAATTATTACCTCCATGTGCTGGGGTTTCAAGTGGTCTAAAAATATATCTATGCACCAACTGAAGTAGTTCATTTTCTATTCTGGACAC
The DNA here is from genome assembly GCA_963277665.1 of Viscum album. Classification (NCBI taxonomy): domain Eukaryota; kingdom Viridiplantae; phylum Streptophyta; class Magnoliopsida; order Santalales; family Viscaceae; genus Viscum; species Viscum album. Next base: position 1,140,481,556 of record OY728164.1, on the reverse strand, counting down.
TCCACTTGGTATAGAGTTCCTCTTTTTCTTACTGAGTGTACATGCTTCACAGATGATTTCAAACTTCAATCACTAGATATACAGACACCATTGTCTGATGAGGATAGAAGTTTAAGGTTACTGAATATAATAATCTGAATGCTTAGATTCCATATCCATGATTCATTCTTCATGAGTCCCAAGAGACCCTCCTCATTCTTTTATTTAATATGTTGCAGAAACATGTAAATATTTTCCATATGAACTTGAGAAATAATTCTCTTATGAAAATCTCCTATAGACAATGAAGAGTTCTCCAAGTGTATGGCATACCCCTTATCAAGGAGTTGGATGAGACTAATGATATTAGTTTTCATTCTTGGTACATATTAAACATTAGAAATGAAATTTGACTCACTAGACATCAGATAGATTTTGATTTTACCTTTTCCAATCATGGGTACCTTTGATGAGTCTCCAAAGATCATGTCGTAACAAACTTCTTCTGTGAGTTCCTCGAACAAGTATTTGTTACGACTCATATGGTTTCTTGTACCCGTGTCGAGATACCACACATCTGGTCCTTCACATGCTTTTCTTATGCGAGGAGGAGTTTGGTGCCATCTTCTTCATTGTGAGATGCTTCAGCATAGTTTAATCATTCATCATGATCCATTTTTATCCAACAATCCGAATCATAATGGTCAATTTTTTTCAATTGTAGAATTTTATGTTCATATGTTTACACAACCACACATGACTCGTTCTCCACCATTACCTATTACATTGAAATAGGTAAAATGTTGTTTCTTTTTTTGATAGCTTGGATGACATCCACACCCTCTGCCTCTTCCATGATGACTACCTCATTGTAGTTAGACATTATTTTGTTCTTGTATTGTAAACTTGGACTCTATATCATGCACCAGTATTGAACACAAATTATTTATCATTTTTTTGGAATTCACTTACAATGAAACATCAGTTATTCAATGAAAAATTCTTTCAAATCCTTTGATTCTTTGCTTTTGAAAGCACATCCTCAAACGTCGTTGTGAGAGATCAAAGTGAGTTTTCAATAAACTGAATGTCCTATAATTTTTAGTAATTCCTTTTCAAATTGTTAACAATAACAATAATTTGTGATAAGTAGTCATATATACTCTCACCATCATTCATTTGTCTCACTTTGAACACTTCTTTTAATGATTGAAGATATACTCGCGTCACTCGATCAACACCCTTGAAGATGGTACAAAGGGTATCCAAATCTTGCTTTCTTAAAGTTTTTTGGGCAATATTTTTGAATTTTGATTCATCCAACCCTTGATAGAGGAGTAACAATACCATGTTGCCTTTATTTCTTTGATTTTTGAGACTCGTCTTTTCTTCATTCGTGAAGGAAGCTTCTTCCTCTGTATAGGGTACAATATACCCGTGAGTGATGATCTCCCATAATACTTGTGACCTGAATAACACCTTCATTTCGATGCTCCACCAATCATATTTTTCCTTAGAAAACTTCTAATCCTGCACCCACATTCTAACCATCTTCAAAAAATATGAGGAGGCCTTGGTAACCAGGCTGTTGATTCCAGTTTTTTTGGCTATACATGCTAGGAAATAGAAAGTGAGAGAGAAGAAGAAGAAAAATGGAAGAGAACACAAAGGATATTTTGAGCTTGTATTGCATGTTATTTATGAGATAATAATTTCCAAAAACATATAGTCAATTGCAATGTAATAAAATATCCACATTAAACATACACACAATAAGAGAAAACATGAATAAAAAATGCCTATAGGGAATACAAAACCCATGGAAAACACATGCTGCAAGGGAAGAAATTGCGGACAACTTTATGGTTCTTATTTCTAATAGGATGAGAAAGACTCGGTCAACTGATTATTCAGATTTATAGTGAATGACAGTAGAGGAGGTTAGGTGTCTTCAAATTTGGCATACAATAAAAAAGGAAATTCTAAACATTTTAAATTTTTAAATTAAAAAATAATATAACAATCTAAATATGGAAAACATTAATGATGATAATAATAACGACAGTAAAAACAACCATAATAATAATTATATAATTAGATTTAAATAATTAAATATTATACTAATTAAATATAACCAAAATAATTATAAGATAATGTTATTTAGGTATATATATATATATATTTGTGTACATGTAAATAAATTCTATAATATATATATATATATATGATAAAGGTATGATAATAATATTAATACTATTGGAAATAATATATATAATTGATAAAAAATAGAAAAATTCTAAATTACTAATATTATTATATAAAATAACAAAAAATTATCAAAATAACTAAAATACTACAAAACTATAAAAAACTAAAAATTAAAAAAGAGGTTAAGAAATAATTGAAAATAAATTAGAAAATTATTAAAAATGCATGTGGAATAAATGTACATAAAAGTACCCACATTTAGAATATTTAACTAATGGGTAAAACAATAATAATGATTAAACAACGGGTCCCATGAACAAATCAACGAACAAAAATTAAATGTTCAAACAATTTCTATCAATTTTTACCCACAAAATATCATGCTTCTTTTAAAATTTCATTTTCAAAAATGGTTTTCCTACATCTCTTATTCTTTCCAAAATAGGTTCCTACACTCAAGCAGTATATTGCCTATTACACCATCACTCACATTGCTCAAGACAATTCATTTAAAATGTTATTCTACATTATCAAAGACTTGTATGCTTACCATTCGCTCGCTATAAATTTCACATATCCAATAGTGAAAATCAATATATAGAATTAATCTCAAGGACATTAAATTTTCCTCAAATGTCTATGAGACTTCAAGAAGGTGAGTTATAAAAATAATTCAACATTTTTTGAAAAAAAATGAGGGTTAAATATTTATATAAATGCATGCTAAGTTTCAATCCAAATTTCTTATTCAAAATATCACACCCCCCACACAAAAAATATATAGTGTCCCAAAGAATATTATAATCAATTCATCACTCAAATGATGAATTTTATTCTTTATTTTTTATTTCATCAAGGTATACAAATCACCTAAACATAATGTAACGGTAAATAGGTGAGAAATAACTTTAAAACCATATTAAATATAAATAATACAATATCCTTAGAAATGGTACACAACTGGATCATGCTCAGTAGAATATAAGTAAAAGTATGTCACTTAGAAAACACTCTAGATCCTAGAGTAATGATTTACCACTTTTATAGGTGTCCCAAAAGATGAAGTTTATCACGTCATTAGTATATATTTTCCCATTGTTGGAACCAAAATTAATATACATTTCCATATCAAAATACAAGTAATGAATCAAGATACTTTTATTAAAGGATAATGTTGATCCATGTGAATAAATTTTAACACTCTCTATCAAACAACCCTATCCACGAATAAACCTCTCCCCTACAGATAGATTGAATATTATCCTGAAACAATTTATGAATTGGGTAGGGAAAGGTATCAGTTGTGTTCTCATCCTAAAAATAATCATTCATACATTCTATGGGATACATGAAAAATAATGTTTATGGGTGGCTTTGTGGGATAACGGGGTAAAATAAAAAAAATTCCACAGTCATTTTATTGAAATATCTAAAATTTAAATCTCTTTTCTTAACAAACCTAAAATGTTATAAAATACATAAAATTGTTGAGATTCCATATATAGAAGAATAAATAGGTGATGATAGAAAAATGGTAAAAAATCCTCATGGGTATTGAAATAAAATGTTTGAAAACAATAATTATCATGAGTGAAAATCATTGTCTAAAAAATAAACAATTATTGGGTAATCATTTTCAAAACATAGACTGATATTAGCAACCATTTCATTTTGGGTATTAATAATAAAAGAATTTTAAATAAGAATCATTTTCTCAAAATTCCTAGGGAGACATACTGTATTCCCCCAACCATGTTATGAAAAAAATAAAATAGCGTTATTGTGGGATCAAAAATGACAAGAATAATAGTTTTTTTCATTTTTAATTTTTTTAAGTTTTTTATGTATCTTAGATATTTTTCATGGAGTTTTTGGAACAATAAAATATGAAAAAATAAGAAACATACCTTATTATTATAGTTTGTTGTGGAGATACTACCTATATATAAAAAATGTCTTAAATTTATGTTCCTATAAAATCTACACATGGAAAAAACATACCATCATCATACAAGAATCATGACACCAAATATCACAGAGATTAAATCATACATTTATGAGAATTAAAAGTGAATTAAATATCGAGAGGAACATATAAAATATTCCACACTTTCAAGGTTTATTTTATAAAATAGAGGAGAACTATAAAATGAATAAAAATAAAAAAACATGGGTTTCCTCCCATAAACCGACCTGTATTATTTCTTCATCCTGATGAGAAACCTCTTATTATAATTTAAACTATTTAATGAAACTTATTATATTTGATGTATGATACCATTTAAGGCATTGAACATTAACCTTAAAATGATAATCTTCATCTAATTTATTTCTATGACACCATAGGGTAAATAATTATAATAGTGTAAAGACCTTGCAATTTATTATTTGAGAATCCCCTCCATGATCTGAAGTCTTGAGTTGAAGAGTAGAGATTTATTATAAGATTAAAAATGTATCTATTGGATCCTTTTATAATTCCAAACATGAGTTTTCTCATTATAGATCAAAGATTTATCAAACCACTACTGAAAATGAACATATACCCATGGTGTTCCCAAAACTATGGGTATAGGTTTCAGTTGAAGACAGATACCCATGGTTCTCAAAATAATCATCGGCATAATTCAATCTTATTCCAACGGATTTATGAAAACCATGTGTATAGGTCTAGGCTAAAATCATATACCCACAGTTCTAACAAACCGTGTGTATAACTTTCCCGTGTGAGGGCGGGGAATATTTTTTTCTTTGGAACATATATTTTCTTTGCAAGAACACCTATTCCCACTATTTTTCTCTCTATAACCACACTTTATATAAATATATTCATGTAAATAAATATATATATTTATACATATAATCATTGTTGGGGTCGTAATTTGGTGAAATGTTTGTGATCAAGAGGTCACTGGATCGAAACCCACGACTGCCTATTTTTAAAACATATACCCATGATTTTAAAATCCTTGGTATATGGTTATGATACAGTGTCATATACAAATACCCACAGTTTTGAAACCATGTGTATAGGTATTTTCAAACCATTGGTATATATTATAGCTATAATGATGGATTAGTTACCCATGTTTCCCAAAACCATAGGTATAGCCAATGCCCACAATTTTTGGGGCTATACCCATGGTTTTTAACCATCCACATTGGGAGATTTTACAGTATTGTACACTTCTATCCTCATCACATATATTTCATTCTTCTGCAAAAAATGATTCTGTTGGGTAGTTTTGAAATAAAAATTCTTCCACATTACAACCCATTAATCTTTTTGTTGTAGTTATACAGTTAGGTGGAAAACTTTTCTGAAGACCAAGTAGTATGGGGACATTCAAAATGGTGTTTTATATTAGACCCCAAAAGAAAACAATGCATCATCAGGTTTTTAGGACATGTATTTCTGGGTTGTACTCACAGATTTCTCCAAAATGACCTTAATCTCTCTATTTGAAACCTTATATTTGGTATTGGTATATGGCCGGTATGTTGTTATCATGTAGTGGTGTAATCCATGGAGATTCATTATCATTGGAAATACATCATTATTGAAGTGGGAACCACTATCAAAGATGATGATCCTTGTAATTAAAAATCTGGTAATAATGTTTTGCTTCAAAATTTTAATGACAACTCAAGCATTGTCATTCATAACTGCTTAAACTTCAATCCCAATTAATTGACATTCAACACATACCTGGATGTATGAAGCACCAAAATATTTAGAAAAAGGACTCATGAAGTTTATTCAAATGTTTTAAAATATTCAATTCCCATGATTGAATGTTCTGGCATCTCACGCTTCCATCTTATTCACCATGTTATTTGGAATTTATCATAGTTCAAGACGAACTCATGGATATCATGATGCATGGTAGACCATTAAAATCTAAATTGTACCACATTTATAAAATTTTTACAAATTCCATTTTTTGTTACACCTTATATAGAATAGAATGAATTGAAAAAACTAAAAAATTATTCTACTAGGACTCATCTTCTGATCATTCCATTTGGACAATAATTAAAAAGTAATGGATCGTCCCTATAGTAATGTAATTATTCATTCCAAAATATTTTTCTCTGATCCTTTGATAAATCTTGGTATATCGCACCTAAAAAAATTTCTTTTCAAAATCTGGATACCTAGGTGTGATTCTCTCAATAGAATAGATTTTTTCATTAGAATTTCATTAATTAACACCACATTATGTTAACTTGATTCATTGCTTATGTGTGATAAAAACCAACAACAACATTATTTGTTACCTTCTTGTCCTGACTTCAATTTAAAATTTATGAAATTATAATATTCATCAAATAATTATTGGATTTAAATTTTTCATGATCATCAAATACTGTAGGGTAGAGTTATTCACATGCACATAGACTTTAGATAATAGTTGGTAATATTTGAATTTATCAATTGAGATGAAAACAAATGAAATTTATTTTTTTAGTTGTTTTGTAATTTATTTTGAGCCTCATTCAACGTGTGGATAGAATAATATATCAGTCTAAATATCCTTTATATACTTTGGAATAATGTAACATCAACTTCCCAGTCATGGGAATCACACATTAACTCAAATAGTTTCACCCAGTCTGGAGAAAGTATTATTGGGGATTCAACCAAAGAAATTATTTAATAATTGAAATGGATCCTGATAGGCAGGCCAAAAGTTGAATGTGATATATATTCCTAATAGGATGGTAGTGGTGGTAAAAATAATAGATAAATCCTTAATTAAACATTGGTAGACTCCAACATTTAAAAGAAACATCTAACAAAATGAACTAATGTTGGAATGTGAAGCTCAGATATTTCAACGATCATGGTAGTGTCATGTTCACATCTTTTATTTAAAATTAGATGATAATAAACAATCTCACATGGTATATTGAACTCAGATGTTTCCCAATTGAGCACCGGTTTCCATTCTTTACATCTCTGTAAAGCATTATCCAACTGTTCTAGAAATTATTCCAAATAATTCCCATAAATATAGAATTAATCCATTAATATCTTTAATAATTCTTCAATAATTACATGAAAGATTTCAATTTTCCTCATTAAAATGTGGATGGTTAATTTCAAATTTCTAAAAGTATTTTAAAATAAGATAATGTATCATACAGGCAAGTAAATGTGATTTTTTCTCAATCATCTGGTGTAACAAAAATTTGATTCTAGCATGAGTATCCATCTAAAAAACAATAGGATATTTCTTCCTACCATCCATTCATGGATTTTATCAATAAATGGTAATACTATGTTATCCTTTTTTGTAAAATCAATTAATTTTTGATAATGGGTGAAAACTCTCCTTATAGTCCCAATTCACATTAGTATAATCCCATTTTATCATTCTCAGCCACTATGGTCCCACCATTCATAGGTACCACTTTCAATGGGATGACCCACTGTCAATCATTGATAAGAAATTTCAAACCAAAATAAATTTTATTAATGAAATATTTCTTTACTTCTTCTTTAATTGGATGGGATAAGTATATTAGTTGTTTCCTATAAGGTTTTTAATTATCTTCCATATGTATTTTGTGAGTGCAGATTGTAGGAATTCTATATATTAAATCATCTATCATCCAACCAATCACCGGATTCCTTTTTGAGATGACATTGAGAACTTTAGTTTCTTTTCACTTGAATGATTATCATTTATGATTAATGCAAAGGTGTGAAAATATCCAAAGTAATTGTATCTTAGTTTTGGTGGAATAAGTATTATCTCAACTGTTAGAGGCATTTGAAGTGATGGATAAATGAGATGAACTCTTATCTATCTAAAGGCTCAACTATGTTTCTAATGAATTCTAATTCTTATATGTATTCAGTTAACTCCTCCTTTTTCATTCTTCAATCATATATAATAAATGATAGATAGCTACCAAGGGCTTTTCTTGGTATTTTGGATTATAAAATGTTATTTTTTGGAAACAAACTCTAAAACAAATTTCCATCTCAGACATCAAGCTTTTATATACATTCTCCAAGGAATGGTCTCCATATAATGAGTTGGATATCATTATCTTCTTCCATATTATGGAAACTGAAATTGTCCAGGAAATAATGTTTATTATCCATGATGAGTACATCCTCTATAATTCCTCAGGGATGCATCACTAATTGGTCATCCATTTTAATGGAATCCATAGTTTGATTTAATTATGTGAATCAAAATTATTCATGAAATCTATATGGAATTAATTTTACACAAGGTATGTGGACACATAAATACCATCAAATTTTGAATCCTTAAATATATCATGAAATAGTGAAACTACAAGGGTCTTTCTGTTTAGGAGGTATAGATCTTGGTATGAACATCAAACATTTCTGTTTTTGTTATGACCATTCCCAAAACCTCTAGTTTTATTCCTTTTGATATAATTTCTTTTTTAAATTTCAAAGTATGGGGTAATTAATGAGATTTCTTCCAAAAAAAAATATTTATATGAAGATTCCAGAAAATATTCATGAATATCAAAAATTGAGCATCTAAATACCATTGAATCAGTCCTTTTGGAAATAGAGGAGGTGGTGTGTGAGATTTAACTTGTTAATTGAGTTCTTGGATTTCGTTTTTTTATTAAATTTTTAATTTTTAATAGTTCATTTTGATCATCCTCCAATTTATCTTCATGTTGAATTTCTTTTTCTGTGGAATTTCAATTCTCAGGGGAAGATACACATGTCTCTTTTGATGGTTGAGCAGTTGATTTTTGACACTCTAGAAATTGGATTCAACTCTTTAATGTGAATGATTTTTAATATTTCTTTGGATTGAATCTTGTGTGACATAAAAAAGTTAAATTTTTTTGTCTTTCATTGGTGTCTCTAATAGAAGGACATTATTTTCAATATTTCAAATAGATTATTGTTTGTTTTTTTATGGTTATATACATTTTTTGTTTTATACAATTTTTTGGTTCCCATATCTGTTAACTAAATCCTTGATTGATTGGACCTCATTATGTTTCTTATAGTTACTCCAGATTCTTGTAAACATTGTATTACCAGAGGGTCCAAAATTTTTGTTTAATTTTAATCCTTATATTTTTGTTATTGATGAAATACTGGTAGATATTTGTATAGTGATCCTTACCCTAGAAATTTCATGGTGGGTATAAAAGGTGATTGATCCAAGGACATAGGTTGACCCATGTTCTGGTTCATTAGATGTGTATCCACTAGTTCATTCTAAGAATTATTTTCCTTTGATTTTTTAGTTTTGTGGTTATTATTTCCATAAATTCATCGATTGTAGCTGAATTGTTTTTCACTAAACATATTATTCATATAGGTCTTATAAGGACACATCATATAGTCATAAAGAACACTACAAAGAGGGTAGTTTTCAGCTTTAACTACATGTAATGGAATTGACTTAGGCAGACACAATTACATGTTGTGAATCATCTTGTTGCGACATTAAAATTGCCCAGCTATAAATTTGTGAGAATAATCTTGATGCACTCCTAATTTTCCTCATAAAAAATGTTTTGGCCACTAGAAACTATGTTATTCCACGCTTTGAAATAATGTGTATTGGTATTCAAGATCCATTTCCATGAACATGTTTCTATTAGTTTGGTTGATTTCAGTCTTACTCTTGTGTTGAAGTACACTATAGAAAGCTTGTAACTTGTTCAAGAAATCCATTATATGGCGAGGAAAACAAATTGACATTGAATTGAATATTTCCCAATATTCTCTTAGTGATTCATAACCATTTTGAAAAATGGAGTTGACGTATATTTTATTTTTCAAATATTTTGCATTTAAGTAATAATAATAAATAAATTTTGTTCTCAAAACATCCAAAGTGAAAATTGTTTTAGGGTCAAGACTCCCCAACCATTCATTATATTTACTTTCTAATGAGAACATAAATGATCTAAGGATCAATTATTCCTCAATCACACATGTATATTTAAATGTGTCAAAGACATTGAAAAATATTTTAACATGCATATAAGGCTCTTCACTACTCAATCCATTAAATTTCAAATGTTTTCTAGAGTATTTTGATAACCAACATCTTCAGTTCACATTAAATAACTTGAAATCTCGGTCTTGTAATAAATGAGTTGATTTTTATTGTGTTGTGTCTTAATTCCAGTCTCAAAGAAGTATGAGGCTTTTTATTATTGATATGGTTTCAAAAAATGTGGTATAATTTCCCACTGTGAAGCATTGAAATGTGAGTCTCAACGCTTTCCTCTCGATGATGAATTTTGTTTCCAACAGTGCTACAAACTATAGATTTACCTTTTACTTAGTGTTGCAGTTATTGACTTGAATGTGGATCATTTTTGGATGGAGTCGAATTACAAGGGTTCACCATCTAGGAGAACAATTTGTAAAGTTAATTATATTTTATATTTTTTTAATTCTAGACGTGTGCGTGCTAGCCATAAATGGTGCCATAAATTTAGTACTTATGTCACAGTTCATCCAATTTAAGAATTTTATAACTTACTAGATACTGAATAAGTGGAGATAAGGGATTAACCATAGATATAAAAAAAATCAATTTCACTAAAATTATCACATTAGACAAATTTCAGGAAATTGATCAAACGAGAGAATTCCTATTTTTTAAAAAATATTTTTATAAAACTAAATATATAAAAATGAATGAAAAAAATAATATCTAGTAAAAATATAATGATGAAAATTCAGAAATAAAATTTATCTAGGATTTTAACATTGTAATCAAACTTCCAAAAAACCATGAAAACCAATTTTCATCTCTGATAAAATATTTATATTTTTTAATTATCATCAGTTCTAAAATATATAAATTTTTTTGAGGACTATTTTTATATCGCCTAATTTATTTAAATTCACATTAACTGCTATTATAAATAAATTATGAGACTTTTTGAGTAATAAAACAACTAGTGAAATGAAATATTTATTTCTCAAAAATATGTGCCACTAATTTTTACAATAATTGGTCAATGCGGTTTACCTTATAAGATTTCCAAATTAAAAAATAATAAAAATGGATAGTTTTCATTTACGAAATTAGTTTTTTGAATGTATATTTAATGTAGTTAAAAAATAAATTGAATATAAATTCAATTGATAAATTAACCATGGAGTAATTTTTTTTATGGAATAAGTAGAAAACTAAATTCCTCTGTTAGTAACCCAACTTTAGATAATTTACCACAACATGAAGAAAAAAAATACATGCAGCAATAAACGGATAATTCATGATAGAACCTTCCCACATTATTTAATTAATGATCATGGAAGTGTACACTCTTATCAAATGAAAATAAATCCTTGTTGGTCCCAGAATGCAAGAAAACCGATGTGGAGTTGACAATCCTAGCTATAATTATATGTACCCATCCTAAATAAGGCATTCATGCTCTATGAACAATTTTATTAACATGGATATGGAAATGATGGTTGTCCATATAGTATGTTATTAGAGGAGGGTCCACGTGCATGGTGAGAGGAGATGAAAATAAGAGTGGGAGGAAACATAGTTTTTGGTGGTGTGTTGTGGATCAACGGTGTGGTCACATGGACCTATAGGGATAGTGGTGTGTGTGCGGTGATGAGGAGTTGTCCAAGGAGGAAATATCCAGTGGGAAGAAGAAGAGGGGTTGGGATGAGTCCTTAGTGGAGTTTCTGGATGGTTCCGCTGAGAAGAAAGAGGTGGATATGAAGGAGGTGGATCCCATTGTGAAGGATAGATTATTGTAGGGTTAGTTAAGAGGGTGTAGTGCTACTAGATAGATGAAGTGAGATTCCTCCCTTGTAATGTGTATGAGGGAAGTCGATTGATTCTCATGTAGAAGGGTGGAGAGGAATTATAATTGTATGATAGGATGAAGGGGCACACCGGAATGCGGTTCAAAGGAAGGAGGTGTTAAAAAGGTATTTAAACCATAGTGTCCACTTATAATCATTCAAACTCAGTATACATGACTTGAAAACTAGACCCATCAACACGTAAAAGTCTAATTCAACCCGATCAAACACCACCATTGGAAACACCCTTATAACACAATGGATCAATATTTATGTGATGAATTTTATTAAATAATTCCATCTCTATGTCTGAAAATTTTAAAAAGATAGGTTGATTAATAAGATGATGTTTAAAATAGGATACAATCTCCATGCCCATTCTACATAGGAATAAAGTATAAATTTAAATTATTCATATGTAATTATTCATAATAGGTTATTAACAATGATGCCAACAAATTCATAGCTAGGAGAATAGTTTCCTAATGATCCTGATTAAAACTAGGTAAACCAAATCATCATCTTACATGCAATTAATATGTGTATATGCTCACAGAACTAAATACCAATACCCATAACAGAACATGAAATGCTAGACAATAGTATAATCTAATGAATTCATAGTTTCTAATCTGTTATTTGGAAGCCTTATGTAGGGGGGGGGGGCTTGTTTTTTATTCTCTTCTCATATTTTAAATATATATATTTTGATAGAGTGTACCATAAATCTATAAAAATAATATATATCAATATATTTTATTGAATAAGCCCATCGAGCTCTAGGGTGAATATTCAGTCCAATGAATCCATATGCCTAGCAATCTTCTTGGGTTTCCTATTTGAGTCCTGTATGATTTTTGACTTTCAAAAGGTACTGGGGTGGGGTGTGGGGGCAGTACCTTCCAAGTGAAAAATTTATCACATAAAATTTCTATATAACGTCTTGTTGTAATTTTTTACAATTATATACTTAAAACTAAAAATGAAACACCTTAAAAGAAACATTTACAGATAGAGATGCTCCCTAAAAAATAATAGAAATCATAGAAAGAACCTTATTTTAGAACTCATATTACCCAAATATTCTTTAAAATAGAATATTTCGTCTACATTTTCACAAAATATACCATAGTGGGTTAACTATAAATAAAATCCAATTTAATATTTGGAAAATTGAACTAAATTATATCCATGGGAAGATCATTTTAAAGAACATTAATGAAAAAATAACTGACGAGAAATAATGATGCTATTAAAATTCAAAAAATTTATTGATCAAATTCAAACAATTGATACAAAAAATAAGTTTTCAACATAAACACACCACAGTTTAATGGAATCATATGGAACTAATGGAACTGAATCATATTTCACATCCCATCACTTAAATTCCCCGAATTTGTATATTTTAAAACATCAATCATCTATCTCAGAAACAAAAATCTATTTTTCCCATAATTCATGAAAACTCATATGAAATTTATTAAATTTTCACAGAAATATTTATAAGTAACAAAAAGAAAAAATGGATGGTTTGTGTCATGTGAGGCACCGTCGGAGTAGTAGAGGTGTGGAGCGAGGTTGAGGGGGTCCTTTAATCCCTCATATGTGCGATGTGAGGTCGAGATAGAGGGTCTTCATGAAAATATGTGGTTTATTTGTGTTGTGAAAGGTACTAATATGGTTTCACAGTAGTAGAGATGGGTGTGAGGCAGGGAAGAGTAAATATAAAGTTGAAACCCTAGGCAGGTGTTTGATGGGAGGCACACAACCCATCATGTTTCATAAAAAATGAAAATTCAAAAAAATAAAAAGTCAATACTATTCAAAATTTGAAATTAATATCTAATATAATTATCTAAATAGAAAAAATAATAATGATGATAATAATGATAATAATAATAATAGTATAATTATAATTAAATAATTTAATAATGTACTAATTATAAATATCAAAAATTCTTATAAGATGATGTTATATAGGTATGTATATATATATTTATGTTCTTGTAATTAAATACTCTAAATATTGATATAATAAAGGTATGATAATAATATTACAACTATTAAGAAAATATATAAAAATAATAATATAAACTAATAAAATACTAAATTACTAATATTAGTTTATAAATTATCAAAAAGTTATAAAATATATAAAATAATGAAAATCTATAAAATAAACTAAAAATGATAAACGTGATTAGAAAAATGAATTAAAACGCTATTATAAAATTATTAAAAAATAATTTTAATCCATTTTCATAAATTATATCTAACACATTTTTATTCCATTCCATACAAACTTATTTTTATTTATTATACAACATTTTTTACTCATTACTGTCAATTTGGATACTCTACAGATTTTTTTAGACTCGCTTCCTGGATACCCAACAAACCGACCACATGTGATTACGATTTTCAATATATAAAACACTATATCCAATGCTTTGGAACTAAAATCCAAGTTATATATTTTATAATATGTTTTAATGAATTTTTTTAGGGCATAGCAATGTTTAAATAATCTCAAAATCATGGAATGGGGAATGTACATGCGTAAAAGGATCATGTCAGCTTGTACAAGTGGATAAGTATTTGGGTGTATATAATAAGATTTCACTATCAAAAAACATATCAAAAAAAATTACTTATTTTCTCAATTTATATGCAGTTTCAAAAACAAAAAAATGTAGAATAATGTTGTTATAATTTTCGAAAATTTATGAGAGATATCATATACCATTAACAAACAAGAATATCCAATGTGGTATTTTCAATGATAAATACTATTTAATATAAAATATTTATTAATCATTTATGTATTTATATTTTTCCTATTCATCCATGACTGTCTGAAGTCCACATATGTACAAGATGAAATATAATTTAGTAGAAGAGACTGACCAACATTCCATGTGTCAGAATGGAAACATATATCATGAATAAGTGACTTACTACAACTAATATAGTATATTATCTCACCATTTTATCTAGTCTATATATATAATTTTCTTATCATTTTTATACAGATTTTATTAATTTTCATAGAGATCACGGTGAAATTATTTCACAAACAAGGATGATTTAGTCATTTACTATGATCATGAACTCATTATGGTTGATGCACTCTTGAAAATATGAATTACTAA
Source organism: Viscum album (assembly GCA_963277665.1). Taxonomy (NCBI): domain Eukaryota; kingdom Viridiplantae; phylum Streptophyta; class Magnoliopsida; order Santalales; family Viscaceae; genus Viscum; species Viscum album. The sequence goes on along the minus strand of OY728164.1, from coordinate 1,140,466,406 downwards.
TACTTATTTATTTAATTTTGTCAATATTATTTAATATACAACATTTAAGATAGATCCCTTATCAATTTTATCTAATAATTATTTATTTTTTTCATAGATCTTTTGAGATGTCACATTTTTCTTTCAACTATCTACAATAAGCTAGGAAATAGAGAACATATTGCTTATGGATTGGGAATTTCAGGAAGCCAAAGGTTTCTTATTCCATACAAATGAAACATGTTATTTATTTTAAATCTTTTTTTACACAATTGAAAGAAAAAAATTCCTCACATACTCAATTAGAAGCACCTCAACGTGATACACAATGTGCTCGGTAGGACTAAAATTTTATATTTTTAGTTTATACTATATTTATTTTCAAAATACACATCACATAATCAAAATTGATAAAAAATATTCATATTGTTTTGATACTACAAGGTAAGGATCCATAAATTCTTTGAAATTCATCTGAATCTAACACACCTCAATATGATTCTTGATGTATCCTCTATGACATAGAGTGTGTCTTTTTATTTTTATTCGACATTAATTTTAGTAAAAAACACATGTGTCATACTTAAAACCAAGAAAACTGAATCATATTTTTCTGATACATTAGTATAATAATCTGTATTTCATTTTTGAAGTGTTGGATTTATTCGTACATCAATTTAATGCATATTGTTACCAGTAGGACTATAGGTGTATAATTTTATTTAAAATTGACATTAATTTTAGTAAAAAAATAAGTTTCATACTAAAAACCAAGATAAAACATTTGGATTTATTTTATACTTTATTAAAATACATCCATAATCCAATTTTTTCATGTAAGAATCAGCTACTCATCAATCAGATACACGATGTACTAGGGATGACTCCCAGTGTGTATTTTTATTTAAAATCGACATTAACATTCGTAAAAAAGTCATGTGACATACTGAAAACATGAAAACACAATTATTTTGTTCTTATACGTTATGGAAATGATCTATAAGTCATTTGTGATGTGTAAGAATTATCCTCATATCAATAAGATATACCCAATTCTTGATTTTACTAATACTGTCTTTTAGCATTTTAAAATTTACATTTTAGTTCAAATAGAGTGTCAGTCACTGAAATATAAGAAATTGAACTCATATTGTCTTGTTAATTTATAATCTTTATTCATAATTCATTTGGGACATGTATGAATCAATATCATATCAAACTGTTACACGATGTGACTAGTATGACTCAATGTATGTGTTACTAGTTTAAAATGACTTTTTACTAAAAACGACAAGTGATATACTCCTAACTGAGAAAAATTATTTATATTGTTTTGTAACTTTAGGAAAATTATCTATAAATCATTTTTGATGTGTAGGAATCAGTCATACCTCAATCTGATGAATGGTGTGACTGATATGAATCCAAATTACGTTTTTATTAAAAATAGGATTTTATTTTAGTAAAATAAAAGAAAAATGACCTAAACTAAAATAATAAAATAAATTCTTATTAATTTGATACTTTAATAAAATTATCAATAGTTAATTTTTGTTGTCTTGAAATTTGAAAACCATTAATCTGATACACCATGTTCCTAACATGACACAATGTGTCCATTATCAGTATGAAATTGAAATTTTATTTTAATAAAAAGTCACTCACTGAAAACACAGGAAACATGATTTTATTGTTATGATAATTTAATAAAAACATTCATATTTTATTTTCAATGTGAAGGAATCAATATCAACTCAAACCAACACATGATGTAACTGGTATGAGTCAAAGTGGATGTTTTTAGTTTAAAATTACATTTTATTAAACAAACAAAAGTAACATACAAAATATAAGATACCGATATTTTATAGAGTCATCTCAGGAAAGTTTTCAGGTACATTTTTATGTTTTAAGCACCATTAACTTGGATTAGTTTCTTGTGGTGTGTTTGGGAGAAATTATAAGGAAAACTAAAGGAAAATGGGTTGTGCATGGTTTGTACATGGTTTGAAGAACCGTTAGACGTAACCATGCCAAGCGGGTGAAACTAGATAGAGGTGTCCACACGGTTTGTGAATAATTTTCTTAACCATGGGACTAAACCATGCAAACCATACAAAACTGGGAAGTGGAGTTCGCTCAGTTGGAACATAGTTTTCCTAACCAGGCGTCTCTACCTAGGAAACAATACACATAGTTTTTAATATCCAAAAATATCTTTTAAAACCACTCAAACCCCCCAGGACTCCCATATTTCATCCATAGATCGTGCTAGGAAAATTCTAGGTGTTCTTAATGCCTTTATGAGGGATTCCAAGGTGATCCGAACACCATTCATTGAGATTGAAAGCTCGGATTGAAGATCCTCTCTCTTATATGTAAGTGGATTTCATCCCGATGCTTCTCTTGTTCATTTTACCATATTTCCTAAATCTTTTCATAGTGTAACTTCACATTTATCTTAGATATAATCCTATGAGATAAGATATAGATATTGTATTGTAGATATAGATCTAGTTTTTCATGATCTTGATTCCATTGATCTTAATTTTTGTTTTAGGAACTTAGATCTGGAGTTTGATCGATGATGTTGTGTCACTCGGATTTTCTAGGATTTCCATAGGGATAACTTCCATCAATAAGATGAGGTAGTTTTTCTAAATTTAATACCCATAGTTATGATTTATGATATATGTATGAGTTATGAAATTGATATATTCCCTTGATAATTGAATTCATAAATTGGAGTAATTTGGAATATGGTGTTGACATGTGACTTTCCATAGTAGTTAATTGATTGATGATCACAGAACAAATGAAGGGGGGTGCACAAATTGATCTTTTTTGATATTTGATATTGTAGTTGTGTTTTTAAATTGAATGTTGAAATATATGAAATTAGGGGGAAAATGGAATGATGTTTGGCTTTGAAAGATAATTGATTGTGAGAATCAATTATGTGCAATGATGTTGAAAAAATATAAATCATTGGGTGAATTAATTATGTGTCGTCATGTGATTAAATATAATTAATTGTGATAATTAATTATGACATGATGATTTTGAAATGTATAATCAATTGCGAAGAATTAATTATGGAATGAAAATGGTTTTTGATTGATTAATTAATTGATGAATTAATTAATGGGTTAGGTGCATAGTTAATTTTTGAATTAACTAATGGCCTTTTAAATGTTTAACTAGTCATTTGAATAGGAAATGAATAATGTGTAAAATTCGTGACAATTAAATAATCATTAACTGGATGAGATTTTTTGGTTTTTGGTACGATGTCCTAGACCAATTAGATGTTGGTACTTAGACATGGTGTTCTTCCCCAATAGTTATCTAATCATGATATTATTGGGTGATAGGCATTACAACCAACACCAAATGAGAAAAGGAGTGATATGCATAATGGCCTACACTCATGATATTATTGGTGCAAGTCTTGATGACATACAAAAAATGATAAATGATAATTAATGATGTTTCAAATGAGAAAAAAGAATTGAACTTGGCCTAATGTGATGATTAAAGATTAAATGACAATTTGATAACTATTTTAATTAGAAATTGTATTTATTACATCATAAAAATGAATGCACTATATTTTGACTGGACTCATTTTAGATACTGTTGGTGGTGGCCTACTGATTTGTACTCACACCCTATTTGGACACCTAATTAGTACCTGAGCAAACTTTTTATTGCACGACATGATAAGGGATAGGCCTTGGGATATATTGTTGTTTGGGTTTAGAGCCTAGGAGAGGGAACCATACATGGTTCAGGACCCATTTTGGATTCATTGTGTCTTTACATTCAATTTCATTATAGAATCATGTCACTCTCATTGTTATAGAATGCTTTACCATTCATTTAAATATTGTATTTTCTGGTTTTGACGATCATTTGTCATGGATATGTTCTGGTTATTTATATACACTCAAGTACAAAGATAATTTCTATTTGATACCACTGGTTCTTTATTCTGATAAATGATGGTATAAGATCCACATGACTGACTTACCACACCCTTGTTGCTAGTCGTCACCCTCTGGTGTTTAAGGAGGCACACTTTAGGGCTTCTGGCCAACCGGCTCGGAGCACAATTCTGTGGCATCTGAGTGGGGACGTCACAAAGAAATATAAAAGGAGTTTTTTTATTTATTCTTAAATTGTCGTATTAGTTTTTGAAAATGTAGACAAGAGACAATGACGTGTTGGGGTTGTTAATGACCTCGTGGATGGGAGATTCAAACCCATGTATGTGGGAAAATCTGAATACTCGCGGTGGGATTGTTATGATTGTTGCTTTCTGTTACAATTTTATATTATTTCACCTTAGGTGATGAACTTGTGGTGTGATGTGATATTTGTTTTGAAAATTGTTGAAGTTTGATTTGTGGCCTAAAGTGGCACAATATTTGAGTCTGCATACATCATTCTAGAAACTCCTCGTTATTGTCACATGCATCATTCTAAGCACTCAGAGGAAAATGGGTTACGGGTAAATTGCTAAACATGAACTATTTTTATTGATGTGATATTGACATAATGATGAAAATGAGAATAATGGTTGTCCAATGAAAACCATTATTCATAAAATGGGAATAATTAATTAATTAACTATTGAATTAATTAATTTAAAATAATGTGATTAATTCTTGGAAGAATTAATTAATCAGAATGATTGTAACTTTGTTAACCAAGACCAAGATGCAGGATGGTTAAGGGAATTAAAAAGGCCTAGGTGTTGACTATATGGTAAGAAAATAAGGGAATAAGGGAAAGGAATGTACATATAGTGTAGCCTACAATTGTATAGAGTATGGCTGGTCAATCGATAGTGAGATGTACTATTCTAGTTTCTTATACTTTAGCAACTACCATGGTTGATATTGGTGCCTCTCAATCCTTTATATCTACAAATATTGTTAATGGCCTAAGCCTATAGGTGGAGTTTGTAAGAGGGATGATGAATATTGATACACCATTGGGAAAATGGACTATGGATATCTGTTTATGTAAAGGATGTCTGCTAGAGATGGTAGATTATCATTTCCATTAGATATCTATGTCCATGATATTACCTGCTTCATCTTGATTATGTGTATAGAATGGCTAGTCCCATAACGTGCCCGCATAGATTTTTACATAAGGAGAGTTACCTTATTATCTCCTGAGGGTAACTAGTATATCATTTGTGGAGAATAGGATATCCATGCAGGCAGAGCTGGGCCGATTACTCATCAACTATGAGAGATGACAACACAAGTTTCTAGTCTTTTTTTAGATTGTGATATTAGTAGAGAAGACATACTTCCACCCGCATTAAAAGTATTTAATGATGTATTCCCTAAAAATATTTATGGGTTTCTACCTGAGAGAGATGTGGAATTCAGTATTGATCTCATGTCGGGGGCTGAGTAAATATCTATTCCAACTTACAGAATGGCATCGAATGAGCATCAAGAGCTCAATATGCAGTTGGAAGTGTTATAAAATAAAGGGTTTATCCATCCAAGTACATCACCTTGGGAATTACCTTTATTGTTTTCAAAGAAATACGATCGGAGTCTACACTTGTGTGTCGATTACAGGATGTTGAATATAATGACTATGAAGAACTGATATCCTCTTCCGCGTATTAATGATTTATTTGACCAACAAAAGGGGGCTACTATATTCTCAAAGATCAATCTCATATCAGGGTATCATCAGGTGAGATATCGGACTTCTGATATACCAAGAACTTCTTTAAGGAGTATATATGGCCATTATGAGTTTGTCATAACGTTGTTCGGGTTGACTAATGATCCAGTAGTGGTTTTTGACTTGATGAATAAGATCATTCATCCATACATAGATTAGTTTGTGGTGGTGTTTTGGATTTTATATTAATGCACTCTACCACCCATGACCATAATGATTAACATATTGACATCATTCATGGGTACAAAAAGATATCATTGGATATATGCCAGGACATCTAAATGTTAGTTTTGGATTGATAGGGTACACTTTTTGGGGCACATCAACATGGAATAAGGTGTGGCAGTGGACCCAGAAAAATTTTATTTTTTGATTTCATGGGAGTATCCTAAGAATGTTTTCAATATTTGAATATTTCTGAAATTAGCTTGTTATTTTAGGAGATTCATCTAGAACACTTCCCGGTTGGATACACCTATTACTAGTTTAAAAAGAGAGTGTTAATGTTTGTTTGTGAAGAATAATGCGATAATTATTTCCAGGATTTGAAGAAGCACTTGACTTCAGCAACAATTTTGATCTTACCTGAGTCAGGAGAGGAGAACACAGTGTATTGTGACGCTTCTAGGATCAGAATCAAATTTGTGTTGATGAATGGGGGTACAATCATTACTTATGGGTCTTGAAATATTAAGGCAACATGACTAGAACTATCCTATACATGACCTCGATTTAAGAGTAGTGATTTATTCTATTAAGTGTTAGAGACACTATCTGTTAGTTTAAAAAATTACAGTTTTTACAAATCACAAATTCTTGAAGTATAACTTTTCAAAGTGTGACATGAATATTGGGTAGTGATATGGGTGGTGTATACGAAATCCTTTGATTTAGAACTGGCATATACACTCGAAAAAGAAAATAGTTTGGATGATGCTTTGAGGAAAAAAACCAGACTTAGTTGGTACATGAGTCATGTTCGGAGTGGTAGATGAGGAAATTTCTGGCGAAAATGTACGTGGTAGTTCAAGAGAGTCAAGAGTGGATGACTCCGGTATCTATAACAGTTGAGTATACACTCTGGAGACAGATTAGAGACTTGAAATATATGGATCTGGAGTGTTTATCCATGAGGGAATTCATTGACGTTGGGGAGACACCTTCAGAATATAAAATAGATGAGGATGAGGTCATCTCTGTTGAAAATCGAGTTGTTGTGCATACAAGTATATGAGAGAATCTTATGTGAGAATTTCTTGCGTTATGGTAGGAAATACATAATGGGGTGACAAAAATGTACCTTGATCTTCAATGATAGTTTTGGTGGACATGTAAGAAAAAGGGGATAATAGGTTTTGTATCAAGATGTTTCACTTGTTAGCAAGTGAATGCAGAGCATCAACAACCTGGAGGCCTATTTCAACCATTACCTATTTCGGAATGGATGTGGAATGACATGACTATGGAATTCATGGCAGGACTTCCAAATACTCTTAGTAAAAATGATTCTATTTCGGTAATTGTGGATTGTCAAATGAATGAATAACACATATTTTCTATCAAACATACCTTCAGAGTAGAGTACTTGGGAGAATTGTATGTGAGAGAGATAGTTTGTTTGCATGGGGTGCCGCAGACTATAGTCTCAGATCACGATTGACAATTTACTCATGATTCTAGTAGGGATTACATAAGGCACTTGGTACAAAGGTTCTATTAAGTACATCCTTCCATCCATATATATATGGGCATTCAGAGCGTACCATACACGAGTTAGACGATATTCTGTGAGTATGTGTGCTTGAATTTGGTGGTTCTTGCGAGAACCACTTGGGTTTAGTGGATTTCACCGGTAATAAAAATTATCAGGAAACTATACATATGGAACCATACAAGGCACTTTACGGTAGACATTGAACCCAACTTCTATATTGGTTAGAGGTGTGTGAGTCAAAGCTTTTAGGACCGAGTCTCGTTTAGAAGACATTGGAGCAAGTGCAGTTGATTCGAAAGCATATGGATATGACTCAGAGTAGGCAGAAGTCATATACTGATAGATGGAGATGAACCCAAGATTTTACAGAGGGTTACCATGTATTACTTTGGTTTACACCGAGAATGGGTCACCATGGGATACAGAGATAGTGCAAGTTAGCCCCCAAGTTTGTCAGACCGTTTGAGGCACTGGGGAGAATCTGGTCGGTGCCATACCGATTAGAACTTCCACAGTAATTAAGTACTATGCATGATGTTTTTCATGTGTAAAAACTATAATGGTATCACTCCAACCCTTCTTATGTGATTGATGTGTAAGAGGTTGATCTATATATAGATTCTCCATTTGAGAAGAATCTGATACGTGTGCTGGGTCTCAGTGAGAAATTATTACGAGGAAAGTCTATGCTGTTAGTTCACGTGTTATAGAAAAATGGTAATGTTCAAGAGGAAACAAGGGAAATAGAATAAAAAATGAGAGCTCAATGGACCAATATATTGGGCACAAAATCATTGAGTAGTTCAGGAGTGATGATTGAGGATGAGTTGTTATAAGGATGGGAGATTGTAAGATATCGACCTTTTCTAGAGTCATATCGAGCACGTTATCCAGTAAATTGTGATTTTTATATACCATTTACTTGGAGTAGTGTCTTGGTGTTAGTCTGGGTGAACTTTTAAGAAAAATAAAGGATAGTGGGCTATGAATGGATTACACATAGTTTGAAAGACTGTGCTACCAAACCATTAAAAGTGTTCCAAACTATACAGAGGAGTCAGCATGGTTTGCAGAAAATTTTTCAAACTGTTCTAATGATTAAAAACTGGGTAGTGGAGTTGGCACAGTTGCCGAAGGGTTTTTTAACCGTGTAACTCTGACCATGAAATTGTGCACGTGGTTTTAATATCTAAAAGTCTATTTTAAAACCATTTGAACCCCCACCCACAATACTCCCATATTTCAACTTTGGCTCTGTCTTGAAAAATTCTAGGTGTTATCAAATCCTTTCATATGGATTTCATGGAGTCCCAAACATTGTTCTTCGAGATTTAAAGCCCAAAATAATGATCTGATCTCATCATAGTTAGAGAATTTCATCTCGAGGATACTCTCGTTCTTTCCTCTACCATTCATAATTCTTTTCATGGAGTATCTTCCCCTTTTTCATAGATCTAAACCTATAAGTTATGATCTAGATCTAGTATTGTAGATCTAGATCTAGTTTTGAAAGATGTTGATACCTTTTAACTTAATTTTGGTTTTAGGGAATTATATCTGTAGTTTGATTGATGACATTGTGCTGCTCAGATTTTGGGGATTTCCATAGGGCTAACATCCATAAATAAACCTAATATGGTGGTTTAAATTGGACTCCTATAGTCATGATTTATGATATGTGTTTGAGTACTGAAATTTCTAGATTCCCTTGATAATTTAATTCCTAAATTAGATTTATTATAAATATGATTTTGACATGTGATTTGTTGTGGTGGTATATTGATGGTTGATGATGGATAAAATGAAGTGGTTTTCCAAAATTTTTATTTTGGAGATTTGATATTATTGTTGAGTTATTACATTGAATGTAGAAATATAAGTAATTGGTGGAAATTAATTATAGAAGGATTTTTGTCTTTGAATGATAATTTATTTTGAGAATTAGTTATGTGCCCTGATGTTATCAAAAAATAATTAATTAGGAGAATTAATTATGTGTCATGATGTGATTAAAGATAATTAATTGGGACAATTATTTATGACTTGATGATTTTGAAATGGATAATTAAGTGGGAATAATTAATTATGGAATAAAAATTTGTTTTATTGATTAATTATTAGATTAACTAATTAATGGGTGATGTGCTTAGATAATTGTTGAATTAATTAATGGACAATGAAATGTTTATGTAATCATTGGATTATTAAATGAATAATGTGGAAAATTATTGAAAATTAAATAATGACTAAATGGATTAGTTTTTATGGTGAAAGGCATGGAATCATATACCATCTATAATTTGGCACTCTAACATGGTGTTCCTCCCTAATAGTAATCCAAGCATATGATTATGGGGTGAAAGGCATGAAGACCTACACCATATGAGAAAAGGAGTGCAAGGCATGACATCCTACACTCATGAGGTTTTTCGTGCTCGGAATGAAGACATACTCCAAGTGATAAATGATAATTAATGATGATTCAAATTTGAAACATGGATTGAAATTGGAAAAATGTGATGATTAAATATTACAGGACATGGTGATAACAGTTTAAATTTTTCATTGTATTTATTGCTTCATAAAACTACATGCAATATATTTTTACTGAACTCAATTTAGACACCATTGGTGGTGGCCTAGTAAGTTTTAATAACTTCATATCTGAGACGCTTGATCAATACAGGAGTATACTATGTTATTGTAGGACATGAAAAGGGAAAGGCCAGGGGATGGATTTTTTATTGGGTTTGGTGCATGGGAGTGGGAACCAAAAGTGGGTTTGGACCCATTTTAGAGTTGTGGTGTCATTATTTTTAGTTGCATTGTAGATTCTTGGAACATTCATTATCATATCATGATTTACCATTCAGTTGAATGTTGTATTTTCTATTTTTGAATATCATATGTTGCAGATCAATTATTGTTATTTATATATGCTTATTAACTTGGTAAATGAAGGGTATAGTCTCCCCATGTCTGACATATCAGACCCTCGTAGCTAGTAGACACCCTATAGCATACAGGGAGGCATGTACAACCAGCTCATGGCACCGTTCAGCGGCATCTGGGTTAGAAATTCACACTAAAAACAATGAAAACACATTAATATTGTTTTTATACGTTAGTAAAATGATCCATAAGTAATTTTAAATGTTTATAAATCAACATCACCTAAATATGACATATGGTGTATCAAAATAATTGAAAATTTATTTTGACATGAAGGAATTAATCTCAAATCAAAATGTCACTTGATGTGACATGTATGACTCAAAGTGATTGTTTTAAGTTTAAGATGAAATTTTATTAAAAAATACAGGTGACATATTCATATAATTTTCATACATTATGGAAAAAAATCCATTAGTCATTTTGGTTGTGTATGAATCTACCACACCTCAATCTGACACACGGTGTAACCAATATGATCCAAAACATGCCTTTTTTTAAATTGAAATTTTTGTAAAAACACACAAGTGACATGATCAAAACCAATAAAGCACATTATTATTGTTTTGAAACATTAGAAAAATGGTACATAATTCATTATTGATGTGTAAGAATAAGAATAACCATAATATGATGCACGGTGTGCCCAGTATGACTCAATGTGTCCATTATGAGTCTAAAATTGACATTTTTGTTCAAAACATTTGTCACTCACTATAAAATAAGAATATTTCCTTGTATTTTCATAACACATTTGTAAAATGATTCAAAATTCATTTGGGACATGTAAGAATTATTCTCCCATCAAACAGACACATAATATGACATATATAACTCAAAGCGAATGTTTTCTATTTAAAATGAAATTTTAGTAAAAATGACATGTGACAAACTCCAAACTGATTAAATGGATTTATATAATTTCTATACTTTAGTAAAATGATTAATAATTCATTTAAAATGTGTTGGAATCATCTCTACCTCAATTTGATGCATGGTGTTATAGATATGACTACATCTGTACCCTTTTATTTGAAATTTATATTTTATTATTTTATTGTTTCATATTTTTGTTTAATTTATTTCTTCATAATAATTATATGATATTATTTTTTATACAGGTGGATTATTTTTCATTGTTTAGGGTGGTTTTTTCAAAAACAAATAACAAGAATAGGATTTTTTGAGAGGCAGTTGCGAGTTCCAAAGACAATGAAACAATGATGTTTTTTAAATGTTTTTGGATATTAATTACAAATGTAATTATACAAAACATTGTTTGAAATATATATAATATACATATTTTTTATATATGTTGCTATAAATTTTTTATAATAAATTGTGAGTGTGTAATCATATTTTTTTTCATATATGTGTATTTGTTTCAGTGTATTGTAATTTCAATAGCACGATACAATAATTGGGAATTTATCAGAACTAATTATCATGCTAAAAAAATCTCCCATTATCAGTTATAGAAATTTTTCACATAAAAGGTTTTATTATCAGCGATAAACTTTTACAGATTAAATAACACCATTATCAAAAAAATTGTACTATTAAATGGGTCATGTGCGCTTTAATAATCCTAAAAAATATTTTGTTTTTTATCGCTCATAAAGACAGGTTTTCATGCTATTGAAGGTAATATCCATGGTAGAGTGAGAGGATATCACATGGGGAGGATAAGAGGATAATAATCTATTAATTTGGTTGAATCAAATGGGTAAATGAATCAGGAACAATAATCACGGGGATTAGATAGTGGGTCGTCAAATATGGGCCTCGATGAAATTGGAGAAATAATGGGAAAATACCATGATTTTAGTGGAATTATAAATCTAACGCCATTTGGTGGCCACTAATCTATTAATAATAACTAATTATAATAATCTATTTATATTCAAAAAAATTATTATCGGTAAAAACAATATACCTTTCTAAATGTCATAGATGAACGATGCTATGTATTGGGACCTAGGGTCCATGAAACCACTTCCAAAAAATTTGTCTTAACACTGGTTTATTAGAGGTAGTTTATATAACCTACTCTAAAATAAATGTATTCAAAAAAATTATAATATATAGGTGGTTTCATGAAATAGAAGCTATTTTTTTATTTTAACATTTAGCGATGGTTTCATTTAAACAACTACTATTTATTAAAAAAATACCTTAATTTCGACGCCCTACCCCTATCTCTTCACCCCAAACTTCCCCCACACTTATTCTCCCCTTAGGGACCCTCGAACCCAAAACCCTTTTTCAAAGACCCCCAACACCCCCCCCCCCTTGATGACCCTCGACGATGACTAACCTTCATTTGAAGCCCTACCCCTCCCACTTCCCTCCCGGTCCCCTTATTTATGCCTGACCCAGACCCTTGAATCATAGTATTCCCATAGATGAAACCCAACCACAACCCCCTCCATGAAACCCTAACCCCAACCACCTACTGTTGACCCCTGACCCCTTAAACTCCCCTTGGTATCCCCAGACGCAGACCCCCTACCCATGCTGATCCCTGACCCCCGTACCGGTGACCACTATGACCATAACCCCCCCCCCCCCCCCCTTGATAGCTATTACAATGATCCCAATCCCCCTTGTTGGTGACTTCCATGAGCCTAGCCCTTTTTATGTGATCTTCATGTTCCCAAACCCCATAAAGGTTACCACCATGACCACAACTCCCATGACATCTACTTCTATGATCTTAAACCCCCCACCGACTACTACTGTGACCCTGAACCCTACTCCTTGACAGAGATCCCAATAGTCGACCGTTATCCCTTATTACTAGAGAGTGTGATCCCCAATCATGCGGTATAATTTTAATTTTAATTTATCTAATTTATAATTATGAATATGATTTAAATTTTTTTCCAACATCAAAATTAGAAGCATATGTTATGTGAATATAACATTAAACATATTTCTTGGGTGATCTGATTATTCTTGTATCATGATTATGAAAATTATTATGATTTATTATTTCTATTTTTTATATATATGTTTGATTATTTTTGGTATCTAATTTATAATCTTGTAATTTAATTATAATTTACCTTTTTTCATTTTTTTAATAATAAATATGATTTTTAAGTGATATATTATTATTTATTTTTAATATTGTAAAATATATATTTTTAAAATATTAAATATTAAATAATAGAAGAAAAAAATGTTATGCATGATCTAAAAATTCTATACTTGTATTTTAGCCATGTATATATATATTTTATTAATATAATTTTATGTTTGAGGTGGTGATCAATATTGACAATGTTGGTTAATGTTTAATTTTGATTGGACAAGTTTGACTAACGATTTGTATCTTTATATCTGATTGTACAGGGATAAGAGTGAAAATATAATACCCATGGATAAAATTTGGATTAATTAAACTCAAAAAACACCTCATTATGTCTAGGGAATAGAAGAATTGTAAGATTTAGAAAATGAAAACTGATCAGTGGATGGTAGAATAAAATGTTCTTGCCCTTGTATCAAATAAAAGTGATGTTTGAATTGAAATGAATTATATTATCATTTTATATTGAAATAGTTTAATAATATATATGAATGATGGATTCTTATAGTGAATAAAATGTTATGGAATGTTAAAATAAGGAAAATCCTATCAATGAAATACAATGTGACCCACCCGAGGAGATTTCTCTTCATGATTGTATAAATGATGCATTTGGATTTACATGATACAATTTAAATTATTTTAACAATTCAATATAACCTTTAGTTGATCCTAATAATGTTAATGTTTCTCTAAACATCAATGATAAAAAAAATTCCTTTTGAATTAGCTGAAGATGGGAAAAAAGAATTGTAATAAGGGTGTTCCATGTATTGGAAGTTGTCTTTTCTAATTTAGTAGTTTTATATCAAGTGTCTCTGTAGAATTACTGACAATGAAATGTCCATGATATTGGAGTATCATAGTAATGAATTTTGTGACTCTAAGACCCAGTCATCATTCTATGAGATGAATAATTTTATAAAAATAAATGGAAAATAGTATATAATGAAAAATACTTGAACGAATGATTTCATGAGTCAATGGGGAGATGAGTCCAATAAATAAGAATTCATATTATTTCATACATGGAAATAGAAGTCAATGAAAATAAATGAGATTATAAATCAATTCATCACCATAAATAAATAGAATAAGAATAATCTTGAAAAGGTATTTCATTACATTATTTGAAACTATGGTTACAATGATTATTCAGGTCGTCTAAGACTGTATACGACATGATGTGGCATTCTCATGATAGTAAAAATTAGTTGATGAGACGTCCGAATAAAACAAAATCATGGATGATTTTTATCCATTATATCCAATTTTTTATTTAGATCCTAATAATTTATGTTTTGGATTGGATTATATGGATTTAATTTCTTTTGGATATTTAGGTACTAATTATAGAATTTGGCTAGGTTTTTGGAACCCATTTAATCTACCTCTTTTGATGTGTATGAAGAATACTTATTTGTATATATTTATGTTTGTTACTGAGAAGAAAAATTCATGTAAATGACATTGGTTTATACTTTAATTATTTAATCAATTAATTGTGAGAATTATGAGATGATGCTATAGAAAAATACAATTGTTCAATGAGAAAACAATTCCAAATGTATGATTATTTAATGTGTACAATAGGTAAATTTCATGGAAAATGAAATTTATTCAGTTGAAACACTCATACCAGTTTGGATTATGTAGTTTTTAATTTTGATTTTTAACCTCATCATTTATCTCATAGTAGAAAATCTTGTTTTATGTGTCATCATTGATTTCTTGATGCTTCTCATAGATTTACCTAAAAAAGACAATATTAAATAGAGATATTGAATTGATTAATCCACTAAATGTATTTTGTGGTTCAAAAATCATGGGACAATTACTTAATGTAATTGAATAATTCGGAAAATTTAATCAGTTTAAAGAAGGGTAAAATGGTATGAGGTTCAATATGTGAAGTAGATGGAACAACAAAAAATAATAAAATGGATATTTTATTTAAACTAAATTTTTGGGTGTTTAATATAAAATTTCATAATCTTGATGTAATGAATATTTAGAATAATGTCTGTGAAAATGTAATTTTAACATTTTTTAATGAGGAGGGTAAATCAAAGGTTCACCTTGATGATTTTAAGGATGTGGATTCAGTGACTATAAATCATGGTTTGTGGGAAAAAGAAAATGTAATGTATCCTTTGAATATTTTTACAAAGAAAAATCATGATAATGACATGTTACTTCAAACGTAAAAAATTGTAAAAGTTTCATATAGATATTAAGGTAACATATCTATGTGTGTTTACATAAAACATAAAAATTTATATGGATGAAAAGTCACGACTCACATATTTTTATAGAGTAGTTATTACTATTGGCATGTATAATACATTACCTAAAAAAGTAATTGTGGTTATATTTGAGTTTTGTAAATTTTTAGAGTTATTTGTAAAAAAACTCTTAATCCAAATAATCGTGATATACATCAATAAATAATTATTTTGATTCTTTTCATTTGGAGATGTTATTTCTCCCTTCATTATATAGTGTTATGATTAGTTTGACTATTCCTTCAGATAAAGAAACCAAACTTGTTTTATCGGTACAATATCAATGGATGTATTAAATTGATAGATACATTGATATATATATATTTATTTATTTATTTATTTATTTTAATTGGAGAATTAATTTTTTTCAAATCCTGGTGTAATTGTTTAATATATTTCATATATTTTATCAACTGGTACATTGGCCCTTTAAAATCATATGTGAAGAATATTGTTCAAACAAAAGGCTTTATTTCTAAAGGTCACATAGACATTTAGTGATTGAACATCTATTTTATGTATTTGGATGGTATTGAGACTAGATTTCATAATGCTAGACATGGTGATGAAATCTACACTAATTCTCATTATAAAAACCAGTCATTGTTATTTAAAACTACTAGATAACAAATTTCAATGGTGTAAAATATTACATTGAATAAATTAGAGTTTCTAAAATCATGTAGATAAATTCCATGAAATAGTATTATTGTAGATCTATTTATTGATGAATTAGGATTGAAAACAATGAGGCAACTAAGGGGTTGAGCACGAAATGAGAATGAATTAATAAAAGATGTTAATAAGGATATTTTTTAATGGTTCTCCCATCATTTATGTATATACTCATATTTATATTATTGAAGTTTATTTATTTCATCTCTAATAAAAGTAAAACCATATATTTTTTTATATATAATGAGAGTTGAAAATGATGTTGAAATATCAAATGATTTGTAGTTTTTGGCTCATGGTTCTCCACGTTAGGCTAAAATATTCGATGCCTGCAACATTTTTGTATTCCAATTTAGTACAATTTATCATGAATAATTGTTCAAAACAAAAAATAGTTGTATATTTACACTTATAGAGGAGGGATACTATAGAAAGATTAAAGATATAGTTAAATTAAACTATCATACCGAGTTTTTAGTTTTCCTATTCAAATGCGGGTGGTTTAACATTAATAGGAATATAATGAAATATTTGATACATTTTAATTCTATAAAATTACATCACATGATCCATAAAAGTGAGAGTCCAGATAATGATTTATTTATCTTGGTATTACAAGTGAAGATGGTTTATAACATGGGTGTTAAAATATATGATGCTTAGAGGGTTGTTATATACATAAAGTAGTGATATTTATATGATATGGGCGATGAATATTAATTGGTAATTTGTGACATTGATCTCGTCAACAAAAAATAATTGAATATTTTTTTCCTGATAAAATCAAAACAATTGATCTTTCAAGAGATGGATGATAATGAAGTACTCGTCGTAATTGACGTCGATAATAATGAAAATAATTACTATGGAGATAATTTAATGTATAAATTGTTGATTAAAATATTTTACAATTTCCCATTGATAAGTGTTTTCTAAATATATTAATTGTTATATTATTATTTTTTGTTTTTTATGTTTATAATTATTTTAAATATAATATATAGAAAAATTTGATTAAATTAATTCCAAGAATAGAAAAATTTCACGATCCTAGTTGATCAGCATCTCAAAGAACACCACAACTAATGTAAACATCAGTTGATCCGAGTG
Source organism: Viscum album (assembly GCA_963277665.1). Lineage (NCBI taxonomy): Eukaryota > Viridiplantae > Streptophyta > Magnoliopsida > Santalales > Viscaceae > Viscum > Viscum album. The sequence goes on along the minus strand of OY728164.1, from coordinate 1,140,448,879 downwards.
ATTCTTTTGTACCAGAGACTACTAGTAAGCTAGAAATTTCTCTAGATTCTGTTTGTATCCCACCATCCGATTCACCTCCAGTGATAGAGCAGTGGGTCACCCCTCAATCTAAGAGATATTAAATAGTTACCGTTACTAGTATGTATTTCATTATATAAGAAAAACTATATATTTAATTAATTGTATTTTTTTAAAAAAGATAAATAATACCGTATAAGGGATACAAATATGAACACAAAAGATGTATGGGACATAAAGAACTTCTAGATTATTGTTTTATTTGACTAGTTTGGGGTTCCTACCGGTGATGCTACCAGAATATATGGGAATATTCTTATGAATCTTGCTTTGAAGGTAATATTTCCCATTAATTATAATTATTATAGGAATAATCCAATATCATGGTTAAATTGGGTATTTGATAGTCAGGTATATTTAATATTAATTTAATATACCTTGATAACTAATTTAAAATAAACATGTAATGTTTTTTAATATACTAATAAAGTTTTATGTTATTATTTGTAGATATTTTTCCATTTTTATGTCGCTCTCTCTATTTCATAGATATAGACTTTGAAATTTTTGGTCAAGAAATGGAGAGATTTTAAATGAAGATTATGGAATGAGTTTGATGGCAGATCTCTATGCTCATGATAGATGTATTAAAATGGAATTTATTTGTCGACATTAATAAAGATGAATATAATGAAGAAAATGAATATTTTATTGTATATTAATAATTGGAACACCACAAAAATATAATTTTCTATAATTTTTCTATTTTCTTGAATTATATAAAAAACTATTCTGAATCATGGGAAACAATTTTGTCCTCAAACCACTATGTCTAAATGTTTTCAATGAGAAAAAAACTATTCCATTTTGTATTTTATTCATTTTTATTCATTTAATTTCATTATATTTAATGGTTTTTCCTAACTCATTTATAGTTTTTTATAAATGTTAATGAATTAGATAACTTTTTTCTCTAAACAGATATGTGTTTTATAAGGAATAGGGAACCTGATGGCATTTTGTAAATGAACCTACAAAATAAGATTGAGTAAGTAATTTTCATTACTATTTCATGCTATTTCATTAATATAAAAATATATAAAAAATTTATTATAAAACAACACTCCTTAGACTAAATTTAATGTGGCCAACTACATGGAACAAATGATTCCAAATTGGAATTATTTGATACATCTAGCTGGCCCAATATAATTAGGGTTAAGGCTTGTTTTTTTGTTATAATTTATTATTCATTATTATGTTATTATAGTCATAAAATAACAATGAATAACAATAAAAAATTATTATTTATATAATATTTTGAAGTTTAGATAATTTAAAAAAACATTGTAAATAGTTATGTATTGACAAATTAAAATGAAAGAATTCTCGGATACAAATCACTTCACAATCATCATTGGATTTCTAGAATGGGGCAGTTGAAATTGTTTTAGGGATGAAGCATCCTCAAAATTTCTGGGGGATGAGTTTTGGTTCAACTCCATAAACTATCTTCGGTAGGGTGTGATCATCTGTAACTTATACAACCAATGTGGGTTTAATTAGTTCTTTTGATTAGGAATCACAAATAGAAATTCCATAATTGATAGAAAAAGTGATAGAAGAGGAATCTTATAAGAAAACATAAGATTAATGGTTGTCAAAAATAGAAAATTATTTAGTTTCTATATTTCAATGGATGACCATAATGATCCTATAGAAATTCACCATTATTATATCCCATCATATTTCAGTGAATTATAAATTCCCTAGAGAATTCACACATTTTAAATGAACACATAAAACATTGAGAAATAAAAATAAAATTACACTTTTATATAAGATAGACAGACCTTGATTCATAATGACCACATATTGTGCTATAATAATATGTGGATGAATCCAACATGTCAAAAATGGCATATAGATCAATTTTTTTTTTCAAAACAATATGAGCTCATTTTTGTGATTTTTACTCAACAAATAGTTTGTAAATGTACAAAATATTTTAAAAACATTTTTGATGGAGTCCAAACTAGGGAAAAATTTATTTATTTACCTAAAATAAAAGTATAATTATTATATATTTATTTATGAAATATAGGAACTAAAAGAACATCATTCCAATTTATCATTTTCCCGTAATGTTTGTAAATGTGTTTTTAGTGTTTTAAAACACCAAAGATTGCATGGAATGGTTACAAGAATATAAAAACAATATCATATTTTTTAAATAATGGAAATCTACAATTGAGTTATTTTTCATGTGTATTTATTGATGACACATAAATTTTATGTGTAGTGTAATCAGAATGACAAAATAAACACTTTTTAAATATACTAAAACCTTTTAAAACAAGTATCGGTGGTCAAAAATAGGAAGAAGATATTGGATTTCACTCAAATAAGATGAAAATAACCATATATTATTTTTTTAAATTTAGTAACGGATGTCACATCCTTATAAGTTATGGTTTTTTGGGGATGTATATAAACACATTTTTAGTGTTTTATAAGACTAAAACTTGCATGTAATGGTTAAAACAATATTTAATGACCTCAGATTGATGGGAAATAAGGGGATTCCACTATTGAGTTATTTATGATATTTTATTGAGGACAACTCAACAATCCTACACGTTGTGTGGTTGTAATGACTTGGTAAACACTTTTTAAAGGTACTAAAGCCTTTAAAAACACATGTCGAGGGATAAAAAAAGGAAAAAATTGGTCATATTTCACTGAAATAATAAAAAACATAGATTTATTTTTGAAATATTTGAACATATGAAACATCATTCTAAGTTAATTTTGTTTTCCAGGATGACTATAAACATGTTTTTAGTGTTTTAAAACACTAAATCGTCCATGTAATAGTCAAAAGAAAATAAAAAGACCTCATATTGAATTAAAATCATGGTAAAACAACTATTGAGTTATTTTTTACATGTACACGTAAAAAAACACAAATCGGATGTGTAGTATGGTCAAAAGGACTTGGTAAACACTTTTTAATGGTACCAATGCCGTTAAAAATGGGTGTTAAGCGGTCGAAACAAGGAATTTTTTTTTGATTTCCAATAATTTATAAAACAACAACCATATATTGAATTGGGAAATTTAGGAACTAATGGCAAGTCATTAGTAGTTATAATTTTCTTGGGATGGTAGTGAATGGATATTTAGTTATTTAAAACACTAAAACATGCACAAAATGGTCAAAACCATGTAAAATAACCTCATATTGATGAGAAATCATAGTAAATGAACCTTTGAGTTATTTTTGATGTATACGCATAGAATACATTTCAATCTGATAATATTTTTAGTTAGAATGACTCGGTAAACACCTTTTAGATGTTCCAAAGCATTTAAAAACATGTGTTGATGGTGGGGGGATGGTGGTGTGGGGGTAAAAACTAGGAAAAAGATGTTGGATATCACTAAAATATTATGAAAAAAACCATATATTTATTTATGAAATTTATCAATGGGAGTCACATTGTTCTGAGTTACCATTTTCTTGAGAGGGTTGTAACTACGTTTTTAGTGTTTTAAAACACTAAAATCTGTGTGTATTAGTAAAAACCTTATAAAATAACCTAATATTGGTGTGAAATCATGAGATTTTAATTTTTTTTTTATTTTTTATGTTTACACATAGACAAAACGTTAATCTAATGTGTGTTGTGGACAAAATGACACATTAAACACTTTTTAAATGTACCAAAGCTTTTAAACACCTGTGTTAGGTGGTAGAAACCTATAAAATGATATATTATTCCCCTAAAATTATAGTAAAATGACCAAATATTTAATTTTTAAATGTATGAACTAGTAAAACATTATTCCATGTTATGGTTTTCCCGTGATGTCCATAAAAAAGTTTCTAGTGTTTTAAAACCCAAAAATGAGTGTGTCACATTCAAAACCATAAAAAAACTTGATATTGACATGAAGTCATGGAAAAACCATTTTTAAGGTATTTTTTATGTGTACTCATAGACAACGCATAAATACGATGCAAAGTGTATTCCAAATAACTCGTTAAGATCTTTTTAAAGGTACTAAGTCCTTTAATAATATGTGTTGGGGATTAAATCCAAGAAAATGATTATCTATTTCCCTGAAATCAATAAAAAATGACCACAGATTGATTTGTGAAATTTAAGATCTAATGAAACCTCATGACAAGAAATAGTTTTCATGACATGGATATAAATGTGTTTTTAGTGTTTTAAAAGACTAAAACGTGTGTGAAATGATCAAAACCATAGAAAATGCCATAATATTTACATGAAATCAAAGAACAACAACCGTTGAGTTATTCTTATGGTTATGTGTGTAATATATGTCAATATGTCATGAATTGTGGTTAGAATGACTCATTAAAATATTTTGGAAGGTACTAAAGCCTTTAAAAAACATAGTTCAGGGGGTCAAAACCAGAAAATTGATGTCAGATTACACTAAAAATTAGAGGAAAATAGCCATATATTAATTTGTGAAAAGAAGGAATGAAAAAAATGTAATTTTGAATTATAGTTATCTCGAGTTAACTAGAAACACTTTTTTAGTGTTTTGAAACACTAAAATGTGAATATAACGGTGACACCATGATATTTTAAATGAAATAGTTTTTTTTTAAAATAATTTCATTTCGTTGATGTCTTACATTAAAATAGCCATATTTTAAAAGTATGTTTTACACTTGTAAAATCGATTTGAAAAAAGGAAAGGTTTTAATAAAAAAACTATTTAAATGTGCACAACTTTGTTTTATAACAGTAAATAAATACATCACACATTTTAGAATATATTAATGATATTATATATATATATATAATATTTAGTCTAAAGATTAACATTCATAATATGTGTTTTTAAGACATAATATACGGACAAATTCATTTTTATGCATAAAAGAAGTATTTTTCATAAAAGGAAATTCTGTCGAATTTTGATGGAAAACTTGTCAAAAAAGAATTTTTTGGAACATTGAATAATTTTATTTGTAAAAATAAACTTTTTATTTGAAAAAAATATAACAAATTACTTCAGATTAATTTTTAGTATTTTACTAATATGCTTCATGTTTCGATGAATTGTCTAAAATAATGAATTTTAATTAAAAATGGCTTTTTCATCCAAATAATTTATAGTTTTAAATTATATCTTTTTTTTGATTTAAATTATAATTATATCAGGTTTTTATAATTTAATCCAATTTAGGTAATTTGGATCAATTTTTCATTGAATTTGAATATAAAAATATTTCAATCTTTTGTATGTTTTCACATTGAAAACCAGTTTTCTTGCACCATCTATGAGATTAATTTAAATTCAATGTTATCCCCTCATATTTTTTAATTTTAATACATATATTCTATAATTTTTAATCATAATGTCTAAATTTTCAAAATAGGTCCATTTTATTTTTTGTTAATTTGAATAGTAACATTGGTAATTTTTGTTACCATGATAAAGGGAAATATTTGAAAACATGGATTAAGGATATAGTGATATTGATTAAAAAATGACCACAACATTTTCCCAAATGATACTGGATTAATTTAATTTTACCCTTTAAACATCAGGTTTTTAATTTAATAATTTAATGGATACTTTTCTTTAAAATGACATGGATTTTATTAAAGTCAATCAGAGAGGCAAAATTTCACACTCTATCTTCTGATAAGTATAATATTTTTATTATGTGGTTAAATAGATTATATTACCAACTATATATATTATAATGAAATATAATTTTGTTATACATGTCATTTAAATTTATATTTAATATTTAGTGATGAAATAATTATAATGAATAGTTGTATAATGATGATACAATAATTATTCAGTTAACGAGATACTCAATTTAGTTATGTTAAAAATTTCAAAATAAATATAATTTGAATTATTAAAGTGATCCAATAATTTTGTAGGTTAATATGACATATTTTGGTTTTTTTAAATTAATTGGATCGATGTGATTATGTTGTAATAATTTAATTAATGTAAATGTAATTATTATTTTCAAAATTTACATTAATGATATTTTATGAAAATAATAATTTATTAAATTATTTTCAAAAACTAAAACATATTTAAAAATTTAAAAAATGGCCTTAAATGTTATAAATTATTCATTTATGATTTAATTGACTTAAAATATGTAAAAATTATAACCTTAATTTTTGAATAATTTGTAACCTTAGTTTGAATTAAAATATTTTATCTAAGGGTCCAACAAAATGATAAGGTTTAAAATAAATAAAACATGTCTAAAATTTATATTTTGAGGATATTAAAACGTTATCATATCTTTTATTCCAATAAATTGACTTTTTGTGGTATTTTTATTATGATTTAGTTTCTAATAAAGCAATCTTTTGAGAAATTTCAATAGTGCCCCTCACCTCTCTTATAAAATGGAACCTCTTCTTCTATGTTATTCACACTTCAAACCATATTTGGCTTTACCAAACTCTAAAAAATTATCCTCAAACTAATCTAAATTAATTCTAGTATCATTAATTTTTGGAAAAAAATCCAACCAATGAATTCCTTTTGTGAAAATCAAAAAGAGATACCTGAATAAGAGGTAACATTCATCAACAAACATTTTGGTTTTATTTCTTCCTTAAACCCAATAAATTATTTTTATTTAATTTTTGACCAATAAAATTTGTATAATAAATATAATTATATTTTGTTATACTATTTTTTATACCTACACTCACACACACTACCATCAAATGGGATATGCAATAATCGTTCATTTGTACGACAGACAAAAGCTTTGCAAACCAATATCATTTCATCTTCCATTGAAAAATTTCAAGGTTGGAAATAATGGTGTAATATCTGTTTTTATATGATATAAATAATATTAACTCTTTATTTATTATTATTAAATTATTATTTAATTCATACCTTCTTGCTATCTATTTTTTGTAAACATGATAACATCATTTATGGATGTGTGGACTACAACCTCATCAAATCGATGTGATTATTTCACACATTAAATGAAATTTATTAAGGATATATTTAGTGAATTTAAAATATATATATGACATAATAATTAAAATTTAATGAAATTATATATATAAAAATATGTTATTTTAATCCTTTATCTCAATACGATATGAAAATGGAAACATCGTTCAAGTGTACGTACGACCTACCATCCACATGAACGATGTGTTTCATTTTTTATATCTATATTTTATAGATTATTATAACTAAATATATACTGAATATATATTATAATTATATCATCCTTATTATTCCTTATATTATGAAATCATGATATAAGTAAGAGTACCAAATATATAAATATTTAAAACACATGCAAAAAACAGTTAATACAAGAAACGTAACAATAACATGGAATTTAAAATAAAAAGTTAATAAAAGGTCATAATTAAATCATATATGGTTTGATATAATTTAATAATGTTTTTAATAGATGTATAATAAAATTATATTTATTATATAGGAGGTTTTAATGAGTATGAAATGAGCTGAGACATATAGTAATGGTTTTATAATACCACTTTTATTTTGTTGAGATATTTTCTATATTACCCAGATATTATTATTTTGAGGTGAATATAATATATTATTAAATGAATTTAAATTATTTCATGATATTAAAATTTTCAATTTATGTTACTCTTTTACGAGACTCAAGATACCGAAGTTACTATAATAGAAATAGATTTTATCGCATTTTTATTTTTGTTGAAAAAATGCCTAATAACAACTCATTTATGTTGTGTGGTGTATATAAAGTACATTAATGTATAATATTAATACTATTCTAATAGTTTATGTTTATTTATATATCCATTTTATTATATCTATTTGTATGGGGGTTTACGGTTCCAAAGTTACAAAATTTGTAAGGGAATTTTGTCTCAATTTTTCTTCTTTGAGACACATGTTATGTTATGAACATATACGCATTTAAGAAGGGTGTATAATTTCCTTCAAAATGATGTATCACAAATATAATTATTTTAATCATATTAAATGTTTTAGGATATTTTATTCCCACATCGGTCAAAAATATGTGTACCATTGAACTAATGTTTTCTAAAAAATGATTTAGAAGTGTTTTAAATACTATTTTAAGAGTTTTAACGGAAAATTATCCCAAATATGTTTAAAATGGTTTTAAAATCAATATTTATAACATTTTAAGGTAATTTTAAATTATAAAGTTTTGTAAAATGTTTTATGATCTAAAAAGCGTTTTAAAAATTGAATGAATATTTTAGTTCAGAATTATTTTCATGTGATCTTCTAATTTTTTTCCATATTTGATATAATTATTTGATGTTACTTATCCATTAATGTGGATATTATTCAAGTTTATTATACCTAATGTTCCTATGGTTTATTTATGTTTATGATGGAACCCATTTCTTTTTCATGAGTTATGTTATGATGAAATGTTTATGAAACTCATTTCTTTTTATGTGTTCGGATATGATTTATGTTTTTATGGAACACATATGTATAGTTTTCATTTTGTGATTTTTGGGAACTATATATCACTCTAACACATTGGGTATAAATTTATATATCATGATATATACACTGATGGAATGGGGAGTGAACTCAGTTTAGTAAATGTCTATGTCTACTAAGATTTTTTGGGAGTTAACATTGACTACAGAGATGATCATGGGAGTGAATCATGAGTACCAAGATGGTATGGGGAGTGAATCTATTCAACTAAGATAACCTTTAAAGTTATTCATTGAGTTCTATGGATATCATTTTATATAGGTTTTTGTATGCCACAATTTCATGTATTATTCCTATGACATTCTTTTACGGCATATATTCTTTATTCCATTACGATTCATGTCTTATGAACTACTAATATTAAAATAAATGATTCAGGATTATGAAATGTGAAATGAATTTTTTTCTTGTTAATGTTTTTCTCCAAATTTCATACCCTTATGCTCATGATATACTAATAAATAATCCATGTTTACCCTTACTAAGAATATATTCTCTCCGTTTTCTCATTTTTTCGCATGGTTATAAATAATGGTTGTATGTTTGTTTAATAAAGGGGGAGATATTTGTGGGAATATTTTATGACCTTTCTCTAGAATAGAAGTTTATGTTCCATGTTTTCAAAGGCACTAAACGATACCTGTCATGAGGAATGTGGGTGTGTAATGTATTGGATATTCCTAAAAAAATTATCTATATATGAAAATACAATATCATTATAGGAATGGGTAAAATAATAGAAAAAACCTAATAATGATGTGAAATCAAGGAAAGCAACCATTTTGTTATTTTTGATGTGTACCCATAGACTACACAACAATCCAATGTTTAGTGAGTTAATAATGACTTAGTAATGAATTTTTAAATGGACCAATGCCTTTAAAAACATCTATCTAGATGTAAAAACTATGAAAGAATTTCATATTTCGCTAAAATTAGATTATAGTGACAGTAGATTAATATTTGGAATGTAGGATCTAACAACATGTCATTTCAAGTTACATTTTTCTAGGGATAGTCATAAATGTATTTTTTTTGTGTTTTAATTTACTAGAACATTTGTGTAATGGTAAATCCCACAGAAAACAACCTCAAAATGATGTGGAATCTTGGTAAAAAACATTGTCTAATTTTTAAAATATAGGAAATGATGTGATATCAATGTCTTTAACAATATAATATAAATTTCAAGAACACAACGCATCCATTTATAAAAAATTAGAATATTTACTTTTCCCTTTTTAGTTTCATGTATTTAATAAATTTTTAAATATATAATTTTATGATTTCAAATGGTTTTTAGTGATATATTATTTTATTTATGGTAAAATGCTTTCTGTTTTATTAATAAAATATCAATTTTTTGTGCAACACTCTGAATATATTTTGGGATTTTTCTCCATCACATTTATTTTATTAAATGTTCAAGTTCTTGTTGTACGTGGCAGATGTTAACAATTTGTAGAATGTTGACCATTATGATCTATGGAATTATTTAGAAGGTATTAATGATGTTTATTAGGTTCTATAGTGTATTTTAATATTATTAACTATTCTACTGAATTTTTTATTTATTATGTTTAGTTTTATTTTTTCTTTTCATTTTTGTTATAGTTGGTAAGACGATGTAGTTAGTTTCAAATGACGAGATGATGTGGAGGAAGAAATGTAGTACAATTTTTGGGGTGAAATTTTATTAGGAAATGGTTTTTCTTTCACATATTCTATATGTATATATTGATGACAGGGGTATCAGATGAATGAGGTATGAGTTGAACGAGGTATTTGTCGATAAGGGTTAAGCAGACAATGGATGTTTGTATATATGACCATAGATGTAGGATGCATGTATGATGTGTTTATAATATATCAATGTTTTAGTGTTTTCCATGTCATTTTATTATATTTTTTGTTTTTAATTAAAAAATTTACAATAAAAAAAAATAATCTCTTAGTTTTTAGTGTTATTTTTTATTAACAACTTATATGTAAATTAATGGAAATTCTATTTATTAATGATTACTTTAATGACTACTAAACATAACAATAGGTAAATATAGCTACCTTTAAATATATTAGAGTTTTTTAGTTTCATTTAATCTATTTTTTTGGTTAATTACATTAATATTACCCTCACTAAATAAAAACAAAACCACCAGTAAATGAAAAAAATGAGACATACCGAAACTGCTACTTAGTTATTGGTAATGCTGCTAAATGGATATAGATATTGAGATATGTGGTGGTTTGTATAAATACTGCTCTACTGTTAGGCAGTCCTTGAATGGTCTTTCTCTATGTCATGTTCACAATGCTATAGACTTATTTTATAAACATGACCATGGGTCTTCTTTAATGTCATTCCATTTTATATATTTTAATTTTACATTTATATATATTTTCTTACAAGTGTTGAAATCATCAACCCTATTACTTTCATAAGAATAAATCCTATTTCTTCCCCATCTCATCTAACAACTATTTCATAGCCCACATTTTACTCAAATACTGCAATCAGACCTAAATCAAACTACCCGAATCTATATCAAACTTCCTCCCCCTCACCCAAACTAGTCATGTTGATTCACCATACCGCCCAAAACCCTTTCAAAAATCATTCCTCATTCACCTTAACTAGATTCAAAAACACAACAATGAACTTTTTCACTACCTCCTATACGACGATGGAGAATAAAAGAGTAGAGGGATGATAGAGAAATAAATAAGAGGTGATATAGGATAGAGAGAGCGTGTTTGTGAAAACCATTTTCATTTTTACTATATCTAACATTTGTATCACAAATGTTAAAAACTTATTTTATACCATATTTTCCAATGTGTTTCATTTAAATTAATTTGACATGTACACCATGCTTTTTTAATACATACATTAATCGCACTATTTGTTTTCTAATTTAATTATCCATGGAACCCTTGTGTATGGTTATCCTAATGCCTAATTACTATTTATGCGTCTTGTCTTTTAAAAAATATCATTAAATTAACTATCACATATCATGATTTTCCTAATCCCATCATTAATCAGTTCTAAACATAAATTGCTTATGAAAGGGTAAACTTTATTAGTAATAGAGAAAATCATTTATAAAGGTCACTTTTATCAGTGCTAAAAAAACAATTGATAATGTTGTACCCTTTACAAGTGATTAATTTAGGACAGATAGAGTTGTAACTTTTTATGAGGGATTCTAGGGGTTTCCTAATCTTACGGGGGTTTCTTAGTGTTATAGTTTCTTCACCAAGAAAGATGAATCATGCCTTTTTTTATCTTATTTATTTTGATGATTCATCTGCTTCATTCTTCACAAGATGAATATATGGATCAGGATGGTTTTCCAGCCATCGTAGCTTGTAGAGGGTGGGGTTTGTGGAGAAGTCCTTTGGTATATGGGAAAAAACAAGACACCGTGAGTTTTTTTTTCCATTGCATATCTTATCCCAGTCAGGGTACCTGAGTATTCCACCAGTTCACAATTTCCAGGGTCCTATCAAATTCAAGAATGTGTGGATACCACTGTGGAGGGAAAACTGATTAAGAAGTTAAATTAGAGGTATTGTTCAGGGTTCAGTAGTGGCCTGATTGATCCTACATTCAATTCGTATTATTAATGGTTGGGTGTTGGGTTTCAACTGGTCATCGTTGGTGATGGGGATGTTGACCTGCGTGTGTTTAGTGGGTGACATCTGCATGGTCGTGCATGGTGCAATCTTGGATATGATGTTTTGTAGTAGGGAATGACAGGATCAATTATTATGGCATCAATGGGGGGGGGGTCATCATGGCTTATGTTGAGGCTCACATCAGGTAATGATGCAACATTGGAAAGTAAAAGATCAGTCTAGGGTTTATGCATTGGTTTCCAGTTTCCTTTGAGCTTCTAGATCATCACTTTATCGGGCCATTGGTCCTTTTTTTAATTTGGGTCAATGGGAATGTGGTCTTTTTTTCATTTATTTTTTTTCTAGGACTTTGTTCCATGACTTATAGTCCTTTCCACATTTTATGGGTTTCCTACCATCCTAGTCAATAAGGGTTTCTCTTTTTTTCTTTTTAATAATGGGATATTTTGTTAAATCATTTCAATATATAAATATATACAATTATATAAACATATAAAATTATATATGTATATATATAAATATATAAATATATATAATTATATAAAATATTTATAAATATATTTATCTATAATAACAATTATTATTATTATTTTGAATAGAAACCCTAGTCAAAATATACAAATAATGAATTTCCCAACATTGCCCTCCCCCTTGGGGTTTCTCCATGCCCTGGGGTGGAAATGATAACTACAACCTGATGAGTTAAAACTATCCCCCCACAATGCCCTGCATTGTCGAGGTGATAAATCACTTGACATGAAATTACATCGTTTAAAACAAGCAATTAGTTGTAATCAAACACTGGACATGACATCCACAACCCGCAACACTAACCTTGGGAAACCCCATTGGGGCCATAATTAGAAATATATATATATATATATATGATTTTAGAATAATAAAAAACTATTTATTATATTTACAATTTTATATACTTATATATTAAAAGATATTAATAATTATATGTATATATATATATATAGATTAATAATTATAAATATAAATAATTATATATATTTTTATATTTTTAAATATTATTTATAATTAGATTAGGCCTGAGTGATTGTAGGAAATCCATCCCACACACACAAAATTTATTATAAATATGTATAGAACAACAATATTGAGAAAGAATGGGTTGAAAATGCATGAAATTCCAACAACAACGAAAATAAGAAACTAGTTTCTCCTACATTTCCTATAACCCAAATTCCTAATATATCGACCTATATCCTTTTGATTTTTTCTTATATTCCATGAAGTGGTACTTTGAAATGTCTTGGGTTTATCATCGATGATAAATCCGAGGATCCCCCTTGAATGTTGTTGCTCCTATATTTCAGTTAAATATCTTGAAAATCCAACTGTGGATTATCCCGTAGCCGTCATTAATTTTATTTACTACAGTTTTTGGACTATAAGATAATCAATTTATCCAAAAAAATGCCAATTCCATTTCGGAGAATGATTCATGAAGATATAAATCATACCATCTTGTTATATCTCCTAACATATGTGGGGTAACTTTTACACATAGAATATTCCAATGGGGTCTTGAAATTATTTTTCCTTGCATGTACACATTCCATGTCCATGGAATTTTCAAATGTTTCCATGGAGATATTCAAAAGATCATAAAATTTGGATGGGTAATCGCATTCTAAAATTTCTATTACATGAGAGCTCATAATCCTACAACACATTCCCCTAGAGCCAACCCTACCTCTCAGGTGTCATCCTCTCTTCCACTTCTTGGGAAGATGCTAATTTCTATCTTGATCATCTATGATCAATGTTTCATATCCATCAAGATCATTAGTCCCAATCAGAGCATCATAATCCTGGACAACACCCATGGAATAATAAAATATTATCTATGCAATTGTTAGAGGTCATAACATCAACAAAGACTATTTTCCCTCAATAGCATGAGAGGCACTCTAATCAAGAGGATGAGATAGTCCATATAGAGGAGATATATCATCCAAAGAGGATGATCTATCAATGTGTGCCTTGAGGTGCAATTCAGATCTTAAGAATATTCCTTCATTAGTATATTGATCATGAGATTTGAGAAGTCACCTTAAAATTCACTCTATATCTTGCCAACACAAGGAGAAGGATTAGTGGCTGGTGTGGATTCAACCATCCGAACTTGTTGAAAGAGACATTGTTTTTGGAAATTACATGTAGAGGAATGTAAAATAATGCATAGCCAAGATAATTTGTACCATAATTCATCCCAGAGGAAAGAAACCTATTTTATTAGGGTTAGTAAGATTCATTCCTATATCATTATTGATAGATTAATCACCATTTCCCTAAGAGTTTACAATAGAATGAAGTTGATGATATATAGAAAAATACTTTCTTTTTACTGCTTCAACATTATATCTAACATCACCCTTCACAACCCAGTCAAACTTAACATCCATCAATGATAAGTCATCCAAATCACTATATGACATCCTCGCCTTTTTATTCACACCCATCTATATCATTAATAGTTTTATTACCCTTCCAGGCCAAAGGACCAGAACTCTAAACAAACAACTTAAATTTTCATTTGTCCACTTGGTGACCAAATTTTTTACAATTATTACATTTCAAACTTATATGTCACCTCTCTATTGGATTTATAAGAAATTTAAATTTGTCATATAAAGTTGGAAATGTCTCAAATTTAATTGACAATTCAAGATGAAATTCATTGGAAACCAGAAAACCAGTATCAACGATAGGATAATTAATTTCCACGACTACCATAACTCTACTATACCAACAAATGAGAGGAAATTTTGATTCATTATCAAACATTATGGGTAGACCTATCCCCAAGGTGACATCCAACAATATTTTTGGGTTCCATAAAAACCACTTCAACCCCATGATTATAATACATTATTTAGAAACCTTGTTTTGAGATGAAGGATTATTAAACAAAGAATCCTAATCATATATGTGAAATAATAGTAGCATGGGAGAAAAAAATCCAAATATCTAGGCTTTCATCTTCAAATCATCCACATGAAACACAAATATGAAAAATACCTTACCAATTAAGGACATTATTGAGCCTTTGATCCCCCATATTGGATACAGAATATTTTTTAGATCCTCAGGCTTCCGGTTGTCTCCCTTTAGAGAAGACTTCATATGAGAAAGGATTGGGAAGAAAAAATCATTCATATGATCTTTCATAATTTTATAATTTTTTTCTACAATCACCATGGATCCATTCCACATGATTCACATTTTAAATTGATGTGGAAATAATATAAGGCACTATAATTTCAAACTATAGATAAATTTGGTTCCTAAAAACAATTTGAGACTTCATGATGCATCAAATCTCTAGTAGGATCCACCCCAGGACTAAGAATAACATCTATTGCACCCTACATTGTAGATGTATCATAAAGAAAATCATTAACGACCTTCACAAGATCACCTCAAGGTGTATATTTCTCATCTATAACTTTATCCATTGAAACTATTGAGTAAGGAGAATCCATGAGATCCCATCCATCCAAAAGTTCCAAGGTGATCTGGTGTCGAAAATCCATTGAACAAGGGAGATCCTAATAACCATGGGGATCACTGCCTATGCTCCCAAGAATCCTTAGAGCCATATATATAAAAAATATTTATATTACAAAATGTATAAATATATTTTTAAAATAATATATAAATATTATTTATATAAAATTTAATCAAAAAATGAATCTTAATTTCATAATTTTATATATAAAAAGTATTCAATACAATATTAGTGATAATTTTTAATAGTTTAGTTAAATAAATTAATTAAAAAAATTTATATAATTAAAATAAATATAATATGTTAATATTTAATTTAAACAGTTACATTTTATATAAGTGAATATATATATTTAGATATATATTTATACTAATATTAAATAAATTAAAAAATATGTCAAAGTATAATTGCATGTATGTATGTTTATGTGGGTGTATACAAGTGTTTGTTAATGTTTATGTTTAAATATGTATTTTTTTAAATCACCTAAATGTTGGGAATTCACTTTTTATCATTTTTGTAATTTATTTAATTTTATTTATTCAATTACTAATATATACTGATTCATAACAGTAAAAATATATTTAAAAATTTTGTAATATATATATATATATATTTATTTACTATACATGTAAAATTATCAACATGTTTGTAATTTATATGAATAATATTGATTAGTTTTTATTTTTTAATTTTTAAAATAAAAAATATGTTCTAAATTTATATAACTAATATATATAGATGTTTTTAAATAATTTTTAAATTTAAATATTTAATTAAAAAAATATAAATATATATAATTTTTTTTAATAATGTTTATTTTATATTATGAATCAATAAAAAAATATTTAAATAATTATAAAATTATAATAAATATAATAAATATATATTCTTATAAATGTACTTATAATTATGTATAATTTTTATAGAAACATTGATTTCTAATTATAATTATAAATAAATAAATACATATTTAAATAATTAAAAAATTATAATAAAATTTTGAAATAATAAATATATTTATTATATTTATAATTATATATAAATACACTATATATATATTTATTTGAAATTATAATTATAAATATATATATATAAATTATTATAATATTATAACAAATATATGTTAATAAATAGAAGATGGTTTCAACACTCGAGAGCTCCTCTTGCTGGTGATGCAATGGGGATTTTGGTTAACGGTTTTTGTAAATGGATTTTCTAAGGGATGATGCTTCTGAAACTGAGAATCTTCTCACTATAGGATGTGTCTTTGTTGAAATGGATTGGGATTGTAATGATCAAGATGAAACAAATAAGGTTAAACATGTAAATGAATGTAAAACATCAAATTTTAGACTTTTCTCCTTGAAAAGGATGTCTATAAATGAACAATTATTTTAAAAAGTATTGTTACAAGGGTATCTACAGAATATGTAAGAACCAAGAAATTCTTTTCAGGTACGTTTTTTCCTTTTTATGGAGTTTCTAAGAAAATATGAGTTTCAATAAAATTGTGAAGTAGACGTGGTGTACATTATGAGTACACGCTATGTGCTTTTATTCCGTTTGAGGTCGTGTGCTGGTCGTGTCATGACCATGCACACTGCCATGTAGGAGTGATGTGGAGGCCACATAAAGAGGACTACAGAAAAGCCTAGAACACATCGTGTAGTTTCTTTTTTTCATTAAACGGGAAGGGGTCGCGTCTTAACTGCAAAACCATCTTCTTCTACATCTTCTTAAACCGAGAGCATCTCTTAAGGCCGAGAATCTCCTCCAAGCCCCTGAGCCTCCGTCCATTCTCCAAATCGACTGCCATCAATTGTGTTGGAACCGTCGCGGTAAACTCTTCCTTCTTCTAGAGCATTGTCTTCCAATCCATCCTCTTTTCCATGTTATCATAGTTTGAACATTTTAGATATTTTTATAGATCAACTGTGTTCTAGGACAATTCATGGTCCATGGAACAAGTATATCGATCTCCTAGGATTTAGGGAGGTGGATTATTTCCTTATGTAGAATGTCTTTGAGTTTTTGTGAAAAAGTGTCGGATTCCCATATTTCGGGTATCCGAGGTTAGGGATTTTGGTCCTATTATATAATATTCATAGCTTTCTTGATTAGCATTAGGTTAATTGATATTAATATATTATTTTTTTCATGTTTGAGGATCTCCCCATGGGTTTTATCCCTATTTGGGATGTTTATCGCCGTTTGGCAAAGTTTTCCTTCAGGAAAACCCTATTGTAATTGCTAGTTTACTTGATATAACTAATTTCATGTGTTTCTTAATATTTTAATTCTTTTTATGCATTGTAGAATTTATCCAATTAGTTGATAAACTAACATAGGGATACTAACAGTCGATTACGCATGACTAGACAGCTCAAGGCTGTGAGAACTTGGTGTGGGAGACCAAAGATAGAATAGACGATTAAGTGATTCCCTAGGGGGTTTGTTGAAATTATCATCGTATGTAGGACCTACTAGAATTGGAAATTGTGCTCCCTATGAGTGTACTTAGTTTGCACACGTATCAAGACCACAAGAGGAATCATACGTAAGTTCTTACTCAGAGAGTCTGTAGAAATCATTACAAGACCACAAGGGAATCAACGTGAGTGCTTCCCAGAGTGTCTATGACTTTGCATGTTTAATTTGCTCTAGGGGTGTGCGAGTTGAGCCACCCAGAGAGTCAGTGTGAATTTGGATTTTTTTGGTTGGTTTACATGAGTCTACCAAGGTAATGCATAAGCTTAGATATATTGGCTTGCATGTTTGGTTAGGTATTTTTTTTATGCCTGCTGTGTTACCTATTTACTTTGGAATATATATTTTTTATAGATTTCTTAGTTGATTAATTAACAGAATGAATTAATTATTAAATGAATATGAGTGGTAATTGGTGGGATTGTTTACTTATGTACTCCTAGCTCATTACTACATTTACTTTCATTACTTCTGCTATATTACTCACTGATAGTAGGGCGTATATCTTGTGGTGGTTTTCTACTGGTATTAGTCTCACACCATAATTGGGTCCTGCTTTTTGGCCCAAAAAGGTAATATGGTTGCTAGTGTGGAATGGGAATTTGGACCTTCTACTTCATGTACATGATTGCTAGTTGGAGATGGAGAGAATATGACCAAGCTTGGGCTTGCAATGCAGTTGGAGTTACTGTTTACTTTTCGTACTTGTTTCTCAGATGTATTTCATCACGTTGTTGTGTTTTCTTCTTTCCTTAGATACTTGTACCTGTAGCATCATTATCATCATTACTATATAAGAATTTATTTTTCTATTTAGTTTTGATATTGTATGGTTTTTACTACTTATGATATTGACTGTTATTTCTTTTCCCTTGTATACATTACCAAATGAAGGCCTAATTTCTCCAATTAATCACCAAATCTCTCACTGCTAGTCTATAACCTATGGCATTTGAGGAAATGCTCTTGAGGTCATGTGGCGAACTGGGTATGGGGAACCAGTTGAGTGGCTTCGGATTTGGGTAATTACAAAGTGGTATCAGAGGAGGTTCTTTTATTTCTATTTATTTACAGTTTATTTCTGATATTGTATATTGTTTACTGATTCTGTTATTGACTATTATTTATTTTCCCTTGTATACATTACTATATGAGGGCATAGTTTCCCGAATTACTCACCAAGGCCCTCGCTGCTAGTCAGCAGCCTCTATCATTTGGGGAAATGTGCTTGAGGTCATGTGGTGAACTGGGTACAGGGAACCAGTTTAGTGGCTCAAACTTTGGGTCGTTACAAAGTGGTATCAAAGTTGGTTCTTTTAATTTTATTGATTTAATATTTAGTTCTAGTATTTTTTTCTGTTTACTACTTCTGATATTGACCGTTATTTCTTTTCCCATGTATACTTTTAAAATTGAGGGCATAGTTTCCCCAATGACTCACCAAGGCCCTCGTAATAGTCGGAAGCCTCTGGAATTTGGGGAAATGCACTTGAGTTCATGTGCTTGAGTTCATGTGGCATTTGGGGAAATGTGCTTGGGTTGTGCAGTTGTGTTGTGCTGTTACTATTTATATGATTGTGGTTCCATTTTGTAGCAACCCGATGAGATAAGGGTATTCCATCTCATGCATCATATAAGAACATGTTAGAAAATCACATGTCATGCATTTTTCCTTTCCATCAAAATTGCATTATAATTTTCATGCTTTTGTAATTGAAGTTGTGATAGACTATACATGTTGTTGTGATTTCTGTTGTGATAGAATACATGCTATGTTGATAGGGTATCATTTTTTTAGAGATTCTTTATCATGGATGCCAAACATTGGTTTTAGAGGTGTTATGGACCCTCGAGGATCATAATTTGGTTGATCAAGAGTTTTTTATACTATTTTCATATTATATTCATTGTTATTATGCCATGTATTGATTCTCGGGGAGTTTGGGCCACCACAGATAGAAACATGGCAACTTAATGCTTTTTTTTCTGTGTTTTCTGATCTCTAGGGCAGTTCTCTGGAAAATTTCCAGAAAAACCCAGAATATACAGTGTGAACATTATAAATACACATCGTATAGTCTATATCCATGTCATTAACCGTGCGAGGACGGACATGGGGTTGTAATAAAAATCTTATGGGAACATGTCGTGTACTAGTTTAGCACACCGTGTAGTATGAAATAGGTACCCCGACTGTGTCACGAACAACATGGGTCATGTTTTCTTTTCACATACACCACATGTTTTAATTTTACATGATGTGTATTGTGATATAGGTACGCGGTCGTGTCACTAACAATACGGGTCGGTGTTATCCTTTCTCATACATATTGTGTCCGCCTGAAACAAGTCTTATAGTGTCAGCCATGTAGCTAGATATGTAGCTAACCACATGGTATGTTAGGAATTTTTATTATACGCTGTATCCTTCTGGAACACTCTGTGTAGTGTGACTTGGGTACACAAGTTGTTTCACTAACAACATGGGCCAGGTGAAGCTTGTTGAGTACATTCTATGTGTTCTATGAACATGCCGTGTAGTTTTATCCTAGGAGAGTCGTGTGCTAGACCAGGTAGGACTCATGGAGGGAAGATAATTCAGCTAAACTCAATGTGTTGGGACAATACATCGTGTATTTGGGGTGTTACATGACAATTTTAGGTAGGAGTGCACACCCATTTAGATGACATAAGGTAACATGACGTGTAGTCCTTATTCACGTCGTGTAGTCATGATTTGTAAATTTTGAATTCTTCCTTCACTGGTTCCATTCTTACGCTCATTGTTTTTAGTTCCAAGTAAGGTGATATAATGTGTTCTTTTGACATTGTAGATTCATGTCACTGAGATGTCCTCTCGTTGCATGTTAGGAACTAGGCAGTGACCGTATGCCTAATATGGCAGCTCGGGGACTACTAGTACTTCCACCTATCATTCCGGACAGGGCACCTGTACTGATTCTAGACACTGGTTCCAATGCTCAGTTCAGAGAGGGTTTCATGAGATTCATGCAGAACTTCCTGGGAGCTCAGCATCCTACCCTGTCTATGGGAGAGCTGATGTGGGTTTTTCATCAGCAACATCCTTTCATGTTCACAGGGGATGGAGGACCGTAGGCTCCAAAGTAATTTCTAGAATCCATGCTTTCCATCTTTGATCACCTATAGATGCATACAATGGGGAGAGTGAAGCTCGCAACTTATATGCTGCGTGATTCCACAAAAAGATGGTGGGATGTGGTTTCAGTGTCTTAGCACCAACAGGCTATGTCTTGGGATGTGTTTCAGTGTACGTTCTAAGACTACTTCTACCCTATTATGCTAAGGGCTGATAGAGACAAAGAGTTCATGAACCTATAGCAGGTTACTGTCACAGTTATGGAGTATTACTCTCGCTTCACAGAGTTACAATGTTTCTCTCCCATTCTAGGGAATGGTGAGATGTTTTTAAAGAGGATGTTTGAGGAAGGCCTCAGACCAGACATCAGATCATAGATGAATGTCTTTCTGTTAACTTATATTACTCCCATAGTCAACCAATCACTGATCATGAAGAGAAATCCATGGGAAACTGGAGAAGTGTACCGGGGTGGTTCATCATCTAGGGCTGATTCATTTCAGATAGAGCAAGAAGCGCCACTGAGAGTCTACATGAGGTGACCCATGGAATCCAGGTATTCCTTCTGGTAGACGGTATCTTCCTTCTAGCAACCAAGTGTTTTTCAATAAGTGTGGAAGAAAAAGGAAAATGAAGCCTTAGTGCTCGAGAGACCCAGTGGAGTTCTGATCCTCTGGCAAGATGGGTCATCTGTAGCGTTTCTGCAAGGTTTCCCATTCAGCAGATAGTGAGGGGGGATCAGTTTTGACCCTACGTACAGGAGAAGGATTACCAGTTCCACAGAAACCTGGGGGCCGAAGTTCTTCACGTCATTCAGGCCAGGTTAGAGGCAATGGACATAGTGATCAGTCTCAGGTAGGGTCAGCTGAGTGATCTCAGGACTCTACACAAGGCCGCGGTGCAGGGAAGAACTTTGTGGTAAAGCAGATTCATCAAGAGAAGGGTCCTAGACCTTCTACAATTGGAGGTGTGATTTCAGTATCCTCAGTTTTATCCCCTCCAGTTTTTTTAGAGGATCATCTCATAGATTTACTTTTGTGCATACAGTGGAGAGCCTTAGACATACTATTTATACTTATTAGGTTATGATAACATTATACACTCCCTTTGTAATTAGAACTGCTAGCATGTGTTAGTGCTTAGACTTCCCCAATGAGGATGGTGGGTGTCTTTTTTCAAGGAATATCTATGTTTTGGAGATGACAGGCTATGATGTCATTCTGAGGATGGACTGGTTAGTTCTCTTCCAGGCCTTTGTGGATTTCTATCATCGTAGGGTGAGTTTCACATCATCAGAGGAATGATCTTTTCTTCACAAGGTCCAATGGGATGTCTAGGTGAGCAGACCTAGACCAGAGAATCATGGGTTGGGCGGTGATATGTCCTTGATTACTAGATTTTATCTGGATGACCAGGGGACTTCTCAGATTGATTTTCCTCCAATGTTTGATCTCTTTCCAGATGTCTTTCTAGAAGACATTTCTGGTTTGCCTCCAAAGAAGGATGTAGACTTCTATATTGAGCTTGTTCGAGGAGTAGCTACGGTATCCTTACCTCCTTATATGTCGGCTACACCTAACATACATGAGCTCAAGAAGTAGTTGGAGGATTTGCAGGCAATGTGTTTTATCCGACCCAGTACTTACCTTTGGGGTCCGCCCGTTCTGTTTGCAAAGAAGGAAGATGGTACTTTACGACTTTGTGTGGATTATAGGAAGCTAAAGCAGTTGATGGTCAAGAACTGATATCCACTTCCATGTATAGATGATCTCTTTGATTAGCTTTGAGGAGAACAGGTGTTCTCGATGATTTAATTAAGGTCCGGTTATCATCAGTTGTTCATTAGACCATCTGATATATCTCTCACAGCCTTCCAGAGTAGGTATGGTCTATATGAGTATTTGGTTATGCCGTTCGGTCTCACTAATGCGCCATTAGTTTTCATGGAACTAATGAATAGAGTTTTCCATCCTTACATGGACTCATTCGTGGTGGTTTTCATGAAAGATATCTTGGTGTACTCTAAAACTTGACACAACCATGCTACCCATCTTGAGATCATTTTGAGTAAACTGGGGGATAATAAGTTATATGATAAGATCTCAAAGTTCCAATTTGGAAGGATGAGATTCACTTCTGGGGTCATGTCATCTCAGATACATGAGTATCAGTAGACCTAGAGAAGGTGAGAGTAGTATATACCTGGGAGTAGCCGAAGAATGTATTTGAGGTACTTTGTTAATTAGGGCAGGATTGTTAATACAGATGGTTTATACAGGACATCTCACACATAGAAGCATTGTTGATGGGATTAAATAAGAAGATGTTTAAGTATTTTTGGTCATAATCCTACAATTCAGCATTTCAAGAGCTGAAGGGTAGATTGAAATCAACACCGATTCAAGTTTTTCTAGAGCTAGGAAAGAGTTATTTAGTTTTCTAGGATGCATCTGGAATCGGGATTGGAGTACTGCTTATGCCGGAGGATCATGTTTTTTCATATGGATCTCGTCAGTTGAGGCCACAAGAGAGGAACTATCCTACGCACGACCTAGGGTTGGCTGTAGTTTTATATGCTTTGCGTTGTTGGAGACAACATCTTCTGGGAAAGAATTTTATGGTATATACTGACCACAAGATCCTCAAGTATATCTTCACGCAGCGTGACTTGAATATATGACAGTGGATCTAGGTTGAGTACCTACAATATTTCGATTTCGATCTTGCTTGTACGCCTGGGAAAGGCAATGCTGTGGTAGATGCCCCGAGTTAGAGGACATAGATACATGTAGATCAGCAGGCCAGAAGTGATTGGAAGCTTATGGCTCTATTCTATGAAATGCATTTGGAGGTTTATGATTGATAGGGTCAGACTTTTATATCTTTTCTAGCTGTTACCTCTACCCTTCTTGACCGAGTTCGAATGAGGCAGCTATCATATTCTGAAGGCCTACTCCTACAGGAAAGGTTGTCAGGAGAGGAATATATTCCTGGATGGACTGTAGGAAATGGTGAGATCTTCTGTTTCCAGAGACACCTATGGGTGCTAGAAGATATACATGAGTAGCTGATACGAACCCTTTATTCCTCAGTTTGGAAAGTTCATCATTGCCTCACAAAGATGTATTGTGATCTACAATGCCAGTATTGGTGGCCAGGTATGAAGATATATGTTTCTAGTTTTGTCATGAGTTGTTCCACCTATCAGTAGGTGAAGGCGGAACACCAGCGACAAACATGGCTTTTACAGCAGCTACCCATCCTCGAGTGGAAGTGGAATGATGTTGTGATGGACTTCATGACACGGTTACCGAGATTTCATTGAGGGAGTTATGCGGTATGGGTTGTCATTAATAGGAGCATGAAGGTTTCTCAATTATTTCCGATTAAGGAGACCGTGTTGATGAGCTTGGATGGTTGTACATCTGTGAGATTTTACGCTTCCATTGGGTTATGAGTACAATCATTTCAGAAAGGTAGACTCACATTACGACGCATTTTTGGCAAGGGCTATAGAAGGCATTGGGTGTACAGGTACTTCTGAGTACAACATACCATCTCCAAATAGATGGCTAGTTAGAGAACACGATTTAGGTGCTAGAGGACATGCTACGAGCATGCGTCCTTGATTTTGGATGTTCTTGGGAGAGGTATATACCTCTAGTAGAGTTTTCCAACAATAATAGTTTTCATGAAACTATTCAGATGGCACCTATGAGGCTTTTTACGGTAGGTCATGCCGATCACCCTTGTATTGGCTGGAGGTAGGAGAGGCATCTATGCTAGGACCTTGTCTTGTTCAAGAGACCACAGAACATGTGAAATTGTTTTGGAAAAGGATGGGTACTGCACAGTCTCAGAAGAAATATTATTCTGATCGGTGGAGATGACCTTTTGTGTTCACAGTCGGAGATCATGTTTTCCTATGTGTTACCCCGAGGTTGGGACACAAGAGAATAATGAGACAAGGTAAGATTTCACCGAGATATGTCAGTCCGTTTGAGGATCTGGAAAGTGTAGGGCTCGTTTCTTATAGGTTGCAGTTACCTTAGAGGTACCGGACTATGCATGACGTCTTCTATGTTTCTTAGCTTCGACGCTATTTCTCAGACCCATCTAATGTTTTTCAACCTGAGGGGGTTGAGCTAGAGAAGGATAAAACATTTTAGGAGCATCCTGTCAGGATTGTTGATCATAGTGAAAAGGTACATTGTGGTCGGTCTGTCCCTCTGGTATGGGTGGTATGGCAGCACAACCGTGTACAGGACGAGACTTGGGAGAGGGAGGTCAATATGTGATCACAGTGGCCAGAGTTGTTCGATCTTTCTTTTTCGCCACCTTATTAGGGAAATTTGGGGACGGATTTCTTTAAGGGGGGATGTTTGTAATAACCCCAACATTATTTTCAGGTATGTTTTTCCTTTTTCTAATGTTTTTGAAAAAAGAGGAGTTCTTGGTAAATTTTGAAGTACACACCGTGTACTTTATGAGTACACGCCGTGTACTTTTATGCCTCTAGAGGTCGTGTGTTGGCCGTGTTATCACCATGCACACGACCATGTAGGGGTGATGTGGAAGCTGATTAAAGCAGAGTACAAAAAATCCTAGTACATGCCATGTACTTTAAGAGTACATGATGTGTACACTCTTTTGTTTCATTAAACAGACCAGGGTCACGTTATAACCCCAGAACCATCTTCTTTGATAACTTTATCAACCGAGATCACCCCGTACAACCGTGGATCTCCTCTGAGCCCCCGAGCCTCCATCCTTTCAATGAATCGACCACCGTCAATTGCGTTGGAACCACAACGTTAAGCTATTCCTTCTTCTAGAGAATTGTATTCCAATTCCTCCACTTTTACATGTTATCGTAGGTTGAATGTTTTAGATGTCTTTTCAGATCTACTCTATTCTAGGCCGATTCACGGGACAAGGATCAGGTATATCGATCTCCTAGGATCGAGGTAGGTTCTTTGTTTAATTACATTTAATTTCTTTGACCTTTTGTGCAAAATTTTCGGATTCCCATATTTCGGGTATCCCGGTTTATGGATTTTGGTCATATTATATAATTTTCATAGATTTATTGATTTTATTATGGTTAATTGATAATAATATATACATGTTTGAATGTTTGAGGATCACCCAATGGGTGTTATCCTTATTTGGGTTATTTATCGCCATTTGGCCTAGTTTTCCTGTAAGGAAACCCCTATTTCAATTGCTAATTTTATTTATATAACTGATTTCATGTGTTGCCGGTTATTTTAATGCTTTTGATGGATTGTAGCTTTTAGACAAGAAGTTTCTAAACATGTTTAGGGCTTCTAATAGTCGATTATGCACGACTGGACTACTCAGGGCTATGAGAACCTCGTTCGGGAGACCAAAGAGGGAATAGACGATTATGTGCTTCCCTAGGTGAGTTGTTGGAATTAGCTTTGTATGCAGGACCTACAGGAATTGGACTTTGTGATTCCAAACAGTTTCCTTACATTATGAACGTATCGAGACCACATGATGAATTAGATGTAATTTCTTCCTCGGAGAGTCTATAGATACTAATGCAAGACCACAAGGGAATATACATGAGTCCCTCCCCTAGTGTTTGTGCCTTTGTATGTTTACTTGACTATATGGGACTGCGATTTGAGCCAACTAGAGAGTCAGTGTGAATGTGAATTTTTTGGTTGGTTAAGATGAATCTACCAAGCCAAAGCATAAGATTGAATCTATTGGCCTGCTTGTTTGTTTAGGTAGTCTTTTGATGCCTGTTTTGTTACCCGTTTACTTTGGAATAGAGAGATTTTCCAGATTCAATGGTTGTTTAATTAACTGAATGAATAAGTTGTTTAATGAATGTGAGTGGTAATTGGAAGGATTGTTTACATGTGTACTCCTAGTTCATTACTACATTTACATTCATTACGTCTACTATATTACTCACTGACAGTAGGGCACAAATCGTGTGCTAGTTGACTATTGGGATTAGTCTCACACCCTTTTTGAGTCCTTCTTTTTGGCCCACACAAGTTATATGGTTGCAGGTGTGGATAGGGACTGTGACCCTTCTACATCAGGTACATGATTGCTGGTTGGAGCTAGAGAGCATAGGACTAAGCTTAGGCTTGCGATGCTACTGGAGTGACAGTTTACTTTTCATACTTGTTTCACAGTTTTATTTCATCACATTGTTGTATTTGCTGCTTTCCATAGATACTTTTACATGATCCATCATTATCATCATTACCATAAATTCATTGCTAAACTATTTAGTTCTGATATAGTACGTTGCTTACTACATCCACTATTGACTATTATTTCTTTTCCCTTGTATACTTTTCTAAATGAAGGAATAGTTTCTCCAATGACTCACAATGTCCCTTACTTCTACTCAGTAGCCTCTGGCATTTGGGGAAATGCGCTTGAGGTCATGTGGCATACTGGGTACGGGGCACGAGTTGAGTGGCTCTGGATTCAGGTCGTTTCATGAAAAGAGGAGATTGTGATTTGTATTGAATTATTCCATCATTTGATTATTTGTAGACTTTTTCTTTCAAAGGATGAACATTGTTGAAATACCGTAGATTTTAT
Source organism: Viscum album (assembly GCA_963277665.1). NCBI lineage: Eukaryota > Viridiplantae > Streptophyta > Magnoliopsida > Santalales > Viscaceae > Viscum > Viscum album. The sequence continues at coordinate 1,140,420,932 of OY728164.1, read as the reverse complement.
TTGAATGATTTCTTCGATTTATTGATATTTTTACAATAAATGTTTTCTACTAAGAATGGTATACTTTCACATTGTTTTTCTGAATGATGAATTAAAGTGACATGTATGGGGATTGGGAATGGTTTCCCTAAAGCCTATATCATTGAATATAAATGAATGGATCTTTAACATCATCCCATTTGAAGTCAAAAACACTTTTTCATAGGTCTAGTTTATGATCGTTGGGTGGAAATGGATTTTCTAGTACCTAGACATTTTTTATATTTCCTCCACAGTTGTAGTTTCAATTAAAATGGACAACGAAATTAAGTGATCTAGGAAGGACTACATTTCTAGAGTGCTAGTGGAGGTTTCATTTATCAAAACTCTTATTCAAAAGGTAACACACTAAAATGACTATGAGGAACTGATTTTTAAATTCACTTATGATTAGATTATTGTTTTTTATAATGTAATATCATTTGTCACTCAATGGATTTATTTAGACAGGCTATGGTCTAATCTTTTTACCAAAAAATATGTGATTGAAGTTTCTATCTAATTGATGATGAAGAAAGATAGTGTTGTTTTACATGGTGATGCATGAGTCAATAGTGATGATTTAGGTCTAAAAGTTTGAGTTGTGGTGGCTGTTACTCAACTAATTGATCAGGAGAATGTGATGGCTTATTTTTCAGAGAAGAGGCATGATGTTTCTCTAATTAACTCTCAAAGAAATTCGGATAGATTTTAATTTCTAATACTGAAGCAGCACAACATGTAAATTTTTGTTGTTTAGTTTTTGAAGGTTTTCATATTGTACAATAGACTCAAGGGGTAAAAATAACTCTCAAATTGGTTATATTATTTATGAACTCCTTGGTCAGGTGTCCCTTGACATGACATGTCAACCTATCAAATCATGAGACTCATAGTTTGGGTGACTTTGGTGAGGAATACATAGAGATCCAATCCATTATTGAATAAGTGGTATAAGTATTGGATGATCACCAATGTATGCATGAAAAAATGGTTACTTCAAGGGTGTGAAAGGGAAAAAAATTGATTCCCATTTATCGTCATAATTTTTTAATTTCTATCCATTTATGGTTGGGATGAATGGTTCTGATGATGTTTTGTCCACATCAAAAGGGATTGGTTCTGATTATAAGTGTTCCTTGGCTGGGGAAGGATTATATCAAGCTATTATTGTTTCTCCCACTCTTGTTCGTCCTATAGATAGTGTTCCTCCTACAAGTTTTAATAGATGTATGGATGATCCTAATGCCACTAGATTAAGTGGCATTAAAACATATTCATCCAAGTTAATGGATGATTAAAGATTCTAACTAGCGCCTTTTAGGAAAATAAAATATTTTAACCCCCATTAGGATTCCCCTACTATTCCTTATTATGATTTTTCTTTATCCCCTTTGGTTCTACCTATTGTGATAGATCCTCCATCTATAATCCCATACATTTAAGTAGGATGGTCCGTCCCTACCATCTCTACTAGATGAAATATTTATAAAAAATGTTTTGGGAACTTAGAAAACATCAGTCAATGTGAAGGTTCCTATAAACAACATTTATGAATTTCATGATCCTTTGGATGAAATACGTGAAGGTGGGATATGTAACTCTACTGATTAAGTCAAAGATGATACCTTGTTGGATGATACTTCTAAGACAGTATATCCCCAATTAGTTTTCATGTGAACAGATTCAGAATGTAGTGCCATTTAAAGCCTCATGAAATAGGTGAAGACACAAAAGAGATGAAAGCATCCCAGAGGTTGAGGCTGTGTGAGTTTTTAGATTAATTGGTATGAAATTAATGAATAGGGGAGAAATATTGGAATTTAAATTAGAAAAGTTTTGTTCATTTACTATTTTTTGATGAGGGCAGTATTTTCATGTCTAACCCCCTATTTCACTTTCTATGTTTTTATGTATTTATTAAAAGTGGTTTTATCTCTACATTTTGAAAAAAAACTAAATAATAAATAATGTTATTATATTCATAATTATATATATACTAATATATTTATATAAATATATTGAATTATATAATTATATTTGTAATTTTATTTATTTATAAATAAATAAATATTTAAATATATATAAAATAAAAAAAATAAATTCAAATAATAAATATAATTATTATAATTTTATAAATATATATATTTATTAATATAAATATATATATGAAATTTTGATGCATGAGGCCCCTTATATTAATGAAAAAGGGATAGAAATAGCGGAGGAAGAAACATGACTGAAAAAGTCTACAAGAATACAAAAAAAATAAAAAAACATCAAACAACTAAAGAGAGAGTATGCATATTTTGAAAAGAATAGTGTTCAACCCTACTATGAGGGGTTCGACTCATATCCATGTCTTAACCTATATCTATGGCCCACCACTATCATCTGAAAATCCATCATTGACTTTCTTTCTCGTCTCTTCAACTCTAGACACAACATCACTTATTTATCCATCATTCTCTCTGTTGGAAGATGAAATAAATTCAGGAGCATTACAAGTAATTTCCTTAATTTTTACATTCTATTTAATAGGTTGAGAATGATCATTTCTTCTTGATTCTTCTATACTTTCACTATACAATAACATGAGATAAATACGTAGGATTAAATATAATAGTTATCAAAATACAAGGATTTGTCCCTAAAGACTCATCACATCTCTACACCAAAGTAAAAGTAACATGATGATCCAAATTTACTTGAATATAACCTGATCATTATTGTACTTTGGAATGAACAAATGTTTTTTAACCCTTACCAGCTGATTATAATGGCTCATAGGTGAAAATTCATCGTTAAAAAAATTATGATTTTGTAATATTATATAATATGAACAGTTACTGTCAAATACATAGATATAATCCTAAATATTTTTATTGTAAATAGTAAAAAAATCTATGTTGGGCCCTTGAACATCCAACCATGCTAAGGGAAAGGATCTGTAGTAGTGGTTGAAGGATTTTCCATGTCATGAATAATTCTTGATGATAATCTAGTTTTAAGTGATCGTTTCCACCATAATAAATTGAAGTAGCTGGAGAATTATTACCACAACCATCATTTGAATGAATTCACTCAAGTAAATTTTGAATAAGTAGAGTATAAAGTCATTATTAAAAAATATTATTTCTTCCAATGACCACCTTGAAGGATTAAGATGAATTTAAGGAAATGAAGTGGCTATAAGGGTTTGAAACATCCTTATTTCCCTTCTCAAGGATATATTTGGATTACCCTAGAATAGTCCCTTTGGATATTTAATTATTTTAAGTGGATGGATGAATTTTATGTTTCCCTTTATATTTCCTGGAATGGATAATCTTCTACTATTTCCACATGCTGAAATTCATAGCTTTTTATATAGAGAATGCAATGGCATCTTGGTTGTCCTCTGATCCCTCACAATCCTTGTGATGAACTGTGCCTTTGTACAACACATCCAAAAATTAAACTCAAGGGTTTATTAAATTATTCACTTCCATTATATCATCCCAAGACTTATTGATCTTATAAAGTAAACAATGAGTAGAATAAATAGACACAATTCCATCGTTAAGTGAAATAAAATCCCTAAATTGGATCATTCCAAACATTCAATCTTTTTAGTAGGGAAATCCAAATAATGATTTTTTATTCTAGGGAAAAAACATCCACATTAATAAATATCTTCCACGACGGTTGTTTTATATTACTAGTATATGCATCATAGAAAACATCATCCCTATAAAAATCCTTAACTAAATTGACACTTGTATATGGAGATCTTTTATCACTTTTCTGGAATTTCTACAAATCTTCCCAAATCAATTGATAATTAGAGAAAAAATATTCCTTCAATTGATATAAATTGAATGAATAATAATATGGAATGAATAATAGAATGATTTCATTTTTTCATACTCAATTATAAGATAAATTTCCTCATGTGAAGTAGAGAGGACAACATTATCAGTTAGTAGAGAACATTGATCAATCTTGACCAATTCTAATAAAAAATATACAAAAATAGACATTTTAGTGGGATTATCCATCCTAATTAGAATTTCATTATCATAATTAATATACAATATAATTTCCAGGGGCCATTGGATCTAGTTAAATCCATATATTTTTGAACCATACCAGCACACAAGTCTCATTCAAATAATTCATATTAAAATTCAAGTTATAATCACATAACCTCAATGTACCCAACCTTAAATTTAATGAGGTCATGATTCAATATATCCCCTTCAATTAAAAAATATGTAAGAGTAAGTGGAACAAGCAATGACCAAGGGAAAACAATTGATATATGAAAAATCCCCAAATTGATGCAAGCTGAGAAACTAGGCCATCAATTTTCTAGGGCATCAATCCTTTCAATAGAGTGGTGTGAAAAATAATAGAGTACTTACATAGATCAAATATTTTTGAGATAACACCAAAATAGGCCCATATGTGAGTAGTGATGCCTTTTATGATTATTCATTATGAGATCCAATTGTTGAGTGCAAAAAAAAAAGAGCCACATAAAAAATCATAAAATGAAGAAAGTTCCTTCAAAACATCTATATCATGGGCCATGAACATCCATGAATGTAAAAATACCTATGTCACAGTACAAAAATTTGGAGAATAATAGTACAAATTCTATATTCTAGGGTTATAGAGCAAAGCATAGTCATCATAAAAATTTGGGACATGCTTCCCCCATTCCTCCACCATGATTATAAAAATATATTTATAATTATGTAAAATTATTTAAATTTTTTTTAATTATAATAATAATTATAAATATATATTATATTTATATAATTATAAAATTATAATAAATTTATTAATAAAATAAATATATTTATTATATTTTTAATTAAATAAATATATATAATTCAATAAATATATTTATAAATATATATAAATATAAATTAATATTTTTAAAAATATTTATATATAATTATAAAAGTAAATAAATTAATATATTATTAATAATATATCTTCACGACTGATGATTAAACTACTCTTTATCGGTGTTATAATTTTAGTGTTGATAATATATTTTTTTGACAACCCTTTTTAGATCTGATAAAATGAATCCTTATTAGTGTTAAAAAAGAATAGATAGAGAATAGTTTTATCAACTCTTACTATTTTAGCATTGATAAAACTAATCTCTTTCAACACATTTTTTAAATTTATGACAAAATTCTTACCTGATATCATAAAATAACTCTAATAATTATTTAACTCTCACACCGTCAAGTTATCTTGGAACCTAACTACTATTGAAACTCTCACCAAACCCCACCATTGGCACCACTCTCACTCTTCATTTAATTTCCCTACATATCAATCCTCTAAAAATATAAGGCGTGTAATGATTTATTTTTTATCACTTCCAGCCACACCAAGTTCTTCAATTGTTTCAACTTGTCTTCATGTTGTCCTAAAGTTTGATGTCTCAATTCAGCCCTCCTTGTTTTTTATTTTGGGTAAGCAACTTCAAGGTTCAAATCAGTCTCTGATGATCATATTATTGTCTGAACCAATCAACCCTATGTGGGATAACAAAATTCATGTTAGATTTTCAACCACACCACACCATCCAGCACATTTATCATGGAATTTCACCATAATTACAATGTCATGGTCGACCATTTGTATATGTTAGACTTGAGTTTTTTCAATAAATATGTATCAAAATTTGTTTTTTCCTTCTGGTGTGTTCAATATTTTATTGATTATTAACTACTATTTTGATACTCAACATATTTTAAACAGTGTAATAGTGTAAAATTATATTTATCCAAATTTAGTTGGAATGATTCTATAAAATAAAAAAATAAAATTTAATATATTTTTATTTATAATTCATTTTTAGAATAATAATTTTTAATTTTATGTTATTTAGTTTTGAAAAATTTACCATCATTTTTCTTGGTGACATTACCACTTCTTTTTATGATTCATTTACGTTGATCATTTCATTTTTAATCATTAATGTACCCATTAATTTTATTTTATTTACTATATTAGTTTTCTAGTGTTGAAAAATATTTTAATGAATATAAAAAAATTAATTCTTTAAATGGTTAAATCATTATTATATTCAACATTAATATTTTCTATTATAAAAACCGTTATCAAATTATATTGTTTTAATTTTTTTATTTTATTAAAAATATATATATGTAAATTATTTAACATATTATAATATATAATTTGTGAGATAAGATTCTTAGAGGGGTTGGATACTAATAAATGTTTGAAATATTGGTTTAAAAATGAAAGTGATTGGTTTTGAAAATAGTGATTGATTTTTCTAAGGCTTTTTGATAATAAATTATGTGTTTTACTATCCAAAAAATTTACTTTTTGATGGGTATAAAATTTTTAAAAAAGAAATTTAAAATAAAGGGTAACATGTTTTTTAGTGGTGAAAATAATTTCTCAAAACTATTTACAAGATTCTCAATTATTTATTTGAAAAATATTAATGGATTTATTATAATGTAAATGTGATTTTAAGGGTATATTATTGTTTTTATAACTAATAATTCTTATTTATATGTTGTTTTATAATGAGGATGATAGTTTTTATTTCAATGATGATCTCAACAGTTCATATTTTATATTTCACATTGAATTTAAAATATAGTATTGTTATTTGAAATTAGAGTGAACATATTCAGTGGTTTTTTATAATATAGTATTAATTATGACCAATATTTGAGCAATATCATCGAAAATTTTATTCTTAAATTTAATAAAATAATTTTATAATGATGTATATGGTACAATAATTTCATGGTGAATATCAATATTTTAAAAAAAATCTTCAATTGTTCCCCTTATGAATTCCATTAAATTGTCATCCCAAATCATCTATTAGGAGAAATTAAAATCCATCTCTATTTTTCTTTTAATCATTTAAATATATTTAGATACTATGATTTATGTCTCACAAAGAAAATATATTTAACACATGTAAATTTATAAATAATAAATATAATATACTTCTCTAAATTTTTTGAATACTTCCACATTGTCTCATTAGTAGATAAATAAACGATCTTTTATTATCGGTTATATTGTTGCTTGAATTTATTATTTGAAGAGTTTAAAATTTTCCCTTCAGTAATTTAGAGAAAATTCTATTAATTTAACTTTTTAATATTGGTTAGTCAAAAAATATAATCCTTAATTAATTATACTCATATTTGTTTTGGCAACGATAATCACAAAGTCTATTACATTATTGTATTCCTATATTAAGACATAAGTTGAATGAATTTCCCGCACAACCCACTTGAATTATATTTTCACTTTGGCCATTGACCTCTTATAAAAATACATCCATAAAATTAAGGATTAGTTTCTTTTTTATATGATGTATGAATCTTGAAATAGAAAACAATGTATTACATTGGAATCATCCAATAAAAAAATCCACTCAAACCAAAACTAAGGAACATTTAAGGATTAAAAATGTCTAAATGGAATAATATCAAATTAAAAAGTGTAGAGATACTATAGAATAGAAAATGTTGAAGAATAAAATTATAGGATAACATAATGTATTATATTTATGAGGAAAACCCCTTATTGAAGATTCTAGGGATGTGGTGATTTATTATTGAGAATGGACGATAAATAAGTCATGCAATTTTCCTTTTACACATAAAAATCAATAAATTATCCAATATTATTTATTATTGTCTTGATATACACGCATAGTAATTTCCGTTTCCCTTATGAACACTCATTAAAATATATGTCGCAACATTGAGTGGTATCTATATTTATAAATTCAATGGGATGAGTTGTATATAAAATTATAAATTTAGAAATATGTAAGGGTAATGGGTGGAATCTATATTTATAATACCATATGACCTTTTAGATACCACCTAGACACCCTTAATCATACCCTTACATAATATAGATTGATGATAACACCATGGTAAGGGTATGTCACTAACTTCATCCTACCAATCTGATATCCATCATGAACCCACTCCCATATCCCTGAACTCATTGGAAGATAAGAACCGCTAAAACTATTTCTATATAAAAAAAATCCTTTTCATTTTCATGGAGTAATTGATGGATTGATTTGAATGTTGAAACCACAACGAATGTATCAACATGACTGTATATAAGACCATCCTTCTCAGCCATCACATGGTCAAAAAAATAAAGGATTCCTCGCATAGACCATACTGACACTGACTCCTTTTTCATCATTATATGAAAACATTGAATAGTTTTCGGGTGCTTCACTAACTTCCAAGTCTGGAACATTTTGATTTAAATATACAACAATCATTCTCATAGGCTTATTCTCCCTATAAGTTATTATTGAATTTTATTTCCACGACCCATCCACCATATCTTCTATACATGAACCAATGTTTCCTGAAATACCCTGAGTAGTAGTCATCCAATTTTAGGTAACATTGATAATCTTGGATAAATATAGAGGATAAAACCTACCACTAGTTGGGTAATTATTTTCTTAAATAAAATTATGCATTTCATTTAAATCAATTTAAAATTATTTTAAATACTTAAATGTTTGGTTCCCCTTATTTTAAAGGGCAATTTTTTGTATATATATATATATTTTTAATATTAATATTAATGTATAAAATATGAATGATAATAATAAAAAATTTATGGATTCCAATTGTATGATAAATGTGTATGAAGATCGAGTGATAGTGTTCATCATGCTTACAAATGATTATGTATATGAACCTTATCAAATATTTTTTCTAGGTTTACATTATTTTTATTGAAGACTAATTAGTCTAAAGTATTTGGAATTACATTTGACCCATCACGTAATAAATTGATGTTACAATTGATGGTATAAACATAGGTAAAAATCGAATGTAGCTAGTGACTAGGATAAAACTAAATTTTATGATCATATGATATGATTCCAAGTATGAAAAATAAATTAGACCATATAAAGGACGAAAGTATATGCATGAATGATGATGAATATCATATTGAGTACGGAATATAAAAATCGATGATGAAGATCATGTTTTTACAAAATTGTTTGATATGTTAAAAGATTTTTTAAAATAATCCTTTGTAAGTTGGTTGTACAAAATCTACAAAATTTTCAGCCATACTAAAATGTATAAAATATAGGCTAGAAATGGATGACATGATTTTTTTTATTGATCTAATTTCACTATTGAATTATATTTTCCATAATATAATGAGTGTAATGTCTCGGTTCCAAGTGCCGCCAAAAGGTACCCTGAACGCGGTTGGTCACATGATCTCAAGAAGATTTCCCCAAATTATGGAGGATTCCGACTGGAAGAGGGGGACATGATGTGATAATGGAGAAACTATACCTTCATTGGAAGAGTATACACATGAGAAATAAAATAGAAAATAACAGAGAAAGTTGTAATACGATTAAACAAAAGTAATCAGCAGAATACTGATAGTAATATAACAATTATAGAATACATAAATGATGGTGGTCACATGTGTCTAGGAAATCAGACAAACAAGTCACAATGCAATAAATATAATATTGAAACCAATGTAATGAAAATAAAGTAAACTCCAATAGAAACGCAAGCCTCATCATGGTCCCATGCTCCCCAGCTCCAACACCAATCATGTACCTACTGAAGAAGGTCAATTTCCCTTATCTATACCTACAACCATATAATCTATTTGGGTCTATAAAACATGTCCCAAATAGGGAGTTAAATGAATCGTAGTATGATATAACCAAAATATATGTTCCCATTGTTCAATGAATATATATTGTACGTAATATACAGAAATGAAGTAATAAACAAGGAAGTACTCAAAAGTAAAAAGTCCTACAGTTATCAATTACATTCATTATTCATCTATTGAATCCTTTAAACCTTGGTATCTAGCCTAATCTCTATATCCCCTATGTAATAGTAACAAAAAACGTCTCAGAAGTTCATATAAATAATCTAGTAAAACAGAGTCCATGCTTGTGATTTGGATACTAAGACTCATCACCATCATTCAATTATTCAATAACGACCCTTTTTTGGGAATTTTTTCACACTCTAATCCACCTGGTAATTCATAACTAGAATTCAATTAATAACTACCATCAAGGTAGCTATTATTTTCTATACCTTTTGGTCTAACATAACACGGATCATTTATAAATGACCACCTAGGTTGCTCACATGGTCATGACCCCTTGGCCAAGATAGCAATATTGAATTATAAACGACCACTTGGAATCCCGCATGGTCAATATCCCTTGGTCAATATAACAAAAATTCATTTAATAATAACCCTCTGGGTATCTATCATGGTCTAACCCCTTTGTTCTAACATAATAACAATTCATACCGAAATGACCCTATATCGGGATGCTCTCACAGTAAAATTCCACTTGGTCAAACATCCATAATGCATATCACATGCATCCCAAATAACTAGTAACTCCATCCTAACAACACAAGGTATATAAAACATAGAAATTCTAATATAAATTCTATACCAAACTACCATAATCAATCAAATAAGGGAAACACACCCATGTAGTGTCCCATAAACAAGGTATCTAACCACCGTCATGTTCGATTAACCTTTATCAATCTACCAAAACATAATAGGAAATAAACATGGTTTAATTCCAAAACATGCAATACCCCAAACGTAGGTATACAACACTTTTATAAAATATTATCCAAATAAAATCAACAAAAAGAAAAAACCACCTACCTTGATGTTGTACAATCAATACTCTTTAATGTATACCCTTGTATTATCCTAGAATGATGTAGATCTATAGAATAGTGAATCAAATCAACATTGAATAAATCATGAGAGTGGTGGAATCAAAAAGAAATGCTCTATATGAATTGAGGACTCACCAGTGTGATTCCAATTCACTTGTTGAGATCTCAATTTGAGGCCGGACAGAGAATAAGGAGTGGTCCAAAGATCGCTGGACCTTTTTTCACTCTCTTATATGAACCAATGGTATAATAATATGTTCTTTAGGATAAGATGAAACCCCACTCCTATTTATCAAATAAATATAAAAATACATGGCGTGTTCATTAAATGTACATGTCTTATAGTAGCCTCAAATAACCCCCTCCTTAAGCGGTCTAATGGGTCACCCACATGGCCATATACTCGGCCGTTACATGGCTTGTACTCGATTGTACATGGAAAATTGATACATGACATGTATGCATAATTACATGATGTGTACTTTGAAATTTTCTATTTTTCCCTTTTTCCTAAAAAACAACCCAAAATCAAGATTTGTACCTAAAATGATGATCTGGGTTCTTACAAGCTTACCCACTAAAGAAAAATTTCCCTAAATTCTCCTTCAAATGGTAGTGAAGAAAAATATTCAGAAAACTCTAGCCACTATGATCATATGTCTGACTCCCTCTCCTATGTATCATCATGTACTCACCTGTGCTGCCATAGCACCCGTACTATAGAAATAGACAAACCACAGAGAACCTTGGTGTTTTGATCCAAAATATGAATATAGTGCATCTAGAAGGATGAATCCAACCTTTACTCAAACTCCACAGTTTGAAAAACATGAGACGAGTCTGGAATATAATGCCACAGCTGAGAAACATGAAATATATCATGAATTGTTCGGTACCTCTGAGGTAACTACAACTGATCAGAAACCGGACCGACTCTCTCCAAAACGTAAAATGGAAAAACATATCTCGGTGAAATATTCCCCAATCATTCAATCATCCTATGTCCCAATCTTGACGTGACACTTAATAAATCTAGATCCTTAAACTAAAACTCCAGAGTTAATAATTTTTGATTAGAAAAAGATTTATACTATGAATATGTAATTTTCATCCTATTGCAAATAATCTCAATCAAATCAATGGTCTCCTGGACAATATGTGGTCCCAACATATCATCCTCCCCTACCTTCAGCCAACATAGGGGTTATTGGTTTGACCTACCACACAATGCCTCATAAGGTTCCATTTGAATCGTCTCATAAAAAATGGTATTGTAGGAAATATATACTAGGGGTATGTGTCTTTCCCAAGAACGCCTAAAATCTAAGAAGCATGCGTGACACATGTCCTACAAAACATAAATTGTATTCTTAGACTAGTCATCTATGTAGGGATGGTAAGCTATACATAGAAGTAACTATGCACCCCAAGTCCTTTGTAGACCCTACCAGAAATGAGAATTAAATTGTGAATCCCTATCTGAAATTAAAGTGTACGTAATCCCATGAAAATGTAAAATTATTTGGATGTACAATCTTCCAAGCTCATCCACACTGATGGATTCCACAATAAAAATAAAAATAAAAAAACATACGTAAGCCTATTGATAAAAAACCCAAACCACATCATTTCATTTGGATGACCTTGGTAAAAGTGTCAGAAAATCCATCTCGACATCATTCCACTTCCTCTCGGGAATTGTTGACTACTGTAAAAGCCCATCTCATAGCTCATGCTTCCCCTTCACCTGGAGACGTGTGGAACATCTCATAACAAAACCAGCAACATCCCTCTTCATATCTATCCACCAACATTGATGATGTAAGTATCGATACATATTGGTGACACCCAGATAAAATGCCTAAATTGAGGGAAAAAATCATTCATCAACTCCTCATGTATGTTTTCTAACACCCATAAGTGTCCATTAAAATGAGAACCATCATCGTTGACTATGGTACATCTTGGATTAGGTTCCTCGCCTGAAACACTCTCCCTCAAGACTAGGCCTTCATAATATGATATTTTCATAATTCTCACTCAAACCTGAGGATTATAGGTAACCTCTTTTGAAGAAATAAACTTCTATCCCTGATTGTAGTGTACCTATAAATTAATCTCATAAAATTTATCCATAAGCTACCACTCACTTCTATATTCCTAAAATATTTTTATCTGATTCCTCTTTCCCAATGCATTAGCCACTACATTTCCTTTCTCAGGAATATAAGCAAGGACAATTTAAAAGGAATTAAAGTATTATACCCACCTTTGATGTCTCAAATTAATATCTCAATGAGTAAATATATATTTGTGTCTTTTGGGGTTAGAATATACCACCAAATACTCTCCCAAAATATAATTTCTCTAATAATGTGAAGCATGAAAAAAGTAGCTAAATTGAGATCGTGCATCAGGTAATTCCTCTCATGTGGCCTCAACTACTGAGACCTATACAAAATGACTCCTTACCCCTACATAACTACTTATCTCAAAGTGATAGCTGATGCATTACACTAAAGAGTGTAACTCATGCCGAGCTCTAGAAAAATCAGTTTCGGAGTTGAATTCAACCTCCCCTTTAGCTCCTGAAAGGCTGAATCATAGGAATTTGTCTACTAGTACTTCATATCCTTCATATTTAAGGCTGTCAGTGGCACTACTAAGAATAAAAATTCTTGAATAAAAAACATGTAGTAACTATCCAGCAGTAGAAAAATATATACCTTAAAGATTTTCTTCATTTACTCCCAATATACTATTGCTCTCACATTCTATGGGTTTACTAATACTCATATATAGATATAACATGAACCAAAAAGATAATTTGTTCCATCCAAAAGTGGAACTTTGTGATATTATCATATAACTGATGCTATCCCAGAGTACTCAATATGACCTCCAGATTGTTGGCATGGTCGTGTCAATTTAGAGAGTACCCCAAGATATCTTCGATGAATACTACCATTAATGAATCTATGTAAAAATGTATTACTTGATTCATCAGTTCCATTAAAACTATCAGTGTTTGCATGATACCAAATAGAATAACCAAATACTCATATAGTCCATACCTTCTCCGAAAGGCTGTATGTGGCATATCACAAGGTCTGACAAAAAAATGACGATAACCGGATCTCAAGACAATATTAAAGAACACTTCAGATTCTCAAAACTATTCAATGATATCATTAATCCTCAGTAAGGGATATCTATTCTTGACCATCAACTAGTTCAGCTTCTAATAATCCACATAGTTTCTCAGGGTACTGTCTACCTTAATCGCATAAATAACATGCGAACCCTAAGAAGAAGTACTAGGTAAAATGAATCACATTTCCTAAAACTCATCCAACTTTTTCTTGAAGTCATGTAACTATGGTGTAGCCATCCTATATGGATGAATAGACACTTGTGTCCCTCCTGACACAAGATCAATAGTGAAACCTACATCTCATTCTGAAGAAAACCTAAAATGTCACCTAGAAAGACATATATGAAACGATCCACCACTAGAGACAAGTCTATCTATGAAGTAACTTGGTCATCTAGATATAAAATTGAAATCTAGACTGTAATCCCTCTCAACCCGTGATGCTCGTGTCCATCTCTGCTTGCCTGTACATCCCATTCACCCTTGTATAGAAAAGACCCACCCTATGGTGATGCGAAACTCACCCTAAAAAGATAAAATTCAACATGGGCCTATAAAGAAAACACCCTATCCATTCTAAGAATGAAATCAATTCCTTTAATCTCTTTGACATAGAGGTACTATATGAAGTGAAACCTACCAACCTCAAGAGGGCACTCCTTGAACTAACAAACTCTAGTCTTCCTAATCCCAAAAGAAGTGTCTAGTGTTATAAAATACTTAAATGTTAAAAAAATAGATCCAAATGATGTCCAAATCATAAATAGATATAAAAATATGGGATGATCTATATAAAAAAGAGTAGAAGCCAAAAATAAGGCAACTAGAATGGTAGATCTAACCATAGAGGGTCTGTGTTCCTGATCATGTTGGGTCTTTTCGACTATTATATTCTAAACTGTACCGCAGCCCTACGACCATGCTTGACAACCCTATGTTGATACACTCTATTATAACTGAAAACCAACAATCCAGACACCATGACCATAACCTCATACTTGGCATGAACAACCTAAAAACTCAAATTCCTCAATTGATGATAAATAGTGGGTATTGTACCTAACAGTAGAGTCAAAAAATATCCCCTCCCACTTGCTTCTGGTGATAAAATCTAGAAAAATGTATAATATGGCCCATCATGATGCAAAATCAGAACTAGACTGGGTCTTTTGTGCAATGTGGTATCATATTACAACACTCCCAACATTGGTAGCATAAAACCCGACTTCCTGAAGAAACATTGTGTTAATGCTCCCTATGATGCTTCCTAGAATCTACTGAAGGGGTACTAGCCATAGATGCTGAACTTCCCAAGCACATAGATCATAAATCCCTCAAATTGTGATCGATAATCAATGTCTGGTTTACTATAGCAGTTAATGAAGTAATCCTGAATTCATTCACCTACAATTAGATGTCATACTTGAGACCATCCTCAAATTTCCTAGACAATGATAATTCTTCACCTCTCAAAACAGTTGTGAACTCCTGAATCTCTGTATATCGAGAAGAATAATCCATCACCGAATGAGTACCCTTCTCCAAGTGCATGAACTCCTGGGATCAATCTGCCCTCAACGTCTCAGGGTAGAATTAATCGTATAAGGTCCTATAGTATTATTACCAAGCCATATCCTGATGATATCCCACCTATGAGATAACACCCCACCATATCTTGGTGGATGCACACAACATGTACATCAAGAGATTCAGAAACCTCTTAGGATGCATCTCTAGATTCTCAATGATAGAATGAATATCCTTGAACCATGACACTGCAGCCTTTGGTCCTCCATACCGTAAATATGGAGGAGGATGCTTCAACTAGATCACCATCACCAACTCATCTATTGTTGGGGAAGGATACAGTGCTCTATGAAAAGTATGTATCATCATCAATAATCATTTATAGAATCAGGAATCAACATCTACATCTGGTATAATAGCATGTTCCAAAATAAGAATGATGGGAGGATCTACTGGTAGTCCTTGATCTACTATTTCCAGTGTCCAATCATTGCCATGTAACTGGTGTACAACCATAGGATGTCTTGGTGGCATTACACTGTATGGTCAAGCGGACACCTCAATTTACGATTATCAATGAATACAACATAGATGTTCCGTAATGGAATAAGAGAAAGAATTCCTTGATGTTTAAAAAATAGTGTTACATGACTTGTAGAACCACTACACGATGTGTTTAGTATATCTTTTGACATGGCAGTGTACCTCGACCAACCTAGTCTTATAACACCCCATACACACGAAATGTTCATCCTCCAACATGAAATTTTCTTGAATTTACCCTTCTTCCTAGGTTTTTCTACATGGCTAGAGATACATGGTTCTCTCCTACTGTGACACTACATGGCATGTTCACCCTTGACATGACATGTACTACTTATGATCATTCCAAATGTGCCATTATTCACTTGTCCATATACATGGTCAATTTCTACATGGCATGTATAAGCATGAAACATCATGTAAAACCAAAGACTCATCAAGCTATTTCATTAGTCACATGGCCAGATACATAGTCTCTACAACACGACCTGTTCTTCCAGTACACGGTGTGTTCTACCAAACATGTATCAACCCTATGTCTCTACTCACATAGCCTTTCAAAAGGTTAACCAGTACAATAAATGCACATAAAAAAGTTGTTTCTTCCAAACCATAGGAACACAAGGTGTGTCTTCATTAAATCACATGTCATATTGTTTGGGTATCCGGAAAACACGTCTCTGAAATATATCTAGAACCCTTATAAACATAACTTTTTTCCAAGGAGTGCCATGTTCTAATCCAGGAGTGCCCATAATCTCTGAAAATAAATGTTTTGGGTCCTTATTCATGCCATATCCTAATATAATTTAGTTAAATTTCCAACATGATCCCCAAAATTCCGATCCATGAGGGCCCATAACACCTTAGAGACTAAAGCATGGTGTCTATACAAATGAAAAATTTCATAAAACAGTAACCTATCAAAAATAAATGGTATTCTGTCATGCAATCTATCAAAATATCATGCATATATTTCACAACATCTATCACATCAACATTAAATTCAACAATGCATCATAAATGGCATGACAAGAATGCATGATAATTGATCTCTAGCATGTTCATATATGATGAATGCAATGGAATACCCTCGTCTCATTGGGTTGCAACAGAAATAGAACCACAATGATATAAATAATAATAGCACAAAAAATTTGAATCACCTGATGGTGAAATAAAATCAACTATAACTCTTAAAAAACATGAAAAATTGAAATATTCGAGGTAACTTGGCTATTCCCTGTGCACGAGTTATCTAATCTCGAGCAGATATTATTACCAACTACCCTTTCCTTCATATCCCAGTCTATAGGCTCCAAATAGTAAGGAAAAGAAGAATATAACACCTCCTCTGATACCTATTTGTAATGTCCTGGTTCCATGTGCCTCCCAAAGGTTCCCCGAACCCGGTTGGTCACATGTCATCAAGCACATTTTCCGAAATTCCTGAGGCTGATGACTAGAAGTGAGGTATATAGTGTGATAATGGGGAAAATATACCCACATTGGCTGAGTAAATAAAATGGAATGTAAATATTGAACAATAGTAGAAGTGGTAATACCATACAATAAAAGTAAATAGCAGAAGAGTGACAGTAATATAAAAAGTGCGGGATGTATTAATGATGCATGTCACATGTGCCTTGGAAATCTGCCAATAATGTCACATAGATAGAAATACAATACTGAAACTAATTAAGGAAAAGAAAGTAAACTCCAACCTCTTCACAAGACTCACCTTGGTCCCATGATCTGCAGCCTCAATAGTATCAAGTAACTCATAGAGAATTGTGTTTTCCCTTATCTATACCTAGAACCATATAATCTGTTTGGGTCCAAAAACATGACCCAAACAGGTTGTCAGCCGATCCTTGTAGGACACCACCATATTATCTATGCCAAATTGTCAGTGAATATATATAATAGGTAATATGCATAAATGAATCATTAAACAAGGAAGTACTCATAAGTAAATAATCATACAATTTTCAATCACATTCATTTAACCTTAATTATTCATCTATGCAATCATGTAATCCATGTGATCCAGCGTAATCTATGTATCCCCTATGTTATAGTAACAATAGACTTTGTAGAAGACCATATAAAAAATCAAGAATGACTGAGTCAAAGCTTGTACTTTGTCTTGGTAGAATCATCTCCATCATTAAATTATTCAATAAAAACCCCTTTTTTGGGAATGTTCTCAAAATGTAATCCCCCTAGTATATCATAAAAACAATTCATTTAATAATGAACCTTTGGTTAGCTCTCATGGCCTAGCCCCTCTTATCTAACATAACACTAATCATTTACTAGTGTCCACTCGGGCAGCTCACATGGTCAACATCCCTTGATCAACATACCATAAATGAATTATAAATGACCAACCAGTATATCTTATTGTCAATAAAATTTGGTCAATATAACAACAATTCATTTAATAATGACCCTATGGGTAGCTCTCACAATCTAATCCCTCCGGTCTAACAAAACACACATTCATTAATAAATGACAATACCTCGGGAAGCACTCACAGTCAAATTCCCCTTGGTAAAACATCCATAATGCATTTCACATGCACCTCAAATAATATGTAACTCCATCCTAACAAGACAAGGAATGGAAAACAAGGCAACCCAAACTAGAATTATTGAAAAAATTTCCATAATCAATCAATCAAGGGAAATGAACCCATGTGGTTTCCCATAAACCAGGTATCTAACATCACTCATATAAAACTGCTCTTTTTCAATCTACTAAACCCTAACAGGTAATAAAAAAGGTCTAATTACAAAACACACAACACCACAAATGTCCTTATATAACACTTTTAGAACATATAATCCATATACAATCAATGAAAGGCACAAACCACATACCTTGATGTCGTACGATCACTACTCTTGAATGTAGGCCCATGAATTAGAATATGAAGTCATAGATATATATAGAGTTGAAAAAATTTCATCCTTGAATAACTCCCAAGAGGTGAAGAATCAGGAAGAAAGGCTGTAGAAGAATAGAGAACACACCGGGGGAATCTTAATGCACCCAATGACATCTCAATTGGAGGTCAGATGGATAACTGGGAGGGGTTTAGTTTGTTTCGGCCCTTCCATCACACTCATTTATGAACCAAGGGTTGAATAAGACATTTCCAAGGATAAGAAGAGACCCCACACTGATTTATCAAATAAAAAGAAAACTACACTATGTGATCATTAATTTTACATGTTTTGTAGTAGACTCATCTAGCCCCTACATTAAGAGGTCTTCTTCGCCACCCACATGACCATGTGCTCAACCGTTACAAGACTAGTGCACAGTTGTACGCGGTACCCGGGTATAGGGCGTGTACGCATAAGTACACGACATGTAGTTAACAAATTCATTATTCTATATTCTTCTTCATATACAACCAGAAATCAAGATCCATACCTAAAATAGAGATCTGAGTTCTTACAATGAGTTTCCTAGAAAAACAGATGTTGATAAATGAATTCTACATTGAATGGGTATGATCATTGAATTAACACATTGTTCTCCAAATTACTATATTCTACTCCTCAAGGACAATAAATCACATAAATAATTCCCAATGTGTAGTGATTCTCAATACCATAGAGATGAATTAGGTCCTATGAACATTTTATGGTAATTTCAAATTATTCTATAGTTTTGAGTCCTATATGGATTTGAGAAGACTACAAGGTAATTGACATGGCACATTGATTTAATAAATAAATATGGGAAACATTTTCAACTTGATGAATCACCTCAATAGAAGAGTATTGATCAATAGTCTCCTGAAAATGTAAATGATTTAGGATATATTCGTCTTATGCTATCTATAAAAGGAGTGAATCCTTTTTGTTTTCAATGTAGCAGTCACAATACTTGGTTCATTATGTTAGTAAATTATAACATTCCAAAATGGTAAATAAAAAATTTATAATACATTATATCATAATTTCTTAGATCAAGACAAAAACAACTGGGTGATGATATTTATTTTTTTTAAATATATTGGTCTATGCTTTGAAATTATTGTGGGATTTAGGTGACACATTTTAAGATGATTTAAAAATTAATATCGGACATTGAGATCCATGTTGTGTGGGAAAATAAATTATTTTCTTGATTATAGAAAATTATCCGGATATAACATTAAAGTAAATCAAGGGTGTCTCATTTTTGAACAAGATACATAGTCAATGAGGATGAAACATTCATTGAAGACTGTGTTTTTGAGACATAATATATTTCTATCCCAATGAAATAAGTACTGATCATGAATGAAATCATTAAATAGATGTTCAAAATAATGTACAACATCATATAAAATAATAGTTGAGTAAATTTATGAGAAGGAAAAAGACATGGAATCTAATTTAAAAATTATTTTCCGAATAACCTTATGGAAAAAGGTTGAGATAATAGACTAGTTTTTTTTAATTAATATACTAGAATTGATTGTATGTCAAAAAAATTCTTGATATTAATCATATTGAAAAAAATTTAAGTGAAAATTTCATTGTAACATTGCTAAATGTACCAAGAAAAGAAAAGGGTAGAATTAATACTAGGTTATACAAGATTGAAATCAGATTAGGGGAAGAATTAGTGCCTCTATATGTGGAAAAATGAACATCTCTTCCACAATATGATTATAATATTTCTAGGTAGAAGAGATATCAATTTTTCGACTTCATTAATAATTAAAAGGTTACATATGGGTATTCATCAAATATCATGAATATAATGTCTATGAATGATTTTATGTTAATGGGTCTGAAATGACATGACTATCATGCTTTAATAAAAGATATAATTCCATTTAGTTTACATTGAATTTTCCACCACAATTTCCATCATATGTTATCCAAGTTTTATTTCATTTTCATTGTTATATGATGTCAATTTATAGACCTGAAAATTTTTACAACTATGGAAAAAGAAAATTTCTATCATATTATTGGAATTTGCAATGTTCTTCCCACTAACATTCTTTGATATGATGGTTTCATTGATAGTTCACTTTGTAAGTGATATTAGTCTATGTGTTCCTATACATTATTAATTGAAGTAACCAATTAAAATGTATTTGAATATTTTTGAGGGGTATGTAAAAAATAAAAGTCATCTAGAAAGATGTAATGCATAGTAATATATTTTTGAGGAAGCCATTGAATATTTTACTAATAACTACTCTAGTATAGAAATCATTGGTATACTAAAATATCATCACAATGGGTGTATTGTGGGTGAAGGAATTTCATAAATATGTGTTTTCACAATTACTTTTATAAATTAAGAGTAGTCCCACATTCAATTTCTATAAAATAGTTTTGAGGAAACACTATATGTTGATACCCAAAAATAAATTCTTAGGAATTTGAATAAATTAAAGTATGAAATAAAGATATCACATAAAAATAGTCAATGGTTTATAGGATGTTCTCAACAACATATTTTGATGTAGTCATTTGAAAATATTTATTCCAATTTAAAATGACTTTGATAGTTATCTAGAGGGCCATGTGTGAAAATACTATCTTATAATGGTTATTTAATTAATGGTTATAGATTCTATACAAATTAACAAGATAAATTAAGTACCATGCCCAAGACATGATTTACACTTATTGTTTAAGTGATGTATGTATCTAGTACCAAGGATGGAAATGTAATTTATGAATATATGTCGTACATTGGCATCACCAAAAAATTAATGGAGGTGGATTAAAAAAATATGATTTCAGATTATTCAACGCATGCAGATTGATAAGAATAGTGTTTTTAAAATAATTGAATAAAAAATCATGAAAATTGATGTCAAAAAGGAAGATTACAAATATGAAGAATTTATAATGGAATCATATACAATACAAATATTTTACATTCTAGATCTCACAAACTGAAAGTGGTCAATTGTTATATTATCGATCAAAACCACGAAGGGGTTGGATGAAAATTAAACTGAGGATAAACCTTCAAAAAAAATTAAATCACTTTGTATTGGTCCGAATTTAGATAGAGTTTTTTATTTCAGTGGAGACTACAATGAATGTATTTGGATACTTGATATCAGGATCATATCCATTCATCCTTAAAAAGATAGTTTAATAAACATGTTATATTTTTTTAATATACATTATGTTACCTCATATTAGTATCTATTAACTTCATAATTTATGTAATACAAATAAAATATTCAACCAATTATGTAGATAATTATTTTTCATGTGCTGATACACCTAATATCGAGGAAAGATGCGTTTCTTAACCTGATGGTGCTCCCAATATAAAGGAATAACAACCTTATACTCATACTAATGCTACCAATCTTGAGGAACAATATATTGATGATGTTGAACCCAAGGAAATGGTAGTCATAGAACAACTAGTTTCCTAGAAAAAATTATGATTTTCATATCGTGAATGTATTAGAAAACTTTATTAAGGTTAGAAACAAAGGAATCAAATTCAAGGATGGGTGGAATGAACACAACCATGATGTTAACCCCAACAAGGCCATGTTCAATAGTCTTACTTGGAACACCACTCAAAATAAAGTGATGATTGGTATATATTAATGGTTTTATGATGTTCCCATGATTAAGAATATAGTTTGGGAAGATATTACGGTAATATTATGATATAATTTCATTATTTTACTAAAAAAATATATTCTAACATTGACTTACTCTTCATTATAATTTGCATAGTATATTTATATATGATGACCCATGAATGAAATTAATTTTAATTCATGTTGGAAATGATCCTAGAGGTTTTTATATAATTATAAAAATGTTTCATCTCAAATACACTGAAGAAAAAATCCCACATCCACCATTGTTGTATTCACACATGATAATCCATAAACTGTGGGATGCATTTACTGGCCATCGTGGAGAGAAATATTTTAAGGTAAATTTTGGATGGTATTAAATTTCTTGAAAATACATGAATTAATAACATTGATTATGAATTTTTAATTTATGGAATATAAAATTAATTCTTAAAATAATAAATATGATGAAAACACAATGTACACCTATCGTAAATCAAGGATGGTGTATTCTTCACTTGAAAAAATTTGGTACATAATTTAAATCTACTATAATAGTTTTATTTGACATGAACGAAAAACATAATTATGTTCCTCTATTTATATGCATATTGATGAATCAATATCCATGCTACTATCAATCGTTATCATGTGCTATTAAAGGAGGAATAAGCTAATGAATATGAGATACAAATAGATGAAAACACAGAAAAAGTCTAAGAATCGTGTGTAACTATGAGATAATAATATTTTTCTTTAAATCAATTTAATTTAGTAATTATTTCTTATTTTTATATAAATTTAATCTGAATTTTACTATGGAATAATAGTCAGCTATATTGAATGAATAACTATTATCAGTGGCCTTGAATTGTCCAGAACAGTACGATCGCACCACATGTTTTGGTTTTAAGGTGACACCCCAAACATATTTTGAAAATATAAATTAAGACAAATTAAAATGATAGTATGAAATTATAAAAAATGTTATGGGAAAGAATAAAATTGAAAAAAAAACTCAAGAAAAACTACTACATGATGACCCCCACCCCACCGACATAGAGGTGAACCATTCCCCTCAAAGTGCTGTCTTAGATGAGGTAATCTGTATTATCATAATTGTTTATCTGAAATGTTAATTATGAAGACATTGACACCTTTCCTGTACTGATACTCTACTGGATGAAAATTGTTGTGATTTATATCTATCACCACCTTCCAATAGCATTGTTATGAGGTATACCATGTTTGATATACAAGAAGTTAGTTTACAAAACATAAAACTTCAAATAGGTCATGTGAGAGTAGAGATTAGCATAGCTTATCATCTTACCACTAAGATACCTATTTCAATTAATGATGTAGATATTCATATGGTTGAGAAAGATATAAAAACATTAATAGAGTATATGTTACATCCAGTAA
This sequence comes from Viscum album, assembly GCA_963277665.1. Classification (NCBI taxonomy): domain Eukaryota; kingdom Viridiplantae; phylum Streptophyta; class Magnoliopsida; order Santalales; family Viscaceae; genus Viscum; species Viscum album. The sequence continues at coordinate 1,140,396,927 of OY728164.1, read as the reverse complement.
AAATATATGCTCACAAGAAGGTATTGATTCCAAATTTATTTTTCATGAAAATCATTTAACAATTAATTAAAAAAGGTCTAAACATATGAATGTTATTAAAAATAGTCAAAGGGAAGGAGGTGAAACAAAAGGTAAAATCAAAATGGTCTAAATGATAAAACATCCAATTGAAATTATTTTTAAAAATCACCTATAACTCGCATATTCAATATCCCCATTAACTAACATTTAATGTTCTCAAGGATATAAGGCTATAAAGCTGTAGTAAATGCATAGATGATTTTGAAGAAAAAATTTATTGAGAGGCCATTCCAAAATACATTTTTCTTAAAAATGTAAATGATATACACAATTATGAATGTTTAGGAGTCTCATTTGTAAATATATACATGATTTGGGTTTTCATGATTTTTTTATAATAGCTGATCTAGTAGTTTAATTATTACAAAATATAATTCATATTTTTTACAAGTATCTATATCAGTAATTTTTTTTTGGAAAAACAGTGGACATAAATGTGGAATATTTTTTCCTCATATATATTCTACCCAACTAGCCTCATTTACTTCAGATCAAATTTATGCAATAGTGGATATACTATTTATATAGTTTGAAATAAAGCATAAAGATGACTACCTATTCTAATTACCAATTGTACAGGGGTAAAAATTACAATTTAATAATATCAAATATATTTCCATTCCTTTCATTACTGATTTTTTTGTTTTCTAGGAAACATTGGTTACTAATTGATGTCAATTTGGAAACTCCAATGATTTATTTTTATTATTATTAATTGGATACCGAACAATCCGAATACATGTGATGACATTTTAAAATATTCAATACATTACATCCAATGTTTTTCAACTAAACATCAAGTTATATAATTTTTATTATTTTTAATTAGAATTATATTATGATAGGGTAGTGTTTAAATATTTTCAAAATCAAGGTATGAGGATAGTCCATGGGTATAAGAATCTAGTATACTTTAATAAGTAGATAAGTATTTGGGTTATATAATTGTATTTCACTATAAAAACACATATCAGGACAAATTATTTATTTATTTTTTCTATTTTTATGTTTGATTTAAAAAAACCAATGATAATTATTGTGGTTATTATGTTTTCATTTATTTTGATAGATATCATATACCATCAAAAAACTAATGTCGTTGAAGACATATATTAAAATATAATTACTATTAAATTTCATGTATTTATTAATCCTTTGCATATCCATGACTTTTGGAAGAACTCATATTCATAAGAAGAAATATATTTTCATAGAAATGAATTGGAATCATACCTTGTTTTAGAATATACACATATGTCATGAATATGTCACTTCATACTGCATATTTAGTTTCTTTTATCATTATTTTACCTACGTTTTAGTTAATTTTATAATAATTTTTATCTGATACTTATTGTGTTAATTTTCATAGGGATCATAAATAAATGACTTCCTCAACATAAATTATTCACTCATGTGATATGATCATGCCCAAAATAGGGATGGTGAACTTATAATGTTGAAATATTATTTTTATATAGAAACTCATTCAACATTTTAGGTTATTAAACAAAAATATTTTTAGATAAACCATAATGATTAATGGATTATATCATGAAATGAAACTATAGAATAAACCATACCTCATTATGATACACAACGTACTTGGTTTAAATCCAATTGTGTGGTTTCAGTTTTAATGTTGAATTCTCTTAATGTATTGTTTCATAATTATGGTTAATTTATTTCTTTATGAAATTAATAACATAATAATGGTTTTCTTATATAGGTGGATTCTTTTCTTTAGTTGGGTATGTTTTTTGATGTAACTCTTTCTTGTAAAAGATTGTTCCCTAAGGCTACAACTTAGGTAATGTAAATAAGGAAATGTTTCAATCATCTTCACCTTAATGTGATTAACAATGTGCATAGTATTACTCAAACTATATGTTTTTAGATTATAATTTTAATTTTAGTTCAAAACACAATCACATACACAAAAATGACCAAAACTTTTCACATTGAATTAATACATTAGGAATATAACATGTAATTCATTTGTGATGTGTATGAATCATCTTCAACTAAATATGACACAAAATGTGACGAGTAAAACTCCCGTTGTGTCTTTATATTTAAAATTTACATTTTACTAAAAAGGAAAACTGAGATAATCAAAATAGAAAAAAACTCATTCATATTGTATTAATAATTTATGAAAATTATGTAGAAGTCATTTTTTACTTCTATGAATTATCCACACCTCAATCTAAATTATAGTGTTCCTTGTAGGAATCAAAGTGCCCATTATCCATATAAAATGGATATTTAATTTTCATACGTGGTCCACTTAATGGAAACCGTGAAAACACACTCAGATTGTCATTAAATTTTTTAAAACTTTTCATAACTCATTTACGATGTATAGTAATAATTTTCATGTCAAAATGACACATGATGTGACTGGTATGACTCAAAGTCCGTGTTTATGGTTTAGAATAACATTATATTAAAAAATGAAAAGTGACATTCTCAATAGTGAGAATACACATTTGAATTGTTTTAATTATTTTGGAAAATGATACGTAAAAAATTAGTGACATGTTGGAATGAACTGATATATAATACAATGTACGATGTGACTGGTATGAAAAAGTGCGTGATTTTTTATTTAAAACTAAATCTTTTTGTAAAAATGACAAGTGACATACTCAAAACTGAGAAAACACATTAATAATTTAATAAAATATGAAAAAAATATAATTGATTTATAAAATGTTGTAATCATCCTTATGTCATTCAAATACAAGGTATTCTTGATATCGCACAATGTATTTGATATGAGTTCAAAATTGGCCTTTTAGTTCAAAACATGCGTCAGTCACTGAAATCTAAGAAAACACAATCGGAATGTCCTGATAATTTCGGAAAACGATTCATCAATCATTTATGATATGTATCAATAATTTTGACCTCAATACAACACACAATGTGACCGGTATAACTCAATGTGCATGTTTCCAGTTTAAAATGGAATTTCAGTAAAAATGTAAAGGGGCCCACAAAAAAAAAACATATTCATATTATTTTGATATTTCATAAAAATGATCCATAATTAATTTTTTATATATATTAATGATACTCACCTTAATATGATGCATGTTTTGACCAGTATTACTCAATGTGTTTATTTTTATTTAATATTGACATTTTTGTAAAAGGGACATGTGTAATACAAAAAATTGATCATACAAATTTGGATTGTTTTGATACTTCAAGAAAATACCCATATTCCATTTTCAATGTGTAGGAATTAACTGCACTTCAATTCGATACATGGAGTGCTAAATATGACTCAAAGTGTCTATTATCCGTTTATAATAAACATTTCCATTCAAAACATGTGTCACTCACTGAAAACTACGAAAACATGCTTACATTATCTTGATAATTATGAAAAGCTAATCATAAGTTATCTTTTATGAATAGAAAATAGTCTCTTATAAAACCGACACACAATATAATTATTATGACACGATTAATGGGTTTCCACTATAGAATGGAATTTTAGTAAACCCAAAACATGACATAATCAAAACAAAAAAAAGACATTTATATTGTCTTCATAATTTTTAAAAACAATACATACGTAATTTCTGATGTGTAGGAATTAGGTTCACATCAATCTGACGTACAGTGTGACTAGTATGACTCTAAATGTGTTGTTTTAATTAAAATTGACATTTATTTTTCTAATAAGGACATGTGACATACTCAAAATTTTGAAAATGGATTTGGATTGTTTTGATTATTTATAAAAACAATTCATATGTCTGTTTTGACATTTAAGAATCAAATCCACCACAATACGATACACAGTGTGCCAGATATGATTCAAAGTGTCTGTTATTTGTTTAAAAATTTCATTTTTCTTCAAAATGTGTGGCCCTCACTGAAAACTGAGTAGACATGCTCTGATTTTGTTGATAATTTGGGGAAGTGATTTATAATTCATTTTTTCACATTTAAGAATTTCTGTCACTTCAAACTGGGACACGATGTGACGAGTTAGACTAAAATATTGTGTTCTCAATTTAAAATATAATTTTAGTAAAAAATATATGTGGCACACTAAAAACCAAGAAAACACATTCAGATTTTTTTTTATAAAGTATGATAATAATCTTAGGTAATTTAATATTTGTAAGAATAAAATGTACCTCAATCTGATTCATGGTGTGACCAATATTACTCCAAGTGTGTCTTTTTTATTTAAAACATACATTTTAGTAAAAAAAAGTGATGTACTAAAAATCAATGATAATAATTCTTATTGTTTCCATACACAAGAAAAATTATCTATATGTCATTTATAATGCACATGAATCAGTCGTACCTCAATTTGATACATAGCGAGTCATGTTTGACTCAAATTGACTCTTATTAGTCTAAAATTTTCATTTTAGATCAAAACATACCTTACCCACAACAAACCAAAAAACAAACTCTAATTGTCATAATAAATTGAAAAAATGATTCATATGTCATATTTGATGTGTATGAATCTGTATCACATCAATTTGACACATGATGTGACCAATATGACTCAAATATCTTATTTTCTATTTAACATGCCCTTTTAGTAATAATGAAAAGTGAGATACTGAAAACCAACAATGCATATTCATATTGTATTGATACTTTATGATAAATATACATAATTTATTTTTGTCTTGTAGGAATTATCGAAATAACGTTATGATTCATGGTGTGCCATATATGACTCCGAGTTTATATTTATTTAAAATTGTCATTTTAGTAAAAAAAGATACATGCTCAAAATGTAAGAAATGAATTTTGATTGTTTTTATACTTTAATAAAATAATACATATTTATTTAGTAATGAGTAAGAATAATCATAACGTCAGTCTGATACATGGTGTTCCTAGTGTAACTCAATGTGTATATTATTAGTCTAAAATTTACATTTTTGTTCAAATCAAATGTCACTCACTGAAAACAGTGAAAATGAACTTCATTTTTATTGATTATTTAAATAAATGAATTATAATTCATGTGTGAGGTGTAGGAATCAGTCTCATGTCAAAATAATTAACTATGTGATTGATGAGAATAAAAGTGGTCATTTCAGTTTAAAATGATATTTTAGTTAAAAAATGACATACTCAAAACTGAAAAAGTGCACTCATATTGTTCTGATACCTTAGGAAAACTGTCCATAAATAATTTGTGACATGTATGAATCAACCATACCTCAATCCAATACATGTTGTACCCAATATGACCCAAAATGTGTGGATTCAGTTTAAAATTGACATTTTATCAATGTGTTGATTCATATTTATGATTAATTTATTTACCTTTTTGTGTTACTAACATAAGAATTATTTTCTTATATAGGTATAGTAATTTTCTTCAGTTGGTGTGGTTTTTTTGGAAAATGATAACATGATATTTATTTTTTAAGAGGGATTAGGGATCCAATAATAATGAAACATTGATGATTTGTAATTTTTTTGAGAGTAATTTCTAATGTATTTGTAACAAATAATGGTTTCAAATGTCTATAATATAGAGTTTTCTGTATTTTTTATGCTATTTTTTTACAATTAAATTCTGAATTTTCAATAGAGATATTTTTTATATACACAAGATTTTACTCCAATGTGATGTAATTAAAAAAAACATTACAACATTAGGGCCTTTATCAGTTCTATTTCTAGCAATGTTAAAAAAACCCCATTTAATTTAACTTTGGAAAACAATTCCTTTTGGCATAGCTAAATCCAATTTTTTCACTGTTACAGGATTTTTCTATGGTAGTGATCATTTTACCATATGTTCATTTTCTTTATTTCAAGATATTTAACCTATAACATGGATCATGTTTATCCAATGTCCCTATCTTGTATCAGGTGTGTTTTTTTGTTTGATCTGGAAACTTGTTGTCATTTCAAAATCATTCAGTTTGCTCTGCATGTCTTGTTTCATAGGGCCACCAACTATTACAAGTACATTAATTTTCATCTAGGTTGTCTATTATGCATGCATCTTGTTGATCTCACAATAAACACATACCTCATCCCCGACATACCATTATGGTTCCTGTGGATTCATCCTTGAATCGATCATTTTATCTCATTACAAGGGGTTTCATCTAGTTCCATAGTAAAAGCTGAGTGTTTCCTTATATGTTTTAAGGGAAATAACTCAAATAAAATTGGTTAAAGTAATGTTTTTAGGATATCTTCCCCTTGATTCTAACTGTGTTCATCCTTTAAATATAATATTATAGACTGGGATATATACAGCAATAGAAAAATAAATAATCATTTCTAAATAATAACTATTGTTCTACGTGCTGTTAAAATCAGGAACCATTTATCGGCACTAGAAAATCACTAATAATGGGGGCCCTTTACAAAAGACATTTCTATCACTAATAATGTTCCATTTTTACATCAATATAAATTGCATTTATAAAATCCATAAAGATGCTTTGTGATTTTAAAATTACATCACACTACCTTAAAAAATACAAGTATATTGAAAATTGAAAATTTCATTATAATAAAAATTACATCACAAATACAATAAAAAACCATATATTACAAATATTTCAAAAATGTATTTTTAAAATTACAATATCATTTACAAGTTATAAAAAACATTCAAAAAATCAACAGTTTCCTTATCTTTGTCACCCAAAACCCAATTAAAAAACATTAATCATGGTATCAACTGCTGAAGAAACCCCCCAACTCAAGTAAAACAATATACTTATATAAGTAAATAATTCTAATGTTATTATTACTATTATAAAAATTAACTAAAAATAAATATGAAACAATACACAAATAAAATATTATTTTCAAACTAAAACCACACAATTTGAGTCATAATGGTAATATAGTGTCTCATATTGAGGTTTAGCTAATTATAATAAATTGAAAAGGACTTATAGATTATGTTCCTAATGTATCTAATCAATCTGAATGTGTTTTCTTATTTTGGATTATGCCATGTTTTTTGAACTGAATAACCATTTTTAAACTCAAAACCAATAGTTTGAGTCATATTGGGCACACCATTTATCATAATAAGTTGAGAATTATTCTTATAATTCATAAATGACTTATGATTTATTTTCCTAATGTATAAAAATAATTCAAATTAATTTTCTTAGGTTTGAGAATGTGATTCATGTTTTGATATTAAATATCAATTTTGAATAATAAGACACACTTGGAGTTATACTGGGGACAAGGTGCATCATATTAACATGTTGTTAATTCCTATATGTCACAAATTTCTTAAGGAACATTTTCATAATGTACCCAAACATTCAGAATGCATTTACTCAGTTTTGATAATGTCACTTGTCTTTTTTACTAAAATGTTAATATAAATTTAAAACCCACACATTGAGGCATATCAATCACATCATATGTCAGTTTTACATGAAAATTATTTCTACACATCAAAAATAAATTAGGAGTTATTTTCCTAATGTATCAAGACAATCCAAACACATTTTCTCATTTTTTAGTGTGTGATACACAATTAGATCTAAAATGTCAATTTTAAACTAATAACATTCACATTAAATCATACTAGGAACACTATGTATCAAATTGATGCAATGTTGATTCCTAAAAATAAAAAATGAATTTTAGAAAATTTTACTTAATTATTAAAACAATCTGAAGTCATTATCTGTGTTCTGAGTATGCGACATGTGTTTTTAACTAAAATGTAAATTTGAAATAAAAAGTCACACTATGAGTCACACCAGTCATACCATGCATCAGATATATGTGCGATGGATTTCAATAAATCACAGATGAGTTAACGATCATTTTCATAATGTATCATTGTAATCTGAATATTTTTTCCTTTTTAAGAGTAATTTATAAATCTTTTTCACAAAAAAATATCAATTAAAATTGAAAATATGTACATTGAGTCATAATGGTCCCATCATTTGTTTATTTGAATTGATAATAATTCCAACATGTCAACAATAATTTTCAAATAATTTTCTTAAATTATCAATAGATTCCCAGTGTGTTTTCATAGTTTTATGTTAGTGACACATGATTAGAAATAAAATGTCAATTTTAAATAGATAACAGATGTTTTGAGTCATACCGGGCATACCATGTATCATATTGAGGTGAAACTTATTCCTAAATGGAAAAAATAATTTATAGATATTTTAAATAATGTTTTAAAAAAAATTAATATTTTTTTATTTTTAATATGTTATGTTTATTTTGATCTAGAATATTAATTTTAAATAAAAACACACTTTGAGTCCTATAGGTCACACCATGTGTAGTATTGACTTTTAGTTGATTCACACACATCAAATATGGGTTAGAAACATTTTTACCAACGTAAAAAAAATAATATAAATATATTTTCTTAGTTTGTAGTTTTTTACTTGACTTTTTTACTAAAATTTAAATTTAAAATGAAAACAAGAACTTTGATTCATACTGGTCACATCTTGTGTTGGTTTTATTTGAGACTGATTCCAAAACATAAAAATGACTTATAAATCATTTTCTAAAATATTAAGTAAATCAGAGCACATTTTCATAGTTTTCTACGAGTGACACACATTTTGAACTAAAATGTCACTTTTAAATAAATAACATACATTTTGAATCATATCGATAAAATTGTGTATTGGTTTTAGGTGTGGTTTATTTGTGCACATCAATCATAAAAACGGTCCTTTTTACTACTGTATCAACACAATATGAAATCATTTTATTAGTTTTGAGCATGTGATGTGTGTTTTAAACTAGAATTTATATTTTAAATAAAAGACACATGTGTATTCATACAGATCAAACTATGTGTCAGATTGATGTGAGTTTGATTCCCACATATCAAAAATTACATAAGGATTATTTTCCAATTGATCCAAATCAATCATAATATGTTTTATTAGTTTTAATTACCTCATAAGTTTTTTACTAAAATATAAATTTAATCTAATAACACACACCTTTTTCATACCAGTCACACAATTTATAGGTCTGACATGAGATTTATTCCAATATTCCAACAATTAATAATGATTTTTTTTGAGAATGTACTAGGAAAATTCAATAATTTTTCATTGGTTTTTACTGAGAAACACATAATTTAAAATAAAATATTAATTTTAAACTAATAATATACAATTTGGATCATACCAGGAACATCATGTATCAAATTATGTTGAGTCTAATTCTTACACATCATTAATGAGTTATAGATCATTTTCATAAACTATAAAAATAATCCAAATGTGTTTTCTAGGTTTTGGGTATGTGATTTTAATTTTGAACTAAAATGTAATTTTTTATTAAATACCCACAATGAGTTATTCTTGTTGCACCATGCAATAGATAGATGTGTGGTTGATTCATACGTAACAAAAATGACATAAGGATCATTTTCACAATGTATTAAAATAACCCAAATGGATTTTCTCAGTTTTAGTATGTCACATTTAATTTATACTAAAATGAAATATTAAACTAAAAACATGCACATTGAGTTATATATGTCACATCATGTTCTAGTTTTATGTGAGACAACTTACTACACATAAAAATGGATTATGAATAATTTAACTAACGATTGAAGACAAGACAAGCATTTTTTCATGGTTTTTAGTTAGTGACATATGTTTTTAATTAAAATACTGATTTTAAAAAGATAAGAGAATATTTGAATCATACTTGGACACCATGAATCATATTTATATTATGATAATTCATTTATATCAAAAATTCCTAATGCTTCATCTTTCTAATGTATCAAAACAATCTTAATTCATTTTCTCAGTTTTAAGTATCTGATGTCTGTTTTGAATTAAAATGACAATTTTAAATAAAAAAACACACTTCGAGTCATATCGGTCAGATGGTACATCAGATTAATGGGTGGTTGATTCCTACATGTCAATTTTTTTGAAGTTCAATTTACATTAATATAAAAATAATAAAAATGTGTTTTCTTGATTTTGATTATGTAGTGTTTATTTTTAATAAAATGTCAATTTGAACAAAAAATATGCCATTTAAGTCATATAGATCACATTATATCATAGTTTGACAATTAAAAAATTAAATATGGACCATTTTAGTAAAGTATCAGTAGAATATAAATTCTTTTTCTTTGTTTTGAGTATATAATGTGTGTTAGGAAATAAATTGTCACTTTTAAATTAAAAGATACTCATGGAGCCATACCGGTCACATAATATGTGAAAATGATGTGATTTTGATTCCTAAAAATAAAAAATGACATAAGGATCATTTTAAAAAAGTTTCAAAACATTCTGAAACTATTTGATTGGTTTTGAGTATATAAAATATTTATTTAACTAAAATATCAATTTTAAATAAAAAGGAAAACTTGGGGTCATATCGGTTAAAACCTAATTTATATTTATATTATATTTACAATTAGAAATAAAATATGAAAAAATAATCTCTTTAATAAGTTATTAAGGCAATATGAATTTATTTTCTCGGTTTTTAATAGGTCACATGTTTTTGTACTAAAGGGGAAATTTTTATGGAAAGCACGTACATTGAGTCATACCAGTCACATCATGTGTCATTTTTATCTAAGAAAGATTACTACACATCAAATATGAATTATGAATCATTTCATTAAGGTATCAATAAAATATGATAATTTGATTAATTTTAAGTGAGTGATATTATTTTTGATCCAAAATGTAAATTTTAAACTGATAACATATAATTTGGGTAATATTGGGCGCACCATGTATAAATTGAGTTGAGGCTAATTCTTAATGTCAAAAATGAATTTTTAATTTTCATATTAATGTATAAAAACAATATAATTTTTTTATTTTTCTAATAATTTGAAATTAATTTTTAAGTAATATGCAAAATTGAAACTAAAAACATACAATCAGAGTCGTACCATGCACATTATGTATTAGAGTGAGGTATGGATGATTCATACACATAAAAAATTACATATTAATCGTTTTAAAAAAGCATCAAAAAAATATGAATGTATTTTATTTGTTTTTTTAATGTAACATGTGTTTTGAACTAAGATGTAAATTTTAAACTAAAAAAATTTAATACAAGTCATACTAGTTAAAATATGCTTTGGTTTTGGTTTCAGTTGATTTCTACCTATGTGTATTTTTAATTTTTAGTGCAGTAAACATTTTGGGTTATCTAATAATATTTCTGTTTGATATTCCAAAATGTTTATGGCATTATAGAATAAAAATAAAACTATAATGTAACACCTCGACCCCAGTTACCCAGAGTCGGTGCGTTATTGCATAACATTGGCATGATCACAAAGATCAAGTATCGAAATACCGATTAGTTTTTAGCCTTGGAAACACTAGATACAGTAATATGTTTTACATTATATCATAAATTAATAAAAAACAACAACAACATCTTGTCTTCATATCCCCTCATATTATCCATTCAGTTCATTAATAAAAGGCTTCTTCACATCCTGGAAAAATTAAAACACTGAAAGGGGTGAGATCAGATGCTCAGTAAGGATAACAATATAGAGGAAGCTTTCATAAATAAACATAAACATTTAAGGCAATGTACAACTAAAACCAAAGCCTTTTAAACTTGAACTTCAACATAATTTGGAAAAAGTAAAATGAGAAAATTCCATTTTCTTATTCACATGGATATTCTACTGGTCGAATAATCACATGAAATATCAATAATCATTTCCATAATGATGGAATGCATAATGCCAGACTATCATAACCACATAGCCAAGGCCTCGTGCCAAGACTGCAAATAAGATTTTGTCAAGCCCTCGTGCCAAGAGACTAGTTTGTCTCATGAGACCAGCCGATGCATCGAGGAGCTATAGTGGGCTCCACCCATCAGTTATTAAGTCTAATGCATTCCTCATATGAACAGTTTTAAACATATCATAAACCATAACATAATTGCATCACAAAAAACATGCATAAAAGAAACATAAAATTTCCATATTTCAATCACAAGATATCAATACAACACATTGATATAATAAATAACATTATCAAAACCAATTTCATTACCAAAATAATTGAAAATTAAAACTTGGTATTTATTTTTCATTTAAGAAAAGTTATTACTTGTAGAGGAATTCGTAACAAAAATAATATTCACGGCGGCAAATAAGTCGTTGTCTCCGTATACGTAAGAAAAAACATTCATTTTTTCTTTTAGAAAAAATGCTTTATATAAAAAGATTCTTTTTGAGTAAAAGTAAAAGTCAAAGGGGGGTTATACACCGTATAAAGGAAAGTTGTGTATAAAACCAAATATGTCTCAATGAAAGGAGATTAAGGAGAAGTCCCTTACAAAGATAATTTTTTAAATAAAATAGATCTATTATGTGTATTAACTATAAGTACACATAAATAAATTACAAATACAAGATAGGACATAATAATATCAGGACATAATTTGAAAGTAGGAGATTAACTGAAAGAATAGAAATTGGGTTAAGAAGTTCCCTTACCCCGTGTCCGACTTGACTCAACCGCTCTTTAGACTCATGAATAATAATCTAGAGTTAATCTCTACCTAATTACAAACATTTTTAATGTTCATTCTTCCTTTTATATCACTTATTACAATGTTATGAACATTATGTAATTATTTAAGTTAATAACGATCGTTTTGTCAATCTTAGGTACTTGAGTCAAGAATAAACATCTTGTAATTACACTTTCGTCATTTGGTAAAATATCCATTATATCCATAATTATATTCATGATGTAGATATCATATAAATCATATATATCCAGTATATACACTCATTTATAATATAACATAACATTTAGAGGTAAGAAATGAAATGCACCTTTCATGGAGACGGTAAGCCATACGTAGGGATGAACGCTAATTTCATTTATATTTCGTATTTAATGGAATGATATCATAATGATATTAAGGTATATTATAATTCTAGTATAATACCATATATAATATCATTTAATACATCCTTTATACATCCCAAATATGGAATTAATGATTCAAATCACTTTGAGGGGGCGGTAGTCCGCACTTCCTAAAATGATAATATCACATTTACCCTTAATGGAAACCATAAAGGTATGCCATAAATGAAAAATACAGAGGCATCAGTAAAACATAAACATATTATATATCATATATAAATATAGTGACATTCTAATGGCCACCTTTAAAGGTGTTATATGAGTGTTGAACAATCATCGTTTCGTGAGGCAGAAATTCTCCATCCACAGAAACAATATGTTCTTTAACAATTAAGTGTAGGTGTGTGTAAGTGTTGCTCGAATGAATCTTATAATAACATAGTAGTATACTGAGGATATGGGTGTTGTTAAAAAAGAAATGACTAAAAATAGTTTAGGGGGATGGAGAAGCAAAATAAAACATAAAAACACAAGAGAAAACACTACTTTTGAAACGGGTAACTCTTTTTGATTTGAGCCAAAGGATTCCTTGGGAAGACTTCTACCCAAAGTGAGGCTTCTAGGAGTAATAGTGGGATGTATAGAGGAAAAATGGGAAAGGGTTTGGTTGAGCCAAAGGCTTGAGAGGTGTGGGAAATGTGGTAGATGTGGGGGCATTTTATAATAGGATAGTAGGGGCACTCTTGGGAAGTAATGAAATGTTACTTTATTATATAATGAGTTTCGGATTTTAACAGTCCCAAACTTATATATTTAGAGGATAAGGTTATATGGGTTCGAAATATACTCATCCAATAGGTTCTTGAAAAGTTTAAGTCTTAGATTTTACATTATCTTTTTATTTTATATAATTCAATAATTAATGAGGTAATCGCTACCTAATCATGATGTCATAAATATTTTAATTTATTTAATGTATAAAAATTATAAACAAAATTATCATGATGTATGATATCTTTTTAGATTTCTAATGAATATTTATAGTAAAAAATATGACTTGTATAACCCAATTTATGAATTGTTTTAGTAAAACAACTCATGTTTGTGACATTTTTATTTTAACATTAAATAAAAAGATTTTAATGTCCTCTTCCTACCAAAGTGGCTCCATGGGGTCCCCAGGTTGACCCATGGATTTTCTTGGTCGGCCATGACTCATGAAATAAGTGTAGGACAAGTTTCATGGTAATTTCATATTATTATAACTTTATATTTACCTTAAAATACACTAATTACATTTAATCGCGATTAATTAAACTTAATAGTTACTATTCACCAAAAAATATTTTAATCCCATTGAACCAAAATTTACTTCATAATGAAAACCATGTATGTCGGATTTTTGAAAATCAAATCATAGAAGTGGTAATGATTCATTTAAATGAAAAATTAATTTTTAACTATCACTTAGTGGTTTCACTATTCATCAAAAATTGAAGTTTTTTCAGAAACAATGACAAAATTTCACCCTAAGTAATAATTGATATTTTGAATTCAAAAATTATGTCTATTTTACAAAATTCAAAACATATATGTTTCATTAATTAATTTTATAATTAATTCACGCTGTCACAACAAATAGCGTGTTTTTAAGAAACAATATATATCAAAAGATTGACAATTGTTTATGTCCAATTTCAATGTTAAAATAATTTTAATGACCACCATTATATAAAATGGTAAAAATATATTCTAATTATACTTTAAAACAACTCAATATTATAATTTATCACTATAAATTATTTGTATTAAAAAATTTGTTTTAAATATTTTTCACTATTCATAAAAAATTGGAAGTTCTCAGAAAATTACAAAAAATTCATCTTAGGGTAATTTCGATATTATGAATAAAAAAAATGAAGTCCATTTTGAAATATAAAATATATATATAATTTTAAAAAGTGGGTATTACTATTCATAATGGCTATTTTGATTAGTCGTGGTGTGTTAGAATCTCGAACTTGCGTACAATGCAAGCTATTGCATTATTGAAAGAGAAGCATATCGTGGATGCTTGGGGTGTTACATTCTCCCCTCCATCAATAAATTGTGTCATCACCATTTGAAATTTTTCTTTGAAAATGAAAGGTTGAAAATAGAAAATACCTTTGTGGAAAACCCATATCGGAAATAAGGTTAATATAATTTAGCTCTACAAGTGGGAAAGGGAAAAAAAGGCACAACCAAATTATGATCTCGATAAGGAGAACATTGGTGGCAATTAGAGACATATAATTGGTGAAAAACATAAATATTTGTTGGGAGTGATTGAGGTCATCAATCACAATCAAGTGTAAAATTGAGGGCCTCAATGCCTTCAATCTATGTTGATTTAACATATTATCAGTTCAACAGGACATAAGGTATTAGGATAACACGTTTTTTTTGTTTTATTATCCCTTTACTAATGCTTAATAATTAATTTATTCATAGAATAAGATATAGGTATATATATATTTATGCTTGACAAGTAGAGTTTCAACCTTCAACTAATTTCTACCACAAACTCATCTTTCACTCAAAAAGATAATAGAACTCAAAAATATAGTATTTATACTATTTGTACAAGGATCAAAATATTAACACATACCATTTAGATTAGGAATACTATTTTCTAACATCCAGGGACTTCCTGTAGGCTAGTCTTAGGTAATAATGGTATGTCACACTATGGTTGTGGGTTTGATTCCTACAGCTTTGTCCGACGTGACGGGTTATCCCCCAACCCACAGGATTCCCTTTTCCTATACTATAGTATTATAATATTCCAAAAATAATCTTCCTAAATGTTTTAACCTTAAACAATACTATCCAAAGTTCAACTTAATCCATTCTAACCTTTATTGTTATCCAAAATACCTCTACCCTGACTTTCTCTAATAGGTCTCTAAATTCCAAAATCAATTGTAACATCATATTCCTCAAAAAAAAGTAAAGTTTATCTTATTGTCACATACTAAAAATATGATTACCTTTATCATATTAAAACCATAATGAAAACAACAAGTTCTATAGTACAATCCTTATATATATATATATCACATTATTCTTATAACGAAAATATAATCCTTGTTTCCAAAAGCACCGATACATAAATTATTCCACTTCAACTGTAGTAACAGCATATGATTGTCCTTGATCCCTAGGCCTTTTCAGAGGTAAGGTTTTCTGATGCTTAATACATTCATTTTCATAATGCCCCATTTCCCTACAATTGTAGCATTCAACATTGATAGCCTCTTTCTTTCCCTTGCAATCACGATCATGGTGACCTTTTTCTCCACATTTATATTAAACTCCCATTCCTTTTTGGAAAGTACCGGGCTGATTCTTCCCACAAGTATCGCAAAATAGAAAATCCTTCTTTCCCCTTTTCCCTAAATCAGTCTCTTGTTCCACCGTTCTCTTCTTCTCTTTCATTACTTTATTGTCATAAGATTTTGAGAATTCCTTTTCTGTCTTGATAGCACACGAGACTATATCTTCGTATGACGAGAATGATTGTGAGACTAAGGCTCGACAGAGAAATGGTTTTAACCCATCAATGAAATGACCAATCTTACTTCTTGGGTTATGTATATAATATGTTGTATTCCTTGATAACCTTTTAAAGTTAGCCTCATACTTTGCAACATTCTCATCATCCTTTTGTCTCAGACTCAGAAATTGCCTTTCCATATCTGCTCGATGGTCACGAGGGAAGTATTTTTCTAAGGAAATCTCTTTTAACTCCCACCATTCCATATTTGATACGTCATTATCTTCTTTTGTGTTTGAATCAGAGACCACCATTGATCGGCATCTCCAGTGAGGTGGTAAACTGCCATGACAACATTCTCCCTTTCGCTACTCCCCGAGGCATGGAATATTTTGCCTAAGGGGTTTATACATTGCTCAGATACTAATGGATTTTTACCCCCATTAAATGTTGGTGGTTGTTGCCTCATGAATTAGTCTAAAACTGATCTTCCATGTTACTGATCAGGGTGATCCATACGAGTAAGGTTATTTTTCATAACATGAGTGAGTTGTCCCAGTATGGTGATAAGGTGATCAACACCAGTTGTATCACTAGATCCACTATAATTATCTTGAACAGGATGGAAATCCTTACATGGAGTGTGTGCATTGATATGGTTTCCATTCCTCCCACTAGGCACCATTTCTAAACAAGGGCATAAACTAAATTAGTTTATGAATCAATATAGATAATTACAAACATGAAAAACACTTAACATAAATTGAACTATATATGGATATAATCCATAATCATAATATATGGTTTCTTTGTGGTAGTATATACTCATAAACCCTTCATAAGAGTTTGTAATGAAAATGATAATTATCCTAAGCATATCCCCTAGCAGTGTCGTAACCAAGAGTGCAGCAAGGCCCATTGTCGTGCACCAGTTCCCGTTCGAGTCTAGATCAAAGTGGTGTTTTGGGGTTTTACCCCTAGTTACATCTTTTCCATAGCCGCCTATACCTACTCGTATCTAGACAGTGATGTATTGCTTAGATAACTCATAAAATCTCTATAATACCAAAATTCTAGGAAGTTCTTCTATACTAATCCTCAAAGATTATCTTAGGTCTATGTGCTTTAATCAGAGTTTATCTAAATCTAGCTTCCAAGGTTAGTGCTAAACTGCCTCTAGTACCAACTATAACACCCTGACCCCAGTTACCCAGAGTCGGTGCGTTATTTCTTAACATTGTAATGATCACAAAGATCATGTCTCGAAAGTCCGATTAGTTTAGTAGCCTTAGAAACACTAGATACATTCAAAAGTTTCACATTACATCATAAAGTAATACAAAACTACAACAACATCTCATCATCATATACCCTCATATTATCCCGTCAGGTCATTCATAAAAGACTTCTTCACATCTTGGAAAAATTAAATCATTGAAAGGGGTGAGCTCAGATGCTCAGTAAGAATAACAATATAGCGGATGCTTTCATAAATAACCATAAACATTTAAGGCAATGTATAACTAAAACAATAGCCTTTTAAACTTAATATTCAACATAATATGGAAAAAGTAAAATTAGATAATGCCATTTACTTATTCACATGGATATTCTACTGGTCGAATAATCAGATTCAATATCAATAACCACTTTCATAATGATGGAATTCATAATGCCAGATTATCATAACCACGTAGCCAATGCCTCGTTCCAAGACTACAGATAAGATCTTGTCAAGGCCTCATGTCAAGACACTAGTTTGTCTCATGAGACCTGCCAATGCATTGAGGAGCTATATCGGGCTCCACCTATCACTTATTAAGTCTGATACATTCCTCATATGAACAGGTTTAAACTTATCAAAAACCATAACATAATTGTATCACATAAAACATGCATAAAATAAACATAACATTTCCACATTTCAATCACAATATATCAATACAATACATTTATATAATAAAAACATTATCAAAACCATTTTAAATACCAAAATAAAAGAAAATTAAAACATGGTATTTATTTTTCATTTAAAAAAATTTAGGGCTTGTAGATGAAGCCGAAACTCAAATAATAGTCACGACGACGGAGAAGTCATTTTCGCCGCATACATAAGAAGACAAATTTATTTTGTCATTTAGTAAAAACTCTTCGTATAAAAAAGATTCATTTTTAATTAAAGTAAAAGTCAAAGGGGTTTATACACCGTAAAAAGGAATGTTGTGTATAAAACCAAATATGCCTCAATGAAAGGAGATTGAGACAAAGTCCCTTACAAAGATCATTTTTCAAATAAAATAGATCTATTATGTATATTCACTATAAGTACACATAATGAAATTACAAATACAATATAGGAAATAATAATATCATGACATAATTTGAATGTAGGAGATTAACCCATAGAATAGAAATTGGGTTAAGAAGTTCCCTTACCGCGTGTCCGACTTGACTCGACCGCTCTTTAACCTCCTGAATAATAAACTAGAGTTAATCTCTACCTTCTTAAGAACCTTTTTCATGTTCTTTATTCCTTTTATATTACTTATTACCATGTTATGAACATTATGTCATTAATTAAGTTAATAACGATCGTTTGGTCGATCTTAGGTACTTGAGTCAAGAATAAACTTCTTAATATTACACTTTGTTCATGTGGTAAAATATCTATTATATACGTAATTATATTCATGATATAGATATCATATATATAATATATATCCAGTATATACATTCATCTATAATATTACATAACATTTATAGGTATGAAATGAAATACACCGTTCATGGAGACGGTAAGCCGTACGTATGCATGAACACTACTTTCATTTCTATTTCATATTTAATGGAATGAAATCATAATTATATAAAGGTATATTATAATTCCAGTATAATATCATATATAATATCATTAACTCCATCCTTTATACATCCCACATATGGCATTAACGATTCAAATCACTTTGAGGGGGCGGTAGTCCGCACTTCCTAAAATGAAGATATCACGTTTACCCATAATGGAAACAATAAAGGTATGCCATAAATAAAAAATACAGAATATTAAGTATAATATAAATATATTATATATCATATATAAATATAGTGACATCTTAATGTCCACCATTGAAGGTGTTATTTGAGGGTTGAAGAATCATAGTTTCATGAGGCAGAAATTTGCCATCCATAGAAACAGTATGTTCTTTAACCATTATATATAGGTGTGTGTTATTGTAGCTCGAATAATTATTATAACAACATCCTAGTATATTTAGGATACTGTTTTTGTTACATAATAAATGAATAAAAATAGTTTAGGGGGTTGGATAAGCAAAATAAAACATAAGAACACAATAAAAAACACTACATTTAAAACGGGTAAATCTTGTTGATTTGAGCAAAAGGATTCCTTGGGAAGACTTCTGCCAAAAGTTAGGCTTGTAGGAGTAAGAGTGGGATGTGGAGAGGCAAAATGTGAAGGGGTTGGCCGATCCAACGTCTTGAGAGGTGTGGGTAAGGTGGTAGAGGTGGGGGCCTTTTATAAGAGGAGAGGAGGGGACTCTTAGAATGTCATGAAATGTTACTTTATTATATAATGAGTTTCAGATTTTAAAGGTCCCACACTTATATATTTAAAGGATAAGGTGATAAGGGTTCGAAATATACTCATCCAAATGGTTTTTGACAAGTTTATGTATATGATTTTACATTATCTGTTTATTTTATTTAAATCATTAATTAATGAGATAATTGATGCATCATCATGATGTCATAACAAATTTTATTTATTTAATGTCTAAGCATTATAGAAAAATTATCATGATGTAGGAAATATTTTTAGATTTATAATGAATATTTATAGTAAAAAATATTACTTGAATAACCCCATTTAAAAATTGATTTAGTAAAACAACTCATGTTTGGGACATTTTTATTTTAACATTAAATAAAGAGTTTTTAATGTCATTTTCCTACCAAAGTGGCTCCATGGGGTCTCCAAGATGACCCATGGATTGTCTTGTTCGGGAATTACTCGTCCAATATGGGTAGTACAAGTGTCAAGGTCATTTCATATTATTATAACATTATCTTTACCTTAAATTACACTAGTTACCTTTAATCACGATTAATTAAAATTAAAAGTTACTATTAACCTAATATTATTTTAATCCCATTAAACCACATTTTACTTCTTAATTACAACCATGTATGTTGGATATTTTAAAATCAAATCACAGAAGTGGTAATCTTTCATTTAAATGGAAAATTAGTTTTTATCTATCACTTAGTGGTTTCACTATTCATAAAAAATTTACGTTTTTCAGAACAATGCCAAAATTTCACCTTAAGCTATAATTGATATTCCGAATTCAAAAATGTTGTCTATTTTAGAAAATTCCAAACATATAAGTTTCATTAATTAATTTTATAATTAATTCCTGATGTCACAACAAATAGCGTGCTTTTAACAAACAATATATATCAAAAGATTGACAATTATTTATGTCCAATTTCAATGTTAAATTAATTCTAATGACCACCATTGGATAAAATTGTAAAAATATATTATAATTATACTTTAAAACCACTCAATATTATAATTTATCACTATAAGTTATTTTTATTAAAAATCTTGTTTTAAGTATTTTTCACTATTAAAAAAAATTGGATGTTCTCAAAAAATTAAAAAAAAATCAACTTAGGGTAATTTCGATATTAAGAATACAAAAATGAAGTACATTTTGAAATATAAAATATATATAATTTCAAAAAAGTGGGTATTACTATTCATAATGGCTATTTTGATTAGTCGCGGTGTGTTAGAATCTGGAACTTGCATACAATGCAAGTGATTTCATTATTGAAAGAGAAGAGTATCGTGGAAGCTCTGGGTGTTACACGTAACATAATGTGTGAATCATCCTTATTGACTGCATAATCATAGTACATGATTACATCATGAGTTTACCATCCTAATTATTAATATCTATTAAAATTAATATAATATGTATAAGATAAAATAGTAATAATATTATCAATTAAATATTAGATAAAATGATGAGAAAATGAACTACAACTTAGTAGAAATTCACTTCTTAATGAAGCATGTAATCATTCAAAAACCATGTATTATACCCATTCATTTATAAAAAAATGTGTTTCCTCTTTTAAATATGAGCATATTCTATATTCATGGCAGTACAAGAAAAATATTAATAAATAATGTATTAATAAATATTTTAAATGGAATTGTAATTATAATTAAAAATAATTCTTTTGTGATGCTAGTTTGTTGGTGAAAAATGATATCTTTCATAAATTTTTAAATACAAAAAAACATAATTTTATTGACTTGTTTTGAGTATGTAACATTTTTTTGAACTAAAATGTTAATTTTAAACTAAGAACATAATCCTTAGGTCATAGAAGGAATACCATGTATCTGATTAGGGTGTGATTGATTCCATCACATCACACAGTGTATTTTTATTCTACAATGCATTCAACATTCACAGTTATCTAGTAATACTTTTGTTTGATTACCCATAACAATGAATGCATTGTATAATAAATAGAAAATTCCATCATCTTGAGTGAATCATCCTTGTATATTAATTCGTTTCTTCAAGATATCATTTATAAATAAAAAAATAAAAATAAAAATAAAATTAGATGGAAGTTTACAGAAAAAATTTAGAGAAAATTTAGAGAAAATTAAGTAAATAAGTATTTGTAATTCATCCCTTAATAATGTTTGTATACATTATGACACTATGTTTTATGTCAATTGATTTTTAAAAAAATCTATTTAATATTTTGAATTTTCGGATTGTGAAAATTCCTTATTGTGTTGGAATGATATAAATAATCAAAGGATTAATAATTTCTTAAAATGAAATTGTAGTTATCATTGGAAATACCTCTTTATGGATTCTAGTTTTTTGATGGAAAAGATATATTTCATAAATTTGATAGAATAATAACCACAATCATAACCATTAGAAATGAAAAATTGTGAAAAATAAGTAATTAATTTCGATGTATGTTTGATAGTGAAATATTTTTAAATAAACCAAAATACATATCTTGTTTTATAATTCACTATAATTTTTTTAACATGGATTATCTCAATTCCATGATTTTGATGATATTAAAACATTACACTCTCATAATAGAATTTTTATTAAATCATAATAAAAAATGTATAACATGATGTTTATTTGAGAAAAAACTCCTCTTAGAGTATTACAAATTGATAAGTCTCATCATGTGTTATCAGTTTATATTGTATCCACGAATTGAATCTAGAAAATAAATATTTTTAATATCAATATTGATTATAATTAGTAACCAAGGATATATAAAAAACAAAACTGAATTAGTAAATAAGGAAATAAAAAATATTTCATATTTTAAAATTTATAATTTTACCCATCCATCAAAGGTATTAAGAAGAGTATGTCATATACAATTTTTCCTTCAAAAATTGTGGTTAGTTTTGATAATATTAATTTATATTTCATTGTTTCCAATGAGAATTGTTTTTTAGTTGTATTTAGATGAATAATGAGTCTAAATTTATATTCTCATGATTTCCTCTTCAAACTGCATGGATATATATGCCTGAAAAAAAATAAGAATAGTATTTACCAATAATTATCATAGTAGATCAATTGTTGGATAAATAAATCCTTAAAACACACCTCATTTATAAATATAAATAATTAAAACGTATCCATTCATGATTGAGGTATCATTTAAATTCAAAAGGGAAAGATAGTATGAAACTGATAGTCTGTACATATATTCTTCAAAATCAATTTTTGTTATATCACCATTTTTTAACATTGTGTCCATATGAACTATTTATATAAGTAAATGTAGAAGGTGAACAGGTGGGGTAAATGTATTTTTTGAAGATATTTTTGACTGGTTAGTTGATCCATAAATTTTTTTATTCAACCTATTTTTTCACCCCTTCCCTTTGTATTTCTCTTATAAAATTCATTAATTCATGGTTTTTTCATTAATTTTTATTTTTTTTAATAAAAAATAAATCATAATCTAATATCTCTTTGTTAACATGTCTTTTTACAAGATCAAAATACCATACAATGAATGTTCCAAAAAGAAGATCAAATGTATGAATAAATGAATTATAAAACTCTATATAAATTTTTCATGGTACCTAAAGTGTCCCTATGAATTTACGCATATTATAAAATTATATTAAGCACAATTAACCATCAAATTACAAGAAATGTTTTGTAAATTATATAGTACTTGGATAATTAGTTACATAAAACTGTAAACATGGAAATAAATTAAAATATATTTATTTTAATAATCTATAAATATCTCATATCATCCAACGATGTCCTATATATGAATAATATAACCTATGAAATACATGAACAACAGAGATGAGATAAACATCCTAGTGAGGGTACCAACATTGGAAAAAAAGAATATAGATTAGAGATAATATCATGATGATATAGAATGGAAGAGAACATGAAACAAATAAATAATCGGAGAATGTATATAATCGGGACACGTACGCAAGTAATCATAGGAATGTGGAAACATCATATACCATGAAATATACAATAGTCAAGGCTGAATACCAAGACCGTTTCACTTTTCGGACAAAGTCCTATAAAGGAATCATCTTCACTCCCTACCCCAACATAATTTTTCACGAGACTAAACATTACCCAATGAATTAGAGAACTATATGGTGCACCCATAATTACATGTTCATGAATATGTGTTCGAAATTAATAATCAAACATAAACATAAGGGTCAACCTTCAAAAGAAATTTGTATTTTAATCATGTCATGGAACATAGAAACCAGTTATATCATAAAGGTGTCCATGAAAGAATGAATTTAAATAATAATTGGAAATTCATGAGGTAAAATATAAAAAAAAAATATTATATTATTCCTAATTGAAGTGTATACATGTTAAAAATTATTTAAGAAACATTAGAAATTAACTATTATAGTGGGGTTTACGGAAAATATTACTGAGAATTAATAGAAAGAAAATGAATATTTATTTTCATAAACAAATAAATGAAACAAGATATTTTAAATTATAATATTATTTATTTAAATAAAATAATGGTGTATTAAAATAGTTTATTTATTTAACATTATAATGGGTAATAAATCAGTAAATTCAGTTTAATCAGGTTTGCTTATCAGTAAAATTTGAGAAGGGATCCTTTTTAAAACAAGTATTTCCTCATCAAATAAGGATGTAATGATCTGGATACATGGTTTTGATACATATAAATGAAATTTATAAGAATTATATAAAGACAATTTTATGTTACACAGAGGCCATGGGAGAGAATGTGAAACTCGAAAAAAATGGAGCATCTAAAACAATCCCTTACCTTATTTTAAAAAATGTTATTCACATGATCATAATATCAAGGATAATAAAATTAAATCCAATATTTAATTAATTATGAACTTTTTATACTTTTATTTTTACATATTATTATAATAATATGATCCTTCATACCATTTTTTGTGATTTATAAGATACAATTTCATCATTCAGGTGTGTTCTATCCCTTGATTTTTATGATCTGGTCACTTCTGTACGTGTATGGAAGATCATGTAAAATTAAAGTTATTTTCTTGAATTGAAATGATATGTTATTAATGAACATATAGAATATTAAATGTTTTTATATATGGTTTTTTTATTTTTCATTGGGGAAATCATTAAATAAATTATCAGTGATAACTGTTTAGATTATTTGGTCATTTTTTTGATCATCAGAAACTAGTTTTTTTAAAATTAATATTATTTATCTATACTATCTAGAAAAAATTAAATATGATTTAATAAATACATGAACTCTGGTTTATAAAGAAAAATGTTTTTATGAACATCCTTGAAGGTGTAATTGATAAATTTAAACACACAGTCCACGAAGGTGTAAAATCAGCACATCATAGATGATGTTTTCATATTTAGAATAAAAGAAGAGGGGAAGAGATATAATAATTGGATGTAACATTAAAAAAAAAATTTATATAAAATATAATGGTTTTATCATGTGACTTGTATAATTAGTGTGGAGGTGGGGAAATAAAATATAAAAATTGAAAAGAAATTAAAATAAGAAGGAGAGTTTTACCACTTGAATTATTTTCCTTGAGAACCTCCTTGGGAGATTGGTTTTGCTGTTTTATTGAGAAAAGTTCCTTAAAGATGTAGGGAAAAGGATTAGTAATAGTATTGAGAAAATTTTGGACATGATTTAAAGCTTTAGGGGTTTGAGGATAATTTGCGGCAAGGGGTGGTATTTATAGTGGGGTGTTTTTTGATTAATTTAATCTCTAGATTATTATTTTGGCTCAAGACATGAAATACTGATTATTCTATGACCAAATAAATTAAATTTATATTTTTTTTAATATTATGGTTCTTACCATAGTGATTAATCATGAAATTTTATATGTAACTTATACTGTATATATATAATAAATTAATGTATTTTATTGTTCACCAAAAATTAAACTATTTTTGAAAAACATCAAAAATTTACCCTAATAATTTTATAATTCTTAGAAATTAAAATTTAACATAATTTTATGAAAATAATTTTTTAAATATTATAAATTTAATTTTTAATTAAAATCATCATTTATTTGAAAATAAAGATTTTAAAATTATAATTGATTTTATGACAATTTGAAAAATTAATTATGGTCACATAGAATTATCATCTATGTATTAGACAAAAAAATTATTAATTTATGAGAATATTTTATGAAAAAATATTTTATTTAAAATCATTATATTAATTATCAAATTCTATATTAACATTTATGTTTCATAAAAACTACAGATACATAATTTATCATTAAAAAAAAATATTTACGTATTCCACGATTTCTAAATATCATATTTTCATTTCTAAGATTCCTAAATATTATTTATACATTGAAGGGTGATGTTACTATTATATTAGTAGGTTTACTATTCCTAAGGGTCATATTACTATTCCATTGGTTTATGTCCTTTAATTTTTAAAAATACTTCTTATTTCATTCAATACTCGTTTATAATTTGTATTGTGTTCTCTAAGTGATTTTAATAATTTATTCTATATAAAATTATTATAATAAAGGAATTTCCATTGATAGAATTTAAGATCATTACATTCTTCCCCATTGTGATATTTTTCCCTCAAATATTCGTTTTACAAAATAATGGAAAATATGAGAGGGTACTTGTCATTTATTTCATCATATATTTCCCATTTTCCCCCTTCATACATATGGTTATCCCATAGTACTTTGACCGGTGAGTGGTCTTGATACATAACATATTATCTCTATATTCTATATTCAACATTAGATGTTTCTCATAAAAGATTTCATTTTCAAACCATACCATCTCTAAATTTAGTACATTTGAGGGACCAATTATGTATGTATTCATGTGGGATACTTGGAATACATCATGTACATGAGACATGGATGGTGGAAGTGAATGTCGATAGGCCACAATGCCAACATGATCAAGAATCTTGAAGGGGGAAATGTACATAGGACTAAACATTCCTTCCTTCTAAAATATCAGGATCATATTCCCTAGAAATATGAGGAGGAATACAATGTCCCCAAACATAAACTCTTCATCCCATCTACAACCATCTAAATAAATATTCTGACAAATTTGGGATACCTTGATGTGAAGCTGACTGAATTTCATCTCTGTCACCATTTCTTCATCCATTTTTTGTTCTAGAACCATTTGTTCACTAAATTCATCCAATCGTGCTAGTGTTCTACATCTTTTCCCATAAAGGTCATAATATCGAGCCATTGGGATGATCAAGTAAAAATTATTGTCATGGGAGAACTCATCCAACGGTAGATGTTGGTCCAATAATCCCTTAAAATCCATAGAATACAGTCTCAACATTTCTTCTATTTTCGTAATATTCCATTCATATTGGACATCTTTTTAAATATGATAGGCCATAATGAAGCTCAGTTAAATGTTTAGGGCATGTTGAATATTTTTCATAACCTGGAGGTGAATCTCAGAACTTGATCAGATATAATCGGTAGAGTTACATCATATATCCTTACTGATTTTATAGTGCTTATCCACCCAAGTAGATCTAGTTACGAGTCTTATCAAATTTACATATTGTGAGCTGTCTTTGTAAGATGTCCCACAACAATCCATATAACATTGTTTCATGTAGATGTATTCCGAATTCTCTTGAAAAAATCTATGTGGATGTTTTTCCACTTACATTTTTTTATGGGTAATGTTTGAATCATCCACTATAAGATTGTATTTTAATCATTACCTTTATGGAATACTAGAAACATTGATGTATATTCAACAATAATTTTTTATATTTCACCACCAATAGTGATCTTAGAGATCTCGATACATATTTCTGCTCCATGGGTGAATATTGAAGGTTAACCTATGTGCATAATCCACAAGCTATTTCACTATATCTATATTAGATGATACATAATGTCATGAACCCAATATAATGAATCATTCCAGTTACATTTGAAACTCTAATGGTTCCCCATCTCTAATAGCTTCGAGCTTTTTCTAAATTTCCATATCATTTCTTTGATTATCATTTATTTTCTCCATAATGGATAGTTTAGAAATAATTTGATAAAGTAATGTTGTTGTTACTACCATAATTATTCCCATGTATGTCCATTGAAAATACATGATGAATGGATCCTTTTCAATTATAATAATTTATAGAGTAGTAGGACATTTTCTACAAAGAAAATTTTCAACATTATTCATTTTTCCTGGATGGTAGTGGGTTGAGCTGTCATAATTCTAATTGAGATTTAAAATTCATCATAGGTGAATATTAATATCTTTTAATGTGAATATATAATAGATGATTTTATTATCAGTATATATTATACACTTCTCCCCATAAATATAATT
The DNA here is from genome assembly GCA_963277665.1 of Viscum album. Lineage (NCBI taxonomy): Eukaryota > Viridiplantae > Streptophyta > Magnoliopsida > Santalales > Viscaceae > Viscum > Viscum album. The sequence goes on along the minus strand of OY728164.1, from coordinate 1,140,368,449 downwards.
CCACAATATTTCCATCACAAATATCACTAATAAATCCTCCATATCAAGTGTGGGATAATTTTTTAGGAATTTTTCAACTACCTTGAGGAATAATCTATCAGTATATCATTTTTCAATAGTACATAACCCAATCCATTCGTTGAAGCATCATTGTTTACCATAAATACTTCCCCACTTGTCAGTAGTCGGAGTACTTGTTCCGGGACAAACCTCTTTTTTAACTCTTTGAATCTGTATTCAATTTCTCTAATCCATAAAAACATCACTCCCTTCTTAGGTATCTTTGTTATTGGGTTTGAAAATTGTGAAAAGTTCTTAAAAAATTATTTCTAATACCCATATAAACCATTATTGTTATGGATCTTCATTACAAATATTTTTCTGGGATACTCTTCGATTGCATTTATCTTGGAATGGTTGAAAAATATTTCTTTTCTAGTGATAAAAATCCCCAAGAATGATACTTCATCCATATAAAACTCATAGTTACTATACATTGCATATAGGTTCTCCCTTCATATAATATTAAACATAGTATTCCAATGGTCCTCATATTCCTCACTGATCTTGGTGTATATAAGAATACCATCAATAAATAATACATAATATTTTTTGAGGTAATCTGTGAAGACACTATTCATTATGTCCAGGACTATTGTTGTAGAATTAGTGAGATTGATGGGAATCACTATAAATTCATTGATTCCATAAATCGTTCAAAAGGTAGTCATGTGAATTTACTTCTTCTTCACATTTAATTAGTGATATCTCAAACAAAGGTACACATTTGGGAAATACATGGCCTCACATATTGGATCGAACAAGTCATAAATCAGGGGTAAGGGATACATGTTCTTTATCATGATTTTATTGAGCTCAAAATAGTAAATTTGTAGGAATATTGATCTATTCTACTTCTTCACAAGGAGGACTGGTTCACCCCACTCTAAAGCATGTGGGCATATAAAACTATTATACAGAGTCTCCTGTAACTACTTCATCACCCATCAAATAAACAGTATCCATTCTATAAGGTTTCTTTGATTTAGGTAGAGATCTAAGAATATGTTTAATTGACAACTAACCTTCTTGATGTGAAGTAAGGCCATAAATTTCTTTTCGGAATACATCATTATAGTCCCTCATAGTGGGAAATCATTTAATAAAGATCTAAACTGTTCTCTTAGTAATTTGAGATAGATATAAATTCTCATATGGCAGCAATATCAACACTTGAAAAATTGATATCAAATGAGATTCATCGGCTTCCTTACACCTGTTTATAATTTTAGATTGCTTATGGATGTGAAGAGTTATACCACTTTCTAAAAAGTTGATGTTGGAAATGTAAAATTATATACAATCGATGCCCACATCAACATTATACTCCATGAATGGATATAAGATTATATTTTCTAAGAGGTTAAGTATAAAAAATTTAACATGATATGAGTTATATAATTTGGATGAAATTATTTCCCCAATTTATATTCTCATAGATAAATAAACCTCTATATTTCATGGTGGATTTTTTAAAGTTCTACTAAGCTTGAATGATTATAATGAAAGTAAAGAACCAAAATCAAACAGTATGTTCTCTACTCTTGAATGAATAACCAGTGTACCGATCACCATGTAATTTTTTGTTTCCACATTAGTAGTAGTGATATAACATGACCTTATATATTTCCATGGAGGTTTTTGTTGTTGATTTCCTATAATGACCCTTATATTAGGGAAATGGATTGAATAATTCCCATGTTACTTTATGTTGAAACACTTCAATAAATGCCATGTGTTGATTAGAACCTTAATTTATTCTTTATTATTAGTGGGATTATTCCTATCTGTTAAGAAATTACCTTCTATATTACCCTCTCTTCTACATTGATATGATTTATTTGTTCCATTGAAGTTGTTTCTAGGTTTCTTTTTTCCTACACTTTTATCACATGGGATGCTGGGTATTATTTTCATCATGGGATTTTTTTTATTTTCATTCCCTTATTAAAATCAATTTCCCACTTTTTATCTCTAGACTAGTGAGATCACTAAGATTATTCGATATCCATTTAAACCATAAAGACATAATGGGTAATATTTTCATAGATTTCAATGTATCAAACTGCCAATGCATTTCATAGGTCAATATTAGTTCACTAATTAAGATATACACATATCGTTTAGTGTTCATGAAAATTCCAGAGACGTATCATGATATCCTTATGAATTTTTCATCATAATATCTTATATAATCATATTAATTCTATTTTATTTAAGTAACTCTCCTTGTATCTTGAGATGGAGGGTTCATGGAAAATACCTATTTTAAAATATTTTCTCGAATTCTTCCAAATCCATGGAATTTTTTTCTTCCATAGACATTATTTATTTTTCAGAAGTGTCCACCATTGATCTTCATCCCATCAAAATGATAAACTTCCAACCAAATATTCTCTTATTCAATCCATTGGACGATAAATAATATACTCTCAATAGAGTTAATCCATTATTCTCTGAGGAGATGATTGAACGATTCAATAAACATGGGAGAATATTTCTAGATAAATAATTCGACTAAAACATAATCATTATTTGGGAAAAAGGTATACCAAGAAAATCATGTTCTTATTCATAACATGGTCCATTTCATCAAGTATATTCATGAAGTTTTGAGCACCCATTAATATCATATTTTGTATATCATTAGGGAAATCATCACATTTCTTATCACATTGACTATTGGAATGAGTACTTATATGTCCAACAATTTACTATGAAAAAGCATTCACAATTAGGGGTCTGGAAAACATAACTAATAATTATATTAAAAAAATGAATATATAATTATATCCATTTAAATAAAAATTATATAATATCACATGATAAACTGTGTTTTAATATATGTTATCCATGATGATAGAATTTTCCCAAGGGTTCTCACAAAGTGATCTTGTCCTAATATCCAAAAATAAATAGACCTTTCTCTGATACCAACTATAGAGACCATATACATTTTCACATATTATTGTATTATTTTATCTAAAAATAACCATTTAATTAAAAATCAAGAATCATAATGTCTAGAGTCTTTGGATGATTAGGTATATAAGACTAAAAATATTGAAATAGAATAAAGCATCTATATATTAATAATCCATAAATATCTCATATCTTTCATTGTGATCCTACATATTTATTGGATAACCCAACAAAAGGGATGAGCTATGAAACCTTGTAATGGTATAAACATTGGAATAATGAAAATAATACTGATTAGAAGGCATATCACATTGAAATAAAAAAGGAATGGAACATGAATAATAATAAGGAAGAACACATTACAGAAAATGGGATCATGTAGAAATGGAATAAAAGGAATTTGGAAACAACACACAACATGACATAAGAATAACTCAAGGCTAACTGTCAAGACCATTACACATGACGAAAAAAGTACCATAAAGGAATCTAGTTCAGTTCATATCCCAACATGATGTCTCATAAATCTAAAAATATACCAACTAATTAGAGTGATATCTAGGTGGACCCATCATAAAATGTTCATGAATTGGTTTTTCACATGTATAATCAAACAAAATCAGAAGTGTTAATGATGGAATGAAATGGGTTTTGATATCAGGTCATAATGAATAAAAAATGGGTGTATCATGAATATCTCCATGAAATAATATATTTAATTCATAGTGAGAAATTGATAAGGTAAAATATAAAAATAGAAAAATAAATTATTTTTAATTTATCTGGATACAATTTAAAAAATCCTGTAAGAAACATTAGAATTGAAACATTTTAGTGTGGTGTATGTTAAATATTAAAGAGAATTAAAAAAATGAAAAAAAGTAATATCAGCTTTCTTAAAACCAGAAAGAAACCAAGAGAGTTTTTCATGATAAAATGAGTGATTTTATTGAAATTATGGAAGACTAAAATAGATACATGTGTGCATTTGAAAATGGGTATGAAATTAGGATCTTACATTTAATCGATCTTGCATATCGGGATGATTTGAGAAAGAGGCCTTTTTTAAAACAATAACTTCCCAATAATAGTATGATATACTAATCTAGATATATTAAATTGAATATATTCATAGATTTGGAATAATTATATAAAAATAAAGAAGATTTACATTGGATAAAAGAGTGAGATAGTGTAATCTGAATGAAAAAAACGGAGGTTCAAAAATAATCCCTTAACTTATGTTCAAAAGTGTTCTGCACTTAAACTTAATATCCTGCATAATAAAAATAGATCTATAAATTAGTTAATTAATAACATTTAATACATTTATATGGTATAATATAATTATTATAAGTTTATTCGTAGCCCATTGATGAGTTACCAGATACAATTTCATCATTCGGGTGTGTTCGTTTCCTTGGTTTTCATTATCAGTACACTTGTATACATAAATGGAAGATCATAAAAAATAAATAATGTAATAAAAAATTCTAATTAAATTTTATTAATGAACCTAAATAATATTAAATTGTTATTTAATTCAAGTTTTTATCTGGGGTTAGGATGAATCATAAGTTAAAATGTCACTGATAACCATTTATATTAATTTGGAATTTTTTTATCATAACGAATAAATTTTTTAATCAATTAATATTATGTATAGATATTATTTTTAGAAAATTAAATAAGTAGAAATAAATATATTATAAAATTTTTATGCATAAAAATGATTTTATGAACAGAAATGAAGGTGGAATTGAAAATGAAGACACAACGTCAATGATGGTGGTAAATTGGAACCTCAAGGACAATGTTTTCATTTTTACAATAAAAAGAGAAGGGTAGAGAAATGATGATGGTTTATTCCATTAATACAAAAAATTAATGCATATAAAATATATTATATTTATCATGTAACATTAAAAAATATAGGTGAGTAGAGGTAAGTAAAATAAAATAAATTTAAAATAAATTAAAAGAAAAAGAAGATGGGTTTTACCTCTTGAATACCTCTTCTTAAGTACCTCATTGAGAGATTAGTTTTGGAATTTGTAGAGAAAATAAATTAATGGATGTGTGTAAGTGGCTGGGGAATTGTATTGGGAATCAATTGGGTAATATTTAAAGTTTAATTGGTTTGATGAGAAGAGGTGGTGAGGGGTTGTATTTATAGTGGTAGAGAGGAGTGTTTTTTGATTAATTTATTCATTAGTTTAATATTTTGGCTCTAGAAAATAATTAGTGATGATTATATGAATAAATAAATAAAACGGAAAATGAATTTTTTTACCATGTGGCTTATATCACTATTATTCATATAATATTGTATTTTACTTATAATTTTTGTATACCTAAATTACAATGTTTTATTATTCACCAAAAAATAAACTATCTTTAAAAAATACAAATAAATTAACCGTAAATATTTTATGATGTGTAAAATTAAAAAATTAACTCCATTATATGAAAATAGTTTTGTAAACATGATAAATTTTATATTTAATTACAATAACCATTTATTAAAAAAATACCAAGGATAAAATTATGACAGATTTTATGACACATTGTAAAATTAATTATGGTTTCATAAAATTATATTTTAATTAAAAGACAAATATTTATTAATTAATGAGTCCATTTTATGAAAATATATTTTATTTTAAATACATATATTTATAATAAAGTTTTATATAAATGTTTATCCTTTAGAAATACCAATACTAAATATATCATTTTTAAAAAATTTGTTTAGTTATTCAATGAAATGAATATATAATATTTAATTTATAAGTTTCCTAAATGTTATTTATAATTTCATGGGAGAGGTTGCTATATTATGAGCCAATTTACTATTCTTATGGGTCATATTACTATTTAAAAGATAATGTTTCCATTCCATTGGTTTAGTTTCATTAATATGTATAAATAAATATTTTTTTAATTCATTAACCATTTATAAAGTTTTTATTGTATTCTATATGTGATTTTTTTTGATTTATACTATATGGAATTATTATAATAATTGATTTTACATTGGCAGAATTTATGGTCATTACAGTACCCCTCACTACAAGATGATGGATTGGTGCTAAAATATATGAATCATAATCAATTTCGCCCTATAGAATATTAGTATAGGAAAGGTACCAGGGCCCTCATAATTACCATTTCACATAAAAAATTATAAAACAGTTTATTACTTCTTCTAAGACAACCCATTTATGGTAATAGATCACCTTAAATCTAGTTGGGGGGCCTTTATGTAGCGTTTTTTGTCAAGTTCTTTTCTATTTGATGACTTCTCATTAAATTTTTAAAAACACAAACTATTAATTATGTTATTATTCTACAATTAAATAGCAGGGATAAAAATCTTCCATTTTATTATCTTTAACCCCCTATTCATTAATTTTTTGAAACTATGCTTTGGGTGACATCCCAAAACCCTAACCTATTATACGTCCATACTTTTCTAGACCTTTAAAGGGCATTGATAGTGACTATTCATTAGTTAGAGTTGGGCATGATTCTCGTGTCTATGTATGAAAAATAGAGGAAAATAAATGATCATTGTTATATAATTTCGATTTGAATAATAAAATTATCTATTATGTCATACTTTCACAAACATCCCACACATTCTTGTGGTTTTTTATATATTATTGTTCTATATTTATTACATGAGCCTCCTTATATAACACATGATGTTGGATAGAAGTGTATTTGGATTTTCAATCATCAATACACATTTAATAAAAGGAACATAATTATGTTGTTGCTTAATGTCACATAAAAGTGTTACTATATATTTAAAATATAAAACTTTTTTTTCAACTGAATGTTTCACCATATTATCTTTATTTTAGGGGTATGTTGGTTTTTCTTCATGCCACTTATTTTTAGAACTCATTTTCTTTTTCATAAATTAATAATTATTAATCAAATTGATTAATACACATAATTTCATGAAGTTTATTAACAATTAAAATTTAATTAAATATATATATTCCAAATATTACTAATAAATGAATTATATGTCTGTTGGTTTATTAGGTGTCAATACATTTGTGGTGGGTGAAGGTTTATTTTGATTTTAGCATCATTTAGATGATACTGTTTATGAATTTTTTGAATGCCACTATGAGTTTTTCAAATTATAATTAATAATAATTTCATTATATAGTCACATAATTTAAATGAACCCTATAATGTATAATTAATATTAAATAAATGTTTCATTATATTGTTTTTTAGAAAAATAAAGAATGTATATCATAATGTTACCCTAATCTATTCACAAACTAGTACCTTAACAATAGAATAAACATTATTCCATGAATATACATAAACCAAAACAAGAATTTTAGTGGTGAGGCCAATGTAACTACTAAGAATAGCCTTTTGGGGTTAACAGGATGGTCGCATGCATTCCATCCAACCTTGAATTTTATGCATTTTTCTAACGCTTTAATAAATTTTGTTAACACTGGTATGCTATGACACTCCTATTTTTTGCATGATATAGGTTTTCAACCATATAACATTTCCCTAGATTCCACATCATCAATATGTTATCACTATATATTGGTAGAATGAATATGTGTAGAAAATTATTATTCTAATACATTCGGAGCATCAACATGCTGGGAAACCTGTCGTTCCATAGGATTAGAATCATCATCATATGTTGAATTAATTTTCTATATATGTTTTTGAACATTTAATTTATATTATATAAATTAAGTAGTGAATAGATAAAAATACAAGTTAAAACAATGTATATTACAATAAAATATAACCTGATGATTGATTTCCCTTTTAAAAAAGGTTGAAGGGTTTTGACCCCTCTATCGAGTATCCAAATCCCCACATTGTGGTCTCCTATAACATAAAATAACATGTCTACATTTTGATCACTGTGAAATGATTACGATTACACAATGAAAGTTTCATCCTAAGTTGAATTGACATATGACCATTCAGTGTTTTTGGTTAATAAAAGGGTAATTGACTAGTTTTTGTTTTGTAGGATCTACAGTATAAAATACTCATACTGCATGTGATTTGACTTTAAATAGTTCATCTTTTCAACATTCCTTATTGAAATTAACATTAAAAAATCCCAATTCATCTTTTTTAACTACACTTCTATTACCAAACCATCTGAATTGAAAAATTGGAACTTGGAATATTATATAATCTAACTCTCATATTTTTTTGATGATGCCATAGTATAACATATTTTAATAAATTGGATTTTTGTCTTTAGTACCAGATACATGCGTCACATCATCCATAAGCACAAATCTATTATTTTTAATGATACTATATTCATCATGTTCATTAGTATATAATGTATAACCATTAATTACATAAAAATTATAAGAAAACACTCACACAATTAGTCATATGGCTGGACCGCAATGCCATTTTAATATTTAATCCCGATTTTCTATTGAATCATTAAAATATTGTATTGAAACCATCATATAAACTCTTTAATATGCCTATTTGACATCCATAATTCCACCCTTACTGAATTCAAATTCTTAATAATTACTTTGTGGATTTCAATGTATGAAAAAACTTCCGAATAGTTATGAAAAACATAATGGGGAGCCACGTCCATCTATGTAATAGTAATTGTGACAAAAAATATTTTAGATATTCCTTCCCCCAAATCTCTCTAGTGTGACGATATTTCTAAAGAACAATTCTATTCACATAAAACATGTAGTCGGTATGAAATTAAGTAGATTGCTAAACACTGAATAACTCCACAATAAAACCTTCTAGCTAACTTTGATTATTGATATACCTTATCAAATGAAGACGTAAAATTTAGATAATGTTATATTTCTATTGTAATTTTTGACAATATAGTTGTTTTATAAAAATTCAATTTTATATTAGTTTAAGCATGGTTTTTTCTATTTGAATTATTGTTTAGGATTATTCATAAATTTAAATGTTTTTTTCGATTTGAAGTTGGTTTTTAAATAAAGAAATAGTTTTATTTTAATAAATGTAGCACACGTTTTTAGTTTAAAAAAACATTTTATTGGTTAATTTATTTCGAAAAAATATTTAAAAAATATTTAGGAATTTTATTTTTTGGAATTTATGAATTGATTTAAAAATAAAATGAGGTGTGTAGATATGAGTTGGTTAATAATAATTGGTTTGGTATTTTTGAATAATATTTTTTTGATGATGTGATGTTAAAAAGATTTGACTAATCCATCCAGATGGAAACCATGGGATCTATGTGCTCCAATACATAGGTGGGTACTATGATCAACCAGGGTAGCATCCAGAAAGGCTGAGTTGAGGGAGATCACACTTTAAAACCACAAGAGAGGCTATGATGAGCCACCATGAAATGTGACATGGAGGTGGAATAGAATCCTAGAATGGGGCAGTGGCAAATGGTGATGGGAGATCGTGGTAACCATTTATGGGATACAAAATTTGGGTTGTGTATTATAAAAATGTGTAGAAATTTATTCTATTTTAACGAGTGATCCCAAACTATAGCACTAAAATGAGCATCACTATGGGATCTATCGATCTATTGTAACAAAAAAATTTGGTCATATTTACACTCCATATAATCTTAATTTTTTTTGTAATATTCAACCTCAACCCATGATTTACTATTCATTTAATATAATCTCCACAAAATGTTGATATTAGTTGCATCGATATTTAAAATCATCATTTGAGAGTTCTAAGAATTAACTAATGATCAAAATCACCTATGAATTTGTTTTCATATGATAATGAATATTAAATTGAAGCAATTATTTATTTAATAAAATAATTTTTTCGGTGATGTTGGTGGGTCACGATACTAATGTTGATAAAAAAAATCTCCAATGAAAGAACTAAATGGGTCTCTGTGATTATCGATAGTTCTGAGATTATGTATGTTTCCTATAAATACATTGATTGAGCTCGTCTAGTGTGATATATTATCTTTTATCAAAAACATTATATCCCATTAGAGAGTTAAGCACAATTTTAAGAAGGAAATAGGGACAATATTACGCACAAATTTATTTAAGAAGGTTCCATTCATTTGTGTTATTAATTCACATTGATGTTCACATGATGCTTATAAAAACTTGTTTCATTATTCAGTTTTGTTTTGCAATGATGAAGAGGAACCCAAAAAAATGAAATAAGACTACTGTTGATGTAGTTGTTCACATAAAGGGTCTGCCTTTCACACATGAAAACTAATACTCACACAAATAATTATTCTCATAGACTGATATTCCAATGAACAATGTTTTGAATTGATTATAGAGACACAAAAAAAACTATTGTTTTGAAAGGAATTTAGAACTACCAAAAATATAAAGAGGAGTTTCCATTAAGCATTTTTTCTCAATGACTGAAATTAATGAGATAGTTCAATCTATATTATATTTTTAAAAAGATAACACAATAAGGATATATTTCTTACATGATGAAGAAGGATATCTAAGTAATGTTTTACTAAGGGGGAGGAGACACCAAATACTACGTTGTGATGAAATTTGAACTGTGTTTGTAAGTGTTGCATGAATAACGCATATGTAGTGCTCATATTAATATTTAATGATCTTGAGAATTATCCATGAATGCATTAATGAATGATTTAAAAATAGATAGGTACTTATATGGATAATACTAAATAGTGTGTGCATAGAAGTGTGTAAAAATATTCACACATTATTTGAAGAAGAATGTTGAAGAGTTTGTACCTACATTACATTACACATAAAAGAGTATAGTTCCACATGTTTTATTTTTAGTTTAGAAGGTCACATGTACAATTTGAGGATGACCAGTCACTATTTTAATGAGTTTTCATAAGATTAACAGTTTGAAGAAGAACCATGAATCATTCATATTAGTGCACATGAAATAGACCATGCACATATAAACGTACATGTGCATTGAAAATATTGAGTGTAAAGTGTGTACATAGAAGAATATATTTGATTGGACTATATGTGAAGGAGTAATTATTATCATTTAATGATAAAATTTCATGAATATTTTTCTTTGATTACTTCCATAATGAAGATGAAAAGTATACATAGTGTTGTACAATTTTTATTTCACAAAGAAGACACTTAAAATTGTGGGGAGAGTTACATGAATTAATTATTTTCATGTGATGATGAGAACTAAATGAATGAATAACACATTATTTGGACGTGTTTGATATTTTAATTGAGTTGAATCAATATTTTTTAGTGATGAAAATAAGTCAACATGAGGTTTATTGATATAACATCAATTTCTTGTTCTATTTATAAAAAGAGTTAAATTGGAATAGCTATCATTTATAATTCAAGAGCTTATAATAATATGACTTTCACTTAGTATTGTTGATTATATTTAGTAGTTGTTGAAGAGCTGTAGTTGGAGTGAGAAAGTGAATAATAACATTATTCTCAATAACATGAAGAGTAAGATTAGTTTTTATGTTGTAGTGGAATCTGAAAGTTCATGTGATCTTTTTAATTATGTTTAGTATTGTATTTGTGAAAAAACAAGTTTGATTATAGTAAAAATAAAAATATTGGCATGTAATTATTATTTAGGAAAAGGGTTATTCTTTTCGAATAGAGTTTCATGGTGATATCTGACCATGCAATTAATAATTGGTGATTCATTATTAGTGGGTAATATATGTTTCAGATCATCCCAGACACAAAAATGATATAGTATCCCATATTGGGGGAAAACCATGTCAAATTATTTTTGATGTGTTTCATTTACATTATGTCTTACATGTGGTATATTGTTTTAGTAACTAGGAAATATTAATTCACTCTAATAAATGTAGAGGTTCAATATAAAAAAGGGGTAATAGAAAAGAAAAGAAAATTATTAGAACTTGTGCACATAGATTCACTCACCCTTTCAGCATACTTGCTTTATCCACTGAGAACACCATCAAAATATTCATATACAATTCAATGTGAAACAACCATATATATCATTGAATAAATGCAACTTGGTTTCTCAATTCAGATGATAGTGGACTTTGGTGTATGTTGTTGAGAGATTCATCTACACTCAATGGGGGCTTAATCAACATACAATGGATGTGTTGCTCGACTCACAATAAACAATGAACCATTTTTCTCTGATGAAATGATGAACCTAGAATAGACTAGTGGATCACATTACATCAATAACTTCTCTTTATTTCGACTTTATTAGTCCTTTAATATGGATTTGATCACGACCCAGAGTTAACAAAATTTTTTGTTTGTCTTCCTTGTTTGCCTCCCTCCTTCCAAAATCCTTATATCTTTCGAATGCTAGGAAATATTGTGAGTCATTTATTGGTTACATATTGTAGGCCTGAATGGTTACACCATCCCATTGAATAATAAATTGTTTTAGGGATCGACATTACTAAACCTCCTATTTATTTCATTTGGATTTATAATGAATGATAATATAGTCTAAACCAGCTAGTTTTATATGAGTTGGAGACCCATTAATGTACTTCTAGAACCCTCTAATGTCACTCTACCCGGTGATGTTTTCGTAGAGGTACTGCTATTCAATTTTTTTAATTCATTTAATGTGGATAAATCAATTCACAAGGAAGATTTCAACATAATAACCGGTTTAGTGTGCAATGTCCATTTTGTGGATCTTCTGAATGATTAAGAATTCATAATTCATTTAATTTTCTAGTAGGAGGTGCGTTTTAATGTTACAGACAAGCTAGTTGGCAATATTTTTTCTCATTTGATGCATGACTTTGGTTTTAGGTCAAATCAAAATAATGTACAAGGAGGTTTAGGGAATTACAGGGGGGGTCTGCGGTGTCGAGACGTTTCTCAAGGAAATCTACTTTATTTGCAGATGTCATGATATCTAATTTTAATTCTTCTCATGATGTATAGATATATGAAATATGTGAGGATGGATATTCCAGTGTCAACAGTGAAGAACATGCAAGACATGGGTATTTGGGGGGATGAGAGGCAGGATATAGAGCCCCGCACAAGTCATGTCCCTCTCAAGCAGGGATTGGTAAAGATGGATGTTTTCATAACAGATCTTAGAATCATTTTTTTGTGCTTGGAGAAGGTGAATCCCCCCATCAGAATAAGGGATTGTTGAAGAGGATGGTTATGAAGGTAATAATCCTCCATAAGGTAGCTGGATTTAATAGGAGTCAATATTGGTTATCCCTTTGATTCTCAGTCCTTAGAGCCCAATGAATCTGAGCTCGTGGAAGAGTACATTTGATCCTCCTCAATGAATCAAATGAAAACCCTTATGGAGTCAAAAGGATTGATTCAACATATGACAGATCCTCATAGATGGAATGACTACTCAAATTTTCCAAAAACTCATATTACTAGGTATTATAGATAATGCACCCCACCCCCAAATAGAGATTGGAAGAATATATTATCAAACTAATGAATAAGTGAAAGAGGGTTATTATTCATTTGGATCCAGGAGCTGATGAGGCCACTGATGCACATCCAGAGACACCATCTTCCCATGGTCCAGTGATTGTTGAAAAGGAGGCTATTCAATTTGACAACACCCATGAGATTATCATACACTCAAATAAAGAAATGTTATAGGAGTATTTACTAATCAAGATATCAAATGGTGATACACACATAATGAATAAAATATCACTAATAGATGATTTGAACAAAGAAAAGTCATCGTGGATTGACAAAAAATAGGATATTGATACATGGCATCAATGAGAAAAGAACAAAACCAGAGAAGCATGTGTGGACATAAGATAAGATGGATTCTAACTTTGAGGATCTCATTAAATACCATCTAGAAATCTATGTTACCATTATTAAATGGACACGTCTTAAGGTTAAGGATTGATGTCACTTTAATTTATTCTAAAATGGATTTTAATTTTCTATGGGATTTGATTATTTTATGTATTCCAACATTTTTTGGTTTCCATGTTTTTCCATAAAAGTGATTTAAAATAAAAATATATTTGTGTAAGCACATCCATATATAATATATAGAACCACATTGTCAAATGTCTCTTACCATGTAAACAATCTAGTGAACCGTCACATCAAAGAATGATGATTGGAAGAATATATCCAATCCACATAATATGAAAGAAAATTCCATTTTCATAGTTAGAAATTTTAAATGGTCTAAAAATTTCTTTCATTTAGCTTTCAGAAACATATAGATCTTGTTTAATATATTCTATACATTCCATGAAAAAATAAATTTAAAGCTGTAGGTATAAGATCTTGCAACAAAACCACCCAATCAAGTGATTTCAAACCCATTAACATAAATTATTTCATTGAAAATGAGATTATTAATATGGAAATAATACCACATTAGAACCATTTAAAAAATTTTGTAGTTAAAAAACATACATATTTCTTTCCCAGAAATAGTGTCAGTATCCGGAGTATGAAAATGTTGTTTTTCCTTATTCGATGGAGGCATTTATTCCCTATATCCCCATGGAAATCAATACCACCCTAGCCTTAAGTTCATCCTTTATTTTCCATGTTCATTTAGTAATGTTCCAATGAAACTATCATATATATTCATAACACATGCATAACATCAAGAAAATTCATAACATAAAAATGATTCCAATATGGTAATTTAAAAAGAATATTCACTTTTTTACAACTTTTTTATAAGTTTTTTCGAGAATGGTTTATTAAAAATGTATATATTTATAATTTCTCAAATATTTGATCACTTATCTGTGGAGATAGTTATGTAACATCTACTAAACACCCATATAATGATTCCATCCACGATCGGTATTTATGGCCCTAGGGTTGAAATATGTGATGTACTAGAAACATAGTCTTCGATGATTTTTTCAACCTAATCAACAATGTACCTTGTTAACAAATGGGACACCATTGAGTTATTTTAATGCTATATCCAGAAAAATTTACATAAATAAGAATATCATTTTTCATCCCATATAATATGGATCTCAACCTGAGATCATTATTTTTGTGAGCAGCATACATTATAACACATGAATACCATAATAATTTAAAATATTAAATCAATGTATCATAATAAACATAAATATAATAATACTATTGTTTTGATCTTAATATAATTAGATACAACATAATGTATTGTAATTTCAGGCATAATCATAGTAGAAAGTTATAATTTACCAACATAACAATCCAAGTACTGTGAGTGATGTTTTGAAAACAAAAAGGATTCACTGCATTTATAGATAACAAAAGATGAAGGTTAATCATCTTGTTTCCAAATTCATGATACTTTTCATCAATTTACATCTATATATGAGAGTCTGTTAGGTGATGAAGATTCCTATATTTAATTATTGTATCTGTATTCTTTGTCAATTTCCATGAATTCTACTAAATTTTTTATATGTTCATAAACATAGAAATGATTTGAATTTACTATAAAACATTCACATAACCTGATTAATCGTTCTTGTATCAGTACACACCTCAATTTTTTCATTTTTTATATGATATGTGGTCCTTAAGAAACACTATATAGTTTTTTATATAGAAACGTATTATTTCATAGATCATACCTATTGAACATAGTATTCATTTAACGTTATATGTTCAGTAAGAAATATCATCATCATCTAGGAGTATATCATTCAAGAGAGTAATTAGTTTAGTAAAACCAAATAAACTTCATCCATTACTAGATTTTATATTATATATCTTTGGTATGGATGGAAATGAAATATAATTAGTATAATCATTATACAATGGTATCCTTATAAAACGCACTATCTTCTCAATTTTTTAGACAATCATGAAGTTCTTCTTCAATTAAAATTTTCATTTATTCGATACTATATTTATCATTATTTACCAATGTAATCATATCCTTGATACAATTTTTTCCATTATTCATACTTATTATCATATCAAATGTTCTATAAAATGAAGTGTTATCTGAGTCACTAAATAAAATCAATTTTCTCTATGTTTAGCTCACCATTTTAATATATTACAAGATAAATATGGTGTTCTTCCAACTCCTCGAGAATAATTAGTCTTGAATAAAAATATCATAAACATGGAAAAATAATCTGAGAAGGTTTATATGTATTATAATTTATAAAGTCAACAAATTCTTTAACCTTATCTTTATACACTTTTTCCAAATGAGTTAAATGTCTCTGTTTTTTATTCCAATCCATCCAATTTGATTCAATAAAAACAATATTTACAAAAATAAATAAATACAGAAAATTACGAGCTTAGAACCCATAAAAGTTCATTCTTAATGAACTATTTAAGCAACACAAAACAATTTTTATGAGAAAATAAGAGGTTAATAATGAATATTGAGATCATTTTATAGTGGTTGAAATAATTGATGTAAATAATTGTATGATATGTATAAATATAAAATTAATGTAATTAAATTTTCATCTATTGAAAAAAACATCGATCAAAGAAATGTAGAATGATTTATCCTAGACTAATGATTGGAGTATAATCCCAACTACATTAGATAACCTAAAAACAATAATCAGCCTCATTGGAAACATTAATGAGAATAAGCTATGTAAAAACTCTAGGGCAGAAGATATGGTAAAGATCAATAACACACTGAAAATAAACACCCACTTCTAATTGGAACCATGGTTAAAATAAAAGTGATATGAATTCACAATGAAGTCTGTAGGGGGAATAAACTAGTATGAGAGAAAATTTATAGAACTAGGGCACTAAAAATGAAAAATCAGGAAAATTAAACTACTTAATAATAATATGAAAAATTCTATTATGTAGGCTCTTTTGTATATCATTCTTACAAGAATTCAATTTTAACAGAACATAAGGATAACTATTTCTGTTAAAAAATTTCTACCCAAGATGTTCATGGTAATGAAAATATAAAAATGATTGGGTTTCTTCTGAATGGTAATGTAATAAAATTAGAATATTTTTTTTGGATTTTAATCCAAATGATCATAATGATACTTGGAATTTGGAGTAATTGGGGGATCCATGAAATAAGAATTTGGATTTTTCAAATTAGGGTCTACTGTAAGGAAAATTTTACAACATGTCATATGAGTAAAGAGAAAAAACACATAAAAAATCAGTTACTGATTGTAATCAATTAGTGGGACGAATTTTTTTATTCATTTCATCAGTTGGTATGTGGCGTACTAGTTGGTGCTTCAGTGACACAAATATTAAGAAATTAATTTGATATTTTTTATAAGATGAAAATATAGATAGGTCCCAATAACATACTATTTTGAAATGAATGTTTGAAAACACACATAAATTTAAATAAAATGAACCATAAGTCTCTGGCTGCAGTTTCAATATTCCATTCCCATTTATGTCAATTTAAATTTTATCAAAGGATCATTTCAGGATCCCATGTGAAGTAATTCAATTAATTAAACACCACATCTAACATAATAACATCATACATCTTAAATCAATGTAAAATTCTTAAACTACCCAGTATGCCTAAAAATCCATCACTATCATCATAACAAGGATTTAAAAAATTACATCACCTTTTATAAACCATGCTATAAAATTAAAAGAAGACAAACAAGGTAATTTTAATTTTAAGGGACTACCAAATTTTGAAAATAACATTCAATGAATCCCATTTTTAAGAACAAAATTTTAAAACCATGTTCAAGATATAGGATTTGTGTTCATAAAACACCATTTTTGTTTCCACATGTATACATTAATTAACATAACAACCACTTACCCTGTTTCACATTTTCAATCTTTATTATGTGAATATATGTAATATTTTATCTATATGTATATCTATTTACAAGTCTATAAGTATCAAAAGTACCATAAAATAATTTTTTTATCAAGAGCTGTAAATATAAAAAATTGTAATCAAATCATAGAAACTAAATTAAACATATTTCATAATACTTAAAAAATTTGTTAAAAATCACGTAATATGAAATTGATTAGGGATCTTGTGCTTGGTAATGGAAGAAAATAGTAAGAATTATTTTATTTTTTTCCATTGCAGTAAGAAGGATTCTTGGAAATTAGATAGGATAACTATCAATGAACCATTAAAATTCTTTATACTAATTACTATTTGTCACCACCTTACATGATAATTGGGTATAGTTTTTGCGGTTCACAACTAGAATCTCTCTGTAATTAGAGTGGTAAATTGTGTTGAAAGAGGGACATAAACGTAAGGGTGAGGGAGAGGTATAAGTAACTATGGCTCAAGGAATGTGAGATTATGTGGATAATCAGTGAGGATGATTGAGGAAAAAAATATCACCCACATGTTCTATTAGAACCTTTTGGGAAAATTAAAAACACACAAATATGTTTGAGGGGCTAGAGATAGATCACATATCACATATATTGGGTTTGAATGTTTTGATTCATCATAGATGTTCTCAGGAGGGAGATGAAAAAGATTTAGTTTCTTATGAGCTTTAATGGAGCGAGGATCGATGATTCTAATAGGGTTATATTTAAAATATTTGATTTTTTTTGTTATCATTCTGATAAAGTGTTGATAAAGGGTGGTTTTATCAATGTTAAAATAATAAGTGCTGAAAAATCCACTCTTTAGAAGCACTACAATTTCAGTGCTGGTAAAGATATGTTTTATCAATGATTTACATTTAGACTTGATAATGATTACTCATTATCAAAGCTTAATAAACTGATAATGTCCGATATAAATAATTTAAATAATATAATTAATATAATATAAAAAATTAAAATTTATATAATTATAAATAAATATAAATTTATATAATTATAAGTATAAGTAAAGAATTCTAAAAATGTATTTATGAATATAATTAGAAATAAATATAAATATATATAATTATAAATAAATAATTACTTATATAATTATAAATATATTAAAACAATTGTAAATATTTATTTATAAATATAATTATTAATATATAATAATAACTACAATTTTTAATAAATATATTTTTAAATATTTTTCTAAATAATTTTTATAACTATAATTATATTTATATAATTAA
This sequence comes from Viscum album, assembly GCA_963277665.1. Taxonomy (NCBI): domain Eukaryota; kingdom Viridiplantae; phylum Streptophyta; class Magnoliopsida; order Santalales; family Viscaceae; genus Viscum; species Viscum album. The sequence goes on along the minus strand of OY728164.1, from coordinate 1,140,349,428 downwards.
ATATAATTATATAAGAAGATGTATTTTTAATAATATATAAATATATATAATTATAATTTTTATAATTTTTTTTTATTATTTAAGTATAATTATTTTAATTTTATAATTATTTATATATATATACATAATTATATAAATATTTTTTAAATATATATATATATATATATAATTATAAATACATAATTTTCATAATATAGTGAATACACATTTATAAATATATTTTTAACATTTTTAATTAACATATAATCATAAATGCATGATTGAGAAGGTTCAGAAGACAAGAAAAAGATCTCTCCTTAAATTTATTAATTAAAAATGAAGCATAACAGCAAAACACATGTGGCATAAAAAAAATCACCAAAGAAATAATTACGGAACAACACCACCTAAAAAACATCGAGAACATGAAAAAGGACCAAAGACCTGAAAAGTGCATACACTATAAACCCCACAAAAAATGGCTCATATACCCACCCTAAACATTAGAAAAACATATAACCCAAAGGCCCTTGAAAAGAAAAACCACTTACGTGATTTGGTCTCATATTACAAAATGATTAAATTCCAAGAAATAGTAAAATTAAAAAATATTAAAAATGAATAGATAATATTAAATGAATGAAATATTAAATATTAATAAATATAATTTAATAGAAAAAACTATTTTAAAATATTAATTCATATAATATTAACTACATGAATTGTAAAAACTTATAATAAAGATAGAAATATTAAAAATGTATTTAAATAACATAATTATATAAATATAAAATACTATAAAAATATTACAACTTAACAAATAAAATTTAATAAATATTATTCCTATAAATTATAAAAATTATAAATAATACATAGTAAATTAAAAATATCCATAAAAAAGAATAAATTCCAAAAAGTTTATATCAAAATTGAATAAATATACAAAATATTAGAAATAAGTACATGCGACATTTATACATGTACATATGTTATATAAACATATTTGTACATTACACAAACAGGTTTACATACACATATATGTACACATACATACATCTATACATGTACAATATCTATATATACACATACACAAAACACATAGACACATCAAAATGAAATCACATATATGAATATAGAAATTGATAAACATATATAAATTCAAACATAACATATTAAAAATACATCATTTAAATTTATATAATTGATCAAATTATTAATATATATATATATATTAATATAGCATATTTATATGGATCATATATATATATATTATTTAATATATTTAAATAAACATTAATATTTTAATATAAATTGGATAATTTTTTATATATTTTTAATATATATTAATTATTTTTTTATCAGTGCTTTGATATCATTGATAAAGATGCACCTTTATAATTTCTAAATAATTATCTGATAATGGGTGAAATATTATCAAAACATGGTTTAGCATTTAAAAAATTTACCTTTATCAGTGATTTTAGCTAGTGCAGATAAAGGTATCCAATTTATCAATAACGTATTATTAGTAGTGATAAAGATAGTGATGCATAATGTGTGATATATTGTAGTGATTGGAGATTTGTTCTGAAGTGGACATGGAAGACAATTGCTGTATATTGGGTTTAGGAGGATAACACACCATAACGTAGCTTCAAGTGTTGTCATCATTCTTAATCTCTAGGTTTTGGTTATAAAACATGGAGTCATGTGCTATTTAATTTTTTATTCTAGTCATACATGAACTTGTATCTATATATAGAGTGTGAATGTGTTCATCTAGTACTGGATGAGTAGAATCTTCCTGATGAAATTTTTCACAACAACATAGTTCCGTAGGTCCGAACTCATTATAGAGTTTTTTTTGTTTACCTTCTTTGTATTCACGTTTTTAAGAGCTTACCAATTTTTTTATTAGTAATAAAATGAAAAACTAGGTCAGTTTTATCAACAAGCACATTGGATAACCATGATCCAAATCACATTACGTCTTGGTGTTGTTTACAAATTTTTATATTTCATTTATTATACTCTTATAATACATAAGTTCTATGTTCAATGTTTTGAAAACTGATTCTTGTTATTGATAAAACAAATAATTTATCCTATCAATTTGTAACCCGACAATACAAATTAGTTGATCCTCATCTATTATTAGGGACAACCATAATAAATTTTCCCCAAAAATTTGTATAAAATCCTAATAAATCATAGAAAATGTGGTCTATATAGTTTGGTATGGAAAAATTTGAATGTGAAAATTATTTTAACTGGTGGTGGATTAAGGTGGAAACACTATTGGATCATAGGTAATCGATTGATGATCTTAGTGGGACTAATAAAAGTAACCACCCATTCCATGAATGTATATACCTTCATTACCTATGTTGATGTTCCCAAATTGTTCATTATGAAAGCCCATAGAATGATGCTTTTATCATTTGGATATAAGGTGATTTGTGAGGTTGCATATGAGTCATATGATACTAGAATTTGGTCTAAATTAGAATCCATTTATATATATTAGTCTATTATTAGTATATTAAATAATAAATTGAGATTATATATAGTAAATATGTGTCATGGAACTACATTCAGGTCATGTACTGATTAATTTAATAAGATATTGTTAAAATTTACAATGTATACATTGAATTAGATAATTTGGAGTAAGATATAATATTATTAACATCATTAGAAAATTCCTTTATTTCAATTAATGGTTTTAGGATGTATGGAAAAGATAATATTTCTATCGAGTACGTAAAATATACTTACTAACCAATGACATTCAAAACAAGGGTAACGTTAAGATAGAGGATGGAGGATATAATATCATAACAATATGTGAGTATAAGTTTAGAAGGAGAGATAGATGTCAACAAAATATTCATAGATCAGAATCCAAGAATAAGGTGATTAAATGTTCCAAATGTAAATTTTATAGTCATATAAATATGAACTATCCTAGTAGTAAATGTTAATATAGAGAGAATATCAACAATCATTCATTATTAGATTAAAATTATTTTGAAAATATTGATGTGATAAAAGATTCTGATGTTTCCATCTCTAAAGAATGAATTCCGAATTTTAGATCATTGTTATACATGTTTCCTAAGAGTGATTATTTAATTTATTCTATGGAAATTTAAATTGGGTGAGGTGTTTTTAGTGTATAATAAGAGATGTAGTATTCATTAGAAAATCTCAGTTTCATTAGAGACCAATGATATGAAAATTAAAACATGTGATGAGGTTATGTGGGTACTAAGTTGAAAGCAATCCTCATTTCCTTTGGAGGATTTTATTTAAGAGGTTATAACTTTAGTCAATACATTGTTATAATGATAATTTCACATGGATATCTCATTATTAAGGAGAGAAACATCTAAATAGTCTCTATGTGTTTGATAGTAGGTTAATATGAATCATGTGAATGTCTCTAGTGATTCATGTCTATAAAATACAACCCTTTGGCACATAAGTCTTGGGAATGTAAGTGATAAAGGTTCTAATAAGATTAAATCAATATGGATCTTGAGTAATGTCACTAATAGAAGTATTATATTGTATGATGATTGTTTGTATGAGAAATATAGAAGGTTTATCTTTAGTTTTTCATTTTATAAGGCTTGATAACCCCTTGAGTGTCTCAACTCTATCCTCTGGGGCCCATCTATGGTCACCACTCATGGATGAGGATGCGGTATTGTGTCCTTTATTTATGAATACTCTATAAAGGTATGGATTTATATAATAAAACATAATTACCATCCTATTATTGTTTTATGAAATTTAATACTTGGGTGGAAAGATTATTAGGTAAAAAACTCAACTCTCTTTGAAACGATAATGGTTTAGAGTACCTATCCACCAAATTTATTATCTTTTGGGACTCTAATGGTACTAAAATGTACCATAATATTGTGGAAACCCCATAAAAACAAGTTTTTATATAGAATTGCTAATAAAATTTGATAATGGGTTTGATAATTGTTTTCCCATACAAATCTCCCAAGATCATTCTAAGATGTGGTTTCTTCTATGTCTGTCTACTTGATTAATCATTGTATTTATTTTTAAAATCATTCAAATTAAAAGATATATTTTTGAAGGTATATCTACCTATTCCTTTATACCATAGGATATTTAGACCCATATCTTATTCTCATATTCAAAAATATAAACATTCTTATAGTTCTGAAATATTTATTTTTGTGGGATATCAAATTGGTGTTAAAGGATATTGTTTGTGGATAGACAAACCAGAATATCAAAAATTGAATCATTATCTGTGATGTGGTGTTACATGAGTTTGTAATCTCTAAATATAATGGTACTGAGTCCATTGAGTCTTCATATATAGATTTTGATTATTCTAAAACTGCCTCTACACCCATTTGTGTTCAAATTAATTTATAATGTAATGACAATGGCAAATCTATAGATGACTCTAAACCACTTCTTCCTTAAACATATGGTGAAGTAGATGCAGATTTAGATTTTGAACATGAATATATATAGTAATATAATATTATACATTATCATATTTCATGAGATATATATAAAAGAATAAAAATTCCTATAACCTTATTCAACCAATATTATGTGTCTACCTATGCTTGATCGTGAATTATTTAGTGATGAACCAAAATCTTATATTCAAGTTGTTATTTATAATGATACTATGATGTGGATAGATTCTATGTAAGATGAGATGAATTCAATCATTATGAATAAAAAATGGGTTGTTGTAACCAAACCTAGTTCTGAGAAAATTATAGGTTTTAAGGGGATATGTAAGAAAAAGGAGAATAGTGCAGGTGAATCTAAAATAATATTTAAATATTGATCAGTTTCTAAGAGCATCCTTAAACTTAAAGGCAGTGATTATAGTGACATTTTCTCTCATGTTTTAAAATATTTATCTATAAGGATCCATTTTTCTTTTTCAACAAAATATGATTTTCAAGTTGAAAAATTGGATATAAAAACATCAATTTTAAATTGTATTCTTGAAGAAACAATTTTTTTGACTTCTCTCAAGAAGTTTTCAATTCTTTTTAAAACTAATCATATATTACTTGTGATGAATTAATTGAATGGGCTTGGAAAAATTTTATAGGAAATCGAATAAGAATTTTTATTTATCTATGATTGAAAATGATTTTAATTTAAGAAAATTGGATTCATGTGATGAATTTAGACATGATAAACATGAGTTTGTTTTCATAATGTTATAAGTTGATGAATTGATATTAATATGTAAAAATATGAGGATTATAATTTCTATCAAGATCCAATTGAATTATGTCTTTGAGGTAATGGATTTAAAAAATGATAATAATATTTTGGGAGTAGATATTAATATATTATTAATGATCTAAAATTATATCTATCTCAGTATTCATATATTAAATAAATTTTTTGAAAATGTACCACTTTAATAACATTAAACATGATGGTATTATAATTGGGAAACCTTTTAAATTTTCAAAGGATGAATCCAAAAAATAATAATAAGAGGGTTACATTATGAATAATATACCCTATGATAGTGTTAGAAGAAGTATTATATATGATATGATTTGTTTATGCCATGATATAGGCTTTTGTGTGTACTTTTACCAAGTTTATGGTGAAACCTTTTATGCCTCATTAGCATGCATGGGAGTGGCTCTTCATGGAATTTTCTATGTTCTCTAAGTTGTGAATTTGGTATGGAAGGAATTATATTTTTAATAATGATGTGGTAATTTTTTTTGAATCTGATTATGCTATTAACCTTGATACTTACAAGTCACTAAATGGTTTTTTATTTACCACATACTGAGGAATGATGTCCTGAAAATAGAACATGAAATCCATGGATTCTCATTATTCCATTGCGGAAAGGTATATATCCTTGACTATGTAATCATATAATCTATATAGTTATGAAGTTTTATTACTGATTTATCATTATCTACTGATATTATTTTAGTCCACTATAATAGATAATATACTATGAATTTTTATAAAAACTATACATTACTTGGTTGAACAAAAAATATCGACATTAGAATTAATTTTTAGATATATTATAGATTCTGGGACAATGTGACTCACCAAGATATACAGTTGAGGCAATTCACAATATAGATTGAATAAGGTCATCCCACTATTTCAATCCAAACATAGTTTAAGGTTAATGAATATGGTCCGAATTCTATAATGTATGTTTTGATAACACCATGATTAATTCAATTATTTTCAAGAAGAATATGTTTTCAAATCACACTAATGCATGTGTTGAATTTAAATCAATTTTATATGTTTACCATACACATTTTAATTGATGATTTACTAATTTTTTTAATTCTTCATGAAACCCTCATGCATAGCTACCCATCATGCACATATACTATTTAAGTAGATCATTTTCTGTTAAATTCATTGCATATGATTTCTCGGTATATTCATTTTCATTTGATTATATTCTTTAACCATGATCCAATATACCATTGATCCAATAGCCCTGACATGCCCTGGGTGTGATTTTTTGAGATCATTAGATCTACTATTTTCTCATAGACAATCGGTTGGCTCCACATACCCTGATTTATATGTCGCCTATGATTATGTTGATCATCTCTTGCATATGACCATCCTTGTGGATTGTATCTCAATAATATCACATGCACCACCCACCTCATATCTAAAAATCCATTACATATCCATTGGCTTAATCCATGGATCTCAGTATGATGATCTCATTTAGAGGGGATTTTCAACATTCTGAGGGAATTTCAAGAGTAGGATTATATTTTTTTGGGAAAGAACTCTTTGAATAAGGGGAAACTATGGTTTTCCATCCATCTACACCCTCCTTAATCTAATATATAATAAACCATGAAACTGTATCTATATTTTAGTAGATAATTGATGGAATTTGGCTATATCTTGGGTACATGAAGAACACAATCCTAAAAGAGATTAAACCATTAACAACATTCCTCCCCTCTAGATTTACATAAAGAACCATTGATATGTGATTTATTTGGTTTTTCTATTCAGTTATAGATGAACATGTATCCTTTTTAGGTATGAAAAAGTGTATTTATAAGAGTGGAAATTATTGATTCCCCATGAATGGATTCATAATCAATACCTAGTTCAACATGCTTGGGATCCTCAGATAGATTATCTATTTTAACTTCTTTCTATTCCATTGTATAATTGATTTCTTGTTTTTTTCATAGTAATAAAATGAAAAACCAAATGTTGTGTTCTTGCTATGCACATATGATCACCATAATCTTATGAATTTTAAATATAGGAAATATTTATTTTTTTTCTTCTTTCATTTCATTGTTGTAATCAACAATGTTGTTCTGAAATGATTTGAGAAGTAAATCATATTTTTGATAATTGAAAATTTATCATATCAATTTTTATCCCAACCACACAAATCAATGGATACTAACCTATTCCTTGGGACTACCATGACAATCATTCTCTTAACATAAAATAATATACATTTAACCAATAATATATGGAATAAGAGTTAAATAGATCTACAAAAAGGTTATGGAATTATGTATAAGCAATTTTACTATAAAATATTCCATTATGAACAATGGTAAGGTTTATGTTCTTATAAAAATTATGAGTATAAAAATGAAAAACGAAAAAAATATGGAAATAAATTTCCCTAAATAATGGAGGAATAGTAATGATTCAATCAATTATTGGAATTGTGACACTCTCATCGTCACATGATCTAGTTATTGAAATCACTGTCAATCAAATCCCATCTTATTAACCTATCAACTTCATAATGATCATGTTTTCTATACTCTTTTTCGTTAATGTCTCTTCCAAAGATGAATATGAATAACCCAAGATGATGCATATAACCAAAGTTATTAAATTTATTCCTTTTAATCCACATGAAACTGTGAACTATTGAAGTACCTGATGTGATGTAAACATACATAATTCATAGGGTAAATAAATCAGTACATATAAAACCTTGGTATTAGATTCTTTATCCATGGTCTCATTTAAGATATATATTCACTTCATCAAAAAGACAGTTGTGTGAACTAAAAAAATATAATTTTTTCTATAATAGCATTATCAAGGCCTCACATTACTCACAACTCTAGGGGAATAATCCTTTGAAAAAAACCATATTTAAAAATGAAGCAAACCATTTTGTAATTTTTTTTGATATCACCACATAGTGTAAAATTATGATTTTATCCATTTATAAGGTTATGTGTCTTTGAAAATCCAATATTAAAGTTAATTATAACTAAAACAATAATATTGGTCACTACACATTAATCCGATAACCTTTTATAATATTAGATTTCATATAATTATCATCATAATGATCTTCTTTATCATTCTCCACTTCACATTCCAAGGATATAACATCCTATTTTTTGTAAACTCCTTAACAAAAGAAACCATGAAATTTCCATTCATCACAATGGTTATAAAAAACATGGCCTGTAAGATTGACTGAACTTTATATTTACTTTGAGATATAACTACCACACTATAAAAGGAGGGATTGGGTCTAGTGATAGACCACTTTCTTTAGGGATCCTACTCAAGAAGAATTACACTAGTAAGAAAATTGTTATCATCACTATGTGATAAGACTATTTTGATGAAAATACCCTAATTTCCCACATTATCACCATTGGTAATTGAAATATTATACTTGTATTCTGAAATTATGTGACCTTTTTTATAAAGATTTTACAATATAAGCTCTCACGATAACACTCTATCTAGTTCCCAATTAGAATACATTTCAAAATAATTTACGGAGTTTCTCATATTAATAGTAGAACTTGGGCTTATAATCTAGAGCCAAAAAACATTCACAACTAGAGTATAACAAAGAAATACCTATTAATGTTAAATTAAGAAGTGACTATATTAATCTCTCTTAGTCCCCATATCAATCAAATTTCCCCTACACTATCTTAGATATATTCCAAAGTATTTTTATATGAGAATAACTATTTAATTATACTAATCTATAATTTAGTGATTAATTAGGACACTAAATATGGAATGAATAGAAAATATCAATCCCTAATTATAAGTATTCTATTTATAAGAGAGGTGGATCCCATACCACAAAATCAAATTTTATATCATTTGAAGGTAATTAAATGTGAAATAATACACCTTACCATGTAATATTGTCCTATATCGACCAAAATTCCAAAAGTAATGATGTTTATTTAGAAATTTGTCTAACTTCCTAGGATTCCATCTCTCCTGATGCATTAAATATGAAATAATCAAATTTTAATATTCTAAAATTTATTTCTGAAGAATACATGAATCCACATTAATCAAATCTATGAAACCATTCCTTATAATTTTTTTATGCGAGACACTCCTAATATTAGAGAATAATATATAAATCAATATCCCTTAGACTATTCTTTTAAATCAACAGGAATTGTTTAATCATTTATAAAGACAATTAGTGGAACATAATTACTAACCCCCTCCTGTGTTTAATAATATACATCTTCATATTTCATTGACACACCAATAATTATATCAACATGATCAAAATAAATATTTATATTGAACACCATTCATATAAATAAAAAATTGTTAGAAAAATATATAGAGAGAATGCCCTAAACTGTCATGAACCCCCTAATAATGATGTATATGGTGGAAATGATAGTTATAAGTATAAATAAGATAATATTGGGTCATATCCCATTTATTATAGAAATAAAAAGAATTATCTTTGGTTTTCCACTTTTTATTTCATGATTTTAACAATAATTCATTGAAAAAATGACTCAAAAATAACTATAAAGGAATATTTTATGTTTAGTGTCCAAGATAATATTTACATCGTACATGTAATACATGCTAATTAAAATAAAATATAACCAAAATTTTAAATCTATTAAAAGGATTCATTACTATCACATCATAGACCGCCTCAGTACATACAATTTTCGTTGGATATTTATGAAATGAAAGGGTTGTGAATAAATCCCATTAAAGAATATATATTGATAGAGAAAATAATATTTGAACAATGAAGCATGAAATAATTTAATGTACATAATATCAGAATTCATAACATAAGTACATGAACATAATAACATGTGTAATAACATGGAAATGATTCTACAACGTAAACATGAATCATTTGTAAGTATTTCACCAATTCACATCACTAAGGATTCATAAAGATTATTAACACAGATTTTAACCATGATATCATAGAAAATTACCAAGGCATTTTATAAATTTATCATGAATATTTCACCTTTATATATTACATCTTTACCTAGTCCATTGGGGTGCTTTCAAGGCACCCCTTCATATGTCTAATATTATATGTGACACATCAGTGAAGAATAATTAGTACATATGATTTTTAACACGTGATTATGAATTGCAGGTATTAGAAATCAATTTACCAAATAACTAGTTGAACGATATATCTAAATTAATCCCCTTGAATAAAAATAACCATTTGTATTAATTAAATCATAATGTAGCATGGAGAATCAAGGGTTGATTTCAGTGGAATAATGGGTATGAAAAATTTATCATCAAATGACTTCAATGAGAGTGAAAATATGTCTGTAATTTAATAGATATCATAGTAAACATAATTTTTGTGTTTATAAACACTTGATAACATAATAAATTGTAAATTAAAAGTATTAAAAAAATAATTATTTGAATTGAAAAAGTGGAGGAATATAACCCAATCCATGAGGGGATGATTCTTAGGGATAGAGATCGTATCCATAGAGGAATAAGAACACATTGGGAAACCTTTATTGTGGGATATATAGAGTAAATTTATGATCAAATGATTTTTAGGGTATAATAATAAGATAATGGGTGGCTCTTCAAACTTGTGGATGAGTGGTTTTAAGGGTTGAAATAATTGTTATTTTATTATATAATCCAACCAATTGTGGGTAAAATAAATTAAAACTAATTTATTGGATTAATATTGATTCATTAAGAGTTTAATTATTTTAAATTATATCCCAATTTTATATTTACTTTCCAAAAAACCCATTTAATGCATCGAATGAAAAAATATTTTTTATCTCAAAAATCCATTTTTTGGTACCAAAATGTAAAGTATAAATTTATCATTCTAAAAAAAAATTTAAAAAATTTATTATTATTAATAAATTATTATTAGTTTGAATAAAATGTATCAAATTTATTTTTTATACACAAATCATAATGATTTCATAAAATCACAGTAATTGTGAAACAATAATTGTTTCTTTTTCACCAAAAACAAAAATTGTTAGAATATTATCAAAATTCAACCATAAGTTATTTTATATGTACCTATTACAAAAATAATTTTTATTTTTTAATATATTTATTTTAATAATATGACTATAAAATTTAATTAAATATACATATTTGATTAAAATTAATAGTTTTTGTGACATATTTAACTATCTAGAATCTATAAAAAAGATTTCGTTAATTTATATAATGATTTTAAAATAATTTCAAAATATTATTACATGAAAATATATTATAAATAATAATTTATATTTTTTATAAAACACAAATTTAATGGTATTTATATTTTTTTTAAATAATACAATTTTATTCTCTTATTTCATCATCCCAACTGCTGATTTGTTGTGTCATCATAACCAACAATAATAATGACCAATATTATTATTTATTATAGTCACAATTTCCATCAACCATATTATACTATTTTAATAATATCAAAAGGCCATATTCCCATATAAAAACACCATCATTATCAATTCATCATTCAAAATTGACATTGGTTCCTAAGCATCATTTCATAATGTATATTGTTTTCATAACATTTTTTTTCATTATAAAGTCATTATGGAAGGAGTTATATTTATGGTTGAATTCGTGTAAAATTTATCCCATCATCATTAGATTGAGTCGATGCCTAATTTCAACTTGGTCTTAAGTAAAATCCCAAATATGCTAAAAGCTGGAAATAAATGACAAGGGGTTCATTAATAGATGGGGAATGATTTCCCTTTGTAGATTACAAAACCCAACCAAGAATACAATATCAAAACACCACTACATGAGCATGATAAAAATTAAAAACAACTCAATTTAATACCATTCACATCAAAAATAAAACTACAACTTTGTACCAATATGGGAGAAAACTAACATCAAATTACAAAGTGGAAGTCATGATCAATAAAACTCAAAGACTCCAAGACATGAATCCAAACTCCAAACATGCTCTTTGATGAAACTCCATAATAATGCCAAAATATTAAAAAATACCACTATTAAAGTTATTTGCATTAAATTTACCTATTTACCGATAAAATATATATGTAAAAGCTACATCATAAGAAAGAAGGGGTGAGTAATGAAACTCAATATGTTTTCCCCAAATAGAATTACCTAATCATGCCAAAAGGATAGTACAAGTAATCAAAATTATATAAAAAATTTTATATAAAACAATTGAAGAAAATTCATATAAAATACATGTAGTTTAATAAAAAAAATGTTTTCAAAAATAAAACACATTCTAATGAAAATAAACTAAATTATACTTTAACATATTTCACATTCCCTTTTAGAATATCTCAGTGTAATCTAAAAAGAAAACACATCAAATTATGAATGCACATATGATAGTTCCACATTCATGAATGGTTTCACATAGATCTACCATGTAATTTAATGGTAATTAAAACCCAATTTTCCATTACACCTTTGGCACCAAGCCCTGAGTAATATTTCAACTAAGCTTCATAAAATAAAACATGAACACCCACCAATGCATTATTCCAAACCATAACATAACCATTATCCAAAACCCATATAAATAAAAAATATTATTTTTTGAAAACAATTCCAAAAAACTTTCTCCAAAAATCATACAAAACAATCCCTCTTGAAAATCAAGATTGTAAAACCATTTGTCAAATAATTTTTAATAATAATTCCAAAATTTCAACAAAAACAAAAACCATCAGTAATAATGTTTTTTATCTTGATTTTCACCCAAATTTTCCAACATATATTATGAAAATTCAAGAAATTGAAACTAATCCCTTATATTCTAAGTATAAAATTCAATAGTGAAGGCACATACCTGAGGAATTATGGAGAAAATTAATAATGACACTAAAACACACAAAAAACACTATTGAATCTCCAAAACCCCACTTTTGATGTCATACCCTATAATGAAAATATCAAAATATGAGTATGATTGGAAAAATTTACCTTAGATATATCTATTCCAGACAAGTTATAAGAAACTAAAAAATATAGAGAAGGATATAATGAACACCTCCAAAAACTAACATGAGCGATGACATTTCACATGAAATGGGCTTCAATGCACCAAGAAGAACCTCAAGATCATTTCCAATTCAATGGAGAGATGTTTAAAAATCATCGATTGGAAGTAATAATGATTTAATGGTGATTCAGAAAAAAATAGCATATTATAGGTGAAAATAAGTTAGAACTAGTTTTTAAGGATCTAATTTTTTAACAATGCATGATTAGTGGCAAAAAACATCTAAAAAACACAAATTTAATAGCGTCGAAATGTAGAATTTCTAGAAAAATAATCAAATAAAGTCAACCTTTATCATTTCTAAAAAACACTGATAAAGGGAGACCATTAACATCACTTTTTTTATAACTTATAAAAGGTATCCTTTATCATCTAATTATTTTCACACTGATAAAGTTTACCATTTATTTGGGCTTTAGTTTTAGCAATGATAACGATTAACCATTATCAGTAAAAAAAATATAGTGCTCAGAAAGGGTAATATTTGAGAGAGCATTACTAACACTCATAAAGGTCCACAATAAAAATAAAAATAATTAAAAAATTAAAAATAAAAAAATTATTTATTTCATCACATAAAATAATTAATGTTACAAAAAAATAAATTGAATATACATATATATAAATTTGGGAAATTAATTAATAATTGTTATTAAATATATAGATATTCAGAATGAAAAAAATTAAATAATCATTCAAATAAAAATAAAAAATTAGTATATTACGAAAACTCTTAATTATTTTATTAATTAAAAAACTATTGATAAAAATGAGTAAATTTAGTATAAATATATATATATATATATTATAAATAAAAATTTATATTATATATTAAATATAGAAATATAAAATGAATATATGGTAATATGAAACAAAAAAACGAATAAATTAGAAAACTATTTAAAAATTTATTAATGTAACAATTATTAATAAAAACAAATAAGTATGACATGATATATATTTAATATATTATATGTTTTAATTTGTTATTTTCTCTTATTTATTTTTAATTTTACTAATGTTAGTGTATTCATTATTAATTTAATTTAATTTATTTTTGAATTTGATTATTCTATATTATTTATTTATATATATTTTATTTACCATGTTTTAGAATTTTCATTATTTATTCATATTTACTTGAATATATATATATCCATGTTTTATAATAATTTATGTTTAATTAAAAAACATCTCAATTTTTTTAAATTTTTCAAAGTGTACACATTTTGAATTATTCAATTTCACTCACTTTTAAAATGCATGTATTTAAGATTATATATCCACAAAAATGGTAAAAATTTATCAGTAAAAAATTATTTATAAATATATATGTATATTTAATATATTGATAAATTGATAAATTGATAAATATTTTAAAATAATAATAATTATTATTTTTAAGAAATATTTATCTAATTATAAATAAATAAAATATATATATTTAAATAATTATTAAATTATATATTTTTTAAATTATTATAATTATAAAACTTTTATCAGCACTATCAAGTTGCTGATAAAGATCAGTTTTATCAATGCTTATAAATTTAGCGCGGATAAAGGGGATATTTATCAACGCTTTTATAAAAGCACTATTAAAGGACTCTCTGATCTAATTAAAATAACCATAAGTTTTAATCTGTCCCTCATCATTCACATGCTCTGGTAATGCTTTTCTACTACCAGTGCAACTCCTCTATAATAGTTCGATCTAATCATGGCTAAAATGTAATGTATGTTATTTTCTAGTTTTCCATTATCATGCTTTATTTTTTGGGATCCATATTTTATTGTTTTACATTATTTCTAATCATGATGAACCCTACATCTCATATCCTCAACTCTAAAATACAATGAGTGGTTTTATTTTATATTTTTCCTCCATAGAAAATGTTTTCAAAGATATATAATAATGTTTTCATATGGTATGGTTAGTCTACATATGTTTATCGCCCTGTATGGAAAAATAAAATAGATTTTTCCCTACATCCAAATGAAAAGTTATTTTTATCTATAGCCCTTTGCATTGTCACACAAATGTATTAATTAAGAAGTGTGTTTGAGGTGACGTGTTGACTTGAATTGGGAACTATTTGGGTATAGTATGCCAAAAATGTTAAACAATGGAATCACAGTGAAACTAGGGATATTGGTATCGATTATATCCAAATGAAAAAACATTCTAGACATAATAAGTAATCCATAAATATGTATATATATCATAATTATGTTGGATGATTTAGTTAGCATATGAATTCTAGGTTTTTTGGTTTATTTCTTCATTGAACTGTCTTCTGGTGTCTCATGCCTCTTATTTAGGAGTTGATGGAAAGGAATAAGTATAAATATATGAAATTTCATGTTTTTATGTCTCTTTGTTTTTTTTATGTATTAATTTTAAATTTATATTAGTAGAAACATGAATAATAAATAAATAGGATATTATTATTTACTAATTAGTGATGATTAGGATTATATAACATAAAATTTTGTTAAGTATATTTAGTAACCCCGTTTATCGATTATATTAGTTAGTTTTTTCACACATAAATTTAAATTATATTTAAAAAATCATTCAAAATATAATTATTTTATGAAAAGACTTATTAAAAATTAAATAAATGAGAGAGTGGGGCAGGGGGTTCAAATTTAATATAGATTATTTTTTTCTTATTTCTGAATGATTGTTTCTTTTTGGAATGGGAAAATTATGCGAATATTTAAATTAATATAAAATATGACACCACTCTAACCCCTTGATCTACATAGGAAGGATCCAATGTAAATCCTCTACATGTTAGAAGTTATATTAATATTAATTTCATATAGGTAATTGTAGACCTACTTCATGCTATGTGGTATAATTTTCAATGATGATAACATATAACAACAATGGATTCCTAAAGATTTTATGGTATTATATCATAATAATAAATTTAAAATTGTAAGGAATATATTTATTTCATTTATAAGAGTAAATAAATTATAGATCAATACTGATCATAAGTTAAAAAATTCATCCTTTAAAGGGATGACTAATATTGGGGAGATATTATGGTTGATTAAAAAATATACAAAATTGGATTGTGAGGAATCATTGAGTAGATAGAAGTGATGTAGAATGTATGTGGGGAGAGATTCATTTTATCAAGACAATTATAGTGGAGGTTTTCCGATTCTTCTTCAATTGAGGATGCTTTTTGAGTGATTCCATCAGTGTAGGTTCCTTAGAAACTATAATCGTAATTTACACTTTGATGTGAATCATTTCTATCGATGTGGTTTGTTGGGGGAACTCCAATTATCTTTTTGAGATATTCCTTATATACAAGGTCATTAAATATGTTCTGTAGAATATTTATGGCTATGTAGTCTATGGATGATGCTAGACTAGGTTCTTCTATATTGATATGTAAAATCCTATTATATTATACTCTTTTTTATGGTCTTAAGACACAAAACATTCATATTCATAATTTATTTTTATATTATATTTCATCTAGCATTGATATTAGAACTTATTTATAATTTTGTTAACATCAATATTCTTGATAATTAAACTTATGAAAAAAGTGTAATCAGTGCCTATTTTATATACGAGTAAATAATGATTATTTTTATAGGAAAAATATACAACAAAATACAATCCATGAATAAATTTCCACAATTACCTAAAACATGAATGAAAAGTGATACTATCTGGAACAGATATATAATACATCAATATTAAAGTGCAACTAACCTTTAATACCTTTACTTAACCCATCATGATATTCTTGATTTATTTTAATATCTTTGTGATAGATTGGAATCTCTCTTACAAACAATCCATCCTCCCACCATTTTGGTTCCAATGTTTCTTAATGACATACCTACCTCTCTGATTGTATTCATTAATCTTCATCCAGGCCACTGGAGTGGCTTTAAATACTACTTCTCCTAACTCATTCTTCGAATCTTAAAATGTTTTATCCTCCCCATATATTACTTGTTGAGAACAAATTAAATGAAATAAAAAATTTCATCAAAACACAATGAATTAATTTTAATTCTTTCTTTATATTTTTATTTATATAAGAAATACTCAGTTACATTTGAATACAATTCATATAAAAACGTTTATTTTGACTTTGGACACATTGGATCCTATTATAATCAGGTATAAATGAATGAGAATTCTACTATAATGAGTCATCTAATGTCTCTCTTTTGATGGTATTCCTTTCACAATGATAAGAGATCTCCAGCCCTATTTTTGTATTAATAATCAGGATCCTTATATTGGCAGGATGAAGAAATTTATGGTTTTCATTCTACCCTATTTTCATAACACCAACACCACCACAGGTTCGTGTCACCTCTATGCCCTACCAAAAAAAGAAACATTTTAGATGAAGTGACAAACAATAAATGTGTTTGATTAAATGTATCTAATTGGGAGTGGAATTCATGTGTATTTTAATGGATATTACTTCAGTTATTTAATGTTATATATTAGAAACCATAATTAAAATTACATTTATGTTATTTTTATATCATTGTAAACTCCACTCTCATCTCCTGAACATTTATTATTGTATTTTTTACTAGAGACTCATCCTCCATATCGTATATGTTTCTTGAACTAATCAGAGCAGTAGTCATACAAAATGATCATGGGATGAATTTTGGTAATTTTTGTTCAATAAATATAGGCAGATGTTCACAAAATATGGGTGAAAGTATCAAACAACAAAATGAAATAATAAATTCTTGGGAGGTATTTCATCAAGGAACATTGGAACCAAATCGATGGGAGGAAGAAAAGTTTGGAAGAGAGAGTTCAATCCATCATCCAGAGATGGGAGAAAATAATTATCTGAGGATGGATTAAAAAAAAATTTAGTGAAGGTTATTTATACTAGAGTATGGAATTATTATATTTTTTTCAAGATATTAACCATTTTCATGAAAGATACAAGAAAATTTAGACTTTTATGATTGAAGTGAATTGTATTATTATTATTAAATACAAATTAAATGTTTTACTACTAAAGAAGACATTGTCTTCTTCAAATGACGATATTATCAATCCCAAGGACGAACAAACTGTTGATGATGAAGCTCCATTATTATTTGGGGATCAACAACATGTTGATGAAAATAAAAAATGTGATGCAAAATAATAGTTCTGAATAAAATCATAATGAAAATAAGTTAGGGAATAAAATTTTAGGTTGGATGGAATCATCAAAACTAACCATTTAAACCTAAAAAATCACCTTTCATTATTTATCTAGGGGTCAAAAAAAGTATGAATGGTCTAATTGATATTTAATCATGGTTCCACATACAACATATAATGAAAGAAATCCTTTGGAATGTTATAACGGTAATGCTACAAAATTTTTCTCCTTTTTAATAAAAAATTATACAATGAAACATTGATTTAATTTTAATTAATTCTTGAAAACATTGTTTATTTTATAAGATTTACATAAGAAGTTTTACATAATGGACAATGTAAAATTTTAGAGTCATCTAGACCCTTCTGATAAAGATACATCTTATGGATGCTAAGGGAAATATAAAGCCTCAACCACCACTTAGTTATCCACACACTATAAATTTGGAAACATGGACTATTTTTATCAATCATCAAAATGAGAAATCATTTCAGGTGATTTTATGTCGATAATATATTATTTGACATTTTTTATTTTATCTAACATGATTCAAATTTTTTTTTTGATACATCTAAAGTGTGCTGAACATATGTAAATTGCATCAAAACCAATGTATCCCTACCACAAAGGAAGGATAGGGTACACTTCATTAGAAAAAAAAATTGTATGTATTTTAAATCATTAATAAAATTTTAATTATGTGATATAAACCAAAATATTTTCCATTATTTATATGTAGATGGATTAATCAAAATAAGGATCCATTTCCATCCTACATCATGTGATATGGTAGGAGGATCATGTAATTATATAGGGTAAATTTATTGATAAAAGAAAAGAAGAAGTATGGGAACCATGTGAATGTCTGAAATAATTGAATTATTTAGGATTTATAACAATAAATAATAAAAATAAATATTTTCATATTTTTTATATGGGTTAGGCACAAGAATAGGCAATAGTCATACTATAAAAGGCTACTTTTAATAGCATTAAATTAGCCTGAACAAAATGGTCTTGTTAGAGGATCAGGTTTTGGTGTTTCACCTTTAACATATATTTCGAAGATAAAACCACATAATGATACATGTAATATGGTGAGATGAAGGATGACACAGATGGAGTTGCTGGAAAAAATTATTTTTCAGTCTGGATTAGCAGACCAATGTACATGAAAGGATCAAAGCGAACTAGTGATAGAATAAAGGTCTAATTATGAAACAAAATGATCTTACTATATTTGGGGTTAGTAATCCCCCAACCGCATACCACACCTAGGGTAATCAATTATTTCATAAATCATTATCCTAAATGTGTATCAAAAAAATTTTGATAATGGGATATTATAATAATTCTATAGGTTATAGTTTTATGTGATATGTATCTATCAACACCCATGTACTACCATGTTGCAATGGGTACAATGTATAATATCCTAGAAAACTAGCTACATAATGAAACCCTCCCAAAATATCACATGATAGTGGGTAATGAGGTATCTTAGGAGAAAATTTCTTAGTTTTATCTTGCACATAATGTTCAGGATATTACAATTGTCAAATCAGCTATTAGACTATTCATAACATGGATATGTAATCTTATAATGATACATAAGGTACGTATTTAAAAAAAATTCATATGAAAAACATTTAATAGTGGAAGAAAAATGGTTTTATGTGAGGAATAATTATAAAAATGGAAAAAATAAGAGGATAAATGGAAGGGCTAACCTAGAAAATCTAGTGAATTGACTATGAAAAAATGAGCTTCCTAGTGTACCTTCTCCCCACAATTTCTAGAGAAACATTAATTATAATTAATACATCAAGATGAGATCCCATTTAATGAAAAAAATACGTATTACATTGAATAATATGAAATAATATATAGATATTACATCACATGAATTAATTGGTCTTAAGACTCTAATCGATATTCTCCAGCATGAATGGTTAGGCATCTCAACTATGAATACATACCTAAGGTAAAATTTCATAATATTTCTATCCAAGTAGTGAGAAAATATGTTTATTAAATTTAATTAATATTCATAATTTCTATATAAGTTTATATCATAACAATATAAAGGATTGATAATGTGAAACACAATTCAGATTCATTGATCTCTTCATCATTTATACATGAGAACTTACTTTAATTACCAATGATATTGAGAATAAAAATGATCAGTTACATTGAGTGTTTTATAAAAATGAATTAGAAGATAGACTCTTCTTGATGCATATAATTAAAAGGTAATACTAAAAAAATTATAACATAAAATATATTTTTAATTTTATCATTAATTAATTACTTTTTTCTTTTAGGATGTACATGATGTTGATAGTAGTCAATATAAACACCCTAAATAATAATTTTTTGGATCCAATGCATGGATATGCAAAAAAACTGATTGGAAATTATATTTACATTGAAATTTTAATACAATGAAAACATAATTTAATAGGTAAAAATTGAATTATATGTTCATTCTATTTCTTAACATGATTTATGTTTTGATAGGGTGGTCACTCAATACTCGCTAGATTATGGCATGAAGTTAGTGTACGAAGGGATAAAGCCTATGAATTACTAAAAATTGAAAAACGTAAGAGTAAATATAATATGATTTAAATATCAAAACATATAAAAAACAATATATTATTTCGTTCAATGTTTCAATATTTTCTAAAACAAGATAAAGACACTGATTGTGGATATTATGTTTACAAATTTATGAGAAAAATCCTAAAACATTAAAAGAACAGAATTCCTAATAGGTAATTTTCAAAAGTAAATAAAATTTTATTAAATAAATATAATAATAATTTTTTATATATTCTCATTACTATCATGTTTCGTACAATCTAGTTACTCAAAAAATAAATCAATTTTTTAGAGAAAAGTGATAAGTGTACATTTTGAGAGAATTAATGTTGATGACAAATTTAATGGATTAACTTCTATGTTTGTGATCTAGTTTGAGTTATTACCTTTTATTGATACTTGGGGTGTGAAAAATATGTGTCAGAATGCTTGTATATTATTTTTGAACTCATTTCTCTAGGATAAAAATAATGAGGGAAATAAATATTTTGAAGCGCTAAACTGAAAATAATAAAATTGTTGGGAAATCATGGAGATGGAGGCAGAGGTGGAGGTGATGGAATATGAAGAGATGTGGGAAGAGGTATATTCATAAGTAGAGATGAAATCAAAGACTGATATGGAGTAGGAGGCATGGGTGGAGACAGAGGTGGAGTGTGAGGTAGAGGAGGATGAGAAACAAAGTCATATAAACAATTTTTTTTGGAAATTATATAGAATTAGGATCATACCTTGTTTGTGTTTGAGAACAATTTCTTGCAAGTTCACACAACACTTGTAACATAAGATACAAGCCATTATGAATGAGTTTCAGGTGTCTTATTGAAATATATTCTTTCACCAGTTGTCTTGTAAATTTAAGATAATTATTTATAATTAATTTTTGTTGCATATGAATTTTTTTCATGTCAAACACACACATGATACATCGAGTGTGGCTTAATGTGAGTGTTTGCATTTTAAAATGAAATATTCTTAAAAAACATTAGTGGAATAATTAAAAACATGGATACACAATACTATTATTTTGATAATTTTTTAAAATGATCTATTAGTCATTTGGGATGTGTAGGAATCACCTTTACTTCAATATGACACATGATGTGACCGATATGACTCTAATTGCATATTTCAACTCAATAGTGACATTAATTTTAGTGGATAAAATAAATAACATAAAGAATACAAGAGAACACATTCATATTATTTTGGTAATTTATTAAAACAATCCATAATGAATCTGTGATGCGTTAGAATCATCTTCTCCTCAATATGATGCAAAATGTGATCAACATTACTCTAAGTATGACTTTTTATTACAAACTATCATTATTTTTTGTGAAAAAATGACATAATAAAAACTAAAAAAATATTAGAATTGTTTTGGTACTTTAAAAAAATTATCCAAAATTCATTATTGATGTATATAAAACAACTTCACTTCAATTAAATGCACTGTGTGACCTATATGACTTCAAGTGTCTATTATCAGTTTAAAGTAGACATCTTAATACAAAAGGTGTTATTCACTAAAAATTGAAAAAAATTCATGGATTGTATATATAATATACGAAAGAATTATTAATTTATTTTTTGTGTTTATGAATTAGTATCATGTCAAACGCACACATGATGAAGCATATATGGCTCAATGTGCGTGTTTCTAGTTTAAGAGGACATCTTGGTAAAAAGAATAAGTAGCATAATAAAAACCAAGGATAAATATTATGATTGTTTTGTTAATTTAGTACAATGTTCCATTAGTAATTTTTGACATGTAGGAAACATATGCACTTCAATTAGATGCATGGTGAGATCGTTATGACTCAATATTCATCTTTTTATTCAAATGTTACATTAATTTTGTTGGAAAAACAACTGACCTACTCAAAATTTGGAAAACGAATTCTTATTGTTTTCGTACCTTTTAAAAATTATCCATATATCATTTCTGATGTTTTGGAATCAACCACACCGCAATATGACACACATTATGGCTAGTATGAACCATAATGCATCTTTTTATTGAAAACTAATATTAATTTTAGTGAGAAAACAACTGACATGGAGAAAAATGAGAAAATGGAATTTTATTTTATTTTTTATTTAGGAAAATGATACATAAGGCATTTTTATATGTATAAATCAGCCACAACTCAATATGATTTACAGTGTGACCGGTATGACTCCAATTTTCTATTTTCTTTTTATAATTTTCATTTTAATACAAAAAAGTTTCATTCACTAAAAACTGAGAAAACATGCTCAGAGTGTTTTGATAAATTGTGAAAATGATTCATAATTCATTTTTGACATGTGTGAATATGTCTCATGTTAATCCCACACATAATTCCACCTGTATTGCTCAAAGTTCATGTTTCTTTTTTAAAATTCCATTTTAGTAAAAAAAACATAACTGGAATACACAAAATTGAGGAAACATATTCAGATTGTTTTTGTAATTTTGGAAAATGATCCAAAAGTAATTTTTGAGGTATAAGAATTATCTACATAAAAATCCAATGCACAGTGTGACCGATATTAATTAACATGCATCTTTTTATTCAAAAGTAACATTAATTTTAACTTATAATACAATTACAGACTCGGAACTGATCAAATGAATTCAAGATTGTTTTATTAATTTTGAAAAATGATACCTAAGTGTTTTTTAACATGTATGAATCTGCCACGCCACAATCCTACACATAATGTGACCGATATGACTCTATGTATAACTTTTTATTCAGAGAGGACATTAATTATAGAGAAATAATAATGACATATTATATAATAGTGTTTTTATTGTATTTTTGTTATAAATATTATTTCATTTAAATTTATTATGTAAATCTTATTCTAGTATTTTTTGTTTAATTTCTAGTGATTCAATGTGTTGTTAAAACATACTACCCAAATTTCTGGTGTTGCAGTGTGTTGTTCCATCAACATTATATTTTAAACCTTTGTCAGTGTTACTAAATGTGTTGATAAAGATAGAATTTATCAGAACATTTACAATTACTGACAAAGGAGTCCTTTATCAGTGTTTCTTGAACACATATAAAGGTATGTTTATCAGTAATTCAAAAAAGATCTGAGAAATATATCTTTTATCTGTCCATGTACAAGGAATGATAATGGTATCCTTTATCAATGCTTTTTAAGGTGTTGATAACGTAATCTTTATTAGAACATTCGAAAGAAATTATAAAGGGTATCTTTATTTGTGCTAAATAAAAATTACTAATAATTGGGTCCTTTTATCAAAACATATAAAAGATCTTATAAAATTATGATTTATCAACGCTTTTATTTGCACTGATAATGATTCTAATTATTAGTGATTTTCTAGCACTGATAATGGACATTTCATTTTAACTACACTAAGGTAGACAATTATTTTCCAGCACTGATAAAGGCCTATTATTGTGTTGTGAAAGGTGTCTTTTCTAGTAATATAGTTAGGAAAATTTTTCACGTTGTGCACCAACCTATGCCTCAAAGAGGACCTTTCATGGTTATCTTGCAGAGTAAGAAAATCATTACAGAAACCATGTGAAATATATCGGTCCTACTATGCATGGTATCTCCTTGATAGCCATACATTTTAGAAAAATGGTGTACCTTTTTCCTAGCCTCGGTCTTACTACTCATGGTTTCATGTATCAGTTTCAAAGATTCCAAAAAATATGAAATAATCATGAACCTTTATAAAATCTCCAAAAACAATTCCATATTCTTTCACACACCCAAAAAATCAACCAAACAATTTATATACATATAAATAAAAAATTAAGGGTTACTTACGTGAAACTGCGGGTGCTAAATTCCCCCCCCCAAAAAAAATTGGTCTTTAAATCCCTAGAAATTATGAAGACATTATTTCTTTAAAAGTGTTCTGAATACTTCTATTTAATTTCCTTACCTTGTTCCCATGTCTCTTCTTAAATATGAAAATATTTCAAAAAACCCACACTAAACCAATTAATTTATTACAAAAGACATTATCTTACCTATTAATAATACATACTTGCTCATGCACCAACCAAGCATCCTGATCATGGTAAATGTGATTCCATAAAATTACATTTTTAGGACCAGGATGTTACTTTTTCAACTGAGATACATGAAACAAATTATGCACTTTACTAAACCATGGTAGAAACGAAAACTGATATTCTACCTTACCAACCCTTTCAAGTATATTAAAAGAAATTATGTATTAAGGATATAACGTTTCCAAAATCCCAAAAGGTAGATGTCCAAGACTTGGAGAGATATTAAAGAAAAAATGATACATCTCCTAAAATTAAAATCATCTTCAATGATAATCCACATACAATTTCCGATGACTATGAGTAGTTCCCATCCTTTTCCTGATCAAATTAATTTTTTCTATTGTTTCTTATATAAGGTCCGTCCCAACAAGTGATGTCTCATATGTTTCCACCTATAAGAGTATAGAATGACATTTATGCCCATATAATGCTTCAATATAAGTCATATGAATAAAGGATTGATAACTATTGTTATATGATAGCTCTTCTAGTGAAAATTGATCTTCCCATGAGCCACCATAATCCATTACATGGGCCCACAACATGTCTTCCAATGATTGTGTCATTTTTTAAAATTGGTCCTCTATCTAGGGATGATATGCTATAATCATGGTCAATAGATTCCGAAGGAATTTTTTTATGGATTTTTTTAAATTAGAAGTAAACCTCAGATCTCTATATGATAGTATCAAAACCAGTATTCTATTCCTCTTTCAAAATTCATAGATATATATTTTTGGAAATTTCATCCACCGTATGAGATTCATGAATATAGATAAAATTGTTTGATATTGTAAGATGATCCACTGCAACCCTATTTAATCTTGTTTTAGAACCATTCATGAGTGTCCAATTACAAAATATATAGATATATTCCTCATTTTAATAGTAATGGGTAAATAATGAATAATATCTTTTGTCCATTGACGTTATTATTTATCCTCCAGACACATTAAGAATCTTGAACAAACTCATCCACCATCCTTTTTTATTGACCCACCAAAAGTTTCCTTTCAACGGCTTATACAATTTTTTATCTAAGTATGAACAATTCATTTTTAATTTTGTAACAAAGAAGAAGTTGTTCTTGATATTCAATAGGTACGACCATCCGATTTTGAAACCCAAATAGTTTACTCTCATCAAGCATACATCCCTAAATGATCTCCCCATATCATCTTGGATTTATCAACAGTAATAGATCATGCTCTACATATAAAGGATCAACATTCCCATTGACCAAAAATTGTTTATAGTTTCAACACTGAAAGCATTACCTCAACATTTAAACTAACAAAATCAATAACACATAAAAAAATAAAATAATGGGATACAAACTTATAAAAAAAATATCTCATAAGTGTAAAATCTAAGAAAATTACACCTCTCATAATCGATGGTCGAGACATATCATCCACAATAACCTACTAAGCTCCATATAATTCTTTTCTCATGAAACTTTTTTCATTGTTGCCCTTTTCATATTTCCCCTACTAAGGAGTCATGGTATTCTGAGAATCACCCAACCATGATCTATTCTACAAATTAGAATTGTTTTACTTACATAATATCTTAGAATAATATGATGTATTCAAAACCTGTGAAGTGTCTCGAACACCCAACCCCGAAGTGATGTGAATGTAGCATGGAAGATACCCATTTTTTTGGAATTGAGGAATTCATTCGGTGATTCCATACACTCTCACTTAATGTGGTTAAAAGAAAACATTAGATACATCTAGATATAGTCTTGGGTATTGGAGGAAGATTCAAAAAATCCCACCATTTGATTCCGCATCATCCTCATACCTTGAAAATAAGTGTCCGTATTTTTCTTGTTACTAGCATTGGAGTTCCCACTATTTACCATAGGTATCAACATGCTCTATCCACACATAGCTCTTGATATATCCATTTCTAGCATCGTCTATCTATTAACCTTATCGATATAATCAGTTATACAGAGCACAATAATCATTGTGTGAATCTCATGCATCAACCCCGATTTAATAATGTTTACCTTCAAGGACACATTAGAAGAAACTTCAGGAGAAAATTGGGAAATATTCATAAATTTAGCCCTGTAAATTTTCATAGTGAGGCTCTCATATTTTAAGTTGAAGAAATATTTCATTCATGATATCTATAACAAATGAGTATATAAATTTTTTTGTACAATTATTCAAAATCCTCACATTCTATGAAGTATTTTTATTTTTTCTAGATAGATAAATCCAACAATTTGTGTGTAATGTCCTCCAATATATATGACACCATGTTGACATTCAGCTCTGTTGGTGAGATTAATAAATCGATGATTGAATTCATCCTATTCGGTCACAACTATAACTCTCTATTTTAGAATCACCCTGAATGATGTGTGGATTATTATTCTATAGTTGGACAGAATGGTCCTATTTTCTTGGTTCATCTACCATATCTTCACTTAACATGTCCTTACAATCGTAGACTGTACTATGAACAAGCTCTTAGTTCAAAAGTGACATAGGTGCTACATCATCTTTCATAGCATCCTCCACTTGGTTCCTACGATGCGTACCTTGTACGATATTATATAAAAACATCACATTCGATAAGTATCACTATATAACAACTGATATACTAAAATTTTCAAATTCCACCACATCAAATATTTTAAATAATTTTTTTCGAAAAAAAAAATAATTATTTATCTTCAATAATTTTTTAAATGTTTCAACATTAGTTTGAATATAGAACCAATTTCAAATTACCATAACCATTCTATTTTTCAAATCTATCATTTCAATTAAAATCCACACATTATTCTAAAATCAATACATTTACACCAAATCATAAATAACTACATGAAATGAAATATTCAATCCTTGTGGGACATCATTTTTATAATGCATCTCATTATCTTCTCAATGACTATACCCAAGATAATGATATAAAAACTAATATAAGTGTCTTTAACATACTTATGTGCCCTAATATTTGGTTTCTTGATGTCCAACATAAAAACGTTATAAAAATCTTATTATGCTCTACATTTCATGTCCTGAAAGTCCTGCAACATTCTACTATACCAACACATTCAATAAACCATAATGAGTTTCAACTCCAACACCAACATAATTTATGACCACATATTAGTCATGGACCAAAAAAGGCGATACCAATTGTAACATCCCTCCCATCCTTTATGGATAGTCAAGGTAGAGTTTTTACTTTTCCTTTAGTGACATCCTTAAGGTTCCAAAGTCTAGAAATAAATGCTATGGGCTTCATTAAGAGACGGGGGATGATTTTACCTTTATAGAGAAAACATCCAAACTAAACATAACATAAAAATTATCACTACATGATTCATGATAACAGTGTAAAACAAAAAAAAGTAATTCCATTAATAAAAAGATCAGAATACAAAAAATTACAACAATGTAAGACAATAAATATAAAATTACATAGAAGAAGAAAATATAAATCAAAATCAAGGAGTCCAAGACATGACTCCAATCTCCAAACATTCTCATTACTCTAGCTCCACAATAATTCAAAAATATCTTAAACCACCACTAATGATATGTGATTCTTTACATTTACATGTTTCTTGATAAACAAAATCATCAAAATCACCAACATTAGAAATCATGTGTGATTAATGAAAATCCCTAAGATCCCGCAAATTACTACCCTACTCATGCCACAAGGATAAATCATGTTAATAAAATTATATAAAATATTTTATAAGGAAATTGAAAACAATTTATATCAAATAAATTTAGTTTAACAGTAAAAAATTTTCTATATGAAAGAAATTTCCATGGAAAAGTAACCAATAAATACTATAAACCATTTCACATTCTATTTGTGTATATCTCATTCCAATCCATAAACCCATGCATATAGAAAATAATTACCATATTTCTAGTTTCATAATCACGGCTGATTTCTTTTTGATATACCTAGACATCAAAAGGTAATTAAAATCACATGTGATATTACACCTTTGTCACTATGAACAAATTCACATTTCATCCAGGACTCATAAAATGAAACATGAACACACACCAAAATATTATGTAAAACCATAAAAAGAAATCATAAAAAAACCATTTCAATAAAAAAATTATTTTATTGAAAACATTTCCAAAAAAATTTCTCCAAAAATAAAGCTATACCATTCATTAATAAAATCAATATTTTAAAAACATTTAATAAATAATTTTTCAAAACAATTCCAAAAATTTCATCAAAACCACAAGACATCACTAAAGAAGGGTTTTATCATTCGTTGAACGCCAATTTCACAACCAATATCATGAAATTTTAAAATTTTAAAAATAATCCATCATGTTATAATTAAATGATTTATGAGTAAATCCACCTACCACAATAATATGGACAAAATAGAAACAACATGAAAATACCCACAATACCTGGTTGAATCTCAAAAAACCCATCATAGATTTCTTCCAATATCATTTAAATATCCAAATATAACAATGATTTTAAAAAATATAGATCTATTTGTAATGGAATAGATCAAGGAAATAAAAGAAATGTAAATATTTCTATGAAAAAACCAAAAAAAACCACCATAAATGATGAATTACCAGGAGAATTGGGCTTCAACACACTAAGAAATGCTACTTGATCAAATTATATCGGGAGAGGTTATAAAACATTTTAGAAGAAAGAATCATTAGTTATGGTATATTTGGTGGAAGAAAGAGTGCATTAGAGGAGAAAAAATGTTAGATCCATTTTATAAGAATATAATTTTTAAACAATGCATGTTTAGTCACACAGTACGGAAAACAATGTGAAAACCATATAATATCATTTTCCTTAAAGAGGAATGTGTACTATTGGCTTGCATGATTAGACAAACCATGTGACACCCTTGAAAAATCTATTTTTCCATGATTTCTCTTTGGTAGAAATGCAATTTAGATAAATCATGCATCTACCCATGATCCTTCGTCCATGACTGTGTCTTATTATCAACTTTCTTTTGTTTATTTTTCATGGTTTCCATAAACTATACACTAACCGTACACCTTTAGAAAGCCCAAAAAAATTCCAAATGTCTGAAAAAGACTCCCAATATTCTCCCAAATATATTACATACATAATAAATAATTAATAATGTATTATATACATTGAAATGTTGGTTCTAAAATTCAATACTATGGAGTTTCTTTTGGTGAACATACAATTATTTTGTGTGTATGTACTATTATTATTCATAGTTATAGTAGTCTATATCAACACATGATGTATAATTTTTTTATAAAATTTATTATTCTTTATATATGCTCGTAATAAAACATCAATTGTAAAATTAGTGTTAATTATAAATAACATAATGGAATTTACATGAGGCTATATTCTCCTCCTTAATACTGTTCACCCTTGAAATTTGACTCTTCCCTGAAAATAAGCATGGATTATTTTCCTTCATCACTTCTTTAGGTTCCAATGTATATTATCTATACTTGTTATTTTTATAAGACTTTCACAAGTCATGTTTCTTTGATTGTAAACAGTTATTATATTATACCATGAATTAAGATTGATTCTTGGTTATATACGACATTATGATCTAATTAAACACCATTAATATCATGTATATGTGTAGATTTAGCCATATATATTCTCAGTAGAGACATATGGAAGAAATCATGGATATTAGATTAATTTAGAGGTAGTTTTTCTTGATAAGAAACTACTCTAACATGTTCCAAAATCTAATATTTTTCAATGTACCATGGAATTAGTCCCCCTTATTTCCAAACATCATTAATATTTTCCATATTGTTATATTAATAAATACATGATCCCTAACATTAAATAACAATTTCATTCTGTAATTGGATAAATAAATCTTATGTCCACTATGAAAGACCCTAATGTGTTTCTGAATTTCTTGTATCTTTTCTATAGCCTATATTATAGTGTATAGTCAAACTTGTTTCCCTTCCACACCATCATCCCAACATTTTGGATTTCTAAAAAACATTCTATATACAGAATCAAAAGGTTCATTTTTAATACTCGAGTAGAAACATTTATTTTAAAAACACTCAACATGTGAGAGATGTGGGTCCCAAATCCTTTGAAAATCGAGTGAGTTAGACATTTTAATGTTTAAAAATGTATAGATTTTAATATTATAATTCCCATTATATTTATTATGATAGACTTTACTCATGTTTACTTATTCGTTCATATCATTTTGAAGACTCTTAAAGGACATAGATGTAAATCATGGATCTCAATCAGAAACAATTGACATCTGTACTCAAAAGAGTCTCACAATTTTTTTAATATAGATTATATGAAGTTGCTAAAGCGATAAATCACCTTTTATGAAAATAAAAAGGGTATTATTATTCAAACTATGAATAATTACACATATAGAATTGTTTCCCTTGGATATCTTCGGTAGGCCAATGAAAATTTCTATAATGATGCAATCATACTTCCATATAGGTATGGGTAGTGTTTTCAATACCGCATTGGAATGTTGGTTCACCATATTCAATTATTAATACATCAAAAACCATTCAATATTATTTTAAATTTCTCGTTTCTTATTATCCAACCAAAAATTATCAAGAGGTTCTCTATAGGTTTTTTACATTCAAGACGTATAGAGAATGTAGAGCTATAAGATTCATCCATCAACACCTTATTTATATATATAGTAGATGAGATAAATTAAATTGAACCCAATATCTGTACACCTTGAGAAATATTGAATTCATGAAACTTCCCATTATTCACAACCTCTATCTTCATTTTCATTAGAGGATAATCTCTTTAATATTTTTTTATCTTTTGTAGTAATTAGTGTTTTTAAATAAGTTGGTATATTATTAATGGGGTCTCTTCCCTTAATATTCATATGTATAACTTTAATAGGTTCTTTTATCAATGGATTTCCTATAACTATCATCATTTCATGAACACTAAGATATTTCCAACTAAATGAATGTATGACTATATTTTCCCTTTTGGGGTGATAATGAATTAAACATTCACAGTCTTTATGTAATTTAAATCTTCTCATATTGTTGAATATTCAAATCCCTTTTTGTAAACATGAACCCATTCTGAGTGATCTTAGTGGATTGTAAAGCCATTTTTTCAGATTCCTTATACAGTACTCAACTAATAAAAGGAAACTATGAATCTTAGTCACTATTATTGGAGGAGGCCACTCTTCTACTACCATAGTCTTTGATGGATCCAAATAGATTTAATTTCTAGATAATATGTTTCTCAAGAATGAAATTTTTTTCATCCTAAACTAAAATATACTAAATTTATAAAATATTCTATATTTTTAGGGTTTATAATATAACCCTTATGTGTTCCTCATGTTCTTCCTGACTTTTTTATTATATCATAAAATTATCAATAAAAACTACAATAAATTTATCACGTTATTCCATAAATATTACTCCATCAAAATGATAAATATCAGAAGAAAATTAGACATATTGAAGGGAATAATTATAAACCCATAATGTTCATACCTTTTTTAAAAATAATTTTTTATGATATATAATTTCCTCACTAATAGTTGGGGATTCCTTGATCAATGATTAATCATAAGAAAGAATTTATCTCCATGTTGCTGGTTGATTAAGTCATAATTTAATAGAATATGGTATTTATTCTTTACTGTAATAATATTAAGATATCTATAGTCAATACATAGCTACATTGTTCCATTATTCTTCTTCACAAATAGTATTTGTTCTCCCTATGTAGACACACATGGAATGATAAAACCCATCTCCCAATGATCTTACATTTTATTCATTAATTTAAATATCAATATGAATTCAATTACATATGGGATCTTCAATATTAGATTATATCTAGGTACATGTTCAATGGATAATTCAATATATCATTCAATGGGAGGTCCAGATAATTATTTAGGAAATAAAATAATTTATTCCATATAAATTGTTGTATCTTATATCTATTAAATATCAATTTATTACCATTATTTACGAACCATATCCCTAAAAATATATAGCGTGTAATTCTTCATAAAAAATAGATTGGTATATAACTCCATTTATAATGAGTTTAGGTTCCCCCCATGAAAAAAAATTAATGTTTTCTAAAATTGATATTGGATTTATACTTTGATAGACATTGCATCCATATTATTATGAAGAATTACACCATCATATTGATTACTAGATTTGTGAGGATATTATTTTGACCAAATTTAGTAGGAGAATATCTACATACTCGTATGGATTGAATAGTCCCCAATAGTTTTGAATGATAACACTATTAATACATTAAACATGGTTCATTTTATGTTTAATTTTATATTTTATATAAATAAAGGAATGAATTGAACACTAATCAAACAATGTATTGGAAGGATTTGAGTGAAAAATTAGTTTAATAGATACCATATCATTTTAACCCTAAACGTTACCTTCCATGATAGAAATTTCATATCATTTAACCATTACCTCTACAATAGTTGATTATAGTTTCCCTCCTCCATTCTTGGATTTGGTAACTAGTTGGAAAAGTGACCATGTAGTCCACAATTGAAAAATTACACCACAAGATTCACTATAAATATATTTCACCTGTAATTATCATTGGTTTTATAAGGTTTTACAAATCCATATAAATTTATACAAGATTTATAACCTTTCCACAATTTTAGTTCTTCCCACTTCATTGAAGATAGTTCCCTGATTTCCATTTCAAATAGATTTCATATAAGGGAAGTTGTAGTTTCATCAATTCCTTTTCATGGTTAGGATTCTCCCCTTGGTTTTATTTTATCCATTTATTTTAAACATTATATGTGTGAGACCATGGTGAATCATAAAATTTTATCTCTATCTTCATATCACATCATACTATTTCCTCAATAACCATGATGTATTGGATTTCTAAAGCCTTCCATATATATATATATACAGTCACATCCCACAAAATAATTGATCAATCATCCCATTTAAATATATAAAAAATAATGAATTTTAAGGTATAATCCTTTTGAAGTTAATATAATAACCTCTGAAAGATTCAGCATACTTTTGTTTTGTCTCAAGGAATTATCCTCTCATATTTGTTCATAGTTTTTGAGGGAAAAACGACATTTCATCAATATTCCCACTCCACAAAATAAATTTGTTCCTTGATCTTTGTGTTATTGATCATCTTTCACCATCGATCAGATTCACCCTAAAAATGATATCCAACTAACGTGACCATGTATTTTACAAAATAGTGTAGAAAAAAATTTATTTTTTTGATTTTAGTTAAATACCGTTTCGAAAAAAATGTTTTATAGGGTACATAAAAAGATAGTTGTTATTGACGATTGAATGATTAAACAACTAGTTTCTCTTTCATTGGCTAGAAATCAGGATTTAAATCAGTCA
This sequence comes from Viscum album, assembly GCA_963277665.1. NCBI lineage: Eukaryota > Viridiplantae > Streptophyta > Magnoliopsida > Santalales > Viscaceae > Viscum > Viscum album. The sequence goes on along the minus strand of OY728164.1, from coordinate 1,140,314,828 downwards.
TGTTATTATTCCAAACATTAGATAACAAAAATCATAATGTATTATAACTTGAAGTCCATCATATTTGGTAGGTAATTATTACATTATCCATTCCTCCTTTGGTAACACAAGACCTTATATTTCAATCCATTTTTTAAATAGGAAAAACATAAACAATAAGAAGTATAATTTTTCGAATAATTAATATAAATAATTTTGATGTATATTTTAATACTAATTTTTAATAACATAGGGATTTTAGAATCATATTCTTTAACATTTTATTTATTTAAAATGAATATGTTATAGTTATTATAAATCCATTCATGATAGTTGATAAAAATCATATGATAACCAAATAATATGCTTCATGAGTTTTAAATCAGGTATAAATAAAATATTATTTATCATGCACCAAATGATGATCCAATTAGTACCTAAAGATCTCTTTTTAGAGTTATTACACCTAGCTTAAATGTCGTAGAGAAAATCCCTCTTTTATTGTAAATACAATGTTTTTATTTCATGGAAACCACTAACTTTATGCTTCCCTAAACATTATCGATGTTTTACTAAATTTTTACATATACGTAGTGATTATAATATTTTTTTCTAGTCCTTATTTCAAAAAATAAATAAATAATCTATTGAACAATATATGTAAATAACATATTATTTCCTGATAAACTATAATTCCTTGACAAAAAATTACATAAAAAACTCTAAATTACACATTTATTTTTTTATTGGAAAATAGGTATATAGTAAATGACATAAATCATTCATAAATGAAAACATAAAAAACATTTCAATTCTCTTGAAATGATTCATTAAAATCCCATACTAGATCAAAAAGTATTATAGTATTTTATGGGGATATTTATCAAATGAAAGAGGTGATAATGAGGATATGTATGGGAAAAATAATGTACGAGAACATAAAATGTGAAACATGAAGAATAACATAATAATAAGAACATAATAACTTGAGGCATAAGGTATGTACTTAAAGATAATTACCTGTGAAATAACACGGAAATGTGGCTACAAAATAATTTTGATACATTCATAAAAATATCACCAAAATCATAACTAAGATTTCATAAAGAATATTACCAAGACATTTAACCAAGTTATCAAACAAAATTTCCAAGGAATTATTCCAAGGCATCATGAACAAGTCATATTTGGAGATTACTTCTTTACCCAATGCGTTAGAGTACCATCAGGGTGCACCCTTCATGTGTTTCCTATTATCGGTGCCACAACGATCAATAATCATATGTACATATCATTTTTAACCCATGATCAAGTAATTTGGGATTCATTAATGGATTTACATAATCAATAGTTAAATTATAAATATAAATTAATACAATTTTTGAAAATATGGTTGGGTATTCATATCATTAAAATATATCATGGAAAATGAATATTTGACTTTGGAATCATATTTTGTATTAAAAATGAATCATGAAATGGGTTTAATGTGTAAAAAGTAATGTCTCTTAGTAATGATACATCATTGTAACTTCAATGAGGTTATTTCTAATGACTTAAAAATATAATAAATTGATAAAAAAATCTCATACAATATAAGAATATGAATTGAAAATGTGAAGGAAGAGAAACCTTACCATGTGAGGATGCTTCTTAGAGATATAGATGGACTCTTTAGAAGCCGAGAAAAACCATGAGATTTATTCTGATAGTTGGGGGGAGAGATACATTGTTATCAATGGGTTTTTTATTAGAGGGTAATGGGATAGAGGTTGTTTATCAATACATGTGGAGGGGTGGTTTTAAGGGTAAAATATTGGTTATTTTATTTTATTGGCCAAAAATATGTGGGTTCAATTAATATAAAAAAATTTATCATCTTATTAATTATATAGTGATACTTTATTGTCATTAAAAGCAATTCCCATTAAAAATACACCCTCCAACCAACCTAGTAAATTCACTATATCTAAAAATATTATTTATTTCAAAATAAAATATTTGGATTCAAAATGTAAAGCACAAAATTTTAAACTAAATATAATAGTTTTATAATATTTTTTATACTTGACAAATAAATTTCTTATTGAATAAATAATTTCAAATATTTTTAATCATACTCACATCATAATGATGTCATAAAATTTTGGTCCTCATAAAATGGAAATTTTCACATTTCAACAAATAATTATCCATTTCAATAATTTATAAAATATTCATCTTATGTAAATTTTGTTGCCTTGAGTCCAAAAATTATATTTATTTTATCAAAAAAATACTCCAAATATGATAATTTTAACGTTATTGCAACTTCATAACTAACTGCATTATTGATTAATAATCACAATTTCTAAGGATGAATTTCCCAAAATTCATAATATCAAATGATCCTTATTTCAAATGAATACATAATCATTCTCTCCTCATAATTTCCTATTTATAAAATTCCTTACACGTCATTTCATAATTTTTATTATTTTCCAAATGTTTGTCTTTATTTTTATAGTTATTATTGTAAGAAAAATCTTTAAGGGTGAATAAAAGGTTGTAGAGTTTATATTAGTTAATGTTCTATTCTACTATCTGTATATCCCATTATTGTTCCATCATGTAGAAGTCCATATCACAAAATTTTTGTGTAATGTTTTTATGAAATGTAATTGTATTTCTATGTTCTCTGAAAAAAAATTCTTTACAAAATTATATTTCATCTATTAAAATAAAAAATAATATTTTATAATATTAAAAGAATAGAAGTGAATGGGGTAATTCATAGGTAAAATACAATCATTCTTCAAAATGGCACCATGATAAAACTGATAATTGAAAATGTAATAGAAATAATATAATTCCAATATTAGATGGAATAAATTCTTAATGATATCCTTCTAATAGAAAATACTCATATTTTTTGAGATACTTTACAAATCAACCATTTGAAAACATCTTATACTCCATGTATTCTCAATATACCTATATTTTTATTGATCTATATTAAATAATCAATAAAATAAATGATTTCTCTCAATGGTTTTGTGAGTGTCTAATAAAAAATATCAAATCAAGAAGAAGTGATAAAACCCTTATTTTAGAATATACATGAATGATAATATAAAATTACAAAAATATTTAATGAATGAAATGCTGTAAATGTGTGTACGTTACAACAAATACCCACTTAATCTTTTTGACCTTTGTCTGATGACTTTGATAATTATCACTAATATGGAAAAATCATCCGAACTCTATGGTGAATCCACTATCTAATCTGAGTCCATTTATGATTGGATGTAATTAACAATATCTTAATATTATTCTAGTACCATGAATAAAATGGAGGAATTTAAAATATATTAATAGTTACGGGAGTATCAATCATGCATAAGGATCTAAATCTACACCATCTATAACATCATATGGTAGAATTTTATAAGGGACATCATGGAAACTCATTGTCCCTTAATTTAATCTTCTGTTGAAATGCATAAATAAGTTCCATGTCTAGTTCATGAATACATTCACTCTATAAAATATTATATCATTAAATGATACAATAAATGATCACTAAATGGTAGAATAATAAATGATAATAATTAATCATTTCTGCTGAAAGTTTCATGAGCTGATATACCATGGATGAAAAACATAATTATCATTAAATACAACACTACCCATATTTTATATATATAAAAGTATTTAATTAATATAATTTTAAATAACACCTTTCAGTAAATACAAAAATACTTTTTAATATTTTAACTTATATTTTATAATATAAAGGAACTTGTAAAACCATATCCAAAAATCCATTTTGATATCTTCCGAAAAAATTGTATGGAAAGCTATAATTAATTATACCATGTATCACATAATATGAAATACCTTATGAATACACTTGAAAAACGATTTTTTAGAAACTATAAAAAAAATTAGATTATCTCTATGAGTCATAATTGAATACCCATTCAATAAACCATAATGTGTGACCACAAGGGACTTCATAGCATTGAAAACACAAAAAAATATCTGGGTCCATAAGTGTAAGAAAATAGATACCTAATGAAAATTGTCAATTATAATCAAGATGTAATGGGATATGAAATTATAACCATCAAACCCATTTATCTTTATACCTTTATTCACCAATATGAATTCTATTCTTCCAAGACATTGAGTGAAAATGGGACACATGGCATGTCAATACCATATTAACAACTCATCAGTTTAGGATTCTTAGAGTATGGACTAATCAAATCGATGAATATAACACATTTAATTAATTTTTATGTATAATCACATAACATGTGCCTTATATTGATAGATATATAATGTCTAGGTGTAGCGACACAATTCCATAATCAATCTAAATCGAGATACCTGATGTCGTACTCGTGATATGATAGGAAAAATCCTATCTTGGTTGTGCTTTAACTAATTAAATGATCATAAATATACCAAATCACAACATATTTTTAATTAATTATTTATACATTCATATTATTGGAATTATAGTATGACGGTTATAATTCTATGTATCACTTTAACCTCAGGTATTTTGGAATCAAATATGATTCTTACACATCTAGTATAACAAAGTCATTGTTATAACACACCATGTTATGTACCTAGAGGGTCATCTAGTGAATAAAAATAACCATATTCTATATTTTGTGCCTCATTATAATATTCTATATCTTTATAAAATAATCATACTCATGATAACATTAACATTTATTTACAAACTATAATACTTTATAATGATAATCAGTTAGGGATAAAATCAAAGTTGTAATTCGAAAGGGTAAATTATCCTTTAACATCATCAAATATATATCCATATACATATTTATGTACCCAATTTCAAATAATAATAAAATTTATATTACTATTAAATTGTATACATTTTAATATTCATAAATTTTTTAAGAATACTTAACAGAACCAACATAAGAACCAGTTTAACATATCAAATATGCTAAACAACCATTTCAGCCTTATATTTGCTACACTATATATATTTTGTTAACAAATTACACCACATGTAATCCATATCACATCTCTATATTAACATCTAATAAAACATTTCCACTAACACTTTAGTGAGAATCTATAAAGAAATCTAGTTTGAATAATAATGATATTTTTTATGGAAATTCATACTTTTGTATCTTCTTAATCATATTCAAACATCACAACTTCAGAAAATAAAGTGTTATGATTAAAAAAAACTATTTTCCACTTAGAACACTTTCTATTTTTTCATCATCATTGGATCCTAATTCAATTAATATTTTTCTATGAAATAATGTAACTATTGACATTATTGATAGCTGGTCAACCTAAAATCATTTATGATAATGTTAAAACACTTTTCTATAGTATCTAATATAAATAATATCATTTATATTTACCACCATACCCTAAAATATTTTAGTATATCAATAGAAATTCTTTTTTCCTATTGAATTTTATAATCCTTCAAGAAATATTGTCTTTTATTTTTTTCATGATATATAAATGTAAATCATTACATTTTTCTTTATTGTCACATATCTTAAGACCTTTTAGGATATTGAGTGAAACACATGAATATTAATCTAGTATAATCAATTAAGAAAACGTGATATTTAATTTATATTGGTAACTAAAAGTAACGCTACATTTTTCCGTTCTATCAAATATATGAAATTTTTTAGGATATTAAGTGGAAAAAATTTTATCCCTAGATTGGTTTTATCCTTTATTTGTTATTTTTGAACTTCTATAAGTTCTAAAATACTACCACAATACTCTTGGACACTATATTCTATATCATATATGGTTTTATATTTGTTTTGAAAATTTTATTTTTTAAAATAATATTTTATTTAAATATATAACCAATGGGTTATGGGAACGTATTCCAACATATTATAATTACCATCTCGATAAAAAATTTATCATGGATACACACTTTTATACATATATTGTTCACAATACATGTTACAATTTTTTTAATCATAATGTTTTTGTATGTAATTAATCATCTCATATATTTTCACAATAAGTAATTGTCATTTAACAATTTCTTTTATGAAAAAAGATAAATTTGATGTAGATAATCAAGTTTTAATTAGATCTATTTGGGCTTGATAAAATAATTTACATTCCAATCACTAATATAATAACTATTTACCACATCTCAATAATATAATCAAAAATCACAATCTTTTCTTCCATATATTTTTGAATTATTTTATATTTAAAACACTTAATAAAATATAAATTCAGTATCACATACCTTTCAAAATCGAATAATTAATTTCTATAACATCCACAGCTAACATAGACATTCCAAGGAGTTTCATAAACTCTTTTTGGTATATCTTTGATAATCAAATAATATTTAATTATTACTATTCCAAGACATGTAGTTTTTCTTAATAAAACTTCATCAATCACCAATATTTCTTAAGAAAATTTGTTATGTTACCACTATTGAGATCTAATTACATTAGCTTTCTTCTAATCAAGGATAACTCACAATGATTATTTTTAATGAAGATGATGATATTTGTCTATAACAAAATCATTTATCAGTTTTGAATAATGTATTATTAACAATTTTATAAGGTATTTTATAAATAGTCTACCACTAAAATGTTGAACTTTTTTTGAAAATTCATCATACCAATTAAAGGAAAAATTTTCATATTTCACTATGAAAATGAACCTTCATTGGGATAAACCTCACCATTTATTTATTTAGTTAGGGACCATCCAAACAATATTATTTATTATTATTGGATATTTGAGTAACAAAATTTCATTCCAATCCATTATATATATAAACCCAACACTATTCTTCTAGTATCCCAACTCTTGGGGTTTCCGAGCTAGTGTAACACAATGAAACAAAATAAAAAATTATAAAATCAAATGAAAATATAATGTTACATCAATTTTGGGTGAAACTAAGAAATTATGACATAGTATCAATAATTAATTTCATTCCTTATACAAAATAATCTATAGGCAGCCTAGTTTTGTGTGAAACAAACTGGTTGGATTGTTAAGGTCTTGAAAAGATCAACCTTGGAATGAATTTAACATGTAACATTTGAAGGGAATTTAATCTCACCATTAATATCATATTAGTATATTTCATATGTTAATGCATCTAGTAATTTATTTTTGGAATCCTATTTCCTATACCAAATCAATATTTTTAAACCCAATAGATGTGTAACTCTTTACAGAACCCTCAAATGACCTGAATGCCTACTATTTTTATACATTTTTTATTATCCCCCATTAATGTTTAAAGGGAACCCTTACATAGCACTTAGGCTTCATGAAATTACGTGACCCATAAGTCTTAGAGGAATTAATCTAGACAATAACTATGTGGAACTGTCCCTCCCAGCATCTACATCATGACGTTAGCTCTCCACCTTCGAATGATTATTCAACTCTGCTACCCAAACATGCATAGGCTGGTCCAGGTGGAAATTACCTTACCCTATCATTGTTGCAAATATGATATAATTTCTATAAGGTATCTTTACCCAACCCACAATTTTCTATTAGTCACCCATAATTAAAACTAAAATTTATTCACAAATATTTGAATTTATACATTGAATAATTTATATGAACAATTCATGTAAATTAATAGTGTAGTATTAGAAAAAATATCCCTATATGAGTATGTATGTAGTGATAGATAGCCTAACCCATTCGCAAAAATAGGCAATCTACAAGCCTCCAAGAAAGTAGGTAGTCTATCCCTATGTCCCTCTACCCAAGGATAAATGAATTAAGAAAAATAAAATCCATAAAAAATATTACAAAAAATATGAAAGAACTATATTCAGTGACAAACTTATAGATAATAAATTATATTATAAACATCGATCGACATTGATGAAAAAGAAAATTCATTATAGAGACATTTCTATCATGTAATAAACTGTCATTCTAGAATTAGTTAAATTATTAAAATAATTCATATAAAATTTTTTCATTTTTTTAAAAAATTACTAAACATATATATTGCAGTGGATAACCTTTTATATTAATGAACAATTCAAATATTTAAACAAGAGATAATTTTTTTGATCAATTCATAAATAAAATATAACTACAAACTCTTTAGTAAGTATATATTTAACATAATTTACATTCCATAATTATAATTATATTAATTTTATATCCATTAAAATAAAAACTCTTTAATTTTAATTATTATATGGAATTTCAATTTTAATTATATGAAATTATATTAATTATAAACAATATATAATTTGATTTCAATTACAACAACATTTTATATAATCTAAAATCATATACTTAAATATTATTTAAACCATGATCAAATTAATTATCAATTTTCTATTATAGATTAAATAACATCAAACTAAAGATTATTTTTGATTTTGAACTACTGAAAATTATTAATTATTAATAATTTATATTTTAAATATTATAATTTTATATTATGGAATTATCTCAAAATTTATTACCCTTTATTAATTATTACTTATTGTTTCTAAATAAACACTTTTAAATATGGGTCATATATAATTCCATATAATCATTTAAAATTTATTTAAAATAATAACATTTAATATATGGGAATAATATGATTTATAAAAGATTATTTAATTATAAATAATATATAAATAATTATTTAATAATACTTTTATAAATTAAAATATCCGAAAATATGTTTTATAATGATTTATTGGCATTTTAAAAACCATCTAAATTGTATTTTATATAAATAATTATTTTTAATAATTTTTCCATTTACCCTTACATATGTTGGTATGCCTATTTGAAGTCAAATCCTCATACCCTTACACAGGACATCTAAAACCCCTTATGTAATATAAGTCATTACTTTTCTTTAGACAACATACATATAACATGTTGATTAAATGAAATATGAACATTACATTTATTAAGCTTATTCTACGTAAGGTTTATACCCTTAAATAAATTTTTCTCATAAGGATAAAAAATTATATGCCTCTACACATCCTTCAAGAACTTATAAATAATGTAAATACATCATTTTTTACTTTATAAATCTCTGAGAAACATGACTAGGTAAGGGTAAAACCATTACCAAACCAGATCACCTCAGGGTAGTTGAACGGTAACCATTACATGGCTTTAGAAAAAACATGATTACCGTTATGTACAAGAGTTTAATGAAAGGGAATATATTATCATACACTTATGTAACTAATTACTTGTAATGGTAATATCATATGATCCTTACATAGACAGATCTATATAAGGTTAAGGAATGAAGACCCTTACACAGACCACTCTATGTAACAGTTAATCCTTGGTTACCATTAGGTATCTCATATGCATAAATGTATTTTCATGGTTACCTTTATATATCTTAGAAAAGTAATATAAAACCCATTATAAAACTATATTTGAAAAAAAAACCGCTCTGTTTTTTAGTTTTTTTCTTAATTTCATTTAATGTTTCATAATACACCATGATACACCACTCAAATACCAATAATGTGTTCTGATAATGTCTAATAAAAATTATCAAAATAATTATAAGGTATTATTTAATTTTCCAATAATCTTCCATTCTAGATAATATTAAACATTTTGAAAACCCAAAAATGATGAAATTTTATAAATGTTTGTACCTCACATTGAATAGACACTAAAACCTTTTTATCTTCTTCTAATGATTTTGATAACAATCACAAAAGATAAAAAATAGTTCCACCACAATGGAATATCTATGGATTTATTTGAATCATAAAACATTTAGTTGGAATTTACCATTTCTCTATTGTATTTTAGTACCGCACATATAGAGGAAGATGAAAGAAATCACATAGTTGGGGAGTATCAACCATGCACAAATATGTAAATATAATGCCTTACTAAAACCAAAAAGAATTTTTTTATAATGGTAATCATGTATGCTACATGATTATCCTATCATTTATTTATGCATTGAAATAAATGTGTAAATACCATAGGGGTTTATGAATTCATTTTCTCCCTATCATTTCATCTCAAGAAACAATATAATAATTGTTAAATTATATGGGAAAATAAAAAATAATAAAAATTTATAATTTTTACTATATGTTTCCTAAATTTATTTACCGTACATGAAAATCATATTATTTTATCGAATTAAATATGTCAAATATACCATATATGTTTAACGATTTATGGTATATCACTTTTATATTCCATTATTATAATATCTTTAAAACCATCACCCATGTAAAAATTAGTTTTATAATTCATGTTATCTATATAGTCATCCCTCTGAAATTTATGATAATTCCTCAAATATATTTACAAAATTTCCCATTAAACATAATAAAAATATAACTTAATTTTCTATCCTTAGAAACAAAAAAAATTATAGTCCATTTGATAACTTTCATACTTAACATTCTTTTTATAAGTAGATTTAGAAATAGTTTCATTATGAACACCATTTTTCACTTATACTCCAAAAAATGTAGACAAGTAATCATTATAATCCAATTTTTACGTTAAAACAAAATCAAATGGTGAATCTAGTTTACACTTTGTTACATCATTTATAGGATAATCTTGTTACTATCTTGAGCACAAGGATTTCATTCTATATAAGAAAAACGAATAAAATATATAATTCCCATCCTAGCCCAAGTACTGAATTTTACAGACCAAATGATCTAATCCATCACTACTAAATATATTTGTGGAATTAACTTAACCAGTTTTTATACCATTAACCACACTAGAATTCGAAGAGTATTTATCTGTCTCATAGACCTAGTCTCATCCCATGGGAAATCTTAGTGATCCCTTGGTCAAGGGAAACTAGTTGGTGAGGGGACACAATCTACCTTATCCACCCTTTCATCCATGTAATTATCAATATATAGATTCACTTATATATCCTCTTTGATAGTTCCACTACACTCTTTGTCACCACATACCCATCTCATGTCCTTCTTTTTTTCCCTCACCTCCTTGTAGGTGCCACCATTTGATACATGAATCCTCATCTCTCTATCTATACTCACCTCCCCTATAATGCCACAAAGGTATAATCCCACAAGGATGGTTCATCCCATATAAAAATAATTTTTCTATCCTAAATCCTTACCAAATGTAATAAATTTCAACAACAAAAAATCTCATGGCTAGGTCCTATCTCAACTCTACTTCTGGGGAACTAATCTCAAATTAAGTCAATGGTTTGAGAGCATAGTCCAAAATTTTGGCATCGATATATTGGGCTTGAGGATCAGGTTCATCCCTAATTATTGGTGTACAAAAGGCTATTAATGAAAAAATTTCCCCCTCTTCTAGTAAAAAATTTATAATTTGAATAACAAATAAGATCAAAAAAACATTACAAATATTGAGTAAATAAGGTTTTCCTTATGAACTTTCTATTCCTTTTTTAAATTGGGATATTTATAAGTCATTATGTATTTCCTTATAACCTTTCCATTTATCTTGTTTTGAAAATCACAAATACCTTATCTTATAAGAAACTTATTTTTACCCTATATTTTACTACTATGAAGAAAAATTTCATTTCCCAAGGATATTTATCCTTATCTTGTTTTCATTGCTCAAATTATAATTTTTCTAAGTATAAAAATCGAATTGAAACCAAAAATCTAGAAATCATTATAATGGGTAGATATGAGGCATTCTGTTTAAGACTTTGAATCCTGGATATGAACTCTCATACAGTTCAACTCTGAGTTCTGGATACGAACTCTCATGTAGTTCATCTCCGAATTCTGGATAGTAACTCTCATGAAGATCCACTCCGAATTCTGATTATGAACTTATGTAAAGATCAACTAAGAATTATGATTACGAATTCTGGATACGAACTACTCCATGTTCTGACTCTGAATTCTGATTACGAATTATGGTTATGAACTTTTCCATATTCTGACACTGAGTTCTCTGAAGACAGACTCTAAAATCATATGAGTTCTGACACAAAATTCACATGAACACTAAATCTAAAGATTATAAGTTCGGGTTTTGAATTCGTATGAATCAAGACTCTAAATTTCCTTGAAATTCAGACTCCAAAATTATATAGAATTTAGGTTTTGAATTCATAAAAAACAGAATCCGAATATCCTTGTGTTGTAGACTCCAAATTCAGTTTTTTCTTAGACATCGAACATTCATTTAATTACATTCGGAATATTAGTTTTTAGTTACTCTTACACTCATTTTTTATAAAACTACGTTTTTCTTTCAATTATCAACTAATCGTTGTATGAGTGACACGTGTACTGGTCCCTCCGAAATTTAGAAAAAAATACGACCGTTAGAGGAGGGAGGTGACCGTTGAAGCCACACCTATAAATATGAGCTCATTTGAAAAGATACATACACACATGACAACATGACATTGATCTTTGAAAAAGTGTTTTTGAAGTTATTTCTAGAGAGATAGGCTTTTATAAACTCTCAATAATCATGAAATAAGTTTTGAACTGCTCATTAAAACTTTGTTGTGTGCATATTAGCTTAGTGCATAGGTTAGATTTTCTTTAAAATCAGTGAGTTCAAGATGTGAAGTCGGAGGTGCCGATTTCCTTAGAAATCGAGGGCTTTTGAGGATAGCAATAAAGATACCGATATTCGGATTGAGGGATTACCTAGGTTTGGGAAAGACAAAATTTCTTGAAAGTATAAATCAACGGACCTATTATCTAATGTTGTTGGATACCCTCCTCCTTGGGTCAAAAGAGTTTATACTTGTCACCTATAGTTTTACTAATTTGTTTTTATACTGCATTTTTATTGTTAATTAAAGTATAACATTCATATAATTCCTTAATCATGTACTCGGATTTAGTAAGATTCTATAGGCTTTACGGTAGAATCTAATCTGTTGTTAGAATTTGTTATGGATTATTTCTAGAATCACTATTTTGGAATAAAGTATGTTTTTAAAACATAGAGGTGTTGTGAGTTTTTGTTTTCTCCAAAATTTACTTAGGGAATTTTTAATGTATACAATTCACCCCATCTTTTATTTTTATATATTATTACATATTCGATACTACAATTGGTATTATAGAGTATATGAAACTCAAAAATACCATCTCAACAATTAGTATCAGAGGATTGGATACACCTAAATTAATCTCACGATTAGATTCTAAATAGAATTTTCAGAATTGATTTTCTGGAATCTTATTTTTTGGATTCATATATTCAGACTCATATAGTTCAGATTCAGTTTTTCATAGAGATACAATATATAGCTCATTGCTTATGATATTTTCTCTTGTTTATAAATTATTTTTCTATTAATAATTTTTGTGTGGAATGATTTTTCATAATGATGATAGGTTTAAATGTTGCCTCTATTTATAATATCAATATGAATAGACCACCTATTGTTGATGGAAATGATTATGAATATTGGAGAGATAGAATGAGGAATTACATTATCAATAATGTTGTTGATAATTTTTTTATTCTTACTGGAGGATATAAAATTCCTGACAGGGAATTTAGTACCTTTAATAATCAAGAAAATCATGAATATAATTGGAATTATAATGTATGAAATACTTGACATTGTTATATGGATATAAATATATATAGAAAAATTTCTTCATGTGAAGAAGAAAATTATGTATTGATAAAAATTTAAGTTACTCACTTTGTAACATCGAATGATTTTGAAACTAGAAGAGCTATATTGAGTACTGAGTACCATGGTTTTAATTTTCTTTACGGAGAACCCATGTGAAATGTACAACAAAGGGTTATGTCTATCGTTAATATCTTAAAATATATGGGATAAAAAGGATTCGAAAATGATGATCATGTAGAAAAGATCAAAGACATCATGATGAATGAGTGGGAGTCCAAGAGGACAACTATCGATGAAAACATAAAAGTCACTCGGATTACCTTAGATGAGTTGTTTGGAACTCTTCTTCAGCATGAAACCAGAATGAAGAGAGATGTTGATAATGTAAGAAGAAGAATGGGAATTGAGTATTTGCATTTACAACAACTTCAACACATATAAAATCCAATACCTCAGAAAGGGTAACTGGATCAAAGTTAAAGAAAGTCATTTATCAGTTAGAATCTAGTGATAGAAAAATGTTTGAGAATGAATCATCTAATCTTGGTCGGAGAATGAACAACATTGTTTCTCAGATGAACCATCAAAATAAGTACAAGAAGAAATACTACAGAGATAATAATGATAGAGATGTTACTTTTTATGAATGTAGATGAATAGGTCATATCACTCCTGATTTTCCTTTTTTGAAAAAGAATGAAAATCAGGAAAAGAATTCAGAATGGAACAAGAAGAAATTCTATCGACAAAACCACAAGAAGAGTCTTAAAGATAATGATATTTGGAGTGCTAGTTGTGGAGACTCTTCAGAAAGTGAATCTTTTGAATATGATCCATCATCACAAAAGAATAAGGGATTCATTTCAACTACTTCATTCGATAATACATGTCTTATGGACAAGGTACACTCTGCTGAGGCTTTAAAAAATTTATCTCATGATAAGATTTACTATTCTAAACATAGTACTTCTAATGAATATACTTCATATTCAGTAAATGAAGAACCATCATATGAAGTAGTGTCTATATTTTCCATGTTACTTGAAACAAAAAAATTTAAAATTTTTAAAAAATTAGACAAGGAAAATACTAGGGAAGAAATTATGGAAAAAATAGAATTTAGATCTTTCTACAGATCTTTAGGATAATGAAGTGATTATATACAAACTTTATAACGACCTTGAGAAAGAAAATTCTTTTAAGGAAGAACTTTCTAAAGAACTTATGAATGATATTCTAGAGATAACAGTTTTTGATGAAAAATTCTAACTATAAGGAAATGATTTCTGAGGATAGGAATTTAGTCATCAAACTAAAAAATGGAATATTTCCTCTTAAGTATCTTCTTGAAAAATTTACCTCTGGGAAGGAAAATTTTAACAAGATGTATTCTCAAATTAAACCTCAAGGAAACACTACTAGAGTAGGTTATACTCACCAAAATTTAGTTTTCAAAAATAATTATTATGTTCATTCTAAAGGCCATTTTTGCACTAAATGTAAATGTGGTTGGAATTGGAAGATAAATTTCTCCTTTAATAGAGTTCAATCTCATAGGTTTCAAACAAATTATTTTTCTAAACAAATGTGGATACCAAAAATTTTGTAGTTTAACAATTCTGGTTCCAAGCACGTATGGATTCCGAAAATGTAACTTTGTTCTTATTTTCAGGAAAACAGAGAAGGTCCCAATAGCAATACATGGTACATGGATAGTGTATGTTCTCGGCATATGACTGGTAAGAAATACTATTTTGAAAATATTACCATGTTGAAAGGAGGAAAATTATCTTTCGGAGATAATGCACAAAGAGAAATTATTAGTATAGGTAAAATTGTTCTTCTTGGAAAAACATTGATTGCAAATGTTTTATTTGATAAAGGTCTTAAGAACAATCTCATTATCATAAGCCAATTATGTGATGAAGGCTACGTTGTGAGTTTTAGTAATGATACGTTCTTATTACATGATTCCAAGGAAGAATTTATTCATTCTGCCAATATGGAAGAGAATGTTTACACACAAAACATACAAGACCATAGGATCCAAAACATACCCTTCCTTAGTGCAATGGAATATTATTCGTGGTTATGGAATAGATGGTTAGGACATTATATCCTTATAAATTTTTGAAAAAATTCAATGAAAAGATTAGTTAAGGATGTACCAGAGATTATATTTGATTCATTAAAAGTTTGTGACCCTTTTCAATATGGAAAGCAACATAAATCAGATTTTAAATCAGTCGGTGAAGTCACAACTAATGATGCATTACAGCTAGTGCATATAGATCTTTTTGGTCCTACGCAAACGAGAAGCATTGGGGGAAGCTAATATATATTTGTTTTATTTGAAGACTACAGTAGATTTACATGGGTCTATTTTCTAGAAAAAAAGTCTAAAGATTTTTCATATTTCAGAAGTTTTAAAGACCAATTCAAAATGAATAAAGCCTTCCATTGAAAACTATTCATAGTGATCATGGAGGAGAATTGCAAAATTTTGATTTTGAAACATTTTATAGTAGAAAAGGCATTAATCATAACTTCTCAGCACCCAGAACACCTCAATAAAATGGTTTTGTTGTATGAAGAAATATAATTCATCAAGAGATAACATGAACCATGTTGAGTGAGTATTCTGTTGCCAAATAGTTTAGGGCTGAAGCTGTAATTACTCCTTGTTATACTATAAATCGATTTTTGATTAGAGATTTTCTTAATAAAACTCTTTATGAGTTATGGAATGGTAGAAACCCTAGACTTTCCTAATTTATGTTTTTGGATGCACGATATTCATTTTAGAAACTAAAGTTAATATACATAAATTCGTACCAGATTTCTGATGAAATAAATTTCATAGGCTACTCCACAACTTATACAGATTATAGAGTTTTTAATAAAAACACTTGTACTATTGAAGAGATAGTGCATGTGAAATTTGATGAAACTGATCGTTTTGTTTTTAATCAACCCCTACCTACCACTTCAGATGTGTTTCCAAAACCTAATTATCAACCTCTGATATACGATACTTATGATAAGGAAAATGTTCAAGAAAATACATCTGAAACATTTACCCCAGAAGACATTCTACACTATGTTGAATAACATGTTATACAAAACCCAAATCAGTCATTTCTAATGAATCATCCTAGTGATAGTATCTTTGGTGATATGAATCAACCAGTAAAGACTAGAAGTTACTTAAGAAATGAAGTAGAACCTCTAGAATTTATTTCCCAATTACAGCCAAAAAGAACTAATGAAGAATTAGGTGATGATGATTGGATTAAAGATATGCAAGATAGAATAAATAAATTTGAAAAGAATCAAGTCTGGACCTTGGTTGAAGGACCTAAGGAAACATCTGTGATTAGAGTAAAATGGGTCTTCAGAAATAAGTGTGATGAAAATGGAGTCATTGTAAGAAACAAATCTATATTAGTTGCTAAAGGATATAATCAACAAGAATAAATAGACAAAGAAGAAACCTATTCACTGATATCCAGACTTGAATATATTCATATTTTACTTTCCTTAGCAGCATTTTCCAATTTCAATATTTTTCAAATAGATGTGAAATGATCTTTTCTTAATGGTTATGTTCAAGAGGATGTTTTTGTTCAACAACCTCTTTGGTTTGAAGATATAAATCATCCTAATAATTTTTTTAGACTTACCTATGATTTTTATGGTCTTACACAAGCCCCTAGAGCTTGGTATGATATACTTATAGAATTTTTGCTAAAAAATAACTATGTTAAAGAAAATGAAGATCCAACCCTTTTTATAAATAATGATAATAAAAATGTTTTGATAGTAAAAATTTATGTTTGTGACAGTATTTTTGGTTCAACTCACCAGTCTTTAACTGATTCCTTTGCAGATCTAATGAAATCTGAGTTTGAAATGAGTATGATGGATGAGTTAACATTTTTCCATGGTTTTAAAATTTCCCAAAAACTAGAAAGATCTATGTATCTCAAAATTAGTATATTAAATATCTTATTAAAAAGTATGGATATGTCAAAACTAATAGTATAAGTACTCCCATAGGTACCACAAACACAAATTATCTTGATGAAGCTGGGAAACCGGTAGATCAATCACCTTTTAGAAGTATGATAGGAATTATAATTTATATAATAGCTAGTTTTCCAGACATGAGGTTTTCAATATGCTTATGTGAAAGATATCAGTCCAATCCTAAGGAATCTCATTTAAAGTTTGTGAAAAGACTTTTTCTCTACATAAAGGGAACCATAGATTTAGGACTCATTAATTCTTCTGGAAATTATTTTGTTTTAATTTTTTTTTATGCTGACTTTTTTGGATGTGGAATGTATAGAAAGAGTATATCTAGAACTAGTCATTTCTTATGAGATTTTTTAGTTTCTTGGTCATGAAATAAGAAACACTCAGTAGAACTCTCTACTACTGATGCTAAATATGTATTAGGTGGATTTTATTCTGCTCAAGTATTTGGATGCAACACACACTCATAGAATATGGCTTGAGTTTTACTAAGACACAAAGTTTTTTTGATAATACATGTGCAATTTGCCTTAGTAAAAACCCTTCACATCACTCTCATGCAATGAACATAGATATTAGGCATCACATTCATTGGAATCACACACAAAAAAGATATATCATTTTTTAATTTATTGGAATGCAAGACCAACTTGCTGACATTTTTAAAAAATCATTACCTTCCGATAGATTTTAATACATTAAACATAAGTTAGGAATGATAACTGTGAGGTAATCTTCCTCCATAAACATTCTGTTGAACCAATCTACTTATAGTAATAAACTCCATTTCATTAGGGGGGGTACATCTATTATTATTGTTTTTTCAATATTTATGTAGTTGGTTTTTGAAATTTATGTTAATGAAAATTTTTTAGTTGGTTTTTCTAAATTTTCCTAATGGAATTTTTCAGACATGAAATTTTTGTAATGAAAATCTCCAAACAAGAAATTTTCATAATAAAAATAATTGGACCTGCTATTTTCTTAATGGAAATTCTCAGATTTTAAATTCTTGTTTTGAAGCTATATTTCGTATTCACGTTTTTTTTTGGAATCCAACATTTTTCAAAAAGAATATCACCTATAATGAATAATCTTACTAGAAATATGAAAGTTTTGATTTCTTTCTTAAATATTGGTAGTCATTATTTCATTTCTATTAGTTTCTTTTGTTCTCGGATTCAAGCTATATAAAATCTGAATGTTTTCCATTTAAAACCTTAAAATATTGGATTCAACCAAATTTTTTCCTTGTGGATATCATATCAACCTTCAGAGCAGATTAGAAAGTTTGTCAACTGTTAGATTCAAATTGGATATTGGAATTTCACTTCATCACCTCTATAAAGGGGACCCCTGATGGTTGTACCACATCGGTTTCCAAGATCTTGCATGTCGATGCTCTGCCTCTCTACAAAATCTTGTTCCTAATTCTTCAGAAGTGTTCCAGTCCGAATTTATGAAGAAGTTCCTTCTCAAGATATGTCTACTGTGAAGCCAATTCCAGGATGGATAATATACATGGAGAGGTTAGTTCATTTGATCTTCTTCAATAATTATGACTCAATTATATCCATGAACATTAAGATTAATGGATGGGAGACTATATCTACCTTAATGATAGGAGCCCAAAATGTGGTCTGTCCATATTTTCTTATAGGATTCTATGAATTAGTTTTCTTCATAATGGTAGAAGGTATAGAAAAATTCTCCTTCAAGAGTTATGGGAAGACGTATAATATATCTTTTACCAAGGAATCTAGCTTGGTAGGGCTGACATATGAAGGAGAATACTAATTTTTCCCTCACATGTTTCTATATGTTCAAGGATGTTTTGTTAAGAAAAAATCTATGGAATGCCTTGGGCTCAAAGATTTCAAGACAACCAAGATTTCACATCTATCTACAAACAATCAGATTCTACAGTTATGGGTTCTTGGTCTCATTGTACCGATAAAGGTTGATGAGGACACCCTTAAGAAAAGTGAAATCTATATCCTAGATTTTTTAGTAAACCTCAGGAAGGTTAATCTCATGAGAAACATCCTCATTAAGATTCAGAACATCAAGAATGGGAATCTGAGATCTCAGATTATCATGTATCCTGCTTTACTTTCTAGGCTAATTGTTCGGTGACTTCAATAATTCAAGATCCCATGCAGTTCCAAGCTGTGGAATTGAAAGGTAATGTTATTCAGTGATTATACCGTGAAGAGAATGAATGTTGGTTTCTCAAAGGATTCAGGTGAGTTCTCTGATCTACCTGAGGAAGAGGCATAAGCTAGTCTAGAAAATGTTGAAAAAGATAAACCATTAAAGAAGGCTGGCAAGAAAAGAATGTTGAAGTAAGTGCATGTCGAAGATAAAAACCCTATGTCCAAGGATGTCCAATACACACCACCTAATCCAATGAAGCATAAGGCCTACCCATATGAAGTCGTATCACAATGGAGGGAGGATAAGTATAATAGGAAAGGTGGGGAGACACAGTTCGGTTTGGATCCTATTGAGGTTAAGGCCTTGAAATAAAAAGTTGCTGATGAGTTAGAGAAGCAGACCAAGGAGAAGAAGCTCAAGAATAAGATTTCAGAGGCCAAAATGTGTCAATCCATTCTGAGGGATACTGAAATTGCTTCGGAGAATATTCATGATCCGAAATATTTTCTTGTGGAACAATTTCCTGAGACTCCGTGAAAGAAATTCATGTCGTTGGAAAAACTCAAAGAGAAAGAAGCTGAGAAGGAAGTTGTGGAAGAAGTTCATGAATCTCAAAGCTCTGAAAAGATAGCTGAGTTGTTAAAGAAAGTTGAAGAGTATCAGGAAGGGGGAAGTACTTCCGAAAATGTTTCACTCTGGACTTGTCAAGCTGTATCTTCTAAACATGTAACACCTAGAGATGATGAAAAGGATGAAGATGAAGTCAACAATACATCTAAGGAAGAGATTCACAACCATGACATTATTCTCCCTAAGGATATTGAAGCCAGAGTTGAGAAAGAAATTTTTTATTAAGACACGATTGCCCAATTATCTGAGAATGAGAATGAATCTCCTGATGAGGAAGCCTTACCAAAAATTAGTAAGGGGAATCAAATAGTTTTTGACACTCCATCAAATGAAATTCTTATAAAGAAAGAAGCTGGAAGAACTTATAAGTGGATGTTGGTAGAGATAGTGGAAGAACCATCTTAGAGTAAAATTTTTGATTCAGAGTCATCTTCCTTGGGACATGATTTTGTGGTTCAGTCCCTAAAGAAGCTGGTGGAAACCATTCTGATTTTCATAGTAATTTAATCCAGATGCCAAATGATTCAGCATAGTATGAATAAAAAAAGACACTATATCCATGGTTATGGAGAGATGTGTTAAGATAGAAGCTGATCAAATTTTTTTGATCATCTATGAAGCCCACATGAAATATTTAATGCTTATTACAAAAGAGTCTAAGATAATAATTTATGATATTGATGAGAATGATTATTTCCAAGAAGATGTCAAGGAATAAATTGGAACTGAAGATGTGGAAATAAAAAATCATTTAGAAATCATTCAGGAAAAGTGATTTCTAAATAAAAGTACATAGATTCAAGAGGTGAAATACTTGAATGGGAAGGTGATTTATTTTGTTCAGAGTTGGAAAACTAAAAAGGATCTTCTGTTTTGAATAGAAAAAAATCTGGTGAAGCAATATTATTTCCAAAAGGCTAAGGTAGAGGCCCTGAAGGCTCATGAGGATAGAATCAAAGCCTTAGAAAAGAAATCTGATGAGGTTCATTAGGAGAAAAAGAAGTTCAATACAATTGTGAATAATCTCATGCCCAAGGAAAATGAAACAAAATAGACCACTCCGATCTTTTTTTGTATTTGTTTTTTCCTTGTACTAATTCATCTAATCATAATGAAATGGTGGTTTCTTGTATTTGTTTGGTTATTTATAATAATATTTTAGATACTATATTCATTTCCATTCCCTCAATATTTTTTGAAAATCACAAAGGGGGAGAAGGAAAAATAATTCTAAAGAGGAGAAGAAAAAATTTCTATGTAAAGAATAACTATCCCTCTGTTAGGGGAGTATATTTAAGGGGGAGTTTATCATTAAGAAGATTTATACATTCAAATGAAAATCCTCATTCCATAAATCTTGAATAAAATCCATATATTTCCAAAGCCTAAGGGGGAGTTAGTTTTATTCAACATTGTTCATAAAAAAATGGAACTAAACATTAATTTCAAATTCTAGAAATTTATTCAAAGTAGATATATTATTTTTCGTAATGATATTTTTTCTTTCCAAAAAGGGGGAGATTGTGGAGTCTATAAAGTTTACCTTATGACTTTTCCATTTATTCATTCAAGAGGGAGATTGATATGTCATTATATCTTTCCTTATGTCTTTACCATTTCTCTTGTTTTGAAAATCACAAACACCATATAATAAGGAAAAAATATTTTTACCCTATATTTTACCCCTATAAGGAAAAATTTACTTCCCCAAGGAAAATTATCCTTATCATGTTTTCCTTGTTCAAATCATAATTTTTGTAAGTGTAAAAATTTGATTGAAACAAAAATCATTAGAATCATATAATACATAGATATGAGGAATTATATTTAAGACTCTAAATCCTCGATACGAACTCTCATGAAGTTTAACTCCAAATTCCGGATATGAACTCTCATGTAGTTCTACTCCGAATTCTGGATACAAACTCTCCTGAATTTCCACTATGAATTCTGATTATAAACTTATGTAATGTTCAACAAAGAATTCTGATTACGAATTCCAAATACAAACTCTTCCATTTTATGACTCCTAATTCCGATTATGAATTCTGGTTACGAAATTTTCCATGTTCTAACTCCATGTTCTCTAAATACAAACTCCAAACTCTTATGAGTTTTGACTCCGAATTCTCATGAACTCTGACTCCAAACATTGTAAATTCATGATCTGAATTCTTGTGAATCCAGACTCCGAATTTCCTTGAAATTCAAACTGTGGAATTCTATATAATCCAGGTTCCGAATTCCTACAAAACAGAATCCGAATATCCTTGTGTTTTAGACTATAAAGACAGTTTTTAGTTATAAACCTATCTATATTTTACATTCATTCCGAATATCAGTTTTTGGTTACACATACACTCATTTTTTTATAAAACAATATAATGCTTTTAGTTATCAACTAACTTGTGTTTGAGTGACACGTGTCTAGGTCCCTCTGAAATTCAAGGAGAAATATGACTGATGGAGGAGGGAGCTGACCATTGAATCCACGCCTGTAAATAGGAGCTCATTTAAAAAGAGACATACACATTTGACAACTTGAAACTAATCTCTGACAAAGTGCTGTAGAAGTGATTTCTAGAGAGAGGATCCTATAAACTCTCATGATTCGTGCAAGAATGTTTTGAACTGCTCGTTCAAACTCTACTTCATTCACATTCGCTTAGTGTAGAGGTTTGATTTCCATAAAATCAGAGAATTTTGGTTGTGAAGTCAGGGGTGCTGATTTCATTAAAAATCTAGGGCTTTAACAGATATAAAGACAGATACCATTCATCAGATCGAGGGCCTACCTAGGTTTGGGTAAAAAAACTTTATTGAATGTATAAATCAAGGGACCTCTTTTCCAGGGTTGTTAGATACCCACATCTTTGGGTAAAAATTGTTTATACTTCTTACATGTAGTTTTAATACTTTGTTTTTCTGCTGCATTTGTATTGTTAAGGAAAGTATAACTTTCATATACTTCCTTAATCTTGTACTTTTATTTAGTAAGATTCTATACGTTTTAAGGTAGAATCTTATCTTTTGTATGTATTATTAATGTTTAATTTCCGGAATCATTTTCTGGAATCAAGTATGTTTTTAGAACTTAGTAGTGTTCTATGTTTTTGTTATCTGTAAAATTTCCTAAGAGAATTTTTGAAGTATACAATTCACCCCCCTCATGTATTTGTATCTCATATTACATAATTGATCCTACATTTTGTATTATACAGTATATCATACACAAACGTACCATCTCAAAAACACTCTCTTTAAAAATGATCAAAATAATTATGATTTAATAAATTGTTATTAATATAAATTATAATAACAAAATTATCTATAGGGATTTACCTATATTGAGATTACCCTAATGATGTAGGGTGATCCAAAAAATACTAAATCACATTTTTTTATACCTTCAATTCACTTAAATTTATCTTAAATCTCAAAACATTTGAAAAATATTGAAATCTACACCTAAAACCATCAATAAAAGAATTGAAATCCGTGAAAAGGATATGTGACTCACTTTTAGATTCTCTGGGTCCAAACTCACATGATTGTTTCCATTCATGTTTTCAAGAGGATGTTTTTAAACCCTACCTCACAAAACCACCATCTCAAATCCTTATAGCTTCATCACCATCAATACCTTGAGGCACATGATTCAATTACATCTAGTGACACCGCATATATAATGTTAGACTATGCTCTCAAAGATAAGATGTAGTTCAATATTAGTTCCACTAAATTTGATTTGAGATTTGTCCTTTCCATGTGGTTGCATGTAGTTGGTGAAATATATTGTATTTTTGTAGGATTGTGGAGGAACCAATTCTAGTATTGGGGGATGAACCATCATCGTAGAGTATTAGATATTTTTTGTGTAAGAGGGGAGTTACACCTATATATAGAGATGTGGCTCCATGCCTCATATAGTGGTATCGATGGAGAGTTGAGGGTAAGAAATGGGAATGAGAGTTTGAGAGGCCGGTGTTTAGGGAACCATGGAACTAGGAAGGTGGATAAATGTATTGTTTCATTCACTATTAATGACAAGGAAGCAAGAGAGGGGAGAGAATTTTGTTTCCCCTTGTTCACCCATTTCCCTAAAATAGAGGATAACTAGGCTTTCCCCATGGTTAGGCTTAGAGAGGGTAATATAGGGATCGTAGGTGATGGCTTTGTGAGTCTCGGTTCAAGACCTGCCTTTTATGTACATGATTTGAAACACTCTAGTGAGGTTGGGACTAAGGCATTCAAAATGACATGAAATTTCATGTTCGATGGGTTTTTTCCATGATTCTTGGTTTGAGGTGTTGATATAGGGATTTCAAAAATGGTTTGAGATTGCAGATAAACCAACATTCGTTGAAGGTATTAAAAAACTTGTACGATACTATTTTGAGAACCCTGTATCATCTTCATAAATTCAATATAAGAAATTAAAATTCACTCATTTTATTATTATAATTAATCTGAGTATGTATTTTTCTAATCAAAATTATTTTGTTTAGTTTTTTATGGTCTTTTTGCATTATTTTTTTGATCTTATTTTTTATTCAGATTATGTTTTTAATTATTTTTTAACTTCATGAAGGGGGGAAATTTTAGAAATGGTCTTGGCCATTCAAATTTCATGGGTCAGACCTAAAAATTAAAATTAATCATGAGTCCTAAAATGAATAAAATTAATTCAATGAAATATGATCGTGGAGCCTTAATAGATATGAGTAGATACCAAAAGATTATATGTTTTCTAGAGAATTTGATTAAGAGGTTGATGATCTGGTATGTCACATGAATACTAAGCTAGGGCCAAATAGTGTTATCAAATTACCGTAAATGACTTTTACACTTTTCAGTAGGACATCACTCGAATCTATTGAAGTGAACCTCAATGAATTCCTTATAGTTGATGCTCCATGTTAGTTATGTTTGTCACTATTTTATGTTTCATTTTTGGATAACTATTGGGAGGAAACTCTGTTATCCCTCATTCCAAATAACCAAGAACTAATTGCCACACTTTTTTTACTCAATTATCATTCTTTAATATTAGATCTTGATTATAAATAAATGTTTTTATTATTAGTATAACATTTCTAATTGTGAAATCAAATATTTATTGATGGATGTTTTACTTATAATCTTGTTCTAGGAAGTGAATATTGATACAAAAACAAATTTTTGGTCATCATACAAACAAGATATTACTTTTTCATTCACTTTTGAAAATATTAATGGTGAATTCGAGGTAAGTAATACCATCCACTCTTGGGTAGTGTTTAATACTCATTATCCCTTGTCTTTTACCACTAAATATCATCATTTATAGAATAGTTGGGGTTATATGTTTATTAACCTTATGAGTATCAATATGACCATGAAAAAATTATTGACTCGAGTAGATTGATTATGTGATACCTTCACATTGAGAGATTGTTGTTGCATTTAAGGCCATTATATTAATGATTATTCATCATTTTAGGTGAGTGAGTGTTTAAAATGATAATTGAGAAATTCAATTATAGGGGTATATAATTGATGAATTAATATTTTACAAGATCCCTAATATTTAGTCGAAGAGTGAATCAACCGAGATATGTCATCCTTATGGATGACTTTTTATTATTGTTTATTATTATTTCCTAAGTTTCCCTATTTTTTTATACTTCCACTTTCATAAAGGAATCTACTCTTTATTTATTATATATTAATTTATTAATTTCAAATGAAAATAAAAAATAAAAAATGGATTTTAGAAGAATCACTAGTATGAATGAGACTTCTTCTTGGTGATTGACTCGAAGGTTATCCATTGCGATATATTTTTATATATAATAGAAATATCTATGACTGTACATTATATATATGGTGTGTTATTGTGTTTTTGAATTTTAATATCTTTCTCTACCATTTATTTAGCTATATCAGGTGATAATAGCATTCTTTATCCAACAGTGTTCCCCCATATATGTGTTATAAAATCCTTCCATTGATGAATTTATAAGGATCCATATGAATACAGGAATGAAATAATTTTTGGTTAGAAAAACTAACTAGAGAATATATTTTTTCCAATAATCTATTGAAATATATATATTTTTCTATCATGATATCTTATAAGGTTTGAATATATCTCTCAGACTGTCCACCTATCTGAGGATGATATGAACTAAAAATTATAAACAAAATATTAATTCATGATAAATTCTTCTCCAAAACACTGAGGTAGTCCTTAGAACCATACTATATATAATTGAGAGTTGTACTCTATAAAGCCAAACCACATCCTTAATGTATTTTCTGGAAATCCTACCATGTGATACATTTTCTATTTTAATTAATGAAATGTGATGACATCATATGTTAATTAACTAAAACCTAAACAGATTTATTACCCTTAGGTGTCTTGGGGAGTCTTACTATAAAATCCATGGTGATATTTTCCCATTTCTATATAGTTATAGGTAATTATTTTGTTTCCCCATAAATATATGATGTTCTTCCATAACTTATTAAAATAACATAAATTGAGATGTATACACATTAATATCCCTTTTCCTATTCTCCCACATGAAATGTTCTTTGAGATCTCAATAAATATATGTACTTCTATGATGAATAAAAAATTTTGAACAATATTCTTCATCCAATAGATAGTTATTAAATTATAGTATTATCATTACACATACTAGGTTCCTAAACTATATAATCCCATCACTACCATATTTAAACATAAGAACATTCCTTACCTTCTTTTTTATCCCCACATACTCCTTTTGAACCTATATAATCTCCACATACATGGATTTTGGAATATTCATTGAGGAACTATATGATTTATACTATTTTTTATGAATTCAAGTTCCATCCTCCTCAAATAAATATTTATTGGATCTTTTTTAACCAATGTCATAAATATTATTACATGATCCTTCCACATAAGATAAACAACCACCTTGTTCTCATTCAAAGGGTTGTAATGTATTGAGTATTCATAATATATAATTAGGTCAAACTATACCCTTTATCATATCCATATATTTCTATGTTATCATATACAATCAAATTTTATGCTTTTTATATATTAAACACCATTGAATCAAAATATAATGCCTCTATATTTTCATAAAAAATTATAGCTACATGATCAAAATCACAAGTTGAGTTATATTTCTCTTTAACATCCTATGGGAATGAAGAATACAGTACCACCATGGATGTAACCATGAGGAAAAATCCTAATCTCTTCATTGATTCATCAATATAGATCAAAAACCCTTCTACACTACATGGTATTGTGAGCATAAGTGCGCAAACTAATCATATTTATAGATCCTTGAAATTATATTCATATTCATTAGTCCAAATGAACTTGAATCCCTTCTATTGCACTTGGTTAGGGGATTTTATTTTCATAAGAAAATTTTCACAATGGTTCGATAGTATATAGTCAATCCACGAAAACTAAAAATATTAGACACTATGGTTGTTCCTATACAATGTAAAATAACATTAATCTTTCATAAAACCACTTATGTTCTATCAATTTTGATTACATGAAACATGAATGGTACTTTTATAGAAAAAATTAAAACTTCCTAAATTTTGTATAGAACCTTTCATTACCCAAGGTATTCAAAAAAATACCCAAATGATATTCATTCTATTCCATAATCTTGGAAAATATATGAATATCAAATTAAGTTTCTCTGAAAAACTGATCAATGTAATCTCTGTAGACTATATTTATTAGATATCGGAAGATAGTATGGGCATTGGATAGTGTAAATGGAATTACTAAAACTTTATAGTGTTTATATCCCACAATGCGTAATTTCTTGGGTATATACTCTTTTTTACCATTAATAGATTATATATAGATTGAGGGTCAATTAGTGAATAGTATTGAGCTATATGTAGTTGATTAAACACGTTATTAATATTTAATTGGGGATACTTGTTCTTGACAATGATTTTGTTAATTTCTTCATAATCAATGAAAAGATTCATTGAAACATATATATTTTTAACGAAAAGATTATATAAATTACATGGTGACGTACTAGGGAATATGATCACTTTTAAAGATTCTCTTGTGTTTTATTCTTTCATTCAAACAAATCAATTATGGAAATTTTATATGGAGTGTTCAGAATAGGCACAACACTAGGTATGAATTCCATTGGAAAATAAGCTTCATTATTTATGGTAAGCCTATAACACTATTAAAGAAATACAATAACATATTCCCACATAATTTTTCAATCATCAATTATATATTTATCCCAAAATATTTTAGAAAAACATCACTCATGAATATGTAATAAGAAAAATTTTAAGGATGTATTTTTTATTATATGTTCATATTCATTCTCACACCGATATATGATCATATGTTGATTTAGAATATCAAAAGTTAATTTTCATCCTTGGAAAATGATATGGGATCTATATAGATATAGTCAATGAATTCCAAAAACCATGTTAAATTTAACTAAAGGGAGAATAAATTTTCGTTGCAAAAAATCACATTCCCATAAGATTTTATTAGATAATATATATATAATTGAAATTTTATCATCACATAATTTGAATTTTCAAATATTAATTATATATTTAATAAACGAGGGAGTGATATGACACTCTTATAAAATTATTTATATATTAAAAAGTTGGTATAACCTAAATCAAATAATAAATTTTAATTCAATATTGGATGATAAGTGCACCTTTCAATACTTCATTCTGATGAGCCACTTCAAAAGATTTTATTTCATATGCCTTACCTATTTTATATTGGATTATGAGGATATTAATGTTAATTTCATCAATAATACTTTCATTTAGGTGCCAGTTGGAAATATTATATACAATATGATATTATATCAGTAAAGTGTGGGTGGTGCATTTGGTTGATCCTCCTCCCCATTGTTTGCATGGAATGGCCTCTTCATATCCCATTATTTTTCATTTAATTCATGACCTTATTTTACAAACCTGATACAATTACTAATCCACTTAAGGAAACATCCCAATGTTATTTCCACACGTTCAATATAAAAGGCGACTAATGTTCTTTCAAGAGTTTTATTATTGAAATTTACATTATATTTGATATTTCTCTTCTTGTTCCCAAAAACAAAAATTAATTAGATTCTCTATTATCCAATTATAGCTTGATAGAAAACAAATACATTATTAATAGATTCTAATGTCTATTATGGTTAATCTATTTTATAGATGTGGTTTTAAGCTAAAAATATTTGATTGTTTTTTCTAACTATCATGTGGATAAAACTCAAAGCATACAATTCATGTAATGTAAAATTTTTCCCATGGGTACCAATGTATGCATAATTCATATTATTTATCATAATTAATTACCATTTCATTTATTTAGAATAGTTCATCGAATGTTCTTATATAAAATATCATCAAAAAAATTCTCATTCCATGGTGTAAATTTTTTCAACATTGCTTGAATTCAAAAAAATATTCTAATAATGATCTTAATTAATATCCAAAGGAATAAATTATAAGAATATTTTATCATTACTTGAGAATTAGAGAGAAAAAACATATTATTTGTGGTACCAAATTTTTATTTAGAAATTTGTGGATCAGAGGACCAAAAAAATGATGATTTGACTCATGAATGAATCAAAAATTTGTTGATCCTTTTTTTATTCATTTAGAAGAACAACATTATTCATGGATTGAGAGAGTTCATAATCATAAAAACAATACTTTTCATCCCATCCCCATATCATTTGGTCACACCGAATGAAAATAATTACACATACCACCAAATTCATTAGTATCTTGATTCCTCATTATTATATACATTAACTAAAATAAAAAATCATAGCTTATATAATATGAATCACTTGAAAATGTGATAATTCAAATAATCATGAAAAATAATTATAAGACTTTAAAAATTATATCATCTTCTGATCAACCAATGATACTTTAGGTTCACCCTATACCACGTTCACTTAATTATATATTTTGTTTTGTTTTTTATTCATATTTTTAAAAACATAATATATTATAATTACTAAAGCCAGCATTTATACCAATTGAGATTATCTAAGAATAACATACATACAAATTGCATCATTTTACATGAAAAACAAATATATTACACAATAATTCATTCCCATAAAACTATAAATATTTATTATCTTTAGAGACTAGATACATAATGAATTCATTTCATGAATATTCATAATATCCCATATTATCACTCTCAAGATGTACCTTTATTATACATATCCTATTTAAAACCTTTGTGTTTAAGTAAATGAAAATTAAAACAAAATAAAGGGGTATATCGGAGGCTTTATAAGGGTAAATATGAGAGAAAACCATCTAATATCACATGTAATAATAGGATAATAGTAAGGATATAATAGCATGATCATAAATATGAAATTATTACCAAATCAATCATTGATCATATAACATGTTACATTGTATAAATAATTTACATTTCAAAATATCTGAGTCATAAGAGTGTGGAATCAGAAATAAATAATCACCAGAAATGAGATTTTATAGTTAATATAATATAATTTCAGAGGATTGTGGAATAATTGAATGTATATTAAATCATTTTTTTAGTGAAGGATATATTCCATGACAATCATTACATAGCGGGAAGAGCCCTATTATAGATTAGGTTCACTACCCATTCCCTTTATATTCATGGTGGATAGTGTCCCATATTGGATTGGGTTCACTCACTATTCCCTTTAATATTATATCATTAGATTTCAAGGTTTCCAAATTCATTAGAGGGATATATATTTTCAGTCTCACCCATAAAATATTAATACACCAACAGTAGTGTGCTAGATGATAATATAATCATTCATAATTTTATCATAGTATAACCCCTGAAAAATAAATTGGTTTCATATATATTTATTCAAAAAATAATCATAATAAATATAGATAAAAAATGTATAATATTAATAGATAATATCCCAAGTAATTGGAAAAATTATTTAGATGATATTGAATTATATTAAAGATACTTTCAAAAAAAATTATAAACATTCTCTAAAAAACCTAGAGAAATCCATTTTTTGTTATAAGATTTTATAAAAAAATAAAAATTAGTCATGAAAATAAAATTTTATTTTCATTATATGAGATTTGGAACCTATAATTGAAACCAAAAAACATATAAAAATTATAATGGTTGTAAAATTATTTCATTAGATAACTTTTAAAAATTATTCTTTTCCAACTTTTGTTTAAATATAAATATAACCAGTACAGATAACAATTTAATGAAAAAATTTTAAATAATTAAAACTAATGTGAAAAAATTTAAAATTACCTTATTGAATAATTTGAGAGTATAAAATATATTTCTTGAAAATTTAATGATAATATAGATATAGAAAAAAATATTCCCAACCTAAAAGAATAAATAAGATTAGCTTTACCTAAAAACATTCTTTTGGTATTTTGAGAACCCAATAGGGGAAAATAGAAAAAATATATAAATAACCTATAAATAATCAATTAAAACTAAAATATTTGTATTTTTTAAGTGGTAATATTAAATTTACCTAATTTATATTAATATGAATAATCCCGATTAAAAATGAAATATCAACATAAACCTTCAATCCATGTCAAGACAAGATTTATACACATTATAGCCACATGTGTAATAAATTTATGTATATTATATATTCATATAAAATTTTAATCAAACTTATCATTAAATATAATATCCATTCATAATTTCTAGCCACAAATTTATTTATAAGTCTCTACTAAAATCTATATTATTTGTGGAAACTATTTCATTTTTTAAAGCATGTTTAGTATATATTTATTTGTACATTCACATTTTTTTGGTCATATAATCACAAGACTAATAATTAGTTTATAACTATCATATATATTTTTTATATACACATTTAAAAAAAATCCATGTATGTCATTTGTGAAAAATGAATTATATCACTTCATGGAAGTGGAAGTCTGCACATATGCGTGGGTGATGCTTTCATTTTTCAATGAATTGTATAAGATGATGATAAATGATAATGTATATTTTTAGAAATAAAATTAAACCATATATATCATATATATTAATGAAATCCATCAATATAAAAATTCATGCAAGGTAGTGATAGAAAATAAATCACATTACATCATGAATATGGTAGTTTGTACATACACATGAGCAATTTTTCATTTTTCTATTGGTTTAATAAGAAATATATATTCATTATTAAATTTGGATAATAGTATTTCAGTATATTAATTATAACTATCTCCTTATATTATTATGTATACATTATATTTCATATAGGTGGAATATTAAATAATAATGTAATAAATTTATTAAGATTATTTCCTCTTCTTTGAGTATCTTTATTTTGAATAATAATTAGGATTTACGATAATATTTTGTGTTAACAGTACCAATAATAAGTGTATAAGAAATTTAGTATGATATTTGGGCAGTTATTACTTGATCTAAATTTATCAATGTGATAAATTAACAAAGAAAATGGTGTTCCTTTTTATATGTAATGGGAGTGACACCCTTATAATTTTTTAATGTTTTAAAATAATATAAAGAAATTTTCAAGGGTACATGGAAATAATGGAATTTTTTTTAAGATAAAATATTTAAATATTTAAATCCCCTCATAAAATCAATTTTAGAAAATATTTAAATATATTTTATGCATTATGTTTAATCTTAACCATCTCATTAACAATTTAAAACATTTACATGGGGATTAAAATTTAACACAATAATTATTCCTTAAATCCAAATTTGAAATTCGATTTATAATTTTTTTGGAATATATTACTTCTAAATACGGAATTTGTTTTACCAAATTCAATATATATTAGTGGTAAAAATGTTTTTTTCCAAAAAAGAAGAAAAACCACATCCAAAGTAGTTTATTTTTTTATAATAATAAAAAAAATTTATTCTCATCAATTTCCTAGTAAAATAAATGAGAATAATGATATAATATTATATTGAATATAATATCAAAAAAATTTATTAAAATCAGTCATAAATAATGATCAATTTACTTTATTAGGAAAAAAACATTATGCACAGAAAAATGGTTTTCGGAAAAATATAACTTTTTTACCATCAAATTATGTTTTCATTAATTCTAAGCAATTTATAACAAATGTATGAACGATAATTAATTCTTATTCATGTGTAATAAAGTTTCCCAAATTGATTAATATTAAAAATATAAGAAACTACAATTTAAGTAAAATATTTATAAAAAAATAATGGTTTTAATTAAAACAATGTTTCATATACATGAATTACTTTTTGATCATTAATTAAATTTTTTTAACTATTTTATAAATTTAATTACTTTAATTTTATCAATATAGGTTATTGATACGATTTATCAATAGTATTAAATTAAAAATAATGTATATTTCAACAAATAATTTCACATAATATTCTCTAATATCAATTGTATTTCCATAATTTCCATTATCCGTTTTTAACAAAATCATTTATTTTATCTACTATCTATTGATGTTATTAATTAAAAAATTTATAGTATTTATTTTTTTAATTAATTTCAATTTTTTTAAATATCAAAATCTATAAAAAACATAAAATTTATTATTGATAAAGATATTCTAGAATTTCTTGGTGTTATAATCGGTTATTAAAAAGGTCATAATTTGATTAAATACCACATTATTAGAGATGTGATTTGATAATATTGTCATCGTGAGGACGTAAAATAGAAATATCTATGAATAAACCAACATTAATGATCCTAATAATATTTTTGAGAATTTTGAATTATCCATCCTAGTCACATTGTTGGTAATTGACACAATATGTAGCCTCTAAGCCCTCTTCTTCTTAGATAGGTACTTCGGATACAATCAGATCAAGATAACTGTATAAATAAAAGAGGCCAATTCGTTAATGGAACCCCACTGGACAATTTTCTTCATGGTGATTCCATTTTGAATTTATAATGATATAGAAATCAATTAGTAGGCCATAAAACATATCTTCAAGTACCTCTTTATGATGATTATTTATTTCTATGTATATTATTTTATTGTTAAATCCAACCAATGAAAAAACCAAACTACGGATATACTCAATGGTTTTTAGAATAACATGTATACACACTCTTTAAATAAACCCATAAATGTGTGTATTTTCTGTTACTTATAGGAAATATTCCATATTTATTTTCTCATATAGAGACATTGATATGGGCTTATAAATGTTCAAGGACATCACTACAATACTTTCTCTAGGAAATATGTGGAATCTATAAGGATGTAATGGGATCTATGAATATATTTTGTATTTTTTCAATAGTATGGATAAAAAATTTAATTCAATTTATATGTTAATGAAGAAGGGAGTATTCTATAAATGGGGTGAAGAGTTATAGATCAAATTCAGTGAAATATAGTTGTATATTATACATCTTATAGTCATGATGCTAGCGGTATAAATGTAATTTTTGGTTATCTATATGAATTCCTAGGAATGACTCATCAATAATCTTCTATACAAAAGAAAAATATAAAAAAATTTATTTTTATTTGAAAAATTAGTCATGTGATTATGGAAATGGAATGAGATATTCTATAATTGAAAAAAATCACCTATCCTTGGTCTCTACACTTTTGATCTTGCATAACTATTTGTAGAATTATGATGTCTAATTAATATCAAGAAG
Organism: Viscum album; assembly: GCA_963277665.1. Lineage (NCBI taxonomy): Eukaryota > Viridiplantae > Streptophyta > Magnoliopsida > Santalales > Viscaceae > Viscum > Viscum album. The sequence continues at coordinate 1,140,279,671 of OY728164.1, read as the reverse complement.
TAAACCACTATTATAAACCCTAAATATTCCAAAGCGTACTAGATGATTGGAATGCTCGGAAGTGATCCCTAAATATTTCAAAATCAATGTATATCCAATAAAAATCCATTTAAGGGAATTATTTGGAAGATTTATATTATGTGTATCCAACCACTAAAGAATTTAACTTGGAATCCAACATCTATTATAATGATTTTTTTATATTGATGATGAATGATAATTTTTTATGATTATATTCTATGGTACCACATATATTTTAACCAAAATAATGCTTAAAAATCATATAATAATTGTTTTTCATTGATGTTTTTTATCTCTCTGTTAATCGACTTAATGTCGATATCATTACTTCTTATAAAAGTATTAAGAAATAATGAAAATAAATATAAATACCTCATTACTAGTATTTACTTGGAAGTCAAAATTGATGTTACACTTCTTTATGTGAAGGAATACTCTTGGTTGGTTATAAAGTCGATTGATGGAAAATACACTATCAAGAATGTAGAGCTCATCGCCATAATATAGAACTCTGGATAGTTGTTCTCACAATTTATTACTGATCCAAATTTTTTTCATTTCCCATAGTCTTGGAATTATTGACTAGATGACCTAGTGATAATGGTAACATCTCGTATAGGTCTAGTCCAAGATGACATGGTTATCCTCATGTAAATTCAATAAGTGATTTTACCCATGATTTATTATGAAATAATAAATGATGTTAATAATTATTATTCATTTTTATACATTGTGAGGCCTTCAAATTCCATCATTACAGAAGTAGAATCATATTGGACAACTCCATTGATCAATAATCTCTAACATATGAGTCCACCATCAAATCAATATGAGGATGAGTGGGTATACCCTTATGTAGGTAAATTGATTCTCAATGATTACATAAACAAAGATAAGGTTCTAAATAGACTATATTTGATAGGATATTTATTCATTTAAATAAAACAAATGAGATAACTTTTGTTTTTAATGAGGTATAAGTATAGACATGTGGGCACACCATTTAGTAGTTAGGTTCTCTCAGTAAATTCAAACAGTGGGATAAATTTAACACAATATACTTCATGATCACATAAAACTCAGTAATATGTTTCACATATTCTAGATTAACTCCCACCACATTTGAATTCTATGATAGTTTTAACGAACCATCGTGTTGGTTTCTATGGAATTCACTAAGAAGATCTGTAAATTATATATTCAAGAAAATTTTGTACATCATACCAATAAAATATATACATCACCATATAAACTTGGCTCATCACTATATAGTCAATCCACATCATGGGTCCATAATTCATAGTGTCTATATGAACATTCATGATTTCACTCATGGTTTTATATTTCATCTCATAGACTGAAAAATTTGTTCCCCTTAAGGAGGCATGGAAATGGTCCGTGATAATGTCTAGGAAATTACACACCATTACCTAGATTGGAATCCATTGCACCATTCATATTAAAAATAACTACTTTAAAATAATTTGAGTTGATAAAGTTATACAAAAAATAAATAATTTGGTCTAAACATACTTCATTCTATTAGGTGTTAATGAATTGATAGATTAAGGTTTTCAATAACGTCCCCACCAATATTGTACACAATATGTTGGACTAGAAAAATAATAATTGGTATAAAAATATATCTAAGGGACTCTAGTAATAAATTGAAATAACACTAACATATGACCAAACAACCCTTTTATCAATAATGTGTGAAAAATATGATGTGATTAACATTTGGGATTATCCCCCATCAATCTGAATAACCATCTATGACCAAATGAATCCCAAAAAAGGTTCCACGTATATATTTCAAAAAAATATTTCCTTGATGATAAAAATATCCATTAACTAAAAAACCTCTAGTTTGATTAGAATTTGGGTTCAAATCATTCAAAAATAACTTCCTCCTTTACTCACTCTTCCATCGTGACACTGTGATAACATTCTGAGCATTGATGGTACCTTCTAGGAAACTATCAAAGTTAGATCCCAAAGGGGGATCTCGCAACATTATCCATAAGTAAACATCCAATGGTGCCTATTTGTTTTATTACAATGGATTGGGATTACATAACACCCCTAAAAAATTTAATGGTTTACCTTAACATACTTTTTATAACCTTAATGTTAATTCTCAATGTCCTCACCATAGCACATAAAACAATAAAGTCAAAGTACAATCCATATTCCCTTAAACTACAAAACGCAAATTATTTTATTTAATGAACATAAACCGTATGATATGTAAGTCCATTGATAAATATATTAAACTATACACAATATGTACTCATTACATAACCCAAAATAGCATAACATATGGACGGAGCTACCTGACTGAAAACAATATAGAAAACCGTCCTCACCATATGACATTATACATCATGATAATAATCCTGTCTATATGTGATTAAAATACACAATATTTGGTCCTTGTTTCATGAAATTAAATTTCATATCCAAATTCATTCTATATTGTTATTAAATTATAGAACTAGGTAATTTCCCCCACTAGAGAGTGTAAAAACAATATTTTTGGTTTCATTCATACAGTACACCATATTCCCAAGAACTATGGGTGGATTTATTACCCCACAAGGGAAATATAGTGATACATGCATATCATATCTTGGGCCCAACCACTATTAACTTCATTCCAAATTAACTTTTTCTCGATAATCATTTCCCCCATCGATTTCCTCACATCACTTTATATTAATAAAATGCTCAACTAACGATATGGGGTTGACACTTGCATGTACTTAAATTACTATGTGATATACTAAATGCCCAAAAACCCACAACAAGAGTGTTAAGATACTCACGAACATTCCTTTTATGTTTAATTTCACATTTTGATCATTTATCTCTTTAAATCACCATCATCATCAATTTCAGAAGGGATTCCACTATAGTGATTGTATAATTATGCAATAAATATTCTCCCTTCAAGGGTTTAAAACATAAAGGATTCTGAAAAAAAAGACAAGTATCATTTTTGGATGACATGGTCAGTGGCCAAAACAAATTATTTCACTTCCTTTCAGGAAAATGTGGTAATTGAACCAGATTTTTTATGACATTGATAGTGGTTTTCATCAACCATATTTTCACCATCTTGCAATAAATATCTTTGAAGTGATGATTTACTTTTATCTACCTCTCCTTTTTTTGGTGTAACTCTACCAAACCTATTTTTATGCCCGTTATAAATCTATGCCTATATGTAATGGATGTAAGTCAAAATGGGTTATCATGATAGGCTTCCTTTTATAGGGTCATTGATCAGCCACTGAATGAGGCTAATATTCATTTTTGATATATATAATATTCATGTGATTTATTATTCATAAACAACATTTTAGTGGATTTTACACATTGAACATCATTTCACATTATGATTGTAATTCCCACTTAAAATGCACTATTACATGGTACAATTTTGAAACCCCTCTTAAAATAAAAAATTCCTTGATATTATTTTAATTTCATATTTTCAGGTCTCTCATTCTACATGTCAAAATTCATACATTTTAAGTATCCGATGATTCACAATAAAATATCACCAAAATCAGATTTCATGGAAACACATTCTGGGAAATGTAAACTAGAAAATAGCCCAATAAAGAGACTATTGAGGCCAGGATCCAACCCAATGACTCTCCAAATTTAAATTACGATATACGACATCATTGGAAAAATTTCATTATATAGAGGCCAAAGAGAATTCAAATTTTTGATTGGAGTTCCAGGAGGCCCAAGTTGGATATAATTTTCTATGCCAGATTCTACGGCCTAGAACCATTTTCCCCCATTTTACACATATCTTGTAAAACATAACCTATTTTCAGATGCAAAATTACAGATGGTTAGGGGAAATCTGAGTATGAATTTTTTTCCTCTATATTCCTCTCAAATAATTATATTAATACGTTATATGGGCACCTTGGTTCAGTGGATGCAAGCTAGATGCAATTTTGGGTCATTGGTGGAAAAGTCTCCTCTCCCTTACTTTACACCACCTTTGGCCTACCACCATTGATTGAGGAGACTTGGAAATATGGGGGATCGATCGAAGGCTCAAGAAAAAAAAATTTAAGCCAGTTGTTTTGGAGGATTTAATCTTTTGGGATGATTTCTTTCAGTGTAGTGTCATGCTGCCACATATCCATTGTAATATTATTCTTCATTTTTATGTTGTTCGAATCACCTTTTTTTTCAAAAACAATATTCATATTCTCTTATTATGTTCTCTTTATTATAAAATAGATACTATTTATTTATGGTGTAAATTAATTCATAACAAACATTGTGAAATTATTCACAAAATGGTGAAGTGATTATTTTCATTTTATTGTTTCTTACTTCATTAATTACTCCCTCATGAGTCTACTTCCCACTTCCATTGAAAAAATGGCATAAATAGATGTATAACCCACTTATGGGTAGATCCAAGGGAGTAGAAAGAGTCTATAATGGATATTATTTATCACTCCATTAATGTCTAATAACTTTTTTTAATTGAGATTTTTATTTGATGAATTTAAAACTTCTTAGTCCTTGTTAATTTTAAGGCCACATACATCAAGTGGTAATACATACATTTACCTTGTAACGATTATAAAATTGAATCTACAAGTTTATAGGTGATTATTATTATTTTCTATTAGTATAAAACTAGTATGTGTTGATGTTGTTTGATATTCATGAATAATAATTTATTGAAAATAAAAAATTTAAATCATTAAAAATGAATTTCATCCAATACACCCCTTATAATAACATAGGATCAACCCATATCATAATTTGATATTACTTCCTCCACATAGAGTTCGCTTAAACCTATCTAAAATCCACCAAATGTTGGAAACTTAAAATCCAAAATCATTCCATAGAATGTGCATGTCTATATGTTTCTTCTTAGGCGTTTGAGGAATCGAAAACCCAAGCTACTCTGTATTTGACCGCTTAACCTGAAAAACAAGGGAAAATTTTTGCAAGACCAAATTTTATAACTATTGACAGGGACCCATGTAAATCATCTCAAAACCCATTCTATTCAACCCCACATTTCTTTATATTCTAACCCAAATTATCTTTTCTTTTCCCTTTCTCAGTTTTTTTCTTTTGGCGCATGTCCAGCTACACCCATGACCAATCAAACCGTCTAGTTATAGTGGATAGTCATGGGGTTGGGAAGTTGAATACACCAAGGTAACTCATTTCATTAGATATTAATATTCCTAACACTCTAGAGTCAAAAATTAAGCACAATTCAATGGATGGTCTTCAAAGAATCCAACTCATAAATACGGGTGGGAACCAAAATGGAAATACAAATGAGGCAGCCGAAAACATTGGGAATGCAGTCGATAAAACCATGAATGACTAACTCACACCTTCTTGGACCAATACCCACTCATGCATTAAAAATAATTACCTAGGAGACTCCAAATATAGCAGTAATCCCTATGTCCTAAAATACGTTCCCACATTCCAAGGAATGGATTTCGAGATGACCTACCTTCATGTCAGGGGGTTCCATGACATTATAGAATCTCTGTGTCCCCCCACATCAACTAGAATCAGCTATGCTAAGGCTATTTTCTTTTTCAGTAAAGGATAGAGATAATAAATTTCTAAACAATTTGATACCATCATCCATTAACTCTTGGGACCAATTACAAATATAATTATACAAAAAATACATTCCCCACCACAAAACAATTTCATATAAAAAGAGCATCTAAAAGGTCTTTAAAATAGATGGAGAATCATTATATGAAACTTGTGAGAGGTTAAAAGAAACCCATGCCATAGTTCCACACCATGGTTTTTCTATTCCTGAACAGGTGATAATTTTCTATGAAGGGTTGGGCCCGGGGAACAATCAATTCAGTGACATGATGTGTATTAGGACCTTTAAAAAAATGCCCCAAATGATGCTTACGTGTATCTTGAATGCCTTGCTGGTCAAAACCAAATATAGAGAACATCACCTTATTCTAAAGAGACCCAAAGAACTAATGGAATGCATACAATTAGAGAATAAGAAATCCTTAGGGATAAACTCTCAGCACTGACTATGAAGCGTGAAGAGATAGACCTTAGGAAAGCCGTGAAATCCAAACTGTAAACCTGGTTTTCACAATTTGTGACAGATGTGACCAAAAAATAGAGAACTGCCCAACCATTCCATCCCTCAAGAATCTTCTTCTAGGAGGACCACTTGATAAATTCAATGCCTTAAAATTGCAACAACCCTAATACGAAAACACATTCTACCCATGGTGTAATGACCACCCAGGATTTCATTGGAAAGATAAAAAACATCATAGCCAACCACAAAGTCAAAAACCCTACCCTATAAAAAATTTCCAAACCAATAAAAATTCCAACCACAACATGTACAATACCAACATCCTCATGTACAATACACAAAACCCATAAAAACCCAATGTATACTCCAAGGATAAGCCATCTAACATAAGACCTTCCCTAGTCTGTCACTCTACCAATCGTCGAACAGATATGTAAAAAAATAGTGAAAATTTACTCAGAAGTCTCATCCATTAAACAAGAACTCCAAACCATAAAAACCAAGAAGGCACCCATTTATACTCATGTGGTACCATCCTAAACATTAAGGGGAGATTCAATTTGCATTAAAATATCTCATGAAAAACTAAAGGTTGTGATAGTTTTATGAAGTGGGAAATCAATTGAGAAACCTGAATGAATAATTAAAAATCCATCTGAAGATTAAAACTCTAATGAAAATTCATATGAACCACCTGATCAAACTGAAAAAACTGAAAACAATGTTAAATAAACAACACATAAAAAAACAATCCCACAACCTACACTAAATCCTCGACACATGAGGGGGGAAACCTAGCATGAAATGAGTGAAACATTGAGGGAAATATTCTCACATTTCAAGTAGAACATTCCACTCCTCGATGCCATTAAAGTCATTATTGAATAATCAATATACCTTAAGGACCTCTTCAAATTTAAAATGAAATTCTCACATAAGAACAAAGTCTTTATGGTAGAAAATTTTATCTCAACAATCCAAGGAACCCTTCCACCAATGTTGAAAGACAAATGATGACCTTACATAAATGTTAAACTCTGGGAGACCAATGTTGTCAAAGCCTTGTGAGACTTTTGTTCGAGTGTTAATCTCATTATATGTTCTGTGTACTTCCAGTTAGGTCTGGAATATATCTAACCCACATCTGACAGTCATCAACATTCTGATTGTAGTAGTAGGGTTACAAAGATAATTTTAATGGATGTTCTGGTAAAAGTAGAAAACTTTTTCTATCCTAATGACTAAATTGTCCTTCACAAAAATACAAACATGGGAAAAAAGTAACAAAACAATTAATCCTTGTACACCCCTTTCTTGAATCAATCAACTCTGTTATCCATGTCTAAAATGGGAACATGAGCATCACCTTTTGAAACTTGAGTCTTGACTTGAAAAAATATAATGAAAGCTCGCAAATAGGGGATAACGAGGATATTTATGAAGTAAACATGACATGAAGCATTGATAATGAGCCCTTAGAACATCATGGAATATTTGAGGAATGTTTAAGTCATTATGTGATTAATTTCCTTTTATTTACATGATGGATGATAATCTCCTATCCTAGAATCACATTCAGATTTATCCTATGAGGAAATCTTAAGACAAACAATTAGTGAAATATTTTAGGAAACCACACTCATGGAGACCACTCCAACTCCCTTCCTTAACACTGATCAAAACAATCAAGTAGATAAAACTTCTACACATAGAGAATAAACCCTATCTGAAACTAAAAAAAAGAAATTGATTTGTACCAATGTCCCAAATTTCTGCAGAAAATTTGAACCAACATAATCGTTAATTGAATCAACATTATTCTACACTTATGTATGCATTATTAGGAGAAAATGGAACACATCATATTTTTATTTATTCGTCTCTTCAAGCCGATCATTAGAGGATGCTTCTAGATGTCCTTAGAAAACACAAAAAATCTATTTGATGGACCCTGTCTGATATTCTAGGGATTAGCCAACTTATCAGGACTCAAAGGATTATTCTAGAATCTAATTTAATGATATGCCGTCAACATCAACAGCAAATCAATACTAATCTCATGGAAGTAGTGTGAAAATAAATTTGGAAATTATTATAAGGTGGTATCATATAACCCATTGCTGAGAGTGAGTGGCTCAGCCCAATCCTAGTTGTTCAAAAAAAGGTTTCAATTGTAGTGATAACCAATAAGGATGGAGAGATTCCTCAAACAAGAGAGAGAAGTTGTTTGAGAGTCTGGACCTAATATAATAAAGAAAACTCATTTGACAATAAGGACTATTTCTCCTAAACATTCATTGACCAATTCCTTGAGTGAGTAACAGGACACGCCTTCTTCATTATCATAGATGGGTACTTTGGGTATAATAAAATTTAGGTCCCCCTATAGGATCAAGTGATGACTACATTCACATATCCATTCAGCACAATTGCTTAAAAAAACATTCCTTTCAGGTTATGAAATGGTTGTGGAACAGTCCATCATCGCAAGATGGGAATCTTCTTAGACATGGTAGAGGATTTTCTAGATGCCTTCATGGATGACTTCTCTATTTTTGTGGATACATTTGAGGGATGTTTCAGGAATGTGGAGATAGTCTTTCCAGAATGTGATGAAAATAATCTAGTCCTAATCTAGGAAAAAATCCATTTCATGGTTAAAGAGGGACTATTCATTGGCTATATATTCTCGATTAGGTGGATTGAAGTTGACAAAGACAAGTATTAAGTCATTCGTCACCTTCCATCACCCAAAACTATCACGGATGTGATATCTTTATTAGGAAATTTTGGTTTCTATAGATGTTTTATTAGGAATTTCAGCTATATTTCTCGACCACTTTATTCTCTATTGGTGAAAGACGCTCCATTTTTTATGGACATAATGCTATGAGGAATCATTATATACACTCAATTAAGATCTTATCTCCCCACCTATCATCCAATCTCTAAATTATAAACATACTTTTGAGCTCATGTGTGATGCAAGTGACATTGTTGTAGGAGAATTCTTTGGAAAATGATGTGTGAAAAATCCATGTTTTATTGATTATAGAAGAAAATATTTAAATGATGAACTAACCAACTACACCACCAATGATAAGGAGTTACATGATATTGTGTTTTCCATAGAAAATATTAGGTCATATCTCTTAGGATCCCCTATCACTATGTTCATTTAACTTTTTTCACTAAAATTCCTTTTCCAAAATCAACATTATAATGCTAGAATAATAGGGTGGGTCCTTCTATTATAATAATTTGACCTCAAAATCATGGATTAAAATGGTTATGAAAATTTTTTAACTGATCATCTATCTAGGATGGAATTAAAATGCAACTCAAATCATGTTTCTATGTTTGATTCATTTTCAAATGATCACCTCTATCTAGTGAGTGAATGCACATGGTATTCTGGCATAGCCAATTTCTTATTTATAGGTGTCATTCCTAAATTATTAGGGACTCATGCTCAAAATAAATACATTATAATTTTAGGAACTATGTGTTTGATGATCCATACCTCTATAAGTTCTACCCTAACCAAGTCATTCAGTGGTGTGTCCCAGAATCTGAACAAGTGTCTATCCTTAAATTATGTCATAGTAAGGCATATGGAGGTCACTTTACCTCTAATAAAACATCAGATAAGGTGGATAATTATGGTATCATCTATCCCACCCTCTAAAGGGAATCCTACACATTTTTTCAATGATTTCCTAGTTGTCAACAAGTTGGTTTCATCCCAAGAATGAATCAAATTCCACTCACTCCCATCTTAGTGATTGAAATATTTGACTTCTGGGGAATCAATTTCATGGGTGCCATCCCAAACTCGAGGGGATATTTTTACATACTTTTAGATATCCAATATTTATGAAAATAGGTTGAGTCCATTCCTAAAAAATCCAATGATCTTGAAACTATTATTAGATTTCGCAAGGAAAACATACTCTCTAGATTTGTAATTCATATGGCTATCATTAGGGATCGTGGAAATAATTTTTGCAATAATCCATTATCAACACTTAAGAAAAAAGTATGGAATTTCTCACAATGTTTCCCCTTCTTACCACAAATAGAACAATGGTCAAGTTGAGTTTTCCAATTTAGAAACCAAAAAAAATCTTGATTAAATGGTTAATAAATCATGGAACCATTGGTCAAGAAAACTCTTAGATTCTCTTTGGTCATATAGAACCACATATAAAATCATTTTAGGAATGACCCCATATAGGTTGGTTTATGGAAAATAAATCCATTTTCTAGTGAAGATTGAACATATGGGTTTTTGGGGAATTATGTAAATTAATTATTACCTCTCATTAGACAAACCAAAAAACAAATTTAGATCCTAATGAACATTAGGAACATAGGATAGGTGAATTTGAAAATTTAAGGATAAATAAACCTAGAGTTTTAGTATACCAATCTCGAAATCATAAAACCAAACACATTATTCTGGGTAAAACTATTCTTTTTAATAGATCTAAACATCATTTACACTCAGAAAGTTTAGGTCCAGATGGTCATGTCCATACATAGATCATAAGGTGTACCCCCATGGAGCTGTAGAAATTCATGATCCCACTAATTGAAAACCATTATATATAATATTAATAGAGTTAAACAATTCATTGAACAATTCCAACCACATGACGTTGATTATGACATGTGTAAACCAAACATATATAATTAAAATAATTAAAAAATTAGAGGCCTATGTCGAGCAAGTGACGCTAAACAAAAGCGTTTCACGAAAGGAAACCCGAGGTTTTCATTTTTCTAATATTTTTGTATAATATTAATTTTTCAAATAGGATTAATTAATTTGTTTTATTAATTATCACTGTATATTATAGTACCATATAATATTGACATGTTATTATATTATGAGTATGGATGGGTATGAATAGGGAGCACCATATTCATCTGTTTCACGTGGTGTGATCCTTGTGTAATACCTAACCCTGAAATTTAACAAGAAGACGATGTATCATCAGTTTATTTTTATTTTTATGTGTTTTTATATTAATATATATATAATATAAAAATTAAAAGGACACATCGTAGGTCATGGGGAAAACTCCTTCACAACCGGTGAATACATGGGGACTCGAACCTGGGAACAAAGGGAGACAGGGGCACGCACTTTCCACTGACCTATGGCTTATTGTGCTTTCTTATTCTATAATTTTTTATATATATACACATTTTTGACTTATATATATAAATTTATATTATTTTAATTTTTATGTGATACTAGAATTAGTCATTGGTATTCCATAATAAATATTTATGTTTTTGTTTATCTTTTTGTATTATTAATTGAGGGATCATCTCGAGGATTCCATGGTTTCTAATTTAGTCAGTGAGTGAGAAGAATAGGAAATTGAGTTCATAGAGATTTATAGGGAAATCAACTATATCCATAACAGCCAAAATATTCTACCATCATCCACTAGGAGTCCATGAGTATCATAGAGATCAAAGGAATTTTCATGAACATCATGAACATTATGTTCAAAAAAAATGTGAATCTGTTCCATGATTATTTATTAAAATTCATTTTAGAAATCCTCCCTTATACCTTAACCCCTTATAAATTTTCGTTTCTTCAAACAATGGGGAAAGTTTTATATTATTTTGGGGGAGCGATGAAATAAAAAAATTGATTACGTGTAAAAAAAATGATTTGAAATTTTTTTCCGTAATAGATAGAATTGTTACTTTAACCATGAACATGATAATACACATTCAAACATTAAAATTGAATATCCAATAATTTATCATACCCTGATTTTGATTTTAATCCATGTATAATTTCATGAGAATAGGTATTGGAAAGTGTGGTTTTCTAATGTGATATTTAATAGTTTACATTTTAATACAAATAAAAAAATCACAATGCACATCCTATAGATTGAGGGGTATTAGTTTGTGTTCATGGGGTCCCACAAATAAATATCATAGGTTTTGTGATTATTTTAGTTTTATTATGAGTATTAAGAAAATCAAATTCAATTTTTAAATGAAAACAATAAATTTCTTGTAGGGAAATGAAATGACATAATTTGTGGATTTCCGCACTTGGGGATCATGAATCTATACATTTCTAGCACAGAGTTAGTAATTTTATCTATATTTGTGGCAATTTGACATTTTTTTTACTGAGTTAACTCGATATGATTCATGAGTATGTGAATTTCACTTGGTTCCCTAAGGTCTCTAATCCTAGGAGTCATCGGCTATGTATCGCTACATGGGTTGACTCTTTTGAGTCTAATTTCAGTTTCCAAGGATAAATTTCAGAAAGAAAATATTTATAAAAATATTAATACTCATCTTAATATTGAAATTTTATTCCACCTAGTGCTTCCATCATTTCTCCATTGAATAAAATGAACCCCTATGTCTATTGTGATACAGAACACATCATCATGCTTAATTGATATTGGATAAAATATGGTGATGAATTTGAACAGAGGAATGGTCTTGGTAATGGGATATTCTTATGAAACTATCTTGTATTAAATTATTGTGATGGGTTTTATGATTGTTTCGTATAAGGTTTCTTGGTTATTAATGTGAATTAAAACGTTATGGGAAAACAAAATTCGAATTTCTTATTGTTTAGATACATTTTTCTCAGGACTAGAAAAACTCAAGTTGGGGGGTGTGATTATCCCCTAAATGAAGATAATATTAATTATAAATATATAAAATATTAATGTTCTTTTTTATTCATAAACACAATTTTAGTTCATTTTACACTTTGAACACCATTTCACATTATGATTGTAATTCCCCCTTAAAATGCACTATTACATGGTACAATTTTGAATCACCTTCTAAAATACAAAATGGCATTGATTTTATTTTAATATTTTATATTCATGTATCTCATAAAGAAATAAAAAAATTCATACTTTTTAAGTATCTGGTTATTCACATTGGAAGACCACCAAAATGAGCATTCATGGAAACACATTCTGGAAAAAGTAAACTGGACAATAGCCCAATAAAGAGACTATAGAGGCCAAGATACAAGCCCAATAACTCATAAAATTAAAATTTATTTTGAGGAAATAATGGGTAAAATTTCATTCGACAGTTTCCAAATCAAATTGGGATGTTTGAATGGAGTTCAAAGCATCCAAAGTTGAATATAAATTTCTGGTCCAGATTCTGATGTCCCAAAAAACTGCTCGCCATTTTACACATATCTAGTAATTGATAAACTATTTGGGGATGAAACCTTATATACGGTTATGGGAAATCTATATATCCATTTTTATTCTATGTACAATCCAATTAGTCCATCTAGAAGGTCATATAGGCACCTCTATTCAGTAGCTTCAAGAAGGATGCATCTTTGGGTTAAGGGTGGAAATGTCTCCTATCACATACTTTACACCACCCTAGGCCTACCAACATTAATTGAGGAGACATGGACATATGGGGGCTCTACCAAAGACTCTAAAAATGCATATTTAAGGTAGTGGTGTTTGAGGATTTAATCATCTTGGATGTCTTCTTTCAGTGTGGTGTTATTCTACCACTTTTCCTTTGTAATGTTATAATTTCATTTGTATGTTTTTAAAATCACCTGAGTTTTCAATAAAAAATCTGCATCTTCTATTATTATGTTCTTATTATTATCAAATTTATACCATTTATTTATGGTTTTAATTTATTCATACAAAACCTTGTGAAATTATTCACACAATGGTGGAGTGATTGTTTTCTTTTTATTGTTTTTTTACATCTTATATTCGTCCCTCGTGAGTCCACATCCTGCTTCCATTTAAACCATAGAATCAATGGAGGGCTAACCCACTTATGGGTTGATATAAGGGAGTATCAAGGCTTTGGATTGGATGTTATTTATCACCCCATTAATGTCTAATAACTTCTTTTAATTAAGATTTTTATTAGGTGATTTGAAAAAAACTTCATCCTTGTTGATTTTAAGGCCACATACTTATAGTGATAATATTAACCTTTACATTGGAGTGCTCATAAATTTTAGCCTCTATGTGTATAAGTGATTAGTATTATGGTTTCTTGGTATAAAACTAGCAAGTGATGATTTTTTTGATATTGTTGAATAAACCCATCTCGAATATAGGAAGTTTAAATCATTCAAATAAAATTTCAACCAATCCACAACTTTTAATAACCTATGATTAACCCTTCACATAATTGGATTTCACATATGACATGTAGTGTATGCATAAACCTATCTAAAATCAGCCCAATTCTTACCACTTAGTTTCCAAAATCAATCCTTACAATTTGTATGTCTATAGGTTTCTTTTTAAGTAAATGAGGAATCAAAAACCCATCTACTCTACATTTGACTGCTTAACCCAAAAAACTAGGGTAAATTTGGGTGAGACCATTCATTTTTTCTTATTTATGTAATATCCTGATTTTGAATCATATATCACTTTTGTGTTTCCTAGGGTGACTTGTGTGATATCCTATTTTCCCTTTTTTACACACTAATCATGTCCCTCATTAGCTTAAGAGTTTTAATGTTTTACTTATATACATGATCACACCACAACTATCTTACAAAAATGTATTCCTTATTTAGTTCTATTTTTATTAATTTATAATTCATAACCCCCTTTTGTTATAACAACAAGAATTTAAATTATAATGATCATTATGTTCATCCTATAATACTATAAACTAAATTTCATATCCCAATTTAATCAATAATGAATGATGCTAAACTATTTAGAAATTACCATTTATTTTGAGAAGTAATACATGAGACTGAACAATGAATTTCTCCCTTTCTAATGTTATCTGTGTAGAACTAGACTCTCAAATTATATCGGTCTTCTATTTTCCCATATAAATTTGAAAGAATTAATTTTCATCTATACTATATAGAATTAAATTTCATGTTAAAAATCATTTTAATATGACATTAAACTACCAAGTTTAGTCCCTTCACCCACATGAATTTAATCTATGTGATGTTGTGGATAATTTTTTGATTGGATTACCCCATTGCAGTGTTGGTCCTCAAATAACAAAATCTTGAATAACGCATGGATTCATTCCCATTTAATGAGATATGTATTAATGTATATATATCCATGTATAATATAATCCAAGGAATTCATGTCCACTCACCCTTTACCCATAGATATTATATCTTTACCAAACTGTATTAGGATTTAATCATCCCTTCATCACTATGTAAATGATTCAGTCCATCCACCATCTAAACATATTTTCAAATTTTTGCAATTATTTTCACTCTCTATAACTACATGTAGATTGAGTCCTATTTTATAGGATATATAATGAATCCCAATTTTCATATCTTGGGAAAATTCATAGATCTATCATAGCCTCTGTATCATCGTTATGATTGATTCCCATTTCATGATCTCCCTTTAAATTAGTATATTGAGGGATCCCCATGCAAAAAGTGATACATTATAAGATACATGACCTAAAAATTCATTCATTCAGTCTTAAAATCATGAACATAAACTATATAAAGTTACCCCTAATATGTTTCTCATACATCCTGTATTTTCCACAACACAATGTGTTATCTCCATCTCATGCTACTTTGAGTTTACATGTCACCCCAATCTCTATTTCATTAAATCTAAATGCATGATCCCTATTTTTAATTTCATAGCCTTAAACTATGAATAACCCTAATATATGGTGTATGACCTTAGATCATAGAAAATAATTATTCATAGTTTTATAACCTTAAAAAGAATGTTCTTTTGTTAAGGAATCAAACCCTTAAACCATGTATTGTTCTCATTATATTTACCAATATATTTATTCATCATTTCAATTTACATTTGGGATTTTCATAACATGTACTATATATACTGATTCAACCCTTTATCTTATTTAAACGACCTTAAATTGTTAATCCACAATACTTAAATTATGTCCTTAAGTAGATTGCATATATCATAGATGTTATATATACCCACATTTGTATTTCAAGATCACATTGGGTTTGGTGATTTTGTGGTGGAATTTAGGCTACTATAACCCCATTTGGATAGGGACGTAGGACCTGAGGATAGTATAAAAACATGTTATTAGATTTTTAATCATAAAATAATACCCCCTTTTGGAATATTCTTTATAACCGTAAAAAGTAGTATCCTTTATGTCTAAAATTAATTACCTTAAACCGTAAGATCATTTTTTATCTATGTTGTTTAACCTAAAGTAATTTATTCCCCATTTATTTGAGAAAGATGAAATTGTACTATTTTCTTTTCCCTAAATATTTTCAATCACATTAATATCCAAATTCACATAATGTTTTACTTTACCTTATTATTAATAGATAATATATACTTCCGCTTAATCAAGTATGATTAAACTACATATCATTATCACCATTGGTCTAGGTTGCATGACATCAAAATGAACATACCTTAGTCTAACAATCATTACCTTATAATTTTATGTATGCATTAGAGATCATATATATCATCATTTAGAATCCCTCCTCATGTTTTTTAGCCTTAGCATTTTTGTGTATACCAGCTCATTCTTTTTTGTTTGAGCACCATGAAATTAAGATGATAACATCTATGGACTATGATATGAGTCCTAAAACTCTCATCAGTATGATCTATGATTCATGAACATATAATGAGAATCACTAAAAACCACATATGTTTCTATTGAGACATGAATGACAATTTTACCAATTTCTAAGACTCCTGTGAGTTTAGAGCATTATTTGACTTGGTGCACATCATCGATATATCCAATGCATGGGGTGGGGCAACACTATTCACATATCATACAAGGACCATCTATCATTCACCTCTAGAAACATTTTTTATAGAGTTTGCATCCCCATATTGATCAATATCCAAACGAATCACCCATATTGAACACATAATGCTCCAAAGACCCAAACATTGGTTTCCACATTCATAATGATATGGAGTGGATTCCATGTTAACAACATTTTTATCAATAACTCTTATTCTCTATGTTAACCTACATTATGATTAATACATTAAAATTAATTATTTTCTATAATCCCCTCTGGCTAAAAATTGTTCTTAGTACACTTTATGTAACCCTCTAATTCCTTTTATAATTTTAGATGGGTGTACATACCCTCTAGAATTTTTCCCACCTTGAATCCACATTTAATAGGATTTTAAGTAGTAGTTATAGTGTTCCAGTAATAACCATTCCACCCCCACATTACACTCTTTTCTAACATGGGTATCCTTATATTTTATTTCTTTTACCACAATAATAATGACCCACATGAGTTTTTGGATTTTTAAAGATTTTACTTATTAACATGTTTGAGAATTATCCTTCTAATCCTCATTAAATGAAATTAAAATAAATAATTAATGCTCTTGTTATTGGAATTTTCACTATGTGGTACTATCCCTGTTGCATGAAATTGAATTTTAAGATATCTTATTCCTTAATTAAAAGGTAAAACTTTTTGTGGCATCAATATCATACCATTACCAACATTCTATGATTTTTATCCACTATACCCAAAAATAGCTACATATGTCTTGTTTCCGATTTTATTGGTTACATAGTGTAATATGATTGATTTATTATGGACCCATCAATAAACTCCATCATATTATGTATTGGAACGTCGGTTTTTATTTCAATGTAGGTTGAGACACCATCCTTGGTAAGAATTAATATAGAGTTTATGTCCAAGAATGAGATCCTAATCCCTACATTACATTTTTCAATGTTTAGAATTAGTGATTGGGCTATACAATTCATGTATCTTGTTCATTCATTCACACTAAATCATAATCAATTTTACTATTGATGATATTTATTTACACTTAGGAATATCATGATCAATATAGTACAAGATTAATCACAATAAATTAGAATCAAAACATTATTACTTAATACATGAATACAAAAGCAATGTACCCAATGTCATATGCATCATGATCTTAAAATATGTCCACTAGCTAATTAGGTTGTCTAAAGGATTCGTAGGATGTAATATCTCATCACATTCAACAATCCCCAATTACCTTTTGGTAAAAAACACAATTTTTTATAGTTTCATGAACATAAATGGTGCACCCCTATGGTCCAATTTATGAAACCTTAATGTACTAGACCCTATTAGTCAATTCTATGTGTTATTAAATTCAGAATCCTAGGGGATCACAATTTTCATATTCAAAGTAAATGTTTAATCCTATTACTACCATATCTCACACTAAATAGTAACTATTATATAGCTCAAGGGAAGGCTTTATGTCCATTTTCAAGTTAATCACATTGATAAGTTCTTTGTATGACATCATATACCAAGTGTTTTCAAAAATATTCTTAATATTACTTGTCTTTCAAAATAATAGTTAGTCATCCTTGTATGGATTAACATCCACTCTCATTTCCCCGATAGATACCTTGTGCTGAAGGAATAGTGATCTAAAGGCCCATATTCTGTCTAGGGTTGTATAGAACCGAAAAATCCGAGGATTTTTTTTAATTCATGGGAGTTTTAGGTGTCCGATGTTTCTGAAGACACCAGATTCCGAGGCCCGGTGTGCCGAGAATAAATTTACTAATGTTTTTATTGGGTATGTTTAGTAAACGTATGAGTGGGATTTTATAGCTTTTGAAATGGTGCTTGGAATTGAAATCTAAGGGCATTGTTGTACCCACAGTGCCGGTAATCGCTTAAGGAGACCATTATCGCAGTTGCGTTCTGATGTGAGTGGAAGATGATTTTTGAGTTTTTTATTTGAATTGAATAAAAATAAAGAGTTTACTTAATTTTTATGTGTGGTAGTTAAAACCTCCAAGGGGAGGTTAGTGGTGGGGTCACCCACACATAACCTCCTTAAGGATGATGTTATAAGGCGGGTCCCACAAGAACATCAAACCCCCATAAACCCTATTTATCCCTTAGTACTCCCAATATATTGTGGAATATCTTCACCTTCTCCAAAAAGGTTCCAACACACCTAATGTTTAATTAATGACTACAATTAATTATATTTTTTAAAATTTATTAATTCTTTTTGGAATGCATGTCAATAATAAAATAATAGAAGAGATGTTATTTTATTTTGGTTGGTGATTCTATTTGGTGGAAATTTGGAGAACACATAGAAGAAAATCATCCACTACAGACGAAGAACACTCCACATCTCTGAAGAATGATGAACATCATCCTCGATCTTCAACCAAGATAAAAGATAAGGCGTTGTCCGTGATGAATGCTGATGACGCTTCTTCCACAGTTTCCTACCAGGGACGTTTTCCAACGTCACTTTTCTATGGCTTCATCAACATATCGATTTCTGATCTTTTTTCCAACAACATTAACTAACGGAAAATACGAGGTAGGGGTTTGTTTTGATTAAATTAAATCCTCATTAATTATCGATTATTATGGTTCGACATTGAACAATTGTTATCACTTAATGCAGAGGGCGTGGGAAAATCAAACACGGCGCGACATCCCTCAGTTGGTTCTTGTTTGGTTGTTGTCAGAGGCGGAGCTGGAATGGGCGTGGTGCCACCACACCGCACTGGAGAAGAACTGCGGTGACGAGGGCTGCGTCGAACGAAAGAGTTGTGGCACTGTCGCGCTGCACCAGAGAGAAACCATGACCGAGAGGGTCACAGCGGATGAAGAAGCACTGCGTCATCACTCTGTGTAGTGGATATGAAGGCCCTATACACTTTGGGCCATGGTGGCGGTTGCACAGCGCCATTGCGTCGCACAGAGGGAAGGAGGACCACTGCGCCATCGTGCCGCGGTGGAGTAGAAGTGGCGGGCGGGCGGGCTAGCCGTCGTGGAGCCGGTCAAGAGAGATCACTCGGGTCCCGCTGCTCTTTAACCAGAGCAATGCGCTGGTTCCATTTCATCAAACCTAGTGGGGGAGCGTAACCACCTCCCATGTGTGGCCATCTGGGCTGCCATTCGGTCGGGCCTCCAGAGGCCAGGCCGCAATGGGCCGGGCCGCCATGGCTGAGCCACTACTGGCCGGGCCACCCTTCGGTCGGGCCACCGTGGGCCGGGATGCCCCTCGTGTCTGGACGCACCTTCGGTTCGGTCCACACCTTTGGTTCAGGACACCACTCGAGCCGGGCCAACCACTCAGGTCGAGCCACACCCACGGACCGGCTCGGACTAGACCCAGACCTGCTATGGCCATTTACATCTTTTTGCCTGTATCTTGGGCTATGAGTTTCTGATCGACATAACATCTGCGGCGATGGAATTATTGGAGAGGGATGATTCTTTTGGAATACTCCACTTGAGGTTCAGATGCAGTTGGGGTACGGTCCTATTGGTTTTAGCCTAAAACAAATCGGGCCCCAGGAACTGAAACACCAATAACTCACAGACCAGGCATCCTATTGATGTGTCGTCTATCACATTGGATTCCTTATGAAAATACATAACTAAGGGATACATAAACTCGAGACTTTGTGGTAGTTGATGTATCAATAGTTTTCTCAAGGAGAGGACCCTCCCAGAATTGACCATGCTGTGTGCTGGAATCCTATGGCTGGCTGCGACTGAGATGATAGGATCCTCTGTGGGTTTGATAGTGACAATACTGTACCTGGATCCATTGTGGGTTTGATTACAATAACATCGGTACTAGGATCCTCTGTGGGTTTGATGCTAGTGTCTTTTGTACTGGGATCCCTTGTCGGTTTGACACTGATGACATCTGTACCAGGATCCTCTATGGGTTCGACAGTGCTGATATTATTCCATGATTCTACATGGGTTCGACAGAGGAGACGATTCAAAGGCTACATATAATCATCTATACCTCTCTTCATGAGTTTTATAAATGTGTGAACTTAGTCTTGTATTTCAATCATTTTCATCGAGGTGATTGACTTTACTTCTTTTGTTGAATGGGTTATTCTTGGGATCGAGTGTTGGAGTCGGACTATGTTTGGTAACTTAGGTATATGTATTTCCACATACATTAGTAGGGATGGTTGATACATCGTGATTGTATCATAGTACTGTATTTTATCTTTAGTGGATTCTGGGAGACCTTCTGGGGACTCAGGGTACCATACTGAGTATTGTTATACTCACCCATGAAACGACATCGCCATCACCTTTTTGTGTTCTGTGCAGATGCCAGTCAGCAATGATTGAGGCTGAGGGTGAAGGATGGGAGTATTCTCAGAGCTAGACTAGACTGGACGTACCTCAGGGACATGCTTTTCAAGTTCTGTACATACCCTTCAGGTAGGATTCCCCTATGGAAGATCTTGGAGAAGTTTTCCCTTTTTACTTGTACTTGTACTTGTTTTTCAGTTGTGTTTGTATACTGGCACCCTTAATTTCAGAAATCATTTCTTTTTTATTTTAGTACATGTTTTTTCTACTACTTGTGTTCAGAAGGTGAGTGTTACAGGATTTAAGTCAATGACTTCCCTTTTATATGTGATTTTTCTTGGGTTCTAGTCGCTAGCCCCTGGCATATAGAAGGCGGGCCTGGGGTAGTCATGGCACGGTCCCTGAGGATGGGTCATGAAAAATTGGTATCAGAGGAGTTGATTCGACCGTATAACATGGAATATTAATTTTAAAAAAAATAGTTTTATCTATTTTTGATGAGGTTATTAGTTTAGGGAAACATATGTTGGTGTGGCGGCTGCCGTAGCTATACACTAGGACTCTAACTTCTGATTTTCAACTCAGTGCACGAAAACATTGATTTTTTGTGTGTTTCCATTGAAATTTTTTCTTCATTATTACATTGAGTCAGCCCACCAGGTATACTATTTTATCTGTGGCTCACCTGTTACTTTTCAGGATGGCCCCACAAAGGCAGCCACCTAGGGTTTTAAGTTTCATACGATATGGTAGCCTACCGAGAGATGAGGCCTAGGTGTAGAGCCCCATAATAGCGTAGGTACCCACTGTGAAAACGATACCACCAGCTCCAGTATCAGAGAGTGCACACCACATGAGTGCATTTCATGAGTTCGAGCAGTAGAGGCCGCCATGGTTCTGGAGGAGATGGAACCACATGCACCTAAGGATTGTCTGGAAGCTATAGTGAGAGTTGTCAGATTGATAGAGACACGAGCCGACCTCATGGGGATCCTAACCACGTGTCTCCTTCATGAAACAACAGGCAGATGGTGAATCCTGATTCTCTAGGTGAATGATGATTCATCATTACTCTAGGCAGACTTTGAGAGTCTCTTCCAGTCAGAGTTTGTTCCAGCCACCCTTCATGCAGTGCGGATACAGGAGTTTCTGCATCTACAGCAGGGTATCTTGACAATAGCTCAGTACTCAGTGAGGTTAACTGACCTCTTGTGATACTCCACAGATATAGTGCGGGACTCATTATTCATGGCCTGGAATTTCTTGCGGGGACTCAGGAATGATAGTAGGGCTTCGATGATCTCCCTCAACATCCTGATGCTGGCGGGGGTACTAGAGATAGACCTTCTTATGGATAGTTTTCTTACTGATCAGACACCAGCATCGAGACCCACCTAGGGCGAGACATAAAGGAGACTTCTACATCTGACAATAGAACGATGTCACTAAGGTCCATGTGGACCAGGCTATCAGGTGGACGACTCTAGGATACAGGTTTGGTTGTGCAGGGCACACGAGACAGAGCTGGCCATACGAGGAGCAGGAAGTGCTATGCATGAGGCGAGCAGAGTCATATGGCTTGTGACTTCCTGACCTGCCATGCAGATGAGTAGAAGATAGTAGAGGGACCTCCCAGGCAGAGGGAGAGGTTCGACTATGGTTGTCTGCAAAGTGAATGCAGAAATGGAAGAGTTGATGGATGAGCAGTAGGTGGTGGAAGAAGTTTCGAGGACCAACCACCACCACAACCAGGAGGTCCACCCCGACCACAGGAAGATAAAAGAAAGGGGAGAGCTCAGCTCCAAGCAGTCAAGGCCTACGACCATTGTGCACCTAATATGTTTTGAGGTACTACCTATGTCTATTACACCCTTGTTGTAGTACATATAGGCTTAGGTGCGAGTCATTATTTTATTGTTGATTCCCTCGTTCGGAGCTCAGAAATTCCGATAGTGACGTCAGCTTGATCCTTACGACTAGAGACTTCTACGGGAGCAGACTCGATGATTACGCACTGGTTCCGGCAGGGTGAGATTACTATGGGTGGTGATATATTCGGCTAGGATATCCTCGTAGCGGCGTTAAGGCCTTACGATGTCATCTTGGGTATGGAATAGATATCCATAGTTCATGCTCAGATTGATTTAATTAGGCTGAAAGTGCGGTTTGTCCGTGAGAATCAGATGTGTTTTACCTTCACCGACAAGAAGAGATCCTTTTTAGTGCAGGATAGACTTACCAAGAGGAGGTGGAAGCCAATCACACATCAGTTGGCTAGTCTCATTCTCGAAGAGGATGATGTGTAGAGTCTGAGTTTTCCTATTGTGGGGGATCAGTACGCAGATGATTTCTCTGGAGATGTTCCAGGACTACCTCATCGCAAAAAGGTGGACTTCTATATTGACATGTACCCTGGGACGACACTGATATCTACTCTAGCATATCGTATGGATCCTTCCATGAAATGTGAGCTGCGGGAAAACTGGAGGACTTGTAGGGGATAAGATTTATCCGACCTAGTGTTTCACTATGGGCATTCCCAATTTTGTTCGCCAAGAAAGAAGATGGGATCTTGTGTCTGTTTGTTTATTATCGTTGCCTGAATCAAGCGACCGTGAAGAACATGTATCCACTCCCAAGGAATGACAACCTCTTTGATCAGCTCAAGGGATCACGATGGTTCTCGAAGATAGACCTTAGCTCACGCTATCACTAGCTCATATTTCGAGACAAGAATGTGCAGAAGACAGACTTCAGGTGTCATTATGGCCCCCACAAGATCATGGTTATTCCCTTTAGTGTATCCAAACCACCAGTAGTGTTCATGATCCACATGAACAGGATCTTCCAGCCTTACTATGATTTTTTTCTCGTATTCTTCATCAATGACATACTGATCTACTCGACTACTGAGGGAAAGGACACCTACCATTTTCGGTTGTACTAGACACACTCTGAGAGAACCATCTATATGGTAAGCTCTCGAAGTGCCAGTTCTGGATCCAAGATGTACACTTATTGGGACATGTCATCTCGGAGGCTCAAGTTTCAGTGGATCCAGCGAAGATTGAGGTAGTACTTTTTTGGGACCACCCTGGCGTGTGACGGAGGTGAGGAGTTTTCTGGGGCTGGATGGGTAATATCAGTGGTTTGTACTAGATTTCCCTAGAGTTGTAGTACCACTTTCAGCATTGGCGAAGAAATGGAAACCCTTCATGTGTTCATAGAGATGCCAGTTGTTCTTTTAAGAGCTGAGGTAGAGGTTGACAATTACTCCCATCCTGAGGCTACTAGAAGTGGGCATTGGGTATGTAGAATACTGCGACACATCAGGGATCAGACTCGGGTGTGTCCTGATGGAGGAGTGAGCAGTGATCGTGTATGGTTCTCGGAATTTGAGACAGCACAAGAAGAACTATGATACCCATGACCTGGAGTTAGCATTATTGGTCATCGCCTTGAAGATGTGGCAACACTATCTTATGGGAGAACACTTAATAATCTACTCTAACCACCAGAGTCTCAGGTATATCTTCTCTTAGAAATAACTGAATCTGATACATATGTGATTGCTTGAGTTCCTATTGGAATATGACTTCTAGATAGTCTATACTCCTTGGAAGGGGAACTTTGTAGAAGATACTCTCAACAGGAGATCAGTCATTCATCTATTAAGATAGGCGACAAAGCAGCTAGCTACGTTGAAGACATCATTTTTGGATAGAGATGGAGCAGCCTTTCTCAAGTATATCATAGTCACTCCTCCACTTATTCAGTGAGTCAGGGAGAAACAATGTGGGGACATTGATTGTGAGATGTTATGTGCTCAGATATCCACAAGACATGCACATGATGGATTTTCTGAAGGTAGGGAGCATGAACTTACCTTCAAAAGACGTACCCTGGTACCTGTTTCACTTCTGGAGGATGTGTTGAGGGAGTTTCACTCATATCAATTAGTGATACATCCAAGAGAGGTGATGATGTATCAGGACCTCTGACGATAGCACAGGGGGCCAGGTATGAAGAAGGTTGTAGTAGAGTTTGTCTCACGATGCCTCACTTGTCAGCAAGTAAAGGCAGAGCACCAGGTTCTTGTTGGATTAGTTCATCCCATAGAGTTTCAAGAGTGTATGTGGTATATGATATCCATACATTTCATGATAGGACATCCACGTACATCCAAAAGACACAACTCTATCTAGCTGATGGTCGACCGACTCACCAAGTTGGCCCACTTCCTACCGATCAGAGAGCAGGGCTATGTAGAGAGCGTGGGACGCCTCTATCTATAGGAGATCATACGAATTCATGGTGTGCCGTCAAAAATCGTCTCTTATCGAGAATCTCGTTTCACTTCCTGGCTATGGAAGGGGTTTCAGGAGGCTTTCAGGATGGAGCTTCGCTTGAGCACCACCTCCCATCCTCAGACAGATGGTCAGACCGAAAAGACCATTTAGTCTCTCAAAAACATGCTCTGTGCATGCATCTTTGACTTCGGTTGTAGCTGGGAGGATCAATTACCCTTGGTGATGTTTTTGTATAACAATAGCGAACACTCCACCATCGGGATAGCACCTTTTGAGGAACTTTACGACCGACCTTGCAGATCGCCTCTGTGCTAGACTGGCCTATGGGAGTCACCACTTATGGGACAAAAGATGGTGATGTCTACAATGAAGGAGGTGTAGATCATCCAACTGAAGATGAAGACTGCAGAGAGCAGGCGTAATTCATATTCTATCAAGAGATGGAGACCACTAGAGTTCGAGGATGGTGACCACATCTTTCTGCAGGTCTCACCTCGATGAGGTCTACAAATATTTGGATATGGAGGCAAGTTATCTCTACTATTTATCAGACCATTCTAGGTCCTCAGTAGGGTAGGCGAGGTGGATAACTGGTTGGATCATCCACCTTAGTTGCACCGGGTGCACGACTTTTTCAACGTATCTCAGCTGCGGGGATACGTGCATGAAACATCCCACATCATCAAACACATGGAAGTATACATCGATGACGGAGAGACATTCATGGAGGTTCATGTGGAGATTGAGGATCGACAGTAGAGGGTCCTGCGTGGATGGTCGATATCTCTGGTGCAAGTTCACTGGTAGCACGACAACCTCCATGAGATAAAATGGGAGCGGGAGGCTCAGATTCATGCTCAATACCCCCTTTTGTTTCCTTAGTGTGTGTTGTAGCTTACAAGGACGTAAATACATATGGTCGGGAGAATTTAAAGACCATAAAATTCAATGGATTTTTTCTTTAATTATTGGGAATTCTATGAGTCTCCAGTTTCTTATGGCACCAAATTCCAAGGCCCGATGTGACTGGAATCAATTTTCTGATGTTTTGTTCTGGTATGTTCAGTAAACAAACGAGCCAGATTTTATATCATTTGAACTGGTGCTAGGAATTAAAATTGGATGGCACCGTTGAACTCCAAACACTGATAATCATTTAAGGAAACCATTAATATAGTTGAATTCTGATGTGAGTGGAAGATGAATGTTGAGGTTTTAATTTTAATTGAATAAAAATAATGTGTTAACATTATTTTTATGTGTGGTAGTTAAAGCCTCCAAGGTAAAGTTAGTAGTGCGGCCAGCCGAACATAACCTCCCCAGGGAGAATTTTATAAGGCGGGGCCCACACAGACATCTACCCCCCTTTAACCCTTGGAACTCCTAATTTATTACGGAGCCTCTTCACCGTCTCCATAATGGTTCCAAAACACTTAATGATTAATTAATGAATACAATTAATTATCTTTTTGAAAACTTTTTAATACTTTTTGGATTTATTGGAAACAATAAAATAATAGAGAAGCTGTTATTTAATATTGGTTGGTGATTCTCTTTGGTGGATATTTGGAGAAATCATGGAAGAACATCATATTCTCTAGATGAATAATTCTCCACATCTCTGAAGAATGATGAACATCATCCTAGATCTTTGACCAAGTCAAAAGAGAAGGAACCCACCTTCGAAGAACGCCAATGATGCTTCATCCATGGTTTCCTACCCCGGTCATTTTCCAACATCAGATTTCAATGGCTTCTTCAATGAATCAACTTCTGATATTTTTTTGGAAATGTCAACGAATGAAAAATACAAGGATTAGGATTTTTTTTATTAAATTAAATCATCATTCCTCTTCGTTTATTATGGTTCGACGTTGAAAAATTGTTATCACCTAATTCAGAGGGAGCATGCCAAACCAACACTACCCAACGTCCCATCGTTGGTTCTTGTCTGGTTGACGTCAGAGGCTGAGCTGAAAGAGCGTGGTGCTGTCGCACCGCATCGGAGAAGAACCACTGCCAGAAGGGCCGCAGTGGATTCAAGAGGGGTGGCACCTTCGCGCCGTGCTGGAGGGGAACCGCATCCGGGAGGGATGTAGTGGATCAAGATGTGTGGCGCCTTTTCCCCGACTAGTGGAGCCGATGGCCGTGGCCACGTCAGGCAATACTGCCATCGTGCCGTGGTGGAGGAGTGAAGATGGCCATCGGGCCAGCCTCCATGGAGCCGGTCAAGCAGGACCACCCGGGTCGAGCCACCATGGCCGGGCTGCCCTTCTGTCAGGTCGCCCCTTTGGGCCGGGACACTCCCTTGGTTAGGGCCACCGCTCGGGCTAGGACGAACACTTGGGTTGGGCTGCACTCGCGGACCGTGTCAGTCCTTGGTGCGGACCAGGTCTGGCCGGTCTGGTCCGACTAGGTCGGATCGAAGCCGGACCTGCTATGGATAGTTACACCTTTTAGCCCGTATCTTGGGCTATGAGTGTCCAATCGACAAACTGTCTGCGGTGATGGAATTCGTGGAGTGGGACTATTCTTTTTGAATACTCCACTTGTGGTTCGGACGCAATTGAGGAACTATCGGGTTCGTTTGAGACTAAAAACCAACCAATTCCCTGGAACAGAAAGACCAATAACTCACAGACCAGGCGTCTGATTGACGTGCCGTCTTTCACGTTGGGTTAATTATGATGAGACATACCTAAAAGATACAAAAATTCAAGACTTCTTGGTAGTATATGTGTCAACATATGGCTCGATAAGTGGACCCTACCGGAATCGAGCGTGCTGTGTGTAGGAACCCTATGGCTAGATGCGACTGAGATGAGTGGATCCTATATGGATTCGATAGTGATGATACTAAACTAGGATCTTCTGTGGGTTATACAAAGATAAATTCTGTATCGAGATCCTCTGTGGGTTCGATGATGGTGACTTCTATTCTAGGATCCTCCGTGAGTTCGACAGTGATGAATTATGTACCAGGATCCTTTATGGGTTCAACAATGCTGATATTATTCCAGGATCCTACTTGGGTTCCATAGAGGAAATGATTCAGAGACTACATCTAATCATCTCTACCCCTCTACATGATTTTTATACCTATGTGAGCTATGTCTTGTCTTTCAATCATTATCATTGAAGTGATTGTATTTACTTCCTTTGTAGAAAGGGTTGTTCTTGGGCTCGAGTGTTAGAGCCTGATTGTGTTTGGTTACATAGGTATATGTATGGTCATATACCTAAGTATGGATGGTTGATACTTTGTGATTTTATATTAATAATGTGTTCTATCCTTAGTGGATTCTGGGATACCTTCTGGGGTCTTGGGCCGCCCTACTTGGTATTGTTATACTCACACCTACACGAGCATCACCCACACCGTGTTGTGTTCTGTGGAGATGACGGTGAGCAGTGATCGATGCTGTGGGTGATGGACGGGAGGTTGCTCAGTGTTGGACTAGATGGGACGTACCTCATGAACAAGTTGTTCGAGTTTTGTACCTAACCTTCATTGAGGATTTCTCAGTTGAAGATCCATGAGTTGTTTTACCTTTTTAGTTTTGCATGTACTTGTTGTTATGTTGGGTTTTTATACTGGCCCACCTACTTTCAGAACACATTTCTATTATATTTTAGTAATTGTTTCCACTACTGCTTGTGTTCATACTATGAGTGTTACTGGTTTAAAGGAAAATCTTTCCCTTTTATCGGGTATTCGCCATTGGTGCAAGTAGCAAGCCCCTAGCACTTGTAAGGTGGGGTTCAGTTAATCACGAAATGGGCCCCGAGGATGGGTTTTGATAAGGGTATATTCCCTAGAGGAACCATTTTCCTCAATTATTAATGGAATCCACCACACTAATGGAACAACACTCTAAGGGATAACATATAATCTATTTTACATGTCCTATAGAATACATCATTAGTAGTATGACAGTGAGACCCCCATTTTAAAATATCCCTAATGATCATCATTAACCTTTCATTCTCCATAATCCATTGATTTACACTCATTCAGTCACTATTTAATATTATGCACATTTTTCGTTCATGTGGGATTCTAACACCCTTATTGTTCCAGACTCATGTATTGTATTAATTGATAGGGAATCAAAATCCTATAATCATACATATATAGTTCCCCTAACCACATGGATTCCCAATGGTGGTCGATGCAACATTTTGACCTTGACCAATCCACCTATCCATTATTACATAATGGAACCAAATGTAACCACCGAGAATACGAACTGATTGAGCTTGTCTAGCCTTTTTCTTAAAGAATAAATAATTTACTATAGGATTTTTAGCTATTATATCTCCACCTATAATTTTTGGAAAACCTTATCCAAAATTATATGAATCCTTTCATTCCTATCCTCGCACTCTACATCCTGGGATACAACATAAGCTAAATCACTCTAATTAATTTATATTTTATCCTTTTGGTGGAGTAGATATCCTCTCTAGAATAGATGATGGCTTGTTATAGGCAAGACACCACCTCTAGTTGTGAAATTATATATTCATTAATTCAGAGAAATATGTCTCCCTATGAGATAACCTCATACATAAGGTAAAAATTCATCACCACTACGAATTCTCACATTGGGTTCAAATATTTTGATCTAGCATATAGAGTGTACGATTCCCTACCCTATCGGTCCCTAGAAAAACCATCTAATGGAAAAGCAATTGCAATCGGTCCATCACCTGGCCTAAAAACTTGTGAGTAATGGTGTTATGAATTTTCGTCCATATATTTCACCAGATCACATATCTTTACTCAATGATGTTTCATATAGAGTCATATATATTTTTACGACAGGGATCATACATAGGAAAATACATGAGCAATTCGTCTATGGGATCTACTTCTAGAATCTTCTCTAAGGGGATAGACTCTATCTTAATAGGAGATCTCAACATTCTAGATCCATCCTCAGTAGTTTCTAAATATTTTATTTCCTTCCCTATGTGTGGTGACTATGTTGGATTTTGAAATTGTTCCCCTTGTATATAATGTTAGTCCTTTTAGGTCAATTGATGTTCATCATGAGTATTCAGCACCTATGAATCTCACTCAATAACAAATTTGATGTATATCTCCCCACCAAAAATAGTTTTTTCTTCTGGTTAATGATCCATCCATTCAATAAAGTGTGGGGTTTATTATACTACCTATATCAATTATGTATAATTCCTTTTATTGGTCATTTCAGCCACTAGATGTAAGAGACCGAGGTGTTTGAGGTTGGTTATATCGTTTACACCTCCCCGTACTAGAAATCTCTCACCCTACAATAACAGAATACCCTCATGTTGTTCATATTAACCCTATTCTAAAAGAAATGTAAATAATTGATTTTTTACCAATTATGTATATATACATTCTTAGAATAAAAAATTGGATGAAATTAACAATCCATGTTCCATGAAAACTATTTTTTTCTTATTATATGGATGCTTTCATTGACTTTTTAAATGAGTTACCCCAAATAATTAGTTTAAAATTCAAATTCAATCTCTTGATCACCTAAAGGATCTCTGCCTCCCATCCTGAACATATATAAAAGAGGAAATTCCTTAGTTTTTTTAATTTTTTTAATCATTAACCAATAAAAAAATTCATTTGATAGTTATGTAAAACACAAAAACGACAATTGATATATGAGGTATGAAGATTACGATGACATGGATAAGTTGTTCTTTAAAATTCAAATGATGAGTAACCTGGACATATAAAGGGGGATTTCTATCTACCCCACTTCCTCATGAATCATCATCACCCAAATCCCAATGGATATCACCTTCCACCGGCTTGACTTTTTCAGGATCCATGATTATCTCCCTATTTAATAGTAGTCTAAGCTGAATTGTAAAGGCATTCAATTGGCATAATAATAATCCATCTAATGATGTATAGTAATGTATTCCCTAGCATTCCACAAAAATACAAATTCATTGAGTTTTCCATGTAAATTACCATGGTAGTCTATCATGATTTTCTGAAGAGTTTACCCATATTTTAGAAGGAGAGGTGCCACATGAAATATTTTTAGATAACCTTGTAATTTGTTAAGACACATCCTCTGAAATCTCAATAGTATGAAAAATGGGATTCATCAGAACTGGACATAGAGTAGATAGAGCTATATCAGAAGCTTATCTATTCTCATGAACGTACCTTGCACTTACAAACACACTTGCAATAGAAGTTACACTTTTTATATGATCATGAGAACCTAGATCCCTTATATCATTATGTATTGCCTCTAGGGAGCTGCCTACCTCTACTAATGTGCCTCTATGATAATTCAATGCATCGTACAAGGTATCCTCTAACCCAATGTATGTGGTTTTTCTCACACCACCATCTGCTATAACAATATTGTTAGTTAAACCACCATTTTAATTTATACATACTCTTAGATGAGACAAATTAGGATTAATATCAATGGAATGATGACCCAACATTAAATTCCTTCCTTATTTAGTATAAATCATTGTTGTAAAGAATTAATGAATGCATCTCTCAATGGACCCTAGTTTAGAAATCAGGCATTACGTATCGAATATAACATAACTAATGAGTGAAAATGTACAAGATGTATGGATCACATACGATATATATATATATATTCATAGAAAACACCAAATCTAAATATTATAGTATATATGAAACCCGTACTAGGATCCCCTCACTATCGTCAATAATTTGCTTTGTTATGACAACGAAAAGATGATAAATGATTTCGTTTGCAGAGATTATACTACTGATCAACCTAGTTACATTATGATCCCTTGGTCACAACCCAATGATTTTGTTTATATAAAGATTTAATTTCATTCCATGAATAGTATTTTAGATTTTGAAATTTATTTCCCCAAATGTGTGTTGAAACACATTCCTATAAAAACTGAAATAGGCCACAAATTTACATTAGTGATTTTTTCTTGATAGTGTTCCCTATTATGTTTTACAACAATGATGGAATAATAATGATGAGATTGATACAATTCATATTCACCAACCATGTCTCTAAGATGAAGATTCCAATCAACAGAACAATGTACATGTCTCTACTAGGCAGTAGCCATCTACTAAGGAGTTATTATAAAAATGTTTTCAATATTATTATAGTTTCCCATTTATTCATATTTTAACACCACTATTGATATTTTCTATAATTTTGAAGAAGTTATTGATACCCCAACCATCTAAATTGGTTCTACCTCAATAAATTCTTTTTCCTCCCCAACATCCCTTCTGGTGGGATGTTGATAAAGCAGTTTAACCATCACATGACAAGTAGGTCTGGCTATAAGGGAGGGTTTCACCATCATATTTCATCTGATTTCCCTTGTAGAATTCTTTAAATTAATCGAATACTATCTAGTTCCCCCATGAATTCTCTACTAGTAGGAACTAATAATTTATTTCCCATAGAATAGTGATTCCTTCAACATAATGGAGTTATTATATGATATACCCACCTATCCATTATGGAGATGGAATTTTTTGGTATAAGGGGATATAAACTCAATAAATATAGCCTTATATTTGGGTGTATATATATATATTGATTTAAGAATCCCAATGCATATTAAATAACCCAACACTATTAATCACTTCATGGACATCACATGGGTTTGTGGGACCTAGTAGGCTAATTTTCACTCGTCAGCATGGTTTCATATATAATGAAGGTCCCAAGAAACTATGCAAGAAAATATGATATCATATATTCTCAATTTAATTGTTTTTTAGAAAATAAGTTGTTATTATTCTTGATTTTTCGTCCCCACTGAGCATATACATTTATTTATAAATTAAAATTTTGTTATGAGTTCATAATCCCTAACCGGATGATCGAAAAACATGATACTCAATAAAATCATCTCAATTTTACATTAGAACCATTGCCTTCTGTTATACACATAATCAAATGGGAATAAAGACATAAACCCACACACCAAATCATTATAATGGTATCCTTATTTTTAGTGGATACTCCCTATGGTTATCTATTAAAAAATCAACCATTGTATAGAGTTGAGGATGGATCTTTTTTAAGGAATACATTATTAGGATCACATCCATCACCCTCAATGGGGTATGTGAATCCTCTACACCTTCAATATACATTGGATAAATATTTCTAAAAAACACATTAATTGGTTTTTATGAACATCAATATTTTCACACAATAAAATCCCTCATGGAACAACTAGAGGTTTTTTATTGAATTACTCTTTATGTAACATAATCTCAATGAATGTGTTCCATTGATGAAGGACTACCACAAATTCAAGGATCAATATTGTAGGTAATCCACCAAAATATGTTTATATAAAATAGATACAGACACTCAATATTTTTTCAAAAGTTTTTAGAACCCCTTCGGTCCCTCTCCCATATTTATAGGCAATGTTTCAACCTGAGTTACCTGACATTAGAGGATAGAATTTCAAATTATAGAATTTTTATCAAAATTATATTATCATAAATCATTTGGATATTATTTTGTGGGTTGTGGAGGTAATTATTTCATTAGAAAAAACATTTTTAGGAGGATCATATAATTAAAATGGTGTTAAAAGGGAATCATATAGAAAAGTATTGAAACTAATGAAAGATGAATTTTCTTGAACATTTATCATAGATCCGAAAATCTCCTTAATTACATCATCATGAAAAATTTTCATTAATGATACATTTTCCACAAACTAAAGTTAAACAAATAACCCACTAATTTTTCTTTTTTTGTGTGTATTTATAATTCCAAATATAGGGCTCTCAGCTTGTGAAACAGGGTTGTCTGTGATTCACAATACCCTAGATCATTCCGTGGACTCCCATGGGTGATAAATTTACACGAATTCCATCACATATTTCATTTAAAAAATTTGGAATAGGTTTTATATTATATCATTTAAATTACATCAATGATGTGAAACATTACCGTAATAAGCCATAATATCACACAAATCCATGTTTTAGGCAACAACCAAATTGAAAAAAACTATAAACATGGTATCCATGAAGATCATTAGTTTTTTAAGACAATATCTTATGAAAATAAAATCCTAATGAAAAAAGCATTATGTGTGATAACAATATAATGGAGGCCTATTTCATGTATACATTATGATTAATAATTCTGTGGTTGTTTTTGAATTATAAGGAAAATATTATCTTGAGCTAGGATTAATCATATAAAATCAATACGCACAACCATTATTTTTTACTTTCTTGCCTAATCTCATGATACAACGAATAGTCCAAAAAACCATTTCATTTTACTCCTAAAAATTTTCTCCCTTACCCAAACCATGTTTTACTATGAATTGGATGAGTATAATCCATTAATGTTTCACCTCAATAGTGGATAAAAATAAAAACATATAAATATGAAGGAATCATGATTCCCTACTCCAGAGATACAAACCAGGCCTCCAAATAGGCATGATCCAAAACACTGCCTATCATCACCTATGTCCCCAAAACATTTAGCAACCTAGGAATCCCTATTTCATATCTCAACATATATCCCTTGACATCCCTAGATTCAAAACATAATAATCCTTACCATATGATGTTAAAATACATTGTATGAGAATATCACACGATGTAATACTATTCAACTTTAACAACATGTATTTTGATTCTTATTTAACTATAGAATATATAGGATGCATCAATTGGATCCACCTCATCATCATAATAATTTCATTATCAAATAAGGAGTCGGAATCTCAAAATCTTACTCATATTCTAGGATCATATTTTTACATCATCAAAACATATATAAGTTTACAAAGGTCTTAAAACCATAGAAATAACAAAAATAATTATAAAATACATTTCTCCCCCATGTGATGAGTCTATGTCGATCCCTACCCAAAATAAGGTAAATTATGCCTATTATAATGTGATGAACCTAAGAAGATTTCTTCATTGTGAGATGATCACGAGGTGTCGCTTATGATGAGAATATGATAATAGACAACTAATGAATCATAAATAAAACTTAATATTATGAGCCTGAGACACACTAGGTAATGTACATGATATATCTTATATAATGAGAAAACAAATCATATGTGATGAGCATTAAATTTATCCCCTATTTCATTAGGTGATGAGACAATGTTGATTACCAGGACCAATATGAACTGGATGCCTAATAAGATGAGAATGATATTCCTTTTATGATGAGAATCATAAGACTAGGTGATGATCATGGGATATCTCTATTCTCTCATTATGTGATTATCCAAATATTGATTCCTTCCCAATGTGATGACCATAGGATTCCTTGTGTGATGGGGAAAGGCATACCTAGGGGACAAGAATAAACTTTTTTATATGATGAACACATGTATGTTGGTGTATTGATAACCATATTCCCTAGGATATGAGACTAATTTTTCATGTGTAATGTGAATATAATGTGTCACAAAATGAGCCTGGGATAGTTTATTTTATGATAATATGTTTCCTTGTGTGACGAGAATAGGATGCTTGGGTTGTAAAACCTATGATTCCATATGTTATAAACATAGATTTCTTTCAAGGCTCATCTTCATAATGATATTTACATATTCCTATTGA
The DNA here is from genome assembly GCA_963277665.1 of Viscum album. Lineage (NCBI taxonomy): Eukaryota > Viridiplantae > Streptophyta > Magnoliopsida > Santalales > Viscaceae > Viscum > Viscum album. The sequence continues at coordinate 1,140,243,483 of OY728164.1, read as the reverse complement.
TTTAATTAAAAGGTGTACACATAAAGATATAATTTGGAAAGATAATTATGATCATGTAATAAATTTACAATGAAGACTCAAATAAGGTAATGAATTCCATAAAGGATTACAATGAAGTGAAGGACGATGCACTATCAATAGGTTCCAATCAAGGAGATGCCACCATCAAACATGGGGTAGACATGATCTCTTCTATATGAAGGTAGAAAATCGGGAATTGGATCATGAAAATCAAAGGATATGTCCACATATAAATGTCGACACGATGGAAGTATAATAAAAGTATATAAGTTTTTTTATATATTGCTTATATTTTTATTTTGAAATAATTATTTGATCCAAAATGATATCTATGTATTAGTTATTATGAGCTGAAACTATTTTAAAATAAGAGATGAAATAATATTTAATTTATTAAAAAGTCATAAGATTAAAGTGTTGGCATTAGAGATATTTTTTCTTGTTTTTTTCTAAAATAAAATTATAAGGAAGTTATTTATTTAAGAGGGGAAGAATGGGATAACCCAATTATCTTTAATTATACTTCTCTTTTATGGTTTATTAATATTTATGATTATGAATTTATAGATTTACAGAAAAATGTACATATCTTTATATTATATCTTGAAATAGATTATATAATAAATTAAAAACCAACTAAATAGTAAATTTTTTTAATGGTTGGGGCTGAAGCCTCATTTTATTATTAAAATATATTTTAATGGATAAAAGTATTTCAAAGATATGATTTAAATTTTTACCAATTAATAGAATTATTATATTTATGATATTTTATAAATTAACATTTATTTTAATAATATGTATTTTTATTTTATTTTACTGTTATAAATAATTTTTGCAGGCTATGAAATGAGAATATGGGTTTTCTTTTAGGAAAAGAATAAATTTTATTCTAAAGAATTTTTTTTTAAAATATATTATGTCTTTATAAATACATTAAATTCAAAAATCTGTTAATTTTAATTTGGTAAAATGGAATTCATGTTTTTTATAAAAATCAATCATATTTCATAGGTTGAATTTTAGGTATTTTTTTGAAGGAATATTTTTAATAAATAATGAAAAATTATTATTAATGAATATCACACATTTTATGATATAATCATGATATAGATTGGAAATTATGATTTATGAAACATGTAAAAAATCTATATCATGATTTTCTAATAGATATATAATATAAATATTATTCATTTAATTAAAATTAATCTCTAACCTAATAAAATATTAAGAAATTTATAGATGTTGTTTTAGTGATTTCAGATCATTATGAAAGTCAATATTGATCTCTTTAAGATAATATTTAATAAAGAATAATTATATTATCTATATTAATTATACAGGTGATGAATAATAATTTATTGCGACATATATTTACGAATTATAAAATTATATTATATGTTTATAATCTGAACGGTTACCCACCAGTAGCACATAGTATGAAGATTCATAGGTAAATATTATTATAATTATATAAATAAGAAAATATAATATTAAAAATAATTTGATATGATTATATTTATTAATGATAAACTATATTATGTTAGTAATTTTTTTAATCTTATTCAATGGGATGATTAACCAAAACACTTACACAACAATGATGCTGCCAAAGTGAATCCTAGTGAATTATAATGAAAAATGGTTTTATAAAATATATAAAATTATAAGATTGGGATTTTTTATTGTGTTTCAAAATTATTTAGATAATAAATATATTTAATAATTAATTGAAATGGTTAAATCCCCATTCCATTATTATGATGTAATTTTTAAAGCATAAAATTTGAGAATAAATATGAAAATGGCTTAGAGGGGTTTTGATTATTGAAAATATTTTAGAAATAGATAACAAATTATAAAAAATGGTATTTAGTCAATAGGGTCTTTATAATGGTCGATCGTATAATATATTTTCAACTAATGATCTATTTGTCATTTTTAAATAATAATAAACACCCTTAAAAGTTAAATATTTGGGAAAGCAATTACGAAATTTTACTACAAAATTCAACTCATTTTTTCCTTTTCAAAAACATGATCATGAAATATATTCTATATATTTTCAACCAATATCCCTATATATACTTCCCTTTCAATATTTATAAGGATATTTACATTCCAAAAGTCCATTAAAAGTAAGAATTAGAATCAATTTGAAGGACGTGATTCAAAAATAATGGAAACAGTTTTAATGTAAAATTCTCTTTTCTTATTTATGATTAATTACCTTAAAACAATTGAAAAAATATATTGTATTAATTATTCAACAATCAATTAATATAACAACATATGTATTTTTTTTAAAATATATTTATTCATTTATATTAACCTCTTACACATTCCACCAACATGAGTAATCGTTAAAAGTAAAACTACAATAGTATGTGATTTATAATATAATATCTTTATAAATCTATAATATTTATTTGTTTTTTCCTTCATTTAAAATCTTTTGAATTGCATCACTCCCCTTGTTGTGTATATGAATCTTAAGTGATCGATGATGATTTGAAAAATCATGTCCATTTTTATTCTAAAATAATTATTAATAATTTAATATAACATTATTAATCGAGTATTTTCATGATTATGATTCAGAAATGGAAAATTATTTTCCATTAATATTAAATCTAAAGTACAATTATCATCATTTTTAACTATCAAAAATAGGGTTATCAATGAATATTAACTGAATTTTAATTATTTTGTGGCCTATTAAACTTCCATGATTATACAATGATAAGTGTCAAGTACACTAAAACATATGGATAATATGGAGTGATTTAAAAGGATCTATTTTCATTACATTTTTATTATTTTTTTTGGAAATTATAGGCCAAACAACTTCAAAATAACCAATATGAACTATATGAAATTTTAAAATATATTCAACATGTTGATAAAATAAATAATAAGAATTAAAATAAATAAGTAAACATGAAAAGAGTAGTGACTAAAATATATAATCAGTCAAATATTTGTATTTTGTAAGATAAAGTATTTATGAGGCACGTAAGGTCTCGAGGAAATGGTGTTCTTAATACGATACAGTTTTATTATCTTATATCATTTTTTCACATGCTATGTTATTCCAGGATTATGTGAATTATAAACTATATTTTTTATGATAAATTTTTTCTTATTCTATCTATATTTACATTTATTTATCATACTCATTTAAATTATTTATTTTTTACATAAAACAGTGTAATGTTTATTTGGAATTCGTTTTGAACATCACTTTGATATCGAGATTATCCATGTATAGCATTTTTTTGAGTATATTTTATGGGGTTTACCTTTTAAACCCTCTATATTTTGTATACTATAGTAATTTATAGTGTCTAATTTTCATATAACCTTTTCACCTTATATAATATGATAATTAAACTCAAAGAGTAATTATAGGAGTAGTTGAACATATCTATAATTTTTATTTAGGAATTTTTATCCCCCACGATCAAATTATTTATATTGTTTTATTAATGTATATATCTGAAATTTTATAATTTTAATGGATTTACTTATATAAACATTAAAATATTTACAAAAATGATATTTATTTAACATTTTTTTGTATGGTTATCTACACAAAACATTGGCCTTTTTTACAAAAGTATGAATGTATTCTTCTTTTAAAATGATTTTGGAATGATTTAATTTTCTATCCATAATAGTTTTCATTCATTATATATATTAAAATATATATATTCATGGATTTATAATGTAATATATATTATTAATTCTATATATATTATTTTATTTTAAAAAAATATCCAAAAAAGAAATGGATATACCCACATATTTATCAAAGTAATTTTATAATTGTCATATAATGGGTTTTCATCTTTTTAAACAGCCTTTAATGTCTCTTAGGATTTAATTTGTATATAATATAAATATACCACCCTATATTTCTTGGGATGTCTTAAAATCATGTGTAGTAGAGGATTTAATGAAATCCGTAAATTTATCACACGTTAATTATGCTATGATGTAACTATGAATGTTTTTATATTCCTGTGGATCATAATTATATTCAGTTCTCATTATGTGATTTTCAACCATGATTAAATATCCCTACAATACATTTCTTTATTATTTAAAAATCATGATTTGAAATAATGGGAATGGAGAGCTATCTTATTTCACAATGTTTAATGGGATTGGGGAGTGACCCAATTCCACCATGGGATTCTATTAATAATGCGACTATGATATTCGCAATGACCATTGAGACATGAAATAGTTTTATATTCATATTACTACAAATCACTATTTTTTCACATTATTATTTTATGAAATTCTCATGTAATATTTTTTCTTCGCCTATGATTATTGGATAATTATTAGACACTATAATGACTCATGTATTAAGTTATTATAGAAGATTTAGGTAAATAATATTGTTTCAATTTCTCTATTCTATTATATATGATTTTATTATTTAATGTTAAAGTAGCTTTGTTATGTTACCATAATCACAATTTTATCTTTTTTTCACTTATTATAATTAAATGTTATCGCTAATGTTTACCATTACTAGGAGTTCGAGCTCACCATTTCTCAGGTTTCCATTTCCCATATAATGAAGAAGAGTATTATTTATGATTTATCTTAATGATTATTATATGTGGGAATTTTTTGAAATATTTTAAAAAATAAACATTCAAGATATTAGTTTTGATCATTCAGTGAAGAAATTTTAACACCTGATTATTTTTCTAGTGGAAACAATGTCAGTTATTATGGGTTTGGTTATGTAAGGTATTTTCCTTGTTATCTAAAACATGTGGCATAAAAAGGTATTATAATTACACGTGTATTATTATATTCTATAAATAATATATCTATTGGTTGGTTGTGTCTGATTTATTAGAATAGATGAGATATTTTTAAAGTACATATTTTTTATGATTTATTATTTTTTTATATACCCTTATACCTATCTAGAATAAGTATTTTGTAAATTAATCATACAAAGGAAAATAGATCTCATGAAAAATTAATTCATTTTTATTACCTGTAATATTGTTTTAATAAATGATATGTTTTTTCATAAATTGAGGAAGAAATATTAACATAATAAAATCATTAGGGAATAATTTATTGGTGGTTTGTGAGTTAACCATAATCCAATATAATGTATTATAATATATGAATAAAATTATAATGATGTTGCTGATATGAACAAGGGAATGATGATGACCATATATTTGATAGAATGTTATGTGGATAAATATTACAGAAAAGAAATATTGGATGGCTGTCTTGTAATTTTTAGATTAATATATTATATGATATAGAATAAAGATAACTAATTTTGAAGTTCCATCTGGTAAGTGATATGGACAATAGAATAAGTTGTGTAGCCTATATTTGTTGAAAAATTTCATAGAGTTGAGTGATACGAGTGTGAATGAAAAAAATTAGGATGGTTTTATATTTCAACATGGGATAAATTCTCGTATGTGTATATTGTTCTACATATAGTTAGTCTAGGAATTTTAGTTGATTTTGAAAATTTAAGCATCGAAGAATGTTTTTTTTGTAGAAATGATAAACATTTTATTTTTTGTTTTATGAATATTATTTCCATATTTAATACCATAAGCATATATGGTAATGAAGGCATGAATATACCTATCTGTTTAGAAATTTAATTGAAATGAACTAGATGCTTTTTCATTTAACTAATTAGGTATATAATTTTGGGAAAGATAATATTATACTCAAAAAAGAAAGATTTGAGTTATTAATGAGGGTAATATGATATTTTATAACTTACTATTGATAGAAATTAAGAATATAAATGAATTTTGTGAAACACCGTAGTAGTGTTTATTTATAAAAAAATTCATTGTACAACTAAATATCATACAACGGATGGTATGCATAACGAGTAGTTTGTAAAGGTTATCCAATGAATAAAATTATGATATTTAATTTATATTATTATGATATAAATCTTCTCAAAATAATTTTTTATAGGGTTGAGGACTCTTTGTCTTTCTTCACCAAAAGGGGATAAGTCATATTATTCCCATTGAGTTATAGTGGATGATCAAACTAGGAATGCATTTTTCTATAAAAAAGTCATGGGAGGTTATAGGACACCTTAGATTAATATAGTACGAGGTAAAATTATTTTCCCATATGATTCTAAATCATGGAAAATTTAATTATATGTATGTCTTGGTTATTATCAAATGTGGACTTAATTGATATTAATTGTAGAATTAGATATGAATAATGTGAGTGGCGAGGTCTTTATAGTGTTGTTACACAATGAATATGAAATTATAAGTAAGTTTTAACGTGTATATATTCAACCAGTATGAGTGAAGTGGTTTTAAAATTAACAAATTTTTTAACACGTTTATATTTTTAGTAAATATTATTATTTAAATAATTTTATTTTTTTGATATCTTGTGTTACACACGACAATGAATTTAAACTGTATAACATTATTGAAATATTACATGTTCATTATAACATATCCATTTGATTTGAGGGTGTTAATACTAAGAAATTAATTATAAAAAATATATGTTCTACATATTTATAATATTAATAAATTAGGTATAAAATATTTATAATTAAATGAAAAAATTATTTTTAATCGAATGTGATGTTTTTAGAGATCTTTATTTAAAAAATTTAATTTTTTATTAAATAAAATTATTCATTAATAATTAGGTATTTTAATAAATTTTATTTATTATTCACTTATAAACTTTTTTAATCATTCATATTTTTATCTAATAATTGGATAAGAATTAATATAGTTTTATGCTAAAAAATAGGTTTTTTAGAATTTCGTTTTTGATGAATTTTATGTTGTTTTTTTAAAAGGATTTTATTATATTTATAGGGATTTAATTAGATAAAATAAAATAATTATTTTTAATTAAGAAGTTAAAATTTGGTAAATATGCATTTTTTGGTCAATATGAATAGTAACCATTGTAAATTTTATCATCTATGTAAAGGGTAAATATGATTAATCTAGCTTAAAAGTATGTTATAATTCCATAATAATTAATTATATTTTTATTATAAGAATTTAATTTTACCCTCAACATAATTTTTTAGAAATTGACTAGTTTAATGGAATATTTTCCATGAAAATGGTATATATATTATTTAAATCCTTGAAAGTTACAAAATATCACTCTCTTTTCTTTAAATATCTCTTTTGTGTCCACAAGGGGATAAAATATAGTTACGAATAAAGATAAGTGTATACTCATAGTTTAATATATTCATTTTAATCATATAACATTATTTATAATTTTTTGGAATTATATAATTACCGTAATTTCATATGCAACACAGATGTAGTATTTTTCCATTTACTAAAATATATAATAAATGAATTTAAAATATTTAAAATGAAATAATTTTAATTCGTTAATGTTTACAAAAAATTTGATAGATCTATATGGCACATTATGGGTGTGTTAAAGCATTATTTGATAATTTCACCATTTTAATTATCTATATAATGTTAAACTATGTGAATAAAGTAAAAATTGAAAATAATGATATTTTATCGAAATAAAATATTAATAAATTGAGTAAAAATTACAAAAATATTGAAATAAGAGAATGTGGATACGGAATTCTTGAAATTCTCATAAATTGGACATTCATGGTACATTTTTTACCCAATATGTTAAAATTTCATCCCATTTATTTTGAAAAAGTTTCAACCATAATTAAAAATAAAATCGGAAAAATAATAGTTAATCAATATGATATGGTTTAAAATCTAACCACAAATTTTATATTTTATACTGGTATATGGAATTAAGATAAAAAAATTCCTTATATTAGACTAACTTAAAATTTTGAGGAATATGGATTGGGAATGAAAGTATTATAATTTAATATTTTTTATAATATTGTAGTCCTCATCACCTTAATTATAATAGGTCACCTCCCCCACACTTATTCACACCAAATCGAGAGGTCATTCTCAACCAATCTCTACCAATAACTCTTCTAAAAATACATATAACGATTCAATAGGTTATTGTATTCCCAAAATACCAAGCCTAGATACCATTTGATGATATCTAAAGAATCCATTTTGAAGAAGTGGTAATCACCCTAAAAATCACTCTCTTTTATAATCATATATACCAGCTATAAATCTTGGAAATTTATGATACCAAAATAAATTTCGTGTATCATCTAGAAAAAATATAATAATAAGTTCTTTTATTATATTTTATATTTAAACTATTACTCCATATTCATAATAATGATATTAATATAATGAAAAATGTATTTAATGGAAACTTGTAATTAAATTATAAAAATAAATAAAGAAATTATATTGAAACTATTAAAACAAAAATTCAGTAAGAAAAAATATATATAGATCATAAATTATTTTAATTTTATAAGTAATTAATTTTATACAAAAAATTATTATTAATGTAAAAAAACATTTGAATAAATTATATTTCTTTGTAATTTTCTATAAAAATAATGAAATAATAAAATATATATCAATGATTCTTTTAAAATTAAAAATATTATAAATAATTAAAACCAATTATATTAAATAAAAATAATAATTATGATGATTATAAACCAAATTTAAAAATACAGCATATATATGTATATGTACATATATATTTCATAAATTATATAAGCACACCCACACATATTTATGATGTTTCTAATTTGAAATTAAAGGTAATGTTTTCAAAAAATAACATGAATGTATTAAAAATAATATTAAGAATTATTAACTATGGGTCATATTATTATCAATATATATTTTGTATGAATTAAATAAAATATGAATATTCTTAATTTGGTGTGCAAATTTTAATATATTTTTTACATGAAATAATGGAAATATTTATAAAGGAAATTTATGAAAATATGTGTATTATATAAAATTAAAATTATTGATGTAATTATAAATATAATAATATAAAATAAATAAAATATTAATAAAATGACCATAATAAGGATATCAAACCTAATAGTTTCATTTTTATAGGCTGATCAAAGGAACGTCATGAACACTAAATGATTTTAAACACTAGATGAGAGGTCGAGCACAGAAATATGATCAATATCGAAAGTGCTTCAAGCACGATGATGGTTTGAACTTGGATAAAAGAGATCAACTGATGAAACTGGAATACTTTACTAAAAATGATTTTTATGCTATTGGAGAAAATCAATTACACAATTTATTTTATTCAAACTCTGGAAAATCGATTTTAAAGTAGTTTTAGGTGTATTTTTTTAGGTATTTTGAATTGTATTAGCAGATCCATATTCAATGATTCTTTCACTTTCCATCTCAACCAAATGACATAGTCAATATCCATTTCTATTCTATATTTTATTTATCCCAACGTCTTTTCCTAAAATAATGGTTTTTTTAAAATCATGAATAAAATCAATACAATATTTTTCAAGGATTTTTTTCTTCTCATTTGGTAGTTTGAAGTTTCATTAAGAATCCTCTGCTCATTTAATTTAAATGTATAATTAAAAGTGTAAATGATTAATCGATATAAATGTATAACTATGTAATTTTAATCTAGTTTAATGTATTCTTTATGATTTTATTCCTTGATTCTAAAATGTAAACATCGATGAAATATAAATAAATATATATATATATATAATCTTAGTTTTACAGGATTAATACCCGAACCATATGTTTTGAGAAGTTTAGATTTCTCTCAACTATTATCTTGACTGTATATTATTATATTTATATTTATATAATTGTACAATCATGACTATAAATATGATGATGTCTATTAGATTTTAGTGCTGGAAACCATTGACAAATCGTAGGGTGAGGGGAATAAGAGAGAGAGAGAGAGAGAAATAATAAGATACATGGTCTGAAAATGGTTAATAAAATAATAATAAATACCAATTAGATTAAAATTTATTTTATAAATGAGTCCATGATTTTGAAAGTAGGCCGTATAATTCATTTTTATGTTAAGTTAAAACTTATTATTTAAAAAAGACTCAAATATTAAATCATAATTGTTGCATAAAAATGTAGTATGTTTTTTTTTGAAAAAATAGTACGTAAAATTTTTACATACTATCAAATTTATTTTTAAAATAGATATTATTATATAAAAATTATAATTGTGTCTTTAATAATAAGGAATAAATTTTTTTTTTATTTTTTTAATGATAAAAGTTGTAATTTTACGTATAAAATGATTTTTGTATCCCAAAAATTCAAACATGTATGTTTGTATAGATATATTCTATAATTTCTCATGTAATTTCATGAATTATGGTACTATAATTTTTTTAACTTCAATCCATAAAGTTTATGTCGTTTAAATGTATTTAATTATTTTACAAATATGAAATTCTCTTATATATTATTGATAATTTGTTTCTTTTAATTTTTATATTTTACAATTATTTAATCATTTAAATTATTTCATGTAATAATTTTATGGAAAGGATTTTATGGGTTACTATTAAGAAAGGAAGGCCTTCAAAAACAATTTCTTAATATTCAACACTTGGTATCAAATGAAATGATGAGGATTATGGAGTGAACTCATGACATGAATTGGACATTTTCCAAAAGTGATTCTATTAGTGCCCTTATACTTTTCTTAACATTTTCAATGTATAATTTAAATCTATAAAAATGTTACTATTTTCAAAATGTTTATACTAAGAAATCCAAGAATTTTTTTAATTGGTAATTGTATATGGATTTCAAAATGAAAGTATTTTTAAAAGATGTTAGAAAATTATTTTTCATAAATATCGTAGACCTTATTTTGAAAAAGTGAGAAATATGAGAAAATATTTTTTATTTGACAAAAAATATTATAGATGGAATTTAAAATTATTTTTATAATGTTCTAAAACACCTTATATGGTAATTTATACACTTCCCATGTTTTAAACTGGTTATGATTGGATCCCTTAGAAGCTTAAAAGATAGTTAAGGTGCTACTGGAGAAGAATCCAATTAGTTATCTTGTACGTTTTATAACATTGATATTATGTAAGGTATTATTTTTCTAATTCTCATAAACCTAGAATATGGAAGATCTTTAGTTTTACAATGCACTATGTATTTTATGTTATCTATTAAATAAAAAATACACATCGTGTTTTTGTACAAAATCTTGATGTGTAGTTTTGGGTTCTTATAGTTTGTATCATAGAGAGTTCAAGGAAACATTGGAGGATAGGCATAATTATTTTATGAAAAAATATAAGTGATAGAAATATCTTTTGTTCATCTATCTTGTTATGTACAATTAAAAATATAGATGTTTAGTTGAACTAGATTTTTCAAATTCTGATGATGTAAATTCATAATTTTATGAAGTACAATTAACGAATTGTGAGGGTACAATTCATTTTAGGGGGGATATAACATGATAGAGTTTAACATAAGAATGGATTATTTTATATGTATAATTATTTAAACATTTACTCAACAATAATAATAATATTTAGTTAAATTAATAAAATAATAATAATTCTTAAATAAAGAAATGAAATTAAAAAATAAAGAAAGAAATTATAATGAAACTCATAAAATAAATATTTTTTTAAAAAATATATTTATATAACATAAATTAGTTACCTATTACCATCAATTATATTCATAAAAACCAAAATATTATTAATGTTAAAACTCCTTCAAATAAATAATATTTTTTGTAAATATTTTATAATTTTTATAACAGAATACTGAAATATATATCAAAGGTCATTAAAAAAGAAAAAAATTATAATAGAAGATATTAAATAAAAATAATTACTATGAGGATTATAAACTGAATATAAAAATTGAGTATAATTGAATATGTGTATATATTTCATAATTTAGAGAATAATATATATATATATTTTGTTTCTAATTTAATATTTCATTTTATGTTAATAAATAAAAATAGGGATAAAATAAAAATAAAAATATCATTTATTATATATGAGTCATATTATTATTAGTATATTTTTTAAAATTAATTAAAATTTTAATATTCATAATTTGGAATATTGATATTAATATATTTTATATATGAAGTTATGAATATATAAATAATTGAAAATTTTAGAAATTTGTGTATTATATAATATCCATAATATAGATATCCTTATAATGTAAAAATTAAAAAATAATACATAAATAAAACTATATGAAGAGAGAAATTGAAACTAGGGGTTTAATTTTGGGGAGACTTATCACAGTTGGGTTTCAAACACTAAAAATTATTTGACCCCAAACAAGGGACTGATCTTGGAAATGGGTTGATCATGGTAGGGATATGAGTGCGGATGAGGTTCCAAACATGAATGAAAGATACAAACATCCCCAAATGGATCAGTTTTCAGAATGGGATTCACACATGGATGAGGGAAAATCGAGTACAAGTTCCATAATCTTGAGCGTCTCACAAGTCTGTTTGTAGATAGGTGTTTGTGTGTGTTTTAGGTTTTTTAATCCTCTCAACAGTACCACATTTTTCCATTTCTCCATTTTGTCCCTTGGGTGAACAATTTCATTCCATAGTCATTGTCATTTTATATTTTCTTCTTCCTAACATCATTGTTCAACATATTCTGTGTTTTAAGTGATTTTATTAAATCAATATTTTTTTTCAAAGATTTTTATGTTCAAATTTTGTAGTATGATTCTTCTTCATGAAGCCTCAAATTAAATGATTTTAACAGATTATAAAATATAAACCTTTCAATCATTATAAATATATAAATTTATGATTTTCATCTATTTTAAATTCTTATTCATCATTTTTTTTCATTGAATCGAACCTATAACCATCGATGAAATATAAAAGAATATATATATATATATATATATATATATATCATCCTTGTTCAACAAGCTTAATAAATGAAGAACATGTTTACATAATTAGATATTCGTCTCGATTCTTCTGCTGACTATATATTTTATGACAATAGATTAATCGATATAAATAAAGTGATTTATCTTGCAATTCAGAGGTGGAAACCATTTCAAAATCATAGACTCAATGAGAGTAAGAGAGAGATGTAGATATAGATAATGAGAGAGAGGGTCTGAAAATTGATAATGAAAGAAGTATGAAATCAAGTTATCTTGAAATTTACTGCATACATAGAAGTGAGTCGATGATTTTGGAAGTAGGCTATATAGTTCATTTTTATGGTAAGGTAAAACATGTTTTTTCTTAAAAATACTATTTTTAAAATCATGATTTTTGTATATATATATGTAGTATGTTTTAAAAACATTTATTTAAAAATTATTAAGGATAATATTTGTTTTGAAATGTTTATATTTCTGAATATATTATTATTATATTAAATTTAAATCTTTGTCATTTAACAATTCAAATTAAAAAAAATTCTAATAATTAATTTTAAGGATAAAGTTATCATTTTATGTATAAAATAATATTTTTCCCTAGATTTTCAAACATGATAGTAGATATGGACATATTTTATAATTTCTAACTTAACTTTTTGCATTATAATTGATGTATTTTTATTTACTTCATTGCATTATATAAATGTATTTTTATTATAAATAATTAGTTAAAAAATATGGATTTCTATTATGGAGTTTCTAAAAAGGGGTGCTTTCTATGCTTAAAGATATAAAATTATTTTCATTTATGAAAATAAATATATAACAGTTTAATGAAATGATTTTTATTGGGCTACGAAGGAGAAAGTCAGGGATTCAAAAAAAATTTACTTAGAATTTAATAATTGGTATCAAATATGGTGATGAGGAATGTAGAGTGAACCTGCCTCCTCCATAAGATATTTTCCTAAAGTGATATTGTTAGTGGACTCAAGGTTTTCTTAATATTTTTCAAGTATCATTTTAATCCAGACATGAATTATCATTTTCATATGGTTTTTAAGCATAAATTCTTGAATATTTCAAAAAAAAATATGGATTTTAAAATGATAATGAGTTTTAAAATGTTATCAAAAATTGTATTTCATAAAAACTATAGATTATTATTTAGAAATATTTATATATATTATCATATATTTTTTATTTGATTAAAAATATTTTCAAAGGAAATTAATACTATTTTTCAATTATTTTAGAAACCCTAAATAAAAATTTTTATAGACATCCCATATTTCAATTTTTTATAGGATCCCTTAGAAGCTTTAAAGGTAGATAAGTTGATAGTGAGGATGAAGCTGAATAGTTATCTTGAAATGTTTGTATCTCTCATATTATTTTAGGTATTGTTTGTTATTTCACATGATCCTTTACCAGAAAAGATCGTTTGTTATATAATTCAATGTGTACTTTATAGTTATTATTTAAGAAAGAAAACACACAGTTTGATTTTAGTACTGAATACAGAAGTGTAGGTTTGGGATCATACAATTGGTATTAGAGGAATGGTCTGGAAAACATTGGATATTAGGTATTTTCATTTGAGTAAATAATCTATGTGATTGAAATTAATATTGAACATATAGGTAATTAAGTACCCTTAATAATATAAAAGTTCAGTTAAACTAGTTTTTCTAATTATAATGATGGAAATAATGAATTTTCATAAGTACGATGAACGAATTGGGGGGAGAAAATCATTTAATGGGTTAGTAAATGTAACATCAACTATATTAATATAATAATTAGTTATTTTAATAGCATCATTATTTTAAACATTTACGCCATATTAATTACAAAGTTACTAATACAAAGAAAAACATAGGAATAATAATTTTTTATTATAGAAATAAAATAAATAAATAAATAAATTATTATGAAACTATTAAAATAAAAATTTATTAAAAAATATATTTATAGCACATAAATTATTTTTATTAGATGTTAATTTCACAAATACAAAAAAAATATTAAAGTAAAAAACAATGTGAATAAATGATTATTTTTAATTTTTATAAACTTATGTATATAGAAATAAAAATATATATGTCAAAGGATATTTCAAAAGAAAAAAAATAATAGAAAAAAAATATAATATGTGAAATTAAATAAATAATTATTATTATAAGGATTAAAAATATAATTTAAAAATAGTGTATATATTTTTGTGTATATATATATATTTCATAAATTATAGAATAATATATATATATATATATGAATATATATTTATGATGTTTCCAACATGGGGTGTCTAATACCACCTCATTTCCATGAATGATCTTGCCTCATTATGGGGAGTCTAATCCTACATCCATGCCATGCACTATCTTCCACAGCGTAAAGATGATCTCATGTCATTAATGGTTTTCAATAGATGGTGTCTTATATTTTTGAGGCAACTCTGGGTTGAGGAGGTTTTGAATCCCATTGGTATAAAATTATCACATTTGAATATTGGAAGGCCGCTTAGAATGATATCAAGTCAACACCTTATTTTAGGTATGTTGTGAAAAATATCCTTTTCAATATAAATTGAATGATTCAGGGCCGATCCATTGGAATAAGAGAATCCTTCATGTGAGAGATAATGAATGAGAGAAATCTAAACACATAGACATAGGTAACTATTTGATTATTGAATGATTTATTTTACCCATGGTCATTAAACCTTGTATAATTGATTATTTAGTCATAAAATTATCATTGATTTGAAGATTTGATAAATGGAGATTCATCTCACTGGGAAGGGGCACTTCCACATTATTTTTTCCTTAGAGGATTTGAAATTACGAGCAAATATTTATATATGTCTCCCTCAAAACTGATATTGTACATCATTGTGAATGAGATAATTATTCCAACCCATTCTAGTTATATAACACATTTGAAAAATTATGGGTCAATTTTTTTGGTCATAACTAGTTGTTGTTGAACCAAAAGTTTTTGTATGATCCATGACATATAATTAGTGTTCCCATCAAATGTGTTAATGAAACTAAGAATGATAGCATTGGTCAAGATACATGATTTCATGTTGGAAATGATCTAGTTACAACTATGGTTGAGAAAATTTGTTCTCCAATGAATTTGATGAGATTTAGCTTAAAATTTAGAACGAGAAAGTTCAAAAATTTAGCTCAATATGCAAGATAATTGTGCAACAATCTATAAAAATAATAAAATATATCTACTTTTTATAATGTTCAGGTCATGGAGATATTTAATTTAATAACAATAAGAATGATTGAACAAAGTAAACTATTCAGAGGATGTCTAATGATGATATTCTAGTGGGGGTGTATAGATCTCCCAATTCAGCTTCACCACATGAAGTATTTTTGGCATCAAGAGGCTTCTTTTATTAGATGGTCTTCCTTTTTAGACTAGGGTAAATTTTTTTGTTTAATATGGTTAATGTTTTCATAGAATCATCATTCACCATAGGGAAGAAATAATGGGATGAAATTTATACTAGGGATGTTTCAACATTTTAGCCTAATGTGTATGCACCTATTAGAAAAGATGGAGATTGTGTTATCAATCATTCCAAGGATGACCCAAGAGAGAAGGTTAAAAATCATGATGATACCATTAATGATTTTTTTGTTTTAAATCTTCTTAAAAATTATATCCAAACTGAAGTGGAAAAGGAATTGATCCAAGAACATGATTTAAGTGCCTCTGACTGGGATGATAATGATAAGTTGTCTCATCTTCCTTTTAAGAATATTTTGTGGAGTATCATTGTAGACTCACAATCATGATGTACATGGACACTAAATTTATTTTTTGGAATACATGATACAAGAAATAAATAGATACCCAATGAACGTATTAGTATAGTGTCATAGTAAACTCGGAACATAATCTCCTAATCATGGAAAAATATCTTCATCATATCCCATAAAGATCTCCACTGTATGTTTTCCAACCTAGAAACATTATTTATATCCTATGGAAAAGAAACATAAAAAAGAGTGAGATTAAATTCTCTGTAAGGGTATAAACGGAGAACATAATAGAAATCATAAACATTTGATCATAAAAACATGAACATAAAGTATAAACATCAAAATCATGATTCATAAAATAAGTATTGGCAGTGCGTAAGGCATGGATCATAATGGAATATTATCCATGATAGAATAAAATTCACATTAAACATATAATTTTGTAAAACTAATAAGCGCATAATATTATTTCCATAGTAGCTAAGATGTTTCTTCTAAGACCATCATAGTGGACAAAGTCCTCTACTGAACCAGGTTTACTATCCATTCCAATCATGTATTATGGAACCATATTTTCTTGTTGGTTCGAGTAATGTCTATATCATGAGACATAAATCCTTACCCAATGCATTGAAGGTATATATATGTCCCACCCATATCATAGATAAATCATTCATTCAGGTTCCACAAAAACATAGGTCATTAATCATAGCATAACCCATGAAATAAAATAGGAATTTTAAGCATAATTCCAACATAACATAATCAATATTTGATAAGTGGACTTCATAGATATAATTCCATCATGAAAAGAATCAAATCAATGTAATAATATGGATTTAAAAATAACTATATGTAATCTTAGATAGATAATTATTTTGATAAATCAATTGAATTTAATTCCTAAAGAAAATATCCTTCATTATTAAAAAAATTTCTATTCTCAAAATAATAAATAAATTTAGAAGAAAATTATTTGGTTTAAAATATTCTTGATATATTTTAAAAGAAGGTTCATGGAAATAAAGCTCCATGAAACTGTAAAAAAACATTAATGACGTATCAGTTAAAAAAGAATTATTCTTGTACTTTTTTTAGAATAGTGACAAAGTGCCTTATATAGTAAAAAATTATTCCTTCCACACATGTAGGAAAAGTCAAAATGGGAACAAATGAATTTAAAAATAAATAGAATAATGTTGTACATTTTATGAATTTTTTTTATAAAACATGTACATGGATTGAAAATATATTCCTAGTAAATACTTATGTATACTCAATCTCAAATAAAAAAATTAGATAGAAAAATTATATCTTACCTTAGGTCCGATTTAATCCATATGTGTCTGTAAGTCATTTATAGTGGGTTTAGGAAAATTATTAACATTTAAAAAACAATAATAAAATTTATGACAACATATATGTTTTACTTATGACTTTATATTATCCATTTATTTGTTAATTCCCTATTAATGCATCGTTTTGGGTAATTATCATTTTATTTATCATACGTGTTTGGACTTTGTATTCTTGATATTATTACTTAGATCATAAGTTCCATACTTAATGAATTTAAAATATTATTTATATATCATATATATTCAGTATATATATAATGGATATATATATATAATGGATATATATATATAATGGAATATACAGTTCATGGAGTTGGTAGGTCATACGTACGCATAAACATTGTTTTCATTACCTTATGGAATTAAATGAAAGTAATTAAACGGACCATATATATACATAAATACAACAGAATTATTAATTTATTTATTTAATTATTATTTATTATATATACATTATAATTATTCTTTAATAGTTAATGTAGATAATGAATCTAATCGCGCTGTGGAGATGGTAAGCCGTACATACACACAAGCTACAATATTATTCCCATACTTATTGAATGGTATTAATGAAGTTATTGTATAATATCTCAGAATTAGTATATTTTTGTTATAATAATATATAAAAATTATTTCTACCATTATACCCATCTAAGTAAGGTGGTTTTGAAAAACAGATTACACCACAACGTGGAGACGGTAAGTTGTATGTATGTACGTGCGGTAATTTTATTTTTTATATGATCGATAGAAGGTAAAATAATGTTGTTTAATATTTATAATAAAAAATTAATTATATTAGATATACTTATTTGATTACTTTATAGTCAAAAAACTAATTATGTGGAAGTATAAGAAGAATTAAATTTAAAAGAATTGGGAGAAGAGATCACCTCTTCCTCGACGTGCCTCTTTTAAATTTTCTCTCAACAAACTAGAGATTTTCAGTTAAGAAGAAAATAACCTATATAATATGAATAGGGAAGTTTAAAAGAGAAATTTCCATGGTTGGCCGAGAATGAAGGATCAAAATGGAGTGAAGAGGAGAGGGAGGAGGTACCCTTTTATAAGAGATGAGAGGGGCACATTAGGAAACTATCAAAAAATTAATTTATTATAATCTATATTTCGATTATTAGTAGTCCGAAATATATTTAATTGTAAGGTGAGATAAATTTGGTTATAATATACATCATAAAATAATTTTTAGACATTTTTTGAATATTGTTTATCTTTTACTTTATGGTTTCACCCATTTTATACCCTTTTTAATCTTACTATGATATAATGTTATTTACACATTTTGGGTTATTTAAATTACAATATCATGTCAAAAGACCAAACAAAAGATACTTATGACATATTTGGACTTATGTTAACTATTTTTCTGAATATTATATTTTTAAGAATTTAATATCATTTAATAAAATATTTATGTTTTTATGTTATGAATTATGACATGTTTTTAAACTATTCATACTAGAACCTTTTTAAAAATTCACTACAATTTAATCACATAAAAAAGAATTTACCTCATCCATAATATTTCAATATCGTACTTAAAATTAATTAATGGGATCGAAATACTAAAATTTGATTTATTTTAATATTTATAAATTAATTTTTTTGAATCTAGCATTAATGAGGTAATCACTACATCATAATTGTGTCATAAATTAATATATATTTTTATTGTCAACAAATTAAAAAAAATAACATGATATAAGAAATATTTTCATTTTTATAATGAATATTTATATAATAGATATCAGTTATATAACACTATATTAAAATCGATTTAGTAAAACATATATGTTACTGTTATAAATATCTGTACTTTAAATTAATTCTTATAAAATGTCATTTTCACATCCATGTGAATATATGTGGTCCCAAAATCAACCAAAATATTCCTATGGACGTCAATATCTCATCAAATTGGATTAGGACATGTGTTATAATATTTTATTATTTTTATAATATTATTATTTTCCACTCCTTTACCAGATTTACCCTTTTACAATGGTAAATAAAATAATATCTGAAGTAGGTATTCATAATGTCCAAAAAATAAATTGTTCCTATTAATTTGATTTGAACCTTCTGATTCCAAACATGGAATTAATTTTTCCAAATTCAAAACAATGATGTAAATTTAATTAATTTAAAATTATTTTATGTTGTGAAAACCAAAATGTGTGTTTTTAAGAAGTAATAACTATAAAACGATTGACATGTGTTTACATCCAATTTAAATTTGAAATTATTTCTAATGACAAGAATTATATGAAATGGTAAAAATATAATCTATTTACACTTTAAAACTAATTATAAATTTAATCTAAATATATAAATAAATTAGATGAAAAGGCAGTTCTGAATTAAAATTCAATATTTTTCACTATTCATTAAAATGAAAATTTCATCAAAAAATACAATAAATTCAACAAAAGTAAATATCTTTTCCCACATCCGAATAAAAATTTATTTTTTCTAATTTTACATTTAAATGTGTCAAAAATAATTCTAAAATCGGTGTGCAATCAAAAGGATGTAAAATTTTATTTTTATGAAAAATACATATTTTATCTAAAAACATGATTTTGTTATCATAAAAATTCAAGAAAATGTGTATGATAAATTTTAATATTTTATAAAATTAAAAATGTGGTTAATATTATTAAAAAATTATAATTTATATATCCCATTATATAATAATATTTTAATAATATTTCTTTGTTTTGTGAAACTTGGTATCGTGTAAAACACAAGATATAGAGGAATGTTGCTCTAGAATATAACACATGACATGTTAGTTTTTCATGTAGTAAAATCTTCTTTTGGTGTTGTTTATAACATAATCAAAACATAGTTCATTTATACATTTAACAAATATATACACAGTGTTGTGTTGAATCAATTATATTATAAGAACTTAAAATTATGTGTAACATAAGCCAAGGATATTGTTTCAAATACTGGAATCTAATATGGTTTTGGATATAGATCAAGCTAATCATGTTGTACTATACAACAAAATACATCAAATAAATTAAAATTAATGTAGATCATTAAATCTCGGGGTGTTACATTCTACCCCCCCTTAAAATGAATTTCACCCATGAAATTTGTTGTCGTTTTAAATGTATTTCTTCATGATGGTTATTTCAAGGAAACCCACATCATAAAAAGGGATACTAAAAATGTCATTTTAAAAAGTAATGTTATAAATATAATTTTTACCCAAAGTAACTCATCACAAGGTTACAACATAGTTGAACATAAGTGGTATGTAAAAACATTGATATGGAAGAGAACTCTAACCAAAAAGTTCTAATGGATAGTGATAGAGAATAAGGTTTCGAGAATGAAATCTATCAGAAATCCACAAATCTATGATGATTTATGGGTCCATATAGTTCATTGGATAATAAAGTAATATGATAAAATTTTTGGTTATCATGATCCTTTTCCTAAAGTTGAATAATTTTGGCACGAGAAGAAATACATACTTGATTTCAGAACAATTGATCATTCCCCAATCAATTTCTACATCATAGCTTATTTAAAGAAATAAAGTAAAATTTTTCATTCATGAAGTTTTAGAAGATCATGTGATCAAGTAATAGGTCATTCCATCTATCTCAATAAAAATGTTAGAACCTATTATCAAAAATGCGTAAGACCACCTATAGTGAGATAATACATTAATCTAAAAAATTATACCTGAATATAACTTATACTATCCAGAAATGGATATCATTACAATCCTCCCAAAAACAAACAATATAAATCATTAGTAAGTGGTGAACTAAATTGACATAACATTTATCTCCCTTATCCTATAAGGTAGTTCTTTGTGGTCACATTCAAAAAGGTGAATTCCTTAATCATATATTCTCTTCAAACATAACATTAATTTCTATAGAACCTTAGTAAAAACGTGAATTTTATTAAAATTAACTCCTGTAACAGTCAAAAAATACCAATATTTATATATAGTGACACCATGATATAACTTTTTCACTATTTTAGTAATGAGATTATTAATACTATCAAAAATCTCATTATCTCTTTATCCCTTCATTATGCGCATATCACGTGCTTTCCAAAAATATTGCAATTAATTTTAATTGTTACTTGTATCATATAATTATTAAAAACCACAATAAAACAATTCATAGATATTATAATATTCCATATTTCTATAAAAGACTCAACAAAAATATTTTGGAATACCAATACATAAACCCTTAACCATTTCACTACTTTAATGGAATACTCAACATCACTAATAGTGATAGCATGTGATTTGACTTTGTATTTGGCTATAAAAGGTTGTTGGTGACAATAATCATCCATTTCCCTTAGATTAAGGAATTGGTTAGAATAATGACCCATTTCCATGCACTTGTATCAATGATATGTGGTAAGTGAACTCTTTGTAGTTTTCTATTTTCTCATATTAATTCGGTAGTAATATTCTCCATGACCTTATTTCCCACACATAAAAAATTTAACTGTCCCCTTAAATAATTCCCTCCATGTTCCCTTCTACACTTTGAGAAAAAAGAAAATATAATCTTATTTTATCTATAATTTTTAAAGTTTCATTTTCATTCATTTCTTATCATAACCATGAGATATATGAGAAAATGAAATATCCTTTTTAAAAAAAATAAAATGAGGAAGTTACATACATAAAAATATATTCTAGAACACATCCCATTCCATAGAGTCAATTTAATATTGTTTCCTCGTACGATTGATAAAGTTCCACCATTAAATCACATTACCTACTATGCAATAAAATCCCAACATAAATATTTCACATTCTGAATAATAGATAATGAAAAATATATTTTTCATAGTACAAATCCATTTCACTACAATTAGTGGATCAGTTGTTCCACAAAAATAAGGTGGATGTTTCCTTAAAAATGATTCAAGAGAACGTTGTTCCCACTTTTGTACATTTGGGAGCATAGAAGGATCATTACTCTTAGAAACAAGATTCATAATTTGAGATCAAAAAAAATTGGTTTTTTAGGAGGAACATATTTTCATTTCCTATTGCATTGATCATTAACATAGTTTCTTTGCCTTCCACCCCTCATCTAAAACCCAAATAGAATAGAATGAGAGGAAAAAATAATACTAGGAAAACAATATAATACAGGAGAAGTACATTCAATATCTTAAAACTTAGGTATAATTATAAGGTATTCATGATCATTATCATTATTCTAGGACTATAACATATATAATTATACTTATCCTTCGGGACATCCCTAAACATACCTTACAAATATCTCTAGATATCTCACTAAATTTTTCGTATCCTTGTTTCCAATGGTTGACTAAACCTTTACTCTAATACCAACTGTAGAGACCCTAGCATTACATATATGGACATTAAATTTAATTTTAATAATACTTAATATATTAAAAATATATATTCTCAAGGACTATTTGTTTAGTGTCTTTGAGAAATCAGAACATAATCATCTAATCACTCTAAAAGATCATCAAAATATTCACAAAAGATATTTCCATTTTTTCCTACCAAAAACCAATCTTTATTTCATGGGGAGAAGAATCATATAAAATTCTGTTATTAAACTCTTAGTATGGGTAAAAATGGATAACATAAAACAAACCATAAACATTTGAACATAAAAACCTGAATATAATGTTTAATGATCCAAATCATGTGTCATGAAATAAATCATGATGGTACGTACGGAATGGATCATAAAGGAACATAAACCATGACAGAATATCATTGGAATAAAAAATGTAATTATGGAAAACAAATAAGATCATAATATTGTTTCCATAGTCGCCAAGGCATTACTGGAAAGACCATCATAGTGGACAATGTCCATTACTGAACCGAGTTTACTTTCCATTCCAACTATATATTATGGAGCATGATTTACTTGTCATTCCATCCATGTATATCTCATGATATATGAATCATTATCCAATTAATAGTAGGGATATTTAGTTACCACCCATCTCATAGATAAATCCATTTTACATGTGCCATAATAACATATATCATTCATCACATCATAACCCATGATATAAAATTGAATTCTTTAAAATCATTCTATCATGACATAATAAATATAAGCTAAATGGGATCCATAAAAACAATTCCATCATAATAAAAATAAAATTAATGTTATAATTAGGATATAAACAAAACCCTATGTCATAATAGATAGAAAATAATTTTGATAAAACACTTGAACTTAATTTCTGAGGAAAATATCCTTTAATCAAAAATGTTTTCTTCTCTTTAAATACTACACATATTTAAATGAAAATAATTTAGATAATAATAAACATGAGATATTTTAGAGTAAGATACATGGAAATAGATAATCATAAAACCATAAAAATCCATTCATACTATATATGTTAAAAAAAATTCCCATTGTACTTTTGTTGGAAAAGTCAGAAAAATACCTCCTATGGTAAAAAAAGATTCCTTCCATACCATGTAATAAAAGTCAAAATGGGTAAAGATGGATTTACGAATACATAGAATAATATATATCATTTTATTATAATTTTTAAGAAAACATGGACTATCATGATAAATATACCCCCATTAAATACTTACGTATAAACAATCTCAGATAAAAAATGGGATTGAAAAATTATCCATTACCTTAGGTCTGATTTCTTCCATATGTATCCCAAACTTTTGTATAGTGGGGTAAAACATATTATTAACTTGTAACAAAATAATTATAACATATATTTTATCATATCTGTTTTACTTATGACTTTATATTACCCACTCATTTTCCAATACCATGTTAATGCAATGTTTTGGGTAATATTCATTTTATTTATTTTACGTGTTTGGACTTTTTATTGTTTATATTATTAGATAGATAATGATTTACATACTTTTATAATGTATAAAATCATTTATAAATCATATATATTATTTATATAATTATAAATATATAATAGATAGATAAATTAATTGGAATACACCATTCATGGATATGTAATGTTGTATGTTCACATTAATGTTGTTTTCATTTCCACATTGAATCGAATGAGAGTAGGTAAATGACAAGAATATATATATACATATATATATATATATCCAGTAGCATTATTATGTCATATTTTTCATGATTAATAATTATTTAGACATTTTAATCATTCTTTAATGGTTAATATGGAGAATGAGTCTCATCACATCGTGGAGATAGTAAGTCGTACGTATGCATGATTGATAATATCGTTTCCATATTTGTTTAATTACATTGAAGTGGATGGTTTATAATATAATAAAATTAGTATCATGTTATAAAAATAATATATATTTTTATTATTTCTACCATTATTCCAATCCAAGTAATGTGGTGGTGCAAAATAGATTATACCACGGCGTAGAGAAGATAAGACATACGTATACACATGCAGTGATTTCATTTGTTATTGGATGGATAGAAGGTGAAATAGGGTTGTAATATTTTGAATAAAATATAAGTAAATTATTGATACTGATTATATTACTCTATAATTAAACAAATAGTTTTTATGATCTATAAGAATATTGAAATTTGAAAGAATTGGTAGAAGAGATTACCTTTTCCTTGACATACCTCTATTAAATTTCTTCTTTGGTCACTAGAGATTCTATTTATAGAATAAAAGATCCTATAAAATTTTACTAGGGATGTGGATAATAGAAATGGGTAGGGGTATGCTGAGATTTAAGGCTCAAAATAGACTGAATAGGAAATAGAGTAGGTGCCCTTTTACAAGAGAATATAAATGAACATTAAAAATCATGCAATATATTAATTTATTTTAAATATAATTTTGATTAAAAACATTGACAAACTTATTTAATTAGAATTTATGATTATATTGGTTTGAATAACCATCATCCAATAAATATTAGACATGTTTTGAATATTTTTTTATCCATATCTTTTTGGATTAACACTTATTATATCATTTTTTTTCTAATGATGATATCATGTTATTTACACATTATGGGTTAATATAATTACCAAATCATGTAAAATGGCCCACAAGAAGATATTTATGATATATTATGACTTATGTAAACCATTTCACATAATATTATATTTTTAGAAATTTAATATCATTTAATAAACTATTTTATGTTTTAAGTTATGAATTATTTCAATTTTGGACTCAATTTAACCATGAGTTTTTAAAAAAATTCCTAAAAACCTGATTCCTTAGCACCAAAGGAATTTAATATTCCCATATGTAAATTTATTCATTAAAATTAGTGTTTGGAATAAAAATAATAAAATTAAATATATTATAATGTTAATAAATTTAATTATTTGAATCTTTTAGTAATGATGTAATCACTACATCATAATTATGTCATAAATGCATATATTTATCTAATGTCAAAATATTATACATAAAATACTATGATGTAAGAGATATATTTATATTTATAATTTATATTTATATACTTTGATATCAGTTATATATATTTATATTAAAATAAATTTATTAAAATATATATGTTTATGTTATAATTATCATTTGTTTAAATTAATTCTCATTAAATGTCATTTTCACATCAAGGTGAATCCATGGGGTCCCAAAATTGACCAATGATGGCCTGGTCGGAAATATCTCATACAATCGGAATAGAATATGTGTTAGGATAGTTTAATATTATTATAATATGACTTTTTATCTTTATGAACTAGATTTACGCTTTAACCATGATAAATAAAATAATTACTAATGTTACTAATCATGTTGTCAAAAAGTAAAAGGTAAATATTGACACCATTTGATCATTTTGATTAAAAATCATAAATCCATATTTTCAATTTCAATACACAAAAGGATAATTAATTAATGTAAAATTAATTGCAGCTGTCTAAACCAAAAATATGGTTATTAATAAGTCATTACTATCCAAAGATTGACATGGTTTATGTCTAATTTAAATTTGGAATTATATAAAATAAAATAAATTGTATTAAATTATAAAAATATTATCTAATTACACTTTGAAGACCAATTAATAATTTAAACAAGCTATATAAATAAATTAGATGAAAATGCATTTTTAAATTAAAATTCATTACTTTTCACTATTCATAAAAATTTGAATTTTTAATGAAAAATACTAAAAAAAGTAAATTTTTATGTCTTTATTAATTATATGATGTTTTTTTTATAAAATTTAACTTATAATACTATCCAAATATGGATTTAAAATTATTTCACCATCAAAAGGAGGTAAAAATTCATTTTTTTGAAATATACTTATTTTATTCGAAACATTAATTTTTTTCTCATATAATTTTATAGTAAATGTGTAAGAATAATTATAATATTATTTAAAAATCTAAATTTGGATAATAATATTTAAAAATAGAATGTTTATATCCAATTAAATTGTAATATTTTTATAATATATCATTGTTTAGTGAAACTGGGTATTACGTACAACACAAGAAATCAAGGAAGGTCTCCCTTGAGTATAACAGAAGACAAGTCAGTGTTGCATGTAGTGAAATTTTACATTGGTGTAGCATATAAGATAATCTGAACATAGTTCACTTTTACATTTAACAAAATTTAAACTTTGTGTTACGTGAAATGAATTCTATCAAAGGAAATTGAAATTACGTGCATCAAAAGCCTTGAACAGTGTTTCATATACTACAAGTTAATATGATATTATGTATATTGAAAGATAATCTAGGTTAAGTGTACAAGACAATAAATCAAAGAAATTAAAATGAATCGGGATCATAAAATATTGGGGTGTTACATTATACCCCCTTATAAGGAATTTCTACCTCGAAATTCGTTGGGGTTATAGATGATTTTCTACTTGAATTTTTATTTCATTGAATCCCACAATGTAAAAATGGATAGTAAAACATAATTATAAAAAGTAATGTTTGAAATATAATGGGAACCCAAAGTAACACATCATTGTGTTTCCACATATGAGAATATAGGGGGTAAGTAAAGTTTTGTATATGAATGAGAAATCTAAAATTCATGTTTTAATGTATTTTGATAGAGAATAATGTTAGTAGAATGTTAACTATACAAAAGCCATAAATCTATGATGATTTAAGGGACCATCTAATGAATCAGATAACAAGGTACTAGGATATGATTTTCTGTTTTCAAGATCAGTTTCCTAATGTTGAATATTTTTTTCATGAGAGGAAATATATACTTGATTTTAGTACCATTGATCATTCCCTAAAATTTTTTCACTTCATCGCTTATTTAATGAAATGATGTTGAATTTTTCATTCTTGATGGGTTATCGGATCATGCGATAGAATGATAGGCCATTCCATCTGTCTCCAAAAAATGATAGAATAGGTTATAAAATATGCATAAGGCCGCCTATAGTGAAATAAATCATTAATAAAACAAATTTAAACTTTAATATAACTTATATAATAAATAAATTAATAACATTATAACACATCCAAAAATTAAAATATAAATCTATGAAAATAAGTGAACTAAATCATCATTAAATTTATCTCTCATATCTCTTAAAGTGGTTTTTTTGTCACATTCCAAACATGTAAATACCTTAATCATCTATTATCTTATAACAAAACAAGAATTACATTATAACCATAGTGAAAAAATGATTTCTGTCAAAATTAAATACATACACACTCAAAAAATACCAAAAATTATATATACTCTATCCACAACATCACTTTTCCCATATTTCATTTATAAGATCATTTATACAACCAAAAATATCATTATCTCATTATCCATTCATTATGTTCATATCATCAGATTTATAAAGATATTGAAATCACTTTTTACTGTTACAGGTACCATATAATTATTAAAAACTATAATATACTAATACATAGATATTAAAATATTCCATAATACTATAAAAGGGATTTAATAACACTATTTTGGAATCCCATTACATAAAACCCTAATAATTCCACCACTTATTTGGAATACTCAATCACAGGAATAGTGATTTCATGAGATTATCCATTTTCCTTGGCCTTAACTAGTTTTCTGTGTCGATAATCATCCATAACCTATGGATTAGTGAATTTTTTAGTATAATGCTCCATTTCCTTGAACATGTAACCCTGAATTTTGGGAGGATCACTCTTTGAAGAATTATTTTTATTCCTATTAATTCTGTCGTAAAATGACAGATGACCTTCTTTCACCCACATAATACATTTATTAGTCCCCTTAAGATAATTTCCACTATGTTTCCTTCCACACATTGAGCATAATAAAAATCCAATATTATTTTCTATTTTATCTTTAGAGTTTCCTTTGAATTTCATAATTTTTTTCTTATCATAACCATGTGATAGACGAGAAACTAGAGTATCCATATTTTAAGTTGATTATGAGGAAGGTACATACTGAAAAATATGTTCCTGATCTCATCCCTATCGATGTTGCCAATTTTATCTTATTTCCTCATATTTTTGAAAACGTTCCCCCATATATTCTCTTTTCCTTCCATGAAATTAGTGCACAGCTTAACCTTTTCATGATATAAAAAGTGGATAATGAAAAATATTTTTGCAATAGTACAATTCCATTTCTCTTCAACTGGTGGATTGGTTTTTCCACTTAAATAAGGTGGATATTTCCTTATGAATGATTCCAGAGAATTTTGTTTCCACCATTGGTAATTTGTGATAGTATAATGATTTGTGGTCCTATAAACTTGGTATTTTAATTTATATCACATATCATTTAGTGGTTTGATATGGAAATCATTGAATTTCGTAGTGCATTCAACGTTACCATGGTTTATTTGGGCTTCATCCATCGTCTAAAACACTAAAAGAATAGTGTGAGAGGCAAAAATGAAACTAGGAAAACCACATAATCAAGGAGGAGTACTTTTCATCTATAAAATTATAGGTCTAATAATAGGTTTTTCACGACTCTTATCATAATTCTAGGACTATAACTTATTCTTATACTTATCCTTAGGTAAATCTCTAATCATACCTTATAAATATCTCAATGGTTCTCACTAATGTTTTCAAATCCTAGTTTCTGAAGGTTGACCAAATATTTTCTCTAATACCAAATGTTGAGACACATCTGTGACATAAATGGACATTACATTTATTATGTAGAATACTTAATAAATGACACAAGTAGACCTCTAAGACTGTATTATATGGGTGTCTTCGGAAACTCAGAGCATAATCTTCTTATCATGGTGAAATATCTTCAACATCTCCCATAATGATCTTCTTCTTTTGTTTTCCTAACTAAAATCATCTATTGTATCCAGGGAAAAATAAACACATAAAAGTTTGAGAAAAAATTCTCATTAACGTTAAACATGGATGACATAGAACAATACATAAACATTTGAATATAAAAACAAGAACATGAAGTTTAAACATCAAAATATTGTGTCATGAAATAAATATTGGCAGCACATAAGGCGTTGATCATAAAAGAACATTAATCATGGTATAAGAGAATTGAAATAAAAAACCTAATTTTGGAAAAATAATAATTATATAATATGATTTCAATAGAAGCCAAGGCATTGCTTCCAAGACCATAATAATAGACAATTTCTTTTACTGAACTGGGATTACTTGTTGTTCCAGCCATGTATTATGGAACTACATTTACTTCTCATTCCATTTTTTTATATATCATGAGATATAAATCATTACCCAATTAATAGAAGAGATATATATTTCCCACCCATATCATAGATAAATACTTATTACATTTTTCATAATAATATAAATCATTCATCGTATTATAACCCTTGAAATAAATTGTATTCTATAAAATCATTCCATAATATCATAATCCATATAAGAAAAATGGGAATCATAAATATAATTACATCATAAAAAAATTAAATTAAAGTAATAATATGGATATAAACATAACCCTATGTCAACATAGATGGAAAATAATATTGATAAAACACTTGAACATAATTCATAAGTAAAATAAACTTTTTTCATCAAAAAATTTTTTTTTCTCAAAATACCATGAAAATTAAAAAGGAAATAATTTAGAAGAAAATAAAATTGAGATAGTGTAGATGAAACTTCCATGATATAAAGCGTTATAAACTGTAAAAATCCATTAATTTCAAATAAATTTAAAAAACATTTTCCTCGTACTTTTTTTCAAGAAAATTCAAAAAGTACCACGTATGGTAAAAATTGAAAGATTCCGTCCAAACCCTGTAGTAAAAGTAAAAATGGATAAAAATGAATTTAAATATACATAAATTAATATTAAATTTTTTTGGGAATATTTTTATAAAACATGTTAATGGGTAAAAACTATACCCTCAATAAATACTTACGTATAAACTATCTTGGATAAAAAACAAGATTTAAAAATTATCCCTTACCTTAATTCCGATTTCTTTTGTATGTGTCTGAAACTCATGTATATTTTCCATAAATATATTATTAATATGTATAAGAACCATAAAAATATTTAATATATAATATATGTTTTACTTATGACTTTATATTACCCGTTCATTTGTCAATTCCATGTTGAAGAAACATTTTAGGTAATAATCGTTTTATTTATCCTACATGTTTGGACTCTCTATTCTTCATATTATTACTTATATCATGATTTAATTACTTAAATAATGTAATAAATTATTTATATGTCATACATATTTAGTATGTAAATAAATATATAATATATTTATAAATGGAATGGAATATACTGTTCATGGAGATGGTAGGGCGTACGTACGCATGAATGCCGTTTACATTTATTGATTGAATTGAATGAAAGTATGTAAATTACAAATATATATACATAAATATAATTTAATAATTAAGTCATATATTTCATTATTCTATATTATATATATAAATTATAATAATTATTTATTTGTTAACGTGGCTAATGAATCTCCTCGTGTCGTGGGGACTATAAGTCATACGTATGCACGAGCGACAATATCATTTCCATAATTGTTGAATGGTATTAGAGTGGATGGTGTAGAATATCTCAAGAATTAGTTTCATTTTATAATAATCATACATTTTTATTATTTCCACCATGATACCCATCCGTGTATGGTGGTGGTGATAAAGTAATTACACCACGACGTGGAGATGGTAAGCCGTATGTTCGCAAGAATGGTTATTTAATTTTTCATAGGATGGATATGAAGTGAAATAGGTTTTCGTCATATTTATAATAACTAATAATTACAAGAGTGATAATTATTTTTCTAATTTGTTTTTAAATAACTAATGTAGAGGAATAATAAGAAGAAATAAATTTGAATGAATCGGTAGAAGAGATTTCTTCTTCCTCGATGTGCCTCCTTTAAATTTCAACTAAGGGTACTAGAGTTGGTCATTTGAGAAGAAAAGAACCTCTATAATGTGACTATAAATGATTATAAGATAAATGGGTAGGGTTTGGTTGAGCATGAATTCATAAAATGGAGTGAATATGAGAGGGAGGAGGTGCTAGTTTATAAGAGAGGAGGGGGCCACTTTAAGAAACTCTGAAAATATTAAATTATTATAAGTTAAATATTGATTAAAAATGGTCCAAAAGTTATTTAATTTAAATAGAATATGATTTTAGATTAAATAACTATCATCCATTAATCTCTAGACCACTTTTGAATATTTTTGTATCCTTATATTTGTGTTTAACCCTTATTTTACCCTTTTTAATCTTAATGTGATATAATTTCATTTACCCATTGTGGGTTAATGTAATTATTGTATCACGTAGAACTACCCAAATCAATGTATTTATGACATATTTGGACATATATTAACCATATTTATGAATATTATATTTTAATGAATTTAATATCATTTAATAAACTATTTTATGTTTTAGGTTATGAATTATGTTAATTTTGGGCACTACTCAAAAAGGATTTTATTACAAAATTCATAGAAACCTGATTACATCGAACCAAAGGAATTAAATAATAACTAATATTTCAATTTCATCAATAAAATTTGTCTATGGAATCAAAATAGTCAAATTACATTTATATTAATATTTTTAAATTCAGTTATTTGAATATTTCATTATTCTGGTAATCCCTACATCATAATTCTGTCAAAAATAAATATATTTATTTAATGTTTAAAATCTATAAATAAAATAATTTTATTTAGGAAATTTTATTATATTTATAATTAATATTTATATATATCGTTATCATTTATATAACCCTATATCAAAATCAACTTATTAAAAGATATATTTTTGTGTTATAATTATCTTTACTTTAAATTATTTCATATAAAATGTCATTTTCAGAACAAAGTGAATCCATGGGGTCCCCGAAACAAACCATGGATTCCCATGGTGGGAAATATCTCACCAAATAAAATTTATGACAAGTGTTAGGGTAAATTAATAGTATTATAATATAGTTTTTAACCCTTATATAACATATTTATCATTTAATCATGGTAAATAAAATAATTACTGATGTTACATTTCCTAATCTCCTAAAATAAATCGTAACTATTTTAATATTTTTAACTTTTGATTTAAATATGGAATCTATTTTTTCAAATTCAAAACCTAGAAGTTTCTTTAATCAATTTAAAATTAATTCCCATTGTCAAAATCAAAATGTGGGGTTTAATGAAGTAAAAACTATCAAATGATTTACATGTGTTCATTTCCAATTTAAAAGTAAAATTACATGCAATGAACTATAATTGATTAAATGATAAAAATATAATCAAATTAAACATTAAAACCAATTAAAAAGTTGATATAACTATATAAATAAATTACTTGAAAATGCAGTTTCGAAATAAAATGCAGTATTTATCACTAATAATTAAAATTAAATTTTTTCCAGAAAATTGCGAAAAATTCCTAAACAAAGAATATTTTTATGTCCTTATTCCAATGAATAAGATTATTTTTTCATATTTAACATATAAATGTGTCAAAAACCAGATATAAAATGGGTACACCATCAGATGCCTGTAAAAGTTCATTTTTTGAAAAATACTTCTTTTATCTGAAGAATTGATTTTGTCATCATATCTTGTTCTAGAAAACGTGTTTGATGAATTCTAATATTATATAAAATAAAAAATCTCATTAATAATATTCATAAATTCTTGTTTATATCCCAGTAAATAATAATATTTTAAAAATTTATCATTGTTTTTTGAATCTTGGTATCACATACAACATATGACATCGAGGAAGTTATCTCTTGCGTGTAACACAAGCCAAGTCAGTGTTGAATGTGGTGAAAGCTTCCTTTGGTGTTGCGTATAAAATAATTCAATCTGAGTGTGTTTATAAATTTAACAAAATCTATACTCATTGTTGGGTGAAATAAATTTTATCATAAGAACTTGAAATTATGAGCAACAAAATCCATGAATAGTGTTGTGTATAGAACAAGATAATACAATGTTTCAAATATAGAATGATAATCTTGGTGTAGAATATAACCAAAGATATAAAAGAACTGAAAAACGACCATGTTTATAAAATCATGGGGTGTTATATTCTACTCCCCATAGAAGGAATTTCTCCCAAGAAATTCGTTATGGTTATTAATGGTTTTCTACCTGAAAGATTTTTTTTTCATGGAATACCACATCATAAAAAGGGATATTAAACCTAATTTTCAAATTTAATGTCAGAAATATAATGTTTAACCAAATTAACTCATCTTTGGGTTTCCATATACGAGAACATTGTTTGCACGTGAAATCATAGATATAGAAGATAAATATAACCATAATGATCTGATGGATAGTGATAGAGAATAATGTTTGGAGAAAGTTAACTATCAGAAACACATAAATCCGCCATTATTTAAGAGACTATTTGATTCAAAGGATAATATGGTACTACAATAACATTTTATTTTCAAAATACATTTTCTAATGTTGAAGAATTTTTCTATGAGAGGAAATAATTACTTGCTTTTATTACTGTTGATCATTACATGAAAAATTTCAACCTCATATCTTATTTAAATAAATGATGTTGAATTTTTCATTCTTTAAGTTTTAGCAGATCAAGCGATGGAATGATAAGTCATTCCATTTGTCTCAATAAAAAGTCTAATATAGGTTATCAAATATGCACAAGGACACCTATAGTGAGATAATACATTAATCTAACAAACTAAAAGTAGAATATAACTTATACTATCCACAAATAGATAACATTATAGTCCATCCAAAAAGTAAAAATATAAAACATTATAAAGAGGTTAAGTAAATCGGAATTACATTTATCTCCAATGTCCCATAAGGTAGTTCATTGTTGTCAAATTCCAAACATGTGGATACCTTAATCTTGTATTCTCTTGAAATATAACATGAATTACTATAGAACCATAGTGAAAACATGGATTTTTTAAAAATTAACTATTTTCAAAATCAATATATATATATATATATACTAAATCCATTATATCACTTTTTCTATATATCAGTAATTAGATCACTAATACAATAAAATATCAAATTTTTTCTTATCCCTTCATTATGAGCATATCATGTGATTTAAAAAAATATTGCAATCAATTTTCAGGGTTACCAGTACAATATAATTATTGAAAAACAAAATAAACAAATTCATAGATATTCCAATATTCAAAATACTATAAATGAGATTGAAGAACACTATTTTAGAATCCTATTACATAAAACCTTAATTATTCCACCACTTTGTTGGGATACTAAACATCACCAATA
Source organism: Viscum album (assembly GCA_963277665.1). NCBI lineage: Eukaryota > Viridiplantae > Streptophyta > Magnoliopsida > Santalales > Viscaceae > Viscum > Viscum album. The sequence goes on along the minus strand of OY728164.1, from coordinate 1,140,207,694 downwards.
GTGGACACATATGATTTTCCTTTTCTTTATCCATAAACGGTTGTTGGCATTGATAATCATTCATAACCCTTGGATAATGGAATTGGTAACCATAATTAAACATTTACTTGATCTTGTAACCTTGATTTTTAGGAGGTTCAGTATTTCGAACATTTTGTTTATTCATATTAATTCAGCACTAAAATGCTCGATGACCTTCATTCCCATACATAAAACATTTATCTATCCCCATAAGGCGATTTCCTCCATTTTTCCTTCCACACATTGAGCATAAATAAAATCTAATCATTGTTTCTCTGTAATTTGTATCGTTTCCTATGAATTATATACTTCATTTCCTATAATTACCAGGAAATATATGGGAAATATCAATATCCCTTTTTTAACAATGAATAAAATAATGGTACATACGGAAAAATATGTTATCGACCTCACCTCAATATCTGGACTAAATTTCATCTTGTTCCATAGTATTCTTGATATAGTTCCACAATAGATTCTATTTACCTTTAAATAAATAAGTTCCCAACATATCCTTTTCATGTTCTAAATAACATATACTGAAAAATATCTTTTCAACTGTAAAAATCCATTTCACTACAACTAATAGATCAGTCGTTCCACTAAAATAAGTTGGATGTTTCTATAATAATGATTCATGAGAATTCTATTCCCACATTTGGAAATTTGTGAGACAAGCAAAATTTATGGTCCTAGAAACTAGATTATTTATTACATATCTCATAACATTTGGGTTTTTATGAGGAAAATAATTACATTTCCAATTGTATTGATCATTAGAATAGTTCATTTGGGATCAAACCATCATTTATAACCCAAAAGGAATATTGTGAGAGCCAAAACTAATACCAGGAAAAAAACATAATCAAGGGGGTGTAATATCAATCTCTAACATCTTATGTTTAATCTGAGTTTATTCCTTATCGTTACCATAATTATAGGACTGTAACCATTACTAATACTTATCCTTAGGGACATCCCTAAATATACATTATAAATATCTATAGGGATCTCACTATAGTTTTCCCATTCTAGTTTCCAAATGTTGATTAATCCATTACTCTGATACCAATTGTATAGACCCAAGATTGATGTGTATAGACATTACATTTATTTTTTGGAATACGTATTACATGAAACAAACATACACCCAATGACTGTATTGTATCGATGTATTCGGAAACTCAGAACAAAATCTTCTAATCATGGTGAATGGTCATCAACATCTCCCATAAAGATCATCCCCATTTTTTTCCTACCAAAAACCATTATTTGTTTCTTGAGAAATAGAATCATATAAAAGGGTGAGATCAAATTCCCAGTAAGGGTACATATAGTGAATAAAAAACAAACCAAAAAAAATTTTATCATAAAATCATGAACATAATGTTTAAATATAAAAATATTGAGTCATGAAATAAATATTGGCAGTACGTAGAGCATAGATCATAAAGGAAAATTTACCATGATAGAATAATATTATAATAAAACATTTAATTTTTTAAAACTCATAAGAACATAATATGATTTTTATATTATCCAAGGCATTGCTTCTAGGACCATCATAGATGACAAAGTTCATAACTGAACTGGGGTTGTCTGTCGTTCTATCCTTGTACTACAAAACCATATTTAATTTCTTTTCCAGTCATGTCTCTATTATGAGATATAAATATTTACCCAATTAATTAGAGGGAGATATAGTCCCAAACCATCTTATAGATAAATCATTCTTTCTTATTCCATAAGAACAGAAATCATTCATCATTGCATAACCCATGAAATAAAATGGGATTATTAAACATAAATCAATCATAACATAATCCATATAAGAGAAATAGACTTCATAAAAACAATTAAATCATAAAAAAAATTTAATTAATAATATAGATATAAACATAACCCTATGTCATTTTATATAGAAAATAGTATTGATAAAACACTTAAACTTAATTATTGATGAAAATATCCTTTATTGTTCTAAAATATTTTCTTTTGTCAAAATAATGGGAAAATTTAGAACAAATTATTTTAGTAGAAAAAAAATAAGACATTATAGAGGAAGCGTCATGGAAATAAAGAGTTATTAAATGTAAAAATCCATTAAATCTATATAAGTTAAAAAAACAATACCCTTTTAATTTTTCCATAAAAAGTAAAAATGTAACTCGTAGGTAATAGAAGAAAATTTTCTCCCATACGTTGTAGTAAATGTAAAAATGGTTAAATATGACATTAAAAATACATATAATAATATTTAAAAAAATTTGATAATATTTTTTGAGAACATTTATATTGATTATATATATACCTTTATAAAATACATAGGTATAAAAAATCACAGATAAAAAAACGAGATTCCAAAATTATCCCTTACCATAGGTATGCTTTCATTCATATGTGTCTGAAATACCTGTATAGTGGGTTTAAAAATATTATTAAATTGTAACCAAACCATAATATTTATGATATCACATATTTTTCACTTATGACATTATATTACCCATTCATTTGTCAACTCAATGTTAAAGTAATCTTTTGGGTAATAATCGTTTTTTCCCGTACGTATTTCGACATGTTATTCTTGATGTTATTAAAAAGATCATGATTTTCTTACTTAAATAATGAAAAAAATGATTCATATATCATATACATATATTATATAAATATATATATTATATATAGATGAATGAAATAAAATACACCATTCATTGAAACATTAGGCCGTACATACGCATTAACGATGTCTTTGTTTCCTTATTGAATTGAATGAAAGTATTTAAATGACACACACAGACATATATATATATGTATAGTAGAATATTATTTCATATATTACATTATTATTTATTATATATACTTTATAACCAATATTTAATTGTAAACATGGAAAATGATTCTCATCTCGTCGTGGAGACGGTAAACTGTACATATGCATGAGTGACTATATCATTCCTATAATTGTTGAATGGTATTGAAGTGGATGGTGTATAGTATCTCATAATTAGTACCTTGTTATAATTATAATATATAGTTATAATTTCCACCATTATACCCATCCATGTAATGTGGTGGTGAAAAACTTATTACACTACAATGTGGAGATGGAAAGCCATATGTACCCACACACTGTGATTTCATTTTTAATAGGATGGATAGAAGATGAAACAGAGTTGTTTTATATTTATAATAACATATAATTATATAATTGATACTTATTATATTATTTTATAACAAAACAAATGATGAATATGATGTAATTGAATAATGAAATTTGATTGAATCGGTAGAAGATATTATCTCTTCCTTGATGCGCCTCCTTTAAATTTTTATTTTGGACACTTTAGATAGTATTTTGAGAATAAAGAAACCTCAAAAATGTGACTAGGGATGTTAAGAAGATAAATGGACATGGTCTGGCCAAGATTTAATGCTCAAAATATCATGAAGAGGATAGGGAGGAGGTTTTATTTTATATGAGATGAGATGGGCACTTTAAGAATGTCTCATAGTATTAGTTTATTATAAATAAAAATTCGGAAAAAAATTATCTAAAACATAATTTATTAGAATAATATATTATTTCAGTATGAATACCACTTATCTAATATTTTTTAGACAAGATCTGAATACTGTTTTGTCCTTATATTTTTTGTTTAACCCTTATTTAATTTTTTTATGCTTATAGTGATATAATGATATTTACACATTGTGGTTGGATGTAATTACCATATCATGTATACTGACCTAAAAAAGTTATTTATGACATATTTAGACTTTTATTAAACATTTTATTAATATTAGTTTTTTATGAATTAAATATTATTTAATATAATATTTTATGTTTTATGATAGGAATTTTTCAATTTTTGGAACTATATATACTTGACCTCTTTTTATATTAAAATTCATAAAACTGTGATTCAATAAAACCAAATGAACTAATAATCCCTAATATTTCAATTTAATACATAAAATTATTGTGTTGAATCCAAATATTAAAATTAAATTTATTTTAATATTAATTAATTAATTTATTTGAATCCTTTTTTAATGAGGTAATCACTACATCCTAATTATGTCATAAATACATATAATTATCTAATGTCTATAAATTATACATAAAATACCATGATTTTAGAAATATATTTATATTTATAATGACTATTTATATAAATAGATATCATTTATATAACATTATATTAAAATCTATTTATTAAAAGATATATTGGTATGTTATAATTATCATTACATTAAATTAATTCTTATAAATTGTCATTTTCACATCCAGGTGAATCAATTGGATCCCAATATCGACCCAAGATGCCCATGGTATGAAATATCACATTCAATTATATTAAGAAATTTGTTAGGGTATTATAATATTATTGTAATAATATTTTTACCCTAATATACCCGATTTACCATATAACCATGGTAAACAAAATAATTACTAATGTTACAATTCATAATGTTCAGAAATAAATGTTAACTATTAAAAAAATTTGAAACTTTTTATTCCAAATATGGAATCCTTTTTTTCAAATTCAATACACAGATGTTTCATTAAATAATTAAAATTTTAATCATGTTGTCAAAACCAAAAATCGGGTTTTTAAGTAGTAATAACTATCAAAGGATTAACACGTGTTTATGTGAAATTTAAATGTTAAAATACTTACAATATTAAAATTTGGATTAAATAATGAAAATATAATCTAATTACACATTATAATCCAACAAAAAATTTAATATAACTATATAAATAAATTAAATGAAAATTTTGTTTCGAATTAAAATGTAGTACTTTTCAGTATTCATTATAAATTAAATTTTTTCAGAAAAATACCAAAAATTATAAAAAAGATAAATTTTATGTCCTTCTTCTATGTAAAGAGTATATTTTTTAATGTAATCTTATATAAGTGTCAAAAAAATAGATTTAAAATTTCTGTTCCCTCAAAAGGTGGTAGAACTATATTTTTTTAAGTAATTATTTTATCTAAAAAATTGATCTTGTTATCATATCATATTCTATAATATGTGTAAAAGAAATTATTATATTAAATAAAATAAAAATTTTAGTTATTACTTTTCGAAATGGATAGTTTATATCCCCTTAAATAATAATATTTTAATAATATATCATTTTTATTGAAAGTTAGTATCACGTACAAAATAAGCTATTGAGGAAGGTTTCTCCTGCGTGTAACCATAGCCAAGTTAGTTTTCGGTCTTGTGAAATCATCCTTTGGTTTTACGTAAAACATAATCCAAATTTTGTTCATTATATATTTAAAAAAAATCTATACTCAATGTTGCATGAAATGAATTCTTTCAAAAAACATGAAATTATGTGCAACAAAATCCATGAATATAATTGCTTTAACTACAATAGAATACATTGTTTCATATAGCCTAAGTTAATTTTTTAGTAGTATAAAACACAAAAAATAAAAGAAATTAACAATAATATGGCTTTTAAAAAACCGGGGTGTTGCAAACACTAATTTTGATCTTGTATAGTGCCCTTAACATTTTAGGGCTATAGGGTAGGTTAACACCTAAAATAATTTCGATATGCTTGATCTAGTGCATGTTATACTTATTTCGAATAGTGTAAATAAAGTTATGTACACTATGTGAACATATTGAATCTTAATTTTAATGATAATATTCTATTATATAATACAATTTATGAGTTAGGGAGGGATTCACCAAAAGGGTCTTGGAATCAAGCTAAGACTTGGAAGTGAGGTTGTCATCCAAATAATTGTGGCAGAGGATGTGGCTGGGAGGACTGGGATAAAACAATAAGGTGTGGCTAATGTATGTCATCCATGACTTAGCTCACATAGGAGTAATATAATATTAATGGCAAGTATAGTGTTCTCTTCAATCAAAGGAACTATCAGTCAGAGTGTGAGTCTTCTGAGGATGTCTGAGATCTTGGTCATGATTCTAATAATAGTAATGGTTACTATGAACATGTTGTTTCTTTCTATATATGATGAATTTTAAAAATTAATTCCCTCATCTATATTTTTTCCAATTTTCTTTATTTTCCATTAAATTTAATCCAATAGTATGGATATTCAGCTTCTGGAAGAAATTATTTTCTTATTTATATGAATATTATAATTTTAAATTGGTGAGATTATAGTTGTTTTCTTCAAATGAAGATTTATTATTTTTTCTAGAAATATATTATCTTTTTCATACCATATTGGTTTTGGCTAATGTCTAAATTCAATATAATTAGATTTTATTTTCTAATTTTTAATATATAAAATTTGATTCTAGTACTTCTGTGTAAAACAATTCGTACTCATAACATATGGAAAAAGAAGAGTTTGTGGTGTAAATTTATTAGATGTTGAAAATATAATATTCAAGTATGTATAATTACTTATATAATTACTCTATGTATTAGAATAGTTTGTCAAATTTAGAAAATAATTTTCGAACAAAAACATTATCCATTTACTTTTTTATTGAGAAATGAATGGCCTTTTAACCCACAAGTAACTTATATTTTATTGAAGGTCATATTTCCAATGCTGATGTTATCTATCACCCTTAATTAGAACAGTATAGTTATATTTATCATCCATGTCTATATTTTCACTTCCCCTTATGATATTTTATTCATTAACCTAGTTATGTGTGGATTTTCACATTTTTCATTTAGTATTATTGAGTGATAATATTAATAACAGTTTTTACGATGTGGGAGTTCCGCAAAGAAATTATAAAATATAATAAAAAAATTATGTTACATTTCAATTTGTGAGTACACAATTTATTGAATTTGGGGAGAATGAAACACCTCAATATATTATTTTATATCTCTTTTTAAATAAATCTTATATAATTGATATCTTACATTTCCCGCAACACTGAGATTAAAAAGACAATGAAATATTATTATTTGACCATTATAACATCGCCAATAAAATTTTTTCATTGAATATTATTATATAATCAGTTTGTTTTTAGTAGAGCAATGTTATTCTTTAAAAATAAAATTTCATCAAAAAAAATTTCTTTCATTTTATGAATTAATATTATCATTAATTTCTTGATTTTTATGAGAATTTATTTTAAATGATAAATATAAATTTTTTATTCATAATTTCAAAATTTATTTAGGCATAATTTATGATAATTTTATGAAAATATTAATATTTTTAGTGAATTGTGAAAAATGATGTTTTCAATTAAACTCTAATATTATTTATATTAAAAAACAATTTTATTATTTTATGTTGATATTGAATTAAATTAATTAATATTTATTTATATATAATATATTTTTTAATTAATAAAATATTTATTTAAAATACTGGAATAATTTCACATTTGGTCTTAAAAACACATATATATGAAAAACTAATTTTCATTTCATTTTTCTGGTTTCGATATAAATTAATTTCGAAAACATATATGTATTAAATTTTTAAAAAGGAATTATATTTTTGGAATAACGGTTTCAATATTTTTTTAACTATGATATTTTAAATTTTGTTAAAAAAAATTAACAGTGGTAATACAAATATTCTAATGTATTGTTAAAATGATGTATAGTGTTAAAGTTAAACGATAAAAGCCTAAAATATCTAAAAATTATCTTTAAATGTGTTTTTGATGTGTTAAAATTTCACGATATTATTTACAAAATTAATTATCAACCATGTTCATTGGAATTAATTCCACCGAAAATTGGTTACCTTTAAATGCAAGATAATAATTATTTAATCACTTAAACCAACCCTCATGAAGAATAAATACCCAAATTTCATCCTCAAATATAAACACCATATAAAGAATAAAACCCTATAAATTTCTATTACCAACATTTTTTCCCATGTTCTTAAATCCCTGGTCTTATAAAATGTCTTTCCACAATATCCCTAAAAAGAGATCCAAATGAGGATTCATTATGAGAACGAAATCATCTTTGCCCACTTTATAGTTTTTATTTATTCTTATAATACTTATAAATGTGTTGTTTACATATTATATTAATAACTCCAGTATAATAAATATAATGATAATTTATTATTTTAATGATACAAATATTTTACACTTTTTTCTAATCTATGAAAAATGAAATCATTGTGCGTGCCTATGTACGACTTACCGTCTCCACATAGCGGTGTAACTAATTTTTTATCACCACATTACTTTGATAGAGATAAATATGGAAATAATAAATAAATATAATAATTATGAAATGATATTTATTGTCGAAATTTAATATATCATCGAATTACGTTTCCTTTCAACCATTTATAAATGATATCATCACACGTGCATACATATAGATTATCATTTCCACGAAGCAATGAAATTAAAATTAAATTTTCAAAATTAAATAATCATTAAATAATATTTAAGTATTAAATTTTATATTTATCACATTGATATAATTCTATATATTATATATCTATATCGTATTCAAGAGAACTGGGACTCTAAATAAAAAACAAGCATGAGAAAATAAAGAAATTAACAGTCAAATGAAATAATAATAATGAATAGATGATAATATGTTATAAAAGGATCATATAATAAGATTTAAATGTAGATAATGTTATTTTAAAAATTAATAACATGTTTAAAACCATTATAAAATATTTTAGATTGTGTTTTAAGAAATTCAAACCTATGGAAATGGATTTCATAACTACATTTCCATTCAATAGGTTAACCATCAATTTTATTAATTATTTCATTCTAAGATCATGTGGGAAATTTATATTATATTATTATTTTCTATTTTCTATTTTTTAGTTTGTCTATATTTGATAAAAATAATATATTCTTTTGATTAATTATCACTTCAATTAATTGATTTTTGTTTGGGACTTAATCTGAATTTTAATTTTTATGGTATATTTTGATGTTGTGAACTGGTATTACATTATGAGAGATATAAATCAACCCATTAAAATTTTATATCATTATTTTTTTTATTATGATATTTTATCTTTTGATAAGTTGTAAACATTCATAGGGAATTTGATTTGATAGATTATAAATAGGAAATGATTCATTTCACAATATCATCATTATTTGAGATTATGATGTTTACACCTACCAAAAGCGAATTATTTTCTATTTCCACATTTATATCATTATATTATCTTATAATATTTTTATTGATGACATTTTTTGTGTAATATTACTTTTCTTCCAAATGTCTTTACATAAAATGGTTGATAAAATGATTCTATAAAAATCGGAATGTATTTATCTATTCAGTTGAAATTCTATTTTTCCAAAACCTTGTTTTCTAAAAATGTTGGAAAACATATTTTTCACCAATTTAAATTAATTTTTAAAGAAAATATATAATTTTTTAAATATTATTCATTATTTTAATACCAAAATAATTCACATTTTTATTTTTCAAAAAAAGGTAAAGGAATATTTATTTTTTTGTGAATGACTTGAAAAAAGATTCCACCCATCCTGACAAATAAAATGATTGCAATCCTAAATTATAAATTTCAATGGTTATCTTCAAAGATTTTTTTTATTATGGTGTGATAATTTTTTTTAAAAGTTATTTACAAAATAAAAAATATATTTATCATAAGAACGTTTTTAAAGATATTTTTATTCATCAATGAGATCAACCATTCAATGTACATATAATTCACTGGGGGTATATTCCATTGATATCATCCAAAATATTTCTTGGTTAGCTCTTGATTTGCTTTATTATATATTTTCTTTTTTTTACCATGTACCATATTAATATATATGGTTTAAAATTATGTTCATTTGATTGGGGTAAGTATTAACATTTCATATTTTAGTTTTTAGTATAAATGTTTAAGTTGATTATGTTTCACACTTTTAGATGAGTAATTATTTATAAAATAAATAAATTTGTGGTTCTTCGTTATATATATACCCTAGATTCATTATTAGGTATTATGATAAAAATCTATTGGCCAATCATAATTGGTGTGAACCTTGTAGTTTTAAACTATCTTGTGAAAAGTGATCAAAATATAGATGAATTTATAAAATCCTAATCAGTTTGTAGCATATAATTTTAAATCTTCTTGTGAAATATTAAATGACAATAATATATTGATATAATCAGTAATAATTAACATTGTAAAGAAAATAACAGGAAAACATTCTATTTAATCAAAAACTGAAAATGAATTTCATCTAAAAAAATATCATAGTGAAAATATGAAAGATAATAATAAATGAAATTGTAATTAAGGAAATGATTAATTATTGGAATCTATGATCATAGGAATAATGATAAATATAACTTAAATTCCTTTTAAAATACTATTTATTAATTTAGGGAATAATAAAGTTATGCTTGGGTATCATTATCACCAATATTAATATCTTTTACAATACAAGATAAAACTATTCTGTAATAACTAATTTGGTTTGGATAACTGATTTATCTCATGACACATACTGATGTACCATGTGATAATATATAACTAAGCCCCACTAATGAATTTAATTATTAAATAATCACATATATTAAATGGGGGAAAACAATAAAAATAAACATTCTTATTAAAAACTATAATATTAAATTCTATTACTTACCCCAATCAAATATACATAATCACACACCATATAGAGTAATATGGTAAATGTTATCAAAATTGAAAATAGAAAATACAATAGTTCATAAACCATCCCTCTAAATAATATAAATAATTTGAATATAATATATCCATAGTGGATCATATATACATTAAATTGATGATGTGATTGATGATTAAGACAACGTTAAAAAAATTATTGAGGAAAATTTAATTTCGTTTTTGAAAATAAAAGTTTAATACTAAATGGGAAAAAAATTTAAAATATTTATTATAAAAATAATTTATGATAAATTTTAATATAATATTTAAAAATATGTGAGGTCTTGATAATTGGAAATTCTATACATGCCACACATGTTAAAGAAAATTTTCCTTTCATATTTTGTGTAAAATCTAGAGAGGAATTGTTTTATAAAAGATATGATTGTTATTTAGATTTTTTTTTTAAAAATAGAAAAAAAAAATTTAATGTAATAAATCATTTGAAATGTTTAAAAAACTCTGAAATCATTTTAAGAAAATATCCGTTTTGATGAAAATAGATTTCTGAACGAAAAAAGAAATAGGGACAGATTTTATTAAACCAAATTATCAATAATATTAAGTATAGAAGAGTGAATAAATTGAAAAAAATATTCGAAAAAAGATCATTAAAAACCATAAGATATGAAAATATATTTATTTTAATAATAAAATATCAATTAATTATAACAAGGGAGTCATAAATATTAAATATTTCAAATGGAGATGGAATTGTGAAATGATCCATTACCAATTGGTATTTTGTTGAATCATATGCATCAAGAAAGATTATTTTTAAAAATAAATTGATTTCATGAGAATAAATAAATTATTTATATAATATTTCAATGGGTCAATTTATACACTTTAAAAAATATTATAGGTGCGTAACGTTAAAATATTCCTAAACGAGTGTAAAATTGAGGTGAATCCCTTAAAAAGATAAAATAATTGAATTTATAATTAATAAAATGATAAAATTATATGTATCAATTGTAAATAAAAATAAAAAATATTGAAATACAATAAAATGTCATCAAAAGTAATTTCACACATAAACATACCATAAAATAATCAATTAAGAAAATTTTTAACAGCAACAATGGATGAAATGTTAATAAATCTATTACCTCAAGTTTGAATTCCTTCAATAATTTTACAAACTCATATATAATTTATTTAGTAATTTTATTAAATTATTTTAGAAGCTTATTTATGTTTATATAATCTTATATGATCTATATATAACATCTTAGCACCCATACATTAGAAATATATCAATATTTTTACTGTTTCATGTGTTAATATCCTTGTTTTCTCATCCCTATTTTGAATTGAATATAATGGTTCTCATATATAAGATATTGATAAATAAAATAAAAAATTTATAAATTTGATGAATATCATATTAAATCATTAAATAGTTTTTAGAAAAATTATTTAATGTTCAACAAATGAAATGAATAACATCACTTTGTGGAGATGGTAAACCCTACATATGAACAAGAGATAATATCATTTTTAAATTGTTGAAAGAGAAATTAAGTGGATAGTATATTATTTTTATAGAATTGATATAATGTAATTTTTATCATATAAATCCAAGATTTCAATCATTATAAGTATCAAAGAAAATTATTTATGAAAAAAAAATTACACCACTATATAAATATGTTAAGCCATATATACGCATGTACAATTATTTAATTTTTCACTGGTTGGATAAAAATTGTAATATGATTGTATCATAAACATAATAAATTATTAGTATATTTATGATACATAGGATACTAAATTTGGATATAAACTACATATTGAGAGGAATTATAAATACAAATAATATTGAATGAGTTATTTAATATAAACTATTGTAAAATGATATTAGTTTTCTCATTTAAATTATATAAATCATTGTGATATTAATTATAATAATCACTCCAGATATGGAATAAAAACCATTTTTGAAGAAAAAATATTTGTAAATAAAAAAATAACATTAATAAAAATTATGCTCTTGAGAAAAAATAAATAATTAATAAATTATTTTTTATTAGGAAAAATATTTTTAAAAAATATATTTAATAATATTCATTAATACCATTTTAATGGATAATTTAAAATGGTCACATTGTAATTTTTCATTATTTGATTAAGATACATGATTCAATCAATGTAAGCTAGACAATATATTATATTTAATTAAAAATAGACATATAGTAAAATCATAGTGTTTCCCTTTCTCTTCGAATTAAAAAAATTACAACATCACAACTGGAAATTTAACTTCTAAAATAAAATATTAATATTTGTGATTTGATTTGTGGAAATCACACATTGTAAAAATGGCTAATAAAACATCAACTTAAAAATAGTGAATGTAAAATATAAAAATTAAAATAGAACAAGGTATCCTTATAGGAAACCATTAAATGGAATTGAAAATATGTCTATAGAAGAGAAATATAACTATAAATATCTAATTGATAGTGATAGAAAACATGTCCATGAGAAAGTTATCCATTACAAAACCATAAATCTTTGATTGGTTAAAAGATTATTGATTTCACCATGAGAAAAGTAAATTTATAATGTTTTTGTTCAAAAATAATTTTCATAGAGGTTAATATTTCATTCAATTCCTAGAGTAAAAACATAAAGAAATATATTTATATGAAAAATATAATTTATTACATTAATCAATTTCCAACACAAACTAATTTGTTTCTCTAAATTATGAGTATTTTTTATTCTTGAAGCAATAGAATCATCTTCTATGGAATAAAAAATCCATAAAAGAAAAATAGTCAATTCATCCTTTCATTATACATTATGAAAAACCAATATGTTTAATACAAGATTTTTTATTTTCAAAAAAACATTCAAAAGAATAAAACTAATTTAATCTCCATAAATTCATTAGTGATACCCAAAATTAAACATACATCATTCAATAAATAATTTTACTTAAATCTTTTCAATGATATTATTTCCTAATATTGAAATCAAAAAATCATACAGATTTTATCACATAGTCTTCCATGATAAATTTAATATTTATCTCATAATCATTTCACACTATAAACATATAATATCCAAGATATACTAACAATTTTCATTAATAACCTTAATCACAATAATTCCAAAATAATAATAATATACTAATCTAAAGATCAATTAAATAATTATAAATAAAATTTATTCTAATAATATATGGAATCAAAAATAGATATCTTTTGATGACATGAATCGTTAAACACCACATTTTTTTCTAATCCCATAGTTTTCTATATGATAAAATTTTCCCAAAATGAACATATTATTTATATATGATATTATCATAAAAAATAAATACTTTGTCATACTTACCAGGATATCATGTATAAAAATGTTAGGGGAGGCACCATTTTTTATCATTGGTTGTGGGTTCATGTCGTGCGACCTTGTTAGAGGCAATGGGTAGATACCCAACCTATGGGATTTCCTTTTTCTGAAACTATAATAATATAATCCATAAATCATTAAAAAATGTGATAATAAATCTAATAATAACTTTAATATATCAAACATTAATGATTTTCATTCACAAAAACATTTATCTCAAACATTTCATTTTTCTTTCCCAGAAAAATAATAATAACATAATTTCCCTAAAATTGAAGATCATATAAACCATATTGGTTATCTTTACCTTTAAACTTATGTCTACAAAATGTAATGGAATTATTTATTAAGGAACGTTTTTCACCAAAACACTTATTAAACAAATGAGTTGTATTTTCACAAATGTCTCCCAAAATACCGTTTATCTTGATTAAAATTCATAACGTAAAACCTCAAAGGATGTTTATGAAGATAAACTTATGATAAAAATTAAACTCATAAACCCATGATGGTGTCTATAAATCATCAGCAAATGAAAACATATATTCATCTTAATGAAACTCAATTACATAGATGTTTCATGATTTTTCTATCCATACTACCACTGGTGAAATAATTCTTTTACACATTCTCTATCAAATTTAATTTCAAATTAATTCCCTCAGGTTCCCCACATTTACTAAACCCAAAATAATATGTTTAAGAATCAAACTACAATAATCAATGTGAGCTATCTAATAATCATGAAATATTATTCAAATTTTTCTAAAATGACACCTTCTTCTCAATATATAAATATTCATTTAAAACCTTGATTATATATGGTAATTACATAATCTATAAGAAATTTTACTATAATCATACTTATCCTCAAAGTCAGTAATATTATAATTTTCCAAAATTTATGTTTTATGCAATGTTGTTTCTAAAGTTATATACTAAACTTACTCTGATACCAAAAATAAATCCTTAAACCTAGTAGCCTAAATTAGATGGTAACTATATTACATTGGCATAATAAATAAGGAATATTATCCCAAATGAATAAATATTTTAGCATTCTTGGTAAAGTAGATAATTAATTAAATTTTAAAATATATTTTAAAAATAATCTTCAAAAATTATTTTCTATGAGAAATCCAATATTCCGTATAGCTTGAACCTATATATCGAACAGAAATCACTATTCTTTATCCTATGAAAAATAAAAAATAATAAAGGGGTGATTTCAAATTCTTAGTATGGTCAAAATAAAACAAAAGATATCATGAATCAATAATCATAGTAAACATGTAATGGTAAATAACAAAACATACATTAAATTTAAAAAACATGAATATCTTGTTAAGATAATAAGTAATCAATATGGAAAGGAAAATAAATATAAAAAAATAAAATTTAATAAATATCTAAGAATGAAATGAATCAAGAGGTAATATCATTGTCAAAATATATTAGATAACATTAAATAAAATCATAATTATGTTAATGATTAATTACTAGACACCAAGAACTCATGCATCATAGTACCAAAACCATCAATACCTTTCAAAAGATAAATGAAAACTATTGGGAACATGACTAGTTATGTTTTTCCAAATTTATATCTACTGTGAAGATAATTCACAAGACATTTTAAAACTACAGGTTATAAACCAATAATTTTTAGCAAATTGATTTTTCCATGAGTCCTACTAATAAATCTGTGGGATATCTGAAATTAGGCCCCATTATTTGTTTTCAATTATAAAACATTTCTTATATAATAGGGTGAATTATAGTCAACATAAACATTTTTATTATAATCTATTATACTAAATGTTAATAAATACCCCAATAAAATGAACATAATAAAAAACAATCAAGGGAAATAAAAAAATTGTTATCAAAATATAATATCTACAATAAATATAATAATAAATCTATATGTAGTGGATCATATGTATATTATAGGGTTGATTTAACTAATGAATAAAATATATTTGAAATATTTATTTATAAAAATATACTTTCTATTTTGAAGATCACTTTTTAAAGCAAAATGTTCACAAAACCTTTTCAAAATATTTCACATTTAATATCATCTTAGAAAACATATAAAATATTATTTAAAACATTGTGTAGTCCTGATATTATGAAATTTTTTACATTCCGTACACATTAAAGAAAATTTTTCTTTCACATTATTGTTAATGAAAAACAAAAACTGTTTTTAAAATGACATATATATTCATTCCAAAAAAACGTCATAAAAATGGTAAAAACAAATTTAATAAATCATTTTATAAATCTTAACCAATTTTTTCTTAATTTTTGTAATATAAATGTTTTTATAAAAAATGAATTCTTACCGATAAGAGAAATAATGTTAGATTTTTTTAAAATAATTTCTCAATAATTTTATATACCAAAGAGGATAATAATTATAACATTACTTGAAAATGTTTATGAATAACCATAGTAAAATAAAATAAATTACTTTCAATATTGATATATATAATAATTCATGAAATGAATACAGAAACCTAATGAACCTTGAATAATGATGAGATTTTGAAATGATCGTTTACGCAGTGTAATCAGTTGAATTATATAACCCATAAAAGAATATCATTTAAAAAACAATAAATATTTTAAAAAAAAAATAATGATATAAAATTTTAAATGGGTGATATATATACAACTCGTAAAATAATACAGATTCATAACATCAAAATATTCCTTAAAATAAGAAAATTGATGTGAATTCACTTATAAATATCAAATCATTGATGTGATAATAAATAAAATGATTTTTTCATGTGTATATAATTTAAATAAAAAAAAATTTAAATAAAAAAATAATATAATGAAGATTCATTTTGGAAATAATATTATCAGGAAATAATCATTCATGGGGAAGCATAAACCGTGTAATTGAAATTGAGTTTTGAAATCCCTTACCTTAGGTTCAAATTATTTCAAACATGTTAAAAAACATTTATAATGGTTTTGAAATTTTTACTACTTTATATTATAACTTAATTTATATTTATAACATATTATATGATCATTTTAAAACATATTACCACCCACTCATTAGTAATATATCAATATTTTCACTATTTCATGTGTTAATTGCCTTGTTTTCTCATGCATGTTTTGTATTGATAGTCTTGGTTCACTTTCATAACCTATAGATTCATCCGGCATGGAACAACTCAAATGTAGTGTACAAAGAGCAAGCTACTAGAGGTCACCGGAATGGGAATCGTCTACAGCTACCAGTGAAGATGAATCTGGCATCGGTTGCGGAGATGACTACGGGTTTTTTGATGTGTAATTCTACGTTGGATTGGTTTTCAAGTGTGTGTTTTCCTTTTTTGAGATTATGTTTCTATGTTTGGGCACCAGTTTCCACAAACCAGATTTTGTTAATCAAAAAGATTATTTGCAGCTATATCATCATCTACATAATGATATAAATGTAATAAAAAAATATTTAATCTTTAAATAAATTTTTATAACCTTTCATTATTTTTTAACATGTAAAATAAATCGCATCACTTTTTGGACACAATATGTTGTATGTATGCATGAGTGATGTTATCATTTCTAAATGGGTGAAAGGGTTAAGAAGTGGATACTATATTAAATATTAAGAATAAATATTATTTCATAATAATAATATATATCCATTACTTCTAAAATTATAAACATTCATGAATTTAGGGGATTGAAAATGAAATACATTTTTCTATGGAGATGGAAAATTGTTGGTAAACACAAACATGATGCATTGATTTATCATTGGTTGGTAAAAATGAAATATGTTTATATCAGTAACCTAATAACATATATTTATTTTAATTATACTATATTAGATAATTTAGGATGGATACAAATCAATAATTTGAGGTATACGAAGAAATAAAATTGAATGATTTATTAAAGGAGACTACCTTCTCTTAAAAAATCCTCCCTCAGATCTCTTAGTGACACTATGATTTCATTTTTGGAAGAACATGATGATAAAAAATTTGGAATGTATGTTTAGAATAGAAATGGTCCAAATTTGTTGATCTTTATGGTTTGGATAAGTGATGAGGGAATTTTTGGTATTTATACCTGAGGAGTGATGGTTTTATGTTATTAAATAATGAATATATAGTATTTAAAGATAAACATTTTTGGTTGTCATTAATTACATAAAATTTTTTTGATAATTAATTTTTTGAAATTCTCTTCAGGGTAGTGATACACATCAACCACCCATTTTGTGTTTTAGGTTTTAATTATTTTAATATTTTATCTTTTAACATTTACCTACTACATTATTTTATATGTAAGACAATAAATATTTCATTAACATTGTAAATTTTTTATGCTCAAAAAATGAAATGGACTTATTACCTATTATTTAACTGTTGATTCAAATATGGAATAAATTTTAAATAAAAAAACACAAAAGTTGTAAAATTAAATTTAATTGTATACCAACAAAATGCAACGAAAAACAATTTTCCAAAAACATGTTTCTTTATTACCAAATATGTGATTGTCAAAAAATATGGTATAAATATTGTTTAGATTAAATTAATTAAACCTTTTCAAGATAAATTATACTTATGTTAATTTATGTTCAATTTAATATCTTAAAATTATTTTTTATATAAATAAATTTAATATTTTGTAAAAATTATTATTTTCACTATTCACTGAAAAATTTATCTTCTCATAGAATTTTGAAAACATAATACTAACATAATTTTTATATTATAAATCCGAAATTGATATTAATTTTTTCAAAAAAAATTTATGAAATATTATGAAATTATTTAAAATATTCACTCAAAACATTCAGGAAAAATATTTTTTTAAGAAAATATATTTTTGACGAATAAAATTATGTTTTTAAAAATTATGTGCATATAAAAAAAGTATTAATTAATAAATTAAAAACATTCTAAAAAATTACAATTCATTATGTGGTTAATAATTTTAATTCTTATAATTTTAAAATAATGTCCACCTATTAATATTTCATGGTTTGTTTAAGATATGTGTTTCATGCAATATAAGTTATTGAGGAGATTAATTTATTTAAAAAGAGACATATATATAATTTAGTTTTCTTGGTAAACTGGATTGATATTTTATATTAAAATTACATTTTAAATAGAAAATAAAAAAATTATTTTTTATAACACCAATATTCCCTAGCTGAATTTTTAAAATAAAACATAAAAATATTAATGGAATCTTAGAAAAAAATAAAACATATGAATGCGGTGAAATGAAATGATATGTAAGTGTTACATATATAGAATTATATCTCAAATCAATATGAATAAATAATATGTAAGGGTAACTAAATGAATTCAAATTCCATTTAAGAAACTTTTAAATCCTGATAAGATAAATCATAATTAATATTACATGGTAAATAACTAAAAACACATGAAATTTAATGATCTAACGATATTGAAATGCATCTAGAGATAATGTCATAGTGAAAATATTAGGGAAAGTAATAACTACAATATTAATGACGGTAAGGTTTTATAAATGGATACCCTGATCTATAGCATCATAGTACCTCTACCATCAAGACAATTCAGAAGACACTTTAAAACAATTGGACTAAAATTGATTGGGTTTGGATAACTTAATCTATATTATCAATATCCTTTTCATGTAAGTTTAGACCTATTGGGTAAAAAAATTAGGGTTGGTCAACTTATTTGTCTCATGAGACATACAGATACATCAAGGTATTATCTATAACTAGTCCTAGCTCCCAAATTACTTTTCCAAAACATTCCTCATATGAATGGGTGAAACATAATGCACATAAAAATTTTTATTAGAAAATAAAATTCAAAATTTTAGTACTTACACCAATTAAATGAATATAATAATAAACTATCTATATTAATTTTGTGAGTGTTATAAAAAAAGATCCAAAATAAAAATAATCAAAAAGCATCCAAACAAATAATAATAATGATATAAATGAAACATACCTGTATTGTATTACAATTAGATTAAATGTTCTATATCGATGATGAATATAAATATATTTAAAAACATTATTTTGGAAAATATACCATTCATTTTAAAAAAAAATTTTAAAAAAAATGTTCACAAAAAACATAGATGTTAGTTTTAGGATAACATTTTAAAACTTTTAAAAAAATATTTAAATTAGAGCATTGTAATGATAGTAGGAAATTCCATTAATGATGTATAGGTTTAAGAGATGCTTCATTTAGATTTTTTGGTAAAATTCAAATTGGACTTGTTTTGAAAAAAAAAGATGAATTTTAATTTCAACATTTTTTAAAAATTTGTAAAAAAATTAGTTTAATATTTTTTTAAAAGGATAAAAAAATGTTTAATTTTTTTAATAATTAATTTTTTGGATAAAAATTTATTTTCTATAGAAAATAAAATCTAATTTAGATTTTCATAAATACATTCTTGGAATACTTTTTTTACCAAAAAGTGAAAATGTTTTAATTACATGAAAATTTCACAAATGAACATTATAGAAGAAAATATATTTAGGTTAATATATAAATATTAAAAAATTCTCCCATGGGAAACTCTAATAATCATGAATAATGATTAGATTATTAAATAAACACTTTCCACTTTAATTACTTTAGAATCGTAATCCCCATAAAATTAATAATAATATAATTTAATATTGAATACAATGAGGGTAAAAATATTCCTGATATTATATATTAAAGGGGAAATATATATAGCACTCTTATATGGAATAAGTGACGTAATTCACCTACAGTCTTTTCTAAGGTGTGTACAATGCCCCTTTAACTTGTTATAACATGAATTTTCTTATTCTCATGGTATTTAAAGTTTTATTAAATATTATTATTTCATGGGGAATATTATTCGAATGATTTCAATGATTTAAGGGTTACTCATATCACTTTTAGTTCTGTGATATGTACACCTAATCACCACTTACTTCTTTTGTGTTGTGTATATACCACCCATTTGATATAACATATCATGAATCTAATTATATTATGGTATTCAACGTTTCATTTGAGTATTATAACTTTTATGGGTCATATGAATAAATATTTTACAATGCGGTAAGGTATTATTTATAATTTCAACATTATTCTAGACTATTTATGTGAACATATCCCTTGAGAGAATTATTTGATATTTATATCTTGGAGTCAATTTATTTTATTATTCACTAGTTATTAAAATATTTTTCATGTAATATTAATAATACTGAAGTATTTTGTATGTGAAATTATAAAGAAGATATTTTTAAGAAAATATGACTTTATTCTTCTTTTTCTGTAGTAAATCTAATTTCTTCAAAACCTGTGTTTTTTAGAAATGGATTAAATTTGTTTCCAATTTTGAAAAAGATTTATTAATGACCTTTTAACAAATTTTTACAATTTTTTTTAATATAATCCTCATTTATTTTTAATATCAAATCTTATTATTATATTAATAACAAATTTAATGGAAAATATTGTTTAACATGTATGATATGTATGGAAATTTATACTATCATGCCCACAAAATGTGTTAAATCTTATTTTATTGGGTTTTAAGGGTTATCTTCATAAACATTATTTTTTAAATTATTTGTGAATGTTTAGTTTTAAAAATTGATTTTCAAATTACGAGGGATTAATTTATTGAAGGTGGGAAGACATTAAAACATCAATATTTTAGGGTATGTCTATTTTTATATAAATTTATTCACTTTGATAGCTTATTTTTTCATGCAACACCATCCTCACGTAAATAATGAAATATTATTGTGTAACTATTATAACATAT
The DNA here is from genome assembly GCA_963277665.1 of Viscum album. Taxonomy (NCBI): domain Eukaryota; kingdom Viridiplantae; phylum Streptophyta; class Magnoliopsida; order Santalales; family Viscaceae; genus Viscum; species Viscum album. Next base: position 1,140,185,852 of record OY728164.1, on the reverse strand, counting down.
CGATTGAAATGATATGAATTATTATTATTAACAATATTATAAAATAAGATAATCAATTAATTTATAATATATTAATGAATAATTTGAGGATAAGAACATAATTTTTAGTAACGATATGTTATTCTTCAAAATTTTGTTCTCTTAAAAATGGATTTTTTATCTTTTTATGAAGTAATATTATAATAATTTAATTAAATTACTAGATATTGTATTTCACAAGATGAATATAATTTTTGGATTCATTATCTCAAAATTATGTCACGATGAATTCTTGGAAATTTTATGAAAAGATAAATTTTTCAGTGAATAATGAAAATTATAATTTTTTATAAAACACTTAATTTAATTATATGAAAAATGAATTTTATGATTTAAAATTGATATAAATTTATATTAAGCACTCTTTATTTATATATACTCTAGTTAATTTAATTTAAATAATATATACATAATAATTTTTTATTAGTATATTATTGGGCTTAAAAACATTTTTTTATGAAAAAAGTGTTTTCAATTGTGTTTTCCATATATATTTTAAATATTATCTTGAAAATTTGGCTTGTTAATTTTTAGAAATTGCTTCAATATTTTTAAAATAGAGTTTAAAATTATATAATAAGTCTATTTTTATTTTTTGCATAAAAATAATTTACCCTAGTAAGAAAAAATTTATTGTAGTATAGTTAAAACAAGATTGGCGTTAATGTTAAATTGATAACGATTAAAATTAGTAATAAATAAAAAATTAAATTAGTGGTTAATGTGTTTCATAACCCTATTAAGTTTTTACGATATTTATTATCAACCAAATTCAATAGATTTAATGATAAAAAATTGGTTAGCATAAAATACATGATAATCATTATATAATAACATTAAACCACCACACCTCTAGTATAAACACACCATATACCTCATCACCTATCCACATCCTCTAACTCAAATAATGTTGAAAAACAAACCCAGTATGTATGGATTTAGTTTCAACTACAATTATATTGTAATGATTAATAGGTTTAAATTCCCAAAAGAGCAGTAAATTTAATAATCTTGGTAAACCTGATACATATATGAGCCTTACATTACAATTGGAATACATAAATTACTAAAAATGTTTTACTTTTCTTTATCATGAATGAATTTATCCTATATTTCATGTCCCCTAATATCAATTATATTAAACATCATGGAATTTTAGCGAATGTAGGATAATGAAGGTGATCTGAAATGATCATTAATGGTTAAGTACAATGGATGAACTAATGAATCAATAATCATTGTAAACATAGAAATATAAATAACTGAAAACAAATTTCATTTAATCAATAAATTGATAATTAAGTGCATCCATTGTTTTTTATAGTGAAAATATCATGGGGAATAGTGATAAATAAAATTAAGGCAATGATTAAAAATCAGATATCATGTCATAGTCACAATGAATCCTATATTGTAATGATCTATCATCCAGACTGTTTAAAAGTACATGCAGAATCCTGTTTAATATGGACAAAAAAAATTTCTCATGATAACAAATTGATGAATCGAGGGGATATATATTTTATGCCCTAACTATCACTACATGTCTGAAGCATTACTAATATCTGGAATAATATAATTAATATCCGTTATCAAATATCTGTATTGGGTAAAGAGTGTGGATTCACCAGTATTTAACCAAATAATAATATAACAATCAGAGTAAATAAAATATGTAAAAATGGTATATAGTATAGTAATTTATCATTCACATTATAATGTTATGTATATTTAAGAGAAATTTAATTTCCAATTAAAAATGATTACAATAATTGGATTGTTTCAAGATAAAGATAACAATCCCAAGAGAATGTGAGATTTAATTACAACTTATATCAATTGGTATATTTAACTCAAATATATATGAATGAGATTGTTAAAATTTCAGCTTAAAATACCATTATAAATAAATTATTCATGACATTATTGGACAAATTTGAAGTATATGCATCGCATAAAATTGAATTGGAGTATAATGATATATAAGTCTCAATAGAAAGTAAATTGAGATGAAATTTCATATTATATGAGTAACTATTTAATTTTTATATCAATGAAAGAATAAAATTAATTCAAATATCAATATATTTAAATTAATTAAATTCAAGATATAACATGTCCTAGGGTTGTATATACACCACAAATAATAAAATAATGGTGAATATGGTAATTTTCTCCGAAAAATAAATCTGAGATTAGAAATCCCATAACCGTGAGTAAAAATTTTCATGTGTGTCACTATGTTACTGAATAATAAAATCATATTAATTATTTAAAATTATTATAACCTTATTCATGTTGGTTAATACTTTTATTTTCTCTATTAAAAGTTTACAAACATTTACTTAATCAATTATATTTATGTCAGATGATTTCACCATATTCAGATTATGTGTAAAAACTGCTTTGGTAGGAAGCGTATGGTCCATGGGATCATTATTTTAAAATATATATAACATTAATAATGACATAAATATTATATTTATTCAGAAGTTATACTAATCAATCGAATCATGGAATCTTGTTATGAAAAATTGACTGATGTTATAATCATGGAGATAGTTGGTCGTACGTACGGAAGAGTTTTGTTCCCATTTTCCATGATCATTATAGAAAGATGGAAAGTAAAATTTATCCTTTAATAATTATAATTATATATTAAATATCATATTATTAAATAAAATATACACTAATATATGAATTATTATTATTTAAAATGAATCACTTCTCTTCTTGGAAGAGGTAATCCACACATCCATGATCCATATAATTACTTTTTCTATGTGTGAAAGGGTAATAATAAAAATTATAAATTTTATTACCATTAAGGAAATTTTTTCATTAATATTATAACTATTTAATTTATATAAGATATATTCATTATATCATTATATACTGAAATCCATAATATTTAGTGATAAGAAATGGAATAAACTATTCATAAAGACGGTAGACTGAACGTACGTAAGAACACTCTTTCTGATTTCATGTTATATTAAAATAAGTAAAAATAATATATATATAAGTATATATATATATTAAATTATATTTTTATGTCATATATATCAAATATTATACAATAAAACATCATTATTATAGTTCTTGTTATGTGTGAATAAATCAGATTGCTTCGAGGAGGCGGTAGTCCATACATCCACAAATGATGTTATCATATTCAAAAAAAATTTAAAGAACGGAGATATATATTATTAAATAATTACATAATAATAAATAAAATAAAAATATCATACATATGAAAAATAAATCCTTCATTATTCCCAATATTTAAATGTGGAAATGTATGAATAAATGATATGAGATCGGAAGACTGTAATCAGCTGTACACATGAATGATGATGGAATATCCAATTTGAGGGAATTGTGTATAGGGGCAAGAAATACACTTATGATAAAAATATCTGTATATTTTGGTTAATTATGTTATTATATACATAAGATATAAGAATAACCATTTTTGTGAAAAAATAAATAAAATTAAAGTACTCGTTGAAGGACATCACCTCTTTTCAGGCAATTTTTTTGGTTTATATCAATGGCCTTATATGGTCAGATTTATACCAAAATTGGTGATTCTAAGATTATTTTATGAATGTGTGGAGATTATTTTTTCATTTTTTGTATTTTTTGATGATTTTTAGTGGTGCATATAAGTGAGGGGGTGTGTTCCCATTTATAATGGAGGAGGATTCAAATTTTTGTATATATAAATAGGAAAACTATTTTGGGAGATATTTTTAAAAAAATGTGCACCTAAAAAAAATTAAATAGTAGGTATTATTTGGTCAAAATATGTTTATAAAACATGTTTTAGATAAATTTAGAGTTTATTTTGTGACATAAGATTAATTTTTAACAACTTTATAAACTCATTTTCACCTTAATCAATGTAATTAATTTAAATTGCCCTCACTAATATTTTGTGTTTGTTAACTTAATATAAATTATAAATTATTATTAATTGTAATATAGAATCCATTTTACCAATTTCCACTCATATATGTGACCTATACTAATTTAAAACTAAGCCCACAGATGGGATATAAAACCGAGGTTTTAAAGTGAAAATGTAAAAAAAAATCTAATTATGTATTTATATATAAATTAAATATAAAATTGATTAAAATGAAATAAATTGTATTAATATATGTAAAATAGATTTAATAATAATTTAAAAACAATTAAAAAATAAAATTTACACTATAAAATATCTATATGAAAATTAAATTTTAATTAAAATTATTAATTTTTACAATTCATCAAAAAACTATACTTTATATAAAAATACCCACAATACACTATAAGATAATGTTGATTCTATGATTTCAAAAAATATTTTTTTGTTTCTTATATAATTTATAAATGTTTCAAAATTAATTTGTAATATAAATGTTCCATTAAAATCGGGAAAAACTCCCTTTAAAAACATATAGTTTTTATACATAAAATTGGATTTGTTCTTATCTTATGTCTCTAAAATAGGATAGATTAATGTAAAATATTGTTTTATTGAATATAATATATATATTTCATTATTATCATTCACGAATAGTAATTCATTTAACTTATTAGGACAATTCAACTTTGTAGGTATAAAAATATTTCTTCATATAAAATTTCCCAATATATTCAATTAGTAAAAATTTATTTCAAGAATATATTTTCATTAGATAGATAATACTATTCATAATATCCAATATTATTTCTAGGATAAATTATATAATAAAAATATTATTAATATTTAATAAAACTAGGTCCTGTATATAGTTCAAGAAATACTCAATATTCCATATAAATAATGATATATAATAAATTTAATTATTTAAATATAGTAAATATATAATATTTTATCAAGATGGTATATTATTTTTTATGCTTGGTGTTATGTGTCATACACACAATTGGACAAAATGATATTATTTTTTATTTTTTGGGGTGTTATAAATAACCCCTTCCCATTTCTCTTCCCAAAATCCTAACCTAATTTATTTAAGACCAAATCAACAAATAAGAACTACCCTTGTTTCCCTAAGATTTGATAAAAAGGATGATAATTTATGTGAAGGTAATCGTCGTTAACTACTCAATCAATTTTATATCTTATTATACATATTATTATTGTATTTTTCCCATGATAATTTATTATTATATTATCATAAAATCACTATGAGGTTATTATTTTTATGATAAAACTAAATTATAAATTATATATAGACATTGAAAAATGAAATCATCATACATACGTACATATATCTTCCCGTATACACATAGTGTTGCAATTCATTTTTCATGGCCGCATTATATTGATAGTTATAACAGTGGAATAAATGAGTAAATATTATAATTATGACATGATATTTATTCTAGAAAATTAATTTACAATTCACTTCCTTACCATTTCGAAAATTTTAAAAAAATTTCAATGCTTGTGGAAATGTATGGCTTACCATCTCCACGAAGTAATGAGATTAATTTTCTACATTGAAAATTTAATAGTGGTTATGAATAAGTATTTAATTAATAAATAATATATTTATAAAATTAATATAATTATATAGATAATGTATCTATATCATATTTATGGTCACCGAGACATTCCAAACCCCAGAATCATGAGAAAATAAGGAAATTAACTCCAAAAATAGTAAAAGTAATGAAATGTTAATAATCAAAGTGTGGAAAGATGTTATAAAATTATTTTATAATATGTTATAAATTAAAAACAAAATTTTGTTATAATTATTATCATGTTTAAAACCTTTATAAAAGAGGTTTTAAAATGTTTAAAGGTTGTTGATCCCAAGGTAAGCAAATTCATAACTCAATTTTCATTCATTTTTGTTAAACTTATTCATTATTGATTATGTGGTGATAAAATTATGTGTGAATGTTTTTATTATCTTTTCTTTTATGTACACTTTTTTACATGGATTTATAGTTGATACTCATAACCTATTCATTTTATCAACTACCACTTTAATGATTTCATATTTGCAAGGGTACTCTCACTCTTATTTTCCATTCTATATTATTCTTTTTTATATTCCTTTGATTATAAATTGGTTATGTTTTAATTCAATTGTAAATTTACCTTCACAATTCAATTTATGTTCTTATTTTGATATATAATGTATCCCATCTTTTTATAACTTTTACATAAGCTTTTACTATACTGATATTTAGTAAGGGACCTCTCTCTCCCTTTTTCCATTCATGTTCATTAATTATTTTATACTCTTGATTTGAAATTAAAAATTTTGGGATATATTTTCCAAAATACTTAATAATTTCATTTTTATATAATGAAGTGCAATGTGTTGCATTTGTTGTCAATGAGGCATGAAGTTGTCTTGGATTGAATGGATGTCAAGGAGTCAAGATGTGAATGCCAAAGGGTGTGATGGTGATGGTGATGAAAAGAGAATGGCCATAGTACTAAGAGGCATGTCACTTAGGAGATTCACTAAGTGACATAGGAGATGATGGTTGAAACATTCTCTAAGAAAATCAGACGATTGATGAGCTGATCTTTAAGTTCATAGAACTTGTATCATGATGATACAATGTCACAACATTGTTTGAAGACCATGCATTGTAGTGACAATGCATGAGGAGTTGAAAGAAGTTCCATCCACAAGTACTAAGTGGATGAAGTGGATTAAAGAAGTCCATGTACTAACTCCTAGTGCATGTGAATTGGAAGTGATCCAACTTGGTCTCTGATTAGATCAATGAAGCACATTGGAGAATTCATGTTTATGCAAGAGCTCGGTTGATGAAGAACCTTCGGGAATTCGATATCCTAAGTGAAGATCACATGAGAGGAGGATTGATGAATTCCTAAGAAGAAGAGAGAAGACATGGCCTAGAGGAGAAGGCTTGGAATGGCTCTTGGCATTTCAAATTATGTATGTGGTTACTTTGTTTTTATACAAAGTACCCTATATTTACTTTGCCAAAAAATTAGGCCACCAAGGAGGCCAGCCTTAAGGGTTCAACCCAAGGCACATGTGGGACCAGGTCACCACGCCCAAGGGGATCCCATGGGGCCAGCCCCCGAGAGGCAGGGGGGCCGTGTATAAGCCCCGAGCTACGCGGTGGTGAAGTCCGCGCAGCGCGCGCGCCCGAAGGCACGCATAGTGGGCGCCAGTGGCGCGCCCGAGTGGCAAGAGTGGGCGCAGAGCGCGCCCGCAGAAGAACCCGGTGCGGGGCGGCACCGGGAGGGAGGAAGTTCAATTGTGGGGTAGCGGAGAGCGGCAGGGTTATAAACCGCGGAAATTCCGCGAGAGAATTCAATGTGGGACGCGGGATTTTCACCGGGAACAAATCCCAGCCGCACGATTCATCGCGCGCTCGATCTGGACCGATCATCTAATCCGCCGCGCCCCCGATCTGATCCAAGCCGTCGAAGCCTTTTTGATCACCGCATCCGACGGCCGAGAGCTCGTCTCCTTCGTCGAGCTCAGCCGAAGGCCTCCCCGCACATTCCCGCGAGCCTCTTTCGAACCAGGCGCCTCCCGAATGAAGATTTTGAGATCCCGGCCACCATTGCCGAAGATGAAGTGTCCGTTGAGTTCGTCTCCTCAAACCGAAACCATACATGCTTTAAAAAGAGCTTGCATGCTACCAGTGGAGAAATTTGATGTCGGCCGAGGCAAGCAAAGCTGCCAAGGCCACGTGGTTCGTGTTTTGCATGGGATGGCCAAAACAGAGGCCATGCATTCGTTCAAAAACGCATGCACGTGGAGAAAACTGAAAAAATAAAGATTTGGAAAGATTTTGAAGATCCGAAGATTTCGGGGTTTTGAAAGATATCTCTCCGCAGAAGACCGAGGCCCTCTTCGCCTATAAAAGAAGAGCCCAAGGCTCCAAAGAAGTTTGCTGAAACCTTGAGGAGTCCCGCGTGCACCTTGTGCCTCGCGAAGCCGAAGCCCCGCGCAAATACCATTTGCGCGGCTGAGTACCTTTCGCGCACTCCTTGCGTGAAAGAAGAAAGGGGAAGACCCATGCGCGCTAATCCTTGCGCGGCAGGAAGAACCCGGGGCCGCGACACTCTGCGCGCCCACGGTTGAAGCCTGAGGTGCTTTGCACCCGAGGTCTTGCACGCCCTTGTGCCGTGCTCCTTGCATGCTCGAAGGCTTGCACACCCGCGGCTTGTGCCTTGCACTTGCGCGCCTTGTGGCTTGCGCGACCCACGGCCAGTGGAATTAGCGCGGCTGTGAAGTGAAGGAGGGCCGCACCCCTTTGCGCAAGTTGGGCAGTAGGTGTGAACAAGAAGACCCGAGGCCTTGCCTCTTGTGTGTGCACAGTAAAGAAGGAAGAAGGCCGAGCCCTTGCACCCTTTGAGTGCCAAGTGAAGAAGAAGAGACCCTACGGGCAGTGTATGTGCAAGAAGAAAGAATAGAAGGCCGAGGCCTTTGTGCCTTGTGTGCAAAAAGAAAAGAAAGGCCGTAGCCTTGTGCAAACAAGAAGAACTACACCAAGATTTGCTTGTGTGCACCAAGTGAAGACCACAACAAAGAAGAACACATATTGTGTGTGTGTGCAAGAGGAAGAAACAAGTTGTGTGTGCTAGACAAGAAGAGGCCGAACCTTAGTGTGTACAAAGTGATGTGCACACTTTGAAGAAGAACAAGACCCACACTAAAGTAGAACACACTCTGAGTGTGTAAGAAAATTGAATAAAGTGTGTGAAGATTGTGGAGAAGGTGTGTGCTTAAAGTGACTACACCCTTTGTGGGTTTACTGCACCAGGAAGAAAAGAAGGGGAGTGCATGCATGCATGCATGCACGTGCACACGTGAACAGTGCTAAATCAGTGGTGTGCATCTGAGGAGTCCAAGACCAGAAGATCTTGAAGATATTGTGATGCCATGCATTCAGTGCATGAAGTTGAAGTGAAACTGAGACTGGACCAGACTGAAGTTAAAGATATTATTTGTCTGAGTATTCAGTAGTTGAAGAGAGAAGCCAGGTCTTCCTGAAGAAGGAGATAAAGCCTGAGCTAGACGAGAAGACCTGTTCACCACAAGTGATCAGAAGAAGAGCAAGGCCAGCAGCCTTTATCCCAGGCTGTTGAAGTTACTTGAAGAACTTGAAGTGAAGAAGAGCTACTCGTGTGACTCGAGGAGCCAGGAGAAGACCCTGTGGGACTCAGGGAGAAGAAGTCTTCAGTGGGATTCTGGAGCAGGCCAGTGGGACTCTGGTAACACTGTGGGACGCAGTATAAAGACCCTCCTGTGGGACTCAGGAGAGATACGGTGGGAAGCTGTATCGACCATTGTAATACTAACAGATTATAATGGGAGAATCCATGCTTGGAGAGCATGGCAAGGATGTAGGCCTTTGGTGCCGAACCTTGTAAATCCTTGTGTCCTATGCCTTTTCATTACTGCATTATCCGGGAAAGGTTGAGAGATACAAGAAGAGTGGATAGAGGCTTTAACCAGCCATAGAGGTTTAATTGATTAAGAATCAATTAGTAAAAAGTTTTAAGGGATCACTGATTCACCCCCTCCCCCTCTCAGTGATTCACACTGATCTGGGCACTTCAATTGGTATCAGAGGGAGGTTACCTCTAAAAGATCCAAGAGAGTCTTTATGGAGTGCAGATTTGAGGAAATGAGTGACCAGCCTCAAATGGAGATATCTGCCAAGACTCAGAAAAATAGAAAGAAGAAACAGGCAAAGAAGATGAAGAAGAAGGTTGCTGCAATCAGAGAAACTCCTTCTATGGAAAGAAATGTGAAAGTCACATCAGATGACAATTCCTTTTATCATTCTTCTGATGAAGCCTGTCCTAGCTGTGATGAAGTTGAAACAATGAATGATCTTCAGAGTGCACTCAAATATCTTCAGAAGACAGTTCCCATAGAAGTGGCAAAGTGTATAGCTACAGGCATCCATGATCTTCAAGAAGAAAAATCACAGTTAGAAGAAGAAGCCAATGCTATGGAAGATCAGCTGGCTAAAAGGGTTGGCATAACCAACACTCTCAGAAAGCTGGTAAATGCCAAAGATGAAACAGTATCTCTTTGCAATGAAAGATATGAAGACACTGCTGAAGAATTGCAGAGAAGCCTTTCTGAGAAAGAATTCTTTAAAGTATTGGTCAAAGAAGTTTTCCATGCACTGGAAAAGAGGCACAAAGTGTCAATGGTTGTCAGAGATGCTCAACTAGAAGACAAAGTCAAAATGGTGAAGGAGCTGGACAATTCATTGCAAGAATTGAAGAAGGTGCATGAAGACGAGATGAAACAACTGGTGGAGAATTGGGAAGGAAAGCTAAGAACTGTTGAGGATGAGAAGAACTCCCTCAATATGAAATGCTTAGAACTGGAGGTGATATTGAAAAATCAGCAATCACCTAAAGCTGAATCCTCCCAGTCAGCTGAAAGAAGACATGTTGCTACTCAAGTATGCTTTGAGCAGGATGATTCTAAGAGAAAGACATCCTCCAATAAAAGTGCAACATCTTCTAGAAAGAAGGTACCATCCATACCATCTTGTACTCATGCTTCTAAAAGTGTTTCTACTAAAAGTGCAGGATTGAAGAATAATTCCAAACAAATATGGATGAAGACAGTAAAGAAGCAGAGCTCTCCTGAAACAGCACAACAAGTCAAGAAAAGTACCCTACAATCAGAAGGACTGAAGAGGTCAAGATTCGTGGGACAATGCTGGTGTTGTAACAGGTATGGGCACTGTGCAAAGGATTGTTGGTACAATCCACTAAATGTCAAAGCACAAAGGAAGCTCATGCCAAGGGGGAGCAAGCCAGAAGGAAAGAAGCAACATCCACAGGTCCAGAGACATCTGTTTACTGCAAATAGATTTGGATTACTTGACAACATCTGGGATGATTGCAAAAGTGGTCAAATAGATACATGTCAATCTCCAACTGTATCCAGAGCTCAAAAGAAGAAAAGATCACAGAACCTGGCTAAGAGAGATTCCTTGGGAAGCAAGAAGAAAGTAGAAAATGCTCCCAAGAAGTGTTTTAGAAATGAAGAGAAGTCCTTGGAGTCTGAGTCCAAGAAGGGTGATGCATCCAGAAGGACCACCAAGAAATGCTTCTACTGTGGAAAGAAAGGGCATATCATGGATCTTTGTAAAGAAGCCATGAAATTCAATAGAGGCAAACTGAACTCAAACAGACAATCAATCCAGAAGAAGCAGAAGGGATTGATTGAAAACAAGTTGCCTAAGAAAGGTAGCTTGACAGCATCTAAGGAACCATGTGAAACTTCCAAAACTGAGGCCACACTTCCAAATGATTTACTTGTCATATGGCCACATCAGTTGCAACTTGCCAGAGAACTACAAAGAGTTGAAGATGAAGCTCTGGCAATTGCTAAAGCAAAAGGGAAGAAGAAGGTTTCACATGAAGATGTTTTGAGAACCACACCAGCACAATCATCAATGAAGATCAAATGTGCATGTGTGAAGACTGGTGAAAATGGGACATCTCGGTTGAGAGAATCTTCTAAACCTTGTTGTTCACATTGATGAACCAAGGAGGTTCCATCTTATTTCCTTATACATTGGTATTTACATGTACTAACATTGCAGGGAATTGAAGATGATGATCATTCTCATCTGGAGAGTGGTTTGGACAAAATGGAGAGCACCCCTTGAGGGGTAGCCAATCTGGAGAAGATGGTATTCTAAGATTTAATACTATCTTGAGAAAAGCTGAAGGTATTCCAATCATACTTTCATCCCTTGTTTCTTAATTGAGTTTATCTTGTCAATTAAGGGGGAGTATGGATTGAAGACAAATGGATGAAAGAGGGAGCTTTATCTTTGCACCTGAACTTTCTAATGAGTTTTGTGAAGTTGTGCAGGATTTAGAAAATTCATTGTTATATCTGAAAATTTTCAATCCCCTAAGCATGATCTCACATGTATAGTGAATGTTGGACATCATTGAGTTCCTTGGTTACATCACTCTTGTTTTCTACACCGGGTTAGCCCAAGTAGACTTAGAGCTGATTTACTAAAGGTTCTTTGCTAAAGAGAACATGTGACATCATCCCTCTCTCAGTGTTTTTCAAGAAAATACTTTTCAAAGGGAGGAAGAGATTTTTGAAACAGAACCACCCCACACCTTTGCATTTGATTGCCAATAAGGGGGAGAAAATATTGGCACACATATTGACCCATTCATATGTGCTGAAGGAGTGTATTGACAACAAATACAAAGGGGGAGATTGAAGTGCAATGTGTTGCATTTGTTGTCAATGAGGCATGAAGTTGTCTTGGATTGAATGGATGTCAAGGAGTCAAGATGTGAATGCCAAAGGGTGTGATGGTGATGGTGATGAAAAGAGAATGGCCATAGTACTAAGAGGCATGTCACTTAGGAGATTCACTAAGTGACATAGGAGATGATGGTTGAAACATTCTCTAAGAAAATCAGACGATTGATGAGCTGATCTTTAAGTTCATAGAACTTGTATCATGATGATACAATGTCACAACATTGTTTGAAGACCATGCATTGTAGTGACAATGCATGAGGAGTTGAAAGAAGTTCCATCCACAAGTACTAAGTGGATGAAGTGGATTAAAGAAGTCCATGTACTAACTCCTAGTGCATGTGAATTGGAAGTGATCCAACTTGGTCTCTGATTAGATCAATGAAGCACATTGGAGAATTCATGTTGATGCAAGAGCTCGGTTGATGAAGAACCTTCGGGAATTCGATATCCTAAGTGAAGATCACATGAGAGGAGGATTGATGAATTCCTAAGAAGAAGAGAGAAGACATGGCCTAGAGGAGAAGGCTTGGAATGGCTCTTGGCATTTCAAATTATGTATGTGGTTACTTTGTTTTTATACAAAGTACCCTATATTTACTTTGCCAAAAAATTAGGCCACCAAGGAGGCCAGCCTTAAGGGTTCAACCCAAGGCACATGTGGGACCAGGTCACCACGCCCAAGGGGATCCCATGGGGCCAGCCCCCGAGAGGCAGGGGGGCCGTGTATAAGCCCCGATCTACGCGGTGGTGAAGTCCGCGCAGCGCGCGCGCCCGAAGGCACGCATAGTGGGCGCCAGTGGCGCGCCCGAGTGGCAGGAGTGGGCGCAGAGCGCGCCCGCAGAAGAACCCGGTGCGGGGCGGCACCGGGAGGGAGGAAGTTCAATTGTGGGGTAGCGGAGAGCGGCAGGGTTATAAACCGCGGAAATTCCGCGAGAGAATTCGATGTGGGACGCGGGATTTTCACCGGGAACAAATCCCAGCCGCACGATTCATCGCGCGCTCGATCTGGACCGATCATCTAATCCGCCGCGCCCCCGATCTGATCCAAGCCGTCGAAGCCTTTTTGATCACCGCATCCGACGGCCGAGAGCTCGTCTCCTTCGTCGAGCTCAGCCGAAGGCCTCCCCGCACATTCCCGCGAGCCTCCTTCGAACCAGGCGCCTCCCGAATGAAGATTTTGAGATCCCGGCCACCATTGCCGAAGATGAAGTGTCCGTTGAGTTCGTCTCCTCAAACCGAAACCATACATGCTTTAAAAAGAGCTTGCATGCTACCAGTGGAGAAATTTGATGTCGGCCGAGGCAAGCAAAGCTGCCAAGGCCACGTGGTTTGTGTTTTGCATGGGATGGCCAAAACAGAGGCCATGCATTCGTTCAAAAATGCATGCACGTGGAGAAAACTGAAAAAATAAAGATTTGGAAAGATTTTGAAGATCCGAAGATTTCGGGGTTTTGAAAGATATCTCTCCGCAGAAGACCGAGGCCCTCTTCGCCTATAAAAGAAGAGCCCAAGGCTCCAAAGAAGTTTGCTGAAACCTTGAGGAGTCCCGCGTGCACCTTGTGCCTCGCGAAGCCGAAGCCCCGCGCAAATACCATTTGCGCGGCTGAGTCCCTTTCGCGCACTCCTTGCGTGAAAGAAGAAAGGGGAAGACCCCTGCGCGCTAATCCTTGCGCGGCAGGAAGAACCCGGGGCCGCGACACTCTGCGCGCCCACGGTTGAAGCCCGAGGTGCTTTGCACCCGAGGTCTTGCACGCCCTTGTGCCGTGCTCCTTGCGTGCTCGAAGGCTTGCACACCCGCGGCTTGTGCATTGCACTTGCGCGCCTTGTGGCTTGCGCGACCCACGGCCAGTGGAATTAGCGCGGCTGTGAAGTGAAGGAGGGCCGCACCCCTTTGCGCAAGTTGGGAAGTAGGTGTGAACAAGAAGACCCGAGGCCTTGCCTCTTGTGTGTGCACAGTAAAGAAGGAAGAAGGCCGAGCCCTTGCACCCTTTGAGTGCCAAGTGAAGAAGAAGAGACCCTACGGGCAGTGTATGTGCAAGAAGAAAGAATAGAAGGCCGAGGCCTTTGTGCCTTGTGTGCAAAAAGAAAAGAAAGGCCGTAGCCTTGTGCAAACAAGAAGAACTACACCAAGATTTGCTTGTGTGCACCAAGTGAAGACCACAACAAAGAAGAACACATATTGTGTGTGTGTGCAAGAGGAAGAAACAAGTTGTGTGTGCTAGACAAGAAGAGGCCGAACCTTAGTGTGTACAAAGTGATGTGCACACTTTGAAGAAGAACAAGACCCACACTAAAGTAGAACACACTCTGAGTGTGTAAGAAAATTGAATAAAGTGTGTGAAGATTGTGGAGAAGGTGTGTGCTTAAAGTGACTACACCCTTTGTGGGTTTACTGCACCAGGAAGAAAAGAAGGGGAGTGCATGCATGCATGCATGCACGTGCACACGTGAACAGTGCTAAATCAGTGGTGTGCATCTGAGGAGTCCAAGACCAGAAGATCTTGAAGATATTGTGATGCCATGCATTCAGTGCATGAAGTTGAAGTGAAACTGAGACTGGACCAGACTGAAGTTAAAGATATTATTTGTCTGAGTATTCAGTAGTTGAAGAGAGAAGCCAGGTCTTCCTGAAGAAGGAGATAAAGCCTGAGCTAGACGAGAAGACCTGTTCACCACAAGTGATCAGAAGAAGAGCAAGGCCAGCAGCCTTTATCCCAGGCTGTTGAAGTTACTTGAAGAACTTGAAGTGAAGAAGAGCTACTCGTGTGACTCGAGGAGCCAGGAGAAGACCCTGTGGGACTCAGGGAGAAGAAGTCTTCAGTGGGATTCTGGAGCAGGCCAGTGGGACTCTGGTAACACTGTGGGACGCAGTATAAAGACCCTCATGTGGGACTCAGGAGAGATACGGTGGGAAGCTGTATCGACCATTGTAATACTAACAGATTATAATGGGAGAATCCATGCTTGGAGAGCATGGCAAGGATGTAGGCCTTTGGTGTCGAACCTTGTAAATCCTTGTGTCCTGTGCCTTTTCATTACTGCATTATCCGGGAAAGGTTGAGAGATACAAGAAGAGTGGATCGAGGCTTTAACCAGCCATAGAGGTTTAATTGATTAAGAATCAATTAGTAAAAAGTTTTAAGGGATCACTGATTCACCCCCTCCCCCTCTCAGTGATTCACACTGATCTGGGCACTTCATATAAAAATGAAAAGATACACTTTTATCTCTCATTTATCCATTTTTGTATTCTTTCTCTAAAGCTGTTGAAATTTTGTAAGATATTTCATATCAATTTTATTTCATTATGGAATATTATAATTTTATGCACCAAATTTATTATATATTATGTATGTACATAAAATTTTACATTTAACACCACGAATAATTCATTATATATTATGTGTTATGTTTCAATTTTAATTATTTCATCTAAGGGTATCTGAATTAAATGTTACAGTGATGTAATAAATTTAGTGACCTAATTTATATTGATTGGGTTATATAATTTATTCATTGTACATAAAATTAAAATTATGTGTCTAATTAGTTTTTAATAAATATATATTTAAATTTCAATTGCTTTATGTGGATTTTAATTATACACATATAATATTTTATTTAATTACATCTCAATTAAAATTTATGATAAATTTAAGGGCTTTTATCACAATGTCATTAAAATAGATATTTTTTATTAGTAATTATTTGTTGAAATTATTTTAATATTAATAATAAAACCATTTAAATTTCTCATCTTATTGCTATAATTTATATATTAAAGTATTTTTTCAATTTTTACACAACATGGAACTAAAAACCTTTTATAAAATGTGTTTAAGAAAATATTATTTCATTTCTTTATTCGATCAGAAATCTGTTTTCATCAAAAACAATATTTTCAAAAATTCTATTCAATTTGATAAACATTTATCAAATGATTTATTAAATAAATATTTTACCATTTTTATTTTTAAATTTTTTCAATGGATTATTTATTATGTTTTCAAAATAAAGTTCATTTAGGTTTTCTTAAAAAACTGTAGAATCATTGTTTCAATGTGTACAACAAGAATTAAATTACCTATCATCCTGAAAAATCAAATTTTGTAAATATTCATCTACAATTTCAAAATTTACCTTAAAAAAATTACATTCTAATTTTTTGTGAACATTAAGATTTAAATGTAATTTTCATAATGACAAATATATTATTCAAAA
The DNA here is from genome assembly GCA_963277665.1 of Viscum album. NCBI lineage: Eukaryota > Viridiplantae > Streptophyta > Magnoliopsida > Santalales > Viscaceae > Viscum > Viscum album. The sequence goes on along the minus strand of OY728164.1, from coordinate 1,140,169,311 downwards.
TAATGTTTTTGAAGATATTATTATTCATTAATGACATCAGATCAATAATGTACTTATTGTACATTGAGGATATCTTTTATAGATATCATAAAAATTATTTATTTTGATGATTTATTATTATTTTTATTCTATATGTTCTATTTTTATATCATTCACCATACCACTCTTGATGGTTTATGATTATGTTCATTTAATTATTTTATGGATAAATATTTCATATGACAGTTTTTAATATTAATGTTTATGCGGATTATGAATCTACCTTTCATACATTTAATGATTTAGAAACGTAATAAATGTGTGTGGATTGGATATAGTGATCCCAACAATTAATCAATATATCTCATGTGAAAAATCATTTAGTAATAACTAATCATGTTTTTCTCATCGGTATTAAAATTTCTTGCGAATGGTCATGATAATATAGATAAAGATGGCCAAAACTATTCAGTTTTTACCTAGTAGTTTTTGAACATATTTTGAATAATATTAATGGTATATATACAATCATTCATGGGATCATGGGATCAATTATTTAATCATGTGTCTATTAAGATTTTAGATTTATTATCCTTGAGATTTTTTTCTATGAAATGATTTCTGGATGCATTTTATTATAATTTATTGATTAAATTGAATGTATTTCCTATTATATACTTTTCCATATTGATTATTTTTTACTTATAAATATATTCATGTTTTTAAAATGGTCTGTTTTTGTTAGTTATATATATTATCATGTTTATTAATCTTATTTATTTACAATTTCATACAAAGTACTTAACCCTTAATGAGCATTTGAGCGGACCCCTTTCTTATGCTTTACCTTTAAAAGTATACTAGGATATGTTTTATATTGGATATGTTGGTTTATATTAATGAGAATATTGGGGATACAAAATAAAAAACGTTTATATATTTTTTATTAAAATCTGATTTTAATTTCAAATATATATATTGTATACCAAGACCACGAACTTATTCGGTCCTTCTGGATATAATTCCTTATATATAATTCCAATGTAATGAAGTAACCACTGAATCAAGGCTACTGGGGTTGTGTTTGTTATATTTGATATCAAATAGATGTATTGTTCTTACAAAAATTCTATCATTAGTTTTCATAAGAGGAGATAAAAAGTATGATTCTCTAAGAGAAGGAAATCATCTTTACTAACCATTCAATTTTATTTATTCATTTACTTCATTTCAATGTGTTCTATAAAATATAATTAAAAAATATATTATAAAAAATGTATTGATATATTATTATGTTTATGGAATAAACATTTTACTTTTCATTTTAATCAGATAGAAATAAAGAACATCGTTGGGGAATTTGTTTGACTTACCATTTCTATATGGCGGTGTAATTTGTTTTTCAACATCATATTACATATATGGTTCTGATAATGAAAATAGTGGATATATATGGTAATTATGACATTTTATTGATTCCATAAACTAATATACTATATAATTCAATAATTTTAATCTATTTATAAATGATATAGTTTCTCATGTGTACATACAACTTACCATCTCTATGAAGCGATATAAATGATTTTATACATTAAAAATTGAAGAATGATTATAAAAATGTATTTAATTATTAAATATGAAATTTATAAAATTAATACCATTCTATAAATGATCTAAATTTATCATATAAATGATAATTATTTATTTTATTGTATAATAAGCACGAGAAAATAAGGAATTTCACTCCTAAAACAGTGATATATTATTAATGAATGACTAGTAAGATGTTATAAAAGGATCATAGATGATTTTGTAAATATAAATATGTTTTTACAATAGATTAGTAATATGTCTAAAACCATTATTCAATTTAATATGTGTAATTATCATCACTGTATTAAATGATTCATTTGAGGATTATAACTTTTATGGGGATTAAGATTCAGATATTACCAATGTTGTATAGGATTTCTAAACATAATTTCCATTCATTAGATTAAACATATAATTAATTGAATATTTAATTATAATATTATGTGTGAAATAAATTATAATTATCATATAATGTGATTCCACTTTTTATGTGGATTTTCATTTGATATACAGAATCGATTCTTTGGATTAATAATCCCTTCAATTATTTGACCATTATAAGGGTTTATTTCCTCACTTTAGCTTATAAGGTATATATGCCTCTTCGATACATATATATTTTTTATATAGTATATAATTCCACTTTTATATATCATATAATGACCCTCATGTTCACCATTTTATTCATGCTTCATTTGAATATTATTAAATTTATGGGGCTTTTGAATAAGAAGTTACAAAAGTGGTAAGGGATTTCATTACTGAATATCAATTAATTAGGTTAAACTTAAATATCATTTATTATTTCTTACAATGATTATGTTTGAAATTATTTTTTATTATTTATGTTGTATTTCCTTTTTTAATTTGTATTATTGTTTATACACACATTCAATACATTGTAGTAATCATCACATCAATGATTTGGTCATTGTAAGGGACTTTATCAGAATTTTATTCTGTTGTAGCCAATTTTGATGTTATGAAATTATATTATTTTATGTGGCATATATATATATCACCCATTTTACATTTTAAATAATAAATTTATTTATTATCATGATATTTAATGTCTTGTTAAATGTTATTCTATCTTGTGTCATACGATTCGACTGAATACAATGTGGTAAGTGTTTCCCATCTCAATTTTACTTCAATGAGATACATTCCAAATTTATAACTTATATATATTGGATGTTCTATATACATAATCCTTTATGTATAATATAATTAATTTAATAATTTTCATTGTACAAAATGTTACATTTACGTTTTATTACATTTATGGGTCTATAATTCATAAGTTACTGAATTTGTAAGAGTTTATTTCCCAACATCATTATTAATTGTGATAGTTTTTTAATTATAACATTTGAAATTATTTAATATATATTTGTTAAAATAAATATATATTTTTATTATCTGTCTATTAATGAAAATTTTAAGTAATAGTATCATTTTTATCTATTTAATACATAAAATGATTTAGAAAATGATTTTATCAAAATTAGAATGTATTTATCATATTATTTTGGAATAATTTTACATAAAAACCATTTTATTCTAATTTTTTTATATATTTTAAAAACAATTTAAATCATTAAAAAAATATATTTTTTTATATTAATCTTGATCTCATTTTTGAAATAATTTTTGTTTGTTTTTTCCCAGAAATGAGAAAGGAATCTTTCCATTAATCTGTACGGTGTGCATGGAATTTCATACCATAAAGACCAAAAAATGTTGCGAATATTAATATATATAAGTTTCAGTGGTTTCTAATCAAAAAATAATTTAAATATTTATTTGTGAACATTGAGTTTTAAAAACATCATTTTCGAAAGAAAAGGACATTCTGCTCCGAAATGTTTTTATATATATATTTATTCCTCAAGGACATTAATTGTTTTATTTAATTATGATACATTGATGAAATATTATACTGATATGATACTTATATTTTATTTTTGTGTTTTATGATTAGTTTAATTTTGGTTGTTCATTTTTTATATCGTTCACCAAATTACTGTAGATATTTTATGATCATGTTAATTTGATTGGGGTATGTATTATAATTTCATATGTTAGTTTTTAATATTAATGTTTATATTTATTATGTTCCCTAATTTCATATTAAGAATAAATTTTACTTAGAAATAGAAGGATATATCTTTCTATAAACCCTGGATGCATCAGTATGTTTCATGAGACAAATTAGTTTGGGTATTGCATGATGTATTATCTGCTTATGTATGGGGTATTATACAAATACATGATAGTAGGATTATGATACCACAACATCTTGCTCAATAAAATCCTATCCATTTATCCACCCTACATCTTTTCCTCTAATCTAGAGGACTCAATCTTCCAAAATGAAAAACCCCAGTGTCCCAATGTGGAGATCTAAAGGATTATTCATTAATATACAGATGCTTGAACCTATTTGGAGAATGTTTAACCAGAGATATAGGATTTCCAAACTCAATTTCAAATCATTGAATTAAACATTTAATTCATTGATTATTTATTGGTAATATTATTTTTGAAATTAAATTTTATTATCTTATGTTGTATTCACAATTTTTATTATATGTATTTAGAGTGAAAACAGATAATAGTTGCATTTGATCAATTATTACTTCATTGATATGATAATTATAAGGATTTATCGTATCACATTTACATTTGTTGTACATATTCCATTTTAAATTGTACATTATTTTATATTTTTTATATACTTCCCATTTTGTATTTTATATCATGATGCTATTTATCTCTAGCGTATTTAATGTTTCATTTAATGTAAATTTAGTTGTGTGGAATAAGATTCAACTAATTACAAAGTGGTAACAGTTTATTTCATAATATATTATTTTTTAGGACTCTTTATGTTAAATTCTATACTTTTAAATACTTATCTTCCAAGCATATGTTTTTCAAATATGTTTTAAAATGGTTTTTTACTATTTACATTGAAATGTTTTAAAATGACTATACACATGTTTGAAAAAATAAATTTAAATGATTCTGTTTTTAAATTTTTAATCAGGGATCTTTATTAAATTTCTAAAAAAATATGGAGGGACATTTTTTGACTTATATTTAATGAGATGAGTTGATTTTTTCTATCATTATGATGCATTAATTTTTTGAAGATACATTACATATATTCAATGTTATTTTCAATGAAAATGTTTTCTTTATAATTCATATGGTACTTTTGAAATAATATTCCAAAAAATTAAGGATATTTTCCACATGGACAGTTTCAAATGATACTTAAAAATCATTTTCCATATAATATAACATTTCTTATTATTATATAATTTTAAGGGTATAATAATCCGAGGATATCATCCTTACTCATTCTATGGTTTGTTTATTTTTAAATGGAATGATGCTTGTGAATCCTATTATTTTTAAATGTGTTATTCTATAATGAAGTGGTTATGAGCAATATATATTCGTGGGTTTTAAAATGTATCTAATAAAGAAGGGTTTTGATGAAAAATATTTTCCAACCGAAAAGAGAAATAATTTCAGATTTTTATAAAAACATTTTATCAATCATTTTATGGACCAATAGTGAACAATATGGTCCTATTTATTTGTAAGTTGATGAATGAATAGTTAATAATAAATTAGTATTATTTTAACCTATAAATATTAAATAATTTTACCAAGGGAGAGATAAAAAATAATAATGCTGAATAATGATGAGATTGTGAAAAAATGTCTTAACGCTTTGATAACTTCTGGATCTTAAGCCCGAAAAAATTAATACTAACTAAATGAAACATTAAATACCATCAATATAAGTATAATATTGATATTATATATCAAAGTAGTATTCTATAAACATTATAATATAAATAAATATTGAATAAGGAAAATATTAAACATATGTAAAATTGAGATTAGAAACCCATACAATGATCATATCTTTGAAGTGAGCCTAAATTAAATGAACTGATTATGACAATCCACTGTTAATGAATATAAAATAAGTATAAATATAACACAATTAAGTCAAAATTCATTTCACACATAATATTTGAATGAAATAATCAACATGGTAGATCTTTAACCCAATGAATGTAAATTTTGATAAGAAAACTCTTACACCAGGTATTACTTCTTTCAAACATGTTCAATCCTATTGTATAATGTATTAAATCATGTTATAAATTTATACCTGAAGCATATTAGTTTTTGTAAAATTATATATTATCCTTTAATAACACCAAACTACCCAATAAATTTTAATATTTCAGGATTTTTACTATTTCAGGTGTTAATTGCCTTGTTTTTATGAGTTTTGTTTAAAATGAAATTACACATTCTCAAACATAGGATATAGATAAATCATATCAATAAAGAAATTAATTTTATGAATATAATATTAAACCATTAGATAAATTATTATCACCATTATTTATTGTTTATCATAGAAAATGAATGATGTCATTTCATGGTGATGGTAAGCCGTACATACACACGAACAATGCTATCATTTCTAAATGGTAGAGAGCACAAGAAATTTGATAACATTTTAATTTTATAAAATAAATATTATGTAATAATTATCAAATATATCCATTATTCCATCATTATAACTATCAAATAAAAGTGGTTATGAAAAATGAATTACACCACTACCTAAAGATGATAAGTTGTACATATGCAGGTTTAGTGTTTTTATTTTTCATAGGATAGATAAATGGTAGAATATACTTGTATCAAAATTAAAAAAATATTATATATATGATACTTGATTTTTTTATTTTTTGGTAGAAATAACATATGAATAAGTATTATAACAGGAAAATAAAATCGAAAGAGTTAGTAATGACAATAACTTTCTCTTAATAAATCATCTATTATATTTCTTCTTAGAGACACTAGTGTTGGTCTTTTTTAGAAAAACATGACCTCTAGAAGGTATATAAGGAAGTTGGGAATCGAATTGTGTAGGGTTGTTTTTAGAATGATGTTGTGGATGAGTGAATAGGGAATAAGGGTATTTATAATGAGTTAGGGAGGGGTTGTTTTTATACACGAGGAAGGTGGTTTTATGTGAACAAATAATGATTATATTTTATTTAAAGATAAACACATATTGGGGGAATTAATTACCATGAATTTGGTCGATAATTAATGGTTTAAATAGTGTTTAGGATTTTTCATTACATCAACCATCCATTTGATGTTTTAGTTTTTATGTATTTTTAGTGTTTTACTTTTATCTATAACATATTACCTTATTATACACATACCATGATATTTTTTTCAATGGTAACTTATTCATGACTAAAAATAAAAATAAACATATTAAATAAATTTTCATTACAGATTCTAAATTTAGTATAAATTTCTAAAAATTTAATACATAAAATTTAAATAACTAAATTTAAAATTACTCCAACTAAACTCAAAGGATTACCATATTATGGGAAAAATAATTTATTTATAAATGTAAAATGATTTTATAAAAAAATTAATTATAAAAAAAATTAAGAGAAAATTAATTTATTTAAAAAATAACTAATAAAAATTTAAAACTAATCAAAAAATTAATCTTACCATGAAAATTAAATAATGTTTTGAGTAAAATGCTGTATTTTTCACTATTCATTAAAAAATATATCTTTTTTGAAAATTACAAAAATTTCAACCAAAGATAATTATAATATGTGTATTCCAAAAATTATTATTATTTTTTCAAATAAGTTGTTTAAAATGTGATAATAACAAATTACATTTGTTTTATTAGAAAAAGAAATAAAAATTAATTTTTTAAGAAAACATATATTTGATGAATAAAGAGAATTTAATAAAAAAAATTGTGTTTATTTAATATGAATAATGAAATTTATATTCAACATGGAATTAATATATATTTCATATTTTAGTTAATCCTATTCACAACTACAAATTAACAACCATAATAATTTAAATAAAGTAATTTTTATAAATAATAGGTGGTAAGATGCTTTAAAATGATCGTATAAATGAATTAAATATAAATAATTTTCTAGTATATATTAGAAAAATATTTAAATTTAATTTCATCTCTTAGTTGACATGGAATGAAATAATTATATTTAGATGAATATTCAAAACATAATATTATTATCAATAAAATAACTGTAAATGTTTAGAGTCTATTGAGATTAGATATACAATCATCTGATTTTATAAAAGACATTCCACATCATTCCAAAATATATATTAATGTACTAATCCTCCTAGGCATATCATACCTGAACCATTCTTCATACCATAAATAAGGAAATATTGTAAAGTTCGATATCAGATAATCAATGAAGATAAATATAAGATATATCAATCAATGATCATATGAGAGAATAATATCAGAACATGATTATCTAATCATGAAAATAACATACAAATTTAATAACCACCCTTTCATAGATCATAAACATGATTCATATCATAAAAATTATCATTTCACAAATCATGGATCATTAGAGTGAGACATCATTATAAAAAAAAAATAATCCATAATCTCATATCATAAAAGTGTAGAATCATTACAAGTATAGAAAAAAATATCACATGTCAAGGATAACTACAATGAACATCAATATAGTGGAACATGACAGACCTATTTCCTAGAGTAGATCAGAATGAACTTGTATCCCATACTGGATCAAGCCCATCATCTTGTTTTCCATTTTTATCTCATGAGATATTAAGCATTACACAATGAACTAGATGGAGATATAGGTAGCACCCATTACATCATTGAAAAAATACATATTTGTGCCACAAAAACATAAATTATTCATCATATCAGATTTCATGGAATGAAATGGATTTCATAATCATTTTGTCATATCATAAACAATTGGAAAATCAAAAGTTTAATAGAAATCATGTCATCATAAAAAAACAACCTACGAATATGTTTGGATAATATCCTGGTATTATATGGCCATTAAAACACATGTACTGTAAAAAATGATATCATATAAGGGAAAATATTTTGAAATATCACTGTACATAGTTCTTGAAGACAAAATTCATTCTCCTTTTTTTAATTCCAAACAACTAGAAACAAAAAAAATTTATTTTAATAAAAAAACTATTATGATTATAAATAATGCTTCAATACATTACGGTTTCAGTACTATGGAAAATAATATCATTCCATTTTATGTAAAAAACAGTCCTCTCATATTTTTTCTAGGAATTTCTTGATGAACATTGTCTACAAATAGACAAAAATAATCTTTTCAAACCATTTTTTAATAATTAAAACGTTTAAAAAATGATATAATTTTATTTAGGAGGATAGAAAAAACCTTGTTGAAATATTATTTAGAAAAATGTACATTTGAGAGAAATATATCCTAGTATACTTAAATAGAAACAATATTGAACAATAACGAGATTATAAAATAAACACATACCATTTTGTAATAAGATGAATCATATAGGTTATGAATTAAATTAATTCTATTGAATCTCTAAATACTATTTATAAAATTTAATTCATTATATAACATAATAAATGGGAATTATATACACAATATGAATTATTGGTGAATATGGTGTGTGTATCATGAATGTAAAAGTGATACGAAAACCCCTTATAATGATCATATAATTTAAGTGAGTGTTTATCAAATGAATCAATTATATGTATACACTATAAAACCACATAAAAAAATTGGTAATAAAACATAATATAGTAAAAATACATTTCATATATAATCATAGCATGATATAATCAATGAATTAGAATTTTAACCAAATGAATGGAAATTTATTTAGCAAATCCATTTCCTTTAGTTTGAATTCCTTAAAATGGACTCAAAAATATTTTTTAATGGTTTTAAACATGTTATTAATTTATAAAATAAAATTATTTATATTTATAACATCTTATATGACCCTTTTATTGCATATTACCACCTATTTATTAATAATATTTCTCTATTTTTTCTGTATCAGGCATTAATTTCCTTGTTTTCTAATGTTTGTCTCGTAATGTAACTTATTTTTCTCTTTTAAATAATATATATTTTTCATTTAAATAATTTTATTAATTTTTAAATGTAATATTTAATCATTTAATATATTTTAGAACCATTCATTAATGATGATCAATGAAAATAAATCACATCATTTTGTAGAGATGACATGTCATCCATACACAGAAGCAATGATATGATTTTTAAGTGTCTTAAATGATATGTAATATGATTGTATATTAATTTAAAGAATCAGAATTATTTTATATTTATAATATAAATCCACTATTTACATAATTAGAACCATCTAAGTAATGTGATGATGAAAAATGAATTATTCTGCTATGTGGAGTCGATAAGTTGTACGTATATAGAAGAAATGTTATAGATATTAATAAGATAGAGAATAGATAGAAAATGGTAACCCTATAAAAATATTATCATATCAATGTTGGGCTAAAAGTCTTATTTTGACTTTTTTATTTTTATTTTTTTGGAAACAATAAAATCTATTTTTAAATAAATCCATTTATTATTTTATCGTAATTAATTTATGGATTTTATTTTACAGTTAAAAATATGGTCATTTCTATATATATATATATGATATTAATTGTATTCATTATTTTCCTAAAAATAAATCATTCTATAATTATTGTAATGTGCCTAGATACGATTCATATCATACACACCAAATAACATTTTTTTATCATAAAACCTTTTCTGTATTTGTACTTATTATATTATTGAAATGATAAAATCATAAAAAATATCATAAATAGAATCATAATATCCTTTAAAAATCATTTTATCATAACCCAAAAACAATATCGTAATGAATATAAAACCATTAAATCAAATCTATGTCATGTATTCTATATTAAAATTCTTTATTAAATGATGTTGATGTTTCAGTTATAAAATGACCATTGAGGTGCCAATATTCCAATTCCTTCAAAATTATTATGAGAATATATGACTTTGGGAATCCATGATGACTACTGGTACATTGTACTATAAATACTATTTCATTTGAATGATCTCCAAACATTCTGATGAATTAGACACATTGTGTGAGAGCTCTGTCAAATTGCGGCTTCCTACAAAAGAAATCGGAAGAGTTCATGTTTTGAACTACATTTTCTAGATACCTATTACATTCAAGTGTTTTATCTTATTATAATGCGAAAATAATTACTAGAGGTTATGATTGAGGGCTTCCTTTTATAGGAAGAAAATTGTTCTGATCTTTTTGTGATCATGGGATTCTGAAGCTAGGATGATAGAGATTTCGATCATATTTTTGATTGAGGGCTTATAGGGATAGAAAAATAGAAGAAAATCATCATATCACGTGATTACCGTGGAGTGGGTAGGAAAAAATTTCTTTAAAATATAAATCATGGGACCTCTATCCAAGGTTATTGGATACCCTTATCCTTAGGTTAAAATAATTGTATTTTTTTAAATTTTTTTATATTTCTATAGCTTTGTAACCGATTGTGAATCATTTTATATATTTATTTTTACATTCTATATTTAGTGATTATTTTTATATTAATTATGATTCTAGTGATTATTATAAATTCATTTACCCAATATAATTCTATACGATTTAAGATAGAATGATTAATTTTTTCGCACTATTTGTCATAATCATTATGATTAATATCTATTTCACACTTACTCTAATTAAATAATTTCCTTATTTTGAAAACAAATAATTTTATATATGACATATTAAATACTTATCATAACATAATGATTTTGAAATTTTTTCCATTGGACATTGGACCATTTTCAATTATATTATAAAAATAAAATCTGTTTTGGAATATGATTAGTTTAGTTCTCTTAAAATAACTCTTTCTATGTATAAAAAAATGTTTTTAAACATCAAATTTATCCCCTTATTGAATTTTTTCATCTTCATATATGATTCAATAAAATAATTGGTATTAGAGTATGTTTCCAAAAATCATAAATTTTCAAACATTACTTTCACAATATAGTTATATTTCTTTTATAAACCATTTTTATATAAATATTTGTTACAAATACGTTTTCTAGGGAAAATGAATTTTATTTTGTTTTATAAATTGTTGGAATTAATGATTGTTCAATTTGAATTATCAATCCTAAAATACCACCAATTTTTGATGGAAATGATTATGAGTATTGGAGATATTGAATGTTTACCTTTTTGGTCAACAGTAGAGTTGATAACATTTTTATGCTTACTGGAGAATATAAAATTCCTCAAAAGAAAGTTAAAACAATTACCAATCAAGAAAAGTATGTATAAAAATAGAATTATAAGGTACAAAATATATTACTTTGTTATATGACAATAAATATATATAGCAAGATTTCATCATGTGAATTATCCAAGAGTATTTGGAAGAATATATAAATTACAGATTTCGGTACCTCAAATGTTGTTCAAATAAATAGATTCATGCTAATAGAAGATTATCGATCATTTAAATTACTTTATAAAGAAGTTTTTGTTAAGGATCAAAAGATATTTCTGAAAATTTTAATAGCTTAAAATCAATGGGAGAAAAAGTACTGGATGATGAGATCATAGATTAAAAGATCTAATATATCATTCCAAATTAATGGAAAAAAGGGAAGGTGTTAAAAAACTAATAAACCTCACAAATGAAAATAATGATGTGTTATTTGGAACTCTCTTGAAATAAGAGAAGAGATTAATGTGATATGAAAAAAATTCAAATAGATGAATGATGGAATAGATTTTAATTAAAAATTAAATCTAATATAGGCTAAGCCTCCTGAAAAAATAATCAAATTAACTAAAGAGAATGTTTTTGTTCAATATAACTCAAGTGAATCAGAAAATTTAGAGAATGAATATGCCAATATTTCTTAAATAAAGAAAAATATTTTCTGAATGAAGTAATTTTAGAAATGATATAAGAACCAAAGGATAAGAAACATAAGAAGGATACTAATGGTCTGTAGTATGAATGCAAGAGTACCAGACACGTTAGACCAAATATTCCAAAGATGAAAAGAAAAGATAGAAAAGAAAAACATTCTAAAAGGAATAAAAAAAGGTGAAAATAAAATATAGTCTAAAAGGAAAACAGCCCATGAGTTACTAGTGGTGGATAATATTTAGATAAATTATTTTCATAATGAATACATTAGAAATAAGAATATTGGGTTTCATTCAAGAATACCTATTGAAAATCACTATTTCATGGAAAAGGTATACTCTACTAAATAATTATGTAATAAATTTCAAATTAAATTTATCCTGATGAGAATAATTTTATAGCTTTGGATGAAGAATCGTCTTCAATGAGTGATAAAAATACATTACCTAAAAGAAATAATATTATATATTTTCAAACTTGCATAAAATAAAAATTTTAATGTTAGAAAGAAATGTTATAGGGAAAATTATAGAATAAATATTTTGATAAAATATGTATAAGATATTTATAATGATCATTATATGAATTTTTTTGAAATTAAATCGAGTTCTAAATATCTTTTGAAAGAAATTTCTATGAAGGATAATCATTTACTTTAATTTGAAAAATTTCATTCTGATAAAAATGATTTAGAAAAAAATAATCACTTCTTAAATTAATACTAATATAAATTAGTATTTAGTTTTAAAAATGATTAAAATTTTATATTTAATGAAATATTTAATGAACATTATCATTGGTAAATAAGGTTTTGATGAAATGTATAAAAAAATCCATTCATAAGGTAATAGTTTAAGAAAGTGATGTAATCATTCACAACATGTTTTTAGTAACAATTATTCTGTTCCAGAATATTCCCTCTTTTTTAAACAATTATAAAGTGGAGGAAAATGGAATAAAAATTGTTCCTTAAATAAAACCGAAAATTTGGGATTCCAAATATCCCATTTCTCGAAACAAATGTGGGTTTCCAAAATTTTTCTTTCTAACATTTATTGTTCAATAATGTTTAAATTCAAAAATTATAATTGTTTTATTTCCATGAAAAAAAGGAAGTCCCAATATAAAGAATATGTGGTACTTGGATAGTTAATTTTCCCAACATATGACTAGTAAAAAAGATTTTTTTGAAATGGTTTTTGAAATGAACGGTCAAATAGTTTCTTTTAGAGACAATGTTCAAGGAATGATTATTGATATATGTAATATAGTTATTCTAAAAGAATCATTAATTTTAAATATTTTATTTGTAGTATGTTTTAGGCACAGCCATATAATAATATGTTAAATTGGTGATGAAGGTTACATTGTGAATTTTAAGAATGTGAAATGTGTATTACACAATTACAAGGATGAATACATCGTTCCTTTCCATTTGGATTAGAATTTTTACATACTCAACTTAGAAAACATTAGGATCCAAGACATACCTTGAACTAGTTCAATGGAAGATCAATATTGGATATGGAATAAATGGTTAGGACACTGTAAAGGTTATCATCATCATCATTTATTTAAAAAATCATCAAGATAATAAGAAATGAAGGATGTAAAATAAAAAATAGAATATATACTATGGGGAATAATGTGGTGTAGAAAGAGGGAATACCATATTTCCTGATTCCCCCCATATAGAGATAAAGAAGTTCATGCCAAAAAAATAGGTGACACCAGAACTGGGACCCTCCATGGATGAAAATTAGTCAGCAACCATATTGCTTCACACTAAGTGTGAAGGTTGTGGGTGTGGTTATTGGTAAGGATCATAAATTTCCCAAAAATGATAATAAATTGAACATTTAATAGAACCTGTAACCTTCATGATGTTATGTAAAATAAAAGAATTTATTTCAACATAAGAGATAGAAATATATTTATTCTTAAATAAAATTATGTTGGTGTACGTAGGCTTGTCTTCAAACAGAAGGGAGTGACCAAACCCATAGTGAGCTATGAAGGATGAGATGATTGAGCCCCTGAAGTCCCGAACAACCACCTTCTACAAATTTCTCCTAAAATATATGATCTGTTAGTGTTCAACTTGATCCATGAGAGAGGAGGAATACAACAGACCTATTGGCCTTCAGATCCATCACTGAAGGACTGTACGAGAGAGTCAGTCGCTTGTTGATATTTTTACATGGAAGTATCATACCGATTTATATGAGATCACGCCAAATCAATGAGGAAGTTATTAGTTATAATGATGATCTAATTACTTGAGGTATTAATCCCCTCATGTTAGGGTCTTTTTCTCACACAATAAATACACCAATAGAAATCATTTAATAAAATACCTCTCTTTATCTTATCAGTTCATATGAAACTCACTTCGTGAAACCACAAATAATGAAAAGACGCACATGGGAGCTGCTGTAAGGAGATAGAGTAAAAATAATTTCAGAATTCTCATATGGCTTGGGCTGATACAACATCAAAAAATAAATGGTTTTAGATTTCATATTGATAATTCATACAACAGAGGCACCAAGATGCAAGGATAATTAGAAATCATATAATATTATCTTTAGTGGGAACTGCCTGATTCTTAATTCTCCATTGAAAAAAAATAATATTTTATGGAATCTTATAACATAAAAAATATCATTCTAACTATTTATATAGTAATGGTTGAATGTTTTCCTTATAAATACATTCAAGTAGAACTTTTGAAATGATGAATCTATGAAGTCACATTTTTTAGGTTTAGAGTTCACATTTATAAGGTAAAAAATATCTTGGTGATCCCTCTCCAGGACAACTTTGATGATCTAATGGCGCATGCTCGCCTTCCTAAAAAAAATCAAAGAGAGGGGAATCTAAGGTAGCATAACTTTGATCTATCCTATTTGTGGGGTTAAAAAATAATATCACCAATTCCCAAAATTCTATAGGTGATGGGATATATGGTTGAGGTGAGAGGAGAACTCACAGACCACATTGGATAAGAATTCCCATTCCTCACCACAGCGTCACCCATTGTTTATTAACCATGTACATTCCCCATATATTTTCTTCATTCAGTTCATCCCACACTATTTTATCATGCATGAAATTAGGAGTGTCAGATAGATTCCTTATTTTGATGACCCCCATTCGGAATAGGTCTTACCATCCTAAACTAAAAAACCCAATGTATCATTCCTTCAGAAAGGGAATCCCAATTAAATCAAGAAAGGATCCTTTGAATTATTTTAATAAAACCCTATTGATATTTAATGTATGTAAGATCACATACGGTAATGTACATAATAATAATATTAATCAACGAAATCCTACCTCCAACATATAAGTATAATTATTGTCAATATAAAAAAATACATGTGATCCTCCTCACTAGATGATCTAAATGAAGTATATTTAGACTGCCCAAGGATATGGGAACCCCCACATACTCGATTAGAATGTTTCATCTCTACATTTCCAAGCTGTTACATTCGATGGTATCTTGTTTTCTTGAAAATATATTTGAGATATAAAGGATAATATTCCCCCTCTTGATTATACATACACTCCAATAGAAATACTAATCAAGGATATTATAATGGCCAAAAACCATTATCTTTATTGCATTCATAAAAATGAACATTTCCTTAGTGGACATGAGGTGGGAGATTCACTTGGGGATTAACCTGCTCCGGTAAAGAAGGATATATCCAAAAACCATTCTTCTGTTAATGTGACGGCTTAGAACATCATGAATTAGAATAAAAAATTTCAGGGGAAAATGATCTTCTTATCTCAGCCCTCTAGTAGCATTGAAGAATCCATAATTCCATCCCATTAAAGAAACAAATATCCATGAGGTGCTAAATCACCTAAAAATAATATCAAAGTCCCATGAGAGAAAACCACAAATATTAACACCTTTTTGATGAACATATATTCAATTTTTTCATATTCCTTGTTCAATTGAAGATGGATTTATATATTTGGTACATGTTCTTTATGGTTGATATACCTAACCACCTCTTCTGCTAATTCTCTATCCCCATGTATTGATCGACCCTTTAAAAAACCCTGATGTTCCTCTAATACCCATTTAGAGATATGGGTAGATAAACTTCTGTTGATGATGGATGCATGAATTTTAAATGGAATATTTCACATGATCATTCTCTATAATAATGAAGGTATGAGGGATCCTTAATTTTGTGGACATGAATATAAGAAGTGGAAAAGGAAAAGTTTGGAATGATTTCCCCTAAAAGAATTATTGAATTAATATGATCATGTCACACATAACCACAGTCTACGAATCCCTATAGAATGATATTATAAAACAATCAGGACCTGAGGAAATATTTGGTTTTAATCAAACATAGCCTCATTGATTTATATTACCTATTGGATATCTCCAAGGAGATCATTATCATAGATAGAGAAAAGGTTGGTAATCACCTCCTTTAACAAATAATATACTCTAGGGTACCATTCGGGAAAATAGGGATTACATCCTACATGAAGATCATTGAAATTTGAGTGAGCCATGTCACCAAAAAAATCGGTCATTAGAATATGATCCATCCTCTATCATAATTTTAGGTTTGATAGTACATATTTTTTTCTTGAGGTAAGCATGAAAATTAGAGGTGGTTATTTCCCCTTTAAATAACCATTTTATTCTTGAATCCTTATGAATTTCACATTATTGTATTAAGATCATCTCTTATATACTCCCTTTCTAGTTATCAAGATATGAAAATCAGATTTCACTCCATTCCTCCTGAAGGCTGGTTTCGAGTAGGTCGATTTCATTCATTATACTGTCAATGTTTTGGGCACTAGGGGGGTACTCCTGAATACACTCTTCAATAGATTTTTATGGTGACTCGGTTTATTATGATGACTAATCCACAAATTCCCCTGACTTGGATATGATCCATAAATTAGTTATAACCTTTTGGTAACCTTAGTGGCTGACCCACTAATGAGAGAAGAAAATGTATTGGAACCCTTTTATCTGGAAGACATGGAAACTATAAAATTTTAATGATTAGAAATACCATGGACCATGTGAGATACATACTCATTAAGGTATTCTAATAATGCATGAACATTAGCATGTTACCTATCAAGGGAGCCCCAGGATTGAATACCCCCAATTTGATTAGTTCACCATGTGAAATGATCACTAATATATCTCATGTTTATAATACCAATTTCATCCATGGATTGGATGACGTCAATGCTTTCCTACCATGGAATAACACCTCAACTATTCTTCTTATCCAGATCCACAATGATATTGATGTCCCCATCAAAACTCCTTATGGAATCTACAGGTTCAAAGGTGTGACAAACCGACCATGAGGATCCTCTTTGTGGGCATCGAAACAAGAATAAATGAAGGAGACCAATATTTTTTATTGTATATGGAATCTTTAGTAGTGTTATATGTTTCATTGTCTTGGATCAAATCAACTAAATCAATTCATCATTGAGAAATATAGATATTCATGGTAATAGGGTTGGCATGCATGAATGCATGTATTTTAATTCAATGAGAAATATCTACAATTATTTAGGTGTTTTACTTTGGTTTGAGGATGATAGAAATATATTCTATGGTATTTTTATATCTGAGGAGATATAGTCAGTTTTGAACCATGAACCCAAGCCACAGACATTGCATAAGAATATTGGTAACATTAACGCTAAAGGTTCCTGGCTTTGGCTCCATGAAACATGGACACTTTCCGTTTAGATGATGTAGCTTCCATGATATTTATAAGGTTGGATCTCATACAAATTTTAGAGTACTGAAAGGAAGGGGTCGATATTGGTGAGTAAACAGGGGCCTACAAATGAGAAACATTCCTTTTAGATAGACTTGGAAAGACTATATAGAACCTCTCTACCGTTCACTTACTGTAGGTGTTGAAATGAGGCCCCATGATTGATTGGGACCGATAAACATCATCACATGAAAGCCTATGGAAAGTAGAGGAACCTCCACAATGGGGATATGCTGTGAATTTTGTAATACCAAGTGATTAATAGGGAATTGGAATCCATCATTATTGATAATCTAGAGAGTAAGAGAACTCCTCCTCAATGGTACTCTCATGAAACTTGAACACCTCGCCGAATGAAGGACCTAACAAGAGAGGAAAATTGACAATGAAATAGAATTCTGCATGAGGTAGAAGAGTCACCTATACATAAGTCACAATGAAGCTCAAACTGGAACTCCCACATAGGAGGTTGAAAAAAAAATATCATTAATAGGATAGGGTAGAGATGATTGGATAAAGTATACAAGGGCCAAGGGTGAAGAGTACATGTACTCCCCCACTGATGAGGAGGTGATCTCATCAATGAGGTCTAGCATGGTTTTTTTATAAGAAGGAACCGTGATAAGATCCCCATCAATTCCTCTATCCACCTCCTGGCCAGGGATAGGATTATAGGATCCTAACCACAACTGAGACGGATCCCCCCTTAGGATCACAAAATTGTTATAACTCTAAAAAACATATCAATTCTTTCTACAAATAGAAAATGTATGAACCTGCATGTGATAGACAAAGAATTTCATGGGAGACAAAGGGTAAAAAATATCCTAATTCTACTCTAGCGCATCCAACAAACAATGCAAAATACTTCTATGTAAAGGATGAGATAGATCCATATCCATGAAAACGTGGGCCACTAATTCTTCAAAAAACACATTGTATTCTCATATTCATAAAGTAAAACTCATAGAGTCGATGAAGGATTTAAGTAGGGAACTATTCCGAAAAGTAAGGGCAACACATTATATAGATAAAAAAACTGTTGTGTAGAAGTCTTCCTTAACTTGGGAATATCCACTGACCAACAGGACATAGAGGAATACCAATGGCCCAAGAACTAGCGATTCTTACTCCATTCCCATATAAAGTCATACTTTGAACGGAAAACCATGTAAACGGATTTTCGGTGCACCGACAAGATACGGTAAGGATGATACAACTCACAAGAGTCCACAAACCATTGGTAAACTAGAGTTAATGGTATTTAAGATTTGAAACATTCCAATAATATCATTTTTAGCAGGAAGATGATGTGATTAATGTCATGGATGGGACTTCTAAAAATGGACATGGAACTTCCCACAACACCGCCAGAAGTTCCAAAGAGATGTTTGGGGAGCATGGGGATTGACAAGATTGATAGAGACGACCCAACACCTCCTTGATAGAAGATCCATGGCATGAATCTGGAGAACATAATCTCGAATCGACAGAAGGTAGCAATGTATAATAAGCGACCAATTGAGAACTTGGATCGAAGGTCATATTAGCAGTGATCTTCACCTTAGGGAAAACTATTTCCAATAGAAGAATGGTCTGCAAATTTTGAAAATGTGATGGGTCATCCATTACATTTTATGAGCCAATGAATCCATTTTCTTAAAAAATCCATTAACAATTGGAACTTATTAATTTTTTCTAATAAAATACTTTTTAATGATCTAATAGAACATATATTTGATTCTTCGGAATTATGTGACCCTTGTCTATATTGAATGCAACATAAGTCAAGAATTATATTAATTAGTGATGTTAAAACATGTATTTCATTATAGGTATTTCACGGATAAATTGTCTATCCTATAAAAACTAGAAGTATTATTAGAAAGTGTTATATTTTTTTAGTTGATGAATATACTAGATAAACATTGTTCTCTTTAAATAAAATAAATATGAAGGATATTATTATTAATAAATTTCATTATCCAATGTAATAAATGAGAAAAACCTTTCATAAAAAACTATTCATAGTGATCCCAGTGGAGAAATTGAAAATTATGATTTTTGTAAATTTTTATTGTAACAATTGCATTACACAGAAAATTTTAACTCCCAAACCTCCTAAAAAATGGTCTTGTTGAAAGAAGAAATCAAATTATCCAAGGGATAACAACAACCATGATGATTGATAATTATTTTTCATTTTATTTGGTTTATTCTATGAGTAATTATTATTATACTATTAATCAAGTTTTAATTGGACTATTTCTTAATAAAATACCTTATGAGCTATGGAACATCTAAAAACCAAATGATTCATACATCAAATTATTTGGATTAAAATTATTCATTTTTTATATAAAATTTAATTTACATAAATTCCAACCCAAATCCTATGATGTTATATTCTTAGGCTATTCAACTATTTATATGGATTATAGTGTTTTTAATAAAAGTACTTGTATTTTTTAGGAAACAATACATGTTAAATTTGGGGATACTAGCCCTTTTATTATTTAATATTCCATAAATACATATTCTAATCTGTGATCCAATTGTAGTTATCAACATTTGATAGATGTATATTTGAATAATGAAAATAATTTATACACTGTTTTTGATGTATTATCTCTGAATAACTTTTTATCTTTTATTGATGGACATGTTTTTAAAAACTAAGAAAATTGTTTATTAATAATAATCCAAGTGATAGTACCATTGGGCATGTAAATCAACCAGTAAGGTCTAGAATCTCTTTGAGAATATAAGTAAATCATGTAGAATTTATTTTATAATTCAAACATAAATGTCTTGATGAGGGTTTAAGTAATGAAAACTGGAATACAGAAATGCAAGATGGAATAAATGAATTATATAGTATTACAGTCTAGAACATGGTTGAAAGACCTAAAAACCCATTATAATTGGAGTAAAATGATTATTTAGAAGAAAATATGATGATTATGGAATAATCTTTAGAAATAAATCAATTCCAGTTTCTAAAGGTCATTATCTACAAGAGGTAATAGATTTCAAATAATCCAATTCTTGATAACTATAATTGAAACTATTCATATTCTATTATCCTGTGAAGAATTAATTAATTTCAAAAAATTTCAAATGAATGTGAATTATTATTTTCATAATTTATATGTTCAAGTGGATGTTTTTGTTGAACAACCTCTTATTTTTTATGATACAAAACATCCTCATTTTTTAGAACATTATATATATAGATATGGCCTTAAACAGTCCCCTAGATCATAGTTTGATAGTTTAACATGATTTATATTTCAAAAAAAAAATTGAAGGGAAGTGTTAATCCGACACTTTTCATAGAGATTTTTTTGATCATTCAACTAAATTTTGATGAAATTATTTTCAGATCAACTGAAAAATCATTAAAATATTATTTTATGAATGTTAAGAAATCAATTTTTGAATTGAGTATAATGGGTGGGAGAACATTATTTATTAGTTAAAATATTTCTCAAAAATATAAAGGTATTTATATATCCCAATATATGTATTTTAAATATCTTTTTAAAAATTATGTATGTGATTATAATAAAATTATTAGAAAACCAAAAGACACCTCTAATACTCTTGAAATTGATTAAACTAGAGAACTAGTAAATCAAAAAACAGTTAGAATGATCAATGTAATTATACTTTACTTAACAACTTTTCAATAAGGAATAATGTTTTCATTATGGTAATATGATAGGTATCATGAAAATCCAATTTTATCCCATTTAAATTATTTAATATGACTTCTCATTATTTAAGGGGAACTTTGGATTTGGGAATATTCTATTCTTCCTTAAATTAATATGTTTCAAAAATATTTTCAGATGTTGATTATAGTGTTTGTAGAATGGATAAGAAATGCACATATGAATCATTTAATTTTTAGGTGGTTTATATGTATTTTATGATAAAACAATTATTATCAGTTTCTACTACTGAAGCTGAATATGTGGTAGTCAGAAGTTGTTATGGTCAATTGTTGTGGATGCAACACACACTCAATAATTATAGAAGGATTTTTTTACAACTCAAATAATATGTGATAGATCTAGTTCCATAACTCTATGTAATAACCCTCCACATAACTCATCTGAAAAACATTTAGATAATAGGGATCACTTTCATATGGATAAAACACTTAAAGAAGATATCATTTCACAATTCATCGAAACAAAAAACAACATGCTAATATCATTAAAAACGCATTTCATTTTGATCATTTTAAATACATAAAATAGAACCTAGAAATGATTAATGTGAACTAATCATCCATATCCACTTCTTATCTAAATCATCTCCTTACATTTATAAAATCCTTTTCAACTGTAGAGTACATATGATTGATTTTGCTCTTTTCTTTTCTATTCATTTTTTTCATATTCATAATTTTCATACTTACATTTTTCATACTCATATTTATTATACTCATATTTTTAAAAATCATATTTTACTTACTCATATTATTTATAAATAGATATTTTAATTATAATAAATTTTCATCCTCAAGAAATTTCATACTAAAAAATTTCCATACTGATAAATTTCCATACCAAATAATTATCATACTGAAAACTTCTAACTCTCAATTTCATTCCATACACAAATTGTATTTTTAAGAACAAAATAATCAAAACCAGGAATTATATCCTGAGACATTGATTGGTAAAATTTCTTATCTTACACATTTTAATTTAATTTTTTTTTATTTTTTTAAAAAACTGTTAATCGAATTCATTTTAACTATGAATGTTTTTTTATACATTATCATATTCATGATGTATAGAATATTTTTTGTTAAAAGAAATAATTTAAAAAAATATCATTATTTAACGTTTTTAACCAATTTATTTTTTTAATCTAATATGTACCATAGAATATAAATGATCATATTTTAATTTTCCTATATAAAGTGTTCCCTACCATGTCCCACATTAGTTTTATTATAATTTTCACAGAACCTCTATAACCCCTCATGTAGCTACATCAAATAATATATCGTGAAAAAAATTTACATCTTACTAATGATAAAATCCATGGATTTATCTCCCTAGAAAATGTTGCAAAAATATTACTTAGAAATGATGTTTTTCTGTGAATGGATAGTAACAATAGATGTTTAAGATATGTATGATTAATCGTTGAAAAGAATAATTCATTTTTTAGGATGATAATCAGTTTATATAGTGAAACTCAATTCCATCAAGAAAAAATGATTAATCATAATGATATGAAATTCCAAAAATAAATTATGTTTGAGGCCTATATGAGGGTATCTTTTTCAATTTATGATCGAGAGATTATTATGTCTGCAAAACACACTGCTAAATTCTAATGTCTACCATTTGAAGGTGATGCATTTTTTCTATCCCACAAACATATCAAAGTGAATGGAATCTTTAATAACAAATTATCTAAAAAAATAATTTTTTTAATTGTGTGGATGAAAAACAAAAACCACTCATCATTCCGAAGAAAATAATTTGAATGCATTAAGGATGCAAGGTTTTCTAATTCATAAAAAAAATGAAACCCTAAAATTCATAGATGTGTTTATTGATGACTATTTGGTTAATAATAGGTGGATAAATATGATGGGAAATATTATTTAAATAATAAAAATCATGGGGTGTGGTGCTATTTGGTATCATTTGATCTTGTCTTTAGTAATTTTAACATGTTCACTTCTGAAAGATTTATTCTTTTTAATCTCACACTCATGTCATTATTAATAAATATTAACGTTCTTTGGATTAGTGATGATAAGATAAATATATAGAAATTTCATTTTTATTTAGAGTAAACATTTTTTTAGGGGTTTCGAAGTTGAAACTGTAAAATATATAGTTAAATGAGGTTAAGGATTTTCAAAACAATCAATATCGACTTTTTTAGTGAAGTAAAAGAAATCTAATTCTGATTCTGAGTTAAAATAAAAAAAGTTATTATTGTGCAGAAATAGATGCAATGTTGGGTAAGATGAAAGATTAATAAAAGGAGGGTGACCCATTGTTTTATCTTAAACTAGTAGAAGTCATTCCTAAACAAATTAGTACTTAAGAAACGATAAAATTAGAATAAACAAAATGATGTTAAAAAATAAAAAATATAACATTTTTGATGTTAATGATGTGTTAAAATAAGTTGAAAAGTAGTGTGAGGAAATAATTATAATGGAATAAATTCTAAATGAATAAATAACACCCTCATTCCAGGATAAGGGAATGAAAATGAGGGGGAAGAATCAAATCCATTATTTTATTCTCATGAAAAAATATTATAAGAGAATAAAGAAACTAAAATAATAGAAAATGATCAATATTTTTGTGAATAGGATAAGAGAAATAAATCTAAGTATCAAGTTAAATGTAATAAGAATAAGATGAAAATTAGGAATGTGTGAATGAAAATTTATTTTTATAAGAATCAATGTCTCCGTCCGACATAATTTTAAGGAGGTATTCTCAAGTAACCTCTTGAAAACCACCATCACCAGAAGTAGAATCACAATAGAAGGCTAATTATCGAACTCAAACTAGTAAATTAATTCAAATATCAGAAAAATGTGAAGACACCATATTTGATAATGATAATAATTAGGATTTAGATTATGGTGCTAGATGTCATTCAAGAGAACATCAAAATTATGATGAATACATTGAAAAATAAAATACAACTGATTTTAATAATGAATAGTACAATGTTCATTCCCTTAAAATAATTAAAAATAGATTTCCATTTTTCCAAAATGATCAAAGAGACAATTAAATTTTTAAATATAATCAAAATAAAATATCGTAATCTATCAAACATCTTAGAAAAATAATGGTAAACTGAAGGATGATTTAAAAGTGTGTTAAGAAGTCAAAAAATGTAGAAACTCTTTCAATAAGGTTTTAAAGTGATCACATAAGTCTAAAAAAACTATAAAGATTTGTGAGTATTCAAATATAGATATTATTAGGATAGTAAATTAACTATCAATTAAATTCAAAAAATTATTTAGTGATACAACTCGAATGTTGATGTAATTCATAATTCCTGATGTCATCACATCCAATAGTTTCAAATAAATTAATAACAAGATGAATGATATTCAATATCAAGTTACAAAGCTGATTTTTTACAAAGATGAGATAATATAGTTTAAAAATAAAAATTTTCTGACCATCGATAGTTTGAATATTATGGATTAGATTATAAATTCTCAGAGTGAATGACTTCACACTATAGAAGAAAATGTAAAATATTAGGATAAAAATCATCATACCCTAGAAAAGTTCTTTTTGGAAGAAGAAGGTGTTCTTAGATATTAGAAATAATCTCATGATAAGATGATGAACGATAAGAAGGAATTAAAAAAATGAAGATAATCATCCTAGAAATATTGAATATGAAAAAGGAAAAGAAGAAGAAATAATCTTTTTGAAATCTTGTTGTATTTTTTTTAAAATAAATGAAATACATTGGAATCTATCAAAATTTTGAATGAATGATTTTCATTTTTTTAGATGAATGTACTTCCACTTATTTTTTATTATGAAATTCTTTGAAACTGTGTGTTTTCATCTTTCTAACTCTTTTTTAGGAATTAGAAGTCCTTCCATATTCAATTATATAAATCATAGTGGGAATGAATTTATTTGAGAGGGTGATATATTTTCATTAAAGGGAAAAATGGTGAGTAAAAATTAGAAAATGAGAATGCCTTTAGTAAGGTGGTTTTTTTAAAAGGAATTAGAATACAATACATATAGATTTTATCATCTTAAGGTCAAGTTAGTTGTATTAATAAAAATATTCAAAAGAGTTTTTATAACTCATAGGGAGATAAGTAAAAGTTATCACTTATGAATAAAATATTAGTAAATTTGTTTTAAATTATGGATTATGAATTCTTAAAAGGGGATATTTATGAGTTAAAAGACTTTTTTATTTTATATTACTTTTTGTTTTGTAAATAACAGATTTTTTTTAAATAAATCGATATATTATTTTATCGCACTTAATTTGAAAGTATTATTTTATCTTTCATCCTTAAATATTTTACATATATAAATATATATGATAATAATCATACTTATGAGATTCAATGAAATATTTCATTCCATAATTATAATAATGACCTGAGATATGATTTCAATTAACCACACCAAATATGATTTTTAATCGTAAACACTGTTCATTTTTTGTATGGAAAATGTTTTCATAAAGATAAAATCATACTGACTCTTGAAAGGATAATCAACAGATCCATTCAAACCCATTTTATCATAACTAGAAAACTATATCTTAATAATTTTAAAATGATTAAATCAAATTGATATTGTGTATTATATTTAGATATGATTTATTTAATGATTTTGTTGTTTTACTTACAAGACAACCGTTGGAATGCATAGTTGTTACGTCCCTCCAAATTTTAAGGTGATAATCTGACCACAGGAATTCAAGATTACTATTGGTATATTTTCCTATAAATTCATGGTCCTTTAAATAATCTAAGAACATTTTTACAAATTTGGGACATTGTGTGAGAGCTCTATCAATTTTCTTTTTTGTGTGAAAGAAAACTAAAGAGGTCAAGTTTTGATCTACTTATTCTACATACTTGTTACTTCAAAGAGTATTTCATTTATTAATGTGTCATCAATCATTATAGATTGTGATTGATGGATTCCTTGGATAGGATTTCAATTATGATGATCATTAAGGGTTTAATATCTTCCATGTATATAATGATTGAGGCATTGATCCCCTTCTTTACTGAGGACTTGTGTGGATAGTAGGACAAAATCTGATCATCGTATCGAGGGATTAACCATGATTGGGTAATATATACATGCTTGAAAGTATAAATCAAGGGACGTATACTTGAGTTTAATGGATACCATTCTCATTGGGTTAGTAGAATTTTATACTTTTAATTGGTCACATTAATTATTCTTCGAAATAGAATGTGAATTGTTTTATTTATTCATTTTTATATTTTTTGTTTATTGATTAAAATCATTATAATTATGATATTAGTGATTAAAATTAATTAATTTACCCGATATTATTTTATATCCTTTATGATAGAGTCATTAATATTTTCACTCTGTTTATTGTAACCATAGTGATTACAATCTATTTACACTAACTCTGGTTAAATCATTCCCTACTTTGAATTTGATTAATTTCAAATACAACTTATGAAATAATTATCATAACCATTTGATTATGATATATTTTCTATCATACATAGGGACATGTCTAGTTATAATTTAAATACAAAATTGGTTTTTTATAAGATTAGCATAGTAATATCAATATATGACCTCTCTATTTATAAAAAATGTTTTTATACATACAAATGAAAATACTCTTGTATTGTGTCATCTATATTATATATTTTATTTAAAAAATAAGAAATTTATTACACTATATTTAAAATTTTATAACTGTTATAACACCCTAATATAATGTAAAATATAAAATAAAATTGGAAGACTATGTAAGAACAATTACATTCTCTTGATAATTCCTCATTTGGATATCCCCTAAGGGACAGTAGTGATAGAATAACTATAAGAACCCTAAATAATAAAAATTTATACGGATTTTGGAAAGGAAAATGTATTTTTTTTAATCTAGATGTTATGGAGGAGGGAGGAGGGAATTGGGGGTGTTATACTTTAGGAGTGGTGGTTTCAAGTGAATAAATCATTATTATTTTTTATTTAAAGATAATTTTTTTGGATAACATTAATTTTAATGAATTTGGTTGATAATTAGTGTTTTATTTTCTGATTTGGTTAATTAAACATATAAATAACCGATGAAATTATTTAGTTGTTAGAAATTTTAATATTTTCCTTTTAATTTTAACCTCCTATATTATTTTATAAGTAATACAGTAAATCTTTTTTAACTGGTAAAATTTATTATGCGAAAAAATGAATATAAAATAATTACAAATTTTTTAAGTATTTTTTAAACATGTTGAATACATTTTTCAATATTCATATAATATATGTTTTATAATTAAATTATAAAGAAGTTGGAAAATTGAATTTGAAATAGTATTATTTTTAAATAAATATCCAATATTAACAATAAAATTATTCTATACTAAATTAAATTATAGAGTCTCTTTGAAAAAATTTAATTATATTAATTTATTAATAATTACCTAATAATAATATAAAAATAATCACAAAAATTCTCGTGTCAATAAAATATGGTTTTAATTAAAAATTATTTTTTTACTATTCTTTGAAAAAACATCTTTTTCATAAAATTCCCAAAAATTCAAATTATGATTGTATCAAACATAATGAAAATACCCTAGAATAATATATTTAGTGGTTTATATAATAAATTTAAGTAGTATGTAATCAATCACATCTCGACGGACTGAGCAGCTTAGTATTCTTGGTAAACTAGATAAATATTTGAAACTATAATTAATTTTTAAACATGAAATAAATTTTTTTCCATTTTAGAGGACCATCCTTACCACTAGTGTAAATATTAATAGTCATCATAAAACACATCCTAGTGTCCTGGGAAAATTAAATCACACGAAATGGCTGATATCAAATGCACAACAATGTTAAAGTACTACAGAATCTATCATGAATCAATAGTTATAATCGACATTGAAAAGTAAACAAATATACACACATTCCATTTAAAAAAATTAAATATCATGACGGTTACAAGTAATAATAAATATGTAAATGTAAATAACTAAAAACACATTCCATTTAATCAATAAAAGAGAAATAAATTCATCTATAGATAATATCATAGTGAAAATCTCATGTAAAATTATAACTAAAATCTTAATGAATGAAACGATTAATTATTGGATTATATGATCTCATGAATCATGGAACCTATACAATGAATAAATTTCCTAAGATGACTTAAAAAACTAAGGTTCTAATATTTTAGGGTTTTCTAATTGATTATTATCCGGAGACCAACTGATTCATTGATGGTGTATCCATAACTAGGACCCACACATGTCTTTCATGTACAAATCATTCCTCATATTAATGTGTGAAACATAATAAACATCAAAATTTTATTAAAAACTAACATAAAAAATTATAATAAATACCGCAATAAAATGAACATAATTATAAACCATGTAATATAATATGTTGAATGGTATAAATATATAACATACACAATCAAACTAATAAAAATCCATCCCAATAAAGAATACGGATGATATCAATAAAATATATCCTCAATGGATCATAAGTACATTAAAATGAGTTGAATATTATTTGTTTATTTTTTATATAATATATTACAATTTCATTGGTAAATAATTTTTAAAATTTAAAAAAAAATCATTATAACCATAGAAGAAATGTTTCGATGAAAATATATTTCTGACTAAAAATAGATATAAAGTTGGATTTTCCAAAACACATTTTATAAATAATTTTAAAAACTGAAGATGAGATAATGGTAATATTACATGTAAAATATTATTAATAACTATAGTATAATAACACTGATTGATTTAATATGGAAATATCAAATAATTATCCTAAGGGATATGTAAACCAATACAATCTCCCATAATGATGATATTAGGAAATGTTCCCATACGACATTTTAATATGTAAAAACAGATTCCAAATGAAAGAAAAAAATATTAAAAATCATTATATATAATGAGAATATATAAATTCATGAAATAACATGTCAATGGGGTGATTTATACAACTCATAATATAATATAGGAACAAAACATCAAAATATTCTTCAACTAAAGTAACATTGAGATAAATTCCCTCATAAAGATCAACTCATTAACGTGATAATTAATTAAATTAGTTATTTATTTGAATCATCAATAAATCCACATAAAAAATTAGAAATATAAAATAACTTAATCAAAAGTCACTTCACAAATAATATTATCTTGACATAATCAATGGAATAGATGTTCAAGAAAATGAATGGAAATTTAGTTAGGAAATCCTTTACAACTGGTTCGAATTCCCTAAAACATGTTCAGAATTCCTGTATAATGGATTTAAAAATGTTAATTTTTTTTTCAAAACCATTTATATATTTATAACATCTTATATTATCCTTTTATAATATATCATCACTCATTCATTAGTAAAATTTTAATATTTTCACTTATTTAGGTGTTGATTGCCTTGTTTTCTGATGCTTGATTTATTTAGAAAGTCTTGTTTTACATACACAAGATATAGATACAACATCCCCATAATGATATAAATGTGATAAATAACATATATAATTATTAAATACATTTTAATAACCATTATTTATTATTTAACATTGAAAATGAATCATGTCTCTTTGTGGAGATGATAATCCACACATACAAATGATCGATGATATTATTTATAAAGGGATAAAAGGGTATTAAAGTGCATGGTGTATTAATTTTAGAGAATAAATAAAAATTCATAATTATAATATATATATATATATATATATACATACATATCCATTATTTCCATCATTATAACCATTCAAGTAATGTGGTGATGATAAATAAATTACACCGCTCTGTGGTGAGGGTATGATGTACATATACATGTATAGAGCATTCATTTTTCCTAGGATGGGTAAATAAATAAACATGGTTATGTGATAATAATAAAAAAAATAAAATTGTATATAGGATACTGTATTTATTAATTCATGATAGAAAGAATAATTAATAAGAAGTATTGTATGAAATATAATTGAAAAAGGGAATAAAGATTATTACCTCTTCTTAAAGAAATATCATTTGGTTCTGTTCTTAAAGACATTAGGGCTGGTATTTTTGGTCGACCAAGACCAATGAAAATTTGGTATGTATTCATTTAATATAAATGTTTATGGGCTGGTTGATCATGAAGGTTTTGAAAATTGAGGATGGAATGTGGGGTATTTATAATTATAGAGGGGTGGTTTATGTGATTAAATAATGATTATATTGTACTTAAAGCTATCCAATTTGCGATGAATTAATTCCAATAATTAAGGATGATAAATAAAATTTTAAATACTTTTATGGGTATTTTATCACATATTACACACATTTAATGTAGTATTTTTTAATTTTAATCTTTTACATTTTAACATTAACCTGGTTTATTATTTTACTTTTACTTCGGGAAATATTTATTTATCATGGTAAATTTTTTTATTCTAAAAAATTAAAATGGAATTTTTACATAAATATATTATCATGATTCATAATATGGAATTAATTTTTTAAAATTTAAAATATATTTTTCACAAAATATATGTTTAAATTAAACATAAAAAGCGCAATGAATAAGCAATTTTTTTGAAAATATTTTTTTAAGCCAAAAAATATACATCAACCAAAATATGGTATATAGTTTATTTAAATTAAATTAATTATATTATATATATCTAAATACTAATTATGTTAATTAGAGATAAATTTAAAATAATAAAATTAATTTTTAATATTAGGAAAATGAGAGTTTTATCAAATTGGTATTTTAACTATTCACTGAAAAATTAATATATTTCATAAAATATTAAATAATTAATCCCAAAATAATCTTTACTTCTTGAATAAAAAAAAGGATATTAAAATTTTCAAATAATTTCTCCATAAATTCATTAAATTAATTATAATATTCACTCTTGAAGTGTAATAAAAACCTTTTGTAAGAAAATATATTTTTGAAGAATAACATAACATTAATAAAAAAATTAGTTCCTATACAAAGATAATTAATTAATACATTAAAAATTAGTTTGAAAATCCCTTTTATTCATGTGTCTAATACTTTTCATTCTGACCATTTTAACAACAACGTCGTATTATAACATAATAATATTTAAATAATTCATAAAATATGTGTTGAGTAAAACATATGCTATCATAGATATTAAATTTAAATAAAATCAAATATACCCTAGAATATTGGGGTATTATCATCTAGCAAACATTAATAAATTTTAACGGAGAATGAGAAATTTCACACCAAACATAAATTTTTTGTATTTGGTGACTTTATTATTGATATCCCACACCGTAAAAGAGGTTAATAAAACATAGTCATAAAAAAGGGAAATGAAAATTTGAATGTCACCAAAAAATAAGATTTCAAATAAGAGATCATTACTAGGAAGAGAAAATATTAATATATAAGATAAACATAAGTATAATTTTCTGATGGAGGGTGATAGAAAACATGGTCATGAGAATGTTTACCATCAGAAAAATGTATTTTTGTGATGGAATAAAATTCCATAGATTTCTCAGTATGAAATATAAATGGATAATAGAAATGGGAATTCAAATAAATTAAAAAATGTTCTTTTTAAATAAAATGAAAATCCAGAAAAGATAAGGTATAATCAACATGGAAATATTAATAAATTAAAAAATGTCATTTAATGAAAAACTATGAATGAAATGCATATAATGAGAATATCATAGTAAAATAATCATGTATAAGAATAATGAAATCATAATGAAGGAAGTTCATAATTATTCAATGAAATTATCTTAGGAATATTAATACCTATACCATAAATCCATATCAAGATAACATTTTAAATTATTGGGTCCAAAATTATTATGTTTGACCAACATCATCTCTACTATCAATACCATTCACAATATAGTTTAAAACTAATGGGCACAAACCGATTAGGGTTGGAAAATAGATTTGTCTCATGATACCTAATAATGCACTCATGAGATATCTATAACGAGTAACCTATTTTGATTTACAAGTACAAATAATTCTTCATATAAATGGTTCTAAAATAATCAACATAAACAATAGTATTAAAATCTAACATTATAAACGTTAATGATTTCCCTAATAAAATGAATATTATCACAAACTATCAAGACTAATATAGCCATTTGTATCAAAATATCACATAAAAATTAAACTAATCATAAACCACGCCAATAAATAATGATAATGATATGAATATTGAATATCTCTAGTGTAATATAAATATATTAATGGGATTATGTCGTTGATGAATAAAAATATTTTTAAAAATGTTACAGTGGAAAATATATATTTCATTTTGAAAATAAAATTTTAATTCTAAAAGTTAAAAAATATTTTATAATATTTAATTATATGGAGGTAAAATTTTAAAACCAATAATATAATCGTTAAAACATTTATTAGTCATGATAGTAGAAAATTATGTATATTCAGTACACATTAAACTGAATTTTTCTTTCACATTTTTGTAAAATTAAAATGCGTATTGACTAAAAAATGACATGAAGATAATTTTATTTTAGTTTTTTGAAATTGTAAACAATTTCTTCATTATACAACTATAAAAAATTTTATAAATATTTTTGAGAACATTTATAAATAACTGGTTTTAAGAAAACAGATTTCCAACAGAAAATATAAATAAGGTCATATTTTCTAAAAAACATTTTATCAGTCATTTCAAGGACCAAAGAGTATAATAATTGTAATATTACATGAAAAGTACCATTAATTACCATATTATATAAAAATATATTTAGTTCAATATGGAAATATAATATAATTCACCCAAGGTAGACATAAAAAAAGCTCAAATAATAATGAAATTGTTGAATGATCCCTTACCACTTTGAAATGGGTTGAATCATATACCCCATAAAAAATAATTTTTTAAAAAAAAATTAATAATCATATGAATAAACAAATTCATGATATAAAATTTAAAAGTACAATTATATAAACCTTATAAAATAAAATAGATTCATCACTTCAAAATTTTCCTCAACAAAATAAAATTGAGACATATACCCTTACAATTATCAAATCATTGATGCAATAATTAGTAAAATGAATTGTTTAAGTGTATCAACTATAAATCCAGAAATAACAAGTTTAAATAAAATATATTATAATAATATTTCCATTCACACATAATCATAATATGATATAATCAATTATGTAGAAATATAACCAATTGAATTGAATTATGATAAGAAAACTCTTACCTAATGTTTGAATTCCTTTAAACATGTTCAAACGTAATTTATAATGGTTTTAAACATGTTATTAAAAATAGAAAATATATATACACCTTATAATAGAATATAAATTACATTTCATGATATTTCTGACATATTTATCATACTGAAACTAAAATATATCATTTTTCTTCTCACATTTCCACTCATTAAAAAATGATGACATCGTTCAAGCATTTGTGTAGACTACCATCTCCACAATGTGATGTGGTTATTTTTACATCATTAAATCACATGGATGATATATGTATATGTTTATTTAATGAATTAATATTATATATATTTCATGACTATTATTATAGAGATGAGAAATAGTGACCACTTAGACCATAATCATCATACGATGGTTATTTTGGTCTCATAAACTGAATATCCACAACGAGGTCATAATAAATATAAATAAATAAATTATTGTCATAACATGGTATTAAGTGAAATGAAAAATAATAATAAACATGTGAAAGTTTCTCAAGAAGGTAAATAGATAACATATGTTTATGTTTAGACGTAGTTGGATGCATTTTGTTTTCAAGTTCTTGAAGATATAATAGCTGTTTTTTTTGTTTTTTGTATGAGAAATAACATATATTTGTATGTTTTGGTTATTAGATAAAGCAATAATAGACTCATAATATTGGATGAACAATTATTAAAAATGTTAATCTTACACACTTTTTAATTTTTTGGGTAATGTTTTTTTTTCAGATTCATATTATGATCATAATTATGTTTCTTATTAGGGAGAGAAGATGTATTAAAATTAGAATAACCTTCACGATGTTAATGAAAAAAATTAAATATGTTTTCATATGAAAAAATTTATCAATATAATGAGTTTTATGAACACTAGTGATCAATTATTTGGTAATTAAATGGAATAATTTGTCCAGTAATTCTATATATTTGAAATTAGATATAGGTTTCTATTAAATGATAAAAGTATTTAAAATGATTATATGTCATAGAACATTACCATATATTTCATATAAATCTATGAGAATGTAAATTTTCATAAAATTATGAGGAAGTCATGGTATAAGATGGAGTATTTGGAAGAAAGGAGGAACATTAACTCTAGTGTTACTAAGATATTGAAGATTATCTGACCAAAAATTGTCTATATACTAAATGTCATGAATTATGAGGTATTGTAAAGGTTTTGAATGAACGATTCATCAGTCAGAGTTATCAATTAGATGAACTGATTCATCAAATGAACTATCATTTTTTGTGTTAATTAATTAAATAAGTTTTTATTTTTACAATGACAATAAAAAAACTGATCCATTGATCAATTAGAATTGAGTGGACACTAATGAATCATATAGGGTATTTGCACTTATATAGAATTTTATGTAGATTTCCTCAAAATGTAGAACATGGAACTACCTAAATCAATTTGATAGTATAGTACATCAGATTATGTCTGGTAAGGTCTGTTTTTGGCACCATTGAGTCAGATGGTCTTCAGAGATTGATTATTCGAATGAAATATAATAATGAAGTAAACAATTTTCATGTGAGTGTTAAATCAAAGTGAGGTCTCAAGCTAAGTTAGGTATCAATAGGGTGAAGATTCACCATATTCAATTTTGATACCAATCCTTTAGATTATTAATAGAGACTGATACATCAAAAAAATTTGATAATGATAATTTAGAGGATGTTTCGATTCAACAAACACAATGTCATCCATCTGGGTAGTTATTAATTAACTAAATAAAGAATTTGAAAATGTAAAACTTATTAAAGTGTCATTCAAGATATGATTTGGATATAAATCCTTCCATTTACTCAATTATGTTAATATAAGAATCATTTTATTTTTTTATCATCATAATTAGTATGATTTTTTATGTTCTTTTTTAGATTAAGTGAATGATAATGAGAATTAGTTTTCGAGAGTGATGGTTTCTGGAATGAGAAAATGGTATGTATATTTTCTAAATTAAGATGTTTTGGAGAGTTAAATAAGATTCAATAAGATTATTTAATTGTTAAAAAGAGTTGATAAATTTTTAAAAATGATCTCAAATAAAAATTAAATTTGATACTCTAAAAATAGTGTGAGGAGGAAAACAGAATGGGTGTATTTACAATTAACTCCTATAGAAACCTATAAATTGTGGTCTAAGTACAATGTACCATGACACTATTCATACACATGAGATATATAAATAATGATCACTTGTGTTTTTAAGACATATTTGGATGAATTGTTTTTTTAGAAAAAAAAATTCTAGATAATCAATTTTCTGACAAAAAAAGTGTCCATTATAAGTTATGGTCTAGTAGTACAAGATTAAAATGAGTCATAGTATTGAGAGGTCAGGATGATAGATTAGGAAAAATAAATAATTTAAATAGAATTGTTTTTAAACATGTTAATTGAACATGTTTCTGGATATAGGAATTAGACTAAAAAATATGAGTATGAAATTAGACTGAGTTTTCATAAAAAGTCTAGAGTAGTTATTTCTAACTATTTGGGTGGGAAGAGGGGTAAAATGTTAAGATTTTTTTTCAAAAGAATTACTAAGGTAGATGTTGTTGATGTAACACAGTGAAAGGTTCAAAACAAAATGGTGATGTTTTATAAATATATTATAAAAACATATTAATATCATTCATCCAAATAAAATAACATGCACTGTTGTGTTGATCATACTGTTACGCAGGTGTAAGAGTAATTCTTACTTGTTTTTTTCCATACAAAATTACTTTTTTCTAGTAGATTCAATGGTATTGGATTATTTCTAAACAACTACATTAATTATATTCTCTTATTGAGTAGTGAATAATGTAAATACTTATGATCATATGGATGTGTGAATGTTTTGTTTTTAACTAAGTGATAAATATTTAACAAGAGGGAATGATTTTTTTAATGAAGGAAAATATAATAAAAAGATATATAACTAATTATTACATACAGTTATTAGTGATTACATTGAACCTAGTTGGTCATTTTAAATTGCTATCATAGTAAATACTCCCTTCATTTACTCATTGATTATGTTTTTTATGATTAGTCATTATAAAGAGTATTTATTTTATGAACATCAATTTTATTTTAGTATTTGGTTGAATGAACAATGATATATAGAAAGATAAAATGATTATGTATCATATATCTATTGGTTTTGATGTTTTAGAAGATACTAAAAATATATTTCATCTGATTATGGAAAATTTTCTTCTTAAATATATGTATAAGAAGAATTTTGATATCGAAGGATAAATATGATTCACTATGATCACTTTCTTAAAGTTAATTACATAGAATGAACAAATATGAAACTAATAATGGTATCTAGGATAATATTAAAAACTTATATAAAGTAAATAAAAGGTAAATAATGATATATTAAAAAGCTAATGGATAAATTATAATGTTATGAAAACTTGTCATTTTGAATCTGTTGGTGAATATTTTTAAAGGAGGAATGATATTGTTAGAACCATAATTTTTCATAGATTGAAGATAGAATATTCAACAATTATTAAAAAGATATTATGTATTATTCCAGAAAATTTTAATAATGTAGTTTTATATTTAGAATATAGAGATCCACAAAATATATATTTAGATGATATTTATAGTAATCACGTTACATATAAATGTAGAAGTGATAAAATTATGAAAAACTGAATGTTTGTTGAGAAATTTTTATTAAATAATAGAACAAAGAAAAATCCCTGAAGACCCTCTAAGATGAATAATTTTATGACTCAAAATCCATGAATGAGGTTAGTATTAATTTTTATGAATTATTATCCATGTTTTATTAATGTGTAAAAATACGTACAAGAACGTCTAAAGTAATGCTATATCTAAAATGTATTGAAATTTGGACTGTTAGGGAATGTTTAGTGAAATTACGCAAAATAAATAATGAATAAAAATGTTATATAGACTATATAAGGTTATGTATATCATGTATAAAATATTTTGTAAAATCAAAATCCTATTCTAATGGAAAATATAAAAAGTTGTCCAAATTGAAAAAGAATTTTTTTTATATAATGATGATAAAGATATGGGTAGAGATGTCAAAACAAAATAATATAACAAATTATCTTCCAAAAACAATATTATTCTTATTATTAATGATGAAGAAGTTTAGTGTAGTAGTTTTGAAGAATAAGTGGATCAGATAAAATTTCACTGAAAAAGTGTGTTGAATGAATGTGTCAGAATGATTTTATTACATAAAATATAAATCATGAATTTGAAGAGGTAATGTTCCATAAAAATAACTAGGGAAATTTTTTAAAGAAATGTTTATGTTTAAAGAAGACATTTATTTACAAAATAAATATACTAGAAATTAAAATAATTGGAATGGACATCATAAATTAAATATAATGGGAAAAAATATTTCGAACTTGTTCAAAAACATTTTTAATGCTGATAAGGGAGTTATTTTTTTTAATAAATCTATCTATAATGTTAAAAAATGTTATAGAAATTATAAACATTAGAATAGTAAATAAAATAAATCATCAATGTTTTGAACGAAAATGAAATAAGTTATTATGAATAGAAAAAATGAGAATTTTATTTATCCAATCCCAAACAGATGTAATTTCAGATGATCCAAAAATGTATAAGTCTAAAAAAAGATTAATACTACATTTATTTGTTAAAAATGTTGGAAGAAATATTATTTGAAATGGTATATTCTTGGTAAAAATAATATGTTTTGGTCTTAACAATGTTATGTTGTGGAAGGTATAAATTTTATTGAAAAACATGTTTACAACTCCAAGCCGTAAAGGATTTCCATTAATATTTATATTTATATGGATACTACTAGTTTTATGGTGCATTTGGGAATAAAAATAATATGTGTCAGTTCAATCTAAAACACTAAAATTATCCCACGATCAATTTTTTATGGTGAGTAAATCCTCTCAAGGAGTGAATTATTATAAATTTATATAGAAAATTGAAAACATGTTCCATCCTATGGAAACTATTTATTAAATATGTGAATAACCTAGAGATCTCGATAAATAATTTCTTATTCACTCACCATCGAAAAAACCAATTTATTACAATTCATTGAATTTTTATGTGAAGAAAAATAAATTGAATAAAAAATATATTATTGTGTAAATTTTTCTAAAATAAAAAGAAGGATAATGACCTTAGATTCTTGATATTGGGAGATCAAAAATTTTGGTTGCAGACATGAAGCTTTTGAATAATGGGAATGATTTGAAACAAGGAACATTTAAATTATTTAATAATGGATCTCTTCTAATTGAAGGTGTTGGATATACTATTATTTTGGAAGAAAGGTGTAATTCTTGTAAGGCATATATTTTTTAGCTAAATATTTTCCTGATGAGTATTTCAAAAACAATTTTTGATGAAAATAATGTTTTTCCATAAATGATGTATTTTTTGTGAAAAGATTTAATGATTTAAAATTTGTTACTGGAATACAACATACAAAGTGGAACTTATTGGATGTTGGTGACGTAAAAAAATATATGTGATCTAAGAATGAATGAGGGAAATAAATCGTGGAATATATTGTTTAGGAATATGTGTAATAGAAATGTGATAAAGTTATCAAAGAGTGTTTTTGTACGTGATATTACTCATTTGAAAAGAAGAATATTGGGGTGTTGATCGATTTTTCATAAATTAATCATTATGAACTCCATGTAAAAAATTTAATATTTGGTCAACTCATCGTTTGTGACAAATTCATTATGATATTTTTTTGAAAAATGGTATAAAAATAAACTTTCAGTGATAAGAACTGAATTTTTTCATTGATAGTTTTACTCACATTACATATGTTATGTATTTGAAACTAAAATAAGATTCTTTTAATGTGTTTTAGAGTTTCAAGATATTATGTGGAAAAGAAGTTCAATATTCTATAACGGTGTTATAAACTAATAATGTTGGTGGATACAAGAATGAATAATTGAGAAATTATATTGAGAATCATGGAATTCATCCTCAGTTTAGTGCAATATATACCCCACAACATAATAGAGTTACTGAAAAGAAGAATAGAATTTGGTTTGAGACGGGGTGCACAATGTTACTCGAATATGGTATTTATAATTACTTAAAATGGTCGGCGATGAGTAAAATAGTCAAAAATCATAATTATTGTTTCTAAATACCATCTTCAGATTTGACTCTTTCTGAAATGTTCTACTAAAAAACTCCATGTTTGATACACATTATAGTTTTTGGGAGTCCATTCACATAAAAAACTAAAATTTAAATCTTATATTGTATGATTAAAGAGTTTAACTCCATGTTTACTTATATTTGATTCGGATGGGGGAGGATATATAGGATTCAAAAAAATTAACATAAAGAATACTTAATTTGTTTGATGTAAATGTTCTGGAAAATTATAAGGAAGATTTTTCAAAATCATTTTCAAATGAAAAAGATGAATAAGATGAAAGAGTTATTGAGAAAAGAGAAAATGATTTTGAAAATGGAGATTCAATATAAATATAGGATTTAAGAACATATATTTAGAGTGATGATGAATAATATCATGCATCTGATTCTATTCGGAAGAAATAGGTCAATGTTCAAAAAATTATTGGTGATCAATAAAAAATCCCAGACAATAATAATATTAGTTTTTCATACACATGTATTATTGTATTAAAAAAATGAGTCAAAGTATGTTATATAATATTCCAAGAATCAAGATTTGATTCATGTTATGAATGAGAATATGAATCCTATTGAGAATAAGGATAATAGGGAAGTTATATATAAAACATATCAAAAAACTTTTATTGGTAAAATGAAGGTATTTCAAAAAATTCTAAATGAAGGTGGTGAAGGGAGAAGAAACAAAGTAATATTGGCGTGAAATGCATACTCAAAAATTAAATTCAGTTATTTTGTTGAGTCTTTCGATCCATTTGTGAGTTTATAAAAAATTAGAATCTTCTATAAAATCACAACATGATGAAGCTATAAATTTTTTTAATGGACGTTAATTAATCATTTCTCAATGAAGAACATGATGATGGAATTTATGTTGAATAACCATGTGGATTTATAATTTGTAAAGGTTAAAGTATTGTTTTTAAGTTGAATAAATATTTTTATGGGATAAAGAATGCACTAATAGATTGATATTCAAAATTGGATACCTTCTTAATGAAGTTGATATTATTGAAAGGAGGAGTTGATAGTATTCTCTACATCAAAGAAAATTAGGATATTACTCTCATTGTTATTTAATATATTGATGATGATATTTTTTATGAGGATTATGAAGGCACTTGTGAATCATTTTCTATAGATATCTATTTTTTGTTTGGAATATCAATTCTTGGTTAATGTGAATATTTTATTGGTTTATAAATTCCTCAAAGGAATTAGTATATCTTTCTATCTAAATAGAAGTATCATAATAAATATTATAATAAGTTTGTCATGTAAAATTCAAAACCTATTTTCACATTAATTTTAGTGGGAACCATTTTGTAAAATGTTAGAGAATGGGAGGAATTGGATCCGAATAAGTTTCATAAGATTATAAGAATAATGTCATATATAACTAATTTAAGGCAAAGATATTTTTCAATTTGATACATTTTAGGAAAGACTTCAATTTAGTCTAATGGAATCAAATATCTGGATGTGAAAATAATTTCTATGATACATCAAAGGATCAATATATTTTGTTTTCAAATATGATATCTTTGGATGAATTGACTTGTTTGGTTTTACATATGTTAATTGGATAGGATGTTTAGATTATATAATATCAACATATATTAGTGTTTTATTATTGAGGTACATTCATGGGAGTTGGAATACTAAAAATAAAAATTAAATAATTCATTGCATGACTGAATATTAATACGTTGACACTGGTTTATGGATAAAGACTTAATCAGAAGATTTTTTACTAATGTCAATTTATTACTACTATTGGGTTGTGATAATAAAAGTTATATAAATATCAAAATAAATCTTTTAAATAATTCTCATTAAAAACATACTTCTATAAAATATCATGTCATCAATGAGTATGTAGGGAAGAAGGAAACCCTTTTAGAAGATGTTCCATCAATGGAACATGTAGTTCCCATATTAAAAAAACCATTACAAAAGGAATTAATTTTCAAACTCGGACTAAACAAGTGTGTACAACCTATTTTCAATCAAATTTCTAGGTATGTGTTTATTTTCCTTCTTTAATATATTCATTATATATTTTTTTCAAGGGGGAAATATGTTTTATAAATATATCCGTTAGTATATGGTAAACCTTATAGAAAAGAATATATATTTGGGGTGTTGTAGATAAGCTATGAAAAATACATGTAAGTCCATAAACAAATCTAACATATTGTTGAATTTTTTTTATGAAAAAAATATTTATATTAATTTTAAATCATTTTTGACGGGGAGGAAACTTTGATGTTTTTTTATGTTCAAAAATATCTTCGTAAGTTGCTACTTATGAACAACATGATTTTTCTCTCAATGATTCATGTTTCTTATATTTTGTTCACTCAAATAGGTTTATAATCATTGACTAGTGACCCATAGCGTGTTTATTTGATATTTGTAATATTTATGATCCTATGATGATGAAAAAAATTTCAATGGGGGACATTGGTAGGACCTGGTAATATAAGAGTCATTTTTCGATGTTGGAATATGTGGTCAGTGTTTATTTTGTTATCTATTTTCTATATGAGAAGTAAATTCATATTATATGCTTTGGTGATCAGAAAAAGAAGTACTAGGATAATGAGATTAGATGAATTTTTTTCAATGATGTCTATAAAATTCAATTTTCTATTCTGAAATTTTTTTGGGTAAATTTTGTTTCATACTCATATTATATCCAAAATAAAATTTTTAATCATAGTGATAAGTTGTATTTGAATGTGATTTTCCATCCTGATGTTCTTCAAAAATTATGTTGATTTTTTTTATGAAAAAAATTCATAAAATCATGATATTTTTAATAATAGTGATATAATATTTATGAAATAACAGGAGAAATGTGTTCATACCTTGTCTATTTTAGGAATCCAATTAAATTTTGGATGGAAAGAGATGATTCATTAAAAGGATGTTCTCATTAATTGTATAGAAACAACTATGTTCTGATAATCCTGAATAATTCATGATA
This sequence comes from Viscum album, assembly GCA_963277665.1. Taxonomy (NCBI): domain Eukaryota; kingdom Viridiplantae; phylum Streptophyta; class Magnoliopsida; order Santalales; family Viscaceae; genus Viscum; species Viscum album. The sequence goes on along the minus strand of OY728164.1, from coordinate 1,140,125,820 downwards.
AAAGAAGGATTTTTTGGTGGAAAATAAGGACACATCATCTATAGTTACTATAGTGCTGATGTTTACATGAAATTTTTTTTGTCATGATACTGAAATATTAAATGTTCAAAAGTTAGAGGTTTTTCAATAGTGTTAATGTAACTAATAATCAGTTGTAGTGATCTATAATATGAACCAATTAATCAAATTAACAAAATATTTTTGAGTAATATATGGAAAGAATATTGTTTTGTTACCTATTCATCAGACAAATTTTTCCTCTAATCTATTAGACGAGAGAAGAGACATATGAATTAGACAAGCTACTGGCACTGATAAGGCATCATATGTGGTGTTAAATCAACGGAAGAACATAAAACTACGTAAAAAAATTGGATATTTTACCATTTTAGTGTATTACATGGAAGATAAGTATTTTTCATTGATGAGTGAGAAGGGCTTTATAGACCGATCCATCAAAAGAAATATAACAATGTAATCAAAAATTTCATGTGATATGAAGCATTAAAGTAAGGTATCAAGAAATTTATATTATAAATTGGGAATAGATTTATAAGATTAAATTTTTAGAGTAATCTATATAATGAGAAATTGAGAAGGATCTATTAGACAAACATTAACTCTAATAAATTAATGGATGTTGTGACTCATAATACACAAGGTATAAAATATGGGGAGTTATTTTTCAAATAAAGAAATAAGATAAAAAGTGTAAGCATGTTTTTGTTTCCATCAGATTTATATTGGGATTTAAATTCAATAAATGTTTCAACTATAATTATTTTATAACATATATATTTTTTGGAGCATCTGATTGCGAAGGCATCTATTTTTCATGTTCTCTATCGGATCATGTGGATCTAAATGAAAAAAAAAATTCCGAGTGACATGTTTTCTGAAATGAGATATTGAGATGTAATTTTTGTGAAGTATGGAATTTGGTAGAGTTCAATAAGAATTGAAAAGAATCATGATGAGTTGAGAATCATAGAGAAATGTTAAAATTGAGTTAAAATGAAAATGAAAATTGAAATTCTGAAATTTGCATGAATAAGATAATGAAATTGATTTCCCTGCCATAAAATATTCAAAGAAACATATAAATATATTTAAAATTATAAAACACTATGATAAAATTCAATTGTGAGATAGATAAGGAGGATTAGTGTTTTTTAGAAGGGAGTAGTAGATAAATGATTCCACATAGAATTTAATGAGAATTATATTTTGGATAGAAGAAGTTTTCTACTAAAGATGTGGCCAGACGGTATCAAATTGGACTAAGACATTATAGTGAGATATCAAAATGAAAGAATTATAAATATAAATAATTGATCTAGACTTGTTTTATGAAAATCTATTCTTACTTATTTTTTGAATGAGGAGTCATTTTAAAGACCCTTAAATTTCAATGAATTTTTTTAAAATACTTTGGTAGTTTATGAATCAGTGGCTTCTAACATAGCTTGATTTCGAGGCCCGTTGTGCCCGGAATCAATTTTTGAAGTTTATCTTTGGTACGTTCAGTGGACGAATGAGTGGGTTTTTCTATCTTTTGAACCGGTGCCCTGAATTGAAATTCGAGGGCCCCGATGAACTTGCAACACCAGTAATTGCATGAGGGGACATTTACCGCATGTGTGTTTTATGTGGGTTTGAAGTAATATTTTGGGGTTTATTTAAGAGGTGAATAAAATTGTTTGTATAATTTTATTATGTATCTATGGAGGTTAATTCCTCCCATGGGTTGTTAAGGGTGAGACCCACAACCGCCTAACTACCAAAGTGTGGATGTTAGAGAGGTGGTCCCCACATGAGCCCCAACCATTCAATTTTCATCTAACTCTTTTAAACCCCCCTCATTAAATTGGAAACCCCCTCTTTTATTGCGAACACATTTAATTAGTGGGGACCTTTCCTCTCCCATCCCTTAATCAATAGTCAACACATTTATTAAATAAGGTGATTTTGATTTTGGATGTTCCTTTCATGTGTAATAAAATAATACGAGGAGCCTATTATTTTATTTTTTTGGAGATCTTTCTTTGTGCAATGAAAAATCGAGAGAGATCTTGGGATTTTAGAAGAACGACGACATCTGAAGAAGAACGAAGTCTTCTTCGACAAAGAACGCTCATTCCATAGAGAACGAAAATGCGCCACCTGTTGTCTTCTCCAGGAAAAGGGAGGAGATTCCACTTCGTCCTCGGTACAATCTGACGTCACCAACTATTCCTTACCCCGTGACGCCGATGTTCGACATCATTTGTTGAGGTGGGGAAAATTTTATATATTTTTCTTTTATGAGATTTATACCCTTGTACATTGATTTTAAATTGTTGGGTGATGATTTGATCCTATAAGGTGGTGGGTGAGGACTAACGAATAAAACCCGAACCCAGCACTATATTGTTCTTAATGCACTGGTTTATTAGCGATGACGAAACGGGACCGCAACAGAAAATTTGAGCCTTCATAGTGGAGCTCGGGTCCTGTAACGATCGTAGGTGCAGACATGAGAAAAAACGAACCAACAGAATGACTCTGGTGGCCTGTGGAGTAATGCAGTGGCGGCCGACACCGGCTGACCACCTGGAGGCGGTGGCGAGAGTAGAGGATCCTGCGGCCGCACAGGATCCTGGATGACCAACAACGCCACCCTGGCATCGCGTCCGAGAAACAGGGGTCACACCCTCCGCTCAGCTTGTTGGTCGAGACAGCGCACCCCACCCCCCCCCCCCCCCCCCCGGTCAGGCTGGGGTGGGTCACGAGGACTGAGTTGCGCCGGCCGGGCAGGGCCGCACCCAGCTGGGGTGGACCCGGTTTTGGCCGAACCAGTGTTGGTTCGGCCGGGTCGTACCGGGCCCATACCTCCCCACACATCAGAACGGTTTCACTCTTTTACCCATAACATGAGCTACAGACCTCCGATCGATGCACTGTAAGTTGCGTAGGAATAATTGGATCAACAAAGTCAATTTTGTATACTACACATGAGGTTTTAGCAACGTTTGGGTATGGCTGGGTTGGTTCGAACCCAAAACCAACCAGGCTGTTGGAGTGGAAACGCATATAACATAAGTATAGGACGTCCGAATGATGTTCCGTCAATTGTATCAAAATCCTTTTTTGTGTCAGTTCTTTTGGAATACTCCACATGAGTTTTGGATGCAGTTTTAGTACTTTCAGGTTGGTTTTAGCTTAAATACCAACCAGGCCCTTGGAACGGAAAAGCCAATAACTCTCAGACCGGGCATCAGATTGATGCACTGTCTATCACGCTAGGTTTATATAAAAGAGATAGAAATTTGGGATACATAAACTATAGAATTTTTGAAAGTTGATGTATCGACTCTCTTTCTTGAGGAGCATACCCTCCAGGAATTGATCATGTTGTGTGCGGGAACGCTAGAGCTAGCTGTGACTGCATCGACTACTATACTAGAATCCTCCGTGGGTTCGAAAGTGATGACTATCATACTGGGATCCTCCTGGGGTTTGGAGTCGAAGACTACTATTCTTGTTTCCTGTGTGGTTCCGTCAGTATTGACCTTTGTACTCATATCCTGTGTGGGTATGGAAGATTAGCTGGTCTTGTATCCTGTTTGGGTCTGACAGCTTAGCTAGACTTGTATCATATGTGGGTCCAACAACATAGATTAATTAGTGGCTATATATGATCACCTATATCACTATACAAAAGATTTATACCTGTGTGACATGAGTCTGGATTTTCAATCATTATCATCGATGAGATTGACTTTCATTCCTGTGTGGACTGGGTTGTGTTTTCCAGTGTGGAATAGGTTGTTCTTGGTCTCGAGAATGGGATCTGAAATGTAATTGATGACATAGGTATATTTATGGGCATATACCTATGTAGAGTCTATTGATAATTTGTGATTGTATCTTTCCTTTTTGGTTTATCCTTCGTGGATTCTGAGAGACCGTCAGGGGTCTTGGGGTTCCTACTGAGTATCATATACTCACCCCTGCATGACCTATGCCCGCACTACATTTTGGTGGATGCATACGATGGACATCACTGATTGAGGTGGAGGCTTGTGGAGCTGGACGGTACACGGCGGTGGACCACATAGTGGATGTACATGGAGCAGACGGCTAGACCCAAGGAGCAGAGGAGACTATCTGTACCCACCCTTCAGGTATGATTTATGAGGATGACTCAATGTTGCTATTTATCTTTACTACTACTGTACTTTCTTTCCAATTGTATTGTACTTTTTGTTGGGTTTTTATACTGGCACAATTACTTTTCATCACTTACCATGTACCAAGTTTTACATTGTTCTTACTTCACTTGCATACTCTGTTGTGTCTGTTTAGTTTATAAAGACAATGCCTTCCATTTTATCAGGATTTAAACCTTTGGTGCTAGTCGGCAGCCCCTAGCCTATGGAAGGAAGGTTTGGGGTAGTCACGGAATGGTCCCCAAGGACGGGTAATGAGAAATTGGTATCAGAGGATTCAGATCTACTGCAGAAATCAGGACTCTGATCTTTCCTTTCTATTATGAAATAGTGTTAAGAGTATTGAGTGTGGTTTTCAGTCCAGGGAGTCCAGTTTTGGTGTGACGGCCGACGTATCGATAGACCATGACACTTACCTCTGATTTATGACTTAGTGCACGAAAACAATGATTTTGTGTGTATTTCCTTTCTAATGTTTTATTTGTGATTACTTTGTGTCAGCTCGCCAGGTATACAGTTTGGCGGTGGGACACCTGTTTCTTTTCAAGATGGCCCACAAAGATAGCCATCCAGGTTTCCTAGTTATGTGCGGGATGGAAGCCCACTGAGCGACAAGGCCTCGGTACAAGGCCCCATTACAGTGGAGGCACAGGCAGTACCACTACCCGCTAATCCACTGATGCTACCAGCCCTAGCAACGGAGAGTGCACGCAGCCTTAGCGCGCTGCACGAGTTTCCAGGAGAGAGGCCACCCATGTTCTGTGGAGAGACGGACCCTCAGGAAGTTGAGGATTGGTTGTAGGATATCGTCAGAGTCTTCAGATTAGTAGGGACACCAACATACCTTATGATGATCCTTTTCACGAGTCTCCTTCACGCAGCAGTAGGTAGATGGTGGAGCCTGATGCTCCATGTGCATGATGAGGCATCACTTCTTTGGAAGGACTTCGAGTTCCTCTTATGATTGGAGTTTGTTCTATCTTCCCACTGTGTGGTGTGCATCCTAAAGTTAATATAGTTGCGACATGGCATCTTAACAGTAGCCCAGTACATGGAGAGATTTACCGACCTCTTGTGCTACTCCATGAACATGGTACGTGACCCATTCTTCCGTGACTAGACTGTTGAACAGGGAATGAGGTACGAGATCAGAGCTTCGACGATTCCTCTCAACATCCTGATACATACAGGGGTGCTGGAGTGATCCCTTTTAGTGGATATATTTATCGCCGAGCTTCCACCATTAGCGAGACCCACCAAAGGATGGTACAGAACAGAGTCTTCTAAAGATGACATTTGACATATGATGCAGAGGTCCAAGTGGACCATGAAATCAGTTGGGTGACCTTAGGATACAGGTTTAGCTGTGCGGGGAAAACGACATAGATCCAGCCTTATGACGAGAAGATAGTGCTATGCATGTGGCGGGTAGAGCCACATGGATCTTGACTACCCGACCTGCCATGTAGACAAACAGCACACCATTGAGGGACATCCCAGGCAGGGGCAGAGGTTCAACGGTGGCTGTCCGCATAGATCAGGCAGACGATGTAGAGGAGATGGTTGTGCAGCTGGTGGTGGATGACATTTCGAGGCTCTACAACTACCACCCACAGGAGGTCCAACCCGACCACAGGAAGCTGGCGGGTAGAGGCAGGATCATCTCCAGGCCGTGGAGGCTTACGATCACGATGCACCTGAGATGATTCGAGGTACTATCTGGTGCTAGCAGTGTGAGCTTACTATAGGAGGTGAGAGCTTCGGCTGGGATCTTTTTTGTAGCGGCGTCGAGGCCTTTTGACGTTAACTTGGGTATGAACTGGTTATCTACAGTCCATGTTTAGATCGACTGTATTAGGTACAATGTGCGGTGTGTCTGCACGGATGGGACCATGTTCATCTTCATTGGCGAGAAGGGAAGATTCGCAGCACAGGATGGACTTACTTAGTGGATAGGGAAGCATATCACACATCATTTTGCTAGTCTCATGATCAGAGCAGTTTATGTGATGATTCTGAGTTCTCCTGTTGTGGTAAATCAGTATGCAGATGTTTTCCCTGAAGCCGTTCTGGGATAACCTCTTTGTAGGGAGGTAGATTTCTACATAGACCAGTACCCTGAGACATCATCGATATCTACTCCAGCATATCGGATGGCTCCTGCCGAGGTTCTTGAGATGCAGGTATAGCTGGAGGACTTATAGGGTAAAGGATTCATCTAACACAGGTTTTCACCCTAGGCTTCTCTAATTTTGTTCACCAAGAAGGCAGAAGGGAGCTTGAGATTGTGTGTTGACTATCGTCACCTGAACTAGGTGACCGTGAGGAACAAGTACCCTCTTCTGAGGATTGAAGATCTCTTTGATGTGCTCAAGCGAGCGTGATAGTTCACGAAGATAGTCCTCATGTCAGGATATCACCAGCTCAGAGTTCGAGATGTGGATGTGTAGAAGACGGCCTTCAGGTGTCGGTATGGCCACTACGAGTTCCTGGTTATTCGATTTGGTGTGACCAATGCTCTAGCAGTTTTCCTGAGTCTCATGAACAGGGTCATCCAGCCTTACATATATCGGTTTTCCATAGTCTTCATTTACGACATATTGATTTACTCGACTACCAAGGAGGAGCGCGCCTACCACTTGCAGGTTGTACTGGATACACTATGAGAGTACCAGCTTTATAGGAAGCTCATGAAGTTCTAGTTCTAGATTTGAGAGGTTCACTTCATAGGGAATGTTATATAAAAGGTGGGAGTTGTACTGGATCCCGTGAAGATTGAGGCAGTACTTGATTTGGAGACACCCATGAGCATGACGGGGGGTGCCGAGTTTCCTAGGTCTGGTAGGGTACTATCGGAGATTTGTGCCAGACTTCTCCAGAGATGCAGCACCACTTACAACTTTGAAGAAGAAGCGGAAACCCATTATGGGGTCAGATAGATGTCAATAGAGCTTTTAGGAGCTGAGGTGGAGATTGACCAGTGTGCCCATCATGAGGCTGCCGGAGGAGGGCGTAGGGTATGTAGTTTACTACGGTGCCTCAGGGACCCGAATTGGGTGTTTCCTAATGTAGGAGAGAGAAATGATAGCCTATGGTTCAAGGTAGTTGAGGAATCATAAGTAGAACTATGCTACCCATGACCTGTAGTTAGCTGATGTGGTCCTCGCCCTGATGATGTGGCTGCACTATCAGGTGGATGAGCACTTTACATTCAACTCTTACCACCAGATTCTCATTTAAATTTTCTCGCAGATGGACTTGAACCTGAGACAGCGGCGATGGCCCGTGTTCCTACAGGATTTTGACATCGAGATTGTCTATACTCCTGGGAAGGGGAACATTGTGGCTAATGATCTCAGTAGAAGATTGGGAATTCAGCTACATGTAGAGGCAACAGAGTAGTTAGTCACATTACAGATAGCCTTCATGGATAATAATGGGACAACCTATCTATAGTCCCTCATAGTCACTCATAATCTACATTAGCAGGTCATAGAGGCACACTGTGGGGACGTTGACTGTGAAGCGCGACGTGCTCAGATATACTAAGGGCTGGCACCCGATGGATTTTCTGCAGGAGGGGATCACACCATCACCTTCAGGGGATGTAACATGGTACCAGTTGCACTTCAGGAGGATGTCACGAGGGAGTTCCACACTTCCCCTCAAGCAGTACATCTAGAAGTAGCAAAGATGTATCAAAACCTCAGAAGACAGCACTGGTGGCCGGGAATGAAGAAATTTGTAGCAGAGCTCGTTCCTCGATGCCTCAATTTTCAGCAAGTGAAGGTAGAGCACCAGGTACCGGAAGGCTTGGTACAACCCTTAGAGGTCTCGGAGTGGAAGTGGGACGAAATATCCATGGATTTCATGATGGGGATTCCACATACATCCATAGGGCACAACTCTATATGGGTGATTGTTGACCAACTCACCAAGTCGGCCCACATCCAACCGATTAAGGAGTAGGGCTCAGTAGAGGGCTAGGGACGCCTCTATATCTAGGAGATCTTACGACTTCATGATGTGCCATAATCTATTGTCTCAGATCGAGATTCTCACTTTAATTCTCAACATTGGAAGGGGTTATTGAAGGGTTTTGGGATGCAGCTATGACTGAGTGATGCATTTCACCCTCAGACAGATGGCCAGATGAAGAGGACCATTCAGAAATTCGAGGACATGCTCCGTGCATGTGTCCTTGACATTGGTCGTAGCTGGGAGGATCACATACCCATGGTGGAGTTTGCGTACAACAACAGCTACCACTCCACCATCGGGATGGCACATTACGATGTACTATACTGCTGAAAATGAAGATTACCTCTGTGCTGGACTCACTCGGGGGAGTCAGCACTCGTAGGACTAGAGATGGTTCAAGCTACAACGAAGATGGTGCAGATCATCCAGGAGCGGATGAGGACTACACAGGGTAGAATGAAGTCCTATGATGATAGGAGATAGAGGACACTGGGGTTTGACGATGGTGAGAACGTTTTCTTATGGGTATCACCTCAGTGTGGATTGCAGAGATTTGTACGGTGTTGAAATTTATCTCCGCGCTTCATCTGGACTTTTCAGGTCCTCAGTAGAGTAGGAGAGGTGGCTTACCACCTAGCCCTTCCACCTTAGTTGCACCGGGTGCACGATGTCTTCCACGTATCTCAGCTGATAAGATAAGTGCACGACCCGATGCATATCATGGACCACGAGGAGCTCGACATCGATGACATGGAAACATATGCGGAGGTCTTGGTGGAGATCGAGGATCGACAGGATCATGTCCTATGTGGACAGTCGATTATTCTTGTGCATGTTTGTTGGTAGCACGGGTACCTCTTGAAGAGCACATGGGGGTGAGAGGCTCATATGCATGCTCAGTACCCTCATTTGTTTCCCTAGTTTATGTTGTAGCTTTACGGGGACGTAAAGGTCGGAGGAGGGAGTAATGAAAATATCCTGAAATATCAAGAATATTTTTTTTCTTTTAAATACATTGGAATTTTACGAGTATGTGGCTTCTGAAGTTGCTTGAATCCGAGGCCCGGTGTGCCCGGAATCAATTTCTGAAGAGTAGCTCAGGTATATTCAGTGGAAAAACGACCATATTTTTCTATCTGTTGAACCGGTGACCGGTATTGAAATCTGAGGGCACCGATGAACTCACAGTGTCGGTAATTGCTTAAGGGGACATTTACCACAGTTTCATTTCATGTGGGTTTGATGTAATATTTTGGGGTTTAATTAAGAGGTGAATAAAACGGTCTGTACAATTTTATTATGTATCTATGGAGGTTAATTCCTCCCATGGGTTGTAAAGGGTGGGACCCACAACCACCTAACTAACCAAGTGTGGATGTTAGAGAGGTGGGGCCCACATGATCCCCAACCATTCAATTTGCCTCTAACTCTTTAAAACCCCCTCATTAATTTGGAAACCCCCTCTTTTATTTCTATCATCTTTAATTAATGGGGACCTTTCCTCTCCCTTTCCTTAATCAATTGACAACACATTTATTAAATGTGGTGATTTGAATTTTGGAAGTTCCATGCATGTGAAATAAAATAATAGGAGGAGCCTATTATTTTATTTTGGGGGATTTCTTTCTTTGTGAACATGTAAATCTAGAGAGCTATTGGGATTTGGAAGAACGCCGACCTCCGATGAAGAACAACGTCTCCTTCGATGAAGAACGTCAGTTCCACATAGAACAACGAAACCTCACCCTTTCTCTTCTCCATGATAAAAGAGGAGATTCTGATTCATCCTTCGAACACTCTGACGTCACCTACTATTCCTTACCCCGCGACACTGACGTTCGACATCATTTGTTGAGGTACGGAAAAATTTGTATATTTTTCTTTTTTTGAGATTTATACCCTCATAATTGGATTTTAAATTGTTGGGTGACAATTTGAACCTCAAACGCGGTGGTTGGGGTCTAACAAACTAATCCTGGACCCACCGATATTGTGTTCATGATGCACGGGGAAATTAGTGATGACGAAATGGGACTGCAACGAAATATCGGAGCCTTTGCAGTAGAGCTCGGGTCCCATAACGACCACATGCGCAGACGGGAGCAATAACGGACCACTAGAATGACTCCGATGGCCCGCGGTGTACCTCCACGGCAGCCGAAACCAGCCGACTGCCTAGAGGCGGTGGCTAGGGAAGAGGACCCTACGACCGTGTGGGATCCGGGATGTCTAGCGGAGCCACAATGGCGCTGCGTCTGTGGAACAGGGGGTCGCGCCCCACGCTCACCTCGATGGCCGAGCCAACCCCCCCCCCCTCCCGGCTGGGCCGGGTTGGGTCATGAGGAAAGGTCCTCGCCAGCCGGGCTTGGTTGTGCCCTGCCTGGGTGGACCCGGTTCAGGCCGACCTGGGGGGGGGGGGGTGGGTCGGGTCGGACCGGGCCCAGACCCCCCCAATTTAGACCCTTTTCGGTATTTTTCAAATAACAAGAGATTCAAACCTCAGATCGACGCACCATTAGTTTTGCAGGAATCCTTGGATCGAGACGGTCATTTTGGAATACTACACTTGAGGTTTCGGAAAATTTTGTGTATGGCCGGGTTGGTTCGAACCTTAAACTAATGGGTCCCTTGGAAGGAAAACGCTTATAACTTAAGGAGATGATGTCTGAATGATGTGCCATCAACTGTGTCAAAATCCTTTTTTTGGGTAGGTTCTTTTGGCTTACTACACATGAGGTTTGGAAGTAGCTGGAGTACGGTCGGATTGGTTTTAGCTTAAAAACCAATCGGGCCCCTGGAACGGAAAAGCCTATAACTCTCAGACCGGGTGACCGATTGACACACTATATGTCGCATTGGGTTTATTTTGATGAGATGGAAATTTAGGATACTTCAACTCTATATTTCATGATAGTAGATTTATCGACTCTATTTCACAATGAGCGGACCCTCTCGGAATAAAGCATGATGTGTGCGGGAACCCTAGAGCATGTTGCGACTGCATCGACTACTGTACTAGAATCCTATGTGGGTTCGACAAAGACAACTACTATAATTGTATCCATCGTGGGTTCAATGGAAATGACTACTATTCTTGTATCTTATGTGGGTCTAGCAGTATTGACCTTTGTACTTGTATCCTGTGTTGGTTCAGTAGAGTAGATGGTCTTGTATCCTGTGTGGGTCTGACAACATTGATGAATCAGTGGCTACATCTGATCATCTCTATCAATATATTAATTATGTATACCTGTGTGAGATGAGTCTTTCTTTTCAATAATTATCACTAATGTGATTGACTTGCATTTCAGTGTGGATTGGGTTGTATTTTCCTGTGTGGAATAGGTTGTGCTTGGGCTAGATAATGGGAGCTGAAATGTTATTGATGACTTAGGTATATTAATGGGAATATACCTATGTAGAGTCGGTTGATACTTAGAAAATGTATCTTTCATTTTTGGTTTATCCTTCGTGGATTCTGAGAGACCATCGGGGGTCTCTGGGTTCCTACTCTGTATCGTATACTCACCCCTACATGGGCTATGGCTGCATTACGTTGTGTTGGATGCAGACGATGGACAACACTGATCGAGGTGGATTCTTGTGGAGCTGGACGATACCCGGTGATGGACCACATAGCTGATGTACACAGAGAAGAAAGATGGACCCAAGGAGCTGAGGAGACTATCTGTACCCACACATCATGTGGGATTTCTGGAGGATTACTCGGTGTTGCTATATTACATTACTAATAATGTACTTTGTTTTCAATAGTATTGTACTTTCGGTTGGGTTTGTAAACTGGCCCATTTACTTTTCATCACTTACCTTATAGCTAGTTATACTTAGTTCATACTTCACTTGTGTACTCTGTTGTGTTTGTTTACTTTTTGAAGGCAATGCCATCCCTTTTATCGGGATTTACAACTTTGGTGCAGTCGCCAACCCCTGGCCTATGGAAGACAGGCATGGGGTAGTTACGACATGGGCCCTGAGGACGGGTCGTTCCAAATTTCTATTAGAGGAGTCGGTTCTACCGTAGAACTCAGGACTCTGATCCAACCATTCTGTAATGAAATAGTGTTAAGTGTATTGAGTGTGGTTTTCAGTTCAGGGAGTCCAATGTTGGTGCGGGGGCTGATGTTTCATCACACCATGACTCTGACCTCTGATTTCCAACTCAGTGCACGAAAACAATGATTCCGTGTGTATTTCCTATCAAAAGTTTTCTTTGCGATAACATTGTGTCAGCTCACCAGGATTACTTTTTGACCATGGAACACCTGTTTCTTTTCAGGATGGCCCCACAAAGGCAGCCTGTCGTGGTTCTTAGTTATGTGCGGGATGGCAGCCCACCGAGCAATGAGGCCTCGGTGCAGGGACACATTACAGTGGAGGGACAAGAGGTACCGCTACTCGCTGAGTCACCGATGCTTCCAGCACCAACAGCGGAGAGTGCACACCACCTTAACACGCTGCATGAGTTTCAGATATAGTGGCTGCCCAGGTAATGTGGAGAGATGGACCTTCATGTAGCTGATGATTGGTTGGAGGCTATCGTCATAGTCTTCAGATTTGTAGGGACACTAGCAAACCTTATGGTGATCCTTGTCGCGAGTCTCCTGCATGCAGCATCAGGTTGATGGTGGAGCCTGATGCTCCAGGTGCACGACGAGGCATCACTGCTTTGGACGGACTTCGAGTGCCTCTTCCACTCGGAGTTAGTTCCAGCCTCCCTCTGTGTGGTGTGCATCCAAGAGTTACTACAGCTGCGACATGACAGCATGATAGTAGCTCAGTACACTGTGAGATTTACCGACCTCTCGCGCTACTCCATGGACATGGTACACTACCCATTCTTTTGGCCCCGAACCTTTAAGCAGGAATTGATGTATGAGATCAGATCTTCGATGATTCCCTGCAGCATCCCGACATAGGTGGGGGTGCTGGAAAGATCCCTTTTAGTGGAGAGCTTCCTCGCTGAGTAGCCACAAGCAACAAGAACCACCGTAGGATAGCACAGAGTGGAGTATTCTGCAGCAGGCAGTCGATAGATGTCGCAGGGGTCCTAACAGACCATGCCATCTAGTGGGAGACCATAGGATACATGTTTTTTTGTGCGGGGCACATGTCATAAAGCCAGCCTTACGAGGAGCAGACAATGCTATTCATGCGGCATGCAGGGCCACATAGCTCGTGGCTGCCCGACCCGCCATGAAGATGAACAACAAATAGTCGAAATACCACCAAGGAAGAGGAAAATTTTCGACAATGGTGGTCCACAGGGAGTAGGTGGATGAGGAAGAGGAGATGGCTGAGCAGCGGGTGGTGGACGCCGTTTCGATGCTCTAACACCACCACCAACAGGAGGTCCACCCAGACCATAGAGAGCTGGAAGGCAGAGGTAGGCTTAGCTCTAGGAAGCAGAGGCTTACAACCATGGCGCTCCTGAGATGATTCAAGGTACTATGTGATGCCGACAGAGTGAGCTTACTATAGGATGTGAGAGCTTCAGCTAGGATCTTTTTGTAGTGGTCGTGAGGCCTTATGATGTCATCTTGGGTATGGACTGGTTATCTACATTCCATGTTTAGATCGACTATTTTAGGTGCAATGTGCGGTGTGTCTGCACGGATGGGACCAGGTTCACATTCAACGGAGAGAAGGGAACCTTCGTAGCACATGATAGACTTATGTAGAGGAGAGGGAAGTCAATCACACATCAGTTGGCTAGTCGCATCATCAGAGTAGATGATGTGAGGAGTCTGAGTTTTCCTGTTGTGGTGGATCAGTATGCAGACGTTTTCCCTGAAGAGGTTCTGGGATAACCACCTCTCTAGGATGTAGATTTCTACATAGAACTGTAACCTGGGACATCACCGATATATACTCTATCATATCTGATGTCTCCCTTCGAGCTTTTTGAGATGTGGGTATAGCTAGAGGACTTACAGGGTAAAGGCTTCATCTGACCCAGTGTTTTACCCAAGGCTTCTCCGATTCTGTTGACCAAGAAGGCAGATGGTAGCTTGAGACTGTGTGTCAATTACCATCGCCTGAACCAGGTGAACGTGAGGATCATGTACCCTCTTCCAAGGATTTTCGATCTCATCGAAAAGCTCAAGGAACACTATGGTTCTCTACGATAGACCTTAAGTCAGGCTATCACCAACTCACAGTTCGAGACAAGGATGTGTGGAAGACGGCCATCAGGTTTCTGTATGGCCACTATGAGTTCTTGGTTATGACCATTGGCATGAATAATGCTCCTGAAGTGTTCATGTGTATCATGAACATGGTCTTCCAGCATTACCTCGATTATTTTTACGTAGTCTACATTGACGAAATATTGATTTACTCGACTACTGAGGAGGAACACGCCTACCACATGCAGGTTGTACTGAATACACTCTGAGAGAACCACCATTATGGTATTCTCTCGAAGTGCATGTTCTGGATTCGAGAGATTCACTTCTTGGGGCACGTCATTTTAGAGGAGGGAGTTGTAGTGGATCCTTTGAAGATCGAGGCAGTACTTGCTTGGGAGCCACCCATGAGCATGACGGGGGTGCATAGTTTCCTAGGTCTAGCGGGGTACTATCAGAGATTTATGACAGACTTATTTAGAGTTTCATCACCGCTTATAGCTTTGACAAAGATGGGGAAACCATTTATGTGGTCAGAAAGATGTACGTAGCGATTTCATGAGATGAAGTAAAGAATGACCAGTGCGCCCATCTTGAGGCTACTGGAGGAGGGCGTAGAGTACGTAGTTTACTGTGACGCATCAAGGACCGGAATCGGGTGTGTCCTGATGTAGGAGAGATAGGTGATCGCTTATGGTTCAATGTAGTTGAGGTAGCATGAGTAGAACTACGATACCCATGAACTAGAGTTAGTTGTAGTGGTCTACTCCCTAAAGATGTGGCGACACTATCTGATGGACGAGTTCTTTTCAGTCTACTCTGACCACCAGAGTCTCAGGTATATTTTATCATAGAAGGACATAAACCTGAGAGAGCGGATATGTATCTAGTTCCTCTAGGATTATGACATTAAGATTTTCTATACTCCTGGGAAGGGGAATTTTGAGGCTGATGCTCTCAGTAAGAGATCGGGCATTTAGCTAATTATAGAGTCTACGCTGTAGTTATATGATTTTCAGATATCCTTCGTTTATAGATATGGTAAAACCTATCTACAGTCCCTCATAGTCATTCCTCAACTACTTCAGCAGTTCAGAGAGGCACACCATGGGGATTTGACTGTGAGGCCCGAAGTGGTCAGATATCCTCAGGGCTGGCACCTGATGAATTTTCTACAGGTGGGGAGCACGTCATCCCTTTTAGGGGATGTACTAGTGTACCAGTTGCACTGCAGGAGGAGGTGTTGTCGGAGTTCCACACCTCCCCTCTAGCGGTATATCCAGAAGTAGTGAAGATGTATCAGGACCTCAGACAACAGCAGTAGTGGATGGGTATGAAGAATGTTGTAGCAGAGTTCTTTTCTCAATGCCTCACTTGTCAGCAATTGAAGGCAGAGCACTAGGTACCATCAAGCATGGTACAACCCTTAGTGGTCTTGAAGTGGAAGTGGGATGGAATATCCATGGATTTGGTGATGGGGATTCCACGTACTTCCATAGGGCACGACTCTATGTCGGTGATTGTCGACCGACTCACCAAGTTGGCCCACTTCCTACTGATCAGGGAGTAGGGATTAGTATAGATATTGGGACGCCACTACATCCATGAGATCGTATTACATAATGGTGTACCATCATCTATCATCTCCGATCGAGACACTAACTTTACTTCCCCACATTGGAAGGTGTTACATGAGGCTTTTGGGATGCAGCTATGCCTGAGCAGTGCCTTTCAACCTCAGAGGGATGGCCATATGTAGAGGATCATTCGGACACTCGAGGACATGCTCTGTGAATGTGTCCTTGACTTTGGTCGCAGCTAGAAGGATCACCTACCCTTGGTGGAGTTTTCTTACAACAACAGCTACCACTCCACCATCGGGATGGCACCTTACGAGGCACTGTACGGCCGACCATGCAGATCACCTCTGTGCTGGACTGACCTTGGATAGTCAACACTCATAGGACCATAGATGGTTCAGGATACGATGAAGAAGGAGCAGATCATCCAAAATTGGATGAGGACTGCACAAATCAGAATTAAGTCATATGTTGATAAGATATGGAGTCCACTAGAGTTTGTGCATGGAGACCACGTTTTCTTACGGGTCTCACCTCAGCGTGGATTGAAAAGATTTGGATGGGGCGGAATGTTATCTCCACGCTTCATCTGGCCTTTTCATGTCCTCAGCAGAATAGGTGAGGTGGCTTACCGCCTTTCCCTTCCACCTCAGTTGCACCGGGTGCACGACGTCTTCCATGTATCTTAACTGAGAAGATACTTGCACAAACTGATGCATATCATCATCCACGGGGAGCTGGACATCGATGATGAGGGGACATTTATAGAGGTTCCGATGGAGATCGAGGATCGACAGGAGTGGGTCCTATGTGGACATTCAATTCCTCTTGTGTGTATTCGTTGGAAGAACGGGATCCTCTAAGAGAGAACATGGGAGCGGGAGGCTCAGATGCGTGCTCATTACCCTCATTTGTTTCCATAGTTTATGTTATAGGTTTACGAGGATGCAAAAGCCTAAGGTAGAAGTAATGTAAATACCCTAAAATATCAAGGAAATCTTTTTTCTTCATAAATACATTGGAATTTTACGAGTCTATGGCTTCTGATGGTGCTTGATTCCAAGGCCCGGTGTGCCTGGAATCAATTTCCGAAGATTAGCTCGGGTACGTTCAATGGACGGACGAGCGGGTTTTTCAATCTTTTGAACCGGTGCCCAGAATTGAATTCTGAGAACATGGATGAACTCGCAGCACCAGTAATTTCATAACGGGACATTTACCACAGTTGCATTTTATGATGGTTTGATGTTATATTTTGGGGTTTAATTAAGAGGTGAATAAATTTTTTTGTACAATTTTATTTTGTATACTAGGAGGTTAATTATTCCCATGAGTAGTTAAGGGTGGGACCCACAACCACCTAACAACCCATTTGTGGATGATTGATAGGTGGGCCCACATGAGCCCCAACCATTCAATTTTCATCCTACTCTTAAAAATAAATCATTAAATTGGAAACCCCCTCTTTTATTGCCAACAAGTTTAATTAATGGGGACCTTTCTTCTCCCTTTGAGTAATAAATTTTCAACACGTTTATTAAATGTGGTGATTTTAATTTTGGACGTTCCTTGCATGTGTAATAACATAATAGGAGGATCCAATTATTTTATTTTGTTGGAGAGCTCTTGGGATTTTGGAAGAATGCCAACCTCCAACAAAGAACGACGTCCTCTTCGACGAAGAAGGCCGGTTCCATAGAGAACTACAACATGACACTTATTCTCTTCTCCGTGAAATGAGAGGAGACGCCGCTTTCACCTCAGTGCACCCCAACGTTGCCTACAATTTATTACCCCATGATACCGACATTCGAAATAATTTGTTGAGGTAGGGATAATTTTGTCTATTTTTAGTTTATGAGATTTATACCCTCGTACATGGTGTTCATATTGTTGGGTGACGATTTGAACCTATTACGCAGTGGGTGGGGGCTATCGAACAAAACCTGAACCCACTACTATATTGTTCTTGATGCACAGGGTGATTAGAAATGACGAAACGGGACCACAACGGCAAATCAGATCATTCGTAGGGGATCTCGGGTCCCGTAACGACCGCATGTGCAGACTAGAGCAAAAACGGACCATTGGAATGTCTCCGGTGGCCCACGGAGTACCGCGCCCCCCGCTCGCATTGCTAGCCGAGACGGCGCACCCCCTCCCCCCGGCCGGGCCGGGGCGGGTCGTGCGGACCAGGCCGCGCCCCTCCAGGCTGAACCTGGACCCCTGTCATATCCCCTCTAGTTCGAGACGACCCAAGGTGTGGGTGTGGGGGGGGGGGGGGTTTGGGCCGGGTCGGACCGGGTCTCGACCCCCCGCCCCCACTTCGGACCTTTTATGCCCTTTTGTCTATAACATGAGCTACAGAAATCCAATCGACACATCGTCAATTCTATATAAATCCTTGGATCGAGTCAGTAATTTTGGAATATTACACTCGAGGTTTCGACAAATTTTTGGTATGGCCAGGTTGGTTCAAACCCAAAACCAACCTGGACCTTGAAGCAGAAATGCTTATAACATAAGGATGTGACATCTAAATGAAGTGTCGTCAACTGTGTCGAAATCCTTTTTTGTGTTGGTTCTTTTGGCTAACTCCACTTGAGTTTTGGACACAACTGGAGTATGGACGGGTTGGTTTTAGCTTAAAAACCAACCAGGCCCCTGGAACGGAAAAGTTAATAACTCTAAGACCAGGCGTCCGATTGACACACTGTCTGTCACATTGGGTTTCTTTTGAAGAGACATAACTTTGGGATAAATCAGATATAGACTTTATGAAAGATAATGTATCAAAACTCTTACTTGAGGAGTTGACCCACCCAGAATAGAGCATTTAGTGTGTGGGAACCCTAGATTTGGCTGCGACTACATCGACTATTGTACTTGAATCTGCAGTGGGTTCGTCAACGATGACCACAGTATTGGGATCCTCGTGGGATTGATGATGATGACTACTGTTCTTGTATCTTGTCTGGGTTTGGCAGTATTGACCATTGTACTTGTATCCTGTGAGGGTCCGGTAGAGTAGCAGGTCTTGTATCCGGTGTGTTTCTGACAACTTAGTTGGACTTGTATCCAGTGTGGGTCCGACAAAATAGATGAATCAGTGGATACATATGATCATCTATATCACTATATGATAGATTTCAACCTATGTGAGATGTGCCTTGATTTTCAATCATTATAATCGATTTGATTGACTTTCATTCATGTATGGACTATGTTGTGTTTTCCTGTGTGGACTAGGTTTTTCTTGGGCTCTATAGTGGGAGACAAACTATAATTGAAGACTTAGGTATATTTATGGGCATATACCTAAGTAGAGTAGGTTGATAGTTTGTGATTGTATCTTTCCTATTTAGTTTATCTTTCGTGGATTCTGAGAGACCTTCGGGGGACTTGGGGTTCCTACTGAGTATCGTATACTCACCCCTGCACGGGTTATGCATGCACTACGATGTGTTTGATTTAGAAAACAGACAACACTGATCGAGGTGGAGGCATGTGGAGTTGGATAGTACCCGGTGGTGGACCACTTGGTGGACATACACAGAGCGGACATCCATACCCATGGAGCTATGGAGACTATATGTACCCACCCTTAAGGTGTGATTTCCGGAGGTCGACTCAGTGTAGTTGATTTATATTACTACTATTGTACTTTATTTTTAGTTGTACTCTACTTTCAGTTGGGTTTAATACTATCTAATTTATTTTTCATCACTTACCTTGTACCCAGTTTTACTTAGTACTTAATTCACTTGCGTACTCTGTTGTGTTTGTTTATATTATAAAGGAAATGTCTTTACTTTTATTTGGATTTATGCCGTTGGTACTAGTCTCCAGCCCCTATCCTATGGAAGGCGGGCTTGGGGTAGTCATGGAACAGGACCCAAGGATGCGCCATGACAATCATACTGAATAATTAGAGAGATCATTCATACTGTGTTTTTTATGAAGTCCACAGAAGTGGTTTCTACCTGAAGCTGAATAGAAAACTGGATAATTATTTTCATAAGAAGTGATGAAGAGTATCTTATTAAATCATCAGTATTAAATGTTAAAACACAAATTATGAAGGGTTATAATCTTTTTATAATATCTTATTTACATCATTAATGCTAGAATAAGAACACACATTTTGTTTTTATCATAGTGATACACATGTGTTAGGGTATTTTCTGCTTTTTCTATCCAAAAAAATAGAATTTTTTATAGTGTATTTTGTGATACTGGATTATTTATAAAAACTTATAAGTACTATATACTTTTGTTGAATTGTAATATATATATATACTTCTATTATAATAGTGGGGTGAGTGTTTGGTTTTAAGCAGAGTGATAATTCTTTTACATGCGGTGAAGATTTTTATAAAATAATGACAACATAAAATAAAAATACATCACCAATTCATACATAAAAATGACATGGATTACATTGGTACATGTTGGGCCAATTTATTTTACAATTCGTGAATAAAAATAATTAAATTTCTGAGTTACACTAAATTTAAGGGACCCCTCTTTATTATTTTCCTTTCAACGATGTTCTTTATTTTATTTGTCTGATTTAAAATTAATTTTGATGGGATATGATTTAAAAAAATTATATTAAAATTTTTTTTATTTTAAAATGATTAAATTCCCCATTCATTTTCATTAATCCATTTTGATTAATCTTTATGCACCTACATTATGTTGCTGAAATTTAGTAATGGTCTTCACCAAAATTTCATTTCATTTATGCATATATTTTTATAATAAAACTATATTATTTTTTAATGTGTTTATAATTCCCCCTTAACATTTTATATAATTAATTTATCTATTATCATGAAATTTAATTTATTAAATTATTATTCTTTTATGGGGTATACGATTCGACAAAATACAATGTATAAGGGATTTATTTACTCAATTTTCATTAATTGATTTGGACGTATACTTCACTTATCCTATCACAATAATATTAAGTGTGAAATTATTCTTGAATATCTTATGTTGAATTTCCACTTGTTTTATGTAGATTTATACCTGATACACAAAATAATTTTGTTTTATTAATGAACACTATAATGATATGATATTTTTAAGGATTTACTAATTTCTTTTTATAAATATTTACCTTTAATGTCTATTTTTTTAATTTTTTTTATTGTTTTTTATGTAAATTTATTTTTTAAAAATGTAATATTTTAATTTTAGATATTAATTTTTTTTCATCATATAAATGTTTATTATTTTTGGATAATTGTATTATTTTGTAATAAAACAATTCTTTGGTTAATGTCTAATGACATGAAAAATATTTAATTAAAATCTCATGTGTTAAGTGATTTTATAACATTATTCTAAAAATCAACACATGAAAATTTCATACTCATCATTTGGAACCAATTATTAGATTATGGTAGAAATTTATGAATGGTTAAAAATCCATTTTCATGTATGTATATTTTCTTATAATTTTGGTATAGAATATAAAGAAATTTCTAAACTCGAGTAAAGGTACAATTAAATAAAAATGTTATTAGTATAATTATATTACTGGCAGATCAATATCCTTTTAACCTATCACATATTTACATTTTTTTGTTGTTAAATTTCTTATGATCTTGTTCTATATCATGTTATATCAGTCAATGAGAGTACGATTTTGTCTTTCATGTCCATGATTTCGTACATGGAAACCTAGAATGTGTTATATCATGTGTATGTGATATTTTACTCTATCACTTTACAGATGTAATCATTATTGATTCTTTTTACGATGTAGGATTTTAACTAATGTATTTTGAAAATTCGATCCCCTATTTTTTGATCCCAAGTTCATATTATGATTAAAAAATTTATTAAATGTGGGGGTTAGAATGAAACATCATTATATTTTAAAAATTATTACTATGATCGATGGTGTTAAAGAAAAAAAACATAAGGATTAAATAAACAATAAAATATTAACATTAAAATATATCCATTATAACATAGCTGTTAATTTGGATTGTCTAAAGGCATAAGAATAAGATTTTGGAAAACATAAATTATAGAACATAACCCTAAAAATTACATTCAGGATAATTCTATATATATAATAATATCCAATATATTTGGTAACTACCATGGATAATCTACTTTAAACAGTTGGATTCATAAATTGAAAAGAAGTTGTCATTATTTAGACCTACATTGAAAAATAATTCATGATATTTGATTGTTAATCATATTTCAATAGATTAATAATTACACAATGAATTTTGGTTTTATTCAATGGTGAGAACTAAAGGTAATTGGTTTGAAATTGAATATGATAATTTATTAATGAATTATTTTTCCAATAGTATTATAAATAGATTGATCGTGAAATGTTTATGGAATTGTGTTGATTTGGAAAAAATATATGGTTTCGTTAACATAATAGTTAGATACCACAATTGTTTTATGAGTTTAATTTTGATCATAATGTTAAATTATAAAAAACTATTTTAAGGGATTATGTTAAGAGAACTAATCTAGAATATGTATATTTTTGGAGACATTTTTAGAAATACAACCAATTGATTTAATATATATTTTAGTAAAAACTATCTTTGATAAATAATTGATATATATATTATGGACATACATTTAATGGTAAGTATATCCATTAGGGATTATATGAACTTCAATTTTATGCTAACAAGTAGTGTTTATATTTTTTGAAAGGAAAAATGATATATATGAGATACCCTTTGCGGTTGAAAATTCTCATTAATGTTGAATATATTAATGTTATATTGAGGATATTTATTGAATATTTGTTAATTTTTTATGTATTTTATTATTATGGTTTTAGAAAATTGATAACCCGTAGATCGGGCAATAACCCATCACATTAGTCAAGGATGTAAGACTTGAACCCATAACCAAAGCGATTCAAGGGAGAATCACGTAATAATAGAATATATGATAGGTTGGTTATTATTACATACTTATTTTTTATTTAAATGACATGAAAGATAGAAAATAAGTTGTTTTGGGGAATATTGGTTTAATAGTGTAAAAACCATGTGATGAGAAATTAATTCAGTCTTATTGGATTTATGATGGTTGATGTTCACTATTTTGGAAACCCTATAAGATTAAAATAATATGATTAATAAAATATGAATTGATAAATATTGGAATATATGATTTATTTTTTTGAATTATGGTGATTCAGGTTATTTGTTGAAATTGTAATCATATCATGGATATTAATTGTTTAGAGTGTTCACATTTTTTGAGATAATTTTTAAATTTATATTGGAAGAATTTGTTTTAAAATAGATATAATTATTAGGTTTCAATCATAGAATAACATTTTTTTAGTATTTAATTGATACATATATTTTGAATGATCTGATTTGAAATTTGGATATTACTTTGGAATTTTGGTAGATTAAATTAGTTTTATTCATTTAATGGCTTATTCTTTTTCGGAATTATCGTATCACGTACTAAGCTTATAGGTTTTATTTAGTTATATAATGAAAGAGGACTATATTGTTCTTATTCAATATATTTTCTCAACAATGTAATTTGATTCTAGTGCTTCCAGCATAAAACAAAAATTTATGATCATCATTCGGAGAAAAAAATATTTATAGTGGAAATTAATTAAGAATTGAAACTATACATTTTACGTATGCATAATTACTTATGTAATTAATATATATAGTAAAATAATTTCTCATCTATAGGAATAATATTTTAAAATAATAATATTTTCTCGTTAATTTTCTTACTGAGAAATCATCAGCCTTTTAATAGATCAATGATTGATAATTTCTGTGATGTAAAAATTCTAATTACTATGTTTAATATCACCCAACATAATAATTTTGTAGTAATATTTTTCTTTAATTCCAATATATTCACATCCCACTAATGATATTGTATTCTAAATTCTAGTTTTCTAAAGACCATATCATTTTTTCCTTATTTTTTTGAGAATGTTTAATCAACCCATTTTATGATGTGGTTTTTCTATAAAGTAATTATTAAATGTCAACCTTTTATATTATATATGAAATTTGAAATTATATCGATGTAATTTATTGGTATTGGTGATAATGTAACACCCAATGATTTTATGGTATGTATCTTTTAAAAAAAAATTAATAATTTTGATAAATTACGTTTCACACAACTCTTAACATAAATGATAAACGAAATATTATAATGTGATTGTTATAACACAGTTGTTAACATGGTGAGAATGAATAATGTTAAAAAAAATAATGAAATAAAATCTTACAAATCACTTTTTCTAAATTAATTAAGTCGTTGTGGATGATCAGTTTTTTATAAATTTATGTTATTCTTCAATAAATTGTTTTTAGTGAGTATTTTAATTAATTCTTGATAATGTAAAAAAAATATTTGAAATAAATAATATCATTTTTTCAGTTAAAAATGTCAAAATTATATATTGGATTAGTTTATTATATTTTAATGTAAAGATTAATTTTCCAGTGAATAGTGAATATAACGATTTTTATAAAACATTTATTTTATTTTTATTTCAAATTAATTCAATGATTTTAAATTGATATAAAAGTTACTAAAGAAATATTTATTTAAATAAATCTAATAAATTTCAATTTTCCAATATTTATAACATATTTCGATATAATTACATGTTTTGGAATAAAAATACATTTTTTTCCAAAAAACATTTTTTCATTTCATTTTTTGGTTTGATTTAAAATTTGTATATGAAATATATGTGTATATTTATTTTTATTAATGGATTATATATTTGGAATCAGGAGGTCCATAATAGTTTATAAGATCATTTTAAAATTTTAGACATAAAATATTTACTATAATACAAAAATCATTAATCCAGTATTGGTAAAAAATGTAATTGATCAATTATTAAAAGAAAAATATTAGCATAACTGTAAAATAAAACATGAAATTGGTGGTTTATGTGAATAAATAACATAACCAGTATATAAAACATTTATTATAATTAAAATAATTTGGAATTAATGCAACCCAATAACGGTTTTTTTTTAAATACAAGATAATAATTATTTAATCACTTATAAATATCCATCCTCATCTAAAAATACAACCCATTTCATAATAATATCTTCATAAATCCTATATTTAATTAACAATGACAATTTTTATTACCAAATTCTTTACCTAGGTTCTTTATGGTGTTGCTACTCCAAAAATACATAGCATAGTGTCTCAAAGTAGAGATCTAAAGGAGGATTATTTAAGAGAAGGAAATCCTCTCTATAAACCGTTTCAAATTTATTTCTTCTTATACACCCTATTAATTTTTTGTTCCCATTATAAATTAAAAAAATTATAATAAATATACTAATATATTATTATGTTTATTATTTTGTTAATATTATACTTTTTATCAGACCAATGAAAAGTGAAATAATTCTGTGTGCATACTTACGAGTTATCATCTACACATCGTAGTTTAATTTTTTTCATCTCCACACTAATTGTAGAGTTATAATGAAAAAAATAATGGATATATAGGATAATTATGAAATTATATTTATTATGTAAAATAATTTTACCATCCCCTTCTTTACCCTTTCAATCATTAAAAAAATGATATCATCACTCCAGTGTATGAATGTCTTACCATCTTTATGAAGAGATGTGATTCATTTTAATTGTTAACCGTTAAAAAACTGCACATTAAATGTATTTAATGTAAAAATAAGTTTTTTATCTAATTAATATCATTCATTTGATTATTTATCATTATCTTTTGAAAGAGAAAATAAACATTCAAGACCTAAAAACATGAAGAAACATGGTAATTAACACCTGAAATAGTGAAATAGTGAAATATTACTAATGAAAAGGAGGTAATATATAATAAAATTATTATATATGTGGATAGAAATTTTGTTTCTACTGTTTTATTAATTAATAACATGTCTAAAACTATAATATTTTCGTTTTTAACAAGTTTGAATGAAGTCAGACCTAATGTAAGGGATTTCTTAACTCAATATCCATTCATTGGGATAAACATGTACTTAATTTATTATGTAATAGTAATATTATTTGTGGAGAAAAGTATTACTATATTATTTTATATTTAATTTGTTTTATATGAATTTAATTTTGATATACAGAATCGATTCATTTGATTAATTTTCAAATCCATTATTAGGTTTTATTAAATCCTATAGGATTTTAAATGTGGTTAAAAATCATTACCATTCATAATATATCCTCTGAAGAGTTATCATATGATTATTATGAATATACATTATTAACAAATCCAATTGACATAGATAAAGTAAGTGATGACCACAACCTGTAGGATTTCAATATATAATGACAATTTATTTGAGATTATAAGGGGGAAAACATCTCTAGATATTTTATATTGACTATTCCTAAGAAAAAATCAATCAACATAAGCATGAGAAAAACGGTATATGAGAGAAGTATAAGCTCATCGAGATAACGACCCAAACCATGTTCTCCAAACAACCATATAAAAGTATAACCAATAAGTACCTTAATCTTAAATAATTTGTTGGTTTATTAAAGGGATATGTATTAAGACCATATAAGTTTTAGTTTCAGGATTATTTTTTATATAATATTGAATATATTTTAATCCAATTATTGTTAACTTATAAATGATTTTTATTTTTATACAATAAAAAAACATTTGGGTGACATAAACAATTTATTATGGAATTTATTTTAATGATTTAATTGAATTTTAAAATAAAAAATAATTCTATGTAATATTATTGGAAAATAAATTATATTAATTATTAATGATCATATCATTTTTATGAATTAAAATATAAATTTATAATTGTTTGAAAAAATTTATTGAAGAAAACCTAGAATTTCTCAATAAATGTGGATTATTATTTTAAAATTACAAATATAAATGTTTTTATATTAAATTATATAAAATTAATAATTTTTGGATTTAAATTGTCAAAATTATCTGACAATTCTTTTTTTCATAATTTTATATAGAAATCATATTTTTGGATAAATATTTAATACAATATAAATATAAGGTGTGTATTGTGACATAATAATGAACCAAAAGTGATTTAATAAAGACTTAAAAGGTATCCACAAAAAAATATTTCATACATTTTAGATAAAATGATTTTATGTTTATTTTAATTTGTTTAAAAATCCATTATAAATCCTTTCAAACTTATAATATATTATATAATTTTATAATTATGTCTTTAATAGTATGACTCACATATAAGAAATAAATGGTATTATTTTTTTATATTAATCCCATTCCAATATAAAATAATTAAAACCAATCCCATTTGGATAAATACCATGGGGAAAAAAGACATGGTTTGTGGTTTTGGTTATTTTGTTAAATATAGTCAAAAACTAATGTTTAAGGAATAGAACAGAATTCTTCACAAATTTCTTATATATACCCATGAAAGTATTAATTTTTATTCAATAAATATTTTGTAGCATATCCTTACTTTCTATTTACCTCTCTATATTCCATTAAATGTTCTACATGCTCTTAAGAATCCTCTCCCAAGAATTTGGATTCACTCCCAATGTAAGGGATACAATGATTCTACAATTTATTAATTTTTATTTATTATGTTATACCTTTTATATTCAAATTCATAATGTGAGGATTTTTATATATATTTACCTATTACTTCCCATTTTATTTATCGATTGATAGATACCCATTTCACTATCATGAACCAAATTTTTATATATTTAAGTGACATTATAATGCTGCTAAAATTATATCTAATATTTTTAATGAAAATAAATTTTTTAGTGAATAACATAACCATTTCTTATTAGGTGTGTTCAAATTTATAAAATTATAATTATTTGACTTGGGACTTATATTTATGTATTACACATTCCATTATTGTATATTAAAATATTATAATGATTGAATCAATATTCGATGATCTATGTGGCACAATTAAAATTAGAAATAAATGATTGTGATAAGTGCATCAAGAATTATATAGCGCTCAAATTCATTAGGTAATGGTTAGTCTCACGATACAACATATTGGGATATATAGAGAACCTTATTTCTTTATAGGACTTTTCCCATTATGATTTCATGGCAGTTAGCTTTGACCAATGTCTATGATGGAGTGTTTTATGTTGTTTACTAATTTATTATTTTACCTTTGTGATTATCATGATATATAATATCTCATTGTTGATTTTTATGACTCACGCTTATTTTATTCCCCATTAATATGACTATTTTCTAAAATTTATTTTCACCATAATTTTATTCCATGTTCATTACCTTACTGGGAT
This sequence comes from Viscum album, assembly GCA_963277665.1. Classification (NCBI taxonomy): domain Eukaryota; kingdom Viridiplantae; phylum Streptophyta; class Magnoliopsida; order Santalales; family Viscaceae; genus Viscum; species Viscum album. The sequence continues at coordinate 1,140,097,578 of OY728164.1, read as the reverse complement.
TTTCAGATCACCTATTTCTTATGTATGTACATAGGTTATCCCATTCTTTATAAACTATGATGTAATATTATGAACACGCTGGGGAGGTTCTCAATAAATATGATCTATTTCTTATTTTAAGTTTTTATCTAATGTCTGTAATTCCTAAATAAAATAGTCTTCTTATTCTTCTTGGTTGCATTATTTTTTTCATTTTTTTGACATAAATCCAATATTAATGAATAATATAGAGAAGTGTTTTTATATTTGGTATCAAAGGAAATGTTTATTTATATTTGGGGATAGTATTATAAAACTATAGTAAAAAACATAGGGATAATACTATATACTTGGAAAAATCCCATAATTATTCTTATTATAGTGTGTGTTTTTATCAAGAACATACATTATTTTCTAGATATTTTATGTTGATGTTTCTATGGGACATATGTACACAGTTGTAAATACCAATAACACTATATAGAGCTAGACTAGATCAAAAACTATTGCACGACAACAAACCTTGATTTCAAACCAGTTTTCACACTCTCTGGGGATATGATATAGAAAATTAATAATCTTACTATGAACCAATATTACGGAACGAAAAAATCCATATGAAAATATTTTATAATATTGATCATGGATACAATAGATTGATACCTATAAATTTATAAGTAAATAAATAAATGTAATTTATAGGTATTAATTTATATTTCATTGGATTCGACATTTATGTTTTTACTAGTTTAAAGATAATTATCAATATTATTATTTTTACTGTTGAAAATGGATAAAAATATAAGTAATTAAGTAAAAACCCAATGTAAATGGAAATGTGAAGACTACTCGAATGAGATGCCTAACCCGGTTAGAGTAGAAATTGTGAACATTATGATTTTACTCTCTCAGTTGACTCATTTTAAAAATAGAATCCTAGATCAGGAGGGCCATCCAAATACCCCAAAGAGTGAAAACTTTAGGATTGTTAAATTTATTTGATTTTTTGATAACATTCAATGGATCATCTTATCCCTTATTCGTAGAAAAATAGATCAAATTAATTGAGAATATTTTCTCTATCCTTCAATGTAGATAAAAATAGATGTTTCTCTATTATGATTATAATATATAGGGAGAGGATGTTATATGGTGTAAATTGATGAAAAATGAATAGCTTGAGGAAGAGATTGAGGTGATGGTGTGGATGTAATTACAAATAATATCATTCAATAAATATTTTTCTCACACCCTCAAACATAAAATGGAAATTGTTTTTTACCTCAAGAAAATAGATGAATAATTAATTATCATGAGAATAGAAAAATTAACAACACTTTCAGGACATGCCATAATATTTTTCATTACCAACTAATGAAAGGATTACCAAATCTTTAGAGTGCTAAAACCTATTATAAAAAACTACATAAAGATCAAAGTTTTTGATAGAAATGAGGAAATTGTCTGATGTGACCTCAAATTTCACTTTGAGGTTTTTGAATATCAAGGGTAACTCAAGGATAAGAATTGGAATGTGGTGTTTAATTTTGGGTGCTTGATGAACTATCTTAATGGTGACAAGAAATTTCAATATCCTACTTAAATATGTTGTGGATGGATGAACACAAAAAATTACCTATGGGGGATGTGTACATTTTTTAGTGCAGGAAGGATAGACACCTAACTAGATATTTCTGATAAGAGAAACCATATAATTTGATGGAGAAATGGAATACTTAAATAAACTCTCAATGCATTGTTCATTTATTTAACTATAAGGAGCCATTTTTCATTTCAAACCAATGCACAAAAAAAATTATTTTTTGAGACAACCTACAACCTCCATGGTAGAAAAGGTGAGATTTTTCCAGACAACCACTAATGTGGATCCTGAAAATGAGGTTGCGAAAGGTATGATAGTTATTAAATAATGAATTTTGAATAAAATTTTTTATTTTGGTTTTATTTATTCCTTTATATCAAGATATTTAGTAGAACTATTTAAACAAAACCATAAATCATAGATGTAAATATTTTAGTGGAAATGGTAAATGAGTAAATTATTAAATTCCAAGTATATAACTCACCCATATTAATATTTGTAGGATGAACTTCCCAAAGATCCTTATCACAATACCTTTGTTGTCATTTGATGTAATTATGGGTATGGATTGGATTTTCTTATACATAGACAACATAAATTTTACATGAGAAGGAAACCAATCTTCATATCATTATCTTTCCTCCAATTATGTACAAGAGAATGAAGGAGGATGACTCTATTTTAGAACTAGCATCTCAAGAATATTTATTATTTACCTATAAGGAAGATAATTTTGTTTAAATTGTTGAGTCTGATGAAATAACACTCTTCAATACATTCCCATTGTGAGGCAATATGTTTATGTGTTTCTTAAGGAATTTTATGGTCTTCCTCCTAGATGAGATATTGAGTTTTCAGTTGGTATTATTCCTGGGGTGTTACCATTTTCCATGACTCTATAGAATTTATAATTTTGAAATTCAAGAGAAAATGAAAAAAATGAATGAGAATTAGGATAAAAGGTTTATATCCCCATGTTATTCAACTTGAGGTGCACCAGTCATATTTGTTAAGAAAAGTGATGGGTCAATATGCCTTTTCATTGATTATCATGTTCCCCACAAGAACATGATAAAGAGCAAGTTTCATCTTCTATGGATTTATAACTGGTTTTATTAGCTACATGAATCATAGTACTTCTTTAATGTGGATTTGTGGTTGGTATATTACCAGGTTAGGATAATGAAGGAGGATATCACCAATTTTGTTTTTCATAAATGGTATAGGTAAAATAATTTCATTGTAATTCCATTTGGACTAACTAATAATTAATTAATGTTCCTGAATATGATGAAGTGACTCTATAGAGATTACCTTAAAAAAATTTGTATCATTTATATATGATATTTTAATATAATTCCAAATCAATGATGAGAATGAGGAGCATCTGAGCACTATTCTAAAGAAATTACTAAAGGTGAAATATATTCAATGTATAAAAAATCTGAATTTTGGTTAAAGGAAGTATCATTCATGTGAAATATTATCACAAGAAATAAGATATCTATGGAACCATTAGAGATATATTTATTGAAGGATGTCAAAGGCCATCATATATGATACAAATCCATTGTATTATTAGATTAGCTGGTTACTATAGTGGATTTTTGGGAAATTATCATGATTTTAAACCCTCTAATAATGATAACGCAAAATGGACTAATGATTTATTAGAATAATGAATGTGAATAGAGATTAAAGGAGTTAGAAAGAAGGATTATCGTTGCACTTATAATCACACTACCCAAAAGTGGATTATTTTTTTAATATTTAGTGATACATAAGAAAAGGGATTGAGATGTGTGTTAATATATAATGAAAATTTGATAACCTAATCTTAATGTTAGTTGAAAATTCATGAAAATAACTACCCATCACAATATCTAGAGTTGGATGCAATAATATTTTGTTTGAAAATATGGGGAAATTATCTCTAGTGGGATAATTATAAAATATTTATAGAATATAAATGTGTTAATTATATATTCACATAAAAAGATATGAATATCTTCCAATTACTATGGTAAGATAAGGTTGAGGAATATGAATTCTCAATTCACTACTATCCAAGGAATGTGAATAATGTAGAAGACACTCTAAGTAGAAAGAATGCAACAATTCTATCATTGATGAGAATTAAGTGGGATTCAATATTCTTATATTTGAAAAGGATGATGATGGGCATATTAAATTAAAGAACATAATCAATATTTTAAAAAATGATTTCTAAACCACCCCTTATGGAGAGGTTAAAGGATGATCAAAGAGAATATAAGGGAATTCAAAAGAGAGTGGAATCAATAATAAAAATAAAATAGTAAAATTTTAATATTTTTGAAGAAGGTAGTTTAATATTTGGTTCAATAATATGTCTACCATTATATAATGATTTATTAAAGGAGTTATTGGATGATGCACATAGCTCAGAATATTCAATCCATCTTAGTAGCACAAATTTGTATCCAGATCTCTAAGAACACCATTTTTGGGACAATATTAAGAAAGAGATCAGGTATTATACATAAAAAAGTAGTGTGTCTTAGCAAGTGAAGGTGGAAAGGAAAACCTCTAAGAGGATGATGAAACCATTACCAAAACTTACTGTAAGTTGGAAAACATCACCCTGGAATTTTTCATCGGACATACAATGGCATCTAGAAAAAACTATTCTATTTGGGTTGTGATAGATAATCATATAAGGATTGAAAACATTATTGTGATTCGAGAGGAAACCTCACTAGATTAACTAGAATGAATATACATTAGATTAGTGGTGACACAACTAGGAGTACCACTATCACTAGTATCTTAGCGAGGCCTAAAATTAATCAATATTTTTTAACAATTCATCAACATCACTAAACACTGATTTGTACATCACCATGGGTTATAACCCTCAAAATAATGTCTAATATAAGAGAACTATTATGACACTTGAGGACATGTTGAGAGAAATATTAATTAAATTAAATGGAGGATGGGATCAACATCTCCTTCTAGTCATGTTATGGTATAATAACAGTTTCTAGTAAAACATTTGAATGGATTCATGTGAATACCTTTATGTGAAGAGGTGTAAAAAACCTACATTCTGGGGTCAATTTATGGAATCAAAGCATCACGGTCTCAAAATAGTAAATGAATTGGTGGAAAATATTAGAACCATTTGTGGAGTATCAAGGCTACTCGAAGTCGATAGAACATCCATGCTAACATTCATCGACACAACTTATAGTTTGATTTAAGAGATATGTTGTTCCTCTACATATCTCTATGGATGAATGTGGTGAGATTGGGGTTGAAGGGAATGATTAATCCAAGATTATTCATCCCCATTAAGATTCTTGATCGCATAAGAGTGGTTTCCTATAGACTAATACTCCCATATAACTTATCTCAAGTAAATCATGTATTACATGTATCATTATTGAGGTAGTACATGACATTCCCATCATATTTAATCAATCCTATGGTGGTACATTTTTGAATGATCATTCATATCAAGAGTATCAAATGTTGATCATATATCTTAGAGACAAATTTATATGAAATAAGAAAGTGAACCTGGTCATAGTGTTGTGAAGAAATGATATGTTTTATGAAGAGAGGTGGGAATATGAAGATGTGTTGAAAAGGAGTTACCATCATATTTTTTTGTGTGGGAAAAGGAAATTTTGAGGGTGTTATTTTCTAACTGAGGAATACTATAATGAACTGAACTCATATCAATAAATTTTACATTGTCATTCAATTAATTTTATTGTAATGTATCATGGTTAATGAAAACACCTGAACATATTGGGTTTTTCTATATCCAGTTGTATTTTGAAGACAATTAAGAATCATTATAATTGATGATATATACATTGAATAGTGAACATATTATTAGTATAAATAGAGAGTTTTAACTAATCTAATTGAAATTGAAAATGATGTGACGACCACAACTAGTAGAATAATTTCATACAAAGGCCATTTAAAATATCATCCATGGGATATATCATCTATGGGATTTAACCTTAACAAAGATGAAAATATGGTCCAAAAACAAAAGAATGATAAAATAATTAATGGGAGAGATTCAATCTCATCGAGATCAATTCCAAATCCATGTATGACAAACCACCTCATAGAAGTCTCACCGTCATGTACCCTACTCTTACGTAATTTACTAGCATATTGAAGGTATATTTATCAAGGCCCTTTGAATATGAGTTTGTAAATTATTTATTATAAAATAAATAATATATTTTAGTCCAATTATAGTTACATTATAAATTATTTTTACTCTGGCATAATAAAACAGAAATTGAATTTTGGGCAATATTGATATTTAATTATTGATTTTTTCGATGAAATAATTGATTTATGAAATAAATAATATTTTTCTAAAATATTGTTATCAAATATTTTTTATTAAATATCATCTCTGATATTTGTTTTATGAAGTCAAATGTATTTTTTAAGGGTTCAAAAACTATTATTGTCAATAACCCATCATTTGCCAATAAATATTAATTATTATTTTAAAATATAAACAAAAATATTTTTGGAATTATTTAGATAAAATGAATATTTTTTTTTATTCTTAATGTTATAATTATCAAATTGTAAATTTTTAAAAATTTAATGATGCAGTCAATTTTTGGGTGATAATTAAATACTTATAATTATACGGTGTGTATTAAGACATCATAATGAACCAAAAGTTTTGTAACAAATACTAAAAAGGGTATACATTATTAAATATAGATTTCAATTTTAAAAATTTTGATTATAAGTTTATTTTACCTATTTTATAAATAAATAATGAATGCTCTAAAACATAGAATATATTTTAATTTTTTAAAATCATTTATTTAGGAGTATGACTCACTTCCATATAAAAATGTGTATTATTATATTAAAGTTAGAAAAGTACATTATAAAATAATAAAAAACTATCCTATTTGGTAAAATCTATGGAATAAAACCATTAGATGGTTTACAATTATGGTTATTTTATTAAATAGAGTCCAAAACCCTTGTTTTAGAAATAATAATGAATTCCCCAATCAATTACTATACTAACCCACAAAGCTCCAATTTTTCATCACTAAAAACCATTGGAGAACATTTTTACTTTCAACTATCTTCCATATAGTCCTCCAAATGTTCCTAATATCTTAATAATCTCCTACCATGTATTTAGAGTCACTCTCTCAATGTAAGGGATCCTCTTATTCTCCACTTTATTAATGTTTATTTAATATATTATGCCTTCTATTTTTAAATTCCTAATGTTAGAATATGTGTTTCCATATTCCTATTACCACCCATTTTATTTCAATTTTATGATAGACACATTTTTATATCATAAATATAGTTTACTAGTTTTTATTTCATGCCATTATGCTTCCAAAATTATACCATGAATTTATTTCCAAAAACAATTGGGTAGTGAATATCATACCCATATCATATCAAGGGAATTCAACATTATAAAATTATAATTATTTTATATTAAAATTAAATTTATGTATTCCATAATCCTTTATCTTAATGTAAAATATTATAATGAATTAATCCATGTTATATTATATATATGGATCACATAATAATGAGAATGAAATGAATGTGAAGGGTGTGCCCAGAATTACATAAAACTCTAATGAATTAGGAAACGTTTATTTTTCTGATACGTCATGTTTGAACATAGATTAAACCAATTTAAATTATATTACAAATTTAAACTATATATCCTAATCATTATCCATGTCTTATGTTTATAAGGCACTTTTTTCCATATTTTCAAAGTTGTCTTTAGGTTAATCATGCAATATCATGTCTTAGGTTATTTTGTTATAAAATTAATTCCACAGTACAAAATAATTATAAATCATATAAATTTATTATATTTATTTTTATGTAATTAATTAAGAATTGGCTTATAATAAATAGTAGGTTTGTTATAGAATTCATCTAAATTTCATTTTCATTGAAATAGAATTATATATTATGAATATATATTTATTTAATTTGTGTATAGATCCCTATAATGAAATTTTAAATCATTAATTATTTTATTATAATGATATTTATTGTTTTTTATAATTTTATTTTTTCAACAGGTATACAATTCGAATGATTACATCGTGGTAAGGGATCATTTTAGAATCTAATAAATATTTGAGATTGTTTATGTTTAAATATCCATAAGGTAATTATTTTATATTATATCTTAAAATTAATATATATTCTTATAATATATCCATTAATGATATTTTTCAGTAATAATACCATTATTCCCCAAATTGTTACTGAATTTTAGTAAGAAAATGATTTTAAAAATATCCGACATTATTTATTTTTTCATTTAAAAAAGTATATTAATAAAAACCCATGTTTAAAAAAAATTAAAATGTTTTATTAACCTTTTCAAAATAATTCATTAATTTTTTAAAAAAAATTGAAAGGATATTCTTGTCATTTTCAAAAAAAAATTCTATTTTTATTTTAATGAAAATGTTGAAGGAAAAATTTCATTAACGTGTATAGAATGTATGATATTTCCTACAATTTTTACCACGAATTTTTTTAATGAAAATATTTTTATGTTTTCAAAAAAAAATCAACATTTTATTTGAACATTCTTTTAAAAAATGTTACTTTCAAAATGAAATGATTATTGTATTCTAGAATATTTTTAATGAAACTTCATTAATTAATGACATCAGCCCATTTATGTATTTTGAATCCAATATATATTTCTTGTATTGATATCAAACATATTCTTTCTTGGGATGTTTTATGATTTATTTGATTATGGGTGTTCTATGTTGATACCATTCATCATATCATGTTACAATGTTTATAAGTATGTTATTTTTATTTAGGTATGTATAAACATTTTATAAGTTAGTTTTCAATATTAATGTTTATAACATTAATTTAATTCTATAAATGATTAATATATATCATACAAATGAAAACTATGAATTTCATAGAAAAGAAAGATAATAAAATAATTAAATAAACACATTAAATAGTAAAAATAAAGAAATAATAATAATGAATGGGAGGTGATATGTTATAAAAGTATCTTCTAATATATTTTGAATATAAATATGCTTCAGATATAAATTAATAACATATATTTATAAATTATACATAAGGTTTAAAAATATTCATATAAAAATTTAATGGATTATTCAAAAAAAAAATTATTCATGCTGAAGGTGGGAAAAGATGCTCTTTCCTTATATGTTAATAAAAATTACATCCATAACTTTTTTTTTCATATCTTATAAAGAGACCCTTTTAGAAAAATCCATATATATTTCACTTATATTTTTATAAAAATTAATATATTTTTAAATTAAATTTAAAAAATTTAAGAAAATAGTGAAATTGTTTTTGAAATTTTCTTAGAAAAAATAGACATTAAAGAGAAATATTTTCCAATGGAGACTTAAAAAGAATCAACCAAAAAAATAATGAGATTGTGAGATAATCCCTTAGCACTATAGTAACATTTTCATAATAGAACCCATGAAATAAACAACCATATATAGATATATAAATACCCCTAAAATTCTTATGAATTATCATACAAGATAATTGTTGGGAATTATTTGAACTACACCTAATAAATGACTAGTAAATATGAAATGTGTAACACTGAAATAAAAGTGGGATAAAAATCCCTTAAAAAGATTATATCATTGAAGTGAGTGTTAATATAAGGAATCAATTATTATTATCCACTATAATTACACAAAAAACAAGTGAACATTTTATATAATATAACAAAAAATAATTTCACACATAATCGTAGCATCACATAATCAATGAAGTATATGTTTAACCCAATGAATGTAGATGAAGTAATAAATTCATTATCTCATGATGAATTCCCTAAAACATGTTCAAATATTATATATAATGGTCTTAAAAATATATTTAATTTATTCTAGAACCACCTTTTTATATATAAAATCATATGTAATCCTTTTATAACATCTAACCCCCCATTCATTAATAATATTTCATTATTTTCAATATAATGAATGTTAACTCTCTTATTTTCTCATGATTGTTTTTTCATTAAAGTCACTATTTTCATGTATAGGATATATATCAATAATTTATATAAATATATTAATGTTATAATTATAATATATATTCATTAGATACATTTTCATATAATTTGTATAATGTTGATCATTGAGAATTAATTTTGTCATTGTGGGGAGACGGTAAGTCATATTAATTCACGGGTGAGGACATCATTTATAAATAATTGAAATGGTAAGAAGGGGGGTGGTATATTTTTTTACATATTCCATATGATTTCATAACAATGATATATATCCATTATTTCCATCAATATATACATTCATGTAGAGTTATGATGAAAATGAATTACACTGCTATGTGGAGGAAGTAAGTCTTATGTATGCCTGAGATATATATATTTTTTCATAGTATAGAGAAGAGTTAGATAATGGGTTCCCAATAAATATAATAACATATAAATTTAATGATGATAATATATTTATTAATTTATAATTGGTATAAAATAATAAGAGGTAGTAAAAGTGGAAATAAAACTGAAAGAGTTAGTAAAGTTGATTTCCTTATCTTAGAGAACCCTCCTTTGGATCTTCTCTAAGGGACACTAGAGTTAGTCATTTTAGAATACTATAGTAACATCCTAACCCAAACCATTGGTTCTGATATAGTGTGTCTCTTGACCTCATGAATGCCTCCCAATATTCCATAGGCTATTTACTAGTAGTAGTGGTCACAAGTGGAAGCATGGGGAGACTATACCCTTATCAACATTCCATTAGACTGATATATAATAAATAAATATATAAATAAAATAAATAATTAGAATACATTCGTAAAACTATACATGAAATAAATGATATAATAAATAAAAAAACTATAATGTAAACTACCAGTAATGTATTTAAATAATAGAAGTAGTAGACATCATGCCTGAACAACATCGAATAATGAACACATCCTCCAACTCCACCATATTAACTATCCCCCATAGGGTCCTTTTCCCTTCACTGAAAATCTGGTCAAGAAGCCTAGAAGAGAATGTAAATACCATAGTAGGATGTGAGTACAAGACTTAGTAGGAAACCAAAAATGGATCTTAATATTTTTTCATAAAATTTACATGTTTATTCAATGAATATAAACAATTTAAAAATTAAAAATAATATATCAAAACAGTACCACATACATGTCATATCCTCAGGGACATCCTCTACTTAACTCGGCACCATCGTAGTAGAATCATATCTACTTTGGATCTAATGTCGAATGGAGAATTTTTAAAAATCCTTTCACATACCCTATATAAAATAGCCAAAAAATCATGTATTGTACATTCTCTCTAGTAGGGATAGCCTATGTACATACAGAAAATGTAAAGAATATGCTTTTTGATGGATTGTACATTATAATGATTCATATATTAGATATAAACCATTGTCAAAAGTATATCTATCAGAGGATATCCCCTAAGTATGTGAAATATACCACCTTCTATATTACATCCTACCTATTTATTATATAACATTTCATTACATGGTACATTCAATAGATCATTTAATGTTTAGTTTCTTAAAAAAGATACATAATATTTGTAAAATAAACAATTATTATAATCTACTAAAAAATTTATTCATAGGTTAATATTATATACATTAGATAAATCTTATAACATTGTGGAATAATTCAATGAAAATAGGTGAGTATGAGTCCTAGTAATGGAATGAGAAAGGGAAATAGTTTACATGTGATCTTGAGGAATATCAATTTGAACCCGAGGAATTTCATTATAGAATGAGAAAGGGAACATGGGGAATATCATAAAAAGAATAGGAATCATAATATAGATACATGGATAAAACATTTAACTGAGGAATTCATTAGCATATCACCATGTTCTGTAACCTATGTGTCATAAATGAAAATTACCAGGGATATACATTAAGGTATCATAAAACATGTCATCACTTGAGATTAAATTCATTAACTAATGAATTGGAGAACTATAAAGCAGATACCTACATATTTCATAATTAATTTGATCCAAATATATCATAATAAATAATTTTATTAATAACTTATGGTGAATAAATAATGGGTGTTTTATGAAAATCATGGTGTACAAATGTGCTTAAAAACTTGATAATTACATCATTTTTAGAAAATGAAATGGGAAAGTGGGTTTATTCTGTGTAAATAGAAAAGTAAAATTAATAATAATTACCCATAATTTAATAATAATAGACTATAAAATGGTATAGGTATCTACATAATGATAATAAATAAGTATATCTTATGGAGAAGTAAGAAATTTTTAGATGAAACTTATGCAGTATAAGAGTTATAATCCATGATTTTGGAAAATTGTAAAATGAGAGGGGATAGGGGTAACCCTTCGATAAGTCGTTATTTGGAATTATATATATATTTTAAATATTTATAAAAGATAGTGACCATAATATTTATAAGACATATACAAAAAGAGGTTCTTGAATTAATGATAAAGGATGAACAATTTGCTTACATTGAAGAGTTACTCCTAATTCATGAGGAATGGAACCTTGGGGGCCTAAGGAAACCATAAAAGTACTACATGGGAGGGAATAAAACCATAAATTCAAGGATAATGGATTTTTAGTGAATATAAAAAAAATCATTGGTCGGTTTTTATAAAAAAATAGAGATTTATTTATAATTTCCAAATATAGGCCTTGAAAATCTATATTGTGGAAAATGAAAACCCATTGGCATTACCAATGTTTTTACCCATGGTTTTTAAAATTTGTGTTCTATATTATTTTATTTCAATACACAATATCTGAAAAAAAAATTATTACTTACTATTATAAATAAAATCATAGTTGACACAAGTTAATGATTCTAAAATCAAGGTTTAAATTTTCGACTTTGGAAATAAATGTATAGGTTAGAAATTTTATTAAATATTATTAAAATATTTGATATTAATAAAAAACACATTCTGATTAATATATTGAGGATAATTAATTTTTAAATCATTATTAAATAATTGTGATGTAATTAAAAATATAAAAAAACCCAAACTATATTTTTACTATTCACAAAAAATAAAATAGTATCAAAATAATCATAAATTATACCATACCTAATTTTAATATGATTATTTTTAAAATAATGTTTATTTTGTATAAATTATTATCTTAATATAATAATTTTATCATTCAAATAAAAAGTAATTTTTATAAAGAACAGTGGGCTTTAATGCATAGCTAAATATCTGGAAATTAAAATTAATTAAGGACATAATACAATTATTTTATAATATATATCTATGTAAAAATGCTGATAAAATAATATGTAATTAAAATATTATTTATGATACAATATTTCTTTCAAATAATATATTATTTTTTGAAAATTACGATTTCTTTCTAAAAAATTAATTTATTAAATTTTGACTCAATTAAATATATTTTTTAATAAGATAAACAATTCAAAAAATAAATTGGTGGAATAAAAATATTATTTATACTTAAGAATTAAATTATATGTAACTATGTTTTAGACACTTAAAACCTTGTAATATCAGCCAATGACCTAAGGTAAATGTGTTTGGTTATAAGAGATTTATTAGAAGACTATAATTACATCGAATAAGTGGTAATTTCAACTAACATGAACTTTACATAGGTGTTTTAATTATAAATTCACTTTTTTAATCTCATCTTGGTATTAGTAAAGGTAAAACCCTAATTATGCTACCTCCCCCATATATAGACCAATGGGCCCCATACAACATGAATCTACTAGTTGATGCTATCTCTTAACCTTTTTGAATTAATTATCTTTTTTGATTTCTATTTATAAACTCCCATTATAAAATTTAAATTTTTACTTAAATTATAGTATCCAATGACCATAATTACCAATGATAATATTTACCAACAATCATACTAACCAATAATCATATTTGACCAATGGTCATACAAAGTTCAAAACCTGATGGACATATTTATTTTCTATACTCTATAAATACCACTAAATTTTTAAATATATATTGTTTTTTTGTGTTTAATATAATATACCTATCATTTTATATGAAAAAAGATAATTTAAAAAAATATTGGGTCGTTACATTCTTTCCCCTTAAAAAATTTCATCCTTGAAATTTCTTCTTATTCTATCAGTTGGGAAAATCTGTGTGTTATTTTGCATCATTATTTCCCCATGATTTCATTTTCATTCTTCATATTTAATTTTCATCAACAAAAATTTTAAAATGTGGGTAGTCTTGTGGCATAGAACCTTGTATTTATGGTCTATGATCTCCACTGGCTACACCTAGTAAAAGATGACATGTTACTTTTCTACCAGATTATGATTCAATCCATGTGGGGGATTAAGAATGTAATTTTTAGGAGATATTCATGGAATAAACAATGAAATTGAGTAATATTTTATGGATGTTCAAGCCAATAGACCACTTTCTATGTTTTTTATTATTTCAATGGGGCCAACATACTATGGGATAAGCTTCAGTTTCTCCCCAATCCAAATGACTCTATTCAATGTTGACATTCAATGAAAATAATTTTCACCAACAATAAACTCCAAGCCTCATTTACAGTTGTAATTATATCAATTCTACCAATTCTAATAATACAATATTTGTTGTTGTATGGAATGCACATTTTCTATAATCTCTTGCACAATATTGGTCCCAATCAACTATCTCTCAAAATCTTCATCCCTGAAAGATGGAGTTATATGTCATTTACCATGTATAGATTCATATGATTCCAATTGAATATTAGAGTGGAAGATGTTATTAAATGAGGACTCAAATAATGAGAGATGATGATCCCATCCACATTTATATTCTATTTTTTATGCTCTCAGCATGTTCGCAGGTGTCTGAATAGTCTTAAAAGATTGGCCATCTATTTTGGGTGATAATATATACTAAAATTCAGTATAGTTCTCAGATTAGGTTGGATACTTCACTAAAATATAGATGAAAATCATGGAAAATGATAAAAAAAAATTATAATTTAGTGCCTCATGAATCATCACCACTTTATATATTTATATTTTGGAATGTTAATCAAGAGATAAATCTTCTCAAATAGTGAGAAATGGGATGTATTGCTATTTTTGTGCACTATAACCCATAATGTGTAGTTCCTTTGTATATTCATTGGAGACTAGAGACAAAGGCCATAGTGATATTTTCCCACATTTATGTTTGTATGTGTAGTGGTTTCAATACACCTATTAGAAGATGTCACTGCACATTCTCTTATTAACATACCAAGAACCTTATAGTGTAGTTGATAATATCTCTTTTAATATTATTCCACAAATAATGATCATTAAGGTCCCTATACATTTTAGTGATTATAGGTTGTATAGAGCATGTATAAATATTATATTTATCCATTAGTTTTTTATTTTCCATTAGGATATATGTGTCACATAGACTTCTATGAAATTTAGATTTACCTTATTAATCAATATTGAAAATAGTAATATTCCCATTCTTCACATCATCTATCAATATTTTTAACATATGTTCATCTATTTGAGCTTTTATAATCCAATCAAGTAATTATAATTGTGGAATCATTTGAGATGGATTTATGATTTCCTTACCCTCACAATTCTGATGCACTACCTTACTAGTTTCTTAATCAATGTATCTCCTCAAATTATTATCATCCACAATAAAACATTGTCATTTCTACTTAATTCCTCATAGAAAATGTTTTCACATCCAAGATGAAAATGAATTGAAAAATCAAAGTCGTTAAGATGATCCAACCATATAATTTTTCTCATGATCAATTCATTTTGTGTTAATATAAACTGTAAATTATTGGAATTCTACATATATGTCACATTTCTTATTAGAAAGACAGTGCCTCTATATGTAATGGCCTGGACCTCTCCGGCCCATTCCATTGTGAAAAAGAAGTTCACGATGTGTTCTGGAGGGTAAATTTGATTTTTCCCACAATTTTCAGAATTTTGAAACTACATGTCGTGTAGTGTGAGTATACGTTGTGTACCCCCTCTCTGGGTATACCCTGTGTTGAAGATTGTGTCCTTACCGTGTGAAATAAATGAGTACAAGTTGTATGGCCGATACTACACACCGTGTAGTACCTCCCCGCATATGCGTTACCTTCAAACCGTTTGTTGACTAGTCAACAGCCATGTGCCGTGTTGGAGTCATGTCCTTGCCGTGTGAAATAAATGGGTACACGCCGTGTATCCCATACTACATGTCGTGTAGTACCTTCCCACATACGCATTACCCTCAAACCATGTGTTGAGAAGTCAACGGCCGTGTTACGCGTTGAAGGTCGTGTTGAAATCCGCGTGGTGACTGTGTGAAATGGCCGTGTACATGACATGTACTTATTTTTTTCTCGCATATAAATGGGGAAATTCAATTTTCTCCTCCCCATTCATTTGATCAGAGCTCTCCCAAGAGACTCAAAGGATCTTTTCTTCCAAAACTTCTTCGTCTGAGCTTCGATTTACAATTCGTCAGCGGCCAAGAGATCAGAACAATTAGGAAGAACTTCTGAGCTTGGATCTGTTGCATTCCCTTCGGCCTTTACTTTCCTGTTTCCACCTGGGGAGGATTTGTTGGGTTTTTCCAGAAGTGACAGATTCCAACGGACGTATCCTAAAGCTAATCCGGGGGATCGTAGTTATCTAAACCTGTTGATGTAGGGATCTTACCTTCGCCTCTCTAAATTTGTGCATTATGCGGGGCGGGTATCCTATTGTTTATGTGAAACACATTTTAACTGGTTTTATGAAGATAATAATTGGATTATATAATGGGGATGGGATGTTTTTGAATGCAGTTACATTAATTATATCTAGTGACATTATATTGTGAATTGAATAGGCTTATGATTACTAAAAATCATGGTCATTTGGGCCATTTCTTGCGCAATTAAATGCTTCTCTATCTTTCTAGACCGTTTATGGATGGAAACATTGTGGAATGTGGAAATCAGTTAATCATGTAATGTTGGCTGATTAAATGAAAATATGGAACCCTTTTCTGATCACCCCGGTTGAACAAAAGTACAATAATAAACATGTGGGTGTTGTTTAGGGTTTATTTATGTGAAGGGGGTTGTTTTATGGGTTGTTGTAGATCGTGTGAGAAGTGGGGATGTAGTTGTCTTGGTTATGGGTTTCTGTGAATGCTATGTTGGTAATGGGAAGCAGGGATGTGATAAATGGTGTCAAGGGATGATGATGTACGAGATTCAGTGTGTTTGTGGTTATGGTGGTTAGCAGTGGTGCTGCAGGGATGGGTTTGAACATGAATGAACTGTGTGTTGTGAATAATAAATGAAAGTATAAGAGTTAATGAATGTTGGGTCATGGTAATGGAATGGGAATAATTATCAATGAGGTTGGTTGGTTAATAAGAAGGACTAGTTTTTATTTCTTGTGTTTTCCTAACTTGATTTTTGAATGGAAAGGATATGTTTTATGAACAATTGATTTGGTTGGTTAATGGATATTTTCCCAATAGTTAAGGAACTAATAAACTAATTCTGTTGAAAACATGAAAACCTAAATGGGTCTGGGGTTGTTTTTTGTATGCATGGTTCGTGGTAGAAGTGCCGAGGCACGTGCTCAGTTTCTCTTTTTAGAATCCATAGGTTGGGCTGTGTTGTTGGTATACATATATATCGGTATCTTGTGTTTTGTCGCACCCCACCCATGCTGAGCACTTAGTGCCGACCACTCCCATTACATGGGAGAGGGTATTTTAACTTAGTTACTAGCTTTTTCTTGTTCCTTCATCCATAGGATGGGATGTCTTGAGGTGACCTTACATATAAAACCCTTCATATAGGTTTCGATTGGGGTGGTTTTGCCCACGACACATTGGTCATGTTTACTTTTTCCCATGAACCTTCGGGATGAGGCCCAGGTGTGTGCTGGCGGGATATGTGGTTGTGAGGCCCATGTGTGTGTGGGCGGGATAGGTGGTAGTGAGGCCCAGGTGTGTACGTTCATGATACGTGGTTGTGAGGCCCATTTGTGTATGGGCGGGATGTGTGGTTCTTGAGGACCAGGTGTGTGTAGCCGGGAAAAGTGTGCTAGCGTCAGGACGTTCGCTGTTAGGAAGAGCAGGTATCTAGTGGGAAATAGTGCGGGGTTCCCAATACTCTAGTTCTTATATACTACTACTACCAGTTTCTATGTGTTTTGGTGAGCGTCGCTGGTGGGGTTGGGTGGATAGAATTACTTGGAAGGATTTGTTTTCTTTTGTAGTTTTCACGGGACATTAGGATGTCTCCCCACTTGTGCAGGAGAGCTTTAGGCTTCCCTAATAAGTATACTTGTATGCTCACCCTATGTTTATTTTCATGTTCCCAGGAGGACTACGGGGGTCCTACAGGACCCTACTAGTCGGGACAGTTGGAGTTGTTGCAGTTTTCTATACTATTGTTTCCTTTGTCATTGTACCTTTTATCTTATTGTACTCAAAATTTGATTTAGAATTGTTTAAACATGCATGTGGGATTGGTTTGGGTTTATTTCCATTTACTAGTTCTTTTTATTTTGGTGTCTGACTCATACTATTTTCCGATCCTATATATGTTAAAAGGGTAACGCCTCCCATATTTGTGAAGACTCATACCCTTGGTTCTTGTCGACACTCTGAGCCCTACAAGAGGTGGGACTTAGGGGTCATTATCACCCTTTCACCATTGCCATATTAGGAGGGGCATCTTTGGTGGGAGGGGGTCATAACAAAATGGAATCAAAGGGATGGTTGATAGATATGATGGAGTTTGGAGTTAGGCACAATGTGGATTGCATGGGATGGTAGGGAAATAGTGTTGGCTGATCTAGGTGTGTGACGTAGGCCACGGAAGACTGGTTATGACATGAGATTTTAGGGCCCCCAGTGATCCGATGGAAGGACACTGAGCCTACCAAACAAACCAAAATAGACTACATTGATTACAGGGTAGAGACCCTAGGGAAGGTACATGCATCATCATGATTGTGTTTTTCCTAATTCGGGGGTTCTGGGAATGAAATTGAATAAATTGATAAAATGCAACCTTGGGAAAATTTCTTACTATTTGGGATTAGGCGATCATTGTTTACCCTACAGCTATGGCACCTGGATGACGTCCCCGGGTGACTCAGACGGCCGAGGCCCGGTAGATTCAAGTGTTTGATCAGTTAAGGATTGATTGAGAAGAGGAAGATAGTCAGTGGCAGAAGACACTCAGTTACATCCAGTGACAATCCCTCAAGAAGTACGAGGGTAGTACATTAGACATGGAGACACAGGGGTGGCTTGAGTATCTAGGGATCACTTTTACATGATCTGTGCTCTGAGGGAGTACTAGGTTTCCCTAACAGTTAGTCATCTGAGAGGTGTTGCGTGACAATGTTGGACGCTCTACCTCAGAGAGAGGACATAGACAGAGGTTTGGTGGGATGACTTTGAGATGGAATTCCTAGAGGAATTCATTTCATCCATGATCAAGGCAGAGAAGTGGCAAGAGTTACTCTCCCTAAATTAGGGGAGTATGTCAGTATGAGAGTTGTGGATCAAGATCAAGGATCTCCTACTCTTTGCTCCAGGTCTCTTTCTAGATGAGGAGTCTTAGGCGAGATGTTTGGAGGAGGCACTTCGTCCTTCGCATCAGTATGTTATCACCCCCTTCACCCTTCCAACATACTTGGTAGTGCAGAAGAAGGAAGAGGTTGTAGAGAGTATGCACTAGCAAGGAGATTCACCCCGTGAGGGGATCTAGCCGGTTTCATCGAAGGGGAAGGTATTCAGCAGTAGGTGTCCTGCAACGGGACCATACAGGTTCAGACCAGTAGGGAGTAGGCCCCAGTAGTTCCAGTTCAGATCATCGGGTCCGTGTCCCTTATTCAAGATCCGAAGACCAAAGTGTTTCTCTTGTGGTGGATTTGGGAACATTCAGAGTCGGTGCCTGACCCGAGCATAGTATGGTGGAGGTGGGAAGGTTCAGCACCAGCCTCAATAGTACCATTTTCCGGCGAGACCCTTCCAATAGTAGCAGGATCCTACTCCTCTGAGGGAATACTTTGTAGGAGGAGGCCGACCTCAGGGTTCTCCTCAGGGACCTCAACCAGGGCATGGTCAAGGAGGTGGTTGACATTAGTGAGGTAGAGGAGCTGGACGTGGACAGTTGCATGCAACAGAGTTGGTAGCTCCGGCAGAACCAGAGGTGGTGTGAGGTACAATTTGTTTGTTCAGTACTATCGTTTATGATTTGTTTGATTCAAGAGCTTTTCACTCCATTGTTGGACCAGATCTAGACCATTCTTTTGGTCTATACGTAGAGAGAATTTCCTTTCCCTTGGTGCTGAGTACACTAGTTGGAGTCCATGCCCTCGTATCATGTATTTTCTAGGGATGTGGGCAGAATTTGGGACTGCATTGATCTAGTGGGGACCTTATTTTTCTACAGATGCAGCCAAACAAAGTCATCCTTGGTATCAACTTGTTGTTTTCTGTTAGTGTTGTTATTTAGTGCTTCTGAAGAAGGGTCATGTTCACCAAAGTGGATGGGAATTGTGTATCTTTTGTTGGAGATAGGAGATATTAGGTGGGAAGCCGGCATGTGAAGTCTCTCCTTTCCTTTCTAGGTGGTTTATAAGTGTTTTAAGATGATATAGAGATGATGGATGTCCTAGATGTTGTTGGTGAGTTCCTTGATGTTTATCCCGAGGAGTTTGTGACTCTACCCCCCTGACGCGACGTTGAGATTGGTATAGACTTACAGCCTGGTGCCCATCCGATTCCGATGGCCACATATCAGATGGCACCATTAGAGTTGCAGGAGTTGCAGATTTAGATTGATGATCTGATGGAGAAGGGTTTTGTTCGAACTAGCATGTCACCATGGGGTGCTCCAGTTTTTTTCACGAATAAGGAAGATGGTGGTCTCAGGCTATGCATAGAATACTAAAGGTTGAATCAGGTAACGGTCAAGAACTGTTACCCCCTTCCAAGGATATATGATATTTTCAACCAGCTGAGGGGAGAAGGTTGGTTTTCCAAGATTGATCTACGATTTGGATATCATCAGCTAAGGGTGAAGGACAATGATATCTCGAAGATGACTTTCAGGTGCAGTTATGGGCACTTTGAGATTATAGTGATGCCGTTGGGAGTTACAAATGCACCGGATGTGTTAATGGGACTTATGAACATTGTCTTTCGAGAGTTTCTAGACCGTCTCATCATTGTTTTTATCGATGATATGCTGATCTACTCAAGATCAGAGGAGGAGCACATAGAACATCCCAGGGAAGTCTTGGACGTCCTTCGACACCACCAACTTTATGTAAAATTGTTGAAGTATAAGTTCCTAATGAAAGAAGTACACTTCATTGGGCACGTGGTGTCTTTGCATGGAGTTCCAGTGGACCTGTCGAAGTTAGAGGAATTTTTTTCTTGGGAAGTACCCAAGAGTGTGGCAGAAGTTTGTAATTTCCTAGGGCTGGCGGGTTATTATCGGAGGTTCATTTCAGACTTCTCTCGAGTTGCTGCTCCATTGACAGCTTTGACTAGGACGAACCAGGTCTTCCTATGGAGCGAGCAGTGTTATAAAGCTTTCAAGTACCTAATAGAGAAGTTGGTCAGTGCTCCAGTACTCAGGTTTCTAGAGTAAGGGTTGTTGTATGAGGTGTTTTGTTATGCTTCTGGCCTTGGTTTGTTGTGTGTGCTGATGAAGAAGAAGGGTTTGATATTTTATGGGTCTAGGACGTTTCACCATCATGAGCATAACTATACCACCCATGACCTAGAGCTTGCAACAATAGTGTTCGTACTGAAATTGTGTCGACATTACTTCTTTTGGGAGCACATTGTGTTCTTCTCAGATCACAAGAGCTTACGTAATAACTTCTCCCTGCGTGACATGAACTTGCAGCAGTAGAGATGGGTCGTGTTTCTCTAAGACTATGACTTCAAGATATCTTCCACTGAAGGTAAGGGCAACGTTGTGGATGATGCCCTGAGCCGGAAGTAGCATAAAGAAGTGGTTTGGGAATCTGCTGATGCTTGGAAAGCAATGGGAGAGATGGTTGCCTTGTACTTGGATGCAAGGGTAGAGGCTGTGTGATTCAGATGATGGTGTAGTCCCCCTTGTTGAAGTAGGTGGAAGAGTCTCAGTGGGGAGACTCTAAGGTGGAAGTAATGCGTGATTGTTTCGATCAGGGAAATGCTACAGAAGGATGGTCAGAGGTTAGCCGACATCAGATGCTTTTCCATGGAAGGTTGTTTGTTCCGAAGCCGATGCATGAGGGATTTCTCCATGAGTTCCATAGCTCGGACTTGGAGGTACATCCGAGTGTTTAGAAAATGTACCAAGGCCTGGGGGATCTGTTTTTGTGGCCCGGGGTGAAATGGGTAGTGGAAGAGTTTGTGGCTAATTGCCTAGTGTGTCGAAAAATAAAGGTTGTACACCATGTTCCCTGGGGTTTGTTGAATCCATTAGGTGTTCCCAGGAAGAAGTGGGATGACATCCCAATGGACTTCATCACAGGACTACCCAATGCTTAGGGTGGTTATGATGTTATCTGGGTAGTGGTGGATCGATTGACGAAGTCATCTCACTTATTATCAATAAAGGATTCAGGCCTGATGAGTACCTTAGCAAAGAGGTACGTAGATGAGGTGGTGCATTTTCATGGAGTTACAAAGGCTATCATCTCAGATCAGGATACTCGGTTTACCTCACGAGTCTAAAGGGGGTTACAACATGCTTTTGGAACCCAGCTATTCCTTAGCACTACTTTCCACCCCCAGACCTATGGGCAGACAGAGCAGACAATCCAGACATTGGAGGACATGCTGCGGGCATGTGTTCTAGATTTTAGAGGATCATGGGTGTGACACGTTCCTTTTGTAGAGTTTTCCTACAACAATATCTTCCACTCTACTATTGGCATGGCACCGTTTTAGGCTTTGTATGGAAGACCATGTCGTTCACCATATGTTGGGAAGAGGTTGGTGAGATAGGTGAACTTGGGCCAGAGGTAGTACAGATCACCACATAGAAAGTCTAGTTTGTGTGTGTGATGATGAAAGTAGCACATGACTGATAGAAGTCATATGCTGATCGTAGGAGGAGCCCTTTGGAGTTCGAGGTGGGATAGCATGTGTTATTGAAGGTTCCCCCTCAAAGGGGGAAATAGTGGTTTGGGAAGGGGAGTAAGCTCTCCCCTAGGTTCATCAGACCTTTTGAGGTGCTGAGGAGAGTCGGTGAGGTGGAATATCAGTAATCCCTTCCACCTCTATTGTAGAAGGTTGATGACTTCTTCAACGTCTCCTAGCTTCCTCGGTAATTTCACGAAGAATCTCACATTATCAACTGGGGAGAGTTTGATATGGGAGATGACGTGACCATCAAGGAATGAAAAGTAAGAATCGTGGATCTTAAAGGGAAAGTTATCCATTGATGAACCATCACCTTGGTTTTTGTGTTGTGGAGGCATGGCAGCCTCGATGAGAGCACTTGGGAGCAGGAGGCTCAGATGTACAATCAATACCCAGAGTTGTTTTGACTTGTGTTTTTCATTGTTCTTCTGAGCATTGTTTTGATTTAATAGTCTGTAACATTGATATATGGAATTCTTGGCTTGTAGGTTGTGTGACTTTTGATTCCTTGTTCTCTAAAAGTGTGTAACATGTCCGGATGTGTGGGGAAAGGGAAAAAACTGATCCATAATCAAGAAGAATTAATACAGATGTGATTGAACCCATGTGGGTGAGTCAGTGTCGCCTAAAGTGGATAATATTTCGACATGGGAGAAGGAATCCCCCAAGCCATGTGTTCGTGCAGTGTGTTGGTTGTGAGGTGTTGGGGGGCAGTGCAAGTTGAAAATTCCTAATTTATGAAAGACGGAAGACCCAATTCTTAATCGAGACGCACTAATGAGGATGCATTTAAACCCGTGCAAGAGAGTCATTGACACCTAATGAAAATAATATCTCGACATAGGAGAATGAATTCCTAACAAATATGATTAGGGTTGTTGGATGGGTTCTTGTTATAACGAGAGCCTTAAGAGGTATCTTATTGGGTTCCTCTGGGTTGGATTTTGAATTCTCAAGGACAAGAATGTTTTAAGAGGTATCTGATGTAATGGCCCAGACCTCTCCAGCCCATTCCTTTTTCATAAACATGGTCACGAAGTGTTCTAGTGTGTAAAATGGACTTTTCCCACACATTTTAAAATTTTGAAACTACACGCCATGTAGTTTTAGTACATTCCATGTACCCCCTTGCCGGGTATAACCCGTGTTGATGGTCGTGTCCTTGCCGTGTGAAATAAATTAGTACACACTGTGTAACCATAATACACTTCATGTATTCCCTCCACTCGTATGAGATACCTTCAAACAGTGTGTCGACCAGTCAACAGCTTTGTGCCATGTTGGAGCTGTGTCCTTTCCATGTGAAATAAATGGGTACACACCATGTAGTCCCTCCTCGCGTATGCATTACCCTCAAACTATGTGTTGTCCAGTCATCGGCCGCGTTCCTCATTGAAGATAGTGTAGGAAGCCATGTGGTGACCATGTGAAATGGCCGAGTACACGCCGTGTACTAGCAAGTACATGCCATGTACTTTTGTATTTCTCGCCTATAAAAGGGGGAACTCACTACTCTCCCCCCCCCCCCCATTCCATTGAGCAGAGCTCTTCTAAGAGACTCGAAGTCTCTTTTCATCAATTAATTCTTCGTCTGAGCTCCGATTTATGATCTGTCAGCAGCAACGGGATCGTAACAACAAGATAGAACTTCTGAGCTTGGATCTATTACTTTCCCTTCACCATTTCCATTCCAGTTTCCACCAGAAAAAGTTTTTCCTGGTTTTTCCAGAAGCGAAGGATACCGACAAACGTCTCCTAAAGCTGATCCAAGGGAGCGTTGTTATTAGAACCTGTTGATTTAGGGATCTTCCAGTCCACTCTCTAAATTTATGCATCATGTGGGGTTGGGGTCCTCTTGTTTACGTGAAACACATTTGAACCAGACTAATGAAGATAATAAATGGCTTATATATTGGGGATGGAAAGTTTGTGAATGCAGTTACATTATTTCTATCCTGTGACATTATGTTACGAATGGAATAGGCTTAGGCCTACAGAAAATCATAGTCTTAGGGGCCTTTTATTGCGTAGTTAAATTTTTCCCTATCATTTTAGACCGTTTATGGATGGAAAATTTGTGTAATGTGGTAATTGGTTATTCACATAAAGTTGGATGATTAAATGAAAATATAGAACCCTTGTTTGATCACCCCAATTGAACAAAACTATAATAATAAACATGTGGGTGCTGTTTAGGGTTTATTTATGTGAAGGGGATTGTTTTGTGGGTTGTTTTGGATCAGGTGAGTAGCGGGGCTGCAGTTGGCTTGGTTCTGGGTTAGTGTGAATGCTATGTTGGTGATGGGCAGCGGGGCTATGATAAATGGTATCAAGGGATGATGATGTACGAGTTTCGGTGTGTTTGTGGTTATGGTGGTTGGCAGCGAGGCTGGAGGGATGGGTTTGAATGTGAATGAACTGTGGGTTGTGAATAATTAATGAAAGTATAAGATTAAATGAATGGTGGGTTATGGTAATGGATCGGTAATAATAATCAATGAGGTTGGTTGGAAAATAAGAAAGACTTGTTTGTATTTCTTGTGTTTTACTAACGAGATTTGTAAATGGCAGGGATATTTATTATGAACGATTGATGTGGTTGGTTAATGGATACATGCCCATTAGTTAAGTAACTAATAAACTAATTCTATTGAAAACATGAAAACCTAAATGGGGTTGCAGTTGTTTTTTGTATTCTTGCTTCATGGTAGTAGTGTCGAGGCACGTGCTCAGTTTCCCTATTTATAATCCATATTTTGTGATGTGTGGTTGGTATACATATATATTTGTATCTTGTGTTTTGTCACACCCCACCCATGTTGAGCACTTAGTGCCGAAAACTCCCATTTCATGGGAGAGGGTGTTTTACCTTAGTTACTAGCTCTTTCCTGCTCTTTCTTCCATATGCTGTGATGGATTGAGGTGACCTTACAACTAAGACCCTTCTTGTAGGTTTCAATTGGGATGGTTAAGCCCAAGACTCTTCGTGCAGGTTTAATTTTTCCCAAAAACCATTGGGATGAGGCCCAAGTGTGTGCGAGCAAGATATGTGGTTGTGAGGCCCAGGTGTGTGTAGGCGGGATAGGTGGTAGTGAGGCCCATGTGTGTGCGGGCAGGATACGTGGTTGTGAGGCCTAGGTGTGTGCGGGCAGGATGTGTGGTTCATGATGCGCAAGTGTGTGTGGGTGGGAAGAGTGTGGTTGCGTCCGGATGTTCGCTGTTAGGAATAGCAGCTAACAAGTGGAAAATGGGGTGTGGTACCCAATACTCTTGTTCTTATATAATACTACTACATGTTGTTCTGTGTTTTGGTGAGCGTGGCTGGTGAGGTTGGGTGGATTGTATTCCTTATTAGGTTTTGGTTTCTTATATTGTTTTAACGGGACACTAGGATGTCTCCCCACTTGTGCACGAGAGCATAGGACTCCCTACTGAGTATAATTGTATTCTCACCCTATATTTATTTCATGTTTCCAGGAGGACTACCAGGGCCTTGCGGGACCCTACTAGTTGGGACAGTTGGAGTTTTTCCAGTTTTATGTACTCTTGTTTCATTTGGTATTGTACCTTTGAGCTTCTTGTAATTGTACATTGATTTAGAATTGTTTAAACATGCATGTGGGATTGGTTTTGATTTATTTCCATTTACATGTTCTTTTTCTTCTGGTGTTTGACTCAGCATATTTCCTGATCCTAAATAAATAAAAAGGGTAATGCCTCCCATATTCGTGAAAACTCATACCCTTGGTGCCAGTCGCCACTCCGGGGCCTACTGGAGGCGGAACTCAGGGGTCATTATCTATCATTCACCATTCACAGCTCAAGAGGGGCATCTTTGGTGGGAGGGTATCGTGACACTATACCTATATAGAAAAACTAAATATTTCTAGCTCTAGGTCAAGATTACGATATTTCTTCTCATGAGGCTTTAAATAAAATGATTCATAACCATTCTATTTTTCTTTTTTCATGAGGACTCCCCAATGATAATTCAGAGATGCATAAATATAAATAAATAATCCATATCTGATATATAGTAGAGTTGACACTTGTGAAGGAACCATTCTATTCTCTATTTATTTGAAAATTTATTCACAATCCATTTATCAAGATGAATTTATCCACTTTCGGAGTTCAAGTTTTTAGTTAATTATAAATTCAAGAACATGTTTTCATAATTATCCAATAATATTATTCAAAACTAAGGAAAGTATCAGTTTGAGTTATTATTCTAGGATGAGGCCACAACTCCACAACCATTTTCCTATTAGGGTCAACTAAGACTCATTCATTGGAGTGAATGTTCACCAATAAAATTAGATGTTCTAACAAAAATTCTCATTTGATGAATTTTACAATAGATTATCATTCTTTTTCATTTTCATTATAACCATTATATGATCCTCATACTCCTCCGGAAATTTAGAATACAATGGAATAACATAAAAAAAAACTACTGTTAATTTACCAAGGTATTCCTTACAGTATATATTCATAAAATCCATTAATATTGGTGGGACATTAGTAAAGATGAATGGCATAACAAAAATATCATACTGACTATATATTGATTGAACGGTAGTCTATGTAATATCTTTTTTATTCACCCTCAATTGATGATAACTATACCAGAGATTTATCTTGTACATGAATTAATTCCCACAAATCATCTAAAATATATCATCAATCCATGTGATATGGTACCTTTTCTTCACTATGATATGGTTAAGTTCTCTATAATCAATTCATAACCACATTGATCCATCCTTTCTATTTAAAAATATAACATGATCTCCCCAAGGATTAACACATTTTTGGATAAACACCTTCTCTAAAAGGCCATGATATTGTTTTTTTAATTCCATTAGATACACATTTTCCATTCTATATAGGGTTCTGGACATCGTCTTGGATCCAGGTATGAGTTCAATGGAGATTCCTACCTCTCTTTTTGGGGGAGGTATATGTTACTCCTCAGAAAACATGTCTACATATTCTTGAATGATAGAGATATTTTATATTCTTATACTTCTATTTCCTTCTTCCTCTTCATCAATAATCTCCACAAAGAAGGCTATGAGAGGTTCTTCTCAATATTGCTTAGGTCTAAATATCACTCCATTGAAAATGAATATAGTTTATCTATTTATGATGACTATGATTTACTGGTTTTACGAGTATATCATACAATTATACATTGAGATCAATTCCATCCCTCATATTGTATTAAATTCTCCCATGGGAATTACTAATTGATTTTCAATGAGATTGTGCCCCCCAAACTCCATACTAGTGTTTCTATGCACTATTGATGCTAGTATAATTTATCAAGTAGTCTCAAATGACAACCCTGAATCTAGGATCAGTTGTATTTATTCTGTATTCTTTGAAAACATTGATAAAATAAAGGAATGCATAGAACCAGAATCAAATAATTTACTCCATAGATTTAAAAGTACTATTTGAGTACCTACCGAAACATCATTTAGATATTCGACTTCAACATTCTTGATATAAAATATCCTAATATTTTCCCTTGACCTATGATGTGGTTTATGGTGATTTCCCTCATTATTTTAGGATTTGGAGAGTGAATAGAAATGTTCTGAATCTATCAACACTTGAAGCATTGGACTTCATCGGGGGGTTGCACAATCATCCCATTTTCATTAGTGTTGAGAAGTTGATGATTCAACTCACCATGGTATATTCGAGAAATATGGAAATCTCTTCTACACTTGTAACATTTTTCAATACCGAGCAAGTAGTACCAAAAAATATTATTCCCCTATTTATTAAATAATAGAAGTTGCAATTTCGTTCCCACTAATTCTTGAACAATATTCCCCACAGAGTTTAAATCCATAAAAATTTACTTTACCCTCGACTTATGTGACTAATTCATTTATCTAAAAACTAATTCAGCCTTCATAGCTATACACATTATCTCTTCATAGTTATCATAGAAACAATTTAATAATCTCATCTAGAAATGGGATCTATGTTCACTAAATAAAATATCAACGTTTCAATTAAAATCCATAAAAAGATATAGGCATATCAAGAAAGTCTTATAATTCTTATCGCTTAGATTCCAACATATTTATTTTACTTCTACAACAGATATAATAATTGATTATCCTTTTTTATTCTTATCGAAAAGTGGAAATATTTTTTTTCGATAGATTCCCCTAAAATCTTCCCACTTAATATAATTAATCTCCCAACATGGATAAGTGTTTGTAATTAGTGTACATCAGTGATCATATATTCCTTCAATGTGGTGTACTGTTAGAGAGACATTATCATTATCTATTTTTAAGTGTAGAGAAAGTATCATTTCTATAGATCATATATATTTTTATATAAAAAATGGGTTGGTAGATCAAATAAAAGAATTTTATTGTTGACAGATGATGTAATCAATGAAAATATATTTCATTTTATGAGAATTTGGTATCTCAGATTGATAAATTTTATTATTCATAACTCAACATAGGTGATTCGTCA
This sequence comes from Viscum album, assembly GCA_963277665.1. Taxonomy (NCBI): domain Eukaryota; kingdom Viridiplantae; phylum Streptophyta; class Magnoliopsida; order Santalales; family Viscaceae; genus Viscum; species Viscum album. The sequence goes on along the minus strand of OY728164.1, from coordinate 1,140,068,254 downwards.
TTCTCCTAGGGTTTTCTATTCCGGATTTTAGTAGAGGGACATTAGTGCAATGTCTGTTTCTCTAACAATTTATGGGGTTCTTCCTATGTCCCACCATTTTATAAAAGATGGTTGAAACTGGAAAAAAGCGATTCTTTTATGAATATTATAAGTATAAAGAATTTTTATTCCCAAAATAATCATAGAAATATATGTAATTATTTGACTAAAATTTCATTTTCTATATATAATTTGTAATGGTTCATATATAATGATTTTGATTAACCAATCAAATCCCCTAGGAGTGTAAAACTAGGAATACGGCCATCTCGATTGTTCTGCACTAGTTCCCATTCAAGTCAAGATCAAAGTTGTTCTTTTGGGTGTTTAAACTAGATACATCTATGCCAGAGTCACATCCACTTGTCCATATACATACATGGAATTATTTCCTTAAAACCCAATTTCTTAAAACTTTACTAAAATACTATTATGTTTTATTATATTTAATTTTTATTCTAGTGTTCCTCAGATGCTTTCAAATCATAATTTCCCTAAATAACTAAACTATAATTTGATACCAACTATTTCATACTAATTTTTTGTTATATAACATTTCATTATAGGGTACATACTAAGGATCTTTTCTAGTTTAGTTTCTTGATAAAATTGTACAAAATACATGAATCCATAAAACATTCCTCTAATCCAATTGAAAGGATTCTTCATAGGTTCATCTTAAGTAAATATACTACATCTTTTAACCTATGTAAATAAATCAAAGGAAAAGTGTAAGAATGAGGGCCACTAAGGGAATAATAAAGAGAGATTATTTATATGTGATCTTGAGGAATATTAATAAGAAAAAAAGGAATATCATTATGAAATGAGAAATATAACATGAGGAATTTCATAAAAATAATAGTAAAAATATCATGGAGATTTTTATATAAATCCTAGTTGAGTCATTTGGAAGCTTCTAGCCATATTTTGTCACCAAGGTTTTATAAATGAAAGTTAACATTTTTATTAAACAAGGTATCATGAATCATTTTATATATAGAGATTAACTTATTAGCTCTTTATTCTATAGGAATGGAACCTTAGGGCTTCCAGAAACCATATGAGGACTCATTTTTAGGAAAAAATATATGAACTTCATGGATTATGTATTGTGAGTGAATGAAAATTGATAAATGGGTGCGTATATTTTGAAAATGTGGGGGATTTGTTTAATAAATTCCAAATATAGGCCTTGTAAATATTCGTTTTTGAAAATGAAAAACCATTAGATTACACATGGATTCCCACTAGGTTTGAATATATAGGTAATATTTTTATTTATTTTAACTGAAAAGAATGAAATATGAATTTATATGACCTATTTTGACAAGGGAAACCAAATTTTATAAAAGGTAATGTTTTTAAAATAAATGTTTCCATTTTAGTCTTTGGAATGTCATTTATAAGCTTATAAATTGATTAAAATATATTAAACTACTTGATATTTTTAAAATAAAGTATGTTATCCTTGGATTGTGTTTAATTAATTATTAAGTCATTTTGAAATAATTATAGTTTCATTAAACATACAAAAAACACATACTGTATTTTTAAGAATCATGAAAATTAAATTATTTTTGAATGTTTTCATAAATTTACTATAACATAATTTCGATATGACGAAATAGAAAATCATGTTTATTTTATCATAATATCTGAAAATTATAAATTTTATATATAAAGATGTTATATATTTTAAAAATTCTTGGTTTTAATGAATAATAAAAGTTCATAAACGTAATAATTTTCACGGATATACTAATTTTTTAATAATATATATTTAAATTAGAGTTTTTTTAAAATAATATTTCATAAAAATAAATTTTATTCAAAAAACTATATATTTTTATAAAAAATGTTTTCTTTTTTTGAAAATTATGGTTTCTGTCTAAATAATAAATTTATTAAATTTCATCTCATATAAACAAATTTTTTATTAAGAAAATATATTATGAAAATGGATTTATTGGAGTAGAAATTATATTGATAAAAAGGAAATACAATTAATGTAACAAACACCATGAAACATAACCCTTTAGAACACCATGTAATGACCTAAGAGTAAGGTGTGTGATGATGATATATTAACAGGTTGAATATACTAGCATCGACTTAGGGGTAATATAAACTATCACGAATATCTACCATATGTTATTTAATTATAGCTTCAATTTTTACTGCTTAGCATGGGCTTGGTCATAGGTGAACCTCATTGATGTTACCTTTCTACAATGTTTTCAAACATGGGATTTAAATGGCATGACTCAACTATTAGAGGCCATTGTTTCTCAGATCTTCATTAATTATTATTTATATTTTATACATATAAATTTTTTTTTACCAAGATTAGAGTTTCCATTTTTCATATTCACCAACAATAATATTTGTCCAATGGTCAAATAATGGTCGAAAAATTGTGGTCACACTTCACTTTATTCACTATAAATAACAATTTATTATTATATTTATATGGTTATGTTGTGTTTGGTATAATATAACAAAAAATTTATCAGGAAATAAATATAATTTATAATAAACATGGGTAATTACAATATGGAATAACTGAAATGTAAATGTTGAACCAAAGTCTAGATTATTCCACTTAGAGATAGGTTCATGATTAGTCCTTTTCTAACAAGTCATCCCATCATGTGTTATATCTCACATGTAGACCAACAGACAATCATTCACACCAAACTACATTAGACATAAATATAAGATATAAAATAAATAAAATAAATTATAGATTAAAAATTACATCGAGTCATACAAAATCATAATATTAATCACAAAAAATCATAGGAAAACATTACAAGCGCAGGTTAAATGTTGCACACACACGCACAGACATGTATCAAAAAACAAAACATATACCATAGGAACCACTTTCTACACATGCATTCCAATAATCATGGAAATTACTTATAAATAAAATTATGCAATGTCAAGATATTAATTCACATAGGTTTTACACCATGTTGTACAAGATCACTAGAAATCATGCCTATAACCATATATGACATGTTTTAATGTTAAGGGATTATTATAAAATGTGACTCAATTATAGACAGAAATGGTGTACATATGAGATTAACAGCACAAGAGAATCCTTTTTTCTTTATCAAATTGTAATATGATTAAAATTTTTCTCATCAAGATTAGCCCAACGACACTAATGATGCATTGATCTGATCAATATCATAGAAGATGTCAATGATTTAATGTGTTTGAAATGAGCATTTCGAAAAAAACATGAAATATATTATTATTTTTTGTGGATAATAGCTTAATGGGAGATATGGAAAAATATTTATTAATTAACCCACTACATTATTTTGGGGTATTCCACATAGGGGATTTGTTATGTTGTTTGCTGATGATTAACCAAAAAATTTTCCAATGAAGGTTTGTTTCTCCAATTATGGTGTTCAAGATAGAAGAGCTGGTCCTAGATAACCCAACATGAATTTGGTACATGTTTGATACATTTTTGATATATCTATACATTTTTTATATTTCTGGAAGCTACTTTTATATTTCATAAACTATTGATACAGGTTGTTTGTGGTGTCCTACTGAGTATTGTACTCACACCATACACGTGAATTTCAGTACACATGTTGACTTAATTATCAGAGAACTGATAAAGGTAAAATTTTCTAGAATATATGTCTGAGAAGGTGGATTTGAAGATGAAATTATTTTTGGATGATGTTCGAGTGTAACATCTGCTACTACATTTATTTACATGTTTTATCTATACCTGAGTTCTGTGTCTTGTTTTTGTTATTATACTATATATGCCATCCTCATTTTTCCTTATGTTCTATAATTATTTATTTTATTTACATATTGATGTTATTATTTATAAATACAATGAAATCATATGTAGGGTTTAATATATTCATGGTTCCCCTCAATATTCTCACTGTTAGTCGGTAGCCTCTGGAATATGGGGATGTGCGGTTAAGGTCATGCGGCACTCTGGATTGGACCTAGTGGTTCTGGTTGGAATGTTACATCCAGGGCCAACAAAAAAATAAGAAATGATTTCGTAAAAGAATTTTAGTAGGTTTTGGACAATATAGTTTGATTTGACATGTGAGAAAATAATTTTCTTTATTCATACTTGAAGAGGGGTAGTTTTAAGGGATTAAATAATGATTACTTTTTATTTAAGGATGACCAATTTCTGGGGGAATTAAATCCAATGAATTTAGTTGATAATTTATTTTATATATAATTTTTATAATATTTAAACACATACGCTAATAATATAATGGTTAATTTTTTAGATATTTTAATCTTTTAGGCTCAAATTTTTACCTGCTTTATTATTTTCCTTATACTAAAGTAAATTATTAATTTTTCCATGGTAATTATTTAATGCCTAAAACTAAAAATAATATTATCACATAATTTGGAAATTATAATTCCAAATAAGGAATGTATTTTTAATCATTACCATCATAATATTTGAATAATTTTATTTAAAATTATAATCAAAAAATAAATTAAAAATAGATTTTTCTGTAAAAACACATTTTTATATATAAAATCATTCTTTACGTGATTGTAGTATGAAATGTCATTAAAAAACAATAATTAGATTATCTAAAATTATAATGATATAATAAATTTTTATAACTAATCCCTAATAATTATCTTATAAGTGAAATACAATTTAAAACAACTATTATTTTTCACTATTCAATAAAAAACCAACCATTTCAGAAACATCCAAACAAGTAACTATATGATAAGATTAATATTAATATTTCCAAGAAAATATTTTTATTTTATTGAATAATATTTAAAAATGTTCAAAAATTATTTATATTTATTTTTTCATTGAAATCAATAAAATTTAATTTTCCTAGAAAACATCTATTTGATGAATATAATGATTATATCAAAAAAATATTTATTTATATGCTATGAATCAATAATTTAATATTGAAAATGAAATTAATATTTTTTATAATATACATAAGCCTATTTATGCCCTCTAATTTAATCACTATTTTATAATGGTCTTTTTAAAATAATAATATTTGGCAGTTTGTTTAGGATTAGTGTTCTGGGAAATGTAAGCTATCAATGATTTTAAATTTCATTAAAAATAATCATAACATAAAACATCGGGGTGTTAAATTATACAACATTTAAAATTAATTTGTACTTCTATCTTCGTTAATCGGACAAAAATAGTGCAGAATACATCTACCTCATCACATCCTTAGGTTCCCATATAACATCATCAATTTATTAGTTTTTCACCAAAACATTAACCATGTTAGTGGTCTTGTTCTTTAGAGATTTATATCTATGATCCTAAATATGTAATGGCTATTCATAATGAGATATTTATTTTCTTAGTGGTATAAGCTATGATTTTAGTACATGTAAAGGACCAAGTATGCACTTCCTCAAGAGAGACACAGGGAATAGAACTTCAATATTAGAGATATTATGTGGGAGAGCCAAATGATAATATATTTTCTTGATATTATCAAGTATTTGAAAGGGAATAATATAACTAGGGTTTAGTTTTTTGTTATTTATTTCAAAAATATATTCATAGATTTACCTTCTCTCTAATATCAAATTGAATATTGTATCGATTATTATCGATTTAAAATTTATTTCCACTTTTTTCCAGACATATAGTTGAATGAATATATCCTTCTATGTCATAACATTAGAATAAAAATGTCCCAAAAATATTATTTCAACGTCATCATTATAGTATGTTGGATTAATACTCTTAATTATATAATGGTATTCATAAAGACTCATCTAAATGATTGTGTGAAAGACATTGTTGACATTAAAATTAAATAGAGTGATGTTTTTATCCTAATTACCTTTTAAATCAATAGAACACGATTTTAATATAACATATAGAGTTTGAAATATTATCTCAAATATATTATATTTCTATGGATGAAATAATGTGTTGAATATCACTATTATTTCAAGAGCATGTTTTAGACTTCATAAAAACATTTAGGTCAACCTTTGATCACAATCAGAAACAACTGAATATGTTTATAAATTCATATTTACAACATTATTAATATATATTATTTTAAAGCATATCACGAGGGGAGTTATCTGTGGATAATGTGTTCTAACATCATAAGGTGATTAAAAAATAACTATAGTTACATTAATTTCAAAAATAAGATAAAATATAATGGCTTTCAATACAATTTATTATATATCCAACAAGTGTAATGACATTAATCATCAGATATATTTTTTCACATTTGGAAAAACCAAATGGTTGTATTTCATTAAATTTTAAATAATATTGATGAACTATAATCAAATAAAAAACACATAATTTGTGTCAACACACAAACCCATGATAGTATCCATAACACTTATGTTAGTCATACATGGAGACAAATAATCTTCTGAAAGATAATTCACCCTTTATTACTTATAAAATAACTTATATTAGAAAAAAATAATTTCATTGTAAGAATAGGATCATCCTATTAACTATCAAATATCAAATGTGATTTTCCTATTCTTGAACCCATCTAAAAGAAGATAATCACATGAAATTTATCTAAAAGATGAATAATAAGATATTCATCAAAAATAAAATATGAATCCCAACTATGGTGTTGAGAGTAAGGGTGACCAAATTATCATGATTCACTTCATTTATTATGTTTTCATAAGATTTACATAAGTCCTTTTTCTTCATGGATTTTTGATCTACCATTACACATTTGAAGAAACATCCTATATTATTCAAAATATTCCCTCGATGTATCTTCCCTCATTTTTGACATGTAAATGATTGGAATTTTTTTCACAATGTGATTTATTCACATTTTCATGAGACTCAATCTATATGATTTATAAAAACCATCGTTTTGGTGGGAATTTATAATTTAAATTTCAACATTGAGTGCATATTGAAATATTTTTTCATAGTTACTAATGTTTAATATTTCCAATGCCTTCAAGAGACATTGTTTTAGGACACCAAATATTTGGTCAATTTTTTTTCAAGAATATTAATTAAAAAAAGGTATACATTTCATTCCTTGAAAAATTTTCCTCTTAGTTAGTAATGTAAATTTTATCATTTTTTCAAATTAATAAATCCCATCTCTATTATTATACTTATAATACAATGAAATTAATTACTGATGAACATCCCCATTAACATATACTATTCTATAGATTCCATCTCTTCCACTTACACCGTATTCTTGATAATATCATGGGATTTATATTTTTCACATTATGGATGATAAAAATATTGTGAACCATTTTCATTTCCTAGACATTAATGAATATAAAAAATTTTCATAATGGTGAGGATCCATTGTTATGAAAATAGTGTAGAAAAAGAAGCCAATAAAATAAAGTGGATTAGAAACATAATAGATTAAATAGTATTTTGTTCCATCCTTTTATCATCATGAAACTCACCAGGATTTAGAGCCCATGGTAGTTGTGGGAGTATTACAACATGATTCTGAATTACATCTTCTATAACATTTGGTTTCTTTTTAAGATAATCATTTCACTGCCCTTCACAATCATCATTATATTAGTTCCTTCGTGTTCCATCTATTGAATAAAACCAAAAATAATAGTGTGTGAAACAATAAAAATAGTGGATAACTATATAAATATGAAAATCATTTATAGAAACATTTTCTATTTAAAATAGAATTTTTATAACTATTTTTCATTTCAATTTTCTGGTTTGATTTTAAATATATTTCTCAAAATTATGTGAATTTAATGTTTTAAAATTGATTATATATTAAGTATCAAGAGGTCCAAATTAGGTAATAAGTTAATTTTCTTTTTTATGAAAAAAAAATTACCGTGAATTTTTTGTACTACAGTATAGATAAAATAATATAGTGGGTTAAATTTTAATGATAAAATATTAATATACTGAAAAATACAACATTAATTGTGTGGTTGATGATTTTCAATACCATAACCATCCATTACAAAATTAATTAAAAAACAAAATTCATCAAAATTATTGATTGCCAATGTGGTTAGCATTATATACAAAATAATCATTATTTAATCACTTAAACACACACATCTCCATGTTAAAATACCCCAATTACCTCCTCACATCTTTCCAATATCTAGTTCAACCAGCCCCTACCCAGTTTACTTCCCTAAATACATACCTATGTTTTTGATGTCCTAGTCATCCAAAAATATCAAACCTAGTTTCCTAAAGTAGAGATCCAATGGAAAATTTTATAAGAGAAGTATGTTTGATCATGTTTTAAGGATGTCAAACCCATGGTAAGGGGTTTATAAACTCGGTTTCCATTCCTTAGTTTAATAATATACATCATTGATTATGTAAGGATAAGATTATGTGTGAAATGTATTTTTATTATCTTATGTTTTATTTCCCCTCTTTTTATATGGATTTATTATTGATAAACATTATCGATTTAATTGATTAACTCAAACATTAATTATATGATATTTTAAATGGATTTTGATATCAATTTTATTTATGTGACACATTTTATATAAAACACATATTTATTTAGTATGGTGTATATAAATCCCCTGAAATATATTTTATGATGATTCTTAAAAATTTATAGGGATTTAAATTACTATATACAGATATTTATTTCATGGTGATTATGATTCAAATATTTTACAAAGTGGAAAGGGATTGTTTTAGAATATCATTTTTATTTTTTATGTTTTATATTTAATTATCCATTGAGAAATATTTCTCTTTCATTTCTATTTTCTCTTAAAATGTTTCCAAACAATTTCACAATATTTTCCAACAAATTTTCATATTTATTTTTACTGAAATTTGATTTTTATAAAATGATGGGAAAGGCATTATTTAGCTAATTTCTAAATAAGTCTCTCTATTATTACTCATGAAAATTCTAATGGAATGTTTTTATCATATACTGAATTAGTGTATTTTCAAGAAATAATAAAGTCTTAATATATGTAATAAGTATTTAAAAATTAATAAAGTTATTTTAAAGAAATTGTATTGTATTAGATATATGGAATCACTTTTCGATGGACTAAATAGTTGATTAGTCATGGATATATATAAATATATATATATTAAATTAAAATTAAATTTCAGACATGAAAAAATTATTGTCATTGTGAAAAACATTATTTTTATTTGAATAACCTTGCATGTCCATCATAAAATATTTAATTCTATCCTGGGAAAAAATAAACATAAGAAAGGTGTGACACAAATGCTCTATAGGGGTTATGTAAAATATAATCATTCATGAATACATAATCATAATCAACATCAAATGGTATATAAATAAACACACATTCCATCTAAAAAAACATGAATATTTTAGTAAGATATGTAATAATAAATATGGAATGATATATTACTAGAAAAAATCCCATTTAATTAGTAAATTATAAATAAATGCATATACAGATATAATCCTGTTGAACATATCATGGATAATAATAACATAAATATTAATAATGTGGATTATTAATAATTGGGAACCATGATCATATGTGTCATGGGTCATGCACCTTAAATATATTTCACAATATGGGTTATAAATATTAGGAACAAGCTTGTTTGATTTTTTCAACCTCAACTCTACTATTAAAACCTTTCACAAGATAGTCTAAAACTACAGGGTACAAACCGATTAGTTTTGGAAAAATGATTTGTATCATAAAACCTATTGATGCATCTATGGGCTATAAATAACCATGAACCATCCATGTGTTTCATGTTAAAATTTTTTCTCTTCTGTATGGGTGAAGTATAATCAGTATTACATTTTATTGATTTCTAATTTACTAAATGTTAATAATTTCCCTATCAAATAGACATAGTCAAAAACAAACTAGAGTAATGTGTTGAATTGTATAAAAACATAAAAACCAAAATAAATCTAATCATAAAACATACCATTAAAGACTAAGAATGATATAAAGAAAAAATATCTCTAATAGATCATAACTAAATTAAGTGGATGATTTGACCAATGAATAAAATATCACTAAAAACATTCATGAAGAAATTATATTTTCATTTTGGAAATAAATATTTAAAAATAAAAGTTCCAAAAAAATAGAAAATAAATTCATTTGAAGAACACTTTAATACATGTAAATAATATATAAATACTTTCATGGATATGTTAGTTTCAAATTCATCACATATACATGTTTTAGAATAGTTCCCTTCTAAGTTTTTCGTAAGAGAAAAATGAGCACTATTTCGAAAACATGATGAATATTCTTTCCCAAAAATTTTGTAAAATTAGGTAAAATAATTTTTTCGAGAATTATTCTGAAATGTAAAAAAAAATTCATTGGTTTTGGAATATAACTATATTTCTGAAAAAATATTTTCTGACTGAAAAAACAATTACGTTGATATTTTTTAGAAACATGTTATCAATAGTTTTATGTAAAAATGAAAGAATGAATGGTAAATTTATTTCGAAATATTTATTTAATAACAATGGATAAGAAAATATATTTATTTAAATATGGAAATATTAAATAATTTTTATATGGGAGATGTAAACATAAATATTCTCAAATAATGTTGAAATAATTAAATTATCCATTATAAATTTGTAATCAGTTGAATCGCATGCCCCATGATAGAATAAAATTTTAAATAACATTAAATATAATTATAATAATATAATTCATTATATAACAAGTAAAATTGACAATACATATACACCTCATAAAATAATATAAGTGTAAAACATCCAAATGCGCATCAATGAATGAAAAGTGAGATGACGTCCCTTACATAAATAAAATCATTATTGTGATAATTAATTAAATAAATAGATTAATTATATAAACTATAAATCCACAAAAAATATGTAGATATGAAACATAAGTTAATAAAACTTCAATTTAAACTTAATATATTAATTAAACAATCAATAACATAAATGTTTAACCGAATGAATGGAAATTCAGTTATGAAATCCCTTACCACTTTTCAATTAGTCGAATCATATGTCACAACCCGTCCTCAGGGCCCCTGCGGTAGCTACCCCAAGCCCGCCTTCCATAGGCCAGGGGTTGGAAACTAGCACCAAAGGCGTAAATCCCAATAAAATGGAATTCATTGCCTTTATATAGTAAACAAACACAATAGAGTAAGTGACAGAAGTAAGAACACAGTAAAACTGTATACAAACGTAAGTGCTGGAAAGAAAGGGGCCAGAAATATAATCCCAATAGTATGTACATTACAACTGAATGGCTAGTACAACAACAATAAAGTAATGTAGCAACCACTGAGTCGTCCTCCAAGAATACCACCTGATGGGTGGGTACAGATGGTCTCCCTTGCACATTGTATCCATCTGTCCGCTCCATGTATGTCTCGTCAAGTGGTCCACCTCCGTGTAACATACAACTCAACTGGTCTCCACCACGATCAGTGCTCTCTGTCTTTTGAATCCAACACAACTTAGTGTGGGCACAGCCCAAGCAGGGGTGAGTATACGATACTCACTAGGGACCCTGAGACCCCCGAAGGTCGCCCAGAATTCAAATAGGATAAACCACAAAAGGAAAGATACAATCTCGAAGTATCAACCAACTCTACATAGGTATATTCCCATACATATACCTAAGTCAACAATTTCAGTTTGTCTCCAACACTCAAGCCCATGAACACCCCAGTTCACACATGAAAGAATTAAATCACACAGATTGTAAAGAATGAAATTCGAGACACAGCTTACACAGGTATACTTCATTCGTAAAGTGCTAAAGATGATCATATGTAGTCACTGATTCATTGATGTTGCCAGACCCACATAGGATACTAGACCAGCTAAGCTGTCGGACCCATGTAGGATACTACCAGCTACTCTATCGGACCCACATTGGATACTAGAATAGAAGTCAAACTGTCAGACCCACATAGGATACAAGAACAATAACCATCTCCGTTGGACCCACGGAGGATTCCAGTATGGGTATAATCGTCGTCAAACCCACGAAAGATTCCAGTATGGTATTCATTGTCACCGAACCCATGAAGGAATCCAGTACGGTAGTCGTTTCAGTCGCAACAAGCTCTAGGGTTCCCACACATAGCACGCTAGATTCTGAGAGGGTCCGCTCCTCGAGAAAATGGGTCGAAACATAAACTGTCAAGATTCCTGGAGTTGATATATCCCAAAGTTTTGTCTCGTCAAAATGAACCCAATGCGACAGACAGTGCATCAATCAGACGCCCGGTTTAAGAGTTATTAGCATTTTTACTATTAGGGCCCAGTTGAAATATGCTCATTCCAAACGTGCCCATTATCCAAAGTTGTGCAAAACTCATGTAGAGTATCGCAAAGGGACCGCCACGTCAAGAGAGTCCCAGTGCCAAATACGACTCGTCGATCGGACACGCAGTCTTAGACTTATTTACCTTTAAGTGAAAATGAGTCCGTCCCGTTAAGCCAAGTGGGCTGGCGGTTGGGGTCAACCTGGTTTTGGCGTGTCCGACCCAGTGAATCACGTGGCTCGGCCCGAATGGATACAGCTCGACCCATGTGGTCGAGCAGTCCGACGGGGGGCCGCTTTCCCGAACCGGCGGCGCTGATCGGCGTCGACCTCCTATCCGGCCGGCTGAAGCTGGTCGGTCTTCCCAGTGCAGATGAACCACATGGGCGGGCCGCACTCCTACTGCGTGGCACCTTAGGGTGCTGCAGATCCTTCACCCGGCTGGTCGACAAGCCGGAGGGTTTGCCGCCGAAGCGGCCCACAGAGCACGGGCCGCGGTCCTCCACAGCGCAACACCCCTTATAGTTCCATTGTCTTCTTTCGACCCAGTCGGCTTTAGCCAGCCAATTTTTCCTCAGTCGAGCATCACGCGGTTACGGGCTATGGTTCGTCTGCATGTGGCCAGCACACGACCACCGCTTCCATTCGTCGGTACCGCCTCTCGTTGCCACCACCAAAATATCCAAGAACAATCGGAGGGTCGGCGGGCCATGTTCATTTGGCAACCGCGCTCCGGGTTAGGTGCTTTCAAATTGACAAAGGTAAAACATGGTTTCAATAAGGGAAGAAAAAAAAATTTATTCAGTTAAAATTGAAACAAACCCCTACATTGAAATAATGTTCGCGGTAGTTGAGATTTGTGGAAAACAGTGTCGCAGGGAGACGACGTCAACTAGTTGATGTCGGGAAAGAAGGGGTCGAGGATGGAACGTAGTCAGCGTTCCTTGTGGTTGGCTCTTTCTCCTCTATTTTGGCCAATGAACGAAGGTGATGATCGACATTCCTTAGCGGTTCCTCTTTGGAAAAATGGTGTTCTTCATTGAGAGAAGAACACTCTTCTATATTTCTCCAAAGCTTCCTCAAGGTTCTCCCAACACAACAAGTGCCAGAAAAATAATTTCTAAGGATATTATTTTATTAACACAAGTAATTAAATAATCAATCTCTTTAATTAATTAATTAATTTTATCTCAATTAATTAATAAAAATTATAGGAAAAAATTTCAAAGGGAGACTGGGAGGTAAAGAGATCACATCAATAAAGGGGAGTTTTCAAATTAAATAAGGAGAAATTAATGTAGAGTTAATTGGAGGTGAATGGTTATGGTTTTGTGTGGGCCCCATATCACATTATCCGCACATGGGAGGTTATGTGGGTGTGTGCTCCACCAATAACTTCTCCTTTGTAGGATATAACTACCATAGATAAATAAAATTTTTGTTTACAATTTTATTTAATTAATTCTAATATCCAATAAAATTAACACTCAGCCCGCATAAAACACAACTGATGTAAATGTTCCCTTAAGCAATTGCTGATGTTTCAAGTTCTTCTATGCCCTCATATTTCAATTCGGAGCACATGTTCAAACGATAGAAAAAACCCACACGTACGTTTACAGAACGTACCCAAACAAAACATCAGAAATTGAATCTGGGCACACTGGGACTCAGAATCAAGTGTTCTAAAAAACCACATACTTGTAAAATTCTAATGTATTTAAGGAAAAAAATTCTTTGAAAATTCTAAGTGTTTAAATTATTCACACCTCGGGGCTTTACATCCCTATAAAGCTACAACAGACACTAGAGAAATAAATGGGGGTACTGAGCTCGCATCTGAGTGTCCCACTCCCATTTCATCTCCTAGAGGTTCCTCTGCTGCCAGCAAATGTGCACTAGAAAAATCGACCATCCACGTAGGAACCACTCTTGTTGATCGTTGATCTCCACTGGAACCTCTGTAAATTTCACCTCGTCATCGATGTCCAAATCCCCATGAACAATGATTTGGATTGGGACATGAACATGTCTCCTCAGCTGAGATACGTGTTAAACGGCATGCACCCAGTGCAACTGAAGTGGAAGGACGAGGAATTATGCCACCTCTCTTACTCTTCTTAGGACCTAGAAATGTTCAATCAAACATGGAAATAACTTTCCACCCCAGCCAAATCTCGATAGACCTCGTCGATATGAGACCCGTAGGAAGACGTGGTCTCTATCCTTGAACTCCAGTGGTCTCCGTCTCATATCAGCATAAGATTTCTGTCTGCTCTGTGAAGTCTTCATCTATTACTGCATGATCTTCCCTTCTCCACCTTAGCATGAACCATTACTAGTTATACATGTGTTGACTCTCCATGGTCAGTCTAGCACAGAGGGGATCTACATGGTCGGCCGTATAGTGCCTCGTATGGTGCCATCACGATGGTGGAGTGGTACCTTTTTTGGAACGCAAACTCCACCAAGGGTAGGTTATCCTCCCAACTGAGACCAAAGTCATGGACACATGCACTGAGCATGTCCTCGAGAGTCTGAATGGGCCTCTTAGTCTGAACATCCATATATGGAAGGAAGGTGGTGGTCAAGAGAATATGTTTCCCAATGGCCTCATGTAACCCCTTCCAATGTTGTGAAGTGAATCGATCATCCCAATCGGAAACGATAGTCAACGGCACACTGTGAAGCCGTATGATCTCCTGAATTTAGAGGCGTCTCAAGATCTTCACTAAGCCTTGATCTCTGATTGGTAGGACGTGGGCCAACTTGGTGAGTTTGTCTACGATCACCTTTGTAGATTCATGTCCTCTGTATTTATGTGGAAGCTCCATCACTAAATCAATGGAGATCCCATCCCACATCAACTCCGGGACTTCTAAGGGTTATACCAAGATCGCTAGTACCTGGTGCTCTGCCTTCACATGCGGACAAGTGATGCAACGGGAAACAATCTCTGATACGACCTTCCTCATACCCATCCACGAGTGCTGTCGTCTGAGATCCTGGTACATCTTTTCCACTCTTTGAAGTAACGATAGAGGGGAAGTGTGAATCTCCCTAAGAACTTCCTCATACAATGAAACTAGTACCATCGTATGTCCCCTGAAGAGGATGACGTGCTCCGATACTTTAGAAAAAACATCAGGTGACTGACCTGTGGATATCTGTGTACATCGCGTCTCACAGTCAATGACCCCTTGATGTGCCTCTCTGACTTGCTGATGATATGGAGGAGTGACTGTGAGAGACTTAAGAAAGGTTCCTCCATCTCTATCCACGAACGATATCTGCAACGTGGATAGCTGCTCTATCGCCTCTCCTACCAGTTGAATGCCTGATCTTCTACTGAGAGAATCAACTACAATGTTCCCATTTCCAGGAGTATAGACAATCTTAAAGTCATAGACCTAGAGGAACTCGAGCCATCGCCGTTATCTTAGGTTCAGGTCCTTTTGTGAGAAAATTTACTTGAGACTCTAGTTGTCAGAGTAGACTGTAAAGCACTCTCCAATCAGATAGTGTCACCACAACTTCAATGAGAAGACCATTGCTGCTAACTACAGGTCATGGGTAGCATAGTTTTTCTCATGCTGTCTCAACATCCATTAACCATATGTGATCACTACTCGCTCCTGCATCAGGACACACCCGAGTTCGGTCCCTGATGTGTCGCAGTAAACTACGTAACCTATGCCCTCCTCTAGAAACCTCAAGATGGGCGCACTGGTTAACCATAGCCTTAGCTGCTGAAATCTCTGTTAACATCTTTCTTACCACACTCAGGGTTTACCCATCTTTTTCAAGGTAGAAAGTGGTGTTGTAACTCTTTAGAAGTTTGTAAAAAATCTCTGATAGGAAAATCCACACCTTTTTCACGCTCCTAGGTTGCTCTATGGCAAACACTTCCTCGATCATCGCTGGATCCGCTGAAACCCCCTCCTCAAAGATGAAGTTTCCTTTGATGTGTACCTATCGTATCTATAACTGAAACATCGATGGATTATCATAAATGTGGTGCTCTCAGAGTGTCTCCAGTACAACCTGCAAGAGGTAGGATTGATCCTCCTCAGTAGTCGAGTAAATCAGTATGTCGTCGATGAAGACTATGTCAAAACGATCATGGTATGGATGGAATATCGTGTTCATGAGACTCAAAAACACTAATGGAGCATTGGTTATGCCTAAGGGAAAAATGAAGGACTTGTAGTGTCAATACCGACACCTGAAGGCCATCTTATGCATATCCTTGTCTCAAACTATGAGCTGGTGATAACCGGAATTGAGGTCTATCTTTGAGAACCATCGTGCTCCCTTAGGCTGATCAAAGAGGTTGGAAATCATCGGGAGTGGGTACTTGTTCTTCATGGTCACCTGATTTAGTTGACGGTAGTTGACACACAATCACAAGCTCCCATCCGCCTTTTTGGTAAAAAAATCGTAGAAGCCCAGGGTGATACACTGGGTCAGATGAGTCCCTTTCCCTACAAGTCCTCCATCTGTACCTCTAGCTCACGAAGATGAGTGGGAGCCATCCGATATGCTGGAGTAGATAGAGGTGAAGTCCCGAAGTACTGGACAATATAGAATTCTACCACTCTGGGAGGAGGTAGTCCTAGAATGTCATCCGGAAAAACGTTTGCAAACTGATCAACAACAATAGGAAAACTCGGACTCCGCAAATCAAATGCTCCAAAGATGAGAGTAGCCAACTAATTTGGGATAGGATTCCCTTTCCTCAGAGAAATTCCATCGTACACAGCAAAGGCTCCCTTCTTGCCAACGAAGTTGATCCTACTCCCATCCGTGCGGACAAAACACACTTTGAGCCTAATGCAGTTGATCTGAACATGGACTGTAGACGACCAATCGATACCCAAGATAGCATCATAAGGCATCGAAGCCGCTACAGGATGATCTCAGCCGAAGCTCTCGCCTCTCAGAGGAATCTCACACTGCCAGCACCAGTGCGTAATCATCGAGTCAGCTCCTATAGAAGTCTCTAGCCGTAAGGATTAATCCAACGGCTTTGTCGGAATCTCTGAGCTCCGAACAAGGGAAGCGACAATAAAATAATGACATGAAATTGTGTCTATAAGTTCTACAGAAAGGATTGAGTGGACATAGATAGTACCTAGAATCATCTCAGGTGTGCTGTGGTCGTAATCCTCAACTACCTGGAGCTGTCCCTACTCATGTCTGTTATCTCCTTGTGGTCGGGGTGGACCTCCTGGTGGTGGTAGTGGGAGAGAATCAAAAGGTCGTCCACCATCCGCTACTCGGCCAGCTCCTCTTCCTCGTCCACCTGCTCCCTGTGGACTGCCACGGTCGAACCTCTGCCTCTTCCTGGGAGGTCCCTCCACTGTCTGCTGCTCATCTCCATGGTGGGTTGGGTACTCTCAAGACATGTGACCCTGCCAGCCACATGCATTGCATTTCTTACTCCTCATATAGCTGGCTCTGTTTCATGTTCCCCGCATAACCATACATGTATCCTAAGGTCACTCTCCTAATGGCCTGGTCCACTTGGACCTCTATGAATTCTGTCTACAACCAGCTGTCGAATACTCTGCTACGTGTCTCCCTGTGGTGGGTGTTTTTGCTGGTGTTAGATCAGGGAGAAAGATCTCCACAAGAAGGTCTCACTCCAGCACTCCCGCTTGCATTGGAATGCTGAGGGAGATCATCAAATCCCAGATCTCATGCCTTAGACCCTACTCAATGGTCTGGTCCCTGAAGAATGGGTCTCGTATCATGTTCGTGGAGTACTGCAAGAGGTCAGAAACCTCACTGATTACTCATCTACTGTCATTCTTCCCTACTACAGATGATGTAACTCATGAATCCACACAACACGAAGGGTATCTTGAAAAAACTCCGAGCGGAAGAGACTATGGATATCTATCCAAAGTATAAATGCCTCATCATGTAAATAGAGCATCAAGCTCCACCATCTAACTATTACTGTGTGTAGGAGCCTCGCAACAAGGATCACCATAAGGTCGTCTGGTGTCCCGACCAATATAAAGACTCTGACGATAGCCTCCAGCTAGTATCGCTGGTGCCTCTGCTGTGCTGGGGCCCTGACCCGAGGCCTCGTCGCTCGGTGGGCTGCCATCTCGTACGGGACTCAGATCCCTTGTTGGCTGCATTCGTGGGGCCATCCTGAAAAGAAACTGTCCTATCAAGATCAAACAGTATACCTAGTGAGTTGAAACAATGTAATCACCAAGAAAAATTTTGAACACAAATGCAGTAATTGTTTTCATGCACTGAGTCAGAAATCAGGGTTCAGGGTCCCGGGGTATGGATAGGTCTAATGCCGCACCAAAACTGGACTCCCTAGACTGAAAACACCATTCAATACTCTTAAAATTATTTCTTCACTAAAAGGAATGATCAGAGTACTGAGTTCTACTGTAGAACCGACTCTTATAATACCAATTTTTCACGACCCGTCCTCACGGACTGTGTCGTTACTACCCCAAGCCCGCCATCCAGAGGCCAGGGGTTGGAGACGAGCCCCAAAGGCATAAATCCTGATAAAAGGGAAGGAATTTCATTTATATAGTAAACAAACAAAAAATAGTATGTGATAGAAGTAATCACAAAGTAAAACTATATACAAAAGTAAGTTCTGGAAAGAAAGGGGCTAGAAATACAAGCGCAATAGTAAGTAAAGTACAAATAAATGTCTAGTACAACATCAGTAAATTAAAGCAGAAACCAAGGAGTCATCCTCAGGGAATCCCACTTGAAGGGTGGGTACAGATGGTCTCCCCATCACCTTGGATCCGTCCGTCTGCTCCGTGTACGTCTCGCCAAGTGGTCATCCTCCAGGTACCGTATAGCTCAATAGGTCTCTACCACGATTGGTGTCGTCTGTCGTCTACATCCAACACAACATAGTGCTGGCATAGCTCGTGCATGGGTGTGAATAAGATACTCTATATGTAGCATGAGTCCCTCGAAAGTCTCTCAGAATCCACGTAGGATAAACCACAAATGGAATTATAAAATCACGAGGTATCAACCAAATATACTTAGGTATTTGCCAATACATATACCTAAGTCATCAATTCCAATTCAGCTCCATCTCTCGAGCCCAAGCACAACCCAGTCTACACAGGAAATAAGTCAATCACACCGATGGTAATGATTGAAAGTCCAGACTCAACTCACACTGGTATACATATTTCGTAAAGTGATAAAAATGATCATATGCAGTCACTGATTCATCTAAGTTGTTGCACCCACATAGGATACTAGACATGATAAGATGTCAGACCCACATAGGACACTAGAACATCTACATTGTCGGAACCACGTAGGATACTAGAATAGAAGTCAAAATATCGGACCCACATAAGATACAAGAACAGTATCCATATCCGTTGAACCCATGGAAGATTCCAGTACGGTAGTCATCTTCACCGAACCCACGGAGGATTCTAGTATAGTAATCATCATCACCAAACCCATAGAAAATTCAAGTACGGTAGTCGTTGTAGTCTCAGCCAACTCTAAGGTTCCCACACAGATCATGATCGATTCTGGGAGGGTCTGCTCCTCGAGAAAAGGGATCAATACATCAAATTTCATGAAGACTAGAGTTTATGTGTCCTTAAGTTTTGTCTCCTCAAATGGAACACAATGCGACAGACAACGCATCAATCGACTGCCCGGTCTGAGAGTTATTTTCATTTTTACTCATGGGGCCCTGTTGGAAATATGCTCATTCCAAAGCCAGCCATATTCTAATGTCTTCCAAAACACATTTAGTGTTTCTAAAAAGTACCACCACATCACGAGAGTCCAAGTGCCATAGATTGCGCGTTGATCAGACGCATGATCTTATAGTTATTTACATTTTTTTGAAAATGGGCCCAACCCATTAATCCTAGTGGGCTAGCGTGTCAGGTCAACCCGGTTTTGGTGGGTCAGACTTGGTGAATCGTGCGGATCGGCCCGAGGGGCGCGGCCCAGCGTAAAGGTGCACGACCCGGCTCGGCTGGCCTTATATCGGCCAGCTGGCCACGTCTCAGCCGGCTGGACGAGTAGCATGGCCCGGGTGGCTGAGCAGTATGAGGGGTGAGGGGGACCCACATTCCCAAACCGGAGGCCCCTCGCTTCCGAAAACAAGCAGCGCCACTCTAAAATCTGGTTGGCCGAAACTAGCCGGTCTTCCCAGTGCATGCGGCCCGCTTAGGCGGGTCGCGGTCCTCTACAGTGCGGCGCCCCTTGTGGCACCGAGGACTTCCTTCAGCCTGACTGATTCATCATTGGCCTAGCGACCCATGGTTGGGGGTCGCGGTTCTTCTTCACGTGGCCAACGTATGGTCACTGCTTCCGTTAGTCGCCACCGCCTCTCATTGCCTCCACCAAAGTATCCAAGGACAATCGGAGGGTCGTCGGTTAGTGTTCGTTCGGCCCACACCCTCCGCATTAGGTGGTCTCAAATGGAAAAGGTAAAACATGGTTTCAACGAGGGACGCAAAACAATTTTATTCAATTAAAATTGATTCAAACCCCTACTTTGAAATATGGTTCACAGTAGTCAAGCGTCACAGAAAATGGTGTCGTGGGGAGATGGCATCAACTCATTGACGTTGGGAAATAAGGGGCCGAGGATGGCACGTTGTAACGCCCCGACCCCAGCTACCCAGAGTCGGTGTGTTACTTCATAACATTGGCATGATCACAAAAAGATCAAGTCTCGAAAGACCGATTAGTTTAGTAGCCTTGGAAACACTAGATACATTCATAAGTCTTTCATTACATCAAAAAAGTAAACAAACTACAATAACATGGTCTTCATAGTCCACACTCATATCCCTTTCTGACTACCCCAGCAGGTCATTCATAAAATACTTCTTCACATCCTGGAAAAATATAATAAATCATTGAAAGGGGTGAGCTCAGATGCTCAGTAAGGTTAACAATATAGCGGAAGCTTTCATAAATAAACATTAACATTTAAGGTAATGTATAACTAAAACAAAAGCCTTTTAAACTTGAACTTCAACATAATATGGAAAAAGTAAAATGAGATAATGCCATTCACTTCTTCACATGGATATTCTACTGGTCGAATAATCACATGCAATATCAATAACCACTTTCATAATGATGTAATGCATAGTGCCATACATTCTGAAACATTTTGTCAAGGCCTCGACCAAGACGTCTAATGTGATTAAGGCCTCTTCCAAAACCATAAATCAAATTGGGAAAGGACCTCGGCCATTTCCACGTCTAGTTGTCTCATGAGACATACCGATGCATCGAGGAGCTATAGTGGGCTCCACCCGTCACTTATTAAGTCCAATACATTCCTCATATAAATAGGTTTAAACATATCATAAGCCATAACATAATTGTATCACATAAAACATGCATAAAGGAAACATAAAATTTCCACATTTCAATGACAAGATATCAATACAACACATTGATATAATAAAAACGCTTTCAAAACCATTTTCAATACCAAAATAAAAGAAAGTTAAAACTTTGTATTTATTTTTCATAAAAAAATGATGGCTTGTAGAAGAAGCCGAAACTCAAATAATGGTCATGGCGGCGAAGAAGTCGTTGCCGCCGCATAAGTACGGAATGAAAAACATTCCCTTTTTTCGTTTAGCAAAACGCTTCATATAAAAAGAATCCGTTTGAATAAACGTAAAAGTCAAAGGGGTTTATACACTGTATAAAAGAAAGTTGTGTATAAAACCAAATATGCCTCAATGAAAGGGGGTTGAGACGAAGTCCTTAAAAAGATAATTTTTAAAATAATATAGATCTATTATGTGTATTCACTATAATTACACATAAAGAAAGTAAAAATACAAGATAGGACATAATAATATCATGACATAATTTGAAAGTAGGAGATTAACCAAAAGAATAGAAATCGGGTTAAGAAGTTCCCTTACCTCGTGTCCGACTTGACTCAACCATTCTTTAACCTCCTGAATAATAAACTAGAGTTAATATCTACCTTATTAAGAACCATTTTCAATTTCATTATCCTTTTTATATCACTTATTACAATGTTATGAACGTTATGTAATTATTTAAGTTAATAACGGTCGTTTTGTCGATCTTTGGTAGTTGTGTCAACAATTATCTTCTTATAATTACAAGTTGTTCATGTGTTGAAATTTAAATTATATACAGAATTATATTCATGATGTAGATATCATATATATCATATATATCCAGTATATACATTCATTCATAATATTACGTAACATTTAGAGGTAAGAAATGAAATGCACCGTTCATGGAGACGGTAAGCCGTACGTATGCATGAATGCTACTTTCATTTCTATTTCGTATTTAATGTAATGAAATCATAATTATATAAACGTATAATATAGTTCCAGTATAATATCATATATAATATCATTTACTCCATCCTTTATACATCCCACATATGGCATTAACGATTCACATCACTTTGAGGGGGCGGTAGTCCGCACTTCTTAAAATGAAATTATCGCGTTTACCCATAATGGAAATCATAATGTATTCCATAAATGAGAAATAAAAAAGAATAAGTAAAACATAAAAATATTATATATCATATATAAATATATTTACATATAAATGGCCACCTTTGAAGGTGTTATATGAGTGTTGAACAATCATCGTTTCGTGAGGCAGAAATTCGCCATCCACAGAAACCGTATGTTCTTTAACCATTATATGTAGGTGTGTGTAAGTGTAAACCAAATAATTATCATAACAACATACTAGTATATTGTATATACTGGATTTTTTACAAAATAAATGAATGAAAAGAGATTAAGGGGTTGGAGAAGAAAAATAAAACAAAAAAAAACATTAGAGAAGACATTACCTTAAAATCGGGTAACTCTTTTTGATTTGAGCCAAAGGATTCATTGGGAACCTTTCTTCCCAAAGTGAGGATTCTAAGAGTAATAGGGGGAAGTTGGGAGAGTATTTGGGCAGAGGTTGGCCGAGCCAAATGGCTTGAAAGTGTGAATGAGGTGGTAGAGGAGGGGGCCTTTTATAAGTGGAGAGGAGGGGCACTCTTGGAAAGTAAGGAAATTTTACATTATTATACAATGCTTTTCGGATTCTAAAGGTCCCAAAATTATATAATTCGTGGATAAGGTGTTAAGGGTTCTAAATCTACCCATCCATTAGTATTTGGACATGTCTATGCCTTGGATTGTACATTATGTTTTCATTTTATCAAAATTGTTAAATAATGAGGTCATCGCTGCATCATAATGATGTTGTAAATAATTTAATTTATTTAATGTCTAAAAATTATAAAAAAATACTATGATGTAAGGAATCTTTTTATATTTCCAATGACTATTTATAGTAAAAAATATGACTTGTACAACCCCATGTAAAAAATGTTTTAGTAAAACATTTCATGTTTGTGTCATTTTTTACTTTAACATTAAATAAAAGGTATTTATGTCATTTTTCAACTAAAGTGGCTCCATGGGGTCCCCAAGTTGACCCATGGATTGTCTTGGTCTGACATGGAACATCCAATGAGGGTAGGACATGTGTCAAGCTCATCTCATATTATTAAAACATTATTTTTACATTAAACTACACTAATTGCTTCTAATCGCGATTAAGAACTTAAAAGTTACTATTCACCAAAAATTATTTTAATATCATTGAACCAAATTTTACTTCTCAATGACAACCATGTATGCCGGATTTTTGAAAATAAAATCACAAAAGTGGTAATATTTCATTTAAACGAAAAATCAGTTATTTAACTATCACTTAGTGGATTCACTATTTATCAAAAATTGAAGTTTTTCAGAACAATGCCAAAATTTCACCCTAAGATATAATTGATATTCCAAATTCAAAAATGATGTCTATTATAAAAAATTCCAAACATATAAGTTGCATTAATTAATTTTATAATTAATTCCCGCTGTCACAACAAATAGCGTGTTTTTAAGAAACAATTTATATCAAAAGATTGGAAATTGTTTATGTCCAATTTCAATGTTAAATTAATTATAATGACCACCATTGTATAAAATGGTAAAAATATATTCTAATTATACTTTAAAACCACTAAATAGTATAATTTATCACTATAAATTATTTTGATTAAAAAAGTTGTTTTTATGTATTTTTCACTATTCATAAAAAATTAGAAGTTCTCAGAAAAATACAAAAAATTCAACATAGGATAATTTCGATATTCAGAATCCAAAAAGGAAGTCCATTTTGAAATATAAAATTTCTATAATTTTAAAAAGTGGTTATTACTATTCATAACGGCTACTTTGATTAATCATTGTGTTTTAGAACTCGAACTTTCGTACAATGCAAGCTATTGCATTATTGAATGAGAAGTGTATAACAGAAGCTCGGGGTGTTACATTCTCCCCTCCTTCAGTAAATTGTGTCCTCGCAATTTGAAATTTTTTTCTTTGAAAATAAAAGGTTGAAAAGAGAAAATACCTTTGTGGAAAACCCACATCAAAAATAAGATTAATAAAATTTAGCCTTAATAAGAGGGAAATGGAAATAAGAAAGTCACCACCAAATTATGATCTCGAAAAGGAGAACATTGGTGGCAATTAGAGACATATAATTGGAGGGAAAACGTAAATATTTGTAGGGAGTGATTGAGGTCATCAATCACAATCAACTGTCAAATTGAGGGCTTCAAAGCCTTCAATCTATGTTGATTTAAAATATCATCAGTTCAACAAAACATAAGGTATTAGGATGACACATTTTTTTTGTTTTAATATCCATTTACTAAAGTTTAAGAATTAATTTATTCATTGAATAAGAAATAGGTATATATATATTTATGCTTGACAATTAGAGTTTCAACCTTCAAGTCATCTTTCACTCAAAAAGAAAATAGAACTCAAAAATATTATACTTATCCTAATTGTATAAGGTTCCAAATATTAACACATACCATTTAGATTAGTAAAATTATTTTGTAATAACAAGGGACTTCCTGTAGGCTAGTGGTAGGAAATAAAGGAATGTCGCACCATGATTGTGGGTTCGATTCCTGCAGCTTTGTCCGACGCGAAGGGTTATGCCCCACCCTACAGGTTTCCCTTTTCCTAAAACTATAGTATCATAATATTCGAAAAATAATCTTCATAAATTTTTTAACCTTAAAAAATATTATCCTATGATAAACTTAATCCACTCCAACCTTTATAATTATCCAATATACATCTCTCCAGACATTCTCTAAAAGGTCTCTTAATTCCAAAATCAATTTATCAGATTCCCCAAACAAAGTAAAGTTTCTCTTATTGTCACATACTAAAAATATAATTACCTTCATCATATTAAAACCTTACTGAAATCAACAAGTACTGCAGTACAATTCTTATATATATATATCACATTATTCTAATAATTAGAATATAATCCATGAGTCCAAAAGCACCATTACATTAGTTATTCTGCTTCAACTGTAGTAACAACATAAGATTGTCCTTGATCCCTTGGCCTTTTCTGAGGTAAGTTTCCCTGACGCTTAGGACATTCATTTGCATAATGAACCATTCCTCTACAATTGTAGCATTCAACTTCGATAGCCTCTTTCTTTCCCTTGTAATCACGAGCCTGGTGACCCTTTTCTCCACATTTATAACAAACTCCCATTCCTTTTAGGCAAGTACCAGGGTGATTCTTCCCACAATTATCACATAATGGAAAATCCTTCTTTCCCTTTTTCCCTTTATCTGTCTCTTGTTACACCGTTCTCTTCTTCACTTGCTTTACTTTGTTGTCATAAGACTTAGAGAATTCCTTTTCTGTCTTGATAGCACACGAGACAATATCTTCGTATGATGAGAAGGATTTTGATACTAAAGCTCGACGGAGAAATGGTTTTATCCCATCAAAGAAACGATCAATATTATTCCTTAGGTTACGTATATAATCTGCAGCATGCCTCGCTAACCTTGTAAAGTTGTCCTCATACTTTGCGACATTCTCATCCTCCTTTTGTCTCAGACTCAAAAATAGTCATTCCATATCTGCTCGATGGTCACGAGGATAGTATATTTCTAGGAAAATCTTTTTGAACTCCCTCCATTCCATATTCGATACGTCATCATCTTCCTTTTTGTTTTGAATCAATGACCACCATTGATCAACATCTCCAGTGAGGCGGTAAACTGCCATGATAACCTTTTACCATTCACTACTCCCCAAGGCGTGGAATATTTTCTCTAAGGAGTTTATCAATTTCTCAGCTACTAATGGATTTTTACCCCCATTAAATGTTGGTGGTTGTTGCCTCATGAAGCGGTCTAACATTGATCCTCCATGTTGCGGATCTGGGTGCTCCATACGAGTAAGGTTATTATTCATAACCTGGGTGAGTTGTCCCAGTATGGTAATAAGTTGATCAGCACCAGTTGTATCTCCAGATCCACAATAATTATCTTGAGCAGGAGGGAAATCCCTACATGGAGTGAGTGCATTGATACGGTTTCCATTCCTTCCACTAGGAGCCATTTCTAAACAATGGCATAAACTAGATTAGTTTATGAATCAAAATACATAATTCCATACTTGTAAAATACTTAACATAAATTGAACTATTTATGGATATAATCCATAATAATAAAAAGGTTTTATTTGAGGAAGTATATACTCATAACCATTCATAGTGGTTTGTAAAGAAAATGGGAATTATCCTAAGCATATGCCTCGGGAGTGTCGTAACCAAGAGTGCAACAAGTCCCATTGTCGTGCACCAGTTCCCGTTCGAGTCTAGCTCAAAGCGGTGTTTTCAGGTTTTACCCCTAGGTACATCTGTGCCAGAGCTTCCTCTACCTGCTCGTATCCATACAGGGATGTATTGCTCGGAAAACTCACAAAATCTATACAATAACAAAATTCTAGTAAGTTCTTCTATAATAATCCTCAAAGTCTATCTTTGGGCTATGTGCTCTAATCAGGTTTTATCTAAATCTATCTTCCAAGGTTAGTACTAAACTGCCTCTGATACCAACTCTAACACCCCGACCCCAGCTACCCAGAGTCGGTGCGTTACTTCGTAACATTGTCATGATCACAAAAGATCATGTCTTGAAAGACCGATTAGTTTAGTATCCTTGTAAACACTAGATACATTCATAAGTATTTCATTACATAAAAAAGTAAACAAACTACAATAACATGGTCTTCATAGTCCACAATCATATCCCTTTCTGAGTACCCCTGCAGGTCATTCATAAAATACTTCTTCACATCCATGAAAAATATTAAAACATTGAAAGGGGTGAGCTCAGATTCTCAGTAAGGTTGACAATATAGCGGAAGCTTTCATAAATAACCATTAACATTAAAGGCAATGTATAACTAAAACCAAAGCCTTTTAAACCTGAACTTCAACATAATATGGAAAAAGTAAAATGAGATTATTCCATTCACTTATTCACATGGATATTCTACTGGTCGAATAATCACATGCAATATCAATAACCACTTTCATAATGATGGAATGCATAGTGCCAGACATTCTGAAACATTTTGTCAAGGCCTCGTCCAAGACGTCTAAAATGATTAAGGCCTCGGCCAAAACCATAAATCAAATTGGGAAATGGCCTCGACCAATTCCACGTCTAGTTGTCTCATGAGACCTACCGATGCATCGAGGAGCTATAGCGGGCTCCACCCGTCACTTATTAAGTCCAATACATTCCTCATATGAATAGGTTTAAACATATCATAAACCATAACATAATTGTATCACATAAAACATGCATAAAGGAAACATAACATTTCCATATTTCAATGACAAGATATCAATACAACACATTGATATAATAAAAACTCTTTCAAAACCATTTTCAATACCAAAATAAAAGAAAGTTAAAACATTGTATTTATTTTTCATTAAAAAAAATGATGGCTTGTAGAGGAAGCCGAAACTCAAATAATGTTCACGGCGGCGGAGAAGTCGTTGTCGCCGCATAAGTACGGAATGAAAAACATTCCCCTTTTTCGTTTAGCAAAACGCTTCGTATAAAAAGATTCCTTTTGAATAAACGTAAAAGTCAAAGTGGTTTATACACCGTATAAAAGAAAGTTGTGTATAAAACCAAATATTCCTCAATGAAAGGGGATTGAGACGAAGTCCTTAAAAAGATCATTTTTAAAATAAAATAGATCTATTATGTGTATTCACTATAATTACGCATTAATAAAGTACAAATTCAAGATATGACCTAATAATATCATGACATAATTTGAAAGTAGGAGATTAACCCAAAGAATAGAAATTGGGTTAAGAAGTTCCCTTACCTCATGTCCGACTTGACTCAACCGTTCTTTAAACTCCTGAATAATAAAATAGAGTTAATATCTACCTTATTAAGAACAATTTTCAATTTCATTATCCTTTTTATATCACTTATTACAATGTTATGAACGTTATATAATTATTTATGTTAATAACGATCGTTTTGTCGATCTTTGGTACTTGTGTCAACAATAACCTTCTTATAATTACATGTTGTTCATGTGGTGAAATATCCATTATATACAGAAATATATTAATGATGTAGATATAATATATATAATATATATCCAGTATATACATTCATTCATAATATTACGTAACATTTAGAGGTAAGAAATGAAATGCACCGTTCATGGAGACAGTAAGCCGTACGTACGCATTAACGCTACTTTCATTTCTATTTCATATTTAATGTAATGAAATCATAATTATATAAAGGTATATTATAGTTCCAGTATAATATCATATATAATATCATTTACTCCATCCTTTATACATCCCACATATGGCATTAACGATTCACATCACTTTGAGGGGGCGGTAGTCCGCACTTCCTAAAATGAAATTATCGCGTTTACCCATAATGGAAATCATAAAGTATGCCATAAATGAGAAATAAAGAATCATAAGTAAAACATAAAAATATTATATATAATATATAAATATAGTGACATCTTAATGGCCACCTTTGAAGGTGTTATATGAGTGTTGAACAATCATCGTTTCGTGAGGCAGAAATTCGCCATCCACAGAAACTGTATGTTCTTTAACCATTAGATGTAGGTGTGTGTAAGTGTAAACCAAATACATATCATAAAAACATCATAGTATATTTTAGATACTGGTTTTGTTACAAAATAGCGGAATGAAAAGAGTTTAAGGGGTTGGAGAAGCAAAATAAAACAAAACAACATTAGAGAAGACATTACCTTAAAATCGGGTAACTCTTTTTGATTTGAGCCAAAGGATTCCTTGGGAAGAGTTCTGCCCAAATTGAGGCTTATAGGAGTAAGAGGGGGAAGTTGGGAGAGTATTTGAGCAGAGTATGGCCGAGTCAAATGGCTTGAAAGTGTGAATGAGGTGGTAGAGGTGGGGGCCTTTTATAAGTGGAGAGGAGGGGCACTCTTGGAAAGTAAGGAAATTTTACATTATTATACAATGCTTTTCGGATTCTAAAGGTCCCACACTTATATAATTCGTGGATAAGGTGATAAGGGTTCTAAATCTACCCATCCAATAGTCTTTGGACATTTGTAAGCCTTGTAATGTACATTATCTTTTCATTTTATTAAAATTGTTAAATAATGAGGTCATCGCTGCATCATAATGATGTCGTAAATAATTTAATTTATTTAATGTCTAAAAATTATAAAAAAAATACTATGATGTAGGGAATAATTTTATCTTTCCAATGACTATTTATAGTCAAAAATATGACTTGTATAACCCCAAGTAAAAATTGTTTTATTAAAACATTTCATGTTTGTGTCATTTTTTACTTTAACATTAAATAAAAGGTATTTATGTCATTTTCCAACTAAATTGTCTCCATGGGGTACCCAAGTTGACCCATGGGTTTTCCTGGTCGGCCATGGCACATACAATGAGGGTAGGACATGTGTCAATCTCTTCTCATTTTATTAAAACATTATTTTTACATTAAACTACACTAATTACCTCTAATCGCGATTAAGAACTTAAAAGTTACTATTCACAAAAAAATTATTTTAATCTCATTGAACCAAATTTTACTTCTTAATGACAACCATGTATGTCGGATTTTTTAAAATCAAATCACAGAAGTGGTAATATTTCATTTAAACGAAAAATCAGTTATTTAACTATCACTTAGTGGTTTCACTATTCATCAAAAATTGATGTTTTTCAGAACAATGCCAAAATTTCACCCTAAGCTATAATTGATATTCCAAATTCAAAAATGATGTCTATTTTACAAAATCCCAAACATATAAGTTGCATTAATTAATTTTATAATTAATTCCCGCTGTCACAACAAATAGTGTGTTTTTAAGAAACAATTTATATCAAAAGATTGGCAATTGTTTCTGTCCAATTTCAATGTTAAATTAATTCTAATGACCACCATTGGATAAAATGGTAAAAATATATTGTAATTATACTTTAAAACCACTAGATATTATAATTTATCACTATAAATTATTTTGATTAAAAAAAAATTTTTAAGTATTTTTCACTATTCATAAAAAATTAGAAGTTCTCAGAAAAATACCAAAAATTCAACATAGTCTAATTTCGATGTTCCGAATCCAAAAATGAAGTCAATTTTGAAATATAAAATTTCTATAATTTTAAAAAGTGGTTATTACTATTCATAACGGCTACATTGATTAATCATTGTGTTTCAGAACTAGAAGTTGCGTACAATGCAAACTATTGCATTATTGAATGAGAAGCGTATAATGAAAGCTCGGGGTGTTACATTCTACCCTCCTTCAATAAATTGCATCCTCGCAATTTGAAATTTTTTTCTTTGAAAATAAAAGGTTGAAAAGAGAAAATACCTATGTGGAAAACACACATCGGAAATAAGATTAATAAAATTTAGCCTTAATAAGAGGGAAATGGAAATAAGAAAGTCACCACCAAATTATGATCTCGATAAGGAGAACATTGGTGGCAATTAGAGACATATAATTGGAGGAAAAACGTAAATATTTGTAGGGAGTGATTGAGGTCATCAATCACAATAAATTGTCAAATTGAGGGCCTCAAATCCGTCAATCTATGTTGATTTAAAATATCAACAGTTCAACAAAATATAAGATATTAGGATAACACATTTTTTTTGTTTTAATATCCCTTTACTATAGTTTAAGAATTAATTTATTCATTGAATAAGAGATAGGTATATATATATTTATGCTTGACAATTAGAGTTTCAACCTTCAACTCATCTTTCACTCAAAAAGATAATAGAACTCAAAAATATTATACTTATCTTAATTGTATAAGGTTCCAAATATTAACACATACCATTTAGATTAGTAAAATTATTTTTTAATATCCAGGGACTTCTTGTAGGCTAGTGGTTGGAAATAAAGGCATGTCGCACCATGATTGTGGGTTTGATTCCTGCAACTTTCTCCGACACGACGGGTTATGGCCCACCCTGCAGGTTGTCCTTTTCCTAAAACTATAGTATCATAATATTCCAAACATAATCTTCATAAATTTTTTAACCTTAAACAATACTATCCAAAGATCAACTTAATCAACTCCAACCTTTATAATTATCCAATATACCTCTGTCCAGACTTTCTCTAAAAGGTCTCTTAATTCCAAAATCAATTTATCAGATTCCCCAAACAAAGTAAAGTTTCTCTTATTGTCACATACTAAAAATATAATTACCTTCATCATATTAAAACCTTACTGAAATCAACAAGTACTGCAGTACAATCCTTATATATATATCACATTATTCTAATAACCAGAATATAATCCATGAGTCCAAAATCACCATTACATTAGTTATTCTACTTCAACTGTAGTAACAGCATAACATTAACCTTGATCCCTTGGCCTTTTCTGAGGTAAGTTTCCCTGAAGCTTAGGACATTCATTTTCATAATAACCCATTTCTCTACAATTGTAGCGTTCAACTTTTATAGCCTCTTACTTTCCCTTGCAATCACGAGCCCGATGACCCTTTTCTCCACATTTATAACAAACTCCCATTCCTTTTAGGCAAGTACCAGGGTGATTCTTCCCATAATTATCACATAATGGAAAATCCTTCTTTCCCTTTTTCCCTTTATCTGTCTCTTGTTCCACCGTTCTCTTCATCTCTTGCTTTACTTTGTTGTCATAAGACTTAAAGAATTCCTTTTCTATCTTGATAGCACACGAGACAATATCTTCATCTTATGAGAAGGATTGTGATACTAAAGGTCGACAGAGAAATGGTTTTAACCCATCAATGAAACGATCAATCTTACTCCTTGGGTTACGTATATAATCTGTAGCATGCCTTGCTAACCTTGTAAAGTTGGCCTCATACTTTGCGACATTCTCATCCTCCTTTTCTCTCAGACTCAAAAATTGTCTTTCCATATCTTCTCGATGGTCACGAGGATAGTATTTTTCTAGGAAAATCTCTTTGAACTCCCTCCATTCCATATTTGATACGTCATCATCTTCATTTGTGTTTTGAATCAATGACCACCATTGATCAGCATCTCCAGTGAGGTGGTAAACTGCCATGATAACCTTTTCCCTTTCACTACTCCCCAAGGCGTGGAATATTTTCTCTAAGGAGTTTATCCATTGCTCAGCTACTAATGGATTTTTACCCCCATTAAATGATGGTGGTTGTTGCCTCATGAAGCGGTCTAACATTGATCCTCCACGTTGCGGATCAGGGTGCTCTATACGAGTAAGGTTATTATTCATAACCTGATTGAGTTGTCCCAGTATGGTAATAAGATGATCAGCACCAGTTGTATCTCTAGATCCACAATAATTATCTTGAGCAGGAGGGCAATCCCAACACGGAGTGCGTGCATTGATACAGTTTCCATTCCTTCCACTCGGCGCCATTTCTAAACAATGGCATAAACTAGATTAGTTTATGAATCAAAATACATAATTCCATACTTGTAAAATACTTGACATAAATTGAACTATTTATGGATATAATCCATAATCATAAAAAGGTTTTATTTGAGGAAGTATGTACTCATAACCGTTCATAGTCGTTTGTAAAGAAAATGGAAATTATCCTAAGCATATCCCCCGGGAGTGTCGTAACCAAGAGTGTAGCAAGGCCCGTTGTCGTGCACCAGTTCCTGTTCGATTCTAGCTCAAAGCGGTGTTTTCAGGTTTTACACCTAGGTACATCTGTGCCAGAGCTTCCTCTACCTGCGCGTATCCAGACAGGGATGTATTGCTCGGAAAACTTACAAAATCTCTACAATAAAAAAATTCTAGGAAGTTCTTCTATTCTAATCCTCAAAGTCTATCATTGGGCTATGTGCTCTAATCAGAGTTTATCTAAATCTATCTTCCAAGGTTAGTACTAAACTGCCTCTAATACCAACTCTAACGCCCCGGCCCCAGCTACCCAGAGTCGGTGCGTTACTTCGTAACATTGTCATGATCACAAAAGATCATGTCTCGAAAGACCGATTAGTTTAGTAGCCTTGGAAACACTAGATACATTCATAAGTCTTTCATTACATTAAAAAGTAAAAAAACTACAATAAATTCCTCAACTTTATAAAAGGTAACTTAAACAAAAACGTTGTTGGTTAACTTTTCCTACTGGGGAATCAATGATCGTTTAACCAATCACAAGTTTGTGATTTTCTTATAGTTAAACGTTCTCCTAATCCTGTTCTCTACAACTCTCCATCAGACCATGATGGTTTGTTTCTCCTCCATATCCATATTTTCATAGAATCCTTGTATGGTCTATCTCGGGTGACCATTGTACTTATCTTCCATTCTTTTAATGTTATATTTTTATTAACCTTATTTCCGATGTGGGTTTTCCACAAAGGTATTTTCTATTTTAAACCTTTTATTTTCAAAGAAAAATTTCAAATTGCGAGGACTCAATTTATTAAAGGAGGGGATAATGTAACACCCCGAGCTTCCATGATACGCTTCTCATTTAATAATGCAATAGCTTGCATTGTACGCAAGTTCGACTTCTAACACACTGCGACTAATCAAAGTAGCCGTTATGAAGAGTAATAACCACTTTTTAAAATTATAGAAATTTTATATTTCAAAATGGACTTTATTTTTGTAGTCGTAATATCGAAATTATCCTAAGTTGAATTTTTTGTAACTTTCTGAGAACTTCCAAATTTTTTATGAATAGTGAAAAGTACTTAAAAACAACTTTTTTAATAAAAATAATTTATTGTGATAAATTATACTATTTAGTGGTTTTAAATTATAATTATAATATATTTTTACCTCTTTATCCAATGGTGGTCATTATAATTAATTTAACATTGAAATTGGACATAAACAATTGCCAATCTTTTGATATAAATTGTTTCATAAAAACACGCTATTTGTTGTGACTGCGGGAATTGATTATAAAATTAATTAATGCAACTTATATGTTTGGAATTTTTTAAAATAGACATCATTTTTGAATTTGGAATTTCAATTATAGCTTAGGGTGAAATTTTGGCATTGTTCTGAAAAACTTCAATTTTTGATGAATAGTGAAACCACTAAGTGGAAGTTAAATAACTGATTTTTCGTTTAAATGAAATATTACCACTTCTGTGATTTGATTTTCAAAAATCTGACATACATGGTTGTAATTAAGAAGTAAAATGTTGTTCAATGAGATTAAAATAATTTTTTGGTGAATAGTAACTTTTAAGTTCTTAATCGCGATTAGAGGTAATTAGTGTAGTTTAAGGTAAAAATAATTTTTTAATAATATGAGATAAGCTTGAAACCTGTCCTACTCCTATTGGATGACTCATGGCCGACCAAAAAAACCCATGGGTCAACTTGGGGACCCCATGGAGGCACTTTGGTTGGAAAATGACATTAATATATATTTATTTAATGTTAAAATTAAAATGACATAAACATGAGTTGTTTTACTAAAACAGTTTTTAAGTGGGGTTACACAAGTCCAAATTTTGACTATAAATATTCATTAGAATTATAAAAAGATTTACTACATCATAGTAATTTTTTTATAATTTTTAGACATTAAATAAATTAAATTATTTATAACATCATTATGATGCAGCGACGACCTCATTATTTAACGATTTTAATAAAATGAAAAAATAATGTAAAATCCATGGCTTACACTTTTCCAAAGACTATTGGATGGGTAGATTTAGAACCCTTATCACCTTATCCACGAATTATATAAGTGTGGGACCTTTAGAATCCGAAAAGCATTGTGTAATAATGTAACATTTCAATCTTTCCAAAAGTGCCCCTCCTCTCCACTTATAAAAGGCCCCCACCTCTCCCACCTTATTCACACCTTCAAGCCATTTGGATCGGCCAACCTCTGCCCAAATACACTCCCAACTTCCCTCTCTTAATCCTAGAATCCATACTTTGGGCTGAACGCTTCCCAAGGAAGCCTTTGGCTCAAATCAAAAAGAGTTACCCGATTTTGAGGTAATGTCTTCTCTAATGTTGTTTTGTTTTATTTTTCTTCTCCAACCCCAAAAACTCTTTTTATTCATTTCTTTTGTAACAACACCAGTATCCTCAATATACTAGGATGTTTTTATAAGAAGGATTCGAGCTACACTTACACACACCTACATCTAATGGTTAATGAACATACGGTTTCTGTGGATGGCGAATTTCTGCCTCACGAAACGATGATTGTTCAACACTCATATAACACCTTCAAAGGTGGCCATTAAGATGTCATTATTTTTATATATGATATATAATATGTTTATGTTTTACTTATGCTTCTGTATTTATCATTTATGGCATACTTTATGATTTCCATTATGGGTAAAACGCGATAATTTCATTTTAGGAAGTGCGGACTACCTTCCCCTCAAAGTGATTTGAATCGTTAATGCCATATGTGGGATGTATAAAGGATGGAGTAAATGGTATTATACACTATATTATACTGGAATTATATTATAAATTTAAATAATTATGATTTCGTTCCATTAAATATGAAATTGAAATGAAAGTAGCGTTCATGCGTACGTACGGCTTACCGTCTCCATGAACGGTGCATTTCATTTCTTACCTCTAAATGTTATGTAATATTATAAATGAATGTATATACTGGATATATAAGATATATATGACATCTAAATCATTAATATAATTCTGGAGATAATGGACATTCTACCACATAAACAACTTGTAATTATAAGAAGTGTATTGTTGACTCAAGTACCGAAGATCGACAAATCAACCGTTATTAACTTAAATAATTACATAATTTTCATATCATTGTAATAAGTGATATAATAAGGATAATGAAATTGAAAATGGTTCTTAATAAGGTATATATTAACTCTAGTTTATTATTCAGGAGGTTAAAGAACGGTTGAGTCAAGTCAGACATGAGGTAAGGGAACTTCTTCACCCAATTTCCATTCTTTGGGTTAATCTCCTACTTTCAAATTATGTCATGATATTATTATGTCCTATTTTTTATTTTTACTTTCTTTATGTGTACCTATAGTGAATACAAATAATAGATCTATTTTATTTTAAAAATTGTCTTTTTACGGACTTCGTCTCAATATCCTTTCATTGAGGCATATTTGGCTTTATACACAACTTTCTTTTATACGGTGTATAAACCCCTTTGACTTTTATGTTTATTCAAAAGGAATCTTTTTTATACGAAGCGTTTTACTAAACAACAAAAAGGGAATGTTTTTCTTTCCGTACTTATGCGGCGACAACGACTTCTCCGCCGTCGTGACCATTATTTGAGTTTTGGCTTCCTCTATAAGCCATCATTTTTTTAATGAAAAATAAATACAAAGTTTTAACTTTCTTTTATTTTGGTATTGAAAATGGTTTTGAAAGCGTTTTTATTATATCAATGTGTTGTATTGATATCTTGTGATTGAAATGTGGAAATTTATGTTTCCTTTGTGCATGTTTTATGTGATACGATTATGTTATGGTTTATGATATGTTTAAACCTATTCATATGAGGAATGCATTGGACTTAATAAGTGACGGGTGGAACCCGCTATAGCTCCACGATGCATCGGCAGGTCTCATGAGACAAACTAGTGTCTTGGCACGAGGCCTTGACAAAATCTAATTTGTGGTCTGGGCACGAGGCCTTGCCTACGTGGTTATGATATTCTGGCATTATGCATTCCGTCATTATGAAAGTGGTTATTGATATTGAATGTGATTATTCGACCAGTAGAATATCCATGTGAATAAGTAAATGGCATTATCTCATTTTAATTTTTCCATATTATGTTGAAGTTCATGTTTAAAAGGCTTTTGTTTTAGTTATACATTGCCTTAAATGTTAATGTTTATTTATGAAAGCTTCCGCAATATTGTTATCCTTACTGAGCATCTGAGCTCACCCCTTTGAATGTTTTAATATTTTCCAGGATGTGAAGAAGTATTTTATAAATGACCTGTAGGGATAGTCATAAGAGGATATGAGTGTGGACTATGAAGACTTTGTTATTAGTTTTTCACTTTATGATGTAATGTAAGACTTATGAATGTATCTACTGTTTCTAAGGCTACTAAACTAATCGGTCTTTCGACACTTGATCTATTGTGATCATGCCAATGTTACGAAGTAATGCACTGACTCTGGGTAGCTGGGTTCGGGGAGTTACATTAAAAATTAATTATACCATTTATTATCCATTTTTTACATAAAATGACTAAGAAAATGTTTTTAATAAAAGCTAACTTTATTGCTCTATTCTTTCAAAAATGCATATCATAAAAACCCTTATCTTTAATTTTTTTTTTCAAAATGATTTTTAACATTTTAAAATGATATATTAAAAAATATTTAAAATATTTTTACAATTTTGTTGAACATAATAATCATTTTATTTTCAAAACAATGTCAATTAAATTTTAATAAAAATGTGAAAAGAATAATTTCATTAAGTTTACATCATGTATGGAATGTCATTCCATTGGACCAAAAAATGATTTTTAGGATTAGTTTAAAAATTATTGACGATTTCTCTTTAAATAAAATAAAATTTATATTTTTTATATTCTTTTCGTTTGAACATTATGACTTTCAAATTGGGACGAAAAATCTTGTTAAAAATGTTTTTAATGATATTTTTATTCATCAATGACATCAACCCTTTAATTTACTTATGATCCACTAGGGATATTTTGCATTTATATAATTATAATTATATATTGGAAAACATAATTATTATTTTTCATATGGATGTTGTATTTTTATATCATTCACCTTATTATTCTGGTTGTTTAGGATTATGTTTATTTTATTAAGTCAATTATAAAAATTTCATATCATAGTTTTAAGACTAATATTTACATTGATTATGTTACACCCTCTCATATAAAGATTTTATAGAAATTCAATACATTGGTCAGTATTAATTATAGATATCCCCTCTATGCATCTATAGTTTTCATGAGATAAATCAGTTTTCAAAACCAAATTGGGTTGTACACTGTAGTTTTATATAATCTTGTGAATGGTAAAAATAGTATAGATTATGTTGGAAAATTGTAATTTATTTATAACAAATAGTTTCAAGAAATCTTGTAAAATTTCATGAAAATATATGTACAATAATTCATAACATTATGGAATCCAATAATTTTGAATTTCCATCATTAAGATTCTAGTGATTATTATCCAGGATATTTTTACCATGATGTGATCTCTAGATGCATTCAATTCATAGTTATTGATTAGATTAAATATATTTATTTTTATTTTTATTTATATATTTATTATTCCTTATCTTGTCGAGGAATAAAAATTTCATAAACATCATGTGTGTTCAATTATTTACCTTTTTAGGTTGAGTAAACTTATAGATTTAAGATAACTTCCACAATACGATTCACTTACTGATAATTTGATCACACCAAATCCTAGTGTTTCTGAACTAGAATTCACATTCTTAAAATTACAAGGATCATTTCGGTTAATAGTTTTATATAATTAAAACAAATTCACAAGGTAAACCTACAACACCCCATTATTTTATGTGAAAAATATTTTTTATTTTTATTGATGTATTGTCTAATACACTATAACACGATTATCTAGTGTAATACACTAATCCTTATTATATTGTAGTATACACAAAAATTTTCTTGGCTACTGTTGCATAGAATATGAATTTCATTTGATAAAATTCAATCCACCCAACACTGAGTATAGATTTTTTTCATTGAATAAATGAAATATGTTTCAATTATGTTTTACAAAGATCCAAAGGAATTATACACTACACGAAACCCTGAATTGGATTTCGTTATATGAAAAAGTGACCTTCCTCGATAGCTTGTCTTGTACGTGATATCGAATTTCACTAAACAATGATATATTATTAAAATATTATTGTTTAATTGCATCTAAACTAGATATTATGAATAAAATTAACCATATTGTGAATATTATATCATTTTCATACATCCAACATAGTTTTTATAACATAATAGGAGAAAAAAATCAATTTTTCGGAAAAATGAATTTTTTCATTAAAAAAATGTAGTTTTTTTTATTTTGATAGAGAACCCATTTTAAAACTAGTTTTTAAAAATTTATATGTTCAATTTAACAAATTAAAAATTTTAAATTGATGTAAGATATACAATTTTACTTTGGATTAATTTTTTATATTTTTCAGATAACAATCATTTTTTGATGAATAGTAAAGATATGCTAAATTTTAATTGAAAACAACATTCTTAATAGAAATAATTTATATTGTTTTAATATATTATTTAATGGTTTTAATGTATAACTAGAATATATTTATATATTTTAAGACACTTTAATCATTTTCATTAATTTTATGTTGAATTCATATATAATAATATTTCAATCTTTTGTAATGTTTTAACTTTTAAACTTATACTTTTTTTCGACAAAGGGATTAATTTTGAAATAATTACTAAAAATAATTTGTTTTTAATTATGAAAAATTTATTCCATATTTATAATTATGAGGTTGAAATTATTTTCATGTGCCACTTTGATTATTTGGGCATTAAGAATAGTAACATTGGTAATTATCTTAATTACCAAACATAAAGGTAAAAGGGGTAATTAAGGGGAAAAATACTATTATAAAATAACCCTAACACTAGGGAAAATTCTATTAGATGATTAAATAACAAAAAATATCACTTAATGGTCATAATATATTTATTTCATGAATTTTCATAACTAAAAATGATGTAATTATTATTAAAACAAAAGAAAGTGACAACATGTCACTCTATTATATCTTATATGTGAAAAAAATTTAATTTTGTGATAAACATCATAAAAATTCTAAATATTTAATGTCAATGTAAATATAATTAAATTAAAAACATTATTTAAATTTATTTATGATTTCTATAGATTAATTAATTATCATTATTGATGACCAAATAGTGATGTAATGATTATTTTATTAATAGAATTATCAAATTTATGGATTTAAGAATACTGAAAGAAGTATCATATTATCTAATTGAAGTGATCCACGAATTTTACAGGATCTTATGAATTTTGTTGAGTTTATTAAATATTTTTGTTTTAATTCATCTTCTATGAGAATTTTATTTAAATCCAAATAAATAAATAGTGTCAAAAT
The DNA here is from genome assembly GCA_963277665.1 of Viscum album. Lineage (NCBI taxonomy): Eukaryota > Viridiplantae > Streptophyta > Magnoliopsida > Santalales > Viscaceae > Viscum > Viscum album. Next base: position 1,140,027,283 of record OY728164.1, on the reverse strand, counting down.
TGGCTATCGTGATATTTTATAAAATTAAAATTTTAATAAAATATTTAAAAATCATAAATATATTTAAAAAAATTAAAATGGTGATGATTATAAGATATAAAATTTCATTAAATAACAATTTATTGTCAATTAGCTGTATATATTTAAATATTTATAACCACTAAACCTTTAGAATATTGATACCAGAATGAAAATTAAAAAGAATAACTAAGTGTAAATTACAATGATAATGATTAAATTGACATAAAACTTCCATAAAATTTATTGGATAATTAGATTATAAAACTATATCATCTAATGTTCTAAATTTTTTTATTTTGGTGTATTTTATGTGGGGTTTAAATTTATTATAATTTAATATTTTTCAGGTTTCTAGAACTGCCCCATATCTCAATTATAAAAGGAAACTTACTCCCTCTCCTCTTTAAGACATTTTGATCCTTCTTGTTCGCACAACCCATTCCCATTTATATTATATATTTCTTTAGTAACATTCTAGAGTTTTTGGATTCTCAAAATATAAACTCTAGGACCCTAAGTAGAAATTTAAAGGAAGCATGTTGAGGAAGAGGTAATATCTTCTACAAATTATTTCAAATTTATCTCTTCTTATATTTTTTATTATTTAGTTATTTTCATAGAAACTAAATAACACTAGTGACACTAATGTAAATATATATTATTCTGAATGTGAAATAAAACTATTACACATTTAATCCACTCTACGAAAAATGATTTCACCGTGCAAGCGTACATATGACTTGCCATCTGTACGCCATGGTGTAATATGGATTTTCACCACCACATTTTATGGATGGGTATAATAGTGGAAAAAATAATTATATATATTATTATTATAAAATTATACAAACATTGAGATTATAAACACCATCCACATCAATATTATTAAATAAATATGGGTAAGATGTCGTCACTTGTGCATACGTACGACTTAGCATCTCCATGATATGATGTGATTCGTTCTAAAAAATCTTCCTTCAAAAATTATTATATAAATGAATTGAATGAATAAATATGATAGATATTATACTAATATCATTATGTAAATTATATAACTATATTCTAAAAAAAAGAAAAAAAATTTATTTGACAAAACAAACATAAGAACATATTGTAGTTAATAAATGAATAACGAGTAACAATAAAATTTTACTAACAATACAATGAAAATATGGTCATAAATGTTATCATAATAATAAATATGATTCTAAAATATTTAATTAAGATTATTTAAATCATTATACAATAGGTTCATATACACACGAATCATATCAATCATATGTCAAGGGATAATTATTTCCATATCGTTTTTAACCGTGATTGTTTAATCTTAAGAATTTACTTGGGTTATATGTTTCATCCACATCGATGTCTTCTAAAAATGTCTTCATAAAATTATTATTACTATTAAATATATGTTAGAAGTTATTATGACAACTTTTTTATTTTTACAACGTTGTACGGAAGGAATCATTCTTTTTAAACAATATGATGTACTTTTTGACATTTCCAGTAAAAGTATAAGGATAATATTTTTTTAACTTATACAACCTAAATGGATTTTTACATATTCATAATGCCTTATTTCCATTAATCCTTCTCTACGTGTTTAAAAGTGAATTTTTAACTAAAATCATTTCATTTAAAATTGAATAAAATTTTGGGAAAAGGAAAAGTTCTTAAACAGTAAAGTATATTTTCCTCAAGAACAAAGTTCATGTGTTTTTTATCAAAAAAATATTTATCTACGATCATATCTTCTGATATTTATATCCATATAATTACTATGATTAGATTATGTTTATTATGTAATTTTATTTTGTAATTCAGTAAGTTTTATATCAATTATGATGGAATGTTGTTTAAGAAACCCATTAGATTTCATGGGTTATGATATAGTGAATGTTTTTATATTTTTTGTGGAACACATATAAATGGTTTTATTATAATATTGGTGGGACTTATATCTACCTCCAATGCATTGGGTAAATAATTATATCTCATCAGATAGACATGACTAGAAAAACAAGTCAATTTGTTTCAGTAATAAATGGATGGAATGACAAGTAAACCCATTTCAGTAATAAACATTGTCCATGTGATGCTCTTGGAAACAATGCCTTCGATACTATGGAAATAATGTTAGGTTCATATTATTTTTCCAAAATCACATGGTTTATTCCATTATTATCCAATCATGGTTAATGTTTATTTATGTTCCATGCCTTATGTACTGCCATGTTTTATTTCACGACTCATGATTTTGATTGTTTAAAATCTATGTTCATGTTATTATGTTAAAATATTTTTGGGTTTTTATGATCAATATGTTTACCCATACTAATCATTTGATATCACCCATTTTATTTTTTATTTTACCCATGATAAAGAAAAGGTTTTAGTTGGGAAAAAAGGAAAATATCTTTGTGGGAGATGTTTAATATCTTTCACCAAGTTAGATGATTATGTTCAATGTTTCCAAATACACTAAAATATTAAAGTTTATCTACATATGTTATTATCATGTATTAATTATTCTGAAAAAGTAATGTAATTTCTATGTACATCATGATTGGGTATTTATATTTGGTATTGGAGAATAAGTTTGGTTAACTGATAAAAACTAGGATGTAAAAACATTACTGACTTCACAAAAGATATTTTTATGGTATGTTTTGGTATGTCCATAAGTTTATGTATAAGTATATGATACAGTCCTAAAATTATAGTATCAATCATAAATAACATATTATTTAACCTAATATGTTATATAATGAATGTACCCCACTTGATTATGTCATTTTATATGTTCGTTGTTTTCCTCCCAAACTATTCTATATAGGATTTAGACAACTATTGGAACCCCAAGAAATTGTGTTAATGATCAATGAATTGGGAACTGTTATTATTTTTTCCCTGAATAAACAAATGTTATGGTATATGGAATGATAAGACTTATTTATATACTTGCATATGATATGAATGATTTAGGACTCTAAAATGATCCGAGAAAGGGAACAAAATTCTATTAAGTAATTTAGTAGGCAACGTTCACATTCATTTAGTGGGTCCTAAGATCCAATTTTTGATGATAAATGCATTAGTAGCATTGAATATATATTCTCCATCCATTTCTATTCGGAATATGAAATGGTCATTATGGATGTCTATCATCTAGAAGGTGAAGCAGACCAGTTATTGGCATTAATTAAAAATACAATGCTATAAAATTAAATTGAATCCATGGAATGGGATGAGTTTAAGAACATCTTTTTCAATATTAACATCACTTGTATTATTATAACAAATATTTAAAAGGAGTTCCTAGAGCTTAATCCAATGAAAGATGAATCATTTAGTACAAAGAAGGAAAATTTTACAAGACATACAAGGTATGCTCTTGGATTTATGATCCACCTCGAATGTAAAATTGATGGATTATTTAGTCGCATAAAACCATGTCTTCGAAGTGAATTAGATATAAGATACTTCATTAGATAAAGGTATTCTGAATTGTGATTTCAAGGTTGACCTATAAGATGGTGTTACATTTCCATCTCATGGTTTTTACATGAAACAAAAGATATTATTCAAGTGAAAATCTCAAAATAATGGCAAAAAGAAGATAAATATTTCATTATGCACAATGTTTGGAAACAAGCATGGTTGTAATTGTCTTAGAGATACTAGAAAATGTTTCAGGTATGGAAACAATGTTTATCAAGAATATGAGATCCTAAGTAATGGAAAAAATGTCTCAAATGATGTGATTAGAGAAAATACTATAGATAATATACAACCAAGATGTCAATGCTATTAGTGAAAAGAAAATGAGGAATTATGCTTACAAATTTTCTAATGTAAGGGTTAATGGTAATCGATATTAAGAACCTCTTAAAAAGGAAATGGGAAATCACAAGTGATCACTATTGGCGATGTAGATTATGAAAACGAAGTGGTGGAATGATTAAGTGTTTATCTAATGGGATTTTAAAATAGTGTTGTGGAATATCATTTACAGTATTATTGAATATTATAATATTAATGTATTTGTCTATTATGGTCTTTTATAATTATATAGTACTGGTAACCATGAAAAGTGATTGATTTTTTTTGGAAATTAGATGATATGCCCAAAATTAAGGGATAAAAATAAAATAAGATTTTTGATAGAATTAATGAGATCATGACTGATAAATGGAAAAAGTGATATCATAATTTGAGTATATATAATATATGTCATATTTGGTGGTATGAAAGAGTAAATTAAATGCATATTTATACTAGGTTTCTATACTTATTACCTTAATTATCATATTACAAGATAATACATGATTTAGGTTTTCATATGTTTGGAATGAGACTAACAAGAAATGCCAAATGAGATATCAGAGACAACAGTTAAGATGATTTTGTTCACCTCATTATAATGTTGTATATTTTTAGTTTTTGGAAGTATTCTAATGATATCCATTTATGGAAAGTATAATTTATATTCTTGATGAAGTTTGTTATATTAATATAATATCACACCATAGGTAGACTTATACATATTTAAAAATCTATTTAAATAATATTGGTGTGATAGAGGGAATGACCTGTCTTTATATCATATGATCTTCTAACATTTAAAGAATGAAAAATTAAACTTCATTTATTTAAATAATATATGAAGTTGAAATTGTTCAGGTAACAACAAACAATGATATTACAATATAATCGAGTAAGTAATTCTATTTATGAAAATATTATTCAACTTTAGTGAAATGATCTTGATAACCAAAAATGTTATCCTATAACCCTCGTTATCTTAATAATCATATCATCCATTAAATCTTCCCATATTTATGTCTTTCTAGTAGTTAACTTTTTTCAAATGTTATTCTCTATCAAGATCCATATAGACCGGATGGTTAGATTTTTCACCATATCCATGTTTTCACATTACACTTATGTTTTCATATATAGATCTCAGGGATGAGTTAAATTTAGTAACCATTACATTTATATCATTCCTTTTAAAAATGATATCTATGTATCCCTTTTTATGATGTGGGAATCCATGATAGAATCATTGAAGTAGAAAACCATTTATATCCCCGACGAATTTCATGTGGGAAATTCATTATAAGAGTGGTAGAATGTAACACCCCATGATTTTATGATATAGACTGTTTTGAATTTTTTTGATGTATTTTGTTGTAAGCTACACTAAGATTATCTTGCACTATACACATCACCGTATTATATTGCAGTATACACAACAATATTCTTGGCTTGTGCTGTACACAATTTCATATTCTCCTGATAATTTTTTTAATGCAACACATTTTTATCAATATCTAAATGAACTATTTTTGGATTATCTTATAGGAAGAAACAATTAATACCTACACAATACACAACACTGAGATAGTTTTCCTTACACACAATGGAGACCTTCATTGATAGCATGTGTTGTATACGATACCATGTTTCACTAAACAATGATATATTATTAAAATATTAATATTTAATGGTATATAAACTATCCAATATGAATATTATTAACCAAATTATTAATTTTATAACACTTTAATTCATATTACACATTTTATGGAACATAATATGAGAAAATATCATTTTTTTCGGATAAAAGATGTATGCTTTAAAAAAATAACAGTTTTAGAACAATTTGATGGCCCACCAATTTTAAATCTAGTTTTTGAAATGTTTTAAGTTCGATTAAACACAAAAATATTTTTATTTGAAACTAGGATATTAAATATTACTTTTAAGGAATTTTTGAAAATTTTCAGATTTCTTTTATATTTTGATGAATAATGAAAATATGAAAAATATAATTGAGAAAATTTTTTTATCAAATATATTTATATGGATTTAATATATTATTTAAATGATTTAATGTATAAATAAAATATATATTTTATATTTTATGATAATTTATGTCATTGTCATTAATATTACAATGAATTCATATGTAAAAATATTTAAATCTTTTGTAATGTTATATCATTTAATCAAAAACCCTATTTTTCTACACCAAGATTTTTTTTAAATAAATTACTACAAACTAAGTGTTATGAATTTTGAAAAATAGATTCCATATTTGGAATCAGTAGATAAAAGTTATGTTAATGTGTTACTTTGATTTTTTGGTCATTAAGAATAGTAACTTAGGTAATTTTTTTATTACTCAAGTTAAAGATAAATTTTTTAATTAAGTATTAAAATAATATTATAAATTTATCCTAAAACTATACAAAATATTATTGGTGGAATTAAAGCCGATATATATCATATAAGGGTTAGAATACATTAATTTGATGAACTTTTTTCCATGAAAATTATGTAATAATTATTAAATTTAAGGAAAGGGACAACATGTCACTCTCTTATATCTTATAAGTGAATTAATTTTAATTTAGTGGTAATCTACAAAAAAAATCTAAACTAAATAGTCACTCAAAAATTAATTAATATATCAAAATCATGTAATGTTATTTATAATTTTTATAAATTTATAAATTATCATTATTGATGACATAATAGTTATGGAAAAATATTTATTAATTGTAATATCAAATAAATGGTTTTAGAAATATAAAAAAAATATCATATGAACTAATTGAAATGATCCAATTATTTTATAGGTGACTATGAAATGTTATGAGTGTATTAAATATTTTTGTTCGAATTTATATTCTGTGATTATTTTATTTAATGTCAAATAAATGAATAGTGTCAAAATCGACACTCTTGATATTTTATAGAAATAATATTTTTTTAAATTATTTAAAAATCCTAAAAATATTTAAAAAATTACAAAGTTATAATTATAATATCTAATATATCATTAAATAAATATTTATGTTCAATTAAAACCATGTTTGAAAATATTTATAACCGTTAAATGTTTTGAATCTTATTACCACAAATAAAATTAAATACAATAACTATGTGTTAATAAAAATTATAATGATTAAATTAACATAAAAAATTGTTTAAAATTTATTAGTTATTGGTATTAAAACACAATATCATCTAATATTCTAAATTGGGACATTTTGGAGGATTTTATATGAGTCTTGATTTTATATTAAATTAATTTATATGAGATTTCCTAAAGATCCCTTCTCCTAAATTATAAAAGGGAACTTCATCCCACTCCACATTAATCAATTTTGAGCCTTAATTATCAACCATAATCTGAACTTTTTTACTTATAAAATTACATATTTACAATATAGAGGTTTTGGTATTATTAAAAACCCATCTTTAGTGCCGTAATAGGAAATTTAAAGGAGGCGCATCGAGGAAGAGGTAGTATCTTCTACTAATTCATTCAAATATCTTTATTATTCTACTTCTTCTTGATTATTTGATTAAATATAAAGTAATAACATAATTATCACTAAAATAATGATATGTTATTTTAAATATAAAATAACCCTATTTCACTATTTTTCCATCCTATAAAAATGAAAATCACCATGCGTGCGTACGCATGACTTACCGTCTCCATGTCGTGGCATAATAAGGTTTTTCACCACCAAATTATTTAGATGGACATAATGGTAAAAATAATAAGTATATATATAATTATATAACATTATACTATATTTAGATACTATTAACCATCCAATTCAATATCATTCAATAATTATGGTAATTATAACTCTACTCGTGCATACATACAACTTCAGTTCTCCACGATGCCTTCTTATTCGTTCTACATAATCTTCATTAAATCATGATTATATAAATTCATTAAATGAATAAAAATGATATATATTATAATAATATAATTCTTTATATGATATAAATATAATATATAAATATTAATATTAATTTATTTAATAAACATATATAAGAACATAAAGCTGTTAAAACCCTAATAACAAGTAATAATTAAATTTTACTGAAAAATGGATGAAACATTGGCAATATATGTTATCATAAAAATTATAATGATTAGGCAATAAATAAATAAAATATTTAAATCATTATAAATGAGTTTCAAATACATACAAATAATATCAGACCTAAGGTAACAAATAATTTTTTTCAATCTCGTTTGTATATGTGATTATTTATTCTTAAGTATTTACAAGGGTTATATTTATAATCCTTGTACATGTTTTATAAAAAGGTTTTTATAAAATGTTTAATATCATTAAATTTAGGTTTAAAGGCAATTTTACCCACCTTTTACTTTTACTACATGGTATGGTAGGAATTTAGCATTTTTTACCATACGAGGTACTTTTTTAATTTTCCAGTAAGAGAATATGAAAAATATTTTTTAAACATATACGACATGAACAAAATTTTACATCTTCAAAAATACTTGTTTCAATGAATCATACACTACATTTTTATAAGTTTATTTTCATCTATATTCTTTTCTTTTAAAATTGAAATAAATTTTGAAAGAAGAAAATGTTTTTAATGATGACAGTAAATTTTCTTTCGAAATTTTGTTTAAGTGTTCTATTAAAATAACTTTCCTCATAAGATCACATTGGTTTATGTTTCAATCTCTATTATTACTATGATATGTTTATTTTTATGATGGAATTTTATTTAGTAAATCCATTTGTATTATATTTATTATGATTTAATGAAGTTTAAAAACCCATTTGATTTCATGGGTTATGTTATAGTGAATGTTTTTATGTTTTTGTGGCACACGTAAGAATCGTTTCATTATGAGATGGGTGGGAACCATATCTCCCTCCAGTGCATTGGGTATATATTCATATATCATGAGATATACAGGAATGGAATGAAAAGTAAATATTGTTCAGTAATACATTTCTGGACTTAAAAGTAATCCTGGTTTAGTAATAGACTTTGTCCACTATGATGGTATTAGAAACAAGGCCTTGACTTCTTTGGAAATCATGTTATGTACTTCGTAGTTTTCCAAAATTATATGTTTTATTCCAATGATATTTTATCATTATTAATGTCTCCTTATGATTTATTCCATATGTACTATCAGGTTTTATTTCATGAATCAAGGATTCAATTGTTTTAAATATATGATCATGTTTTAATGATTAAATATTTTGGGTTTGTTTTATGTTCTCTATGTTTAAACATAATCAGAATTTAATCACAACCTTTTTATGTTTTCATTTCCCTAGGATATAGAGAACATTTTTAGGTTAGAAAAAAGGCGAAGATCATTATGGGAGATGTTGATGATATTTCAACAAGTTAAGAGATTATGTTCCAAGGCTTCAACAACATTAAACTAATAATGCCTTTGGGCATAAGTTTATATGTTTTATTATGTATTCAACATAATTAATGTAATTTCCTTTTAATTAAAGATTTTGTATCTAAAAAAACCATACATTAAAATTGAACACATACACTCAGTATCAATTTTCGCATAGAAAAAAACTATTATACAAATAAAACATAAATTTTTATCATGATAACTCTTCACAATTTACAAATTGAGTAAATAATTTTCCATAATATACATTATATACTAGGGATTTCTTTTAAACATACAATGATATAAAAATTACATTTAATGAGAGAAATATAATGTAATGTGTTAGTCTAGTTAAAAATCATAAAAAACTTCATAAAACATGCATTTTTCACCCCAAAAAAATTAATTATCTTTTTAAAAAATATCATTATTTTAGATTTAAAAAAATTGATATTTACATGAAAAATCAATATAATACACATAAAATAATATAATTCAAATTAGGACATCATTTTACATATCAATATTAAAACTCCAATGACCAATATGGTTAACTTACAACATTGTAATACCCGATGTACTGAAGGTCATAAAGTAAAAAACTAATCCTTTGTATTTTTTGAAAACACCCATCTTTGGTTAATAACATAAACATACATCATTATTTTATCAATGATCTATCCATAATTTGTTAATAACATAACTACCCAATCATATTTGATCATGGATCCACCTATTATTAGTTTATAATGTAACCACCCATCCTTGGTATATCACAAAATCACATTTTATTATTTAATAACAATACCACACATCCTTTGTTTATCATGAAAGCACCCATAATTAGAAAATAATGTAACAACCCATACATGTTTTATTAAGAAACCAACATACATTATAAAAAATTTCTAATAACAATATGATATTCATAAAACATGAATACATAAATTATAAAAATATTCTTTATGAAAATAAAATTTTCAATTTATAATCACAAATTTTTATAAATGATGAGCATGTAAAAAGGAAAAAATTTTATTTGAAAATAAACACATACATTTATATAAAAAAAATCAAATAATTATAACATCATGATATTTGGAATAACCACTCATTCCATATATGTTAAAACAACATTCCATCAGTATTTGTTCTAAAAAATTCTTAAAATAGCCTTACTGAAAAAAAATATTAATTTTAATCAATTTTTTAAAGAGTAAAACATATTTAAAATTATTTTTAATGATTTTACAAATACTAATAATAAAATATTATCCAATATTGTTTATAAAATATAGATATGTAATATAAATATTGTTGTATTGGAAAATCAAAAAGCAGTTTTTTAAAATAAGGTCTCTTTTATACAATCATAGAAACATTTATTTTCAAAACAAATTTGTGATAAATTATAGGATTAAAAATTATAATTATTCATTTCCACCAAAATATATTCATAAATTTTATTTTTAGAACATTTTCTGGGAAATATTAGGTTTAGAATATAAATATTTAAAACATATAGAATACTTGGTTTACATAAAGAGTCTCTTACCTTGAGTTTGAATCGTCACATATGTGGTTTATATTATTGAATATTAAAATTAAATTAATTATTTACATTCTTGATAAAAAAATTCATTTTTATTATTCCATTTTATTTTTATTATTAGCATGGTATAACAAATAGTTAGTTATTTAAGTTTATGTTGGTCATTTTGATGATAATCAGTTCATGAGTTCAGAATGACTTCAGTATGAAGACTATAGTCAAAGTGGTTTCTAATCTATAAAATTAATAATTATAATCATGACCTAAATATCATTTTATTTTTTTAAATATACTTATATATATAATCTATGTTTTGTGTTTATAGAAATTTAATATTATCTCTTTATAGAGGTGGTAGTCTATACGTACACACAAATGATGTTATCATTCTAATATTATTGGAAATGTATGAAATAAAATAATAAAGTTTATTTTTACTATTATAAATATATCATAAATAGATTTAAAAATTACATTATATGACATATAATCAAAAAAATTATCATTATTTCTTTTCAGGTAATGAGTTACTGAAAAACGAATCACATCTCATTTGGGGGAAGTAATATGTCATACACATGAACGACATTATCATATCCCCCAAAAAATAGAACAAAATATGTTATAGGTGATTTCATGACAAATTAAGTATAAATATGATACAAATATAATTTATATACATTAAATATATATTTATATCAATCAATTAGATGTGATAATGGGAAATGAATGACATCGATATTTTATGAAGTACTCTACAGAGAACAAAAATAACGATTTACTATTCCATTTGATAGTAGAGGAGATATATTTAGGTGATAAAATTAACATAATTAAATATAAAAATATGTATCATACCGGATTTGTTAATTTATAATTAGATAAAGTCATTAATATGTAGTTCAATAAGAGATATAATATAAATATTGGTTAAAGATGATTACCTTCCCTTACAAAATCCTCATTCAGATCTCTTGATAGGGACTAAAGGGTTATTATTTTTGAATATCAGGACCTACAAAACATATATAAGTATGTTTAATATATAATTTGGTAGAGTTTTTTAAATATATATAGTGTCGAGAAGTGATAAGGGAATTGGGGTTAATTATAATTGGGATGAGGTGGTTTTATATGATTTAATAATGATTACATTGTATTTCAAGATAACCTCATTTAGGTGGAATTAATTTCAATAAATTTTATAGATAAATGAAATTTTAATGAATGGTTAGGTTTTTATAAATCATAAATTCCACATTTAATTTTTTATTTTTTGTGTAATTTAATTCATTACATTTTAACTTTAGCTATTACATTATGTTACTTATAATAGGATATCATTCTTCAACCATGGTAACAATTTATCCACAAAAATAAAAATGAAATTATTACGTTATATTTAAATATTGATTCCAAATATTTAATAAATTTTTAAATATTCAAAACTGATAAGTAGAAGAATTTAATTTAAAATTAAACTGAAAAAATGTAATGAAAATAGTTTTCAAAAATAAAAAATTGAAATTGAAATGTTTTTATAAAACATTAAAGTATAAAATTAATTTTTAAAACCACAATTGGATTATTATAAATCACAATTAACTAATTAATATTTAAAACAAATCCAAATCATAATTTGACATTATAAATAATGTATATTTTGTTGTAGAAATTATTTTCAACTTTTCATTTTAAAATCAATCATTACATAAAATTAGAAAAATAACACCGATAGATAATTATTATATGATGGTTTCCAAAATGAACTTAATTTTATAAAATAATTCTTTCATTAATTACATTAATTAATTATATTTTATAAAATAAAAATCATTATAAAAATATTTTTTGAAAAAAAAACTTATTTTTTGAAGAATAAATTGACCTTTCTAAAAATATATTACTTGTTTAAAAATATTTAATTAATAAATTTTATATTATTATTAAAATTTTATATTATATAATACTACTAAAAGTATACATTTCCTTAAAATTAATAACTAGTTTATAATGGTCACTTTTAATTAATAATAATTCAGCTTTTTCTTAAGCTCGATGAAGTTTATCTTCTTCAATATTTACCATATTCAAACCTTTTATGATTTTAGGATGTCACATTCTCCCCTTTTAGAAAATTATGACCTTGAAATTCGAACTCATTATAGAAAACATGGGCTTTGAATTTTTAGTTTATTATTGTTAAAATCCCACATTGAAAAAATGATCAATAAAACACCAACATGAAAAATGAGAATAGAAAGATCGGTGGTCACATGATAAAACACATACTAGGGATCCAAGTAACAAATTAGGGAATTGAATAGAAAAGATAATACCAATGAATTGATATAGAGTTAAATAGAACATGGTCATGAGAATGTTAACCAACACCAAACTATTACTTTATAATGGGTTAAATGGCCATTAATTTCTCGATAAGAAAAGTATTTGGATAAATTTTCTTATTTAATGATCAATTCTCAAGAGTTTATTAATTTATTACCTCAATTAATATATTAATGATATATAATAAATTGGAAATTATACCTTCATTCTTTAGTAAATTTCCACCACAATCACATCTTTTTTTCCAAATGATTAGTATGCCTTTTTTCATGCCAAAATCACAAGAGTCAAATTTTAGTTAAGAATATAATCTATGAAAGTGTTAATATCTAATAATACTATAATTATAAATTTACCAAAACCATATTTGTTAGAACAAGAAAATGATATTCCTCCAAAAGAATAAAAATAAAAATGTTGAAAACAACATTGATATCTAAAATTAAAAAGTAACACCTAAATTTCAACATATATTATTTAACTAATAACTAACCTCAAAATTTCACAATTATATTGTTGACTAATATTCAATCTAAAAAGTATATGGATTTAACCACAAATTATTTAATATTTATCTTCAAATAACACCATTCACACATCATTTATTATACTCATATTTTAATTTCCCTAATCACATAATATTAAATATATAATAATAATTTTCATAAATTACCAAAATCATCACAAATCAGCATTATGATCATATATTCTTCCAAAATATAATTCAATATTTATCCCAAAAATAAAATCCCAAAGTATTTTGTTAAAATTAATAGTTTATTGAGAATAATGTTTCATTATTTATATATAAATTGAATAATATTTCATAATTATTTGATAAATCAATCTGATGACTATAGTTTAGTGCCTAAAATTTGATTTTTGGTATTTGTTAATGGCATGAACCAAAGGGATCTAGTTTTAAATTTATTTTCATGTACAATTTTTTAAAAAATAATTTCACTAATGGTACAATGGTTCGAAAATTCCTGAAATATATATGAATTTTGTTGAATTTGCAATACAATATGTTTTCATTTTCATAAGAGTTATAAACACAATCAGGGGTTTTTGAGATTAATGTTTATCTAATTTTAAATTATTAAACAATATTTTAGGGTTTTTTGTTATGGTAATTAAGAAATATTAAGGATATTTTTCAAGACACTTGTGGTAATTTAACGAATTTTAAAAATACGAGTTTTAGTGATAAATCAATTTATCGAGTAATCTATTTACATTTGGTTTATATGTGATTTAATTTAAGGATAAACATAGAAGTTTATATGATATTTGATTTTATTTTAATTAAGGTGTATTATATTTTGGTGGAATATAAAATTAAACATATAAGATAACCATTGTGGTTAAAAAAGTTCTTTAACGTTGATTATATTAAGGTTATTTTGTGTATGTATATCAAATTTTATATATGTTTTTAAGTATTATATTATTATAGTTTCATAAAAATGATAACCCGCCAGTTGGGTGACAACCCATAAAATAAATTAAGGCTATGAAATGTGATACCAAAACTTTAGGGTGTAAAATGTGCATCACCTATCTATTTCTGACATAATGTCATAGTTAATATGGAATATTTTTAATTTTTTAAGATATTTTATATATAAATGATAATTTAGTTTATGAACATTTTTTTGTCGTATATATAGAAATTATAATAGATATTGATTTGGGGTTTAATTATTTATGTTGGAAGGATCTCACTATTTTGGTAAACCTGTATGATTAATTTATTTTTGAGGAATAATTGTCAAATTATTCTTTATAGTAATTAATTATTTTTGGGGGAATTAGGGAGATTCTGATTATTTATCGCAATAGTTATCCTAACTAGGATATTATATGTTTAGAGATTTTATATTTCTAGAGATAAATATTCAATTTATCTTGTATGACTATGTGATAAAATACTTAACAATGTTGGGTTTCAATCGTAGGATGTATTATTTTTTACTGATTTAAGGATACTTAATTGTTGATTGATCTATATTAAATTTGAGGTATTACTATTGAATTTTGGGAGATTAATGTTATTTTTTTTATATGAAGACTTGTTATTTTTGGGAATTTTATTATATTATACTAACCATATTTGTATTGTTTAATGTTTAATCGAAATATATATATATATATATATATATATTTAAATTTTGATGAATATAATTTTATTCTAGTTCTTTAAGACAAACAATTCATACTCATCATTTGTGTAAAAATATATGATTTTTGTGGAAACTTATTATATAAAGAAACTATTCTTGTAATGTATATATATTTAATTATTTAATTACCCTTGTATTTAAAATAATTTCTCAACTCTTAGAATTATTTTTGGATAAAAAATGTCGTACATCAACTTTTCATACTGTGATATCAACAACCTTTTAAACCATCACTTATATATCTTTTTAATAATGGTTAATATTCACCTAATCATGTTTCTATGAATTTCCATAAAAACATGATATTTATATTTCTCTTCCATGTCAAAATTATCAATTAACAATAATAATATCTTATTCATAATCAGAATTTTGTGGTGAAATTTACATTATATTTTCACTCTTTTTAGTGGATGTTTTATTAACCCTTTTTACGATGTGAAATTTCCAAAAAAAAAGAATTCTAAAATATAAGATTTTTATTTTTTAAGATCGATTTCAAATTATGAGGAAACAGTTCATTGAAGTTGGAGAGATTGTAACCAGCCCATATTTAATTTTATGTCTCTTTTTAACTAAATTTAATTTCATTGATTTATTACTTTGCAGGAAATTCCTAGTCTAAACGAATAATGAAATATTATAATATGATTTTTATAAACAATGAATTAAAAATTTATTCATTAATATTATTAAAAAATATGGGATATAATGTTACCACTCATTATTAATTTATTAATTAATTATTTTTGAGAGGCACATTAATTTTTTAATGTTATTTTATTCATCAAAAATATGTATTCATAAAAAATGGTTTTTCTTCAAATTTATAAGTGAATTTTTAATTAATATATAGATTTTTTAGATAATTTATTTTATAAAACTAATATATTTTTGGTATAAATCTTGTCGAAATTATATTAGGATAAAGTTATGATAATTTTATATAAGATTTATTTTTTATTAAATAGTTAAAAAATTCCATTTTACATAAAACTCTAATGTTCATAATATTTAAAAGTAATTTTATGATTTTCAAATGATATCAATGTATATTTATTAATATTTAGTTGTATGTAATATAATTAATTTCATTTATTATATATTAATATGATATTTTTATATAAGAAATTGTTTTTCATAAAAATACTTTATTTTGAAAAAATAACTTTCATTGCAGTTTTCTATATTAATATTATAAATTTTTCTGAAAATTATTTGTCTGGATTTTTATAAATTTATTATATAATTAGAATCTTGGATTCCAAATTTGGTAATAATTTTATGTTTATATTTAGTGTCAAAAAAAGTTATACTAGTAAAAATATTTAGCTCTGTATAAGAAAAATAATTTTGAAGGTTAATGTTAAATGGAAAATACATAAAATACCAAAAATGATTAAATGGGTAGTTGATATATTTCACAACAAAAAAAATATTTAAAAAATTTATTATTATCCAATTTAATTGGAATTATTTCCACACGAATGTGGTCCGCTTTAAATATAGGATACTTTTTATTTATTCACCTAAACCACCACTCCTTAACTATAAATACCGCCATTGACTCCTATGTTCTCCACACCATATAGATTGAAAAATACCCAATAAATTTACATCTAAAAAATCATAATTTTTTGGAGTTCACATTATTTCATAAACACCGAACCCAGTGTCCCAATGAGAAGATCCATAAGATTATTCTTTAAGAGAATTTAATCATCATTACTAACACTTTAAAGTTTATTTCTTATTCTAATTCCACATAATGTTTTATATCTATCATTAATTAAGAAATAAAACAATGTAAATATAATGAAAATAAATCTTGTTCATGATAAAACAATATTAGGCTTTTTATGCATCTTTTGAAAAATGAAACCACTATGCAAGCGTACATACGATTTAATATCTTTTTATAAAGCGGTAATTAGATTTTTATCACAACATCACAAGGATGGTTATAATGAATGAAATAATGGATATAAATGTTTATTATGATGTAATGATTTATGTAAAATTAATATGTGATGTACTTATTTACCCTTTAAACTGTTTAGATAAGATATCATTGCTCATGAATAAGTACAACTTACTTTCTCCATGATGTTATATCATTCATTTTCTATGTTATAAATTAAATAATATCTTTAAAATTTATTTAAAAAATATATATGATATTTTTTACATTTCATTAATTCTAAATATTATTTATATATATCCTATGCAAGATAACTTATAATTTCATGACAAAACAAGCCTAACCACATAAGGTAATAAACAACTAAAATAGTGAAAATAATAAAATATTCCAAATAAATAAGTGGAATGATGTTATAAAAGGATCATATAAAATGTTATACATATAAATAATGTTCTAGTATAAAATAATATCATGTCAAAATCATTATAAATTTGGTGTGAATATTTTTAAATTAATTCAATCCTGAGGTAATTGATTTATTAAATCAATTTCCATACATTGGGATAAATATATACTTCATTTATTATGTCAGTATATCATTTTTTGTAAAATGATTTTTTATAATATTATGTTGCATTTAAACATTTTATAATTGGATTTATAGTTTACACATATAATTTAGTGATTTTATTAATTATCACTTCCATGATTTGTCCTTTATAAAAGAATTCATCTACCTTTTTTTCATTAAAGAATATTTTAATGTTATGAACCTATATTCTTTGATGAGGTGAATAAATATCTCATATCATAGGTTATATCTATAATTAATTTATTATTAGGTTATTTAAATTTTTTTCAATGTTATTCTTCAAATGGAATATCATTATCTTGATTACAAAGATGGAAGGGATCGTTTTACAAAATTATCATGATTCGAGATTGTCTGTATTTACATATCCATTTGGTTAAATATATTATATTTACATATTTAAATGAATATATTTAATTACTCTATGGTTATTAATGTTCATTTTCAAGGAATATTTCCATTCATTCCGTATTATTTATGTAAAATTACTGTGGTTTAAAAAAAATATGTATTCCTCTTTTCAGTAAAAAATATGACTTAATCAAAACCATTTTTTTATAAAAATGGTTTCATAATGTTTTTATACATTAAAAAATTGTTTATTATATATATTTCTAACCAATATTTACCAAATGTTTTGGAAATAATATTCATGACATTTCAAAAAAATTATTTGGCTTTTACCCAAAATTTGAATGTAAATATTTATTTAACGAGCATGGATAGAATGAGATTTCATACTTTTAGGACCACACAATTCCATAAAACATATTTTACATGATTCTAAAGTATTTTTTTCAAATAAAACTATTTTCTAATTTTGTTTTCAACATTTACTTTTTGAATTTTGTTTTTCAAAATGAAAAGAATATTTTTCTCCAGAATGTTTTTAAATATATTTTATCAATCCGTGAAATAAACCCAGAAATGTATATATAATTCATTATGGATATGTCATAATCATATCATTTTTATTATTTATTTGGATGTATTATGATTACTATTATCATGGATGATCTATTTGTATTTCATTCACTATATTAATCTATGATACTTGTGTTTATGTTCATTTGAAAGAGGTAAGTATTAATATTTCATATGTTATTTTTTAATACAAGTGTTTATATTGATGATGTTTCACCCTTTCCTATAAGTAATGTTTTGGACATCCAATACATAGGTGGGGCTTGGATATTAATAAAACCTACATGAAATGGAATGTGTACTGAGAAAAATGAGTTGTCCAAATATAATTATATTGTACTCAGTAGTTTTACACTCTCATTTAAATGATCTTTATAATATAGATGAAGTTATCAAAAAACTATTGGGTTTGTACAATGTAGTTTTAAAAAAAATTTATTGGTATTTATGGTAGAGGCACCGTGATGCATGAGATCATGATATTTAATATTATATAATTTCATTAATAAATATTTTATATTTTTTTATCCATTATATTTTCACTGTGATATTATATTAGAGTGAATTTAATTATCATCTACTGATTAAATTGTAATTGTTTCTCATTATTTACATTCCTATATTGATTATTAAATATCTGATAAATATATTTAGTTTTTTTAAATATAGTTTTGGTTCATTTATTTATCTCTCCCTATTGATTGTTATTTTTGATTCATGATATCTTCTACTGTACATAATCCTTATATAGAATTTTTTCTCCTTAGTTGTATATTACTCTGATGAATAATTAAACATAAAAGGAATTGTTCTTATTTTGGAATCACTTATTTTTTCAGTGAATAAAATGTAATATAGAAATTATCAAGGAATAATGAGTTTAATCTTGATTATATTATTAAATTAGGTAACACCGTTTTGTGTTTTTATGTTATGGTAGTTATTCATGATTTAGTATAATTTTAGAGGCATTTGTGGAAATACTACACATTTTTTTAATATGTGTTTTATGGAAAAATGTATTTAATGAATAATGATGTTACCTATTTTGGAAATATATTGAAAGGTAAAGAATAACCATTATGGTTTATAAGATCTTTGTTTTTTAATGTATTTATGAATTATTATATTTTTTTGAATGAAAGATGAAGCATTTGAGATATTCTTTAATGTTAATTGTTTTTATTTTTAATATATTTTGTTTTTTGTGTGGATTTTTATCATTTTTTCTAAATTATATAATTATTATGTTATTATTGCTTAAAAAAAGGACATCCCACAGGTCTGAGGACATCCTGTCGCACTGGGTAGGTCCATGAGACTTAAAACAACAACTGAAGTGAGACAAGGGTGAATCACTATGCATACAAGATTTCCTGGTTATTATAGAATATTTTTAATGATTTAAATAATTATATAGATAAAAAATATGTTCATTTTTAAAACATATTTTGAAGTATATAGATAAAAATGTGATTAGAAATTGATTTTTTGTAAAATGATTTATGTCAAAATATGATTATTATTTTTTGAACCCTTATTGATTAATGTAAATTTGAAGAGTAAAAGATTGATTGACCTATAGTGTAATATATGATTTTATTTTGGAGTCATTAAGAGTAAGGTTATTTATGGAAATGGTCATATTATGTTGTTTATTATATGTTTATATTGGGACCATTTTGGAGATATATATTAAATTTTCCTTTAAAAATTATGTTATCAAATACATCGAATTTTTGGTTTTCAAATTTCGGATGGAATATTTTATTAAAAAAATTAACTATTCATCTTTATTTATAAATATATATTGAATTATGTCTCTTATTGTTTTATTTTAGGAGACTAATGTAGCTTTATTCATATAAAATAAATTAGTTTTGAGAATTATCTTATAAAAAAAAATATTTTTTTCGTAATGATTAAATATTTGAGGAATAAACATTTTTCTATTTTTGGATTCTATGATCCGTAGAATTTGATTCTTTTGTATTAGGAAAAAATCATACTAATCATTTGGAGAAAAATATGAGTTTGGTGTTAAAATTGATCAAATGTTGAAACTATACATTCAAAGTAAGTATATTTACTTATGTTTTCAAATGAGGTAGTAAAGTATTTCTACAACTCTATTAAAATAATTTTGGAACTAAAACGTTATCTGTTTACATTTTTTAATGAAAATGAATGGCCATTTGACCCATCATAAACATATAATTTTTTTTATGTTTTAATTTATCATTGTACCATTTTTACCACTATCTGTCAAAACATGATAGTTATATTTCTCTTCCATCACTTCACACAAATGATATCATATTCCGAATTCTATTTTAGTGGTGACCCACACATATTCATCTCTATATTTTTTAGAAGAATATTTATTTTCTCTTTGTACATGGAGGTGTTTACACAATGTAATTATCAAAATAAAAAATTTTATTTTTGATGTGAAATTTTAAATTTAACGGCAAACATTTATTGAAGGTGGGGAATGTAACACCCTAATATTTTATATAACTTCCATATTAAGTTGAATTTAATACCATAGAAAGTATACATTCTATGCAAAAAATAACATAAAAACAATTAAATATTAATATGTGATTGTTATAACATACCATTGAAATGGTAGGAATGAATTTTTTTAAACACATTATTAAATATAGATTACAAACTCAATGATATATCATTAATTAATTATTTTTTTATAAAGACATAATTTTTAATAAATTTATTATATTCTTAAAAAATATATTTTCTTCAACAGTGGATTTTATTTCATTTATTGTGTGAAGTTTATAATTAAATTAATCATGTTTTTGAGAATTTATTTTAAATTACGAATTTTAATTTTAGGTTCAGAGTTTCTAAATTATCTTAGTATTTATGTTTTCAAATATCATGAAATGTTTAATTTTTTAGGGAATAATGAAAAATAAAGTTCTTTATAAAACACCCATTTTTTAAATAATATATACTTGTGTGATTTCATATTTAACTCAATGTAAAATAATTAATATTTAACAATATATAATATATATAATTTAATTTAAAAAATCATTTTACCATATTTTGGTATATGTATATCTTTCATCGTAAAACACATTTTTATTAAAAACATATTTTCATTTCATTATTATTGATTACTTATAAATATAAATATGAAAATCAAGTGTTTTTAAAAGTTTTAATATAATTGTATATTGGGCATCAGGATAACCAAATTATGAAATATGATCCTTTTCCTTTTTAGGCATAAAAAATTTATTACGCTTAAAAAATATTTAACTAAGTTTAGGTATAATAATGTTCTATGTTAAAGATAAAAAATTAAAAGCATAAAATGCCTTCAAAAAATAAATGGGTGGTTTATATGTTTAATAATAAATAAAATTAACAAGAAAGTTAATTTTAAATCGAATTCATTGGAATTAATCCCACTCAAAATTGGTTAGATTGATATACATAATTATCAATATTTAACCACATAAAACCACCCCTCCTCATGTATAAATAACCTCCATTCTCTCATAAATTTTCCACACCATCTAACTAGAATAAAAATTATGAATTTTCTTAAATATATCCTAGAATTATTTTTTAAGGTTATGGTATACCAAAAAGACCATCCCTAGTGTCTCTAAGAAGAGATCCAAAATAGTAATATTTAAGAGATGGTAATTGTCTATACATATATTTTATTTTTTTTCTTCATCTACTTATTATTAATTTGGGGTTTAACTCTTAAATTAAAAAATAAATTATCTTCAATATACTAATATATTAATATTTTTATTATTGAATAATTTTTAAATTTTTATCCAATATATGAAAAAACAAACCATCATGAATCTATAAATATAACAAGTTGTCTCTATAATGTAGTGTAATTCCATCTTCATAGGCTCTTTCTATGGATGAGTGTAATGCTGGAAATAATAAATATATAACATTATTATGATATGTTTTTTTAAATTAATACACCATCAAATTCGTTAATCTTTTAACCATTCAGAAATTTTATATTCAATCATGTGTATGAATGATATACCATATCCATGAAGCATTGTGATTCATTTTTTAAGTTCATAATTAATGAATTGTTTTAAAAAAATTAATGTTTTTATATTATATTTATAATATATATATATATTTTAGATGATGATTTTTTATCATATGCAAGATAACTTGTGTTTTCAAGTCACCACAATTATGAGAAACACATGAAAATGACCACGTGAAATAGTGAAGCTAATGAAATAATACTAATGAAAAGGTGTTTAGATGTTATAAAATTTTAATATTATATCTTATAATTATAAATAGTGTTCTTTTATTAACTAATACATTTTTTAAAGAATTTCATGTGGTTTTTATAAAATTTAAGGAATTTAACCCTTAGGCAATATTTTTTTAAAGAAATTACCATTAATTTGTTTAGAATTATACTTCATTGATAATGTCATGATTATATTATGAGCGAAATGAAATTTTATTATATTATTTTTTATTTATACTTCTTATAAATTTTTAGATGATATAGATAATCAATTATTTTTATTAGTGATCACTTCCTTGATACGGTCTTGGTAAGGGGATTTCTCTCTATTTTCATTCATTGAATGATTTATTATGATGTTATGAACATATATTATTTTAGAAGGTGTATATAATTTCCATTTAACATATTTTATCATAATTTTTTTATTATCTTGATATATTTTTTTTACATTATATTAATTCTTGAAACATATGAATCAAAAAATTATAGAGTGGTAATGGATTCTCGTCTCACTTTTATATTTTTATGATGCATGATTTATTCACCACTTATTTATTTTTGGTAGTGTATATATAACCCACTTATTATTTCATATCATCAATCTCATTATATTTATGTTATTAAATTTTTCATTTCATCATTATAAATTTTAGGTGGTGTATGATTTAGTAGTTACCAACGTGGTAACAATTTATTTCAAAACCTCAAAATTATAGGGATTGTTTTTTATTAGGTCTACTATAAGGGAATTAATTAATATTTAAAAGTTAAAAATAATATATTTTCTTATTATATGTTCATTCATGAACATCTCATGTATCATTACAATATTCACTATTTGGATATTAAAATTATTGAGAAAATGTTTTTTCTAAAATATGACTTTATTTTTCTTTTCTATTGAAAATCATTTTCAATAAAAAAACTTGCTTTCTAAAAAAATTTAAAATTTTCTAAAAATTTATAAATTATTTATTAAATAAATAATAAACTATTTTTAATATTTTTGGAATGAATTGTTATGTCATTTACAATATAATGCTTGTTTTTCATTCACATAAATTGTTAATAAAACCTTTTCATTGATTCATATTTCTTGTACAAAATTTTCAATTATCATGACCACATAATGTTTTAAATCATATTTTACATGTTTTCATAGATTATTTTCAAATAAATAAATTTTAAAATTTTTATTGAATTTTGTTTAATAGTTATTTTCTAAATGATAATGATATTTTTCTCAATATTGTTTTTAAAGATATTTTATTCATAAATAAAATAAACCCTATAATGTAAATTTGATATAGTTAGTATATGATGTATTTAGGTCTCCATTATCATTTCTTTGGATGGTTTTTGATTATTTTGAATGTTAATGTTCAATTTTTACATCATTCACCATATTACACTATATGGTTTATAATTATTTTTATTTCATTGGGGTATGTATTCACATTTTTTATGATAGTTTTTAATATGAATGATTATGATGTTTATGAATCACCCATTCATATGAGTAATTATTTCACCATGAAATACATGGGTGGGTCCTAGTTATAGATAACCCCTCAATGCATCACTAAGTGTCATTATAAAAATTATTTCAATTTAATCCAATATGGTTGTACCAAGTATTTTTAATTTGTCTTTTGAAATGTTCTTTTAATATATATAGTGTATCAAAAAACAAATTATTTTGTACGTTGTATTTTTATATCATTTTATGAATTGTTTTTATGATAGAGAAATATTATTTTTAAGATCATGATATTCAAATGTTTGGCATGTGACGATAATGATATACATAATGTTGATTATGACATTAATGGTAGTTTTATTTTGAAAATTAGGTGAACATTTTCTAACACTTTGATAAGGATATTATGGAAGTATCAGATTGTTATAATGTTATCCAATGGATTAAGTTTAAATTTTAATGATGTTTTAATGAATAATGTATTTATTCATATTGGATAACTTTCTCCAACTATAATGGTTTAGTAATATAGTCTTAGATAGATTGCAAACATTATCTCACTTTATGGGTCATATAGTCCATTAAATGTTAATTTTATTGACTCCATTAAAAATCATTTTTAGAAATTAATTTCTTAGATTAAGGGAGAACATTACTATGGAATTTTTAATGGGATTACCAAATACTCCTAGAAAGAATAATTCAATATTGGTTTTTATGTTTTTAGGAATTAAAAATGAAATGTATTGGAGAAACATCAGTGTTCAAAATTTTCGATAATGAGGAATATACATTGGCTATTTTTTTGAATTTTTAATGTACTATATTAATTTAGTTTTACAATGAAGAAATCCTGTAGTTTTGGAAATAACCCATCACATTGGAAAATTATGTAAGTCTTGAACCTAGAACTGAAGGGTGACAATTGAATATCACATACTACTAGCTTATTTGATGTCCTGGTTAGTAGTACATAGTTTTACATTATTTAAATGGTATATCAATTATATGATAAGTTTACCTGTGGAATATTACACGATTAAAAAACATAATATATTTTAATTTTTTTATGAATAGTGTTTTTTATATTATTTATGGGAAAAATATATATTTATAGAGGAAAAGTTTAATTGATGAAACACTACTCTTCATGTAATTATATTTCCTTATGTTATTACATTATGATGTAAAATAAATAATTAACTTTAAGATTTATATTTTGGATCAAAAAACATTATTCTTTTACTTATTATATCAAGTAATCAATGTTCTTTTAACCAATAACATATTTATGATTTTGTTATTGGAAACTTTCTAACGAACCTGTTCTTTATAACTCTCCATCAGAACATGATAGTCATATTTATCTCTTATTTCCATATTTTTACATCCCATTAATGTTTATCTTTCCATAATCCACATTTTGTGGAGACCTTCACATTTTAACTTTTCCACTTTTTAAAAGAGGTTTTATTAACCATATTTACAATGTGGGTTTCCCATGATGAAATTTTCAACTATCATGTTCAGATTTTTATAAAACACACACTTTATGTATATTAAATTGTATTTTTTTGATATTAAATTGATCAAAAAATATATTAATTAAATTTAAGAAATAGTTAATCAAGTTTTTTTCCTATGGAAAATACTTATATAATATTTTTTTATAATTAAATTTTTTTCTTTGAAACAAAATTTTCCAAACAACTATTTTTCTTTACATATTTTTAGTTTAATTTTAATATTTATTATGAGAACACTCAAATTTTTACTATTAAAAATTGATTATATAATCTAAATCATTAGGTAAAAATTATTATATAAGTTCATTTTAATTTTTAGTCACAAAAAATATCACAGTGGTAAAAAAAGATATGCCGTAGTATATATAAAATAATGTTTTCTATTAAAGTAAAAAAGTTAAAGTCCTGAATTAAAAAATCTACCACATTTAATGGGTGGTCGATGGGTTTAACTACCATAAATAGTGTTTATAACATTAATTATCATCCATATTCATTAAAATCAATGTTTCCCAAAATAGGGTAGCCATCAATATAAACAACCATTATTTTATAACAAAAACCAACCCTCTCGATGTATAAAGACCCACATTTACCCAATAATTCAACACACCATATATTATAGAAAAACTTGTGCACTTATCTTCTTAAAATCCATTCTTATTTCCTAGAGGTCATGTTATTCCAAAAATATCAACCATATTCTTTGTAAAAGGATATCCAATAGAGGATTATTTAGGAGAAGGTAATCGTCTTTATGAACTATTTAAATTTTAATTCTGCATTTAATTCTTCTTAATGTTTGTATTAATAATAAAAATATAATAAAATTATCATAAATATACTTAGATGATATTCTTTTTACTGGAAATTTAATTTTCTTATCTTCTATATCATATGAAAATCATAAACATTACTCGTGTGTACGCCCCACTAATCGTCTCCACGTAGTGGTTAAATTCATCTGTAATCATCAATTTACATAGATAGTTATAATGGTATAAATTAAATATATATCAGATGACAATGACATTAAACTTTTTTCAGAATATTTATTTATGAACAACTTCATTTCCCTTTCAACCATTTAGAAATCATATCATCACTCCTGTATATGTATGACTTCCCATCTTCATAAAGTTATGCGTTTAATTTTTCAATTTAATAATTCATTGATAGATATAAACAAGTATTTAGTTATTAAATATTATATTAATAACATTAATTTACTTCTTCAAATTATGTATCCATTTCCTATTTAAGAGAACTGTGACATTTTTGAAAAAACATGAATGTGATAACTAAGAAATTGTAACCTGAAACGATGAATATAGTGAATATTAGTACTGCATGGGTAATAATATTTCATAAAAGAAAAATATATTATGTAATAAATATTTATAAATATCATTAACAAAGAAATAATTTTTTTAAAACTATTATATATAATATTTTAACATGTTTCAAGGAATTCAAACCTATGTTAATGGATTTCTTAACTAAATTTCCATTGATTGGTTTAAACTAAAACATTCTTCATTATGTCCTTCTAGGAATATGTGTAAAATTAATTTTCATTATATTATTTTTTTTCAAAAACATTATATATATTTTATGTGGATGCACATAATAGATCTATTTTATTAATGGCAATTTCAACGATTTAGTATTTGTAATTTTTTTTTCTCACATTTACTGATGTGTGATATATTCATTTTTCACCACTTTTTTAGAATATTTTATGAATGTACTTACCAGTTGATTGAAAATATCCTAAATCACATTATAATCATTTTAAAAAATGTTCCATTAAATGAATATTACATTTATGTGTCTTGTGATTCAGAAGTTAGCATTTTGGGGAGTGATTTCATAACATAATTTACATTCAGCTGGTTAATCATCAAATTAATTGAATATAATATTATAATATTAGGTGTCAAATTAATTTTTATTACATTAATTTTTATTTAAAATTTATTTATGTGGATTTATTATTGATACACATAATCAATTCATTTGATTATTTACAACTTCAGTTATTTGATCTTTTTAAGGGACTTCATCTCAATTCTCTTTCATGGTGGCATATTTTGATGTGATGAACCTATATTTTTATGATGTATATATTACCCATTTGAAATGATATATTGATAATTAATTTAATCTCATTATATTTTTTTAATTATAATTATTTTATGCGTATTATGATCCAACAAATTGCAAACTGGTAAGTGTTTTCCATCTCTCTTTTACTTCTATGAGATATATGCATTATTCATCAATTATATATTTTTTTGTGGTGTATCTACTGATATATTTATATATAATCTCATGAATCTATTTATTTTCATGATATTAAAATTTTCATCTTATTATTATAACTTTTATAGTGGCTTATAATTTAGAATTTACCAATGTGGTAAGTGTTTTTTTGACAATCTCATCGCCAATCATGGTTGTTATTTTAAATATAAATTGAGATAATTATTAAATTTCTATATGTTAATTTCATTATATGTTATAATTTTTTATTAATTCATTAACTTTTCAATTAATAATACATTATTTATAATGTTTTAACTGAAAATCATTCAGAAAATGTTTTTAATAAAATCTGACTTTATTTATCATCAGCATAAAATACCTTTCATCAAGATGCATGTTTTCTAAAATATGATCTGAAAAATGTTTTAATACTTTTAAAAACTATTTAGTAAATGATTATTTTACCCATTTTTAATTTTTGTAATTTTTTTTGAAGTGAATCTCTCTGTCATTTATAAAAGAATGCTCATTAGTATTTTACCAAAAATATGAAAGGAATAAATTTTTAATGGGTACAATATGAATGAGATTATATTCCATCATGAATGGTTGATATTTTAAAATATAGTTCAAGATTATTTTTAATGGAATTTTTTCTAAAAATTATATAGCATTTGTTAGAAGATAATTTTCAAAATTCAAATGAGATTTTTTCAAAATTTGTTTAAGAACGTTTTTATAGTATTTATAGTGATATATAATATCAAAAATTTAATATACATCTAGTAAAATGGTGATAAATTGTATTTATATCATCATTATTATTTATTTCATTTTTTTATGATCAATTTGATAGTGGATGTACTATTTTGAAACAATGTTACTCCTATTAGGAATACCCTAGCTATACATTTTATCATTTTTTAAGAAGGAAATAAATTAATAGAAGTACTCTGATGCTTAGTAATGATAAACATTGGATATATCAATTCACAATCATGTGAAATTTAGAGATAATTATAATTTTATGTGATCATGATAATAAATTATAATGTTCATTCCCAACCTATCATAGATCACAAACAAGATTCAGGGCATAATCATTATCACTTTAGAAGACATGGGTCATAATTGTGGGAAATCATCATAAATAAATCATGATCAATAATTTCAAGTCATAATAGTGTGGAATTCTCCTAATTATAGATTTATCATATGCCTAGGTTGACTACCAATTTCATCAACAATGTGGAAAAATGCACACTTATTTTCCCATATTAGATCAAGATACACCTATTTCTTATAATGGATAATGAAATAAACTTATTTCCAAAAGTTATCTCCTAATATATAAGACATTTGAAAATGTATTAGAAACAGATGTATGTCCCACATGTAACATTAACAAAAACCATACACATAGATAACATAAGAATAAAAATTATCCATCATATCAGATCACATGAAATGAAATTGGTTTCATAAAAATTACATCACAACATAACCCATGAAAAGTAAATTTTATTCACAAATATAATTTCATTATAATAATATAACTACATTTTCATGATTCAGTATGGGATCCTCCAAAAATATTACATGTAAAACATAAATAACATCAATTAATATTTTCATAAATTTAAATGGTTTTGATGGAGAAAAGGAAATAAATCATGAAGAAAATACCCTTTATATTTTGATTATTTGTGAAGACCAAAAATTAAAAATGAATTTCTATAAAAAAACACTAAATAATTTAAAATAATTTTCAATAAATTAATATTTCATTATGGATGGAAAATCCAATCATTCAATATAAGTGAAATATTATTCTTTAATTATTTTTTTCTTCCACAGAAGTTAAAAAAAATTCATTTTATAAAATTACAAAATGATTCCTATAAAAACAATTTTTAAATTTATACATGGGTAAATATAATATTAAATAATTATAGGAGAATAATAATAAACTTTTTGAATCAATGTTTTAAAAAAATGTACTTGTACTTAAACTATTCCATAGTCAATACATAAATACAAAAGATCCCAAATAATGTTGTGATTGTGAAATAAAACATTAACATTTTTTAATTAGTGGAATCATATTACCCATGAAATAAATCAATTAAATTTAAACCATAGATACCAAGAATACATATATGAATTCATTAAATAACATAAAAAATGGTCAGTTTATACACCACAAAATATAAATAAGGTAATAATATTCAATATTTACCGTGAAAGTAATCATTAGAAGAGAAACCCTTACCAAGATCATATCATTGATGCTCGCATTAATAAATGGAATAGATTATATTTATACACTATAAATCAACATAAATTAACTATTAATAAAAAATAATATTATAAAATGTAATTTATCACATAATCGAAGCATTACATAATCATATGATGTATACGTTTCACCCAATAAATCGAAATTGAGTTATAAAATCTTGTACATTTGGTGATAATTTTTTAAAAAGTAATAAAAAATACCATATAATTGTATTAAACACCATATTAATTAATAAAATAAAGTTATTTATATTTATAACATCATATATTATCCTTTTATAACATATTGAAACCTTTTCATTAGTAATATTTCATTATTTTCAATGCTACGATTATTAATTTCCTTGTTTTTTTAATCCTTATTTTGTAATGAAATTCCCAATTCTATTGTATATGATATAAATAAATTAGATAAATAATTATATTAACATTATAAATAAGATATTTTATCATTTAATACATTTTTATAACCATTCATCAATGTTAATCATTGAAAATAAATTTCATTACTTTGGGGAGACGGAAGTCGTTTCTACGCATAACTCATGATATCATTTATATATGGTTGAAAGGTTAAAAAAGTGTGTAAATACATAGAACCCTATAGTAGATATATTAAACCATTCATTATTAAATTTTCTTCTATATAATATTTAAATAAGAATGTACCTATCAGTTCAATAGTCATGAATAACTTGATATATAATGGTACCCTTATTACATTGGAAATCGATCATAACGAAGTAAAACAATTGAATCCTTGAACTCATTAAATCATTTCATATTAATAATCTGGGGATTGTTGTAAAAATAAATGGGTTAGATAAGATTCATTTTTAGGGATAAATACAATTTAATATTTCCTGAATCAATTATATAGGATTATAATAAATATTCCATGGTATGTATATAGCTTAAATAAATTGAATTTATTCAACAACTAGAGCACAATGCCAATTCAAGGATGATATCATAGTAAAAATTACATGTTTGATAATGATACAAATATAAAAGAAGGAAATACTTTATAATATAGATGCCATGATCAATGGAATTATATCATCTTTACCATTAGGACCTTTCGAAATATGGTTTAATAAATATGGGTAATCCCCATTTAATTCGGCTTGCATTATCATCTCATGAGACAACCAATGCATCAGGGGGATATATATAAATAGATACCACCCATTTCATTATGTCCAAATCATTCATCAAATATATAAATAATTTATTTAAAACCAAAATAATTATTCCTTATCAATAGATATCTATATTTAGTAAATGATATGGATTTAGCATTAATTCCCCTATTACTCAAATAACATTCAATGTAAAAACCGTATGAGAAATTGGATTATGAATTTGGAAATAATAATATATATGTCATATGAAATAAGGATACTTAATAAAATATTAAATGAATGATTATCATAAATTAAATGGGTACTTATAGATCATATAAATGAAAATTAGAGCATAAAATCATAAATATGCATCAACAAAAGAAAATTTATATGAATTCCCTATTAAGGATAACATAATTAATAAAATGAATATATTATTTTAAATAATCCATTTAAACATAGTATATGTGTATGTAATACATAAGATACTAAAAATTACTTTTATATATAATATAATTTAACCCATGGGACACAAATTCAGTTAATAAATCCCTAACCAAATTGTTATCAGTCAGACCACATTCCCCATAAATGTATTAATTATCTAATGAAATAATGAATAAAATGAAGCTATTGACATTAAATATATGATGTAAAAAATGATAGTATATACAAGACACAAATAAAATAATGGTTTAATATAGTCTATTTCTCAAAAAAGTGAATGAGTCATATGACTCAAAGAAGTCAAAGTATGACATGAAAACAATACATTTTGTCCAATTGAGTTTATCACATGTATTTAAGGTATAAAATAATAAATTATATTCATTAATTACTAAATTAAAAACTTATTCATCATAAATTTTATTTATTATAAATTTTTTATGTTCAATTATGGCCACTTCACTGAGTTAAAATTTTTAATTTCATTGATTCAGGATAGTTCATTTCATGTTTTCAAAAACAGTTCGCATGGGTATAGTTATGTAAGAGATTTAAAAATTTGCATGATTCCCCAGAATATGAGTTAAATGGATTTAATCATTAATTTATTTTAAATTATCTCATATATCTTTTTTTACATGAATATGATTCATTATATAAAATTTTAACGAAAAATGAGTAGTTTTTTGGCGATTTTCACGACCAAAATGAACTTGTATCATTTTATTTTATATTATGTCATTAGAATTTTTATATAACATTAAATATGTATTAATAAACACATTATAATAATTTTTAAATATAATTGTTTTATTACAGTCTATGAAGGCATAAATTAAAAATTTAGAACTTTTCATTCGTAAAGGTGGTGACTCAACACCTAATATAAAATGTGTAAATATTGTAAATAAAAATGAGATAAGGATAGATTTGATGATGGATATTCTGTTAAAAAATATAATTACATTATATAAATATATATTATATTTATGATTCCATTATACATTGGAAAGGGTGGTTTTTAAGTGAATACAAAAAGAAGTTAAATTAAAAGTGAAACATGGAGGATTTTACTTCTTGACTATCATCTCCTTGGGAAAGACATTAAGACATGTGGATTTTTTCTTTTAGTAAGTCCAAAAGAACTTAAATGTACATAATAAGATTGGAAATGTATTTTGGTGAGAATTTGGACAATATTAAAATATTAAAACTGTGGAGATATGATTCTGGTGGGTGGTATTGATAGTGGGAGTTTAGGGGTGCATTAGAATTTCATAATTTTCTTTATATTTTGGATCAATATTATCAATAGTTTTGAATATTAGTACTATTTATTGTAAAAATTCCATGTGATTTAAAAAAATGGATTAATAAAACATTAGTGACTCAAAAATTATGTATTTTTTAAAAATTTGAATACCATAAGTTATCATATTTTAAAATATTCATAAAAGTCAACATTTTAATAAAAATAAAAAAATTAACTTGATTTTTTTGACATGTATAATTTAAAATTTTATTTTATTTTATGAAATTAATTTTATAAATTGTATGTACATTTCATTTCTAATTAAAATCAATATTTATTCAAAAAATACTTATTTAAAAATTATAACTGGTTGCATTAGAAATTTAAAAATAATAATTACGGTCTAGTAAATTTATATTATAATTATAAAAAAAATATATTAATTTATGAATATATTTTATAAATATAAATTTTCTTTTAAATCCCTATATAATTATAAAATATTAAATAAATATTGTTGTTTCACAAAAATTCTGACAATTAATAAGAGATGTCATTATTATAATGGGTAGTTTACTATTATTAATTTTCGGATTACTATTTCAAATATCATGTTAAATTTTTATAGTATATCATGGTTTATTTATCCATTGGGTTTCACGAAATGTTTGAAATAAAATAAATTAAATTTATATAAGAAGACACATACCATAAAATCATGGGGTGTTATAAATTGGATGTTATATTAATTTTCATACTCTATATGATTTTATAATTATACTGTATATCTATTATTTTCATCACAATAAATATCTGTGTATAGTGATGATGAACATCAATTACACAACTATGTACAGACGGTCGGTTATACATATGCATGGGTGATGTATCTAATTTTAATAGAATGATGAAGGGATGGAGAATTGATATCTCTATATATAATCATATATTATTACATTAATTATACTAGATTTATTGTTTTATTATTGGTATAAAATATTAATATGATGAAAAATAAGAAAGAAAATTAAAAGTTTCAGCAATGATCATTGAATTCTCATAAAAACCATCATTTGGATCTCTTTTTCGGAGCATTGTAGATTGTATTTTGGATTACTAGGAAATCCATATATTTAGTATGGATGATACCTCATTCAATGGGTAGTTTTTTTGAGATATAAGGTGTGAAAAATTTCATAATGAATGTGGTTATTTATACACAATGTGGGGTAGTTATGTGATTAAATAATGATTCTTTTGTATAGATAGCTAACCAATCATGGATGGAATTAATTAAAAATTATTTGGATCATAATTAGCATTCTAAATACTAGATAGGTTTTTTAAATAAATAATCCTTCAATTTAATGTTTTAATTTTAAATAATTATTATAAATTATCGTTTATCATTAACTCGCTATATTATTCTATCTACATTCTTGTATATTTTATTTTAGCGTGATAATATTTTTATGCCTAAAAATGAAAAAGACCATAATACCTAAATTGAAACTTTTATTTAAAATGTTTAATATATTTTCAAAAATTCAAATCACATTAGTGTAAATTTTTAATTTAACATTTAACCAAAAAATACAACGATGAACTGGTTTGTCAAAATAGAAAATCCTTTATTAAATAATAATTTTTTTTTACCAATTTAATGTATACATTGATTTTTAAAAACCTTAATTGAATTTTATTAAATAAAAATGAAATATATAAAATTATAATAAGATAAAAAATCAGAAATTTACCTTGATAAAAAGTATACATAAATTATAGTATTAAACAAAAATGTTAATTTTTCACTAATCCTTGAAAAATTGATATTTTCAAAAAATTACAAAAAAATAATTTTAATATAATTATAGAATTATGAATTAGCTGATAAATTTTATGTTTTAAAAATATATTTTTTATTACTTCTTGAAAGTTATATTCACCCATAAATATAATAACTAAACATTTTTTAAGAAAACATATTTATAAATAATAATATAGATTAATTGAAAATTATGTTACTATTTTATAAGCATGTAAAAATAAATTAATATTGAGTTTTACGATTACAATTATTTCATAAATTATTTATTCTAATTCATTCATGACAATTTAAAGTCAAGATTATAATAGACATAAAATATTATAATAATATTTCACGGTTCATATAAATATGATGTTGTGTGTAAAAAAGCTATGAAAAAATAATATTATTTAAACACATTCCATAAAAATCATGAGTGTAATATTTTACCACCAAAAAATAAATTTCACCCGTAAAATCATCCACTAAGATACAAGTAGATTAAGATACCATTACATCATCATATCCATCGGTTCCCACGTAGTTTCTAAAATTTGTGGTTTATTAAAAAATAAGTTAGAAAAAAAGTGGTTTTATTTTTCAAAAACGTATCTTTATGATACATAATCAAAACGGATTATTATTCATTATTATGAACTTTGTTTAGTGGTATAACATCTGTGATTAATACAATTGAATGATTAATAATGATCTTCTTAATGAGAGGTAAATTTAATACCACAAGTGTTAAGTGATTCATGATATTATGAAATATATTGGAATTAAAAATTAAATAAAAAATTATTTATTTTTAGATAAATTACACCTAATTATTCGTAAAGACATTTCATTCTTCGAATATATGTTTTCATCAAAAGTGATTTTTATGGATTTATATGACATATAAATACAAATAATTTTTTGACACTATTAAAATATTAATTTGATAAAATGAAATTAATGTATGAAATTATGATATTAAAATGAGCTTATGGTGAATTTTTTAGAAATTTTTAGAAAATGCGGAATTTTTAATGAATATTGAACAATACTGATTTTTATTGAGAATTTAATTTTATTTACAAGGTATAATTATATTTTAAATTATGTTTAAATTTTTTATTAGTTAATTTTATAGTAAAAATACCCAATTATAGTTTTTCAAATAAATTTAAATCTTCGATTTAGAATAGAATAATTTTATTTTTTAAATTGGTTTCTAAAATAAAATTGTATTCATTGCATTTTCCAAGTTTAGTATTAAATTTAATAATTCAATGTAATATGATATGAAATTTAAAGAATTGATTCTATATTTTTAATGAAGATGACCAATTTATGTATTAATTTCATATTAATATTTAGGAATTAAATTTTTTACCATGGTAAAAAATTGATTTATTGTATTATAAGTATAATGATGTAGTGTATTAATGATAAAAGGAGAAGGATAAAAAACAAAAACTAAAACATTAATATTTTGTTTTATGATTTTAATAACTTTAAAAATAATATACAAAATTAATTATCAGAAACAAATCAGTAGAATTAAATCCACCAAATATTTGTTATCATAAAATATTAAATAATCATTATTTAATCACATAAAACCACCCATCATAATGTATAAATACCCATATTCCCTCATAATTTATCCAAATTATCTATCTCAAACTAAAACAAAGCATTTAACATTATAACATTATTAACTAATTGATTATGGTCCTGGTAGTCCCAAAATACCAATCCTAGTGTCCCTAAGAGGAGATCCAAAGGTGCATTCTATAAAAGAAGTTAATCATATTTACTAACTCTTTATATTTTATTTATTCTTGTATACATTATAAATGATATTTTACAATTATAAAGTAATAAATATAGTATAGTTAATTCATTTATATTTTATTATGTTTATGTTAAAAAATTTCCAATCACATTTCCCTCATAAGAATACTGAAAACATCGCTCATGCGTGAATATAGCTTACCATCACCCCATAGAGGTGTACTTCCTTTTCTCATCATCAATTTACATGGATGGTCATAATGTTGTAAATAATGAATATATATAATAATTATTAGATTATATTTATTTTAAAAATTAATAAACCATTTACTAACCCTTTCAACCATTTAGAAATGATATCATCGCTCATGTATACATACGACATACATCAATATAACAGGATGTGATTTTTTTCTATTTTATACAACAAATATTGATTACAAAATTGTTTTAAATTAAACAATATTATAATTATACCAATAATATATTTATAAAAATTCTGGATCTAAATACGTTTCTTGAGAATTGGGACATTTATGATAGAATAAGCATGTGAAAAAAGTTAATTAATACCCAAAATAGTGAAAATAATGAAATATTATTAATGATAAGGTGGTAAGACGTTCATAGAGAATCATATGAGATGTTATAAATATAAATAATTCTCTATTATAAATAAATAACTTGTTTAAAAAAATTATAAACATATTTTTAATATTACTGATGGATGTTGAACCTGAGGTAAGGGGCTTCATAACATAATTTTAATTCATTAAGTTAAACATATAATTCAATGATTATGTCATTATAAGATTATGTATGAAATGAATTTTGATTATAATATTGTTTATTTTAAATTTTTTATATTTATTTTCTATGGAAGTGGATAATATAATACATGCTTTGACTATCACATTAATTGACAAATATTTTAATGACTTTTCTATCTAAATTATACTTTGGTCAGACATATGGCATATTTATCAACGATTTATTTTATGTGGTGTATATACTGACCATTATTTAATACAATTATTTGATGTTTGTTCATGAAATTTAAAATATAATTTAACTTAATTTATTTCATGGGAGATACGATTCAACAGATTAGAATAGTTGTGAGGGTTTCCCTTATAATCTCATCATTATTTAGGGTACAAAGGTTGTATCACATAACACTGGATTTTTTGTATGAAATAATTTTTATTTATTTAAATCGAATTAATGTTAAATTAAATGTTTCTTATTGGAACATATGTTTTAGCATATAGATAACTACCTAATTATAAATTTAACTGGAATTAAATGATTTATGTCATACATTTGTCACTATTTTATAAACCATATATTATTATGTAAAATTTTATGAAAAAGGGTTGAATTAATCATTATAGGAATGTTTATTTTGTTTGGAATTAATTTATATTATAGAAAACATAATAGGTTTGGATAATTTATAATGAAATGCGAAATTGTTTTTTTTTCTTTTTTTTAAATGTTTTTATCCTTAGATGTTCACTCTCATGCTTTAGGCCAAAAAAAATTTATACTCAACATTTGGAGAAAAAAATGTGTTTGTGATGGAAATTGACTAAATTATGAAACTCAAATTGTAAATTAAGTATATTTATTTTTTTATTGCTCATGGTAGTATAATAATTTCTCAAATATGGATAATTATTTTGGACCAAAAACATTATCCATTTAATTTTTATACTCATATATCAATTGCCTTTTAACCCATCCCAGACTTATAGTTTTCTTATCAATAACATTCTCATGACCAGATTTTTAATAACTCTCCATTAGAAAATTATAGTTATATTAATCTTCCATGTAAATATATTTAATTTTGACTATTTGTGCCGTATTCATAATCCTAGTTTTTTGTGAAATTCACATTTCCCTTATTTTAGAAGGAAGTTTTATTTACATTTTTGGATGTGGAATTTCCACAATGAAGTTATAAAATATCAACGTTTTATTTTCAAATTGAAATTTAAAATTTCAAGGATATAATATATTGAAGGAGGGGATAATGGAACACCCAAATATTTTATAGTATGTATATTTTTAAATAAATTTAATCACTTCAACAACTTAGGGTTCAAAAAATAACAATCATTATTGAACAATTAATTATTATCGTGTGATTGTTATAGCCTCGTCCCTAAAATAGTAAATATAAATATTATAAACCAAATTATGTATTATATATTCTGAACACATTTTTAATGTTTTAAAAAATTCTATATAGACAAGCACTTAATTGTTTGCAAGGTTATGTTATTCTCCAAAAATAAATTTTCATTAAAAATGATTTTTCATGAAATTTATGAGTGAATATTATAATTAATCTATACATGTTTTTAGAGAATATATTTAAAAAAACTAATATACTTTTCAGATCAATCAATTTAAAATTATCTTATGATTAATTAGTATGAATTTTATGAGATAATTAAATTTTCAGTGAATAGTAAATTATATCATTTTTTTACAAAAATATCATTTTATATATATTAAAAATAATAATTTTATTTAAAGTTAATTTTTTCTACTTAATTTATATTTAGTTAGATATAATGTAATAAATTCTATTTTAAAACCATTTATACCCTATCATGGTATAATTGTAAAGACCTAGAATTTACAAGGAATTTTTTTTAAATATATGAGAATTTTACGAGTCTGTGAAATTTGACGGCGCATAATTCTGAGGCACGATGTACCCAGAAAAAATTTCTGAATTTTTGTTCTGGTACGATCAGTAAATGTATGATTGGGTTTTTATATTATTTGACCTGGTGCTCGGAATTGAAATCTAAGGCACTGTTTACCTCACAATGCCAGTTTTTGCTAATGAAGACTTTCACCTCAATGACAGTTGGTCAAGAATAAATGATAGTTTTTTGGTTTTTAGTTACTAAATTAAATAAAAATAAATTTGTGTATATTTATTTTTATTTGTAGGTTAAAACCTTCACTTGGTAGTTGGAAGTCAGAAGTGTGGGGACCACCCAACCATAACCTCCCATGAGATGTTATGTTGGTGGTGCCCACCCGAATCTAACCTCCTGTGAGAGGCCATTATGTGTGGACCACACTAGACCAAACCCAACTAATAATGGTGGGAGAGATAAACCTCTCAACTACCCTCAATAATGAGGTAGAGTATCTATACCCCCTCCATTAATGTGTTATATCCTCCTCTTTAATTTATTGCCCCATCCTCGTGAATTAATTAAGAGAATCCAACATTAATAATTCTCTCATTTAGAATTATTATTCCTGTGATTGATTTTATAATCTATTACCTTGTATTTTTATTCTTTTGGTTGGAAAAAGGATGTAAAAGGAGGATTAGAGCTTTTGAGAAAAAATATCTCACCAATGAAGAACGAAGAACGCTCCCAATGAAGAACACCTTCGACTACAAAGAATGATCTCCTTCGACCGTCATCCACAGACTCTTGCTGACGTGGTACATATTAGACTGGCGTGCCCTCCTCATTATCATGAACGAACAGACACACGAGCTCGGGATTTGAAGTGTGTGGTGGATGCGATGAATGACGACAAATCCGTCTTCTTCTCCATGAATCCGTCGAAAAAAAATTGATCTGGCTAGGGATTCAAGATTTGTTAATTGTTTCACATTATTCATTTCCCTTTTCAGATTAATAATTGAAAACACATGCTATCACTCTAACACTGAGGGTGCAGGCCAAATGATCACGACCCGACCCTCATCGGCCTTACTTTTTCGATTTTGACGCTAATTACGGCACGAGTCAAGGTTGGGAGATTTTGGTAAATGATGGATGCAGATTTAAAGAGACATCTCGAGTAGTCCGTGGAGACTTACGGATCGAGAATCAGACCACCAGAACTCGTCTGCTGAACCACAAAAGGTTCATCGGCGGTCAGAACTGGCGAACGTCACTGGAGATGAAGGGAAGGGAAGACGACACTCCGGCTGGCCGTGTTGATGGTGGAAGAGAAACCATGATGTTGAAGAAGTAGGGCACGGACGATGAGCCACGGTGGTGCACCGACGGACGGCGCAAGGCCTGCCGCGAGAAGAACCGGTGGCCTGAGCCACCGGGATGTCCGAGAATGCGTGGCGCAGTGCACGCCGTGTGGTGGAACTAGGGGATATGGTGACATGGGATGGCTGGTTAGCTCTGCCGGATGCTGGAGGATGCACATCACAACCATGCCGTGAGGGAGGCGGCCGGCCTCTCGGCCAACCGGGAGGAGTGGGACCCACCTCAGGGGTCTCACGTGACACAGATTGGTGACACATGGCAGCAGTTTTGAAACCCCTGAACAACATAGCTGTTAGGGATTTCAGGGTGTGCGACCCCCACCCTAGAAGAAGCTTGGGAGGACCTCACGGGCCTCTAGCCACATGCCTCGTGCTGGCTGAGCCCAGCGTTGGACAGACCCAACGCGGGCCGGACCCTATGCGGGTTGCACCGCCCCTACTGACCGGGTCAGAACACCGAACCGGGTCGGACCTGCAGACCGGGTTGGACACGCGGAATGGGTCATACCCTTGTCCGAACCTAGGTTTGGCTGGGTCGGGTTGAGTCAGTCCTACTTGGCCGGACCAGACCCAGACCTGCTAGACCTCTTTCCACTATGTTTCCCATAACAAGATCTACTGTCATCCAATTGACGAATCGTCTACAGTGACATAAACCTTGTATGGGGGACAGTTCTGTTGGTATACCCCACTGGTGGTTTTAAAAAAGTTGGGGTAAGCCCAGGATGGAACGAACATAAATCCAACCGGGCCCATATAACAGAAATTCAAATAACTCTAAGACCAGATGTCTGACTGACACACCGTCTGTCGCCTTGGGTTTTCTTTGGAAAGACAGATATTTTGGATACAAAAACATGGGACTTCATGTAAGATGATGTATAGACACTTGGCTTGATGAGAGGGCCCTCCCAGAATCAAGCATTCTTTGTGAGGAACCCTATGAATGGCTGCATTCTGACAACTATTCTTGTATCCGACATGGAATTGGCATCTCTGACTACTCTTCATGGATCATATATTGGTTTGACAGCTCTGACTTCTGTTCTTGGATCCTATGTGGGTTCAATAGCTCTAACAATTGTTCATGGATCCTACGTGGGTTCGATAGCTCTGACTAATATTCCTAGATCCTACGTGGGTTCGACAACTCTGACTACTATTCTTGGATCCGACGTGGGTTTCACA
Organism: Viscum album; assembly: GCA_963277665.1. NCBI lineage: Eukaryota > Viridiplantae > Streptophyta > Magnoliopsida > Santalales > Viscaceae > Viscum > Viscum album. The sequence goes on along the minus strand of OY728164.1, from coordinate 1,139,984,986 downwards.
TCTCTGACTACTATTCATGGATTCTACAAGGGTTCGATAGTTCTGACTACTTTTCCTGGATCCTACGTGGGTTCAACAGATCTGACTATCGTTCCTGGATCCTATGTGGGTTCGACAGCTCTTACAACTATTCATGGATCCTACGTGGTTTCGATAGCTCTGACTACTATTCCTGTAGAGACCCCAAACATGACATACATATACATTACATTACATTTTCATAATACATAATACGTAACAAAAATAGTCACACGAGGACCGTAATAGTTTATTGTCGTTGGAAACTCAGAACATAATCTTTTAATCATGGTGAATGATCTTCAATATCTCACATAACGATCTTCCCCTTTTATTTTCTTACCTAAAACCTTTCTTTATATCCTGGGTAAGAGAAAACATATAAACGGTGATCTCAAATTCTAAGTAAGGTTAAGCATGGAGAAAATAAAACAAATCATATACATTTGAACTTTAAAACATGAACATAATGTTTACACATCAAAATGTTGAGTTGTGAAATAAATCATGGTAGTACGTAAGGCATAGATTATAAAAAAAACTTTAATCATGATAAAATACCATGGGAATAAAAAATGTAACTATGGAAAACATTAGTCACATGATTTGATTTCCATAGTAGCCAAGGCATTTCTGCCAAGACCATCTTAGTGGATAATGTCCCTTTCTAAATCAAGTTCATCCTCATTCCAGTCATGTAACACTGAACTGGATTAAATTACCTTCCTATCCATTTCTATCTCATGAGATATAAATCTTTACCCAATGCATTAGACAGAGATATATGTCCCAACTATCTCATAATTTAATCATTGGTACTTGTGCGACAACATAAACATAAATCATTCATCGTAACCCAAAGAATAAAATGGGTTTCATAAACATAATCCCATCATAACAAAATCTATATAAAACAAATGGATATCATTTTATCATAATAAAACTGAAACCATGTAAATCATAGAGGCATTATACTTGAAATACACATATATGAAGTAATATCATATTTGATGGAAAATGGTTTTGATAAAACACTTGAAATAAATTCTAGAGGAAAATATCATCTATTATTCAGAATCATTTTCTTTTCCCAAAATCCCATTCAATTTTAAAAGAAGTATATTTTTTTGATAATAGTTATGAAATATTTTAGATTATTCTTCATGAATATAACCTGTTATGAATCCATAAAAATCCATTAATGTCGTATATGTTAAAAAACATTCATCTCGTTCTTTTGCCGGAAAAGTCAAAAAGTAACTTGTATGGTAAAAAAAAGAAATATTCCTTCCATATGATGTGGTAAAAGTAAAAAAACGGTAAAAATGACATAAAACACATGGAATAAAATTAAACATTTTATGAAAACATTTTAAGAACATATGGAAATGGATAATAAACTTAACCCCAGTAAATACTTAGGAATATACACACTTAGATAAGAATGAGATTTGAATCAGTATCCCTTACCATATGTTCAATTTCTTCCATATGTGTCTGAGACTCTTGTATAGTGGGTTTAAAAATATTAATAACTTGTAACAGAACAATAATAATATTTATGATATCATATATGATTCACTTACGAATTTATATTATCCGTTCATTTGTCAATTCCATGTTAAAGTAGCGTTTTGGGTAAAATCATTTCATTTATCATCCATGTTTTTACTTGTGATTATTAATATGATTAAATAGATCATGATTACATAATTTCAGAATATAAAACATGATTTATATATAATCTATATTCAGAATATACATATATATAATAGATCGATAAATGGAAATAAATACACCATTCATGGAGATGGTAGGCCGTACGTACGAATGAACGTTGTTTTTAGTTTCCTTATTGAATTTAATTGAATTAAGTAGATGAAATACATATATATATATATATATATATCTATTAGCATTATTATGTCATATATTTCATGATTACATATGATATATACTTTATAATCATTCTTAAATTGTTAACATGGAAAATGAATCTCATCGCATCGTGGAGACGGTAATCTGCACGTATGCATTAGTGATGATATCATTCACATATTTATTAAATGGAATAGGAGTGGATAATATCATATATTTGAATCAGTATGATTTTATAAAAATCATATATAGTTATTCTTTACACCATTATACCCATCCAAGTAAGGTGGTGGTGGAAAAACTGATTACACCACGGCGTGGAGATGGTATTCTGTACGTACGCACGTGTGGTGATTTCTTTTTCCGTAGGTTGGATTGAATGTAAAGTAGAGTTGTTTAATATTTATAATATCATATCAGTATATTATTGATACTTGTTTTATTACTTTCTAATGTAACAAATAAAGAATAAGAAGTTGAAAAATAAACATGAATGAATCGGTAGAAGAGATTACCTCTTCTTCGACACTCCTCTTTTAAACTTCTTAGGGAATTAGAGTTGGACTTTTGAGAATACTAGAACCTCTATGATATAAATATAGAGGATGAGAAGAGTAATTTTTAGGGGATTTCCAAGATTCAAGGCTCAAAAGTGTGTGAAGAGTAGAGGTAATAGGTGCCCTTTTTAAAAGGGAGAAGAGGGACACCTTTGAAAAAACATAAAATATTATTTTATAATAAAGTTATATTCGGTTTATAATAGCTCCAAATTTATTTATTTCGATGATAAATGGAAGATGGGTCTAAATCCTCCCATCCAAGAGGTTTTATACAAGTTTAGGTTACTAATTTATCCTTATCATTTAGATTTAACTCAAAGTTAAATTATATAACTTTTATGGTGTCTTCTTGTTTTCCAACACTATATGGTTAATAAACATACAATAACAAGCCAAACTAACCCCCATGTGGTTAATTATTAATATATATAACGTTATCTAAGTCACTTTTTGAACATTATATATTTAAGAATATAATTACAATTAATAATATAATATTTTTTTAAAAAACTATTTTATGTCAATTTTGACACTATTCGGTAATTGATTTTTGTGAAAAACATAACAAAATGATTAGTTCGAAAAAAAGTTAATTTAATAAATAATAAAATTTCATATTAACCTATAAAATTAGTTTCATTCATAAAAAGTCTCACATTCCATTTATTTGTGTATTTATAACATCAATTATGATAATATTTCACTAGTAAGGTAATTATTGCATCATCATTGTGTCATAAATAAATTAAATTATTTAATGTCTCAAAATTATAAATAAAATACCATTATGTAGGATATCCTTTTATATTTCTAATGAATATTTATAGTCGAATTTATCTTATGTATTAATCTATATTAAAAATGATTTTGTTAGTAATCATTGATTTTATCTATTCTAACCCTTCTTTAAATAAATTAATAATAAATGTCCTAATATAATCTAAGTGGACCAAAATGGTCATATCTTATCCCTATGGTTGTTTTTGGTCTAATTAATCTTATCCAATAGAATTAGGATATGTTTTAGGAAAATATTAATATCAATTTTACCCTTAATTAACCTATTTACTTTTAACCATGGTAAATAAAAGTAAAAAATTACTATTCACGAAAAATATTTTTATCTTATTGAACCACATTATATTCTTTGATATAAATTGTGTCTCTCGATTTTTCAAAATTCCACTCATAGAAGCGGTAAAATTATGTTTTATGTTAATTTTCAAATTCTCCTAGGAGGTGGATAAAAGACGGTGAAAAGTTCAAAAAAATTTATATATATAAAATTATTATAAAATGACTCAAATGAATTACATTGAACGTACATTTGAATTATATATCAAATTTGACCTAAAATAAATTTAAATAAAATAAATAATTATTTAAATAATTATTCAGTTTTAATATATAACTCGATGTTTTTCACTAATCATCAAAAATTGATAGTTTTTAAAAAAATACCAAAAATGCACCCTAGGCTAATTTCAATATATCAAATCCAAAAATGAAGTCCATTTTGAAAGATAAAATTTATAATATTTCAAAACACGGGTGTTACTATTCATAATGGATAGTTTATATAACATATCAATGTTTAGTGAAACCCAATATTGCGTTCAACACACTCTGTCGAGAAAGGTCATGATTGTATGTAATGCTAGCCAAGTTAAGGTTATGTGTAGTACACGATTCCTTTTTTGTAGTGTATAATATAATCTAACCACACTTTATTTATAAAATTAATATATATATATATATACACACTCAATGTTGCGTAGAATAACTTTTATCAAGTGAAATTTAAATTTTTTGTAACACGATCCAAGAATAGTGTTGCATATACTGTAAGAAAATACAGTTTTGCGTATATCACACGATAATCATAGTGTAGCGTACACCACAAGACATCAAATAAATTAAAAACAATACTTCTCATAAAATATTGGGGTGTTAAATTCTACCCCCCTTAAAATGAATTTTTCCCTTCAAATTCGTGAGGGTTATAAATGGTTTACTACTTGATAGTTTCTTTCATATAACTCGACATCGAAAAAAGGAACAGTAAACCATAATTTTAAAAAGTGAAGTATGAAACATAACAATTACCCAAATTAACTCATCAATACATTTCCACATAGGAGAACATATGTAAAAGTATGGATATAGAAGAGAAATATAACCATCAAGTTATGATGGAGTGTTGTATAGGACATGGCTATGCAAAAGAAAACAATTACAAATCCATAAATTTGAGATGATCTAAGGTACCATCTGATTCATCAGATATAAGGGCACTAAGACAACATTATGGTTTTCAGGATCATTTCCATAACGTTTTGGAATTTGAATTAGAATTAATTATTACATTATTTCGGTACAATCTCCCTGTTGTTCATTCCACGAACAATTTCCACTTCATCTCATAAAGAAATGAAGTTGAATTTGTCATTCTTGATGTGTTAGAAGATCATCTGATGGAATGACGGGTCATTCCATCTGTCGCAAACAAAATGATAGAAAATGTTATGAAATATACATAAGTCCATCTATGGTGAGGTTAATTGTAAATGATTACAAAAATTGACTTATACTTCATCTATTATACCGATTATTAAAATAAAACTTGTTTCTACTAACCAGGGACTTCTTGTAGGCCAGTGTTAGGGGATAATGGCATGTCGCACTTCAGTTTTGGGTTCGATTCCCACATCCTTGTAAAACGCGACGGGTTTTCACCCATCCTACAGGTTGTCCTTTTTCTATTACTATACTATTATAACATGACAAGAAGTTCTATCCTTAAAAAATACTATTTGATGTCTAACTTAATCTATTACAATCATTAGGATTATCCAAAATACTTCTGTCCAATCACATAGTACAATGAAAAATATTACTAGATAGGTCATTCTACCAAGCTTGTAAATACCATCATGTATCTTCCATATATCATAAAACATGTCAAAACCTTAATCTTGTATTTTCTTGAAAAATGAATACCCATTGAAATTTATTAAAAACATGAATGCTATCAAAAGATAACTCTTTCCACATACCAAAATCTAAAAATTTCTATATACTCAAAACATAATATCACTTGTCCTTATATTAGTCATGAGATCATGAATACTATCAAACATATTATTTTCTCCTTATCACTTCATTATGCACTTATCATCGTAATTCCAAAAATATTACAATCACTTTTCATGTTTACCAATACAATATAATTAATGAAAACCAAAATATTGACATTCCAAAATTCTATGATACCATAAATGATATTCCATGATACTATTTTGAAATCCCATTACATAAACAATTATTCATTACACAACATCATTGTCATAATCAACATCACAAGTAGTGATCTCATGTGACTTCCCTTTATCCTTTTCCTTAAGTGGTTTCTCATGTTGATCATCATTAACCCTTGGATTAGGGCATTGATTAGCATAATACCCCATTTCCTTACACATGATGCATTGAAGTGTTGGTAGTGATTTTTCTGTAGTCTTTTCTTTATTCACATCATTAACAACCCTTTTTCCATTACTTCGACACTCATATTCATGATGATCTTCTTTTCCACACTTAAAACATTTTCTAGTCCCTTTAAGACAATCTCCAACATACTTCTTTCCACACATTGATCATAAAAAAACATTGATATTCTTTGCACCGTTATTCTGAGATTTATCCTTGAACTCTATCTTTCTTTTCTTGTCAAAACCATGGGATGAATATGTAACAACAACTTCCATTTCTACCTTGATACCACAACACACAATTTCTTCATAGATGCTGATGTATCTTATAGCTAATGTCATTCAAAGACTTGGTTTTAAGCCACTGAAGAATCAATCAACTTTACTTTCAGGTTGGATGATAAATTCATATGTATACCTTGCAAGCCTTGTAAAATTCGCTTCGTATATACCAACAGATTCATCATCCTTTTTCATAAGCTCAAGGAACTTTTTTTCCATCTTTGTTTGAAGAATACGAGGGAATTACTTATTGAAAAATAAGTTCTTGAACTCATTACATTCCATAGATTCAATTTCATCTTGGGGCCTTGTTTTTTTAACTAGAGTCCAACACTGGTCTACTTCACGTTCTAACCGGTAAATAGCCACAATGAATTTTTCATGATCTGAATAGTGAAGTATGGAAAATACATTTTCAAAGGTACTGATCCATTTTTCAGCAACAAGTGGACCAGAAGACCCACTAAAAGAAGGTGGACATTGCCTCATTAATGACTCAATAAAATATTGTTCCCTTCTCTGCTTATTTGGATGTCCAGAGTGATTCATATCTTGTGTAAGTATAGAAATATGATTTTTCACTCCATCTCCCATAACATTGGTTTGTTCAGGAGTACAATCATTGCATTGTCCATTACATTGATCAATATAGATCCTTCAGGTTACATCCATCGTCTAAAACCCAAAAAGAATAGTGTGAGAGGAAAAAATCATGATAGGGAAAACATCATAATAAAGGGGGAGTAACTTCAATATATAACATCGTAGGTTTAATTCTAAGATCATTTCCATAATTTTAGGAATCTATCCTATACGTATACTTAACCTTAGGGACATCCCTACACATACCTTATAAATATCTCTAAGGATCTCACTAAAGTCCTCGCAACCTAGTTTCCAAAGGTTGACTAAACCTTTCCTCTGATAGAAACTGTAGAAACCCCATAACTGAAGTACATATACATTACATTAGTTTTGCTGAATACATAATACATAACAAAAAAAACACACAAGGACTGTAATAGTTTAGCGTCATTGGAAACTCTGAACATAATCTTCTAATCGTGGAGAAATATCTTCAACGTCTCCCATAAATATCTTCCCCTTTTATCATACCTAAAACCTTTCTTTATATCCTGGGGAAATAAAAACATATAAAGGGTGAGCTCAAATTCTCTGTAACGGTATGCATGGAGAAAATAAAACAAACCATATACATTTTAACGTAAAAACATGAACATAATGTTTACACATCAACATCTTGAGTTGTGAAAATAATCTTTGTAGTACGTAATGTATAGATCATAAAGGACCATCAATCAAGATAAAATAGAATGGGAATAAAACATGTAATTTTGGAAACCATTAATCACATGATATGATTTCCATAATATCCAAGGCATTGCTACCAAGACCATATTAGTGGACAAAGTCTTTTTCTGAATTGAGTTCACTCCTCATTCCAGTCCTGTAACACTGAAACAGATTAACTAACCGTTCCAGCCATGTCTATCTGATGAGATATAAATCATTACCCAATGCATTGGAGGGAGATATAGGTTCCACCAGTCTCATAATGAAATCATTATTACTTCTTCCACAATATAAACTTAAATCATTCATCATAACCCAAAGAATAAAATGGGTTTCATAAACATCATCACATCATAACATAATCCATATAAAACAAATGGATATCATTTCATCATAAGAAAAGTGAAACCATTTAAATAGTAGAGAAATTATACTTGAAACATACACATATAAAGTAATATCATCATAGATGGAAATTGGTTTTGATAAAAAACTTGAAATAAATTCTTGAGGAAAATATCCTTTCTTATTCATAATCCTTTTCTTTTCTCAAAATTCCATGAAATTTAAAAAGAAGAGGATTTTGTTGAAAATATTCATGAAATCTTGTATGTTAAGCTTCATGAAAATAAGTAGTTATGAAACCATAAAAATCCATTCAGGTCATATATGTTAAAAAAACATTTTTCTCGTACTTTTGTTGGAAAAGTCAAAAAGTACCCCGAATGGTAAACAAAATAATGATTCCTTCCATACATTGTGGTAAAAGTAATAAAAGGAAAAAATGACTTTAAACATACATGGAAGATGATTAAACATTTTATGAAAACATTTTGAGAATATATGGACATGGATAACAATCATAACCCCAGTAAATACTCACGAATTAACAATCTCGGATAAGAATGAGATTGGAATAATTATCCCTTACATTATGTTCAATTTCTTTTTTATGTGACATAGAATCTTTTATAGTGGGTTTAAAAATATTATTAACTTTTAACAGAACCATAATAATATTTATGATATCATATATGATTCACTTATGACTTTATATTATATGATCATTTGTCAATTCCATGTTAAAGCAGCGTTTTGTGTAAAATCGTTTCCTTTATCATCCCTGTTTTGACTTGTAATTATTAATATGATTACTTATATCATGATTAAATAATTACATAATAAAAAATGTGTTTTATATATAATATATATTGATAATATACATATATATAATAGATCGATAAATGGAATGAAATACACCATTAATGGAGACCGTAGGTTGTACGCACGCATGAACACTATTTTTCGTTGCCTTATATAATTGAAAGGAATTTAATAGATGACATAAAAATATATATAAATAAATAAAGTAGAATTATTATTTCATATATTTCATGATTACTTATTATATATACTTTATAATCATTTTTGAATTGTTAACATGGAAAATTAATTTCAACGCGTCGTGGAGACGATAATCCGCACGTACGGACAATCGATGATATCATTACCATATTTATTGAATGGAATTGGAGTGGATGGTATCATATCATAGAATCAGTATGATGTTATAATTAACACATATAGTTATTTATTACACCATTATACCCATCCAAGTATGGTGGTGGTGGAAATACTGATTACGCCACGGTGTGGAGACGGTATTCCATACGTACACACATACGGTGATTTCATTTTCAGTAGGATGGATAAAAGGTGAAATAGAGTTGTTTAATATTTACAATAAAATATCATTATATTATTGATACTGATGTTATTACATTATAATGAAACTACTAATGAAGAAGAAGTTGAAGAAGAAAGAAACTTGAAATAATTGGTAGAAGAGATTACCTCTTCTTCAATGCACTTATTTTATACTTCTTTTTAAGGCACTAGATTTGGTCATTTGAGAAGACCATAACCTCTATGATATAACTATATATATTGAGTATAGTAACTAGTAGGGGTTGGCTGAGCATCAAGTCTCAAAAGAGTGTGAAGAGAAGAGGGAAGGGGTGCACTTTTTATAAGGGAGGATAGGGGCACCTTTGGACAAACATAAAATATTATTTTATAATAAAGTCATATTCGGTTTATAATATCTCCAAATTGATTTATTTATAGGATAATGTGGGTATGGGTCGAAATACTCTCATCCAATAGGTTTTAGACATGCTTAGGTTACTAATTTAACCTTATCATCTAGATTAAACTCTAAGTTAAATAATTTAACTTTTACAGTGCCTTCTTGTTTTCTTACACTATATGGTTAATAAACTTACTATAACAAGTCAAACGAACCCCCAGTGGTTCATTATTATTATATATAACCTTATATTTTTCATTTGGATGATCCTTAGATTTTTAGAAATATAATAACAACTGATAATATAATTTTTGTTTTAAAAACTATTTTATGTCAATTTTGACACTATTTGGTAATTGATTTTTGTGAAAATAATAAAAACATGATTAGTTATAAAAATGTAAATTCAATCAATACTAAAATGTCATCTTAACCTATAAAATTAGTTGAATTCATAAAAAGTCTCAAATTACATTTATTTGGGTATTTGTAACATCAATTATGTTAATATTTCATTAATAAGGTAATTACTGCATCATCATTGTGTCATAAATAAATTATATTATTTAATGTCTAAAAATTATAAATAAAATACAAATATGTATGAAATATTTATATATATCTAATTAATATTTATAGTCTAATTTATCTTATGTATAACCCTATATTAAAAATGATTTATTTATTAAACATTGATTTTAAATATTTTAACCCTTTTTTAAATAAATTAATAATAAATGACCTAATCTAATCGAAGTTCACTTAAATGATCATATTTTATTCCTATGGTTGTTTCTGGTCGAATTAAACTTATCCAATAGAATTAGGACATGTGTTAGTGTAATAATAATATCATTTTTACCCTTAATTACCCTATTTAATTTTAACTGTGGTAAATAAAAGTAAAAGTTACTATTCACCAAAAATTATTTTTATCTTATTGGACCAAATTATACTCCTTGATATTAAACATGTCTCTAGGATTTTAGAAATTCAATAACAGAAGCGGTAAAATTATTTTTTATGTAAATTTTCAAATTCTCCTAGGAGGTGGGTAAAAGATGGTGAAATGATCGATAAAATTTATATATATATATATAATTATTATAAAATGACTCCAAATAAATACATTGAACTTATATAGGTATTATATATCAAATTTGACCTAAAATAAATTTAAATAAAAAATAATTATTTAAATAAAAATTCAGTTTTAAACTATAACTCAGTGCTTTTCACTATTCATCAAAAATTGAATGTTTTCAGAAAAATACAAAAAATTCATCCTGGGCTAATTTCAATATTCCAAATCTAAAATTGAAGACCATTTTGAATGATAAAATTTATAAAATTTTAAAACTTGGGTATTACTATTCATCATATCTAATTTATATAACATATTATCGTTTAGTGAATCCCAGTATTGCGTATAACACACGGTATTGAGAAAGGTCGTGATTATGTGTAATGAAATCCATGTCAAGGTTGCGTGTAGAGAAAGATTCATTTTTTGTTGTGTATAACACAAGCCAACCATATTTTATTTATACATTGAATATATATAAATATATATACACATAATGTTGTGTAGAATAACATCTATCAAACGAAATTGAAATTTTGTGTCACATGATCCATGAATAGTGTTGCATATACTGCAAGCTAATACAGTGTTGTATATAGAACACGATAATATTATTGTAGCATACACCACAAAACATCAAATAAATTAAAAAGAATACTTCTCATAAAATCTCGGGGTGTTACAGTTCATGGATCCTACGTGTTTTCAACAGCTCTGACTACTATTCTTGGATCCTACGAGGGTTCAACAGCTCTAAATATTTTTCCTGGATCCAACATGGATTCTACAGAATAGATGATTTAGTGCCTACATATAATCATATCTAACTCTCTACTTATGTTGTATACTTGTGTGAGATGAGTTGGTAACTTTTTTTCCCTCGTGATTATGATGGATTTAATGATAACTTAGGTATATGTATTGACATATACCTAAGTGGGTTTAACTATTGATTTCAGACTTTTTAGTTTATTCTTGTTGAATTTTGTGAGGCCATGAGGGTCTCGGTGTCTCTACTGAGTACCGTTATAGTACCCCCTGCACGGGCAATGCCCGCACCTCATTGTTTTTTATGCAGACGAAAGACAACTCTGACCGAGACTGAGAGTACCAGGACTGGATGACACCTAGAGGTGGACCATATGGATTGACGTTACACATAGTATACAGACGGATGTGGGCTGCTGTGGAGGCAATCTGTACCTACCCTTATAGTTGGAATCCCAAAGGACGACCCATCAGCTGTTTTTCCCTTTCTCTAGTTCCTTGTAATATACAGTTGGGCTTGTATTTCTGTCCCTTTTACATACAACACTCATTTTCTATGTAGTTTACATTGTGTTTTGTATTCAGCTATGTTCCATGTTGTATGATATTACAGGTTATAAAGGCAATGCCTTCCCAGTTATTGGTAATTATGTCTTTGTTGCTAGTCTCCACCCCAGGCCTATGTATGACGGTCTTGGGCTACTGACGGAATGGGCCCTAGGAGATGAGTTGTGACAATAAGTACATTTTGTGTTTAAAAACACATTTTTCCAGAAAAAAATATTTCATTTAATTATTTACAATTAAATTTTAAATTTGATTCCTATACTCCTATGATTCAAATTATTAAGAATTGATTATATATTTGGAATAGTTAGGTTCAAATTATATTACACGTTCAATTTCATTTTTATTCATTAAAATTTAACCACATTAAAAATATTTACTAGATTATATGTTAAATAATGTAGCAGATTATAATTAAAAGGTTAAAAATTAAAATACCAAAAAAATACAATATTAAAAGTCATGTTTCAATGATTCATAAAAATAATAATTATTTAAAAAATTTATTATTATGTAAATTATTTAGAAATAATTCCACACTATTTTTTATGAATAAATTCAAGATAATAATTAATTAATCACATTAAACCACACCTCCATAAGTATAAACTCCACTATTACATCTTCACATACTCACACGATATAACTCATCCGACCCTTGACAATTTATATTACCCAAATCATAATTTTTTTTCTCAAGTTCTAGTTATTCCAAAAATTCATTCCCTAGTGTCCCTAAGAGGATATCCATATGAGGATTCATTAAGAGAAGGTCATAATCTTTTCAAACTCTTTCAATCTTATTTATTCATATAAATTCTAATAATGTGTTATAAAAATTTATATTTAAAAAATATTGATTACAAAATTTATTTATATGTTATGAATTTTATTAGAGAACCATTTTAAATCACTTCTCCATCTTATGAAAATAAGAAGCATCGATCAAGAATACTTATGACTTATCGTCTCCACGTAGTGGTGTTATTAATTTTTTAATCACATATTTACATGGATAGTTATAATTATGGAAATAATATTTGTATATGATAATTATGAAATGATATTTATTCTGGAAAATTAATATACGTGCATATTACATACCCATTGAACTACTTATAAATGATACCACCTCCCATGTGTACATATGACTGAATATCTCCATGAAGGGATGCAAATCATTTTCTATGCTTAATATTAAATAATGGTTCTAGAAATGCATTTTATGAATAAATAAGATATTTTTAACAATAATATAATTATGAAGATGATATATATATATATATATATATATATCACATGTAGTAAAATCAGAAAATTCAATATAAAATTTGATTGAGAAAATAATCCAATTAACACAAAAAACAAAGAATATAATTAAATATAATTAATTAATGGGTGGTATAATATTATAAAAGTATCATATAATGTATTATAAATATTAATATGGTCCTATAATAAATTAATAATTATTTTAAATCATTATAATGGAGGTTTAAAAACATTTAATGTAATTTTAGAATGAGCTATGGAATTTTATAATTCATTTACATAGATTGGGTTAATTATACTTCATTGATTATGCCATGGTGATATTATTTATGAAACAATTTTTATTATAATACTTTTTGTTCCCTCTTGTTTTATTTGGATTTGAAATTTTTATACAATGTATAATAGTTTGATTAATTATTAAATGAATGAATTTATCTTTATAATAGGATTCATCTCAATTTTACTTTTATTAATGCACATTTTAATGTTTTTCACCTATATTCTATAAGAGGTTTATAAATATCACCTTTGAAATTTTATATCCTGAATTTATTTATTATCATGATATTTAATGTTTTTATTTAATTTCATTCATTAATGTGGAATATCATTGATCTTATTATAATGTTATATGGGGTCATTTCACAATCCCATCATTATTAGATATTTTTTATATTTACGACTTGATTGGGTTAATTACAAAATGTTTACTTCTGGAAATAAATCTATTTTATTATAATCTATTTATTAATTAAAATTTTTATGTAATATTACAATTAATAACCTCTATTTTACATAAAATTATTGATAAAATGTATTTATGAAAAACCAAAATTATTTTTCTTTTTGATCAGATATCCTTTTCAACAAATTAATTATTTTATATAAAAAAATCAATTTTTCTAAATACAAATATCACTTATTTTCAAATTTATATTTGGAAGGAATATTTATGTTATTTTTGAAATAAAACCTATTTTAATTTTACCTAAAATTTAAAAGGTAAACATTCTTTAATAAGTATGACATGTATTAAATTTTATAATATCATTACACATCAAAATTATGAAGATTATTTTCAAAATTTTCATTGAAATATTTGTTTTCAAAAGGTATTTTCAAAAAGGAATGATTTATTTCCTCATGAATGTTTTTAAATATATTATATTATCAATGAAATAAAACATTTAGTGTACATATTAACTAATGGGGTTATGTTTTATTGATATCATAATTATTATTTATTGCTATAATTTAGGATTAGATTAATTGTGGATGTTCTATTTTTTATACAAATAATCATATTACTCTAGATGGATTTATGATTATGTCTATTTGATTAGGATGAGTACGAACGTTAAATATTTATGTTTTTAATATGAATATGTATATTGATTATGATTCAAACATTAATATGAAAAATTATTTCAAAATTATAGACATGGGTGGGGCTAATTTATAGATATCCCCTTATTGAATTTGTACATCTCATGAGAAAATTCAGTTCGCCAAACCAAATCTGTTTGTTCCTAATAATTTTTAATTATCTTGTTAATGCTTTTGATAGTTGAGATGAATTTAGAAAAAACAATTTGGTTTTTAAATTGTATTTTTAATCCATATTATGAAAGGACCTGATAGTATAGGTACCAGTATTCCTAAGGCCATTATGTCATAGTATTAAGCATTGCATTAATTAGGATTTTAGTTATTATTATCCATGATATTTTCACTATGATATTATATTTGGATGCAGTTCATTCTATGTTTTTGAATAAATGGAATGTTTTTCCAGTACTTTTTCATCCCATATTGTTAATTCATTATCATAATAGGATATTATAGTACATTAAATTTTATGCGTATTTAATTATTTTCTATTTAATTTTGAGTATGCTTATAAATTCATGATATATTCTTCTCCACTTAACAATTATTTAGTATTCCCTCTCACTCCATTCTTATGTTTTAATTTATCACCCATGTCTTTCATATCCAAATAATTCCTCATATAAAATGGTGATATATAAACAATATGTAAACTCATGTTAAAAACGAACATTTGAAATGTTTCTACTTACTAAAATCAAATGAACATAACTAAAAACAATCTAGGCAAATATGGTAAATGGTACCAAAATATCAAATCTATAATAAAACTAATAATAAATTATCCACTGAATGATTAAGGATGATATGAATAAAAAAATTCTCCCAGTGGATAACATGTACATTAATGTTTATATTTAATTGATTCATAAAATATTTGATAAAAACATTCTTGGGAGAAATTAATTTTTTCATTTTGTAAATCGATTTTTTAACTAATATTAAAAAAAATAATATGAAAATAATTTTCATTAAATGTAATCTTTGAAAAATTGTAATAATACCATGAAAAGTTGTTTTTTCATGGTGGATTGAAATTATAAACATTTTATATACATTAAAGAAAATATTTCATTAACATTTTCTTCAAAATCCAAATGGCCATTTTTTTAAAATATATGATGATTCCTTCCTTTTTTTATATTTCTAAAAAATAAAATTTAAATATCATTTTTAAAATCATGTGAAAAATTGTTAAATTATTTTAAAAAAATTTTCTTGATGAAAGTAGAATTCTGACGGAGATAAGAAATTTTGTTATATTTTCTAAAAAATTATTTGTTTATAATTTTATGTACCAAAGGGTAAAAAACGTTAATATTACATGAAATTATCATTAATTAACGTAGATGATGAAAATAAATTTATTTTTTCATAAAAATATAAAATAATTCCTTGCAACAAGACTAAAAAAATAATCCTAAATATTTTTTTAGGGTGATTTTTTAGAATGTTTTAGAAAATGTGGGGTTTTTATTGAATAGTGAACAACACTAATTTTTATTGAATTTTTTTTATTTTAAAGGTAAAATTATTTTTAAAATTAATTTTTAATTTTTTTGTTGTAAATTTTGAAATAAAATAACCCAATTATAGTTTTTCATATAAATTTTAATCATTAATTTAGAATCAAACCATTTTATTTTTAAAAATGGATTCTAAAAGTAAATTGTTTTTCCTTGCATATTCCCAGTATAATTTTAAATTTAATAATTGAATGTAACATGATTTGAATTTTAAAAAATTGATTCCATATTTTTAATGAGCTGGTTCAATTTATGTAATAATTTCATTTTAATATTTAGAAATTACATTTTTTACCATGGTAAAAAATTGATTTACCATATTATAAGTAAAATGATGTAGCGTATTAATGTTAAAAGAGAAAGACAAAAAAAATAAAACATTAGAATTTTGTTTTATGATTTTAATAACCCTAAAAATAATTTATAAAATTAATTATCATAAAAAATCATTAGAAATAAATCCACCCAATAGTGGTTCGCTTAACATAATAAATAATCATTATTTAATCACACAAAACCTCCCATCCCTGGGTATAAATACTCCTATTCACTCATCACATATCCATATTATATATCTCAAACTAAAAAAACAATTTAACATTATAACATTATTATCTAATTGATTAAGGTCTTGGTAGTCCTAAAATACCAATCCTAGTGTCCCTAAGAGGATATCCAAAGGTGGATTCTATAAAAGAATGTAATCATATTTACTAGCTCTTTAAATTATATTTATTATTATATATAATATAAATGATATTTAAAAATTATAAAGTAATAAATATAGTATGAGTAATTCAATGATATGTTATTATGTTTATGGGAGAAAGTTTTTCCAGCACTTCTCCCTCATATGAAAACTGAAAACATCGCTAATGCGTGCATATGGATTATCATTTCTACATAGTGGTGTAATTCCTTCTATCAACATCAATTTACATGGATGGTTATAATGATGTAAATAATATATATATATAATAATTATTCTATTATATTTATTTTCTAAATTATTATACCACCGACTATCCCTTTCAACCATTTAGAAATGATTTCATCGCTCATGCGTATGTACGATATACCATCACTATAAAGTGATGCAATTGTTTTTTCAATGTTAAATACTAAATACTTATTAAAAAATGTTTTAAACTAAACAATATTATATTTATAACAATAATATAATTATAAAAATCATGGATCTAAATACAATGCTAGTTGACTGAGACTTTTATGATAGAATAAGCGTCTAAATAAATTGTAATTAATACCTGAATGATTAAAAATAGTGAAATATTATTCATGACATGGTGGTAAGACGTTTTAAGAGATCCATATAAGTTGTTATAAATATAAATAAGGCTATATTATAAAATAATTAATTTTTAAAAAAAATTATAAATAGATTTTTGAAATGACTGATGGATGTTGAACCTATGGTAAGGGACTTCATAAATTAATTTTCATTGGTTTTGTTAAACATCTACTTCACTGATTAATTCATTATAAGATTATGTATGAAATGAATTTTGATGATAATATTTTTTATGATTATTTTCTATGGAAGTGGATAATATAATCTATGCATTGAATATGACTTTCATTATCAAAACATTTAATTTTTTTTCTATACCAACATTACTTTGGTGAGTCTTATATCATATTAAACAATAATTTATTTTGTGTGGTGTATATACAGACCATTTTTATACAATTATTTAATGTTTGTTCACGGTATATAAAATAACATTTAACTCAATTTATTTCATAAGAGATACGATTAAACTTATTAGAATGTTTGTATGGGTTTCATTTATAATATTATAATTATTCTTGGGAAAAAGGGTGTCTCACCTAACACTGGATTATTATTTTTTTTGTATTAAATATTTATTATTTATTTAAATTTAATTAAAGATAAATCAAATGTTTATTTTTAGAACATATGTCTTAGTATATATATAACTATATAATTAGAAATTGAATTGGTATTAATTGATTTTTGTCATACTTTGGTCACTATTTTATAAACCCTATTTTATTATGAAAAAATCTATGAATAAGGGTTCAATTAAACATTAGAGGAATATATGATTTTATTTTGTAATTATGGTGATTCATGATATTTGTGGAAATGGTTAGTATATCTTTGATATTATATATTTAGAGTGTGGACATATTTTTGAGATAAATATTAAATTTATCATGGATGAATATATGATAAAATAATTAATATTTCAAAGTTTCAATATTAAAATGGAATACATTTTATTAATTTCAGGATAATTTTTAATTTAATGGTCAAAGTTGAATTTTTGGTATTGCGATTGACTTTTGGGTGATTAAGATGGTTTTCTTCATATAAATGTTTCATCTTTTTGGAATTAATATATAATATAGAAAAAAATTTAGTTTTGAATAATTTATTAATAAATGAGAAATTGTTTTTCTTACTTTTATTTATTTATTTATACATAAATGTTCACTCTCATACTTTAGTCCAAAAAAATTCATACTCATCATTTAGAGAAAAAAATGTGTTTGTGATGTAAATTGACCAAGTGATGAAACTCAAATTGTAAATTAATTATATTTACATATGTAATCACTCATGTTAGTATAATAATTTCTCAAATATGGAAACTTATTTTGGAACAAAAACATTATCCATTAAATTTTTAATCTGATAAATCAATTGGCTTTTAACCCATCACAGACATATGGTTTTCTTATCATTAACGTTCTCATGTTATTGTTTTTAATAACTATCCATAAAAATATTATAGTTATGTTTATCTTCCGCGTAAATATTTTTATTTATGACTATTTGTGTCCTATTCATAATCCTAGTTTTTTTGACATTCACAATTCCCCTATTTTTAGAAGGAAGTTTTATTTACTTTTTTGGATGTGGAATTTCCATAATGAAGTTATAAAATATCATCCTTTTATTTTCAAAATGAAATTTAATATTTCAAGCTAATAATATATTGATGGTGGGGATAATGTAACACCCCAATATTTTATAGTATGTCTCCTTTTAATTAAATTTAATCTCGTCAATATCATAGGCTTCAAAAAATACCGAATATAATTGAACAATGAATTACAATCATGTGATAGTTATAACCTAGTCCCCTAAACGGTAGAAATGAATATTATAAACTAAATTATGTAATATTTTTTTGAACACAATGTTAATGTTTTAAAAAAATATTTTTAGATAAGCACTTAAT
Source organism: Viscum album (assembly GCA_963277665.1). Classification (NCBI taxonomy): domain Eukaryota; kingdom Viridiplantae; phylum Streptophyta; class Magnoliopsida; order Santalales; family Viscaceae; genus Viscum; species Viscum album. The sequence goes on along the minus strand of OY728164.1, from coordinate 1,139,965,515 downwards.
TTTTTGTAAGGTTATGTTATTCTCTATAAATACATTATCATCAAAAATATTTCTTTTTAAAATTTTTGATTGAATATTATAATTAAATTTTTAATGTTTTAGAGATTATATTTAAAAAATTGATATAATTTTGGATATAATCAATTAAAAAATTTCTAATCATTAATTTTTTTGAATTTTATGAGATAATTAAATATTCAGTGAATAGTGAAATATATCAATTATTTCACAAAAATCTCATTTTTTGTATATTAAAAAAAATATTTTTTTTTGAAATTTATTTTATTTCTACTTAATTAATTTTTAGTTAGATATAATATAATTATTTTTATTTTAAAAATATTTATACCAAATCATAGTATAAGTGTAAAAACCTGGTATTTCAATGAATATTTTTTTTCTTAAATACATGAGAATTCTAAGAGTCCGTGAAATTTGAAGACGCTTGATTCTGAGGCATGGCGTCCCAGAATCAATTTTCGACGTTTTTTTAGGTAATTTTAGTAAACGTATGGGCGGGTTTTTATATCTTTTGAACCAGTACTCAGAATTTAAATCTGAGGGCACTATTGACCTCGCAGCGCTAGTATTCGCTTAAGAGGACTTTCACATCGACAACAGTTGGTCGAGAATAAATGATAGTTTTTTGGTTTTTAGTGACTGAATTATATAAAAATAAATATGTGTAGCTTTATTTTTATTTATTGGTAAAATCCTCCACTTGGATGTTGAAAATTTGATGTGTGGGGACCACCTGACCATAACCTCCCATGAGAGGTTACAGTTGTTGGGCCCACCCAAACCTAAAATCCCAAAAGAAGATATAATGTTGGGACCACCTGAGACTAAAACCCCTTGTAATAGTGGTAGAGGAAAACCTCTCAATTCCCCTCATTAATGAGGGAGTGTATCTCAACCCCCACTATTAATGTTCCAAATCCTGTTCTTTAATTTTCTATGCCAACGTCATGGATTAATTAAGTGGAGCCAACATAATTAATTCACCATTTTATAATATTATGCCAACAATTGATTTTATAATATATTACCTTGGTTTCCTATTATTTTGGTTCGAAAATGGTTTGAAAAGGATGATTAGAGCTTGTGAGAGGAATGCTCAAACCAATGAAGAACGAAGAACGCTCTCAACGAAGAACGCCTTCCACTACGAAGAACGATCTCCTTCAAAATTCATCCACAGACTCCTAAAGATGTGGGACATCATCAAAGAACATTCCCTCCTCACTATAATCAATGAAAAGACACATGAGCTCAAGATTGGAAGTGTGCAGCAGACGAGATGACCGACGACAACTTCGTCTTCTTCGATGCGACTCCATCGATGAACAACGATCAAGGTAGGGTTTGAGCTTTGTAAATTTTTTCACGTTCTTCGTTTCCCATCTTGGATAAGAATTTAAGATGCATGATATCACTCTATCATGGAGGGTGTGGGCCGATGAAATAAGGAATGACCCCCTCCTCATTACTTTTTGGATTTTGACGCTAATTGTGGCACAAGTCTGGGCTGAGAGATTTTTTTCAACGATGGATGCAGATTTAAGGATACATCTCGAGTAGTGCGTAAAAACTTCTGGATCGAGAATCTGACCACCAGAACTCGTCCGCTGACTCGTAGAAGTTTCATTAACAGTCGAAACTGGAGAACGTCTCTGGCGATGAATGGAAGGGTAGGTGGCACTTCTGCAGGCGGCGTAGACGGTGGTGGCGCAACCGCGCCACCGGAGGAGCAGGTTGTGGTCGATGGGCCGTAACGGTGCACAGGAAGCCGATGCAAGGCTTACAGTGAAAAGAACAGGTGGACAAAGCTGTGGGGTTTCTCGAGAAGGCGCGGTGCAGCGCGTGCTACGTGGTGGACCATGGTGCGGCAGCATAGGCAATGGCGGCATGGGTCGGGTGGTCGGAATTACTAGATGGCAGAGGTGGTATGGTGCAACTGCACCGTGTGGGAGGCGACTGGCTGCACAGCCAACCGGGAGAAGCGGGACCCGCCACGAGGGTCATGCGTGATACAGACCAGTGCCACATGGCTCCCATTTTGAAACCCATTATTGACTTAGCTATTTGGGATTCCAGGTGAGAGGCATCCCCCTAGACGCGGCTAGGGATGACCCTATGTGCCACCAGTCGTTGGCCTCGTACGGGTCGAGCACGGCATAGACCGGACCTAGCACAGGCCGGACCCGGTGCGGGCTAGGCTACCCCCGCATACCGAGTCAGACCCACAGACCGGGACGGACCCCAGTCTGGACCTGGGTCTGGGTGGGTCCGGCGGGGTCCGCCCTAATGGGACCAACCAGACTCTGACCTTCATGACCTCTTCCACTATTTTGCCCGTAACATAAGCTAAGAGCGTCTGATTGACGAACCATCTACGACGACAGAAACCTTGAAGGGGGATAGTTCTTTTGGTCTACACTACACGTGGTTTGAACACAGTTGGGGTATGGCCGGGTTGGGTCAAACGTAAATCTAACCTGGCCCTCAGAACAGAAATGCCAATAACTCTCAGACAGGACGTCATATTGATGCACTGTCTGTCTCGTTGGGTTTCTTTTCGAAAGACATATCTTTTAGATATATCATATTGGGACTTCATGTAAGATGATGTATAGAATCTTATTTTGAAGATAGTACCCTCCCATAATCAAGAATGCTTTGTGATAACCCTATGGCTGGCTGCATTCTTACTACTGTTCTTGGATCCTACATGGGTTTGACATCTCTGACCACTGTTCATTAATCCTATGTGGGTTCTACAGCCTTAAAAACATTTCCTAGATCCTACATGGGTTCTACAAAATTGACTATTGTTCGTGGATCCTACGTGGGTTCGATAGCTCTGACTACTGTTCCTCGATCCTACGTGGGTTCGACAGCTCTGACTACTGTTCCTGGATCCTACGTGTGTTCAACAGTTATAATTACTATTCTTGAATCCTATGTGGGTTCGAAAGCTATGACTACCATTCCTAGATCATACATGGTTTCTGTAGCTCAGACTACTGTTCGTGGATCCTACGTGGGTTCGACAGCTGTGACTACTGTTTCTGGATCCTACGTGTGTTTGGCAGCTCAGACTACTATTATTTGATTCTACGAGGGTTCGACATCTCTGACTACTGTTCCTAGATCCTATGTGGGTTTGACGATATAGATGATTTAGTGGTTATATCAAATCATCTCTAACTCTTTATATATTTCGTAAATCTTTGTGAGATGAATCAGTAACTTTTGTGTTTTCCTCATGATTGAGATGGATTAAATGATAACATAGGTATATGTATCGACATATACATAAGTGGGTTTTTCTATTGATTTCATACTCTTTTGTTTATGTTTTTTGGATTTTGTGAGGCCTTGAGGGTCTTGGGGTCTCTACTGAGTATTGTTATACTAAATCATGCACCAGAAATGACCACACCTTGTTCTGTTTGGTTCAGAAAATAGACAGCACTGACTGAGGTTCAGAGTACTAGGATTGGACGGTACTCAGAGGTAGACCATACGGAGTGATAGTGCATGGAGGAGACAGATGGTTGTGGACTACTTTGGAGGCTATATGTACCTACCCTTCAAGTAAGAATCCCGGAGTAAGACCTAGAAACTATTTTTTCCTTTATCCAGTTCCTCTGTAATTTACAGTTGGGCATATATTTCTGGCCCCTTTACTTACAAAACTCTTTTGTTATACTATTTACATGGTGTTTTGTATCCAGTTGTGTGCCATTTTTTACGCGATTACAGGTTATAAAGGCTATGCCTTTCCTATTATAGGTAATTACACATTTTGTGCTAGTTTCCATCCCCTAGCCTATGGAAGGTGGGATTGGGGTAGTCACAGCATGGGCCCCCAGGGACGGGCCATGAATATAAGTGTATTTTTGTGTTATAAAAAAAAATTTCCGGAAAACAATTTTTTATTGAATTTTTTCAGTTAAATATTTAATTTGATTCCTGTACTCCTATGATTAGAATTTTTAACAATTGATTATATATTTCGAATAGTTAGGCTCAAATTATATAATATGTCTAATTTAATTTTTATTCATTAAAAACTAACCACAATAAAAAATATTTAGTAGAGTCTATGTAAAATAATGTAGCAGGTTATAACTTAAAGGTGAAAAAATAAAATACAAAAAAATACAGTATTAAAAGTCATGTTTCTATGATTCATGACCATAAAAATTATTTAAATCATTACTTATCATGTTAATTATTTATAAATAATTCCTCTTAATTTTTTAGGATTAAATACAAGGCAATCATTAATTAATCACTTTAAACCACCCCTCCAAAAGTATAAACTCCACTATTCCATCCTCACATACTCACATGATATAATTCATCCATCCCTTGACCATTTATATTACCAAAATAATAATTTTATTTCTCATGTTCTAGTTATTCAAAAAATTAATTCCCTAGTGTCCCTAAAAGGATATCCATATGAGGATTCTTTAAGAGATGTTTGTCATCTTTTCAAACTCTTTCAATATTATTTACTCTTATAAATTCTCATATTGTGTTATAAAAATTCAGATTTAATAAATTTTGTTTAAAAAATTTATTTAAATGTTATTATTTTTAAGGGAGAACCTTTTTCCATCACTTCTCTATCTTATGAATATGAGAATCATCGATCATGCATATGTACAACTTACCATCTCCACGTACAGGTGTAATTCATTTTTAATCACCAATTTACATGGATGGTTATAATTATAGAAATAATTGGTGTATATGGTAATTATGAAATGATATATATTTGGGAATATTAATATACATGCAGATTACATACCCATTGAACTACTTATAAATGATTCCATTGCCCATGTGTACATACGACTGGCCATCTGCATGAAGCGATGCAAATCGTTTTCTATACTCAATATTAAATAATGGTTCTAGAAATGTATTTAATGTAAAAATATGTAATTTTTAACAATAATATAATAATGATGATATATATATATATCACATTCAGTAATATCATAACATTCATGATAAAATAGAATTGGGAAAATTAGCCAATTAACACACGAAACAAAATAAAATAAGGAAATATAACTAACAAATGGGTGTTATAATGTTATAAAAGTATCATGGAAGGTATTAAAATTATTAATATGGTTCGATAATAAATTAATAATTTTTTTTCAAATCATTATATTTGAGGTTTAAAAAAATTTCATGTAATTTGAGCATGAGCTAAGGAATTTTATATTTCAATTTCAATTCATTGGGTTAATTCCACTTCATTGATTATGTCATGGTGAGATTTTTTATGAAACTAATTTTTATTATAATACTTTTCATTCCCTCTTGTTTTATATGGATTTAAAATTGATATACAAAATCTACTATTTTGATTAATTATTAAATCAATGACTTGATCCTTATAATGTACTTCATTTCAATTTAACTTTTCTTAATGCATATTTTAATGTTATGCACCTATATTCATTAAGAGGTGTATAAATCTCACCATTGAAATTTTATATCATGAATTTATGTATTATCATGATATATAATGTTTTTATTAAATTTTATTCTTTAAAGTAGAACATCTTTCATCTTTTTACAATGTTATAAAGGATCATTTCACAATCTCATCATTATTAGATATTTTTTATGTTTACGACATGTTTGGGTAAATTACAAAAAAAAATTCATATAGAAATAAATCTATTTTATTATAATCTATTTATTAATTAATTTTTTTATGTAATATATCCATTAATAACCTCTATATTACTAAAAATTATTGATAAAATGTCATTATGAAAATACAAGATTATTTTTCTTTTCGATTTGATATCTGTTTTCATAAAATTAATTAATTTATAAAAAAAATTAATTTTTTGAAATGATTTAAATTATCTACTATATACAAATTTTACTTATTTTTAAACTTTTTTGAAGGAATCATGATTTTATTTTGCAAATAAAACCTATTTTAATTTTACCTCAAATTTAAAAGGTATCCTTTCTTTAACAAGTATGACATGTATAAAATATCATAATATCATGACATAACAACATTATGAATATTATTTTCATTTTTTTAATATATTTGTTTTAAGAAGATATTTTAAAAATATAATGATTTATTTCATCATGAATATTTTTAAATATATTTTATAATCAATGAAATCTAACATTTAATATACATATTATCTAATAGATATATGTTTTATTGATATCATAATTATTATTTTGTATTATGGTTTATGATTAATTTAATTGGGGATGTTCTATTCTAATACAAATAATCATATAACATATATGGATTTATTATTATATTGATTTGATTAAGATGAGTACGAACATTTCATATTAATGTTTTTAATATAAATATTTATATTGATTATGATTCAAAAATTAAGATGAGAAATTATTTGAAAATTGAAGACATGGGATAGGATAATTTATAGATATTCCCTCATTGAATTTGTAGATCTCATGAGAAAATTCAGTTCTCCAAACCAAATCGGTTTGTTCCTAATAATTTTAAATTGTCTTGTTAACGGTTCTAAGTTCTGAGATGAATTTAGAAGAAACAATTTGGTTTTTACATTGTATTTTTAATCCATATTATGAAATGACCTGATATTATATGTACCATTATTCATAAGGCCATTATGTCATATAATTAAGTACTTCCTTAATTAGGATTTTAGTTATTATTATCCATGAAATATTAACTATGATATTTTATTTGGATGCAGTTCATTCTAAGTTTTTGACTAAATGGAATGTGTATCGAGTAATGTTTCTTCCCATATTATTAATTCGTTATCATAATAGTATATTATATTTCTTTAAATGATAATAGCATTAAGTTATATGAAGTTTCATGTTGATTGTTCTCATTAATTCAAGATTTATTCTGCTACACATAACAATTACTTAACATTTACACTCACACAATTCTTATGTTTTAATTTTTCACCCATGAATTTAATGTCCATATAATTCCTCATATGGAATGTTGAAATATAAAAAATATAAAAACTCATGTTAATAAATAACATTTGAAATGTTGCAACTTACAGAAATTAAATGAACATAATTAATAAAAATCAACGCTAATTTGGTGAATTGTACCAAAATATCACATCTAAAATATAACTAATAATAAATTATCCTATTAATGATTAATTATGATATGAATAAAAAAATTTCCAATGGATAATATGTACATTAAAGTGTATTTTTAATTCATTAAAAAAAATATTTTTAAAAACATTCTTCTGGAAAATTACTTTTTTCATTTTGTAATTCAATTTTTTCTCTAAAAATTTAAAAAAAATATTATGAAAATACTTTTCTTTAAAATTAATCTTATCAAAATGTAAAAAAAAAGTTAAAATAATTTTTTTCCTGGTAGATTTAAATTATAACCATTCTATATACATTAATGAAACGATTTCATTGAAATTTTCTTCGAAATACAGATGGAATTTTTTTTGAAAATATATGATGATTCCTTCATTTTTTTTAAAAATTTATAAAAAAGAAAATTTAAATATTATTTTTAAATTCTTACGAAAAGTTGTTAATTTAATTTAAAAAATGGTTCTTAATGAAAATCGACTTCTAACGGAAATAAGAAATTATGTTTTATCTTTTTAAAAACATTTTGTTTATAATTTAATGTACCAAAGAGTAAAAAAATTAATATTACAAGAAATTATCATTTATTAACATAGATGATGAAAATAAATTTATTTTATCATAACAAATATAAAATAATTCCGTAAAAGGAGACTAAAAAACAATCCTAAAAAAATTTATATTGTGAAATTACTATTACTGCTCCGATATCTTCTAAATTATAATCTATATAAAAAATAATACACAAATTAAACATTGAATACTAAAAAAATAATGACATTCATACATTTATATATCAATGTGTACGTATATACTAAAAATAAAAACGAATATGTTGGGAATAATTCATATATCTCAAAGAGGAAAACATTAAATGAGAAACTGTTGTTATGATTATTTCATTGATGTGATCATAAATAACATTAATTAATTATGTATGTCAACTATAAATCTATATAAATCAAGTAGAAATAAAAAATTTAAGATATTCCAAAGTCATTTCACATATAGATAAAGTAATATTACACTTTGACTGACATAGATTATAAGTCTAATTAAAGGAAAAAATCTGATAAATATGGTAATGACAATGGATAAACTAGTTTAAAACTATGCACTAATATACTGATAATAAGTTGTCATGATTTAATAATAATATTAATAATATTTCATGATTATTTCATAGATCAATGTAATTACTATATTTTTATGCTTACAATTTGAATTTTGGCTTTAGTCCGTGGAGGGAACAAGAGAGAATTGTTTTAAAATTATGTTCAATAGATAATGTGTGAAAGAATCATTCCCCAATAGTACTATGGGAAGATGAATAATAAAGTCTCTAAGGAATAGTGTTTTTTTGGAAGAATATATTTTTTTCTTTAACTTTATAGTTGTAGAAGTCATCATTGGTTTGAAAAATTAATATTAGTTATATGTTTCAATTCGTAAATTCAATTTTGAGGATTTATGATATGGTAAATAACAAAAATTAATGATATTTTTGGAGACATTCTGGAAAATACCACCCATTTGATTAATATGAGTTTTTCATAAAAAATTTATTTAACTAATAATTCCATTACCCTTTGTCGGTATATGTATAACTACAAGGATAAATATTTTTGTTTATATGATATTTGATTTTAAGGTAATGATGGTTTATTATAATTTTGTTGTTGGAAAATTAAAATTATGAGATAAACATTCATGTTAAGACATTTATTTAATCATGAATATATTATTGTCATTTTGAGTATTTTTATCAAATGATTGGGTATTTTTCTAAGGAATATATAATTATTTTTTTAGAAAAAAGGACAATCCTTATGTTGGCAGACTACCAATCGTATCCAGAAAGGTTATAGGGCTTGAATCTAAAAATGAATGGAAAAAAAGTGCATCATATACTATTGTCCTATGTAATGACCTTAAAGGTATGAAATACTTTTTTTGTTTAAATGATATGAAAAGTAAATGTTAATTTCTTCTTGAAAAAAAATTTCATTATCTTATAGATAACAACATGATTAGAAATTAATTTTTTCCTGAATGATTTGTTTCAGAATATTCTCAATATATAGGGAACCCTATATTATTTAGTAAATTTTTAGGTATAAAGGTTGGATTGACATTTAGATAAATATATGATTTTATTGTGTAATTATGCTGATTTAGGTTATTTATGGAAATAGTTAGTGTATCTTGAATATTATATGTATTGAGTGTTCACATTTTCAAAGATAAATATTAAATCTATCATAATATAATATATGACCAAATACATTTGTTTTTGTGTTTTAATCATAACTATAATTTTTTTTTGTAAATTTTATCATACTGATTTGTTTATTCATCTACATTTAATTTTTGTTATTACTGATTAATGGTGGGAGATTAAAGAAGTTCTCTTCATATGAATGGTTATTTATTTTAGGTAATTATCATATCTTGAACAAAATAATATTATTTTTAGTCAATGTATAAATATAAGAGAAATATTGTTTTGGATTTTTTTTATCCATTGACGTTTTTTTAATTCTTTAGGGTAAAAAAATGAAAAAAAACCATACAAATGATTTTGAGAAAAGATAACATTGTGATAGATATTTATTTATAGAAGAAACTATAAATTATATGTATCTATATTCCATTATGTTATTAATATTGGAATTAATAGTATTCCTACACTATAGGAAAACTATTTTAGAATAAATAAATTATACATTTACTTTTCATAGAGAGAAATCAATAACCTCTTAATCCACCACAGACATACAATTCTGTGATGGATGACTTTCTCATGATCATAATTCATAAAAAACTCTATAAAAACATGAATATTATATTTCTATTCAATTAAATTATATTCAATTTCCACTAATTATATCAATTTCAGATTTTGAGTGTTTTGGTGACATTCAAATTTCCATTTCCTATTTTTTAAAAGAAGATTTTATTAACCCATTTTACGCTATGGGATTCCCACAATGTAATTATAAAATATAAACCTTTTATATATAAAATATATTTTAAAATTTATAAGAATATATTCTATATATTGGGTGGAATTTAAAACCTGAGAATTTACTTTATGTCTATTTTTATTGAAATTTAATTTCATTGATTGCTTACATTAGACCAAAGACATGGATTAAATGAATTATGGGGGATTATTATAAGATAATTATAAAATAGACATTATAATGTTAGGAATTAATAATATAAATATAATTTTGAAATATAATTTTCCAACTCATTGTTAATTAATTAATTAATTAATATTGTATAAGATCATTATTTGTTGTAAATTTATGTTATTCTTCAAAAAACCACTTCCTTAAAAACATGTCTTCATGCATTTTATGTGGGAATAGTTTAGCTAATTTCCTGGTGTTTTTGAGAATTTATTATGAAAAATGAATTTAATTTTGTAATTTAACATTTAAAATTCATCTTAGGATAATTGGTTTAGAATTTTATGAAATGATTAAATTTTCAATGAATAATGGAAAATATAGATTTTAAAAAACTCTCTTTTTCATTATATAATAAAAGAATTTTATAAATTGAAATTGACCTAAAATAACGTTTAGTAATATTATTTCGATATTATCTAAATAATTACAATAATAAAATTTATATCATATTTTGGTACAAGTACATTTTCTAGATTGAAAACACATTTATTTTAATTTTTTTTTTTGTAATGTCAATTTAATTTTAAATTTGTCTATGCATATTATGTGTTTTATATTTTAAAAAATCTAATAAATATTTGGAATCAGGCATTCAAAATAATATAATAATTTAAGTTTTATTTTTATGAATAAAAAATGGTATTATTGTAAAAAATATTTACCGTAGTACAGGTCAAATAATATAGCAGGTTAAAGATAAACGGTAAAAGACAAAAATAACTATAAAATAATATATTAAATGAGTACTCTATGAGTCTAATGAAAATAAAAATTAATTATGAAATAATTTATAAACCATATTTTTTGGAATTAAATACCCTCAAAATGGGTTAGCTTTTAATTCCAGATAATCATTATTAAATAACATTAAACCACCCCTACTCATGAATAAATATCCACAAGGAATCATTAATTATATGAACCATATTTCTTGATAAGAGGATACCCATATCACTTATGAACATACATTGCATATTATTAGTTGTTATAGTATTCAAAAACACATTACTAGTATCCCTAAGATGATATATAAAGAATGATTCTTTAACAGAAGGTAATTCTCATTACTAACTCTTTTAATTTAATTTATTCTTCTATATCCTGTAAATGTGTTGTTTCAATAATAAATTCATAAACATAGTATAAATAATATAATATTATTTTATTATGATTATGAGACATTCATATTAAACTTTTTACCCAACATATGAATTACCAATGAATTGTGTGTGCGTACATAGAGCTTACCGTCTCCACATAGAGGAGTAATTAGATTTTCATCATAAATTTTCATGGACAGTTATAATGTTAGAAATATAAGATATATATTATAATTATTACGTGATATATATTATTGAAAATTAAAATACAATAAACTTCCATACACATTCAACCATTTTGAAAAGGATAACCCTAAGGTCCGTAGATAAGCTGTCACATCTGGTAAGGCCGCGAGACTTAAACACACAATCGAAGACAGAAAATAGTGAATTGACTACCAGTGGCCTATTTGATGTACTATTTAGTATGAAATAGTATTTATTTATTGAAATTATATTAAATATAAAGGATAAATTTCTTTTTCAGAATATATTTTTATCATATCGGTAACCATGGGATAATAAATTGATTTGGTGTTAAGTGATTTTTGTTATTCTAGAAGATGCTCCATACATTGGAAACCCTATTTAATTAATATTAATAAATTATTACAGAATATTATATGGCCAATAAATTATTATTATTTTTTTCAATGAGTATATGATTTCACTATGGATTTAAGGTGATTTATGTTATTTCATGAAATAATTACCAAATCATGGAAATTATAGGTTTACGATATTCAATTGTTTTATTAAAATTATTAAATTTATAATGGGAGAGTATTTTATCAATAAAATTTAATATATATGAATCAAAAATAGCCTAGTAAATCTCTTAGGAAATTAAATAATAATAATTTATTTAATGATCAGAGGTTAATTTTGAGAATTATGTTTGAATTTAGTAAGATTACAGTAGTTTTATTTATGTGAAATATTATTATTTTGTGGAATTTTATTATCGTCTTTCAATAAAAATATTATTTTTTTATTTTCTAAAAATAAGAGGAATTTTTTTCTTTTTTAGATTTTTTTATCCACAAAAAATGACTTCAGTGATATTGGAAAAAATAAAATCAAGCTCATAATTTAAAGAAAACATGAGTTTCTAGAGAAAAAAAAATTATAATGTAAGTATATTTTATTATATTATTACTAAAATATTTATAATATTTTCTAAACAATAGGAAAATGATTTTGGAATAAATATTTTCTTCTATTTTTCTTTTTCAATGAGAAATCAATGTCATTTTAAGCAATCACAAGTTTACGTTTTTGTGATAAAAAGGTTTCTATTACCATGTTCCCACCCAGTATCCATCAGTTCATGATAATTGGATGTCACTTCCACATAATGATTTTAAATTACAAATAATGTTATCCAATTTAGAATCCTAATTTTGGGGTGAACTTTACATTTTCCATTCCCTCTTCATCTGAAGAAGTTTAATTAACCTTTTATATTATGTGCGTTTCCCTTAAATGTATATTTAGATATTGAAGATTGATTTTCAAAGTGGAATTTAATATTTAGAAGATTATATTTATATAATGTATGAATAATGTAACACACCAATATTTATAAAATTTCAATTGTTTCTATAGACTATACAAAACCGAACAATGATCTTAAATTATCTTTGATATACTATTAAAAAATTATTTTAACATAATAGTTATAACCCAATAGTCTAATATTCAGTTATGAATATGACTAAAAACATTATTAAATATACAATTTTGATACTAATTTTAAGTTAATTAATTAAATACTTCTGAATAATTAATTGATTTTCAATATAATCATTTTATTCATAAAAAATACACTTTCTTCGTAATTGTGGTTTCTATCATTTTACGTGTGATTATTATAATAAATTTTTTAATGAGTTTCAGAAAATATTTTTGCAAAATAAATTTCATTTTTGAAATGAAAATTTCAAAATTATCATATGATTGTTGTTTTATAATTTTTTGAAAACATTAAATTTTCTGTGAAGAGTGAAAAACCCCATTTTTTACTCTCAGTTTCATTACATTAAAAATGAATTTTATGATATAAAAATTATTTAAAAACAACATTAATTAATTTTTACATATAAATATTTTAATTATTTATATTTAACTGATATTTATAGATTATTTTTGTATGAGTACAATTTTAGTATTAAAAAATTTCTAAAACTATTTTTATTATGTTTTTTCGTTTTAAATTAATTTTTTTTCTGAAAGTTATATGTTTTATTTTTTAAAATGGATTCAATATTAAGAATAATGAGGTCCAAATTAGTTAATAATTACATTTTCATTTTTTTAAAAAAAATAATTACAACGTTAAGGAAATATTTACCTCATTATAGTTAAAATATTGTATTGGGTGAAATATAAAAGGTAAATTAATAAAATAACTAAAAACACAATAATAAATGGATGGTTGATGTGTTTCATGACTCTAACTGGTATTTAGAAAATTTATTATCAACCGAATTCATTGTAATTAATGAAACCAAAAAGTGGTTACCTTTAAATGAAATATAATCAATATATAATAACATTAAACTACCCCTCCTCAATTATAAATACCTTATTAACTACTCTGGTATCCTAAAAATATGTAGAGAAAAGAAACTAAGATATTACATTCCCAACATCCTTAATTACAATTAATGATATTTTGGGATGTGATTTGAAAATCTAACCCATTACTCTGACATGGATTTTATTGAAAATTTTATTCAATGAATAATTAATTTATATTTTGTGGACAAATATTAAAATTTAAGGATAACCTTTAGGGTTTATATAATATTTATTTGAGGTAATTATGGTGTAATGTATTTTTGGGAATACAAAACAAGACATATTATATAAATTTAGATGTTAAAACATTTATTTGAATATATTAATGTTATTTTGAGAATTTTTATTATTATTTTGTGTTTTTTACTGATTATATTAACATAGTTTTAGAAAAATGTATCACATAGGTCCGGAGACATCCCATCACATTTGGAAAGGCTATGAGACATGAACCCATAATAAATGGAGTAAATGTTGAATAAAAAAGGTCATATGTTTTTTACAAGTTAATATTACATAGTTGTTATTTATATAAATGACATAAAAATAAAAGGTTAGTTAATTTAGGGAACATATGTTCAATATTATAAATATTCATAGTATAGTAAATTAATTTTGGTTTAGATGATTCATATCATAAGATGATCACAATTTTCGAAACCCTATAGGATTGAGGTAAATTTGTGGAATAATGTTTTAATTTACCTTTAGAGGAATATGTTGTTTAATTGTAGAATTGGGGTGATACAGTTTATTTGTGGAAATAGTTTTTGTATCTTGGATTTTAAATGTTTAGAGTCTGAGAAAATTTGTAGATGAATATAATATTTATCTTGTAATACTATGTTATATAAAAATTATTTTAGGTATCAATCATAGGTTGGAATATTTGTTAGGAATTTTAATGAATCTTTTTTATTTTATGATAGGATGAATTTTGGGTATTACTATTTAGTCATTGGAGATTGACATAGTTTTTTCTCATATAAATTTCTATTATTTTATGAATTATATTATTTATACTAAAAATATGGGTTTTTTTATTAAACAAAGATTGTATGAGTATATTTTTTATTTTGTGTATTTTGTGGTCAATAGAGGATGATTCCTGGGCCTTAAGAAGAAAAATTGTACACATCATTTGGTGAAAAATATTAGGCCACTGAGGTAATTTTTTATAGGAATGAACTATACATTTTATGTAAGTATATTTCCTTAGTTTATTACTATAATATGTAATATAAATATTCAAATATAGGAAAATTATTGTGATGAAAATAATTAAACCAATTTACTTTTCGTACCATGAAATCAATGGCCTTTTATCCCATCGAAGATGTATAGTTTTATGGTGGTTAAATTTGTTATGATCGTGATTTATATCACAATCAATCAGATCATGATATTTATATTTCTCTTTAATGTTCATATTTTCACTTCCAACTTATTATCTCATACTTGGAATCCTTTTTTGTGGTGATATTCACATTTTCATTTCCCTAGTTTTACCATAATTTTTTATTAAACCTTTTTTATGGAGTGATATTTCCATAAAAGATTTATCAAATACCATCCGTTTATTTTAAATTAAATTTTCACTCTATTAGGTTGCAACTTATTAAAGGTAGGCATAATGTAATACCCTAATATATTATAGTATGTCTCTCTTTAAATAATTTAAATATCAATGATAAAATTCATTGCACACAGAACATAACTTAAATGAACAATGAAATATTAGTATGTAATCATTATAACCTATCTGCTAAAATAGTAAGAAATGATAGTGTCAACCACATTAATAAATATTTTTTGTTCATATCACTATTAATTTATTAATTATTCATTTGTGTATAAGAATTTAATTTTAGTAAAGATATGTACTTCATCAAATAAATGTGTTATTCAAAAATGGATTTTCTTTTATTTTATGAGTGAATATTATAATTAATATCTAAATTATATACATAATGTATTATATAAAATTAATATAATTTTCGATTTATCGAGACAATGTTATATTAGGAATAATTTTTTATAATTTTATAAAAAGAATAAGTTCTTAATATGTAGTTTAAAATACATATTTTTAGAAAAGATTAATTATTTATATTAAAATGGGATTTTATGAATATAAATTGATAAAAATATAACCTAATTAATGTTCAATTATATATAATTTCATTTATTTCATTTAAATAATATTTGTACTATATAGTTTTAAGAACACATTTGGTCTTGAAAAAACAATTCATAAAAAATAGTTTTTTGTTATTTTTTCTTAAAATTTTTTTAAAAATGATTGTAAAAGTTACATGTTTTTTATTTTTAAAAATTAATGAAATATTTTCTAAAAAAAGTATAAAGGATTAAATATGGTCATTTTTTAGGACTAAAAAAATATTCAATGTTAAAAGATGATTTACCAAATTATAGGTAAAATAATCTAACAGATTAATGTTATAGGATAAATATATAAATTACCTAATAAATCCTTAAATTGGTTTTTTATGTGTTTAAAGACCTAAACACTATTTAAAACATTAATTATAAACCAAATTCCTTGTAAATTTTTCAATCCAAAAGTAGTCATCTTTAAATACAAGAAAATCATTATTTAATCTCTTAAAACAACTCCTCCCCAATTATAGATACCCCCATTCCATCCTCACTTATATAATATATATATTTGGAAACAAAATCAACCAATATATCTTTAAAGTATTCTTTTTAATGTTATTGAGTTCGTTGTATTTCAAAAATAACAAGAGTAGTGTCTTTAAATAGAGATCCAAAGGGGGTTCTTTATGGGAAGGTAATCATCCTTACTGAGCCATTCAATTTTATTTACATCTTATAATTCCTATTAATGCTATGTTTCCATAACAAAATAAAAAATAAATTATCACATATATACATATATGTTACAATTTTTATGGTACACTTATTTTCTATATATTTTCCTTCCAAAATATTGAAAGCATCATTCATGCGTACATGCAACTATCTCCACATAGCAGTGTAATTCGTTTTTCTTCACCACATTACTTCGATATTTATAAGGATTGAAATAAATGATATATATTATAATAATGAAATTATATTTATTATTCAAAATTATTATACAATCTTTTTAATAACCATTTCAACCACATAAAAATGACACCATCTCTCATGCGTGTATGTCACGACCCATCCTTGCGACCCCTGTTGTGACTACACCAAGCCTGCTTTCCATAGGCTATGGGCTGGCGACTAGAAACAAAGGCATAAATCCCTAAAACTGGGAAGGTATTTCCTTTATGAAATATAATCACATACAACAAAGTATATACTGTAAGCAAAACAATAAGTAAAACTATATATAAACGGAGTTCTGAAAAGTAAAGGGGACATAAATACAAGACCAACTGTAAAGTACAAGTACAACTGTAAAAAACAAAAACATCTGAATGGTGTAAAGAAGCTCCTGGATAGTCCACCACAGATCTTACCTGAAGGGTACGTAAAGATAGCATCCATAGCACTACACCGTAATTTTTCTCCTCTGTGTATAGTCACGACCTGTTGTCCACCTCTAGGTATCGTCCAGTCCTGCCAACTTAGCC
Organism: Viscum album; assembly: GCA_963277665.1. NCBI lineage: Eukaryota > Viridiplantae > Streptophyta > Magnoliopsida > Santalales > Viscaceae > Viscum > Viscum album. The sequence goes on along the minus strand of OY728164.1, from coordinate 1,139,947,881 downwards.
TCAGTCAGTGTTGTCCATCATCTGCTACCAACAAAACGAGATGTGGGAAATGCCCGTGCAGGGGTGAGTATAACGATACTCAGTAAGGACCCCGAGATTACCATGGTCTCTCAAAATCCACCAAGGATAAACCACATAGTATGAAATCAACGAATATCCATTACATAGTAATATAGCCATATATATCCTTATGTTATCAAGGAATCCATCTCAGTCATGAGGTATACACAAAATGCACTGACTTAGCTTAAACCATGATTTTATTCTAGGGGTATTAACATGTATCACTCCCATTTAAACAATTGAAACCTCGGCTACTAGAGTAGTCATCCTTTATAGAGTATTGTGGGCCTTCCGCATCACAGAAAGGCATTTCCCACTATCCTGGACAGCTGAGGTACTCTTCCTTTCATGTATCATGGGTATGCTACTTCACATAGAGGAACTCCCCCATGTGGGTCTCCCGCATCACACAGACGTCCTCCCCCTTGTAGCCTCCTATGGTACTGCTCCTGCTGAGTACCATCGGTCTGATGTGTCACAAAGAGGCGCTCCACAAAAAGGGTCTACCGCGACACCAAGGCGCTCTCCAATGGGCTAGCCGAAACACTCCATGTCGAATCAGTTTGCAGTCGTCCGGTCTCAGCCAGCTTCTAGGACCCAGCTCTATGCCTGCTCGTCTCTAGAAGGATCTTCTCCACGAGCTACTGGTCGATGCTCCAAGTTCCACGAAGTCTCACGATGATGTATCTCAGAGTTGTCTCATGTCATAGAAGTCTCAACGCAACTGACAGTATGTCAATCAGTTTCCCAGTCTATGAGTTATTAGAATTTTAGTCATAGGGGCCCATTTGGGTTCGTGTACAATCCAATGTGACCGCAACTCAACTTTACCCCGAACTCCATTGGGATATACTTAAGGGAACTTCATGATCAATGATTACCAGTGCCACTGATGGTTTGTAAAATAGATGTTTGGTGCCAAAGATATGTCCAAATGATGTAATGGGACAGTAATGGGCCTGGCCTCGGTCCGACCCGATCGGACCGACTCAGCCTATCCCAGACTGGGCCGACCTGGTCTGGGTCGACCTTGTTAGACTCGCTTGTTCTGACCTTGCATGTTCGGCGGGTCAGCCCTCTAGGTTATCCGTGGTCTAGTGGGCCCATCCCAATAGACTGTGGGGGAAGTTCATCTTGGAGGTCACTGCGTAGGCGGCTTGGCCCAGAGGTTGGGGCCGGTTCAGCCAGCACAGCGAGGGGCGCGGCTCTATGGCTCGGACTGGAAGGTCGGTAGGGTGTTGGGAGGCCGTTCAAGGCATGGGCAGGATGATGAAGCACCTGGAGGCGTGTGGGCGGTCCGGCGGGACGCTCAGGCGGCGCGCATGCATTCCGGGGGGCGCAGGGCAGTGCGCGGGCAGGCTGGGGGGCTTCGGGCAGTGCGCGGGCATACTGGCGACTAATGACTGTCGGGCAGGCCAGTTCAGCGCGGAAAGGGCTGGCGACGTTCGACTAAGAACACATGTTTGGCGTGGGGGCGGTGCAGTTCAGGGAGGTCACGGGTAGTTCGGCCATTGATGTTGGCGCCTTCGTCGCCTAGTTGCAGCATCCTCTCCAAGCCGATGAAACAATACAATGAGATCGGGGGAGGGAGTTGGGCCATGTTATATTCGTCGCACCCTCTGTGTTTTGGTATTATTACAATTGTTTCAACAAAGAGTAAGAAAGTTGAACAACAATTGTTTACAATACAACACATCGATTCCTTTTTCAAAGAAGATGAGAAAAAGGAAAGGAATAACACACAATGTAAACCCCTTACATTTTGATTATTGGGTGTCGTTTGTTGATGGAGTCATGGATGGTAGATGAAGAGAATCATCGTTCGTCATGTCTATCACACACTCCCAAACACGTTCTGCATCAGCTGTGGAAGACGATCCACGTCGGTAGGTGTTAGTGGAAGAAGTCGAAGAAGGATCGTCGCCAGCGTTCATTGTTGGAAGAAAATGTTCTTTGTTCTTCATTGGGAGGAGCGTTCTTTATTCAGAGAATTCTAATTCTCCCATTAAGTCCCCTCAAAAGCTCCTCCAAGGGTGAAATTCCATCCCTAAATAATATTAGATGACTTATTATTTTATATTTAGTCAACAATTCAAAAATTGAGAATTCAATTAAGAGACTCCACTTAACTAATTCCTGTGTGTTGGCACGAATTAATTAGGGGAGGTTAGGAGGCTCTCCCTCATTAATGAGGGAGAGTTGGGAGGTTATACCCTTTTCCAATTAATAATAGATAGATGGTCCCCACCGCTATTATTCATATGGGATTTCAAGGTCTCGGGTGGTCCCCACACCGTAACCTCTCGCGGGAGGTTATGATTGGGTGGGCCCCACCACCATAACCTCTCATGGGAGGTTAAGGTCTGGTGGTCCAACCTTCAACATCCAAGAAGAGGTTTTAACTACCAATGGGTCCCACATCAAAACACTTACAAGATGGATGAAAAAAAAATAAGGTGTAGATTTTTTTTTTTGAAATCCCCAAAACTAACTTTTATTCTCAACCATCTGCCATCGAGGTGAAAGTCTCCATAAGCGAATATCGGAATTGCGAGTTCACCTATGCCCTAGGATTTTGATTCCGAGCACTGGTTCAAAAATTATAAAAACCCGCTCATTATTTTAATGAACATACTAGAAATATAACTCAGAAATTGATTCTGGTCACACCGCGCCTCAGAATCACACACAGTAAGTTTTCGCGAACTCATAAAATACCGATATATTTACGAAAAAAATTCGCGAAATTTAGGGTCCTTACATTCTCCCCACCTCATAGCTTTATGTCCCTATATTCTACAACTCAAACTATTGAAACAATTGGGGGTACTGAGCACGCATATGAGCCTCCCTCACCCGTTTTCTCTCCAGGAGGTTCTCATGCTGCCAACGAACGTGTACTAGAGGTATCAACCATCCATGTAGGATCTGCTCCTATTGATCATCAATCTCCACAGGAACCTCCTTGAATGTCACCCCATCTTCAACGTATATCTCTCCATGGTGGATGATGTGGGATGGGTCATGCACATATCTTCTCAGCTAAGATACATGGAAGTTGTCATACACCATGTGCAACTGAGGTGGAAGGGATATGTGATAAACCACCTCGCCTACTCTGTTGTAGACCTAGAATGTTATGGTAAATCTTATATACAACATTATACTATGGCCAAATCTTCATAGACCTCATTAGGGTGAGACCTTAAGAAAGACGTGTTCACCATCCTCGAACTCTAGAAGTATCTATATCTTATCAACATACAAATTCTTCCTGCTCTGTGTTGTGTTCATTCGCTCCGAGATGATCTGAACCTTCTCTGAGGTAGCTCGTACCATCTCTGGTCCCACTAGTGCTGACTCTTCTAGGTATTTCTAGAACAGTGGCGATCTACAAGTTTGACCATACAAGGACTCAAAATAGGTCGTCCCGATGGTGGAGTGATAGCTACTGTTGTTGGAAAAATCCACCAACGGTAAGTGATCATCATAGCTATGATTGTAGTCCAAGACACAATCCCATAGCATGTCCTCGAGGGTCTGAATGGTTCTCTCAGTCTGACCATCTGTTTGAGGATGAAAGGCAGTGCTCTGGAAATGCTATATCCTGAAACCCTCCTACAACCCCTTCCATAATCGGTAAGTAAATCATGTGTCACGATCGGAGACAATCGTCAAAGGTATTCTCTGTAAACGCAATGTCTTCATTACATATTGGCATCCCAAGATCTCTACTCAACCCTACTCTCTTATAGGTAGAAAGTGGGACGACATGGTATGTCGGTTAATGATCACCCAAATCGAGTCGTAACCCAATGATGTATGTGGAAGACCCATCAATAAGTCCATTAATATTCCATCCCACTTTCAATCAGGGTCCTCTAAAGGATGGACCCAGCCTGGTGGTACTTGGTGCTCCGCCTTGACTTATTGACAACTGAGGCATTGAGAGATATACTCTGCTACTTCCATCTTCATTCCTGGCCACCAGTGCTGTTGTCTAAGGTCCTGATACATATTCGCCACACTTGGATGTACCGCTAGAGGGGATGTGTGTAACTCCCTTAAAAATTCATCCAAAAGTTACACCGGCACCATAGTATATCCCTTGAAGAGGATGACATGCTCCCCACCTTTTGATAATCCATCATGTGCCTGGCATGTGGATATCAGATCACGTCATGTCTCACATTTAGCATCCCCATGTTGTCCCTCTCAGACTCACTGTAGATGTGGAGGTGTAACTTTAAGAGACTATAGAAAGGCTGCTCCATCTCTATCAACAAAGGATATATATAAGGCAGCCATCTGCTATGTCGCCTCTCCTAGAAGGTGTATACCAGTTATCTAGCAAAGTGCATCTGCAACAACATTCCCCTTCCCAAGTGTATAGACTATCTTGATGTCATAGTCCTAAAGGAACTCAAGCCAACATCATTGTCTCAGGTTCAGGTCCTTCAGAGAGATGATATACCTAAGACTCTTTTGATCAGAGTATATGGTAAATTGTCCTCCCATCAGATAGTGTCGCCAAATATTCAAGGAAAATACCATTTATACTAATACAATGACATGGGTAGTGTATTTGTGATCATGTTGTCTCAACTGTCGAGAACCATATGCGATCACTGATATCTCCTATAATAGGACACACCTGAGTCTGGTCACTGATGCGTTGTAGCAGACTATGTAACCTATGCCTTCCTCTTGAAGCCTCAAGATGGGGGCACTAGTCAGCCTCTTCTTCAGCTCCTGAAAGTTTTGCTGAAATATCTCCGACCAGACAAATGGTTGCCCCTTCTTTGTCAAGGATTATAGTGGTTCTGCAACACTTGAGAATTTTGGAAGGAATATCCGATAGTATCCAACTAAAAACAGGAATCTACGTACCACTTTCTAACTCCTGGGTGGCATCCAAGCAAGTACCAACTCATTCTTCACTGGATCCATTGCAACTCTAGCCCCTGAGATGACATGACCCAGAAAGCGAACCTCTCAAATACAAAACTGGAACATCGAGAGCATACCATAAAGTTAGTGCACTCGTAGTGTGTTCAGTACTACCTGAAAATGGTAGGCATGCTCCTTATCAATAGTCGAGTAGATCACAATGTCATTGATTAATACCATGAAGAAGCGATCGTGTTATGGCTGGAAGATCCTATTCATGAGTCCCATGAACATAGCTGGAGTTTTGGTTACACTGAACGGCATAACCATGAACTCTTAGTGGCCGAAACGACACCTGACGTCCATCATTTTCACATACTTGTCTAGAAATATGAGCTGGTGATAGCCTGATTTAAGGTATATTTTCGAGAACCATCATGCTCGTTTCAGCGGATCAATGAGTTTTTCAATCCTTGGGAGTGGGTACTTGTTCTCCATAGTAACTTGGTTCTGGAGAGATTAGTCGACATAAAACCTCAAGATCCCAGACGCCTTCTGGGAAAATAGAATTTGGGATACCAAGAGAGAAAAACTGGGCCAGATGAATACCTTCCCCTGTAACTCCTCTAGCTGTACCCGCAGCTCACGAAGCTCCATGGGAGCCATCCAATATGCTAGAGTAGATATCAGTGTCATCCCAGGGTATAGGTCAATATAGGAATCCACCTCTCTGTGAGGAGGTAGACCTGGGAAATCCTCAGGGAAAACATCTTCATATTGTTCCACCACTATAGGATAGCTCGGAATCTCCACATATACTGCTCGGAGGGTAATGCTATCCAAATGATGAGTGATCGGCTGCACCCTCTTCCATGTAAGTCTGTACTATGCTGCAATGGATCCTTTCATGGCAATGAAGGTAATCCTGGTCCCATCCGTACTGACACACCACACTTTTCACCTAATACAATCGATCTAAGTATTGAATTTAGATAACCAATCCTTCCCTAAGATGAATTTGTACGACCTCGACATTATACAAGGAGATCCCAGCCGAAGCTCTCACATCCTAGAGTAAGCTCACACTGTCGTCACCAGTACGTAATTGTCAGGTCTTCTCCCATATGAGTTTCTACCCGTAAGGATCGATCGAAAGGCTCTATCGGAATCTTCGAGCTCCGAACTGGGGTAGTGGAAATAAAAGAGTAACTGGAACCTATGTCAATAAGAACTATAGTTATGGTGGAGTAGTCATAGATTGTACCTCGTATCATCTACGAAGCACCATGGTCATATGCTTTATCTACCTTATGCTAAGCTCTAACTTTTCCACCTGATCCCTATAGTCAGAGTGGACCTCCTGGTGGTGGTGGCAGTAAAACCTCGAAACATCTTCCAACACTAGCTGCACGGTCAAATCCTCTTCCACGTCCCCCTACTCCCTATGGACTACATCGATAGAACCTATGACTCAACCTAGGTGGTCCCTCAACTATCTGCGGATCATCCGGATGGTGGGTCGGACAGTCACGAGGTATGTGACCCTGCACACGGCATGTGTTATACTTTCTGCTCCTGGCATGTATGCCATTGTCCTGGGTACCCCGCACAACTGATCCTGAGTCATTCGGTCGTCCACCTTTAGATTTGTTCCTCTTGGACCTCTGTGTCATCTGTCTACTACCAAATATATAAGAACCCACTGCATATCTACTAGTGGTTGGTCTTGCTGTTGGAGACTGCTCGGCAAGGAAACTCTCCACTAAGAGGGCTCGCTCCAATACTCCTGCTTGTGTCTGAATGCTGAGCGAGATCATGGAATCCATAATCTCTTGCCTGATCCCCTGCTCAAAGTTATGGGTCATAAATAATGAGTCTCGTACCATATATGTGGAGTATAGCGAGAGATCAGTGGACCTCGTGGAGTACTTTTCCACTGTCATGCTACCCTTCTGTAGATGTAGTAGATCATATATCTGCACTGCATGTAGGGTGGGTAGGACAAAATCCACCGGAAACAAGAACTTGATGTATATCAATAGTAGTGTCGCCTAATCTTTCACCGGGAGTATCATGTTCCACCATCTTCCTGCTACCGACTAAAGGAGACTCGCTTCAATGATCACCATAAGGTCTACTGAAGTCCCTACCAGTCTGTAGACTGTCACCACAACCTCCAAAAAATCCTCAAACACCTGTGGGTCCACCTCTCCCCTAGAATATAGGTGGCCTCTGGTGTTGGAACTCATGAAACACACTCATGCTGCATGAATCATCTGCTACTGGGGAAGGTGGAATCGGTGCCCCAACATGTATTAGTACTACCGGTGCCTCCTCTAGAAATGTGCCATGCACCGAGTCCTTATCGCTTGGTGGGCTATCAATGTTTATGACTCTCAAGTCTCTAACTGGTCGTCCGTGGGTAGGCATCCTGAAAAAAACAGATGCGACATGTTCAAAATTTTATACCCAGTGAGCTGACCTAGTGGAGCTGACCTAATAAAATATTTTGAAAAAACACACGTAATCAGTGCTTTCGTGCACTGAGTTAAAAATCATAATGTAGAGTCTTGGAATTTGGATATGTCAGCCATCGCACCAATACTGAACTCCAAGAACTGAAATCCACACTCGGTACCCTTAACACTATTGATTCATATAAAAGAAAGATCAGTGTCCTGGGTTATACTATAGAACTGACTCCTCTAATACCAATTTTTCACGACCCATCTTTGGGACCCGTTTTTTGACTACCTCAATCCCTCCTTCCATAAGCCAGAGGCTGGCAACGAGAACCAAATGAGTAAATCCCTAAAAATGGTAAGTCATTACCTTTATGAAATAAAATCACACACGACGTAGTATTAACTGAAAGCAAAAGACTATGTAAAACAGTTTACAAAAGGAGCGTTGAAATGTAAAGGGGTTGGAAATTCAAACCCAACTATAAAGTATAAGTACAACTCTAAGGAAAAAACAACTGAAAGGTGTAAAGAATCTCTAGGATTTTCCGCCACAGATCCTACCTAAAGCGTTGGTACAGATAACCTTCCCATTACTCCACTTCTTTCCGTCTCCTTCGTGTACTGTAATGCCATGTAGTCCACCCCTGGGTACCGTCCAATCCTATCCACTCATCCAAAGTCAGCGTTGTTCGTATTCTGCAACCAACACAATGATGTGAGAGAAAAGTATGTGAAGGGGTGAGTATAACGATACTCAGTAGGGACCCCTAGACCAAAATAGTCTCTAAAAATCAACCAAGGATAAACTATAGAGTATGAAATCAACAGATATCTATTACGTAGGTATATTCCCATACATATACCTAAGTTTTCAAGTAATCCATCTCAGTCACAAGGTAATCAAAAAAGTTTCCGAATCAGCTCAAACCAGTATTTTATTCCAGGGGTAGTAACATGTAACACTCCCAGTCAAACTATCAAAACCTCTTCTACTAGAGTACTACTCTTCTATAGAGCACAGTAGGCTTGTCGCATCACATAGAGGTGATTACCACTATCCTAGACTACTGAGGAACTCCTCCTGTCAAGTACTATGGGTATGCGGCATCACATAAAGGCACTCCCCACTGTGGGTCTGCCACGTCACACAGAGGTGCTCCCCCTCGTAGCATACTAAGGTACTCCTCCTATCAAGTATCGTGGGTCTACCATGTCACAGAGAGGTGATGCCCACTGTGGGTCTACCACACCACCAAGCCGCTTCCCACTAGGCTAGTTGAAACACTCCGAGTTGAATCGGTGTGCAGTCATCATGTCTCAGCCAGCTACTAGGTCCCCACACTATGCCCGCTCGTCTCTAGAAGAATCTGTTCCAAAAGCTACTAGTCGATGACACAACTACCACTAATTTCCATGATGAAGTATCCCAGAGGTCCGAACAACATAGAGGTCTTAATGCAACTGACGACATGTCAAACGGACGCCCGGTCAGTGATTTATTTGCTTTTTAGCTTTGGTTGCCTTGTTGGATTCATGTACGATCCAACCTGGCTATATATAAAAATTATTTTGAACTACAATGGGGTATACTCAAAGGACTATCATATTCCAAGATTACCTGCGTCGCTGATGGTTTCTCAAATGGAAGTCCGATGACAATGATATGGCCAATGGATGTAAAGGGTCAGTAATGGACCGGGGCCCAATCCAACCCAGCCAAACCGACTCATCCCAACCATGACTGGGCCACCTCTGTCTGGGTCGACCCTGTCAGCCCGCTATGTTTGGCCCGGTCCGCTAAGCCCAACCCAGCAGACTCTGGGGGCGGTTCGGCCCGGAGGTCTCCGCCTAGGCGGTTCGGCCCAAAAGCCGAGGCTGGTTCGGCCAGCAGCGCTAGGGGCACGACACGGTGGCTCATCCCAAGAGGTAGAAAAGGTGTTGGGTGGCTGGGCGGGGTGCAGGCAGGCCGACAGGGCGACGGGTAGGCCAGATGGGCACTGGGAAAGGCACCATGATGTTGCACAGGGCTCAGGAAGTACGCGGGAAGGCTGGCGGGGCACACGGGCAGGCTGGCTGGGCACACAGGCAGTGTGTAGGCAGGCTGACGGGGATGTGGGAAGAACATGGGTGGGTCGCGGGTAGGCCGCAGGCTGGAGTTCTGGCGGTCGTGAGTGGCCAGGCTGGCTAGTTCGACGCAGCTCAGGGCCGCATGGGTCTACGTCGTTCAGTTGGCAACATCGGGGCACCGTGTGGGCGCCACGGTTCAGGGAGGTTGCAGGTAGCGTGAACTTTTTTGTCGGTTCATTCATCACCTTGTTGACACTTCGTCGCCATGCCAGATAAACTTCACAAAGTGATCAGGGGAGGAAGTCGGGCCATGTTAGTTTGGCCCGCACCCTCTACATTTAGGGATGATAACAATTGGTTCAACAAAGAGGAAGAATGTTGAACAACAGTTGCTTATAATACATTGCATAGATTTCTTTTTAAACGAATATGAGAAAAAGGAAATGAATAATAATCAATGTCAACCCATTAACATTTTATTATCAGTCATAATTTGTTGACGGAGTCACAGAAGGTAGATGAATAGAATCATCATTCTTCGTGTCTGTAACATGTTCCCCAAGCTGTGCTGCATCAGGTGTGGAAGATGCTCTACATCGGTTGGTGTCCGGGGAAGAGGTTGAAAAAAGATCACTGCCAGCGGTCTTCATTGGAAGAACACGTTCTTCATTCTTCGTTAGGACGAGCGTTCTTCATTGGGAGAATTCTAATTCTCCCAATATCTTCTATAAAAAGCTCCTCCTTGTGTGAAATGACAAAACAAAATAATTTTAGAAGTCTTATTATTTTAGATGATGGAAAAAATACAAAAATGGAGAATTCAATTAAGAGGATCCACCTAATTAATTCAAGTGTGTTGGCACGAATTAATTAGGGGAGGTCAAGAGGCTCTCCCTCATTAATGAGGGATAGTTGGGAGGTTATAACCTCCTCTCATTAAAAGGGGTCGGGTGGTCCCCACCCCTATTACTCAAAAGAAAGCTCAAGGTCCCGGGTGGTCCCCACACTGTAACATCTCGCGGGAGGTTATGTTAAGGTGGGACCCACCACCATAACCTTTCCTGGGAGGTTATGTTGTGGTGGTCCCACCTTCACCTTCCAAGAAGAGGGTTCAACTACCAGTGGGTCCCACTTCCAAACACATACATGGCTGCTGAAATAAAAAAAAGGTAGCACACATTATTTTATTTTATTTTTAAACCAAAACACTACGTTTTATTCTTGACCATCTGCCATTGAGGTGAAAGCCTCTTTAAGTGAATACCAGCACTGTGAGTTCAACGGTGCCCTCATATTTCAATTTCAAGCACCGGTTCAAATGTTATAAAAACCCGCTCGTACGTTTACTTAACGTACCCAAACATAACATTATAAATTTATTCAGGGAACACCATGTCATAGAATCACATGTCGTTAGTTTCCACGAACAAAAAAATTCCAATGTATTTAAGAAAAAAAATTCAGGGAATTTCTGGATTGTTACAGTGTACGTATGTCTTTTAATCTCCACGAAGCTATGTGATTAATTATCTATGTTAAATAATTAATAATTATTATAAAAAAGAATTAAATGACTATATATGATATTTATAAAATTAATATAATTATTTACATGATTTTCATTTATTCTATTCATTAGAATAGTCTTTCAAGACAAAAAACATGAGATAAAACTGTATTATCCCTTGAAATAATAAAAATAATGAAATATTTTCAAATAATGGGTTTATATATGAAAAAAAAATTATAAGGTATTATAAATATTAATATGTTTATTTAATAAAATAATGGAATAAGTTAAAAGATAATATAGGTGGTGTGAAATTGTTTAATGGAATTCAAACACGATGTAAGGGATTTGATTAGACAGTTTATATTCATTGGTTTGAAGATGTAATTAATTGATTATGTAATGGTTACATTATTTGTGATGTTAATTTTAATTATAATATGTTTTATCTTTAGTTTTTATATGTATTTATATGTGATATAAATAATATATTCATTTTATTAATTACCACGTCAATTATTGGATCTTGGTATTAGACTTCGTCTCAAATTTATTTTGTTGAGGCATATTTTGATATAATGTACCGATATTATATATTGATGTTTATATATAAATCCAATTAGACATGTTATGTAATTATTATATTTATTTTAATGATATATAAATATTTATAAATGTTATTCTTTCATGGTGCATACAATTTGGCAAATTACAATGTGGTAAGGGGTCACTTCACAATTTCATCATTAATCAATATTGTTTATGTGTGTGACTCCCTTATGTGAATTATTTGATATTTAAAATGTAAGTCAATATATAGTTTTATATAATTGTTATTAATATACTTTTTGAAGTAATATTACCATTTTTATCCTCAATATCATTTAAAATGGTTAAGAAATTTTTTTTAAATAAAATTTGACATTATTTCCATTTTCTCTTTGAAATATATTTTCATTAAAACTATTTTATTTTAAAAAGGATTTATAAATAATTTAAAAAAAATTAAAAATTATTTATTAAATAATATTATTTTACATATATTGACTATTTTTTTGAATGAATTTCTATGATTTTTTTAAAAAAATGACAATTTTACTTTTACCAAAAATATAAAAGAAATTTTATTAACATGTATCCAATGTACCAAATTTATAAAAATCATTATATTATATTTGGATGAATTTATTTCTTTGTTATTTAATTAATGTAATGTTTTCATGTTATCTATCATTCCATATTTATTAATATTTATGTTATCATTATAATCAAGTTGTTTAAATACCATGTCCATTCAGTTATTTACCCTACTATATTGATTATACTTATTGAATCATTATATATTCCATTTTTACTTATTGTTTAAATACTATATTGATTTTAATTATTAATTCATGATTGATTACCCAGATGTGTTTTATGTTGGATATGTAGGGTTATGTGAAGGGGAATAATGGTGTTCTCAATTACAATAATTTTATTGTATATTATTTGTAAAATGTATTTTGAATTTAAAATACGTATACAGTCTACCAAAAAAAATACACGGTTAGGTCTTCTGAGATATTATTACTTATATCTTATTCCAATTTAATACATTAACCACTAACTCTAGTATACTAGTGTTAATGTGTCACATTTTTTATCATATGGACATTGAGTAGAAACCCAGGGAACAAAATTTTAAGAAAAAAAGAGTGTGGAACATTACTCCATGAATAAAATTGAGGATAAATAAATTTCTATTATAATATTTAATTAATTTTGTATTGATCATGTATAAACTAGTTTATTCCTACAGATTCATGTATTTAGAAGAAGGTTGCAATATTTATGCACAATTCAAAAAATATTTCATGATTATTTGATAGATCACTCTGATTATTGTAGTTTGATGACAACATATTGAATTTTGTTTTTAGTCGATGGTGGGAACATATGGGAACTTTTTTAAAAAGGAATGTCAGATACAATTTCTTAAATAAGTAATTTATCAATGGTATTATTGTTAGATTAATAACAGAGCAACTAAGAAATGGTGTTGATTTTGGAACCATATACATTTTCATTAACATCAGTGTAATAAACATCATCATGGGTTTAGGATTTTAATGTTGATAAAATGTTTTAACTCAAAAGAACCATTTCGATGACTTATGTTATGGGAGTTAACAATGGTTATAGATATTTTTTAAGAAATTTGTGATAAAAAAAACAATTGGTTTATTATATTCTTTGTATGAAATCATTAACTAATGAATAACTCTTTTAATTTTTTTAAAATATGTTTAAATGTAAAGATAAAAATTAGGGTTTATATGATCATTTATTTTACGGTAATTATAGTTTATTATATTTTCTAATGAAAAATGAAAGATATGAGATAAACAATGAAGTTAACGAATTAAATTATTGTAGAATATATACTGTTATTTTTCAGGATTTCATCTTATTTTTTTGAATTTTCCATGGATTATACTCGTATAGTTTTTGTAAAAGTACAATTGTCATGTCAGGTGGAAACCCATTCTGTTTTGTAGGGCCAGAATTCGTGATCATATAACGGAAGGGAACAAGGTTGCATCACCTTACAAAGGTCAATATGATGTGTTGATTAGCATGAGATAATATTAATTTATTAAAATTGTATGACAAATAAATAATAAGTTCATTTTGGGAACACGTGTTTTATCATATAGATAACTATGATATATGAATTTTATTTCGTGTTAAATTGTTTTTTTCAGATGATGCCCAATACTTTGTGAACCTTATATGGTGAAGTTATGTTCTAAGAATAAATAATGAATTGAACTTTATAGAAATAGATGATTCAATTTTAGAATAATGGTGATTATGTTTTTTATCAAAAAAGTTAGAACATATTGGATATTATATGTTTTGAGTGTGTAATTTTTTTATAAAGTTTAATTTTATCATGGAAGATAGTGTGACTAGATCCTTTTAACATTTGGGTATCAACAATAATATTGAATATTATTGAATTATTTTGATAATTATTATTTATTTAATGATCTATTTAAAATTTTGGGTGTCACTATTGAATTTTTAAAAAGTAATCTAGTTTTCTTCATATAATGGTTTATAATACTTTGTAATTATATTTTCTTATACTAAGCATATTTGTTTTGGTTAGTGTCTAATGATAGGTGGAAATTTTTTTTTTCTTTTTTGGATTTTTTGAATCATATAATTTCATTATAGTGCTTCATGAAAACAAATACATACACATCATTTGTAGATAAAATTTGATTTTGTGGTGGAAATTGATAAAATAAATGAACCATGCTATTCAAGTAAGTATATTTTATGCTGTTATTTCTCTAGGTGGTAACATAATTCTTCAACACTAAGAAATAGATTTTTGGAAATAACGTTATCATTTTACATTTCATAATAATAAATAAATTACATTTTAACACATCACATACATACATTTTTATGATGGTTATAATTCTAATGATAATTTTTTCTATCACCCTTCTTCAGAACATGATACTTACATTTTAACACTTCACATAAATACATTATCAAATATCATACTTTTTTTTGATGTGAAATTTCAAATTGAGAATTCATAATTTATTGAAGGTGGGTAGAATGTAACACCCCAATATTTTATATTATATATCTTTTAATTTTAATTTAATATCATTGATATCTTAAGTTTCACTCAACACCTAGCATAAAAAAATATTGAAATAATATTAGGTGATATTTATAACCAACCCAATAAATGGAATGAATGAATAATATTAAACACATTATGAAATATAATTTTCCATTTATATTTTAATTCATTAATTTATAATTTTTCTATATTGACTTATGATTTATTGAAGTTGTGTTATTCTCCAAAAATAGGTTTTTCATAAAAGAATTCATGTTATGAGTGAAAATGATAATTAATTTCTTTTCTTTTCATTTGTTTATAATTAATTCACTTAGTTACGGATAATTTACTAAATAATATGAATGTTTTTTTATTTACCATTTTAATATTATATAATAATGAGTTGTTTAGAATTAAATTAAAATATTCTTTTTAAATGAATAGTTAAAGATACATATTTTTATAATGCTGTAATTTTATTTATATTAAAAAAGAATTTTATGATTTCAAATTGATCTCAAATTTAAGTAAATTAAATTTATTAATATATAATCTAATTAATTTATATTAAATAATATTTAAACCATATTACTATTTAAGTACAATTTTTTCCATGAAAACATTTTTTTCAGAAAAATTATTTTTTGTTTTGTTCCACTGATTAATTTTAAATTTTGATTAAGAAAACTATGTAAAATTAATTATTAAAAATTGTTATCATATATAAAATTAAGAGGTCCAAATTATTTAATAAGTTCGTTTGCAATATTATTTATTAAAAATTTACTTTGTTAAAATAAATATTTACAAGAGTATATGTAAAATAATGTAATGGGTTAAAGCTAAAAAAGAAAAATCATAAATTATATAAACAATTCAACATTAAATCGGTGTGTGACGGGTTTAAAAACCATAAATTTTATTTATAAAATTAATTAACAACCAAATAATATAGAATTAATTCCACCCAAAAGTGGTTATCTTGAAATATATGATATTCATTATTTAATCATTTAAAACCACATCTTCTCATGTATAAACACCTCTATTCCCTAATCACTTATTTCAACCATCTAGATCAACCATTACATGCCCACAAAATTTCCCAAAATCCTTAGATAAGTTATTACATTCCAATTTTTTCAAAAATACTAACCCCAGTGTCTATAGGAGGAGATCAAAAGGGGGATTTATTATGAAAAAGTAATATTATATACCAACTCTCTCAATTTTATTTCATCTTATACTAGTTATTAATATGTTGTTTCCATCATAAATTAATAACTATAGTATGATAAATATTATTTTATGATATTATATTTAGGATTAATATATATTACACATTTAATTTAACCTATTAAAAAGGATAACATTATGCATGCATACACATGACATACCATCTCCACAAAGCGGTGTAATTTATTTTGGAAAACATTTTAAATGGAATGTTATATTAATGAAAATAACTTATATATATTATAATTATGAAATTATCTTGATTCTGTATAATTTATATACCATCCAATTGCATAGAATTTTACTCATTTAGAAGTGATATCAGCGCTCGTGCATACATTCGTTTTAAAATCCATATGATGTTATGCAATTAATTTAATATTTTTAAAATTAATTAATAGTAAAAAATGTATTCAATGGATAAATATTTAATTTATAAAATTTATATAATTCTTTTTATGATTTATCAATATTCCACGCAAGAGAAATAGTACCATCAATACAAAATAAGATTGAGAAAACAAGGCAATTAACACATGAAAAAATGAAAAAAATGAATCATAACATATGAATGTTTGGTAAAATGTTATAATTGGAACATATAATATTTCATAAATATAAAAAAATACATGTATAAAATAATAACAGGATTTAAATAATTATAAATAACGATTTAGCACATTTTTAGGAATTAGATCACGAGGTATGGGATTTCATAACTCAATTTCTATTCAATGGATTAAAATTATACTTCATTGATTATGTCGGGATAATGTTTTGTGTGAAACTAATTTTGAGCATATTATGTTTTATTTTGAACTTTTTATGTGTATTTGTAGCTGAAAAACATAATGGATTTATCTGATTAATTACTACTTCAATGATTTTATATTTTTAAGGTACTACATATCGATCTTACTATCATTTATGCATATTTTTATGTTATGAACCATTAATATTTTATGTTGTTTATATATGAAAAATTTTACATGTTATATCATGAATTTACTTACTATTAAGAGATATAAATTTTTTAAAATGATAATATTTTAGTATACATATGATTCGACAAATTATAACGTATTAAGAGACCATTTTATAATCCCATCATTATTCGAGATTGCTTTCGTATACATCTACAAAGCAGGAATTATTTAATATTTCCATATCAAAATAAATATATGTTATTTTCATGTAGTTATTCATAATCCTTCTAATTAGTATTTCAATTTAGAAATCTATGGATACTAAAATTATTGAAGAAATGTTATTTATAACATCATTCGTTAACTATATTATCAATCAAAAGTATGTTTTCATTAAAAAACATGGTTTATAATTTTTTTAAATTTTTTTAAAAAAAAAATTACTATTGAAATATTAAATAATATTTATAATAATATATATATATAACATTAAGAAAATAATTAATATGTAATTTTAAAAAAAATCATATTTAGGATTTAAAAAAATTATGAAAGGAAATTTTTATTTACTACGTAAGAATTTTATAAAATTTCCTACATCATAAGAATACTGTGTTTTAAAGATTATTATATTGGTTTAAAAAGTAAATAATAAACTAAATGGGTTTTCAAAATGTTTTTTGAACTTTTAGTTTTAAAAATTGATTTTTAAAATGAAAATAATCATTTCTTTAAGAATTTTTTAAAGTTATTTACATTAATAAATTTCATGAAAACATTAATATATGTATGATCCAATTGGGTTATGTTGTTTGGATACCATTATTCTTAATTCATTTTTTGTTTTATGATTAGTTCAATATTGGATGTTCTATTTGGATAACATTCAATGTATTACTCTAGATATCATAGGATTATCATCAATTGATTTTGATAAATATTAACATGTAATATGGTAGTTTTTATATGAATTTTTATGTTGATTATGGTCCACCATTTAAAATCAGTAATGATTTTTACATGACTGAAATAGATGATACATGATTATAGATAACACCTTAATATATTAGTATGTCTCATGAGAGAAATTAGTTGGCCAAAACTAATCAGTTTGTACCCAGTAGTTTTAAATTGTCTTGTAAATGCTCTTGATAGTAGAGATGAATATAGCTAAACATGATCAATTTAATCCAAGTATTTTTAATCAATATTCTAATATATATATATATATTATACAGGTACCATGATGCATGAGATAATGTAATCCAATAATTAAGCATCACCTTCAATAAAATTTCAATTATTTTTATACATGATATCTTCACTAAGATATTATATATGGATGAATTTCATTATAAATTATTTTCTAAATAGAACTGTTTCCAATTATATACAATTCTATATTGATTATTCCTTATCATATCATGATATTCAAATTTTGGTTATCATCTAACTATATTTATTTACCATTACATGTTGATTATTTTTATTGATTAATGATTGATTCCCCTGAATAATACCCTAATTGAGAATTATAGATCACACATTTATTAAGTTTTATTTTAACTATGATAAAAAGATGTCTTCCATTATGGATATAATGGGATATTCTAATAAAAATAATGTAGTTATAAATGAAATAAAATTTCTATTATATGTATAAAATATAATTTCAATTATGTATCTAGATTACCAATAAAGTAAAACTATTACCTCTTTCAAGATGAAATTAATTATATATTTTCCATTGTAATAAACTATCCACTAACTTCTAGGATATGTATTCATATATAATAACATGAAATAGTTTTTTTAATAACCATTGATAACATAGGTTAAACATGAGGACTCATATTTTGAGAATAAGGTGTCAAAATTTAGACATACTTTTAATAATATTTCATTGTTATTTGATATATCACTATTATTACATTTGTATATGGCGTACACATTGATTTTTTGTTTTAGTTATGGTGGAAACTAGGGGGAACTGAATAAAAATTGAATGTGGTAAACGATGTGTTATATAAGTATTTAGGAAAGGTATTATAGTTATAAGAATCATGAATGATCCATGTAATTATGTTGATTTTAGAAGAATAATTGTTTTCATTAAAATAAGATTTATATATATCATCATATGTTTGTGATTTTAATATTGATCATCAGTTTAAAATCGTCAACATCCTTTTTAGGTTTTATGTTCTTGATTTCATCAAGATTAATGATATATTGGAATGAATTTGTGATAGTATAACCAATTTATTTAATATGTGTTTAAGTGAGAATTTATTGGGAAAATAATGCCTTTATATTTTATGGAAGTAATTTGAAATGTAAGGATAACTATTAGGGTTTATATGATCATTAGTTTTAAGGTAATTATAAGTTATTATATTATTGGGGATACAAAAGGGGATGTCTGACATAATATTATAGGTTATCATGTATCATTAATATAAAATATATTAAGCATAGTGTTAAGATTTTAATTCAATTTTTTAATTTTGAAAGGATTATATTATTGTATTTTTAGGAAAAGTGCATCCCATATGTTGGTGGAATCCCAACACATATAGGAAGGTCATGAGCCTTGAACCCACAACCGAATGGTGACAAAGGTTCATTACATAGAACTAGACTACATAATATCCTAATTAGAATGACATAGATTTTATTTATTTAAATGATATGAATGATAAATGATATGTTCAATTTGTGATCATATGTTTTATCACCAATTCAACAATTCTAATTGAAATTTATGTAGTGTTAAATGATTTATATTAGAATATTATCACTATTTTGTAAACCATATATGATTTACAAAAAATTTAGAAATAAATTATGAATTTAAAATTACAGGAATATATGATATTGTTGGGGAATTATAGTTATTCATGTTATTTATAGAGATGGTTTACATCTCATGGAAAATATAATTGTGTAGATTGTTCACATATTTTGAGATAATTATCAAATTTGTCTTGGAGGACTATGTTATCAAATCATTATGATTTTTGGGTTTTGAAAAAAATTCTATATCTTTTTTGTTGAATTTTGAGGATACTTATTTTTTGAATGATATATGATAAATTTTGGTCACTATTATTGAATATTGAGAGACTAAAATAGTTTTTTAATATAATGGTTTATTTTCTGTGGTTTTTTGTAGTGCCCCGACCAGTTTCACTGCCCAAACTAAGCTATAGGATAGATTACCATCAAACATTAAGATCCCCTTACCACATGAAAAAGGCTTCTAACTATAATTGAGTGTGTAGCGAAGTGATAGTCGGGAGACTATACGATCTGGGATGATAATAATAATGGTATACATTTATATAATAGAATGGATGAAATGTTCTTAATATTAATGGACTGGTATCTCATTGTAGATGAAAAAAATCACATACAATAGTGGAATCGTAATTCCAGAACAATTCTAATAAACAATACCATTTTATGAATATAATTCCCTCTGTAGCTAAAAAATAAATTTCAATTCATATCAGGTCACCCATATCAATAAGAAAAAATGTTATCACATGAATAACTTGAAGATATACTTATAGTAAGTATACTAATATTGAAATATAACTCAAATGATAAACTCCAGTTAATGTGGAAACCTCTGAGGTGCCATTAAAACCATCTCATGCAAATTATAAAATCATGGCCACTAAGTTCAATCTTCTAATAAAAATTCTTTACCTAATCACATAATTATATTTTTTAACCACGTCCTTGAGGCACTATATACAGTGTAAGGGTACATCTTAGTGGGACACCACCCACATGTTTCTAACATACATCTATGATAAAAATAATGTATCTAAAAATATATTAAATAGAATATGAATTTCGTGTAAATAAATAAGATTCCCTAATTCTCAATAACCATAAAGAAGCAATCTGATTATTCAGCCATTTGATGCATAACTGTAGTTGGAGGATCCAGAGAGAAAATTATAATGAATACTTTGAGAAAAATCATCCTAGGTGAACCCTCCGGTTCAACCTATAAAAGTGTTACCTAACACCTCATTCCATCAAGTATGTACTGAAATTTTAAAAAATGACACCCAATAATAAGTACATAGTCTCTTAGACTATAAGGCCCCGCCCTTAAACCTTACTTAATATTGAATTAAATGTATAATTCACATTGAGGATCTTTTTAGGTTTATAGTTTTATAGAATTAGGACATTACTATTTCATCTCAAAATATTACAAAGTAGAAACTTCTACTAAGTTTCCATAAAATAAAATATCTTAAAAAGAAACATCTCTAGTTCCATGTTTTAGGTAGCATGACTTTCCCTTGACCCCATCCATGACCCTATTCCATGTTAAGTCATGTGAAAAACATTTCAAAAACATGGGATGAGTATAAAAAGCTCAGTAAGGGATACACAAAGAATGAAAACTGTTAGTTTTTCAAAACAACAAGTAAACCATGTATACTTCAACAAATTAATACTTTTCACCTTTTAGAAGTAGTAAAAAAACTCTTCACTGAATATAAGTTCATTACATAGCCTTTTGTAACCAAAAGATTACCATAAAACCCATATAAAGATCACATAACATAAAAAGGTAACTTGGGACATTAACATACTTAAGTGGAATAACCATAAGGTCAACTTCCACACATATCTCTTAATGGAATAGCCATTCGGCCAACTTCTATACCCAATGCATTGGAGGTTATAACATAACCACCCGTCCTGGTATTCACGGCACCACTCGTCATATAGTTTATCACATAACCACCCGTAAAATTTCTATGTACCATTATAAAATTATAACACATAAAACCAACATAATGTAATGATAACATTTCCACATTTCAATCACAATATATCATTTAAATATGTTTAAATAATAGAATCCTTTATCAAAACCAATTTCAATACCAAAATACAAAAAAAAAAGTATATGATATTTATTTTATTTTAACAATATTACAGCTTGTTGAGGAAGCCAAAGATCAAATAATACTCGCGTCAGTGGTAAAGGTCGTTGTCACTGCGTACGTAAAAAGAAACATTCCTTTTTGTCATTTAGTAAAACCCTTCATAGATAAAAATGTTCATTTTGAATAAACGTAAAATTCAAAGGGGTTTATACACCGTATAAATGAATGTTGTGTATAAAACAAAATATGCCTCAATGAAAAGAGATTGAGACGAAGTCCCTTACAAAGACGGTATCCTTGGATTAAGGACAAGTCAATTACATAATTATGTTTGACAAACGAATACAACGAATATAAGAGGATATTACGTGTAAAAAAATCAGATGTTATTCACACATATTCATAGAATGACATATTCAAGGAGTACAACCATATCCCAAAGATTCAAAATTGGGTTAAGAAGTTCCCTTGCAAAAATTTGACAGCCTAACGGCATCACTAAAAAATTCAGAAAATGAGTTGATGAGAGACAAAATGGGTATCTCATCACTTGGAAATAAAATTTAAATCAATAAGGATATAGAATAACATATCCCAAAATAATATTATGTGAAAAAGACATAACAAAAGAAGTCTTTTACCAAAAATAAGAGGGTGAAAGGTTCCCTTACCGACATGGGTATCATTCGAGACATGCACCCCGTAAAAGAATGACAATACAACATTGTTGTAAATACTCAAAAATGAAATTATATTACACAATTATTAAAATAATGTGAAGTACATACACCACTCAAAAGAAATTGTGCAAATTTAGCATAAATCTCACGAAAATAAATGTGAGATGAAAACATCCCTTACGAAAACTCGGCAGCCTAACAATGCCACTTAAAACATCCAAAATGGATTGATGAGATCAAATAGGGTCTCTCATCATATTAACATAAAGTTTACAGAAAGAGGAATATTAATTAACTTCCCCCAACATAACAAAGAAGTTCTTAAAAGTAGTGACATAAAGGAGAATACTTAAAAAGAAATAGAGAGGTTATATCTCTTACGAAAATTCGGCAGCCTAACGGTGCCACTCAAAACTTCCAAAATGGATTGATGAGAGAGACTACGGTCTCTCACCATATGAACATAAAAATTGTAGTAAGAGTAATATAAAATAACATCCCAATAACAAGAAATATGATCTTTAAAAGGAATTTCATAAAAGAGTGTACTTAAAAACAAAGAGAGGAGTAGGATCCCTTACCTTGGGTCCGACTTGACTCGATCTTTCATGAACGTCCTGAATAATAAACATGAGTTGATTTCTATTTTCTTAATAACATTTTTCATGTTCATTATACCTTTTATATCACTTATTTAAATTTTATAAACATTATGTAATCTTTTAAGTTAATAATGTTTGTTTTGTCGATGTTTGGTTCTTAAGTCAAAAGTGAACTTCTTACAATTACATGTTGTCCGTGTGGTCAAAGTTTCATTATATCCAGAATGATATTCATGATTTTGATATCATATATATCATATATATCCAGGATATAAATGTATTTATAATATTACATAATCATTTAGAGTTAAGAAAATAAATGCACCGTTCATGGAGACGGTAAGTCGTACGTACGCATGAACGCTACTTTCATTTCTTTGTCATATTAATGGAATTAAAACTAAATGAGAGTTATGTATATTTTAATTCCAGAATTATATTCATCATTTATATGTAACATACATTATATATATTCATTATAAATATGTACTTATAATAGTACATTGCATTTGGGGATAAGAAATGAAATGCACCGTTCATGGAGACGGTAAGCCGTACGTATGTATGAACGCTACTTTCATTTCTATCTCATACATTAATGGAAAGAAATAATAATTATATAGAGTTATATTATAATTCTAGTATAAAATAATATATAATAACTTTAAATCCATCCTTTATACGTCCCACATATGGCATTAACGAATCACATCACTTTGAGGGGGTGGTAGTTTGCACTTCCTTAAATGAAGATATCACATTTACCCATAATGGAAACCATAAAGGTATGCCATTAATGAAAAATAAAGAAGCTTAAGTAAAACATAAACATATTTTATATCATATATAAATATAGTTACATCTAAATGGACACCTTTGAAGGTGTTATATGAGTGTTGAACAATCATCGTTTTGTGAGGCAGAAATTCGCCTTTCACGGAAACATTATGTTCATTAACCATTATATGTAGGTGTGTGTAAGTGTAGCTCTAATACTTATTATAACAACATCCTAGTATATTGACGATACTGTAGTTGTTACAAAGGAAATGAATAAAAAGATTTTAGTGGGTTGGAGAGGCAAAATAAAACAAAAGGACTCAAGTGAAGACATTACCTTAAAATCGGTTAACTCCCTTTGGTTTGAGCTCAAAGGCTTCCTTGGGAAGACATCAGCCCAAAGTGAGGCTTCAAGGAGTAATGGAAAGAAGTGGAGAGACAAAATGGGCAGGGTTTGGCCGATCCAAAGGCTTTGGGAGTGTAGGAAACAAGGTTGAGGTGGGGGCCTGTTATAAGAGAAGAGGAGGGGCACTCTTGTAATGTTACAAAATGTTACTTTATTTTCAAAAGAGTTTCGGATTTTAAAGGTCCCAAATTGATGTATTTAGAGGATAAGGTGATAAGGGTTCGAAATCCACTCATCTAATAGGTTTTTTACATATTTAGTTCTTAGATATTACATTATCATTCCATTTTCATTAAATCTTTAAATAATGAGGTCATCGATACATCATCATGATTTAATAAATAATTTAATTCATTTATTGTCTAAAAATTATCAAAAAATACTATGATGTAGTAAATCTTTTTATATTTCCAATTAATATTTATAGTCAGAAATATGACTTGTATAACCCCATGTAAAAAATTGTTTTAGTAAAACATCTCATGTTTGTGTCATTTTTACTTTAACATTAAATAAAAAAATATTTATGTCATTTTCCAACCAAAGTGGCTCCATGGGGTCCCAATGTTGACCCATGGATTGTCTTGGTCTGACATGACACATCCAATGAGGGTAGGACATGTGTCTAGGTCATTTAATTTTATTAAAACATTATTCTTACCTTAAACTACACTAATTATCTCTAATCGCGATAAAAAACTAAATAAGTTACTATTCACCAAAAAATTATTTTAATTCCATTGAACCACATTTTACTTCTTAATGAATACCATGTATGTCAGATTTTTGAAATTAAAAACACAATGATGGAAAAATTTCATTTAAACGGGAAATCAGTTTTTATAAGTCCCACTTAGTGGTTTCACTATTCATCAAAAATTAAAGTTTTTCAGAAAATTACCAAATGTTCACCCTAAGCTATATTTGATATTCCGAATTCAAAAATGATTTATATTTTAAAAATTTCAGAACAAACAAGTTGCATTAATTAATTTAATAATTAATTCCCGTTGTCAAAACAAATAGCGTGTTTTTATGAAACAAAATGTATCAAAAGATTGACACTAGTTTAAGTCCGATTTCAAAGTGAGATTAATTCCAATGACCACTATTGGATTAAATGGTAAAAATATATTCTAATTTCACTTTAAAACAAACTCAAAAGTTAATTTTATCGTATAAATAAATTATATTAAAAGAGGTTTTGAATTAAAATACAACATTTTTCACTATTCATTAAAAATTGAACTTTTTTGGAAAAAAATACCAAAAATTTACGCAAAGTAAAATTTGATGTCCCGATTCTAAAGAAGAATTTTATTTTGTCAAATATAACACATAAAATAGTCAAAAAGTTGATTTAAAAGTGGTTCTCCATCAAAAGGCAGTAAATCAACCTTTTAAAGAATATTAGAATGTTTACGCTTAAAATTGGATTCATTTGCAATTTTTAATCCTCTAACATTTATTGTAAAAAGTAAAAATATTTGAAAAACATATATAATCATTTTGTAGTTAGTTCTGTTCATTCCCGCCATTACAATGTCTAGACGTTAACTACTATTTAAAATAATATTATTTTATTTTTAGAGTGCAACGTAAGATTCCCAAGAAACTCGTTGTTGCGTGTTGGGTACGCCATCGAGCATAGAATCCCCTTTAAAGTTATATTAATATTTTATTCACAAATATGGATAAATATAAAAATTTCATATTATTTATTTACCTGGGGGGTTACATCCTTCCCCCCTTTTGGGAATTGCATCCTCGCAATTTTAAAATTGAGCTTGGAAACATCCTTGAAAGTCCCACATCGGAACAAGAGTCGCTAAAACAATCACATTAAAATAAAGAAAGATAAGTACGGAGGTCACCCAAGTTAACCCATAATAGGATTCCGTGTTTGAAAACGTTGACATGGAAGAAAAAGCCAAGGGTCATGTTCTTGAGGGAGAGTGTTAGTAAACATGTCTAAGAGAAAGTTAACCATAAGAAAATCACAGACTTGTGAAGGGTTAAATGGTATTCGATTCCCCAGTAGGGAAACTTAATAGACAAAATTTTTGTTTTAAGTTACTTTTAATTGAGGAATTTATTCATAAGTAAACATAATAACTTATCATGTTGACTTTCAACTTTTACTAGATTCCTCAATCAAATTCATATTTTTTTCCAAAAGACGAGTATTTAGGAAGACTTGTTCGCATTAAGAGTACTATAATCAACTTCTATAAAATCACCTAACCCACTAAAGGGAACTATATACTTCCCATGTCTTTAATATTTAACCAAAACCAAAACCAAAATGGTTAGTACAAGGTCAGATAATCCAGAAAAGGATAACCCTTTAAAAAGAAAATCTATGCTTAATCTCCAAAATTTTTCCAACAAAACCCAATGTCCAATGGGGAATATTCGACAAACAAATTGTCTATAAAATAATTCAAAGTAAACCAAACTAATATTGAAACCCAAATATTTGAAGGATTTAGTCGCATAGTCTTCCAAGGTACAAATTAACACCTATCTCCAAATAACATCAGTTACTCTTAAAGTCTCGTATTAAAAAGTAATTAACCTAATCACATTTCCTCCAGGATAGGTTAATCATTTTCATAAATAACCCAAAATCAACTTACTCTTAATTCATAAAATCATATAACTAAAAAGAATCAGTCAAACTAACCAGGGACTTCACGTAGTCCAGTGGTAGGTGATAAATACCAGTCGCACATTGGTTGTGGGTTCGATTCCCACGGCTTTGTCTGATGTGACGGGTTGTCACAAGGTCTGCGTGTTGTCCATTTTCCAAAACTATATAATTTTCAAATCATTCCCCAAAAAGATATAAAATCATCAAAAATAACCATAACATAATTTAACCACAATTTTATCTCAAGCCTTTCACTTCCATCATAACATATTGTAACCCATAATTACCTCAAAAGTAAGGATCATATAAACCGAAATGGTAATTTATAACTATGTCCACAAATGAAAAGATAACTATTCCTTTAATAAAATTTTCATATATTAAACATCAGTGAAACACATACTATAGAAAGTCTTATAATGTACCCCATCATCAAAAGACACTTAATCCTCGTAAGAACTTCACCATAACTCTTGAAGCCCTTATATGTTGAATTCTTACTCATTCAACATTCTTCATGATCCATTAACCATTCCATTCTAACTTATTCTGAAATACTTTTTTTTTATAAACAAAATCATGACTCATATCCTAAGATTCCATAATAGAAAACAAAAGTTAATAAATAATCCATACATTTGATTGGTCATTGTCAGTTTCTTCATCCTCAATCGGAATGGCACTAGGTATTGGTAAATGAGTATTTGTATGATCTTGGTGATCCCATTCACGAAACATCTTCACAGGACATGTGTTTTCATAATGACCATGCACAACACGTTCAAAACATTCAATTGATCCCTCAGAAAGAACTTCTTTCCCTTTCCTCGAGTCAACTGGATGCTTCCTTTTTCCATGGAATGTTCTTTCTTCATGACCTTCATTTCCACATCTATAGCATATTTCTGTCCCATTGAAACATTTTCCTGGGTGTTTCTTTCTACATCTAAGACACATAGGTTTTTGAACACACTTAACATTATTATTATTACCTGTAGTTCCATAGGGAGTTGTTTTTCACATATATGATGCCTTATAGAAATCACGATGTTTTAGGTGGTCAATCATGACTCCAGATAGTTGGTTGAGGATAAACACAAGAGTTCTCATTGCATCTCCCATATCATTCAGTTGCTCGCTCAGAAAACTGTCATAGTTTCCATCACATCCACTGTTACCTCGGTGCCTACTAAATCCATCCATTTACTAAAACCAAAAATGGTCAGTGTGAGTATAACAACAAAACCATCATGTACTAATGAGGAATATATACTTACTCATTCACTTTATCTAAAAACTATGACTCTTTCTGAAATCCTAACCATTATGGTCATGTAACTTATGCTTAAAGAATACCCTAACCTCTAAATTTATCTAAACCGACCTTTGATACCAACTATAAGGCCCCGGCATTATACCTTACTTAATATTGAATTAAATGTAAAATTCACATTCAGGATCTTTTCAGGTTTAGAGTTTTAGATAATTAGGACATAACTATTACATCTCAAAAGATTACAAAGTAGAAACTTCTACTATGTTTCCATAAAATAAAAACTCTTAAAAAGAAACACGTCTACTTCCATGTTTTATATAGCATGACTTTCCCTTGATCCCATCCTTGACCCTGTTCCACATTAAGTCCTGTGAAAAACATTTCAAAAATGTGGGATTAGCATAAAAATCTCATTAAGGGATACACAAAGAATTAAAACTATTAGTTTTTCAAAACAACAAGTAAACCATGTATACTTCAACAAAGTAATACTTTTCACCTCTTTGAAGTAGTAAAAAAACACTTCACTGAATATAAGTTCACTACTTACCCTTCTGTAACCAAAATATTACCATAAAACCCATATAAAGATCACATAACATATAATGGTAACTTGGGATATAAACATACTTAAGTGGAATAACCATAAGGTCGAATTCCACACATATCACTTAATGGAATAGCCATTCGGCCAACTTCCATACATACTTAATGGAATAGCCATATGGCTGACTTCCATACCCAATGCATTGGAGGTTATAATGTAATTACCCATCCTGGTATTCACGACACCACCCGTCATATGGTTTATCACGTAACCACCCATAAAATGTCCAAGTACCATTATAAAATTATAACACATAAAACCAACATAAAGGAATTATAACATTTCCACATTTAAATCACAATATATCATTTAAATATGTTGACATAATAGAATCCTTTATCAAAACCATTTTCAATACCAAAATACAAAAAAAAAGTATATGTTATTTATTTTATTTTAAAATCATTACGTCTTGTTGAGGAAGCCAACGATCAAATAATACTCGTGGCGGCTGTAAAGGTCATTGTCACCGCGTACGAAAAAAGAAATATTCTTTTTTGTCGTTTAGTAAAACTCTTTAGAGAAAAAAATGATTCCTTTTGAATAAACGTAAACGTCAAAGGGGATTATACACCGTATAAAAGAAATTTGTGTATAAAACAAAATATTCCTCAATGAAAAGAGATTGAGACGATGTCCCTTACAAAGACGATATCCTTGGATTAAGGATAAATCAATTAAATAATTATGTGTGAGAAACGAATACACCAAATATAAGTGGATATTAAGTGTAAAACAATCAGATGTTATTCACACATATTCATATAATGACATATTCAAGGAGTACAATCTTAATCCAAAGAACCAAAATTGGGTTAAGAAGTTCCCTTGCAATAACATGACGGCCTAACGGCAACACTACAAAATTTAGAAAATGAGTTGATGAGAGATAAAAAGGGCATCTCATCACTTGGACAGAAAATTTAAATCAATAAGGATACAGTAAACATATCCCAAAATAATATTATGTGAAAAATACATAACAAAAGAAGTCTTTTACCAAAAAGAGGAGGGTGAAAGGTTCCCTTACCGACATGGGTATCTTTCGAGACATGCACCCCGTGAAATAAGGAAAATAAAACATTGATGTATATACACATAAATGAAAGTATATTACACAATGAGTAAAATAATGGGATGTACATACACCACTCAAACGAAATTGTGGAAAAGTTAGCATAAATCTCAAGGGAATAAGAGTGAGGTGAAAAAATACCTTGGGAAAACTCGGCAGCCTAACGGTGCCACTTAAAACATCCAAAATGGATTGATTTGATCAAATAGGGTCTCTAATCATATTAACATAAGTTATACAGAAAGAGGAATATAATAGAACATTCCCTAAATAAAAAATATGTTCTTAAAGTAAGTGTCATAAAGGAGAGTAGTTAAAAATAAAGAGACATTTTAGATCTCTTACGAAAATTAGGTAGCCTAATGGTGCCACTCAAAACATCCAAAATGGATTGATAAGAGAGACTAGGGTCTCTCACCATATGAACATAAAAATTTAAGTAAGATTAATATAAAATAACATACCAATAACAGGAAATATGAGCTTTAAAAGGAATGTCATAAAAGAGTGTACTTAAAAAGAAAGAGAGGAGTAGGATCCCTTACCTCGGGTCCATCTTGACTCGATCGTTCATTAACGTCCTGAATAATAAACTTGAGTTAATTTCTATTTTCATAAGGACCCTTTTCAAGTTCATTATTCCTTTAATATCACTTAATTCAATTTTATAAACATTGTGTAATCTTTTAAGTTAATAATGTGTGTTTTGTCGATATTTGGTTCTTAAGTAAAAAGTGAACTTCTTACAATTACATGTTGTTCGTGTGGTCAAAGGTTCATTATATCAACAATGATATTCATGATTTGGATATCATATATATCATATATATCCATCATATATATGTATTTATAATATTACATAATCATTTAGAGGTAAGAAATGAAATGCACCGTTCATGGAGACGGTAAGCCGTACGTACGCATGAACGCTACTTTCATTTCTTTGTCATATTAATTGAATTAAAACTACATGAGATGTATGTATATTTTAATTCCAGAATTATATTCATCATTTATATGTTACATAAATTAAATATATCCATTATAAATTTGTACTTATAATAGTACATTACATTTGGGGATACGAAATGAAATGCACCGATCAGGGAGTCGGTAAGCCGTACGTACGTATGAACGCTACATTCATTTCTATCTCATAAATTAATGGAAATAAATAATAATGATATATAGGTATATTATAATTCCAGTATTACATCATATATAATAACTTTAAATCCATCCTTTATATGTCCCACATATGGCATTAACGAATCACATCACTTTGAGGGGGCGGTAGTCTGCACTTCCTTAAATGATGATATCGCGTTTACCCATAATGGAATCCATAAAGGTATGCCATAAATGAAAAATACAGAAGCTTAAGTAAAAAATAAACATATAATATATCATATATAAATATCGTGACATCTTAATGGCCACCTTTGAATGTGTTATATGAGTGTTGAACAATCATCATTTCATGAGGTAGAAATTCTCCATTCACGGAAACAGTATGTTCTTTAACCATTAGATGTAGGTGTGTGTAAGTTTAGCTCGAATAATTCTTATAAAAACATTCTAGTATATTGAAGATACTGGATTTGTTACAAAAGAAATTAATAAAAAGAGTTTATGGGGTTGGAGAGACAAAATAAAACAAAAGAACTCAAGTGAAGACATTACCTTAAAATCGTGTAACTTTCTTTGGTTTGAGCTCAAAGGCTTCCTTGGGAAGACATCTGCCCAAAGTGAGGCTTCAAAGAGTAATATAGGGAAGTGGAGAGACAAAATTGGTAGGGGTTGGCCGAGCCAATGGCTTTGGGAGTGTGGGTAAGGATGTTGAGGTGGGGGCCTTTTATAAGAGGAGAGGAGGGGCACTCTTGTAATGTTACAAAATGTTATATTATTTTCTAAAGAGTTTCGGATTTCAAAGGTCCCAAATTGATGTATTTCGAGGATAAGGTGATAAGGGTTCTAAATACCTTCATACAATAGGTTTTGGACATATGTTGGTCTTAGATATTATATTGTATTTCCATTTTATTTAAATCGTTAAATAATGAGGTCATCGCTGCATCATCATGATGTCATAAATAATTTAATTCATTTAATGTCTAAAAATTATTAAAAAAATACTATGATATAGGAATTATTTTTATCTTTCTAATGAATATTTATAGTCAAAAATATTACTTGTATAACCCCATGTAAAAATTGCATTAGTAAAACATCTCATGTTTGTGTCATTTTTACTTTAACATTAAATAAAAAGATATTTATGTCATTTTCCAACCAAAGTGGCTCCATGGGGTCCCCAAGTTGACCCATGGATTTTCTTGGTCGGACATGACACATACAATGAGGGTAGGACATGTGTCTAGGTCATTTAATTTTATTAAAACATTATTCATACCTTAAACTACACTAATTACCTCTAATCGTGATTAAAAACATAATAAGTTACTATTCACCAAAAAATTATTTTAATCCCATTGAACCAAATTTTACTTCTTAATGACAAACATTTATGTAGAATTTTTGAAATTCAAAACACAATGATGGAAAAATTTCATTTAAACTGAAAATCAGTTTTTATAAGTACCACTTAGTGGTTTCACTATTCATAAAAAATTGATGTTTTTCAGAAAACTACCAAAAGTTCACCATAAGCTATATTTGATATTCCGAATTCAAAAATGATGTCTATTTTACAAAATTCAGAACATATAATTTGCATTAATTAATTTAATAATTAATTCCCATTGTCAAAACAAATAGCGTGTTTTTATGAAACAAAATGTATCAAAAGATTGACACTAGTTTAAGTCTGATTTCAAAGTGAAATTAATTCCAACGACCACTATTGGATAAAATGGTAAAAATATATTCTAATTTCACATTAAACCCAATTCAAAAGATAATCTAGTCATATAAATAAATTAGATTAAAAGAGGATTTGAATTAAAATACAACATTTTCCACTATTCATAAAAAATTGAACTTTTTTGGAAAAAAACCAAAAATTTACACAATGTAAACTTTGATGTCCCGATTCTAAAGAAGAATTTTATTTTGTCATATATTAGACATAAAAATTTCAAAAAGTGGTTTTAAAAGAGGTTCTCCATCAAAAGGCGGTTAATCGACCTTTTAAAGAATATTAGAATGTTTACGCATAAATTTGGATTCATTTTCATTTTTCAATCCTATAACATTTATTGTAAAAAGTAAAAATATTTGACAAACATATATAATCATTTTGTAGTTAGTTCTGTTCATTCCCTCCATTACAACGGCTAAGCGTTAACTACTATTTAAAATAATATTATTTTATTATTAGAGTCCAACGTAAGATTCCCAAGAAACTCGATGTTGCGTGTTGGGTACGCCATCAAGCATAGCATCCCCTTTAATGTAATATTAATATTTTATTCACAAATATGGATAAATATAAATATGTCATATTATTTATTTACCTGGGGTGTTACATAGACCCTGTCTCCGAATTATCCGATCAACTTGAAGTCTGACACCCCAAGCTACAATAATGTCTTTTATCCAATTAATAAACATCATAGGATAAAAAATACATCATAAAAAACATATATATCTATCTTCCAAATTAATCACATCCCCGTAGGCAAAATGATAAAGGAGCCTTAGCCCCAACCGATTGTATTAACACCATAAAACAATGGAACCACACAATCCCTATGAGTTTTTATGGAATTTACCTCCAACCTAACTGATTATCAATAACATATTAAGGCACATATAATAGAGGTAGCCACCCCAAAGAGTTTTCAACACCACAAAATCATATGACTCCTATCAATGAACTTGACTCCAAAAATTCATCAACCAATCATTGTGAGCATAAATCACCAACAATGTACCTAAGACACATCAACCCATCACCTAGTTCCCTAGCCACCATGTTGATAAACCTAATGGGAAACAAAATCTAATATCACTAGAGCCATGATGTAACATGATTAACTCATCACCGCAATCTGACGACCATGTTTCCCATACTATTATCAACACCACTAAGAGAATCCATGACACACCCAACCAGAAAAACTTCCTCGCTCATCATGATTGTTAACACCATCTCAATCCTTGGGTCACGCCCATCTCATTCCCCTGGATCCATCAAATTAAATATATATATAATACAATTTAATTTAAAAAACAATTCCATTTCCTAATATTCCCATGTTATTAATCCTCTCAGCAGAATCATACCATTTTTTCCATTGTATAGCTTTCCCATTGGCATTTTATGGATTAAATTAATTAATTTTAAGGGAAAACCATAAATTATTTTGGTCCCCTAAGGAAAGCACAATGGTACACTAGATAACACATCACCAAAACATGATTACAAATCCAAGAGAAATATTGGAACCTCCTACCTCATTTTTATAGATGATCACTTATCCAATACTTGTCTCTAACTCAATAAAATTTATAAAAATCAGTGTTTTATAAAAACACCATTAAAATAAAGTAAATTGGTCAAAAATATTTAGTGAACCTTATAATGAGATAAATGGAGGAAGATAAAATATGATTAAATCCAATTTTGATTTAATTAAAATGAGACCAAATGAAATGAAAATTTATTTGAGTCTTTGTAATAGGATCAAATACTATGAGAGGAAGAAAAGGGAGAGAACCCCCTACCGTGTGTGAGAAATGGAGGAGAATGAGAAAAGATGAATTTAAACATAGTCTAAGGCCATTTTTTATATTTTAATATTTTAACTGAACCTAATGGTTTTGATACTAGATTTTCCATACCGTGCTCCCATAATGAAGCACCCAACATCTAGGATCCACACCTTAGAATGTTGGAAAACATGTTTTAGAAAAATCGTGGTGATCCCATGCATAACCACTACCTCAGTGGCACTAACTTTGAAGTATTGTCTAATGAGATTTTCGAACCGTGTGCAGACCATGAACAACCTATGATATTACCATCCACAACATGCATGGCCTTGCGTCGCCTCCTACAAAATTTTTTAAAGCATGTATTGTTCCAAAGAAGTTACATATTGTTTCCCCTTGGAGCTACACGGTCTGTTTGATCCAGGCACCCTAGTATGCATACCCTGAAAATTTGGGTGGCTGACTTTTGATGCACATGAAACCCACTCAAAATCAAAAGAAAACTTATAATCATTTAAAAAAAATTTAAAAAACATTTTGGGTAAAATAACCTATCAGAATTATGTTTTCAATATTAAGTATATGGTTGGCCTAACCAATAATGTTCATGAACTAAAACAGGTTGAGGTTTTTGAACCTCTTAATAAACCCGAGCCGTTAAAATCTCCCCAACATAACATTGCTCATATCTGAGCAATAATTATATAGCCATAAATGTTACTAAATATACCAATATCTTAAAAATTAACTAGTCCATCCCAGGTTATAATGTCACATGTCAAATATCTCAAGGTTCTCCATATCATAGGAGTTACCTACCTTGGATTCATCCCGAACTGAAACTCTAAATAAACTGATGGTATAATGACCATCCGTGAACACTAATGGAATCCCATGATGCATATTCACTACTAAAACTCATCATCTAACCACATAATTCACTTAAAAATCTAATCCTAATAAATTACCACAGCTCAGCACATTCCCACCTCATTCCCATATTAAACAAGTCACATATGTGGCCTCATATCTTATCAAATTACCAAGAGATGTTATAGTAAATAACACTTCAAATATAAATCACATTGTACCATTTCCCATATTATAACACAATTCAAAAAACCCGCATATCCTTAATGCACAGATGCCAACACACCACATGAATTCCCACTTCACTTTGTTTCCCATAGATTATCCAAATGCCACACACCTAAAATATATATAATGAATCCAAGATGATAATATCCAACTACCCCAATTTTATTCATTCGAAAAATACATCCCATGAACCTCATGCACCCAAAACAAGACAGTCCATCAAAATAGAAACCCAAAAATAAATAGATCATCACTCACAGCCAAAACGTAACCTTAATCGTAACTAATTCCACAGATTTATCTGCACCTAGTATCTCCACTTAATTCCACTTGACTATGTACCTAACACATAATTCTTGGCCTCTATGATAAGATTCACTAGAAATTGGATACTAACCCCAATTATGGGTCCCACTATATATTCCCTAAGCTCTGATTGTAGTTGAATCTCAAATACTAGCTCCTAGTCCAACCTCAAATCCCTGGGTTTGTCTAGGTCCCTAGATATAGGCTATTTAATAAGGAATTATAAAAAATCTATCAAAATTAAAATCATGTAAAAATTCATGGATCTTCTCCAGTTCCCAAATAAATTACATCCACATATCTCTCAGCTTCCTTCATTTTATGCACACAATCAAAGGCCCAATCCTAAGTTGTGTGCTTGATAATTTGTCTTGAACTCTCTAATGAGAATCATATTGTATACTCTTCCTTATATATGATGCATCATCTCAATTACCACATGATTTCACCACCCTAATCATGTATTTCACGTCTGTCAAATTTCCCTCAGCTATCGATTCATATTTAATGGCCTCTGAGAATGAGGGTAACGTAAAGATGTTTCCCACACCCGTATGGCATATTGTAAACCATCTTCAAAATGCCTCACTCTCATGGTTTAGCATCTACAATACCCATTATAAAATTATAATAGTATATCAAGGTATCTTTGTATTTCATTAAATAAATGTCTCCATATTTAAGGTTCATGATCCCTTGCGTTCTCTACACCATCAATATTTTCATGAAGAATTGCTCGAAGAACCTGATCTCACAGTCCTTCCAAGATAGTTCGTTTTGTATGCATGTACGTACCTATAAATACCAACAATGAATTATCGGACTTCTTAACATATATATAACCCTAATTACCCACTGGGATGGGGGTATCACAAGATTCTTGACGATGTTCTGCACTGACCCTATCTTGTTCTCCTCCAACTATGGTCTACCCTCACCCTAAAAGAGAGATGGGTTTTATTAATGGAACTCTTGGGTAAAATACACCATAAAAGGATTTTCACCTAATCTCCCCTATTAATTACCTCAATGACATGAACCATGTTTTCCCTATGCTTCATGTGAATCCCTATACTAGAAGATTACATATCATATAGCTAACCTACATGTACCTGATCTTATACACAAGACTGCACCAACGGTTCATGCCCAACTCGAACCTCTAGGGAGTCCTACCAATACTCAGGGGGTATTAAACCATTCAATCTCATGTGGAACAAAAATCATCATCAACCGGAAGCTGCTACTGAATCTATCTAGGTGGAAACCTATTGAATACCAATTCCATGGTATGATTTTTATGATAACTTATATATAAAAAGAATATCGGTAAATTTAACAATAAGAACAATCTCACTAACCATTAAACTCTATTATAAAAAACATTTTACATGAAATCCATCCTCATATCCCCTTACATGCCCATATCAGAGCCATGTACCACATAAAAATCCAACAACATGGCCCCTCACTTACCCACATCAATGTTTAGAATCAAACATCATTCAAGGTAGCTGAGTAATATATGACCCCTATCATCATCCATTCAAGATCATATCAAATCAAGTCCCATATATATATATATATCCCATCTCAAATATATTTCATTTAATGTAAATTCATTGGTTGGTTGTGTATAATGACACCAAATAGAGACTCTGTAGGAAAAGAAAATTTATCTTACATTATTGAATCATGAAATAACCTAACCCCTCTTAGAAAAATTCAGTCTAGAAATTAAAATAATAATGAATTAATGACATGTAATTATATAAATAATAACATCATATATGAATATCAAGAAATCATAAACAATTATCCCATTCCATACAGACCAAGGGCATATATGTCCTTGCTTTCTATATCAGGCCAATGGTCACATATTATAAGAGATAATAATGATACCCAATATCAAAATGCAATGTGGAAATCATATGAACTATAAAAATATAAACAAAAAATAATAATTTACTATCCATGGTAATATAGAATGATTCCTATGCATGGGGCCGTAGACACCCAAAATAAGCTCTAAAAATCATTAGATTGCATATTAGTATTCTAATAACCATATCCCAAATATTAAGACCCCTAATGAGGTAAAATAACCCCATATTAAACCATTTGTAGCATCACAACCAGAATGTATGCCCGAACAATGATATGGGATGGATTGCCACAAGGCCTTAAGCGCTAATCCCAATATTCCAAATGTTACTGACTAGTATTGACAGTGTAAAGAGTTGATAGTGAGGATACTATTAAATCTAGTTAGGATAATAATAATAATAATGGTCAATATAAATATATCATTGTGGAAGAAAATATAATAATAAAATTTTACCTCTCTCCCACAATAGATGAACCGATAACATACAATAGTAGAAGAATAAATAGATATATAGAGTAATAAACAACACAAATTGATGAATAAACACCCTATGTATCTAAAACAAAACATGAAAAATCATATCTGGTAATTCAAATAAATAATAAAAAAGGTTTCCCATGTCTGAAAATTATAAATACATATAAAAAGCTTTTGGATGTAAAAAATATAACTCAAAAGGGAAAATCCAGCTGATTGAGGACCTCCATGGTCACTTTCCATCATCCTATGCTAAAAACGGAGACATGATCACTATGGTATAGATCCTAAGCCCGAACTATTACTTGACTAAACAAGTATATAGTCTACATATTTTCTAAGGGGACAATGTAGGGTGTTAGAGTAAATCCTAGTAGACCACCACCAACATGTTACTAACATACATATAAGATTATTTAAGGTTATAATAAAATTAAAAAACCAACACATAAACATCATATTAAAACCAGTCATCTATTTTCCACAAAAACAATAAGAAATAAATAACCTTCTTTGTACATTTAGAGAATAAATATATTGGGAGGATCCTTAATATAAATCCCTTGTAATCGTCTAATGAAAATAATTCTAGATGAACCCTTAGGTTCCACCTATAAATGTGTCACCCAACACATTGTGCTATCAACCATTTATCGATGTCTAAAATTGAACCCCATCAATAAGTACATAGTCCGTCAATCCCATACATAAGATACCTCATTGGATTTATTCCCAAAATCCCAAGACAAAACAATTTATTTCCTATAAATAATAAACACCATTGACTCAATAAAAAACATTCCATGTAATGATGACATTTATCATCACAAATAATTTCGGAGTAATGAAAATGATGATACAACATTCCATAGCTCCCATACTATTCTCTCAAAACCGTCAACTAATGGATAGTCATACTCATCTTGGATTTATATGAAAAAAAATCTTAACTCACAAATGGTAAAAATAGTCTTATGTTACATCAAATGTAGGAATATAAAAAAACATGTGGTCAACAACACCTATTCATTTGAGTCATATCTTTGTGAAAACAACTAAAATTTTTTGTTGAAAAATCATGGTGAGAATAAATCATGAACAAAGTACCTAATCCATATCAATCTGGGACCTTGTGCCCCTATGACAATATAACACAACATGATGGTCAACACCATCTCAAGTCACTCAGGCTGTGACTATGACCTAATGAACTCTTCACCTAAATCTAATAACCAAGTCACCCAATCTATTATTAACATCAATAATAAAATCCATTCTTCATCAAACTGAGTGAACTATGTTAACTCGTTCATATGTTGACCACAATCTCAATTCGTGGGTTTTTTCCCAGACACATTCCCATTGAATCATCACAATATATATATATATATATATATTAATTGAAATTAATTATTGAATCCCCCAGACATATTCTTTAGAAGGACCAAATCCTCTTACCAGTCTGATACCATCATTATTCATGGATTATCATTTTCACAAACATCTATGGAGTTAAATTATCTAATTAAAAAGGAAAGGAATAAATTATTATGGTCTCTTTTTGACAACCCAATAGAACACTAAATAAGGAACCAAAAAAACACAAGTGGAATCAAATATAAATTCAGGAACCTACTGACATGTATAGGTATATTTTGACTCAATAAATATTTACATCTAAATATAGATAGATTATAAGATATTGAAATTTTATATGAATGCCCTGAAAATGGGGTAAAACAACATTAATTGATTTAGCACAAGATATAGAGAGATAAAATAAAAAAGGATGAATGAGGATCAAATCTCATAAAAATAAGGATAAAATGAGGCTTATAATGATTAAAACTGATCTCAAATAGAGGATTATGATCAAATTGTATTGGAGGAAGAAAAGGGAGAGAATCCATTACTGTGTGTGTGAAATAGAGAAGAAATATGGAAGGGTGAAAAATAGAATGAAGAGTAATTTTAGATCTTTCACACTTTTAAGTTTCCCACAATGTTAGGAAAAAATTAAACCAACTAGGTGACACACCCTATCTTGGAACCACACCATTCATGGTTGGCACACATTGTGTGATAAAACATGGTTGAGCATATGCCCACCCACTACCTATGTAGCACAAAATGTGTGGGATAAGAAGAATGAATTTTTAATGATTTCATAACCCTTCCATATCCACTGAGAATCCCTACAGTATCCCCAATGGATTTTTTACCCCCTTCTACACATTTTTATAATCTCTGTCCAGATAAAAATGTGGAATGTATAGTTCCACCGGGGAGGCACATAGTTTTTCCATATCCTGCACCCAAATCTACGCACCATGAAAATATGGGTTATCAGCCCACGACACTCCGAAAACCCATTGTAAATACCAAAAATATTCCAAGAAATAAAAAAAATAATAAATGGCATGATTTAATGAAAATATTATAATTCTATTATAATGATCAATGAAATAGTTGGTTCGACAACAAAATTCAAAAAACTCAAACGGGTTGAGGTTTTCTTCTACTCAAAAAACCATATATTTAAAATTATCTTATCTTATACTAAATATATTTGTTTTGTTTAATGAACAAATAAATTAAAATTTTATTTAACATTTTGTGGATTATTTTATTCGTATAATTGTATTCTAGTGCATTGTGATAAAAAATACATACTTATCTTTAGAGTGAAATATGAGTTTTGAGTGGTAATTGATTAATGGAAGAAAATTATTTTTTTATTTAATTATATTTCATTATATTATTTTTATAGGTTGTAAACTAATTCTTAAAATCTAGGGAATATATTTTGGAACAAAGAAGTGTTCAATTTATTTTTCTATCTATGAAATCAATTGCCTTTTGAATTATTACATTTGAACAATTTTTTGATGGTTCACATTCTTGTGATCTTATTTACAATCACTATCCTTCAATATATAATATTTATATTCCTATATAATGTACAAATTTTTACATTAATATAATTTTATTCAATTACAGATCCCTAATTAGTGGTGATGTCAACATTTTACTTTCCCTTTTTTAGGGGACTTTAATTAACCCTTTTTCGATAATGGAATTCAACAAAAGAAATTATGAAATATCATCCTTTTATTTTGATATTTAATTAAAAATAGCGAAGAAACAAATTGTTTAATGCGTATATAATGTAACACCCCATGATTTTAGAGTATCTATATTTTCAAAATAAATTCAACATATTGGATAGCTTATGATGCCCACAACACCTATCTCCAACAAACAATGATATGTTATTATTTGATCGTTATAATATAGTCATTAAAAATGTTGGAATTAATAGTAATAACTATATATTATAACACTAAATTTAAAAATAATTTTTAATGTATTCGTCAATTATTTTTTGATAACCACATAATTGTTAGTAAAATTATGTT
This sequence comes from Viscum album, assembly GCA_963277665.1. NCBI lineage: Eukaryota > Viridiplantae > Streptophyta > Magnoliopsida > Santalales > Viscaceae > Viscum > Viscum album. The sequence goes on along the minus strand of OY728164.1, from coordinate 1,139,906,221 downwards.
ATTCTCTAGAAATACATTTTATTTAGAAATAGTTTTTCTTTAATTTTATGAGTGTATTTTATAATAAATTCCTATATGTTTTAAATAATTTATTATAAAAATTGAAAATATTTTTTTATTTAAACTGTCATGATTTTCATAGAATGAATTTTTGAGAATTTTATAAAATGATTAATTTTCAATTAATAGTGAAAATTGCAGATTTTAAAAAATCATGAATTTTTATTATCCTAAAAAGAAAAATAGTATTCAAAATTTCATTAAATAAAAATTAATTAATCATTATTTAGATATAATGTAATGTAATTTTATTTAAAAAATATTTATATCATCCTTTTTTATAAGTATATTTTTTTCATAAATACATATTTTTTCTAAAAAACTATTTTTGTTGCATTTTTTATGAATAAATTTTAAATTTGATCATAAATTTATGATTATAAAATATTTAAAAATGTTTTTAGCATTAGAAATTTGGATGTATAAATTAATTATTAAGTTAATTTCCAATTCTATGCATGAAAATGTGTCCATGGTAAAAAAATATTTACCTCAATACCATTAAAATAATAAATCATGATAAAGTTAAAAGATAAAATTTTAAAATACATAAAATATAAAACATTAATATGGTGTTTTATGTGTTTAAGTACCAAATACAGTATTTTTCATGTAATTTGAAACGAAATTATTTGGTATTTTTCCCTCAAAAAAGTTGTTATATTTAAATACAAGAAACTCATTATTTTATAACTTAATAGTACTGCTACTCATGTATACATTCTCGTATTCCATCCACACTTATTCAAACCGTATACCACAACCAAACCCAGAACCTTTTTTCAAAATCAATTTGTATATTCCTATGGTATCTGTATTACAAAAATTCTAACCCTAGTGTCCCTAACAGGATATCCAAAAGATGACACTTTAATATAATTCTATGGTTTTTACTAAGTTGATCAATTTTATTACTGTTTAGAATACGTATTAACGTTTTTTAGAACCTAAGTTAATAAATATAGTATAAAAAATTAAAGAAATTTTATTATTTTTATGATAAAATTATATTATAAATTTTATTCAACCTATGAAAATTTAATGGACAGTGTGTGCGTACATACGACATACCATATCCACGTAGTGGTGTAATTAATTTTTCATCACAAATTTACTTATATGATTTTATGAGGTAAATAATGGATATAAATTATAATTATTACATGATAATGATTATGGAAAATAAATATGTCATCCAATTATTTACCATTTTAATAATTTTTAAATGATATCATCGCTCGTGATTACGTATGATTTACCGTCTTAATGAATCGATGTGGTTTATATTATATGTTCATTATTAAACTATTATTATGAAATTATATTTAATGAATAAATATTATAATTATAAAATGTAAATAATTTTTTATATTACATATATTTGTTTTATTTTATTAAAGTAGAACATTCTTTATAAAATTAGCATGAGAAGACAAAAAAATTAACATTTGAAGCACTAAAAAATGAAATATCATTAATAAACAGGTAGTTAGATGTGATTATAGGATAATATACATTTATATGTATATATATATAGTTATAATATAAATTAATATATTATTTTGATCTATTATAAAATAAATTTAACATGTTTTAAGGAAGTTGAATCTGAGGTAATGGATTTTATAACTTATTTTCAATTCATTTGTTCAAAATTTTAATTAATTGATCATGTAATGCTATGATTATGCATGAAATAAAATTATTATATCATAGTTTTTATTTTAAATTTTGATGTGTATTTTTATATTATACAAATAATCATTTATTTTGATTAAATATCAAAAAAATGATATGATCTTTGAATGGGACTATGTTTCAAGATTCTTTCATTGAGGAAGATTAGGATGTTTTGAACCTGTATTATTTTATGAGGTGTATATAATTTCAATTTGATATGTTATATCATTAATTTATTTAATGTAATGATATTACATGTTTTTTAAATTTTGTTATTCCACGTGGAACACAATTTGACAAATTACAAAGTGTAAAGGGATTATCTCACAATATCATAATTATTCCGTTATTTATTATTACATCCCCTTTAGGGGAATTATTTGGTATTTATTTTTGAATTAAATCTATTTTATTATACTTTGGTTATTAATGACATTTTTAAAGCAATATTATAATTTTATTCACTTTGTTACTTAAATTTATTGAGATAATATTTTTTATGAAATTCTAACTTCATTTCTCTTTTTGATAAGACATATACTTTCATCAAAACATTTTTTATATAAAAATGTTTTCAAAAGGATTTTATAAAAATTTTAAATGAAATTTTAAAATAATTTTATAATAATTTTCAAAAAACTATTTTAAAATAATATTCAAGTATCTTTCAATAAATATAGTTTTTGGATTTTAGCATAAATATAATAAGAAATGTTTCTGAAACATGTATAGAATTTTCTAAATTTATTACCATTATGACTATACAATTTGGTAAATATTAATTTATAATTTTTCAAATGTTATATTCAAATACAAATATTTTCAAAAAACTTTTTGAAAATTTATATTTAAAAGTGAATTTCATAATAAAATGGATATTTTCCACAAGATTGTTTTTAATAATCATTTTATTAAACAATGACATTAATTCTTTAATGAATTTAAGGACCAATATGAATTTGTTATATTCATACAATCATTTTTATTTCATGGGGTAATTTATGATTATATTTATTATGGAAGTGCCACATTGATACCATTCATCATATTAATCAATATGTTTTATAATTATGTTCATTTTATTGGTGTACTTTTAAAAAATTACAATGTCAGTTCTTACTATGAAATTTTATATTGATTATGTTTTACCCTTTCATATGAGAAAGGCTTTGGACAATAAATACATGGGTGTGGCCTTGTTATAGATAACCCCATGATGCATCGATATGTCTCATATGACAAATCATTTTGGTAATCCTAATCAATTTGTACCCAATAGTTTTATTCAATCATGTGGTAGGTATTAGTTATATAGGTAACATGATTTCGATGATCATGAAGTCCGATAATTATGGATTTTTTTCATTATGAATAAATTATTTGTTTTCCATCATATTTTCACTATGATGTCATCTATTGGTCGATTTCATTCACATTTATTGATAAAGATGAATTTTATTCTAGTTATTTAAAATTCAATATTGATTATTTATAATAATATGAAGATAATAAATTTGTATAAATTGAATTTCTATATAATTGTTTTATTTTATATGTTAGTTATTCTTATGGATTCTTGATTTCATCCAGAGTACTTTACATAGAAATAGATATCCCCCCTTTAATATGTATTATTTTTCCTAGGATTCCAGGAAGTATATTATGTTGGATATGAAGGGTTAAACTCAGCCATATAACGGTTCTATCTAGTAAAATATTTTTTCAAATTATTTTCAGAAATTAATTTTAATTTCAAATATATATCTAGATTACCAAGACTACTAAAATATTTAGTCTTTCCGGGTGTGATTCCATATACCTTATGTCAATGTAATAATGTAACCACTGACTCTAGTATTCTTGGGTCGTATTGTTACAATTGGTATAGGGGGAGGATTATATCTTTTTACCTATGGGTTATAGGTATCACAATGTAGGGGATGCAAAGGGAGATTCTTTAAGTGATGTTAGTAATTCTTACTAAATCATTTATTTTAATTTTATTCTTTTACTTTCTCTTAATGTAATTTTATATCCAAAACTAATAAATCATGTATAATATTTATAATGTATATTTTTATGATTTTTAGAAAAAAATAATCTATATTTATCTATCATATGAATAATGAAAGCACTCCATGTGCATATGTTCAACTTACCCTATCTATGTTGCAATGTAATTAATATTTCATCACCAACATACACAGATAGTTTTAATGAAACAAATAATGGGTATAGATATATAATAATTATTACATGATATTTTTTCATTAAAATTATTATACCATCCAATTACATACACTATCAACCATTTTTAAATCCTATCATTACACATTGGTACATATGGCTTACCGTCTCAAAGAAATGATGTGATTAATTTTATGTATTCAACATTCCAAAATTGTTATAAAAACATAATTAATGAATAAATTTTATATTTATCACATTAATATAATTCTTCAAATTATTTATCTATATTCTATGAAATAGATCAATAACTATTATCAAAAAAATAAGAATAATAAAACATTATAATCAACACATGAAACAATAAAAAAAATAAATTATTACTACTAAACAGGTTGTATGTTGTTATAAAGGGATCATATACGATTTTATACATACAAATAATGTTTTTATAAATTAATAGAGTTTTTCAAACTATTATATAGTATTTTGAACATGATTGAAGGAATTTAAAACCAGCGGTAAGGGATTTTTTAACATCATTTCTATTCACTAGGTAAAAATTATACTTCCTTGATTATGTCATGATAATGGTATTTGTGAAATTAATTTTTATTATCATATTTTTTATTTACTCTTGTTTTGTATAGCTTTATAGTTAATACACATAATAAATACATTTTCTTAATTATCACTTCAATGATTTTTATTTGTATTGTACTTTATCTCAATTTTATTTTTGTCAGGGTATATCATGATGTGATGAATTTATATTGTTTTATGTGGTGTATATATCAAAAGTTTTATATTTTATGTCATTAATTCATTAATAATCACAATATTCAGAATTTTTAATAATTTCATTATTTCATGGGGCATATCATTTGAATGATTAAAACAAGTTACAAGATCATTTTAGAATCTCATCATTATTAGAGATTTTTTATGTTCAATCCTCCCTTGGTGGAAATATGTTTTTACATATTTAAATAAATATATAATTTTTATCCATTGGTTAATCGTGATATTTTCTATGTAATATACCATTTCCCCCTCTTTATTAATTTATGTGATTGAGAATTTATCTTAAGAAAATACGAATTTTTTATATTTTTGTGAATATGTTAATAAATTTTTTTTCAAAAAATGGGGATCCATATTTTTACCCATTTAAAAATGAATTAATATATAATTTTTTACCCTTTATATTTTTTAGATGAATATTTAGATCCTTTTAAAAACAATATTTTTATTTTAAAAAATAATGAAAGGAATCATTTCATTAACATGTATGACATGAATGGAAATTCATGTGATCATGGACAAAGAATTTTTTAAATCATAATATAGAAGTTTTCAAAGTTTATATTCAATGAATATTTTTAAATTTTTTTGTGAACTAGATTTTTTAAAAATTTATTTTCAAAATGAAAAAAAATATTTTACTCAACAATATTCTTAAGGATATTTTTATTAATCAATGAAATTAAACATTTAATATAATTATGATTTACAAGGAAAAGGTTATATTTATATCATGCATAATATTTATTCGAATGTTTAATAATTAGTTTTATTGTGGATGTTCTATTTTAATACCATTTATGCTATTATACATGATGATTTATGATTATGGTCATTATATAGGGGTATGTATTAACATTTCTTATGTTTGTTCTAAATATTAATGTTTATATTGATTATGCTCATCCCATTCAGACATGGATTTCTTTGGACATGAAAGACACTAGTGAGGCCTATTTATAGATTTCCCACAAATGCATCGATAGGTCTAATAAGATAAATCAGCAAGCCAAACCAAATCAGTTTGTTCCCTGTAATATTAATTAATATTTTTAAAATGTCCAGACAATATAGATGAAGTTGGAAAAACCTCATCAGTTATTAAAAAGTAGTTTTAAACCATATCATTAAAGGACTTTAAGGATGAGGTTCCATGAATCCTTTGATAATAAAATTCTAATAATTTAGTATTTCCTTGATTATAATTTCAGTTAATATTATCTGTGATATTTTCAATTTGACACTATCTCCAGAAACATTTCATTCTTAGTTATTTACTAAATGACATGGGTTTCCAATTAGTTAACATTAAATATTTATCATTCAATATTTATTAATATTATCAATATGTTTAAATAAATTGTTTTCTCAATTTTTTACCATGCCATTATGATTATGATTATTGATTATATGGATTAAATGGAATTGTGTTGAATTTTTTTTTATTTAGGGTATAAAACATGAATTAAAACAATAGGAATAACACTAGGTGTAAAACAATTCTACAGTTTTAATATTGACCATTAATGAACTTGGATAAATAAAAGGATTCATAAAATAAGGTGTCACAATTTTGGCATTTAAAAAATGATTTAATTATGATTTATTTTATTATCCAAAATTATTAGTATTTATCCTAATATTAATTCTGGTTTTAGTTAGTGGATTGAGTTAGAAGGAACCATGTTAATGATTATTGTAAACAATAGTGAAATTTAAACTTCTAACAGAAAAAAAAGTTGGCAGATGGAATTTAGAATCTTTTTGAGATTTGACCACACATATTTATTACGTGGTGAATCATCTTGACCATAAAAATAATAAAATTATTGAACAATATGTTAGGGAATATTTCATTAGAAAACATCCACCTTCTTTTAGTTGCTCTTCTGATCCACTATTGGTTGAGTGATGGATGAGCATTATTGAAAAAATATTTTCTGTTACTCAGTGACTAGATATGAAAATGTTTCCCTATCATTTTATCATCGGGAAGGCAATATCGATCATTTGATGAATCATATAAAGAATTAAAGGAACATGGATGAGATTGAATCCATGGAATGAGATGATATTACAGGTATATTATTATGTATGGACATTCCTCATATTTTATATACAAATATAGAGATTTAATTAATTTATTGGATGAAAATGGATGATAAATCCATTGGCACATATGTGGTATATTTTATGAGTCTTGAAAGCTATGCCAATGTTTTAATTATCACCCCTGAAAGTACAAATTATTAATTATTTTGTGGCTGAAAATGGTGTCAATGAAATTCATTATCTATAAGATACATTAGAATATGAAATGAAATGATTAGATGTACAATCAAAGTAAAAATGAAAAATAATATTCCTACTATTCTCATGGTTTTAATAAGAATATAATTATTTGATATTATGAAATATCTAATAAATCACATGGTGAAAAATAAATTCCAATAATATATATGTCAACAATGTTGTCTAAAATATCAAAGGAAGTGCTTTAATGGACATGGGAGGTTCCATAAAAACTGAAATGTTGTTTATAAAGAACGTGAAAGTAGAAATGGGATTAATGGGCATGCTATTAGAATAGAGGAGCATAGTATTCAAAAAAATGAATTTACCATAATCTTTTGTTTTAAGTGAAAGGATTTCGGGAATAATGAGAATCGATTCCCGTAGATAAGGATTATTATTGATGACAATCCGCAATAATCTATGATGAAAGAGGACAATGTAAAATATTATACAGTCATAATGGACAATGATAATCATGATAATTATGAAATATATAATCACCTTTCCTTAATTTTGTGTTTCAAATTTGATTTTGTGTTAATATAATACTATCAATCATACTAAGAAATGTTTTGAAACTATATACTTTTACAGGAATTAATGATTATTGAAATCATGTTTGATATTTTTATCAATAAAATGATGAACCATATCCTCTAATGAAATATTTTTTTTCTAAGGTAAGAGCCTTTATATGTAATAAAGGTTGAAATAACTTTTTGAAGTGTTTATTCATCCATGTAATATTGACATAAGAACTATGGATAACACCATCGATATATGTGTTGATATAATTTTTTTGATTTTTATGAGATATAAGTTTATCAATATAAAGATAAATTTATATAAAAACAAACATTTGGTGTTGTATATGTGTAAGATATATTAACCAATTATTTAATTTACAGTTTTTATACATATGATAGGGTTTTTATAACCAATAGTGTTTATCTTATTTTTTATAAGGTAATTATGGGTTGATGTTAGTCACATTATGTTGTTAGAGCACATTATTTAGATAAAATTTCTCTATGGGTCTATTTTATAGAGTATATATTTATGTATTAGTTCAATTTCATGGATTACTATATTCAATAGAATCTGATAGGTATTTGAGGTTCGACACGACGTTTTGATAATTTCCAAAGAAACATCTTAATATAGATTTTAGTTTCATAATTACATATCACAATAGGGAATATGGTCATTATAAGAGAATTGTTGAAACCCTCTTGGATATATGAAATTTTTTTCTATGTATATCAAAGGGGATTAGGATCAACACCTCCTTCTAGTATAATTTTCAAGCAACAATAACCTTCATTGAAGAATTTTTATGGATATTTAAGAAAATATGTATGAAAAGAACTCTTGAACTCCAATTTACTAAAATAAATTTCTAGAAATAATGTAGTTGGATCTTGAGAAATCTAGTGTTATGGTATAGAATGGTTTATCCATTCAATAAAACGTATGACTAACTATGTGTTGAAAAAAAATTATATTTGATAATCCTCGTAATAATCTGGAGTTTCAAGTATATGATATTGTAACTCTATGAAATTATTTATAGAATAGAATGATGGGATTTTTAAATAATGGAATGGTAATCCCAAATTATATAATTACATTCAAAATAATTTATCAAATCGTGGGAGTAACTTATTATTTGGTGATTCAAATAAATCCTTACCAATTTGATGATGTGTTTTATATATCTATACTATGGAAATATATATCATATAATTCACATAAACTAAACCATGAGGTCAAAATTATAGAGAAATGATTTTCTTATGCATATTAAATTCAAGAGTTTCTAGATTATTGGGATGAAATTATACTAAACAATACCACTCATCTGGTTATTCTTTTCTCGACGAAACCACCAATTTGAGGTACCAAGAGGGGAGTATAAGGATTTAATGAAGAAGAGGTACCTCACTTGTTAAAATTTAGGTGAATCATTTTGGGGAAAATCCATTTTATGTGGGAAATATATAATAGACTAATGTTTTATGGAATTTCCATTTTCAAATTAGATTGACCTCTAAAATAGCTTATAATACACGAAACACCAAGCTTAAGTGAAATCCAAAATATATTTATTTTAACATTACCATTAACAATTTTTTGAAAAATTAATCCGTGGGATTACTATTTAATATATAATTTAAAAATAATAAGTTCATGTTCGTTAGAAATTTTTTTTCTTAGGAAAAAACCATATTTTTTATTAAAGTCATATAATTATTCATATATACGTCTTCTTTGAAGATAATTTATCATTACGGTAAATGTGAAAATAAATATAATTAATTATTAATATTGTTATAAAACATATTTTATATAGTTAATTTAATTTAATAAATCTAAATATTAAAATTATATTAGCGTAAATTGTTGTTAGTTTTCTAAAAATGCAATTTTTTAATGAATAATAAAATATACAATCTTTTTTTAAAAAATTATATTTTATTTTAATGGTAAAATTATGTTTTTGTGTAGTTTTAATATATAGTTAGTCATTTTTTTAAAATAAACAAATTATTGATTTTGAAATTTATTTTGTTACTTGAATTTTGTATATAAACGTTTTATATTTAAAAATGGACTTTTTCCGACATACTCTTTTTAGTTGCACTTTTTTTAGATTAATTTTAAATTTAACTAAAAACATATATGATTTCATTTTTTTAATAGGGATTAAATATTTTTAATTAGACGCCTCAATTTATGTAACAAATTAATAATAATATTTATGTAAAAAGTGTTATTTTATTAAATGAAATTTACCATAGTTTAGGTCAAATAATGTACACATTTATTGTTAGATGATAAAATAAAAAAAATCTATTAAATTAGGAAATGAAATAGATTTTTTTTTGTTATAAAACCCATAACTATTATTTAAAACATTAATAATAAACTTAATTATATTTAATTAATTCTAACTCATTGTGGTAAGCTTCCAATTAAAAACAATCATTATTAAATCACTTATAACCACCCCTCCGCATGTATTAAAACCCTCATTACCTCCTCACTTCTCCACACCATCTATATCAACCAAAATATATATAATTTTCTTCCCAAAATCCATACATATATTTTGGATTTCCTGGTCCTCAAAAAATATGACCCCTAGTGTCTTTAAGATGGTATCCAAAAGAGGATTCTTTAATATAAAGTAATCATATTTTAAAAATATTATAATTTTATATCTTATTTTAATTACACTTATAATGTTAAAAAAATGAAGTAACAACTCTAGTATAATATCATTACTAATGTGTTATTATGTTTATGATTCAACCATTTTACATTTATTTTATATTCTATGAAATCTGAAAACATCACTACTGCATAAATAAAGCTTATCAGATCCATATAACAGTGTAATTAATTTTTCATTGTCACGTTACTTGGATTACAATAACGATAGAAATATTATAAATATACAATTATGATGATATTTTATTAATTTAATAAATTAATATACAATCAACTTCATTTATCATTCAACCATTTATAAATTATATTATCTCATCTGTATGTACGACATACCATCGCCAAAAAGAGATGTAATTACTTTTCTAGGTTTAAAATTAAATAATTTTAACATAAAATGTATTAAATTAATATAAATGTTATTTATTAAATTAATATCATCTATAAATTATTTATCTATATCCAATTTAAAATAACTAACACTTTCATGATAAAACTAACATCAGATAATTAGGAATGTAATAACAGATTCAATGAAAAAAAAATAAATATTACTAATGAACAGGTGGGAAGATGTCATAAAACGATCATATAATAATTTATAAAAACATATAAGGTTCTATTATAAATTAATAACCTTTTAAATCTATTTTATTGAACGTTATAACATTTTTATGGGAATTTTAACCCGAGATAATATATTTATTAACACAACATTCATTCATTGAGTTAAATTTATAGTTCAAATATCATGTAATGATAAGAATAATTTTAAAATTTACATTGATTATATTATTTTTTTCATCTTTTTATATTTTTATTTATAGTCAAAACACAAAATCAATAAATTTTATTAAATATTTCATCAATAATATGATTTTGTAAGGGTTTCTTGAAACATTTTTACTTTCATGATACCTAAGACATATGCATGACTTATCTATTTTTAGTGGTGTATTTAATACAAATTTTTTATGTTATATCATTTAATAATTTTTCTTAATGGTATTTAATGTTTTATTTTATTTCATTTCATTCATAGCAAATATTATTCAACTCATTACTATGTGGTATGTGTTTCTTTCACAGTATCATATTTATTCAGGATTTTTTTTGATTGAGTTGAGAAATATCTATATATCATGTAATTTTTTTTACAAATATGATTTATTTTTTAGTAGTCCCATACAAATATTTGAGATTGAATTTTCAGATGTACGAAAAAATTGTATGAAGGAATCTTTTATTCAATTTTTAAAATAGGTTCTTTGTTAATTTTCCAACAAAAATATGTTAAGAATATTTTTTATATTATATAGAATTAGTTTATTCCCCCCCCCCAATCATTATAAATTAATTATATTATGATTACATTACAATAATACAAGGTTATCTTCAAATAAAATTGATTCTTCTATAATTATATAACATTCAAAAATATTGGTTTCAATATGGATATTATTTTTTCCTCAATAATTATTTCTTATGATCTTTAAAATTTACTATCCATATAGTATAATATTATTTTATAATACTTATGTTTAACTTGTAAAATCATCAAATTATAATTTCAATACTAATAATCTAATTGACATATTTTTATAATTTCATGATGTTTTTTTTCTACAGGTTATGCAATGATGAAATATTTTTAAAACCCATTTTATTTATGGGTAACAATATGATGAACGATTTATGTTCTTTTGGAGTATATATATATCATTTTTATTTTTTTTATAAGAGTTAAATATATCCTATATAAGGTTATTAGAACTTTTAATACAAACATGCATGGAAAAACAACGTAGTTAACATCTTAAATAGTGAAAATAATGAAATATTACTAATTATAGAGAGGTATGTTATTATTAAAGGATAATATATGATTTTATAAAGATAAATATGGTTATATTATAAATTAGTAACATATTTTAAACCATTATTATTGATTTTATAAAGGGTTTGATTGAATTTGGACCTCAGGTATGATAATTCTTAACATTATTTCAATTATTTAGTATAAAATTATGCTTTATTTATTATTTCATTCTAATATTATGTGTGAAATTTAATTTGATTATATTATTTTTTACATAAACGTTTTTATTGGATTTATAAATTATATACCTAAAAAATTCATTTGGGTAATTATTACTCAATGATTTGGTCTTAGTAAGGTTTTTTCTTCTCACATTTAGTATTGTGATATATATTATTTTTTCACTACTAATTTATATAGTATAGTGTATATACACCACCCTAAATAGATACTAATATGAATCTTGTTATCATAATTTTATTAAATTTTTCATTTTATGATAATAAAATTTATGTGTAATACAATTTTTATGTTACCGAACTTGTAAGGGATTTTACAACTCAATTTCCATTCATTAAGATATACTTATACTTTATTGTTTATATAATTAGAATATAATTAATGAAAATAATTTTTTATTATCCATTACTATATTTCGACATGTGTTATGTAGATTTAATTTTGAAAAACACAATAAGTTAATATGATTAATTAAAACATCAATGATATTATATTTGTAAGGGACTTCATATCAATTTTTCTCTTCGGGGAAAATTTATATGTAATGCACCTGTATTAATTTATGTGTTTTTTATATATATCTATAAAAATATTTGGGATTAGTGTCCATATAATAATGGAGACATAAAAATGTTTATAAGTCATCTACATTATCTCTCTCTTGTTCCTTTATAACTGGAACCCTTTTTGACATTTCATATTTGATACCATTAATCACATCATGGGAAATGAAAATTAAGGAAAAGAGTGTTCAATGTTAATCATTAAGGGTAAATAATGGATATATCAATCATAAAAAATCATAATGGCATAAGAAACAAGATTTATTTTTGGAAAATTATACCATACATATCAATTATCGAAATCTGGAGTCACATAATAAATCATAGATGTTCCTATGACATGAATCATAAAATAACATAATCCATGAGAGAATAATGTTGGCATATGACACAATAGTATATCATACACACTTCCATAGAAAATAATTTCAATAGAAGTAAAGTCACTTTCACAAGACTATAATAATGGAATGAGTTAACCTCCAATAACATAGTTGTACTCAAGGTTCACTCTGAAGACTGTCGTTGTGGAAAACATTATTTACTGAACATGTTTCACATCCCAATATAATTATATCTTTATCAGAAGATATAAATAATTTCCCAATTTATTGGAAGAAGATATATGTCCCATACATCACGTGAGTAAAATCATATATATGTGATCCATATGAATATAAATAATGAATCATATAATAAAACATGAAATGAAATTTGTTTCATTATATTTCTATAATAATATAACCCAAGGAAATGAAAAATGATACAAAATATTCCACCATCTCATCATAAAAAATAAATATAATTAGATTATAAATATGTTCTGATTTTTTAATTTTGTTTTGAAAATCATAATTAACATTACGGAATTTTATCTTATGTTTAAAAAAAAGTTTAATGATCACCAAAAATAATTATATATGAAAATTATTATTCCATTTTATAATAATATCCTTTATCCTTAAAAGATATGAAAGTAAAAAGGAATTTTTTTTATTTGAATAGATTAATTTAATATATAGATGAAAGATTAAAAACAATAAGGAGTCATGATGGCGGGAAAATCCACTCATGTCGTATAAGGTAAAAAACAATCCTTTCATATTTTTTTAGAAAATATAAAAATAATCTCATTTAGAAAATGAAAAAAAATATTTCTTTAAAAACATATTTTAATAATTCCAACATAGTAAAAATTATTTGAAAAATTCTTGTAGAAAAATTAAATCTTTATTGAGAACATATTTGGAAAACATATACATGGATAAGAAATATCCTCCAGGGGAGGCTTAAATATAAAAAATCCCACATAATAATTAGATACTGATATAAAACCTTACCACTATGTAATCAGTTAAATCATACGCCCCATGAAGGAAGTCAATTTAAATTAAAGATTAAATACCATGCGGAAAAATTAATTTTGGGTATAAAATAAAAAATGCTTAGTATATACAAAAAAAAGATATATGTGGGGAATATAGTGTATGACTCACAGAAGTAAAAGTGATTAGATAAAAGGTTACAAATATCATATCATTGAAGTAAGAATTAATAAAAGAAATAAATTTTATGTGTCCTTGGTATATAAAAATAAAATTAGTGTAAATATAAAATAATATGAATAAATTACATTTTTAACATAATCATAGCACGACATGTTCAATGAAGTATAATTTTAACCCAATGAATGAAAATTTAGTAAAGAAAACCCTTACATCTGGTTCAAATTCTTTAAAACATGTTTAAATCTCATATTTAATGATTTTAAACATGTAATTTATTTATACCGGGACCTTATATATATTTATATCATCTTATACAATCCTTTTATCATATATTTATCCCATTAAATTAATAATATTTCACTATTATCACTATTTGAAGTTTTAATTGCCTTGTTTTCCCATGACTGTATTGTCATGAATATGAAAATTCTATAGAATAGGATATAGATAAATATTTGAAAGAATTATATTATTGAATTAAATATAATATTTAAAAATTAAATTCAATTTTATTACCATTATTGAATGATTTACATAGAAAGTGAATTACATTTTTTTGCGGAGGAGATTAGTTATTCATATGCATGAATGATGATAACTTTTATAAATTATTGAAAGGGCATGTAAGTGGATTGAATATTAATTACCCAAATCAATAACATGACATAATTTACATATATACATATATATATTATTTCTATCATTGCAACCATCCATGTAAAGTGCTAATGAAGAACGAATTACCCTCCTACACGAAGATGGTAAGTCATAACTATGGTTCTACGTCCTTCAAACATGTTAATAATATTGTAAAATGTATATAAATAGTATAAAAATTTAGAAAAAATATATATTTATATTAAAAAAATATTATATTATTCCACTATAACATTTTAAAACCTTTTATTAGTGATAATTAATTATTTTCATTATTTTGGGTGTCAATATCCTTGTTTTCCCAAGTTTTTTGTCTTGAATGTTCCAATTATCATTTATATGATATAGATAAATCATACCCATAAATATATAAATGTTATAAATTGAATATCTAATAATATAATATATTTTATAACCATTATTTATTTTTGAACATAGAAAATGAATCACATCGCTTCAAAGATATGGAAAGGTGTATGCATGCGTGAAATATGATACCATTTTTAAATGTTCAAAAGGGTAAAGAATTTGATGGAATAATAATTTGATAGAATAAAATACATTCATAATAATCATAGATATAAATTATTCTTATCATTATAACTATCCATGTAAATTTATGATGAAAACTATTTAGGCTTTTATGAGGAGATGACAAGTCATACACACGCACCCATAATACATTCATATTTAATTTTTTTTGAAATAAATTGTAATATGGATGTATTATTAATGGAGTAACATCTCATTATATTTATGAAACAAAATTTATTAATTTAGTATATAATTACAACATTTATTGTAATTATCAGAAGAAATAAATTTCAAAGAGTTAAAGAAGAAAATTAATTTCTCTTCATGAATACAACTTTGGATATCCTCTTAGGGATACAAAGGATGGATTTTTGGGAATACCTGGACCTCCCAAAACAAGATAAATATTTTGGTAAAATAAATGGGTAGGGTTAGGTTGATATATAATATTTGGATAATTTATGAAGGAATTGGGGTATTTATACTTTGGGAAGGGTGGTTTCAAGTTATTAAATAATGATTATATTATATTTAATGATTTTACTTTTGAGTGGAAAACATTTGATAGAATTTTGATGATAAATATATTTTATATACTATTATGGTTCCCTAAAATATTCAAACACCAAAATAATTTTATTTTTTATATATTATAGGATTTGACCTTCTAATTGTAACCCCTACATTATTTCACTTATACGATAGAAAAACACTTTTTTCCATTAAAATAATTTTTATGAAGAAAAAAAGAAAATGAATATAAAAAATAATTTTGACCCCATGATTGAAAATATATCTTATATTTATAAAAACTCTAAACAAATGTTTTTTGGAATTAAATTTTAAATTGAACCAGAAAACATATAATGAAAAATAGTTTTTTGGGAAAATATGTTATTAAGCCCAAAAAAGTACATATACCAAAATAATATATATGTATTGATTAAATTTAAGGAATATATTATACATTAATATAATTTACATAATTTAAAATGAAATTAATTTCAAATAATACAATGAAATTTTAATATAATGAAAATTATTGTCTTATAAAAATAGATATTTTTCACTAATCACTGAAAAATGAATATTTTCATTAATTTCTAAAAAATTCAGACGAAGATAATTTTTACATGAAGAATCCAAAAATTAAATAATGTTTTAAAATTAAATTCAATACAATTTCTAGAAATTAATTATAATATACACTTATAAATGCTTGAAATATAGTTTTTGAAGAAAATATAGTTTTGATGAATAAATTTATGTCACTAAATATAAATTTCTTATTAAAAAATAATTAATTAATAAATAAAAACTATGTAGAAAATTTATATATTTCAAAATGTGTTTAATATTATTCATATACACTAATTTAACCATTATGTTATAACTATCGTGTAAAAATAATATTTTATTAAAATGTCATAGTTCGTGAATTTTTTTGGTGATTTTTTTAAATGATATAAAACATTGATTTTATTTGAAAAATAAATCAGTGGTACATTCTCTCTACCATCATTAAATCATATTCTCGCAATTTGAAATTTCACATTGAATATCAAAGGTAGATATTTGAAATTATTCATTGGAAACCCACATCGTAAAAAGGGTTAATAAAACATTATATTTTTATTAAGGTAATTAAAATGTAAAGGTTAGCACCAAACTAGAATCTGTAATAAAATAATTTTTTTAAATTGAAACTATTTTTTAAAATATTAATTTTTTTGATGAATAGCGAAAAATAAAATTTTTTATTAAACAATGATTTTATATTTAAATAAAATGAATTTTATGATTTTAAATTTAACACAATTTAAATTAAGTACTCCTTAGAAATATATAATATAACTATGTGAACTTAAACACAATTTATAACATATTTTTAAATAAGTACATATTTGGGAATAAAAATAAATAGTTCTGAAGAATTTTTTTCTATTGCACTTTTCCAGATTAATTTTATGATTGATTATTAAACATATTTGTTCTGAATTGTTAAAAATAGATTATATATTTTTATCGAACAGGTGAGAATTAAATAATAATGAAATTTTATTTTTTATTCTAGAAAATGTTTATCATGGTAAAAAAGATATCTCAAAAAATATAAAAAATAATATAACGTGATAAAGATAAAAGGTAAAAGAATAAAATATTGAAATAATAAAAAATTAAATGGGTGGTTCATGTTTTTAAAAACCATTAAAAGTATTTAAAACATTAATTATGATCAAAAGTACTTTAAATTAATTCCACCCAATAGTGGTTATCCTTAAATACAAGACATAAATTATTTAATCACATAAAACAACCCCTTCTAAAGTATAAATACTTCCATTATATCCTCTCTTATAAAAAACATATAGATCATAAAAATCATACCCATTTGTCTTCCCATCATAGTTACCATTGTTATGATGGTTTTGGTATTCTAAAAAGTCCAACCATTTTGTATCTAATAGAAGATCCAAAGGATGGCTCTATAAGAGAAGGTAATCCTCAAAACTAAGTCATACAATTTTATCTATCCTTCAACTTCATCGTAATGTGTTGTTTCAATAATAAATAAAAAACAATAGTATAAAATATATATTTATACTAAATTATAATAATGATATATCTTTATTAAAATTTTTATCCATCATATGAATATTGAAATCACCGTGTTTACATTCGTACAACATACCATCTCCACGTAACAAGGTATTTTTTTTATCACCACATTAATTAGATGGATAAAAAGATTGAAATAATGGATATATATGGTAACTATGAGAAAATATTGACTCTATAAATTTATTATACTATATTATTCCTTACATTATCAATCGTTTAGATATGTTATCATCGCTCATTCATAAGTAAGTCATACTATCTCTATGAAGCGAGGAAAATCATTAATATGTTAAGAAATAAATAATGGTTGTAAACCATTATTTAATTTTTAAATATAAAATTTATAAAAATTTTATTATTATTTTTATTATTTATTTCTACCCAATGTAATATAACCTAGATTTTAATGATAAAATAATCTTGAGAAAATAAGTCAATTAAAACCAAAAATAGTTAATATAATTAAATATTACTAATGAACTGGTGCTTAGATGATATAAAATTATAATATAAGATTTTATAAATATAAAATAGTTTTTTATAAATTAATATCATGTTTAAACCATTTATATTGTTTGGTTTAACAAAATTTATGAACATAAAAACCAAAGTAAATTATTTCATATCTCAGTTTCTATTTTATGGGTTAATCTTATAATTAATTGATTATGTCATTCAAAGATTATGTGTGAAATGATTTTTTATTATATTATATAGTATTTACAATTTTTTATGTGGATTTATATTGGATACACATAATTTATTCATTTGATTGTTTTTCCCTTCAATCATATTAATTTTGAAATGGTTTCTAATCTCACTTTGAATTGCATGAGAAATACACCATATTAACCACATATTTATTTTATGTGGATTATATACATCCCATTTTTATTTGTCTATAATTAATTAAAATATATTTATTGTATTTAATGTTTCAATTTAATTTATTTCATAAAATGGTAAAATGATGCTATTGAATACAAAGTGGTAACGATTTATTTTAAAATCTCATCATAATTATATATTATTTTTATATATGTATCCATTGGGGAATATTTATATTATGTATCCATGTTTTCCAAAGGTTTTCTAATTTTTTTATATCCTCCTAAAAATTTGATAATAATTTTAACACATGTTTGATATTTTATAAAATTGTTTTAAAAGAATATTTATGAAATTTTTTAATGAGGTTATTTATGAATGTTCCCACAAAAAATACCTAAGGACTGTTTTTTATCTTATATATAATAAGTATATCTTCATGAATTTATTATTCCATAATGTCATGAATTTGACATTATAAAATTATAAGGTTTTTTAGATATTTTTTTTCTTTTATCTGGTATTTTTTATGTTTAAGTCTCTAATTGGGAATATTTCTACTCCTTGTCCATGTTTTATAAATATGTTTCCAAAAAGGTTATTAATATTATCTTACAACTGTTAAAGAAAATATTTATTATATTTTTTAAAAAAAAAATACTCATTGGAAAATTTTTGTCATATTTAAATGTGTTTTTTATGAATTTTTTGAAAATCCTATAGGAGGAATGATTTTTTCACCATAAACAACATGTGTGTATTTTCCCACCAACTTATCTCAATAATGAAATGAATATTCTTCAACACGATTACAATGTTTTATTTAAAAAATATATATTAATATTAAAAAGAGTTATTAAAACATGTTTTCATAATAGAATGTATTTTTAACTTAGGAATAATTTCAAGTGATCATTCGAAATCATATTCTGTCTAAGATAACATTATTTTATGTTAATTTTGATTTATTAGTCATACGATCCATAGATACCATCATCAATAATTATATATTAGAATATTTTTATTATTTAATTATGTTTATGAAACTTGTTACTTTTTAATTGGTTATGCTATGATTAAATTCTAATAAACCCCATTTATTTTCATACGCCCTCATATGATGAATGATTTTTGTATTTTTGGAAAAAATATTTATAGTTATCATTATTTGATGGGTGAGAAATATATCTCACTCTAATGATTCTTCTGGTAACGCATTATATTTCATGGGATAATTGTGATAAATATGTTGATAGTTTTTAATCTCTATGGGGAACTATTGTGTCCCAATCCATTTTGGAAAATAGGTGTGTCCTGGTCCAATATGATGATGGTATTAGTAGTTAACAAAAAAAATTAAATGGTTTTATATATTTATGAAATTTTCATATTTTCATAACATGATATTATAGATCATGACAGTTTTCCACCATTTTGGGTTTTATTTAATCATCTTAAAAGATACCATACTTCATTTAGGGAATACATCTCTCTGGATATTCCTGTCAGAATATGTATTATTAAATTCATGAAGTTTCAAGGGTTACCATATTAAATTACATACTAATAGTGTATGAGGGTCACTCTTAGGTTTTTATGATGTTAATAGTATGATATTGATATAGAGATGATTTTTAGAACTATATATAAGCAATCATGGAGATTGAAATTTTGAGAGAAGAGGTTAAACTCTAGAGGTTATAAAAAATCGTATTCTATATATTTTCAATGATGGTTAATATTAACGCCTCTTTCATGTTATGTTTTATTAACACAATACATTTCAATTGATAATTTAGTTGGAAACATATAAAAAATTATATGGAAATATGTGTAGAACTCCAATATACTATAAAAATTTTATAGAATGAAATTATTTGGGGCCAGAGTATAATGAAGGGATGTAAAATAATGTTATATCAATTTACCGACATGTTAGTAAAACAAAAATTTAGAATAAATAATGAATTTATAATCATCAACATGGTCTAGATTTTTATTTTGGTGATAAGTTCATTATTATAATGTCTATAAAAAATGAAGGGAAAACTAGAAACTATGAATATCGGTCCATTCGAAATACTTGATCATATTGAGATTGATTCTTTTCTTTTGGATATTTCATTGATTCTCACTCAACTTTTTAATTTGTTGTATATATCTCTTATGAGCATTTATATACATAATACCTCACTTGAACTAAACTTAGATTATTTTGCTTAGGAAAAATATAATTATTATGTAGATTAACATGTTGATATTTTTGATCATAGTAATAAATTTATATGAATCATGAAAAATCCAATGGGTATATATTTTTGGTAAAACCACCATTTTTAGAAAGCTTTATAGGATCCTAGTTATGTGATTATGTAGATTTATCCTCAAATATTTGTATATGATAGACTAATTTCTCTAGAGAAAATAATTTTATTGGGATTGGAATGTAACACCCAAAGATGTTATGGTAAATCCCTTTTAAAATAAATTTTATCTATTTCAATGCTTATGTTGAAAATAACAATGATCTAAAATAGGATAAAAAATATATTTTTTTAACAAAAATAATATAAAATAGTCATTGAATTTATGGGTGTGAGGAATATTAACAATAATTTGAAAAATATTTTAATTTCATTTAAGAACAACATTATTTAATTGTAAGAAATAATTCCATTATTTTTAGTAAAATTATTTTATTCTTCAAATATATGTTTTCTTCAGTAATATATATATATATATTTACATTATAGAATATATTTAATTTTTTTATACTTTTAGTGAATTTATTTGATAAAATGAACAAAAATTTTGATATCATTATAGTACAACTATCTTATGGTGAATTATTTTTAATTTTCAGAATATATTGATTTTCAAATGAATGATGAAATATAATAGTGGTGATGAGGGCATGAAATTGAGGTGGTGTCATTGGAGAGATTCAGGAAGGGAATTTGTGTAATACAATGGTGGGCCAATGGGACTTGTAATGGGATTAATTCCCACTGATCATTCAGGCAAAATAAATATATAATGTAATAATGAAGATAGTTGGGTGGGTTATCCCATAGGGGGTTATTCCCAGCCTTATCAATGTATTTATTTGTGGTGTGTTTGTGTGTCTGTGTGAATGTAATTCTACCCCAAATTTCCTAATATAACAAATTTGATACTTGAATTTAGTACATAATCATTTTGAATATAAAAATGTGTTTATTTCTAAAAAACTATGTTTTGTTTGATGTTTCTAGTTTAATATAAAACATAATAATAAAAAATTGTGATTTTAATTTTTTTTAATTCGATTCAATATTTAATAATCACGAGGTTTTAAATATTTAATAATTTTTTTTTATTTTTAGATACAAAAAATTTGTGTGGGAGAAAAATATTTATCACATTATAGGTAAAATAATGTAGCGGGTTATAGATAAAATATATATGAATAAAATAACTAATAAAAATATAATTTAATGGAATATTACTTATTTTCATATCCCTTCATATAATATTAAATATTTATTACCAAAAAATATTTTATATAATTAATGACATAGAAAATTGGAAATCATTAAATACAAAATAATCAATATATAATCACTTATAAAAAGCCCTCCTCAATTATAAATGCATGCATTCCCTCTTCACATATCCAACCCATATAGATTGACCAAAAACATCCAATTTATCTAAAAAATATCTCACCGTATTTATATATGTCAAGGTATTACAAAATAATTCAATCTTAGTTTCCCTGTGAGGAGATCCAAAGGATGATTATATAAGAGAAGTTAATCATCTTTATTAACTCTTTAAATTTTATTACTTCTTCAAATTACTCTTAATGTGTTTTACCAGTTATAATATAATAAATATAATATAAAAAATATAGTAAGTTTATTTATTGTTTATTGGACAACCATTTCTCATCCATTTTCCATTCTATGAAAATTGAAAACATTTCCTGTGCATACGTATGGGTTGTCATCCTCACAAAGTGGTATAATTATTTTTTCAACACCACTTCACATTGATGGTTATAAAAAAAATAATTGATATATATTATAATTAAAAGATTATATTTATTATATAATATTAATATACCATAAACGCATTTATCCTATCAACCATTTATAAATGATATCAATGCTAGTGCATCGATTCTGTTTACCATCTCCATGAAGCGATGTTATTAATTTTCAATTTTCACCATTCATGAATGGTTATAAAAATGTATTTAATAATTTAGTAATATATTTATCATATTTATAACTTCCTATATATTAATAATTTATATCTTATGCAAGATAACAAAGAAATTCAAGATAATAAATTCATTTAAAATTAATACAATTAATATCCACAATAGTAAAATTAATATAATATTACAAATGAACTGGTGGGGAGATGTCTTAAAAGAATCATATAAAAATCTATAAATATAAATTGGTTTATGATATACATTTATTAATATTTTAAAACTATTATACATGATTTTTTAACAAATTTGAAGGAAGAAAAACCTAGGTTATGGGATTTTAAAACTCAATTTCCAATCAATTTGTTATACTTATACATCATTGATGATATCACACTATGATTATCTATGAAATGAATTTATGTTACATTATTTTTTATTTATAATATTTTTTATTTATCGTGGATAAACCTAAATAATTATTTTCATTAATGATCACTTCAATGATTTGATCATGGTTAAGGACTACATCTCAATTTTACCTTCATTGAGGCATATTCAGATTTTATTCACCTATATTATTTTATGATTTGTATAAATCATCCCTTTTACATGTTATATCTTGAATTTATATTTTATCATGATATTCAATGTTTTGATAAATATTTCTCATTTTTTGGGGAATATGATTCTACTTATTACATAGTGGTAAGGGATAATTTCCTAATCTCATCATTATTGTATATTATTTATGATTAACTCTATATTGGGGGATCTATTTAAAATTTATCTTTTTGAAATCAGTCTATTTAATTCTCCACATGTGATTCATGAAAATTCTTTTTTATTATTAATATTGTAACACTCTTTTGGTACTCTAATTGTTTTATTTTTTAAAGAAAATCTATTTTCATTTCCCTTTTTGATAAATAATAGTTTTCATTAAAATCATTGTTTTTGAAAAATATTTTCAAAAAATTAAATGTTATTTAAAATTTAATTGACACATTTTATATTTATACAAAAAAAATTAGTGCTATCATTATTTTTTTTAAATATTGGTTGAATTTTACAAAAAAAATATGACATGAATCATTATTTTATGGGGTATGACATGAACATAATTTTCCACCATAATTACAACAAACTATTTTAAAATGTATTTCAGAGGTCTTTAAAAATTAAATTATTTCCAAATATATTTTGGACATATTATATTACAAAGTTATTTGAAAACACAAATTCTATGATCCTCAAGTTGATTTATGGTTTTTTATGGTATTTATATTACTCAAAGAAATAAAAAATTTAATGTATTTATAATAAATATGGGAGAAGTTATATTTATTGAAATAATTAAATGATAAAAAATTGTTTTTATAATTATAATGAATGTCCTATGATAAACATTTTATATAATAGATGAAGGTGCTGCTATTTATAAATTCTATAAATGATTTTTATAGTTATATATTTATCTAGAATGATTAGTGTTTCTCATTTTATGATTTATGGTTATATTTAATGGATGTTACCCAAAGAATATTTATGATTAATGAGTGAAATAGAAAATTTATTTATTTCATTCCATAGAAAATAAAAATTATGGGAGTCAAAATTATGAATATTATAAAATTCTCTGGATATGAATCATGCTTGATTTGAAAACGATCAAAGGAAGGAACATAGCACTATTATATCTTTTAATAGAAATCAACCACCTTATGTTATATTGTATTATGATCCATAGTTGATAATTCATGGATCCAAACCAATGAAAAAATATTTTCCATTCTTCATTTCTTTGGATAATAAATTTTTTTCATAGGTGTTTAATGTCTAGATGGAAAAGGAGATCTTTGTTGGAATCTTACGTAGAATGCAAGGAAAGTAGAAGAGAATTAATCCATGTAGTGGTATGAGTATATTAGGATCTTATTTAGTAATTACATTCCTAATATTCTAAATACCACAATTTATAAGTAATTTATAAATATAAATTAAAAGAATATTGAATCAATTTGTACATATGAGGAAAATATTTTCAGTCTTCCAGGGTAAGCCTGTAGTTTAATAATTATCCCTAAATGTACAAACTATTAATTAATTGGTGGCCTAAAACCATGAATTTTAAAAAAATTAGCTATAAGATACTTTATTATCTGTGGATAAATTTTTCAATGTAAACTCACAAGAAAAAATGATATTGTATATTCTTACGGTTCCCATGGGTTTGATAAGAAAATAAAGGATGAGTCTGATGAAAATTGAATAAATCACCTGGTGAAAAAAAATTATAGTTATATAGATGTTATAAATTTGGTAGGGAATATGAATGTAATCTCACAAATGGAATTGAGATGTGATTTAACTATATAAAGGTGATTTATAAAACTTGTGAAATTCAAAATGTAATTAATGGGTATCTTATTGAAATGGAGGAGGATATGACCCCAAATAATGAAGCTCCCACACTCTAACATTTCACATTTAAAGAGTTAGGGTTAATGAGAATCGATGACACAATATAAGGACTAATGTGGATGATAATCCATGACAACATATTAATACAACTGATAATGGTAATACTTATACAATAAGGACATATTTTGTACATCATGATAAATAGGGAACCCTTATTCTCACCTACATAGTAAAAAGTTTCATGATCAAATATCATATTATTCATCCATTTGATAAGTTTATAGTGAATATATATTTTCACAATGACTATATAATAATGAAATAAAATTTCATAATTTATCTATAAAAGGATGAACCTAAATATTAACTGAAATAGTTTTCTATAAGAGATTTTATAAGGAATAAATTGTGAATTACCATTTGTAAATGTACATGAATCCATGTAATATTAACATAAGAGTTTCAGATACTATCATGGTTTTATGTTTTTACAACTCTTTTAGGTTTTTACATGATTTGGTTTTGTCAATATTAAGAGACATTTATTGAAATAAAGATATTTTTCTTTGTAAATGTGATGAATATATTTAAAGATGAATTCCTTTACACTTCGTGAAGATATTATTAATAATATTTGGAACTGCTATGGTTTGTATTATTTTTTATATTGAGTTAATTATGGGATGTATTTAATCACCTTATGAAGTCTGCACACGTCATTTGATTAATATTTATTTATATGTCTTCATTAAAAATATATATTATGTATGTGTTAATGTTGTATGGATTGCCATATTCAATTGTAACTTATTGGTAAAACAGTTTTACATCAATGTTTTGAGGATGTCCCTAGCTATATCATGATATAATGGTGAGTATCGTCACTATATATCATCCTTAGGAAGATGGTATGTTTGGGAGAGTAGTTAAAAATCTACAAGATAAACTAATATATTATAATATGGATGTAAAATGTTATTATTACCATCAGATCATTCTAGAAATGTTTTTTGTAATAATATATTTCACTATAGAATTCAGATTGCTTTTTATGAAACCCTTAATGGATGAAGTGTAGAACTCTAATGAACTGGAATGAAGTTGTAGAAGTGAACATTTTCAGACATGATTTGGTAGGTGATATGGATGAAAATCATATAACCCTTCAAAAACATATAAAAGATGATCATAGTTTACAAAAATGTTATGCTCCTTTTTTAAACGATCTTTATTTTAAAGTACTTGACAAGTTATTTCTATGAATATCCTCCTATGACAGAGTGATGATATTTGGAAAGAAAGGAAATATGATCCCTAGTTATATTAATACATTCAAAATTCTTGATCATATTTGGATGGTAGTTTATCATTTTTTCTTCCACTCAATCTATTTCAAATTTCAGATGTGTTTCGTGTATCTCTCGTAAAGTAATAAAAACCGGATCCTTCACATGTTCTAAACTAAAATGCCATATTAATAGACAAATATATTTCTTATGAAGAAAAACTTGTAGAGATTATGGATCATATTGATGGAGTTATATAAAACAAGGCAACTCAACTTGTTAACGTTTTGTGGAAAATTCACCAATATGAGGAGGCAAAGTTGGAACCCAATGATGTGATGACACCGAGGTATCATCATCTATCAATATTTTAGTGATGAATTTTTATGTAAACGGTAGTATTTATCATGGTATAATGTAACATAATAAGTGTTTATTGAATTCCTTATTTTTATGTAAATTTTATCTCTTCGATTGCATACATTGGATATAACTCTAATCTTACGTGAATTCGAAATTTTATTATTTAAGTCCAATCGTTCTAAACTGGCTATAAAATTGGACAGTGAATAATATTATGTATAATATTAAAAATATTAATTTCATGATAAATACAAATTTATTTATCATTAATAAATAAAAAACTAATTTTTAATAATTTTATGTTATTCTTTATAGTTGTGTTTTTATCAAAAAGGAATTTAATTTCCTTTTTATTTTCAAAAAAATATAACAAATTGTTAAAAAATCAATAAAAATTACTTTTTAAGATAAAAATAATTTTTGAAATCATCATATAAAAGCATTAATAGGATGAGTTTTTTTGAATATTATAAAATAGTTTATTTTTCAATGAGTAATAATAAATACTGGTTTTTTCAAAATATTTATTTTATTTACAACATAAAATTGTATTTTTGATTAGTTTAAAATTTTTATTAGTTATATTATTATAAATTAATAAATTTATATTTTTTGAAATAGTTATTAAGCCTGAATTATATGTAGAAACATTAGAATTAGAGTTTTCTAAAAAACTATTTTTCGATTCAGTTTTCCAAATTATTTTTAAATTTACTTTTGAAACAACTAGGATATGTACATGGAAATATCATTAAAAATAAATATTAATGTATATTGTAACTATAAATGAAATTTTAGAGTCATGTTAGTTTATAATTACTGATAATTAGGGATATTATTACAAATTAAATGAATACATTATAATTTGACACATATACTTAATATACATTTTCTCTCAAAGGACACTCTTTTAAAATAAAACATAGGATCTATTTATGAAAAATATTTACAATTATCTCATTGATGTAACCATTCCCTCTATTTACCCATTAATACAAGGATTTTTTAAATATGCAATGAGGAAAAAAAAGTAATTAATAAAAATAATAATGAAAATTATTAATCAAGTGAAAATGTGAAAATCGATTAAATTTTTCTCTTAAAAACAAAATAAAAGGTATTGAAAAGGCACAACAATTTCATGGAATATATTTAAAATACCACTCTTACATTCATCCTCACAAATGGAATAACCATACAATTAGCTTCCATCATTTGAGTACCCAAAGCATTGGAATGAAATAATGGGGCTCACCCTTGTATAGTATATATATGGACCACCCATTTTTTAGGAGCTATAATGGGATGATACATTTATATAAGTTATATCGGGCAGAACTATGATCTATAATGTGGCACAACCAATATATGAATAATCTATAATTATTAATAAATTAATAAATCCCATGATAAATATTTTAAACCCATGAGATTAATACTTTTAAAAATATAAATAAAATTTTCTTTTAAAACCACATTTAAAAAAAATACTTCCTATTTTATAATAAAAATATCAGTACCTAAAAACACAATATATTAAAAAAAATTATTTTCATCTAATAAAACAAATAATTTTATAATGTAATCATTAATTAAATAATATTCAAATTGGTAAAAAATTTATTGTGGCCATTCACATTACGAATAAAACATACCTTTTTTGGTTTTTCATAACATTCACTATAATAAACATTAAATATCCAATATAAATCCACTTATATAAATTAAAAAATGAAATATAATTCCCTTTATAATCATTTTATATTAATATTAACTAAAATCCAAAATAATATCAATAATATTAACATGAAAAAAATGATTTCATAATTATATATTAAACATTCAAGTGCCCCATAACACTTTGAACATTTAAATAATATGCCACATTGAAGAATATAATTTTAAAAAACATTAAAAAATTAGAATTAAAAATTTTATGATATGATAAGTCAATGGGGGATGTATATAAACTACAAAAAAGTGGTTTGTGTTACATCACGATATTCCTCAATGAAATGATATTGAGAAGAAGTCCATTATTTTGAGTCTGATTCATCATATATTTTATTGATCTTCATAAATATAAAATTATGTAAATTATTATATTCATTTAGAAGACTCATTTTTATTAATCATTTTATATCACATATTACCATTTTATAATATTACTTAATTATTTATGTTCACATTATAGTTTTTTATGATATTCGGAACATGAGTCAAAAATTACATTAGTATGATGTAAATAGTTAAAGTAGTCAATAGTTGATTAGCTACAGAATTATATTCATGAAATAATAATAACACTAATACTTAAATTATAAATATTAATCAATCCCTTACACATGTATATGAAAAATGAACTATGTTACAATCATGGAGATGGTAAGCAGTACACATGCATGAATAACATTTTCATTTTTCAACGATAATTATGGAAATACGTTCTATATTATTTTAGATTTTAGGAATGATCATAATATCATTAAAATAATATTAAAAATTTAAATATACTTATATATATAATTCATGTGATTTTTTAATGAAAAATGAATCAGATCGCTTTGTGGAGGTGATAGTTCAAATATGCATACCAACATCGTTATCATTAATATGTTCATGGAACGTTAAAAAAATAAAAGTTATTTTATACAATACTAATGATAAATTTATCATTAAAATCATATATAAATATTAATTTCATCATTATAAACAGTCTTGAGAGAAAGTTATGGAATGAAAATATACGAGTTCATGAGTTGGTATTCTATTGTACACATAAATGATTTATTATTTGCTTATTTATTGAAGATATAGATTGTATTAGGTGTTCATATTAAAAGAATGAAATATAATAATATTTAGTATTCTGGATTTATTATTTCATTAAATTTACTAATATTTTAGGAAAGTGGAAGATGAAATAAAATTGAAACGATTAATTACAAATGATACCTCTACTTTAGATGATATCCTTTTATTTACACCATGACACCTCTATGGATGGTGTTATTCCTACAAAAAGGATAAAATAATGTGGGTATGAATTGTATAATGGTACTTATTTTTATATTTTCCAAATAAAATAGGTTTTTCATTGTGGATAAAAGAGAATAATGGGATACCTTTTTTATGAAATGGGAGGGACACTCTTAAAAATTTTCAATATATTAAATTAACATAAATTATTTTTCTTTTCAAAATCTTTCAAATTTTATTCATTTATAATCTATGATATTAACTTTTATAAATAAAATAATATAATTAAAATTATACATGTTTTTACTATTTTTAATTCTTATCATTTTGTTTTAATTATTATTTATCATTTATAATTCTGATAGTGATATCATCTACATTACATTTTGAGAATTAATATAGTTACAATTTAATGGTAAAATACCAATAAATGGGTCCATGATGAAATTTTGATACATTTAAAAAGCATTTCTATGAATATTTTATTTTAAATAATTTTATATCATTAAATAAAACATCATTTATTTTATAATATCATTAATGTCAATTTTGAAACTATCCAATACATGATTTTTTTCAAAATAACATTATAGAAAAAAATATTAGAAAACAATATTTTAAATAATACATACCATGAAAACTTATTTTATGATATTAATTGTCTCAAATTTTATTTATTTTGATATTTTTAATATATTGTATTTGATATTTCATTTAATTAAACATGTTCTACTTCATCATTATGGAAGCACTTTATTGAATTAATTCATCACAAAAACATCAAAACAAAATAATATTATGAAAATAAATATTTTATATTTCAAAATAATATTTATAGTTGAACATATTTCTTATATAATCTCGTATTAAATATATATTAAATTTTAAAGATAAGAGTGTGGAAAAATTGGGTTTTCTTAATTTAATACAGTAAATGTATTAAAGTCGACCAAATGGGTCAAAATAAACATAAAATAGGCCCAATGATTCTTTTTTTATAAAAAATCATTAAATAACATAAGAATGGTTTTATGGTAGTATGATAATATTTATAATATAATTATTACTTATAATTGCTCGATTTATTTGTAACCATTATAATAAAACATATTAAAAAAGTTACTATTAATAATAAATAAACATAATAGAGACGTATATACTATATTGGGACTATTTTTTTCATATTATGAAATCCATTTTCATATATTGAAATCTCATCAATAGAATTTTTTTTTAATTTTTATCATGTTGGCGAATCATGAAAATGGGGTTTCAAGGTAAAAATATTCAAAAAATAAATGCCTTTTAATGTAAAAAATCAACATGAAATTGATTCTAATGACCAAAATGTGAATAAATTATAAAAACATGATTTAATTATAGTTTAAAATAATCCAAATATATAATTTATCACTATAAAAAATTTAATGAAAATACTATTTTCAATTAAAATGTATTATTTTTTTATCTCTTCATCAAAACATAAAACATATGATGAAAATATAAAAAAATTATCCAAAGTAATTTTTTTATATTTTGCATTAAAATAAAAAGAATTTATTTTCCAATTGAATTTTTAAATGTATAAAAAACAATATTTAAAACAAGTTTTCAATCAAAAGATGAAAAATGTTATTTTTAATTACCTTTTTTATGTCTATAATTATATTTCTTATTATATCATTTTTAGAGAAAAATTAAGAATAAATTTAAAAATAATATTCATTTTATAATATATCTATATATTATTAATATATTCCAATAAGATTAATCTATTTGTTCAATTGTATAAAAGACACTTGTTTAGAAATAAATATTTTTTCAGAAAAACATTTCCTTTTATTATAAAACAGGGTTTTATTTAACTTTATATGTTATTTTTTAACAAAATAATTTATGATATATTCATGTGTAAACCATATAGACATAATATTGTTAATATTTGACATTCCCGCCATTATAACGATTGAGTTCTAATGTAATTTATTTTTTATTTGAGCTTGATGTGGTGAATCATGTACAATATTGAACATATTATTTCCTTTGTAAAAACCATGAATGTTACATTCTATCCCTAGTTGAGTTAATAAGTTTCCGTATGAATTTTTTTCCCTTACTTTTTCAAAATTTCAAACATATTTTCTTAATGAAAATTCTTTATCACTATGAAACATTTTCTTAATGAAAATTTTTATTCTCTATGTTTTTTTTATATTACCTATGATTTCCAATGTTTTACCTAATGTTCCTATAAATATACCTAAAAATATTTTCCATATATCAAAAAATATGATCTTTATCAGACTATTAACCTTACAGTTCAATAAAATCCGATATCCTTTGAGTTCATAATTAGATTTTGGTATAATTTTGAATCAGATATCTCTATAATTCTAAATCATATTTCTCTTGAATTGAGAATACGATTTTTCTGGATTTCAAAGTCTTATTTTCCTAGAATTAAGAATCCACTTTCTATTGAATGTAGAATCTATCTCCATCAGAAATAAGACTCTGATTCTCTTAGAAACCAATATAGGGTTCTCTTAAAAATAATACTTTGATTCAATGGGAAATTAGACTCATATTCTCTCTGAAATTAGACTTCGATTCTCTTATTAATCAGAATCAATTTATCTCAAAAATCAGACTCTGATCCACTCAGAAATCAGACTATTATTCTCATAGAAATAGAACCTAGATTTTCATATAGACTAGTATCTGATTTTCTCAAAAATATAGAATCTGGTAATCATTTCTCTTATAATTTTATTATCAATATTTGTAGCTTCTAAATTACACTATCTTATCAATCATATTAAATTATCTTTTTAATGTTATAACATATCGTTAATAAAAATTTCATTTTATCAGATCCAACACATTTTAAGGTTTCCCATAATTCTTTAAATAATATTATGTCACATAATTTTTTACAATTTAAACATTTATTGATTTCCATGTCTCTAGGTCCCTTCAAAATTTGAAGGAAATATTAGCATTGGAGGAGGAATTTGACAACTAAAATCTAGGAATATTAATAACCAGAAATTTTTATTCATTTAAAAAAAATTATACAATGTTTGTGTGGAACTCTTAGATGTGCAGATACTCTCTGAGAGATCTTCTTCACCTACCTTGTTTGAATGATATGAACAACATGTTCATCTATGAACAAAAAATTAACATGCCTTGAAAGAATTCAATTATTACTATTCACAATCAAGGAATTCTAGAGATATGAACACAGAATATCCAATTATCATCTTAATCGTGGTCTTCCAGGTATATGAAGATAGATGTGAAAATTATCTACTTAATTGAGGGCTTACAAGGATGAAAAAATATATATATCGAACTACATATCGAGGTCTAACCCAAGTGTGGGTAAGATAGTGTTTGTTTAATGTATAAATCTAGGAACCTTTATCCAAGGTTATTGGATACCCTTCTCTTCAGTTTGAAATATTTCTTTATTACCAGTTACAAATTTTGTTAAATTCACATGCATTTTGTTACAAATATAATTTTCAACTTTCTTACACTATCTTAATATTGTACAAACACAAATTTTGATTCTATATGCTTTAATGTAGAATCATTCGTTATGTAAATATCATTATGTTTATTTAACATATCCATTTTATTGGATTCTAAGAATTTTATTTTCTTTATTATGTACTAAAGCGGGCTTGTGGATTCACCATGTTTATCTTTGTTAAAAATATATTTTTTTAGATAAAAATATATGTTATAAAACCCATAATTCACCCATATTTTAATTGAGAAATCTACATATTCATTTTGATCTTAAATCCCCCTTTTAAATTTCATCATCTCAATTTTAAATTTTTGTAGAGTAACTATTGTTTAAATTTTGAAAATACCTTTATTGATATCTTAAATTTGAATAAGGGTTAAAAATATCTACATTAAAATAAATAAACTGACGTATGAATGTCATCTGAGGTAACCTATACAAGGATTCCTATATTGGAAAACATGGAAATTTAAGAGGAAAAAAACTATAAAAATCTCAGGGAGATTGATATTGAACATGTTCATGAGAATGTTAATAATCACAAAACCTTAAATGTGTGATGGGTTAGAAGATCATTGAATTATTTGAAAGAAAAGTAAACAGATAATGTTTTTTTTAAGATCCTTTTCATAGTGTTAAATAAATATTTTATAATATGATTAAGGAAAATGAGAAAATTTAATTTCCTGATAAGTATAGTTTCATCCATTGATCAATTTCCTCAAAAACAATCATCTCTTTATACAAGTGAAGAGTATTCTATATGATATTTCCGCACCTGAAGCACTATAATATCATCTAGTGAATTAAATAATCCAAAAAATATTCAAAAAATATTCATTTTAACATTATAAATTAACAAATAACAATTTTTTGTATAACATAATATAATTATAGAAAAATAATTGATAATTATTTTGTGAGAAAATATTTTTAATCACTAAAAATATATAGTAACTCCCAAATTTCAACATATATCATTCAATAAATAACAATTCTCAAAGATCCTCAAAAAATTTATATAATAATATTTATATCCAAAACTAAACCATATTTGATAAAATAGTTATTAAAAAATATAGTTAATCAACATAGAAATCCATAACATAATTACATAAAGGGGGGTTCTAAGAAAATAAACTTATGATAATCCATACAATTTTAAACTCATGATGATATCATAAAACCTTATGAATAAATCATAATATATAATGTTATCTAAACCATACTCTGATAAAAACTGATTGGACCGACGATAAACAATACTAATTATAGTGTTTTTCAACTAGAACTCACATTTAAGGATCTTTTCAGTTTTGAGTTTTAGAAAAATAGAAAACAGACAAACAAAATAAAACCATACATTACATGATGAATATTTTTCTGATATCAATTCACCCCAAAGGAAACACTTTTAATATAAAACATGGGTTCTCTTTAAGAACAATATTCAAAATTATCCCTTTGATCTCATCGTTTTCATTATTTCTCATTAAATCCTATTATTTTTTTTAAAAATGTGGGATGAGCACAAAAATATCAAAATGGTATATGATTATAGAAACCAATTAATTTAGTGAAACAATTAAAACCAATCAATTTTTTTTAAATAGATCATTAGAATGCATAAAAATTGAATAGGTGCATTGGGACATCATTACCATATCACTCTATCATTAACACTTGATGATATTAAAAAAATGAAAACAATATTAAACATAAGAGTAAAACAATTTCATATATAAAAATAGAACATTCATTTACACACCCATTTTTTACACAAAATAACCCTTTTCATTGAAAATATATTTTCAATAAATAATAAAAAAATAGAATGAAATAGTTTCATTTAATTGAACACATAATCTTTCAAATGAAGCTAGAAATTTAATATGATTCATGGTGGCATAAAATTCCTTTTCACGGTGTATATTAAGAATGTAACATTTCTTTTGTCATTTGTCAAAAAATTATATATAAAACGTGTAAAAGATTCATTTTGAATATCAGTGAATTAAATTGAAAATATAAATAAAATTTAATTTATAATACTTTTATATCAACATAAATAAATATCTATAATAATATCCAAAATATTAACTTGGATAAAAATACCTGATAATTAAATACATAAACATTTACAGTTTCAAATACCAATTTGAATATTTAAATAATAATAACCATGATAGAATAAAATTTAACAAAGAACCAAATAAATTCATAATAAACAAATTAATGATATGATAGGTCAAGTGTGGCTATATATACACCTCATAAAATAATTTCAGTACATAACATCATAATATGCTTAAATGAAAGGATATTGAGACAGAATTCATTACCCATAGTTTGATTATTCATGAATGTTATTTATCATCCTGAAAAATAACATTATGTACATTGATTACATTATATATAATTTTTTTAATTTTATTTTTATTCTTATATCACATATTACCTTGTTATAAAAATTACTTAATTATTTAAGATTACATTAGATTTTTTGACGACATTCAGTATGAATGTAAAAAATTTCTTTGGTATGATATCAATTGTCAAATTAGATATTATTCAATAATCTCCAATATAATATATATAACATAGTAATAGTTTTATACATAAATTATACCTTTAAATCCATCCATTACACATGGATATGAAAAATGAACTACGTTGAAATCATGGAGATGGTAAGCCATACGTTTAGATTTGTAACATTTTCATTTTTCAATTAGAATTATGAAAAGAAGTTATGTATTATTTCAAATTTAAAAAATTATACTCATATAATTTATATAATATAACAATTTTATTTATACATATATTTATCTTCTATTATATGTTGTGATTAAAATCGAATCGCATCGTTTCATAGAGGTGATAATTCTGGCGTAAACACAAATGAAATTATCATTTTTATGTGCATGGAATGTTAAGAAATTAAAATTATATTTGATAATTTAATAATGATGAATAATATATTAATATCTAAAATAAAAATAAATTTCATCATTATAACAAGTCTTGAGAGACAGTGATGGAAAAGAATTATATTTGTTCATGAGGTGGTATTCCTCTAAACACAAGAACAATTAATTATCATCCCATTTGGTGGAAGTGGAGATTAATATAGTTGATGATGTTAAATTAATAAAATATTATTATGTTATGAGACACTGGTTTTATTATTTCATCTATTTTGAAGTATGTTTTTAGTAGTCATAGTAAGAAATAAAATATAAACACTTAATTAAAAATGATACCTCTGATTCAACTGATCTCTTTTGAATAAAACAATAACATCTTCTAGTAGGGTGTTATTCATAAATATCAACTCTAAAATTAGGGTAAGTAATATTGAATATATTTAATAACATAGTTTTTAAAATAATAGGTTTTTAGGAGTGAAGAAAAGATAATAATGAGTTCTATTTTGTAAGAGAAAGAAGGGGCACTCGTGGAATTTTTCATAATATTAAACTAATATAAATTAAAATTCTATTAAAAAGGTATCCAAAGTGAGTTATTTAAATTATATTATCATAATGGTTCTATATAAAATCATCCAAATTAGAATTATACATTTTTTTACTATTTTTAACCATCTTCATTTTGTTTTAACCCTTATTTAACATGTTTTATTCTTACCGTGATATAATGTAACTTACACATTGATGTTTAGTATAATTATAATAAAATTTGAAAAGATCCCTAATGATACATTGTGAAATTTTTAATCTTATCTAAATACATTTTCGAAAATTTATTGTTTTATTAATTTTATGTAATTTAATAAAATATCAAATATTTAAAAAAACTTTAATGTCATTTATTATACTATTCAATAATTAACATTCTAAAAATATCATAAAAACATAATATATAATATAAATTACATTTAACATATCACTAACATGTCATTGTAATCCATACAACTATTTCATGACATTAATTATCTCAAATTATAATTATTTTAATATTTGTAATATCATTTATTTGATATTTCGTTTAAATATCAAATTATTGTATTATTGTTGAAAACGTTGTTGATTCAATTATTTCTTCCCCAAAAACTTATAATAAATATATTTTTTAGATTTCAAAATATTATTTGTCGTAAAAAAATATCCCCTATATAACCCAGATTAAATTTTTTACTTTTAGAAAACAAGGGTATAAAATAATTTGAATTCCATTGAATTTAACAATATAATTGGATTTAAGTCATCAAATTAGATAAAATATCTAATTAAATAAGAACAATTTCTATTTTAATAAATAATAACTCTGTATTTAAAATTATAACATATTTTTGTTTAACTTTATTATATTTATAATATTTTTCTTACATTTACTTACCAAATTTACCTGTAACTATGTTAATAAAAAACATTAATAAACTGACTAGTAATAATTTCCAAAAATAAATGTGAAATATTTAATAAATTTTCACCTTCCTATTATATATATTTAATCAATTTTTCAACATTAATATAAAGGCTTAAATTAATATAAAATCAATCACAATTACAGTGCGAGAAAATGATTTATTAAAGTAATAATTATCAAAATATTCAATTGTTTTTATATCCAAATTCAATGTGAAATTGAATGAAATTACATTAATATAATTAAATAATAAAAATAAGAAATAATTATACTTTAAAACCATACAAATATATAATTCAACACTATAAATAAATACTATGAAAAAAAATTCAATTAAAATGCAGTATTTATTCAATATTTATCAAAACATGAATCTTGACAGGAAAAAATAAAAATAATCAACAAATGTAAAATTTCATATTATTTTTTGAAAGAAGTTTTTTTCCAATATAATTATTAAATTTGATAAAAACTTGATTTAAATTATATGCACCATCAATAAGAAGGAAAACATTCTTTTTAGAAAAATGAATCTTTTAAGCATAAAATCTGATTTGTTCTTATATCAATTATAAAAAAACAAATTAATTTCAAACATTATGTTGAATATAATTTAATATATATTTATATTTCATAAATGTATTCCAAATATATTTATTTATTTATTAATTTGTTTTAACAAAACATGTCCACATTTAAATAGTTTTCTCAGAAAAAAATTTCCATTTTTAAAAAAATGGTATTATTTTCTTTTATAATTATTTTATCACTAATTAATTAACTATATATATGTGTGTAAACGATATATTCCTAATTTATGTAATCCTATAAATTCCTTAACTTTTTTTCACGTCTCCCTCTATCCAATGATTCCCTTCTCGAGTAGTTAATGTAGGGAAGGAGATAATGACCCATGAGTCCTGCCTCCATTAGGCCCCATCATGGCGATCAATACCAAGTGCATAAAAATCTCACAAAATGGGTGGAAATACCCTTTTTTATAGTAACAACTATTGGGTTATATGATGAATCAAACTAAATAAAACTATAAGTCATATATATAAAAAGAATCTAAAATCTATCCAATATTCATGTTTAATGTAAGACTTCTATAAATAAAACATAACTCCAATGTAAGTACCAAAAAAAGTACTACGAAGTGAAACAGAAACTATCCCAATGTATGGGCTAGTAATTTCCATCATATTCTCCACAGTTCTCCTGTAAACCTTAAATCAATTATATAATTTTGGGTGATTGTATAAGTATACATAGTAGGAAAATCAGAAATCTATTATGAACATGTGGAGAAGAATACTAATTCCCCTTGAAAAAAATAACAATATAAACCAACTGCACCTAAAAAGGTATATTATCCATTCCCACCTCACCATGGAACGCTCACAATGTAACATAATTCTTGTAATGTAATATAGTAATTACATCAATGATAGGGTACCATACACCATTTTCCTACTAATTATCTTCTCTCAGACCCTAACGGAAAACATCATGGTGCAACCACCTCTTCTAAAAGTACCACATCATAAAAATACCATACACACCAGGGCCTCCGAAATAGTCTCTCAACCTGGGAAAATGGTGCTCATCACATCTCCCCCACACACCCATATGCCTCACAACCATTCCCATAAATCAAAAATATGTTTGAAAAACCATGTGACATACTGAAAATACAATGGAAATCATAGTGTACCTCATCCTAAAGACAATTTGGAAACCAAAAATCGCCTGCATGGACTTTGGCCACACAAATAACAACTTACATAATGAATTTTTGAATATCACGGTTAGAAGAGGTATCTGGGAAGAGACGTTTTCCAGCCATCCATCCTCCCACAAGGATGTTTAAGAATGATACCCTCCCCCATGAAAATGGGGGAGTTTGGTATATAGTGCTCCACTAGGATGGAGTGATTGTATAAATCACAATGAAGCCCAACTATATATATATATATATGAAACACACAGTCATCCAAACCAATGGGTCTCAATCAAACAACGAACCCATAAAACTATATTTAGTACTACCCTTAAAATTTTCACCAACACACAATATCTTTTAGAAGAAAAAATGACTGATGAAAAAATGTGGTTTCAATATTATTATATGATAATACCCATTCATTTTATTATATTTTTATATATTCATTTTATCTAACAAACCATCCCAAAAATTTAATAATCTATTATGAAATTAATTTATTCATCCCATTATATGTTGGGAAACTAACAGGTATAAAATAAGAAACCATTTGTAAAGACCTGCAAATTTCAAGGAAATTTTTTTCTTAATTTTCTTTGGAATTTTACAAGAGCGCAGCTTCAGACGGCACCTGATTCCGAGGCCCGGTGTGCCCGGAATCAATTTCCGAAGTTTGGCTCGGGTACGTTCAGTGAACGGACGAGCGGGTTTTTCTATCTTTTGAACCGGTGCCCGGAATCAAATTCTGAGGGCACCGATGAAATCGCAGCGCCGGTATTTGCTTAGAAACGCCTCTTCCGGAGTTGCGTTTGCTCAGACGTGGTTTTTAAATTTTGCGGCTTTAAGTCAGAAATAAAATAAAGTTTGTGCGACAACTTTATTTTATTTCACTTAAGCTGCTTGGAAGCCACTTGAAGCCACTTAAAGGCGGCTTGAACTGATTTGAACTGGATAGGATGCTATCCAGAAATATCCTACCCCCTTGGTAGGATATTTGTGAGGCAGGGCCCGCACGAGCCCCGCCGTTTCTTTCGCTAAGTAACGCACCCGCGAAAACCCGTCAAAGAAACTGAAAAGTCAACCGACGCGTTTTCTTTAATTCTTAACAGACCATTTAATTGGGCGGTTTATTTCGTGAATTAAATGGGCTGTTTTATTCGTTTAATTAATTCAACGAATTAAATGGGTCGTTACTTACGCGTTTTACGTTTGTTGGCAAAATAATAAAATAGACAAACTTGTCTATTTTGGAGGATTGCTATTCCTCTGAGCCTCCACCCTCCCCGCGAAGAACGCGAAGAACGCGAAGAACGCGAAGAACGCGAAGAACGCGAAGAACGCGAAGAACGCCGGCGACCGGAATTCGACGACGCACACCGAGATCTGCGACGTCGACGAGCCTTACCCGCGACGTTCTTCGGCGACGCCCCTTCCTCCGCAGTCGATCTTCGTTCGGCAACTAAGGTGAGAAACGAATCGTTTGAATTCTCCCTTTTTAATTTCATGGCAATGGATTTAATTAATTAAATCCGTTTGTTCTTGATCCGGAGATTGGCGACGCGACGCCGGATTCCGTGACGACGCGCCGATCCCCTTCTTCCGCGACGACCTCTCGTCCGACGACGACGACAAGGTAAGGGTGATTTGGAATATTTTATTTCTTTTCCCGTGTTTATTCTTTTCAAATAAAGAACCCGATCAGAACAATTTTAATTTATTTAAAATTGTTGATTTGGTTAATTCTTTTCCTCCCGATGATTTTATGACTAACGCGGAGGGTGCGGGTCTAACGAACAAGACCCGGCAACCCTCCGCCGATCTTCCTTTTTGTGCGGATTTGGCGGGCGACGGCAAAAGCACGACGCAAGGGCCAATTGTTGATTCCGCAGTGAAGGACGCGTCCCGGGAGGAATCATGGCGCAGACGGGAGGCAAAACGGGCCACCGGAGCAACTCCGGCGGCCCGCGGAAGGAGGCGGCGGCGCCGGCAGCCGGAGGCGGCGGCGCCCCGGCGCGCCGCCGGACAGGCCGCCGCGGCTGAGCCGCGGCGGCGGCCAGCGGACCCGCGGGCCGCGGGTCCGGTCCTCCCGGTCGGGACGCGGCAATGCGCCGCGTCCGCTGACCACCCGCGCGGCCCGCACGCGGGCCGCGGCTCCCTCGACCGCGGGCTGCGCCCGCGGCCTTCCACCCGCGCGGCTGGCCAAGCCGCGCCGGCCGAGCCGGCCGGTCCGGTCGGCCGGGCCGCGCCCAGGCCGGACCGGACCCGGCCTAGCTGGGCCGGGCCGGGTCGGGCCGACCCGGCTCGGGCCGACCCGGTTCGGCCGACCCCAGGGGGGGGGGGTTCGGGCCGGGTCGCCCCGGGCCCAGAACCCCCGTTTCGGGCCCTCTTCGGTCTTTTGCCCATATCTTGGGCCTGGGACCTCCGATTGACGAACCGTCAGCGGCTACGCGATCCTTGGATCGTGACGGTCGTTTCGGTATATTATACTCAAGGTTTCGGAAGACTTTGGGTTCGGTCGGGTTGGTTCGTACACGAAACCAACCGGGCCCTCGGAGCAGAAACGCTCATAACTTGAGCTACGGACGTCCGAACGACGTACCGTCAGCTGTGGTAGTTTCCTCTAAGTGAGACGGAACTTTTGGCATACTCCGCCCGAGGATCGGATACAGGCGGAGTACGGTCGGGTTGGTTTTGCCCTAAAAACCAACCGGGCCCCTGGGACGAAAATGCCAAAAACTCTCAGACCGGGCGTCCGATTGACGCGCCGTCTGTTGCGTTGAGATCCTGTTGTCGATACAGAACTTTTGGATACATCAACTTCGGACTACGTGTCAGTTGATGTATCAGCCTCTCGGCTCGTGGAGCGGACCCTCCTAAACGAGCTCGCTTTGTGCGGGAACCCTAGCGCTGGCTGTGACTTCAACGACAGAGCAGAGATCCTCCGTGGACTGCGACGACGGCAGAGCAGAGATCCTCCGTGGACTGCGACGACGGCAGAGCAGAGATCCTTTGTGGACTGCGGCGACGACTGTGCAGAGATCCTCAGTGGACTGCGTCGACTACTGCACTCAGCGATCCCATGTGGATCAGTGCCTACAGGTTCTGTGTGAGCCCGATCCTATGTGGGTCCTTACTACCGGTTCTGTGTGAGCCACTGCCTACAGGTTCTGTGTGAGCCCGATCCTGTGTGGGTCTTCTGCGGGGGTTAGTACCTATCGATCCTTCGTGGGTCCGACGACTTAGACGGATCAGTGATCGTCTTGACGTCATCTGAAAAAGTATACCTGGTTGAGCTGAATCTTATGTTACTCTCCTTTGTGGATTGTGTTGAACTATCCTTTGTGGATTTACTGTTTACTCTCCTTGTGGACTTGAGTCTTGCTTTCCTTTGTGGATTGAGTTGTTCTCGAGCTCGTGAGCAGAGCTAGAAATGGGGACTTAGGTATATGTATGGGCATATACCTAAGTCGAGTCAGATGTTACTTCGTGATTGCATCTTTCTTTTGTGCTATATCCTTTGTGGATTTCGGGAGACCTTCGGGGGTCTCGGGGTCCTTACTGAGTAGCTTGTACTCACCCCTGCACGGGCTATGCCCGCACCTTGTTGTGTTGGTTGCAGACGACGGACAGCGCTGATCACGGTTGGGGCGTGGAGCAGGACGGTACCTGGAGGTGGACCACTGGGCGGGACGTGCTCGGAGCGGACTTGGGACCCGAGGAGCCTGGAGGCTATCTGTACCCACCCTTCAGGTGGGATTGCCAGTGGACGACACGAGGCCGCCGTCTTTTCTTCGGTTGCTGTACTTTACTTTTCAGTTGTACTTTACAGTTGGGCTTGTATTTCCGGCCCCTTTACTTTTCTGCACTTTACTTTCCGCTTGCTGACTCTGTGTGGTTGTTACATATAAAGACAATGCCTTCCCTGTTTACTGGGATTTTACGCCTTGGTGCTAGTCGCCAGCCCCTGGCCTATGGAAGGCGGGCTTGGGGTAGTCACGGCACGGGCCCCGAGGACGGGTCGTGACAAATTGGTATCAGAGGTGGTCGGTTCTACCGCAGACTCTGATCGTCCTTTCTTTCTATGTGAAGCAATAGTGTTTAGTGTATTGAGTGTGGTTATCAGTTCAGGGAGCCCAGTGTTGGTGCGGTGGCCGACGTATCCGTACACCAGGACCCTGACTCCTGATTTCCGACTTAATGCATGAAAACATTGATTGCGTGTGTGTTTCAAGTTTTTCTTTGTGATTACTTGTGTCAGCTCACCGGGTATACTGATCTGCTTTATGAAAGTCTCAAGTTTTCCTTGTGATTACTTGTGCCAGCTCACCAGGTATACTGTTCTGACTGTGGTGCTCTTGTTCTCCTTTTCAGGATGGCCCCGCGACGACTGCCAGCTAGGGTTCCGAGTGTAGGGCGCGACGACAGCCCACCGAGCGACGAGGCCTCGGTGCAGGGCCCTTTGCCAGCTGTGGCACCGGCGGTAGCTTTACCCGCCGAGCCACCGATGCCACCAGTACCAGACGCTGACGATGCACGTCGCCTCAGGGCACTGCATGAGTTTCAGAGCCAGCGACCGCCCAGGTTTCGCGGTGAGGCGGACCCCCAGGCCGCCGAGGACTGGCTAGAGGCGGTGGTACGGATCTTTCGGCTAGTGAGGACACCAGCGGATCTCATGGTGATTCTCGCAGCGAGCCTCCTGCAGGCGGCGGCAGGACGATGGTGGAGCCTGATGCTCC
This sequence comes from Viscum album, assembly GCA_963277665.1. Classification (NCBI taxonomy): domain Eukaryota; kingdom Viridiplantae; phylum Streptophyta; class Magnoliopsida; order Santalales; family Viscaceae; genus Viscum; species Viscum album. The sequence goes on along the minus strand of OY728164.1, from coordinate 1,139,861,548 downwards.
AGGTTCACGATGAGGCATCCCTGCTCTGGACGGACTTCGAGAGCCTCTTCCGCTCTGAGTTCGTCCCGGCCACCCTCCGAGCGGTGCGCATCCAGGAGCTTCTCCAGCTGCGCCAGGGCAGCATGACGGTCGCTCAGTACGCGGCGAGGTTCACGGACCTATCTCGCTACTCGACCGACATGGTACGGGACCCCTTCTTTCGGGCCCGGACCTTCGAGCAGGGCTTGCGACAGGAGATTCGGGCGTCGCTGATCTCCCTCAGCATTCCGACCCAGGCGGGAGTGCTGGAGCGAGCCCTCCTGATCGAGAGCTTCCTGGCAGAGCCTTCTTCAGCGGCGAGACCTAGCGCAGGGCGGAAGGTAGCTGAGTCTTCGGCAGCAGGTAGCCGATGGATGACTCTCGGATCCAGGCAGACCAGACCCCCACGCAGACGGCCTCAGGACACCGGCTCAGCAGTGCGGGGCACACAGCGGAGTGCCAGCCTTTCGAGAGGCAGGTTGTGCTACTCTTGCGGCGGGCAGGGTCACATGGCTCGTGACTGCCCGACTCGCCGATCAGAGGAGCAGCAGACGGCGGAGGGGCCACCCAGGCAGAGGCAGAGGGTCGACCGTGGCGGTCCGCAGGGAGGAGGCGGACGAGGCAGAGGAGCTGGCCGAGCAGCAGGTGGTGGGCGACGCTTCCAGGCTCTACCCCCACCACCACCAGGAGGGCCACCTCGACCACAGGGAGCTGGCGGGCAGGGACAGGCCCAGCTCCAGGCAGTGGAGGCCTACGACCCCGACATGCCAGAGATGATTCGAGGTACGATCTGTGTCTATTCCACCCTTGCTGCAGTACTTATAGACACAGGAGCGAGTCACTCTTTCATAGCCTCTGCCCTTGTTCGGAGCTCGGAGATTCCGACTGAGCCGTTGGCTCGATCCTTACGGCTAGAGACTCCTACGGGAGCAGACTCGACGATTACGCACTGGTGCCGGCAGTGTGAGCTTACTCTAGGAGGCGAGAGCTTCGGCTGGGATCTCCTTGTAGCGGCGTCGAGGCCTTACGACGTCATCTTGGGCATGGATTGGCTATCCACGGTTCATGCCCAGATCGACTGTTTTAGGCGCAAGGTGCGATGTGTTCGCACCGACGGGAGCAGGTTTACCTTCACCGGCGAGAAGGGAACCTTTGCAGCACAGGATGGACTTCCGCGGAGGAGAGTGCAGCCCATATCTCATCAGTTGGCTAGCCTCATCCTAGGAGCAGTGGACGTGCGGAGTCCGGCTTTTCCTGCAGTGGTGGACCAGTACGTGGACGTCTTTCCCGACGACGTTCCAGGGCTACCTCCTCGTAGAGAGGTAGACTTTTACATCGACTTGTACCCCGGGACAGCCCCGATATCTACTCCAGCATATCGGATGGCCCCCGCTGAGCTTCGAGAGCTGCGGGTACAGTTGGAGGACTTGCAGAGCAAGGGGTTTATCCGACCCAGTGTTTCACCCTGGGCTTCCCCGATTTTGTTCGCCAAGAAGGCGGACGGGAGCTTGCGACTGTGTGTCGACTATCGTCGCCTGAACCAGGTGACAGTGAGGAACAAGTATCCGCTGCCACGGATTGATGACCTCTTCGATCAGCTCAAGGGAGCGCGGTGGTTCTCGAAGATAGACCTCCGGTCAGGCTATCATCAGCTCAGAGTTCGAGACGAGGACGTACAGAAGACGGCCTTCAGGTGTCGGTATGGCCATTATGAGTTCTTGGTTATGCCGTTCGGCGTAACCAATGCTCCAGCAGTGTTCATGAGCCTCATGAACAGGATCTTCCAGCCATACCTCGACCGATTTGTCGTTGTCTTCATTGACGACATTTTGGTATACTCGACGACTGAGGAGGAGCATGCCTACCACCTGCGAGTTGTGCTAGACATGCTCCGAGAGCACCAGCTTTATGGCAAGCTCTCAAAATGCCAGTTCTGGTTACGTGAGGTCCATTTCTTGGGACACGTCATCTCTGAGGCGGGAGTTGCAGTGGATCCCGCGAAGATCAAGGCAGTGCTAGCTTGGGAGCCACCCAAGAGCGTGACAGAGGTGCGGAGCTTCTTGGGCCTAGCCGGATACTATCGGAGATTCGTGCCAGACTTATCCAGAGTTGCGGCACCACTCTCAGCTTTGACAAAGAAGGGGAAACCCTTCGTGTGGTCAGACAGATGTTAGCAGAGCTTCCAGGAGCTGAGGCAGAGATTGACCAGCGCGCCTATCTTGAGGTTGCCTGAGGAGGGAGTTGGGTACGTAGTTTACTGCGATGCATCAGGGACTGGACTCGGGTGCGTCCTGATGCAGGAGCGGGCCGTGATCGCCTACGGATCACGTCAGTTGAGGCCGCATGAGCAGAACTACGCCACTCATGACCTGGAGTTAGCAGTAGTGGTCTTCGCCCTGAAGACGTGGCGGCACTATCTGATGGGCGAGCGCTTCACGGTCTTTTCTGACCACCAGAGTCTCAGGTATATCTTCTCTCGGAAGGACCTGAACCTGAGACAGCGGAGGTGGCTTGAGTTCCTCCAGGACTATGACTTTGAGATAGTCTATACTCCTGGGAAGGGGAACGTGGTAGCCGATGCCCTCAGCAGGAGGACGGGCATTCAGCTGCTTGAGGAGGCGACGGAGCAGCTAGCCTCCTTGCAGATATCCTTCGTGGATAGAGACGGAGCAGCCTTTCTTCAGTCTCTCACAGTCTCTCCTCCACTTCTACAGCGGGTCAGAGAGGCTCAGCGTGAGGACGCTGACTGTGAGACCCAGCGTGCACTGATATCCTCAGGTCAGGCGCCTGATGGTTTCTCCCTTGGAGCAGAGCACGACATCCTTTTCAGAGGGCGTACCTTCGTACCAGTTGCTTTACGAGAGGAGGTGCTGAGAGAGTTTCACACTTCTCCCTTGGCGGTACATCCCGGAGTGGCGAAAATGTACCAGGATCTCAGACGACAGCACTGGTGGCCGGGCATGAAGAAAGCTGTGGCAGAGTTCATTTCACGATGCCTCACCTGCCAGCAGGTGAAGGCAGAGAATCAGGTACTAGCAGGTTTGGTACAGCCCTTGGAGGTCCCGGAGTGGAAGTGGGATAACATATCTATGGACTTCGTGACTGGACTTCCACGTACTTCCAGAGGTCACGACTCCATTTGGGTGATCGTCGACCGACTCACCAAGTCGGCACACTTCTTACCCATCAGAGAGCAGGGCTCAGTGGAGAGCTTGGGACGTCTTTACGTCCAGGAGATCATACGGCTTCACGGTGTGCCATCATCTATCGTCTCCGATCGAGATGCTCGTTTCACTTCCCGGCTTTGGAAGGGGTTGCAGGAGGCGTTCGGGACGCGGCTCCATCTGAGCACAGCCTTCCACCCTCAGACGGATGGTCAGACGGAGAGGACCATACAGACACTTGAGGACATGCTCCGTGCATGTGTTCTCGACTTTGGTCGCAGCTGGGAGGACCACCTACCCTTGGTGGAGTTCGCGTACAACAACAGCTACCACTCCACCATCGGGATGGCACCATACGAGGCGTTGTACGTTAGACCCTGCAGATCACCGTTGTGCTGGACAGACCCTGGGGAGTCAGCACTCGTGGGACCAGAGATGGTCCGAGCCACGACAGAGAAGGTCCAGATCATTCAGGAGACTATGAGGACAGCTCAGAGCCGGCAGAAGTCATATGCTGACAGGAGGCGGAGGCCACTAGAGTTCGAGGATGGCGACCACGTCTTTTTGCGTGTCTCACCTCGACGTGGTTTACGGAGATTTGGCCGAGGCGGCAAGTTGTCTCCACGCTTCATCGGGCCTTTCCAGGTCCTCAGCAGGATAGGAGAGGTGGCTTATCGCCTGGCTCTACCACCTCAGTTGCACCGGGTGCACGACGTCTTTCACGTGTCTCAGCTGAGGAGATACGTGCACGACCCGACACACATCATCGACTTTGGGGAGCTGGACGTGGAAGATGGGGCGACTTTTGCGGAGGTCCTAGTGGAGATCGAGGATCGACAGGAGCGGGTCCTACGTGGGCGGTCGATTCCTCTTGTGCGCGTCAGATGGCAGCACGGGAACCTCCAGGAGAGCACTTGGGAGCGGGAGGCTCAGATGCGTGCTCAGTACCCCCATTTGTTCCCCTAGTTTTGATGTATCTTTACGGGGACGTAAAGCCCTGAGGTGGGAGTAATGTAAAGACCCGCAAATTTCAAGGAAATTTTTTTCTTAATTTTCTTTGGAATTTTACTAGAGCGCAGCTTCAGACGGCACCTGATTCCGAGGCCCGGTGTGCCCGGAATCAATTTCCGAAGTTTGGCTCGGGTACGTTCAGTGAACGGACGAGCGGGTTTTTCTATCTTTTGAACCGGTGCCCGGAATCAAATTCTGAGGGCACCGATGAAATCGCAGCGCCGGTATTTTCTTAGAAACGCCTCTTCCGGAGTTGCGTTTGCTCAGACGTGGTTTTTAAATTTTGCGGCTTTAAGTCAGAAATAAAATAAAGTTTGTGCGACAACTTTATTTTATTTCACTTAAGCTGCTTGGAAGCCACTTGAAGCCACTTAAAGGCGGCTTGAACTGAGTTGAACTGGATAGGATGCTATCCAGAAATATCCTACCCCCTTGGTAGGATATTTGTGAGGCAGGGCCCGCACGAGCCCCGCCGTTTCTTTCGCTAAGTAACGCACCCGCGAAAACCCGTCAAAGAAACTGAAAAGTCAACCGACGCGTTTTCTTTAATTCTTAACAGACCATTTAATTGGGCGGTTTATTTCGTGAATTAAATGGGCTGTTTTATTCGTTGAATTAATTCAACGAATTAAATGGGTCGTTACTTACGCGTTTTACGTTTGTTGGCAAAATAATAAAATAGACAAACTTGTCTATTTTGGAGGATTGCTATTCCTCTGAGCCTCCACCCTCCCCGCGAAGAACGCGAAGAACGCGAAGAACGCGAAGAACGCGAAGAACGCGAAGAACGCGAAGAACGCCGGCGACCGGAATTCGACGACGCACACCGAGATCTGCGACGTCGACGAGCCTTACCCGCGACGTTCTTCGGCGACGCCCCTTCCTCCGCAGTCGATCTTCGTTCGGCAACTAAGGTGAGAAACGAATCGTTTGAATTCTCCCTTTTTAATTTCATGGCAACGGATTTAATTAATTAAATCCGTTTGTTCTTGATCCGGAGATTGGCGACGCGACGCCGGATTCCGTGACGACGCGCCGATCCCCTTCTTCCGCGACGACCTCTCGTCCGACGACGACGACAAGGTAAGGGTGATTTGGAATATTTTATTTCTTTTCCCGTGTTTATTCTTTTCAAATAAAGAACCCGATCAGAACAATTTTAATTTATTTAAAATTGTTGATTTGGTTAATTCTTTTCCTCCCGATGATTTTATGACTAACGCGGAGGGTTCGGGTCTAACGAACAAGACCCGGCAACCCTCCGCCGATCTTCCTTTTTGTGCAGATTTGGCGGGCGACGGCAAAAGCACGACGCAAGGGCCAATTGTTGATTCCGCAATGAAGGACGCGTCCCGGGAGGAATCATGGCGTAGACGGGAGGCAAAACGGGCCACCGGAGCAACTCCGGCGGCCCGCGGAAGGAGGCGGCGGCGCCCCGGCGCGCCGCCGGACAGGCCGCCGCGGCTGAGCCGCGGCGGCGGCCAGCGGACCCGCGGTCCGCGGGTCCGGTCCACCCGGTCGGGACGCGGCAATGCGCCGCGTCCGCTGACCACCCGCGCGGCCCGCACGCGGGCCGCGGCTCCCTCGACCGCGGGCTGCGCCCGCGGCCTTCCACCCGCGCGGCTGGCCAAGCCGCGCCGGCCGGGCCGCGCCCAGGCCGGACCGGACCCGGCCTAGCTGGGCCGGGCCGGGTCGGGCCGACCCGGTTCGGCCGCCCCAGGGGGGGGTTCGGGCCGACCCGGTTCGGCCGCCCCAGGGGGGGGTTCGGGCCGGGTCGCCCCGGGCCCAGAACCCCCGTTTCGGGCCCTCTTCGGTCTTTTGCCCATATCTTGGGCCTGGGACCTCCGATTGACGAACCGTCAGCGGCTACGCGATCCTTGGATCGAGACGGTCGTTTCGGTATATTATACTGAAGGTTTCGGAAGACTTTGGGTTCGGTCGGGTTGGTTCGTACATGAAACCAACCGGGCCCTCGGAGCGGAAACGCTCATAACTTGAGCTACGGACGTCCGAACGACGTACCGTCAGCTGTGGTAGTTTCCTCTAAGTGAGATGGAACTTTTGGCATACTCCGCCCGAGGATCGGATACAGGCGGAGTACGGTCGGGTTGGTTTTGCCCTAAAAACCAACCGGGCCCCTGGGACGAAAATGCCAAAAACTCTCAGACCGGGCGTCCGATTGACGTGCCGTCTGTTGCGTTGAGATCCTGTTGTCGATACGGAACTTTTGGATACATCAACTTCGGACTACGTGTCAGTTGATGTATCAGCCTCTCGGCTCGTGGAGCGGACCCTCCTAAACGAGCTCGCTTTGTGCGGGAACCCTAGCGCTGGCTGTGACTTCAACGACAGAGCAGAGATCCTCCGTGGACTGCGACGACGGCAGAGCAGAGATCCTCCGTGGACTGCGACGACGGCAGAGCAGAGATCCTTCGTGGACTGCGGCGACGACTGTGCAGAGATCCTCAGTGGACTGCGTCGACTACTGCACTCAGCGATCCCATGTGGATCAGTGCCTACAGGTTCTGTGTGAGCCCGATCCTATGTGGGTCCTTACTACCGGTTCTGTGTGAGCCACTGCCTACAGGTTCTGTGTGAGCCCGATCCTGTGTGGGTCTTCTGCGGGGGTTAGTACCTATCGATCCTTCGTGGGTCCGACGACTTAGACGGATCAGTGATCGTCTTGACGTCATCTGAAAAAGTATACCTGGTTGAGCTGAATCTTATGTAACTCTCCTTTGTGGATTGTGTTGAACTATCCTTTGTGGATTTACTGTTTACTCTCCTTGTGGACTTGAGTCTTGCTTTCCTTTGTGGATTGAGTTGTTCTCGAGCTCGTGAGCAGAGCTAGAAATGGAGACTTAGGTATATGTATGGGCATATACCTAAGTCGAGACAGATGTTACTTCGTGATTGCATCTTTTTTTGTGTTATATCCTTTGTGGATTTCGGGAGACCTTCGGGGGTCTCGGGGTCCTTACTGAGTAGCTTGTACTCACCCCTGCACGGGCTATGCCCGCACCTTGTTGTGTTGGTTGCAGATGACGGACAGCGCTGATCACGGTTGGGGCGTGGAGCAGGACGGTACTTGGAGGTGGACCACTGGGCGGGACGTGCTCGGAGCGGACGTGGGACCCGAGGAGCCTGGAGGCTATCTGTACCCACCCTTCAGGTGGGATTGCCAGTGGACGACACGAGGCCGCCGTCTTTTCTTCGGTTGCTGTACTTTACTTTTCAGTTGTACTTTACAGTTGGGCTTGTATTTCCGGCCCCTTTACTTTTCTGCACTTTACTTTACGCTTGCTGACTCTGTGTGGTTGTTACTTATAAAGGCAATGCCTTCCCTGTTTACTGGGATTTTACGCCTTGGTGCTAGTCGCCAGCCCCTGGCCTATGGAAGGCGGGCTTGGGGTAGTCACGGCACGGGCCCCGAGGACGGGTCGTGACACCATTACCATATGAAAAAGTGCCATCAATCACACCACATGAAAAAACACAAATCCATACAACCTACTTTCCATTTTGTTTCACAATTTAATACCCATAACAACAACTTCAATCATAATTCCTCAATTTCATTCTAACCTATCCATCCTCTCAAAAAACAAACCCCTAATATACAACCAAACCCCACAAGACACATCATTCCAAAAAAACTGACAGCCCCACTATATTACTACACCACACTGATCACACTAGTGACATCTACCTTGAACAACCTAAACATGTATCTTTTCTTCTATACCTCAGATTCCATTACACCACACATACCACCCTATAAATATTTCTTCTCTCAACCCTTTCACCGCACAACCATTGAAGGCCCAATATAGAACAAGGCCACACATATCAGAAAACCACACCAACCAAGAAATGTGTATTCAAATTTAAAAAAGAATCATTCTCTGATTTCTCTTTAAAAGTATATGGGTTATCATGGAGAAAGATCAATCTTGAGGCATCCAATTATTTAGATAAATATACATGGTTAACCAATTTCATATTCACACAGTCAGTCACATAGGATCAACAATAAACATCCACAAGACATCGAAGGATTACAAATAATGGCCACAAATGGACGATATATTCATTAGGTATATACCCTATACATATCATAATATCAGTAAAATTTAAAACATAATCATGTGTCACATTTCCCTAGACTTTGAATATTGATATTAAGTAGATTAAATTATATTAATTTATTAATAATTAATCTATATTCATATGGGATCATTTATAAACCCACCCCACACTATGAAAAATAAAAGAGATGAATGAACCCTACTTGGAAGAACATATGATGGACAAATTATCCAAGTTACAAAATTGGAGTGCACGAGTAGATAAAGGAAACAATAGATAGATAAGATCTATAGGAGAAACATTTACATCTAGCTTCTCAGGGTAAAATGGTTATGGGTATGCTTAATAAAATGTGTAGATAGTAAACACTCAAGGGAGGACAAATATCAGCTTAAGAAAGGCCAGATTTTATATCTATAAAGAAAACAGTTTTGAAGGCCATTAATGCCAGATCATGATCATGACCCACTCCATTTTACTGTTAAAAGTATTTAGGAGTTATAAAATTAAATACATGCTTTATATGATTGGAAAAATATTTAAAATCATTTAATCATGGTTTTAAACTCATTTTATATCAAATAAGATGCCAAAGTGGGGAATCTGGAGAAACTATAGAAGACTAATATTTTAAAAAACCGTTAGAATTAAATCACCATTGGTTGTGTATCACAAACTAGTTACTGGTGAATATTAAACAACATGAGAAACTAATGGAGAGAAAGGGACTTGCGCTACTAACAGTGAGTCACTGATGTGAGATACCTATGGCGAGTCAAGGACGTTAGCTACCGATAGAAAGTTGTTGACGTGAGCTACCTTCAGAGACCTACAATTGTGACATTCCACCTATAGTCACTGATACGAGTCATGAATGCAACTCACAAATTAAACCTTCTGATTACACCTACTGATACCACCTATTAACTCCACCTACCGACATGAACTACAATTTTAAATTGTTATTTTTGGAAAATTTTTTAATTGTGTCAATATTGCCTACCAAAACACCTTAAATGCCATATTTTTATAAATTAAGGGACTTGTGATGTCCATGACATTACATGAGATACCTATCAAACTATTCTCTTCCTTGATAATCCAAAACAATCACATAAAGAAAAAAGGGGTCCAATCAACCACCAAACGAGATACGAGTCATGGTCCCTGCTATACTAGAAATAATGCAATGCCATAAAAGTTACATAATAATCCACCTTGTGTTTTTAAAATGTTTGAGTGGTACCTCAACATCCAAGAAAATATCCTCCTATATCTACTAACCCAATCGACCAAAATAAACACAAGACTAGCACAATATCGACACATTACTAAACACATGAATTCGATAATTCTTCCATCCATGTCAAAAAATTATCCACACTAGGCAACATTGAATCTCTTACACGGTTTATTTCTCATTTTAATAAATTAATCTCGATTAAAAATCAGGTCCTCGACATTCCACATATTAAGACTTCGTCACACATCATGGAATAAGAAAAATACTCCTCTCATAAAGAATAATGTTCAACAATCACATTACAAGGTAAATGACAATATGGAAAAACTTATTACAATTCCGGATACTAGGAACACATGTGCATCTCCCTTGCTTCATGTACTCACACTAAGGCCATCATGCCCCTACAACACATGAACCAACAGAATGGTATGTCTATGTAACACCTATATTTATGATCATATATCTCTACTAGCCTCACAATAAACATCCTGTCATATTAGATATCCATCTATCATCATTTGATGACATGTGAGTCATCATGAAGAAAAATGAGATGATAATAAACATGAAATATGTCATGGATCCTCTCCAACTACAGTTTCAATTCTAACTAGTATGCATCCTCTCCATCTCACCTCAACAACTCAAAGGTTCCAATGAACCTCATAGAAAATATTAAACAACTTCCAAACCACCTCTGCCCACTCCGAGGGGAAACCTTGGAGAAAACGTTGTCCCCAACCAGAATCACAAATGACCTCCCCCTTCTATCTACATATGAAATCTTCTGGTCCAGTGACACTTTCAACCTCACATAGAAAAGATAAAACTTCTCTGTCATTCACTGCACTCCTTAGGGACCATGTACATTTATCTCCCCAACTTTTAATTAGAATGAATTTGAATGAAATTATATTCCATAAAAGGATTCAAACGAATTCGTTCCAATGGAAGGGTGATTGCTATTATTATAACAGAACATTACCAAGGGACAGTGTCACACCAATATTATGACAAAGACCAATAATCATTGCAGTTTAATATTTTCTGATGCCTATATTGTCCCCTCTATCTACCCATATATCCTAAGGTGGAAGGGAGTGCTGAACTACAATTGTGTTTCAATCACATACAACAATCCCTTCAAGACTCGCGAGGTGTAACAACATCCCAATATTAAACAATAGATTTTGGAACTACATGCTCCCACAACCCCTCATCCACATTCCTCTTAGACACGTATTGCACTATATATGATTCGTTAATCTATCATATGTGATCTGATTTCATCATTCGATCCACCACTACCCATATTGAATCACATTATCCTTTAGTCTTGGGGAACCATGTGATGAAATCAATTGACATGTCATCCCACTTATACTCAGGGATATCAAGAAGCTATAAAAAACCACCATTAATGCATTTAGCATCCTTCACCTACAAGCACAATAAGCACTTCTCAACATACTCCAGCACTGTCTGTTTCATTATAGACCACAAAAAATGCATCCCACATCCGCGGTGTATCATGGAAACTCCTAGAACAAAAACTAAGGAGAGATGTGAAACTCATGAAGAACTCTCTCACACATCACCATTGGAAATAATATCATCCCACAAAATATCATCTGATCATGAAAATCCCTTGACCATCCATCTAGAACATCACAATGGTCAACATAATCACGCATCAGCTCTACCAGTGAGTCTCCAAATGACATACCTCTATCTACTGTATCAGAGTGGACTGCACCATAATCTAAAATATACATCATCTACCACAATAAATTATGACTTCTTTGTTCAAGGATTCCAACTACCTCATCACCATCCAATCATATGTAGAATCACAAACAACCTATTTCCTCAAATGACTACTCAAAGCCTAATATAAAACATTCCCTTTCCCTGAGGTGTATGTGATATCAAAATGACAATCTTGATGAATCTCTATCCACCTTCACAGTCAGATGTTCAGACCTCATAGGGAAAAGATATACCACATGATTTTATGATATGTTATTACCACAAAGCACTCCTCAATTAAATAATATCTCCACGGATTTACTGTGAAGTTGACCACCACAAGCTAAAGATCACGGGTGGTGTAGTGACATTTGTGGGGACGTAACTACCCAGACCCATAAGAGATAACTCCCAACTATTGCATCAACATATATTCTATGACTATATAGAAATCATAAAAAACCTGAACATCCACTCCCTCCACTGTAAACTAAGTCATAAGAGCACTGACAAACATCCCCTTCATATATTTGAACTTTTACTAACATTGCACACTCTGCACAAAATCATGGCCCCTCCTAGTCAAATACATCCAATGAGTTTAAAATAGGAGAAATATTGTAAAAATATCCAGTAATAGCCCTCCAGTCTGAGAAAAATGTGAACCTCCCCATCATTATTGTTTACATCCCACGTAACAACATTGTCTACCTTCGATGGGTCCACTACTACACCATAATGCAAAACCACATGTCCTTGGAAATTTACCTCTCTTGCCCATAACAGATACATGGACAACATCCCATAGAGATGGTGGAATTAATGAACCTCCATCATAGTTTTGAGCTGCATAGTGTGATCCTCCTCTGGCATCAAGTTGATCCGGATTTCATCAACGAATATGATGATGAATTGGTCCACGAACATATGTAAGATAGTGATCATGATCCCCCAAAGACTATTGTTGCATTTTTTATCACCGAACATCATAACCATGAACATGAATTTCACATACCTTCACATGAAATTACTCTTAAGGATATATCCTTCTTCACAATCAGTTTGTAACACCCAAACCACATATCAATCATTGAGAACCATCATTATTCGCTTATTTGGTTGAAAATATCATCTATACATGATGGAGGATAACTATTCCTGACAATTACATGATTCAACTATCAGTAGTATATGAACAACCTCATATCACCGTTGGCCATATTCTGAGACAAGACTGTAGAACCCCATGATGACACATTGGGATGGATACAGACCTTCATCATTATATCATCTATCTGAATCTTCAAATGTGGTTGCTTTGAAGGTTCCATATTATAATGATCCATCAAAATAGATGAATAAAAGGGATGCAAGTCCTTCCCGATCTCAACATCATGTTGAGGGGGTTAAATCACAACCTCATAGTGGAAAACATCAAATAGATTCACAATAATTTTGGGAACCATGGTCATCTTAGATGATTTTTATTATACTAACATCTCATCCAGCATTGAACGAAGGGGTTCTATACACTGACTATCTATATAATAAATCCGCTAACCAATGAAATTCACATGTTGGACATCCATGTATAAATAAAGAAATCTTCATTAGAAGTAGTAGATAGAAGCATGCATATAGTACAACTAGTCGATGCTGAGAAGGAAATCTTATGGTTTTATTATTATCTATAAAACATCCCCATGGGATGGATGTGGCCCCTTCATTAGTATCATTCCCATCAAAAATTAAAAAGGTTGTTCTAACTTATGACTAGAATTATCAATGCAAGGGGAACGAGAAGACTCTATATTTCGTTTCCTAGAGAATGGGATAGATTGGATGTACTAAAAGAGTGAGAATCTCCTAAATCAAATAATGTTCTAGAATGTGTATTGGAGGAACTAATCATACCTCAAATGACCATCGATCCCACTAAAAGAGATACATATACAACATGGAACTAAAAAAACCTTGCACTGATAAACCTTTTTTGATGACCTCTTCTTAAAACATTCTCAGGTTGTGTTTACTACGTAACACCCTATGGTCCTCACATATCATCTCTATCTATGCTCGCCAGAGAATTTGGCTATTTTCAATACTATTTGAACTGCCTTATCGGAAATTGATTTTGAGGTAGGCGTTGAACCTACCCACCTCTATAATACTGTGGTTGAGGGTCTTCCAGGCACTAAATATAATGATTTCCATGGACTACATAGTCAAAACACAGTGTCCCTAGGCCTTTAAGAGAGGTAAATGATTAAAAGATCGAAATATATGAAACTACAGTCACCTCCCCACCGATCAGATCCTCGAAGGCCCTTGTTCCTGAAAAAAAATGTTGATAACATATCTCGTTGATGAACTAGTTTGAATTCACTCTCATGATATAACTCATTGTGAGTGAATCCTCTCAACTAAATATACCTTATTCTAGACCTCCAAGTATGTCATCAAGGTAACGTGATTAACCACATATTAGAGAGAAAATGAAGTTCCTCCTATATGAGTCTCAAATGAGAATCCTCGTCTAGAAATATATCATTGAAAAAATGAATATATCCTTGTATTTTATACCGAAATACCACACATACATACTCCCCTTCTTGAGGGAGAGTAACTATTGCCTCTTCTTATCCTTCCTGGTAGATGAAAGGAATTACATGTGGAACCTCTTCTCAAATTTGACCCACAGAACACCAGCCTATTTATTTTCCCCTCGATAATGCATCCACCAATGACACATAGCTCCCCGCATCAGGATCACCGTTAAGGGAACACAATAATTCATTATATCCTGAATCAATATGAAGGTGATCAAAAGATCCTCAATCCAACTCTCTATCTATGTGTTCAAAACACATCCCTCCTATTTACCCAATGTCTACAACCAAAAATCACATAACTTTCTCATCCACTACTCACCCTCCACCACTAGGTCAAATCATCGTTGATCATTTACATTGGAATTCTGAGCCTCCACTTCATGTAATACAAGCTAATGATGGATGGGAGCCATTGATGAATGGTAAAAAAATGAATTTTAAAGGACAAGTAGTATGGAATTTAGTTTAAAGGTCATTTTACCTAATTTTTTATCCATTTCAAACACCCCAAATCATCCCAATTCATAAATTAGAACAAGTCATTAGGATTCATATACCTTTCCTAGTGTATCTACAATAAAACGGTGTATCATCACATGGTAATTTAGTAGGCTCAGAGTCCTTGAATTGGATCACAAGGCCCCCAAAAATCTCGTGTCCTAGGCGGTCTTCCCTCCCCTATGTAACAAACCAAGATCACCTAATATTGTTTCTCTAAAAACGCATGCAATCCTCATTATTCCTAACTCAAAACACCATCTTATCTTTAACCCATCACCCATAATACCATTCTTTTATGACCTCTTCCCTCCAAATAGTCTTTTCCTGAGCTAGTAATGAAGGAAGAGAAATAATGACCCCTTATCACACCTCTAGTAGTCCCCGGGGTATTGACCACCACCAATGGTATAAATATATCACAAAATGGAAGTCATTGCCCTCGTCTATAGTAACCATGATCTAAAGATAAGATGTATTGACCTCATGAAAACTCTAAGAAATATTTATTAATAAATTTAAATTCTATCCCATATACATGTTAAATGTAAATCTGCTATTAATATTATAAAACTCCAATGTACGTACCAATAAAACCAAGCTAAGCCAAAACACAAAAACATTCTCAATGTCTAAGATATTAATGCCTAGAACAGTATCTATAGACTCTTAGAAAACTAACATCATATTTATAATGTAGGGTGAGAATATAAGTTTAATCAATAGAAAAAACAGATGTCTGTTGTTCAGATGTGGAGAATTATACCAATTCTAGAATGAGAAAAACAACAGAAAAAACAACACATAACAAGGCATTCCTGAAATCCCCCAAACACCAAGCCATGATCACCATGGAATAGAATTCATGTAATGTAATATAGTAAGCACAACGTGATAGGGTACCCTAAAACACTTTTCCACTGATTATCTTCTATCACACCATAATGGAAAATTTCATTAAACTCCCACCTCTTCCAAAATAACCACATAAAAATTCTTTTGGACACAACATAAGAAAACAAAGAACATCACATCTCTCCCACACAGACCTGGTTATCACTCCAACATCTCTCCCATAGTTTCAAATTCCATGTACTATGTCACATCCTAAAAACACATAGGAAATCACAACTCATGTAATCCCAAAGATACATGGAAAAACCAAACTCACCTATCAACAACTGGGCCTGAGAAACCACTACCTTCCCAATGAATCTTGGGCTATCAAGTCCTGTAAGAGGGGTGAGGGAATAGTTGGTGGCCAACCATCCATCCTCCCACTAAGATGTTTTGGAAGGAAACCCTCAACAATGATAATGGTGGTGTTCATAACATAGTTTTAAACTATGGTCGGGTGTTTATATAAATCCATAGTAAGTTCAATTATATACATCTATACACAAAAAACTAATCCAAACCTATGGGTTCTCAATCAAACAACCAACCCACAAAATATCATTCGCTACTAGACCAAAAAATTACAACAGTAGTCAATATATTTTAGAAGAAAAAACGCCTAGTGAACTGATGTGGTTTCATTATTATTCTATGATTACAACCATTTATGTTTTCTTATTATATTATTTTCATTCCATTAGACAAAACTACCAAATAATATTTATAATCTATTATGAAATTCATTTATCCATCCCATTACCATGTGGAAAACTATAATAGAAAATAAAAGATGCATTTAACATAAGGAAAAGAGTTACTAAGCAATCCATGTGACAAACCACATATCCTAGCAACATAAATCACATTTACTATCCATTTAACACCCACAATAACAACTTCCATTATAAAGACACAGAATTTATGTGTATTGTTTTTTAATATATGGGTATTTTACGAGTTCTCTATTATTGATGGGTTGTGATTCTGAGGCTTGAACTGCCCAGAATAAATTTCAGAACTTTTTTTGGGTATGTTTAGTAAATGTATGAGCGTGTTTTTTTTTAAATTTTGATTGGGTGCTCGAAATTGAAATCTGAGGACACCATTGAAATAACTATGTCATTATTCGATTAAGGAGACTGTCACCTCTATGGCAGTTAGTTGAGGGTGAAAGTTAATTTTAATGTTATTTATTAAAGAATAAAATTAAATTAAATTGAGTAACATGTTATTTTTTTTAGAACACCCCATATAGATGTTTGGAGGTGGGGACCACCTGAAGTTAACCTCCCATATGAGGTTATGGTGGTGGGACCACATGAGACATGAAACTCTTTGAACTCCCTCTTAATGGGGAGATACCTCTTGATCTCCCCCACTTAATTATGCCAACTCTATCCTTTAATTAATTATGCATACCCCTCAATTATTTAATTAGACCAATTTGAAATTATGCCAACAACTTAATAGATAACATTGTGTATTATTTTGGATACCTATACATTTTGGTGGAATTGGGAGGAGGGAGATTTGGTAGAATCATGGATAAACACATCTTCTAATGAAGAGCTTATCCAATAAAGAATGCCAACGAGGAGCGTCTTCAACAACGAATGAACCAATGATCGAGGATACACTGATGTCACTGACATACGTCTATCCCCAACGACATCGTCTCCTTCCTTGCAGCCTCTATCAACAAATCTTCGAAGTAGGGGTTGTTATTTAATACATAAATTCCCTCGGTTAAATTCCCCTTGCATGGAAATCATGGCGAATACGGATCAACCAAAACGAGATGATCCATGATTCGAATTAAATTGTAGATTTTTTCATTCATGATTCCTGATTTTTTTGTGCCATTTACTACAATTCTAATGTGGTGGGTGCAGGGAAAAAACATTGCATGACCCCTCCTCTAATCTTCATTTTTGATGGATTAACCATGAAATTGATGGAGACCAGGGACTGAATTTGGCACCAGTTGAAAATAAGAACGGAAGCCGGCACCACATTCAACCATGACGAAAGAGAAAATAGAGGTCGGTCGGTCTAGCCAGCTGTTAATGAAGACACGGCGTGCGACCACACCGCACAACCATCCATGGAAGGCCGCCTCCCCGTAGCCCTACCGTGCCGCCTACGGCCTCACCGAGACACCCTGCAACCCTCCACGCTACCCATAGCACTCTGTGCTACTCATGGCCTCCCCCCCCGACAAGACCCCTCATGGCCTCTGTTGCCCCTCGGGCAGCTGCCCAAGCCGGGTTGCCCAGCACGGGTAGTGCATGACCCGGTAGGTTAGGCCAGGTCAGACAGAACTGGGTTGGCCCAATCCGGGTCAGGCCGGGTCGGACCAGATGCAGACCCACTTCAACCCATTTACATTGTTTTTCCCATAACATCGGCACCGGACTTCTGATTGATGAATCGCCTGTGGTGATGGAAACCTGGGATCGAGATAGTCTGTTTTTTAAACCCTAGTAGATATTTGGATAATGTTGGGAAATTGTTGGGTTGGATCGATCATGAATCCATCCGGGCCCTTGGGACTAAAAGGTTGATAACTTAAAGACTGGGCATCCGATTGACACAAATACTATTGCATTGACACCCCTATGATATGGTGGTCCCGTGGAATTATTTTTAATTGGTCTTTTTTGAATTTGTAGTTTTTGCCAGTGGCATGTGAAGAAGACCCTACTAGAGACAAGCAAGCATAGTGTGGGAACCCTATAGCTAGATGTGATTTGATGAATGAAGAGAGATATTGTGTGGGTCAGCACCTAGCTATCCATTGTGGGTTAGAACCTATAAATCTTGTCTGGGTCATCACATAACGATCCTATGGGGGTCAGTACCTTGCGATCCTATTTCGGTCAGCAGCAAGTGATCATGTGTTTGTCAGAACCTAGAAATATTTTGAGGGTCCGCACCTAGTGATCCTATGAGGGTCAGCACCAAGTGATCCAATGTGGGTTAGCATGTAGAGACCCTGTGTGAGTCAGCACTGATCGATTTTGTGTGTGTTATCACCGAGTGATCCTGTGTGGGTCTTTCTCTTAACAGAGTAAGATGACTCAGTAGTTACATCTAATCATCTCTACTATTGAACATAAGTAATACATGGTGTGAGCTAAGTATGTACCTGTGTTTTACTTTTCGTCATGTTAATACCTTGTTGCTATTCCTTAGTGTGGCATAGGTGTGTGGTACTTTCCATTGAGGTATTTATTCCTTTGTGGAACAGTTGAGCTTGGGACTTTGGATTTGGAATCTGTGTTTTGCTCATGATTGAGATGGGTATTCTTGATAACTTAGGTATATGTGTGGGCATATACATAAGAAGGGTTTTCAGTTGATTTAATGCTTTTTGGATTACCCTTTGTGTATTTTTTGAGACCTTGAGGGTCCCGTGCAACCTAATGAGTATCGTTATCATCACCCTTTCACGAGTTATGACTGCACCTTGTTGTTTTTGGTGTAGATGATGGGAAATGATGACTCAGAACATGAGTACCAATACTGGAGGTAGGTCGGAGGTAGAACATAGATGAGGAAAACCATAGAAATGACTTAACAATATCTGTACCTACCCTTTAGGTAAGATCCATGGTGGGTGTTCATAGGATATTTTCCAAATTATTTGTACTTCCAGTTCTTGTACATTCCAGTTGGTCTTGTATTTTGGCCCCTTCTACATATTGTACTCACTTTATTATATATTTTACTTTTTGATCGTATCATACAGTGTTCTTGGTTGTGTGTGTTTACAGGTCATAATGGAAATGCCTTCCTAGTTTTAGGGAATACGCCTTTCGGTGCTAGTCACCAGCCCTTGGTCTATGGAAGGCGGGATTGGGGTTTTCACGGCACGGGCCTTGGGGGATGGGTTGTGACATCCATAATCTTTCATCAAAGTCATTCTTCTCATTCCTTCTACTTAATAAGAAAACACCCAACTTATAACCAAACCATGAAACACACCTTATCACAACCAAATGTTACATACCCACTTTATCTCAAAACCACATTGATTAGAACAAAAACATGATCAATGAACAACCCAAACATGGATCATGTTACTCAAACATTTTCCATCCATTCCACACCCAATTAGTCTCTCCGCATGAGATTCCATTACACTACCCATATGTCCCTAGAGATTATCATTCTATCAACCCCATTACCACACAAACACCCAAGGAATAATATAGAAGAAGGACACAAATAGAACACAACCACACTAACAAAGAATGTTGTATTCGTATTTAGAAATCACTTATTTATTAATTCCAAATTTATCATTCAGTGGTTATTAAAGAGCATGTTTGATCCTATATCATCAATTTTTTTAAATGAATATATATTGTTAAAAAATTTCTTATTAATATGGTGGTTCATTGAGGGTCAATAATAAACATCTATAAGATATCATAGTTTCGTAAACAATGACCACCAACGACAATGATTTTTAGAAGGAATATTAGTTATTCTAATCACAATATCAGTAAAAAATATAACATTAGAAGGCACAAATTTTCTCTAGCCCTATATATCTATATTAAACAGATTTCATTAACCATAGTTACATGGAATTATGATATCTTAACAAGATAACATTCATTCAACAACCCCATAAGATGCATTAAAAAAAGACACAATATAATCCTCAATTAGAAGAACTGATGATCTACAACTCTTCATGGTGCCAAAATATGGGTGTACAAGCAGCATGAGGAGCCTCTAGGTAGATGTGATCCATGAGTGCAAAACTAAAACAATAAATTTTTTCAAAGAAGGGTTATAGGGATTTTCATTAGCAAGATTAGAGAGAAAACGTCAATGAAGAAAAGGAACTAGTCTTTAGAAAGGACAAATCCTAAATTTACAAGGGAAAAGAGTTTTAAATTCCATTAAAGAAAGATCAAGATCAATACCATTCTATTTGAATATTTGAATTCTTGGGGACATTTGAAAATTAATGAAATATTTAATAACCTTTAAAATGACTAATAAAATATTCAAACATGGTTTAAAACTCACATTACGTCAAATAATATGTTAAAGGTGAGAATATAGAAAACATGCAGAAAAAAAATTTGAAATTATATTCGAAATGAATCACTATTTGGTGAGTCACTGACGTGAGTTTCTGAAATGAGTCAACAATAGTGATAATCCGATATTAGCCATCTATGGTGAGTAACTAATGCAAGATACTGATGGAGACTCACCGACATGAGCTACCGATGGCGAGTCACAGAAGCTAGCTACTCTAAGTGACCCACCATCATGACCAACCACCAGTATGTCTCCAACATGAGTCACCAATGTGACACATTGACACCACCTAACAACACCATCTATAGATTATACATAACAACTCCACCTTCTGATGACACCTACTAAAGAAACCAGACATGGGAAAACTGAATTTTTGGAATACTCCTAAAATGAGTCCACATTATATCCCATAACACCTTAAAATGAAAATTCTCTAAAATTAATAGACCCAAGAAGTCTGGACCATTAGAATTCTAATGTATGGATTATAATAATATTTAGTTAATTTTTTAAGCTCGATTTAGCATATCGGGTAAACTATCTAGCATAATAATTATTTTTAAACAACTCAGTATCTAAAATATGAATTTTGGAAAATGATATTATTATTTTGAATCACTATGTAATTTTTTTTACTAAATCCATTTTTATTTTTAGGTGTAAAAAAATGTTTCATAGTAAAAACAAGTTTTATTGCACTATTGGTAAAATAATTTAATAGGTTAAAGATAAATGGTAAAAGATTAAAATACCTAAAAAATATATAAGAAATGATTTTTTTTGTTTTTAATGACACTAACTGGTATATAAATAAATAAATATCTATTAAATTATACATAATTAATTACAACCAAATCTTCTGTGAATAAAATAGAAAATAGTTAATATTTATTAACATAAAACCACCCATCATGAATTATAAATACCCACAATCCATCCTAATTTCATCAAACTATATAGCTCTTCAAAAACCATCCCATTAATCTTCAGAACATCCCAAAATATGTTGTATATCTCTTGGTATTCAAAAAATACCAACCCTAGTTCCCTATGATGAGGCAAAAAGGATGATTCAATAAGAGAAGGTGATTGACTATGGAAACTATTTTAAATTTATATCTTATATTATTTATCATAATATGTTTTACCAATTAAAAATTAATAAATCTTGTATCATCAACATAAGGATATTTCATTATGTTTATGGTAAAACCATTTTTTCATATCTTATCTACCCTATGAAAATCAAAAACCTCTGTCATGCATACATATGACTTGCCACGACTCGTCCTCAGGGCTCGTGCCTTGACTACTACATGCCCCCTTCCATAGGCTAGGTGCTGGCGACTAGTACCAAATTAATACATTTCTACAGTGGGAAGGAAATTCCTTTATAAATTGTAAACACACACAATCATAGTGAAACATGAAGAAAACACTAATAAAAATGTTATACAAAAAGTCAGTGCTGAAAGTAATGGGATCCGGAAATTCAAGCCCAATAGTAAAGTACAAGAAAATAGAAATTTACAAGTACAACTAATAGAATAAGTAATGTAGCTACTTGGTCTTCCCTCGGGGTTCTAACCTTAAGGGTTGGTACATATGAACACCTCAGCACTCCACGTTCGTCCGTCCACTTCGTTAATTGTCACACTGAATAGTCCATCCCTAGCTACGATCCAGTCCTGCTACTATCTCTCTCAGACAGAGTTGTCCGTCATGTGAAACTTACACAATGAGGTGTAGTCATAGCCCGTGAATGGGTGAGTATAATGATACTCAGTACGGACCCCGAGACCCTCAAGGTCTCCGAAAATCCAACAAGGATAAACCACAACGTATGTAATCAAAGGATAACGATTATTTAGGTATATTCCCATAAATATAACTATGTTACCTAGTAACCCATCACAATAATTAGGGAAACACAAAAGTCATTTACTCAGCTCAAACCCGGATTTCATTCTTGGGGTAGTAGCAAGTAACATCCACATTCAAACTGTCGGAAACTCAGCTGATAGTGTAATCCTATTCTATTGAGTACAGTGGGCCTACCGCATCACATAGAGGTGCTTCCCACCTTCCTGTACTGCTGTATTACTCCCCATATTGAGAGTTGTGCGTCTTTTCCTTCACACAGAGGCACTCCCCACTATGGGTCTGACACGCTCACATAGAGGCCCTCCCCCTTGTAGCCTATTGAGGTAATCCTCTCGAGTATCATGGGTCTATCGTGTCACACAGAGGCACTTCCCACTATGGGTTTGTATTTCTCAAACAGAGTCTCTCCCCACTAGGATAATCGAAACACTTCGAGTCGAAAGGTCAGCAGTCATCAGGTCTCGACCAACTACTAAGTCTTTATACTCCACTCGCTCGTCTCCATGAGGATCCTCTCCACAAACTGTATATTGACACTCCAACAGTAACATAGTCCCATGTATAAGTATCTCAAAGTTTATCCTCATCATTGAGGTTTCAACGCAATAGACGGAATGTCAATCGGACACCTGGTCTGTGAGTTATTGGCATTTCTATTCTAGTGGCCCAGTTGGATTTTAGGTTCAAACCAACCCGACCGTACCCCAAATGTGTCCAAACCTCAAGTGTGGTATCCCAAAAGATCTATCACTATCTATGATTTCCATCTCCGTAGATGGTTTTTCGATCGGACACTTGTATCCCATGTTATGGGAGAATAAGTGTAAACATGCCATAGCTGGTCCGGGTCTGGTCTGACCTAGTCAGACCGACCCATGGGGGCGGGGCAGCCTGAGGGGGCGGCCCGACCCGAGGGGGTGTCCAATGGGGGGGTTCACCTCAGATGCACACAGGGGGGAACCGCAAACCCCCTTGTTCCTGAATGTCTTTGTTGTTCGGGTGTGAGCCGAAACCGGCCCCAGGTGCCGCCGGTCCAGAACACTCAAAACCCGATGCATCCCGCTTCTCCCGGTTGGCCGAGCGACCAGCTGCTCTAGATCCTCCACCACGACCCGCCCTGTCCATGACTCCCTTTTTCTGTGTGGCACGACTGGGCTACACTGCTCCATCTGACCGCCGCAACCCACCTGGTCGTGGCCCTTCCACCTGCGCGGCGTGAAGGCGCCCTGCCCCTCCGACGGCCCGGCAGATCCCGACCCAGTTCTCTGCAAGGCGTGACTGTGTTGTGCCCCTCTGGCGACCTGGTGGTCTTCGCACCGATGGTCTGCTTTGCGTCCGGCCCGTCGCTGGGTACCATTTATCTACTTCGGTCATCTCTTCTGGCGACACCATCATCAACAAGTGAAAAAAATGTTGGGCGGTCAGGCAATGTTTGTTTGTCCCGCACCCTCCATATTAGGGTTTTAATAATCGGCCTCAAAGATCACAACAAACAGTGAATAAAGAGGGGTAAAACTCATACATAAAACAACCCCTGTCTCATTTTTCAATTGTTGATGGTGGAAAGAGAGTTCAGAGAAGAAGAAGTCAAAGACGACGTCGGGTTTCTTCATTGGCGTCGCATCCATTTCATTCCTCGGTTGAAGGTCGTTATTCATTGGTGGAAGTGGAATTCTTCATGGATAATGGTTCTTCATTAGAGAGTTCTTCTCCTCCCCAAGCTCCACCAAAATTCTAAGCCCAAAATAATAGGGGAATTGTCTAATATTTGTCAGCACAACAACACAAATAGTTGGGTTTAGTTAAATGAGACAACTCATTTGATTAATGAGGTTTAATTGATTCAACTTCAAAATTCTAGGAGGTGGAGAGATTCAATTAAATTAAGGGAGGTGTTCAACTAATTCATGGGGGGTAAAAGGGGGTTTAATGCATGTGTGGTCCCAACCTCCCTGATTGACAAGAGTTGTCTAAACCTCTGGTGGGCCCCACCACCATAAAATCTCATGGGAAGTTTAGGTGTGGTGGGCCCCACCCCAAACCTCCTCTTGGAGATTTTAACAACCGAAAAAATAAAAATAATCTAACACTTATTTTTATTTAACCTTTTCCTTCTAAAAGCAGGAATTTACATTCATTCTCAACCGAGTGTCGTCGAGGTAAAAGTCCAATTAAATGAATATCGGCACTGTGTGTTTAACGGTGCCCTTAGATTTCAGTTCCAAGCACCGGTTAAAAAGTTATAAAATCTAGCTTGTAGGTTTAGAGAACGTACCTGAAAAAACATAAAAAATTGATTCTGGGCACACCGGGCTGTGGAATCAAGCGCTATTAATTTTTACGGACACATAAAATTTCATTGTATAAAAAACATTCCACGGTAATTCTGGGTCATTACCTTCTCCCCACCTTGGGGTTTTACATCTCTTTAAGCTACAACTTGAAATCAGAGAACAAATGTGGGTATTGAGCATGCATGTGAGCCTCATGATCCCATGTTCTCTCTTGGAGGTTCATGTGCTGCCATCGTATGTACACCAGAGGTATTGAACGTCCATGTAGGGTACGCTATTTTAGATCCTCAATATCTAGTGGGACCTCTATAAAAGTATCCCTTTCATCGATGTCCAGCTCCCCATGGACTATGATGTGTGATGGGTCGTGAACGTATCTTCTCAGCTGAGATACGTGGAAGACATCATGCACTCTATGCATATGAGGAGAAAGATCTAAGCGGTAAGCCACCTCACCTACTCTGCTGAGAACTTGGAAAATCGCAATGAATCGCGAAGACAACTTGACGCCTCACCCAAATCATTGTAGACCTCATCGAGTTGAGACCTATAGAAAATCATGGTTTCCATCCTCAAACTCTAAAGGTCTCGGTCTCTTGTCAGCATAAGCCTTCTTCTGGCTCTGTGCAGTCTTCATCTGCTCCTGGATGATCTACACATTTTCAGTGGTAGTTGACACCGTCTCTGGTCTCACCAGTGCTGACTCTCCATGGTTTTTCCATTGCAATGGAGATCTTCAATGTTGCCCGTACAAGGATTCAAAAGGTGCCATACGGATGGTGGAGTGATAATTGTTGGTGTAGGTTAATTCCACAAAAGGTATGTAGTTCTCCCAGCTACAACCAAAGTCGAGGACACAAGCATAAAGCATGTCCTCAAGTGACAGAATGGTCCACTCAGTCTGACCATCCGTATGAGGTTGGAAGGCGATGCTCAAGCGAAGCTATGTCCCAATAGCCTCATGCAACCCCTTCCATAGCCTGGAATTAAACTGTGTGTCATGATCATAGAAAATAGAAGAAGGTACTCCATGAAAACGCACAATCTCCTACACATAGATGCGTCCCATGATATCTACTGAACCCTTCTCTCTGATCAGTAGGATGTGGGATGACATGGTCATTCGGTCGACGATCACCCAAATCGAGTTGTGACCCCTAGATGTACTTGGAAGACACATCACGAAGTCCATGGATAAACCATCCCACTTCCAATCAGGGAACTCTATGGGATGAACCAATCTTGCTGATACTAGGTGCTTCGCCTTTACTTGTGGACATGTGAGGCATCATAAGACAAATTCAGCTAATGCCATCTTCATACATGGCCACCTATGCTATCGTCGAAGGTCCTACTACATCTTATCCACTCCTGGATGTATATCTAGAGGTGAAGTGTGGAACTACCTTAATACATCCTCTCGATGTTTTACTAGTACAATGATACATCCTCTGAAGAGGTTTACATGCTCCCCACCTTCAAAAAATCCATCAGGTGCCTGCCTTATGGATATTTGAGCATGTCATGTCTCATAGTCAGCGTCCCCACACTACGCCTCCCTTACTCGCTGAAGAAGTGGAGGAGTTGCTATAAGCGACTATAGATAGGGTACATTATCTCTATCCATAAAAGATATCTGTAAAGAATCCAGCTACACTATCGCATCTACTATCATCTGTATACCAGATCTCTTATTGAGTGCATCTGCAACAATGTTCCCCTTCCCAATAGTATAGTCTATCTCGAATTCATAGTCCTGGAGGAACTCAAGCCAACACCGCTATCTCAGATTCAGGTCCTTCTGAGAAAATATATACCTGAGACTCTTATGATCAGAGTACATGGTAAAAGGTTCCCACAATAGATAGTTCCTCCATATCTTAAAGGGGAAGACCACTGCTGATAACTCTAAGTCATGGGTATCATAGTTCTTCTAAAGTTTTCTCAGCTGCTGAAAACAATATTTTATTACTACTCATTCATTCATCAGGACAAACCTGATTCAATTCCATGATGCATCATAGTGCACTATGTACCCTACACCCTCCTCTAGATGTCTCAAGATTGGGGAACTAGTCAGCCTTTATCTCATCTCTTGAAAGCTCTGATGTCATCTCTTCGTCCACACGAAGGGTTTCCTCTTCTTCGTCATAGATGATAGTGGTGCTGCAACTCTGGAGAAGTCTGAAACAAATATTCGGTAGTATCCAACCAAACCAAGGAAACTACATACCTCCATCACACTTCTGGGTGGCTCCCAAGAGACTACTACCTCAATCATCACTGGATCCACAATAACACTAGCCTATAAGATGACGTGTCCCAAGTAGTGAATCTCTTGAATCCAAAACTGGCACTTCGAGAGCTTACCATAAATCCAGTGATCTTGGAGTGTGACCAGTACTACCCACAAATGGTATGCATTCTCCTCCTCAGTACTCGAGTAGATCAGAATGTTGTCTATAAATACCATAATAATGCGATCGAGGTAAGGCTAGAAAATTCTATTCATTTGACTCATGAAGACTACAGGAGTGTTGGTTACTCTAGAGGGCATAATCATGAAATCATAGTGGACGTACCGACATCTGAAGGTCATCTTCTGCACATCATCATCTCAAACTCTGAGCAGGTGATATCTTGATCTGAGGCCTATCTTCGAGAACCATTGTGCTCCCTTGAGCTGATCAAAGAGGTCTTCAATCCTCGGGAGTGGGTACTGGTTCTTCATGGTCACCTAGATTAGGATATTGTAGTCGAAAAAAATCCTCAGGCTCCCGTCCACCTTCTTTGTGAACATAATCAGGGCTACCCAGTGAGAAAGACTAGGCTGGATGAATCCCGTCCCCTGTAAGTCCTCTAGATATACCCTCAGCTCACTAACCCCAGTGGGAGCCATCCGATATGTTGGAGTAGATAAAAGTTTAATCTCCCGGTACAGGTCAATGTAGAAGTCCACCTCTCTACGATGAGGTTGTTCTAGAATATCGTCAGGGAAAAAAATCCATGTATTGGTCCACCACTACAGGATAAGTCGGACACTCCAAATCAACTACTCTAAGGGTAAGGAAAGCCGACTGGATGAGTGATAGGTTGTACCCTCCTCCGAGTATGTCCATCATGTTGTGAAAAGGTTCCCTTCCCACCGGTGAAGGTGAACCTTGTCCCATCCATACAGACACACCACACATTGTGACTATTACAGGCAATCTGAGTATGGACTATAAATAACCAGTCCAAACCCAAGATGACGTCATAAGGCCTCGAAGCTGCTACGAAGGGATCCCAGCCGAAGCTATCGCCTCATAGAGTAAGCTCACTCTTCTAGCACCAGTGTGTAATTGTCCAGTATGCTCCCATAGAAGTCTCTAACCATAAGGATCAAGCCAACAGCTCCGTCTGAAACACTGATCTCTGAACAAGGGTAGTGGAAATGAAATAGTTGCTGGAACTTGTGTCTATAAGAACAACAACGTAGGTGTACTAGTCACCGATAGTACCTTGAATCATCTCTGGAGAGTCGTGGTGGTATGACTCAGCTACTTGATGCTGAGATCTCCCCTATCCACCTGCTCCCTACGGTCAGGGTGGACCTCCTGTTGGTGGTGGCGGTAGCACCTCGTAACGTCGTCCACTACCAGATGCTCGACTAGCTCCTCTGCCACATCAGCATGCGACCTGAGGACCACCTCAATAGAACCTTTTCATCTTCCTGTGAGGTACCTCAACTGTCTACTAATCACTTAATTGGCGTGTCATACAATCACGATTCATCTGACCAATCCCCCCGCACAAGTAACACTGCCTGATTCTGGAAGGTAAGTCACATCCTCGAGTTCCCCACACAACATATCCTCAGTCCTATTGTCATCCACCCATGGTACTGGTCCTCTTGGGCCTCTACGTCATCTATCTACTTCTAGTTGCAGAAGACTCCACTTCATTTCAACTAGTTTTGGGTCTCTCTACTGTTGACTGCTCAGAAAGGAAATTCTCTACTATGAGTGTTATCTCTAACACCTATGCCTTCATCGGGATATTGAGGGAGATCATTGATGTCGTGATCTCTCACCTAAGCCACTGATCAAAGGTTCATGCCCTGAAGAATGGGTCACATACCATATCAGAGGAGTAGCATGAGAGGTCAGTGAACCTCTTTGAGTATTGTGCCACCATCATGCTACCCTATAGTAGATGAAGTAGTTCTGGTATCTGCACCGCACGAAGGGTGGTTGGGACAATCTCCTCCTGGAACAGGATCTTGATGTCTGTATATAGAAGTGTCTACTCATCGTGGACCTGGAGCATCAGGCTCCATCATTTTCCTGCTGCTACCTAAAGAGGTCTCTCAACAAGGATCACCATATATTCTACTTGTGTCCCTACTATACTGAAGACTCTCACCACAGCCTCTAACCAAACCTCAGCCACATGTGGGTCTGTCTCACCATGGAACCTGGGTGGACTTTGGTGTTGGAACTCATGAAACATGCTCAAGGAGCATGCATCATCTACTACTGGGGCCGGTGGCATCAGTGGCCTAATGGAATGTGGTACCACTGGTGCCTCCACTAGTAAAGGGCTCTCCACCGAGGCCTCATCGTTCGATAGTCCGACAGAGCATAAGAATCTCGAGGCTCTGCGAGGAGGCATCCTGAAAGAAACAGTTGTGACATAGTCAAAAGATTATACATGGTGAGTTGATCTGGTTGAACTAACTTAAGAAAAAATTTAAAGACAGACACACAATTAGGCCAGGGGCCCGTGCTGTGATTACCCCAAGCCCATCTTCCATAGTCTAGGGGCTAGCGACTAGCACCAAAGGCATAAATCATTAAGATGGGAAGGAATTGCCTTTATAAGTTGTAAACACACAAAATCAGAGTAAAAATGGAAGCAAACACTAAGAAAATACTGTATAAAAAAAGAGAGTGCTGAAAGAAAAGGGGGCCGATAATACAATCCCAACAATAAATTACAAGAAAAGAAAAAAGTACATGTACAACTGAAAGAAGATGTAAAGTAGCTATTGGGTCGTCATATGGGGTTCCAACCTGATTGGTAGGTACATATGGCCTCTCGAGCACTCCACGTGTGTATGCCCGCTCTATGTACCGTCACGCCAAATGGTCCACCTCCAGGTACCTTCCTGTCTTGCTACTCTCTGACTTAGTCAGCACTGTTCTTCATCTCTAACCTACACAATGAGGTGCAGGCATAGCCCGTGCAGAGGTGAGTATAACGATACTCATTAGGGACCTTGATACCCTCTAGGTCTCAAAAAATCCAACAAGGATAAACCATGAAGTATGTAATCAATGGATAACCATTACATAGTTATATGCCCATTCATAAACCTAAGTTATCTAGTAACCCAAATCAATCATGAGGGAAACACAAAAGTCGTTGACTCAGCTCAAACCATGATTTTTTTATTGGGGTATTAGCAAGTAACATCCACAATTGAATTGTTAGAAAGTTATCTTATGGTTTACACCTCTTCTATCGAGTACAATGGGCCTTCCACGTCACATAGAGGCACTTCCCACCTTCTTGGACTATTGTTGTACTACTCATATTTTGTACTGTGTGGTTTCTGTGTCACACAGAGCCGCTCCCCACTGTGGGTCTACCATGATCACATAGAGGCGCTCTCCCTCGTAACCTGCTGAGGTAATTCTCCTATCGAGTACTGTGGGTCTGCCGTGTCTCATAGAGGAGCTTCCAACTGTGGTTCTTCCATGATCACACAAAGTCTCTCCCCAATGGGCTAGTCGAAACACTCTGAGTCCAAAGGTCAGTGGTCGTCAGGTCTCAGCCAGCTACTAAGTCTCTGTACTTTGCTTGCTCATCTCTGGGAGGAGCTACCCCACGAGCTATAGTTCTACAATCCAAATGTCATGTAGTCCCATTTTTATGTATTTTAAAGGTCTATCTTGTCATAGGGGTCTCAACGTAATAGACAGTGCATCAATTGATGCACGGTATTTAAGTTATTAGCATTTCCCATTGAGGGACCAAGTTGGATTTTAGGTTCAAACCATCTTGACCATACCCAAACTATGTCCAAACCTCAAGTGAGTATGCCAAAAGAACCTTCTCACTCTACAATTTTTGTAACCTTATATGGTTCTTCTATCGAAAAAACATAGATGCAATTATGGGAGAATAGGTGTAAACAGGCCACAACAGGTCCGGGTCCGGTCTGACCCATTCGGACTGACCCAGTACGCGGATCCTACCCTATCTATTGGTCCGACATGGTCTGCTCGTCTGACCTGCTCCATCGGTCCGGCATGGCCAGTGGGTGCGGCGCAGCCTGCGCTGGGCGGCCTGGCGACCCAGCGGCTTGCGAGGGGGGGGGGGGGGGGGGGGGGTTCCGCCTCAACCTCGTCCAGGGGGAACCACATGACCATAATTCCCGAATGGATTTACCATTAGGTCATGATCTTGAACCGGCTCCAGTTGGCTTCGGTCCAGAACATGCAGGACCTACATGGTCCTACTCCTCCCGTCTGCCCAAGCGGCCAACCGTTTTAGCTCCTCCGTAACGGCCCACCATGGCCACGACTCCCTTGTTCTACGCGGCATGAAGACATCGCACTATTGCATCCGAACGCCATGGCCCGCCTGGCCGGTACCTTTCCACCTAAATGGCACACCTACGTCGTGCCCCTCTGGTATCCCGGTTCTCTCCGTAATGCAATGACATTGTGCCCCTTCGACGACCTGGAGGCCTTTGCGCCACCGGTTTACTTTGTGTCCAGCCTGTGGATGGTTGTCATTGCTCCACTGTGGTCCTATCATCATGTTGCGCCATTGTGTCGCCGTCATCTCGAAAAGTGAATAAACGGAGGGTGTTTGGGCTATGATTGATCGGTCTGTGCCCTCCATGTTTGGGTGGTAACAATCGGTCTCAAAGAGCAGAACAAATGACGAAGAACGAAGGGTAAAACTCATACATAGAAAAACCCCTACCTCGTTTAACGATAGTTGATGGTGGAAGGAGAGTTTGGAGAAGATGAAGTCGAACACGAAGTCGGTGTTCTTCTTAGGCGTCCCTTCCATTTCATTCCATAGTTGATGTTCGTTCTTATTTAGTGGAATTGGCATTCTACGTGGACGACTGTTCTTCATTGGAGAGTTCTTCTCCTCCCCAAGCTCCACCAAAATACTATGCCCAAAATAAAAGGATAATTTACTATTATTTGTTGGCACGACAACACAAACATTTTTGTTTAATTAAATGAGACAACTAATATAATTAATGAGGTGGAATTGATTCAAATTTAAAATTATGGGAGGTGGGGAGTTTCAATTAAATAAAGAGAGGTGTTCAAATAATTTATGCGGAGTTCAAGGGGGTTTAAAGACCGTGTGGTCCACAGCTCATTGATTGACCATAGCTGTTTAAACCATAGGTTGGCCCCACCACCATAACCTCCCATGGGAGGTTATGGTGTGGTGGACCCCACCCCCATCCACCTCTTGGAGGTTTTAACAACCAGAAAAATTAAAATAATCCAACACTTATTTTTATTTAAATTTTCCTTAAAAACTCAAAAAATAACTTTCATTCTCGATCGAATACCATCGAGGTTAAATTCCTATTAAGTGAATACGAGCACTACGAGTTTAATGGTTCCCTCATCTTTCAGTTCTTAACACCAGTTCAAAAGTTATAAAATCTCACTCGCATTTTTACTGAAAGTACCTGAACAAAACTTCCAAAATTGATTCCAGGCACACAGGGCCTCAGAATCAACCACCGTAAATTTTCACGGACTCATAAAATTCCCATGTATTTAAAAAAATTCTACAAAAATTTTGGGTCATTACATGACTTACCAGCTCTACATAGCTACGTAATTCATTTTTCATCATCATTTTAAAAAGAAGGATTTAATAATGGAAATAATGGAAATATATGATATTTATTAAATGATATTTAATATTTAAATTAATATTATATTAATTTAATTACCCATTATACAATTTATAAATTATATCATCACTCAGGCAGACGTATGACCTACCATCTCAACAAAGCTATGACATTCATTTTCAATGTTCAAAAGTAAAAAATTTTATAAAAATTAATACAATTATTAAAAATATATTTATAACATTTATTTCATTATGGAAATTATTTATCTAAATATTATATTTGATAACGGGGGCATTATTGACAAAAACTCATGATAAAACCAAGTAATTAACACCCAATATAGTGAAAATTGTGAAATATTATTTGTGAATATTTTGTAATATGTAATAAACATATCATATATAATTTTTTAAATATAAATATAGTTATGGAATAAATTATTTACATCATTATAACCATTATAAAATATATTTGACCATGTTTATAAAAAGTTAAACCTTAGGTAAGGTATTTCATAACTCAATTTCCATTCATTTTGATAAATATATACATCAATTATTATTTCATACTAGGAATATTTGAGGAATGATTTTTTTAAATTATATTTTATATTTAATTTTTTAATTATTATTTATAGTCGATTCACTTAATTTATTCATTTCATTAACACTCACATCAATAATATGACCTATTTAAGGTTTTCTCATCGCACATTTACTTTAATGCGACATATTTAAGATTCAACATTTATTTATTCTTTGGGGTAGATAAAATACCCATTTTATATGTCATATCTTGATAAAATTTATATTTATTTTATTTAATATTTATATTATTGTTATTTCATTCATGGGGAATATGATTCAAGTAATTACAAATTGTTGAGAGTTTATTTCAAAATATCATCCTTATTCGTGATTTATCGGGTTTAAGTCTCTACTGAAGAATATTTATTTTCTATTCCCATTTTTTTAAAATATGATTTCAATATTTTTTACTATACTCCTAAAAATTATTATAATATTCATTACACTTTTATTTATTTTACAAAATTTGTTGAAATGGATATTTTTTTCATTTTCTAAACAAGTTAATTTATGAATTTTTAAAATAAAATATGGAATTACTATTTTTTGACATTTATGGAATGAATGGATTATACCAAAGTCATGATTCCTTAATGAATTAAATATTAATTTACAATCATAAGTTGTTCTTTTCATGGACAATGTCTTCTTTATAATTATGTGGAAATTGAAAAATATATTTTCCAATGAAAACGTAAATTTTCTGCAAGAATTATTTCAAATGATATTTTTAAATAGTTTTCCTTCTAAGAAACATTAATTTTTGTAACATATGTTTTAAGGGTTATATGATCCAAGAATACCACCCTTAATTATTATCAAATTGGTTTATTTTTATGATGTAATGATATTTATGAAACTTATTTATTTTTCTGTTGTTATAATATAATGAAATTTTTATGAAACCCATTTATATTCATGGGATCTGATGTGATGAATGGTTTAAGTTCTTATGAAACACATAAATAGATTTTTAATGATGTGATACGTTGGGAATATATATTCATATAATGAATTGGGTAAATATTTATATCTCTAGTGAGAACAATGGGGAACATATCAATTGTCTTGATCCACTATGGGAAACAACTGTGACCTGATCTACTATGAGAAATAAGTGTTCCATGATCCACTTTGTTGATGGGTTTTGTTGTTATCCTAAACATATGAAATGGATTTATATATTTATGGTGGTGAAATACTTTTAGGAAATGATTTTACGGATCATGATTTATTTATGTATATTTATCACTAATATGATCCATGATTTTGAACATGGTAATTTTGATGACTTGAATCATATTTATGATATATGAACGATTGTGAATGAACTTCCTATGTTATGTCAATGATCAAATAAACCTATTAATATATTATTAGTTCATATTAACCTGGATTTATATACACTATATTTATCATTTTTGGGAATCTAATATCACCCTTTTTTGTGTTTCATTCTCCAATATAACAATGTGGCACTACTAATTGCATTGACACCATGGCTTAATTGACTGTCATGTCATGGATTACTAGGTTCCACTAGTTCCCTGGAAAAAATTATGTCCTCTCTTTGGGGCCTACCTCTTTGTCTGAATGTGTCATCAGTCTAATGGTTGTTCCCATAGACCAACACACATTCCACCAATTGTTATTTGTTCTTACTCGAATAGACCCGGTGAAACTTCTAAGAAGGTCACCCATTATAATCACTAATCCATGTCATTAATGATTAAATTTGATTTTGTAAGAAAGGTTTACCTTATTGTCATGAGTGATATCATTTAGTTATTTAACCCTCTATCACTATGGAGTGGTACATTCACCACCCCTTTAGAGCACAACGTCTTTATTGTGTAACCTACATATCAACCAAGGGATTTACACAACAATTTAGGCTGGGATCATCCTATGATACCAAAATTACAAATAAGTACCACTGATAGTGTAAAAATATTCATTAAAATGGATGTAGGGTCTAGTGATTATAAGTAACACAAGATTCCCCACAAATGCATGGTCCCAACCCTAGGCTCTACCCATATGTCTGAAAATATCTTCAGTATAATACTTTTCCAACATCCCAAAACATATTCTTTCTAGTGTTAATTTTCCTTACTCATATATGCCTTGGGATACATACCAAAAGGTCAGACATCCGGATCACGTATCTTCTATAATCATTCAAAACTGCGGTCTTCTAGTTATATAGCCTCCAGAAAAGAATGGTGAACTTTGTTATATTAAAAAAATTATTATAATTCATGAAATTTCATGGGAAATTATTGATTATGGATATATGCACTAACATATATAACATTCATGGAAAAAATAAATGTATTCATATAATGATAAAAATTATTATAAAAATTAATTAATAGAAATTTTTTAAAACATTAACTATTAAATTTCCAAAATGTATTTTTAATATAAAAATATTTCATTGAAAAATATATTAATTTATATATATATATATATATATTCCTTCATAGTATATTTATAAAATTTTCAACCGCCTACATGTATATACATAAATCATTATTTAAAATGATATACAAGGAATACCACCCAGATGAAACAAATAGATTACTAGTCATGGTAAACTAAAAACATACTTGAAATTAAATATACATTTTTAACATAAAATAAAAAATTATTTTTCTAAGAACAAATTTATTCCCCTTAGAATAACTCTTCACATCTAGAATATTTTTTTTGGCATCTAGTGAAAAATAAAATAGAAGAAAGGGGTGATCTTTAATCATTATTATGGGTCTAATATAACAAAATCTATCATGAATAAATAAGCATAATCCATGAGGGAGGTTAAATAACCAAACATATATTCCATTTAAACAAATTAACTATCTTGATATGTTAAGACATAATAAACATGACTTTATAAATAAATTTAAAAATTTTCCATGTAATCAATAATTGGTAATTAAATTAATGTCAATGTGAAAATGTCATGGATAATAATTACTGATATCTTAATCATAGAAATGATTTATTATTGGATTCCATGATATCATGAACATCGTTTCTACTACCATCAAGAAATTTCATAAGATAGTTTAAAAATACTATGTAAAAACTGATTATCCTTGGACAAATTTTATCGGTTGTCAATAGATTTTACAATATAGTTTCAAACTGCTCAGTTCAAAGAGATTAGGTTTTACCAACTAATTGGCCTAATGTGACCTACTGAGGCATTAATGGAATATCTATAACTGGACCTACCCCTATCTTAAATGATAAAAGAATCCCATTTATTAAATAGAGAATCAAAATGAATATAAATGTTCACATTAAAAACTAACATAAGTAATTATAATATCTACCCCAATGAAAATAAAATAATTATAAACGATCTTGAGTAATATGATGAATGATATTGAAAAAAACACATTTAAAATTAAACAAATCATTAACCATACTATCAAATTATAATTATTATTTAAAGACAACATATCTTCAGTAATTAATAATTACATTAAATGATTTTTTCCATTGACGAATAAAGTATCTTTTAATAAGTGTTTGAAAAAAATATCCATTTAATTTTTAAAATTAATTTTTAACCTAAATGATCACAAACAATATTGTAAAAAAATTTATTTGAAATAATATTTTAAAACATGAATATAATATTTAAAACCTTACATGTTCATGATAGTAGGAATGTTTTTACATGTCATACATGTTAAATATATATTTCTTTCCATGTTTTTTATATTAGTAATATGTGAATTGTTTTTATAATTACATGAATATTCATTAAATTTATTTTGGAATAAATAAAATAAAAAAATAAATCATTTTAAGATGTTTAAAAAATAAATTTTAAAACATTTTTACAAAATATTGGTCTTGATGAAAAATGATTTCTATCTTAATAGATGATTAATGTCACATTTTCTTTAAAACAATTTCTCAATAATCTCATGTATTGAAGAGTGTTCGAAAGTTAATATTACATGAAATAGTTTTTGAATTACCAAATAATAAGAAAATATATTTATTTTAATATTTATATGTAAAATAGTTCACTGAAGCGATGTGTAAATAAAAGCAATCATGAATAATGGAAAAATTGGGAAATAATCTCTTACCACTTTATAATTAGTCGAATTGTATACCCATAATTTGATAACATTTAAAAACTCATAAACATAATTATAATAAATACATTACTGATATAAAATTTCAATGGGGAGAATTATACACCTTAGAAAATAATATAAGTGAATAAAATCAATTTAAGCATTAATAAATATAAAATAGAGATGAAGACCCTCAAAAACATCTATTCATTAATGTGAATATTAATAATGTTAATATATTATGTGTATAAAATTTAAATCCATATAAATCATGTGTAAATAAAATATAAGATAGTATAAAGTCATTTAACTCATAATCATACCATGGGAAAATTTATAAAGTATAAGTTTAACCCAATGAATGGAAATTGAATCTGGAAATCCCTTACATCAGGTTCAAGTTCAATCAAACATGTTCATAATTAATTTATAATTTTAATAAACGTGTTATTAATTTATATCAAAACATTATTTTTTTTATAATATAATATATTATCATTTTATAGCATATTTTCTTGATTTCATTTGTTATGTATCATTATTTTCATTATTTTGATTGTAAATTTTCTTATTTCTCGTGATTATTTGGACTTAAATGTCCCACATTTCATAAATAGAATGTAGATATGTCAAATTAATAATTATATAAATGAAAAAAATATCATATTTAATCATTAAATACCATTTTATAACTATTATTTTTTATTGATCATAGAAGATGAATCACCTCGGGTTGGGGAGATAGTATGTTATACGCACACACGAGTGCTAATATCATTTCTAATTTGTAGAAATGCTAATTAAGTGGATTTTATACTAATTTCATTGAATCAATATAATTTAATATTTATAATAATTATATATATTTATATCAATTATTTCCAAAATTATAAACATCTAAATAAATTAGGGATGAAAAATTAATTACACTACTACGTAGAGGACGTTTGCTGTACGTACACACATACGATGCTTCATTTTTCATAGTTGAATAAAACATGTAATATGGTTTTATCTAATACTAATAAATTCTAAGTATGTTAATTAAAAAATATATATATTTTTAGTATGAAAACCATACATTAATCGGATGTTCAAGTCGAAATATTATTGAAGGAGTTAGTGAAAATGATGACCCTTTCCTAATGAATCCTCCTTTGAATATCGTTTTAGGGAGACTAGGGATGATATTTTTGGAACACCATGAACATAATAACATAGATAAAAATATAATAACATAAATTTTATGGTTTATATTGATTTATATGGTTTGGATATGTGTTGAGGTAATGAGGAAATTTATACTTGAGAATGGGTGGTTTTTGTTATTAAATAATGAATTAATTGAAATTAAATGCAATCAAAAAATTGGTAGAATTAATTCAAAATAATATGGTTGATAAATAATTTTTCTAATTTTATTAATATTTTTGAACCCATAAAACCCCTATTTAATGTTTTAATTTTTATACATTTTAATCTTTTACCTTAAAACTATAACCAGTAAATTATTTTACCTATATTATGATAAAATTTTTACCACAATATATGAATTTTTCCTAAAAATGAATATGGACTTATAAAAATATTTTCAAATAATTATCCCAACTAAGTAATACATATTTAAAAATGAACACCACATATCCTGTGAAATGAAATTTAAAATTAAAAATGAAAAAATCAATGAAAAACTATTTTTTAGAAAATTATTTTTTACCCAAAATATTGACTTATACTATTATATGGTAGAATTGTTTTTTATGTGAAATAAATTAGATTATATCTTTATAAATAGTAATTAATTTACATTCATATTAATTTCAATAGAAGTAATTCTTTTTTAATTCAAATAAAATTTTAGTTTCATAAAAATATGTATTTCTCACTATTCACTAATAAATTATCCCTTTCATACAAATAATATAAAATAATCCTATGATAATTTTTACATGATTAATCATAAAATAATTTTAAAATTTTAAAATAAATTATCTAATAACTGAATAAAATATTCATAATATTTACTCTTAAAATAAATGAAAAACCATTTTTGAAGAAAATATAATTTTGAACAATGTGATAAAATTTATAAAAACAATGTGTTTATCTATAGGGAATTAGGTACTACAATAATAATGTGTTGGGAATGTTTATTCAAAAATTATTTTAGTGCTACTAATTCCAAATATTTTATCATCTACATTATAAAAAGCACATAATAATATTTCATTGTTCATTTATGCTAGGTGTCATATGATACAATAGATATTCAAGATATTTAATTGATTTAAAAAGATACATATAATAATGTATTAGGGTAATAAATTCTAACCAATGTAAATAAATTATGTACTCACTATTTGAAATTGAAATTTTAAAATACAAGGTTGATATTTGATAATTCCATTGTTAAAATCCCAATTTATAAAAACAAAACTCATTCCTATGAAGAGGAAATGAAAAATGAAATCCTCACAAAAAACTAAGATCGAAATTATAAATCATTTTGGGATGTAAAAATATGTACATGGAAGAAAAATATAACAATCATGTTCTGATGGATAGATAAATACATTGATGAATTTTAATTTTAAAAATACATTGAATAGTATTAATTTGAAATATTAAAATACCTTAAGTTAGTGATGCGTTAAAAAGACTTTGATTTATCATTAAAAAAAGTAAATGAATAATTTTTTTTCCAATAATTTTTTTCCTATAGTTGAGAAATTATATTACTTCCTTGAGTAAAAACATAATTAAAAATACATATATTAAAAGTACAGTTTCATTATTTAATCAATTTTTATCACTATCTCTTCATTTTCTCAAATTTATTAGTAATAATTATTTTTCTAAAGCACAATATTCAACTTTTATGGATAAATAAAATAAAAAATGAAAAAAAAATTCCCCATATGTTTATAAATTAATTAAAACCAATTTTTTAGTAAAATATTTTTGAATTACAAAAAATAATAAAACCCTCATATGAATAAAACTACTTTAATCTCGTATGGTTCAAAAAAAATCACCAAAATTGAACATTTATTATTAAATAAATATACACCCTTTAATGTCTAAAAACACATCTCATCCTATGATTGAATTAGAAAAATATAAATTATTTCATCATATTGTAGTACTAGATAAATTTAATATTAATCACAAATAATTTACACACTATAATAAATCTATTTCATAATAAAAACATTATCAATTTACTTTTCAAAAAATAAAACCAATTCCCTTTAAATATATCATTGGACTATAGATTTATGATGGTTAATTTCTCATGATATTGTTTTTTATCAAACTCAAAAAATACTTGAAAGTTCTATTTATCCTCCATTTTAGTATTTTTACTTCCCAGAAATGAACTTCTATTAAAAATATTATTATTGTGTTGATTTTCTCATTTTCAATTCCCTATTTTTATGAGGATTTCATACCTAGAAATTCAGTCAGAGGATAACCTCTGACCATTTATTGAAATATCGAAAATGTACAGTAAACAAGTATAGAAGCCCAAAAAAACAAAAAACAAATAGAAATCACTAGACCAATACCCATCACCACATCCGTTATATAATGTTTCATCCGTATTATTCGATTCCCATTACGAGATTTCACAATGATTCAGGACATTGGAATACTGCCTCCTAAGATTCCACTATGCCAAAGAAATAATCTCATTACGAGATAATCTTGCCCTAGATTCCCTTCTGAGAGATGACCTATGGGACATCAACTTTGGAAAAAAGGAATAATCCTTCCTCAGCCTTCTTCGCAATGAGATTATCATCACCTAACGG
Organism: Viscum album; assembly: GCA_963277665.1. Classification (NCBI taxonomy): domain Eukaryota; kingdom Viridiplantae; phylum Streptophyta; class Magnoliopsida; order Santalales; family Viscaceae; genus Viscum; species Viscum album. Next base: position 1,139,820,623 of record OY728164.1, on the reverse strand, counting down.
TTCACAGATATCTTCATCTTCCCTCCCTGTATAGTGTTGCAATACGTGTGATTGGTTGATCTACCATTATTTTCTTTATCACTCTCAGAAATATCCCCCCATTTTCCTCGGATAACCACCTATTGATAATTCATGGATTAATTTGGATGAAACGATGTGTTAGCATTGATCATTGCTAATCACTGTGGATGTTCCCCCATTTCACGACCTCTATGAACCATCATCTTTATTTCCTCATTTTCAGCAGTAGCCCCTTGAGACCCATCTACACATTGGCACCATTTTTTACCTTTTTTATTACCTCCACCTCCTCATCATTCATGTCTTAAAAATGGTTACCTGTATGTACTATAATTAGGACCACTCTATCATCATCATCTTTGTCAATTATCCCTTCAACATAAACATCCATAGCCACCACAATATGACTATTATGCACTTCAGGTGAAATTTTCTCCAATGCTACAAGTTGTACCCCCTCTTCCATGCTGCTAACAACCAGTTATCCCTCGGAAGTAGAAACACAGTGAGAAATATCTTGATTTACACTATCCCCTATATACAGATCACTCTTCAACTGATCAATGACTGCATTACCATCAAATTGAAGGAGACTTTTACATCATTGACCACTGCTGGTGCACCCCGATTTTCCATGCCAGTGCCCTTACCAGGATTAGCTACATGCACCCTCCTATACCCCTCAACCGGATTGCCTTCGGATCACATGACCTATTAAAGACACCTTAACTATGAAAATCAGATGCCAAATGCCCCAAGTGATAATAGTTTGAACAATAGTTTACTGAGGACTCAAAAAATACAATTTTCTCCAATATAAACTCCAAACAGACCGTAATACAAAACCACTCCACTAGGGTCGTCGACACATCTTCCTCAACACAGATATGAGGGTTTATTGGGTAACTCAAAGTAGAGGTGCACATATCCAAACAAAGGAAACGACCATTCATGTTTCCAATCATATTAAGAATTGTTGGATTCTAGAAAGGCATACAAATATGAGGGAGACCTACCCATATAGTGTTGGAGGGTGGATCACAAATCATGAAATGATCGAAGAACCTTCTGTGAAGGGAGAATTGACAACCATTGTATCACCGGGGTGCACATGACATGGCCTGAATTAGGTCATCTTCTGAAGCAAACTGAATCTTGACCTACCACATATCAAGAAGGCTAACTACAACATGATCTCGTAAGACTCATTTACTAAAGATGAATTGATAAAAGTCGTCAACCGAGGGCCATATAATGTTGAAGCGTATGACCAACATTAGATCCAGATAACTCAAAGAATCAAAGAACTCTAACATCGATATCGGTGGCTGCAGATCACCAAGATGCAAACTGATAAGCTTCGAGCTTAAGGAAATCATCCGAAAATCCGAATAATGTAACCATCCATTATTTTATGATATGTCACTTTTAGAAAAATATGTATTTTATTTGATAGTTTACATTTCCCCCAATTCCAATAAAAAATGAACCATGATATATTATTATGTGATTTTTTATCTATCCATTATAATTTCCAGAACAAATATTATTAGAAATATTATTAAATATAAACACCCTACACATTATTAATTTATTAATTATTGTTTTTTGTATAGGCATATAATTTTTATTAATGTTATTTTATTCTTTAAAAATATGTTTTCTTAAAAAAAGGCTTTCCTATCATTTTAAGAGAGAATATTATAATAAATATATTATTTTTTGAAAATATTTATGTGAAAGCTTGAATATGATTTTTCGATTCATCATGCCAAAAAATATTAAGATGGTTTTTTAGAATATTATAATAATTTTAATTTTCCAGTGAATATTAAACTATAACGTTTTTTATAAAACAATCATTATCCTTTATATTAAAAAAGAATATAATTATTTAAAATTTAGTTGAATATAAATTATTAATTATTAATATATATATACATTATCTAATTAATTTATTTTAAACAATATTATTACTATCTTTTGGTATAATATCACTGATGTGTTTAAGAATAATTTTTTCCAAAAAACATATTTTCATTTCATTTTTTAGTTTAATATTAAATATTATTCTACTACATATGTGTTTTTGATTTTTAAAAATTGTTTCAATATTTATAATTAGGAGGTACAAATCAATTTATAAGATGAACATAATTTTTAGGCACAAAAATGTTATAATGGTAAGAAAAGATTTACAATATTATATGTTATATAATTTTGATGGTTATAGTTAAAAATTAAAAGAATAAAATACCTAAAAACTACTATATTAAATTTTTGGTTTATGTATTTCCCAAAACTGACTAGTGTTTAATGCATCAATTATTTTGAAAATGTATTGAAATTAATGCCACCCCAAAGTGGGTATCTTTCAATACAAGATAATAGTTATTTCGCAACATAAAACCACATCTACTCAAGTAAAAATATCTCGAATCATTAATCACTTATTCAAGCCACACAAACCTTCACATCATATTTACCTATGTATTTAAGGTTATTCTCTTGAAAAATACATACCCTTGTATCCCAAAGATGATATCTAAATGAGGATTCTTCAAGAGAAGGTAATTGCATTTACAAAGTATTTTAACTCTTTTTATTCTATAAAATTTTATTTATGGGTTTTTTCCAACCTAAATTAATATCTAAACTACCATAAACCATATTACACATTTTTTTCAACATAAGAAAAATGAAATAAGTGTGTGTGCGTATGTACGACATACCATCTGCGTGCAGTGATTTAATTCATTGTTCAATGCCACACTATCGTGATCGGTCTAAAGATAGAAATAATGATTTATATTTTAATTATTAAATGATATTAATTATTTAAAATTAATATATCATACACTTTGTTAACCTTTGAAACATTTTGAAATGATATCATCTCTCATTTGTATGTACCGCATACCATCTGTATGAAGAGATGTGAATCAATTTATCCTTTCAAGTTTCAATAATAGTTTTAAAAATTTATTATTGAATAAATATATTATTTAAAAAAAATTATATCATTATATATATATGTTTGTGTTTTATCTATGTAAAATTCAATATAACTAATACTTTTAAGTTAAAACAAGGTAATAGACACCAAAAAAGTGAAAATATTGAAATATTACTAGTTAAAAGGTGAAATGATTTTATAAATAGATTGTATCACATGATATAAATATAAAGATAGAAATCGTATAAATTAATAAAATTTTTAAAATTATTACAGAAGAGGTTTTAAAATTATTTAATTAATTCAACAATAAGGTTACATATTTCTTAATTCCATCTCCATTCATTGGGTTGAACATCTACTACATTGATTATGTAATGATTTTATTATTTGGGAAATGAATTTGGATTATATTATGTTTTATTTAGATTTTTTAATTAGATTTATATTTCATATACATAATATATTCATTTGATTAATTATCACTTCAATGATTAGATATTTTTGAGGAACTTCATTTAAATTTTCTTTATTTGAGGTATATTTTAATGTTATGAACCTATATTATTTTATTAGGAGTTTATATATTTCTACTTTTATATTTTATAACATTAATTTTTTTATTCAAATAATATTATATGTTATTTTTAATTTTATTCTTTCATAGGGCATACGATTTGAATAATTATATAGTGGTAAGGGATCATTTCACAATCTCAACATTATTAAACATTCATTATGATTATGTCTATTTTGGGTGAATTATTTAATATTAAAATATTTAAAAATTATGTATTTTATTTTACTCGAGTTAATAATGATCATTTTCATGTTATATTACCAGTATTCCCCTCTTTAGTATTTAAAATGACTGAGTAAATTTTTTTATGAAAACATGAATTTATTTCTCTTTTCATCCGGAAATGTGTTCACATTAGAAACATTATTTTATAAAACGGTTCCCAGAATATTTTATTTGACCTATTAAAAATAAATTATTAAAAATATTTTTTACATTTATTTACAAATATTTTTTGAATAAATAATCATATATTTTTTTAAACAACTCTTGTTTTCATTTAACCAAAAATATGAAAGCAATATTTTTTAAAAGTATACATCATGTAGGGAATTTACTACTATCATGAACAAATAATGTTTTAAATATTATTTGATATTTTTTCAAATATTATTTAAAATAAAAAATGTTCTAAATGTTTTTTTTCAATAGTATTTTTGAAAATGTGATTTAAAAAATGAAAATGGTATTTTTTTACAAAAATATTTCAAAAGTATTGTTTATTCATTAATGACATCAAACCATTAAGGTAATTAAGATACACATAAGATATATTCTATTCGTGTAATACTTATTCATTATTGGTATGTTTTGTGATTAGTTTTATTTTGGATGTTCTATTTCGATACCCCTACCATATTTTTGTAGATGGATTATTATTATATTCATCTCATTGTGGTATGTATTAACATTTAGTATGATATTTTATAATAAAACAATTTATGTTTATTATGTTTCCACCTCTCATATGAGGAGTTATTTTTGACATTGATGAAAAGGGTGGGGAATATTTATAGTTGTCTTATCGATGCATTAGTAGGTCTTATTAGAAAAATATGTTTAAAAGACCTAATCAGTTTGTACTTTGACGTTTCATATTGTCTTGTAAAAGGTCATGATAAATAAGGACGAAGATGGCCAAAACTAACATTATTGTACCCATTTGGTTACAATGTTATCAAAATGGTACTGACGAAATAGGTTACATGATTCCTATGATCATAACAACATATAAATAAGAATTCTTATCATTATGATTTCATTTATTATAATTCAGGAAATTTTAACTATGATATTATCTTTGGATGCAATTTATTTTCATTTATTGATTAATTGGTATGTTATAATGTTATTTAACTTTCCATATTTATTATTCATTTCCATATCAATATAATGAATATCTTTCACAATATGCCCTAAATATACTGGGTACAAAACAATTAATATTTGCCAAATTCATCCATGTAATTATGTCTATCCACGCTATAGTTTATATTGATGATGTACAAACTGATTAAGATGGAAAACACATTTGTCTCATGAGACCTATTAATACATCAAGGGGTCATCTATAACTAGCCCCCACATGAGATATAAATTTTCAAAAAATTCATCTTATGAATGGGTGAAACATAATCAACATAATCAAGATAATCATTTTTCTAAAAACTAACATATGAAATGTTAATATATACTCAAATAAAATGAACATAATCATAAACCATCCAGACTAACATGGTGAATTGTATAAGAATATCACAACCACAGTTAAACTAAACATAAACCATTAAAATTATGAATAAGGATGATATCAATACAAAATATCTATAGAGAATCATAATTATATTAAAGGGTTAATTTCATTGATGAATAAACATATAAATAAAAATATTCAAGATTAAAATACCATTTTCATTATTAAAAACAAATTTTAAAACTAAAAGTACACACCACACTTGTAATATATTATTCATTGAAGATAACATTAAAAAATTGTAAAAAATTCCTTAAAATAGTTTTTGGTTATGATGTTATTAAATATCATTCCTTCAATACACAATAAATAATGATTTCTTTCCTATTTTCTGTATAATACAAGTACCCATTGTTTTGAAAAAGGAATGAAGATTATTTTTTAAAAAAATTGTAAAAATTGTAGAAACATTTAATAATAAAATAGTTTGAAATTTATAACAGCATATTGAATAAAACAATTAGAAAATAAACATTTTGATGAAAATGGATTTGTGACCAAAATTAAAATAAAGATTAATTTTCTTAAGAACGTTATCTCAATCATTTTAAGTATAATATAGGGGAAGAATTATAAAATTACATGTTAATGTATATTAATACTCATTGTATAAGAATCATTATATACGTAATTATGAAAATATCAAATAATTTTTCCAAGGGACACATAAATATAAAAAAAATCCAACAATGGAGTGATTATGAAATGATATTTTTCCCATTTTTCATTAGTCGAATATTTATCACAAAAAAAGAATAAAATTTTAAAAATCCTTAAATATCATAAGAAGTTGAAAAATAAGATATAAAATGTAATATGTTTGATATATATATATATATATATTATAATATAATATATGTCTATAACATCAAAATATTCCTCAATGTATGAAAGTTGAGATGACATCCCTTACAAAAATCAAATCATTAATGTGATAACAAATAAAATTAATAGATTTTGTGATTTATCTAAACATCAATATAAAACTGTAGTAAATACAAAAAAAGACAATTAAAATATTTTAGGAATAATCATAGCATTCCATAACTAATGGAACATATGATTAACCTAATGAATGAAAATTATTTTAATAAATCACTTACCTATTTGTAACCAGTCCAATAGTATGCCTCATGAAAGAATAATATTTTAAAAAAAACAAATATCATTATAATAAATAAATTCATGATATAACATGTCAAATAGGTGTTATATACACCTCAAAAAATAATATAGGTTCATAACATTAAAATATTTTACAATGAAATTAAATTGAGAAAAAGACCCTTTCAATGATGAAATCATTGAAGTGAAAATTAATCAGATGAATCAATTAGGTTTATATTTATTAAATCCAAAAAAAATGTGAAATACAACAATTGGATATTAATAATAATTTAAATTTAAAAACTAATTAGTTTTTTCCTAATGGTGTTTCCCATTAGACCATCCAATGCATCAAGGGGCTATTGATAAATAGTACCCACCCCTGTCATTAATGTCTAAATAATTTTTCATATGAAATAATGAAATATAATCAATATATAAATTTTTAATAAAAACTAACATATAAAATTTTAATACATACCCCAATCAAATAAACATAATCAGAAACCATCTAGAGTAATATAATGAATGGTATCAAAATAGTAAATCCATAATCAAAGTAAACCTAAACTATCCCATGAATGAATAAGCTTCATATCATTAAAAAATATCATTGTGTAATAATAATAACATTAATAGTCAGATCTCATCGATGAATCCAATATATTTCAATGCATTCTTGAAGAAAATATCCTTTTTAATTTTTAAAATTGATTTTTAAAATTAAATGTTCACAAAAAATAGAAAATGATTTTCATTAAACATAATATTTGAAATATATTAAAATAATCATTAAGAAATTGCGAGATCATGATAGTAAAAAAACCTAAAAAACCATAAATATTAAAGAAAAATTTCTTTTACCATTTTTTCTAAAAGACAAACATACATTACATTCAAAATAACCTGATGATTATTTTCAATTGTTTTTTAAAAAAGATGAAAATTTTTATTAATAAATCATTTTTAAAAGTCTAAATAAAAAATATTGAAATAATTTTTAGAAAATAATCGTTTTATTTAAAATATTTTTTCAAACAATAAAATAAATAGATTATATATTTACTTAAAAAGGTTTTTGTAATAATGTATATTACCCATGAAGGAAAAAATAGTAAAATTATATAAAAATTTTAATGAGTAACTAGAGGATAATAAAATATATAAATTTTAATATATAAAATTATTCCTAAAAGTGAGATATAAACAGAAACAATCACAAATAATGATGATAAAGTGGTATAACCCCTCACCACTTTGTAAATAATCAAATTGTATGACCCATGAAATAATAAAACATAATAATCCTTTCAAATATAATTAATATATAGAAAATTTTGATATTACAATTCAAAGAGAATATATATATATACACACAGTGTAAATAAATATACTTTTATAAAATCCAAATATGCCTCAATGCAAGAAAATAGAGATGAATTCCCTTACAAAGATCATATCATTGATGCGATAATTAATTAAATGAAGAGATTATGTAAATCAATTGTAAATACACATATAAAGACCCAAATACAACATAAGATAATAAAAATTCATTTCACACATAATCTTATAATGATATAACCAAGGAAGTTGATGTTTAAACCAATAAATGTAAATTGAGATAAGAAATCCATTACATTAATTTTGAATTCTTTCGTACTTCATAAATCCTCTTGTATAATTGTCCAAAAAATGTAATTAATTAAAACGAGAACCTTATTTTTATTTATAACATCTTATATTATCCCTATATATAATTTTACAAGACGTTAATTAATAATATTTCATTAATTGAGCCGTTTTATGTATTAATTTCTCTATTTTCTCATGAATTTTTAGTCTTAAAAGTTCTATTATTTATAGATACGATATAGAAAAGAATTTCCATAATTTTATAAAAGTGATAAATATAATATTTAATCATTACATACATTTTCATAACAATTCATGAAAATTGAACACATAAAATGAATCACATCACTTTGTGGAAATGGTTGGCCATGCATAGACCCAAGGGATGATATCATTTAAAAATGGTTGAATGGGAGGGAAAGTAAATGGTATATTAATTTTAATGTGTAAAATTATTATTAAAATTATCATATATATAAATTATTTTCATCGTTAGAACCATCCAAGAAATGTGATTATGAAAAATGGTTTACACTGCTACATAGAGAGGATAAAATAGATGTACATACGGTCGATGCTTTCTAATTTTATAGTGTGGATAATTTTTGTAAATTGGTTGTAATATTGATTGAATAACATCTAATAACTTTTTTGATATAATATTTATTACTTTATTATTTGTAGAGGACATAAATATAAGTAATGAATATGTAAAATAGTATGAGTTACTAAATATGATTACCTTATCTTAATGAATCATCTTTTTTGATCTCCTTGAAGGAAAACTATGAATGGTCTTTTTGGAAGACCATAAACTCTAACACATCGATAATGATTTATTTAAAGTTATACGTATAGAGGTTAGTTTAGTTAAAAGATTTTGGTATATTATACGTGAATGATTGGTATATATAAATGAGGAGTTTCATGTGATTACATATTGATTAAGTTGAAATTAAATGTATTCACTTTTGGGTGGAATCAATTCCATGTAATTTGGAAAGTAAATAATGTTTTCGATACTGATCAAAGTCATGAAATAGATCAACCAACCTTAAAATAGTATTGATTTTATTAATTAAAATCATTTATTTTTTAACTTTAACCCATTACATTATTTTACATATATTATGGTAAAACATGTTCTACAATGGATAATAATTGTATTATTAAAATTTAAGTAGAACTAATTACATAATATGGTCATCAAAATTCATATAAAATAAATTATTTAAAATTATATCTTAAAATATTCATAATTAAATTTAAACCTAAGCATTCATAAGGCAATAAAAAAGTTTTTTCAGAAAAAATCCATTTTAAATAAATGTGTCTATAAAAAATTAAAAATTAAAATATATTTATAAAACCATAATCGGAATATTTTAATTAAAAAAGTTATAATAAAAATGTAAAACTTATCTGAAACATAATGATACATTGTATGTAAAATAAAATTTTCAATAAGAATCATTATATTTTACTACTAATTAAAAAAAATATTTTTTTATAAAATTCTATGAAATTAAACAAAAGATAATTTTAAAATTATTAATTAAAAAATGGGGTTTATTTCATAAATTATTTCTAAATTTCGTAAAAATTAACTCTATTTTATTTACATTTAAAGAAATAAAAATATCTACATGGATGAAAATATGTATTTGAAAAATAAAATTAATTTACAAAAAAATATATTTTAATTTATTAAGCATTAATAAATTTGTATTGAACATGAAATTAATATTTCCCAAGATATAGTTAATCCCATTAACACCCTATAATTTAATGGATAGTTTATAATTATCATGATTAAATAATAATATGTTTGAGTAATTTTGTGCTCAATGTTCTATGTGACAAATGCTACCAATGTTATTAATTTTATTTATAATGATACATTTCATTATCATTTTTATGTTACATTATACCCCTATTAAGAAGAGTTTATCCATTTTATATATTCATACAAATAAAAATATATGAGGATTCATAAACATTTTCATATCTTCAAGTTCACAAATTGCTTCCTCATATATATGGTTTCTCCAAAAAACAATACTCATGTGAGTGGTCTAATTTTATAGAAATTTGTCTCTTTAATACATATTCTCTGAAGTTAGTGTTCATAAATATTATCTGGGTCCTATGTTTTGACATATTCATTTAGTACAGGAAAAGGATAAGGTATGTACTCCCCAACGAGATATATATGGAACACATCAAGAACTAGATGGATATTAAATGAATGTTAGAAATGACAAGATATTATCTTGATATACTCAATTATTTCAAAAGGACTGATATAATTATGTTTTAGTTTTCCATTTTTTCTTCTATATATAAATTCTTAAAAATACCTTATAGAAATATAAATTCTAGATCACATATACTGTGATTAATGATACATATCTTTCAAAATTTTCTTATCGTTACATTTTGATAAATTACTCTAGCGATATATTCCGTCCCATAATCCTATATAGGTCCTAAAAAATCTTTCTACAACTTATATCTAGTATGTTGGAGTTCTAAACTAATTTACATATTACGGTTAGTAATACTCCATCTGAATTATGAGAGTATTATTCATATAGGGAGAGATTATTTAATATTATGCATTCCGTAATTATTAAATTAGTTATTTATATTCTATGTGATTTTCATGAAATTTTATAAGTATCATATAAATTATGTTTTATTAATGGGAACTCTATTGAATGAGTGAAAAAATTCCTTGTTTGGAATGACCATATGAATTTAACCAAAAATAAAATGGTTAAAAGGGACCATTCCTAACTACTAACATATGTTATATCCTAGTTAGTATTAATTTTATGTATTTAATTAAACTATCTGATGGATAATGTCAAAGTTCATTTTGGAAACATATATTTGAAAAAGTTATTATTAAATTTATATAGTGATATTGTGATAAATGTTGTATCTTAATATGTTAAATTTTTGGGGAACCATATGGGATTTTGATAAAGGGAGTACTATTATATATTATTTTAGAAATAATTTATGAATTATATTTTGGGAGTATATTGTATTCTACTATGATTATTTGGGATTCAGGTTATTTATTGAAATTACTAATATATATATACAATTATGAAATATAAGAATTTATATTTTTTGTATGATACTTCAAGAGTAATTGATTTTATTTCGATATAAATGATAAAAATTAATCTTGTAAGACTATATAATCAAATCATTATGGATTTTTGATTGAATATTAGTCTAAAATGTTTTTGAGGAACTTTGAGGTCATTTATTTTTGAATGATCTATGTTAAAAATTATGTTTTATTGTTGAATTTTAGGGAAAAATTATCTTTTAATTACATAAGGGTTTGTTTATTTTGAATAAAAATAATATATTTTTCTAACCATTTTTTGGTAAATGTATATAGTATTAGTAATATATAAATAATCATTTCTGAATTATGTGATTCCTTAGTTGTTGATTCATGTGTATATGGAATGAAAAACTCATAAACATGGTTTGGAGAAAATTATGAGATAATGGTGTAAAATGATTAATGGATGAAATTATTCTTTTCATTCATGTATTTTTTTAATATTTTTTAGATATTAAAGTAAATTAATTATTTCTAGGAAAATGATTTTGAAACAAAAACATTACTCCTTTACTATTACAACCATGTAATAAATAACCTTTTTACCTATCATTGTCTATATATGGTCAATTTTTTTGAAAACATGTTTTCAGTCACTATCTATATGTATATGAGTGTTATATTTTCTCATTCATTTCCTTTTTTTCTTATATGGAGAATAGTTTTGTGTTATCTTTAGATACTTTCATTGTTTCTGTTCTTACATTTCAAGATGACGTTTTATTAATCCTTTATATGATGTTGGATTTCAACAATGGTATTTCCAAAAATTCAAACCCCTATTTTTCAATTATGAGTGCATGTGGGGTTGAATCAAATTATTAATGGGTGGAAAATATAACCTATTTAAATTTAAAAATGAAACACACTCTTCAATATCATAAAATAGATGCCACATTGAGCTTATACTTACAAACATATATTATTTTTTAAATTTGACTATTACAACCTAGTAATTTAGTGGGAGTAAATGAATAGAATTGATGGAATTATGATTCATTGATGTTATATTTTCAAAACAAAGAACTAATTAATTCCCATTAATTTGAAAAATTGATCATCATTTTATAAAATCAATATATCTAAATTCGAATATGGTGAAATTTTGATAATTGTTGGACAAGTTTTATTTCATTGAATAATGAATATATTACTTTTTATTAAAAACTATATTATATTCTAAATGATATTTTTTTATTGGGATTTTTATAAAATTATAATTAATTTATTTTCAATTTAAAAAACCCAATAAGGTTTTTTTTTTTGAAATATTTTTTATATATATAAATAGTACAAAAACATTTTAGACTAATTTTTTTTCAATAAACTATTATTAAATTAATTTTCGAGTTTAATTTGATATTATATTATGATAATTATGTGTTTTTAATTTCAAAATATGGATTCCATATTTGGTATGATGATGTAAAAAATTAATTAATGAGGTAATCTTCATATTTATCCATAAAAAATTTACGATGGGAAAAAAATATTTACCGTAGTATAGGTGATATAATATAGTAGTTTAAAGTTAAATGGTATAATGTTAAAATACGTAAAACTACCAAATTAAATGGGTGGTTTATTTTTTTCAAGACAATAAATAGTATTTAATACATTACATTATAAAGTATATTGGTAGAAATTAATTCCACCAAAATGTAGTTTGATTTTAATAAAAAATAATTATTTAATCACTTTAAACAACCCCTCCCCAAGTATAAATTCCCCAGATTCCTTCACCACTTATACACACCATATATATTAACAATGTTCTTCCCATTTCTCTTGAAAACATACCTACCAATGTTTTGGGGTTTCTGTTCATCCAAAAAGTCAAACCCTAATGTTCCTAAGATGAGATCCAATGAAGGATTCTTTTAGTGAAGGTAATCATCTTTAACAACACATTATATTAAATTTCTTATTATAATTAAATTTAAGATATTGTAACAATTATAATTTAAAAAATCATGTATCCTTCATATACTGAGATTTTACTATGTTAATGGAATCACCTAAATCCATATCCTCTTTAATCAAATTGGATATGAAATCATCATTCATGTGCATGAAAAACTATAACCATGTGAAAGAGTATCAATTATTTTATATTTTATTATCTAAAGGATTGATTTAATGATGGATAAAAATTATTAATATAATATTTTTTATATTTTCATACTTATAGAGTAATTATATTACATATTCCTTCTTATGTTCCATTCCATGGGGAATAAGATAATTTTGATTGTGTGTATGAATGATTACCACCTCACGAAGTGATAATATTAATTTTTAATAAATAGTTTACATACCGAATAATAAAAAAGAATATTTATTAATATATTCTATAGTAATTTCATATTAATTATATTAATTACATATTTATTATACATAAAAAAGTCATTTATTTCATGAATTTTAACCCACTGAAAAGTGATAACATAATTCATGAGTACATGTAGACTATCTCCTCTATGATTTGTTGTGATTCATTTTTAAGCACTAAAACACATGGATGATATATATATATATATATGTGTGTGTATTTAATAAATTAAAATCGAACATATTTAATGTTTTAATAATGACCACTTTTCCCATTGTTGTCATACAGATGTAATTCTGGACATATGAACTGAATACCATTAAAGCGGTCATTTTAAACTTATATAATTAATGTAAGTGATATAACATGAAATTAAATAAATAAAAGGAATAATACTCATGGAAAATATTATATTAAAAGTAAATTATTGCCCTATTTTTTCTTCAGTATGATAAATAACTGACAAGATGAGTCAGACTCATGGTCAAAGATCCTTTAACTAAAAACCCAAATTTTAAATGTTTTTATTATTTATTTTATTAATATTTCCACATCATTTAATTTATTTTAAATTATCTTATTTATGATTTCAATTATATTGATATTAATTTTTCAAAATTTTAATTTTAACAATTCTATAAAAAACATCAAAATGAAGTCATTTTAATGTTTTTATAACGGAATTTTTTTAAAATCCACATTTCAACTTACATTTCAAAATATTAATGTAATAGTAAAAAAGTAATGATTATATATATATTAAATGAATGAAATTGACCTACATCTAGAAGACTCAATTTTTAGAAATTTATTTACAAGTTTAAAAACAATTTCAATGAAAATGGTTTCATATATAAGGGAACACCTTTATAAAAAATATGTTATTTAAAATCTGAAATGTTATTTTCCTCAAGAATATGTTTAATGATATTTTGTTATATAAAAAGCACTATTTATCTTATTTATGGTATTTTGGAAATGAAAATTGTTTATAATGGAAAGGGTATATTGATATATTAATGTTTTTTACATAAGAGTTTTAAACATTTTTTCAATGGGTTTATGACTTAAACTATCAAAATTAAAATGTCTTATTAATTTTATGGAACCTGGGAATTATATTTGAAATGATTGATATCGATACAACATATCTGAAGGGTTTATTTACATTATATCCCTTAAGTTAGCCTGATACACCTTATATTATGGTTTAATCTTTATTATAGATCATGAGTGGGATTGATATATCGTTATGGAGGGCTCAGCCCCATTATTTCACATGAAATATAGTTGATCAACATATAGCTTATAAAAAGGGTTGAGCCCCATTATAGAAGACAGGTGACCCCAATATATAATAAACAAATGGTATGCCAAATTTTATCGCTCAGATTCTTTGGTTAATTACTACATTGTATTTTTTCTATATAATTATTCTAACTAAAAGGGTTTTCAATGGTTCTATGAACATGATTCTATGAGTTTCCAATAGGATTTTAATTTTATTACAATGGGTTTTAATGTTTTTATTTGAGATAAAAGTGTTGTTATATTAAAATTATTTATTTTATTAGTTTAAATAACATTTTGATAATGGTAAATATGACATGGGATTTAATGTTTGTAATTGGACTAATAGTTTTATTTTTTTGTGCCCCTTATAAGAATTTTTGTGCCCATATCACAATTTTAAAACTATTTTTAGTGTATAGAGGATATTATGTCATGTAAGATATCTTGGGGAAAATTGTAAAGATTTATCATGAAATAAAATCATTTTTATGGTAATTTTGTTTTGGAAATGGATATTTACCATAAGATTCCACATGTGATAAATGGGTTTACTATATATTAATTTTTTCGATTATTTAAAACAATAAACAAAATATTTCCTTAAAAATATATGAATATGTATTATAGTTCAAAAACAATAGAATATGTATGTTTTAAGGCCATATACATAAATATGGTTAGATATAATTGGATACTTAAGAAAACCATTGTGAAAATAATTTTAAAACTACGACATATTGGAAATTAGTGATATAATGAAATATGTTTAGACTTGATAATAATTATGGGATGGTATAAAAGGTTAGATTCATTCAACAACATCTAATTACAAAATAAAATTTAATGGAATTTTGTGTTCATTATTGTTAATGGGATCAAGAATATGATGTTTCTATAAGGTCTTTCTATGAATTTATATGTGTAATAAGGATGGGAAAACATAATACTAGTTATATGAAAATATATCAAATAATTTATCATTTTAGGAAAATAGATTATCAATCGTCTCCTCCCCAAATATATATATCAATATCAGGATTTATTCCATGTATATCACATGAGGAAGTAAATACATGATACTTCACATATACTAATGATATAGGTAAACCCATTGGAGGAATATCGTTCATATGATGAATAAATATTATATATTTTGGATCACATAGATAATGTTGTACAAAAAACATCTCTTTTGGTTAATTTTTTTTGTTGAAACCACTAATTTGAGGGAGCTATATGGGAACCATAAGATGTGATAAGGTAGAGGGATTCTTGTCAACATGTTTCCATGTGAATAATGTGCATGGAAAAATTAAATTTTTGTAAGTGTAGAATGTAAAAACATGGTAATTTTATGAAATGCATATTTATATAATTTGATTTATTTGATATATTATCTTACAATAAACATCATATTTAAACAAATCACAAAAATAATACTCAAATATAACATTTTTGTTATAATATATATTTTAAATTAATGGGAATAAAAATGAATGATAAATTTTTTAAATTAATATTTAGGTAAAACCAAAAATTAATTTATTATTATGTTATTATAAAATAATCAAGAATTTCTAGATGAGTCGTATTATTTTTCAAAAATACTTATTCTTAACAATTGGGTTTTTATTGTTAGTTTAGTGAATATTTATTTATTGATGTTATAGAAAATTTATTTTAAAAATTTAATATAATTTTTTAATTCATTATGTAATTATTATGTTGTTGTTATAATTTAATTTTTTTAAAATTCATATTTTTTCAAGGAATAGTAAAAAATATTAATTTCTATTTAAAATAAAATTTTATTTTAACGTTTTTACCATTTTAAAGTTTTTATAGAATTTTTATAAATTTTTATTATTTCATATTGATTAATAATTATCCAAATATTTATTTTAAATGGATTTTTTTACTTCAATTGAGTATAATCAACTTATTATATTAAAAATTACCATTATATCTAGAAAAAATATTTTCGGTTGTGTTTCTTTGGTTTAATATTATATTAAATTCTTCCGCTTATGAAATTTGAATATTGGAAAATGTATTAAATATTTATAATTTTAAGTTACAAATTATTTAATAATGTAATTATCATTTTTTCATAAAAAATTTATTGTGGTAAAAAATATGTTTAATATAGTATTAGTAAAATAATGTTGTGGGTTAATGTTTAATTGTAAAACATTAAAATATCTAAATTTAAGAAAATAAATGGGTAATGGATGTCTTCTATTAGCCTAACAATTATTTACAGCATTAATTATAACCTTATTTCTGGAATTAATGTCACCAAAAAGTGGTTAGTTTAAATAGATAATAATAATTATTTAGTAACTTAAAACTACCCCTCCTCTGTTATAAATACCTCAATTGCTTCTTCAATTATCCACACCATCTATCCTAACCCTCCCAAATCTATTTCTCTTACTAAAAACCATACCTTTGTTCTAGTTTCCATAGTCTTCTAAAAAAACCAAACCTAGTATTACTATGAAAATATCCAAAGCTGAATTCATTAAGATAATGAGGTTTGAGAATCTTTAAAGGTAGTTTAACCTAAGGTAAAAATATTTCATAACTCAATTTCCATTTATTTGGTATGAAATATGTTTCATTCTTTATTTCAAGGGACAATTTTTTGTGAAATTAATTTTGATCATCTTCTATTATATTTTATATTGTATTATGATGATTTAAAATAGATACGCTAAAAGGACTTGATTGATTAATGATCACATAAATAATATGATCAGTTTAAGGGTTTCTCAGCTCACATTTAATTTCATACGATATATACCATATTCACCACTTATTTCATTTCTGGAGTTTATATAATACCCATTTTGTTGTTTTATAATGATTCCATTTATTATTATGGTATTTTATGTTTCATTTAATTTCATTTCATTCTTGGGGAATAATGTTCAACAGATTACAATTTGGTGAGGGTTTATCTCACAATCTCAAATTGTTTTGGACACATTATGTTTAAGTCTCCAGTAGAGAACATTTATAATCCATGACAATTTTTTTTAAAAACTTATTTTACATTATTGTTCAATATTATCATGTAATTAATTAAAATAATTTTTACCCATGTTTCAGTTATTGTCAAATTTTTTGAATGCAATATTTTATATATTTTATAAAACAAATTTTTGTGGATTTTTTAGGAAAAATATATAGAAAGACTTTTTTTAACATATATGTCCTGAGAAGATATTCGAACCTCCATTACACCTTAATTTCATGAAGCTTATTTTATAATATTATAAGGGTGTTTTCAAGGAAAAATGGTTTCTTTTATAGTAATACGATATTGAAACAAATATTTTAAAAATAGAATGGTTGTTTTCCTAATTTAATATTTCATGTGATCTTTCAAATTCATTTTCCATATATGATAATTCAACATGATGTTACTAATTAATTACTAAGCATACCATCCAAGCATACCATCCTTACTCATTCTCTAGTTGATTTATGACTATGATGGTATGTGGTTTATTAAACCTACATCTTTACAATAGATTATGAAATGATTATATGTTTATAAAACCCATTAACATTCATGTGTCGAAATACAATGAATGATTTATGTTATTGTGGTGCTAATATTTATGGTTTTTAAAATGTGATGGTTTGTACATATATATAACTCAAATTCATTGGGTAAATATTTATATCTCATGAGATAATTATGAGAATATATTCTATTGGATTGATCCACTATAAGGAATAGGTGCATCCTGATACACTTTGGGAAAAAGGATTAATCTAATCCACTATGATGATGGCCTTTGTAGTTACCTATAATATGAATGATTTTCTATATTTAATATTGTACCACACATTTATGACATAATCATATGGATGATGAATGATTTATAATGAAAATGAACTGTTATGGTGCATGTTTTATGGAATGATAATGTTTATCCCATGAATCTTTTTTGAGATTTAAAGACCCAAAAATTCCATGTAAATTTTTTATATTATTTGGGTTTATTAAAGATCTATAAAAATTGATATCTCTTGATTTTATGGTCTGGTGTGCCAAAAATTATTTTCAGAAAATTTTATATAGTACGTTTAGCAAACGTGCGAGGAGGGTGTTTTCTATCTATTGAACTGGTGTTCAGAATTGAAATCCTTGAGCATGGTTGAATACAATATTCCCACATTAAATTAAGGGAAACTTCACTTCCTCTGTAGTAGGTTAGGAGAGAAATTCATATTTTTTTCATTATAGAAAAATAATAAAAAACATAATTAGTTATTTTATTTCTTTTTATCCAACAGATGAGAGGCGATGGTGGGAACTAGTGACTGGTCAGACCAATCAATGGCTTGACTCTCCATTTTTTATTACCACACCATTGGATAATTAATATGTTCATTCATTAAATGAACCTCATTAATTCTTTAGTGTGTTACTTAACTTTTCCCCCTCTATTTAATTGGGGCTTAGGGTTGGGTTTTAACAAAAGTTCACCATGCAAGGAACCTCTGGTGAAGGGTCCAACATCTTCCACCGATGGTGGATAGAGGTATGGGAAGGGACGATTTAGGATTGAAGAATGCTGATAACCTACATATAATGGGGACTCTCCTTCTACCAACAACTGTGACGACTCCAACAATTCTTTAGGTATTGGTTGTTTAATAATTTATGAAACTCCCTCATTTCTAATCCTCATTCTTGAATTTTCAGGAGGGTTTTTCTGGGGGTTTGAACGGGAATTAAGAAATATCTATGTGATATATAATTACCCCATGTAATAATTCTACTGTAGAGGAATCATGCTAAACAAACTAGGTCTGGAACCTCAACCACTTGATTTTTCATGAATTTTTCATAGGTATCTTGATCCAACACAAGGGAAGTATGAATTTGAGAGGCGTGTGATGATAGAGTAATCCCGAGAGGACCATAGGAAAGTTCGAAAGGAAGAATGGACCACCGGAGCTCACACGGTGGCCCGCAGAATAACCATTGGTGTGGCACCGGCATAGATGCATTGGTGACCGACATTGGTCGACGATGGCGGAAGACGAGGGTGGTGTCCGGCCACCACCAGTAGTGGTGGATGAGTGGCGCTGATCGGCACCGCGGTGGACGGGTAGGTAGCCAGTAGCGGGCCGACCACAGAGGTGGAGGGGCGTGCCCTCGGATTCCACCTGGAAGGGAGTTGTGACTTCACTATCATTGTAGAACTTCAAAGGGACCCACCCTTATGGGTCTTGTGGGTGGTGAGGTGATTCCATGTGGCATCACCATTTAACAGAGTAGAATGAATCCATTGAGCTGTTCGGGACCAGCGACTATGTGACCATGTATGGGTCGCACTAAATTTTTGGATGAACTACCATGGCCAAGCCCGCCTAAGCCCTACCCAATTGGGTCGGCCCAGTCTGGTTTTAGCCGGGCTAGGTCGGACCCAGACTGGTTCGGACAGGATCGAGAACACTCTCGGGCCAAAAAATGCATAAAATGTCATAGCATGCGAACCATACATCTATTTGACGAACCATCTACAACGATTGGATCCATCAAGAGAGGCAGTCCTTTTGAGATAATCCACTAGATTTTTGGAGAATGTTGAAGTATGAACGGGGTTGATCAGCTCTGAATCTAACCGGGCCCTCTAAACTAAAATGCCAAAAAACGTACAGACCGGGCATCTGGTTGATGTTTTGTCTATTGTGCTGGAATCCTTATGATGTGACAGATCATTAGGTTACTTATTCATTGGAATTTGTGCTTATTAAAATGTGACCGATCACTTATGATGCGATTTTACCAAAATCAAGCGTACTATGAGTTGGAATTCAGTGTATGGAACTGAGGCAGAGGTTGGGGAGAGATGATATGGAGGTTACTTATAAGTGAACCTGTGTGCGTCGGCACATAACGATACTATGTGGGTCAGATCCTATTTTGGCCAGTGATATGTGCTCTTGGGTGAGTCAACACACACCGATTCTATGTGGATATGATCCTGTGTGGTTCAGCGCTCAACAATCATGTGTGGGTCATCATATACCAATCATGTCTGGGTCAGATCATATGTGGGTCTTGTATGGGTTTTTTATATCGACTCCTAGTGGGTTGGATCATGTGTGGGTATTGTGGGGGATTGTACTTATCGATCAACTATTGGTCAGACTCTATATGGTTTACATTAGTGCCTCCTGAGAGAATTAGATGATCTAGCTTCTCGAATAATCATTTGTTGGTTTTTTCTTCTCATATACCTAGTTTGATCTTTGTCTATTGCATTGTGCTCTGTGATTTAGATCATTCTTTGTGTTTTTTTGGAATTCTAAGAGACCTTAGGGGGAATTGGTGTCTTTAATACGTATTTTTATACTCACCCCATCATAGGCATCACCTGCAAATTATTGTGTATTATGCAGATGACGGGATGCTTCACTGAGAGTAGAGGGATCCCATACCATACAGAACGCCAAAAAGATTGGATGTTGTGGAGTGTAGTGGAGTCGAGCATTACCTACCCATCAAGAAGGATACTTGGTGGATGATTCTAGTAGTTTTTTTCTATATTTTAATTGTAGTTGTAACTTTCAATTTGGTCTTGTATCCTTTCCCCTTTACTTTAATTACACACTTTTACTAGTGATGTTTACATTGTGGTTTCATCATTTTGTTTTCTTGGGTAGTGTGTTTGTATAGGTTTAAAGGAAATTCCTTCTTGTTTTAGGGATATTCCATTCTCGTGCAAGTATCCAACTCATGGTCGATGGATGGAGGGCTTGGGGTAGTCACGACACATGCCTCAGTGGATAGGTCATGAAAAATTTGTAACTGAGGATTAATTTCTACCGAAGAACTAATACTATGATCTGTTTTACAGAGCAATAGTGTTATGTGTTTAGAGTAATGTTTTTAGTTCAGGGTGTATAGTGTTTGAGTGGCGGCCAACATATCCATACAATAAGACCATTAATTCTGATTGCGGACTCGGTGGACAAAAACATGGATTGAGTGGGTTTTGAAAATGTTTTTACTTTGATATATTTTGTGTCAGCTCCTCAAGTTTAACATATTAACCATGGTGCACCTATTTATTTTCAGGATGTCACCGTGTAGATATCTAGGGATGATTCCCAATAGACTACATGATGATAGCCCACCGAGCGATGAAGCATATGTCTAGGGCCCTCTTACTATGGTTTCACCTTCTGGTGGTGCACCAGTCGCACCACCATGCATTGGGAAGAAGTTTCCACAAACCCCACTAGTAGACTGTACTTGATGAAATAGCACATTGTACAAGTTCCAGAGACATAGCCCTATTATTTTTTGAGGCAAGACAGATCCCCAGGCAGCTGAGGATGGGTGGAGGCTGTGGCTAGTGTTTATCTCTTGGTTGAGACATCATCAGAGCATATGGTTGTCCTAGCTGCTAGCTTTTTATAGGGAATAGTAGGGAGATGGTGGATCCAGATGCTCAAAGCAGAAGATGTGGTGACCCTCCCCAAGAAAGGCATTGAGTGCCTCATCAGGGTGGCGTTTATTCTAGCAAATATATATTATGTGCATATCTAGGAGATGATTCACTTATACTAAGGTAGACTAACAGTAGCCCAGTACTCTGTGACATTCACTAACCTCTCACGCTACTCCACCTTCATGATACATGGCCCATTAATTAGGGCGCGGAACATTGAGTAGGGTCTCTGGCGGGAGATCATAGAATCGATAATATCACTAAATATCCTGATAAAATCTGGAGTTCTCGAGCAAGAATTGTATGTGGAGAGCTTCATAGGGGAGGTGGAATCAGCGGTGAAAGGCACCACTGGATAATTGGTAGTTGAATCTTCTATATTAGGCAGTAGGCAAATTCCACAGAGGTCCAAATGGGCAATACCCACCCATGGATGACCCCAAGACGTAGGGTAGGAGGCTCGGAGAACATGAGGTAGAGAAAGTCAGTTGGGAGGGAGATTGTGCTTCACGTGCGGCGGTAGGGCCACATGGCTCACTACATCTCGTCCCGCCATATTGGAAATCCACAGACGGTCGAGGGACACTGAATAAGATCTATCCATTAGAAGAAGGAGGCCCACAAGGTTGAAGATGTGGCAGAGGACCAGGCAGTGCAGCAGGCGGTGGGCAGTGATTTGAGGTTCTACCTCCACCACCACCATGAGGTCCACCCCAACCACAGAGAGCAAGTGGATATAGAAGGGCACTGCTTCGGGTAGCTAAGTACTATGACCATGGTTCTATAAATATTATTAGAGGTATGATATATGCCTATTAAACCCAAGTAGCAGTACTTATAGAAAAAGGTTTCAGTCAATTTTTCATTACAACAACACTCGTTCAGGGATCGATGATTCTGATAGAGCATTTTTCATGATACTTGCAATTGGAGACTCTTACAAGAGAATATTCGATGATTAAGCACAGGTGCATGAAGTGTGAGCTCAATATAGGATGTGAGAGCTTCATTTGGTTTCTCCCAGTAGTAGGGTTGAGATCTTATGATGTTATCTTGGGAATAGACATGCTATCCACATACCAGTATCAGATCAAATGCTTTGGGTGTAATGTGTGGTGTGTCCATGAGGATTGGATCATGTTTTCCTTCACTGGTGAAATGTAATCCATTTCAGCATAAGATGAACATTTTCTATGTAGTGTGTAGCATATCACTAACCCGTTGGCTAGCCACACCCTCAGAGCAGTTGACATGAAGAGTCTGAGATATCTTGAAGCGGTGGATGTGTATGTTGATGTATTTCCAAATGATTTTTTGGGACTACCTCCTCATAGAAAAGTATACTTTTACATCGACCTATACCCCAGTACGACACTAATATCTACACCAACATATCGGATGGTTCCCATGGATCTTTAGGTGTAGCGGGTAAAGCTGGATGACTTTCCAGTAAAGGGTTCATAATGCCCTTTGTTTCTCCACGATCATCCCAATCATGTTCACCATGAATTAGGATCATAGATCTAGGATTTCTGTGCTCTATTATTTCATGAACTCAGTGACCATGAAATACAATTATCCTCTCCCAAGATCGATGATCTCTTCGATCATTTGAAGGGAGATCGATGGTATTTGATGATAGACCTCATATTAGGCAATCATCTTCCCAGATTATAGGATGAGGACATACTTACGATAGTTTTCAAGTGTCTTTATGGTCATTACGAGTTCATGGTGATGCATTTTGGAATGACCAATGCTCCATCGGGGTTTAGGGGGTCATTATTATGATCTTTCAGCCATTCCTGGATCACATTGTGTTTGTCTTCATCGATGACATCTTGATATACTTGGTATCAGAGAAGGATCATGCCAGACACCTAAAGATAGTCATGGATACACTTATAGAGAACCCAATTTATGGAATTATCTTTAAGTGCTAGTTCTGCAAAAATGAATTCCACTTTCTATGGCATATTATCTAAGAGGATAGAGTTGTTGTGGATCTAGAGAAGATAGAGGTAGTTCTTGCATGGGATCCACCGAAGAGTTTGATTCTGATGCAGAGTTTTCTGGGAATGGCAAGGTACTGCCAAATATTTTTACCTAACTTTTTTATGGTAGCAACACCATTGTCAGCTTTAATGAAGATGGAGCATCCTTTTTTTGTGGATAGAGAAGTGCCAACTGTGTTTCTAAAATCTGAGGCAGATATTGGCAAGCTCCCCCATCATGAGTCTACCAGAAGAGGGATTTGGGTATGTAGTCTACTGTAACACATTAGGGATCGGACTAGGTTGTTTCTTGATGCATGTGTGAGCAGTGACCGCCAATGGCTCAAAAAAGTGAGACAGATCATGCAAAAATATGATACCCATGACCTGGAGTTAGCAACAATCATCTTTACACT
Source organism: Viscum album (assembly GCA_963277665.1). NCBI lineage: Eukaryota > Viridiplantae > Streptophyta > Magnoliopsida > Santalales > Viscaceae > Viscum > Viscum album. The sequence continues at coordinate 1,139,795,904 of OY728164.1, read as the reverse complement.
GATGATGTGGAAGAATTACATGATTAGTGAATGGTTTATAGTCATCTCTAATCACAGGAGTCTTAGTTATGTCTTCTCGTAGAAGGATATAACCCTTCAATAGCGATTGTAATGCACCGGATTTGTCCATGTATTATTTTAATATTATATGGGAATTAATTCGAGACTAGGATCTGAGAAGGTGTGTAGTTCTGAGGCCCAGTGAGCCTGGATCAAATGTTTGAATTTCATTTAATAATTAAATTACGCACGTGTGTGGTTTTCCAGAAAAAGTGGAATAACTCCCGATGGGGTTCTTGGATCAGAAATATGAGGGCACCGTTGCGTTCAGAACATATATTTTACCTATGGAGAGGCCTAACATTGGCCGGTGCAGGTCGTCGGTGAAATCTAGTGTTTGGGTGCAGTAGTAATAAAATATTTAATTAAGATATTTTATTTAATCCTTGTTACGTCAAATATCTCTTATCTTTTAAATAGATATTACGCAAGGGATCAGGGTTACAATCCCCATAACCCTGATTTTCCCATGGAGGCTCTGGGAAAGCTTTGGAGGAAACCCCCAACGCGGCAGCGACATTCCTGACAGATTTCATCGGCGACGACGACGCAACGACCGGATTTTCACCAACGAATGCGGGGATCCAGGTATGATGTCGTTGTGATTTTATTCATCTGCGTTTTTGATATCTACGACGAACACCGACTAATCCACGAAAATATTATCCCGCAGATCGATCGTTCATGAAGTATGGGCATTTGCGGGGATTTTGGGGATTTGATTCTTTTTATTGTTTGGTTTCGTTCAACCTTCTAACGGTGAGGGACCAAGATCGACATGAACATTGATCGATGTTCATCCCTCTCTATTTTTGTGTGTCTCTTCCCCAATTTTATTGTGTTCTTCATGACTTTTCTTCGCGTTCTTCGTGGGATGAGGAAAAATGGATCGTTGTGCACCCATTTTGTGATGCAACGGTCTCAAATTGACGATCTGGCATTGGTACGTCCATACGGAGGCATGGCTGTGGTAGAGACGTATGGATCAAAGCAGATTGGAAGAAATTGTTCATTAAACGATTTCCACACGGGTGAATGGAATATGAACTTGGATCCGGATTAAGGCTTGAAACCCATGTTTTCGGAATCACGATGACGAGGGGATCTAGTATCTTGAGTTTCGCGGAAATCAGATGGCTGAATCGAAGTCCAGATGATTAGCCGAGGCGCGAGGAGGATGACGTAGTTTCTGGAAAAATCCTGACTACACGCCGTGTAGTATGGGCCACACAGTGTGTGTTTGTTGGTGAACGACCTGGATTGTACTCCAGGATTACAATGTCACAGGAAGGGTACATGGCCAAGGACATGCCATGTATACCACTCTCCGGCCAGACCCAGCCAGATACGCGGGATACCACGTGTACTGGTACATGGGTAGGTGACACAGACACAGGCAGAGACCGTGTACGAGCACATGGCCAGCGTACACGGAGTGAGCCCAAGTGCTCAAACACTGCGTGTGATTTCTTCTACATGTCGTGTAGTTGTTTTTCTATCCGACAGGCCGAAAGACTTGGGCCATTTACACGGGAAGTACCCGGTGTCAAGAAACACGGTGTGTACTTTACTACATAACATGTAGTTTTCTTTTTCATGGATTGAATGAAGGACATGGGCCATTTACACGGGTAGTACCTGGGGTCAGGGAATACGGAGTGTAACCATATTACCCACCGTGTATCCTTTTATTCATGTATTGGACCACTTGTCTTCCGTGACTTGGACTATCCTTCTTAGGGTCCGTACCCTTGGCCTTTCCCCTGAAGGTTTCCGGTATCATTTCCTAATATACAGGAGTATGATCCCTTCTGCAGGACTCCCTGAATAAAATTGATGGAATCCCCTCTGTTAGACTTATAGTTGGATCCACTATTCATTCCGGATACCCTGGGTAGAGTTCTTGGTATCGACATGACCTACCATACCCAGGCACCAATCCACTGCCTTGCAGATTAGCTCAGACTGAGTAGTCGGAATCACCCAATGACTTGGTTGTGATCCACATCTAAGAATATGGTTCCCAAGGTACTTGTGGGGTGTGTTCTCCCAGAACGAGTACTTCGTGTCTCTCTCTCCAGACCTAGGAGTGTGTTCTCCCGATGGTCTACTTAGTGGAATCTTTGAGCTTGATCTTAGTGGTGGTTTCGCAATGGTTGTCTGTGTATGAGTATATCTGGATATTCTTGTTTTATGTTCAGTAGACATATGCTGTGTAGAGCTGACTATGCCTTTTTTCATGGTATTTTCCTTTTTTGTATTTCCTTTGTGGTTTTTTGGATTTCCTACTGGGTATTGTTAGACTCACCCCTACACGGTCTTTTCCCAAACAAGTCGTGTCATGTGCAGAAGAGCGAGCCTTTGACAGGATTCTAGGTGGACCAGGACTGAATTGTGCTAAGTGAGATCATACTGGATGAGGTGTGTTCCTTCGGAGACAAGTTACAGCCCCAGTACCGTTCTCTACAGTTTGGACTTTTTTGGAGACATTCTTTTGGTGGGCTTGTACTATTGCCCAGGGTTATACTTTACTGTACATCATGTCCCTGTCGTACTCTATGGATGGGTTTTATTGTATGCATGAATCATTTCCATCAATAGTAGTTTTTACTTTTCAGCTTTGTGGGCATAGAGATGTTTGTGCATGTGTACAGGTTTATAGGAAATTCCTCCCATGTTAGTAGCGTACCTACTCGGTGCTAGTCACCATTCCATGTCCTATTGGAAGAGGGTTTGGGGATTTGTAGCTTGGGCCCCACTGGGACGGGTCGTGACAGCGATGATGGCAATTTATCCTCCAAGAATATGATGTTGAGATAGTTTATACTCCCAGGAATGGAAATATTGAAGAAGACTTACTCAACAAGAGGTTTGGTCTACAAATGCTGAGTGAGGCGACAGAGAAACTAGATGTGTTGCAGATATCTTTCTTGGATAGAGAGGGAACAACATATCTCTAGTCTATGATTGTCACTCCCCGACATCTTCTGTGAGTCATGGTGGAACAGTTTGGGGACGTTGACTTCAAGGCCTGATGTGCTCAGATAACCTCAGGACAGGATGCATATGGATTTTCAGAAGGTTCGGATCATGACATCCACTTTACAGTATGCACTATGGTTCAAGTTATGCTACAAGAGTATGTGTTGAGGGTGTTCCATTCATCCCCTTTATAGGTAAATAACTTTGTGGAGAAGTTTTACTAAGACCTCTTGTGTTAGTACTAGTGGTCAGGGATGATGAAGGTGGTTTCAGTGCTTGTATCTCGATGCCTCACTTGTATGCAAGTGAAGGCTGAGATTCTGGTACTTATAGGATTAGAAAAAACACTTGATATACCTGAATGGAAGTGGTACTATATATCTATAGGCTTCAAGATTGTACTACCACGTACGTTTAGGGGCCATGATTTATTTCTGGTGATCTTTGACCGACTCACCAATTCAACCCACTTACTACCCATCCTAGAGCACGGATCAGTAGAGTCCTTGGATAGTCATTATGTACTTAATATTTTATGACTTCACGGAGTTCCATAAATTATCATCTATGATCACGACACACATTTTACATACTTATTGTGGAAGGGCTTGCAAGAGGCATTCACGACTCTACTATGCCTGAGTTCCTCCTTCCATCCTTAGACAGATGGTTAGATAGAGCAATCCATTTAGACACTTGAGGACATGATTCGTGCCAATGTCCTAGAAATTGGACACAGTTGGGAGGACCACCTACCCCTAGTGTATTTCGAATACAACATTAGTTATCACTCCATCATCAGCATGAGACCATTTTAAGGCTTCTATGTGCGACCATGCAGATCATCTCATTGGTGGACAGACCCTATGGAGGCAACACTTATGGGTCCAGATTTGGTAAAAGCTACCACATATAAGGTGTAGGTTATCTAGGAGTGGGTGAAGACTATACAGAGCCGAAATAAATCTTATGCCGATACAAAATAGGTACCCTTTGAGTTTGAGGAGAGAGATCAAGTCTTCTTACAGGTTTCACCCTGACTCAGATTATAGAGGTTTATCTGGGGTGACAAGCTCTCTTTGAGGATCATCAATCCATTCACAATCCACATTAAATTATCCTAGGGTGTGTATCATCTAGATCTTCCCCCACAGATGCAATAGGTTCATTATTTTTTCCACGTGTTGTAGTTGAAGAGATACGTGGATGATCTATCACACGTTATCGACTAGGGAAAGCTGATCATCTACAATAGAGAGATGTTTTAAGAGTTCCTAGAGGTGATAAAGGATCAATAGGAGCATGTCCATCATGGGTGGTCAATTAATATGGTGCAAATTTGATGGTAACATGAGAACCTCCAAGAGATATCATGGGAGCGGGAAGCTTAGATGCGTGGTCAGTACCCCAAATCGTTCCCCTATTTTGGTTGTAGCTTTCAAAGATGAAAAATTTTAAGGTGGGGAGAATTTAAAGACTCGTAAATTCCATATAATTTATTTTAAATTATATGGTATTATTAAAAGTCTGAAAATATTGATGGCTCATGATTCTAAGGCCTGGTGTGCCCTGAAGGAATTATTTATCTTTTTTAAGGATTGTTGAGTAAACGCACGAGTAATGTTTTCTATATTTTGAACAGGTCATTGTAATTGAAATATGAGAGCACCGTTGATTCTGCAGTGTTGATGATTATCCTTAGAAAAGATTAATTTCTACCGTAGTAGCTCAAGAAAAAAATTAAAATTTCCACTTTACAGAGAAATAATAAAATAACATAACAAGTTATTTAATTTATTTTCCTCCAGAAAATGAGCGGCGGTGATGGGGGCCGGTGAATGTTGTTCAAATTAATGGCTTGGGACTCCATTAGTTTTCCAAGAACCATTGATGAATTAAAAGTTTGTGTAATTAAATGAACCTAATTTATTCCACGTCAATTACAGACCTTTTCCTCTACTCTTTATGTGAGACTCGGGGTGACGTTTTGACACAGATTCACCAAGAAAGGAACCTATGGCGAAGTGATGGGATTTCATCAACCAATGGAGTATGGAAGCTTGGGATAAAACAATCCTAGATCAACGAATACCAATGAACTCCATTCGACGGGGACACTCCTTCCACGAACCACTGTGATGACTCCAACAATTCTTGAGGTAGGGATTTTCTATTAATTTAAGAAATTTATTTTTTTATATTCCTCATTGTATAATTTACAGAAGTATGTTACAGTGGAATTTAATGGGGCATAAACAATATCTATTTGATCTATAATTATCCCCTTTTTATAAATCTAACATGGAGGGAATGGGCCAAAAAAATCAACTCCAAAACCTCACGACATTGTATTTTTCATGGGTTCATTTGAGGTGTCCTGTTCCAACTTGAAAGAAACATGTATCTGAGAGGTGTGCGATGATGACATCATCTAAAGAGGACCATAGGTGTGTCCAGAAGGAAGAATGACAAACCAAAGATCACCTGATAGCCCACAATTGTAGCGTTGTCACAACACCATCGTGGTGGATCCGGTGACTGGCACCGCTGGATGAGGGCGATGACCAAAAACTACCGACCGCGGTGGAATAACGGTGCCAATCAGCGTTGTTGTAGCCTTGTAGGTAGCCGACCATGGAGGTGGAGGTGGCGCTCCATCAATGCTGCGTTGATGGGTGTCGTGGATCTACAACTACGACGAAGCTGGAAATGGACCCAATCATGCGAGATTCATGGTTAATGTGGAGGCTCCATGGGGCTCCACCATTTAATTGTGATGAATGGCTCTATTGATCCATTTGGGAGCAGTGACCATGTGACCCCACTTGGGTCGCGCTAGCTGGTGGGCCGAACTGCCACAGCCTAGCCTAGTCGGGGAGGGCTGATCCTGTCTGCTTCCTAGTGGGATGAGCCATCCAGGGCACAACCCAATAGGGCTAGATCGGACCTAGAATAGTTCAGGTAGATCCGAATAGGGTAAGTTCAAACCATTCTTGGACCCCTCTCATGCCCAAAATTGCATAAAAATCTATAACTTTAGAATAATAAATTAATTTGATGAACCATCTACAATGCTGGGATCCTTAGTGTGATATGATCATTTTGAGATATAACACATGAGTTTCGATGTATTTGGGAGAATGGCCAGGGTGGATCAACTCTAAATCAAACTGGTACCTTGGCACTAAAATGTAATTAACTTATTGACCGGGTGTCCGATTGAGTTTCCATATGTTGCATTGGAACCCTTATGACATAAACGATCAACGAGTTACTTCTTCATGGAACTTAGTTTATGTTGAACTGTGGCCAATGGATTAAGAATCAGTTCTCCTATAATCAAATGTATTATAAACAAGAATCTAGTGTGTGATAGTCAGGAGGAGGTTGGTGACAGATCATACAATGGTTAGTACCGAGTAATCCTGTGTGGGTCAGTACTTACAGATCATGTGTGTGTCAGATCCTGTCTGGGCTAGTGAATATTGATTTAGTGTTGTTCAGTGCATACTGATTATGTGTGGTTTATATCCTCTGTGGGTCAATGCCTAGCGATCCTATGTGGATCAATGCATAACGATCATATTTGGTTCAGATCTAGTGTGGGTCTTGTAGGGGTTAGTACTATCGACTCCATGTGGGTCATATATTGTGTGGGTTTTTTCAGGTGTTAGTATATATCGATCCTCTATGGGTCATACTATATATGGTTAGAGGCAATTCCCCTCGAGAAAAAAAGATAATCTAGATTCTCAACTAATCATATGTTTTTTGTGCATTACTTATACCTGGATTGAGCTGTGTGTATTGATTTTTTATTTGTGATTGCGATCATGATTTGTTGTTTTCCATTGTGTAATTATATGTGACCTTCAAATGTCTCGGGGTACCTACTGTCTATTATTATACACACCACAGCACGAGTTTCACTCGCACCTTGATGTATATTATACAAACTATGAGCATATTAAAAGAAACTTGATGGAGCTTGGACCAAGCGGTAAATGGAAGAGATTGGATGAAGTGGAGAGCAGTGAAGACGAGTTGTACATGCCATTCATGTAGGATCCTCAGTGGACTATTCCATGAGATGTTTTCTGTTTTTTAGTTATAGTGGTCCCATTCATTTTGGTTTGTATCCCAGACCCTTTACTATCATAACACACATTTAGTATTGTATTTTATTTCATTGGTGCATCTTGTGTTGTTCTTGGGGTGTGTTTTTGTTGAAGTTTGATGAATATGCCTTCTCGTTTTAGGGATACACCTTTCCTGTGCTAGTAGCCAACCCCTGGCCTTTGGAAGGCAGGCATGGGGTAGTCACAAAACGGGCCCCAGGGGACGGGTCGTGCATGAGATATATAATAAGTTGTGAATAAACTCTTTATGTTATATTCATGATCAAATAACCATATTATGATTACATATTATCCGGGATTGATATATCATATATTTATCCTTTTTATGAATTTGAGCTCACCCATTGTTATGATTCCTTTCCTAGGTGATGAAGAAAGGTTTAGGTTGGGTATTCCTTAAAGCAGTACTATGTGATAATATCATTATTGGAGTAATTAAATATATTTCATAAAATTATAATGTTGTTTATCCAAAATCTATAGACTCTAAACCGTTATAGTGATCGGTAAATATGTTCCCTTAAGAATATAACAGTCCATATAATCTAGTTCTTATTATTTATAATGATGGGAATTAATATTATTCATATGTACAATCAATGAATTTTGAAGGGTGAAATTAATTTAAGGGGATGGAGGGAGAATGTAACATCATGAAATTTTAAATGGAATGACTAGGTTCCATAACATACAAGATATATGACAACATGAATAAAATGAAAAATGGAATCATATTATTTAAATTTGGTTAGTATAACCAAATAATTAAATTTTTGGGAATGAATATATAATGTTCATAATACATTCAAATTTAATAAAATATTTTTTTTAAATAAATAATATTTTTTTATAAATTCGTTCAGTAGAGTAATTTTATACCAATTTTCATGAAAAATGTATTCTAATATTTTATATTTTCATATAATACAATTAAATTATATAATATTAATTTTTTTTATAAAATGAACTTTATTTTTGTAATATTTTTATCAAATTATCTTATGATGATATTTTGATAGTTTTATGAAATGTTATATTTTTTCATGTATAGTGAAAATAAATGTTCCTTTCCAAAACTATACTTAAAATTGAATATTATTAATTAGATTTGGTTTTAATTATAAATAATTTTTATGGTTTTAAAAAAATATATGTATGTATTTTGAAATATAATATATACTAAAATATAGTATAAAAATATTTTATATTTAAAATGGAATTATTCTTAATAACTGTTCTTTATTACATTTTTTGAGTAATTTTTAATTTAACTCTAAAAATAATATGTTTTTATTTTCAGAAAATGGATTCAAAATTTTAATTTAAAAGGTTCAAATTATATAATAAGGTTATTTTCATTTTTTAGAATGAAAACATATCATCGTTAAAATAAGATATACCACAGTATATCTAATACAATGTAACGAGTTAATGTTAAAAGGTAAAGGATTAAAATACATAAACACTACCACATTAAATGAGTGGTTAAGGTTTATCATGTAGATAACCATCCATTATAACCTTAATTATCATCCGATGTATTTTAAATTTATTGCAATCAAAATTGTTTAACATTTAATATAATGTAGTAATTACTTATTAATTTAAAGCCACCTCTTATCATGGAAAAAATATCCACATTACCTATTCACGTTTCCACACAATCTATATCAACCAAACAATAAAATATATCTTTACATCATAATTAAATATGTTTCGGAGGTCCTGTTCTTCCAAAAACACCATCCCAAGTGTCCCTATGTGGAGATCCAAAGGATAATTCATTATGAATAGGTAATCCTATTTACTAAGTCATTCCATTATATTTCTTCTTATACATCATATTATTTTATTATAAAATTTTTATTTAATAACTACAATATAATAAATATTATCAAATGTTATTCTGTAAATGTAATCACCTGAATCCATATCCTCTTCCATCAAATTATTTTCAAATTCATTATTCGTTTTTTATGTTGAACTACTGGCTCACAAACCAACTTCATTTTTCATTCATTATCACCACGCTTGGATAGAGATAACAATGGATTTGAAGTATACATATGATTGTTGTAACATATTTTTACACATTTATTTATGATATCAAATATACCTTTTTAACCTCTATTACATGTGATATAAGATAATGTCACTCATGCGTATGGCGGACAACAACCTCATGAAGCGTTGTGATCCATTTTTAACTAACTCTTTAAATGCAAGGTAATAAATATTATTTTTATTTATATATGAAATTTTTATGATATTTGTGAAATATTTATAATAATTAAATGAAAATGTTTCATTTTATTTCATACCATTCTACTCACTGAAAAATAATAACATCGTTCGTAGGAAAAGTCGGGACTACTTCCTACATGAGGAAATGATATTCTTTTTCTATCATCGGAACATATAGATGAATTATAGAAGTGTTGTTAATAATATAATATGATATATATTTAATTATTATTATTATATATATGTTTTAATGATGAACCCTTTTACCATAATCATTATTAAAAAGTCATTCTGGAACCAAATAATATATAGGGAATCACATCTAGGGGATGAAATAGTTATTTATTTGCAAACTAGATATATATTTGAAAAAAAATCTCATAATAAAAAAAATTATTTTGATTTGTAATGCCATTATTTCCATTATTTTAACACTATATATCCAATATAAACCCGTTTGTAGTATCCTATAATAAAGAAAACATACGAATAAGGTGATCTCAAATTCTCAGTAAGGGTTATGTACTTGGAAGATATCGTTAATAAAAAAGAAAAATCAATGATTTCGGGTAGATAACTAAACACACATTTCTTTTTGACATATTTACTATCATAAAATATATGTCATGATCAATATAGAGAGTTAAAGAACTATGAAAAATCTATCTAATTTATAACATCGAATGAAATTTATCCATATTTAATATCATTGTGAAAATATTATAGATAATAATTAATATAATCCAATTTAAGGGAATTATTAATTAATGGAAATCATGATATCATGAATCATGATACCTCAATCTTCTATAACAATAATAAGATGGATTAAAATTACTAGGTAAAAACCAATTATGTTTTGCTAAATTCAGTTGTACTATCAAGAACATTCAAAGGATAATTTAAAACTACGAGGTAAAAATGATAAGTTTTAGCCAAATGGTTTGTCTCATGAGACAAACTGATGCATTGAAGGCTATCATTAACTAGGCCACACCCATGTATTTATTTTCCACTGATTTTATCTTATGAAAGTGTGAAACATAACCATTATAAAATTTTGTATAGAAAACAAACATATGAAATGTGAATACTCACCCTAATCAAATGGGCATAACCATAAACCATATAGAGTAATATGGTGAATGATTCTAAGGAATCCCATTAATAATAATAATCATAAAATTTACCAAAAATTAATATGGATGGTATAAATAAAAAATATCCTTAGTGGATTTTAAGTACATTAAATTCCTTGTGTTTTTTATGAATAAAAATATATTTAAAAACATTATTTTAGAAAATATACTTTTCATTTGGAAAAGCACTATTTTAAAATAAATGATTAAAAAATTACTTGAAAATTATTTCTGTTGAGGATAATATTTTCAAAAATTTAAAATAGTACTTTAAAACATTATGGTCATCCCTATATGAAATTCGTTACATGATATATGCATTAAAGGAACACATCCTTTCACATATTCAGTAATATCAAAATGTGTGTTATTTTTAAATTGACATGAATATTATTTAAGTATTATAATTATAAAAAGGTAAATTATATCTTTAAAGAACAACTTTTAAAAATATTAAAGCCATTTTTGAGAACTTTATTTTTTGAAAAAAAAGGTTTTTATGAAAATAAAATTTTGACAGAAAATAGAAATAATGTCATATTTTATTAAATATGTTCTCTCAAACATTATATGTACCAATGTGGGAATGAATGGAAATATTAATTTAAAATTCCCTTGAAGAAATATATTATAATAAAATATATAGATTTAAATATGGAAATATAAAATATTTCACCCAAGGGAGATGTAAATATAAAAACTCTCAAAGAATGATGATATTGTTAATTGATTTGTTACCACATTGAAATCAGTCAACTATTATTGCTCATGAAAGAATAAAATTTTTAAAAAAAATAAATATAATGAGAATAAATACAATTCATGACATTAAATTTCAAATGAGTGATATATTCATGTTATAAAATAATATAAGTTTATAACATTAATGTAAACATTAACATAAGTGAAATCGAGATGAATTACCTTACAAAGATAAAATCATTAAAGTGATAATTAAATAAATAAATAAGTTATGTCTATATACTATAAATGTGCATAAAATATTTTCAAATATAATAAAATATAATAAAAATTAATTTCACAAATAATATTATCATGAAATAATCGAGGAAGTGAAATTTTAACCCAATAATGGAAAATTGAGTTATGAAATCACATATATCATGTTCATCATTCTTAAAAATTGATAAAACCTTCAGTGAAATGGTTTTAAATTAATTAATAATTTATACTAAAAAAATTTATATTTATAACATGAAATAAGATCCTTTTATAAGATATTACCAAGTATTCATTATCATAATTTCATTATTTTTACTATTTTTCATGTTAACAATCTTGTTTTTCATGGTTGTTTTCACTTAAAAGTCATTTTTATCTAGAAAATTATATAGATAAATCATATAAATTAAGATATTGGTGATAAATGTCATATTTAATCATTCAATATAGACTTAGAGTCGTTATTTAATTTTATACATTGAAAATGAATCACATCGCTTTGTAGAGAAGGTATATCATATGTACTCATAATCGATGATATATTTTCTACAATGGTTAAAGGGGAAGGAAGTGGATGGTATATTAATTTCAAATAATAAATATAATTTTTTTATTATCTTATGTAACCATTATATCCATAATTTTAACCATCCTTGGAAAGTGGTTATGAAAAACGAATTACACCCCTACATAGAGACGTTAATACGTACGTATAAACACATGGTGAATTCATTTTTCATTAGCTAGATAAAAATTGTAATATCGTGTTCTAAAAAAATAGTATCATATTAGTATATTTATGACACTAGATTTATTAATTAAGGATATAAAAAATACATTAATAGGATGTAGAATATTAAATTAAATTTAAAAGGATAGAAAATATGATTACAATCCCATAAAGAACCCTCCTTTGGATATCAAATTAGGGATATTAGGATTGGTATTATTGAAATATAAGGACTCTAGAACATAATTAAGGATATTGTGAAGATAAATGATATATTATTGGTCTATATCAAAGTGTAGAGAATCTATGATGGAGATATGGTATTTATAAATGAGGAGAGGATATTTTATGTGATTAAAAAATGATTATTTTGTATTTAAAGATTACAACTATTTGGGGGAATTAATTACATTGAATTAGGTGGATAATTAATGTTTTATGAAATGGATTGATTCATTATACACATAATACAAATAAATCTATAATAGTATTATATAGGTATTTTATTCTTTTACTTTATATCTTTATCCCACCATATTATTTTAAGTATACTACGAAACATCATTTTTATAACAATAAATTTTTTGATCCCTCAAAATGAAAAATAATAATAATTAGTTTGTACCTCCTCGTTCCAAATATAAAATAACTACTTAAAAATTAAAACCACATAATTTTCAAAATCTAATATAAAATTAAACTAGAAAATATCAATTAAAAATATTTTTTTAGAAAATTATTTTAAGTCCAAAATTGAACATAAAAAATATGTAACAAATATTGATTAAATTAAATATATTATATTATCTATATAAAAATAATACATAATTTACTTTTAGATCAATTTATAATAATAAATCTACTTCTTCCAATAATGAAAATGTTTGTTTTATAAAAATCAATATTTTCACTATATAATAAAAATCTAATCATTTCATAAAACACTAAAAAATACACCATAAGATACTTTTTAAATATTGTATCCAAAAAATAATATTCATTTTAAAAAATATATTCCCTAAAAATTCAAGAAATAAAATATAACGTTCACTCATAAAATTGCAGAACAAACATTCTTGAAGAAAATTGTCAATTCCCAACCCCCATGCTACACACCGGTTCTCTATGATGTTTTGTTATATGACCTTAGTAATGACTCCCCATATGCCAAATGATTTTGACTAACATAGATTTATTTAATATAGATCATGGGGATAATACGCCATATTTATCAAATTATCTCAACATTAGATGTAAATAAACAATAGCCAAATGGTATTCCCAATTAACAAGACAATCTAGTACCACATGATGACTAAAAAATCAATACAATATCCAAAACTAAAAAATATATGTGTCATTCCAAATATGTGTCAGTTTTCAAATATAAACCCAAAGAAAAGACACACTGAATCTCCCAAGCTGGTCCCAACACCATGTCTGGTTCCCTCATCCATGCTCTATCCTAATTCTACCAGATAACAAGGGTCTCACTCCCTTATCTGGTCATGTTAACATAATGTCTATTCCAATACTGATCAAGATGACATAGTGGGGTGTGATTATAACATAGTAAGCCACCACTAATGATATCTAAAATTATAACATGTTAATAATAGTGTATTATGTTGAATAAAAAATAAAATATAACAAATAAAGTAAAAAAATAATATATATAATTATTATTTATTTAACCACATAAACTCATGGGTTCTTGTGGAAACAAGAATCATCAATACGAGTTTCATGCCATGCCAAATTCTGAACAATCCCAGCGTGATATCACAAATCTTAATAAAATGGTCATCAATTATCATTTCATTTCAATTCATATTACTGATCTTTCGAATCATTGTCCAAATCCAACATTATAGGACTAGATTATTAGGGCTAGGACCCCATGGGATTTTGATGTATCAGTACTTATCCCCTAGTTATTTATCACATGTCTCACAGAAATTGTATTTTGAAGTAGCACATCATGCCCCACACTCACTATCACTTTGGGTTTTTGAATTAGCAATCCTTGTGCCACACATTATTACAAATAATTCACACATGTGGTCGCGTAATGCTACAGTTTGTGTCCCACAATCCTTATCACAATAGTATTTTGAAGAATTAGTCCATTTACTACACAATATTATATATCTATCAGAAAAACTACATATATCACATTTATCATTATTACTAAACATTAACACAATTCCCAACATTTTTAACCATGATATACCATTAATGTTTTTCACAGAAAATCATGATTCAATACACTAATTTCTTGATATAATATATGAAACTACCCTTTAAACCACTATTCAATATTCAATTCAAATAACCCATTAAAGTCAATACACCCATCTCATAATCCCCATTTTCAATTAATTCATATCTCATTAATTGACTAATTACACAATCATAATTACATATAAACCCCATAATAAAAATATTCCATTAATTAATTAAACAATTAATTAATCTAATTCTACTAAATTCAATTTCCACTCAAATAACCTAATTTATTATTGCATGGAATTTATATGAATTTAATTAAATAATCAATATAATTTCCCAATTATGGAATTTTCTATCATCACAATTACATACATGTAACTAAATCAATTCTATGTGATTTTAAATTTAGACTACATACCCCAAGATTGACAATGATTGCTCACCAATAGAAATCCCCAAATAAAGAAAAACAACAATGGTCATGATGATGAAAGAGAACCAAATCCAAAACCTAGACCCAAGATAAAAAGTATTACATATATCAAATATAATATCTAGATCCATTAAGAAATTAAGAAAAACATTCCCATTTATCCATAAATAGAAAAGGGACAGATAAAAACGACATTGAGATGAAAATTTGTTACTAGTATAGGTAAAAATCTTTAATTTGTGCTTTAATTCATCAATATAAAATGTTGTAGGACCTCGGAATCCATCAGGGAACCATGAAAAATAATATAAATTTTTTATTTTCATATCTTGGGGTTTACAGAAATAAGATTTGGGTTTGGGAAAATTTTATTGAATATTTAGGATATTTAATTACTATTCCCATGATTTCCTACTTTGGGTGCACAGTTTTCCATAACAGTGCACCAGACCATTTACCTCATTCTAGGTTGCCACATGGTTACTAAAATAAGTGTAAAAATTTTGAGAAAATATACAACAATTTTGAAATCCCGTGATTCCTATGGTTTTATGGTTCGTGGACGAAAGCCCCATAGTTTGGGAAAATTATCCTCCAACCATGCACTACAAAAAACCCATAAAAACATCCATATTTTCGAAAAAAAAACCAATTTTAAACCAAAACAATTACATAAAAAAATTAATAGAGTACCTTTATAAAATTCCAATACATCTACAAAAAATTTCATGATGTAACAATCTCTCTACCTTATAAGTGTTCATCCTCGAGCTGTACTCCCAAGTATCTATAAGGCCCCAGCCTTAAACATTACTTAATCTTGAGTTATTACAAGATTACACATTGAGGATCTTTTCGGATTTAGAGTTTTAGAGAATTAGATCATAAAACATGCATTACATTCCACATATAAACAAAGTTGTTACAGAAAGATAGTATTCTTCATTCCCATCAATGGAAACACATTTAAAATAAAACATGGATTATTTATTGATACATCCTTGACTCTATCATCTTATCATGTACCTTTCCCTTGACCTGTGAAAAACATTTCAAAAACATGGGATGAGCATAAAAACTCAGTATGGGTTAAAAAAACATGGAAAGGAAACATGAGTTCATATATACATAAGAATGAAATCATACTTTACCCATAAAACATAGGCACTTTAACATACCTCATAAAATCATGAATAAATCATAGAAATCATAAGACATAAAGGTAACATGAGGCATTCATAACATTCTTACGTAGGGAGTAACCCTCTTGGTTACGTTTGGAATACCCATCACAGTATATTCCCTAAATTCTCTTCGGATAAACCTTAACGTTTCACTCCTTCGCGTTACCCAATGCATTGGAGAGCTATAACGGGCTCACCCGCCCTTAGTTTATCACGGAACCACCCGTCTTCATAATAATGCCCAAGAACCATAACATAATCATATCACATAAAACATGCATAAAGGAAACATAAAATTTCCACATTTAAATCACGAGATATCAATACAACACATTGATATAAAAACATTATGAAAACCATTTTCAATACTAAAATAAAAGAAATGTAAAACATGGTATTTATTTTTCTTTTAAAAAGAAGGTATGGCTTGTAGAGGAAGCCGAAACTCAAATAACGGTCACGACGGCGGAGAAGTCGTTTTCGCCTCATACGTACGACAAAAAAATTCCCTTTTGTCTTTTAGTAAACGATTCGTATAAAAAAGGTTCCTTTTTAATAAATGTAAAAGTCAAAGGGGTTTATACACCGTATAAAAGAAAGTTGTGTATAAAATAAAATATGCCTCAATGAAAGGAGATTGAGACGAAGTCCCATACCTCGTATCCGACTTGAACCGACCGTTATTTAATCTCCTGAATAATAAACTTGAGTTAATCTATACTTTCTTATGAATCTTTTTCAAGTTCATTATTCCTTTTATACCATGTTATGAACATCATGTAATCAGTTAGGTTAACAATGTTCATTTTGTCAGTATTTGGTTCTTAAGTCAAAAATAGACTTCTTACACTTACATGTTGTTAATTTGGTCAAAGGTTCATTATATCCAGAATTGTATTCATGATGTATATATCATATATGTCATATATATCCAGTACATACTTGCATTTATAATATTACATAATCATTTAGAGGTAAGAAATGAAATGCACCGTTCATGGAGACGGTAAGCCGTACGTACGCATGAACGCTACTTTCATTTCTATTTCATATTTTCTGGAATGGAATCATAATGATATAAGAGTATATTATAATTCCAGTATAATAACATATATAATATCATTAACGTTATCCTTTACACATCCCACATATGGTATTAACGAATCAAATCACTTTTAGGGGGCGGTAGTCCGCACTTCCTAAAATGAAGATATCGTGTTTTACCCATAATGGAAACCATAAAGGTATGCCCAAAATAAAAAAACCGAAGCTTAAGGAAAACATAAACATATTATATATCATATATAAAAATAGTGACATCATAATGGCCACCTTTGAAGGTGTTAAATGAGTGTTGAACAATCATCGTTTCGGGAGGCAGAATTTCGCCATCCACGGAAACCGTATGTTCTTTAACCATTTGATGTAGTTGTGTGCGAGTGTAGCTCAAATAAATCTTATAACAACATCCTAGTATATTGATGATACTGGTTTTGTTACAAAAGAAGTAAATAAAAAGAGTTTAGGGGGTTGGAGAAGCAAAATAAAACAAATGAACATGAGAGAATGAGTTACCTTTAAAAGTGTAACTCCTTTTGAGTTGAGCCTAAAGGCTTCCTTTGAAAGGATTCTGCCCAAAGGGAATCCTCTAGGATGAGGAGAGGGATGTGGACAGAGCAAATGGGCAGGGGTTGGCCGAGCCAAAGGCTTGAGAAGTGTGTGAAATGAGGTAGAGGTGGGGGCCTTTTATAAGAGGAGAGGAGGGGCACTTTTGGAATGTAAAGAAATATTACATTATTTGAAAATGTGTTTCGGTTTTAAAAGGTCCCACATTGATATAATTAGTGGATAAGGTGATAAGGGTTCGAAATACACTCATCCAATTGGTATTGGACATGTGTAGTTCATATATTTTACATTATCTTTCTATTTTATTTAAATCGTCAAATAATGATGTCATCGCTGTATCATTATTATGTCATAAATAATTAAATTTATTTAATGTCTAAAAATTATAAAAAAAATACTATGATATAGAAAATCTTTTTAGCTTTCCAATGACTATTAATAATCAAATTTTGGACTTGTATAACCCCACTGAAAAATGGGTTTCGTAAAACATATTATGTTTGTGTCATTTTCACTTTAACATTAAATAAAAAGTAATTTATTTCATTTTCCAACAAAAGTGGATCCATGGGGTCCCCAAGTTGACCCATGGCATTTCATGGTCGGCCATGACACAACCAATGAGGTTGGGACATGTGTCTAGGTCATTTCATATTATTAAAACATTATTTATACCTAAAACTACCCTAATTACCAATAATCGCGATTAAGAACTTAATAAGTTACTATTCACCAAAAAATTATTATAATCTCATTGAACCACATTTTACTTCTTAATGACAACCATGTATGTCATATTTTCAAAATTCAATACACATTAGTGGTAAACTTTCATTTAACTGAAAAATCAGTTTGCTTGATTACCACTTAGTGGTTTCACTATTCATCAAAAATTGAAGTTTTTCAGAAAATTACCAAAAATTCACCCTATGCTATATTTGATAATCCGAATTCAAAAATGAAGTCTATTTTACAAAATTCAAATCATATAAGTCACACTAATGAATTTAATAATTAATTCCCGCTGCCACAGAAAATAGCGTGTTTTTACAAAACAATAAGTATCAACAGATTGACACCAATTTAAGTCTAATTTCAAAGTGAAATTGATTCCAATGACCACCATTGGATAAAATGGTAAAAATATATTCAAATTTCACTTCAAAAACAATTCAAAACATAATCTAATAATATAAATAAATTATATTAAAAAGTAGTTTTGATGTAAAATGCAGTATTTTTCACTATTCATTAAAAATGAACATTGTCAGAAAAATACCAAAAATCCACACAAGGTAAATTTTGATGTCGCAATCATAAAGGATAAGTTTATTTTGACAAACATAGTTTATAAATTTGTCAAAATATAGATTAAAAAATGGTTTTCCATCAAAAGGCAGTAAAACAATCTTTTAAGAATATTAATGTATTCCATGCATAAGATTGTATTTATTTTCATTTTAAGCCTCTATAACACTATCTTAATCATTAATAGACATAGATAAAAATATCTATTATTCATTAATTACTTGGGATGTTACATCCTTCCCCCCTTTAGAAAATTGCGTCCCCGCAATTTATTTACTTATCAAATAAATGAGGGTACTTATCCCTCATTGTGTTTTCAGATTCCCATGTTGCCTCTTCAATCATGTGGTTTTTCCACAAAACCTTTACCTGCTTAATCACCTTATTCTGTAACACTTGCTCCCTGTGGTCAAGAATCTGGACCGGTTGTTCCTCATAAGATAGGTTCTCTTCCAGCTGAACTACCTCTGGACTCAAAACATGAGATGGATCTGGCATATACTTTCTCAACATCGAAACGTGAAAAACATTGTGTACATGAGATAAACTCGGAGGTAAAGCCACTCGGTATGCAACTGATCCAACTCTCTCTAGAATTTCGTATGGTCCAACAAACCATGGACTCAACTTTCCTTTCTTACCAAATCTCATCATGCTTTTCCAATGAGAAACCTTGAGAAAAACATGATCACCTACCTCGAAAGATAGATCCTTCCTCCGGTTATCTGCATAACTCTTCTGCCTGCTCTGAGCTGTTTTCATGTGTTTCTGAATCAGATGAACTTTTTCTGCCATCTCTTCTACCAATTCTGGTCCCATCAACTTCCTTTCACCCACTTCATCTCAGAAAGCTGGAGTTCGACACCGCTTCCCATATAATGCCTGAAATGGTGCCATCTGTATACTAGAATGAAAACTGTTATTATATGAAAACTCAACCAAAGAAAGATGTTGGTCCCAACTTCCCTGATAATCCATAGAACTAGCTCGTAGCATATCCTCCAATATCTGAATTGTTCATTCTGACTGCCCATCTGATTGAGGATGAAAAGCTTTACTAAAATTTAATTTAGTACCCAACGACTTCTGAAGGCCTTTCCAAAAGTTAGAAGTAAACCTGGGATCACGATCCGATACAATGGAGAGAGGAACTCCATGTTACCTGACTATCTCTTTAAGATACAAACGAGAAAGTTGATCAAGAGGGAAAGTATCTCGTATAGCAAGGAAATGAGCAGATTTGGTCAAGAGATCAACAATAACCCAGATTGCATTATTACCTCGAGATGTCCTCGGTAATCCAACAACAAAGTCCATGGATATATTCTCCCATTTCCACTCTGGCACTGGTAAAGGCTGAAGCATCCCTTTCGGTAACTGCCGCTCTGCTTTAACCTGCTGACAAGTCAAACACTTCACAGTAAAATCAGCAATGTCTCTTTTCATTCCATCCCACCAGTAATAGTCCCGCAGATCTCTATACATCTTAGTACTACCTGGATGAGCTGAAAATGGAGAACTATGAGCTTCACATAACAGCTCTCTCTTCAACTGTGAATCACAAGGCACACACAATCTCTTCCCAAATCTCAAAACGCAATCACTATCAATGTTGAATTCAGGCAACTTACCTTTCTGAACCAGCTCTACCTTTTTCTGCAACTCACTATCTTGCTTCTGTGCTTTCTTGATTCTATCTGATAGAGATGATCTCACTGATACCTGGAACAAAACAGAAGGACTTCCTGCACCAACAACTTCTATGCCAAAGTTCATCAAATCCTTAACCAAAGGATCACGTTCTAAACGCAACATTGTTAATGAAGCATTACTTTTTCGACTCAAAGCATCAGCCACTTTATTTGCTTTTCCCGGATGGTAATGAATTGTACAATCATAATCCTTGATTAATTCTAGCCATCTCCTTTGTCTCATGTTCAATTCATTCTGAGTGAATATATACTTTAAACTTTTGTGATTAGTATATATTTCACACTTTACTCCATACAAATGATGCCTCCAAATTTTTAAAGCAAAAACAACAGCAGCTAATTCCAAATCATGTGTAGGGTAATTTACCTCATGAGTTTTCACCTGTTGTGAAGCATAAGCAATTACCTGATCATTCTGCATTAGGACGCAACCAATTCCTTTCAATGAAGCATCACTGTATATAACAAACTCACCATTCCTGGAAGGTAGTGCCAAAACTGGAGCATTCACCAATCTTATTTTCAATTCCTGAAAACAATCATCACATTCTTTTGTCCAGATAAACTTAACACCCTTCCGAGTTAGCTTAGTCATTGGACTAGATAATCGTGAAACATTTCTATCAAACCTTCGTTAAGAGCCTGCCAATCCAAGGAAACTACTAATCTCTATTTTATGGACCAACATCTGCTGAAGTAGTTGCAAAGGATTTCACCACCCCTTTTTGATTGTAGTCTAACTGCTTCCCATCACTCAAGCTCCTTGTTGGACACTCGTTTTCATAGTGACCCATCTCATTGCACTTATAACATTTCACTAACTGTAAGTCAAATCTGTTCTTACCTTCAGCTTGATCCTTTTCAGTGCAATCACGAGCCTTATGTCCCATCTTACCACATCGGTAGCACTTTCCAGAATTCAGAAGGCATTCCCCAACATGCCTTTTTCCACATTTATCACAAACTGGAAACTTAGTTTTCTTACCATCAGACTTTTTTGAAGAATTCTTACCTTTCTCCTGCCACCTCGATCTCTTCTTTTGTTGGTTGTTATAGAACACTTGATCATCGTCAAACTCCATTTCCACCTTCTCAGCACATCGAACAAGCTTTTCATAACTTTTAAACTCACGAGAAGCTAATTCCCTTTGATATTTTGGCTTTAATCCTGAGTAAAAACGATTTATTTTACTATCAAGGTCCCGGATAAAATTTGGAGCATACCTTGCCAATCGAGTGAACCTTTCTTCATAGGCAGCCACTGAGTCTTCCTCTTGCCTCAATTCCAAGAATTTCTTTTCCATCCTAAGTCGAACAGCCTTAGGAAAATACTTCTCAAGAAACATACCTTTGAATTCATCCCAGTCAAGAGCATCAATCTCATCGGCGCCCCTGATATTTTTAACCATAGACCACCACTGATCTGCTTCACCCTCCAAACGGTAAATAGCAAGACTAACCTTTTGATTTTCTGAACACCCCATGACATCAAAAATCTTCTCCAGTGCTTTAATCCACCCTTCAGCTAGCACATGGTCAGATGATCCTCTGAATGATGGTGGATGTTGCCTCATGAAATGTTCCACCACTGACATGTTCCTCTGCGGTTGATCTGGCTGATCTCGTGCATGGATACCACCACCATTTATCGCTTGAGTCAACTGCGCCATTACTGCAACAAACTGTTCAGTTCCAATTCCGACCATTTCTGGATGCTTATTCGGAAGGTTATTTCCTTCTGTATGCCTTCCTAGCACTGCTTCCCTGTTTCCTCTACGGAAAACCATTCTGAACAAACATGTCTTAAATGAAGCAACATGGTAATCTTTAAATGCTATATCATTTCGAAAAATATATATATATATTTTTGGATAATCATTTAATAGAATTCTAACTCCTAAAGTTATCTAAACCGACCTCTGATACCAACTATAAGGCCCCAGCCTTAAACCTTACTTAATCTTGAGTTATTACAAGATTACACATTGAGGATCTTTTCGGGTTTAGAGTTTTAGATAATTAGATCATAAAACTTTCATTACATTCCACATATAAACAAAGTGGTTACAGAAAGATAGTATTCTTCATTCCCATCAATGGAAACACATTTAAAATAAAACATGGATTATTTCCTGACACATCCTTGACTCTATCATCTTATCATGTACCTTTCCCTTGACCTGTGAAAAACATTTCAAAAACTTGGGATGAGCATAAAAACTCAGTATGGGTTAAATAAACATGTAAAGGAAACATGAGTTCATATATACATAAGAATGAAATCATACTTTACCCATAAAACATAGGCACTTTAACATACCTCATAAAATCATGAATAAATCATAGAAATCATAAGACATAAAGGTAACTTGAAGCATTCATAACATTCTTACGTAGGGAGTAACCCTCTTGGTTATGTTTGGAATACCCATCACAGTATATTCCCTAAAATCTCTTCGGAGAAACCGTAACGTTTCACTCCTTCGCATTACCCAATGCATTGGATAGCTATAACGGGCTCACCCGCCCTTAGTTTATCACGGAACCACCCATCTTCATAATAATGCCCAAGAACCATAACATAATCATATCACATAAAACATGCATAAAGGAAACATAAAATTTCCACATTTAAATCACGAGATATCAATACAACACATTGATATAAAAACATTATGAAAACCATTTTCAATACTAAAATAAAAGAAAAGTAAAACATGGTATTTATTTTTCTTTTAAAAAGAAGGTATGGCTTGTAGAGGAAGTCGAAACTCAAATAACGGTCACGACGGCGGAGAAGTCGTTGTCGCCGCATACGTACGACAAAAACATTCCCTTTTGTCGTTTAGTAAACGTTTCATATAAAAAAAAGGTTCCTTTTTAATAAACATAAAAGTCAAAGGGGTTTATACACCGTATAAAAGACAGTTGTGTATAAAATAAAATATGCCTCAATGAAAGGAGATTGAGACGAAGTCCCATACCTCGTATCCGACTTGACCCGACCGTTCTTTAATCCCCTGAATAATAAACTTGAGTTAATCTATACTTTCTTATGAATATTTTTCAAGTTCATTATTCCTTTTATACCATGTTATGAACATCATGTAATCAGTTAGGTTAACAATGTTCATTTTTTCAGTATTTGGTTCTTAAGTCAAAAATAGACTTCTTACACTTACATGTTGTTAATTTGGTCAAAGGTTCATTATATCCAGAATTGTATTCATGATGTATATATCATATATGTCATATATATCCAGTACATACTTGCATTTATAATATTACATAATCATTTAGAGGTAAGAAATGAAATGCACCGTTCATGGAGACGGTAAGCCGTACGTACGCATGAACGCTACTTTCATTTCTATTTCATATTTTCTGGAATGGAATCATAATGATATAAGAGTATATTATAATTCCAGTATAATAACATATATAATATCATTAACTTTATCTTTACACATCCCACATATGTTATTAACGAATCAAATCACTTTTAGGGGGCGGTAGTCCGCACTTCCTAAAATGAAGATATCGTGTTTTACCCATAATGGAAACCATAAAGGTATGCCCAAAATAAAAAAGACAGAAGCTTAAGGAAAACATAAACATATTATATATCATATATAAAAATAGTGACATCATAATGTCCACCTTGGAAGGTGTTAAATGAGTGTTGAACAATCATCATTTCGGGAGGCAGAATTTCGCCATCCACAGAAACCGTATGTTCTTTAACCATTTGATGTAGTTATGTGAGAGTGTAGCTCAAATAAATCTTATAACAACATCCTAGTATATTTATGATACTGGTGTTGTTACAAAAGAAGTAAATAAAAAGATTTTAGGGGGTTGGAGAAGCAAAATAAAACAAATGAACATGAGAGAATGAATTACCTTTAAAAGTGTAACTCCTTTTGAGTTGAGCCTAAAGGCTTCCTTTGAAAGGATTCTGCCCAAAGTGAATCCTCTAGGATGAGGAGAGGGATGTGGAGAGAGCAAATGGGCAGGGGTTGGCCGAGCCAAAGGCTTGAAATGTGTGTGAAATGAGGTAGAGGTGGGGGCCTTTTATAAGAGGAGAGGAGGGGCACTTTTGGAAAGTAATGAAATATTACAATATTTGAAAATGTGTTTCGGTTTTAAAAGGACCCACATTGATATAATTAGTGGATAAGGTGATACGGGTTCGAAATCCACTCATCCAATTGGTTTTGGACATGTTTAGTTCATAGATTTTACATTATCTTTCTATTTTATTTAAATCTTCAAATAATGATGTCATCGCTGCATCATTATTATGTCATAAATAATTAAATTTATTTAATGTCTAAAAATTATAAAACAAATACTATGATATAGAAAATCTTTTTAGCTTTACAATGACTATTTATAATCAAATTTGGGACTTGTATAACCCCACTTAAAATTTGTTTTTGTAAAACATATTATGTTTGTGTCATTTTCACTTTAACATTAAATAAAAAGTAATTTATGTCATTTCCCAAAAAAAGTGGATCCATGGGGTCCCCAAGTTGACCCATGGAATTTCAAGGTCTTCCATGACACAACCAATGAGGTTGGGACATGTTTCTAGGTCATTTCATATTATTAAAACATTATTTATACCTTAAACTACCCTAATTACCACTAATCGCAATTAAGAACTTAATAAGTTACTATTCATCAAAAAATTATTATATTCACATTGAACCACATTTTACTTCTTAATGACAACCATGTATGTCATATTTTCAAAATTCAATACACATTAGTGGTAAACTTTCATTTAACTGAAAAATCAGTTTGCTTGATTACCACTTAGTGGTTTCACTATTCATCAAAAATTGAAGTTTTTCAGAAAATTACCAAAAATTCACCCTAAGCTATATTTGATAATCCAAATTCAAAAATGAAGTCTATTTTACAAAATTCAAATCATATAAGTCACATTAATTAATTTAATAATTAATTCCCGCTGCCAGAGCAAATAGCGTGTTTTTACAAAACAATAAGTATCAACAGATTGACACCAATTTAAGTCTAATTTCAAAGTGAAATTGATTCCAATGACCACCATTGGATAAAATGGTAAAAATATATTCTAATTTCACTTCAAAAACAATTCAAAACATAATTTAATAATATAAATAAATTAGATTAAAAAGTAGTTTTGATGTAAAATGCAGTATTTTTCACTATTCATTAAAAAATGAACATTGTCAGAAAAATACCAAAAATCCACACAAGGTAAATTTTGATGTCGCAATCATAAAGGATAAGTTTATTTTGACAAAAATAGTTTATAAAATTGTCAAAATATAGATTCAAAAATGGTTTGCCATCAAAAGGCAGTAAAACAATCTTTTAAGAATATTAATGTATTCCATGCATAAGATTGTATTTATTTTCATTTTAAGCCTCTATAACACTATATTAATCATTAATAGACATAGATAAAAATATCTATTATTAATTACTTACTTGGGATGTTACAGTATCTCTATGATTCCATAGTAAAATGATCTGCTTGATGTGCTCACATTTCGGCATATCTCTCCCATGTATCTTCCTCATTATTACAATGCTTATACCTTATATGAAATATGAGAAAGACTTTACCAGAATTATTTCACCACTATGATCTAACACAGAGATCATAGGATCCTTAAATGACGCATAAGTCTGATTCTCATCATCACCATTTCAATCACCTTAGAAGTCTCAGGGTGATACCATCCATTTTTTGACACATGAAAAACATCATGCATACAACTAAAATTATCTCGAATAAAAAATCATTAATCTAATAACGTGATTATGCCCCCATGATAAAACTATACAATGAACCTAATGTACACATTGTTGAATCCGACGATGAACCAATATAGAAAAAAATTGAACAAATACACAATCAGCATTTATAAACACTAGGGGCCATCAATGTCAATTTTTATATGATATTTATATATTCTGATTTGTTTCCATATACTTTCAAATAAACTGAACATTCATTGATGTCTCTACCTTGAGACTCACTCCCAATAGCTCTAACTCACTTTACATTGTCTAATATAGTGTTGATCTACATGCCCCACAATAATGGGACTCATATGGAGCCATCTGAATAGGTAATTGATATATATTTTTATAAAATACTCAATGAGTGATATGTTCTTCAAACAAGACCCACCAAAGTCAAGTACACATTCCCAATTAATATCCTCAAGCACTAGTATATTACATTATTATTGTCCATCTATCAGTGGGTGATATGTCATTCTCTATAAAACATGTTCAGCAAGAACCATTTAAAATCCCTACTAGAAGAATAAAATAAATCATGATTCATGGTTTAAGACTACACATTATGGAACCTCATACAAATGTACAATTTATTTATATGTAAAAGTCCCCCAACAACTCCCCTAAGAATGTCTCTAGTATTATAATGAAATATGCTACTTTTTACAATTGGTCTATATCCACCCAAATTGAATCATTTATCAATGGAATCCTTATGAGACCCACAACAACGTCCATAATAAAATAATACCACTTCCATTCTATAATTTGAAAAAACTATAGTAAAACAACATGTCTTTAAATCTCATCCTTCACCTAATAACATTTGTAGCATCATGTTATGAATCCTATTATCTCCTTTATCATTATAGACCTCTAATATTGTGTTGTAGGTCATGGTACATTTTTTCACATCTGGAAGCACATTCCACTTCTAGGAATTTAATTAATATATAAAATGCTTGAAAATTTATATAGGAATAAAAATTATTTTGGGTATAGATTTCATTTTCCTCATATATAGTCTAATAGGGACACAACTCCCCACCTTCAATTCATTACCTAAAGGATCGATATTCCAGACACTCATTCATTCTATCACTAATCCAGCTAAAATGTGTAGACTCTATTACAACTGTTGCCTGATTCATCTAATCATAACTATCCTAAGCCACAACTTACATCTTACCCATTAATTTCATCTTCATATACTCATCAATAGATTCATATCCTTCGTAACTATTAGTTTTCCTGGTTAATGATTCAGAAAAACTATTTCCCTTCATGGGAATATATGATATTTTATAATCAAATGACTTTATATACTCAAATATGATCCACTGCTGAAGATTCAAATCTCCATGATAAAAGACACACATTATTCAATTGATATCATTATAAATACTAACCATTATTCCCAATAGATATATACACAAACACTTTAATGAATAAAAAATAAAAACTGGCATGTTGTCATGCATATGATAATTTTGTTCATATGGAATCCACTTTCATGATTCATACACCACAACCTGATCTAGATAGATCGACACTACTCCCTGTCTGAATCCAAAAGCATCAAAAAACACTGTATACTCATCATATGGCATATTTATGTTCATGATTGGTTTCATTTTCAAATTCATATTAAAATTTTGGAAAGAATTATCATATGATCCAGACCATTCCGAATTAACTCACTTTTGGAAAATTTAATAATAGGAGCTAAAAATTGAAAAGGTCATGGATGAACCTCGAATAATATCGGGATAACCCTAGAAAACTATGGATAACAAAAAACTTGTTGGGTATCTCCCATGATACAATTACGTTCACCTTCTAGGGGTCTACAAAAACCCCTTCCACCGTGATTATGTGAACTATTATGTATACTAGATCAATCCAAAAATGACACTTGAATATCATTGTGTATAGTTGATTGAATCATAGTTTACTAGTAATGATTTCACAATACTTGTAATGATGATCGTGAGTCTTGGAGTACACTAATATATAATTCAAAAACAAAACCATGGAATAATCAAAGGTCAGATGGAAAATTCTATCTATCAATCCCATAATCACTTATGGTGCATTCTTCTAACCCAAATTAATCAGGATAAAACCATATAGGCTATAACTACTTATAAAAGAACTACAATTTACATCATAAGGTATAATTATAAACCGATGATACCCAAATCTCAAGTCGATCTTGGAGAAAATACAAGTTCCTATTTAGTGGTTAAAAGGACAATTAATACATTAATGTGGATAACAATTCTTCATATTCATCTAGTTCAACATATGTTAATCAAAAAAAATATAAACTCCCACAATACTTCATTGAAAAAACTAGTGAACACCATGGAAGCATATTCATACATATAACCCCCTTTCCAATTAACTATTATATTTGATTGTTGTTCTCTATAATCTCTATCAGTTCCATTTTGAAAGGTGGAATATAATTAGGCTCAACCCTTGGAATGTGTCCAATGATCAAATCCATATCTCTTTTACATGAAAGTATATAGAAACATTAAGGAAAATAATCATGAATCCTATCCACTACATGTAGAAATATGTTATGCATTACAACCCAATCATCTATCAAAATACTAGAATCCTAAAGAATGTGCTGCCCCAGTTACTACTGAACTGGCCCTGTATGACCTACCTAGACATCCTACTCTTCATTGTTAATATAATTGTCTCCCTGAAGAGATTTAAATGTCACCACCTATGGTAAAAATATATGTAGGGCCTATATAATACTAAATATTCCATACACATAATTATGAAAAATCCTAACATGTACAGGACATAAATATCCCATAGAAACTGATACTCCCCATCCTTGACACAACATCCCTTGCACAAAAATATGTACTTAGACCATACTCCCAATAGTGTATTGATCACCATCACCTATCTTGAAAATTCCACCATCAGTTTAAACCCAATCAAAATTTGTGATTGTATATATGAATGAGAGGTACCATTTTTAAATAAGGATTAGTATTTCATAGAATCTACAAGTTAGTACATTTAATTATCAAAATTACATCCTCAATATGAAGTAGTGTAGGAGGGAAATCATGCAACTTCCATCCCACTCTTCCTCGTGATGTTGTATGTGTCCCCTAAGCAACATCACTCAGCTGATAGAATCGATTATTCCAAGAATCTCCACATCCACATCTTCTACTACCATGTCCAAGAGAAATCCAGCTTAAAGACCGATATGCTATAGAAGAACCCCTTCATATAATATAGTTCATTATATCTAATACATATTTATCTATCTGTCATAGGTTCTTATAGAAACACAATATATATACCTCACTACAACAAGATCATCACTCTACCGGTGGTCGTGTCATTGTGTGCGAAAGTGAACTGAACTACCACCCTCGTGACATATCACTCATGTAATATCTTATACAATAGATCCTCCCCCTGGCCACTCAAAATTCCTATTCTATAGTCAATATTCTGCTAAGGATTCTTTATACTCTCAAAATTCATACCTTCTAACCATATAGTAGTATCCAAAATTCTGTTTATGGATGCCTCATTTAGGATCCTCTCATAAATGGGAACTTGATTCACTATTTCTAAGAACCTAATCATTTTGATGATAGTAACGTAAGACATAATATTAGATTAATCCAATCATGAAAATATTTAACTACCATAGCCTAATCTCTTATTAATTATTCTACAATTCACTTTTGATCGATAAAGAGACTAGCGTAGCTTATAATTGACATTTTCCATAGAGAAAACCCAATGAAAACATCCTATCTCTTCCTCCAAAGCATCAAAGGGTAAAAGTTTTCTATGAAATCCTCCTAAAATTTCTTCCAATCAATAACCTTTATCTAACAATCCTGTGTCTTGATGTCCCACCAAATCTTCTCATGACATTATAACAAATAATCTTTTAGATTAACTCTTTTCTCAATAGTAGTCTATAAATGGTTATGTATTGTCATGATAGAATAATTCTATATCTCAGCTGCATTAGGTCAACACTATTTGGTGAAATTCAGATGGTTCTATAACCAAAAAAGTAATATGATATTATACATACTCTTCAAAAACATCATTGGGTATATTTTCCATCAATAATATGAACTGTGAAAAAGATTATCTGAGAATTCTCTCTAAATTCCACACCAAACACTATCAATTCCCCTAGTTCCACTATTAAGGGACCATCTCTAGCCATATCCTCGTGTCTTCCTCTACATAACCATATTCAGGGAGTTATAACAATAAAAATCAAGGTAAAAATCATTACATGCATACCACAACACCATCACATTAATAAAAAGGGATTCACAATAATCCATAACAAGTCATCTCCCAAACCCATCCACACAATCAAAACCGAGGCGTGATCACAATTCATAACTATTTGATATTTATTTAAAGGATTACAAGGGCAAAATAATTCACATTTTTAATTTCTTTTCGGATTCCAATTTCTCATATATTTCATTATTTTAAAAAATCATGTTAGGAAAAATTTTTAATTCAATTACAAAATCATGAAAAAACATTTCAATTTCAACAACTTAACCAAAACACATTTTCATATGTGTGCCTAAAATAATACTTGTTATAATAAATCATGAGTACCTAGATTGATTCATGCATGAATAACTCTCATATCATACCAGACCAAGAGTAAAATATTATATAATATCAAAAATAAATTTCACAACACATAAAAAGATTATTACTCAAGGTGAAATAACATCCAAATATGAAAACACACATTTATAACCGAAATTACACCTTGGGTACATAAATATTACCATAGTACCTGTGTCAGTTACTCCCATGAAAGTTCTCTCAAACAAGTCCAAAAACATTTTTTTCTCCAGAATACCTTCCCAAATAATAAGATAAATATATATAAAATAAAACCCATATGAAACCATTTTTTATGATTTGAACAGGGTGTTCTGCACTGGTGCTATGTGTTGGTCAGTTACATAACTTGATGGGTGCCTCCACGTACACCAAAGGATACTAAAAAATAGTGGGGGTCTAATATAAATCATGGGTATACTGTACCATTTCTATTAATATTTCACAATAGCATAAGTAAATAAACAATATCCAAATTATACAACTAATAATCCTGACAAACTAGTATCACATGATTACTAAAACATGAATATAATATCCAAAACTAAAATGTAAGTATATCATTGAAAATATGAGTATTGTGTCAAATTAAAATCTAATGGAAATAAACAATAAAAACCCTACATTGTTCCTAAAACCATGTATGGTTTCCTCTTACATGATTCATCCCATCATGCTCATCTAACATGGGGCTCATGCAATTATCATATCCTAAAACATTAATGTCTATTCTGGTACTGATCACAAGGCTAATGTTTGGTGTGAGTACTAATCAGTAAAAAACCCAAAATGGGGCATAAAATAATATCTTTTCAATAACGGTGTGTTAAAATGCATGACGAATAATGTACAAGAAATAATGTAAACAATATATACATTCTATTATTCAGTATTTGACCACATAAACCCACAGCTTCCAAAAGACACCCAAACCATCGATTCCTACTTCATCCACGCTTGAGTATATACAATATTAAATGGATATAACATATCAAAATACCATGGATAAAAATTATATTTTCATTTCACTTCCTATAATATAAAATTGGAACCATGGTCCAATGCCATCATTTTGGTCCAAGAATGACATGGATAGAAACTCATCAGTGTATGAATCAGTAGTCTATGTCCCACATTAATTTATCACATGTATCA
This sequence comes from Viscum album, assembly GCA_963277665.1. Classification (NCBI taxonomy): domain Eukaryota; kingdom Viridiplantae; phylum Streptophyta; class Magnoliopsida; order Santalales; family Viscaceae; genus Viscum; species Viscum album. Next base: position 1,139,763,521 of record OY728164.1, on the reverse strand, counting down.
CATAAGTTTTATTTACAATTATCGTTCAATGTTACAGAATCATTATCACATTGGGAATTTGAGGCAACAATTCATGTCTCATGCTGGTTTTTCAATCAATCCTAAACGTGGGATTTTTATGAATCTGTCAGTGTCCCACACTCATTATCACAATGAGATGTTGATGTTGCATTCCATGTCTAACAAAATATTGCTAAAAAATCATACAAATCACATATATGACATTTATACTAGTTTATCATCCTTAATACAAAAGGTTCATGATAAAGGTGAGGCCATTTCCAAAAATAATTGTTAGACAATTTTGAAAATAGTTGTAGAAAGGGGATTATAAAATTGAGAATGAGATAAACCACACGGATCCAAATCAAAAAATAATGAGAAGATTCTCATTGAAATATAAGTTCAATCCTAGGGTCTCTCTAGAATTTCCATTTTGGATTGTGAATCCACTACATTATTTGACTCCCTAAAAACTTGGGTAAACACCCAATGGATATTCCTAGAGAGATAAAGGAACACTATCCAGAATGGATGCACCCTGCATGTAACATTCATGGACCATACCTTCAAATTATGAACTACTTTTGTAGTGATAAATTTAACCGAGATATTATTCCATTCAGGTTGAATGAAATATTTGATAGATTTCATGATTTCCAACAATCCAACATCAATGGAATATGGAATTCAAATAAAAATATAAAAGAAACCTTCAACTAATACCTGATCAGTACAGAAGACACAACCACATCCTAATGGTCATGTGTCACCTTTATCATGACCTTCCATGTTCCTATACAATAAAGGCAGATTAGTTGGAATCCATATGATAGACCTTAGAATTAGATGCCTCTTGATCGACCCACTCAAATAATTAGAATTATTTACTATATCATTGAAATTAAATTTAATTAATTCAATAATAAATTAAATATCACAATCATAGAAATTTGTAATTTAACAATCACATGCACATAATTAAATCTATACTATGGAATTTTCAATTTAGAACACCAACCACAAGACTGAGGTCAAACGCTCGCAATATGAAATATCAATTTAAATAGAAATAATCAAGATCTTAAAAAAAATATATCTAGTTACAAAAACTATAAACAAGATCAAATATATTAGATCAATAAAAATATTGATCTGGGTCCATTTATAATAGAGTAAAACATTACCATTTTTATCTAGAATGATATATCAGAGAGAGATAAACCTAATCTGGATGGGTATATCATACTGAGTGGGGTGAAGATATTCAATTCAGGCCTGGATTTATCAATAACGCAAGATGGAGGGCCCTGGAATCCTATTGAAATCCTCCAAAATATGAGATAAATTCATTTCGGGTCAATTTTTTGTGGTTTATGGATAGAAGATCGGGGTTTGAGAAATTTTTAATGAATTTTCATGGCATTTAATTATCATCTACAAGGTTTCCTTCTTGAGGTGATATTTTTCCCTTACAATGCACCTAACATTGCATCTCATTACAAGGGTTGCACTATTACTACTAGAATGGAACATTGATTCCAAAGTAGAACACCAACCATTCAGTAAACCTCTTCCTGGGGTTTCCAAGGATAGGGTAGACAGTTTGGAAAAACTATGCACCGTCCTTGTACTATCAAAATCCCTCCAAATCATCCAAATTTCTCCCAAACACTATAGAGGTAAAACCCAAAACAAATAACTTAAATTGGAAATATAGTACCTGTATATGAGCTCATAACTTCTCCAGAAATGATCAGGATCGTATAAAACATATTGTTAAGGAATAATATAAATTTATTAAAATGTATGTTCTTATCCACAAAAAATTAGTTAATAAATTAAAAATGACATGGAAAATTATATTTCATTATGTGTTTAACAGTGTTAAGTCCAAAGGATCCTAGATACCCTAGGGTGGTGAATCAAGGTTTGGTTATTCTTTTCTAATTTATTTTTTCACAATATATCATGACCACAATATTATATGGGTCACTTTTCATGTTGATATTATTCATTCTATATTTAACTGATGATGATACATTGAATGTGATGTAGGAAATCAATCATAAGGACATAGTAAATTTTATTTGGTTCACCCTCACTATGGTACATCCATGGATCATACAACAATTATGTGTCGATTGTACCTAATTCACTAAGGCTCACTACCAATAATGATAGTTCGGGCTAGATATCATATATAACCATGCTCGCTACCTTTACAATGTTTATGGTCTACTTGAGACCTTACCATGGGTGACTACCTATGTCTATTTCTATAACTCACTACAAGTGGAATTGGTCACTATCTTACTCTTTCATGACTAACTACTCCTATAAGGTATTCACCCCTAGTTTATGAACTTTTAGGTCCCTCCATTTTCCCAAATTAATAGATCCATTGTTATAGATAGATTCTATTTTTATGGTACTCTTTTATTTAAATGATGAATAACATTTTACTAGATTATATTGAAAAAATCCTTCTAAGAAATTATTTCGATGCTCACAAACATCAAAATTGTCATATTTCATGAAGCTCTAATAGCTTTCATGATGTTTCTTAATTTCACAAAGCTCGTTTATCCTTCGTGAAGCAAAAATAATTCATGAATATCAATAGCCATTACAAATATCCATCCTTTCACATATACCAAATTTATTTCATGAATCATAGCTCATACGAGAAGCTCACGTAGCCTTCATGATGCTCATTCTTTTCACAAAGCTCACTTAGACTTTATGAATCACTCCTCTTTCACAAAGCTCACTGAAATTTTTAATATATTATTCCTTTCATGAAGATTACTAATCCATCCTGAATTACATTAATTTCATGATGCTAAAAAAATTAGTTTGGATTTTGTATCCTTCGTGAACATATTTTCATGAAACACCATACAGAGCTGACATTGCAAACCACCTTCTTAACTATGTATTCTTTAGATTTTCATAAATTTTCACGAGTTTTCTAAAGGGGGTAGAAGCCTATTTATAGGATTTCCACCAATTTCATTACCTTATTTCTTGTTCATCACAATTTTGTGAGTCTCCATATTTTTTACTGGGATTCCCCCTATATCTCAATGCTCTAATATTGTTATATGTTCGTTATTATCATCATTGTCACAAAGATCACTGTAAATCTATTCACACTGCCGCGATACTCCACTCACGATGCTCTTCACCTTCACTATTTGTAATGCTTATCGATGTTGAATAAATCACCATCAAAATTATTTGATCCTTTGTGAGACACCTTTTTTTTGAATCCCATATTCATGAAACTCATGAATTTTACATATTTTAATAATTCCTTAAATAAAATACAATTTCATTTTCATAGACAAACCCCATGTTTTGGAGCCCATCAATTTGGAAAACACAATTATACAATGTCACCTTCTGTACGTTATTTTCTATACATCTTCTAGGGAATTCATTTCTCTATCTTAGATATTTTTCAACATTGTCTATTAGAAATATCTATTGAATTACCATATTACATTGGAATCACTTATTTTTCAACAAACAATATCATCCCAAAAACTATGCAATATTACCTTGAGGTATTCATTCCCAACAAAAAGTATTTATTACTACTGTTGTAATTTCAATATTATAAGGACCCCATAATAATAATTTTTTATGCCAGTTGTTTCTTGAAACACAATCTATTTAATATATTAAATTATTTTTTAATAGTGGCATACCCTAAAATCTAGGGATCCTACATTTTCACCACCGTAAATAAATTTTATCCTCTTTATTTAAAAGTACACATATCAATTAATTATATTTTGATAATTCCATTTTGGATTCCCACATCTTAAAAGGGTTAATAATACTTTTATAAATACGGAACGAAAAATTTCAACATCTCTAGAAAACTTGGATTTCAATTATGAGATCATTAGTGGGAAGGAAAAAATATGCACATTGAAGATATATATATATATATATATTACATTATAATGGGGAGTGATTAAAAACCTCATCTTGATAATTTTCACAACTAAAAACTATATGTTCTGTGTTGTGTTAAAGCGACATTGATTTCATTGTTATAAATGTCGATTGGTACCATTTTTTTCCAATAATACATTTCCTATAGTTGATGAATTCATATATAGTAAAAATTAAATATATTAAGATACATAAATAAATAACATGTGGTGTTTCTTGTTTATAATATTTATTTTAATGAATCATATTTCGATCCAAATAATGATTTTGATTTTTTCACTAATGCAGTATAATGAACTTCTATGGATCAAAAAATCAACTATAAAATATTCCTCATATCATTATACATTAACCAAAATTAAAAGCGTTAGTAAAATATATGGTTATTATGATAATGAATAAACTCATAGAATAAAAGAAATATTTTAATCTCACAAAATTATATAGAAATACAAAAAAAATTACTTTGATCGTTCAAAAAATATGTATCCGTAAAATTATTCAATAATGTTTCACCCTACGATTGAAACGCAAAAATTAAATGGATTTGATGAATAATTATTATTAGATAAATTTAATATTTATATCCATAAATATGAAAACACTACACCTATAATATCCTTGTTATAGTAAACATTTTTGTAAATAACCATAATTACCATTATTCCATAATAAAATCATTTATAACTCTAAAGGTTAATTCATCTTTTATTAGAGAAATTTATATTAAAAATATTGGGTTACCCAATTATTGAGAATCATTCAACGTAAATCATTTAACACTAAATCAATTTCATGTTCCATTGTTATGCATACAATAAAATATAAATACAGTAAAACACATACTAGTGAAAATTAAATTATCTATTATCTCAAATTTTTCATTTTAAAAATTCTTATAATTTTATTGGGAATTTATTGAGGATTTTATTATTATAGTTTTAAAAAAAGGACAACCCATTGGTCGAGTGACAACCCATCGCATCCGAAAAGGCTGTGAGACTTGAACCCATAGTCGAAGGGTGACATTGTTGAATCAACTACCAATGGCCAACATGATATCCTATTTATCATGAAATAGTTTTTATTTATTAATTCCATATAATAGATAATGTATATTTTCAATTTGGTAACATTTTATTTATCATATATAAAACCATTAAATTAGAAATTTATATGGTGTTAATTGATTAATGTATGAAGACGATAACAATTTTGGAAACGCTATATGACTAAATAATATTAGTGGAATAAAAGATGAATTTAACAATTGAGGAATATGTGAAATTATTAAGGAATATTAATAATTAATGTTATCTGTGGAAATGGTTATCACATCATGGATATTATATGTTTAGAGAGTGCGAATTTTTTTTTATAAATTTTAAATTTAATATGAATGTCTATGTGATAAAATCCTGTCAATTTATGTGTCACAACTCGCCCTGGTGGGGCTCCAGCCACAACTCCCCAAGCCCACCCCCAATAGGATAGGGGCTGGTGACTAGCACCGAGTAGGCATGTTACTAACATGAGAGGCATTGCCTATAAACATGCACACACACATCTCAAAGTCCACAAGCTAAAAAGTAAAACTACTAATAATGGAAATGCATGCATACACTAAAAATCCCCACCAACAGAGTAAGACAAGAATGTAAAGTACAGTAAGTGTAAAACCACGGGCCAAAAGTACAATCCCACCAAAAGAGAGTCTGCAACAAAGTCCAACCTGTAATGAATGATACTGGGACTTCAATCTGTAGCCGTAGGAACAATCTTCGGCCTGTCTGATCTCACTGAGCACCATCCAGTCCTAGTCCACCTAGAATCCTATCAAAGGCTCGCTCGTGTGCACAAGACATGACACGGGCAGGCAAAGCTCGCGTATGGGTGAGTATAACAATACAGAGTAGCACACGAGAATACACTCCAAGGTCTTGTTGTATGCCCGTGTCATGTCTTATGCACACGAGCGAGCCTTTGATAGATCATGTAATTCGAAGTACACACCGTGTCCTATCAACTGGGAAACACCTGCGTACCCTTGTTATATGCCCTTAGACGATGTCCGTCTGTGTCGCCTGCCTGTATACCAGTACATGGGGTATCCTGTGTATCTGCATGGGTCTTGTTGGGGAAGGGTATACACTCCATGTTCTTGTCCATGTACCCTACCCATGTATCTGTACTCCCAAAGTAAACGCCAGGTATTCCACTGATAAACACACGCTGGGTCACCCGTACAACACACTGTGTAGTCATGATTCTTCCAGAAACGTCGTCATCCTCCTCATGCCTCGTCTGGATCTATAGATCATGTTTATCTAGTCTGTTTTCGACAAAACTCAAGGTTTCAGGTCTCCTCATCGTCGTATTACCGATTCCGGGGGTTTCGGGCCTTCGATCGGCTCCGAAATCGAATTCTGGTCTCCCGTGCAGAAATCGATTGAAGAACGATATCTTCTGATCCGCTTCGATCCATCTGCCAAAACCGTTGTCGCACCTCCATGGGGTCATTCCAATTCTATATCTTCAATTTGGGATCTTCGAGTCATGAAACAGATGTGAAATGATCTGTCATTCATACCTTCGTGAAGAACACATATACCACACATGAATAATACATGAAATCGGAGGAAAAAAGAACAAAAAATAGAGAGGTACAAACACCAATCAATGTTCATGTCAATATTGGTTCATCACTGTTATACATTCAATGAATCCAAATCATCTTTAAAAATCAAATCCCCAAATTCCGTCAAAAAGCACATCCTGCAAATATGATAGATCTGTTAGATAATCTATTCATGGATTAGTCTGTGTTCATCGTAGGAATCATGAAAGGGAAAAAATAACAAGAGATTAAATGCCCTAACTGGATCGGCAGTGCTCATTGTCGAAGATCCGGTCGCTGCGTCATCGTTGCCAGTGAAATTCGTCAAGAACGTCGTCGCCGTGTTGGGGGTTTTCTCCAGAGCATTCCTAGTGCCTCCAGGGGTTTCAGGGTTGTGAGGTCTGTCACCCTGGAACCCTGTGAAAGCCTTTATTTAAAATGGATAAAAGATATTCACTACAAAAAGAATTTATAAAAAAATTTGATTAAATATTTTATTATGGTTAAGTCCAAAAACTAGATTTCACCTCTGACCTGTGCCAGCCGATGTTCAGTCGCTCCTAGCGTAAACCCGCTGTTCTGGACTAAACAATGCCTTTGGATTTCCGATCTGAGAACCCATTCAGGTTTTATTCTACTTATTCAGTAAAAACTTAAGCACACACAATTTAATTATTTAATTAAATTAAAACATTTTTTCTGGGATCATTGGGCCTCGGAACTACATGCCGTCACAAATCATGGTCTCGAAAGAATTCCCATATAATATTATAATAAAACATGGAAAAAATTTGGGATATTACATCACACCCCCCCTTAGGGATTCACGTCCCAGAAAAACCAAATAAAAGGCTACTAAAAAAGATGTGGGTACTGTACACGAATCGAAGCCTCCCGCTCCCACATGCTCTCATAGAGATTCCAGTGCTGCCATCGGGCACGCACCAAGGGAATAGCTCGGCCACGAAGTATCTTCTCCTTCTGATCCTTGATATCTACTAGGTACTTAGTAAAGGTCTCTCCATCATCGATGTCTATCTAACCCTAGTCGATTAAGTGTGATAGATCATGAAAGTACCTCCGCAGCTGCAACACATGGAAAACTTTGTGTACCCGGTTCATCTGAGGAGGTAGAGCTGAGCGGTACGCCACCCCGGAAACTCTACTCAGAATCTGAAAAGGGCCAATGAACCTTAGATATAGCTTATCGCCTCGGCTAAATCTATTCAATACCCATCGAGGTGTGACCCGAAGGAACACATGGTCTCCCTCCTCGAACTCCAAGGACCTCTGTCTCCTATCAGAATGAGCCTTCTGCAGACTCATTATAGTATTCATCCACTCTTGGATGACATGCACCTTCTCTGTAGTAGCTCGCACCATCTCTAGTCCCACGATCACTAACCCTCCTGGGTCAGTCCATCAATGTTGTGACCTGCAAGGTCGCCAGTAAAAATCCTCAAATGGTTCCATACCAATAATGGAATGATAACTATTCTTAAAAGAAAATTCCACCAGTGGTAGGTGATCCTCCCAGCAATGAACGAAGTCATGTATGAAAGCTCATAGCATATCCTCTAGGACCTAGATGGTCCTCTCTATCTGACCATTAGTCTATGGATGAAATGCTCTGTTCAAGGTTAACCATGTCCCAAAAGCATCCTACAATATCTTCCACAACCGAGATGTGAAACAATCTTCACGGTCTGAGATGATCGTGGATGGCACCCCATGAAGTCGAACTATCTTCTAGACATAGATGCATCCAAAGCCATCTTCTGAACTCATCTCTCATATGGCTATGAATTGAGCTGACTTGATGAGTCGATCAACGATCACCCAGATGGAATCGTGTCCCCTAGACATACATGGTAAACCCATCATGATTTCCATGGATATACCACACCAATTCCATTATGGCACCTCAAGGGGCTATGTCAAACATGCATGAACCTGGTGCTCAGCCTTTACTTACTGACATGTAAGGCACCGAGAAACAAACTCTACCACACTCTTCTTCATTCCTGGACACCAGAACTGACGTCAGAGGTCCTGGTACATATTTTCCATCCATGTATGCACCTCCAAAAGAGATGTATGGATGTCCCTCAATACCTCCTCCCACAATGTCACTGGTAATACTGTACCCCCTTTGAAAAGAACAATGTGCTCCCCACCTCTTGAATATCTGTTGGCAGCATCACCTAAGGATATCTGGGCATGTAGAGTCTTATTGCTAGCATCTCTGAGCTGTGCTTCGCTGACTCATTGTATGAGTGTAGGGGTAACAACCATCAACTAAATGTAACATCCCTCATCTGTATTCAGGAAGGATAAATGTAATGAGGTCAACTGCCTCGTCACCTCATCCAGCAACTGCGAATGGGATTTCCTGCTGAGGGCATCAGCCACAATGTTCCCCTTACCAAGAGTATAAATGATCTCATAGTCATAATCCTAGATGAACTCAATCCATCTCCTCTATCTCAAATTCATATCCTTATCTGAAAAGAAATATATGAGTCTCTTGTGATTAGAGTAGTCAATAAATCGCTCACCCATCAGGTATTTTTTCCACATCATCAACGTGAAGACTATCGAGGCCAACTCAACATTGTGGGTCGCGTAGTTCTACTCATGTGGCCTCAACTAATGAGAGCAATAGGGAATCACTACTTTCCTCTGTATTAGGATGCAACCAAGCCTAGTTCCTGATGCGTCATAAAACACTACGTACTTGACACCCTCTTCTCGTAGTCTCAAGATCGGCGTGCTTGTCAGACTCTCTCTCAACAGCTGAAAAGCCTTCTGGAATCTCTTGGTCCATACGAATGGCTACCACTTTCAGTTCAAAGCATTCATAGGTGCTGAAATGATGGGTAAATCAAGAATGAATCTCTCATAGTAACTTTCCATCCTAAGAAAACTCTGCACCTTTGTCATGCTTCGGTGTGGATTCAATGCTAACACTGCATATACCTTCGAGGGGTCCAATGCTACCCCATATACTGAGATAACATGTCCCAGAAAGTGGACCTCATGTATCCATAATTGACACTTCGAGAGTTTCCAGTAAAATGGTTCTCTTGGAGTGTGTCCAGAACCATTTTTAGGTACCTCTTGTGCTCCTCCTCGGACATAGAGTACACAAGGATATCATCGATGAATTCCACCATGAACCAGTCTAGTTAGGGATGAATGATCCGGTTCATAAGTCCCATAAATACTTCCGGGGAATTCGTCAAGCCTAAGGGTATCACCATGTACTCATAGTGACAGTAGTGACATCTAAAATTTGTATTCAGTATATCCTCATCCCATACTCGCAACTGGTGATATCATAATCGTAGATCAACCTTTGAGAACCATCATGCCCCTCTTGACTGGTCGAAGAGGTCATAGATACTCGGTTGTGGATAACAGTTTTTCACGGTCACCTAATTCAAGAACCGGTAATCAACACACAGCCTCAGGATCCCATCTGCCTTCTTGGAAAACAAAAATGGGGCCTCCCAGGGTGAAACACTGGGTCTCATGAAGCCCTTCATCTGCATGTCTTATAGCTGCACCCTCAGCTCATGAAGCCCTATAGGAGCCATCCGATATGCTGATGCTAATATCAGTGTCATTCCGGGTTGTAACTCAATGTAGAAATCTATCTCCCGATGGGGAGGTAGTCCGGGGACATCCTCAGGAAAGACGTCCTCATACTCAGCCACTATTGCTAGAAACTGGAAACTCGTAACATTTGCAGCGCCAAGGGCTAGGATAGCCCACTGATGTGAAATCGGTTGTGACTTCTTATGCACGAGTCCATTCTGTGCTGCCTGGGTCTCCTTTTCACCAAAGAAGTAGAACCTTGTTCAATCACTGCGGACACACCACACCCTTCACCTAAAACAGTTAATCTGGGCATGAACTGTGGATAGCCAATACATACCAAGAATGACATTGTAAGGCGTCGATGCTACCCCCAAGAGGTTTCATCTGAAAATCTCACCTCCGAAGGTCAGATAACATTGTCTACAAAGGTGTGTGATCTCTAAATCTTCTCCAGTCAATGTTTCTAATTGTATATCAAGATTCAACGGTTCAACCAGAATCTCATGGTCTCAAACAAGATAAACTTCCAAGAAATAATAACTAGCACCTGTGTCTATCAGTACGATATCCAAAGTAGAAAAGACACAAATTGTACCTCTAATCATTCCATGAGTTCCTGGGTCATAATCCTCTACTACCTGCAACTGTCCATGCCTCTTTCAACTAACTACCTGATCCTGGGGTGGACTTCCTGGGGGTGGTGGTGGTAAAAGGTCAAAACGCCGACCACCTTCAGCTGCTCTCCCAACTCCTCTACCACCTCTTCCGCCCTACAGATCTATCTTCTCCCCATTTTCCCTCTGCCTCGGTGGTCCATACACTACTTCCATGTCTGTAGTATGGCGGGTTGGAAATTCTCAAGCGAGATGTCCCCTACAATCACAATAGTATAATTGCCTCTCTTGAGGCTAGCTAGATGCGCCCTGTGAACCCTGTACGGAAGATCCCCTATCCTGGGATCTCCTGTGAAAATGTCTCCCATTCCTAGGTCCCTGACATCAGCTCTCAACTGCCGAGGTCTCTACCCCAGCTCACTCACTACTGACAACTACTGGTTCTCTCTGCTCTACCAATAAGCTCTCGACCACCAAATGTAGATCGATCAACCCATCATAAGTATGAATCCTCATAGGGAAGATTCTAACTCATATGTATCTATGCAAGCCCCACTCAAAAGTCCGAGATCTGTAGTACTAATCCCTGACCATATCTATCGAGTACCGTGAGAGGTCTGTAAACCTCGATGAATAGTCATCCACCACCATGGTTCCCTGATGTAGCTGAAGAATCTCCTGTATACGTACCTCTCTTAGGGTAACCAGTGAAAAATCTACTCTGAAGAGATGCTCAAACTCTGACCATGAATGAGTCGCCTCGTTTTGAGTCTGGATAACCAAACTCCACCATCGCCTTTGTCGATACCTGTAGAATTCTTGCTTCCAGGATCACCATTTGGTATGCTAGTGTCCTGACAAAAAAAAAAGACTCTGGCCACTGCCTCAAGCTAGTCCTCTACTGCCTGAGGGTTAGGCTCGCCTTGAAATCTGAGGGGTCTCTATCTCTGAAACTCATGGAGTGTGCTCAACCCGCGCCCCACTTCCATTAGAACAGCAGGCACTAAACACTGCTCCATAGTTGGTGGAAAAACTGGCACACCACCTAGAGATAATATTGGGGGATCTGGTCACTGTATCAATGATTCATCACTGAGGGGTCATCCTCGTGATCGAGAAAATAGATCCTAGCTGGTGTGCGTCACAGAGGCATCCTGTAAAGAAAAAAGATGTATCTTAGTCAGTGAGTATATCTAGAGATCTGACTCAAGAAAGATATGGAAACCACAACCCATTACTAAATGATGCATGTACCATTATTTTTCCCCTGCAAATAGTGTTCTCAAGTTCTGAGTTCAAAATTAAGTTATCGGAGTCTGGGTGTATGGATATGTCGGCCGCCCACACCAACACTAGGGTCCCTGGCCAGAAAGTCGAACTCGAAACACTTAACATTGTTGACCTAAACCAACTCATAGACTCTCTGTCCAAATGTAAAACTAACCACCTCTGATACCACTCTGTCATGACCCATCCCAGTGGGGCCCAAGCAGCAACTCCCCAAGCCCACCCCCAATAGGCCAGAGGCTAGTGACTAGCACTGAGTAGGCATGTTACTAACATCGGAGGCATTTCCTATAAACTTGTACACTTGCACACACATATCCAATCACACAAGATGGAAAGAAAAACTACTAAAAATGGAAATGCATGAATACACTAAAAATCCCAACAAACAGAGTATGACATGAATGTAAATTACAGTAAGTGTAGAACCACGAGGCAAAAGTACAAGCCTAACAAAAGAGAGTATGCACCAAAGTCCAACCTGTAATGAAATGTACTGTAACTACAATCCATAGTCATAGGAACACACCTCTGCCTCCCTGATCTCACTAAGTACCGTCTGATCCTGGTCTTCCTAGAATCCTTTCAAAGGCTTGCACATCTGCACAAGACACAACACGTGCAGGCAAAGCCCGTGTAGGGGTAAGTATAAAAATAACCAGTACGACACCCCTAAACCACAAAGAAATACAATATGGGAAAAATACCACAAATGAATGATACAGTCAGATCTACATAGTATATGTTTATAGTACATTTAACAAGAATATCTAGATATACTCATACACGATCGACCGTCGTGAAACCACCACTAAGATCTAGCTCAATGATTCCACTAAAAACGTAACAAAGAGAACACACTCCTTGTTCTGAAGAGAGAGATATGAAGTACTCATTCTGGGAGAACACAATACACATGTACATGAGAATACAATGTTCAGATGAGGATTACAACCAATAGCTATGGGGTGATTCCAACAACCCAGTCTAAACTAATCCGCTAAGTATAGGATCATCACCCAGGTAATATTGGTCATATCGATACCAAGAACACTACCTTGGGTTCAAGGAAGGAATAGAGGATCCAGATATAAGCTTCACCGAGGGTATTCAAAAAACTCTATTCAAGAGGTCCTGTTGATAGGATCATACTCCTGTACATAAGAAATGATACCAGAAACATTCCGGAGGAAGGTCAATGGGACGAACACTTATAAAGCTAGTCCATGTCACAAAAGACCACTAGCTCATGCCTTGTAAAATAAGTTACACGACATGTATAATGGTTACACACCGTGTTCCTTGACCCAGGGTATTGCCCATATAAATAGCCCGTGTCACTTGTCCAAGCTTTGTAAATCTCAACTACATGGCGTGTAGAAGGATCACACGCCATGTTCCATGACTCTGGGTGCTTCTCATCTAAACAGATTGTGTCTGAGATTGAAGTCGTGTAAAAAGGAATATAAAAGGTGTGTAAGTCGAAGCACATGTTGTGTCCTATCAATAGGGAATCACCCATGTACCCTGATCGTATGCCCGTACACGGTGTCTGTCCATGTTGCATGCCCGTGTACCAGTACAAGGGGTATCCCTTGTATCTGCCCGAGTCTGGCTGGGGAAGGGTATACACGAGGTGTCCATGGCCTTGTACCCAACACAAGTCTGTGTACTCCCAAAGTACAATCCAGGTGGTCCGCCGATGATCACACGTCGTGTAGCCCATACTACACGCCGTGTAGTCGGGATTTTTCCAGAAACACCGCCTTCCTCTTCTCACCTTGGCCGGATCTCCAGATCACGTTTCTCTTGTCCGTTCGCCACAATACTCAAGGGTTCCGGTCACCTCTTTGTCGTGATGCCGATTACGTGGGTTTTGGTCCTTCGATCAGCTCCAAAATCAAATTCTGGTCTCTAATGAAGAAATATCTCAAAGAACGATATCATTCGATCAACTTCAATCTGTCCGCTGAAACCGTCGTCACACCTCCATGGGGTTGTTCCGATTTTATATCTTTAATTTGGGATCTCTGTGTCGTGCAACTGATGTGTAACGATCTGTCATTCATACCTACATGAAGAATGCATAGAACACACAGAAAGAACGCGAGAAATTGGGGGAGAAGAGCACAATAAATCAAGAGGGAAGAACCTCGATCATTGTTCATGTCGATCTTGGTTCATTACTCTTAGAAGGATAACTAAACCAAAACAACATCAAGAATCAAATCCCCAAAATTCAGGAAAAAATCCAATCCCACAAAAACGATCGATCCATGGGATAATCTGTTTTTGGATTAGTCTGCATTCATCATAGGAATCAAGAACGTGAAAGAAATCACAAGAGATTAAACGCCCTACCTGGATATGTGAAGCTCATTGGCGAAGATCCGGAAGTTGTGTCATCATCACTGGCAAAATCTCTCAAGAACGTCATTGCCGCGTTGGTTGTTTCAGGGTTATGATGTCTATAACCATGGATCCCTACCTATGATTTTATTTAAAAAAGATAAAATATATTCACTGCAACCAAATTTAATATAATATTTTAATAAAATGTTTTATTACTGTTACGTCCAGAAACTGGATTTCACCTCCTACCTGTGCGAGCCGATGTTAAGTCTCACTGAGGGTAAACCCGCAGCTCTGGATGCAACGGTGCCCTCAGATTTCTGATCTGAGCAACCATTCAGGAGTTATTCCACTTTTTAAGGAAAACCATATGCACACATAATTTAATAATTTAATAAAATTCAAACAATTTTTTCAAGGCTCAATGAGCCTCAGAACTGCACGTCGTCACAATGCCTGGTCTCGAATGAATTCCCATATAATATTAAAATAATACATGGAAACAATCTTATACATTAAAATATGGGTTTCAATCATAGGCTGTAATATTTTTTAGGCCTTTTAATGATACCTATTTTTTGAATGCTCTATGTTAAATTTTGGGCATTGCTACAGAATTTTGGGAGATTAATTTTGTTTTCTTCATAAAAATGTGTACTATTTTTTTTAATTTATCTTATATTATATAAGCCATATTGGTTTTGGTTAATGTTTAAAGGCAGAAGGAATATGTTTTTTTTCATTAGGGATGTTTGTCATCTAGATATGTTAATTATAATTCTTGAAGGAATACAAATTCATAGTCTTTATTTGGGAAAAAAGTTGATTTTGTGGGGGAAATTGATTAAAGGACAAATCTCTACATGTTAAGTAAGTATATTTCACTATGTTAGTACTCTACAAAGTAATATTATTTTTTAACTCTAGGAAAATAAATTTAGAATAATAGAATTATCCATTTAATTTATAGGCCAGGATATAAATGTCCTTTTAACCAGTCATTGACATACAGTTCTATCATTGTTAAATTTATCAATAAAATGTTTTTTATAACTCTCTAACAAAAATTGATATTTATATCTCACTTAAATGTCCATATTTTCACTCCCAAATAATGATATCCTATAATGAATTTGAAATTTTTGTTGAAATTATAATTTTTTTCACAAATTTTAAGTGGATGTTTTATTATCCCTTTTTAGTATGTGGGATTTCAATAAATGAATTCAAAAATATCAACCTGTTTTTATCAAAGTGAAATTTAAAATTATAAGGACATAATTTATTTAATGTGGGAGAATGTTACACAATTATATTTTAATTTATTTTTTTAATAAATTTAATAAATTTTATTTATTATGTTGCATTAAACACCTAGCATAAAAATGCCCTGAAATGTTATTATGTGATTGTTATTTCCCAAATGTTAAAATGGTATGAATTAATAGTATTATAAAAATTATAATTTATTATTTTATAAATCTTTTTAAATGTATTAATTAATTAATTTTAGATATTAACATAATTTTTAATAATGTTATGTTATTATCTAATAATTCATTTTCATTAATAATGGGCTTTCAAACATTTTAGGGGTGAATATTATAATTAAATTAAACAATATTTAAAAAATTTATTTTAAAAAATTTCAATTTTGACATCACAATGTTAAAATAATCTTATCATGCATTTTTGAGATTAATAAAATTATTATTTATTTTATTAATAGTGAAGATAGATTTTTTTATAAAACACTCATTTTTATAATATTAAAAATAAATTTAATGACTTTAAATTGATCTAAATGTAACATAAATAATAATTATTTAAATATAATCTAATTAATTCAATGTATATAATATTTATTCCATATTAGAGTATAAGAATATTTTTTGACTTAAAAATCGTTTTTTTTCTAAAAAATGGTTTTAATTTTCATTTTTCATGTTTAATTTTAAAATTGATTCTTAAAAACATGTGTTTTTAATTCCAAAAAAATATATCCCATATTTTTAATTAGTAGTTTTATATTGGGTAATATTGAATATTCTAATTTTAGGCATAAAAAATGATACCATGGTAAGAAATGGTTTACCGTAGAATCAGTAAAATAATGTTGTGGGTTACAATTAAAATATAAATAAATAAAATGAATAAAAAATATAACAATAAATTGATGGTTTATTTGATTCACGATCGTAACAATTATTTTAATAATTAATTATCATCCTAATTTTTCGAAATCAATACCCCAAAAATGGGTAGATTTATATACAATGTAATCATTATTTAATCACATAAACCTTCCCTCCTAAAGTATAAAACCCCCACTCCCTCCTCACTTTTCGACACCAAATAGATCAACCAACCCCTATAATTTTATATTACATACATCAAATACTATTTTCTAAAGTTCTTAGTCTTCAAAAAATCAATCCTTAGTATCTTGAAAAAAAAATAATTTGTCATTTTGATGATATGAAAACTATATAATACTTTTTATCTAACATATGAAAAATGGCTGCATCAACCATGGACCATATGGCTACCCTTATCCATGTCCTAGAGTAATATTTTTTTTTCAAAACTATTTTAATTGGAAGATTCTATTTAATGAAATAATATATATATATATATATATTATTATTATTATGAAATGTTACGAATTCTGTAATATTAATATACCATTGATTTGGAAGCATTTTTCGTGGTGTGTTTCCTTGCATGTTATTATTTACTGAATTAAATTTGTGCCCCGCATTACAAATTTCCAATGGTTGGATACATTCACCTCTTTCACAACAATTTTATATCCTTGGTAAAATGGGTTGATGATATGTTGGTTCAACCTTCCATGGATTTCTCCTTTGAACTCATAACCTAATATGGGTCTCCCTAATAGATTAATACATGTTCATGAAACACATTCATGATGACATCTATTTTTGGATAAGGGTTTATTATTCTACTTCTAGTTGAAAATTCTATGGGTTCTTGGGGGGAATCATCCTTAGGCCACAGAAGTACTCACGTTGAAAACTAATGGCTTTTCTGGACATGGGATCATTAGTCACTCGTATTATGTCTCATATGAGGGAATCTAAAGGGCAGATAACCTGAGCCATCCTGTAGAGATAACTGGGTATCTAATTATTGGGGAATATATTATGAGGTGTTCCTCAAAATCCATTGAATAACTTGAGGCAAAAGAGTAAAATTTATTGAGATTATCGCCTTTAACATATGGAGTATGGACTGAACAAAATGCTCGTTGGGGGGTAAGGAAGGTGAATCTCTTTGAGGGAAAACCAAAAAGGTTTACCATGTATAAGGATCAAAAAGTCATTGATGGAGGATCTTGGAGGTGTGTCACATAAAGGGAATGTGTCACATCATGAAGGGGTATGTCCCATAAAGGTAGGGACTATAAATTACCCTATAAAAGGCTGAGAAATTAAAAATTAGATTAGACTTGGAGAGGTGTGTCTTATAAATATTATGTTTTTAACCGTGAATGCGGATTTGGATACTGTAGGAGGTGGATCAGAGAGGTACACCCCATAGGAGGGGAACATTAAGGTTTACCATTGGTTAGTATTATCCTCAAGATGTAATCTTACATACCCTATTTAGAAGATAGGTATCAAAACAAACATTATTTAATGGATTGTGTGGGGCTTACACACGAGAGTTTAAATTCAAAAGTGGATTTATCTTGATTATATTGTGTATAATTAGGTGGGTAATACACATGAATTCTAACCGTATTCTACTAAGAGCAACGATGATGTGACTAGGGATTACATATAAGAGAGGTTTATATTCATGTAATTATTCCACTATGATATAACGGCTCATGTGAGAATTAGGGTGAATTATGGATTCTTTGGATGGAATTGATAGATTGTTGAGGATGTTGGTATTGAACCTGAATAATTATTCCTACATTTAGAAATTATTTTAGAATCAATGTCCACATAGTTCTGGAGGTTTATTTTATTCTTACACCAAAGTATGATACTCGTGGAGGATATGATTAGGTCTTACGCAAAGATGTTTCCCATTGGGGAAATGGATTGGGCATACACATACCAATGCCACAAATAAATGGATTGTAATCATTTTCACTATTAAACTATAACCCCACAATTATCATTCTCCTTATGTAAAACCATAGGACTAATGCGACCTAATATGCGTGTCACGAATGATGTGGCAACTGGAGATGGTGGTGGGCTTACATAGGAAAGCTACATGTGCCGACAATGCTCAAAGGGAGAGGGATGTAATATTGAGAGAATAAAAATTGAAATGTTTCTTGTTTCCCTTCTCCCCTCTATATCTTTTAAGGGGAAGTTAAAGAGGAGTGAAGGTTTTCTATATGACTAGAATGGATAAGGTCATACTCTAGGATGTATTCCGTGGAGGATGTAATTCTTTCTGGGAATGGTGAAGATGATATAATTCAGTGTGAGGATGATCTCATTCCATGCCACTCATTCCTGGTACATCCTACAACTTCCATAATAGGATAGTTAACAGTTTAGCATAAATATTTGTGGAAGTTTGGTGCTATGTAATTTTATGTCATGTAGTTCGGATGTGGGGGATAGAATCCTCACCGCTTGTATATACATAACAGCCACCTACCAACCCTTGTGGAAGGGAGGCGTCAATAATTCCAGAAGGTGTGTGTGTGTAGGATTGGTCTCTAATGAGGTCCATTTTAGAGTTTCTATTACAAAAAGACATATCCATTATTTAACGTATTCATAAAATAAAGAGTTCTAGAAACACAACATGGATAACATTGTTGGGGACTATGAAATCTTAATGAGCATTCTTGAAGGTATGTGCATAGGAGTTTCATGTAATAGATGAGGATTGAGTACAACAATGGATAAAAAATGGTGTTATGGGTTCATGGAAACCCATTAAGAATTAAAGTATTGGTGTATGAATGATTTGATACATTCACGCAAACTAAAACGTTGAGTGAATGATTTCGATGAACCCAACACCATGATGTGCATGCTAGAGGATAATGTTGTGAACACTAGTTTTAAGAATTAAAGAAACGGTCCAAGGTCAAGCTAATGTGGGCCCACACAAAATATGATACCCAAGATAATGTGACTCTCTTGATATTTTATATTAATTCCATCACTCAAATTTTCCATTACAAATGATCAGTATTATGAAAATTAGAGAATCGTTTGAATATTTGGATGATAACCCCCATGAAGGGGGTGATTCAATATATAGATGGGGACTTTCGTAATAGTGTGAACTATTTTGGGAATTGATACAGGTTGGTTGAAATCAAATTGGACATACAAGACCATTTCATATGGATTAAAATTATTATCTTCATGGATCCCCACTTATGCACACCCCACATTTCTATTTAATGTTGTTAGGAGTAGAAGATGTATTATTCAAATATTATTGGATGTGGAAGGGATTTATAGGAAGACTGAAATCATTTGTGAATTCCTTAAAACATGTGTGCTACTTTTTAAAATAATTATGGATTCTTGGTCAATTCAGATGGTGTATTTAGTTCACATAATGTTGACCGTTCAAATCTCGGTGCACAAATAAGCTCCAAAGGACACCCGCTTTGGAATATTTGACGAAGGGGTACAAATATGCAAGGTTTAAATGGAAATTCCAATAACATGAGTCTATTTTAACCTAAGCATGAAAATTTATTTTACATGCGTATATGACACCTTGTGTGCTTGGGGAAACCAAGGTACACCCATATAAATATCTTAGGGGGCCCTATATACAAATATTTGACAATCTGTATGATCATATATTTTCTCTTGTGTGCGTAAGAACATCTTCTATACATAAAAATCAATCTTCATCTTATTCTTTCATGCAATGCTAGCCTCTTTCATGCATGTTCTTTTCCTAAATCACAGAAATTTTTTCACCCATTATTCATTCATTCATGAAGCTTCTTTTTTTAACTGAACTCTTTTAGATTTTACAAGAATATTCATTTGGACTATTAGAGTCATTTGAAATGGCCATCCTATAAGAATCCATGTAGATTCAGGCTATTATTGCTGACCATAGGGTAGATATGGTTGGAAACACATAAATCCATCAGGATTATAGGTTTGTAGTAGAAAATCAGATGCTGATGGGGAATCTAACACATGAACATACATATTATATATTGGGTGACTCTATATCAATATAATAATGAGGACTACTTGATGAAATTACTATCTTAGTGTCTGCATTTGATGCAGCATAATTGTGGATCACATGGGAAGATGATCTCACATGCTAAAAAAATAATGTTCATGGTCACGTCACCTGATATCATATAGAAATTTTGGTTTGTACCCTAAATGGGAGGACCAGGATAATCATTCGGAATGAATGCGAATAACATGTATTCCAAGATGAATGTTTTGCCACTTTTCATAGTAATATCAGGGTCAAAATATAGAAATGAAAGAATGACTGGGATATTCTATATAGAGGAATCATTACCAGTGAATGTTCATTGGCATACTAGGTATGTCTCACATATTAGGAGTACAGGTAGGAACAACATGACATCCCGATTTATGAATTGATTTGGATGTTGTAGTTTAATTTATACGGTCATAAAGTGCTAGTTCTATAACTCCTCACCCGGTGGTACCCAAACATAGACGTGTTCCACCTCCACTATTGAGAGGATGGAACTATCTTATGGGATATGAATTTCCTAAGATGCATCCCATATGATGGATTTCAATATGATAAATTCCAAATGCTTCAGAATGTGTGGGAAAATTGTGGGGGGACCCCTATCTTGACATGACACATCCTAGATTAATTTTAGGATCATTAAAAAGTAAAATAAATTTATATATTAATCCAGAATCAACCATGGTTTTACCAATTTCTAAATACGGATATGAGGGTGAGGGTGATGGTATGTGTATTGTAGTGTTTGAATGTATTTTAGAGAGGGAAGGACAACTCATATTGGTTCATCCTAGAGGTAGGAGAATAAAAATGTGGTGGTAAAACAAGGTAAGAGACATTGAACATGTGGTATGATACTCTACCATACCCTCCACCTTCTTTAGTGGGTGGATACTTCTATTCAGAGATATAAGAATGTAACTTTTACAAGGAACTTTGCGATGGAAGGGATCCTAGTGGCTAGAAACATGGTAAATCAAAGACTACTTAAACTATATATGATATACTATATCGTTGGATATATCTCAAGGGGAAGAATTATCAATATAATAAATTGGATATTCAAAATTATTCATGAAGGATAACATCAAATTTTAGAGGCAATGAATTTGTAAATTCCATCGTCCCACTGAATGCAAATCTACGTCCATCATTGTTGAACATTGACAGAGTCCAGTCAATGATAATTGAGGATGATGAGGTAAAAATTTGAATAAAAAACCTGGTAAATTACATATCTACCTATTAAAAATTCAATTATATCCATGTTAGAGATTTTTCATTGATCTTGGGAGAAAATGGATACCTACTTAGCTATTGAAGTGGAGTCCTGGTTGCACACATTGAAGAAAATATCTTCTACTATCCATATGCACCATACCTATTTTCAATGAAATTTGGATGTATTCTACGTGAATTGATGTCAGTATATATAGAATTATATGAATAATGGCACCCTTACATCCTTGTCTAGTTCTGTTTCATGAATATGATTACATTATTTGGAAAATTAATAGCGTTTCTTCCCATCAACTTTGACACTAGTATGTCGATGGGATATATCGAGAACTATGTGAAATCACAACAAGATGTGATTATATAGAAGAATATTAAAGAAATAAAATTAGTTAGCATAGATCCTGAGTAGAGTTAATGTGGTTGGGCTACATCTCAATGGGTGATTCTGAATCTAGGGTAAAATCAATATGGAGCTATGATGGCGGGGATGTCACAAGATGTTGTTGTACCACCAACTCCGAAATAGAGGTTGTCCCGAAAGCATCCTCGTGGGCCAATATGATAGGTCCATGGGAAAAAAGAATGATATTTCTTTCCAACAATAGTTGATACCATCTTCCAATACTTATAGTAATCTTGGAGAACATTGTGGATATAATTACTGATAGAGGACCTATGGAGGAAGTTGAAGTGGTGTAGAGCCAAGCTGTCAGCTATCAGACACATCTATGTAGAAAACAAGGTAATCTTCTATTAGATGTATGTGTACCTAAATTCCATGGATATATATGAATGGAAATTTATAAAATACTAAGAACCACATGTCATGGTTAAAGTGATGCTCAATCCATAAAATATTTGGATGAAGTCTCATCTGAGGAAGAGCCCAATGAGGAAAAAGAATAAGAGGAGGACTCAAGTGATGAGGAATCCTCACGGACAACCAGTCATCAACTAATAAGTCATAAAATAAGAAATATCATATAATCTATATATTAAAATGTTGTATATTTCAAGATGATAATTATCATACATCTTCCCATAATCACTTTCCCAACATAAATTTTTTATAAAAAATGTCTCTTTAATAGGATTCTGTCAGTAGTGACTGGGAGACCACTACTATAGGGGGTGAAGGTGCTGAAATGGGTCCAGAAGAGAGTTCTCGGAATCCAGTGCCTAGGGGTGAAGAAGTTGGTGGGAAAGATGAAACTAGAACTTCTTTGGTGGCATAATCCAAGTAATAGTCCATCATGGATATTTATGGGGGGCCTCACCATAGCATCCCAATAGAATCAGCAACTGTAAGAGAAACAACATTCCAAAGAACTATTTTCATCAAGAGACCTCCTCATCTGTGTAAGAGTGAATCTTGGACAACCTATACACACATGGGATACCACAGAGCATTATAAATAATCTGGTTTCCAATCCCATGAAGCTCCTAATCGGATGACAAATGGAGAACCAACACTTATCATCAAAAATCATTGTGAGGAAGGATATCCTAGGGTATGATACCTTATAGTGAAACAATATCATGACCCAGTGGTGCTCAAATATTTTATGTCATTCCAGGGATAAATCATATAAAAATTACTAAAAATGTTAATTGAGGTACTATCACATGTAGTAATCGAAAAAATAAAATTATTATGACCAAATGAGGTCGAGGAATCTAGGAGAATTATGATAGCTACCCTTATTCATGTGTGTATGGTCATCCAGGCTAATCCAGCTCTGCTCCTAGGTGAACTGGCAGTTGTAACAGCTAGTGTTTCCATTGGTGAGGTAGATTCTGAGGATGTGGAAGTTAATGAAACAAGATAATATGGATTCCCTAATACTATGTAGCTTAATCCATTAGAAAGGATACTAAAAGAGGACCCTACATTTGAAATCATGGCTTCATTCTCAGCATATGATCCTGCTAAAAAAATTAGCTAGGTTTCTATGATCCTATGTCAGCTAGAATGAATTACATCATTCAACAAAGGGAAGGAGGTGTATTTAACGATTCATCAAGACTCTAAAGCCACAAATACTAAGACAGATGGTGTTTCATAATTTTGGGCTACACAATCTATGTGATAGAGTGGTTGATTCTCAAGATCTTCATGCACTTTTTTGTTGTTACATTGTTGAGAAGATGAGGGATGGGATCCAACAACTAGAAGATTCTTGGATCTAGGAGAGTCTAAAAACATTTGCAATCTCTAAGAGGTCAATAAGAAGATTCAATAGCAAGAGGATAAAGAGAGAGAGTTCCCTTCATTAAAGTGGACATAAGAAGATATCTCCTATAAGTTGATAGTTCAACTATATGAGACTAAGAATAACCTAAATTAGGAAAATACTCAAATTGATGATATCCAGACTGAATGGTTCCATGAATATCCTAAAACGAATGAGCTTCATTAGATGTATAGTGATGATGAGCATAACTTGGGAATAAACAATGACTCCTAGATGATACACATCAAAGTTTGGATGAGAAAAAATAGACTATCACTGAAATAGATTAGTAAGGGATATTATATCAAAACTTGTGAATCTGAAATGATTGTTTATATAAAACATCTAAGTGAATGAAAAAGAATTATTTCTTAACACATTTCAATTTAAAAATACTTGTGAGACGACCATTAACGAATAAATATAATCAGGTGGGTTATTCTTGGTGTGATAAAAAAGGGATGATCACATGACTGTTCAATTTGTATGAGTGTTCTTGATAACTGTATAACACTTGGGGCATACTATTATTTACAGAAAACCTATAGTGTACACGGTGAGATAGGCTATTAAGGGATAACATGGCTCTTGGAGAAGTCATCGTTCCATCCCAGCATGAGTTAGTAAGAATATGGGATATCATAAAGATTGTTTGTTACTACATAAACAATGGGGAGAGGAATGTGTCAGTAACTATTTCATAATTGGTTTTTGAGGGAAGGATGGAATCCATCAGATTGTTTGATTATGGGGGGTATATTTTGTGCATAATCATGAACATAATATTATCAGTTTTCCTATAACTATAAACTACCAATGCTTCCCTCATCCTTAATTGGATACAGTCTTCACTTCCAAATTTAGGTGGTCACCTAAAATTTTAGGCCCATTAACTCTTGAGTACTCAATGAAATTGAGACGATGGGAGGTTGGGCTCATATCACACATCTTGTAGGGATTATTTCAAACTACAGGACTCTCTTATACATTTAAGATATGTTTTTTAATTTCTCTCAAATCCCAATATGAGTCTATTTACCCAAAAAATGATCATTTTTTATTTATATTTAATATACAGAAGGATGAGTTATTTTTAGTGAATCTATATTTATTTATATAAGTATCACCATCTTTATCCACTAAAAGATAGTTTCAAATGTGTTGAATCCATACAATCGACTACTTAAGAATGTGCTTCCATACAAAGAGGAACATAAGATTCCAAGGAGATGATTGAGGAATTATCAGTAATTCAATGTATCCTAGTCATTGTAGGAATCAAAAACCTTATAGTTCATTGGACTCATGCAGATTAACATCTTATAGAGTTGAATTATAGGATTTTCTTTGGCAATAGGTGTTTATGATCGAGTCATGAAGAAACATACTACTTATCTCCGTTATGTGGAGAAATAGATTTATCATAGTTCTTTTGTTTTAGGCTTACTATATGAGGATGCCTTTTACAATGTAAAGACTTAGGATGAAGATGACATGACTATCGCAATTTCCAAATCCCATGTGACCAAAGCTTAGTGTTATAAATATGGGAATTAAAATGATCATCTTTTCCTTGCTCATGGTAGGAGACATATTTGTTGGGACTACCCTAAGAGGATTTATTATAGGGATTGATCCAGTGGGATATTTCTTATGTATCATGTTTATTGAAGGATTCAAATTAGTTGTAGTTAGTTTAATTTCTTAGTCCATTGAAAGATTATATAGGGTGGTCATCCCTTGAGAATGATTGGTTCAGGATGGTTGAAACTGAATTTACATAAATATTACAAATAAATGGATGGATATTTGAGTTCATGCATTAGGAATGTGTCATACATATTTTGGTATCTATAGGAATCCGAGTTATCATAATACAATATTTACTTTGGAAATGTCCCCAAGGTAGATGTCCATGTGTTGAGGTGAACGTTTCAACCCAAATGTTAGGGCTTTACAAAAATATATTTCTCTAGATTTTGGAGACTCGCAATGAAAATGATAGGAATATTTAAAACCAATATTTTCATGAAATATATGTTTTGTGTAAGAAAAAAGTGATGGAAATGACCATTATAATTTCATGGAGAGTTAGGCACTTACATACTGGGATAGTCTTGAAAAACATGACCATTTATGGTGTGGAATACATATCTTGAATATGGAAATAGTAATATTGGTATTATTTTCATTGTTTGGGGATTACACTATATGGTTTCCCTAGTATTTTTGGAGTTTTACGGTGAAGAAGATATGATCAATGTAGCTCCTTAACCCACATGATCCATGCTCATTATTAGAAACAAGGGACGGAAAATTATCGATGTCATTGGTTGTAGAGATGAGATATATATAATAGGATCACCCTTGATGATCACTATGGAACTCGGTCATTGACAAGGTGGCCTAAATATCCTAAATATGGCAATATTCCGAGTCTACGAAGTTCCCTTAGTTGATGAATACACTCTAAGTTTTTTGTAATATTTACTACCTATGTTACACGTTCTTATTGTATATTTATCCGGATTTATAGGATAGAATATTCTCTGAATATCAATACAAAAATAAATGACCTTGTTTTTTCTCAAAATGGATTCTTCAAAACTGGGTAGCATTTCTGAAGGATTCCACATTATCAAAGAGGACTTGTACCACAGACAATGCCAGATATAGTTGTTCTATCCTATAAGCCATCACATGACCCATCTGACTAGTCTATATCATGTGGCATGATCAACCTAACATTTATTGTGTTTGTCAAATGATCAAGTAATATTTTCTAGAGGGTGTCTCATGATCCAGCTGACATACCCTGGTGTCATATTCAAGATCGGTCTTGAAACATATAGAGTGTATCATCAGAGGAAATTTGATATGTCTTAGGTGGTGATGAATATCTTACTTGAATTCCCATGAGGCCAATTTGGAATCTGGAAAACATGTATGGAGGCTTTTGTGAGTCTTGGATGACATGAGTGAGAGTTTTTTATGATTCAAGTGATTTATATAAAGGATGTAACAATGAAAGTTTTATGAGCCCAGGGGGGTCTCATATAACTAAATTGGCATGCCTATGGGGAACCATGTGTGATTTTATGACATATACATGATGATATTTAATGACCCAAATTGCATGCTTATCGTACATCATGATATTTGGATTACATTTCCTGTCATTGTATTGTGTCTGAGATGGTTTGCACGAAACACATGAGGGTCAAAAAAACATGTTTTTCACTTAATCCATCAATATTTACTCATTATTATAGATTATATATCAATAATGAATAAAATTTACTCAGTGATAGTTTATTTTGAGTCACTCATGATAAAGAAGATGTGAGGTATGTTTTTCACACATCTTGGTAGATATAATTCTTTTGATCTATGAATGATCACGTGTAGTGATTTATGCATGGATAATGGTCCCTCCAGAAGTTCGTCGGTATATTACCCGATAGAAGAATTCTCAGTCTTTATTTAATTTTCTCAGATATATCTAGTATCATTTTTGGGTGTGTTAATGTACATCAATGTGAAAATCCTACCCCATTCCAGAGAGTATAGCATTTTATTTCTTCTGTACAGGGTGGTGAATTTATAGGCCTCCCCATCTTGTTTGTTCACCAGTTTATGCCGAGTATATAGAGCATATCCGAGAAGGAGTCAGTGAAGGGATCTAGCATCATAAATCATCATGAGCCTTTTGATGGATTTCTCTGAGGGTGTCTCCTGATTTTCAATGACCATGAGCCCCACTCAACAATAACTCAATTATAAGATTATTTCCAATTAATTGAGACTATCCATCACATTTATATATTCTAAAAGCCATCTATATTGTCAAATTTATAAGTCTTTCCATGATAAAAGCGAATGTGAAAAGGCCTTTGTGAGATGGTCGATACCTTGCATAGGTAATTGGTGAGGCAATTGTGGTTTCATTAGGGGTATCCATGAGATCAGGGAGACTTGTACTTGAGTCTCATGGTACCACACTATGAAATTCCTCAGCATGTCACAAAATTTTAATGACTATGAGATTTCCCACATACTTCATTTTATTCATTTGTTTTATTTGGAAAAGATAAACGATTATGAAAATTTTCAAAAGTGTGATTCAATACTTTTTATCTATCTTTTGTGATGCTTTGCATGAAAAATAATTTTCCTATGGGGATGTGTAATAATTTCATGAAGAAATCATTCATATTTTCCTTGAGAAGATGATTGGGGAGTGCTTGGCTTCCATGAAATATTCAAGTACATATGCATAATTATGATTACAATACCAATAACCTATGTGTAATGAGGTGGGAATGTTTATAAGTAATCCCTTTGAAATTTATATCACGAGGGGGACATCGTATAATGTTTATAGACCACATAAGGATCTCACCTCTTCCCACTTATTTCCTTTGTTTTCTTCCAAAATTGATGGAGGGTCTAGAATGTTTTCTTAGTTTTTGTCATGAATAATTACACATTCCATTGGTGATGAATTGTATTATCCTTATTATTGTAAGAATCTACCACCATAGGGAAATTTTATTTTTTATTCAATAGAGTTTTGATGGATTGTCAGGTGCTCCTGATGTCAAACTGCATTTCACATTGGAACAAGTTATTTTGCTTCCACCTAACCACTAGTTGATAAGAGAACATTTGAAAGAGTATGAGGATTTTTAAAAAGGGGCTTTAAAAGATCAACTATAGGCTATGTGATTCACATGGTACTCTATCATGGCATAATTATGGCCTTACAATGGTGATTATCTTGTAGGATTTAACGATCCACTAGTATTGGCCCCCATCACCGTTTTTTTCTTTTGTGAGGATAATAATACCTATATTTTGGTAATTCATCATTTCTGTGTTTTTCAGTGATCATTTGGTGGATTTCAATAAATCCCCCCTTGATAGATGTCAATTGGGATAAGGGATTGGTTTTTAAGAATTTAAATATTTTCCAAAGTATTAGGTGGGTACATAAATTTGGGGTCTTATGTGATGTTTGGTCAACAGGGTGACACTTGATATTTTACAGAGTTAATTGTATATAAATTGTTGTAGGGTGAATTTCTCTACCATATACCATTTCCCTAGAGCTCAATCACCATTCCTCAATCATATACTCCTCACATAAGATCATTTCTCGAGTTCGGATCACGAAAACTCATCACGAACATTCATTGTGAAATGTGTCATGCATGGATGATTTTTTATTAAGCACTTATCCTATGAAAATTTGAACCATACATTGGAAATTCTGTTGAACATATACCATGATGTACTATGATTGTATTGATGGTTTTTTGGAATAATCTGGTTCGATGATATGATAGATTGATAAAAATACGAATCATGTGACCATGTATGGGTAATATGATCATCAGTCTCCAAATGGTCCAAGCGATTTCTTGATTACCTATGAGGGTTATATGACCCCTGATTCCATTGGAGGTCAGGAGATTTGTGAACCCTTTAGTGTGATTCAATAATTCCTTGATAATCCATGTGATTCATATGATGATTCTAGTATTCTATATATTTGTTCTTGAAAATATTTCATTCTATCTGTCTAATATATACCACTTACTTATTATTAGATGTCTTTAGATTCCCTTGGATATTCCGGCAAGCTCTCATAAAAGGAGTAAAGGAAAACAATTTCTCGATATGAAGAAATAATGGATAGTGTAGATACATAATTCCACTGTTCTATTGGGTTATATTATATGGTTTTGATAACATTAATGCGATAATTTCTCTTAGAATATCCCATATCAAACATTTTCTCTCATAATGGGGTTTTTCTTACTGATGATGATTTGATTCCCCCACTAAATTCATCATTTATATATTCTTCTTAGATGTGGATGACCCATAACACTTTTCTAGAGAAAATATCTAATGGGTGATACTTTACCTCATATAGAGACTATTATGATTTGTATTTATATCCATTTATGCGCATATAATTGGAAGGGAATAATCATGCACTAGATGATTATGTCCATATTAATCTCTCAATAATGTAGAAATCCAATCATTACATGATTATTTGGTGGAATATAACTTTGGAGTTCCTATTTTGTTATATTTGTAGAATTCACTACTACTAAACACATGTTTAACAATAATGGAATTTATCAATGCTAAAAAAAAGTTCAGATAAATGGAATATTTATCAGTGCTAAAGAAATCACTGTGAAATTTAAACTTCTTATTAGTGCATTTTTATACTGATAAATATTTATTTCATCAGTGAATTTTTAGAGATGGTAAAGGATTAAATAGATAAAATTATACAATTAAAAAAATTAAAAATAGGAAATTATTCAATTAAAAAAGTATGAGAAATTTTATTATTTAATTAATTATTGATTACAAATAAATTTATTATACATTAATAAATATTATACATTTTATTAATTAGATAATTATGATAAATAATTTCATTATATTATATATATATATATATATATATATATTAATGTATATAAATATGATTTATATATTACAAAATATTTATTCTCTATATATTAGATATTCATGAATAATGTTAAAAATATACCTATAAAAAATATTTATAAATAAATATATATATATAAATGTACATTTACTATATTTATAGAATTAAATATTTATAATTATAAATAAATAAATATCATTCAAAGTATTTATATAACAACAAATACATAATTATATATATTTAAATAAATATTAAATTTACAATAAATTCACTTAAATAAGGTATATATTCACTATATTTATATTTAAATATATATACACATGTATAATTATATAAATATATATAATGATATAAATATTTTAAAAAATATCTTTAATTATAAATATATAATTAGAAAACTATAATATATATATATTATAATTAATATATTTATATTTATATATATTTATCATGTATATATATATATATTTAATATGATTATTTATAAAGAAAAATATAAATTCATTATTAGTGCATAAGTAATAATCGCAAATAAAAGCATCCTTATCATCATTTTTCTGAACTGATAACCTTGAGGCCTTATAATTACTAAATAAAGTGTTGATCAAGAATTTTTTATCATCTTTTTTTCACTGATAATGTTCTACCTATAGCTAGGAAAAAAGTGTTAATAAATAGTCCATATATCGGTGCTTATTACTTAAGCGTAAATAAAAGTACCCATTATCATTGAATAATCATAAGTACTGGTTAACGTGACCTAATCTATTTTAAAAACTATAACCATTTACAAACATTTCATGATATCATAAGATTTATATGGAATCCACCCACTGTCATCACTCCTTGATAAATCAAAGATCGATTCATACCACATGACAATCTCTAGTTTTCCAACCATCTAATTGGACATCCAGTGTTATATTTTAGATAGGTTTATCAAAGAGGGTCTTAAATTTTCTTCAACTTATTGAGGTAGGACTTATAATTTTATTTTTGTTTTTTTGGTTTTATTTTTGATTTATTCTCCGATGATATCATTATTTGTGGATAGTTGATTTAATTATTTTTGGATTTTAGATTATAAACCAAAATATTTTATTATGTTATGATGTTTGATTTACTACTGATGTATGAACCCTCTCGATATATAATGATATTGGATTTAATTGACTCTAAAACATGGATTTATTAATTTTTACTGCTATGTTTTATTTATTTTTAATAAATAATTTTTTCATATATGTATATAAATTTGTAGAAATTTTCTTGCATATTTGGTTTTTATTGAACACTGATTTGAGGAATATTGGCGGTTACCTAATGATTATATATATAATGACACGATTCATTGACACCTCAGTAGACATTCATCATGAGATGATATTTTTTGGAACTAAGTTAGTAGAGAGATGTATGTGTCTCTATTGGTTATCTGTATCATAGGATGTAGTTCCTCTTATAAATTACAATGGTCCTTAGTTTTATTATATAGAAGATTTAATGGATCTATCCCCAATCAATCACATGTGGTTTTATCAAATCACACCTTCACTTTTTGAATTATTATCATTCTCTTTGTTCATGTCATATTTGAATATCATGATTTTATTTATTTGATATTTCTTATAGACTATATGTATGTATCTACATGGGACATTTATGTGGGTCTATATATCAATTTTATGATTTACTTCCATATTTTTTTATTTAAAAATTAAGCTTTTATCGGGTAATGATGGTTCTGAGTCTTCATGTCCATTTACCCCGAGGGTCATACTATAATTTTTCTCAACATCCAGTATTAATTGTTTTTATTTGGGGAGGACCACCTCACATATATTATTTTTTACAAACAAATAATAATCAATCCGTTAATGAATTTGAGGTGTGTTAGAGGTCATATGATTGTTTGACCTGGAGTTGTTTGGGTAGTTCAGGTGAAAGTCATTACAATATACATCATTCAGTTAACACATATAACGTATAGTTATAATATATTTTTATTATCATCATTTATATCCCTCTCATTATCATATTCAAATAGAAGATTAAACATAGTGTATCAAACTATGTCATTTCATTGTATCCTTTGAATAGAGACCTAACTAATAACATGATTCAATAGAAATATGTTATATCCCTTATGTTCCTTTTATAAGCATCCATCTCACCCTCACTCTCTCTACGTTGTTTATAATATGGAATAAAGAATTCTATCAAATTTAACTCTTATTATAGGTATTATATAATGCATTAATGTTTGTACTACTTCTAGATGTTTTCAATAGAAATGAGATTATCTATCTCGAATTTAGATTATAATGAATGTGATGTGGTCAAGTAAAATTACATTATCTAAAAAATCAATTAATATTGATAAATTTTAATTATTATTTATTGTGATTTTATTATTTATTATTTTATATCTCCCACTATTTTTTCAAATATCAACAACCCTTATTGATGGAGTTGGAATATCTAGTCACACATATATTTTAGAAGAAATGATCTATATTTCCCTTCATTGAAGTATTAATCTCCTCAAACAAAGATTTATTCCTTTCCATCCTAATGCACCAAAATTATATAAAAAGAATGATTTTTTTGTCCATTTTATCAGTAACATCAGTCCTCGATCAATGAAATCATTGATCTAGATGATTGAATGAGTATTTATTAATATTCTTTATAATATTTTATTTTCTTATATCTACTTTATTTTCAATAAAATATTTTGATTTGTTTTGGTGATTTAAGAATGATTTTATGTGGAGTAATTTTTTTCATAAATTTGATAACCAATTTTCTTCAACATACACAAATTATTTGAAACAATCAAATTTTGAGTTTACCTTATTGGAATTTTCTACGTCATTATGTTTGGATAATTAACATATTTGGTATATTTATTCATATATTTTATTAAATTATTCTTTTAGGAACACAATATAATTGATATGAATCGAATGTAGATTCACGCTAATTTTTGGAAAATAAAATATGATGATGATGTTTAAGAGGTCATCAAAATTGAATGAGAACATGAAGTCATCCCTTCTAAAATCCTCTGTCCATGTCTAAGTAGTTTTCACCCAAGAAAAATTAGTTTCTACGATCTGGATGAACATATTAATTTTCAGGTAACAAATCGAATATAATAATATTGTACTAAAAATGGGGAAAAAATAAAAGTGTACATTGATTGGGATGATACTACGATTTATGAATCATTTGACATGAATAAATTTGTATAATACGGTGGATATCGCATGGAAGAATTGATAATGGAAATTGAATATGACCTTCATGATTGAACAATGATATTTTAGGAGTTAAATACATATTCCATGAAACCATTGTGCACTAGTTTTACTAATACACAAAATTTCCATCTATATTGATGTTATATAATTCAAAAACTGGTAGCAGATGGAGTGACACTAACTTTAACGAATTGCGTGGTCCTTGGAATGATTTTTACCAAAATAAAATTAACTATCATGACAAAAATATTACGCTAACTGAATTTTATGTTCATTGAGAATGATATGTAAAAATATAAATCCATGTCCAGATTATTGTTTATTATTTCTCAATGATAATGAATAACTCAAAAAAAATCCCTATGTGTGGTGTGGATCGATAACAGGAAAAGGAATCATGTCATTTTAAATATGTATGGTACATTACAATCAATCCACTATTAAGATGACTATATGGATGTTATGAATCTCTGAGACAATTAACATGGAATGTAGATACAATAATTAATTATAGAAACCTATTTCATCTATAAGATTCTCCTCAGTGGAAGAAAATTGATTATGAGTTTCTTAAATATTGAGATGAACTGAGAAACATTTTTATTGTGTTATATATATATGGAATAAATAATTTTGGTTTACAGATTAGTACTAAAAGTACATGGAACATCACGTTTTTATATTAGAACTTACCACCATGGTTATGCATGAAGCGCAAATACATTATGTTGGCTTGGATTATATTTATACCATTGAATCATGGTAATGATATTGATGTCTATTTAGATCAATTGATCGAAGAACTAAAATTGATGTGGAATAAGGTGTTAAAATGTATGATGCTCATAGAAGTTAAGAAGTAACATGAAGGGACATATTTTAGTGAACAATAAATAAATTCCCCATTTATGGAAATTTATTAGGATATAACATTAATATAATTTAGGGGAGTCAAATTTGTGAAAAATGAGTATACTCAAATCAGTTAAAACATTCCTCTAAGATTATGTTTTGTGGAAATCAATTTTTTTAACTGAGTGACCTTAATACAGATTCAATAAAATAGAATTTTCTTTTAATATTGAACCAGGTACAACACCTTATATAGTAATGGGAGATCAAATATAAAAAATTTAAAAAAATAACATCGTTTTTATTCAACCGTACTCAAAAAACCTACCAAAATAATCATTGAAGAAGATAACAATTTTCATTGAATTTCTATATTGGGATTGTTTTTTTTTAATATTTTTCTTGATTTCATGTATGTATAAAAATATTTATTTTATAGTGTTATTGGCATAGAACTATAAGTTCCTAGAAAAAAGAATGATGGCATCAAGGCTAGGTTGAAATTGATTGAAATGTGGATAAAATAAGGGTAGGTATAACAACCTTGGTCTATATTACACACATAAAAATTACTTATTACATAAAATAATCATATTATACAACATGAAAGATAAAGAGGTCTAGTGTCTTTAGCAATAAGGATCATTACATAAAAACATAAAACAAATAATAGATAACATTTTTATTGAAAACCTCCTTTACATGACCACTACATTCACTCGTACTTAGCATTGTATGTGATAACCAAAGGACATGCATATGAAAAGGGTGAGCTATAAAGCCCAATAAGGTACAAAACATATAATAACATGAATATTAAAATACATGTTAGACAATATTCATATCAATAGATCACAAGTGAAACATGAACATAAAGGCATGATAAATCATGATAATCATAACACGTAAACATAGCAACAACACTTGACATGGAATTAGCACGAGCTAATGATCATTGCACACGAAGAATGAGTAAACACTAATTGTACATGAAGAACGAGTAAAAACACATTTCACATGAATTACAATGAGTTAGAACCCATTGAACAAGACATATCATGACAATATACTTTACCCAATGCATTGGAGAGCTATCAGGGATCACCCTTCTTTATCATTTCATTTCATACATAAGTGTACCACATGGATCATATAACATGGAATCAATTAACATCATATGTTATTAAACAATTAAGTAATGTGCAATTAATACATGAAATTAAAATTCAATATGTATATGTCCATAAATGTGAATACCCTTGATAGATACATGGGTATGGTATTCACTACACAGCGTTTTTGGATGGAAAAAATGCAGTGCAATTTCTACAGCATAACGACGTGACATAAACATTAATTAAAATGGTTGATGATAGAAAAATGGGTGTCTAATAATTTTTAATTTAAATGGAAATTAAGGGGGTCATATAGATACATTTACCAACAATCTTAATGAAATTTAGATGCATAATACAAAATAATTATATGGTTGTAAAAGAGTATAGATAAATCCCTCAAAGAATTTTGGCATTGTAACGTGTGTACATGGGAGGAATAAATGATAGACAAAGGGGTCTCCCATAATCTGAAAAATAAAAAGGTAATTATGGGGGAGGTGATAAATCTTACCCCATATTTTTTAATTGAAAAAAAGGGCTTAACAACTTAAGGAAAATTGGACAAAAAATGAGAAAGGAATAATCGATTACTTGGATGTATCACTCCACTAACATGGGAGAGGCTTGAGAGAGGCTTCTTGGAAGATTGGGGAACCTTGGGAGGATTCTAGAGAGAGTAGGTCAAGTTTTTGTCTAACTTCAATGTCTTTTAATGAAGAGGATGTGGGAGCTTGGGTGGGTTTATATATGACATGAGAGGGAATTATTTATTATTTAGGTTTTGGACATCTCACATTAAACTAATAAAACCGTCAATCCATCTAATGGTTTTTCCCATGGTTTGTGAAAAAGGGTAGATTGAAACAATATTTTATAATTCCCATGGAATAAATTCTTAAAATAATAGGGTTGCATATGTGCAGTTGAGTCACACTCACAAGGAAAAAAATTTAAAAAGAAAAAATGTTTTATAAGACTTGAAAGGTCCACTAAAGCTATGTAATATAAATAAAACAAAACCAAAATCACATAATTTTAATATTAATTCATATATTGTGATAAAATTATGTTTATAGTATGTTATTACCTCACTATTGGGTCATTAATATGTCATAAAACACATTATATATTTAAACGGTTTTTAATTTTTACACGAAAATTTGACTTTGTCGAAAAATTATGAAAAAATAACTGTTGGGTAATTTGGATAAACTGATTCCAAAAATAATATCCTTTTTATCTAAATAATATTATAAATATGTGAATTTTTATATTTATAATAAATACATACATTTTCTAAAAATTCATGGGTTTTTGAAAAATACAACTTTCAAACATAATAAAAATTACAATTGTATTAATAAAATATTATGATCATTTATAATTATAAAAAGTAATTAAATAATAAAAATATAAATAAAATATTTTTAATTCAAAAATACATTAATTTTTCAAAATATATTTTATTTGTGAATATTAAATAAAAATTCTATTTGTGCTTTATAAACTATTTACAAAGTAACAATAATAAAATGAATGCACATTTTTATATAAAAATAATGTACATAGTCATAGTGCTAGAGTCTTGTTAAATAACCCCTTATAACACCCACATATAACCGGAAGGTAATGTGTTCTATGGTAATAAACTCTTGGGGTGGCTCAGATATCATAGCTCGGGTGGTAATCTATATTAATTTACACATCTCCCGTACTTGGTTCTACTCAAGCATAACGTGTCCAAGCTCAGCATTAGCTTGGTAAAGAGTGAAGCCCAATTATTCCACCTCTTTTTTGAGCTCCAACAAATGAGCATCGTATGGCTCAAGACTACTGCATGAGGCCATCACTTGTTTTGTCTAATTAAATTGGATTTGTTAAAGCCCTATATTTATACTATTCATGTGATCACTATTCAATCAATATATTAGTAACAATCACAATTCATAATGATATTTTAAAATCCAAAAACATTAAACCAATGATGTTAAAATTTTATATAACCATAATAAGTCATTTAATTACATCAATATACATTTACATTAATTATGGGTTGTGACTTTAAAATCTTCCCCCATTAAGAAATTTCCCCCTCGAAATTTCCTTTTCCCACACTAAAACTCATGTGGGTAACTCGGTTACATCATTTTCCGTATTTACCATGTTGGTTCTCCAAACTGGTGGTTTCTCCACAACACCTTACCGTGGGGCATTGTTTTATTTCATAGAAATTATTCTCTATGATCTATAATCTTCACTATTTTCTCCTCATAATTAAGATCATCCCTTAGTAGTACTACCTATGAAGAGAGTACATGTGAAGGGTATGGTATGTACTTTATTAACAGGGATACATGGAATACATCATTTACTTTGGACATGGTAGGTGGAAGTTCATGTCGATAGGCCACTACCTCAACACGATCAAGAATCTCGAATGGGCCGATGAACCTATGACATATATTCCATTTCATTCCAAACCTCAAGACCTTATTCCATGAATATATGTGTTGAAATATTATGTATCCAACTTTTATCTAAAGGCCTCATCGACAGTTCTCTACATAACACTTCTATCATCACTGGGGAACCTCGATTTGCTATTGAATGGTTTTCAACATCCCTAATATTTCATCAACCATTTATAGTCCTAGAAGCTTACGATCACCGACATTATCCCAAAATGTTGGTGTTATTATCCTATTCTCATATAAATCTTCATAGGGTGCCATCCAGATGCTTGAGTGGAAAATGTTATTGCTGGAGAATTCTACCAGTGGAAGATGTTGGTCCCACCCTCCTTTGAAGTCCATAGAAATGATCTTAACATATCATCCAGTGTTTGAATATATCGCTCATATTGGCCATCAGTTTGAGGTTGATAGGTCATACGGATGTTCAGTTATGTATCTAGAACTTATTAAAGAATCTTCCAAAACATAGAGGTGAATCATGAATCTCGATCGGATACAATAGATAGTGGTACTCCATGCAACCTTACCACTTCCCTGATATATATTCGTGATAGTTGATCCAATGAGAAATCCTCTTGAATTGCAATGAATTGTATTGACTTTGTAAGACAATACACCAAAACCATAATTGGATTGTTTCCATTTGATGTCTTTGGATGTCTAGTGACAATGTCCATAGTGATGTTCTCCCATTTTCATGCTGGTATGGGAAATGGTTGCAGCATCCCCTTAGACTTCTGCCTCTTTGTCTTCAATTGTAGACACACCTGCCACATTGATGTATAATTAAAAATATCCTTCTTCATATTTCCCCACTAATAATGCTGTTGGATATCTTGATACATATTTGTGTTTCTTGGGTGAATAGAGAAATTTGAAATAGGCACATCATCTAAATGTTCATTCATCAGCCTCAGACATGATAGAACACATAGTCTATTCCCAAATATCACAACTCATTTATAATTAATATTTAACTCCAAGGATTTCACTTTTCTGATAGCTTCCACTGTTTTCAGAATACCCATCTCATCCTTTTGAGCATCCTTTAGCCTTTCCAAAAGAGGCATTTGAGAAATAGTTTGAAAAATGATTGATGATGTTCCCTTATTTATGATTCCCATGTCTATCTACATTAAATCTAAAAATATTGGATCATTATCAATTATCATCAATGATAGAATTGTTGGGTCATTTATACTTAGATCATATGCCACCTTGTTTGCTTTCCCATGGTGGTAATGGATTGAGTTGTCATAGTCTTTGAACAGCTCTAACAGTCTTATTTGGAACATGTTCAACTATTTCTATGTGAATATATTACTGAGGCTTTTGTTGTTATTATATATTTCTCACTTCTCCAAAAATAGATAATGCCACCAAATTTTTAATGTTAAGGTCAACACAGCCAACTCCAAATCATGTGTCAGATAATTATACTCATGAACATACATTTCCATGATGAATAGGCAATGACTTTTTCATTTTTCATCAATAAATAGTCCATTCCCATCATCGAAGCATCAATAAATACAACCAAAAGTTCTCCACTTGTGGGTAAAGTGAGCACGTGCACAGTTATAATCCACCTTTTTATCTATTTGAATCATTCTTCAAATTCATCACTACAAGAAAATGTTACTACCTTCCGAGCTAGCTTTGTAAGAGGGTTGGAAAATCAGGAGAAATTTCTGACAAATCTTCTATAATATCAAGCTAAACTGAAAAATCTATGGATATCTGTTATCGTTGTTGGCCTCAGACATCCCTCAATTGCATCTATTTTTGGGTGATCCATAGATAACTCATTGATTTTGATGATATGGCCCAATAATGAGACCTCCTTCAACTATAACTCAAACATGTGGTACTTTTCAAAGACATTCTCCTTCGGAAATATCTCTAGTATAGTTTTTATATGCTCCTCATGATCCTCCTTGGTTTTAAATTATATTAGAATATCACCTATAATGAGTAAAACAAATTTTTCAAGATAAGACCTAACATTTCTATTCATCAAGTCCATAAATATTGATGGAGCATTAGTGTTCTTGAAAGGAATTACTATGAATTCATAATGCTTGTATCTTATACAAAAAGCAGTCTTGGGGATATCTTCCTTCTTCACCCTTACTAAATAATATCCCAACAAAAAATCCATCTTGGATAATTATTTTTCACCACGCAACTAATTGATCAAGTCATCAATTCATGGGATAGGATACTTGTTCATTATCATTATTTTGTTATGCTAAAGATAATTGATGTAAAGTCTCATTGACCCATCCTTATTCTTGGAAAAGAGGGCTGGTTCACCCCATGGTGAGGCACATGGTCATATAAACACTTTATCAATATTCTCTTTTAGTAGTTTCTTCAGCTCCTCAAGCTCCACTACATCCATTCTATACAGAGTCTTGGATAATGATAGTGCCTGAGGGATAAGATCAATTAAGAATTGAACATCACTTCTTGGAGGAAGACCAGGATACTTCTCGAAAAATACTTCAGTGAATTCCCCCACAAAAGTCATGAATGGAAGGATTTTTTCATCCTTATACTCAATTATCTAGGCTAGATACGTGTGTTCATAGGGTAGTAATATTCTTTATTGAGATGATGGAGCTAAATAAGATTCATCTTCCTCCTTGCACTTCTATAGAATCGGGGGTCGATTCTCCACATGAAGAGTGATTTCCCATTCATGAAAATTGATGTCGGCTCTATATAAGGGATCCAATACATGCTAATAATTTCATTACATTCTACATGAGGTAGTATGATGAGGTTCACAGGGAAATTAAATCCACAGTTTTTGATAGGGGAGTAGTTAAATTCATGGGATGAAATGCTTGCCGGATTTTCAATGCTCACTGACATCTTTACATCCATGATTTTTGGGGGTGTTGTGATAGTTCTACAAAACATTTGGGATAAAAAAAATCCATAAAACCGGAATCAAAAATTATGTTCAATATTCTTGAATAAATAACTATCGTACCTATCACCAATTTGTTGTCAGTGTTCACATCAGCAGTTGAGATGGAAAAAGCACTCCCTTGCTGCCTTTGATGTTATTAGTTGCCTCAAAAAACCCTTGTATTAGGTCATATATTTTCAATATTCAATTGTTATTTGAAGTTGTAGAAATGAAAAAAATGTTGAGGTTTTAATGGAGCATTCCATTCCTCTATTGCAGCTACATGTTTTTCTTGTCAGTAGTTAACAACTAGGTGCCCTTATTTTCAACACCTAAATAATTTCCTCATCCCTTTTAGGAAATTTCTAGGATTCTTCTTTCCACAACATTGTCAAGTGGGGTGATGTATATTCTTAGAAACATTTGATTTATTAATCAGACTGCAAGCATTGATGTCCACCTTATGTTTTATATCCCCATGATACCCCTAAGATTCTACAATCTCTATTTCAACCATGCGGGCACGTCTAACAATTTCATCATAGATTTTGAAGTCACAGATCACCATCTCTTTCCGTAGGCTAGTATTCATCCCACCAATGAAGAGATCAACCATATATT
Organism: Viscum album; assembly: GCA_963277665.1. Classification (NCBI taxonomy): domain Eukaryota; kingdom Viridiplantae; phylum Streptophyta; class Magnoliopsida; order Santalales; family Viscaceae; genus Viscum; species Viscum album. The sequence continues at coordinate 1,139,721,657 of OY728164.1, read as the reverse complement.
CTAGTTTAATGACAAATATGGAGGCATATCTTTCAAGCCTTGTGAAGTTATCCTCGTACGCTCTTTCTGATTCGTCATTTTTTTGCATGAGGGAAAGGTAGTCCCTTTCAATATTATGTCAGTGGGTGTGCAAAAAGTATTTATCGAAAAAACTATTCCAGAAATCCATCCATTCCAATGACTCAATCTCTTCCTCAAGATCTGTATTTTTTATCAATATCCACCATTGATCGGATTCACCCTCCATACGATAAGCATCCAAAAGAGCCTTCTTTTGTTTGGAACAACGAAGTATGGATAAGATATTTTCAATGGAGTTGATCCATTGTTCAGTGATTGAGGGATCTGATGATACATTAAATGTAGGAGGCCTTTGTCTAATGAAGCTCTTGATAGTGAGTTGTTTTTTCATGGGGGGTGGGGGGGTGTTGAACGTTCCACATGACCCATGTTTCTATTCAAATCTTGAGTTAACTGAGAGAGAAGCATGAAAATGTTCGCGATTCCCACTCCCATCGGATTGGTTATATCATTAGAAAATTCATCACATAGATATTCATATCGGTTGTTAGCCCGAGTCCTCCTATTACCATCCATTGGATATAATAAAAGTAATGTTAGGGGGTATCACATAAAGGGTAATCCAAGGAAAAAACTGATTACATATAAATAACATTTATTCCTTTAACATATTAATCCATAGGCTTCAATCTATGATATTCATGTTCAAATTTCTAACATAAATTATTTTGGGAATTATTTTTAATTCCCTTAATAAAGGTTCATACTATGTATAGCAATTTACCAAAGCATACCCCAGGGAGTGTCGTAACCAAGAGTCTAACAAGGCTTGTTGTCATGCACTAGTTCCCATTTGAGTCTAGCATAAAGTTGTGTTTTTGGGTTTTACCCCTAGGATACATCTATTCCAGAGCCTCCTCTACCTGATCGTATCCTTACAGTGACGTATTTTCATGATAAACAACATACTCAATACTCACTAATACATAGATATTTTTTTATTATACTTATTCGTGTCTCTATTCCTTTACTAGGGTTTTCTAAACATAATCCCTAAAATAACTTAACCTATATTCTGATACCAACTATAACAACTGTACTCTTTATTACACACTTAAACATTATTTATTACATAAAATCATTACTAGATAAAACATGGAAGATCGAGAGGTCCAGTTTCTTTGGGACTTCGGATAATTTCCTTACAACATAAAACCTGAAACACACAACATCTTTATTGAAAACATTTTTTTAATGACTACTATATTCCTTCGAACATAGCATTGCATGGTATAACCTGACTAAATACATAATAAAAGGGTGAGATATAAATCCTAGTAAAGGAAAAACATGGAATAATTTGAGGAATAAAATACATGTTATGAAATAGGCATACCAATGGAGAAAAAGAGAGACATGAAATAAAAGGCATGATAAATCATGATATTGATAACATTTAAATGTGGCAACAACACTTAACATTGAATTATCATGAGCCAAGGCTCATTGCACATAGATCTTGAGTAAACCCTCATTGAACATGAAGCGTGAGTAAAACATCATTTCACTTGAATTATCATGAGTCAAAACCCATGGGATATAAAATATCATGATACTATACTTTACCCAATGCATTAGAGCGCTATCAGGGCACCCCCTTCTTAAACATTTTATTTCATGCATACGTGTGACACTTGGATCAAATAACATTGAATCAATCAACATCATAAGTTATTCCATGATTAATTAATTCGAAATAAATACATGAAATTACCATTCTATTTATATATTGGAAAAATGGGAAAAACCATGATAGAGACATGGGTATGGTATTCACTATTCAATGATCTTGTCTTGAAAAAACACGGTGCTATTTCAACATCATAATGATGTGACATAATGATGAATGAAAACGGTTGATGAAATAGAAATGGGTGTATTATCATATGTACTAGAAATGGATAGTAAGGGGCTCATATAGATACATGTCCCAATAATCATATTTTAATTTAGGTGCATAATACAAAATAATTAATTGGATATAATAGGGGAGAGAGAAATCTCTCACAGAATTTAAGAAAGGTAATTGGTGTACATGGGAGGAATTAATTAGAGAGAATGGGGTCACCCATAATCCAAAAATAAATAGGTCAGTATGGTGGAGGTGTGAAATCATACCCCAACATTTGTAATTTATAACAAAATGGAATAACAGCTTAAAGAAAATTGGACAAAAAATGAGAGAGGATGAAATCCCTTACTTGGATGTGTGATCCCAATGGATTGTGAGAGGATTGAAAAATTATTCATAGGATATTGGGGAACAATCCATGGATTCTAGAGAGAGGAGTGTATGGTTGGTCGAACTCCAAAGACATTGAGTGAAGAGGATGTTAGAGCTTGGGTGGGTTTATATAGGAAAAGAGGGAGAATTCATTGTTATTTAGGTTAGGGACAGCTCACATTAAAATAATCAAAACCAAAAACCTAACAATGGGTTTTCCCCATGTATTTTTTCAAATAAGAGTGGAAAAAAAATTTTATAAGGACAATGTCAAATTATCTTAAAATATTTCAGTTTCTTATGTGGTAGTGATTCACACTCTCAATGAAAACTATTTAAAAAGATAAAATGTATTATAAGCCTTAATGGGTCCACTAAATCATTGTAAAATAAATAAAACAAACCCAAAAAAAATATTTTAATTTTAGAACATATATTGGAAAAAAACAATTATATTATTTTATTACATCACTATTGGGTCATTATGATATCATAAAACACATTATATATTTAAATAGTATTTAATTTTTACCAAAAAAATCGACTGTCTCTGAAAATTATTATAAAATCACCATTGGATTATTTAGACATCCTGATTCCAAAATAAAATTCATTTTATCCAAATAATTTTATATATACATTAGTTTCTACTTTTAAAATAAAAACTGACATTTATTGAAAATTCCTGGGTTTTGATAAAAACAGTTTTCAAACCTTAATAAAAAATAAAATTTCATTCAAAAAATCTTATGATAATTTATATTTAATGAAAAGTAATTTAATATTAATAATATTTTAATAAAATAATATTTTATTCAAAAATAAATTAATTTATCAAAATAGATTTCTTCATTGAATATTAACTAAAAATATTATTTGTGCTTTAAAATCTATTTACAAAGTAACAATAATAAAATGAATTCACATTCTTTATACAAAAATAATGTAAATGGTCATAGTGCTACTGTCTTGTTTAATAACCCCTTATAACACCCACATAAGACCGAAGGGTAAGGTTTGTGATGTTAACAAACTCTTGAGGTGGCTCGAACAACATCTCTCGGGTGGTAATCACTATTAACTTCCACATCTCTCGTAGTTTGTTCCTCTCAAGATTAGCGTGTTCATGTTCATCTTGGTATTTGTTAAGAGTAAATACCAATGATGCAACCTTTTATCTGGGCTCTAATAAATGGGCTACGTACGAAGAAAGTCAACTGGATGAGGCCATCACTTCCATTGTCTGAGTAAATTGGATTTGTTAAAGGCCTATATTTATACTAATCATGTGATCAATGTTCAATGACTATATTAGCAATGGTCAAAATTCAGAATGGTATTTTAAAATCCAAAAACATAAAACCATTGAAGATGATATTTTATATAACAATAATAATACATTTAACTAGATCAAGATTAATTTCCATTAATGAAGGTTTGGGTCATTATAGTTGGCACCAGTGGAGGGTAATACATGAACTATTCATCCTCCGGAAGCTTCCACTCTATCTAGAAAGAAAAAATTGAAATTTTCCATTTCCCTTACTAGATTAAATGTTTAATAGTGGTTTTCATAAAAATAAAAAAACAATTCACATTAATGACTATTTTTTGGTAATAAGGAATGAAATAAAATTATTTATATTTTTTTATGCTAGATTTAATGATTGTTTCATTCCATTGAATTATACCTCAAAATTCAAGACATACATTAACCAAAATCTAATTATTTTTCACATCCAAATGTAGTAAAGTTGTATATTGAAAAATATTTCCCATCCTGAATAAGAATATTGCAATCATATTAAGTTAATTAGAGATGTTATTCCCACCATCATTCATTGATTTAATGGTGCATTTGATGGTTCAATTGATGGTGTACTTGATGGTGAACTTGATTAGAGAGGTTGAACAATGTGTTCCTCTCAATTACAAATTTATATTCCTCATTGAATGGTATATAATGATTTTAAATTGGTATATCAAGAATCAAAGGAAACCATAAGGTTTTATTGTATAAAAATATATTATTGAAGAAGGTATTTATTTCTATACTAAGTACCTATAATACGTTGAAAGCATCGGTCTCCCAATGATATATCATAATGAACACCTTATGGGAGAAAGGATTTCCAAAAAAAATGTTGTTATAATTTACTCAACAGTGCTGGTGTAATAACATATTTATATATTACATAATAGTGAAGATATTGATCTATATGTTGAATCCCACAACGAAATTCTTAGACATTTTAATATATCAAGGTCTAAATGATGGATATCAAATAAAAATAATCACTAATTTATAGTATGGTTCTGAGATTAAATTTAGATAGAGTAATATGAAAATATGAATTCAATTGTCAAATAGCCTCAATTACTATATAGATGACTAGATAAAAATGTAATATCATAAATTAGTTTTTTAATCAATGGGTATAAGTTCTATAAAAAAATGACGAATTTAGAACGATGAAAAATAGTGCATTTATTCTTGTTTCAAAATCGATGCACATATCTGTTTCCAAGGAATGAAATCTAATTACTTCAAATATGTCATGTTTTGGCATTATCGAACCGATATGTTAGTTGAATTAAACACCATTAAAACTACCTCATTACAATTGGAAATGTTATAAAATATCAACAGAGTGAAAGGTTATAAAATGATATTTGTAGAAGTGAATTTTATTGTGGATGGGGAAGATGATGAGTAGTTTATAATGAAATTAAATGTAGTGGATTAATTTTATATCCCTAATCCAAAAATGATGAATTTTTTTATTATCCAGCTTGTGACAGAAGATAATGAGTCAAATGAAAATTAAATCGAGGATAAACCTTTCTTTGGGATATAAAAATCATTTCATTCTAGTCCCATTGTCGACATTATATTGTAAATCTGTGGGATTACAAATAGGGGATTTTGATTCTAGATAGAAGAATCAAATCCATGAATCCTTAAAACAAATATAGAGTTTAATGAGAAACATAATGTGTTTTTTAATATATTATGGTTTTCATCATAATTCTATATGTTCTCTACTACATTAACAGAATATAAAATAAATTTTTGACTACACATGCAGATAACGTATCATGTACATGATGATAGTACCAATTCCTCATATTAAAAAAATATAACTTAGGAAACCCATTGGAAATATTTTAAGGTAATGTTACGATATAATTTCCTTATTTTGAAAAAATATATATAATAGAACGTTGATTTAATTTTAACTATTACATGAATAGTTAATTTATTTGAGAAGATGTATATCCTTATGTTATGCTTTTACAATAAGAAAAATAATGCCATCTTAGTTTAATAGAAAAGGTAATCTAGAAGTTTGAATAGTAAAATCCTTATTCATAGAATTACTGTATTGTTTCATATTTATGTTTAATTTATTTTTTTTATTATTTCTCACATAATAAATTATTTCCTATATAGGTGTATTATTTTATTCATGTTGGGGTGCTATATCAATATTTCAGGACTTTTTTCACCAGAACGACAACATAATATTTCTCCCTCAAAACATTTTCATGCCTAAAATAGTGCATTTATCACTTTATTTAATGTTACCTCCACTACATTTACTGGGATAACAACGATGATATATCATCATAATTATATAGGTAATCAGAGTATTTTCTATGTAAGGTAATTATATATTGAATTACTTTATTGTTTCATATTTATGTTATATTTATTTCTTTTTATAATTACACACATAATAATTGTTTTGTTATATTGGTGTATTCATTGGATCGAGTTGGTGTGCTATGTCAATATTTCATGCATTTCTACAAAAAAACTACCATATACTTCTTCTCCTATAAAACATATTCCCCAATTTAATGGGTTTTTATTGATTTCATTTCAGTTACCTCTACAAACTTTTCAGGAAGATAAACGACCATGACTCTATTCAATTATAGAGGTAGTATACATGTTTTAATAGTAAAATCAATGTCCAAAAAACTAATGTATTCTATCATATTAATGTTTAATTTTTCTTCATTCTGTTTGTCAAATAATTATTTTTTTATTATAATGGTTGATTATTTTTTTAATTTGGGGTGATCAATCCATCTTTTATTCATGTATACTCCAAAATATCCACAAAATTCTTCTCCTTCCAAACCATTCACCACTATAGTGTTAAAATTTATCACATTTCATCATGTTCCCTCCACTTCTCAATCAAATATGTAATCCTAATATTTTCATTGGAAAATAATTGTCCACATAATTTATATATTATTTCACATTTGTGTTTAATTTAATTCTTTTTAGTATTAATCATAATAATAGTTTTCTTATACAGATGATGTCTTTTTTCTGAGTTGATGTTGTTTGATTGAAGCTTTTGATGTATTATTCACAGTTCAACAATGATATTCAATAAGAAATAATGGTAACATTGAATGTTAATATTGTTTTGAGATACTGGGATGTGTAGGAATCATCTTTACCTCAATTCGATAGATGGTGTGACCAATATTACTCTATGTACACCATTTTATTTAAAGTTGACATCAATATTAGAAAGAAAGAAAACATACATGATCATGATAAGATAACATTTTTATAATGTTTTGATAATTTTTGAAAATGATACATAATTCATTTTTGATGTGTAAAACTCATACTCACCTAAATTTGACCCACGATGTGATTGATATGACTCAATGTGACCTTTATCAGTTTCAAATTGACAATTAACATTAAAAAGCAACATTCACTGATGACCCAAAAAAGGAACTCATAATAATTTGATAATTTATGCAATAAATTCATAAATCATTTTTGATGTGAATTAATCAATGTCCTATCAAACAGATGCACATTATGATTCTTTTGATTCAATGATTTTGTATGAAGTTAAAAATTATATTTTAGTATGTAAGAATAGTTACATACACAAAAACATAAAACCAAATTCATATTCTTTTTTATAATTTAGGAAAACTCTCCAAACGTGATTTTGATACAATCATGACTCAGCCAAACCTCAACATGACACACGATGTGACCGGTATGACTCCAAGTGCGTGTTTTTTTAAATTAATATCAATTTTAGTAAAAAGGACCACTAACGTACTCAAAACTGATAAAACGCATTCACATTGATTCGATAAATTATTTCAAAAATTCATAAGACATTTTTGATGTGTAAGTGTAAGCCTCAACATTATTCTACACATAATTTGATCAACATTAGTCAAAGTATGTGTTTTAATTTTAAAATGGAATTTTAGTAAAAAAGGAACGTGAAATACTCAAAAAAAAGAAATATATCTTGATTGATTTTATAATTAATGAAAACAATATATATGTCTTTTGGGACATGTAAAAATATGTCTCACCTCAATATGACATATGGTGTGATAGATATGACTCAGAGTGTGTCTTTTTATTTAAAATTGTCAAAACAATTTGTAAAAAGGCCCACTGACCTACTCAAAACATGGAAAAAACATTCACATTATTTAATATTTATGGAAAAGATCAATAAGTCAATTTTGATTTATATTAATCAGCCCGACCTCAAATTGATACACAATGTGATCGGTATTCATCAAATTATTGGTTTTAAATTTAAAATGTCATTTTATTTAAGAAGAAAAGTGAGACACTCAAAACTGAGAAATCACATTCATATTATTTTGAAACTCTTATAAAATGATCCATAAGTAATTTGGGATAGGAAGGAATTACCCGAAACACAGTCTGACATATTTGTTTAATAAAATGATTCAAAATGAGTCTTTTCTATTAAAAGTTTCAACATTTTATTAAAAATGGACATCTACCCTACTAAAAAATGAGCAAAAAATTCTAATCATTTTTCTATATTACAAAAATGATCCAACAATTTTTTATGACATGTAGGAATCCAACATTCATAAATATGATGCATTATGTTCTCAGTATGACTCAAATTGTCACTTAAAATTTCAAAATATGCATTTTGGTTCAAAAAGTCTCACTCACTGAAAACCGAACACCCTGAACAGAAATTTTTTTATAATTTCTGAAAATCATACATAAGATATATTTTCTGGGTAGTAATCTATTCCACATCAAACTGATACACATTTTTGTTGAAATGAGTCGAAATTTTTTATATCTTGATTAAAATGGCATTTTAGTAAAAATATACAAGTAACATATTCATGAACAAGAAAAGATATTAATATTGTCTTGATACTTTATGAAAATGACCAACATGTCATATTTGAGGTGTTGGAATCAGACCCACAAGAATCTACTGCACTCTGCGACCAGTATGACTCCATGTGAATCATCTTATTTTAAATTCCCATTAATTTTATTAAAATTGAAACTTCTGTTAATTTATTTCTTTATATTATTACTAAAAAAATTTATTTCATATATTTGTGAGTTCATTTTCACTAGTAAGGGTGTTGTTTTTCAGAAATTGGATGAGTTAGGTCAGGATTAAAAGATAAAAGAAAATAGATTTTTTTGAATGTATGTAATAATTTACATTTCTCTAATTGTATAAACCAATGATATAAATATCAATAATATACTATTTTATTGTATTTTTATTGTAAATTTCATTTCATTTAAATCATGTATTGTTCTTTATTATTATATTTTGATATATAGTGTGTTTATAGTGCTATGGTTTGTTGTTACATTACATTGTAGTGATGCTGTAGAGTGTTTCTAATGACACTACCATATGGCCCATTATCAGAACTTTTAAAAGAACTCATAAAAGGACCCTTATTAGTAATTTTATATGTGCAAGTAAAGGTATAAATTATCAGGTTTTTTATATGAGTTAATAAATGAATATATATCTACTCTTTTACAATAGATGATATAACACCATGTATTTTAACCTCTATCATGTTGTGATCACTTTTATATCATTGATAAAGTTCATTACTAGTGTTATAAAAGTCCAGTTTTATAGTAGTGATGATATGGGGATGTCCTTTTGGGTTCAGTACATTGCTTCTAAATTCTCGACATTTATGAAGGGCATTATCATGTATGAGGCTATTTGTATTTCAGTGATGTATACATATTACAATGATGGTCTGATGACAGAGTTGTTCATTCAATAGATCCTGGATATTATCATATTCAACCATATGCATGGTGCATTGGGAATCTTTATTTTTTTTGGAGTATATTTGTGATGAAAAAATATTGGTAGTCGTATATGAAGTGGTCTTCCTCCCATGATCTATTTATGATGGTGAAACAAGCACTCCTCTTTTAATTAGAGAGCTGATTAAACAGGATGAGAAGGATCTTCCAAATACGGTGTTTTCTAGACAGAATACCCCTTTCCAGACATGGGAATAATTATTTATCATTAATAATTATTCTATGTCATTAGAAAAAGGTTAGCAGAATGTCTAATGATGGATTTGTGTGTTGTGTATAGGGAATATTATCCTACAGTTGAGGAAGGTATGTATAATGAATGGGGATAGGAGTTTTTCCCTGATATCAACCGAGTTTTTCTATTAGCTAGGTTTCATTCCATATATATCTTAGTGGGTAATTACTTCCCACAAACAAAAATTGCGGGGATAGAGTTTCTGCATTCCTAGTTATGAACACTTTGGAAGGCAGACTGTATATCAGGATATCCATCTATGTATTTCCAAAACTCTATCACAGACAATATATCTTTTATACGGGAAATTTCTCATAATAGTTCATGGGACCCTCTCAAGTATTACTAGATTTTATATGTGATCACATGGTCAGTTATGAGTTTCGTAACATTTATGATATTCATAATGATTACATCATACCATTATTTAATGTATCTGGAAGGTGAGACACATCCCATTGAATGTTATGGATTTTATAGATTATATATGTTGCTATGATCATTTACCCTTTAGTTCATACATGTTGGTGGTGATAGGAAACATTATTGACACATTTGAGGCCAATATTTATGTATGATCTTATGTGGTGTAACATTGTGAAGGATTTATTTCCACCCGCATTGATGGGGAACTTATCTGTTACTGGTAGGCACCCTATTGGTTCATCCTCATGTTCCTTTGTGTACAATAATTATGTGCATAGTATTTTTATGTCAGTTCTGAGGAGAATCACATAGTAACTCAAATAATTTTTCTAATGTTTACTAGGGAGTAGAAATGTGTTCGAATAAAAATTCATGTGCATGATTGAATGATATGATTATCTCATGGATATGTAGAGATTTGGATTCAATCATATCTCAGTAAGAATTATTATAGGTTGGTAAATAATTCATTACCAACAACAACTACAGAGATTAATTCTATTACTATAAAGAAATATGTTTTTAAAGAGTTATAATCCCTGGAAGAACCTTGTAATAAAACTAGACACATACCATCTCAAATAAAACAATATACTCACACAGCTATTGCAAGTGTAGTACCATAAGTCATGAGTGTTCAAAAGCTATTATTTCCCATTTCCAATTATCTATAGATGGTCTGGAAGAAGCAACAAGTAGGAATTATGATCTTGGATATATTGGATTTATCAATGGTTAGTTTAGAGGATTTCTTCTATATCACTTCTCCTCATGGTATTGCCTTGGAAGATCGTCATGATAAGGATAAGGCCATTCCATGATACAGTGACATGGTTTTGGAGAAAATCATGAGTTGGATGATTTATTCTCCATGGTTCAATAAAATTATCATCTTATCCCCACTTTATATTGATGAGGATGAATAGGGTTATTAATTTACTGAGGAGGTGGGAATTCTCGGATTACTATGGTTTTTAAGGAATTGTAGAATCATTGAAACTGTATTAACATCATTTATATATGATTATCTAGTTAGATCATGTTAAATATCACTTGGAGATGTTTTCTGCTAAATAAACTTCTCACAACACGATTGTATGACAGGAATTCAAATGTAACCAGGGAACCAATGATGAAGGGTCCCCTGGTCAATAAGATCAGACATGGAAAGTGATTGCTACTAATAAAGAAAAAAATTTCAAGTTCAACAACATTTTGTGGTTCTTTTTTTAGAAGGGATGAAGGAGAAAATGAAATTACCTATATTTTCATATCTTTATCAACTAGAATTATCAAGTAAATGTGGTGTTTCACTCTCTATTTAACGTAGATCATTATGAAAGAAAAATCTAACTATTTCAAAAATGTATAGGTCATATTTGGGCTATGTTATAATATAATGTGTTGATATCTATGGATGTGGATAAGAACTTGGTTTCTCTGTCACAACCTTTTTTGTCACGCCAAACTTTTCAAGATGTGTAGGTTGATGATGTTTTGGCTAAATTATTTTCATTTCCATTTACAAATGATTTAGTGACCTATAAATTTTATCACGCATGGGTGGGTGTAATTCTGGGGGTTTCTGACATAGGTTCCTACTCTTCATCCACGTTATCCTCACTGGAAGTGAGTTTTTAGTAAGGTTAGTACATTTTCAAGATTGGATAGTTTGTTTGTCTATGTCAAATTTAGGGAAATTATAATTTTCTAATATAGTCATCTAGGATGGTGAGAATAGTATTTCATATGAAAAATCACTTGAAGATCCGCAAAGCAACTCATAAACAGAATGACTTTCTTTTTCTCCAGAGGATCTGATTGGAGCATCGGATGATTCCAGTTATGGGACTGATAATGTTATGTTTCAATCCTCATTCATATTCACTATTTATATATATATATCATGTTATTCATCATCTACTTGATGATGCCTTTTTCCTTAATTACTATTGTTTCTTCACCCTAATGCTTAAGGGATTTGGTTCTTGGACCTATGGGGGTTCCCCAAACCAGTTATACTAATGTCCTGGGTGGTTCTCTTCCCTCATCATCAATGATAGAGTGTACAACTCATTCCATGAGTGATCCGGTCCTGATATACATCCTCATGCTCAAATTATGTTTAGGGGATTGTGTAGGGTATACATCATTCTATCAATCGATGTGATGACACATTTAGAGGGAGGTATGGGAATTAATATTAAAGACCCCCATAGAGGAGTTGAAGGATTAGTTAGGTAACATTCAATTTATGATTCTTACCACTAGTTGTGAGGGTTTTGCTTATTTTTTCACTCATGCTCAGGTAAATGATGTATTCTTTATGAGTGAATTTATGAGGGATATCAAAGTGATGTTGGTTGTTGTGGTAGCCTCTTAATTAGTGATTTATGACTGTTGGTCAGAGTGTATTCTCAAGAGGGAGGTGAATTGAGTTCCAATTAAAATTTCTGTTAAAAACTTTTAGGATTAAAATCCCCCAAATTAGAACAGCCCTGTAAATTAAGGAAGTAGAGATATAAGTGACTTATTGTTCAACAGGTTTCTCAAAGGTTGATTACTCCTTAGTTTAATCAGTATGAGTAATAATTTCACTTTTGAAAAAAGATTACTAATCAAATCAGATATACACACTAACCATATCTGACTATCAGATTGTATGTAAAACAGGTTTATGTCTTTGAAAATATAAGCACAGCGGATAAATGTGAAACAGACTAAATAAAGGATGAACACAACAATTTAACCAAGAGGTTCAGTCATAATACAAGACATAGTCCGATCCACTTGGTGATCAACTGCCACAAAGCAATTATATTAAAAGTGATACACAACTTGTATTGGGCATTACAACAGTTTTCACAAACTGCCCAGGTTTTGTAAACTGTACCATAGTTCTACATGGGAAAAATAAACTACCAAGCCACACCAGGCTTCTTCCATTGTAATACATGGAAAAAATTTAAAGATAGTTTGGTATGGGGATTTTCAGTATACCTTATTTTATGTTCAAGAGACAGTGTGTGTAACACATACACACAACTTACAAATGTAAAGTATTTAAACATAGTAAAGATAAAGATAGTAGGGAGGAGTTTTGAATGCTTCGTTGCGTTGGAAGATCATCTCTGGACTCATTGGAATGAATGAAATGAAGTTTTGGTCATTCTCTGCATGTTGACTCCAAAATAGAGTGTCATAACTTTCAGGTTCTGACTTCCAGATGTATGGATGATCAGCTTCATGGGTTTTAAGCTCTTTGCAGCACACCACGACAGCTTGATGGAGATTCTCTTAGTTGATCCTTTTGAATCTTTTCATTCTTCTGAATGAGTGCTTGAGAGTTCTTCTTGAGATTGTGTATAGTTCTCTCTTATGAGTGCTCTGTTTATATTCAATATTTCCACGCCACTTCTTTTTTTCTTTTTGTATTGGCTTCTAAACTCTGAATGTCTCTCTCTTATTTATATACTCTTTTCCAGTTCAGATTTTTTTCTTTTGGTTCTACAGGGGCTGACAGGAATGATGTTTCAACCACGTGTGGTCTTCGTCATACATCGTATTGTTTCCCAATATGCCTGCAAATAGAATTAAATAATGTCATGGGTATTAATTTGTCCAGACATGACCATTACACTAGTATTAATAAAATTGGTAATGAAAAGAATGGAATATCATTAGAATGGTAGTAGATGCATGTCACAGGGTAGACTTCAACTGTGGTCTTTCCAAATGTGGACATCATCAGTAGTTTATTCAACAATAAGCTTCATCGATAGGTTCATTGTCTGTAGGCTTGTAATTATAGCTGTTACTCTGTGTAATAGTAGCTGCTCATCAGTAGACTTTGAGCAATAGTCTACAATCTCAACAGTAAGAGTTTTCCAGCGGTAGCCTTCTACAAATGATAGATTGGTCCAACTTTAGGCATGAGTAGTGAGGTTCTCAACAGAAGAATTGAAAAAGAGTCTGACAGTGAACTTCTAACAGAAGCCTTGCCACAGCAGTGACCTTGTGAAAGTAACTTTTTGTTTGTGAGCTTTGATAAGCAGATCATCGGTAGACTTGTGACAGTAACCGTGTACCGGTAGCTTCCAATAGTGAATGTAAGCTTTCAATGGTGATCTTATAGCATAAGTGACTTCATGTAGCAGTGAGCTATAATAGTGAAATTGAACAGAAGGCTCTTACTAGTAGCCTTTAATAGTGAACTTATATTTAGATAAATATAAATTGTAAGTTTATGTAGCAAAGTCATGAGTCTTAAGATTGTACATTGTTCCGGATAAGATAATTATAAATGTAGATTAAAAGGATTAGAAACTAAATTAAAATATCATGATCAATATTTAAACATGATTTGGGATTGTCAAAACAAGTAAGTCCAACAATCTCCCGCTTTTTTATAATCACAAATTATGTTAGTGTGTATTAAAAATAGATGTCATATATAATGCAATTAAAAAATTTCTCATGTATCAGAGATTAATAAGAGTGTAAACCCAAAAAATATTAGTACAAGGTATCAGAGAGAAAGGAATATAAGATTCAGCATAGAATTACAGTATTATATTAGCACATTTCTCCCCAATCACATGATTATTCTATAAGTACTCCCCAATAACATGATTAGTCTAGAAGTAGTACAGTATCTCTCCCCCTTTGTGATTAGAAATAAATAAAGACAAATGAGAGAACAAGGAATGTTTTTATTAACAAACAGTTCTGTACATGACCCAAAAAGAATACATAGTCCCTATCAAGAGACATAAACAGACTCAATACACGTCATCCTTGGGAATGTGATCTTTCCCTTTGGACGAAGAATATGGAGAATGAGCTAGAGGATCAGTAGGATTAGTAATAGCTGCAGGAATGACTGGAGGGGCAGCATCAGAAGCACCTGTGGGTCTGTAGTGGGTAGCTCACTGAGGGATCAGTGGAGTAAGGCTTATGATAGCTTCAGTAGGGGACATCATAGAAGATACACTAGGTTGGGATATAGGTAAGGCAGTAGGGATGATGACAGGGGTGCATTACGCATTGAGAAAGGGTAAATGAAGGTTTCTGAAATCGATAATAATGTTTCCTCCTATTTATATAGCAGATAAAAAATCATATTTATTCTCCAAAAACTTATCCAAAGTAGGGTTCAATTCTCTCAACTTGCTGACCTGCTCCTTTAATGACTGAGTCACTGGAGGCAGCTTTATATTCGCTATCAAGATCTTGATGTGGTTGGTCATTTGATTCTTTTTATAGACCTTCTCAATGTATAAATCTACCTTATTATTAATGGCCTCTTGAGAAGCAGTAGCTGCCCGAAAGTGGTCACGAACAAAACTGCTAACTTCCTATTTGGTAGAAAGTATCTGAGAATCAGAGGTGCCACGGGTACTACCCTTAGCAATATCTTCCTAGATCACATTCCCGATCTGGTCTATGGCTACATAGGAGCTAGATGAGGGAAGGAGTTTGACCGAGAAAGACAATGTTTCTTTGAATGACTGAGTCAAGTTACTAATTACCTTCTGATCAAGTGCATACAGAATGTTCAAATGATCTTTGACTGATTTCTTAAAAGCCTCAAAAACATCCACAAACTTCTTGACTACTTCATTGATATAACTAATTTCAACATTCACTTGGTTTTGAGAACTACTCATGAAAGTCAATGAAGCAATTTATTGCCTTAGAGAAACCAAAGCTCATGTCCAACTTTCAATTTGAGTATGGAACACTTCAATGTCATTCAGCATTTCTTTCCCTAGACCTAACATAGCACATCCCAGAGATAGATCCAAGGATTGCTTCACACTCCTCGGCTCTTTAACCAGGCTTTTCTTCAAATCTGTCACTGATTCTCTCACTGCCTCTTTCATTTCATCCTTTAAGGACTCACAGTACTCTTTAGTTGCAAATTGTTAGTCATAACAGGTAGGATAACAGAATCCCTTTGTGGCTGGTCTTCCTCATCAGAATCTCCATAAGTGAGTCCAAGTACCATGTATCATGGATCTGATGACCAACCTTTGATGTCATACAACACAGAAACTGAACCAAGATGCTCACCCTCACTTAGAGCTCTCTCCTGAGGAAGATCCACTATCTATTCTGCTCTAGGTAACTCCACAACCTCCACAGATTCAACAACCGTTTACTCTATCAATTAAACAGTAGGGTGATTCTTATCCTTATCTGAGTCAACAATGACTTACATAGTAATGGTAGTAGATGCCACTCCTTCTTTCTGACCAGATAATATCTTGTCTGTACTATCTATCAGAGGGATCAAACTGAGATCTTCTTCATCAGTGTTCTCATCATCAGCTTTAGCAAAATCCTTCTTTTCCTCAAGAGAAGAATGATCTATCTCAGTAGCATCATCCTCTTCAGAGGTGTCCTTGACAACATTCTGATATGATTCTTCTTCTTCTTCATAAATGGTCTCAGTTTCACTATCCTTCAGAACAGCCTCTCTCCTTGGTAGTTTGTTTGGAGGGCTACTTTCTCCGAAATCTATTGTCCTTACAGGGTTGTGAGGAAAATCAGCATCACTCCCATCATCAATGGGGGTGTTCACTCTTTCAGGGTCCAAAACTTCTTCAACCTCATCCTCATCTGAATAAACCGTTTCATGATCATCAGGCTTCATACATGGATCTCTCTTGTAATTTGGCCTAGATGGGTGAGTAGTAGGGTCAAATATTTCATATAACATTCTTTCATCATTCACCCATGTTCTTTTCCATGGATTCCATCTAATTTTCATGAATTTTCAAATCTCATTGGAGATACAGACACTTTTCTTGGACACCATCACCTCTTCTTGATTTCCAGCCACACCCTTTACCTTTAGCATAAGTTAAATAAGCTTGGAATGTAATAGGGCATTGGATTTGTTTCTTTCCTTGGTCATATCCTCCAATTGTGCCATCAGTAACCTACATAGGTCAATCCTCATTCCATACTTTAGTAAATACATCAGGAATGTGTCCTAGTACTTCTTTACTGCAATGTATCATCTCCAAGGACTATGTTCATACTGAATGTATTCGAATAAAAGCATGTCTTCTCCATTTATCTTAGCTTCAATGATTCTCCATGATTTTCCATCTCCTATCAATTCTTCTAGAGCTTTTTCATACTCAAAAATAGCACCGTCTGGAGGATCCACTCCGGAGTAGTAATCATATACTCCATCCTGAGGGACTCTCAAACAGGAAGCCCACTCAGTAGATGAGAAAATGACTTCATTACCATTGACTCTGGATATTTGCTTATGTGCATCATATTCCTCTTCATTCTTCAGATATTCATAGAACTCTTTCACAAGCTTCAGGTAGTACGGTCTATTGTTATTAGTAGTACATTAGTTCCATCCTTGGGCATTTAGTACTTCCAGCACTGATGAATTGCTCAACAGCAGCCATTATTAACTTAACTCCTTCTCAGGAAAGATTTGTCTCTTGGGCAGATGCAGGTTTACTGGTCCTGACGGGGTATTAATGGTGCCACTGGATTCTGTTCAAGTCCACTTTGGGCTTGGGGCATCCTCATTGATAGTCGGGGGTCGCTTGGTTATGGCCATAGAGATTGAGAGAGGTTAGAGGGCTAAGGTGAAGGGTTAGGGTTTAGGAATATTGAGAACAAGGTTCAATATTAGGAGAGTAATGTGGATTGAAATATGTTCATTTCCTTTTATTTTATCATTTAGGGATTAAAACAAAATAAAATAGAAATAATAAAAAGTAATAAAAATGGTTCAAATTCCGAGGAAAGTAAAAACAAATAGAGAGGTATCCAACAGTGAGATGTACCAGTGTGGTACACTATTGATGTGCAACAGTGAGGTATAACAGTAAGGTCCATCTTTGAGATCCAACTGTGAGGTTTGACTGTGAGGTTTGACTGTGAGGTCTAACTGTGAGATACGACAGTGAGGTTTGACTGTGAGGTCTAACTGTGAGTTCCGACAGTGAGGTTTCCTATGCTGAAATTAATCATACCTAACTCGTGTTTGATGTAATTTAACCTCTCAAAATTCAATGGCTTTTTGAATATATCAGCCAATTGTTGTTCAATACCAATTAATTAAAGAGTGATATCGCCCTTTTGATAATGATCCCTCAAAAAGTTATGTCTCACATCAATATGCTTTGTCCTAGAATGAGATACTGGATTTTTGGAAATTTTAATAGCACTTGTATTGTCACAGTTTATAGAGACATGTTTGAATTTATATCCATAGTGCAGTAAAGTTTGTTTCATCAACAGAATTTGAGCACAACAACTGCCAGCAGCAATGTACTCTACTTCAGCAGTGGATATTGCGACAGTGTTATTCTTCTTACTACACCAAGATACTTGTGACTTGCATAAAATGTGACATGTACCAGAGGTGATTTTTCTATCTAACTTGCAACTTCCAAAATCGGCATCAGAACAACAAATCAAATGATTTTCCTTTTGGATAAAATAACCCTAAGTTAGGAGTATGTTTGAGATATATAAATATCCTTTTAACAGTAGTTAAAAGAGTTTCTTTTTGATTTTCTTGAAAGAAAGAACACATGCATACACTAAACAAGATTTTGGGTCTACTAGCTATATGATAGAGTAGACATCCTATCATACCTCTATAGTTGGTTTGATCCACTGGTTCTCTAGAATCATCAGTATCCAACTTTCAAGTGGTACTCATAGGTGTTTCACTACCATTACTACCATCCAAAGAAAAACGCTTTAAAATATCTTTAATATATTTACAATGATTCAAAACAATGCCATTTTTATTTTGAATGATCTGAAATCTTGACAAAAATTTGAGTTCTCCCATTAAACTCATTTCAAACTCATTTTGAATCATTTTTGAAAAATCTACACATAATGAATTTTTAGAAGATCCAAAAAACATCATCCACATAAATTTGTACTATAAAAACATCTTTATAAATCCATTTAATGAAAAGAGTAGGATCAGCTATCCCTTTGGTAAAACCTTTTGAAATAAGAAATGAGTTGAGGCTATCATACCATTCTCTTGGAGGTTGTTTTAAGCCACATAAAGCTTTAGATAGTATAAAAACATGATTGGAAAAATGGGGATTTGAAAAACCAGGAGGTTGTTCAAAAAACACATCCTTAACTATATACCCATTTAGAAATTAACTTTTATCATTCATTTGATAATGTTTGAAATTCAGATGAGCTGCATAGGAAAGTAGTATACTAATGGAATCTAGTCTAGCTACAGATGCAATGGTCTCGTCATAGTATATTACTTCCTCTTGAATATATCCTTGTGCAACTATCCTAGCTTTATTTATAACTATATTCCAAGATTCATCTATTTTTTTTTCTAAACACCCATTTACTGCATATGGTTAAAATTTCCTTTGGTCTTTACAATAATTCCCAAACTTTTTTTCCTTCGAACTGATTTGTTCTTCTTGCATATCCATTACCCAAAATTCATCATTGATAGAATCATTAATAGTTTTGGGTTTAAGCTATGAATGAAAAGCTTGATGTTCTACCTGGTTTCTTAGAGAAGCTCCAGTTTGTGTTACTCTATTTAAATCGCCTAAAACAGCATCTAGAGGATGATTCTTAAGAGTCTTAGTACCTTTAGGAAGGGTTGAACTAGATTATTCATTTTTGTCTGTTGGTTCAGAATTATCCGGGGAAAATTCTGGAAAATTTATAGAACTGGATACTTTTATAGGGGATTTACTATTTTTTTCATTAAACTTCTAATTTGACCAATATTCATCAAGATTTTCAAGAGAGGATTTAGGTTCATGTAGATCATTCTCATCGAATTGGATATAAACTGATTCTTCCACACATTTGGTTTTCTTATTGAATGCTATAAAGGCTTTACATGAAATAGAATAATGTAGGAAAATTCCTTCATCTCTTTTGGGAGAAAAGATTTCAATATTATCTTTAGTATTACGAATAAATACTTTGCAACCAAAAATTCTAAAATAATTAACCTTAGGCTTCCTATTATTCCTAAGTTCAAATGTGGTCCTTTTTAGAATAGGTCTAATTAAAACACTATTAATAATGTAACAAGCTATATTTATATCTTCAGCCCAAAAATAAATATGTAAGTCATACTCATTATTCATATTCCTTGAAATTTCTTGAAGAGTCCTATTTATCCTTTCTAAAACTCCATTATGTTGAGGTATCCTAGGGGAAGAAATGTTGTGACTATAGACATTGTGTGAGAAGTACGATTCAAACTCATGATTCTCAAACTCTAGGCCATGATCACTTCTCAGGGTCTTAATCTTATTTCCTCTATAGTTTTCTACAGACTTGGAATATTTGAGAAAGTGAGAAAATGCTTCATTATTGTGATCTAGAATGTATACCCAAGTATAACTAGAAAAGTCATCTACAATAACATAAACATATTGCTTCAAATTTAGACTTGAATATCATGATAGTGCAAAAAAATCTATGTGAACCAACTCAAGTGGTTGAGAAGTTGAAACTTCTTTCATTGGTTTGAAAGAGACATTGTGTGGCTTCCCCTTTTTGTATGGATTACACACTTTATCATTTGGAAATTTGAATTTAGGCAGGTCTCTAACTAAACATTTCATAGATAGCATCCTATGTGGGTGTATATTGCAGTTTCCTAACCTTCTATTCCACAACCAGGACTCGTTATGAAAGGAATTTAAGCAGGAAACATTTTGTTTGGATAAAAAGTTTAAATCAACAGTATATACATTCTCATTTCTACATGAAGTGAAAAATAAATCATTTTTTTAATTAAAAACAATACATAAATCATTATAAAATTTATCATTAAGGCCATCATCACATAACTGAGATATTCTATGTATATTATACATTAATCCATCATCAAAAATTATTTTAGAAATTAATATTGTATCTGGGATACCTATCTGGCCTATGCTGATGATTTTTCCTTTTTCATTGTCACCAATGGGGACATTCCCACCATCAACATTAATTAGACTATTGAAGCAAGAATAGTCTCTTGTCATATGTATTTTACATCCACTGTCCATGTACCATTGGGTGTTATAGGAACACATTAAACATCATCCCTGCAAAACAGATTAAACATGGGAAAATTTTGGTTCCTAAATCTTCTTGAGTCTAGAAAGGTTAGCCAACAAAACATTGGAAACCATTATTTGATTTATAGGTTTTCTTAAATCAAAAATCATATTTTGAGACATAAATAAATTTTTAGGTCCTTTAGAAAATTGTTTCTCAAATGATGGTCCATAATTAGCAGTGAACTGTCCATGTTTTGGAACAAATTTGGTTTTGATAATTTGTCTATATCCAGGCTAATATCATAGACCAGTTATATATTTTGGAGCAATATGTTTTCCTAGAAACTGTTTCAAGGTATCCCTTCAAGCAGTGAAATTCTCAATATCCTTTCATAATTGTCCATTATATAATTTGATCTGTGTGTTCTCTTTCAACAGTTGAGCATTCTTTTCATTTTATACACATAGATCTATTTTAGTATTACTAGTCATGGCATGTTGTTTCTTCGAAGATTTATATTTATCTTTCAGTTTATTGTAGGTGTCTTCCAGTATATTGCAATACTCAAACAGTTCATCATTAGACATATTTTTATCATTATCAAAATCACTGTTATTTCTAGAATAATAATAATTTAGAATAGTGGAAATAGGTACCTAAGTTATGTTAGTCATGAAGCACATGTTGGAATGATTCTTTTCAAATCAGTAGCTTATGATTCACTTGTGCTGTCTTTCGAATCACTTCGGGAATCTTTCATGGATATCTTGTACTTATTGTCCTTATAGTCATATTTCATTTTGAATTTTAACTTCGGAATGTCATCATTGATGTGTCCTTTCTTCTTTCATTCATAGCAGACTATATCATCTTCCTTATCAAATTTCTTCCAATACCTTTTCCACACACCTTGTTGATCATACATACCCTTGTAGTTTGGTTTTCTGAATAACTTATTCTTCATGTAGAACTTCTTAAATCTCCTAACTATTTGAGCCATTTCTTAATCATTGTCTGAATCTGAATCTTCACTCGTGGAACATTCAGTAGGTACATATATTTTCTCTTTTTCTTTTCTCTTGGAAGTAGTAGACTTGAGTGCCTCGGATTTTCTTTTCGGTTCACCATCTTCTTCTTCGTTCACCTTTAGTGACTCTTCAAACATCATTAGATTAAAAATCAACTCCTTAACTGGTAGCTTGCTGATGTCACATGACCATCGAATAGACACAAAAGTGCCTCTCCATCTGTCAGGAAAACATCTCAATATTCTCAAGATCTGCTCCTTTTCAAGAATAGCTTTTCACAGTGAACTCATGGTGTTGAAAATCTCATTAATCCTAAGGTACATGTCAGAAATGGGGTCACCAGGTCTCATCTTAAAATTATCATATTTAATAGTATAAGTATTTAATCTCATTTCCTTCATGTAGGTTGATCACTCATGAGAAACATCCAAGGTTTCCCAGATTTCATGAGCTGTTTTACATGAAGAAATTTGGTGAAATTATTCACTCCTAATGAACAGTAAAGGGAATTTATAGCATTAAAGTTTTTTTTATAGTTAGACTTTGTAGCATTATCGCAGGTTGATCTAGCAGTTTTGGGAATTTCATATACTGATTCTATAGCAGATCAAATATCAAAACCCATACTTTCCAAATGAATTTTCATTTTAATTTTCCATTGATCATAATTCACAACATTAACGAAAGGAGGCATGTTAGTAGCATCACCTTATAGTCTATTGTCCACAAATAGATTTTAGAAAATATATTAAAGAGATAAATTTTATAAATAATGTAAATTTAATATCTTTAAGGTAAAACTAAAATCACAGTTTGGAAAACAGAGGGTCTGAATACTTTTTATGTAAATATATACCCTCTGATACTAAATGTTGGTTAGTGTGGATACTCAAGAGGGGGGTGAATCAAGTTCCAATTAAAATTTTTGTTAAAAACATTTAGGATAAAAATCCCTCAAATTAGAAAAGCCCGGTCAATTAAGGCAGAAGATATATAAGTGACTTATTGTTCAACAGATTTTTCAAAGGTTGATTACTCCTCAGTTTAATTAGTATGAGAACTAATATCACTTTTGAAACAAGTTTACTAAACAAATCAGATATACACACTAACCAGAAGTAACTATCAGAGTGAATGTAAAACAGATTTCTATCTTTGAAAATATAAGCACAGTGGATAAATGTGAACCAGAGTAAGGCAAGGACGAACACAACAATTTAAACAAGAGGTTCATTCTTAAGAAAATACCTAGTCCTCTCCACATGGTTATCACTTTACACCAAGAAATTATATTAAAAGTGATACACATCCTCTATCAGGATTTAAAATATTTTTCACAAAATGTTCAGGTTTTTCAACCTCTACCACAGTTCTACATGGGAAAAATAAACTACCAAGACACACCAGGATTGTTCCACAGTTATACATGGGAAACAAATGTAATGATAGTTTGGTATGGGGATTTTCAGAATCCCTTATTTTAAGTGCAAGATTCAGTGTGTGTAACACATACACACTCCTCACAAATGTTAAGTATTTAAACACATTAGAGATAAAGATAGTAGGTATGAGTTTAGAATGCTCTGTTGTGTTGGCTGATCAGCTCTGGACTCATTGGAATGAATGAAATGAAGTTTTGATTCTTCTCTACAAGTTGAATCCAAAACAGAGTGTCATAACTTTCTGCATCTGACTTCTAGATGTAGAGATGATCAGCTTCATGTGTTTTATGCTCTTTGCATCACACCACGACAGCTAGAAAAAGATTATCTCAATTGATCCTTTTGAAGATATGTGTTCATCTGAATGAGTTATTGGGGGTTCTTCTTGAGATTTTGTATGGTTCTCTCTTATGTGTGTTCTGTGTATATTCAAAATTTCCACACAACATCTGTTGTTTCAGTGTGTATTGGCTTTAAAAATATGAATGTCTCTCTATTATATATATACTCTCTTCCAGTTCAGCTTTCTTTTTCATTTGGTTCAGTAGGGGCCGACAAGAAATATGTTTCAACCACTTGTGGTCTTCATTGTACATCATATTGTTTCCTGGTATGCCTACAAATATAATTAAATAATGCCAGGTGTATTAATTTTTCCAGAGCTGACTGTTATAATAGTATTAATAAAACTGGGAAATAAAAGAATGGAATATCATTAGATAGGTAGCAGATGCATGTCACACAGTAGACTTCAAATGTGGTCTTTCCAACTGTGGACTTCATCAGTTGGTTATTCAACAGTAAGATTCAGCGGCAGGTTCTTTGTCGATAGGCTTGTAATGGTAGCTATTACTCTGTGTAACAGTATCTAATCATCAGTGGACTTTGAGAAACAGTCGACTATCTCGACAGTAGGAGTTGTCCAGTTGTAACCTTATACATATTGTAGACTTGTCCAACTGTAGTCTTGAACAGTGTGGTTCTCAATAGAAGACTTGAAAAAGAGTCTGACAGTGAACTTCTAACAGAAGCCTTGTTGCAGCATTGACCTTGTGATAGTAACTCTTTGTCTGTGAGATTTGATAAGAAGATCATCAGTAGACTTGTGATAGTAACCATGTACATGTATATTCCAACAGTGACTGTATGTTTTCAAAGGTGATCTTCTAGCATAAGTGACTTCGTGTAGCAGTGATCTATAACGGTGACTTTGAACAGAAGGCTCTTAATAGTATCCTTTAACATTGAACTTATATTAAGATAAATATAAACTGTATGGTTATACAGCAAAGTCATGAGTCTTAATAGTGTACGTTGTTCAGGATAAGATAATTATATTTACATTTTTGAAGGATTAGCAACTGAATTAATATATCATGATCAATATTTAGACATGATTTGGGATTGTCAAAACAGTTGGGTCCAATAATGACTAGGATGATAATGTGAAGGAAGCCTCCCAGTTTGTAATAGAGGAATCCACTCATCAAGATCTTGTATTTATTGTGATGATTGAAATTGGTAGTTTTCAGTATGAAATCAGTCATCTTCAATATATCCTTAGTCATCTTCAGTTAGAATAATCCCAATTTCAATACACAGTCCAAACCTCAATAAATGTTCTATTGGTGAAATTGTGACATAATCATGTGATGGAAAAGGTTCAGCTTCCATCCATTTCCAAGGAGGCAGGGATTCAACATGCTGTGAAGGAAGAAACTGTGTTTTCTGATCAATTATGAAAAATATGTGGCTTCCATGGTGAAGATAATTATAGTGATTAATGAATCATTTGAGAATATTTTATTATGGAGCCATACTCATTCAATTTTTATTGATCTCATATATTCAAGGGTGAAACTTTGGTATGTTGATATTCCTCCAGCTGCATGCTTTATTATAAGTGAATCTACTTACAGAACATTAAATGTGTTGTCTAATTTTCTTTCACTCATAACATGCATGTCATTTTTTTGTTATAATATTATTTGAATTACTAATGATACCCTTCTTATTTGTAATACAACAAAATATTAAATGTATGGATTCAAATATTTAAATTATAATTGATTCTTCTTCTGCAAATGATCCCGAATTCCCCCTATACAAAAGAATATTTACTAACTTATATGTTCCTGTTATATTAAGGTTACTTGATTTACATGATTAAATTTGGGTATAATATATATTCAAGTGGGAGATTTATATTTCTTTAGCCGAATAAATTATTACTGGAAAGAGAAGATTGATTCCCTTGAGCTTATATGGAATCCCATAAATTATTTTCTGGGTTATATCATTGTGGTTGTTTTGTTTAGGGTCTTTTAAATCATACATGATATTGATTTAGTTTATGGACTTTTAGATAGGAACTAATATTTAATCAGTTAGGGGTCTTTTTTTTGAACATGATACTTCATTAGTTTATAATATTTTCGATAGGACATTATATTTCCCTAGTTTATGTTCTTTTAGCATGGAAATACTATTTCTTTAGTTTAGGGTATTTTAGAACAGACATGATATTTATTTAGTATAGAGACTTTTACATCATACCTAATATTTTCTATTTATTTTAATTTATTTGAACCTAATATTGATTCTATTTAGGGACCTTTATCATGGATCTAATATTGGTATAGTTTATGGTGATTTAGCTTCAACATGATATTGAACTAGTTTTGGGTTGTTGAGTATCTACCTTATATTTCATTAGTTTTTGGTCTTTTAGTTTGAACCTTATATTTCTCCAGTTATGGGTATTTTATCTTAGACCTAATATGATAATGGAATATAATGCATACATGACATGAGTAGTTCATACAAAATGAGGTGTTGAGTGCTGCTGAAGTGATGTTAGGGATCATAAGGTTCATGTTTTCATTTTTTTCAGAGAGAATCAATTGGTTGAAAACCATTGATTTAGCTTCTTGAGCCATATATATACATCTATATTGATGGAAATATTAATTTATGTTTTGTATCTTTCCCAAAGTCTATAGAGAATTAATTTACGTAATTTTGTTGAGAAAATAAATACTAGGGATACTAGGTCACCCTGAATATTTAGAATGTTGATGATATGAATTATAACCCAAATATTGGAGTCCATGTATTTGATATGAAGAAAACATGCAAGGGATCCACATAAAACATTTAGATGTCTAGTTCCTCCATCGTGTTTCCAGGCCTCACAAAGAATAAATCTTATTTTAGTCAGTGATAAGAGTCTTTTTGTTGGTGGGACACGGCCCTTTTGTGTTGGTAGCATGGACACATGAAATTTATCTCCACGTCTTTACGGGGGATATGAAAGACTTATGATGAATAAAATGTCTAGATGATAAGGTTGGGTATTGGAGGAATGATATTCAATAAGGGTGATGGAAACCAAATTATTTTTAGAAAATAAATTATAATGTTCACTCACTACACCATACGGTTTCAATTCATAATTTGTGGTCAAAAAAGATTCATGAATTGAGTAACACATTCCAGTAATGAGAAAGCATACAATACATAGATAGGTTACATAAATTTTTTAGAATGTATTTAGATATTTTGGTATGGAAATATTAGATTATAGGCCAATGTTCTTGGATAAAAACGATGATATGTAATCATAGAACAATTAAATGATTTATATCATCATTATATCAATGTATTAAACTATTTTTGTATTGGAAAAAATTGAAATAAAAATAATAAATTTTACATCATGATAGATTAAATAATTTTTGTCTTTTCAATATTAAAAAGTGAAATTTCAATTGTATATGTTGATTTCATTGAAGGTGGATATTATTCAGAGAGCATATGATGATGCAAAAGGAAAATGTGCCAAACTACATGGAATCCAATGAACACATGTCCACTATTTTGAATTTTCTTATAAATATGTGCATTAAAATAGGCTATCCTTTTTTGTGTCGATTTATTTCACCATTTGACACAACATTAATAAAGATACCCAATCTCAATTCATCGATTAAGAGGCCCAAAAGGACTGATCTGTCCTATATAATTAATCTACATGGAGTAAAAAATTTGCCTCTATATTTTACCTATGTCTATTAATATATTTCTTATACGGAATCCACATTTTACATGGTGATAGAATAATCTTTTATAAAAAACAATATAATGTTTTACAAAGTTATTTAATACTTTTTTGGTCACCTGAATCCATGGACGAATAGGAATCCATATATCCGGGTTCCCATATCCACTTCCCAATTTGCCTGTAAATTGGCACAAATGGAACCCCATTTAGGATTTAGACCAAGACCCGTGGTGTTGTAGTTTTGGATTCCAAAAGAAGTAATTTCATAATCCTAATATGTTTAGGATTATATTGGATGTGGTAATTAAATATCCTCTTATTGCTCCCCTAAATGGATTTTTAAACCACTTGTGATCACCATGTGAGGAATGTGAAGTAATTTTGAGCATTATTATGGTAATATTTTAATTTTAGTTAAAATTCCAGTTTTGTGTATTGTTTTTTGTCATCATATTTTCTTATTTAATTTATTTATGTTCTAGTATTTCATTCTCAACTAATATGATATGGTGTGGGGGTACCCATTCTAGTGATTTTTCACACACTGTTCACTATTTTTTTCTTTTTCTTTTAATTGTAGTGTTTTTGTAGTTCTTATTGGTAAATTAAATACCAATAAATACTATCAAGTACATATAAAGTTATGGCGTGGTATCAAAATTAAATAACATACAATCCTTGAAAACCCATCAAGTTCTTCATGTGTCACATTGTAGAGTTTTTGTTATGATGTTGAACACAAATCACACAATCATCAGTAGTATCGAGTGAATCATTGTCAGTTTAAGACTAAACACTAGGAGTTTTCCTAGTATAAAATCATTAAAATTCTGGTTCTAGGTTTTGAAAACAATATATTAAATGATATTAACCCAATACACTGAAGCGATGAAGGATAAGCATCATGTGACTCCCTTGGGATGATAACGCTTAATTATTTTTTGTTATATTGCACTTTTGTTATTGTATTTTTTGGAACATTCAATTATACAACCCCATGTTTTCTAAAATAACATTCCCCATTTTATTTTATAATTTCAACCATTATTTTTAATATATTATCTATGGATCAGTTAGGGCACATCAGAGGGTTAATATTATCGTATAGAAATTCTAATAAACTAAACATCTAATTTGACACGCTCGACAATCTGATCAATTTTTTGCGTTGTTGCTGGGGATCCAAGATCATTATTTCCATTTTACTCTATTATTTACTAATTACTAAATTCTCTATCAACCCGCCAATTTATTGTTTTTTTTTGGATTTTGTTTTGGATTCTGTTTGTTTTTGTGTTCTCCTTCTATATCTCTCTCTTCTTCGTCCTATCTCTCTATCATTTAGTTGTATAAAATTATATTTTACTTTTTAAATTTACCATTATTTTTTTTATACTATGGATATAAAATTATAAAAAAATAAAAAAAAGTCACAACATATTTCCATGACCCGATCTGTAAAACCACTACTTGATTTTGAACTATAAATTTAAAAGACTCTTCACTCAGAAATTAGGGAATATAGAGTAGGCCAATAAAGTAACACTTATGAACCCATTTTGGGATAACAATTCGTCCAAAACCAATAAAAAATTGAGTCCAATAAAAACAAATAAAACATGGATTCATATTATCCAACCTTAAAAGAATATACCACCCTTGTCATAGAGAACCAACCTATATACATACAATATTCAGAGGATGCATCCAGCATTGAGTTGAGATCAGGCCCCATCCACCTAATTTCCAAATAATAAAGTCTTCCCCATGTGTATCCTCATAAAAATAGAATGTATCTTCACATAGTGTGCTCCATAATGAAAACCGAAAATGCATCTCACGATATTATTATGTTTAGGCCTTCCATTCCCACTTTAATGGTGTATTCAAGGACTGGGTAATCTATCTTCCTACCACAATTAGGGGATAAAGTTACCTTATTTGACTCATTATAGGGAATTTATTCCCTTCCTATTGAACTGCATCCATTATAAAAGAAATATTTTGGAATTAATCCATCACAAAGATAAACCATTTATAAATATTTAAAGATATTTAAAATAGTTTTCCTTTCGTTCCCCAACCACCAAATTAGTGAATTTTTTTTAATTCAAACCTTCTATGAGGGAATTGTCCCCATAGATTTTTTAATTATAGGTTATTTATTTGGTGGTTCCCTAGTTTATAAATCTTCATCATCCACTCGTGATATAATAGCCAACATGTCTCAAAATACACATCATTTTGGTAAAAGATACATTACACCAACTGAAGGAGTTCTTGAGGTACGTCATTAATCCCTTGAACAAAAAGGTAGGTAAAAAACATGATGATATGTATACCCTTATAAGTAAATTTTATCCAAAACAAGGTAACTCAAAATCTTTTTCTATTACATTATATTGTGGTATTTGTTCTGATAACACTAATTATTTTGGCTGGTTCCCACAACATCAATATTTATCTGTGTCTTGTACAGATGTATTCTCAGTGCTTAATTTTATGAAACCCCACCTTTTAATCACGATACATTTAAGACAAAAAATCCCCATGTGCAATTAAAAACCATAGTACCATCATTGTGGAAACCCATGAAACCACAATAAAAATAGTTATCAACAAGTCCAAGTCAATCAATTTGATATTCCCTCAACTTCTAGGAATAATCCTCCTCCACCTCTAAATTGTGAACAAAAACTCTAGGACATGGTGAAGAAAATTGATTCCCAAAACCTATAGTTCCAATACACCAAAATATATAATATTCATGACCTATGAACTCAAGTGGGACAATTTGAAAAAACTATCTGAGAGTCAATGATACATGGTTCTGGAAAATTACCATCCCTACATGCTGTTAATCAAAAACGAAAAGGAAATGTTTTTAATATACACAATCATTGTATCAGATAAGTTTCTTATTCTAATGATTATACCCAAAAGTTATGTCCCCCTTGAAAACCCTATTTACCTATTATTAATAGATAATAATTTTTAAAAACCATACCAAAATGGTAAAAAAAATTATCATTCAGTAATCCAGTAAACAATCCATTCGTCTTCCTTTTCCCCAATGAATCTCTAAATCTACAAAAATTATTGATAATGAGACTGATAATGAGTTAATAGATACATTTAAAAAGGTACATATTAACATTCTTTTATAGGATATAGTTAAAAAAATCACACGATATGCCAAATTTCTTAAATAACATTTCACCCATAGATGATGGTTGAAGTGGAATGAGAGAGTAAACATAGGATAGAATGTATCATCCTTGATTAAATAATAAAGTATATCCATATGTAAGGATCTAGGAACATTCATGATACCTTGAATCATAGGGGATATATTAATTTTAAATTCATGGATAGATTTAGGTGCTTCAATTAATGTAAGGCCTTAAACTTTGTACACGTCCCTATAGGATAGAGAGCTTCAACTGACAAGAATCATAGTGCAACTTGACAACCATATCACTATACACCAATCAAGACTGGTCAAGTACATCCTTTTATTAGTGAAGAATATAATCTCTCCCACCAACATTATCATTATTCAGATAGAGGATTCTCAAACCGAAGGATGTGATTCCCTCATAGATGGGAAGTCATTCCTCAAAACAACAAATACAACCATCAATGTTCACAATGAAACTATGATCATGGATTTGGTGAAGAAAATGCATTTTTTAATAATCATGATTCCATGAAACAACCCATTGAACATAAATCCACTCATTTTGTTTTCTCAAAAGAAGTGATCTCTAATTAAACAGACATGAAAAATTATCTATTCATCATATACTCTTATTTATTTTTATCTTCTTCATCCATGGATAATTTTAGTTCTAATTAAGGTTTTTAGTGTTTTTTGGGTTCTTAAAAGTGTAAATTTTGTTCTTTAATTTATGTGTGCGTTTATTCTGAGGTACCCATGGCTGTCAATGATTCTAAAAATGTTATTTTTGTATATTCTATATACATAGTGAATAAACATGAGAAGATATATTGTTTCAAGGACCTCACTCCCCGTAAATACCCTCCCTCAATCGAAAAAACACTAATCATATAATTGAAACCACTTCCATCTAATTTAAAATATTCTTATCAATAGGTTATTGATCAATTGGTTGTAATTATTCCCAATAACCTCTCTATATAGTAGGGATAAAAACTGTGTGACCATTTTAGAGATTGTAAAAATATGATAGGATGGACTTTGGAAGATGTTATTTAGATTATCCCATCTACTATTATGCACAATATACTTTTTTATGACAATGATAAACCTATAAGGAAGGATATACACTTGTTGAATCCCACTCTCCATGAATTGGTAAAATTGAGAGTCAGTAAATTAATTATTTCTGGGATGATTTATCCTATATCTGATAGTAAATGGGTTAGACCAGTACAAATTGTTCCACACAAATCATGATTAACAGTTGTGTCTAATGAAAGGAATGAATTGGTACGAACACATGTGCATAATAGTTGGAGAATATTTATTGACTACCTTTGACTGAGTCATTCCACGTGAAACGATCACTCTCCTCTACCATTCATTGTCCATATGTTATAATGATTGGTTGGTAAGTCCTATTATTATTACCTTGATGACTATTTGGTTTATTTTAAAATCAATATGGGCCAAAAGGGTCATGAAATGAAAAAATTTACCTATCAATTTAGAAAATTTGTGTACAAAAGGATGCATTTTTGTCTATGTAATGCTCCTAGTACTTTTCAGATATGTATGTTGAGTATTTTTTTAGAGTTCCGAGTTAACATCATGGATGTTTATATGGATGATTTTACGATGTTATAGAACTTCCATTGATTATTTTTTGACTCGCCTAGGTTCAATCCCCCATCGTTGCATGGAAAATGATCTTGTATTAAATTACGTGAAATGTCATTTCATGGTTGAATGAGGGATACTTCTAGTGAATGTTATTTAAAAAGTGATAATTTATGTGGATAATCCCAAAAATGAATTAATTAATATCCTTCCATATCAAAAATATGATCATGAGATGCAATCATTATTGTTTCATGCTAGTTTTTACCTCGGATTAAATAAATACATTAGTAATATCACACTTCCCCTATCTCAATTGTTGTAAATGGATTTGGAATTTGTTTTTGATAAAAATCATGCAGATACTTTTAATTAAATAAAATGGTATCTCACATCACCTTCCCTTATCCATCAACCATGTTGCGATCTCCACTTTGTACATATGTTTGAGGCATCTCACTTTGAATTCATTGAAGTTTTATAAAAAATGTTTATGAATGATCCTAATATCATTGAATATCCCTCAAGTTCCCTAGAACTGGCATAGAAAAAGTCACAAGACCTAAATAATAACTTCTTTATATTGTTTTTTCCTTGTAAAAATTATGTTAATATATTATTGAGTCAAAAATCATTGTCTTTTCTAATCATGATTCATTTT
This sequence comes from Viscum album, assembly GCA_963277665.1. Lineage (NCBI taxonomy): Eukaryota > Viridiplantae > Streptophyta > Magnoliopsida > Santalales > Viscaceae > Viscum > Viscum album. The sequence continues at coordinate 1,139,688,479 of OY728164.1, read as the reverse complement.
GTTCTCTCCTAAATAATACTAAAGGTAATACCTACATCATTTGGTCGATGAGCCCCTTCTAAGAGGCTGACCTTAATATTATATGTAATAGAGGAGTGGAAAATGTGGGAACATAAAACATTAGTAGTATTTTACCACCACTGGATCTTCCTACTGACTCACCACTCTCCATTGGATAATTAATCCCTCATGAGAACCTTTTTGATGTTGTGGACCATACCAAATAGTATGCAGACATTCCGAATTTTCAATCAAAATTATGGGTCCCAGCTAATATCATCACTTCACAATCCATGATACATAAGCATGAGTATAAATGGTTCATTGTATATGAACCATATTGGTGAAGAATATGTAGTGTCAATGATTTTATTCGGACTGTCCATCATTATGAAATCCCCTTCAATTTCACCTTTGACCACACATTTGTATGTGGTGGACTATTTGGATTATAATGTACTCCTCCAAAGGCCCTTGAACTTTGAATTTATTGGCCAACAATGTATTGTGATTCCCATCAGTTTTTTATGTTGTGTTGTTGATGCCAATTCAAATGGAAAATATATAAGAGGAATGAAATTCTCTAATAGAAAATGTAATTTTATGATATCTTCTATGTGTGGGGAATTGACATTGTGAGTCCTTTTTCTAGTTCATTTAGATTTTTGTATATAATACTGTATAATTACTATGCATCTAATTGGGTGGAATCAATGGCCACCAAGACAGATGACTCTCGATTAGTTGTTAAATTTGTGGGGTTCCAAATTTTTATATGGATTGTTTTACAATGATTCATCATTAGTGATTAGGGTTCACATTTTTTTTTGCGACATGAAAAATTTGCATCGTATATATGGGGTTCTTCATAATTTTTCAAAATATTATCACCAAAAAACTAATGAACAAGCATAATTCTAAAATAGGGAAGTTAAGAGAATCATGGAAAAAGGTAAAACAAAATAGGAATGATTGGAGTTTTCATTGGGAAGGTGAACTTTGGGCATACCGTATAGCTTTTAAAACCCAAATCAGAATGTTTCCGTATAATATTGTGATTTCAAAGGATTTTATCCTCCCAATAGAAGCAACACATATTTCATATTGGGATTCTTAATAATATAATAAGAATCTCTCAAATTATAGTTAGCATAGGATGTTGCATATTCAAAAGTTGGAAGAGATATTATGTGATTAATATGTGAACTCCAGAATCAATAAAGAGAATAAAAAATCCATATATGATGGGAGGATTAATTAGTTGAATGTTCATATTGGGGAGATGGTTTTCACGTATAAATATACGATAAAGCTTCTCCCAAGTAAGGTTCATTTCCAATGACTCGGTCCTTATATTAATAATAATGTTTACCATTTTGGTGTTGTACCAATTTTGTAAGAGAATAGGAGGCCATGGATTTCTATTAATGGGAATTGGCTCAAGCACTTTTATAAGAATTTTTTAAATAATCTTGTAGTGGAAATACAACTGATGGATTCCACATATGACACCACATAGTAAGTTATACATTCACCCTTTATTTATTTACATGTATATTTGTTTAAAATATGAGTATTGGGGACGATGTATTTTTTTGGTGTGGGGGAGGGTTACATGTCATAGTTAGGATTAAAAAAATAAAAAAAATAAAAAAGTAATTTAAATGAAAAAATACGTGATTTCATTATTTATTTATTTTTCCTTGTGTTGTGTTTTTAGATAAAGGTTGATCTTAAAAAGAATATCCAAAATAATTATTCATGAATGAGATGATTGTGTGGAAAATTCAATATATTTTGGAAGAAGATATTTTAAATGATTTTTGATGTGGAATATATTTGAAGAATTTTTATATTCAAATAATTCATAGGTGTGTAATGGATTTTTGAATCTCGTACCTCATTGTCACTAACTCGTATTTTAATCCCTTACACAAGATACATTCTAATCAATTTATTGAATATTCAACATTTTTATTACTTTTGTGAGAGTATTTGGTCATGAATATAAACTAGAACATTACTTGATTCAGTTTGAATCCATAACTGCTTGCGATATTTAATATATAAGCAATAATTCATTAAAACTCTTTTCATACAATTAAACTATATTTTCTCCCACCATGAAATTTTAACCATTTTAAGGCATTGATACCATGAAATGCCTATTACATAGCCACATTACAAGTTAATGAATGCTGACCAACCCATAACTTGTGTATATTCTTAATTTATTTTCAGCTTCTGTTGGGGGGGGGGGTTTCCATGGGAATTATGGGGAGAGAATCATTGTTATGGGTTGATATTAAGCATGAATATTGTTTCATTTGGAAGTTGGATCCCAGGAAATATGGTATCACTGTTTAAAAAAAGTTTCCCTTTTATCTCTAATGTGAAATGTAAAAAAATAATGTTCTAAATATTGAAAAAAGAAGAAAAATATAAAAAATAGAGAAAAAAGTGTGTTTATTCATAATTATTCACTAATCGGTCATGACCCACACAAATAGGCAATGGGGATTATGTGTTGGAATTGATACAATTATTTAGGGGTTGAGTGTGTACATTAATTTTGAACACTTTTTTAATTTCTAAATGTTTTATATGTAGAATATTAAATACTCCTATTCTACCTCATTATTTTAAAAATTAAATCCTAACAACCCTTAAACCTCTGGAAAACCTATTAGAAGTCCTTTTGAGTTGAAAACTTGTTTCTCACAGTATAGAACTAAGAATCATGGAAAGAATATGGTAATATCATATGATCTATTAAAAATGATCATAAAAAACATCCATATGATCTGTAAGCGAAGAGGAAAAATTTCTAGGTGAGGTAGGTTGTGACCTGTTTTAGGAGTGATCAAATAATGTTGATCATATTCGAATGCAAGATAAGAAAAATGATAAGAAATTTGACTTAGTAAATGAAACATGATGTATTTAATTTGAAAATAATATTAGATTATTTTCAAACCTTTGATTTAGGAAGGGGATAAGTTTATGATATTATACATTTCCTAGGAGTGAAATGTTTAGTTGTAGGGTTGTGATCGTACTATGATTCATTATTTTATTTCACTATTATATCGATGTATTAAACAAGTTTTGTATAGAAAATTATAATTATAATTACAAATTTCACTTCAGTATTGATTGAAAAAATTTCTTCATTTCATGATTAAATAAGAAAATTTCACCTATTTTTATGAATTCATTGACGATGGAGATGATTCATAGAGCGTATGATGATGCGAAAGGAAAATGGGCCAATATTCATGGTAGACCATGAATAGATGTTCACTGTATTTCATTATCAGAGAAATACATGCATCAAAATGGGTTGATATTTTGTGATCCGATCCATTTCATCATTGGTATAGCTTTCATGAAGGAACCCAATACCAATTCTTCAAAGAAGAAGACCAAAAAAACCAATCATTCCAAAGAATGAATATGAACTAAGTGAAACATTTGCCTATGTATTTTAGCCATATCCCCAATTATTTTAATTATCTTGATTCCACATTTGAAATGTAGATATAAAAGTTATCTTTAAACAACTTTTTTGTTCTTTATAAACTGATTTAACACTATATGGATGCCAAAAACCATCGACCAAGAGGATTAGGGAAATCAAAGTTCCAAAATCCACGTCCAATTTTTCCTTTTAATTATGACCATGGGGAAACCATTTGGGAGTCTGAACAGTAGGGAAGGTTTTTCCATTTTGGACTCCCAATGGATTCCTCTCATCATCTTTATAAAATATTTAGTTTATGGGATGATATAATTCAACATCTTCTTATTCCTCTCCTACCATTGATTTATAAACCCATTGTGATCACCTAGGGTGGATCATGATTTAATCTTGATCTATGTTTTTATATTATTTTATTGTTATTTTAAATTATAGGTTTTTGTGTAGTTTTTAATTATACTATATAATTATTTAATTGATTTATGTATGTTTATGTCTTGCTCAACTAACATGATAATTTTTGGGGGTTCCCTTTCATGTGATGTTTCACAAACGATTCACTATTTTTTCCATTAGATTTTAATTCTGGTGTTTGTGTGGTTCATATTGGTAAATTGAACACTCATAAATATTTTCATGGACATGTATATTTATTTCATGGTAAAAAAATAAATTACATACAAATATTTACAGCACAACTAGTTCATAATGTGTTTCCTTGGTGAGTTTCAGTATTAATGTCGAAAAAAATCACTCTATCATCATAGGTGTTAAATGAATCGTTGTGAATTTACGACTGAACCCTATGAGGTATCATAGTATGAAAATTATAAGATTAACGTTTTATGTGTTAAAAATATGTATTAAAATATATATACCTTATCAATTTAAGAGATTAAGGATGAGCATCACAATACATTCCTTGGTTAATCTTGATTAATTAATTTTGTTAATTTACACATTTTTTGGTAAGTTTTTTTCATTTGGAATATTAAATTATCAGACCCCATTCTCTCCAAAATCCCATTCCCCATTTCTTTTTATAATCCCAACCATTTTTTTTATTTAATTAACTATGTCTATGTTGAGAGAAATCTCAGGGTTACTGCTATACTAAAAAATTTCTAGTAATCTAAAAATCTAAATTGATTAAATAGACAACAGGATCAATATCGAATAGTTATATTGGGAGTAGATCAACCATACAGAGGTGTTGAGTTATTCCATGATTAATTCATAGATCAAAAGGATTGTAATGTTATTTTTTTAGAGTGATGTATCGATTGATGACCGTAGGTGCATATTCAAGAGACACATGCATGCATGCATAGACATAAAAAGGATCCCTTGAAGTCACATATATTTTCCATGAGCCATGAACAGTTTATGGTGGTCTGAGGAACCAGAATAATGATATTTGATTCAAATAAAGTGTAATATCCCTGAGGGGTTCGAACAACCTAAAGTTTGGGTCACCACATAGAGAATATATTATCGTGATGAATAGATATGAAAAATCATATCTACAACATTTTCATAGACCAAGGGTTTGAATAAGAATCACAAGGATATTACCAAGGCTACAAAGTAAACCAAATGTTATTTATTCTTTATTTATTTTTACCTTAATTTTTTCCTAATATTTGTCGATGAAGATTCAAGCGATAAACTACATGACTATTTTTTAGGTTTCATTTGGAGGGTTCTCAACATAAAATGTTTTTGGTCTCTTTGTATAATATTTTAGGGTCGTGTGATTTGTACCATTATAGGTTATAGTTTACGGTCATACAACCTTGATCGAAGTTCCTGAAATTTATAGTCATGACTCACATGGAAAAAGTATGAGAGGTGTTACACAAGATCCTAATCTATATACCCGAGGTTATGAACACTCCAAAATCCTTTTGAGTGAGAGATGGAAATTTTGTAAATCATGGGTGAATAGTCACCAGATATGAGTAGTTTTATGGGATAGTCATATAGGGAGAGGTGAAGATCACACTAATTGGTTGAGTTATTCATTTATGATAAAATACTCATAAGAATTAGAAATACATTTTATGTTATTCCAATATGTCGCTAGTTGGTGGGTCTCAATCCCTTAGGAGTCAATAACATGGGTGAATCGGGAGGACCATTTTCGTTTAATAGGGATATTAAGGGATAACAATAACCTGATGTACTGAAGTCAGGAATTGTGGTTCATTGAATGTAGTGCTTTTAAAAGAAGGTGGAATTTCCATATACTCTAATTAATTTAGGTAAGGATATTGTGGTCCTCTGATAAGCAATGAAAAATGGGTGATTCTTTAAATATTTAATCATCTTGTTGTGGGGATTTTTTACTTGTAGTTTAATGTCATACGGTAAGGACATTTGTCTTGTATCTTGTTTATCATCTTGTGGTAAGGATGTATGATGTTATTTGAATGTATGGAAATGTTCTGGTTTTTCCGAAATCTAGATGTTCTAGAATCACTACGTATGTCAATAAAATTAGATTCAAACCACTTGTAGTTCTCAAAATCCATGAATTTAACCATTATTTTGTGATGATACCGATCTCCCAATGTGGAATAGTGGTATTGTAGCTGGGCCAATTAATGTAATTATGTGTGTCAATACAAATCCAATGGTTAGGGGAATCAAGAGACACATTTTTCTTAATGGAGTCCCTTAAATTGAGATAATCCATACACAAATATGTTGTATATTTATTTCTAGTTGATGTGAGTGGTAATGTTGTTGGAAATCTAGAAAATCTCTACATATCTCATAAGGACACGAATCACGTCACATGTTTTTCTTAAGTGGGAAATACTCTTCACATGTCTTGACCATACGTATAGGTGGCCATTATTTCTATTAATTTTTAAGGATAGGACTAGGATTGAAAACCCAGGTGTCACTACATATATTGTAATGACAATAAGCATGCTATACATAGTTCTTAAAGAACCACGTCCATTAAAGTCATGTGACAATGATGCAGATGGTCTGACGTGGAATAGTGATTCTGTTGTTGTTGGGCCTAATTTTTGAAGTATGGTCATCTCTATGTATATCAAAAAACTAGAATCAGGCCACATGTATTTCTTTTATGAACCATGTAGTTTAACATCAAGCATTAGTGATGTGGGATTCCTAACATGATTAATGATAGAGTGGCAAGAGGTATGGTAGAAGACAAACACTAGCTGTAGTTGCCCTCTTAGATGAAGTTCATGTGAGTACACGATTTCTTATCATACAGAGGAAATTAACTATGCAGTTTAATGTCGTGGAGTGTGGAATCATGGTATGTCATTTATGTTATATCATTCGGGATTGAAATAAGCATTACAAAATCTATAATGCCTTATTTGTGTGTGTATTCCCTTACCGAGACTCTTAATCTAAAGTGAGAAATGTTCATTGTGAAAACAATGAATTAAAATGGTTTCACTCACCGTGAAGATGAATTTAGGTGTAGGATATAGGAATTGCATATCATGTAGTGGATAAAATATGATATTTGACAGGGAAATCCTAATGTATGTCATTGGAAATTATAATGAATCATATGTAGTTTTAGGAAACTCGTGTCGTTTGACAACTTGTGTTAAGGACATGGGTGACTCAAAGTAAATGAATATTGGTATTATGGGTCTATGCTATTTTTTTCATTCTGTAACGACATAGATCACTCGTTTTGAATGAAAAGTTATCTTATAGATCTATGTAGTTTTTTTTCATGTTGTAAAAATATTTTCCATAATGATTAGTTTCATGAGGTAATGAGATTGGAGAAACTGATGTGAAATGATATTAATCCTCTTGTTGGGCCCAAATATAGATTCTTGGGTGTCAGTAAATATTTTATTATAGTAGGATTCAATACATTTGTAGTTCCTAAGTAACCATGTAGTTTGAAGTCATGTAGCTTGGATGAACTATGTATAGTTTATCCTCATGTGTCCATGAAGAATATGTATAGTTTAATGTCATGTACTCTAGAATTATGGTCCGTATTAATCTGATGTGGATACCCATCTGATGAAATCTATAAAAATTATTTCTTAATAGAACATGCATTGTTGGGTCGTGTGACATACTTCCCATCCATAGTGTCCAATGAGTACTCTCCCTTATGAAAAACCATATGTATGGCTAAAGACCATTCCCACATGGATTCGAATGTTGGAGAATTTTTTCCCAATATCATCCGAGGTTGGAGAGAGAGCATTATTTATCATTGGATTATTGAAAGAAGGGGATCCTTTTTATTAATGACCCATGTTGTTATATTTTGATGGCCATCTTAGTTGTCTTGTGTGCACAATCCATTCTCATATAGTCATTCCAATTCATCCATTATCTTTTGAGATTGTTCATCATCTGAGTTTCATTCACAAATAAATATTTGGAGTGAAGGTATTTAGACCTATAATGATAATGTTTCATAATTGGTGTACTCCAACTAGTATTGCATTTCCAAATTTTCAATATTGTAGTGGTATGGCTGAACAATTAATCACAGTGGTGCTTGTCCAACTAAGACTTTTTATACTTTTTTACTATCTGTTGGAGTATATTTGATGGAGTCTTATTGAAGGCCTCTATATATCCATTTTCCTTTGTACGATAGCATGATGAGTGATTAGACTTGATATTAATCTCCAGGTATAATATAATCACATATGTACAATAGAATTTGGTGACATTTTCATTCAATAATTTGTGAGGGACCCTAAACACTGTGATAATATAGGATTTTATGAATTTGATGATATTATCCATCACTAATTCATCTATGGGTTCTACCTAGTACAATTTTGAAACGAATTATGTATCATTGAGGATGTACATGAATTTCATAGCTGGGGTTGGGGGATATATATCGATAACATCCATTCCCAAAACATAAGAAATCCATGAAAATTTTGTATTATGCATCAATTATGGGAGTTGGTGGATGATGTATTCATGGATCTAGAACACATGACTTTTCATGAAGAATTCCACACAGTCATGTATCATGGTTGGAAAATAATATCCATACCTATTGATTTTTTGGGAGATCCTGGTTTCATACTAATGGGGGCTACAAATTCCTACACGACGTTCATACATGACAACAGTAATGTCTATTTCTACTATGCATCTAATAAGGATTCCATCACAACCTCATTTGTAGATGAATTTTTTCTCATTTGGACCATCATAAATTATAATTATTTCTATAAAGTGCTTAATCAATTCTAATTTGGTATGATCACATGGAAGAATTCCATTTTAAAGCTAATAAATTATGAGTGCCATCCCTCCAAGGGTGGTCATTAGCACATCATGCTCTGCGGTGATGCGGGCCAGATTGAATTATTCCAAATCACATATGATAATTAATGAGAATTTTTTTCAATGTGTGATATAGATTATTGCTTCATCCTGATTAGGGATTTCCAAGATGATTGATCCATTATCAGATTTATTAGTGTGATCATTTTTTTTATCAGAGAACATGATTCATTGTGGGATCCGAAGGGAATTCTTCCATCGATACCCTTACATAGCTAGTGATAATGAATAGTTCTTCCATTTAAATGAAATATTCACCATTGATCTACATTATCCCCAATTCTGAGTCTATTTTGATGTTTTGGAAGGTAATGGGTAGCTTTAGGGATAGTTCAAATCCAACAACGATGGATTGATGTTATACCTCATTATTTTTTCTCCCTTTGAAGTGTGATAATGAGTACAGAAAAACTATTTTATCTTGATAGAGAATTAAAATTCCTATAAAAACATGATTGATCTTCTGGGTTTCCATCCATGTACTAGACAGACTCAAATAGGTTCCATAAATGTACATATCCTATGTTTGAGTAGTGTTGTGGACATCGGGGAACAAATTATATATAATCTTGGCATCCTCTGATGTATTTTCTAGAGCAGGATGTGGTATAAATAAATTATCTACTACTTACCTTTTAACTAATTTCTAAAATATGAACTGAATTTCATAATACTGTAGAATGACACCAATAAATTAATGCACCCAGTCATCATAGGATGACAAAGTATGTAGCTGAGCATATCAATACTAGGCACTAGAGGAACTTCGTGGTGCGGCATGTAATGTCATATGTTTTATTACCACATATATGAGTGAAATTATTTTGTACTCAACATTAGAATATATAGTCTCAGTATCTAGAATCATATAGACGATGTAGTAGAGACTATATTCAAATCCCGTATAATTTTCCTATGTGAGAAAGGTACCCATCAAGCATTCCATGGATGTCAAAAATAGGTTGAGTGGCCCCCATAATATTGGTAGAATAAGAATTAGTTTGTATAAAAAATACCTCATGATACATTCAATGAATTTTTACAGTTATTTTCCCATTGATAGGTGATTCCCTTCTTCAGTATCTTCGTAAATATGATATTTTCACTAGAGAACTTGTTTATGAATCACTGAATGTTGTCGAGGATCTCTTAAAGACCCCTGAAAATTTTCAAAAATAGCACTAGTCTTCCCTAGATCAAAGTCAATGCCATGGATAAATACCAAAAATACATGGATCTTTTTTTATTTTACCTTGAAATCACATTTCAAGAGAGTCGACGATGATATTTGATGTCATATTATATCAAAATATTCCCATTATTTTTCATGATAGGGATGATTTAGGAAATACATATTCAGTATTCCACTTCATAGAAGAATATGGATTTGATCAACTTATAAAATTCGACATCTACCTTGGTGGAATGAGAGGGGAGAATTCACCAAGTTACCTGTATATAGCTTCAATGCTCATCGGGTAGTCTAAGATGGTTCATAGAAACATATGGATTCATTTTATGTATTTCTATATAGTTCATTTTGGACTCAAATATGTGCTATTTTAGAAATTAAATTTACATATCCATATCTTCTAGGGTTATGGGGACACTAATCATAGTATGTCATGGGTGTTCACCTTTTCCAAAATTTATTATTTTGAGCTCATCAATGTTAGTGGAGACAAGTTCATCAAATGAAGGAGGGTAATTTATGAAGTCATCCTTATCCTTATCCAATTATAATTCAAAGAGGTATTTTCAATATATATTGAAAATATTGAGGCTTCTCAGTCAGTATCATGGTCAGGGATGAAATTATAAGATACATTATCAACCCTTACTATATTTGTTTCTATAGAGAGATGTTGATGCTGATTAAATTTAACACTATCACAAAAAATAGAAGTTCCTTAGACCTCTTAGAATTGATCTACTACTTAGACCATATTAATGGAGAGCATATATTTATATCAACCATTCTTTATGCATTCACAGGGGTGGTCCCCAAGACATTAGTAATGAAGAATTGATTATCTTTATTTGATACAAGTCACTTGCCTCCATTCTTATAAAAATATTATTCTGTATATGTGGATCTAAATGTCTCTAAGGGGGCCTTGACATAATTTATTATGACGACTTTTCAATCAATGGGATAAAACAAACATTGGTTGAATTATGAATGTATCTCTAGGTGGCTATATAACCATGGACTTACAAGCATGATATTATATTTGGTGTAATTACAAATAACCATTATCTTGGCTACATATATGAGTTTCACAAATTGGTCTTCAAGTTTATTATTCATGAGGGGTATTTTCTCATACTTATTATACCATTGAATTGAAGCTTTGTTGAAGATAAATTCACTTCTACATATCCCAATGTTTGGAGTGTTAAAATTGGGGTGATATTTATCTCCTAAGAATTATCAATGAGAACGCTTTGGATATTGACATTTTTGAGTCTGTACAATACATATAGGGACCTATTATATCATTGGATGGAATCTTCATGATATTTATCATTGAAGGGGATGACTACATAACATTCAAAATACATGGTATCCACTCGATGGTCCTTGGAAGTAGTGAGATATATCTAAAACATGTGTAGAATCTAGAGGGTTTCATAATGTTCCTCCTTGATATATTTTGAATGATGGAGCACATAAAGGATTTAGATCATGGTTGGGACAATAGCCAAATATTTCATGATGTTGTAATTTTGTATGGAAGGCCATTGATTCCCATTATGGGTCTTCTCTGGGGAATGCAATTCAAGAGATGAGGAACACGAGGTGGACGTAATGTAGGGTTGTGCATAAGTTGATGTCGCATCTACATCATGTAGTATAGGTCTCACATAAATTTCCCATTGTTTTGTTAAATAGGATTGCTCCACATCTAAGAGATGATGAAGGAAAATCAAATGTGGGTGACTAATCGAGGACTTTGGGTAACCTCCTTTCATCTTTTGGGCGTACTAGTGTTCCTTCCCATAGGTTTCAGTTTCATATATTTCCTCTATGGTGATATGATTAGAATATCATTTCTGACCACAAATGTGATGTTCCATGTATCCTCAGTATCGGCACACATGACATCTTGTTCTCTGATTATGTGTGAGATAATAGTATTTTGGGGAATTTTCAATATCAAATAAGGGGTAATCAATGTCTATCACATTGAAAGTACAAAATATGAGCTCTTAATCAGATTATGATTTCGTTTAGTGGGGTAGATCTCGTGTTGTAGATGTTTTGGGGAAGACATTTTCAAGAGTGAGGGCTTGCATTCGAGTATAATATTTTCCTCCTATTTTGTTTCTTCCTACTTATGGTGGTCATGAAAACTATTTATAGGTACTTTATATGTCTCCATCATAGGTGGTGGAGGTATTTTGGGTCTTCACAACTATGCATTCAGGGTGGTGTGGGACCGGTTAACTATTTTTCAAGTCATACCATGGTTTAATTTTTGTACACAATGAGAAAAAACATTCATTCAACCCTCATTATCTTCTAGGTTACAATATTTACAAACAAGACCTTCTCTAGTTTGTTTTCTAACACCACATGTGTTAAATCGACCATTTTTAAGGAATTATTTGAAGACGAAGTAGTCTTGGATGACATGACATAGCCTTCTATGGAAAGCTAAGTAGTCAGGATGGTTGGTGTGTTTTACCTCATTAGTCATTCTAGGATATACAAGCTTGAGTGGATTATTTTATATGTAGTGAAAGAAATAACTTGGACTTGTTAATTTCACTTGGAGTACACTTTTTCATCAGTTCCTAAAATCCTAGGTGACCCTGATTTGTCTTTTCATATAGATGAGGGTAATTTTGTGGTTTTTACCACTCAAAAGGAGGTGAGGGGAGTTTATACCCAACCTAGGTTCCACTATGGGCACTGCTATAGGCATGAGGGTGGAAACAACATCTTATTCTCTTCCTGGACTTTTCACATATTCTGTGTGCTTGATCCGAGACTCGGATCTGGTCTTATAAATGGATTCTTGAAGACATTTTTCCATTTCATAAAACTCTCAAAACCCAGCAAAATACATTAAGGCTATAAGAGTTTTCTAAAACTCATCTCTATGATTTTTAACAAAAAGTCATGGATGTTCATATTTTAACACTGCGATGCTGAGAAAATATTTTAAACCTTTCTACCTTAATATGAAATTAGAAACCCTATCATTCTATCATTACATGAAATTATTTGGTTGAAAATTAATTTCTTCATTGGTGTGGAGTTGAACTGATAATGTAATTGACTATTAATGAATTCTTATACTATAACAGAACCTTCTGGAAAGCTACTACGAAATATATTGTGTGGCATTATTAGATTCATGTAAAAAAAACTCAATGTTATAACATTTTATTGTATAGATGTACCATAATATCCCCACATTAGGATTTGATTTATGTGAGATGTTTTCTATGGTGTCCTACACTGTTAAAGGTAGAGAATGTTGGATTTATGATGTGTGGTGGAGGTCAAGTATCATCCACCCATTTGGGATATAAATTCCTATTATTATTAATAGGAGTACTTCTTCTATCCATGTATTCCATTTAATTATCTAGGGAATCTATAAAATTATTTAACTCTAGGGGAACTACTATATAAATTGCCTCACATCCATAGGGAGAGGGCATGGATCGATGAGGCAGTATAACCTTCTCTCATATGAATTATTAATTTTTCCAAAGACTGAATGATTTTCCACAAAAGGGATAGGTTTTCATCGTAATGGAAGATTTTCATGATCATTTTTAACTTCCCCATATATATTTATTGATATTTTATATCCAGATCCATTATGATGATCAGATTCTACTTTTACTACTGATTGACTATGGGAGGGAGAATATCCATCTCTATATGAATATGGTACATAGATTGAATATTTCTCATAAGTATCTTCACATTGATTTTCTAGAGAGCTCATATTTCATTATAATATTGGATTATTTTTTATACATGTATGTAACCTCAAAATTTCTGGTTGGTGATTGGGTTTCTCTCACCCCATTCTCGTTTTCTTTGGTTTCATTCCACTAAAGAGGTGGAAACATGTTATTTTATGGTTATAAATATTGATTCCTTCTTTGGTTCTAGGTGTTCACATCCTTATTTGGTTTTTCCAAATCCCCTCCACCTTTTGTAATTTTCCTTATTGTGTCCCATTTTTTTGTGTTGATTTACAATGTCATATTTATTCATAGTGTCATCCTTCACTGAGGCATGTTGGGAAATGGTGGTTGGGACATTACATTCTACCCAACATGAGGATTCTAAAATACACTCACTAGGGTCATTATTTGAACACTTAGACATGTTGGGTTTTAATGTTTAGAGACCCCATATAGGTTTGATCCAATTTTTAATATGTTCCTCAAATCTTGGCCTCTATGTAATGAACTTCAGAAAGATTATAATAACAATTTCCGAACAAGCCACGAACATCAGAGGTTTTTTTCCACAGTTGGAGGGATATGTGGTTCAACAATTATTTAAATCCTAATATAAAGAAGTATGATTCTCATTGGGGTGACTCTTATGATGAATATACCCCCAACCATGTGGTTTTGGAGTTATTTGGGTGTTCAATTGGAACATATTGGTCCTGTTGTTGAAAATATAATGATTCTAATCAGGGACTTGATGATTAATAAAATATATTTTAGGCTATAAATTCTTCTATAATAGTGGGTTTGGGTGATATAGAATCACCCCTGATTCTTCAAGGATCATCTCAAGGGATGATGATCCTATAGATGGTGATTGAGATTTAAATATCAAAATCCCTGTAGAATGTGGTTTTCTTGTAGCTAGTGAGGATATTTTTTTATTCCTCTCAGTAATTGATGATTTAAGGGGTGTGGGTGGTGGTATATTTTATTTTATCTGAGGGGCTGCGTCCACCCATTGATGGATGTAATGGAAGTAATTGTTGTGGTCCATTTAAGGTGGTGATGTTGTGTTCCCATGTGATCTAGGGGAAATTGAAGCCCATTGTAAGAATTGTTCTTTGCAAGAATTCTTTTGGATGATTGAAAATTATTTATCATTATTCTAAATTTGTTGTCATTACATTGAGAGGGCCAAATTTGAGGCTTTCTAGCTATCCTCTCTCTCTGTTCATAATGTATAGGAATTGTTGGTTGGGAATTACTTTGTAGTGACAAAATAGGCCAAGCGTTTCACAATCCTTTGATTTCACTAGAGGCTATAGCATTAAATGACCCTATAACTAAAGAGTTATGATATTATTTGGGTAATGAAATATTTAAACCTCTATATATCCCTCATCATAAAATATATATATTGATGGCTTGTCATCAGAGATGAACAGCTAAAGTGTCATGATGTAGTGGCAGCAAGCATGTTGCATATTTGTGCTATTCATTTCCATTTTTTGGATCATGGGCCATAGAGAAAGCATTCATGTATATATGAAAACAAATTATATTGAATTAATAAATGTAAAAAAAGAGTCATGGGTATGGGATATGTCAAGACATTAGTCAATGCGATGTTTCCCACATATTTTGGCATAGATAAAGAATACAAACCTTTTTTGCATAATATAGGATCTCAAAGTTTGTAGTAAAAAGGGGTCATATCATGATGGGTATGTTTTTTCTTGATAACTATTTCTATTTTTCAATATATACATCCTACACATAAAAATTACATACCTCCATCTAGTCAGACCATAGAATATTGATTTGATGGTCACTTGCTGATGTGAGCATAGTGATGTTGGATATTTATGGGAATCATATACACTTTAACCCGAAGTATAGAGAACCTATCTATTAGAAGGTACCATAGTTTTTAACACCTATTTATATGGAAGTCTGTGTATAAGGAGATCATTTTCTTTTCTATGGGTGATATCAATGTGTTGAGGTTGACCAAATTAGATTTCAGGTGTGGATTCCATGTGATCCATACTTGCACTGCAATGTGGTGACCTTTTATGTTAATGAATGCTTTTTTTCTTCTTTTATAGTATAGTCGATGGACACTAGTGGTGTTGATTATGTGTATCAAACATCAAAAAGGAAAATGGAATTGTTAAGATTAAGAATATGGATAATGTTCTGCATTGTGGTCAAAATATAATGAACTATTTTTTTTTGGGAATTTGAAGGGATATGGGACTTCTTGTATGATGGTATCTAGAATTTTTATGTAACTTTCTGGTGTTCAAAAAATTATCACCCACTAGGAAATTTTTTTGGAATATTCCAATTACTTGTCTCATTATTAACAGGAATATGATCTTCTGATGAGGCAGGTTCTATTATAACATGGTGAGACTCAATTCAATATGGGATCACTAGACTGATCTGGATCCACTGGAATATGTTTTTGGTCTTTCTTGATAGGAGTATAAGCCTTCCCTGAGGCCTGTGCCACTCTCACATGGTGAGCCCCAATTGAAACAAGAATATAATCTTTGTTTGAATTTTCATTTCTCACCTGAATATTCTGAAATTCATCTAGAATGGGAGACAAAATATTAGCATCCTCTTTTAATTTTTTTTAGAATGATGATAGAATAGTTTTTCATCATCGATTGAATGAATATACAAAATGTATTCATGTTGTTTTGGAATATTTTAGGAAGATTAAATGATAGAAATATTATACTATCATCAGGCCTATTCCATTCTCACATTTTCATACTTCTGTAGAATGTAGATATATTCCAAACCATGTGATTTTGGAGTATGATGATGGACATTTTTGACATGAATATTAGCCTTTTCTGAGGCTTGTTCCTCTATCACATGGTGATCCCTAACCAAAATATAGACATAAACCCTATCATAGGCCGTTATAATTTTCCACCATTATTTTTCAATAGGAATGTACCCCAATACCAAGTAAGTGATCTTCTCACCTATTGAGCCCCAACGAGAATGGGAGTATGAGCCCAGTCGGATGCCTCCTTACTTTTCTAAATACAGATATAATGCACTTAGATATGAGAAACTGTGTGCACTTGATCATGTAAAAAAACTTTTTCATGATGATCAAAATGATTAGTTTTTCTATTATTATGGATAAGAGTATGCACTTATCCCTTTCTGTAATTTTTTCGGAATATATAGAAAGTGTTAGTAAACTATAGCTAAAATATATACGTATTTTAGTGAAGTATGTGGAGGGATATAATGATTCACATTATTTGGAAAACATTATACACCAACTTATGAATATGATTGATTTGGGTATATGATTCCACATATGTCCTTTTTATTCCATTAGAATATGTTGGTGGGATCCATGAACGGTGGTAGAAATATGTACACCCCCTACTCCTATTGTGGGTATATTCCAACAATGATTTTTTTAGTCTGTAGTAATATGAGTCCTATTGTTGGTTCTTATTGCAATATTTTAGAAGGTGATGTCAATAAGAGTGGTAATATGATTCTTATTATAAATATTAAACACATCACTTCCCCAATGAGACTTCCTTGTTGACCATGCATGGGAGATAGAGGCGGCATTGATTCAAGGGGTACCCCCAGTAGGCGACTTGTGGGTACTTGTGGGACAATACTAGTGGTGTCGGTTGATTAGTTCCCTCAACAATTCCACCTTAATTGGATGAGTACAATATTTTTCTTCTTTATCCACCATCTCAAAATAATAAAGCAGAGTGTTTTCACACTCTCTAAATAATATCAAAAACTGATTTGTTTTAGGGATAATTTATACTATCTTACTAATACCCTTTCCTGGGAGATGCTGACCTACCAGTTTTCATGCTTGGAAAACATTTTTGGAATATTCTAGGTTAGGAATGTACCGAGTCAGTGGTACTCATGGAGAATCATGTTTTCTACATGTCATTGGTGTTATCAATTAGGTGAGAATACACTGTGAACCAAGGGAGTGTAGTTTTAGATGATTTTCTGAAGAGAACAATGGATAAAGAAGACATTTTCTTAGACTAAGATGCAGCCAATATTTTCAATCATGAAAACAACAAGGAATAAGGTTACCAATTAATGCAATATCGTATTGTTAATTTCTCAATCTGATATTCATGGTTAACACAATTTTCCAGATATTCCCAATCCATATATTTTATTCCCTTGGACATGTAAACATGAGGATAGACTTATAAGAACCCCAGTTATAAAATATTATCTATAATATCATGTCATTCAAACTAATATTTTATTTTGTATAAAAACAAAGTATTCTGATGAGTAAATTACTTTCATTTGAGATATTCATGTCAGGCATATTGATTTTTTTTCCATATAGAGTGCAAACAAAATTACTTAGTGGATTATAACTGGTAATTTTGTTATTAGACTATTTCACATTGGGTTCATCATTTTTCTTTCATCAGGGATTTTGAGGTGTGGATGGGATTTATATTAATGATTGATTATGGGGGACTTGAGTTGTTCATAAACATAAACATTGGATTACAATTTTTTGTATTACTATAAACAACCAATGTTTTCCCCATACATAACATTGTACATACATGATTTTCATAGGTAGGTGGTCACCTTGATTTTCAAGTCCAGTTACCATTGGGGACTTACGTTGGTAAACAGGATGGGTGTTTGGGCTCATCTTACCATTTTGGGTGGAATTATTTCCTATATCTGGACTCTTCTATAGATTTATGATATGTTCATGAATGTATCATTAATCATGAAATGAGACTGGTTACCCTAAAAATAATCATGGGTTAGTTATCATTCTCATAAAAATGGTTGGTGTCTCTTTAGAGTATCCATATTTTTGTGTGTGAGGTTCTTCATCATTATATAGTAAGAGTTGGTTCCTTATATTTTTAATATCTATAAATAAGTTATTCAGAATTTGATGCCATGAATTTAGGTGATTAATTTTCTATGGAGGAGATTTAGTCATTATAAGGCATCCTACAAATCCTAGTTTTTTAATGAATCAAACCCCAAATAGTTCGTTAAACTCATTTAGTTTAATGTCTTGTAGGGAGGACTTGTATGGGTGCTCAGGGACACTGGGTGTATATGCATGAGGTATAGAGGGACTCCCTGCATGTCATCATTATGGAGAGAATCTATGTTTTCATAGTTTATTTATTTATGGATAACACTCTTAGGTATCCTTTTTCAAGGTAGAAACATATGAGTAAAATGATATAATTATCACAGTTCCCAAATCCACAAGACCTATGACTGTTGTGAGAAATAAAAAATGGAAAGTTAAAATTTTTCAGTAGTCATGGTATGAGACATATATATTTGGATATCCCTAAGAGGATTTATTATCCTAATCGGTCCACAGTGAGATTTATGATATATCTTATTTGTGGAAAGAATCATAGTCATCATAGCTTGGTTAATTTCATTGTCCGATGATGGATGAAATAGAGTGATCATCTAATGGGAACTAGTGGGTCCTGATGTACGAAATTACATTTAAATAATTATTTCATCAAAATGATGGTTTATTTGAGCTTTGAGCATAGTAAGGAATCATATGCATCATAGTTATTAAACGAATAAGTGATCTTATAGTTCAATCTCACCTTTATGACTGGCCCCATGGTCGATGTCCTCATATTTGGGTGAATGTGGAATTCCACCTCTTGTGGATTTACATACATATGATTCCTTGGTTGATAGAGACTCATGATATGAGTGATATGATTTTTGAAACACTATAATCTCAGATGAGCTATGATATGTTTGAGAAATAAGGGAAGCAAGGTGATCAATGAAATTTTATAGAGGGTGAGGGTCTTAAGTAATGGGACAACCCTATGGAACATGATCCTTGAAGAGGTGGCCTAAGAATCCTGAATATGAATGGTACCAGAGTTTCCTTAGATCCATTTTATGGGTATTACACTCTATGGTTTCACTAGTGTTTGTAGAGGTTTACCGTTATCATGATATGTCCAATGAAACTCTTTATGACCACGTGATCCATGCTCACTATTAGAAACAAGGGATGACATGTGATTAATGACATTTATTAAAGATATTGGAGTTATATAATAGGATTTCCTAGGATGGTCACTATGGAACTATAATTATGAAGTGGTGGACTATAAATCCTAAATATGGAAGGAATCAGAGTCATCATATTTACTTTAGTCATGGTTTAAAATCTGATAATTCCCTAACCATGGTTGATTTCCTGACACGAGATTATTGTTCGCTTATCCTGATATGTATGAGTGTATCTACCTAGAATATTTGAAAAAAAAAATTATCCAGTTGTCCTTTCTAATGAATTTCATTTAACACTTGTAGAAGATCCAAAGGATATCATATGATAAATGACGACTTGTCCAAAGGACTCCAAAACATCATGGTAGTCTATCCTAGAATACATTTCATGACCCCGTTAAGTTGTCTAGATGGTGTTGCATGATCCAATTGATTTGTCAAGAAGGTATAAAATGATCAAGATGGCATTTCTGGAGGTGGTTTCAAGATCTGGATGACTTTCACTAGTTTCATTCAAAATATGTTTGTTGAAACAAAAGGAGGGTGTTGTGGGAGTCAATACGATATATCTAGGATATTGTCACATGACATGGATAATACTCTTTGAGAGAATTGCGAGATCTGGGTGACATGTCTGGAGGGTGTTATGAGTCTCGACTAAATTGAGTGGGAGCCATTATATGTGACAGGTAATGAATTAGACAGATGTTTTGGTGAATTAATGATGAGCCCATGGGTGGTCTCACGAGACTAAATTAGCATCCCTAGGGGGAACTACATGATTTACTCTAGCATGATGAAGTAGCATCTTGATATTGTTAAAACATTTCATGGTTCCTTCATGTGCCTTGAATGTTTCGTGCAAAGAACATGTTGGAAATTAATCATTTTTATCTCTTAATTAATACACCTTTAGTCATTGTTGTATCCCTTTTATCACAAATTGATTTAATTCATATAGTCATATTATATTTTTAGCATTTTATGATCTAGTTGATGTGTGGTATGTTCTTCGTATATCATTCCAAAAGTACTTCGCATGATATATGAATGATCACATGAAGTTAATCATGCTTCTCTTATAATAACTCCAGTGGTTCGCTAGTATATTACCAGACTGAATACTTGTCAATCATGAGATCAACATCTCTATGAAATCCATTTATATTCCATGGTGTACTGATGTTCCAGGATGCAAAACTTCCAACCCCATATACATGTGTCTAGAGGTGACTACCATCATGATGAGTTGGAAAATTTAAAAGCCTCTTCACCCTAGTTTTTCAGCAGTTTATGTAGTGTATGTAGCATGGATCTAGACTGGAGTCAGAAAAGGGGAATGTGGTTTTGTGTCTATGTGATCATATACAATGGATCTCTCTAATGGGGTCAATATATTTTCAATTATTATGAGCACCTCTCATAATTGACTCCATTATTTAATAATTTTTACTTAATGGGGACATTCTTCTTTCTGAAGATTAGATAAGGCCTTATATATTATCATATTGACACGTACAATGGATTTATGAGATCAAATATCCTTTGGAATGAACATAACGAGATACTTTATGACATTATTGTGAAATTTCTAGAGGTATTTGTTGTTTGATTGGGGTCTCCATGAGTGCACGCCGTCCTTTCCATGAGTTTTTCAAGACTACACTGTAGACTTCTTTTGCAAACCACAAAAATTTTACTACTATATGATCTCCAACCTCCTCCCTTTTATTTCATTTTTTATTTAAAAAAGGGGTGATATTATGACAAGTCTCATAATTGATATTGTGGACATTTTATCTATTTTATAGAGATTATTCACATATCAAATAAATATCTTAAGGGGATGCAATCTCATTTTATGGAAAAATATGTATTCTTATCCACGAGGATATTAATAGGTAGTGTTTGGCTAACTATACATATCTAAGGCCTTTCACACAATAATTATGAAAAGGAAAATGACATTTAAATTAACATAGAATAATGTTTCCACATACTTGTGGTGTCTTTAATAGCTTCAGGGTCACATCTTATGATGTTCAATTACCACATGTGGTTGTCTCCACTTACTCCTTATTTAATTTGTTTTATTCCAAAAATGTATTGTGGTCTTACAAGTTTCCTAATATGATGTAAATTATAATTACCCTTCATGATTGAGATGATTCGTGGGATCCATCTGATTTCTAGAAGCCTCTACCATTTGGTCAATTTCATTTTATTTTCAATGTGTTTTCTGTTGGATTGTTAGGCCCTCACCAATGAAAATTGAGGTGGCCTATCAGAACTCATTCAGATTCTACCAAATGTCCACTATTTTTCTAAATATCAATCAAATGTAGAGGAATATTTAAAAGGGGATTTTTGGGATCAACTAAATGATATGTGATGAACATGGTCCTTTGCGTGTCCTTATGATGGTCATGATATCAAGATTCTCTTATAGGAATTTATAGTTTGTGGGTTTTGCTTAGCATTTATTTCCTTTTCTATTGTAAGGAAAATAATATCCATATTCTAGTACTTAATCATTTTTGAATTTACTGATACTCACAAGGAAGAAATCAATAATAAAAAATTCCAATATATAGAACACAATGGGGGTGGTTTCATGTTATTAGACAACTACAAACCATGATTGAAAAAAATTATCCACAACTATTATCCAAGATTGGGGAAAGATAAACAAGGTTCAACTTTTGACCATGTTCAAAATATGGACCTATATCAATGTTCCATCTGAAGTCCTCTAAGAAAATTTCCCCAATTTGTGAAGTGATACTTGGCTAGACACCATTCGGTTAGCGGGTCCCTTCAGTTGTGGAATAGGATGCTGACCCAAATGAGGGGCACATGAAATGTGGAGGTGTAGTGATGAAATGTTCTATTGGATTCTAACACTCTCTGAATTACTCTACCGTGTCATAGAAAACATCTTGTTAAGTGTATTGGTATGATGAAATATTAAACATATCCACTATGGGAGTTCCATCATGGATGTAAATCGACAAAAAAATTTGTGAACAAGGAAGTAGATTTGTAGAATTGATGGAGAGGAAATCTCAGGTAAGGGATGGGGATTCCTTATAGTTTCACATCATGTAAATGACTATTATGAGCACATTATTTAACATTATGAAATAAAAAAATTATTGGTACATTTTACAATCATGTGATAAAGATGTCCTTCACAAAATAAAATCTTGCAACTAGAACATTCCACGTTGTTTTAATTCATACTTCCTAGACCCTGGTCAATAATTTTATGACTTGTTGTAGAGACTATGAATTGCTATTCCTTGAGTTTTTGTGTGGTATATAGGAAAAAACCCAATGTAAATAAACGAATGATTTCATGCACATCACACATGTACTAGGGAACAAACAAGGAGGAGGAATATGTGATGTGGTCTGGAGAAATACTGATGTGAATAGGGTCCAAGGGAGTTCAAAAACACACCACATATCTGAGTGAGTATCCTAGTTTAAATACATATAACATGGGTCAATAATTCAATATGTGTTTTTTCTAAATATGTACCCACCCAACCAGAACTCATAATCCCACATCAGCCATGATTTGTGTGGAAAAAAAATGAACAATACATTACATTTTACCTTACATGTGGGAGAGCACATTAAGAGTGAAACCAACTGAAGTTACCCACCATGATACATGGAAATCAAATAAAGTAATGTCAAGACATTCAAGTTCCGGATAAATTGGTGACTTGTAGGTAACAGTCCATTTTTCATAGAGTACGAAATCCTAGTACCATAATAGTACTAATTAAGAGTGGTTTGAGAAAATTCAAGATCAACTATTGACCAAATTCAAAACACATGATCTTTTATTTATTTCTTGAGATCCATTATAGAATTGGCCAATTATAGGAGTTGAGCCAAATATGGAATGAATTTATTACCATTGGGGGTCCATCTAGATCTAAATGATGGAGATGATATTATCCTTGAAAAACTCTAAATGTAGAGTAAGAGAATATGGGATTGGGAATAAAATTTTGGATTTATAGGTAGTTTATGATCATATTCCCTAGGTAGTGTAAGATATTATAATGTATTGTTACATGGAGTATATGAGAAATTTTCATTTGATGGGTATTTATATGTAGAATTTAAGAGATAAAACTTGAAATGATGTTGGTCTTCAGGTCCCACATATCTAATAGATAACATAAGATGGCCTAAATAATGTTTAGGGTCATCAAGATCAGACCAAAATCAAGTCCAATGGGTTGAGGGTTTGAAGAATTTTGATGATGGACCAAACGAGAAAATGGATGGGTGTCTCATCCTATCCCCCAAGGATGGGAATCAAGCCACATGTAGTTAAATATAATTCATCAAGTTTAACTACATGTATTAAAGATGAATATTAACCACCGTGAAGGATGTAAAAATTGCAGCTGGACGTGAGACTAACGATTCAGGCATCACCGCACATCCTGATAGAGAAATAATCAATCCCCTGTTGTTGTTGATCATATCATGTAATAGGTACAAAAATTGTAGGGGAAGTCCTCTATGTAGAAGGAATTGAGGCATCCCATGATTATCAAGAGGCATCATGATGTTTCTCAAAAAATGTTTGTATTTTATCTTCCTAAATTTATGACATTAGATCATAGTTTATGGTCATAGAATTTTAACTGTGAGGGATGGAATCTCTAATGGGTATTGTAGTGCAGTGTTAGGAAAAACTCTACATAAATGAAGGATAACGACGCCCAATGCCACACCGCATATCTAGGAATATATATATATATATATAGTGAAATTTCATGGAACCTACAGTATAGGATCCTGGTTTATGTTCATGGAGCATGGAACTAGGGAAAGAGGCTCCCCAATGTATGCATGTATGCCAAGGTGGAGTAATAAATATGTTGTGAAAGAGGACCAGAGAGGTTTGATGATGCACCATATTTTTCTATAGGGAACACTTTTGATATTGAAAGTAAATACATCAATATGTAAAGGATGAATGGAACATATTACATGAGAGACCTAAGGAGGCTCATGTTACATTAATAGGGATTAAGGGAGAAAGAAAAAATGGGAGGTGAATTTGAGACAGGGACCAAATATGATGTGTATGAGATTCACTACATATTCCATGATGATGGAATTAAATAAATCCATAGTTCAAGAATTTTGTGTAGTTTAATGTCTTGTGGAATGGATGTAGGTGATCCAATGTGAAAGGGTGTAATGTTGAAGCTATACATGAGAAGAATTGTAAGGGAGTGACTATGTGATATATTAGGATAAGAATCAATCCGCGTGTATTTCATGATGGGAAACATCCCTTTGTAGGGATGAAACATACACATACTGGGGGAAATGTTTTTTGTTGTGGTTTTAGTGTTTATACAATGTATCTTATGTAGAGAGGAATAAATCAGTACATAGTTGTTGATAGGTGGAATGGTTGATAACCAATGAAAATGTTATATGATATTTGTGGAGAACATCACAATGTTACGCCATTTTTTTGCATGCTGCATGGATGATAATGTCACAATTTAAGGCCACATGATACGATCAGTCTGTGTAGTTTAATGATGTTATGTAAGAACGATGATTGTAATGCAGTTTATCATAATGGGACATATACTATTGGGGGAGGGGTGTTTAAAAGGGAATATATATGGAAAAATAAATATAACCTAACATTAATGAGGACTATAGAGGGCTCTGCCACACCATACACTCCTTGGAAAACCTACACATAGTTTAATGTTTTCATTATTCAACTATGTAACCCAGTTTAAAGTTGATTACCTATGAGTTTGGAGAATTTACGCTTTTTTCATTCTGAAAAGACCCTAAATTGTTTTGAAGTTAAGTGCCCTATAGCCTGAATACCAATTCTATAGATTTTAATTTCATACAACTCTGATTAATGGGTGATTATTTTTGGTACATATATCTAGAAAGATTAGTTCTATGTTTAAGGATATACCTTTCAGAACAGATACCCAGTTTAATGTCATGTGAATGGAATGAATAACTCTTCATGTGATGTATTACACAAAAAAATAGTATTGGTTGGGTAACTGGTGTTCTCCTCATCCAGGTTGATCATATAGTATGAACTATTGGGATAGACCTTGTGAATAATGAATATTCCTTCCAAATTAGGATCCAATATTGGTGGATTCTAGCAAAGTGTCATTAGAAGTATGAGAAACAAATTGTATAAACTTGGAAGAAAGATATTTAGAGAATATTCTTATTAAAATATTTCTTATTATGGTGCCTCTCATGAGTATGCAAGGCTTGATGCATGATTTCATCAATGAATTCAAGTTAAAATAGATGAATATTGAATAAAATTTCTAGAATCTTCTTATCATAGATAGCTATTTAGAGAAAAGAAGTTGAATATAGATGGGAATGAATACCTATGTTCCATGAACTATATAATAAGGGGTCACTTTTGTAGAATTCTGGGGAATCATCCCAATATCCCATTGGGTGTTGGGGAAATTATGTATCCATGTTTTCTAGTTCTGTCGCACCATCATTGTTAGAATTTTGGAGAGGTTTTTGTTGAATGCCTTGATCAATCCATTAAATTGATCATATTAATTTAAATCATGGTTGTTTATATTATGTAATTTGTGTACAACTTCTTCATCTCATCTCCCTAAATATTTGTTCCTTTTTCGATGTTAATGTTGTAATAGTCTCTGAATCGATAAACGATTTGGGAAATCATGAATTCAACAACCAATCATGCATTGAATTAATTTATAGGAATTATTTATGATCACATAGAAAAGAACTGTTTATTGTTTGAATAATCATTCACATGAATGAAATTAATGGTGGATATGGTCCCTTGACATTATTCCCATAGACTACAAAGTTCACCGAATATGTTGTAGTATGGAGGGGCTATGGAAGTCGATGTATAATGATGGAATGAATCTAACATGGTTTGAAATTGATGTGTAATTACACATATTTATGTACCATGGTGTTATATAATTATCTCATCCTTATAATATGATGGGGGAGTTTAAACCCTTCTTGGTGAGAAGTACATGAACCGACATGAATTTCTTGCATAACCAAGGTAATATCATCTTGTAGAAGGCAACAAAGGATAATTACATTATATACATTTTTGTAGATAGTATTCTTGATGATAAGACTAAATTGGAGGGGTAATTGTGTTATACTTTAAAGGATTAACTAATTTTCATCTCTCTCTGGCATTATAGTGCCATGATGAAGACACTCGATGATGGAATATTTTCAATATGCGGTTTCTTCTACTGAGGGGGGGGGGGGCAGATGTCTTGATGTGGAGGCATCGATGGTCATGGGGATTACATGTAGTCTATTACCATCTTATTGGATTATGGTAGTGATACAAATTCTATCTTACCCATGAATTAATAGGTTTTCATAGTGGGGCTCTACAAGGGTGGTAGCTAGTGTGGAGAAGGAATCAACTCGACCATTATGTGACTAGGGGAACTTAGTTACCTATGATTAAAAAGGGAAATGGGCCATCATCTGGTGAGTGAAATTTATAATGGGAATGAGTTATGGATTCCTATAGAACTAGTACTTATTTGTTTACTTAGTAAATAAGTTTTTGTCACCTTTGATTATAACGACCCATACATTACATACATTGTTATTAATTCAGAATTGAAGCACACTTATTACATCATATAACAAAACCAAGAAAGGACCGTAGAGGTATAGAGTCTTTAGAAACTGGGAAACATAAACAACTGGTACATAAAGAATCTACTTTGCCTCCCATTTATTTCATCATATCTAGAGTCCATTTTTGGCATATCCTTCTTAATAACCTTATTCCTGACTTGGGGAAATAAAACCTACAAAAGGGTGAGCTCAAATTCTCAGTAAGGGTAAACAAAAGGAATATCAATCACATCATATACATAGGAACATAAATTTTGTAAATCTTAACCTACAGAAGAGATCATAATATCATAACATGGGATAAATCATAGAAGTGAAATTTAATCCCAATATTCATAACATAAAACATGAAACTTTGTGGCATACAGACATAATCATAGAGAATAATTTCTTGTTAGTCAAGACTCATTTCCAAGACTATCTTAGTGGACAAAGTCCATTTCTGAACCAAGTTCAGCCCTCGTTTGAGTAATGTTTCACTGAACCGGTATAACCTACCATTCCAGCCTTGTCTATCTCATGAGATATAAAATCTATACCCAATGCATTGGAGGGAGATATAGGTCCCACCCATCTCAAAATGACACCATTCTTATGTGTGCCAAAAAATCAGAAAACCATACAACATAGCATAACCCATGTAAAAAAAATGGGAAACTTAA
Organism: Viscum album; assembly: GCA_963277665.1. Lineage (NCBI taxonomy): Eukaryota > Viridiplantae > Streptophyta > Magnoliopsida > Santalales > Viscaceae > Viscum > Viscum album. The sequence continues at coordinate 1,139,660,273 of OY728164.1, read as the reverse complement.
ACATCGTGACATCATAAAAAAATTCATATAAGATAAAGGAAATAATAAAAATATAATTACATCACAACATAATAAAATCAATGTATTAATAGGAATAAAAACATAACCCTTTATTATCTTATATGGAAAATAATTTTGAAAAAACACTTGAACTCCATTCTTGAGGAAAATATCCTTTCTGCATCAAAAACACTTTTCCCTTTTTTAACATGTCGTACAATTATAAACTAAAAAAATTTGATTAAAAATAAACTTGAAAACATTTAAAGTAAGCTTGTTGGAAATAATGTTTTAAAAATCCATTCATGCCGTATAATTTATAAAAACATTCTTCGTACTTTTGTCGGAAAAGTCAAAAAGTACCTCGTACGAAAAATGACAAAAGATTCCATTCATATCTTTTACTAAAAACTCACAGAAGGGTAAAATTGGATATAAAATATTGTATAAGGATATAAATATTAAATATTGAGGAAACATGGATGTGGATGATAAAATACACCCCCGTAAATTTCAAAGTATAAACAATCTGGGATAAAAATGAGATTGTGATATATTCCCTTACCTTAGGTCCGATATGCTTTGTATGTGTCTGAACCTCCTGTATAATGATTTAAATAATGTTATTGACTTATTCCAGAATCATACTTATTTTTATGATATAATATATGGTCATATTCTTAGCTTCTTAGTAGTAATATTTCATTGCTACTTGTTATTCGGGTGTTTATAACTTTTTGTTCTTATGCGTGTTTTGTCGAATAAATTCTTATTCTTATCTTTAAGTTATAGATACCTCATTTCCAGAATGGTATTAGTGTAATATATATCATATTCATTAATTCAATTAATTTATATAATCATTATGAAATGAATATCACGTAGAACGAGTCGCATCACATTGTGGAGACGTTATTCCGTACGTACGCATGATTGATGATATCGTTCCTATGATTGTGGAATTGTATTGGAGTGTATGTATACTATTTCAGAATCAATATCACTTTATAATAGTCATATATAGTCATTATTTACACCATTATACCCATCCAAGTAAGGTGGTGGTGGAAAATAGATTACACCACGGCGTGGAGATGATGTCCGTACGTACGCACGCGCGGTGATTTCATTTTCCGTAGGATGGATAGATGGTTAAATAGGGTTGTTTCATAATTATAATAACATATCTGTATATGAGTGATACTGATGTTTTTACTTCATAAAGAAACAACTAAAGAAGAAGAAGTTGAAGAAGAGAGAAATTGGAAATGATCGATAATGGATATTACCTCTTCTTTGAAGTGCTTCTTTGAGAACTCTTTTTAGGGCACTAAAATTGGTCTTTGAAGAATACCATGACCTCTAGTATGTATCTAGGGAAGTGGAGAGGAGAAAATGGAAGGGTTTTTCTGTGTATGAAGGCTCAATGTGGTTTGAGGAAGAGGGGGAGGAGGTGCCCTTTTATAAGGGAGGAGAGGGGCACCTTTGGAATAACCAAAAATATTATTTTATTATAAAGTCATGTTCGGTTTTAAATAGCTCCAAATTGAGTTATTTCGAAGATAAGGTGGGGATGGGTCGAAATACTCTCATCTAATAGAATTGATACAAGTTTAAGTCATTATATTAACCTTATCTTTTAGTTTTAACTCTTAGTTAATTAGATTGACATTTACCATGTCACTTTGAATTTTTTTATTATATAGTTAATAAACATACCATATACATCCAAGAGACCCCCAAGTTATGTATTATTAATATATACAACCTTATCTATGTCATTTGGCCAAACCTCAGATTTTTTAGGAATAAAATAACAATTAATAATATAATATTTGTTTTAAAAACTATTTTATGGAAATTTTGACACGATTCAATAGTTAATTTTTTTGAAACTCATAACAGAATTATTACTTCGACCAAAGTTAATTAAATCAATTATAACATGTCATATTAGCCTATAAAATTAGTTTAATTCATAAAAAGTGTAAAATTATACTTATTTAGGTATTTATAATATCAATTATTCTAAATTTTCACTATTATGGTAATTACTGCATCATCATTGTGTCATAAATAAATTAAATTATTTAAAGTCTAAAAATTACAAATAAAATATCATTATGTAGGAAATATTTTTATATTTTAATTAATATTTATATTCGAATTTATCTTATGTATAAACTTATATTAAAAATGATTTAGTTATTAAACTTTGATTTTAATTATTTTAACCCTTCTTTAAATAAATTAATAATAAATGTCCTAATCTAATCCAAGTGGGCCTAAATGGTAATATTTTATTCCTAAGGTTGTTTCTGGTCAAATTACACTTTTCCAATAGAATTAGGACATGTGTTAGGGTAATAATAATATCATTTTTACCGTTAAATATCGTATTTACTTTTAACTGCGGTAAAAAAAGTAAAAAGTTACTATTAACCAAAAAATTATTTTCATCTCATTGAACCACATTTTACATACTGACATAAACCTTGTCTCTCGGATTTTCGAAATTCCACTCCCAAAAGCGGTAAAATTATGTTTTATGAAAAATTCAGTTTTTTTAACAACCACTTAGTGGTTTCACTATTTATCAAAAATTGAATGTTTTCAGAAAAATACCAAAATTTCACCCTAGGCTAATTTCGATGTTCAATAACAAAAAATGAAGTCCATTTTGAAAAATGAAATTTATAAAATTTCAAAAAGTGGTTATTACTATTCATAATGGCTAGTTTTAATAATATTTTAATAGCATATCATTGTTTAGTGAAACTCGGTATTGCGTACGACGCAAGCTATCAAGGAAGGTCACGATTTCGTGTAAATCAAGCCAAGCAAGTGTTGTGTGTAGAAAAAGATTCCTTTAATGATCTATATAACATAAAAGTCTCGGGTGTTACATTCTACCCCCCTTAAAATGAATTTTGCCCTCCAAATTCGTCACTTTGTAACAAATAGATGAGGATACCTCTCTTTAATCATATCATCATGCTCCCATGTATCTTCTTTTAATTGGTGGTTCCTCTATAAAACATTCACCAATCGAGTGGTCTTGCTTTGTAGGAATTTTTCGCTACAATCCAGAATCTCTATCGGTTGTTCTTCATAATAAAGATCTTGCTCCAACGGTACAATTTCTGAGCTGAGTACATGTGAAATATCAGGTATGTGCGTTCTTAAGAGAGATACATGGAACACATCTTGAACATGGGAGAGATTCATTGGAAGCGCCAATCGGTAAGCTACCTTCCCAACACGATCCAGTATTTCCAAAGGACCGATATATCTAGGCCTCAACTTGCCCTTCTTTCCAAATCTCATAACCCTCTTCCAGGGAGATATTTGTAAGAACACTTTATCACCCACTTGAAACTCTAGGTCTTTTCTTCAGTTGTCGGCATAATTTTTCTGTCGACTCTGAGCTACTCTTATGTGTTGTTGAATAGATCTGACCTTTTCTGCCATTTCATCAATGAGATCAGGTTCTAATAGCTTTCTTTCCCCAACTTCATCCCAACAAGTTGGAGTCCGGAATTTCTGTCCATAGAGAGCTTCAATGGAGCCGTCTGAATACAGAAGTGAAAGCTATTATTATAAGAAAATTCCACCAAGGGTAGGTGTTGATCCCAACAACCTTTGAAATCCATAGAGCAAGCTCTCAACATATCTTCTAGAGTTCTAATTGTTCTCTCAGACTGATCGTCTGTCTGAGGATGATAAGCAGTGTTGAAACTCAACTCTGTATCCAGAGTATGCTGAAGACTTCACCAGAACTTCGAGGAAAATCTCAGATCCCGATCAGATATAATAGAAAGTGGTACCCCATGCAATCTTACCACTTCCTTTACATATATCATGGCAAGCTGATCCAAAAAGAAATCCTCTCTAATAGCAATGAAGTGTGCAGACTTTGTAAGACGATCAACTATGACCCAGAGAGCATTATTGCCTTTAGATGTTTTAGGAAGTCCTGTGACAAAGTCCATAGTGATGTTTTCCCATTTCCATTCGGGTATGGGTAATGGTTGTAACATCTCCTTTGACTTCTGTCTCTCTGCTTTAACTTGTTGACAAACCAAGCATCGAGAAACATATTCAGCAACATTTCATTTCATGCCATCCCACCAGAAGTACTTATTCAGGTCCCTATACACCTTTGTGCTTCCAGGATGAATAGAGAGTGAAGAACTATGAGCCTCATCCAGCAGCTCCTTCTTTAATTTGGGGATGGGAGGAACACAAACCCGATTCCTGAACTTTATTATCCCATCACAATCAAGGTTGAATTCAGGAACATTTCACACCTTCTTTTGTAACTCAACATCTTATTTTTGTGCCTCTTTAATCTTCACATGTATAGATGGTTGAACATTCATTTGAGAAAGATAAGATTTTCCCCCTTCAATTATAATTCCAAGATCCATTCTTTGTAAATCCATAAATATTGGATCTTTTGTGATACTCATCATGGATAAACTGGCATGGTCTTGTGGACTTAATTCATATGCCACCTTGTTTTCTTTCCCAGGGTGGTAATGGATTGAGCAGTCATAATCCTTAATCAGCTCCAACCATCTTCCTTGGCACATATTCAGCTCCTTTTGTGTGAAAATATACTTTAAACTTTTATGAACAGTATAAATATCATATCTTTCACCATAAAGGTAATGCCTCCGAATATTTAATTCAGTGATTACCGCAGCTAACTCCAAATCATGTGTTGGGTAATTTTTCTCATGTATTTTGAACTGTCGTGAGGCATAAACTATCACCATATCATTTTGCATAAGAACACACCCCAATCCCTTATTGGATGCATCAATGTAGATCACAAACCTTTCTCCACTACAAGGCAGTGTGAGCACAGGTGCACTGGATAACCTTCTTTTCAACTCCTTGAAATCCTCTTCACATTCCTCCGTCCAAACAAACATAACCCCTTTCCGAGTCATCTTGGTGAGTGGATTAGATAATCGTGAAAAATCTTTCACAAAACGTCGATAATATCCAACCAAACCAAGAAAACTTCAGATCTCGGTTACTGTTGTTGGTCACGACCATCTTTTGATAACCTCTGTTTTTGCTGGATCCACAGATATCCCCTCTTTTGAGATTATGTGACCAAAAAATGAAACTTTTTGATGCCAAAATTCACACTTGGTAAATTTGGCATAATGCTTATCCTTTGTCAGGGTCTTCAATATAATTCTCAATTGATCTTCATGTTCGTACTTTCTCTTTGAATAGACAAGAATATCGTCTATAAATACTACCACAAACTGATCAAGATAGTCTCTAAATACTCTATTCATTAGATCCATGAAGATAGCTGTGGCATTAGTAAGACCAAATGGCATCGCTATAAATTCATAGTGTCCATACCTTGTACGGAAAGCCTTCTTTGGTATATCCTCCCTTTTGACCCTTAATTGATGATACCCTGAATTATGATCAATCTTGGAAAAGTACTGAGCTCCTCGTAGTTGGTCAAATATGTCATCAATGCACGGGATAGGATATTTGTTCTTGATAGTGATCTTGTTAAGTTCTCGATAATCAATGCAGAGTCTCATTGATCCATCTTTCTTCTTAACAAACAGAACAGGTGCTCCCTAAGGTTACGCACTAGGGCGTATGAACCCCTTATCAAGATTCTCTTGGAGTTGTTTCTTCAATTCCTGTAACTCAATTGGGGCTATTATATAAGGTTTCCTTGAAATAGGAAAAGCACCTGGTACGAGTTCTATTGAAAACTCAACATCACAATTCGGTGGAAGACCCGGTAATTCCTCTGGAAAGACAACATCAAACTCCCGTACAATGGGCATATTATTAATCAGGAGTTTCTCACCAACCATTTGAAAGAAATAACAATCATTTAGTGGAATCAATACCCATAAAATGGAAGAAATTTCCACTAGAAGGTTATGTTAATCCTTGCATCGATAGACGATTATAGATTGATCTGGAATATGAAATGTGACTTCCCTTCTTTGGCAATTGATATGATATCAATATAGAGAAAGCCAATCCATGCCAAGAATCACATCAAATTCCACTATAGGAAGGATCACAAGATTTGCAGGAAGAACCTTCCCACAAACATCAATAGGAGAAGAATTATAAACTTTTGATTCTACTTTTGTGCCATTAGGTGTTGTCACAGCCAAATCAACATCTAATTGTTGAGGTAATATGGTGATACCCATAGAAAATTCTTCAAAAATAAAGGAGTGGGTGGATCCAGAATCAAATAATTCATTTTCTACTTTAGAGTGGATGGTAAGTGTACCTTTCACCACATCCTTATCGTACTCCACATCGTTGATAGAAATTGCATGTGACTTTCCTTTGTCTCTAGCCTTAAGAGTTTGTGGACGTCGACCATCATCATCAACCCTTGGATTATGGCATTTATTGGCATAATGTCCCATCTCCTTGAACTTGAAACAATGAAGTGTAGTAGGTTCATTCTGTGTATCCCTTATTTTGTTTGCATCATTAGAAATCTTCTTCCCATCATCGCGGAATTCAAATGCCCGATGACCTTCCTTTCCACATTTGAAACATTTACTTTTCCCTTTAAGACAACTCCCTCCATGTTTCTTTCCACACTTTGAGCATAAGGGAAATATCATCTTCTTTTCAGTGTGCTCTTTATATTTTCATTTGAATTCCATTTTCATCATCTTATCAAACCCATATGACTGATGGGTTACTCCAATCTCCATCTCAACTATGAGAGCACATTAAACAATTTCCTCGTAGCTATTGAAGTCCCTTATGGCTAAGGCCCTTCGAAGACTTTGTTTTAAGCCACCAAAGAATCGATCGATCTTCCTCTCAGGTTGGATAATAATACAAGAAGCATACCTTGAAAGTCTTGTAAAATTTTCTTCATAGGTACCAACAGATTCATCATCCTTTTTCTTCAGTTCAGGAAACTCTTTCTCCATATTTGTTCAGAGAATACGAGGGAAGTACTTATTGAAAAATAAGTTCTTGAACTCGTCCCATTCCAAAGACTCAATTTCATCCCTTTGCCTCGTAATCTTAATAAGATTCCACAATTGATCAGCATCACCCTCCAAACGATACACTGCTATGATGACCTTATCATGCTCAGAACATTGAAGAACTGAAAATATCATTTCAGTAGTACTAATCCATTGTTCAACAACTAATGGATCCGTAGACCCACTGAATGAAGGTAGACGCTGTCTCATGAAGGATTTAACAGAATGTTGCTCCTTCCTTTTCACTTTTGGAAGTCCTGCATGATTTATATATTGAGAAAGTTGTGTGAGCATGGCTACAAGATTATGCATTCCAGCTCCCATAACGTTTGGTTGCTCAGGGGGACAATCATTGCATTTCCTGTCGCATTCCGCATTAACATGGTTCCATCGGGTTCCATCCATTGACTAAAACCATGAAGAATAGTGTGAGCAACACTAATTATAATAGGAAAACCACATAATCAAGAATAAAATTTCACACTTAACGTCTTATCCTAGGTTATTCATGGCCATTTCTAAAACACTAATATTGTGTTCTATGCTTAGACTTATCCTTAGGGTTCTTACTAAAGCTTTCACATCCTAGTTTCCAAAGGTTGACTATACCATTCCTCTGATACCAAATATAACGACCCATACATTACATACATTGTTATTACTTCAGAATTGAAGCACACTTATTATAACATATATCAATACCAAGAAAGGACCGTATAGTTATAGTGTCTTTAGAAACTGGGAAACATAAACAACTGGTTCATAAAGCATCTACTTTGCCTCCCATTTATTTCATCATATCTAGAGTCCCTTTTGGCATATCCTACTTAATAACCTTCTTCCTAACCTGGGGAAATAAAACATACAAAAGGGTAAGCTCAAATGCTCAGTAAGGGTAAACAAAAGAAATATCAATCACATCATATACATAAGAACATAACTTTTGGAAATCTTAACCTGCAAAAGAGATAATAATATCATAACATGGGATAAATCATAGAAGTGAAATGTAATCCCAATAATCATAACATAAAACATTAAAATTTGTGGCATACATACGTAATCATAGAGAATCATTTCTTGTTAGTCAAGACTCATTGCCAAGACTATCTTAGTGGACAAAGTCCATTTCTGAACCGAGTTCATTCCCCATTTCAGTCCGATTTCACTGAACCGGTATAACCTACCATTCCAGCCATGTCTATCTCATGAGATATAAAATCTTTACCCAATGCATTGGAAGGAGATATAGGTCCCACCCATCTCATAATGATACCATTCTTATTTGTGCCACAAAATCAGAAAACCATACATCATAGCATAACCCATGTCATAAATATGGGAATCTTAAACATCGTGAGATCATAAAAAAATTCATATAAGACAAAGGAATTAATAAAAATATAATTCCATCACAACATAATCAAATCAATGTAATAATAGAAATAAAAACATAACCCTTTATTATCATAGATGGAAAATAATTTTGATAAAACACTTGAACTCCATTCTTAAAGAAAATATCCTTTCTACTTCAAAAACACTTTTCCATTCATAACATGTTGTAAAATTCTAAACTAAAAGAATTTGATTAAAAATAAACATGAAAACTTATAAAGGATTCTTCTTGGAAATAATGTTTTAAAAATCCATTCATGTCGTATAAGTTAAAAAAACATTCTTCGTACTTTTGTCGGAAAAGTCAAAAAGTACCTTGTCCGAAAAACGATAAAAGATTCCTTTCATATCTTTTAATAAAAACTCACAGAAGGGTAAAATTGGATATAAACTATTGTATAAGGATATAAATATTACATATTGAGGAAACATTGATGTGGATGATAAAATACACCCCAGTAAATTTCAAAGTATAAACAATCACGGATAAAAATGAGATTGTGATATTTTCCCTTACCTTAGGTCCGATATGCATTATATGTGTATGAACCTCATGTATAATGATTTAAATAATGTTATTGACTTATTCCAGAATCATACTTATTTTTATGATATCATATATGGTCATATTCTTAGCTTCTTAGTAGTAATATTTCATTGCTACTTATTATTCGGGTGTTTAAAAATTTTTGTTCTTATGCGTGTTTGGTCGAATAAATTCTTATTCTACTCTTTAGGTTATAGATACCTCATTTCCAGAATGGTATTATTGTAAAATATATCATATTAATTCATTCAATTCATTTATATAATCATTATGAAATGAAGATCATGTAGAACGAGTCGCATCACATCGTGGAGACGGTATTCCGTACGTAGGCACGAGTGATGATATCGTTCCTATGATCATGGAATTGTACTGGAGTGTATGTATACTATTTTAGAATCAATATCACTTTATAATAGTCATATATAGTCATTATTGAAACCATTATACCCATCCATGTAAGGTGGTGGTGGAAAATAGATTACACCACGGCGTGGAGGCGGTATTCCGTACGTACGCAGCGTAGTGATTTCATTTTCCGTAGGATGGATAGATAGTTAAATAGGGTTGTTTCATACTTATAATAACATATCAGTATATGAGTGATACTGATGTTATTACTTCATAATGAAACAACTAAATAAGAAGAAGTTGAAGAAGAAAGAAATTGGAAAGGATTAGTAATGCATATTACCTCTTCTTTGAAGTGCTTCTTTGAGACCTCCTTTTAGGGCACTAAAATTGGACTTTGAAGAAGACCAGGACCTCTACGATGTCTCTAGGGAATTGGAGAGGAGAAATTGGAAGGGGTTTTCCGAGCATGAAGGCTCAAAGTGGTGTGAGGAAGAGGGGGAGGATGTGCCCTTTTATAAGAGAGGAGAGGGGCACCTTTGGAATAACTAAAAATATTATTTTATTATAAAGTCATGTTCAGTTTTAAATAGATCCAAATTGACTTATTTCAAATATAAGGTGGGGATGGGTCGAAATACTCTCATCCAATTGAATTTATACAAGTTTAGGTCATTATATTAACCTTATCGTTTAGTTTTAACTCTTAGTTAATTATATTGACATTTACCATGTCACTTAGTAGTTTTATATTATATAGTTAATAAACTTACCATATACATCCTTGCGACCCCCAAGTTGTGTTTTATTAATATATATAACATTATTTAAGTCATTTGTCCGAACCTTAGATTTTTAGGAATAAAATAACAGTTAATAATATAATATTTGTTTTAAAAACTATTTTATGTCAATTTTGACACTATTCAATAGTTGATTTTTTTGAAACTCATAACAGAATGATTACTTCGACCAAAGTTAATTAAATCAATTATAACATGTCATATTAACCTATTAAATTAGTTTAATTCATAAAAAGTATCAAATTATACTTTTTTAGGTATTTATAATATCAATTATTCTAATGTTTCACTATTATGGTAATTACTGCATCATCATTATGTCATAAATAAATTAAATTATTTAAAGTCTAAAAATTACAAATAAAATATCATTATGTGGGAAATATTTTTAGCTTTCTAATAAATAATTATAGTCGAATTTATATTATTTATAACCTTATATTAAAAATGATTTATTTATTAAACATTGATTTTAACTATTTTAACCCTTCTTTAAATAAATTAATAATAAATGTCCTAATCTAATCCAAGTGGGCCAAAATGGTCATATTTTATTTCTAACGTTGTTTTTGGTCGAATTAAACTTGTCCAATAGAATTAGGAAATTTTTTAGGGTAATAATAATATCATTTTTACCCTTAAATATCCTATTTACATTTAACTGTGTTAAAAAAAGTAAAAAGTTACTATTCACCAAAAAATTGTTTTCATCTCATTGAACCGCATTTTACTCATTGACATCAACCGTGCCTCTAAGATTATCAAAATTCCACTCACATAAGTGGTTAAATTATGTTTTATGAAAAAATCAGTTTTTTTAAAGACCACTTAGTGGTTTCACTATTAAAAAAAATTGAAAGTTTTCAGAAAAATACAAAAATTTCACCCTAGGCTAATTTCGATATTCCGAAACCAAAAATGAAGTCCATTTTGAAAAATAAAATTTATAAAATTTCAAAAAGTGGTTATTACTATTCATAACGGCAAGTTTTAATAATATTTTAATAGCATGTCATTGTTTAGTGAAACTCGATATTGCGTACGACGCAAGCTATCGAGGAAGGTCGTGATTTCGTGTAAAGAAAGCCAAGCAAGTGTTGTGTGTAGAAAAAGATTCCTTTGATGATTTATATAACATAAAAGTCCTGGGTTTTACATTGATGAGTTGGTAGGGAACATCAATATTGAATGAAATCTTGAGACAAGTAATGAGAGAATGATAATTTGCCTCATTTTTTTCTATATCAATATGGTAGTAGGAACAGATATGGTAGGAAAATTGTGTCGGAGTAAGGAAGAGAAACCATAGGCCAACTTTGTTGGGGAGGGGATCATTGGGAATTCTACTGGTTGGGATCTCAGAGGAAATGTCAAAATGTATCCTCCAATATGGAACATCCTATTCCACTTAGAGGATTTCATCATCAGGGAAATAAATATTAAGGGACAACTATGTGGGGTCCATATGGGAAGATAGAATGACTTCCAAAGAATGAACCTTGATTGATTATATGAAAAAAACCTGATGTCGAATTGCTAAAGGAAGAAAGACTAGATTTCTAGTTGGCCTTTCAACATAGGGTGGTTTATGTTCTATATTGAAGGATTCATAGGAGACACCAACTATATATCATGATGCATCAAGTAGGGTTGCAACTTCTACACTGTGAAAACTAGTTTGAGGAAGATCTTCTCAATAGTGGTGAATCCAGAATCCCTATTATGAAGAATACAACTAAGAAAATATAAGCTATCATATGTCTCTTTTTTGTTATTCTGGGTGAGTAGGTCACCAAGAAACCATTACAGGGTAGTCATGTAATGGATCAATGGTTTCCTTGAGATAAATGAAATTAGGACCATTGGTTGTAGCTAGAATTTCCTAATCTCCTCAAACCCATTTTTCATACTTAATCACATTTGTATATGATACCATTTCTCATGATCGTGTATAAGGAATTACACATTTTTTGTATATTCATGATGAATTGGAGTATGTATACTAAGTAGCCTTAGAGGCTTCATATCTTCCATTTGTTTTAATAGGGAGGTATCTCATTGGTGTACTTGGTCTTTTTTGGGTAAACCTCCATGCCTATATATTTGGAGATGAAGAAGAGAAACATCACAATGGTACCTATAATGGACACTTGAAAGGGTACATCATCATATGAAGGGAGCCAATGAAGTTGAACAATTCTATCAATATGTAGAATTCTCCAGACGATAGTGGGTTTTGAAAACCAAATTGTTCATACATAATTACACAAATGTCTTAAGGATCAATATTAAGATGTGGAACATGGATTAATGATATGTTCCACCTATATTTACCAGACCAAATAGAATTATTTAATTATAGGAGATTGTTTGTATAGAACTTATGTATGTAGAATTGTTATCCTCAGGGGCCACCCAGATCAGATTGTATCTAGAGTAGCCATCATTGAAGGAGAGATATTGAAACCCATTTGTGGACTCGATCACCAGATTTCTCATTAGAAGAGGAAAATAATCATCCATACAATGGTGGTTGAAGCCCAGATTGTCGATACAAACCATTATCTATCTGTTCATTATCCTAATAAGAATGATGTTAACCAACCACTTGGAGTATTGAACCATCCATAATGAAGTTTGATTTTATGAGCATATAAAATAGGGCATCAACCATGGTACCCTTAGAGGATTTCATAATTCGTGGAGGCTAATTTATCCAAGGATGACTCATTGGATGACTAATATTGTGGATGAAGACATATGGGTATTATCCTGGAATGCTTTTTCAACACCAATAAAATTAATCACTATGCTAATTCACAATGTAAATGTATGTATACTCTTCCTCTATATAAAATTGATGCGCATAACAACATTGGACACAAAATTAAATATTTTCATAGATTCACCAAGACCAACACATAGATGGTGTTGGAGATGCCTTCTTCAAATCATGGAGGGGAATCTTCTAAATAGTATTCATCATCTTAGGTATGGTGATCTGTTGGAGGAGATGATTCATCCAATCATACTTATTTTGGAGAAACACTTGTACCTTCTTGGTTAGATATATAATCCTTACTTGGGGAATAATTCCGTACTGAAATCACATTAACAAATAATGTCATGCCAAATCTATCAATACATAGTCTAGAGGATACATAATTGATTTCAAACCAATGGTGGTGGGTCGATTTGTGATGTTTCAACCTAGATTAGAAGAACAATCGGGTGTGATGAACAATTGTAGTGATGTGACAGAAATCCCGTTACCTGAAAAGAGTAGAGAGTTATAGTATCACATGATCATGGCCAGTATTAGAGTATAAGAAAATATTTTGGTGTTATTTTTACATGGAAACCTTTCTCCCTTTCTTATAGGAAACGATGAATATGTATCCCATGTTCAGAATCGTGACCTCCAGCAGATGAATCAGGAGGTTCAATGTATCATCCAAATACATCCATGGGTTAGACACAGTGGTTTTTAAGTCAACTATGGTGGTTTTAGAATTATTTTCCTTGATATAGTAATATCTAGAATACATATAACATGATTACAAAGAGTCAAAGTAGGAAGCATCACCATGAAGTATGACTACTCATCCATTGATGGAGTGCTTGAGGCATGGGTGATACGATAAGGAAACTTCTATATGAAAATGAAGTTAGGGTTTACCCATATACATATTATAAGTGTTTTTTGAGAGAAATTCACGAATTTATTGATGGATGGAAAACCATGGAATCATGTCATTAAAAAAATTCTTCTACATAGTCTCTTCTCTGTCCTATCATAACCATGTATATTTTGGTTAGAGGGACATAGATCTTATTCAATCAATCATAGACTAATGTGAATCTAGACCAGAAGTAGATTATCCTAGAACCATTAAAAATATGAAAATGACATGGATTTGTTCCATTGAACTGGCTGGTAATGTAAAATGGGCAGATGTTCCCCTGCATGATATTTCCCTCATCTTCTCCAAAAAATGAGATGAAGACTTGGAATTATTAACTCTGTAATTCGTTAGCATAGATGGTATTTTTTTCCTCTAAAACTATAAAGGTCACTATCCATACACATTACACAATCTTGAATTAATTTAATATTTCAAACTGGAGATCATTTTAGGTTTGGGGATTTAGAGAATTAGTCCATAACTATTACATTACATTTCATATATTACAAAGTAGACACTTATAATCAGTATCCATGTTCTTCATAAAATAAAAACTCCTAAAAAACTATAATTATTTTCATGATATAAATTTTCATGAATTATTTCGTTCTATTAAATTTCATTATATCTAGTGAAAGAAATTTCAATAACATGGGATGAGCCTAAAAATATCATTAAATAAAATAATACTTTTTAGTATTTAACATAACATAAAATATCATAACATTTATGAAGAAAAAATGGAAATAATAAATCATATTGGTAACTTGTGGAATCCACAACATACTTACATTGTATTTTTCAAAGCTACGTGGAAGTTACATTTGGAATACCCATCATATTATATTCATTAACTCTCTCTGGGGAAAAATTAACATTTACCTATGTCAAGTTACCCAATGCATTGGAGAGCTCTATATGTATCACCCGCCCTAGGCTTATCACATAACAACATTTATACGTAAACAATGACCATGAACCATAACATATTTTTAACACATTAAACAATCAAGAAGGAAATAAAACATTTCCACAATTCAATCAAATTAAATCATTTAAATATATTAACATAACAATTCCATTATCAAAACAATTTTCAATACCAAAATTCATAAAATATTATCTGATGTTTATTCTCCTTTTTAAAAAATTATATCTTGTTAAGGATTACAAATATCAAATAACACTTGCGGTGGAAGAGTGGTCGTTGTCACCATATATGATAAAAAAGAAAAAAAATCTATTTTTCGTTTAGTAAAATGCTACATAACAAAAGATTAACTATGAAAGAAAAGAAATTTCAAAGGGTTTTCTACACAATATAAATGAATGTTGCGTATAAATAAAAATATTCCTCAATGAAAGGAGATTGAGACGATGTCCCTCACAAAGATCATTTTGTAAATAAAATAGATTGATTTTGTGTATTCACAATAAGAATAAAAAAAGGTATAAATAAATGAAAAGATATAAAAATTAATTTATAAGATAACCAAATAATTACATAAATAATAAAAAAAGATCAACCCAAATAACAAATATTTCAATAAGAAGTTCCCTTTCCTCGGGTCTGAAATGGCTCGTTCGTTCTTTAATATCATTTAAATCGGGCAATTCCCTTTGGTTTAACCCAAAAAGATTTATGGAATTGATTCTTCCCAATGTGAGGCTTCTAGTTGAAATAAATGGATTTTGGGAGCTTATTTGGGATGAGGATGTAGGTGCCATGGTGGATTGAGATTTTTGAGTAACAGTTAGAGGTGATGGATTGTTATAAGGGGGATGAGGGGCTCTTTAAGAACGTTTGAAAATATTATATTATTATAAACTGAATTTCATTTTCAAAAGGGCCCAAACTCATTTAATTCAAACATCTGTCAGGTATTGTTCTAAAAATTCTCATCCAATAGTTTTTATAAAAGTTTAGTCAATAAAATTAACCTTAACATTTAGTTCTAACCATTACAAAACAAATTTAACTATTCCAATGTCTTCCTATATATTCATAATATATGATTAATATTTTTACTATAAAATTACAAGTGACCCCAAAAGTGATCATTAATGAAACTTTTAACATCATATATGTCAGTTGTCCGAATCATTGACTTTTATGATTATTTTATCATTTTATAAAATATTTTTCATTTTAAAAACACATTTATGTCAATTTATAAATTATTAAAATCAAGACATTAAAAAACATTAAAAACATGATTATTTAAAATAAAACATTAATTAAAATATTACAAGTTATAATAATCCATAAAATTAATGGATGGAATGAAAAAGTTATAAAATACATTTATTTTAATATTTATAATCTCATTTATTTAAAACAATCATTATTGAGTTAATCATTACTTCATCATTATGTCTTAAATAAATTTATTTATATGATTTCAAGAAATTATAAATAAAAAAACATAATTTAGTTTATATTTTTAACATTTTAATACCTATTTATAGTCTAAAATATCACTTATATAAGACATTAAAAAAATTGTTTTACAAAGAGATATATATTTATGTTATATTTTTCTTAGCATTAATTTAATTTTTATAGTGTCATTTTCACATACAAGTGGATCCATGGGATCCCAAAACCGACCCATGGATGCCCATAGTTGGACACATATCAGCCAGTAGGATTAAGACATGTGTTAGGGTAATTTAATATTATTAAAATATTATTTTTTTTAACATTATGTACCATATTTACCATATTTACCCTTTAACCATGGGAAAAAATATATTCTGAAGTTACTATTCATAATGATTAAATATAAAAGTTACCTATTTACACAATTTGGAACTATTGATTCCATATATGGAATCCATTTTTCCAAATTCAAAACACAGAATTTTCATAAATTAAATTAATTTTAATCCTCTTTGTCAAACAAAAAATCAGGTTGTCATAAAAATTATAACTATCAAAATATTGACTTCTGTTTATGTCTAATTTCCAATTAAAATTACTTCCAATGACTGAAAATGGATTAAACGGTAATAATATAATCTAATTACATTTGATAACCAATTAAAAAGTTAATATATAGAAATAAATAAATTATATTTAATGGATATTTTGAATTAAAATGTTGTATTCGTCACCATTTAATAAAAAATGAACTTTATTAGATAAATTCAAATATTTCACCCAAAGTAAATGTTGTTGTCTGAATTCAAAAGAATAATTTTTTTTCATCAAAAAATACATATAAAAGTGAGAAAAAATAGAATTAAAAGGGTTTTTCTATCAAAATACGGTAAAACTACATTTAAAAACTGTTATTTTAGTTATGATTAAAATTGGATTCATTCACATTTTTAGAAACTAAATTATATTGGATAGATGTAAAACCATTTAGAAACATGTAAAAACATATTGTAGTTAGTTCTATTCATTACTTCTAATAGAATAGTTAGTCATTAAATACCTTTTAAAATATAATTATACAATTATATTAATTTATTTGTATAACTCAATGTTATGAGTATCATAAGATTTCAATAAAACCTATTGTTGTGGGTAGAGTATGATGTCGTACATAGAATCTCCTTGAAAAAAAATTATTATATAATTAACTAATATTAATGTAAGGACCCTGATTTTTACCTGTAATTTTTTTATTTATATAGAATTATTACAAGTCATTGAAAATTTTTGGTTCACGATTATGAGGCCCGGTGTGCCCATTAATAATTTTCAGAACTTTTTAATGGTATATTCAGTAAAAATTGGAGAAGAATTATGCAACATATGACCTAGTTCATGGATTCAAAATCTGAGAACTCTGTTGAACTCGTAACACTGATATTCACTTAATGGAACCTTCACCATGACCACAATAATTTAGGGGTGAAAGTTGGATTTTCATTTTTTTGTGGGAGAATTGAAAATAAAATAAAATAAATAACTTTTATTTCAGTTTTTGAAACCTCTCATTTGATTATTGGTTGTGGGAACCACCCGAATAGTTTGGGAATTTAATGCCATGCATTAAATTCCTTGTTATAAGTGGTTTGGTACTTAGAAACCCCCATTAATTTCATCAATTAAATGATTATTTGATGTAGACATTGAACATCATTAGGGGGGTGTGATTGACTCCTCACCTCTCATGGTGGGTATTTTTGGAGAATTGGTTTGGTGGTAGAGCATCCCCTGACAAGGAACCTCCTCCAAAAAAGAATGATCCTATAGAGAAAAAACAAGGAACTGATTCTTGAGCCAGGATTGGAAACGTGATGCGGTAGTGAGGAATGCCAACATATCCTTCAACGCCTTCATCCTCTTCATCACTCCATCCACAACGAACAATAGAGGTAGAAAAATAGTTCATATTGTTCTTCGTGATAAATCATTGTTTTAAACTTAAGAACCTCCTGCTATTGATCTAATGTAGAGGGTGAAATTCAAACAAACACGGACTGATCCCACCTCTACATCATTGGGTGATGTGTTCTTCATGGGTGGATTGTCTGGTTGAGCGGAACCCAACCATGTTGCTAGCGACCGACAACAGCAGGGTGCAAGGAGGTGGTTAGCACATCAGTTGGACGTGATAGTGGCGGCGGCACAACCACGCCCTAGAGGAGGTCACGGTCCGTTGGCCATGGCAGAGAAGTATGGCTGCCGACATGCCCGTCATCCATGTAGAGGCTGGGTGGCATGCATTCCCGTCGTTTTTAAAGGAGGAGGCCGCGTTTGTCATGCCGCAACGGCGCACTAGGGTGGCCGAAATCTGTTCGACTATTGGAGGACAGTAGTACCGTCGCGCTGCTAAAAGGGGATTTAGATAGATTTCTGGTCGGCTAAGTCACGCCATGCAGGACCCACTTTGGTGGGTCTTGCATTCCATGAGGGGTCCCCAATTCGTGCCACTGGTTTGGCCAATGATGAATAGTCCAACTGGACCATTCATGAACCTGTGGGATGCCTCCCATGGGTTTCAGCTAGTACGGGCCCCTCCACGGCTAGTCACCCTTATAGTGGGCCGCACAATGAGCCAATAGCAGACTAGAACACAGCCCAGTAGTCCGGGCTCGATATGGACTAGCCCATTTGTGTCGGACCCGGGCCGGGTCAGGTCGACCCGAACTGGGTCGGGTTGGCCCAGGCTGGTCGGGTGGGGTTGGTCTGACCGGGTCCAACCGGACCCAAGCCCATCTGGACTCAGATACCCATTTTTGGTCATATATTGGAAACCATGAGTTCGTTTGATGAACTATCTACAACACTAGAATTCATGGATCAATATGACCCTTTTGGTATACTCCACTTGATTATTGGATAATGATATATTATGGTTGGGTTGGATTGAACCTGAATCCAACCGAGCCCTTGGAAATGAAACATTAATATCATACGGACATGGCGTCTGATTGAAACATCATCTGTCAAATTGGGTCCCTTATGACTTGACAGACCTTTGTGATACTTCTTCATCAGACTTTATGGAAATCGACATATCTATCGATGGCTTGAGGAGATGATCCCCCTAGAATCAAGTGTTCATAGTGCGGAAACACTATAGCTGGCTTTACTTGGAGAAATCATTAGATCTTGTCTGAGACGACATCTAGTGATCCTGTGTGGGTCGTATTCAGATCATGTGTGGGTTATCTTCAGATTTGGTGTTGGTCATTATCAGATCCTATGTGGGTTATTTTCAGATCATGTGTGGGTTATCCTCAGATCATGTGAGTGTCATCTTCAGAAACTATGTGGATCATCTACGATCCAGTTTGGGTCATCAATAGAGCTTCTCAACAAAGTAATATGATAAAGTAGTACAACTAATAATCTATACATCCAAACATATGTTATACCAGGTGTGAGTTTAGTCTTTACCATTGCGGTAGACTTCTGTGTGGTGTTACATCTGGGTTACTTAACTTTGTGGTGTTACCTTGGTGGTATTCATTCCTTTGTAGAACAGTTCTACTTTTGGATAATGTGTTTGGCCTTTTATTTCATCATGGAAGAGATGGGTATACTTTTTAACAAAGGTATATTTTTGGGAATATTTCTAAGTAGAGATGATTATTGCTTCATGCTTGTAATTGTAGTGCTGCTTTTAAATAATCCTATGTGGATTCTGAGAGACCATAGGGGGTCTCGGGGTCCCTATAGATTATCATTATACCCACCCCTGCATTAGATTTTCCCACCCCTTGTTGTGTCTAGTGAATACGATTGACATTGTTGAACGAGGTCAAGGGTACCAGTATTGGAGGCCACTCAGGGGTGGACCATAGATGAGGCGTACTATAGATACGACTGCTCGAGGGTTGTACCTACCCTTCAGGTAGGATCCTTGGTGGGTGTTCACTTGAGTTGTTTTCAGTTTTACTTGTACTTTTATGTTGGGATTGTATTCCGATTCATTTCATACTATAATTAGACTATTTACTATATTGTTTAATTTTTTTCCTTACATCATGTGGTGTTCTTGGATTGCATGAGTTTTTAGGTTAAAAGGAAACTCCTTCCCTGTTTTATGGATATGCCTTTCTTGTGCTAGTCACTAGCCTCTGGCCTATGGATGGCAGGCTTGGGGTAGTCACAACACGGGCCCTAGGGGATGGGTCATGACAAATTTGAATTGAAGGAGTCAGTTTTATCGAAGAACATAGAATTCTATCCTTTTTTGGAAATATAATCAAGTGTATTGAGAATAGTTTTGAGTTTGGGGAATCCAGTGTCGGTGCGGTTGCCTACGTATCCATACACTGGGAACCTGAAAACTGCTTTCTGACTCAGTGCATGAAAATTCTATTTTCATGTGTGTTTTTGAATGGTTTTCTTAGTGGTCTCTTTGAGTCATCTCACCAGGTATATCAATTTGATCATGGAGCACCTGTTTATCTTTTGGATTCATCCAAACAGATAGCAACCCCAGGTTCTAGATAGAGTATGTAACGAGATCCCACAGAGTGATGAGGCTTCAGTGCAGGGCCCCCATTCGAAAGTTGTACCATCGATTGATGTACCTGCAGCACCACTACCTATTTGGTAATTGATGCCACCAGCCAAAGTAGTAGAGGGTGTACACCTCAGGAGTGCATTGCATGTGTTTCAACACCAGAGGCCACTGAGGTTCTGGGGAGAGACAGATACACAGGCAACTGAGGACAAGATGGAGGTTGTGGTTAGAGTTTTTTGACTGGTAGGGACACCAGCTGAACTCATGGTGATCCATGCTGCTAGTCATTTTCAAGTAGCAACGAGCAGATGGTGGAGCCTAATGATCCATGATCAGGATAAGGTGACTATCATATGGGTGGACTTAGAGATCCTTTTCATGGAAGATTTATTCCATGCATACTTAAACTATGTACATATATAGGAGCCTCTCTAATTACAGTAGGGCATCATGATCGTGGTTCAGTATTTAGCGAGGTTCAATGAAATCTTGCGGTACTACACTGACATGGTATGAGACACTTTCATCATGCCGTAGACATTTGATTAGGGGATTAGATGGGAGATTAGAGCTTCAATAATTTCTACCAGAATCCCAACATAGGTGTGTGTGTTAGAGTGAGCACTCTTATTAGAGAGTTTCTTCACTGAGCAGTCACTATCATCGAGACCAACCACCAGAAATCAAATAGTAGAGTAATATATAGCTGGAAGTAGACATATGACATAGAGATCAAAGAGGACCAGACCTACTATAGGATGACTTCATGATATATGGACGGTTGTGTGGGGATCTCTAGAAAGAGAAGGACAGGCACAGAGGAGGCTATGTTTCTGATGCGGTGGGCAGGGTCACATGGCTTGCGACTACTTAACATTCCATTCAGATGACCAGTAGACGGTCAAATGACTTCCTGGGTAGAAGTGGCGATTCAATCATCGATGTTTATATGTAGCAGGTGGAAGCGGCAGTGGAGTTGGCAGTGCAACAGGAGGTTCGTGGTGATACGAGGTTCTTCTACCTCCACCTCATGGTTTCCCCCATGACCAAATGGACTAGGTGGAAAGGGACAAGCTCAGCTCCAGGCAGCTAAGGACTATGACCACGAAACTTTGTAGCTGATAGGTGGTATGATATGTGTCTACAAAACCTTAGCTGCAGTACTTATAGGAAAATGTTGATGTCACTCTATTAAGGCCATGATTCTCATTCAGATTCCCGAAACTCCAGGGTAGTCATTGGCTCGATCCTTATGGTTAGATAATCTCATGGGAGAGGATTCGACAATTATACACTACTGCCTGTAGTGTGAGTTTACTCTAGGAGGCGAGAGCTTGGCTAGGATCTTCTAGTAGTGGTGTCGATGGCTTATAACATAGTGTTGGTTAAGGATTTTGTATCTATACTCCATGCCTAGATCAACTATATTTGGTGTAATGTACAGTGTGTCCTCATGGATGGGACCATATTATCCTCACCATTGAGATGGGATCCATTGCATAACTAGACGGACATACCCGGAGAAGGGTTCAAAATATCACACATCAGTTGTCTAGCCTTACACTCTGTGCGGATGATGTAGAGAGTTCCATCTATGCTATTATGGTGAACCAGTATGCTGATGCATTCCCAGATGATGTATTAGGTCTAATTTCGTGTAGATAGGCGGACATTTACATCGACTTGTACCCTAGGATGACACTGATATCTACACCAGCATATCATATGGCTCCCGCAGAGTTTCGAGAGATATGAATACAGGTGGAGGACATGCAGAGCAAGGGGTTCATTAGGAATAGTTTTTATCCTTGGGAAGACACAATTTTGTTTACCAAGACGGCATGTTGGAGTTTTATACAATTTTTGGACTATTGACACCTAAATTAGGTGACCGTGAAAAACATGTACCCACTCCCGAGGATTTCCGATCTCTCTGATCACCTATAAGGACTACCAGGATATTCAATGATAGACCTCATATTAGGCTATAACCAGCTTAGTGGATGAGATTGGGATGTACAAAAGATTACCTTTACATGTTTTTTGGCCACTATGAGTTCTTGGTTATGCCATTCGGCCTGACCAACACCACATTAGTGTTCACAGAACTCATGAATAGGATCGTCCAGCCATACCTTGATCAATTTTTTTATTCTTCATCGACGAAATCCTTGTTTACATAGCCATAGAAGGGGAGCATGGCTATCATCTTCAGATAGTTTTGGACACACATCAAGATGACCGACATTATGGTAAGCTCTCAAAGTTCCAGTTCTGGACCTAACATGTTCACTTCACAGGAAACATCATCTCGGAGGATGGAGTTGTGGTGGATCCAATGAAAATTGATATTGTGATTGCATGGGAGCCACCTATGAGTGTGATAGAGGTGTAGAGTTTCTTGGGATTGTCCAGTTACTAATAGAGTTTTATGCCTAAATTTTCCCAAGTTCTAGCACCCTTATCAACATTTATAAAGAAATGGAAACCCTTCCTGACATTGTAGTGATTCCAATAATGTTTCCAAGATCTGAGGTAGATACTGATGAGTTAACCCATCTTGAGTTTACTGGAAGAGGGAGTTTGGTACACAGTCTACTGCAACGCATCAGAGACCGGGCTTGGATTCTTCCTGATGATGGAGCGAGTAGTGACTATGTATGGTTCTCGAATCCTTAGATAGCATAAGCAGAACTATGAAACACATGACATAGAATTAGAAGCAGTGGTATTCACCTATGAAATTTTGAATCATTACTTGATGAATTAATGTTTTATAGTCAACTATGATCCGAAGAGTCTCAGGTATATCTTCTCTTATAAGGACCTCAACCTGATACAATGGTGTAGGCTCGGGTTCCTCTCGGATTGTGACTTTGAGAAATTCTACATTCCTATTTAGGGGAATATAGTAGCAGATGCACTCAGTATGATATGTATTATATATTTGTTGAGTGAGGTGAAAGATAAGCTAGATGAATTTTAAATATCCTACATGGGTCATGATTGGGTATCTTACCTTTAGACGCTGACAGTCACTCCCCCACTCCTTCAGCGCTTCAGGGAGGTACAGATTCAGGACAATGACTGTGTGGCTCGATGTGCATAGATATCCTCATCAGAGGGTATACTATGATACTTGTGGTGCATAAGGAGGAATTGTTGATGGAGTTCCATAAATCCCCTATAGAGGTACATCCAAGAGTGAAGAAGTTGTAGCAGGGCCTCCGGCGTCAGCACTAGTGACTGGGAAAGAAGAAAGAAGTAGCAGAGTTTGTCTCTCAACACCTCACATGTCTGAATGTGAAGGTAGAGAATCAGGTTCCAGCAGGCTTAGTACAGCCCCAAGAGGTGGTAGAGTGGAAGTCAGATGGAATTTCCATGGACATTTTGATAGAATATCCATGCATGTACAAGAGACATGACTCTATCTGGGTGATTGTTGACTGACTCACCAAGTCATCCCACTTCCTACCCCACAGGGAACAAGTTTCAGTAGATGGATTGTGATGACTCTATGTGTTGGAGACTGTATGACTTTATGGATATACTTCGACTATTGTCTCCAATCATGATACATGTTTTACTTCTGGACTATGGATGGGGATATAGAAGGAATTAGGGACTCAACTTCGATTGAGCATGTCCTTCCATCTTCAGAGGGATGGTCAGACATAGAATACCATTCAGATGCATGATGAAATGTTTCCTTCTTGAATCCCGGATTTTGGCCACATCTAAGAGGATCATTTTCCCTTGTTGGAGTTTACATGCAACAACAGTTATCACTCCACTATCGGTATGGCACCATTCGAGGCATTGTACGATCGACCATGAAGATAACCTCTTTGCATAACTGTCCAAGAGATGTCAGTACTTATTGGACTAGAGATTGTATGGGGTACCATGGAGAAGGTGATGATCATCCTGGATCAGATAAATACTTCATATAGAAGGTATAATTCTTATGCTAATAGTAGGAAGAGAACTATAGAGTTTTAGAATGGTGACTATGTCTTCCTACGAGACTCACCCTGATGAGGTTTGTAGAGATTTGGTAATGGTAGAAAATTATCTCTGAGTTTCATAGGAACCTTTCAGGTCCCCAACAGATTTGGTGATGTGGCATACCACCTATCTCTTCCCCCTAAGTTGCATAAGTTGCATAACGTTTCCATGTGTCCCAACTGAGGAGATATGTACATGATCTTTCACAAATCACTAACTCTGGAGAGATGGACATCGTGGAAGGGGAGACATTAATGGAGGTTCTAGTAGAGATTGACGATCGACTATATAGAGTGTTTCATGGGTGATAAATACCACTAGTTGGTGTTCAATTGAAACACGGGAACCTCCATGAGAGAACATGGGAGCATGAGGCTCAGATTCATGCTTGGTACTCCCATATGCTTCCCTAGTCTGTCTTGTGGATTTTGGGGATGAAAAGCCTTGAGGTGGAGAGAATATAAAGACCCATATATTTCTGTGTAATTTTTTTAATTATAATGATTTATTATGAGTCATTGAAAATTGAAAACGTGTGATTCTGAGTCCAATTGTGCTCGGAATAAATTTATGAATTTTTTTGGTATGTTTAGTAAACACATGAGAGGCATTTTGTAACTACTAAACCGGTGCTCAGTATTCTAATATGAGGAAATTGTTGAACTCGCAGCGCTGATATTCGTTTAAGGGAGCCTTCACCTCCAATGTAGTAGGTCAAGGGTGGAAGTTGGATTTTTGGGTTTTCATTGGCGAATTGAATAAAATTAGATAAATTGCTTTTATTTCATATCTTGAAACATCTCATTTGAATTTCAGTTGTGGGAACCACCATAGGAGGTTGGGAATTTACTTCCCTACATTAAATGACTTGTTAAAAGTGGAGTATCACTTGGAGGCTACCATTAATGACATCAATTAAATATTTTATTGATGAATTCATTAAACATCATTGGGGGTGTTCCTCAACTCTTGTTGTAGGGATTTGTGTAAAATTAGTTTGGTGGTAGAACATCCTCCAACAAGGAACCTCCTCCAACGAAGAATGATCCTTTAGATTAAGAAAGGGGAACCAACGATCAAGGCTGGATCAGAATAGTGTTGTGGGAGTGAAGAATGTCTGTGTCTTCTTCAACATCATCACCCTATACCTCACGCATTTCCCAAAAACTGACCAAGGTAGGGATATTTTTTATATCATTCATCATGAAAAATCGTTGTTTTCAATCAATGATACACCTGCTATCGATCTAAAATTTAGGGTACAGCCCAAACGAGCATAACCTGATCCCTCAAATATATCATTGTTTGATGTCTTCTTCACGTGAGTATTGTTGGGTTGAGCAGAACCAGACCACAATGATGGAGACCAATGTTGGAAAGTTGCAAGGTGGCAGCCATCACACCTTCTAACTATGATGGAGGCGGTAGTGCACCCGCGCTGTCGGAGGAGGCTGTGGCCCGTCGATCATAGTGGATGAGTATAGAAGTTGGCACGCCGACTGGCCATATGGAGGTTGGGCAGTGCACATCAACATCACCGATAGAGGAGGAGGTCATGGCTCTCGAGCCGTGTTGGCGCACCAGGGCGGCTGGAAACCAACTGGTCATGGGAGGATAGTGGCACTATTGCACCATTGGAAGGGGAGCCAGCCATATTCCTAGCCAGCTGCATCACGCTAAGTATGACCCACTACGTCCAGTCCACCGTGCCATCAGGCAGCGCCATATAACGTCGCTGTTTTGGCTGAAGCTGAACGGTGTAACTGAACCATTTGAGAATCTGGGGGACACCTCCCTCATGTGTTGGCTAGGGCGGGCCCCACCACGGCAGACCTCACTAGCTATGGGCCATGCCCAAAGGACCAACCCATTTGGGTTGGAAGCAAGCCACGTTGGGTCAACCAAAACCAGGTCGGGTCTGCCCAGGTCGGGTCGGGTAGGGTCGGAATGGACCCCGGCCCATCTGGATGCAGATACGCATATTGGCCATATCTTAGAACCATGCATCCATTTGATGAACTGTCTATAGTGCCAGAGTCCATGGATCGAAATGGTCTTTTTTTATGATATACTTGAGTTTTGGATAAATTTGGAGTATGGACGGGTTGGATCGAAATCAAATCCAACTAGGCCCTCGGAAAGGAAACAAATATAACTCCAGACTGGGTGTCCGATTAACGCACCGTCTATCGCATTGGGTCCCTTATGACATGAAGGATATTTGTGATAATTCTTCATGGGAATTTGTTCTAGGTGAAGTAATGATTGATTGCTTGAGGAGAGGATCCCCCAATAATCATGTATTCTTATTGCGGAAACCCTGTGGCTAACTATACTTAGAGAATTATTCGGATCCAATGTGGTTCAGCATATGCTGATCCTATGTGGGTCATATTCAGATCCTATGTGGGTCATATTCAGATACTGTGGGGGTCATCTTAAAATCCGATTTGGGTCATCTTCTGATCCTGTGAGGGTCATCTTCAAGTCATGTTTGGGTTATCTTCGATCTTGTGTGGGTCAACAACTGATATTCTTGATGACGTAAGATGATCTAGAAATACAAATAATCATATATACATCCATATATAAGTAATACCTTCTGTGATATGAGTCTATGCCGTTGTGGTGCACTTCTGTTTTGTGATAACATTGTGGTACATACCTTTGTGGTGTTACTTCATGATATTCGTTCCTTTGTGGAACAATTGTACTTTTGGATAAAGAGTGGGGAGTTGTGTTTCCTCAGGAATGTGATGAGTATACTTAGAAACTTATGTATATTTATGGGAATATAGAAAAGTATAGTTGATTGTTGCTTTGTGATTTTAATTGTAGTCTTTCTTTTTGGATTATCCTCTGTTGATTCTGAGAGAGCTTTGTAGGTCTTGTGGTCCCTATAGAGTATCGTTATACTCAACCTAGCTCGGGCTTCACTCACACCTTGCTTTGTCTTGTGTATATGATGGATAGTGAGAATCGGGGTTAAGGGTAATAGGAAAAGAGGTTTCAGGAGGGTGGACCTTAGATGAGGCATACTTTATAGATGATCGTTTGAGGGTTGTGCCTACCCATCAGGGAGGATCCTTAGCGGGTGTTCATTGGATCATTTTTCAGTTTTACTTGTACATTCTAGTTGGGATTGTATTCCGAACCTTTACTTACTATAATCACTCTATTTAATATATATTTTACTTTGTTATTGTGTCATATAGAGTGCTTGTATTGCCTGAGTTTGTAGGTTAAAAGGTAATGCCTTCCCGATTTTAGGAATATTCCTTTCAAGTGCTAGTCGCTAGCCCCTGGCCTATGGAAGGTGAGCATGGGGTAGTCACAACACAGGCCCCGAGGGACATGTCATGAAAATTAATAAATATGAAAATTCCATATTTATTATTGACATGAGATGTTACATCCTTCCTCCCTTTGGAAATTACATTCTCGTAGTTTTAAAATTGTGATTGGAAACTTCATTGCAATTCACTCAACATAAAAATAGTGAATAAAAATATCACAATAAATGAATGAAAGAGAAGTAAAAAGATCACATGAGATAACCCATACTATAAGTCCATGTAGTAAAACATGGATATAGAAGATAAACTATGTGTCAAGATTTGATGGAGAGTGATAGAAAACAAGATCATGAGAATGTTAAGATCAAGAAAACCAAAAACTTGTGTTTGGTTAAATAGTAATTTGTTTCAATTTAGGAAATGTAATGTGAAAATATTTTTGTTTTAAGTTACATTTTATAAAGTTGGAAAATAAAATTTCAAGACAAAATATTAAAATTTGGAAATATACTCAATTTTCAAGTATAGTATCATCCTTTAAAAAATTTATACCAAAAATCAACTTTTATCCAAACGATAAGTATTCAAGATGACATTGTCACAACTGAAGTGATAGAATCTACTTATAGAGAATCAAATAATCCAAAAAATATGAACTATATATTTTCACTGTCTTTAGACATTATCAAAAACAATAGTGGTTAGTACAGATCATATAATTTCCATAATGAATAATATTTTATAAAATGAAACACTTATCTTAATCTCTATAATTATACTAACAATACCCAAAGTTCAACAAATACCATTCAATAATCAATAGTCTTTAAAATAATTCAATATAATCCAAACTAAGATTAAAATCCAAACCTCAAAAGAATTTAATCATATAGTCTTCCATATTAAATCATAACATTTATCTCCAAATACATCGACTACTCTTAATGTCATATACTGTAGTGTAATTAACAAAGTCATATATTCTCTATGATAGGTTAATCATTTCAATAAATAACCCAAATCACCATATGTCCATAATAAAAACATAGATACTTCCAAAAAAATATTTCAACCAATACTCCACAAATTAAATCACAGAATAATTTATTTTCTTTAGGAAAAAAGTGTTTTCCCAAAAGAGACAACATCTTCCAAAATAACCTTTATCACTTAATCAACAAATAATTTTCTTATACAAAGGATATCCATTTGATAAAACACAAGTTCCAAAAATCAACATATTCTAGATCTATAAAATCATTTAACTAAAAGAATAATTCATAATAACCAGGGAATTCATGTAGGAAAGTGGTAAGGGATGCACCCTTGTCACCATTCGTTTGTAAGTTCAATTCATGCGCCCGTACGGGATATGACTTGTTGTCAAAAATCATACATCTTTCCCATTTTTATAAAACTAAAAAATATCCCAAACATGATTTATCCTCAATAGTAGTCTTATACATCTTATTATCAACCGAACGCATAAGAACCTCAATATCTCTATTCATGATGTCTTATATATATTAACATTTTTTAACCTCCATATGAATAAATAACACTATTCCCAAAATAATGAACCCCGTTCCTTGAGCATGGGGTCCACCAAGTTTAATAATCTTCTTATTCACATAGATAGATGGTCCTTACATTGCTACAATTATTTAGAGATCATTCAAAATCATCTTCTTCCTTTATCCAAATACACCTTGTACAACATGGGTCATATTGGTGTTCACAAAAAAATAGTTTCGGAAAATAATCATGTATGACATATAATTTCAAAACATCTGATAAAAAATTATTTTTATAAAATAGTCGAACCAAGTTTGTTTGAAACGTTCAATCAATAGTTTTTAAAAATACTGTAAATATGTGCTGGGTGGATATATTATAATAGAAAATATAAAAATATTTTGCAAGGGTCTCATTCTTCATCAACCATTTCAGAAAAATAATATATTTCAAAATATTTTGATAAGGTAAAATATTTGAATCATACTTGATAATATTTACCAATCCAAAAAATATGAGAAAATTGAAAAAATAGGATTCAATAAAGTACAACCCTTGATCCACAATGGTATTGAGTTATGGTGGAGGTGTTGGATATAACAAACAACTGCATACAAGTGAGTTGTATGCTAAATAAAGGTTCAGAATCATTCTAACATGACTTTTCAATAATTAATGCAAGCATTCCATCAGGAAAAGATAGGAATGTTGTTTGAGATCCTCCTACTTCAATTTTTAACTGACATTTATTGATATATAAATGTTATAAAATAATCATTTAACTTAAATAATAGACATAGGGACTAAAAATGTGTTTAATGAAAACTCATAATCACTAAAGTGGCCAAAAATGACCTTTGATACCAACTATAAGGCCTCTACCTTATACATTACATAACCTTGAATTATGTTAATAATTCAAATTGAGGATATTTTTAGGTTTAGAAATGTAGTGAATTAGGGCATAACTATTAAATTACATCTCAAATATTACAAAGTAAACACTTCTACTCAGTATCCATTTTTTTCTTAAAATAAAAACTCTTAAAAGAAAAATAGAATTATTTTCGTGATATAAATCTTTTTGAATTATTCCTTTCTTTTACCCTGACTTATATCCTAGAAAAATGATTTCAAAAACATTTGATGAGAATTAAAATATTAGTTATGTATATAAAAAAAGGAAAAACATTAGTCCATCAATATATACATGTAAACGAAATATTAAATTTCAATCATTTACACAACACAAAAGATCATAAAATTTAGTAATATAAAATTGAAATCATAAATCATAATGATATTTTATTGCATTCATAAAATACTTACGTTGTAGCTTTCACCGTTACATAGGGTGTTACATTTGGAATTCCCATTACTATATATTCCTTAAATATTATTAGAGAAACATTACTGTTTACCTTCATCATGTTAACCAATTCATTAGAGAGATATCTCGAGCACACCAACCCTAGGTTTATCATGGAACAACCCATATAAGTAAACAATTCCCTAGAACCATAACATATTAATAACACATAAAAAACATAAATGAAATATAACATTTCCACATTTCAATCATAATATATCATTTAAATATATTTACATATCCAATCCTTTATAAAAAAAATTTCAATACAAAAATATTTAAAAGAGTATATGGTATTTATTTTCATTTTAAAAACATTATGTCTTGTTAAGGAATAAAAATATCAAATAACACTCGATGGGGAAGAGAGGTCATTATCACCGCGTACATTAAAGAAAACTTTCACATTTTCATTTAGTAAAATGCTACATATAAAAAGAATCCATTTAAATGCCATGAAATTTATAAGGGGTTTATACAACGTATAAATAAAATTCATGTATAAATAAACATATGCCTCAATTATAAGATATTGAGATGAAGACCCTTACAAATTTATTTTAGTAAAAAAATTGATTGATTATGTGTATTCACTATAAAAACACACAATGAAAAAATAAATACATGATTAGATTTTGAAATTCATTTTGCACATAATAAAATAATCACATAATCATGATATTTAATATAAACCCAAAGAATTGAAATTGGTTTTAGAAGTTCTATTACCTCGTGTTCGACTTGACACTTTCGTTCATGAATCTCCATTAAATCCGGTAACTCTGTTTGGTTTGAACTAATAAGATTTATTGATTTTCATTCTGCCAAATGTAAGGCTTCTCCTTCGAATATAGGGATTTTAAGAGATTATTTGGGTAGATTTTGGATGATCCAAGGAAGCATGAGAGGTGGGAGTAAGATTTAGAGGTAATGGATTTTTATAAGGGGAGCATGGGATCTTTAATAAAGATAGAAAATATTATTTTATTATAAACAAAATTTCAATATTAAAAGGTCCCCAATTCATTTAATTTGAATATATGGTGAGTATTGTTCGAAATCCTATTATAAAATGGGTTTTAGATATGTTTAGGGAAAAAATTTGACTGTATCATTTAGCATTACCTTTACATAACTAATTTATCATTACCATATCATCTTGTGTATTCATTCTATATGGTTAATATATTTAGAATTAAATGCCATAGGACCCAAAAAATGTATAATTAATTACATTTTTAACATCATATATGTCTGTTGGCTGAATCATATATTTTTATCATTATTTTATCATTTAGTAAAATAGTATTCATTTTAAAAACACATTTATGTGAATTTATAAACTATTAATAGAAAAACTGTTATAAAATCTATAAAAATTTGAATCTTTCGAAATAAATACAGTAATTTTAATATAAAAAGAAATAATCAGCCATGAAATTTATGTAGGGCATAAAAATTTTCAAAATATATTTATTTTAATATTTATAATCTCATTTATTTAAAACATTCTTTAATGAGGTAATCATTACATCTTAATTGTGTCATATATATATTTATTTATATTCTATAAAAAAATTAAAAATAAAATATCATGATATAGGAATTATTTTTAGATTCATAATGACTATTTATTTTCTAAAATATCACTTATATAACCTATTATAAATTTTTTTTTACTAATAGATATATGTTTATGTTATATTTAACCGAAATTTAAATTAAATTTTTTAAAGTGTCATTTTCACTTATTAGTGGCACCATGGGTTCCCAAAATCAACCCAATGATGACCATGGATGGAAATATATAATATAATATGTTTGGGACACGATTCAGGGTAATTTAATATTATTATATTATTATTTTCTTACCCTTATTTACTAGATTTAACTTTTACCCATGGTAATGAAATTTTTTACAGAAGTTACTATTCATAATGTCTAAAAATAAACGTTATCTATTTAAAAAAATTTGACCTCATAATTCCAAATATGGAATCAATTTTTTCTAAATTCAAAACATAGATGTGGTCGAAATTAATTTAATATTAAATCTATTTGTCAAAACCAAAAAAACATGTTTTTAAGAAACCATAACTTTCAAAATATTGACATTTTTTATGTCCAATTTCAATGTGAAATTACTTATAATAAAAATAATTTGATTAAATGGTAAAAATATAATCTAATTAAGCTTCAAACACAATTGTAAAGGTAATATAACTATATTAATAGTGTAGATTAAAAAGAAGTTTTGAATTAAAATGCAGATTTTTTCACTATTCATTAAAAATAAACATTATCAGATAAATACCAAAATTTAATCCAAAGTAAATTTTGTTGTCCCAGTTCTAAAGACGAATTTAATTTTGTCATATATAACATATAAAAGTGAGAATCAATATATTTAAAAGGGGGTCTCCATTAAAAGGTGGTAAAACTACTATTTAAAAATATTTGAGTATTTATGCATAAATTGGAATTATTCACATTTTAAGCCTCTAAATTTTAATGGAAAAATGTATAACCTTTTAACAAACATGTATAGATAAATCATAGTTAGTTCTATTCATTCCCACCAATAAAACGGTAAGGCGTTAACTAGAATTTAAAATATTATTACATTATTATATTATTTTTCGGTATAACTCAAATTTGTGTACAACGTAAGATTGAAATGAAACATGTTGTTTTGTGTTGAGTACGCTATCAAAAAAAGAAACATTTGATAGTAAAATTACTATTTAGTTCACAATAATTAACATATATGAAAATTTCATATTCACTGTTTACATGGGATGTTACAAACTATGTCAAACTAGAGGTGTGTCTTCAAGGATTCTATGATGGCCTCATGCATCTCCTCTGATAGGTGAATGGTGTAACATCCCTAAACTGGTGGCCTCTTTCAGCTTCCATGAACTAATTTGTCACATGACCTCAGGCTCACCTCCCTGTATGACATAGGCTTTCGACTAATAGAATGGTTCCATGGAGGAATGTTGGGGAGACTATACGAACTATTCAGAGTAAAACACCAAAAAATAATATTAATAGATATAATAACAAAAATAAACATATAAATATTTAATACGTGACATTGAAAACATGTAACCAATTAGCACATGATATAACACAAATAATAATACACTACATTCTAATCCGTCATAAAAAACCAAAACAAAAAATATAAAAAAACATGAAAATATGACCCCATTCCCAACCCAGTCTCCACCCAATCATGACATCCCATGACCCAACCAATCATCCCATGCATGAACCACAATTTTGGTCCAAAAATTGATCCTATACATGAAAACATGTAGCATATGATCAACTTCCAAAGTGTCATGGTAGCCAGAGAAGGGTGTTAGTATAACACTATAAAACACCACCAAATGTTTCTTAGAAATCGACATTGTTTGTAGACAATCAAGTTAAATAATAAAATAAGTTAACTAGGATATCATTATATTAATTTATAATAAATTTTTAATTCATTATGTTCTATAGAGTCAACTAATATACTAAACTAACTACAATCACACTGGTTCCTAAGACATAGTATAAGGGTACACAAACATTAAATCATTAATGGAATTCATCGATAATAAATCACGACATAATCATTAGCTAACAATATTATCTCTAACTAATACTATAATTTTTTCTAATTTTTCAAAAATACCATCAGCATAACTATTTTCATTTTCATCAAATGCTCATGTGAGTGGAATTTAAATCATTTTAAAAATTTCCTATGATAGTAAATTTCCATGAAAATGGGAATAAATCATATTTCACATCTCACAAAGAAATCACATTTCAATAAAAAATACATCCCATTTACCTTTGAGCCTCAGTCCCAGTAGTCTCATTAGATTCAACTTTTATGGGAATTGAGCCTTGGTCCCCTTCCCCAACCCATGCATTATAGGGTGGGGTTTAGTGCCTCAGTATAACTTGACCCATGTGGGTGGATCCTTAAGACTAATAACCCACAACATCTACACCATTTGAACATGATTATTTATCTATTTACCAAATATAGCATAAAAACCCATATATAATCAATACAAATAATAAATATATTTTACATTTTATTTAATACATAAATCCCCATTATACCTTAACCCATTCAAACATTTAATACATATATATCATATCCCATATGAGCCATTTTCATTTCCTACTCATTAACCTATTAAGAATATGGGACCATTTTCATACATCGGACCATATAGTATATAAAATAATTCATAAATCACATAGAATAATCAATTTTTTCAATTTAAATATTTTTAAATCATGCTAAACACCACATTATGATATATATTAAACTAAAAAAAATCATTAATATGTTCATCTTATAATTGTGTTAACATGCCGACCTACTCGTTATAGGTTCTATTTCACTAACCCTTACATTATTTTGATCACTATGGAACCATCAGACTATTAAATATACAACATAAAACAAAAACAATATACATAATTTAAATTGTTTTTATTTATTCCCTTAAAACATGTGTCTTTATTATTACAAATTTAATGCATTACCCAAGGATTTCAACTCCATTTTTAACCATTAAAAACAATCATTAAGTATTTTCACAAGGAAAGGTGGCCACGCTCCCCATTTAAAACAATCATTTGAAATTAATTAATAAACCACCAGTTTTTCTATCACATGAGGCCAATACCTCGTTTTAAAAAATTACTCAATTTGATCATAATTTTCCTCAAATAATTCTATAATATTGTCAAAGCTCCCAAACAAACCTCGAATCCCATTTCAATAAATCATTTTCATTTACAGGAGCAACCTTATTGTCATTCAAACTAATTCACTAACTATACCCACATATACAAATTCAAATTACTAGAAATCCCCTCCATTAAATACCCTTTATCAATGTTATACAATTTTATTTACCATTTACAAGGGTTTGATTCAACGCATGGGTAACCATAGGTTTGGTCTCACTCAACAAGAAACCCAAAGGGGTCAATGATGGATTTCACACGTCAAAATAATCCAAAAATAATAATCCAAAGTCAAAAAAAGGAATGCAACAAGGAAACACATTGAAACAACCACATACACGTATTAAACATCAAGAATATGATAAAAATTTAAAATACTACATACCTCATTCATGGAGATGTTTTCCAGACCAAAAATATACCTTGATTTGAAGTCAAACACCCTTCAATGTCTCAGAATAGTATCTTCTAGAAAATTTTGTGTTTTAGTGGTTAAGAAGGAAGGAGAGTTTCTACAAGTCTTGAGGTAGAAAATAATGAAAATATGAGTGTTATACTCTCTTTTGCCTTTTATTATTACCCCAAAGCACTAAAAAACCGTAGAATCAAATGAGAAACAACACTTTGGATACTTGTTGGATTTGGTTTTTCAAAATATAATTAGGGTGTCTAATAGGGGGAATTGGATAATAAATACACATATTATGGAGGAAAAAATGGAAGAAACAGTCTATTTATTCGTCACAGGGTGTAGTACCCCTCATTTCTGGTGGGAGAACACTTACCAGGCATTTTAGAAGTGATCTAGAGAATTGCCTTGGTGTTTAGAGGTCGGTTGATTGAGGAAAGTCTTGTTTCCTTTTGTTTTTGTAGATCTCATTATTCCCTCTTGATGTATCCTTAGGTATACCCCCAAGGTGGGTTGATCTAGGGTAGTGGATGGATTTCATGTCGGGTTTTTATTTTTTGGTGCTAGGGGAAGGAATCTAAGGAGGTTTTTGGGGACTAGTAGACTCTGTTTTGTTGGAGTTCTTCATCCACTATTGGTTTCACCTTATTTGTTGTAGTAGGTGGCTTCAGTCTCGATTCCTCTTTCTTAGAACATGAAGGCTTATTTTCAAATTGTTTTCCATGATTTAAATATTCTGTTTATCTGTTGTGAAAGAATGGTTGAAACCCCTTTTTAGCAATGGGTGATCGAAATTATGTGTTTTTTAAAGAGGTTGTTGATGTAAATTTAAAATGGTGATTTTAAATTGGCTATGGTTTTTCTGCAGGAATTAAATGGTATTCAATAAAATTGTGATGCTTTATTGAAATGTTTTTAATGCACTTGGTTTGGTCATAGACTTTCATGGGTTGTGATGTGTGTTTATATGCATTGGGATGGATAAGGGTGAGAAGTACCCCGTCAAAAAGGTTGGGATGGATAAGGGAGAGAAGTACCCCCGTCAAATGGGATGGATAAGGTCATGAAGTACCCCCGTCATGGTAGTCTACTAAGTGACGTCTTAGTGGAAGGATAACACACCACTCATGAGTATAGGGAGGTCCAGGTTGAATGCATGGTTGGTTGTGTGGATTTTTGAAATGGAATGAATATGCGAAAATGGAAATGTGAATTTGATTAGAAGCTTTTCTTGGATTCTTTTCATGAGAATGATGTTTTTTGTTGGAAAATGGTTTTGACATGGAACTTTTTATACTGTGAACTATTTTGGAATTGGATTATATAAATGGTTTTATATAATTCTGCTAACATGTTTTATCCTAGAGGCATGGGTTGTGAATTCATCAGGGAAATCCTACTGAGTTTCATTACACACCCCCTTCTTTGGCACGTTGGTGCTTTTGTCGATGTCTTATACGGGGATGTTGGAAAGGGTAATGTGTGGCATAATTCTTTGTGATGCTTGAACTGGTTCATCATGTTGGAGCTAGGATCATGTGAAGCAAGGATTTGGGTTCTTGTCTTGTAGTCTTTGAGTATTTCATTTCACTGTTTAATTTGATTTAGTGTGGGTGTCCATTGTTGTACTCTTGGTTGGATGTGATAATATAAATGGTTGAGTTTCCTTATCTTTTATCGTACATCATTCAGTTTATTAGTTTGTTTATGGTTGTTGGTTCTGTTGTATGTTCAAAAAGGTTAAATCGTCCCCACTTGTTTTGAAACCTTTCGGCATTTATTTCCAGCCATTAGCGTCTCGAGGATGTGTCAAAAGGCCTACTAATGACTCGTTGAGCTCTCAAGAAAATGAGAATTGGAGGGTCATTGTTGTAATGCCCCGACCCCAGTTACCCAGAGACGGTTCATTATTGCATAACATTGGCATGATCACAAAAGATCAAGTACTGAATGACCGATTAGTTTATTAGCCTCGGAAACAATAGATACATTCATAAGTCCTACATTACATCATAAAGTAAGAAAAAACTACAACAAAATCTTGTCTTCATATCCCCTCATACAGTCCCTGCAGGTCATTCATAATATACATGTTCACATCCTACAAAAATTAAAAGATTGGAGGGGGTGATCCTAGATGCTCAGTAAGGATAACAATATAGCAGAAGCTTTTATTAATAAACATAAACATTTAAGGAAATGTATAACTAAAAAAATCCTTTTAAACTTGAAATTCAACATAATATGGCAAAATTAAAATGAAATATTTTCATTTACTTATTCACATGGAAATTCTATTGGTCGAATAATCACAAGAAATATCAATAACCACATTAATAATGATGGAATGCACAATGCCAGACTATCATAACCACGTAGCCATGGCCTCGTGCCAAGAATACAGAGAATATTTTGTCAAGGCCTCATGCCAAGACACTAGTTTGTCTCATGAGACCTATCGATGCATTGAGGATCTATAGCGGGCACCACCCGTCACTTATTATGTCCAATGCATTCCTCATATGAACATGTTTAAACATATCATAAACCATAAAATAATCGTATCACATAAAACATGCATAAAGGAAACTTAAAATTTACATATTTCAATCACAAGATATCGATACAATGGATTTATATGATAAAAAACACATTCAAAACCATTTTAAATACCAAAATAAAAGAAAATTAAATGTTTGTATATAATTTTTATTTTAAAAAAATTTATGGCTTGTAGAGGAATCCGAAACTCAAATAATGGTCACGGCGGCGGAGAAGTCGTTGTCTCCGCATACATACGACAAAAAAAACATTCCATTTTTTCATTTAGTAAAATGCTTCTTATAAAAATATCCCTTTTGAATGAATGTAAATGTCAAATGGGTTTATAAACCGTATAAAAGAAAGTCTTGTATTTAAACAGAATATGCCTCAATGAAAGAAGATCAAGACGAAGTCCCTTACAAAGATCATTTTTTTTAAATAAAATATATCTATTATGTGTATTCATTATATGTACACAGAAATAAAGTACAAATACAATATAGGACATAATAATATCATGACATAATTTGAAAGTAGGGGATTAACCCAAAGAAAGAAAATTGGGTTATGAAGTTCCCTTACCTCGTGTCCGACTTGACTCGATCGTTCATTTATCTCTTGAATAATAGAATAGAGTTAATTTATACATTCATAATAACCTTTTTCATGTTAATCATCCCTTTATATCACTTATTACCATTTTATTAACATTATGTAATTGTTTAAGTTAATAACGATCGTTTTGTCGATCGTTGGTACTTGTGTCAAAAATAAACTTCTTATAATTACAAGTTGTTCTTGTGGTAAATATCCATTACATCCATAATTATATTCATGATTTAGATATCATATATATCATATATATCTAGTATATACATGGCTTTATAATATTGCATAACATTTAGAGGTAAGAAATGAAATGCTCCGTTCATTGTGATGGTAAGCCGTACGTACACATGAACGCTACTTTCATTTATATTTCATAATTAATAAAATTAAAAAAAATGGGATATATATATATTATATATGTTATATAGGTCACATAAGTTAATTAATTTCATTCTTTATACATTCCGTGTATTGCATGAACGAGTCACATCAGTTGAGGGGGCGGTAGTCCACACTTCCCCAAATGAAATTATCGCATTTTCACAACATGAAATACATAAAGGTATGATTTAAATGTATAATAAATAAGCATAGAGAGAAAATAAATAAATATATATCTTAAATAAATATAGTTCCATAATAATTGCCACCATTATAGGTGGTATGAGAAGATACAACAATAATTGTTTCGTTAGGCAGTTATTGGCCATCCACGGAAACATTATGTTCTTTAACCAATAGTCAGAGGTGTGTGTATGTGTAGCTCAAATCCATATCATAAAAACATCCTAGTATATATAAGATACTGGTTTTGTTACAAAAGAAAAGAATAAAATTATTTTAAGTGGTTGGAGAAGCAAAATAAATCAAAAGAACATAAGAGAAGATATTACCTTCAAATCGGGTAACTCTTTTTGATTTGAGCCAAAGGCTTCTTTGGGAAGATTTCAGCCCAAAGTGATGCTTCTAGAAGTAAGATAGGGAAGATGAGAGAGTATTTGGTCAGGGGTTTTCTGACCCAAATGGCTTTGATGGTGTGAATATAGTGGTAGAGATGGGGTCCTTTTATAAGAGGAGAGGAGGGGCACTCTTGGAAAGTTATGAAATGTTACATTATTATAAGTGATTTTGGGATTTCAATTGTCCCAAAATTATATATTTCAAGGATAAGGTGATAAGGTTTTGAAATATACTCATAAAATAGGTTTTTGAAAATTTTATTTTTTAGATTTTACATTATCTTTTCATTTTATTTAAATCGTTAATTAATGAGGTAATCGTTGCATCATCAAGGTGTCATAAAAAATTTAATTTATTTAATGTCTAAAAATTATAAAAAAATATAATGATGTAGGAAATATTTTTATATTTTCAATTAATATTTATAATATAAATGTTAACTTTATTAACCACATGTAATAATTGTTTTTGTAAAACAACACATGTTTGTGACAATTTTATTTTTACATTAAATATAAAGTTATTAATGTCATTTTCTCACCCTAGTGGATCCATGGGGTCCCCAAGTTGACACATGGATTTTCATGGTCAGCCATTACTCATCCAATATTGGTAGGACAAGTGTCAAGATATTTTTATATTTTGATAATATCATTTTTCCTTAAATTTCACTAATTATCATTAATCGCGATTAATTAAACATAAAAGATACTATTTACCAAAAAATTATTTAAATCCCATTGAGCCACATTTTTACTTCCTAATGAAAACCATGTATGTAGGATTTTTGAAAATAAAATCATTGAAGTGGTAATGTTTCATTTAAATGAAAAATTAGTTTTTAACTATCACTTAGTGGTTTCACTATTCATCAAAAATTGAGTTTTTTCTTAACAATGCAAAAAATTCACCCTAAGCTATAATTGATATTCTGCATTCAAAAATTATTTATATTTTACAAAATTCCAATCCTATAAGTTGCATTAATTATTTTAATAATTAATTCCCACTGTCACAACAAATAGCATTTTTTAAGAAACAATATATATCAAAAGATTGACAATTGTTTATGTCCAATTTCAAAGTGAAATTAATTTAATGACCACCATTGGATAAAATAGTAAAATTATATTCTAATTATACATTAAAACCACTCAATACTATATTTACCACTACAAATTATTTTTATTAAAAAAGTTGTTTTTAAGTATTTTTCACTATTCATAAAAAATTAGAAGTTCTCAGAAAAACCCAAGAATTTAACATAGGCTAATTTCAATATTCCGAATCGAAAAATGAATTCCATTTTGAAATAGAAAATATATTTAATTTCAA
This sequence comes from Viscum album, assembly GCA_963277665.1. Lineage (NCBI taxonomy): Eukaryota > Viridiplantae > Streptophyta > Magnoliopsida > Santalales > Viscaceae > Viscum > Viscum album. Next base: position 1,139,618,719 of record OY728164.1, on the reverse strand, counting down.
AAAGTCGGTATTACTATTCATAATGGCTATTTTGATTAGTCGTGGTGTGTTAGAATCTCGAACATGCATACAATGAATGCTATTGCATTATTGAAATTGAAGCCTATCGTGGAAGCTCGGGGTGTTACAATTACAAATGGTATCAACATGTCCAGTCCTTTCCTAACAAGTGGTCATCGATGTTCTCAGTCATGGAGTTGAAATTACCTTGGGTCTATTCCTTGGGTTGGAATCTAAGATAGGAGTAGGCTTGTCAGAACATGAAATGTATTGAAAAAAAGGACGTAGCTATCCCATTTATGCTGAACTTCAAGTTACCAGGGTGTTGGGTACATAAGTGTTATTGATACAATTCTAGAATCCTGGATATCTTATTCTCATGGGTTTAGCCAATGAGATGAGCATGACATGCATTGTAGAGGAATGAATTCCCACTAGCACTGCATATCTCATTGTGAGAAATGAGTATGGATTTCGAGAAAGGTGTGAAATTTTGAAAAATACAGAAATTGTTTTCAACACAAAAGATTTTAAAAACATGATATTTTGGTGTATTTTGAAAATGGTCTGAATTTCCAAAAGCATGAGGGATGTTTTCAAAAATAGATAAAACATGGGAAAAGGTTTTTTTTTTGAAAAACCATGTGGTGATAGTTGATGTGATATAATTTTAAATGCTAAGACTTAAGTTGCTAGGATGTGACACTAACGACGTGCGTCATTTATATAGAAAATGGAACTCGTTTGGCATCCTAGAAACCAAACCGACAAAGCTATGTATAATGTGGTTTCACCTGAACCACGTGTGAACCAAGAGCTGGTTCATAGTATCGTTCAAGTGTTCTAGGATGTGGACATGAGGAATCGGAGGGATGAGTCAAGCAGTGTAGATCATTCCGTCCAGTTCCAAAAGCCGTATCCACCCATCTTTTGGGGTGATTATGATCCAGAGAGGGCAGAGGTATTGATGAGTAGGATGAATCGTATATTCGATTTCATCGACACCCCAACAGAACTGAATGTAAAGTTTGTGACATAAATGCTAGAGGATCTTGAATGATTATTGTGGGAGCTAGTGGTGCAGGCAAAGGGTATGTATTGGTTGAAAAGGTTTACCGCTCACATCCACTGTTATAGGAGAACGGTTTGTTTCACGATTGGGGAAGGCATCAACCATCTCTTTAGAATAGAATAAATACTAAAGAAAGGTGCAAAGAGCATGTTGGCAACAATGGTGGGAACTATCTCTCACAAATTGGCAGCGTTAACATTGGAATCAATAGAAGAGATTGAGCAAAATATTTTTCCAGCTGTGGTGGATCAATTTCCATATTTCATTCCAAAGAACTTCTCTGGGGTACCACCTCTAAGGGAAGTGGATTTTACAATTGATCTTCTTCTGGGGACCAATCCTTTTTCCCTTCTGTCTTCTAGGATGACACCAACAGAGTTACATGAATTGAAAATGTAGTTAGAGGAGCTGTAAATAAAGGGTTTCATTTAACCATGTGCCTCTCCATGGGCTACACCATTGTTGTTTGCGAAGAAGGTAGATGGAACACTTAGGCTATGTGTGGATTTTCGTAAACATAACCAAGTGACGATAAAGAATAGATATCCACTTCCACGCATTGATGAAATGTTTGATCAATTGAAGGGAGCTCAGTGGTTCTCTATGATTGACATGCAGTCAGGATATCACCATTTGCATGTTCGGAAGGATGATATTCCGAAGATAGCCTTCAGAATAAGATATGGCCACTACGGATATGTAGTCATGCTTTTTTGTCTTATGAATGCACAAGTAGTGTTTATGGAATTGATGAATCAGGTATTTTAGTGATATCTTGATTGTTTTTTGTGGTGTTTGTGGATGATATATTGGTGTATTCAAGAACAATGGATAAACGTGATAAATAATTAGCGATAGTGTTGGAAATCTTGAGATACCATCAGTTGTTTTCCAAATTATCAAAGTGCGATTTTTTTATACAAGAGGTACGCTTTCTTGGCCATGTTTTTTCTTAGAAAGGTTCTTTAGTGGATCCAGAAATGATAGAAGCTGTTCTTTCATGGAAACCACTGAAGAATGTATTTGAAATAAGAAGTTTTAATGGTCTGGCTCATTATTACCGACGCTTTGTCCGTGACTTTACATGACTAGTTTCGCCTATGACAGCATTGAAAAAGAAAAACATTGAATTTCAATAGACTGAAGAATGTCAGAGATCTTTTCATGGAGACCATGTGGTTTTTTTATGGCTCAAGGAAGTTAAGGGTGCATGAGAAAAATTACCCAACACATGATTTGGAGTTTGCTGTAGTTGTCTAGGCTTTGAAAACTTTGATACATTATCTATTTGGTGAGAAATTTACTATTTTTATAGATAAAAAAAGCTTGAAACACATTTTCTAACAACGAGATTTGAATATGAGGCAGAGGAGATGGATGGAGTATCTTCAAAAGTTCTACTTTGACTTGATGTATACACCAGGTAAGGGAAATTCAGTGGCCGATGGATTAAGAAAAAGTCGTATACTCATTTGGAGAGAGAAGCTTCAGATGAGTGGAAGATGATGTCGGTCCTAGCTGAAATTCATATGGAATGTGAAGATCGAGTTGATTTTGAGGTTTTCATTCCAGTGGCGCTTGTTCTGGATTTGGTGGAGATAGTAAATGAGGCATAAGAATCCAATGTAGATTGTGTTGCAATGAGTTCAAAACTCAATAGTGGGGAGAACATTGATGGATGGAAGCTGGATGTGAGTTCAGTTTGGAATTATCATCGTCAGATAGTTTTACCATTAACTGCTCAGGAACAACTCCTTCATGCTTACCACCATTCATGATGGGCTATATATCTGGGTACACAGAAGATGTATAAGGCATTGTAGGCGTAGTTTTTTTGGAGTGCCATAAAATAGAAGGTAGCTGAATTTATGTCAAGGTGTTTAACATGTCAGCAAGTTAAAGTAGAACATTAATGACCAGCTGGTATGTTACAATATTTACACATCCCAGTGTGGAAATGGGATCAGAAAACCATGGATTTTGTTACAGGTCTTCCAAGAATGGTGCAGAAACACGATGCCATCTGGGTGATAGTGGATCTTCAAACCATGTCAGCCCATTTCATCCCAATTTGTGAATCTCATACTGTGGATGATCATTCAAAAATCTATATCTGAGAAATGGTAAAGAGACATGGAATACCCGTTTCAATCATATTAGATAGAGATCTGAGGTTCCCATCTCGTTTATGGAAATCCATACAGAAAGCCCTAGGAACTCAGTTGATTTGAGTATGGAGAATCATCCTAAAATGGATGGACAATCTGAAAGGACAATTTAGACATTGTAAGACTTATTACAGGCTTGTGTAATGGATTTTGGGGGCTCATGGGAGGAGGATATACCCTTAGTGGGGTTCTTGCACAATAACAGTTATCAATCCTTGATACGCATGGCTCCGTTTGAATCATTGTATGGGAATACTTGTCATTATCCACTTTGTTGGGTGGAAATAGGTGAGACATCACTAGTAGGGATGAGCCTTTTCCAAGAAACAATTGAGAAGATCTAGTTGATTATAAAGAGGATGGAGATGGCTCAGAGTTGTTAGAAATTTTATGCGGATAATCCCTGAAAACGGTTGTCGTTTGCGGTGAGTGATCATGTCTTTGTGATAATCTATCCCATGATTGGAAAACATCATTTTGGGAAACAAGGAAAATTATATATTCGATATATAGGCCCTTTTGATATACTAAAATGGGTTGGAGACGTGGCTTATCAGTTGGTATTACCACCATGGTTCAGTGCAGTGCATAATGTGTTACATGTATCCAATTTGAAGAAGTATCAGCCCTATCCCGACCATGTGATCGGATGGGATCCCATTGACCTTGAGCCAGATGATTAATTGGAGCATATTCCAGTATGGATTGTGGATAAGATGGATAAAGTCTTTTAGGGAAAAATAATCAGTCAAGTGCGGGTTTTGTTGCAACATGGAATGATTTAGGAAGAGACTTGGGAATGAGAGAAATAAATGAAAGAGCAATGACCAGAACTCTTTCAGGAAAGCAATGGTTTTCTATATTCCAAGGATAGAAATTCCAATGGTGGTGAGAATGTAGCACCCTTATTTTTTGGTGGTAGAACACATTCTAGGCGTTTTGGACGTGATCTGGAGGGTTGTCATTGCATTTAGAGGCCGATTGATCGAGGTAAGTCTCGTTTTTTAGTTTTTCTTAGATATCCTTCTTCCCTTTTGATGGATCCTTAGATATACGCCCATGGTGGGTATATCTAAGGTAGTGGATGACTTTGAAGATAGGTTTTAGTTTATTTTATGCAAGCGGAAGTAATCTATAGAGGTTTCTGAGACTAGTTGACTCAGTTTTGTTGGCGTTCTTCGACTGTTGTTGGTTTCACCTAATTGGTTGAAATATGTGGCATCACTCTTGATTCCTCTTTCTTATAACTTTAAGGCTTAGTTTCAAATTATTTTCCATGAATGAAATAGTCTGTTTATCATTTGTAGAAGAATGGTTGAAACAACTTTTTAGTAACGTGTGATGGAAATTGTGTATTTTTGAAAGTGGTTGTTGAAGTAAGTTTAAAATGGTGATTTTAAATTGGATATGGTTTTTCTGGTTGAAATAAATTGTTTTGAATAAAAGGGTGATGCTTTATTGAAAGTTTTTGAACACACGTGGTTTGGGAATGGACTAGCATGAGTTGGGTTGTGTATTCAAATGCATTGGGATGGATATGGGTGAGAAGCACCCCCATCAAAATGGATGGGATGGATAAGGGCAAGAAACACCCCAATAAAAAGGGATAGATAAGGCCGTGAAGTACCCATGTCAAGGTATTCAACTAAGTGATGACTTAGTGGAAGGATAACTCACCACTCTCGAGTATAGGGAGGTCTGGGTAGCATGCTTGGTTGGTTGTGTGGATTTGTGAAATTGAATGAATGTGCCACAATGGAAATTGGAATTTGATTGGATACTTTTCTTGGCTTCTTTTCTTGAAAAAGATGGTTTTTGTTGGAACATGGTTTTGGAATGGAACTGTTATATTGTGAACTATTTTTTAATTGGTTTATATAAATTGTTTTATATAACTGTGATATCATGTTTTATCCTAGAGTCATGGGTTGGGATGTCATCGGGGAAAACCTACTGAGTTTCATTACTCACCCCCTTCTTTTGCACATTGGTGCTTTTGCAGATGTCTTGTACCTGGATGTTGGCAAAGGTAATGTGTTTCATACTACTTCGTGATGCTTTGGCTTTTTCGTGATGTCGGAGCTTATGGAGCATGGAGTTGGTTTGTTTGCTTGTAGTCTTTGAATTTTTATTTTCGTTATGTACTCTAATTTAGTGTACGGTTTCCATTTTGATACTCTTGGTTGGTTATGATAATATAAATGGTTGAGTTGCCTTAGCTGTTATCCTGCATCATTTTTTTGATTAGTTTTGTTATGGTTGTTGGTTCTGTGCTATGTTTAAAAATGGGAAATCATCCCCCACTTTTTTTGAAACCCTTCTGCATTTATTTCCAGACTTTGGAGACTTAGGGATGTTGCTTATGGCCTAGTAATGACTAGTTGAGCTCCCAAGCCAATGAGAATTTGTAGGTCATTACATGTGGTTTGGATGCATGGTTTTCCAAATGTTTCACCAACCATGAATCTACCACTATCCAAGTGGGGCAACGACACATATTTTATTTAGATAACCCACATGGTTTGGTATACTATATTGTATCCATACCCTGACATTTTTAAAAAATGGTCACTAAGCTACAGGGTTTCTTGGGTACAATGTATGGTTTTCTCTAACCATGCACCAACCACACTCTTCACACTACTAGACCTCTTTTCCCATGTTTTCATTTCCAAAACCTCCATTACACCCCAAGAAATCTCATACATCCAAGAGTAATATCATTATACAAAAAAGATGTTTATATAACATTTAAAAAGGGATGTACCATCATTAAAGGCCAGGATCATAAAACCCTATAACCTCTTTATATCTCACCATTGAGACATACTTACAAACCTTCATTACCATCCTAGCCCAATGGTTAAGAGACATGAACCACCATTCAACATTTTTTCCCGAACATTATTCAAGGCACAACCACAATGTCACAACACTCCAACCAAGGAAACAATATTACCCTGAAGAAACATCCCTTCCCATACTCTACAACATTGAGCTGATGATCCTCAAAGATGAAACTACCTAAAATCATTATTAACAAATTCAATGTAGGTAAAAGGTTAGTGTAATATCATTGAACCGCTACACAATGGGATACTAACAAGGAAATACATTTAAAAGTTAGATACATACAAAACACCCTCGATCTGATCATATCCACTTTTCATTGACCATAACAATTGACACCATCAAACCTGGTATCAATCATCTATTGGTGATAGAAGATTGGAATCACTACTGGAATATGATAATTATAACCACTCTTCTTGACTACCCTGGTCTTTCACTCAAGGCCAAATAGTCTCACTCTAATTTAAAACATCCAATTTTCACCCATGAATAACATTCATCTCATGGAACTCAACCATTTAAATTCTGACCCAATTACCCTCACCAACCCCAATTCACCGAGAAGGTTCCATCACCTTGTTTCATGTACCTCTATCATCACTAAGGGGACAACTAGAGACTCAACAAGACATTTGCAACATACCTAACTTATTCTCCCACTCAACGTGACCAATAATATATTAAAACACCCCAAACACTAGATCCTAGCATTGACATTAAGAAACCCTAGATTAATCACTCCTACATCCTCTATATCTCAACCGATGATATATTTGTTCATCCTAAAAACCTATTATAATATATGAGTGTACTATATGTCTTAAAATTAATTAGAGGTGGCTTCCATGCCACAATATCCATTAATTTTTAATCAATATAGTGAGGCCATCCTAATCGTCTAGATCTGCTGGCACCAAACATCCTCTATTGGTATGTAATCCTTTGCATTGACATGATGCCTCATCACTAAAGGCATTTATCATCATTTGTGCACTCATAAAAGAGTACATTCCAATATCCATTGGAACTTCCCACTATTTAATCCACTGATTAATGTACTATTGTCAATTCTATGGAAGTCACCAACATGACTCCAATTCAACATTTGGATAACAATTGAAACCTTACAGAGTATGAATCTGTCAATAGACATGACATACCAGTACACCTAGGCCCCACCTTTCCTTCCCTGAGAAATCAGAATTTTCCCTTATATAATTTCCATTATCACCATTATAACGACCCATACATTACATTCATTGTTAGTACTTCAAAATTGAAGTACACTTATTACAACATATAACAAAACCATTAAAGGAACATATAGGTATAATGTCATTAGAAATTGGGAAACATAAACAACTGGTTCATAAAGCGTCTACAACGTCTCCCATTTATTTCATCATATCTATAATCCCTTTTGGCATATCTTACTTAATAAATTATTCCTGACCTGGGGAAAGAAAACATACAAAAGGGTGATATCAAATTCTCATTAAGGGTAAACAAAAGAAATATCAATCACATCATATTCATAAGAACATAACATTTTTGGAAATCTTACCCTTAAAAAGAGATAAAAATTTCATAACATGGGATAAATAATGGTAGTGAAATGTAATCACAATAATCATAACAATAAACATGATGCTTTTTGGAATTCACACATAATTATATAGAATCACTTCTTATTAGTCAAGACTCATTTCCAAGACTATCTTAGTGGACAAAGTCCATTTCTGAACCGAGTTCATTCCTCGTTTCAGTCCTGTTTCACTGAACCGGTTTAACCTGCTGTTCTAGCCATGTCTATCTCATGGGATATAAAATCTTTACCAAATTCATTAGAGGGAGATATAGGTCCCACCCATATCATAATGATACCATTATTTTGTGTTCCACAAAATCATAAACCATACATCATAGCATAACTAATGTAATAAAAATGGGATTCTTAAACATCGCGACATCATAAAACAATTCATATAAGATAAAGGAATAAATAAAAATAATTCCTTCACAATATAATCAAATCAATGTAATAATAGGTATTAAAATATAACCCTTTATTATATTAGATGGAAAATAATTTTGATAAAACACTTGAACTTCAATCTTGAGGAAAATATCCTTTCTACTTCAAAAACTCTTTTCCTTTCTTAACATGTCATACAATTCTATTCTAAAAGATGTTGATTAAAAATAAACTTGAAAACATGTAAAGTAATATTCTTGGAAATAATGTTTTAAAAATCCATTCATGTTGTATAAGTTAAAAAACATTCTTCTCGTACTTTTGTCAGAAAAGTCAAAAAGTACCTCGTATGAAAAACGAAAAAAGATTCCTTTCATAACTTTTTCTAAAAACTCACCTAAGGGTAAAATTGGATTTAAAAAATTTTAGGTGGATTGAAATAATATTACATATTGAGGAAACATGGATGTGGATGATAAAATACACCCCTATAAATTTCAATTTAAAAACATTCTCGGATAAAAATGAGATTGTGATATTTCCCTTACCTTAGGTCCGATTTGATTTGTAAGTGTCTGAACCTCCTGTATAATGATTTAAATAATTTCATTGACTTTTTCCAGAATCATACTAATTGTTATGATATCATATATGGTCATATTGTTAGCTTATTATTAGTAATATTTCATTGCTACTTGTTATTTGGGTGTTTATTACTTTTTGTTCTTATGTGTGTTTTGTCGAATAAATTATTATTCTTCATTTTAGGTTATAGATAACTCATTTTAAGAATGGTATTAGTGTAATATATATCATATTAATTCACTCAATTAATTTATGTAATCATTATGCATTGAAAATCATGTAGAATGAGTCGCATCACGTTGTGGAGACGGTATTCCATACGTACGCACGCACGGTGAATTCATTTTCCGTAGGATGGATAGATGGTGAAATAGGGTTGTTTCATAATTATAATAACATATCAGTATATGATTTATACTGATGTTATTAATTAAAAATCAAACAACTAAAGAAGAAGAAGTGGAAGAAGAAATAAAGTTGAAAGAATCGGTAACAGACATTACCTCTTCTTTGAAGCGCCTCTTTGAGACCTCCTTTTACGGCACTAAACATGGTCTTTGAAGAAGGACAGGACCTCTGGGATGTTTCTAGGGAAGTATAGGGGAAAAATTGGCAGGGGTTGGCCGAGATTTAAGGTTCAATGTGGTGTGAGGAAGAGAGGTAGGAGGTTCCCTTTTATAAGGGAAGAGAGGGGCACCATTGGAATAAATAAAAATATTATTTTATTATAAATCCATATTTCCTTTTAAATAGCTCCTTATTGATTTATTTCGAAGCTAAGGTGGGGATGGGTCTAAATCCTCTCATCCAATAGAATTTGGAAAAGTTTAGATTACTATTTTAACCTTATCATTTACATTTAACTTTAAGTTAGATAATTTTACTTTAACTGTGTCTTTTTGTTTTCTTACTCTATAAGGTTAATAAACATACTATAACAAGACAAACGAACCCGAAGTTGTTTATTATTAATATATATAACCTTATATAAGTCATTTGGCCGATCCTTATATTTTTAGGAATAAAATAACAATTAAAAATATAATATTTGTTTTAAAAACTGTTTTATGTCAATTTTGACACTATTTAGTAATTCATTTTTGTGAAAATCATAACAGAATTATTAGTTCAAACAATGTTAATTAAATAAATACTAACATTTCATATTAACCTATAAAATTAGTGGAATTCATAAAAGGTCTCAAATTACATTTAGTTGGGTATTTATAACATCAATTGTGTCAATATTTCCTTAATAAGATAATTACTGCATCATCATTGAGTCATAAATAAAATATATTATTTAATGTCTAAAAATTAAAAATAAAATACAATTATGTAGGAAATATTTTTAGATTTCTAATTAATATTTATAGTCTAATTTATGTTATGCATAATCCTATATTAAAAATTATTTACTTATTAAAAATTGATATTAACTATTTTAACACTTCTTTAAATAAATTAATAATAAATGTCCTAATCTAATACAAGTGGGCCTAAATGGTCATACATTATTCCTAAGGTTGTTTATGGTCGAATTACACTTATCTATTAGAATTAAGACATGTGTTAGGGAGATAATAATATCATTTGTACCCTTAATTACCATATTTGCTTTTAACCGTGGTAAATATATGCAAAAAGATACTATTCAATGAAAATTATTTTAATCTCATTGAACCACATTTTACTTACTGACATCAACCGTGTCTCTCTGATTTTTGAAATTCCAATCACAGAAGTCGTAAAATTATTTTTTATGTAAATTTGAAAATTCACCTAGGAGGTGGGTAAAAGACGGTGAAAAGTTCAATAAAATTTTTATATATCTAATATTATTATAAAATTACTCCAATGAATTACATTGAACATATATAGGTATTATGTATCAATATTGACCTAAAATTAATTTAAATAAAATACATAATTTTTTAAATAAAAAGTCGGTTTTTAAATAGTAATCCAGTATTTTCATTATTCATCAGAAATTGAATGTTTCCAAAAAATACCAAAATTTCACCCTAGGCTAATTTCGATATTACGAATCAAAAAACAAAGTCTATTTCGAAAAATAAAATTTACAAAATTTCAAAAAGTGGTTATTACTATTCATAACAGCTAGTTTTAATAACATTTTAATAGCATATCGTTGTTTAGTGAAACTCGGTATTGCGTACGACACAAGCAATCAAGGAAGGCCGCGATTGCATGTAAAGTAAGCCAAGCTATTGTTGTGTGTAGTGAAATATTCCTGTGATGATTTATATAAAATAAAAACTAAATATTTTTTATAAAAGTCTCGGGTGATACATTCTACCCACCTTAAAATGAATTTCGCCCTCGAAATTTGTCACTTGTAACAAACAGATGAGGATACATCTCCCTCATCATATCCTCATGCTCCCATGTAGCTTCTTCTAATTGGTAGTTCCTCCATAAAACATTCACCAAGTGAGTGGTCTTGTTCCGTAGGACTCTTTCACTACGATCGAGAATCTCTATCGGCTGTTCTACATAAGAAAGATCTTGTTCCAGTGGTATAACTTCTGAGCTGAGTACATGTAAAGGATCAGGTATGTACTTTATCAGGAGAGATACATGGAACACATCGTGAACTTGAGAGAGATTTGGTGGAAGCACCAATCGGTAAAATACCTTCCCAACACGATCCAGTATTTTGAAAAGACCAATATACCAAGGGCTCATCTTTCCCTTCATTCCAAATCTCATTACTCCTTTCCAAGGAGATATTCGTAAGAACACATTATCACCAACTTCAAACTCTATGTCTTTTCTTTGGTTGTCAGCATAACTTTTTTGTCGACTTTGAGCTAATCTTATGTGTTGTTGAATAGATAAGACATTTTCTACCATCTCATCAACAAGATCAGGTCCTAATTGCTTTCTTTCCTCAACTTCATCCCAACAAGTTGGAGTCCTGTATTTCATTCCATAGGGAGCTTAATAAAGAGCCATCTGAATACTATAGTGAAAGGTATTATTATAAGAAAATTCCACCAAAGGTAGGTGTTGATCCCAACCACATTTGAAATCCATAGAGCAAGCTCTCAACATATCTTCTAGAGTTTGAATTGTCCTCTCATACTGACCATCTGTCTGAGGATGATAAGCAGTGCTGAAACTCAACTCTGTATCGAGAGTATGCTGAAGAATTCACCAGAACATTGAGGTAAACCTCAGATCCTGATCAGATATAATAAAAAGTGGTACTCCATGCAATCTTACGACTTCCATTACATATATCCTGGCATGATGATCCAGAGAGAAATCTTCTCTAATAGAAATGAAGTGTGCAGACTTTCTAAGATGATCAACTATGACCTAGATAGCATTATTTCCTTTGGATGTTTTAGGAAGTCCTGTGACAAAGTCCATAGTGATGTTTTCATATTTCCATTCGGGTATGGTTAATGGTTGTAACATCCCCTTAGACTTCTGTCTCTCAGCTTTTACTTGCTGACAAACCAAGCATCGAGAGACATATTCAGCAATATCTCTTTTTATGCCATCCCACCAGTAGTACTCTTTCGGGTCCCTATACATCTTCGTGCTTCCAGGATGAATAGAGAATTAAGAACTATGAGCCACATCCAGCAGCTCCTTCTTTAATTCTGGGATGGGAGGAACACAAACCCGATTCCTGAACATTATTATCCCATCACAATCAAGTTTTAATTCGGGAACATTTCTCACCTTCTTTTGTAACTCTACATTTTCATTCTGTGCCTCTTTAATCTTAACATGTATATATGGTTGAGCTTTCATTTGAGAAAGATACGATTTTTGTGATATTGTATCTTTTGCGATCCTCATCATGGATAAAATGGCATGGTCTTGTCGACTTAATACACCAGAAATCATTTTTTTACCATTTTCTGACGCCGGTTTGAGGGGTTGCCGGTACCCATACACCCTTTCAACCACATCTTCACATCCGGATAAAAAATCACATTTCAAATTTCAAAGCCGGACACCGCCAGCCGCCTCGAACAACGAACCCGAATCATCACGCGCCCACGATCTCATCACGCCTGTCAACCACTCCCGCGATAGCACTGACACCTCGCGCCGCGCACCGTACGTCAATCCATCATCCTGCACGCAAATCAAGCCACCCTTCACCGGAGCGCCGGGGAGATGCACCGGCTCCCGTCGTCATCCTCACCAGCGACCCTCGAGGTAGCCCCTGGTAAACTTCACCAAACAAACCAGCATGTCTCCGGTGAGAGAACCCGGCTAGCAACATCCATCGACGTCGTCGAACAACGATGGATCTACACCATTCAAAAAGCTTCCCAAAACCACAGCGCCGGTGAGCTTCACCGACGCCCATCGACACGCACTCACCCGCACCGGTGACAAGAAAGCACATCACCGCCGGTGGAACCGTTCACCGATTACAACGAGGCAGAAACCCTCGTCCCTGGTATCAGCGAGGCAGGAACCGTCGGCGAAAACCGCTAGACCCAAACACAAAAACGCAAAACAAAACACAAAAACGAAGAGAAAATCCAAGGAACGAAAGAGCCCGCCGCAACCAGACAGACCAACCGCGTCAACCATAGGTAAATCCCAGCTAACTCACCCGGGAGGGAGCAGAAGACCCGCCGACGCGTGAGCACAGCCCTCAAACGTGAGAGAAACCCTACCGGGCAGCAGACAGCCGCCGAGATCTGATCCATGGACGCTCCGAAGAGTATGCCGTCACCAAGACCAATCTTACACCCGTGAACCAGATCCAGCCTCCACCAACGCCGAAGAGCATCTCACCGCCAGAGAAGGACCGCGAAGCATCACAGCTGCAGCAGAGATCCACCTCCAACCCACCGAGCGCAAGACAACCCTAGATCAACAGCGGAGGAGCCGGTCGCGGCGAGAAAGCGAAGAACCCAGAGCGAGAGCCCCTTACGGGCCCATCCCTTCCTCATTCATACATACCATTCTTGTCGACTTAATACATCTGCCACCTTGTTTGCTTTCCCAGGATGGTAATGAATTGAGCAGTCGTAATCCTTAATCAGCTCCAACCATCATCTTTGGTGAATATTCAACTCCTTTTGTGTTAAAACATACTTTAAACTTTTATGATCAGTATAAATGGCACACCGTTCTCCATAAAGATAATGCCTCCAAATCATTAATCCAAAGATTACCGCAGCTAACTCCAAATCATGAGGTGGGGTAATTTTTCTCATGGATTATAAACTATCGAGAGGCATAAGCTATCACCATATCATTGTGCATTAGAACACACCCCAATCCCTTATTGGATTCATCACTATAGATCACAAACCTTTCTCCCTTACGAGGCAGTGTGAGCACAGGTGCACTGGATAACCTTCTTTTCAACTCCTTGAAATTATCTTCACATTCCTCCATCCAAAGAAACTTAACTCCTTTCAGATTCAACCTGGTGAGTGGATTAGATAATCATGACAAATCTTTCACAAAACGTTGATAATATCCAGCCAAATCCAGAAACATTCGGATCTCACTTACTGTTTTTGTTCTCGACCATATTTCGATAACCTCTGTTTTTGCAGGATCCACAGATATCCCCTATTTTGAGATTATAGGACCCAAAAATGAAACTTTTGTATGATAAAATTCACCCTAGGTAAATTTGGCATAAAGCTTCTCCTTTCTCAGGGTCTTCAATTAAATTCTCAAGTGATCTTCATGTTATTCATTCTCTTTGAATATACAGGAATATCATCTATAAAGACTACCACAAACTGAACAAGATAGTCTCTAAAGACTCTATTCATCAGATCCATGAATATAACAGGGGAATTAGTAAGACCAAATGGAATCACTATAAATTCATAGTGTCTATAACTTGTACAGAATGCTGTCTTTGGTATATCCTCCCTTTTGACCCTTAATTGATGATACACTGAACGAAGATCAATCTTGGAAAAGTATTGAGCTCTGTGTACTTGGTCATATAAGTCATCAATGCGTGGGAGGGGATATTTGTTATTGATAGTGATCTTGGTATGTTCTCGATAATCAATGCAGAGTCCCATTGATCCATCTTTCTTCTTAACAAACAGAATAGGTGCTACCCAAGGTGACACACTAGGGCGTATGAACCCCTTATCAAGATTCTATTGGAGTTTCTTCTTCAATTCCAGCAACTCAATTGGGGCCATTCAATAAGGTGTATTTGAAATCGGTAAATCACCTGGTACGAGTTCTATTGAAAACTCAACTTCATGATTTGGTGGAAGACCTGGTAATTTCTCTGGAAAGACATCATCAAACTCCCTTACAATGGGCATATTCTTAATCGTGAGTTTCTCCCCACCCATTTGAGATAAATAACCTTCATTTAGTGGAATCAAGACCCATAAGATGGAAGAAATTTCCCCTGGAAGGTTATGTTCATCCTTGCATCGATAGATGATCAAATATTGATCTAGAATATGAAATGTGACTTCCCATCTTTGGAAATTGATATGAGATCCATATAGAGAAATCCAATCCATGCAAAGAATCACATCAAATTCCACTATAAGGAGGATCACAAGATTTACAGGAAGAACATTCCCACAAACTTCAATCGGAGAATAATTATAATATTTTGATGCGACTGTTGTGCCATTAGGAGTTGTCACACCTAACTCAACATCTAATTGTTGAGATAATATGGTGATACTCTTAGAAAATTCTTCAGAAATAAAGGAGTTGGTGGATATAGAATCAAATAAAACATTTTCTACTTTAGAGTGGATGATAAGTGTACCTTTCACCACTTTGTTATCGTAATCCACATCGCTGATATAAATTGCATGTGACTTTCCTTTGTCTTTATCCTTAAGATTATGTTGATGTCGATCATCACAAACAACACTTGGATTAGGGAATTTTTTGGCATAAGGCCCCATTTCCTTGATCTTGTAACATTGAAGTGTAAGAGGTGCACTATGTTTATCCTTTTCATTGTTCGCATCACTAGAAATCCTCTTCCCATCATTGTGGGATTCAAAATCCTGATGAAATTCCTTTCCACATTTGAAACATTTACTTGTCCCTTTAAGACAACTCCCTCCATGTTTCCTTCAACACATTGAAAATAAGGGAAAACTCATCTTCTTTTCAGTGTGCTCTTTAGATTATCCATTGAATTCCATTTCCCTCTTCTTATCAAACCCATATGACTAATGGGTTACTCCAATCTCCATATCAACATTGAGAGCACATTGAACGATTTCCTCGTAGCTATTGAAGACCCTTATGGATAACGCTCTTCGAGGACTTGGTTTTAAGCCACTAATGAATCGATTGATCTTAGTCTGAGGTTGGATAATAATACCAGAAGTGTACCTTGCTAGTCTTGTAAAATTTTCTTCATAGGTACCAACAGATTCATCATCCTTTTTCCTTAGTTCAAGAAACTCCTTCTCTATCTTTGTTCATATAATACGAGGGAAGTACTTATTGAAAAATAAGTTCTTGCCCTCATCCCATTCCATGGACTCAATTTCACCTCTTGGCCTCGTATTCTTGATAAGATTCCACCATTGATCAGCATCACCTTCCAAACGATACACAGCTAAGATGACTTTTTCATGTTTATAACATTGAAGAACTGAAAATATCTTTTCAGAAGTACTGATCCATTGTTCATCAACTAATGGATCAGTAGACCCGCTGAATGAAGGTGGACACTGTCTTATGAAGGATTCAACAGAATTTTGCTCCGCCCTTTGCTCGTTTGGAAGTCCTGCATGATTCATAGCTTGAGAAAGTTGTGTGATCATAGCTACAAGATTTTGCATTCCAGCTCCCATAACGTTTGGTTGCTCAGGGGGACAATCATTTCATTGCTCGTCGCATTCCGCATTAACAAGGTTCCTTCAGGTTCTAGCCATTGACTAAAACCAAGATGAATAGTGTGAGCAACACTAATTATAATAGGAAAACCACATAATCAAGAATAGAATTTCATACTTAAGGACTAATCCTAGGTTATTCATGGCCATTTCTAAAATACTAAGATTGTGTTATATGATTAGACTTATCCTTAGGATTCTTACTAAGGCTTTCACATCCTAGTTTCAAAAGGTTGACTATACCTTTCCTCTAATACCAACTATAACGACCCGTACATTACATACATTGTTAGTGATCCAAAATTGAATTACACTTATTACAAAATTTAACAAAACCATGAAAGGACCGTATAGGTATAGTGTCTTTGAAAATTGGGACACATAAACAACTGGTTCTTCAAGAATCTACACTTTTTCCCATTTATTTCATCATATCTATAGTCCCTTTTGGGATATCTTACTTAATAACTTTCTTCCTGTCTTGGGGAATGAAAACATACAAAATGGTGATCTCAAATGCTCAGTAAGGGTAAAGA
Organism: Viscum album; assembly: GCA_963277665.1. Taxonomy (NCBI): domain Eukaryota; kingdom Viridiplantae; phylum Streptophyta; class Magnoliopsida; order Santalales; family Viscaceae; genus Viscum; species Viscum album. Next base: position 1,139,601,668 of record OY728164.1, on the reverse strand, counting down.
AAAGAAATATCAATCACATCATATTCATAATAACATAACATTTTGGAAATCTTACCCTGCAAAAGAGATCAAAATTTCATAACATGGGCTAAATCATGTTAGTGAAATGTAATCACAATAATCATATCTTAAAACATGAATCTTTGTGCCATACACACATAATCGTAGAGAATAATTTCTTATTAGTCAAGACTCATTTACAAGACTATCATAGTGGACAAATTCCATTTCTAAACTTAGTTCATTCCTCGTTTTAGTCTTGTATCAGTGAACCGGTTTAACCTACCGTTCCAGCCATGTCTATCTCATGAGATAAAAAATCTTTACCCTATGAATTGGAGGGAGATATATGTCCCACCCATCTCATAATGATACCATTCTTATGTGTGCCAAAAAATCATAAACATACATCATAGCATATCCCATGTAATAAAAATGGGATTCTTAAACATTGTGACATCATAAAACAATTCATATAAGATAAAGGAATTCATAAAAATAATTCCATCACATCATAATCAAATCAATGTAATAATAGGGATAGAAACAGAACCCTTTATTATCTTAGACGGAAAATAATATTGATAAAACACTTGAACTCCATTCCTGAAGAAAATATCCTTTCCACTTCGAAAACACTTTTCCTTTCATAACATGTCATAAAATTATAAACTAAAAGAAGTTTATTAAAAATAAAATAGAAAATTTGTAAAGCAAGCTTCTTGTAAATAATTCTTTAAAAATCCATTCATTCCGTATAAGTTAAAAAACATTCTTCTCGTACTTTTATCGGAAAAGTCAAAAAGTACCTCGTACGAAAAACGAAAAAAGATTCCTTTCATACCCTTTAATAAAAACTCAATGAAGGGTAAAATTGGATTTAAAAATTTTTAGGTGGATGGAAATAATATTATATATTGAGGAAACATGGATGTGGATGATAAAATACACCCCAGTAAATTCCAAAGTATAAACAATCTCGGATAAAAATGAGATTGTGATATTTACATTACCTTAGGTCCAATTTGCTTTGTAAGTGTACGAACCTCCTGTATAATGATTTAAATAATGTAATTGACTTATTCCAGAATCATACTCATTGTTATAATATCATATATGGTCATATTCATAGCTTATTATTGTAATATTTCATTTCTACTTGTTATTCGGGTGTTTATCACTTTTTGTTCTTATGCGTGTTTTGTCAAATAAATTCTTATTCTTCTTTTTAGGTTATAGATAACTCATTTCCAAAATGGTATTAGTGTAATATATATCATATTTATTCACTAAATTCATTTATTTAATCATTATGAAATGAATATCATGTAGAACGTGTCACATCACATCGTGGAGACGGTATTCCATACGTACGCACGCGTGGTGATTTCATTTTCCATAGGATGGATAGATGGTGAAATAGGGTTGTTTCATTCTTATAATAACATATCAGTATTTTATTGATAGTGATGTTATTAATTCATAATGAAAAAACTAATGAAGAAGAAGTTCAAGAAGAAATAAAGTTGAAAGAATCAGTAAAGGACATTACCTCTTCTTTGAAGCGCCTCTATGAGACCTCCTTTTAGGGCACTAAAATTGGTCATTGAAGAAGACCAGGACCTCTTGTATGTTTCTAGGGAAGTGGAGAGGAGAAATTTTCAGGGTTTGGCCGAGCTTTAGGGGTCAAAGTGGTGTGATGAAGAGAAGGAGGAGGTGCCCTTTCATAAGGGAGGAGAGGGGCACCTTTGGAAAAACAAAAAATATTGTTTTATTATAAAAGAATATTCGGTTTTCAATAGCTCCAAATTGATTTATTTTATAAGATATGGTGGGGATGGGTCGAAATCCTCTCATAAAATATAATTTGGACATGTTTAGTTTATTATTTTAACATTATAATTTAGATTTAACTTTAAGTTAGATAATTTTACTTTTACCGTGTCTTTTTGTGTTCTTACACTATAAGGTTAATAAACTTACTATAACAAGCCAAAGGAACCCGAAGATGTTTATTATTAATATATATAACCTTATCTAAGTCATTTGGCCGATCCTTAGATTTTTAAGAATAAAATAACAATTAATAATATAATATTTGTTTTAAAAACTATTTTATGTCAATTTTGACACTATTTTGTAATTGATTTTTGTGAAAATCATAACAGAATGATTAGTTCGAAGAATGTTAATTAAATAAATAATAACATGTCATATTAACCTATAAAATTAGTGTAATTCATAAAAAGTCTCAAATTACATTTATTTGGGTATTTATAACATATATTATGTCAATATTTCATTAATAAGATAATTACTGCATCAATATTGAGTCATAAATAAATTAAATTATTTAATGTCTAAAAATTACAAATAAAATACCATTATGTAGGAAATCTTTTTAGATTCCAAATTAATATTTATAGTCTAATTTATCTTATGTATAATCTTATATTAAAAATTATTTACTTATTAAACATTGATTTTAACTATTTTAACCATTCTTTAGATAAATTAATAATAAATGTCCTAATCTAATCCATGTGGGCATAAATGGTCATATATTATTCCTAATTTTGTTTTTTGACTAATTAAACTTATCCAATAGAATTAGGACATGTGTTAGGGTAATAATAATATCATTTTTACCCTTAATTACCCTATTTTCTTTTAACCGTGCTAAATACAAGTTAAAAGTTACTATTCACCAAAAATTAATTTCATCTCATTGAAAAACATTTTTCTTACTGAAATCAACCGTGTCTCTCGGATTTTTGAAATTCCACTCACAGATGCGGTAAAATTATGTTTTATGTAAATTTGAAAATTCTCCTAGAAGGTGGGTAAAAGACGGTGAGAAGTCCAATTTTTTTTATATATATCTAAAATTATTATAAAATTACTCCAATGAATTACATTTAACATATACAGGTATTATGTATCAATTTTGACCTAAAATAAATTTAAATAAAATAAATAATTATTTAAATAAAAAGTCAGTTTTAAATAGTAACCCATTGATTTCACTATTCATCAAAAATTGAAAGTTTTCAGAAAAATACCAAAATTTCATCCTAGGCTAATTTCGATATTCCGAATCCAAAATCGAAGTCTATTTTGAAAAATAAAATTTACAAAATTTCAAAAAGTGGATATTACTATTCATAAGGGCTAGTTTTAATAACATTTTAATTGCATATTGTTGTTTAGTGAAACTCAGTATTACATATGACGCAAGCTATCAAGGAAGGTCGCGATTGTGTGTAAAGCAAGCCAAGCTACTCTAGTGTGTAGTGAAAGATTACATGGATGATTGATATAAAATAAAAACAAAATATTTCTTATATATGTCTCGGGTGTTATTACCATGATGTGCCCACGTCGCTTCTACAGTATTCCAATACATACATGATTAACATACCACTCCCATCCTTGGAAGTATTGTTATTACCACTTTCATCAAGACATTTAAACCTTCGCTGCTCACACTTGAATCACAAGATAAACATCAAATATCGACATGGATATCCAACCATTTCTGATTAAGAAAAAAACATTAATTACTATGAGTTGTCAGTTTTGTCAAAAAGAAACCTTGGAATTAGTCAACATCAGTCCCATCTCTGGGACCTTTCACAAAACCAGACTATGCTGTTCTCCCCCACCCCCAACACAACTCCACTTGTGCAACCCCATGAGCATAGAATATATGGTGTCCCATACCCAACTAAATTATAGTCTACACACTCAGTGTTATTACATAGGGTTTTAGAATACACAAGAGGATATCAAGATATTGGTCATGATCTTCACTAATTAAAGGTATCCTAGAATTTGTTGACACAAAACACCACAAACATTGCATCACCGATGTCACAAACCACTATGTAGAATACCTAACCTACTGCAATCATGTGGATTCACTTATCACCAACTTATCATCCAAATTCAAACACCACAGCCCACAAAGAGACTTCCATTAAAAACTCAATACCACATTATAACCATCTAAAAATAATTCACAATCCAACATTTCCATTAATACCACTTCTGTTCCCCCGATCGAGTTGTTCTAGAATCATCCCAGTTAGTTACATAGATTGCATCGAACACAAAACTCAACCACAACCCAACTAATCTGTACAAAACCGCACCTCCCACTATGAAGATAATGAAATTGGAAAATCATTTATCCCAAGACACCTGACCATTCAGCTCAGTAGAATCACACATTTCTAATGGAATTCCTCCTCTAAATCCCCCCAAAGTACTCAAGGTATTGCACTCTCTAACAAACACACTGAAAATGAATCTAAATCACCTAGATCACACATCACCAAAGTTATTCCTAATGCCTGTTAAATAAAAAGAATATGCCTCTTTGCCAATCAACCTCCCCAGGCTCAAGATATTATCAACATTCTTATCCGACCATAGAAACATCGTACAAGTCTACATAGATGTGTGACCACCATGACACTAGGTGTCACATCCATAACAAAATAATTCATCTATGCCATGGTCACCCCTATTTTTTATTAAATGTTCAACATCGATTTCCATATAAACAGCCATCAATGCCATGGAGATAGACTTATAATTACCTTGCCTCTTCCCAAAGAAGACAACTAAACCAACCACAAGATCTACGAAAACATCCCAGAAAGGGACTATAGAATAACCATATATTTTAACACACACGATGACACCAATCATGCTTCAATTCATCTTCTAAAGCAACCACTCATGCTTCACATATCAAGGTACCTTAGACACTAGGACAACCTTCCTTATGGATACCCTTGATATCCAAAAATGTCAACTCAAAACCAAAACTCAAGTTGCATTTCCCAAAACCATTTACTTTTCCACTTATCCATTTAGGCTAAACCCTCACAAGGAAACACTCTCTGCATTCCACCGTAAAGGTTTTAACCATTCTCCGGGTTCATATGTGCCCAAAAGCACTTATAATTCATTGATACAATATAATAGGTCATCGTTGAAGATAAAATGATACCGTACCCCTAAACAGAAGTATCATAAAGAAAATTTCACTGGATCCCTCCCTAATCTATACACACCAATCATCATCCAAAACAAAAATCTCACAATTACCACCCCTAATAGATACCATATCCACATTATGGGACACCAACTCACATCCCAAGATCACAAACTATAAGAAAACATACATTTTACCTTTCAAAAGAACCAAAAAAATCGCACAACCCCAAAAAATTATATCAAACTAGGGAACTGTCACTATCAAAACCTCCAATACATTGGGTCAAATCAAATCACTAAAGAGACCGTTTACAAATTTCCTACTATTTACAACAAGTTTCATCTCCCTTCTTAATTGATCTTTACCAATTAAAACCAAATGTTTCTCTATTAAAAAAAATACTATTTTCAAATCCTAAATGATTTATATTTTCAAAATCCTTGTTATTAACCCCAAATTTTATAAATTAATGGTTTATTAATATTCACATTTCAAAACCATTCCTATTTAAAAATTTTGAAAGTGAAACCCCATATAAAAATTTAATTGATGAATATTACAATACCAGCTCCTGAATTCTGATTTACTATCAATCATAGGAATCATGCTGATGATGTACCCATACTATGTTCCTAGCTTGATGAATGAGCTCAAAAACCCTCTATTGACATGCTGATCTCCGACATAAACCTCATAAATCGATATTATCACTTCCAAGTGTTCCACTAAAGGTATACATAATTTTTAACTGTAAAAGAAAATATTTGAACACCAATTAGCAACCTAATGTTGGATTTTTCATTTTATATGCATCTGTAAGAACCCAGGCTTGCGACCATTAGCAGGACTTGAAAAGATCCTAGTATCCTATAAACCTTAACCCATATACTAATGGAATAGACCTCCGATGTTACCACATTGTAATGTAACTTACCCAGTGGCGACTATCTAATTCCCTATGATGAGTTGTCATAAGAACTCAGGGGTGGCTCAACATATGATAAAGGCTTCTAAATGGAATTGAAGGTCTATAGAGGGACATTAGAGAGATGATCACTTCTTTTCAATTTAATCCAAAGAAGAAAATAATATTAACAAATACAATTATCTGTAGAAACAAATAAATAGACAATATGCGACATAACCAATTATTAACCAAATTTCATTTTTAATAACATTGGGATGAATACTCTATATTCCATGAAATGCTAAAAATAAAACCAAAGATAAATGTACCAAATGTTTTATAACTCAGACTTGTGCCCCAAACCGGTCCTTACATCATATGCTCAATCCAAACATCCTGGTAACGAACCCCACATCTGGTCCTAGTCCTGAACATGTTCTTGAAAATGAGTACCATCATCTCAGGTACCCAGGTACCATGGTGGCTTGAGCATAGTGTGACAATTACATAGTATCCCGAAACCAATGGATTCTATGTAATTACTAGTCTATACAATAGTGTATGTAAATAATCAAGTGTAAAAGTAAAAAAAAAGTAATAGGAAACCATTTATGTAATTACAAAAAATCATTTAATTCATTATTTTCTCTTGATTCAACCAATGTAATAAACTAACTCCAATCACATTGGGGCTCAATACATAGAACATGGGTACACATATATTTAATCACAAAGGGAATTCATTTATCACAAATTAGGACATACATTTTATTTATAATTATTACTGTTAACTAATAAAATAATCATTTTCAATTCCATGAATAAACCATCATCATAATAAGGATAAATTTCATTACATGTTAATGGTTTTGGAATTTATATAATATTTACTATGGAATAAGTTGGTAAATTACTAGGACTAAGGGAATAAATCATGTTTCCTATCTCACAAGGAAAGAACATTTCAATAAAAAATAAATTATATCTGCCTTGGAGTCTTGGTGTAGGTAGTCTCAAAAAATTCTACTATTAGGTGCATAGATCCTCTGTACCCATCCCTAAATAGTGCATTACAGGGGGTTGATTTAGAGCCAATGTGTAAAACCTAGAGATTTTATGAAAAATATTCTTTAAATTTCATTGATGTCTTGTGTTGTACATTACCCCAAACGTACCATGTGCTATATGTAACACTATATTATCTTATATTATACAGAAACACTATGCTTGGATTGCGTTACATTCAATCTAGACTTTCCTTGATAGCGTGTATAGTACAGAATAATGGGATTCACTAAAACTGACATATTATTACAATATTATAATGAACTAGCCATTATGATTAGTATGAAATAAATTTTTAATTTTATAAAATTATAATTCATCATACACATTTTCTAGAAAATCGTGTGAGAAAAAAATAAATTTTTCGATTAAAATAAGTATTTTTCAAAAATAATTGCAGTTTTGCCTCCTTTTGATGGTGCACCCACTTTAAATCCATTTTTGACATGTTTATAATTTAAATTTGACAAAACAAAATTCTTCTTTGGAATAAGGATATAAAAATTTTCTTTGGATAGTTTTTTCATAAAATTATGATAACATTCATTTTTAAATGAAAAGTAAAAACACGCTATAATTTAATTCAAAACATCTTTTTTCATATTAATTATTTATATGGTTGTATTATAATATTGAATGGTTTTAAAGTATAAATAGAATACATTATTAACATTTAATATAATTTACTTCATTATCATTTATTTTACATTGAATTAACTGGTAAAATCATTTCAATCATTTGCACTCTTTTAACTTTTAAAAATCGTTTTCCTAACAACAAGAATAATTTTAAATTAAATTCTCCAACTTCTATGATTTGAATTTGGAAAAATGGATTCCATATTTAGAATCAGTAGATCCAAATTATGTTAATCAGCTAATTTTTATTTTTAGTCATTATGAATAGTAACCATGGTAAATTTTATTTACCATAGTTAAAGGTAAATCGGGTAATTATGGGTCAATATAATATTATAAAATTACCCTAACACCTTCCAAAATTCTATTTGAGAAATAAATGTCGACCAATATTACCTTAGTGTTGAAATAAATTCATTTCATAGACCTTTGACCATGAAAATGATGTAATTTTTATTAAATCCAAAGAAAGTGACAACATGTCACTCTCTTATAACTTATAATTGTAATAATTTTAATTTAGTGATAAAATTAAGAAAACATCAAATATTAATTGTCTCAAGAAATATGAAAAAATTATCTACATCATGAGAATTTATTTATAATTTTTTGGGATTAAATAAGTGTCATTAATGGAGACACAATAGTGATGCAGAAATTGTTTATTTATTGAAAAATCAATAATATAGTTTTTATTAAAATACTAATACCTATAAAAAGGACCAGAAACTTGACCATACATTATTGGTTGAGTATATTTATACCCTTATTATCCAAGTGTCAATTGTTGGACCATTAGAAGCCTTATAAAACCGATTAGGACATTAAAATTGTTATTTTAAAATGGTGTCAAAGATGTCACCTTCATAATTTAATAAATATAACAATTTAAATGTTGTGATTTTATGATGATAAATTCGATTAAAAATATTATTATGAAAGTTATTATATATATATTCATCATAAGATTTTATTTTTAATTTTTATGAAAATAATATATATATTAAATGATTATACAAAAATGATGTAGTAATTGTATTATTAAGAGAAATATCAAATAAATGGTTTTATAAATATTAAAATAAACATTATATGAACTAATTAATGTTCTATTTTTTTTCTAGATTCATATGACATGTTAGGAATATATGATACATTTTGGTTAGAAAATATCCTCTGTTTGGATTTTATTTAAATTCAAATAAATGAATATTGTTAAAATTATCACTATAGTAAATTTATAAAAATAAAAATTTATTAAATTGTTTAAAAATAAAATAAATATTAAAAAATTATAAATTGATGCTTATATGGTCTAAAATTTCATAAATTAGCCAATTATGGATAATTCACAACACATAAGTAAGTATATATAACAATTTAAAATATAGAATATTATTACCACAAATAAGATTGAATAAATTAAATAAGGATAAATCAAATTAATAAGGTTTAAAATAAATTCCCAACATGACTAAAATTTATTTTTTCATGAGATTACAACCCTATATCATCTAATATTATAATATGAGTCATTTTTGGAGGTTTTTAAATGGGTTTTTAATTTATTATAAATTAATATTTATTATGTTTCCAAAGGTTCCCTTCTCCTCCATTATAAAAGGGAACCAACTCCCTCTCCTATTTACACAAATATGAACATTCAAGCTCAGCCACCCCCATCCCATTTCTCTTATCCACTTCCCTAGAAAAAATATTGCGGTTTTGGTCTTCTCCAAAGGCCAACACTTGTACCTTAAGAGGAATCTTAAAAGAGGTGCATCGAAGAAGAGGAGGTTCAGAAACATACGAAGCATATCAGGCATAAGGTAAGGGATAATTCTGAAAATCTCATTTTATCCTAGATTTCATATGTGTAAGTATTTATTGGGGTTATATTTTTCATCCATGTCCATAAAAATGTTTTCATAATGTGTTTAATATTCATCATTGTACTTTTAAAGTCATGTTTACCCCTCTTTGACTTTTACATTGTGTTATGGAAGAAATATTTATTTTGTTTACCATATGAGGAAGTTTTTGACTTTTCCAGAAAAAGTACGAGGAGAATGTTTTTATAACCTATACGTAATGAATGGATTTTAATATTTTCATAATTCTTTATTTTAATAAAGAATACTCAACATGATTTAATGACGATTTTCAACAAGATCCCTTTCTTTTAAAATTTCATGGCATTTTGTGAAATGAAAATAATTTTGAAGAATAAAGGATATTTTCCTCAAGAATTCATTTCAAGTGTTTTATCAAAACCATTTTCCATATAAGATGGAATATTTTAATAATTCTATGTCTCAAGTATAATGTCACTATGATTTACATGGCTTCACTTTTCTTATCATGAAATGATATCCATTTTTTATAAGGATTATGTTATAATGGGATGATCTTTATAAAATCCATTTTATTCCTTGTGTAATGATTAATGATTTATGTTCATGTTGTGGAACATGTAAGAATGATTTCATTATGATATGGGTGGGAAATATAACTCCCTACAATGCATTAGGTAATGATTTATATCTCCCGAGTTAGACAGGGCTGGAATGGTGAGATAATCCAGTTTTGTGATACATGACTGTAACAAGTAGTGAAATCGATTCAGAAATGGAATTTTTCTACTAAGATGGTCTTGGCGGAAATGACTTGGATACTATGGAAATCATATCATGTGATTAATGGTTTTACACAATTACATGTTTTATTACCATGCTATTTTATCATGATTGATATTCCATTACGATATATTCCTTATATACTTCCATGTTTTATGTCATTTCTCAAGATTTGAATGTTTAAACATTATGTTCATGTTTTTATCTTCAAATATATATGGTTTGTTTTATTCTCTCCATGCATACCCTTACTAAGAATTTGAGCTCACTCTTTATATGTTTTCTTTTCTCTATGATATAGAGAAATTTTTTAGGTTAGAAAACAAAAGGGAATGATCTTTAGGGGAGATGTTTATGATCTTTCACAATGATTAGAATATTTTCTTCTGAGTTTCCAAAGAAACTAAAATATTATGATCCTTGAGTGTTGGTTTTTGTTATGTATTAAGTATTCCGAAAAGGTAATGTAATGTCCATGTATGCCAAGATTTGGGTCTCTACATTTGGTTTAAGTTGAAAATGAGGTAGGAATGAACTTGATCCTTGGGAACTCTCACATGTGAGCATTGGATGAAGCATGGCTCCCCCCCTAAGGGATTCATGAGTAAATGGATGCCACTAGTGATGGTGGTGTGTCCCACCCAGGGGGTGTAGCTGCCCATGGAGTGCCCTGATAGGTATCAATTATTGTCCACTGGAAGTAATTACAGACTGGTACAGTTGGTATCAGAGAAAATGTTTAGTTATCCTTTTAAAACATGGATGAGAAAATTTTAGTGAGATCCCTAGAGATCCTTCCAAGGTATGTCTAGGGGCTTCTCTAAGGATAATTATAAGTATTGGTTATATTCATAGAATTACGGTAATGATCATATAATTAAAACTCTGATGTTAGATATAGAATGTATTCCCCCTTTATTTTTTTGTTTTACTAGTATGATTTTTGCCTCTCACATTATTATTTTTGGGTTTTAGAAAATGGATGGAAACAATAAGATTATCGATATGGAGGATATGCTGGATAGTGGAATGATATTCTTTGTGAGAAAAATAAAGAAATTGGATCTATAAGTCCATATATTGGTATTATTCCTAATCAGAAATCTCATAAAATGATCAATAATATCGACATTGAAAAGTTTCCTGACTCATCTTATAAGAGAAAGATGGAGTTTCCTGACGATCATAGAGGAACAGAAGTTCAATTTTCCTCATGTGAATCTTGTGGGAAGAGGAATTAGGGAGAATTTTTCAAAGGAACTGGAAGATTATTTGGGTGTGTAAAAGATGGACACAAAGCCAATAATTGCAAAGGAAAATGATCAGTTAACACAATGAAAAGGATTATGGTATTGATAAGACATCAACAACTGTTAAATGTTTTAAATGTGGAATGTACGGGCATTATGCAATCAAATTCCCTAAGGGAATGTATCATGAAGAGAATATTCCTGGTCGTATGGGTAGTATTTATTTTGATGAGGATGAAGAGACTACAAATGATATGTAAGATGAAATAATTGTTCAAGCTCCGTCAATTGTATAAGAAGGTAGTGGAATGATTGTATTTTTTATAAAGAGTTATGTTGTCAGGGTAATTTAATGGTATTATGGAATAAAGAAAAATATAAGGATTGTTACACTATTGTTTTTCCTAATTTATTTGAAAGTATATATTGAATGGTACTGGTAACCATGAAAGGTTATTCATATTTTTTTGTAATGTAGATGATATGAGAATAATGAAGGGATAAGGAAATAATGAGATGTTTGATGGTATTAATGAGCTCATGATTGATATAAGGACAATGTTATATCATGGTTTGAGTATATAAAAATTTTGGGCTTTTGGTATGTGGAAAGAGTTCACTTTTGACAGCATTCATGTTTTCACAATGATTAGTTGGTAATTAATGTCTCAAGAGGATAAATTATTAAGGAATTCACATATTAGTTATGTGACCAACAAGATATATCTTAGGATATATGGGCGATAAATGATGGAATTAAATTCTTGTTAAATGACATTTCTAGTAGTTTTTTTTCATTATACTATGATATCAGACTGAAGTATTTTTGATAAGCCTAAAGGTTGGAATGGATTCAGTTGGAAATTATATTGTATTGATTAATGATAGAACCTTTTTTCGATATTATTTATGGAATGTAATAATAGTATAGTTTTAGAAAAAGGACAACCTGTAGGATGGGAAACAACCCGTCGTGTCGGACAAGGATGCAGGAATCAAACCCAAAACTGAAGTGCGATAGGAATTTATCACCTACCACTGGCCTACCAAAAGTACTTAGTTAGTATAAATTAGTTTTAATTTATTAAGTGGTATGATATATGAAGTATAAGTCCATTTTAGAAACCATATATGATTAATCTCACCATATTTGAACTTATGTATATATGTTTTTTTATCCTTATGTTTGAGACTGATGGAATGACCTACCATTCTATCACATGATGAGCTAAAACATCGCAAAAGACCAATTCAACTTCAATTCATTAATAGATGAAGTCGAAATTGTTTAAGTCATGAGAAATGGTGAGTCTTTACCAAAATATAGTATGTAATTCTTCCAATTCAAATTCTTAATCTTTAGGGAAATGATCTTGAAAACCAAAAGTGTTGTCATAGTGTCTTCATATACGATGAATCAGTAGGTACATTAGATCATCACAATTTTATGGTTATGTGATTGTTGGATTTTTAATATCCATGTTCTCTACCACTCACCATCAGAACATGATGGTTAGATTTCACTTCCATATCCATATTTTCACCTATTTTCTCCTATGTGGAAACCCGGTGATTAGTTAATTTGTGTATCTGTTACGTTTCATAATTTCCTTTTTAATGTTCAGTTTGGGTATTCCTTCTTACTATGTGGGTTTTAATTAAATAAACTTGTGTTTTATGTTACACACAAATTATCTTGTGCTATACGCAATACCGTATTAGATTATATTATACTCAAACACTATTCCTGGCTTGCGTTACACACAAACATGACCTTCCTTGATAGCGTGTATAGTACACAATACCAGGTTTCACTAAAAAAATGACATATTGGTATAATATTATAATAAACCTTCAATTATGAATAGTATTAAATATATATTGAATTTTATAAAATCATTATTCATCTTACACATTTTATATAACATCGTGTGAGAACAAAATAAAATTTTTCGAGTAAAATATGTATTTTTTAAAAGAAACATAGTTTTGCCGCCATTTGATGGAGAACCCACATTAAATATAGATTTTGACATGTTTATAAGTAAAATTTGACAAAATAAAATTCTTCTTAGGAATCAGGATATAAAAATTTAATTTGTATAATTTTTTCGTATTATTCTGATAACATTCATATTTTAATGAATATTAAAAACACACTATATTTTTATTAAAAACAATTTTTTTCATTGTAATAATTTATATGGTTTTAATGTATATGTAGAATATATTTTTATCATTTAATATAATGTATGTAATTAGAATTTATTTATCATTGAATTCATAGGTAAAATCATTTCAATATTTTGCAATGTTTTAACTTTTAAAACTCATTTTCTTAACAATGGGATTGATTTTAAATTAAATTCTGCAACTTCTGTGATTATAATCTGAAAAAATTGAATCCATATTTGGAATCAGTAGGTCCAAATTATGTTAATAAGATAATTTTTATTTTTAGTCATTATGAATAGTAAATACGGTAAATTTTATTTACCGTAGTGAAAGATAAATCGGGTAATTAAGGGTAAATATAATATTATAAAATTACCCTAACACCTGCCATAATTATATTTGATGAATACAAGTCAATCTATATATCCTAAGTGTCGAAATAGATTCATTTCATCGACTTTTGACCAACAAAATGATTTAATTATTATTAATCCCAAAGAAAGTGACAACATTTATCTCTCATATATCTTATAAGTGAAATAATTTTAATTTAGTGATAAACTTTATAAAACCTCAAATAAAAATTATAAATAGAAATATACTAAAATTATCTACATAATAAGAATTTATTTATAATTTTTAAGGATTTTATATTTGTCATTAATGGTGACACAATAGTGATGGAAATTTTTTTTATTTAGTGAAAAATCAATGATATAGTTATTATTAAAATAATAATACCTATCAAAAGGACAATAAACATGAAAAAACATTATTGGTAGAGTATATTAATTCCCTAATAATCCATGGTTATATTTTTGGACCATTGGGAATCTTATAAAACCGATTAGGGCATTTATATTATTTTATTATAAATGGTGTCAAAGATTTCACAATCATAATTTAATAAATATAAAAATTTAAATGTTGTGATTTTAGATTATAAATTCAAGGTAAAATATTATTATTAATTGTATAATATGTATCTTCATCATTGGATTTTATTTTTAGTTTCTATAAAACTAATATTTATATTAAATGATTATACGAAAATGATGTAGTGATTGTTTTATTAAGAGAATTATCAAATAAATGGTTTCATAAATATTAAAATAAACATTATATGAACTAATTAATGTTCCCCAAAAATTTTATACATGCATATGACATGATAAGAATATATTTAACATTTTGGTTCAAAAATATCATCTGTTTGTATTTTATTTAAATTCAAATAAATAAATAATATCAAAATTAACACTATAGTTATTTTATAAAAATAACATATTATTTATTTTTTAAAAAATAACATAAATATTTAAAAATTATAAATATAAATTTATATTGTCTAAAATTTCACAAAGTACCCAATTATGGATAATTCACAACACATAGATAATTATTTATAACAATTTAAAATTTAGAATATTATTACCACAAATATGATTAAATAAATTAAATAATGATAAATCAAATTAATAAGGTTTGAAATAAATTCCCAACAAGTCTAAATTTTATTGTTTTATGGGATTACAACCCTATCTCATCTAATATTCGAATATGAGTCATTTTTGGAGGTTTTTAAGTGGGGTTTGAATTTATTATATATTAATATTTCTAATGTTTCCAAAGGTGCCCCTCTCCTTCTTTATAAAAGATCACCTCCGCCCACTCCTTATTACAAAATATTGAGCCATCAAGCTTGGACAACCCCTGCCCATTTCTCTTATCCATATCCCTATATACATCATAGAGGTTTTGGTCTTCTCAAAATACCAACTCTAGTGCCTTAAGAGGATGCTTAAAAGAGGTGCGTCGAAGAAGAGGAGTTTCAGATACATATGAAGCATATCAGACATAAGGTAAGGGATAATTTTTCAAATCTCATTTTTATCTGAGATTGCTTATGCGTAAGTATTTACTGGGGTAATATTTTTCATCCATGTTCATAAAAATATTTTCATAAAGTGTTTAATATTCATCCATGTATGTTTAAAGTCATGTTTAACCCTCTTTGACTGTTACACTGTGTTATGGAAGGAATATATCTTTTGTTTACAATATGATGAACTTTTTTTATTTTCCATAAAAAGTACGAGGAATTTTTTTAAACTTATATTGCAATAATGGATTTTTATAGTTTCATAACGCCTTTTTTTCATGGAGCTTACTCTACAATATATAATGACTATTTTAACATAAGTCATTTTCTTTGAAAATTGCATGGCATTTTGTGAAAAGAAATTTATTTTGAAGAAGAAAGGATATTTTTCTCAAGAATTCATTTCAAGTGTTTTATTAAAACCATTTTCTATATAAGATGGAATCATTTCATATGTGTATGTTCCTAGTATAAATTCTCTATGATTTACGTTGTTTGAATTTTCTTATTATGAAATGATATCCATTTTTTTATTAGGATTATGTAATGATGGGATGAGGTTTATGAAACCCATTTTATTCATTGGGTAATGAATAATGATTTATGTTCATTTTGTGGCACAGGTAATAATTATTTCATTATAAGATGGGTGGGACCTATATCTCCCTCCAATTCATTGGGTTAACCATTATATCTCATGAGATGCACATGGATGGAACGGTAATTTAATCAGGTTCAGTGATACATGACTAAAACGAGGAGTGGACTCGATTCAGAAAGAGACATTGTCCACTAAGATTGACTTGGAAGCAATGATTTGGCAACTATGTGAATCATATCATGTTCTTAATGGTTTTCTACAATTACAAGTTTTATTCCCAAGATATTTTATCATGATTGATATTCCATTATGATCTATGCCTTATGTACTGCTATATTTTATGTCATTGTTCAAGATTTTGTTGTTTAAACATTATGTTCATTTTTGTAAGTTCAAATGTAAATGTTTTGTTTTATTCTCTCCAGGCTTATCCTTACTAAGCATTGGAGCTCACCCTTTATATTTTTTCTTTTCCCCAGGATATAATGAACAGTTTTAGGTAAGAAAACTAAAGGGGAAGATCTTTATGGGATATGTGGAAGATCATTCACAATGATTAGAAGATTTTGTTCCGAGATTCCAAGGACACTAAACTATTACGATCGTTGAGTGTTGGTTTTTTATGTATTAAGTATTCCTAAAAAGTAATGTAATGTCCATGTACGCTAAGATGTGCTTCTCTATAGTTGGTATCAGAGGAAAAGGAGGTAGGAATGAATCTGATTGTTAGGAACTCTCACATTTTAGCGTTTGACGAAGAATGGATCTCTACCCAAGGGCTTCATGAGGAAATGGATGCCACTGCGGATGGTGGTGTGTACTGCCTAAGGGGTGTAGCCGCCCATGGAGTGCCCTGATAGGTATCAATTATAGTCCACTAGAATTTATTCTAGACTGCTACAGTTGGTATTAAAGGAAAGGTTTAATTAACCTTTGAAAACTAAGATTCGAAAACTTTTGTGAGATCCCTAGAGATAATTCTATGGTATGTCTATGGACATCTCTAAGGTTAATTATAAGTATATGTTATAGTCCTAGATTTATGGCAATGATATTATATTTATACATATTTTTTTTGATATTGAAGGTATTCCACCTTTATTTTGTTGTTTTCCTAGTATGCTTTTTTCCTCTCACACTAATCTTTTTGGGTTTTTGAAAATGGCTGGAAAAAGGATGATTCACGATAATGTAGGACATGATGGACAATGGAATGATATAATATTTGGGAAACCAAATGAAATTGGATCTGGAAGTCTATATAATGTTATTATTCCTAGTCACCAATCTCATAATATGATCAATAATCTCAACATTGGCAATTTTCCTAACTCAATTAATAAGTGAATGATGTAGTTTCATGATTATCATAGAGGAAAGAAAGTTCAATTTTCCTAATGTAAATCATGTGGGAAGAGGCATCAAAGATAATGTTTCAATGGAAATGGAAGATTATTTGGGTTTTTAAAATATGGATACAAATCTAGTAATTTCAATGGAAAAGGATCAGTTAACACCATGGACAAGGATAATGGTATTGCTAAGACATCATTAACTGTTAAATGTTTGAATTGTTGAATGTACATGCATTATGCAAACAAATTCCTTATGGGAATGTCTCATGAAGAGAATATTAATGGTCATATGGGTAGTATTAATTTTGATTATGATGAAGAGACTACAAATAATACGTAAGATGAAAGAATTGTTCAAGCTCCACCAATGGTTTAAGAAGGTAGTGGAATGATTGTATTTTTATAAAGAGTTATGTTGTCTGGGCAATTTAATGGTATTATGGAATAAAAAAACATATAATTATTGTTACAATATTGTTTTTCCTAAAGTATTTGAATGTATATGTAGAATGGTACCAGTTACCGTGAAAGGTTATTCATATTTTTTTCGAAAGTAGATGATATGAGCATAATGAAGGGATAACAAAATAATGAAATGTTTGATGGTATTAATGAGCTCATTACTGATATAGGGAAAAAGTGATATCTTGGTTTGAGTATATAGAAATTTAGGGCTTCTGGTATGTGGCAAAAGTTCACTTTTGACAGCATTCATGTTTTCACAAAGATTATTTGGTAATTAACGAATCAAGAGGATAAATGATTAAGGAATTCACATATTTGGTATGTGACTAACAAGATATATCTTAGGATATATGGGGATAAATTATGGTATTCAATGCGTGTTAAATTACCTTTCTAGTATTCATTTTTATTATACAATGAGATTAGATAGATGTTTTTTTTGATAAGACTAATGGTTGGAATGGATTAAGTTGGACATTAGATAGTATTGTTTAAGGATAGAACATTTTTTCGATATTATTTCTGCAATGTTATAATAGTATTGTTTTATAAAAAGGACAACTTGTAGGAAGGGTGACAACCCGTCATGTCAGACAAGGTTGCGGGAATCGAACCCACAACCGAAGCTTGATTGGCCTTTATTGCCTTCCACCGGCCTACCGGAAGTCCCTAAATAGTATAAATTTGTTTTAATTTATTAAGTGATATGATATATGAATTATAATTCCATTTTAGGAACCATATACGATTAATCTCACCAAATATGGAATTATGTATATTAGTTTTTCTAACCTTATGTTTGAGACAGATGAAATGACCCATCATTCTATCACATGATCTGATAAAACATAGCAAAAGACAAATTAAACTTTATTTCATTAAGAGATAAAGTGGAAATTATTCATGGCATGAGCAATGGTGAGATTGTACCAAAATAAAGAAATTAGTTATTCAAATTCAAATTATTCAACTTTTGGGAAATGATCTTGAAAACAAAAAGTGTTGTCCAAGTGTCCACATATACGATGAATCAGATGGTACATTAGATCATCACTAATTTATGGCTTTGTGATTGTGGGCTATTTCATAGCCATGTTCTCTACCACTCTCCATCAGAACATGATGGTTATATTTCTTTTCCATAACCATATTTTCACCTATGTTATCCTATGTGGAAACCTACTGATTAGTTAATTTGGGTAACAGTTATGTTTCATAATTAAGTTTTTAATGTTCTGTTTTGGTATTCCTTTTTAATTATGTGGGTTTCTATTAAAGAAATATTCATGTAGTAAACCATTTATAACCCCAACGAATTTCTAGGGAGAAATGTTTTTTAAGGGCGGTAGAATGTAACACACCAATATTTTATGAAAAATATTCTTTTAATTTCATTGATTTATTGTGTTGTATGTTACAACAAAATTATCTTGTGCTATACTCAACACCGTATCAGCTTATATTATACTCAAACACTATTCTTGGCAAGCGTTACGCGGAATCACGACATTCCTTGATAGCTTGTATAGTACGCAATACTGAGATTCACTAAACAAAAACATATTGTTATAATATTATTATGAACTAGTTGTTATTAATAGTATTAAAACATTTTGATTGTTATAACATTATTATTCAGCTTACACATAATCTAGAACATAATGTGAGAACAAATTAAATTTATCTAGTAAAATAATTATTTTTCAAAAAATGCAGTTCTTCCACTTTTTGATAGAGCACCAACATTAAAAATTGTTTTTGACATGTTTATAATTAAAATTTGGAAAAATAAATTTTTTTTTTGTAATCATGATATAAAAATTTACTTTGGATAATTTGTTCATATTATTCTGATCACTTTCATATTTTAATGAATAGTAAAAACAAGCTATATTTTAATTTAAAAAACATTGTTCATCTTAATAATTTATATGGTTAAATTATAATATTAAATGGTTATAAAGTATAAATATAATATATTTTTACAATTTAATATAATTTATGTCATTTTCATTGATTTTAAATTGACTTCATATGTAAAATCATTTCAATCGTTTGCATTGTTTTAACTTTTAAAATTTGTTTTCTTACTAACGTGATCAATTTTAAATTAAATTATGAAATATATGTGATTTGAATTTGGAAAAATGGATTTCATATTTTGAATTAGTAGGTCCAAATTATGTTAATAAGCTACTTTTTATTTTTAGTCATTATGAATAGTAACTAATGTAAATTTTATTTACAATATGTAAAGGTAAATTGGGTAATTAAGGGTAAATATAATATTATAAAATTACCCTAACACCTGCCAGGATTCTATTTGATGAATAAAAGACTACTCATATCACCTAAGTGTCGAAATATATTCCTTTCATGGACTTTTGACCATGAAAATGATGTAATTATTATTAAACTCAACAAAGTGACAACATGTCACTCTCTTGTATCATATAAGTGTAATAAATTTAATTTAGTGATAAACTTTATAAAACCTCTATTATAAATAATATGTACAAATCTAATGAGATTATCTACATCATGAAAATATATTTAGAATTTTTAGGGATTAAATAATTGTCATTAATGGTCACACAATAGTGATGCAGAATTTGTTTAATTACTGAAAAATCAATAATATTGATTTTATTAAAATAATAATACCTATAAAAATGACCAGAAACTTGTCCAAACATTATTGGTCGAGTATATATATACCCTAATCTTATAATGGTAAAATTTTGGATCATTTGGAGTCATATAAAACCAATTAGGAAATTTATATTATTATTTTTAAATGGTGTCAAAGATGTCACCTACATAATTTAATAAATATAAAAATTTAATTCTTGTGATTTTAAGATGATAAATTAATGTAAAAATATTATTATGAAATTAATTATATTTATATTCCTCATATAATTTTATTATTAATTTTTTTGTAGCTAATATATATATATATATAATTATTATACAAAAATGTTGTAGTAATTATTTTGTTAAGAGAAATATCAAATAAATGGTTTTATAAATATTAAAATAAACATTATATGAACTAATTAATGTTCTTCACAAATTTTCTAGATTCATATGAAATTTTAGGAATCTATTAAAACTTTTGGTTCTAAAATTTCCTCTTTGTGGATTTTATTTAAATTCATATAATTGAATAGTGTTAAAATTAACACTATAGTTATTTTATAATAATAACATATTATTAAATTGTTAAAAATACCATAAATATTTAATAATTATAAAATGAAAATAATATGGTCTAAAATATAATAATGTACCCAATTATGGACAATTCACAACACCTATGTAATTATTTATAACAATTTAAAATTTAAAATATTATTACCAAAAATAACATTTCATAAGTTAATCAATGATAATTCAAATTGATATGGTTTAAAATAAATTCCCAACATGTATAAATTTTATTGTTTGATTAGATTACAACCCTATATCATCTAATATTAGAATATGTTTCATTTTTTATGGTTTTTAAGTGGGGTTTGAATTTATTATAAATTAATATTTCTTATTTTCCCAAAGGTGCCCCTCTCCACCCTTATAAAAGGGAACATCCTCCCTCTCCTCTTTACACAAAATTGAGCTTTCAAGCACGGCCCACCCATACCCATTTCTCTTTTCGACTTCCCTAGAAACATTCTAGAGGTTTTAGTCTTCTCAAAAGACCAAATCTAGTTCCTTAAGAAAAATCTTCAAATATGTGAATCAAAGAAGATGAGGTTCAGATACATACGAAGCATATCAGACAAATGGTAAGGGATAATTTTGAAAATCTCATTTTTATCCGAGATTGCTTATACATTAGTATTTACTAGGGTTATATTTTTCATCCATGAATATAAAAATGTTTTCATAAAGTATTTAATATTCTTCCATGTATGTTTAATGCCATGTTTACCCCTCTCTATCTTTTACAATGTGTTATGGAAGAAATATTTATTTTGTTTACCATACGATGACCTTTTTGACTTTTTTGGAAAATGTATGAGGAGAATGTTATTTTAACTTATATGGAATGAACCAATTTTTACAGTTTTATAACACCTTATTTTAATGAATCGTACTCTACATTATTTAATGACTATTTTCAATAAAATACTTTTCTATTAAAATTTCATGGAATTCTGTAAAAAGAAAATGATTTTGAATATGAAAGGATATTTTCCTCAAGAACTCATTCCAGGTTTTTTATCAAAACCATTTTCCATATATGATGGCATTATTTCATATGTGTATATTTCAAGTATAATTTCACTATTATTTATATGGTTTCACTTTTCTTATGATGAATTCATATCCATTTTTTTATATGGATTATGTTATGTTGGGATGATGTTTATGAAACCCATTTTATTCTTCGGGTAATAATGAATGTGTTATGTTCATGTTGTGGAATATGTAATAATGATTTCATTATGAGATGGGCGGGACCTATTTCTCCCTACAATGCATTGGTAAATTATTTATATCTCATGAGATAGACATGGCTGGAACAGTAAGTAAATCTGGTTCAGTGATACATGACTGGAACGAGGAGTGAACTCGATTTAGAATGGGACTTTTCCCACTAAGATTTTCTTGGAAGCAATTACTTGGCTACTATGGAAATAATATCATGTTATTAATGGTTTTCCACAATTACATGTTTTATTTCCCAATCTATTATATCATGATTGATATTCCATTATGATCTATGCCTTATGTACTCCCATGTTTAATGTCATTGCTCAAGATTTTGATGTTTAAACATTATGCTCATGTTTTTAAGTTCAAATGTATATGGTTTGTTTTATTCTCTCCATGCTTACCGTTACTGAGCATTTGAACTGACCCTTTATTTGTTTTATTTTCCCTGGGATATAAAGACCGGTTTTAGGTAAGAAAACAAAAGCAGAAGATATTTATGGGAGATGTTGAAGATCTTTCACAACTATTAGAAGATTTTTTTCATGTTTCCAATGACCCTAAACTATTATGATCCTTGAGTATTGTTTTTTGTTATGTATTAAGTATTCCTCAAATGTAATGTAATGTCCATGTATGCCATGATTTGTGTCTCTACTCACACTCTATCCTGACCCATGAGATTAGATCCTCATGTCCAATATCCCACTACAACCAAGCCATGTGAACATGATTATTTATCAATTTTCCATATATACAATATCAAAATCCACACATAATCAATAACAATAACACAATCATTTCACATTTTATTTAACATATAAATCATCTTCATAACATACAACATTATCTCATTTATCAGTTGTTTATAATATCACAGACGACATATTTTCCTTTCCCATGGATTAAACTGTTAAGAATATTCAACTATTTCCATACATTAGAAAATATATTGTTTTCAATAATTTATAAGTCACATAGAATAATGATTGTACTACATTTAACTAATATTACAGCATGTCCGAAACTCCATTGTTATATATCTTCAACTAATCTCATTCATCATTTCATTTATCTCACAGCAGTGATAAAAATAAAACCAACACATTATGGTTTCTATTTCCCTAGACCATTTTTATTTCAATAACTATAGTCAAATCAATTATTTTATATTATTCCCTAAAAATTAAATATGACAGATATTTGGAATAATTAGTATGTCAACCCTTAAATCATGTTTTTTGTTCTTAAAAAAATTAAACTTGCGCCAAGGCATTGATTTCCATTTTTAGCATTTAAAAAGAATCATTAAGCATTTTAATAGGGTAAGGGGGAAATCCACCATTTCAATTCATCTTTTAAAATAACTTAATAGAACCTTATTTTTGAATTCATTTGAGTTCGATATCAAATTTCATAAAATTACTCACATTCCAATGTCATTTTCCTTAAATAATTCAATAATCCAGTCAAATCCCCAAAACACTCCATAAAACCCATTTCAACACACCCTAAGAATTTTTAAATTCCTACTTATAGTCAATACAACTATCCAACATTCAATTACTTGATATCCTAATTCACATTACTACCCATCGACTCACATAATTATCATTTCTCAATGATTACAAATTTTATTTTCCATCTTCAATGTTTCAGCTCACCCCTTGGGTAACCCTAGTTTCAGTATCACTCACCAATGGACACAAAACTGTTGATGAATGGTTTATCACCTCAAACAAATTCCCAATAAATTCTACAAAAAAACACAATAGGGAAACACATTGTCACCACCAAATACACGTATAAAACATCAATACTATGGAGAAAAATCATAATTTCTACTAAACTCATGCTCAAATAATATTACATCCCCTAAAAAATTGTTTGATTCGAAATCAATAACCCCTTAATTCCCAAACATTGAATTTGTATGATTATTGTGGGTTTTATGGATTCAGAAGAATAGTAGAGTTTGTACATAACTCATTATTAATAATAGAGAAAGGTGGAGTTTTGGACTCTCACAAATCATCAATTTTCATAAAAATATAGTGAAAATTCTTAATAATTTAAGGTTAAACACATTATTGAATCCTTAGAGTGCTTCATTAATGACCCAAGATGTTGGGAGTTAAAGGGGTGAAAAAATTGAATAATGTAATATATTTGAGAGGGAAAAGGATAGAAATCCACTTTTCAATGGCTGCACGGTTAGGCTGCCTATTTTTCCAAACCATGTGGCAATATTTCATCTTCATCTATCCCTGAGGGTCTAAGCCATGTGGATTCCTAGAAGCACCTGCACAGTTTAGAAAAACGTGTGCTATTCGGGTGCTGGCCTTTATCAAAATGTGTCTTCGAGCTAGATGGTTTTTAGGGCTAGCTGAATGGTTTGCACTAACCATGTGCCAACTATGCACTTCACACTTCCGGACATATTTCTACTTATTTTAATGTTCTAAACTACTAGGATACCCCCAAAACATTCTATTAAACAACGATATTCATCATTATACAAAAAATTGTTCATCCAACATTTAAACAAGGTCATTCCATCATGAAATTTTAGGATTTTATAGAGATATTATATAATTGAGATCATTAAAAGAATGATGGGGAGGAGCTAGATCAGATCAAACAACCATGTTATGAACACATTTATACTCACATGGGTTTTCTCTATGGTAGGATGCAAGGAAGGAACTACTGGTTGAACTAGTAGATTCTGGGTGGTGCTTGAAATTTTATACTACTCATTCGATAAATTATTTAGGTTCACTACAGTTTGACTGTCAGATGGATGGGACCTAGCCACAGCTGTACATGACTTATCATGATGTGGTCATGTCTATTCTACCATTTCGAGTAGCAAGATTAGTAGTGGCAATGTGTCTGATAGGGTGGGCTAAGAAAACTGTTCCTGCAAGGTCATGTAGAAAGCATGGTGTCTAGTCTTAGTAGAATGTATTACATTGATTGAAGCACTACCATCAGAATTTTGGTAGTTCACATATCCCAAGATCCATCAATAATGTAATCGACTAGAAATATTCAATTGGATCACCTGATACTATTTAATGATGTTGATCATGTATAGATCGACTAGCTTGATAGTATTAAAAGATTCATACTCCTAACAACAATGAGATAATTCTTCCATATTTTGGCATACTTGAGGGGAAAACATCCAAATCTAGTGGAATAAAACCTCCAAGAGTATAGGATTGTGTCAATGTCCATCGGGGAATTTTTTTTACTTTCTTCCATCAATCCTTATTTTTTGATATGTGTAAAGCATTTATGTGGATTCCATATATGCGTCGATGGAATCTAGAAATGATGTGATAACTGAAGGAGGTTTGATCTGATTCACTAAATATCATATGAGACCATGAGTAAGAGATAATAACCTATGAGACAACCAAACATCATATTTATGAGTCCTATAGTAGGTTACATACTTCCATTAACCATCACTGTCACTGTGGAGCTCAGTAGAAATCCATACTAGCTATTCTAGGGTAGGGACCAATCTAACTATACCTGTTTGATCTTTTTCCAATAGCTAGTCATTGAACATATGTAATTGTTTGATGGAATATATAACGTTTTTGTGGTAATCATTGTATTCAAGGTGGTTAGTGAGATCGACCCCATTTGGCTTCCTATACTACAAAAACTTCAATATCCATTGATCCAAGGCACTATAGAAAAGAATAGCAACATGTGAATCCATGAAAGAGAAGGTGTGGTTTCTTCTTTTAAGAAAGGTAGCTATGTGAGGATTTCCATGAAGAGGGAATATAGATACATATGATGGATAGAGCCACATTTTCTTGTCTAGGAGGTGGTACTTGGTGAGGAGGTACCTACAGGTTATGTGTCGGTTGTTGCTAATCCTAGAGAAAATCATGGGGGCATCTATACTCAGTTATGTGGAAAATATTGTGGCAGTACTGGGTGATGATATTTTATTAACAGCTATAGTGACATTGAATCATCTAACTGCATTATTGCAGGAGTATCTTCAATGAAAGCTCCACATTCAGGAGCTGGATGTGGCTATTGACGTGCCATCCTGGCCTACATAAAGGCTTATTCTAGCAACTAGGCCATGTCAGAAAAATCCCAAAATCCTGTTGGTATATTTTGAGAGGCGAGGTAGGGGAAAACTCATTCTTATCATTCTCCACATACATATTCAATTGTTGATCTGGGGTTAGTGTCATATCAAGTGAACATGTAAGGCACTAGAACTGGGAAAAAAATTGGTACACCTTCTTCAAGATATTTATGGATCATTATAATTTCATAAATAAATGTCTTGTGGATGGTAGAGCTGAACTGATAAATAAAATTCCGTTTATGGTCTTTCCTACTAGTGATGGACCCAATGGGTAGTTGGATGTACTATAAAAGTTATTTCCCTTCCAAAGCCTACACAAAACATCAATGTTCAACATACATTTTCTTATATAGAGTCCCTAACATGGGTCCTCACCTTGTGATGATGTTGGTCAGATGTCATAGTGGGTATCATATCCCATAAAAGGGGGAAAATTTGGATTCCAATCTATGGGGGTTCTCACATACCAACTTCTAATACTAGATACGACTTCCCATCAGGTGTGATTATCACATGTAGTGTCTCTAGGGATTTTATGTGAGTATTTAAGTAATATATGAGATCTTCTAGGCATGGTTTTCTATCCGAATAAGGATCCATGACCACCAATTCATTGACAAGACCATCAACATGACATATAGTCTCAACTCTTTATGGGTTACTAAGTGGAGTGTCCAGAGGAGCAACGAGTTGGAGAGAAACGTAGGAATCATCATGTTTAGGATTCCAAGGGGGGTTATCATGATTCTTGTGATGATTTTTCAATGCATACCAAAACCTATTTCAATGGAAATTAGTTTCTACCATGTCAGGAAGAGCAGTATTATAGATTTATATTGGGTGTAGACGGCCAAGTAGAACATGTGGATGCACCTACATCCATTTTGTGGGATGAAAACAATATTTCCTAGGGTTACCATTATCTTGAAATTCCTTTATATGGTGATCATCTAGGAGAAATTCAATGGGCCACCTCTGATCTGTGATCATCCGGGGAAAGCCAGCCATTGTTGGATTAGCCTCTTTATTTTTTTCTAAAATATGTGGATAAGTGGGTTTGTATGTCCTGATCTATCATTTAATCATTTTGGGTAACAACCAATTGGAATTTACGTTATGATTATGAAATTATATGTATGTTTATTTTTGGCTGATTGAGGAAAACTATATGAGAGTCCACCGAATATTTTGTTGGGCTTGGGAAATGTTTTCTCCCTCGGATCCCAGGCTGGTATCCTAATATCTATTTGTCTCATGGATAACTACGTTTACCATGAAGGTCCCTGAAAAAAACTCCTAGATTTTACCTAGGATTTTAGGCTATCACATGATAAAATTGAAGTGGAGAGAAGTTTATTGTCATTAACCATGAATTAGAAAGTTTAGATATTTCAATAAAGTAATTTTATTAAGTAGTGTGAATCTATAAATTCTTCATTGTTTTAGGTTCTAGTGGCATCTAGGTGATATAGTTTTCTATGCCACTATACGTGATGCTAAGTTGAACATGCAACACTAAGGGTCGATGTCTTAAAAACTCTCTCAAAACATGTGGTAGACCACTTGATTGTAAGAGTTGTAAAAATGTGTCATCCAGATGGTTTAATGACATAATTTGACCTCATATTGGGTTAGTGACTCCAGAGTATCAATAATGGGAGTTGCAATCAGATAATAAACTCCATACAACTGATCTTCATGGAGTTTATCCCATAATATTGTGTATTCTGAAGTGGGGGCTGATTCATTGTTGAACCAGCTGTCACAACCTGTCCCCCGGAGCCCGTTCTGTGACTACCCCAAGCCCACCTTCCATAGGCCAGAGGATGTCAACTAGCACCAAAAAGTGTATTCCCTATAACCAGGAAAGAATTTCAATTATAACTTGTAAACATACGCAACCAATAACACATTAATATTCTAACACTAGTCAAATTTACTACAAATAGAGTGATAAAATTATAAAGGGGCCGAAATACAAGACCAATAGTAATGGTACAAGTACAACTAAATTACAATACAAATGAAGAAAAAGAAAGGCAACTACTACGTCATCCTCTGAGGTTCCTACCTGAAGGGTAGGTACAGATCGCCTCATCAACACTCCACATCTGCCAGTCTCCTCTACGAACTGTCAGACCGTTAGGTTGACCTCCGGGCCTATTCTTGCCCTGTTACCCTTAGTCTCAATCTGCATTATCTTTCGTCTGTACCAAATAGAACAAGGTGCGGGCATATCCTGTGTAGTGGTGAGTATAACGATACAAATTAGGGACCCTGAGACCCTAAAGGTATCACAGAATCCACAAATGACAAGGCACAATGTATGAAATCAACTGACAACCCTACATAAATATAAGACTATACATATACCTAAGTTACAAAGTATACCCATCTCAATCTTGAGGAAACATATGGTCCAACCCAAAATTCCAAAGCTCAACGATTCCACAAAGGAAAGAATACCATGAAGGTAAGTACAACATAGGTATGTCATATAGAATAATACCACCAAAGTATTACCATGAATGGATTTACCACCCATGTATGAACTCATCTCCCACCAAGTGTTTCATAGGTTCAGTAGTAGAAATGATTATTTGTAACTACTGAATCATCTTACTCTGTTAAGAGGCAGACCCATGAAGGATCACTAATCATCATCAGACCCACAGAGAATTGTAGTACTTCATCAGACCCATATATGATCCAAGTACCTCATTAGTACGTTGTCATACACACACAGGATCCTAGTACATTTCCAGTACATCGTCAGACCCACATATGTTCCCTAGGTGCTGACCCACACATGATCAGTCAGTGCTGTCCCACACAAGATCGCTCTTTGCTGGCCAACAATGGATCAGTTGGTGCTGACCCACACAAGATCGCAAGATTTTGACCCACACAAGATCGCTTGGTGTAGACCCACATAGGATCTCTAGGTGCAGACTCATAGAGGATCACTCTATGTTGACCCACACAGGATCTCTATACATTCATCATGTCCTAGCTTGCTACCTTGTTCCCGCACTATGCTTGCTCGTCTGTGGGAGGGTCCACTATTCAATCAATTGGTCGCTACTCTAATAGCCACGAAGGCCTAAAAAAAGTAACTCAAATGACCACCACGTCATTGGGGTCTCAACACATAAGACTGTGCGTCAATCGGACTCCTGGTCTGTAAGTTATAATCCTTTTAGTCCCGAGGCCCCGGTTGGATTCTTGTTCAATCTAACCCAACTGTATCCCAACATTATCTAAATAACAAGTGAGGTATACCAAAGGGTCCACCTCACTCCAGGGTATTTTTCACTTTAGATGGTTCCTCAAACGAATGCATGATGTCCAAGTTATTACCAAAAGAGTGAAAATGGGTCTAAGGGAGTTCGGGTCCGGTCCGACCATGCCGAACCGACTCGGCAGTTTGGGTGGCTCGGCCCGCTGGGTCTGTCCTGGCCCATGTTGTGGGGCCCGACCGGCCCTGGGCGGCCCAGTCTTGGGGCCCAACCAGGGTGGCGTAGAGGCCGGGGGGGCTGTGAAGGTCGCTGGAGCTGTTGTGGCCGTCGGGTGGTGGAGGCCGCAGGGCGGCGGAGGCCACAGAGGTAGTGAGGTGGTAGAGGCCTCGGAGGCCGTGGGGGTGGCGGAGTCTACATAGAGCATGCAAACTGGTGGGGGTCGCGGTGTGGTGGGGTGGCTGGGCACCGCGACTGGCCGGAAGGCAATCCGTCCTCTCCGCGTGGTGTGGTCGTGCACTGCACCTTTGCCAAATGCCTGTTCATCCGACCACTCTTCATTCATCCCCGTGGTACAAATTCGTCTTCTTCCATCGTGAATAAAACATCAAAAATGAAGAATTTAATAGGGTTCAAGCCATGTTTTTTTGGCCCGCACCCTCCACATTAGAGTTGTAGAAAGAGGGTCAACAAAAAAATTGAATGAAGAATGTTAAATTCTACAACCCCCAACAATGATTATTACCAAACCCATAGAAAAAGAAATCATCCACAAATCATCTAGTTTGAGAGTTTATCTGAGTTCTTTTTTTAATGCGAGTAACATGGGAATCCATAATCACATATAATAAAAACCTGAACTCATATATTTGTAGACGGAGGTCACAAGGAATGAGACAATTTTGTTGGGGATAGACGGACATCAGTGACTTTCACATTTTCTAGATTTTCAGTTCATTGTTGTTGATAAAGTTCCTCATTGGCAAGAGAATTCTTCATTATGGAGTACATATTTCATTGGAGAAAGTGTTCTTCATTAGAGAGAAAAATCCTCTTATTGTTATCCTCTCCCAATTCCACCAAAAATGTGAAATATACAACTTTTAAATTAATTTTTATCAAAACTAAATAATTTGGCATAACATTTTTGGAATAATTAATATACTACATTGGATCCATTAATTAACTCATTAAACTTTCCCAATTAAATGGATTTGTGTGGGCATAATTAAAGATGTTGGAGTTGAGAGGTTTTCTCCCATTAAAGGAGTTCGGGTGGTCCCCAACTCACAATTCAAAATTGTGGTTAGTTGAGGTGGCCTTCACCTCTTAGAATTCACATGGTAGGTTTAGTCTCTGGTGGCCCCCAACACCATAACCCATGATGAGGGGTTTCAAAAATAAAAATTTTAGAAATTTTTATTTTATTTTATTCTTTCACGAAGATATCAAATAATTATTTTTCACTCTCGACCCTCTGTGATCAAGGTTAAGGTCCATTTAAGAGAAAACCAGAGCAGCGAGTTCAACAGTTCCATCATATTTAAATTTTGATCAAGATTTCAAATGTTAAAAAACACACTTTCACATTTACTGAACGTACCTGACAAAATGTTCATAAATTCATTCAAGGCACATCGGGCCTTGGAATCATGCACTGTCAATTTTCACAGACTCGTAGAAATCCCAAATATTTTAAAAAAAATTACATGGAAATTTTGAGACTTTACATTCTCCCCACATCAGGGATTTGAATCCTCGAAATCCACATCACATAACTAGAAAAACAAGTGGGGGTATTGTTCCTGAATCTGAGCCTCTCGCTCCCATGTACTATCCTTGAGGTTCACGTGCTGCCAGCAAACGCGCACCAGAGGTATCGACCACCCACGAAGGACCCACTCCTGTCGGTCATC
The DNA here is from genome assembly GCA_963277665.1 of Viscum album. Lineage (NCBI taxonomy): Eukaryota > Viridiplantae > Streptophyta > Magnoliopsida > Santalales > Viscaceae > Viscum > Viscum album. The sequence continues at coordinate 1,139,569,964 of OY728164.1, read as the reverse complement.
AGTCTCAACTAGAACCTTCAAATACGTCTCCCCATTTTCGATGTCCTACTCGCCGGGGTTGATGACGTGGGATGCGTCATGCACGTATCTCCTCAGATGGTATACGTCGAAGATTTTGTGCACCCAGTAAAACTAAGGGGGAATAGATATGCAGTAATCCTCATCTACAACTCTGCTGAGGACCTAAAAAGTCCAATAAAACTTGGAGATAACATGCAGACTTGGCCAAATCTACATAAACCTCACCGAGGTGAGACCTGAAGAAAGGCGTGGTAGCCATCTTCGAACTCCAAAGGTCTCCTTATCGATCAGCATAAGACTTATGCCAACTCTGTGAATTTTTTATCCACTCCTGGATGAATTTCACTTTATCTGTGATAGCTCATACCATCTCTTGTCCAGCTAGTGCGGTCTACCTTGGGTCAGTCGAGCACAAAGGTGATCTGCAAGGTCGCCTGTACAACGCATCAAAAGGATCTATCCTAATGGTGGATTTATAGTTGTTGTTGTATGAAAACTCTAGCAAAGTATAGGGATCATCCCAACTATGACCGATGTAAAGGACGTAAGCACATAGCATGTCCTCAAGGTTCTGTATGGTCTGCTCAGTCTGACCATTCTTCTGTAGATGGAAGCCGGTGCTCAAATGAAGTTGAGTCCTGAAAGCCTCCTTCCACCCCTACCATAGCCAGGAAGTAAAAAAACCATCACAATTGGAGACAATCATTGACGTTACTCCATGTAGCCACAAAATCTCATGCACATAGAGGCATCCCAATATCTCAACTGAACCCTATTCTCATATCTGTAATAACTGGGCCATCATGGTGGGTCGGTTTATGATCAGTGAGAAAGAATCACTACCTATGTTTTACATGGATGTCCTGTCACAAAGTCCATGGATATTCCATTCCACTTCCTCTCTGTAACCTATAAAGGCTGAACCAAGCCTGCTGGTACCAGAACCTCCGCCTTCACATGCTAACAAGTGAGTCATTGAGAGACAAACTCTACTACTACATTCTTCTTTCCCGGACTCCAGTTCTGTCGTCGATGATATTCATACATCTTCGATACTCTTGGATGTACTACTAGAGGGGATGTGTGGAACTCCCTCAACACTTCCTCCTAAAGTGACACTGGTACCATGGTATGTCCTCAAATGAGGATGATGGGATCCCCACCTTCAGAAAATCCATTAGGTGCTTGTCCCGTGGATATCTGAGTAGGTCGAGTCTCACTATCAATGTCCCAGCACTGCACCTCCCTAACTCGCTGATGAAGTGGGGGGAGTGACTGTAAGATACTAAAGGAATGCTTTTCCTTCCCTATCCACAAAGCATATCTACAAAGAATCCAACAACTCCATCAGCTCGCCTAGTAGATGTATACTAGACCTCATGCTAAGTGTATCTGCTACAACATTCCCCTTATTATGAGAATAGACTATCTTGAAGTCACATTCCTGGAGGAACTGAAGCCAACATCGATGTCTTAGGTACTGGTTATTCGGAAAGAAGATATACCTGAGACTCTTATGATCTGAGTGGACTATAAATCTCTTTCCAATCAAGTAATGTCACCACATCTTCATGGTGAAGACCACTACTGCTAACTTCAGTTCATGGGTAGCATAGTTCTTCTCATCAGTCTCAGCTGTCGAGAACCATTTGCGATCATTTCTCACTTCTGCATCGAGACACATCCATGCATGGTCCTAGATTCATCGTAGTAAACTAAATTCCCTATGACCTCCTATGGTAGCCTTAATATGGGGGAACTATTTAGCCTCTGTCTCAACTCTTAAAAACTCTGTTGGCATCTCTCTGACCACAAAAAGTGTTTCCCATTCGTTATCAATGCTGATAGTGGTGTTGAAACTCTGGAGAAATATGGCACAAATCTCCGGTAGTATCCAGCCGAATTCAGGAGACACAATACCTCTATCACACTCCTACATGGATCCCATACAAGTTATCCAAAATCTTAATTGGATCTACTGAAAATACATCCTCCGATATGGAATGTCCATGAATGTGAACCTCTCAGATCCAGAACTGTCACTTCGGGAGCTTTCCATAAAGATAGTGCTCTCGGAGTGGGTCCAGTACTACCTGCAAATGATAGGCATAATCCTCCTCAGTAGTCGAGTAGATTAGAATGTTGTCGATGAAGACTACTACAAATTGATCTAGTCATGGTTGAATGATCCAGCCATGAATATAATTAACACTGCTAGAGCGTTGGTCTTTCCAAATGGCATAACCAAGAACTCATAATGGTCATATTGACATCTGAAAGCATCCTTCTTCACATACTCATCTTGGACTCTGAGCTGGTGATAGCCTGATCTGAGGTCTATCTTCGAGAACCTACGTGCTCCCTTCAGCTGACCAAAGAGGCTGTCAATTCTTGGGTGTGGGTACATGTTCATTACATTCACATGGTTCAAGTGCTGATAGTCGACATAAAGTCTCATGCTCACATCCGCCTTCTTGGGGAACAAAATCAAGGATAACCATGGGAAAACACTAGGCCGAATGAACCCCTTCCCCTGTAATTCCTCCAGCTGTACCCATAGCTCAAAACGCTCTGCAGGAGCTATCCAATATGCTGGTGTAGATATCGATGTCGTCCTGGGGTAAAACTGAATGTAAAAGTCCTCATCTTTATGAGGAGGTAGACCTATAACAACATTAGGTAATACATTCTCATACTGATCCACCACTAAAAGATAACTCAGACTATCCACATCAACTACTATGTGGGTAAGGCTAGAAAACTAATGAGTGATCGGTTGCACTCTTATCCGGGTAAGTCCATCATGTGCTGCAATTTCTCCCTTTTTCCCGGAAAAGATAAACCTGGTCCCATCTATGCGGGAACACCACACAGTGGTCCTAATACAGTCAATCAGATCATGGACTATAGATTACTAGTCCATACCCATGATGACATCGTAAGGCCTCGACGCTGCTACTAGAAGATCCCATATGGAGCTCTCACCTCTTAGAAGAATCCCACACTGCCGGCACCAGTGCATAATCATTGAATCCCCTCCCATTAGAGTCTCTAGCCATAAGGATCGAGCCAATGGATTCATCAAGAATATCCAATATTTGAATGAGGGAAATGAAATTTAATGAATGAATGGAACCTATGTCTATATGTACTACAACTAATGTAGAGTAGGCACAGACTGTACCTCATAAAATCTCTGGACAAACGTGATCATCAGCCTCAGCTGCATGGAGCTCAGCTCACCCATGACCTCTAGTTCCTTATGGTCTGGGTGGACCACCTAGTGGAAGTGGTGGTAACATCTCGAATCATAGTCCACCACCAGCTACACGATCATCACCTCTACCACGTCCAAATTCTCCCGGTGGACATCCTCGTTCGAACCTATGTCTCTTCCTGGGCGGTCATTTGAAAGTCTACTGATCATCCGTATGGTGGGCCAGATAGTCATGATCCATGTGATCCTACCTACCACATACGCAACACTTCATACTCTTGGCATGACTGGCTATGCCTTGGGTTCCCCGCACAACCGACCATGAATCCTGTAGTCGTCCACTTGTAGGTCTGGTCCTCTTAGGCCACTGTGACATCAATCTGCTTCCAACTACATAAGACTCCGCTACGTGATGTCTGGTGGTTCGCCTCTCGGCTAGAGACTGCTTAGCAAGGAAACTCCCCATAGAGAGGGATTTCTCTAACACCCCTGCCTATGTCGGGAAACTAAGATAAATAATTGAAGCCCTGATCTCCCGCTAAAGTTCATGCTCAAAGGTCTGGGCCCTGAAGAATGGTTCCATGACCATATCTGTGGAGTTGCATGAGATTTCAGTGAACCTCACTAGGTACTGAGTTGGAGTCATGCTGCCCTACTGCAGATGAAGAAGCTCATGTATGCGCATTGTCCGAAGAGTCGGTAGAACAAACTCTTCTCAAAATAGGCTCTCAAAGTCTACCAAGAGATGCATCACCTTGTCATGAATCAAGAGAATCAAGATCCACCATCTGCATGTTGCTTCCTGTAGAAGATTGGAGACAAGGATCACCATGAGATCAGCCTGTGACCCTACCAGTCGGAAGTCTCTCTCAACAACCTCTATCCAATATTCAGCCTCCTTTGGGTCCATCTCTCCCCAGAACCTGGGTGGACTCTAGCGCTACAAATCATGTAATGCGCTCAAGCAGTGTGAACCCTATGCTTCTGGGGAGAGTGGCATCGGTTTCCCAACAGGTAATGGTGCCACTAGTGAGGGCCCTGCACTGAGGCCTCGTCACTCAGTGAGCTTTAAGTGCGTACTGTGTCTAGAACGCTAGCTGGCTGTTTCTGTAGAGGCATCCTGAAAATAAATAGTTTCACTACAGTTAATAAGTTATACATGGTGATAGAACTCAAAGATATAACAAAGAAAACTCATAAAAACACACACACACAATCAGTGATTTTGTGTAGTAAGTTAGAAATCAGAAGTCAGGGTCCTGTTGTAAGTATATGTCAGCTGCAACACCAACACATGATTTCCTAAACTGATAACCACACTCACTACACATAAAAATTTTGTCGTTTAAAAGATCACAGTCTTCTGTTCTACAGTAGAACCAACTCCCTTGATACCAATTTTTCATGACCCGTCCCCCAGGGTCTGTGCCATGACATACACAAGCCTTCCTTCTATAGGCCAGGGGCTGGATACTAGCTTCAAAAGGAGTATTCCTTAAAACCGGGAAGAAATTTCTTTTATAAACTATAAACCCACGCAACTAAGAAATCAATAAGATACTAACATAATTCAAATATATATAAAAAAGAGTGTTGAATGTAAAAAGGGGATAGAATACAATACCAACATTAATGGTACATGTACAACTGAAATACAATAAAACTGAAGGTAATGAGAGGTAGGTACTCGGTCGCCCACTGAGGTTCCTACCTGAAGGGTATGTATTGATCGCTTCCTCAGCACTCCACATCCACCCGTCTCCACTGCGTACAATCACATCATATGGTCCACCTCTGGGCCCTATCTAGCCTGGGTACCTTTAGCCTCGATCTGCACTGCCCGTCATCTCTACCAAACACAACAATGTGTGGGCATAGCCCGTGCAGCGTTGACTATAACGATTCTCAATAGGGACCCCAAGACCTTCATGGTCTCACAGAATACACAAAGGATAAACCACAAAGTATGAAGTCAACTGAAATACCTACATATGTATATGCCTATACATTTACCTAAGTTACCACATATACTATTCTCAATCATGAGGAAACACATGGTCCTACCCAAAAGTACAAACCTCAACTGTTCCACAAAAGAAGGAATACCACGAAGGTAAGTATCGCACATGTATGTCACATAGAAGAATACCACATAGGTTTTACCAAGAAGGTAAGTACCACACATGTTTAAACTTAGCTAACAAAAGGTATTTCATAGGTATAGTAGTAGTGATGATTATATGTATCTACTGAATCATCGTACTCTATTAAGAGGCGGACCCATGACGGATCCCTAATCATCATCAGACCCACGAAGGATCATAGTACATCCTCAGACCAACACAAGATCCTACTACCTTATCAGTACGTCATAAGAACAACACATGATCTTATTACATCGCCAGTACGACATCACAACCACATAGGATCTCTAGGTGATGATCCACACAAGATCACTGGGTTCTAACCAACACAAGATTACTCAGTGATGACCCACACAAGATCGCTCGGTGCTGACCCTCAGAGGATCGTTCGGTGCTGACCCACACATGATCACCCAGTGCCGATCCACATGGGATTGCAAAGTGCTAACCCAGACAGGATCTCTTGGTGTTGTTCCATACATGATCACTATTCATTCATCATGTCTCAGCATGCAACTAGGTTCCCACACTAAGCATGATCATATCTAGGAGGGTACGCTCCTCAATCCAATAGTCGATACTCCAAATTCCATGAAGTCACAAGAATAATTTACCCAAATTAACACCATGTATTAGGGGTATCAATGAAACAGAAGGTTCTTCAATCGGACAAAAGTTCTGTAAGTTATTATGATTTTAGTCCTGAGGGAACAGTTGGATTCATTCTCGATACAAATAGACCATATCCCAACATTATCCAAATTTCATGTGGGGTATACCAAATGGGCCGCCTAACTCCAGGGTTTTCAGCACCACAGACGGTTCATCAAACAAACGCATGGTTCAAATGTTGTGGCTAATAGTGCGAAAATGGGTTGAAGTGGGTCTGGGTCCGGTCTGACCTAGTCAAACCATCCCGGCCTGACCCGACCTAGCCTGACCTAGTTTTGGACAGCCTGGCCAGACTCACTAGGTCCGGCCTGACTCGCACTTGGCGGTCCGGCCTGGCTTCCTGGTGGCCCAGTTTAGTTTGCGTGGGGAGGCACAGAGGCTACAGGGGCCGTAAAGGCTATTGGGGCCACATGGTCCACGACTGTCGTTGGGTGGCCGAGGAAGTGGTGCAGTGGAGGCTGTGGAGCAGCAGAGGCCGCAGTGCACCGGAGGCCCCATAGGCTCTATGGAGGCGAAGGCCACTAAGGGGCCACAGAGCGGTGGGGGCCACAGTGTGGCGGGGATCCACGGCTAGCTGGATGTCAAACCTTCCTCAATAGGTGGTGCGATCGTGCGCATCGCCTTCACCAGTGTTCGGTTCGGCCAGCCGCTCTTCATTCTTCACCGTGGCACAAAGCATACTTTTCCCATCGTGAAGAACACACCAAAAATAAAGAAGGGCAGAGGGATCAGTCCATGTTTTTTATCCTACACCCTCTGCATTAGAGGTCTAGCAGGTGGCTCAAAATACTAGAATGTAGAACATCAAACTCTTCAACCCCAGGCAATGATTATTCATATTCCCGTAGAATAGGAAATAATCTGCGGATCAACTAGTTTGAAAGATTAACTGAATTCATTGTTTAGATGGAAGAAACATGGGAACCCATAATCACACATAATTAAAACCCTACAGCAGATATTTGTTGATGGAGGTCGTGAGGAAGGAGATTATTTCAATGGGGATAAGCGAACGTCATTGATGTCGGCATTTCCTCGATCCTCAGCTTGTTGTCATTGAAGACATTCCTCATTTGTGAGATCATTATTTTTTGGGGAGCACATTTTTTGATGGAGAATACATTCATCATTGGAGGTAATAATCCTCAAATCATTGTCATCTCCCAATTCCACAAAAATGTGAAATACCCAACTTGTAACCTTTAGTTAATCAAAATAAATTAATTTGAAAAAACAAAGTTGGCATATTTAATTTACTGTGATGGCACTAGTAATTATCTCATTTAATTGACCCAATTAAATGGATTTGTGTTCAAATAATTAAATTTGGATGACTTGATAGGTTATCTCTCATTAAAGGGGTTCTGGTGGTCCCCTCCTCTCAATTCAAAATGGGGGTTGGTTCAAGTGGTCCCCACCTCTTAACATTCACATGGGAGGTTTAAGAACGGGTGGTACCCTCCACCATAACCAATGTAAAGGAGTTTCAGAAAAAAAAAATGTTTGAAATTTCTATTTTATTTTATTATTTCATGAAAATGACAAAAAATAATTTTTCACTCTCGACCAACTAAAATCTAGGTGAATGTATTTTTAAGCTAAAACCAGTGAAGTGAGTTCAACGGTGCCCTTGGATTTCAATTCCAAACACCAATTCAATAGTTAAAAAAACCCACATATACATTTACCGAAAGTACCCGAGAGGAAGTTCAGAAGTTCATTCCGAGCACACCGAACCATAGAATCACATGCCGTTAATTTTCACGAGTCGTAATATTCCAATATATTTAAAAAAATTACATTGAAATTCCGAGACATTACACAAGGGTTATACAGGTATAGCACGAGGAACTAGTGGGTGGAACTGATTTGAATCGGTGTGGAGATGGGATAATCGGTTGAGGTGCCACTTCACATGATGATGGATCACTACATGTTGGGTCCTCTCATAGAGGCAGTGTCGATTTCATCATCATGTCCCAATATGACAGAACATTCAACTTCCACCTGTGGGAGGGTAGATGATGTCATATGAAGGTCCACCAGGCGCTAATTGCCTAAAAAATCATAGAATAATTATCAATGATCCCATGATGGGGTTGAGAAAAAAACTAGTGATGACAGAGATGACTACATTTCGAGATCCTAGAAGGGATCCAAATCATCATCATCTTGCGTATTTCTATGAAGGGATTTAGGGTTTTGGTACATATAACTTTTTGGGATGTCATATTTTACATTATGTGCTCCTTAAAAATTGGATAATAAAATGATATTGATGATGATTTTGTGCTTCCTAGAGTTTTTCCTTCGATGGTGGTGATTCAGCCTTCTACCATGGAGAGATGCTTCAGGGAAGGGAATTTATGTGGAATTGGATGGACCATTGTGGTGGTAAATGCCGGAGCTAGGAGGAAATCCTCTTGAGCTAATTGGGATATAGGGAGGGCCTATGTATCAGTTAATGTTTGAGCAAGGAGGACCTTCGCTGAGATCACTATGAGAGTGGGGATAAAATTCAATCTATATACTAACTTAACATGGAGGAACTATATTATGGTCGGGGATAATAAAGACATGAATTCCTCTTTGACTAGTGAGAACAACATAGTGATGGTCTTCATACTAGCATGTGGAATCATGATGTGGACAATCAAATAGATCGAACTGGATATGGGAAGGGGTTATGTGTTTATGATCAATTAAGTTGGGAGGAGTTTCTATTCGAGTAATTTTTTAGTAGAGAGGGAATCTTCATAAGCTAATGAAAATATGTGTATGGACTCCTGGTTGGTTCGATATTTCATTAGGACGACTTCCTTGTTCACCGGTTGTTGTATTGGGAGGACCTCTATACTGGTTGTTGGTGGAGTGTCGAGGACCTCTGTATAGATAAATGTTGGAGGGGGATAACAACCACTTAATTTTGAAATAGTGGTAAGAAGATCTTCACGTTGATAGTCCGTGGAATGGGGAGGGCATATATATCTTGAACCATATGCATGGAGAGGACTTACGAGATGTTTGTTGAAAAAATTGAGGAACTTCACATTGATTGATGATGGGAACATGGGGAGGGACTCCATGTTTTGTTGGAATGATCTAAGGACATCCCCTCTGAATAGAGATGGTATGAGGAGCACCAACATACTAGATATCATCAAAGCGAGTCTTTTTGTAATGGCTAACGATAGTTCCAGCAATCAGTAGAGTAAACCCCACATTCTTATGAGGTGGATGAGCTATTGATTATGTTCGGTAATTTACAGGTCCTTGTTTTGTATTAGTATATATTTGAGTTGATGTGTCAGTGGTTCTATTGGACACTAGAGCTATTGAAGACGATTACCCTTTAAGGGAATCCTCTAGCACCTCGGCCCACTGTTGGTGTCAGGTCATCTGGACTAGGGATAATAGAGGAGGGTTGTAGACATCCTTTTTTTAATAATGAGGGACCAGTCATTAGTGGCAATAAAATTCATGACAAGATCCCAAGTTGGTGGCTCCTGGGTGTTAGCCATAGCTGGGGTGACCCAAGATTCCCAAACCTCCTCAACATAGGGGAGTGAGTCATAAATACACTGTAGGAATAGGCACCCAAAGTGGTTGGTCATTGGAGTGGGGAGTAATGTCTCCTTGTGTATCCCTTGGGGTAAGTGGTGTAAGTAAGGTACAATATCCACTTGGCCGTGGAGGGCCGCATACCTTGTTATACTGTCCTCTTCCTACATCTATTATAATACGAGGGTGACCATCACCCTCAAATAGATGATTTATGAGGGAAATATAGGGTGGGGACACCAATTACCATAGTTGAGATTGAAGTCATGGAATAGTTAGAATCATGCGAGATTGATACATTATTGTATCTCAGAAACCTATGTTTTTGGGTGGGGGACAATTGGTTTCATGTATATTGAGTTATATAATGTAAGATGATTTAGCATGTAAATAGGGATATAAGAATGTAATTCCTAATGAAATAACATGTTCGAATCTTCAATGTTAAAAGAAATATGTACACAATAATGTTGTACCATAATGTGATTCCCTTTGATTTACTCATACAATCTCTAGTTAGTTCCAAATAATGACAATTTTTTTACAAATTGGACATTATTATGAATAGCTAGATCTAATGACATCCTTATCGTTTAATGTAACTAATTCTACTAGTCCTTATACTGAGGAGAATAGTCTCATATCAGGTTCACCATTTAGGTTTTAGATGCATCACTCGGGTGTGCCAATTTTCATGTTTTTTTAAATGTCTCATTGTACCCTGTATTAACTATTGCCAAAGGCGGGATACATTTATCATAATTTTTGATGACTTCTCCATGAATGAAATGGTATTATAGGATTTTGGTTATTTCTTACATGTATTTATACATTGGACTCATGGCCTAATCCAGGTACACATCATTGATTAAGATATGATATTCAAACTCATTCTTGATTTCATCACTTTGTGGATGTTGTTTCAATATGCTAGTTCTGTGTAGATATTTTAAGGGGTCTTGATAGTGCATCAAACAATGGTAAGGGGAGTAGTCATGTTGGGTATCACTGGATTGTCTAGACACTGGATCATTGGTAACTCATATTCACCCACATATGAGGTCAACTCAAGCACATGGAACATGATGTATACCATGGGGATCATAGGTATCTGATTCGAGAGGTATAAATTCCATGGTTTTTCTCAGACATCCCATGTTTTACATTAGGTAACATTGTAACAAGTTATGAGATTAATTTCTTCCATATTGGGAGTATTTAATCATTATAATGCAATCAGTGGGGGGATCTGGAAAGTGAATCCCTACGGGGGAACAACTGAAAGGGTTACCAGGTGGATGGTTCATGATGTCTATGATAGAGGATAAGAGAAGTGTTTCCTCTAAAAGAGGGTTTCACATCAAGAAAATGTTCATACATAGGAGGGACACACCATGTTTTACTAAATGGATGGGTCAGAACACCCTATGAGATTGAATATGGTGATGTTTGTCTCATAAAGAAATGGGTTTTCACCATAAAAGATAACGTGGACACCAATATTGGTGGATTAGAGAGAAAACCCCCTAGGAGGGGGAAACTAATTTTTTTCCATTGGATGGGATTCAACCTCAAGGAGTTCTCCAATATACATTGTTTAAAAGAGGAGGACTAAAACCCACATCGTTAGATGGTTTGTGTGGGGCTTAGACATCAGTGATTCCACTCAAAATAGGATTTCACATGTTTGGATATTGTGAAATTTGTTGGGATTATGCATTGATGATTTCTAAGTGATGTTAGGAACCGTGGTGGTGTGAATGAGGATTATGTATAATATTAGACAACATAGATGGAATGATTCCACCATGATGTAGGACATCATGTGAGAATCCGAGTTGATTGTAGACGAATATGATGAAATGGATTGAATGGATTGATTGTTGAGGATTCTGGGATTGAACATGAAGGATGATTCCAACATTTCTCAATTAGTTCGGAATAATATTCAACAATGTTTTACAGGGTGGGATAGGGATTAAACTTAAGAAGGATCCTGTTGATCATATGGTTAGGGATTATGCATTGATGTTTACTATTAATGATATTATAGGGGATTATGTGCATGAATGACCAAAATAGATGGAAATGACTCATTATAACTATTCAATTATAATCCCAAGTGAGTCATGTTCGGTGTGAGAACCAAGAGAAAGAAGTAGAAATAACAGGTATGTTGTGAATAATTCTACAATATGAGATTTTGTGGGGATTACGAATAAAATATTCCCATGATGAAAAATCTCAAAGGGAGAGGGTTGGGGGTTAAGAGAACATGGAATGAAAAGGGATCCTGGTTCTCATACCCTCTCCGAGCCTTTTTAGGATGAGAAAAAAAGAGTGAATGTGATTCCTTTTTCCAGAAAGGATAATGGATTACTACATGGTGGATGTCTATAAGGATATCATTAGTTTTCTGGATGGTGCAGATGATGTTATTCAATTTGAGGAGTATCTCATTCCATTACAATCATACAAGGTACATCCTAATTTTTTTTCATAAATATAGTCATAGTTTATTTACATATGTTGAGGACGTTTAGTGCTGGTTAGTTTTGCATCATGTTGCTCAAACGAAGGTGACTATGTTCTCACCCCTTGGGATTATATAACCAAACAATATCAACCATTGGATAATTTAAGGCATCTTCAATACCAGATAGAGAGGTTTTGGAGGATTGTTCACTCATTAGTTCGTTGTTATAATATCTATTAAAAGAAAAATCAATTAGAGGACCTATACTAAATGGTAATACCCATAGAAACTCAACCAGGGAAAATGTGTAAGCGTTTATGAAATCATAATGAGAAATATTAGATGGTTGTGTAGTGGTGGTGCACAAAATAGACGAGGATTACAGAAAATAAGGGCTTGAACATTGTACTTTATGGTAAATTCAACCAATGTACCATCAAATGAATGGTGAACATAATATTGAATAATTACATGAAAAAGAAAGGATTGAGTGAAATATTAAGATTCACCCAGGACCAAGAGGTTTCCAAAATAGTAGTATTTTTCATTCTCATACCTTAGTATTGAATGAAATTGGGAAAGAGTCAAGATATTGTGATCCCACATAAAGAGGGCCCTTAGAGAACATGTTTCCCATTATCTCATACCTTGAGGCTATCACTGTTTCTTGTCATCTTAAAAGATCCATATTATGTGATGTTGATAAATGTAGGGATATCCAATGGATCACCAAAAATAGGGGGGGTTCACTTCAATATGGAGATGTGGAATTGTGTTATGGCATGAAAAATTTTGGGTGCATAAATTAATCATTTGAAGTCACATTGAATGGGATAGAACCTCTCATGCATATAAAATTTATTACGCACAATGATCTATAATTTTTCACACCTCACATAGCTATTATATGATAAAAGGAGTAGAAGATGGCCAGTTGATGTTTTATTGGATGCACAAGAGATTTCAATATTGCACACTTGCCTCAAAACATGCATGCACCGTCCTATGTGCCTTTAGGATGCTTCATTGAGTATGATGGTGTCTTTGGTTATCTTAATGATTAACATTTATACACTTAGTGAAAAAATAGGTGGCAACAACTGCCCACTTCTTTACCCTTCCATCCATTTAGAAATTACTTCACCACATGTGCACACAAAATACTTACCACCTCAAAAAAGAAATACCATTATTTTTATATGTTCAGCCTTAAATAATGGATCTAAAAATCCATTTAAGGTTAAATAAGATATTTATTACATACATAACATTCTAGAAATTATGTATTTATATATCATTCAAGATAACCATGATGAAATTAAAAATAATTATGATAAGGTAGTTCAATTATCATCACTCTTTCTTATAAATGACATGCCATCCAGTGTACTACAGGAATTCTATGTACTTCTATCCTTCTATGAAATATTATTGCTCCACCAACAATTAAATATATTCAGTCCATATATGATGCTTTGCGGCCACATATCACTACTATGAAGAACCCATCCTTCACTGAAAACCCATGCCAATATGTTTTCATCGGGATTATTTAACCAACACCTATATTCATTGGAATCATTTTTCTAAGATATATACTCTTTGATAAATCATCTATGAATTAGAGATTTTATTAAGAATGTATTGAAACATCCCTTTCTTCCAAAAAAATATATATTTTGAATAAATCATATATATGATTGGAATATTTTTTAATCCCCATTTCCATCATAGGTCATTCAACCATAGTTACCCAAACAGCTTATGATATTTGTGAAATAAAAATCTGTAAAGACTCATCATAATTATCCATCCATTATCAATGATAATTGATTTATCCTTTTTTCAAAAAAGAATAAACTCTTAAAAAGTGACCTCTTCGTTCTTCTTTGTATATCCAGATTAGTCCCATCAATTTTTATTTAATATTTATATAAATAATTAATTCATTTGATAATTATTTCCTCAATGTTTTTATTCTTATAAGGGATATCATCTCAATTTCACTTTTGTGGAGGCATATATTGATGTTATGAACCTATATTCTTTTTGGGGGTCTACAAATCGATTTTTATTCATGTGGTATCATGAATTTATTTATTCACATGATAATAAGTACTTTTATAAATGTTAATCTTTCATGTTCATATGACTCTACTAATTACATAGTGATAAGGAAACATTTCACAATTTCATCATTATTTTAGATTGATTATGTTTACAACTCCCTTGGATGTGATATTTGATATTTCCATATTTTTATAAATATAATTTCATATCTTATATTTATTCTTGATCATTTTCAGGTTATTTTACTATTTTCCCATACATTTTTACATAAAATTAATGAGAAACGATTTTTTAATAAAAGATGAATTTATCAAACTCATTGAAGTTTAAATAAAAACACATTTTTATAAATGGATTTCTAAATGAGTTTTCACATAAAAAAATGTTAAATAAATTTTACCCTATTTTTGAAATATAAATCAAAAATAATCTTCATATCATTATTAAAACAAATCTTATTTATCTATTATCAAAAATATGAAACTAATCCTTTATTTCATGTGTACAAATTGTATGGTGTTTATTAATGTGATGAACACGGAATGTTTTAAAGATTATTTTACATGTTTTCAAGGATTAACTTCCAAGAATAGTATTTTAATTTTTTAAAATTTTTTATGAAGTGATTTTCAAAGTGAAAATAATTTTTTTCATCGAGAATGTTTTTAAAGATACATTGTTAATTAATGACATAAACCACTTAGTGTACATACAATACACAAGGGATATATTTCATTGAAATAATCCTTATTAATTATTGGGAAGGATTATGTTTATTTTTATTGTGGATATGATATTGGTATATCATTTACTAAATTTCTCTGAATGGGTTATGATTATTATTATTTGATTGGGGAATGTCTTAAAATTTCATATTTTTTTAATATGATTGTTTAAGTTTATTATACTTCATCTTTTAATTTGTGGAATGCATTAAGAATTTGAGGAATGGGTGGGGCATAATTTGAGAAATCAAATTGATGCATTAGTAAGTCTCATGAGAAAAATCATCTAGAAAATCCTAATCGGCTTGTATCAATTGGTTTTAAACTGGTATGCGAATGGTCTTGATTGTAGATATGATTTTGTAAAAACATTTTCTTGTCGTACCTAGTAGTTTTAAACCATATTTATAATGGTATTAAAGGTTTATGAACCATGATTTCTGAGATCATGACATCCCACAATTTAGTATTTCCATCATTAATATTTCATTTATTATTTTCCATCACATTTTCAATAAGATTTTATCTATGTATGTATTTAATTTTTGTAATTGATTAAGTGGGATGAGTTTAAATTTACTCACCTTTTAATATTGATTAATTCTCACCTTATCAGTATATTCAGGTTGTTAATATAGATTGGGAATTCTGTTATTTACCATTCCACATTTATTATGTTAATTTATTCCTAATAGATTCTATTATACATAACCATTACTAAGAATTTGACCTCACATCATTATTATATTTTTTTGATAGGATACCAAGAACTATTTTATGATGGATATGAGAAGTTAAACTGAGGGGAATAATTGAATTCTCAAAAAATATATTTTTCATTCCATTTTAAAAATATAATTTGAATTTCAAATATTTGTATAGTATACCAAGCCAATTAAATTATTTGTTCCTTCAAGATGTTATTCCTTGTATCGTATATAAATTTAATAAAGTTACTAATTACTTTGGATATCAATACATATTGATATAATATATATATATAATATTTATATTTTAATTAATATTCAGTTGATGTTTAAACCATGATTAATGCAAATTTATTGGAAAAACTAAATGAAGATACTCTTGATAAATGAAATATTTAACACCAAGAATAAAGATTTAAGAAGGAATTTTTGATAAAACGGGGAGTTGAAATTTTATAAATTATTCATATATGATATTATAGATATAAAAATTATTATTTTAATAATTTATAATCAATTTAAATTTATTATACAAGTGGTTTGAGTACATTATAAAAAAAGAAAACATGAGGTGATGAATTTGATGTTACAATATCATTATTTATTGGGATTTTTTATGATTAAGTTCTGATGATGAAATAATATAATCTACCTATAATTAATGTTATAAATTTAATTCTGGTTTGATCATTTCTTTAGAATAAAATTTTTCCATTTATTGCAATCATATTTTGTACTCATGAAATTGGATATATGTTTTATGAAAAATCATAAACATTTATCTCTTTGATGGAAAACATTTTCTTCCATATCTGTATTTTATTAAATTGTTTCAAAAAAATGTTTTCATATTATACTATGAATTTTAAAATTATTTTTTACCCATTATTAAATATTTAAAAATATTTTTAATGGAACCTCCTATTCATTTTCAAAATGAGGTACATTTTGAGATTTTGACCAAAAAATAATGTGGAATGTATTTTAACTTATACAACAAGGAAATTTCTTCCCTTAATCATGATTAATATATTTTATGAATATTCTTTTTCATAATAACAATTTTACTTTCAAATATAATTTTTACATAAATAGTTTCATATCTTTTTTAATGAAGTGATTTCAAATTTAAATGTTATTTTAATCAAGACTTTTTCTTTGTAATGTTTAATAATAAAATTACACCAAAGATGACATACATTGATGTTACATATGTTTTTTGGGAATATGATCATTGGATAATATTCAAATTACTACAATATATGGTTTATGGTTATGATGATTTTATTTTTATGAAACCCAATTCATTTCCATAGGTAATGATATGATTAAATAAATGAATATTTATGAGATCCATTTCTTTTACATGGGTTATTTTATATAGAAGTGTTGATGAAACTCCTTAATTTTCATGTGATTTGATATGTCGAATGATTACTGATATTCTAGGACACATATATGTGATTTTCATTATGTTATGGTTGGAAACAATATCCCCCTCGAAAGAATATTGTAAATATTGTTATCTCATGAGATAAACATGACTGCAATGGGTAGGGAACATAGATCGGCATTAGGCAATTTCAAATAATATAATCATGGGGGAGAATCATGAATTATTTTATTGTTTGGGGAGAGAACTCATTCCATAGATATTTCCTTGTATATTTTCATTTACTTCTACTTAAATTAGTATTTATGGTTATGTGTATTCCAAAATTCTATGTCTTATGTAGAATCTTGAACATGATTCCACTCAAATGGTTACTTAAGAGGTTTTTCCACATGGCCTCTAGCATGCCTCCTCATATTCCAGATTCTTCTAAAAATCAATGACCTTCTAAAGGTTGTACAGTAGTGTGACCATACCATCTAGAAAATTATAAATATTTAGTGTATGGAATATTAGTCAATTATATTTAAATAGAAAAATAAATTATAATTATTAATATATAAAAATGACCATGCATGAACATACCATAATATTAATATAAAATGGTATAAAAAGTACATGGAATGATTAAAAAGATAAGTAAATGAACAAAATACACAACAGATATCTCCTAAAAGAACATGATAACATGATTAGACAACTGTTCCCACACTCTATCATAGCAAAGATGGATAATAACTGGAATATACAATCCATGAACCTTTTCCATCAATCACGAGGTATGTTCGGGTACCCGATTACAATGGTGGTCTGAAAAGGGTGGGAAATATACTGAGTAGGCCACCACTAATGGTGTGTAATTAATTATCTAATTAATGATTATAAAATATTGATGTGTAATGGTATAACCGTAAAAGAAAATGTTGTAATGTGAATATAACTAAATAATGCTTGTTGGTCACTTGTTACACAAGGACACCAGGCCGACCACACCAAATTCAGCCGAAGTGGAAAAGATATGATCAAATCACAAGGTATGTATAAGAATATATGTCAACATATATATTTATAGATTTACATGCATTGGAAATGATCCATGGAAACCAAATAGTGATATAACTGATTATAAAGGTAACAATAAATCCCTTGGAGGCATGTCTATAATCCTAGGTGTCATGGCCACCTCCCTACAGGGATACCCATCCTGGGTTGGCAACTATGAAATGGATATAATGACCCCCATGTCCCTACTCCAATAGGCCCCATGGTTCTTAACAACACCAAGGGTATACAAATATCATAAAATGGGGGGGGGGGATTTCCCTTATTAGTGAAACATGATCGATATAGAAGATGTATTAACATCAATACAGCTCTATGAAATATATAAAAGAAAGAAAAACTCATCTGACCTAGTTGTTTAGAATAGAATAGTTATTAGTACAATGAATCTCTAATGTAAATAACTAAAGCAGGGATAGGAAACGTCATGATAACATTTCCTTTGTTCATGATATTAAGGTACAACATGGTCTAAATAATTCTCACTGAAACATGAATGTATTTTTTGTACATAGGGTGAGAAAATAGGTATAATCATTAGGAAAACCAAAATTTCATTTGCAAATGTGAAAGAAGAATAAAAATGCTCCAATGAGGAAAAATTAAAACAGAACAACACAAAACATGGTATAATTTCTATACCAATCTCCCTAATGCATGCTCACCATGTAACAAAAGTCCTGTAATGTAATATAGTAATCAAATTTTTGATTTGTATACCCAATACCACTTTATAATGGTTTATCCACACTTTATGATTGAATAATATCTTCTTGCTCCCACCACTTCTGAAAGGACCACATCACAACCCAAACACACAAACAAAGGCCTCACAACTAGTCATGTGAGCTTGTAAAATAAAGCACATCACATACCACACCCATACACGTTGGCTAAAACTACATCACATCCTTCCCACACAAAACGGGGCCCAAAGAAACCACAACACATCACTCATATAGACACATGTTCCACAGAGGAAAACATATCCTTAAAACACATGGTAATGAACAACTCATATCATCATGAAGACATCTCGCAAAGCATAACATGTCACATCTTGAAGACTCCTGGTAATTAAAAACTCATCTCATCCCAAAAACACATTGGAAAAAACAACTTGTCTCACCCTAAAGACACATGGAAAAAATAAACAAGACCACACACACCAAGGCCTCAAAAACCACATCATATCAGATGAATATTGGGTTATGCCAGCATGAAAAAAGGAGGTAGAAATAGAAGGTTGTTAACCATTCATTCCCCTACTGGGATGTTTGGGATAGTCACCCTCCCCCACGAATATGAAGGTATTATTAAAATAGTTCTCAATTAGGGTGGGGTTTATATAAAAATATCAAGGGAGAAATACAATTAACAAATATATGATACCAAACACTCAATCCTTACCAATTAGTTTCCTTCATGCATCAACTCAGAGATTATCCTTTCCTGATACCTCTAAATGAACAACAACACATCCTGCCAAAAAATCGATTCATAGCACCCACCAAATCCTTTAACAAATTCAAATTCATTATTAAAAAAACATTTATTAATTACATCTCTACGTGGATACTAACACTTATGCTAAAAACATGCAACATAATAAAGGCCACACCGAGGAACATGAACAATGATAAAATATCCCACTTCAAATTCCAATCTATTTAATAGCCAGTCATGATAAAACATATTGATCATGAGATATGGGAAATATTTTTACATGTTATTAATTGAAAAGTGACCATGAAATTGTCTTCCATCATCATTATTCAATGACATTCCACAAAATCCATCCTCTTACAAAAGAAAATTCCCAACTCCAAACTGAACCCATCAACACATCCCATCATAAATAGTATTTTCATCCCTACTAAATAAGGCATCTCATACATTCATCAATAAATTAGTCACTCGACCAGAGATTCTATTACACCTTCTGCACTAACCCACAACACATAATGGTTCTCAAAACCATACCACCACACAACCCATAAAAATTATATCTAGATTTTACAAGGCATTCCCAACTAAATTTCGACTTTTTAATTCATGGGTCATCATACAACGAATGATCATGAGGAATATGATTATTATATATGTTAATGTTGTTAAAAAATTCCATATATAATTTAAAAATGAACAAAAATATGCATCATTCATTCCATATACAATACCTTGCATATAAAATCATTAATAGTGACTATGGTTTTATGTGAGGTATTAATCCCATATAATTCACTAGAAAAAATAAAAATAAAAAAAAGCAGATCATATATTGCTTTTCCCAACCCATGCATATTAATTTCAAATCGATTCCATTATCATTATTTAATTTTTATCCAATTATCAACCACTAGGGAACATTCGTACACCCACCCAAAATTATACACAATTAAGAGGGTTTATGGAAACCAAATTGGAAGAAGAAGTGATTAACACATCTGTATTCACTAGTGCACAATACATTTTTTACGTCACCATTTTTTACGTCGGTTATATAAAACCGACGTCATAATATGTAAAACGAGGTTTTTTACGTCGATTATTTAATAACTGACGTAAAAACCTGTGTTTAGTACACCTTTAACGTCGGTTATTTTTATAACCGACGTTATTAATCACGCGGCTTCGTTTTTTACGTCGGTTATACATTAACCGGCGTAAAAAACAGAAGCGGGGGGCGTTTGTTACCTCAGTTATTCAATAACCGACGTAAAAAACGCGGTTTTTGAAGGCCTTTTTACGTCGGTTATTTTATAACCGACGTAAAAAAAGAATCTGCAGATGTTTTTGACGTCTGTTATGGAATAACCGACGTAATAAAATGTGGATTTTGAGCCCTTTATAACGTCCGTTATAAAATAACCGACGTAAAAAAAGAATCGGAGGAAGGTTTTTACGTCGGTTATTGAATAACCGACGTTATAAATGTTTTTAAAAAACTTATAACGTCGGTTATTGAATAACCGACGTGATAACTCATTTAAAAATTTACCCAGACCCGTGGATTGTCATTCACGAGTTTACCTTCGACAGTCGCGACTCGTCTCTCTCGCGCGTAAACCCGAATCGGCTCGTCCATTTCGTGGGTTTAGATTCGTTTTGCGATCATCGTTTCTCATATTTAATCTCCTCGGATCAATCATCTAAACTCGCAGCACTCAGGTAATCCTCCCACTCGTTCGTTTTTTTCGCGGATAGTATGTATATATGTGTTGTGATTTTTTTGTTGAAACTAGCTAAGATTCTTCGATTGCGAACCCTTTTAACTCGTTTTGGAACCATAATCTTATTTATCATCCCTAGATCTATTAGTTCGACTTGCAATATTGACTAATTTTATGATTTCACTAATTTTTCATCGTTTTCTATAAATCCCCGAGAGGGTTGGGGCGTGTCCATTTGGATGGGTTGCCCTTTTACAGTTGTTAATACTTTATTCACACACAACCATGGCATAGGTGCATGGATTTGGGATCACATCACCATTTTCACCCCCTGCAAACAAAGTTTCACGAGGAGGACTCGCCAGATTTCCCCTCGGCATGCTAAAAATTTTAGATACCCTCTTTTCAGCAAGTAAAAAATTAACTAGTTTTTTCTTCAATACTTATCCTAAAAAAATAAAACCACCATTCATTCTAGAACCTCTACTAGATCCATTGCATCCATCAACATACATATTTGGATCTGAAAGCATCCCTTAAGCCTTATGTTCGATGCTAACATCCTTTACTGATCTATAGAAAATATGATGGTCTGCTAAGCTCTCCATTTAAAAGTCAAACCCCACCAATTATTCATCCTCATCATGAGAAAAGGGGGTGGGTGGGTGTCCAAGGGGGTAGGGTGGGAAGGCTATCAAGAGGGTTGGGGGTGGGAGGGCTATCAAGAGGGTTGGGGGGTGTCCAGGGGGGTGTCCAAGGGGGTATGGTGTGGGGGGTGGTGTCTAGGAGGGGTGGGGGGCTGTCCATAGGGGTCGGGGGTGTCCAGGGGGGTTTACAAGGGGGTGGGTGGGTGTGGGGGGCTGTCCAAGGGTGTGGGTGGGTGTTGGGGGTGTCCAGGGGGGTGTCCAAGGGGGGTTAGGGGGTGGGGTGGTGTTTAGAAGGGGTGGGGGGGCTGTCCAGAGGGTTGGGGGTGTCCAGGGGGGTGTCCAAGCAGGTCGGGGGTGGGGGGTTGTGTTCAGGAGGGGTGGGGTGCTTTCTAGAGGGGTCGGGGGCTGTCCAGAGGGGTCGGGGGTGTCCAGGGTGGTGTCCAAGGGGATGGGTGGGTGTGGGGGCTGTCCAAGGGGGGTGGCGGCCTGTCCAGAGGGGTCGGTGGGGTGTCCAGGGGGGTGTCCAAGGGGTTGGATGGGTGTGGGGGATGTCCAAGTGGGTGGCGGCCTCTCCAGAGGGTATTTGGGGTTGTCCGGGTGGGTGGGGGGGCTGTCCAGAGGGTTGGGGGATGTCCAGGGGGTGTCTAAGGGGGTAGGGGTGGGGGGTGGTGTCCAGGAGGGGCGGGGGGCTGTCCAGAGGGGTCGGGGGGTGTCCAGGGGGGTTTACAAGGGGGTGGGTGGGTGTGGGGGGCTGTCCAAGGGTGTGGGTGGGTGTTGGGGGGTGTCCAGGGGGGTGCCCAAGGGGGTAGGGGTGGGGGTGGTGTCCAGGGGGGTGTTATATCTTACTATATTTTGTTTAAAAAATAATATTCAAGCATATTTTTTTAAATACACATCGATTTGTTTTATATTTCAAAATTGTTTACATTCAAATTATGATTTTTTTCATATAAACATATATTTGTCTTATCTAAAAAATATATATATTTTTACTATTTGTTATAGGTAATAATGAGTCGAAGTTGGATTACGGCACATCGAATGAGCAATGAATATGAGGAAGGTGTTGATGCCTTTTTGGAATTTGCTAAACGAAATGTTCCAAGTAGTGACATTTTTTTCTGTCCATGCCTGAAATGTCTGAATATGAAGAAGTTGAAAAGTGGAGAGATAAAAGATCATCTGATTTGTCATGGTTTCAATCCGAGTTACAACCCTTGGATTTGGCATGGCGAAACTGGACAGAATGTCACTGATGATAATGAATCGAAAGATGGTAACTCCGATGGAATTGAAGAAATGATTCGCGATATTGTAGCAAAACAAATTGAGATAGAACCGATAGTTGCACGTCTATATGGTGATGCTGAAAAAACATTATATCCTGGTTGTACAGATTTTACGGTTTTTTAGGCGGTGTTACGATTGATTAACCAGAAGGAGAAACATGGATGGAGTGACAGAAGTTTTACAGAGCTGCTACAATTGATGAAATACATTCTTCCAAAAGATAACGATCTTCCAGATTCACATTATAAGGCCAAAAAAATATTATGCCTGATGGGATTGGGATACAGGAAAATACATGCATGTCCGAATGACTGCATTATATATAGGAAGGAATATGAATTTCTGAAAGAGTGTCCTAAATGTGGGACATCACGGTATAAGGTGAAAGAAAAATCACAAGCTGATGTAGAGATTACAATGCTCCCTTCAAAGGTATTTTGGTATCTTTCTATAATTCCTCATTTCAAACGTTTATTTGCTAATTCACATGATGCAAAAAGGTTAATATGGCATTCTGATGAGCGGGTATGTGATGGAAAAATACGCCATCCAGCTGATTGTCCACAATGGAAGAAAATTGATGCCCAGTACCCTACATTTGGAAATGAAATTAGAAATCTGAGACTAGGCTTGTGCACAGATGGAATGAATCCATACCGAACCCTCAGTAGCACACATAGTTCATGGCCTGTTTTATTGGTAATTTACATCCTCTCTCCTGATGTTTGTATGAAGCGCAAATATGTCATGTTGAGTATCATGATCTCTGGTCCAAAGCAACCCGGAAATGATATTGATGTATACTTGTCACCGCTGATTGATGATTTGAAACTGTTATGGGCTGATGGTATTAGGGTGTATGATTCTTATAAAATGGAATATTTTCAACTGCATGCAATGCTTCTATTCACTATAAATGACATCCCAACATATGGAAATTTGTCTGGATACAGTGTTAAAGGGCATAAAGCATGTCCAAATTGCAAACAATAGACGTCATATTGTCAATTTCATCATGGGAGGAAAACAGTGTACATGGGACATCGAAAGTTTTTGCCTATGGATCACCCTTATAGAAGACTAAAAAAGGCATTCAATGGCTCACAAGAATTTGATACTGCTCCAAAACCTTTATCCCCAGATTTGTATTTTGAGAGGGTAAAAAACCTTGATGTGACATTGGGAAAGACACAGAAATCTGGTAATGATAGACATATTTGGAAGAAAAGGTCAATATATTGTGAGCTACCATATTGGAGGTATCATGAAGTCAAACATAATATTGATGTCATTCACGTGGAGAAGAATATCTGTGATTCTTTGATCGGAACATTGCTAGATATTAAAGGAAAGACAAAAGATGGGTTGAATGCAAGGTTAGACCTACTATCAATGGGAATACGTTTAGAGTTAGCTCCCACTGCTAAAGGAAGATGAACATTTCTTCCCCCGACTTGTCATACATTATCGAAGAGGGGGAAAAGTAGCTTCTGCCAGTGTCTTCATGATATCAAAGTGCCTCAAGGTTATTCTTCAAATGTAAAAAATTTTGTCTCATTGAAAGACTTGAAGTTGATAGGTATGAAATCACATGATTGTCACGTCATGATGCAACAAATTCTACCAGTTGCACTGCGTGGAATATTGCCCATCCGTGTCAGAAAGACTATAATGAGGCTGTGTTATTTTTTCAATTCAATTTGTAACAAGGCGATTGATGTGAATGCATTGAACATTTTGGAAAAGGATGCAATTTTTATACTTTGTCATTTGGAAATGTATTTTCCTCCAACTTTTTTTGATATGATGGTGCATTTAATGATTCATCTGGTTCGAGAAATAAAGCTTTGTGGACCTGTATATCTTCGTTGGATGTATCCTTTTGAAAGGTATATGAAAATATTAAAGGGATATGTTAAAAATCCATATCGACCTGAAGCCTCCATTATTGAAAAGTATATTTCTGAGGAGGTAGCAGAGTTTTGTACGAGCTACTTGGCTACGGTGCAACACATAGGTTTGCCTCCATCTCGCCATGAACGGGTTAATAATGAGGGAAATGGGATTCGTGGCTTGAAAGTCAAATCACTGTCAGCTGAACATATGAAGAAGTTAGAATCATACATCTTGAATAACATAACTGATGTTCAACCGTATATCACATTGCATATTAATGAGTTGAAACAATGTCATCCAAAGAAGAAAGAAATGTGGATTTTGAATGAGCACAACAAAACTTTTTTTCCATGGTTTAAAAAGAACTTGCTTGGTAGATCAGATGTATCAGAGACATTAAAATGGATAGTGGGTGGTCCATCTTTAAATGTGATAACATGGTCCACTTATGACATTAATCGCTATACATTTCATACGAAAGCTCAGGACAACAGAAGTGCAGTTCAGAATAGTGGTGTATTGGTGTTTGCAGAGGCAATGCATTTTTCGAGTGCTAAGGACAGAAACCCAATTTCGTCATCAAGTGCATATTATGGAGTGATTGAAGACATATGGGAGGCTGATTACTTTAAAATTAAAGTTCCTGTTTTTAGCTGTAAATGGTTTATCGGTAACAACAGTGTCAGACACGACGAATTTGGAATGACACTTGTAAATCTGAATATATTGGAAGACACAGCTGATTCGTTTATAATGGCAACACATGCCAAACAAATTTTCTATGTAGTAGATCAATCAGATATGCAGTGGGCTGTTGTTTTACAAGGGAAAATACAATATGATGGTGAGGATGAATTTGATGAAGATGCTGATTTATGTGAGATCCCTACTTCCATGGAATGATTAACAGAACATAATGATGAGTATGTTGAAGACATGGTTTGTTCCATAAGGAACGATCACGACGAAGGAATTTGGGAAAACAATCCAACTGTACATTCCTAAAATTACAGGTAACACATGTTTATTTCTTGTTTACATTTAGTTTTTTCATATAATGTTAGATATTGTAAATTTTTTACTTATTAAAACATGTATCAAACCAAAACGATAAAACAATAAAAACCGTAAAGAGGAGATGTCCTGGGCGCACCGGCTGGCCGGTGGTGGATCACCGGTTGGACGGTTGTCCAGAGAAAAGCTCTGTCTGGTCCACCGGCCTGCCGGTGGTGATCCAGCGGCCGGCCGGTGGTCCAGACAGAGCAAGGCTGTCTGGTCCACCGGCCGGCCGGTGGTGATCCTGCGGCCGACCGGTGGTCCAGACAGGAAGGCTCTATCTGGTCCAGCGGCCGGCCGGTGGTGAGCCAGCGGCCAGCCGGTGGCACCAGGCAGTGGGCAAGTCTACTGCCTGGGTCCTTCGGCTGGCCGGTGAGCTCACACCGGCTGACCGGTGGACTCAGTGAGTCCACTTTTCAGCTTTTTTGGGCCAACTCCTTGGAAACCTTTGGCCTGTGTTTACCATGTTTATCATTGTTTAACATGCTTACCATATTACCAATGATTACTATTATGTAATTTAGTACACTTTTCTATTTTCTGATTATGTAGTATTACAATATTTGAATTTTTATATTTGTGAACTAATGTTTTTTTTTGATTTGAAGGAAAATGACAGATCAATCAGTTGATCAGCCACATGATTCTTGAGATGAGCATATTGGTCATACATCTGGGGAGGAACATTCACATGCTCCTATTACGAAAAAGAGTTCAAAGGTTGGTAAGCGTGGGTGCACACGTTTACCAAAATTATCACTTTCCCGTACGAAGGAGGAGTGGATAGTCGTGGAGTTTGATGATGATGATCTTCCTAGAGGTCCAAATACTAAAGATTTTAAGGGTTTTGAAGCAACTCGGGCTAAGAGAAAAGTAAGCACTCTCTATGATGATTGGAGAAGTGTGGATAAGGCGATAATTTCTCTGCTGTGGGAGACCATTTTGGTAAGATCTTTTGCTATTTTTTGACTGTTCTTTAAATGTTTCTAGTATATATACTATTTTTAACCTCTTTTTTATCAGATGATATTTGATATTCCTGACACTGGAGGAGTCAGGAAGAAATACTTATCGTTGGCTGCTAGGAGATGGAGGGATTTCAAATCAACCCTCTCATCTGATTTCATTTATGGTCATAGGAGTCGTGAAAATCCATGTCGTATATATCCTTTTATAGATGAAGACAAATGGAGACAATTTTTTGAAAGTAGAAGAAAAGAATCATTTTTGGTAAGGGCAATGTAATCTTTTATAAGCTTTCATATATAAATGATCTTATTATTGTTTTGTTAATGATTACTTATTCTTAATTTACAGCAAACAAGGAAAGCTCATCAAGAGATCCAATCTAAAAATGTATACCCTCATCGTTTATCTCAGGGAGGGTATGCATTATTGGAAGGACAAATGATGGCAGAAATATTTCAACAACTAAGAGCTGAGTCTTCAAGCTCTGGAGAGGTGGCCCCTCCATCCCCTCCATCTAGACATGAGAAATGGAAAAGAGCTCGGAAGGGCAAAAAAGGACAATATCTTTCGTAAGAATCGAGACTTGTAGTTGAGAGGATTGTAAGATATCTATTTTATTTATTTAAGTTTACTATTTTCGTCATATATTTCCAATCATTATAGAAATGTTCAATTAATTATTACAGGACTCTCTTGAGGAGCAGAGTTCACAGGGGAAATTTACACCATCTGGGAGGGAAGATATTTTATCTGTGGCATTGGGAAAGCCCGAACATCATGGTCGTGTAAGAGGATATCCGGCAGGTGTATCGGTAAGAAAAGTGTTGCCACGTTCCTCAACTTCTAACATTGAGGGAGTTTATAAAAAAAAATAGAATCCTTGGAGGCTGAAGTCCATAATATTAATGCGACAATGGAGGACAAGATTAGAGCATCGGTGCAGTTTATTTTTGCAGACTTTCAAAGACAATTTCAGGGTGCAGCTCCCACTCCACCTCTCCCAGTAGCTCCCACTCCCCCACCTCAGCCTGTGGACCCCATTTTTGATCCTCCTCCTCCACCGCAGCTACCAACTTATTGTGAGTTGTATGTTGATGATCCTCAACATCATATAGTTGCATATGGGATGGTATATTTTATAGGAGATACAATTCATCATCAACAGTTAGAGGTAGAGAATCAGAGGGTCACTGTACAGGATATTATAGATAGATCCTCTCGGATACCATTACCTACAGATGAGGTGACGACAGTTGGACATAGTATCAGCCATTTTTTACTTTGGCAATCCAGACTTCTTCGACTCATTAACATAGAGGTATGGATGTTATATCTTTTATTTTATATTTTTATTAATGTTTTATCATTTGAAAACTAATATATTTTTCAATTTATTTTTATAGGAATACTTCAAAGGTAAAGAAATACTGTATAGACAACAACAAAGACAGATAGCTATGACATCAGATGCAGATACTAGCAGTCTTGACAAATTGTCAAGATTTTAAAATTTTTTGGCGGATCATTATGACTTTACAATGGAAGCTCATGTCTGTGGAAGTGAACTAAGTGTGGGGATTATGAAAACTGATATCATGGAGTTTGTCACTGGAGATAAGTTGGGCATCAACGTGGTGCAAATTTTTATCATGTAAGTCTTAACACCTTTTCCTTGAGTTATATTTATTCAAAATGTATACTTATGTCTGCTTTGTATTAGGTATCTGTATAAAATTTGTGAGAGGAATGAGCTGACAGATGTATATGGATTCGTGGACCCACAATTGATTTCCCCTGAAGCATGTGCATTGGATGAGGAACAAAGAATGCTTTATATTGCTGATAGATTTGAAGAGAATGTAATCACACAGTGTTGGATGATGCCTTTTTGTGAGAGGTATGAAACACATCCCTCTCAAAGAGTTAATTATCTTTTAACATAAAAAACCACTAACGTTAAATTTCCTTTTATCAGGGATCATTGGATGTTAGGGGTTTTTTGCCCTAGGGAGAAAACACTTTATTGGATATGATCTCTCCATGATGATGTGCGAGAAAGTTTTAAGAATATATTGGAAACGTAAGTTTCAATTTCACAATAGTTTTATATATTATAATGAATTTTAAATTTACCTCATTCGTATTATTTTCTAACAGGGCATGGGTCCACTTTCGAAAAAGTGCAAAGAAAAGGAATTTCAAGATCAAATATGTACATGCGAAGGTAAATATCCATTTATAATTTGTAAATTTTGATTTATTACATAAAAATAATATATTGAATTTACACTCATTCAAACAGAAATGTCATGAGCAACAAGGCATCATCGAATGCAGATATTACATGTTAAGATTTATGTATGAAATAATAACAACTAGGACAGTTCTGAGTTTTGACCTGGTATGATTTCCTCTTTCTCATAATATTTCAATTTGATTTATTCATTATACATGTTGACTACTATCCTTTTCCTTTGTAGATTTTTGATGACCCTCAACCCTTTACTGCTGAAGATATCAAACACTTACAAGTGGAGTGGTCAAATTATTTTACAGGTTTGATTGACTTCTATTTTTTTGTAATGTAAAATGTAATTTTGAATATTGTCAATGTAATTGTATATTTCGTAGTCATTTAGGTCGGATTTAGTTTTTTTGAAGTTGACAGTGTAAGTTTTGAATGTTATATAAGTGAATTTTTAATTTTTCTCCACTTCTTGTTTTGGTCTACTGTTGATGGTTTTTCGGGTCTGGATTTTGGTATGGGGGGAGAGGTTCCAAGGGGGTGGGTGGGTGTTTGGGGGGTGTCCAAGGGATATAGGAGGGGTGTCCAAGGTGTGTTTGGGGCTGTCCTAGGGGTCGGGGGGTGTAAATGAGGGTGGGGGGTGTCCAAGGGGTTGGGGGTGTCCAAGGGATATGGGAGGAGTGTCCAAGGTGTGTTTGGGGCTGTCCAAGGAGTCGGTTGGGTGTAAATGGGGTGGGGGGGGGGGGTGGGGGCTGTCCAAGGGGTGGGGGTGTCCAAGTGGTGGGGGTGTCCAAGGGATATAGGAGGGGTGTCCAAGGGGTGTTTGGGGCTGTCCAAGGGGATGGGGGGGTTTCCAAGGGGTAGGGGGTTTCCAAGGGGTCGGGGGGTGTCCAGGGGGTGGGGGGCTGTCCAAGGGGTGGGGGGTGTCCAAGGGGTGGGGGGTGTCCAAGGGATATGGGAGGGGTGTCCAAGGGGTGTTTGGGACTGTCCTAGTGTTCGGGGGGTGTAAATGAGGGTGGGGGGGCTGTCGAAGGGGTGGGGGGTGTCCAAGGGGTGGGGGGGGGTGTCCAAGGGACATGGGAGTGGTGTCCAAGGTGTCTAGGAGTTATGTCCAAGGGGCCGGTTGGGTGTAAATGAGGGTGGGGGTGCTGTCCAAGGGGTGGGGGTGTCCAAGGGGTGGGGGGTGTCCAAGGGATATGGGAGGGGTGTCCAAGGGGTGTTTGGGGCTGTCCAAGGGCTCGGGGGGTGTCCAGGGGTCGGGGGGGTGTCCAAGGGGTCTGGGAGGGCTGTCAAGGTGTGGGGGGGGGGGGTGTCCAATGGGTGTTTGAGGCTGTACTAGGGGTCTTGGGGGTGTAAATGAGGGTGGGGGGGGGGGCTGTCCAAGGGGTGTGGGGGTGTCCAAGGGGTGGGGGGTGTCCAAGGGATATGGGAGGGGTGTCCAATGGGTGTTTGAGGCTGTACTAGGGGTCGTTGGGGTGTAAATGAGGGTGGGGGGGGGGGGCTGTCCAAGGGGTGGGGGGTGTCCAAGGGTTGTGGTGGGGCTCCAATGTGGTGGGGGAGGGCTGGCCAGGTTGTTAGGTGGGTATAGATGAGGGTGGGGTTCAGTTGGGGCTTGGGGGAGGGCTGGCATGGTTATTTTTGTTGTTTGGTTTCTGGGTGCTTTTTGGTGAGAGCAGTGCAATTATTTAAAAAAAAATATCGCTTTCACGTCGGTTATTTTATAACCGACCTGGTAAATAAATCGGTAGGGGTTTATCACGTCGGTTTTTTCGAGAACCGACGTGATAAACCGTTCCCGGGCATTTTATCACGTCGGTTCTTAATATAACCGACGTGCTAAAAGGCATGGGAATCGATTTACCACGTCGGTTATTGGATAACCGACGTGCTAAAACGTTTCCCAGGCCTTTTTATCACGTCGGTTATTTAAGGAACCGACGTGATAATAGGCCCGGGGTAGGGTTAATCACGTCGGTTATGTCATAACCGACATGATAAACGATATCCCAGGCGTTTTATCACGTCGGTTTAGAACGTAACCGACGTGATAACCCCCCCCCCCCCCCCGCGCATATTTATCACGTCGGTTATTAATGAACCGACGTGATAAACACTGTGATGTTAGGGATGTTACGTTGGGTTTTAAATAACCGACGTAAAAAACGTTATTTATAACATCGTCCGTATTAACGTCGCCTAAAAACCGACGTAAATAATGAAAAATAACCGACGTAAAAAATGTTTTCTGCACTAGTGATTGTACCATAGTAAGGGGTGTGCATGCATAAGGAAGAGCCTCTATTGAAGAGATGGTCAAAAGGATACATAAAAGCACATGAATACTCAGGGAGGAATGTTCTGTGGAGTCTAGAACCAAGAGAATAGGAAGAACATAAGGAAGAAAATATTCCATCTTTAGAAAGGCCAGATCATAAATCACTGTGTGAAATAGTTTTTATAATTCATAAAAGGAGTATCCTGAGCCATACCACATTGTTTGGAATTCAATGGATGCAATGGGTATTTAGAAGATAGATATGAATCTTAACAATTATAAAGACCATTAATAATTGCATTAAAATAATTTTACATTAATGAAAATGTGAAGGGGGAAAACACTATGAATATAGAAACATTTTTTAGTTCTCATGGATGAATAGCCTACCATTAGATGACACACTGTTGGATGACTTTCATTTGGATGACTCACAGTTTGATGACTTTCGTTTGGATGACTCATAGTTGGATGACTCACCGTTGGATGACACACCACTAGATGAATCAACATTAGAGGTGATATTGTTCTGTGAGCTACAATCACTATTTACCTTCATGACTCACCATCGTGACACACCATCACAACCTATTGTTGTAAATCCTGAAAAACATGATATTTTTCATTATGCTGAAATAAGTCACCATGGCCTTCCAAAAAACCTCAAACATTATATTTTCCCAATGTGATGGACCAAAGAGGTCCATTCCATTACATTAGATACATATCAAACTATTATCTCTCCAAATAATTCAAAACCAGTCCTAGAAGGAAAAGGTGGGTATGAATGACCACCCCACGTGATACCTCCCATGAATATCTCTATTAATGAAACATAAATACCGATATCAATGTTATACAATAAATTAACTTATATTGTTTGAAATCTTGAGTGAATCCTCGACGTCCATGAACACCCCCTATAATATATATTAACCCAACTGACTAAAAGTAACACTATAAAAGAACAAGAACCAATCCATAACAAACACATGAAATTAAGAAATTCATTTTCCATGTCATGATATTATCTGATCTCATTGGAAATGACTCACCCACAGTGGATGAAATATATCATAGATATTGTGTCTCGATCAAGAATATGAACATCCACTTTTATGATGTCAAGAAAATTTAATACACTATAGAAGAAGGAATCAACTCATATCTTAAAAAACAATTTTCTAACATTAAATTGCAATAAAAAATGAAAAAAACCATAAAAAAGAACAACTATGTGTACTGGGAAAACATATGCATTTCCCACTCCCATGTACTCTCCCTCAAAAATCATACCTTCTTTTCCCATGAAGTAATGGAATAGTGGTACCATGCAACACCTTCTCTTAATGATATTGGATTTGTACTGGCTGATCCATGTATAAATCATTGTCTTTGATATCGAACTCTCTGCATTCAATGTCATGGGAGTTATCATGGAGATACTAATGGAGTTGAGATATGTTAATAAAATCACAGATCTTATTCAACTGTGGTGGTTGCACCAAATGG
This sequence comes from Viscum album, assembly GCA_963277665.1. Classification (NCBI taxonomy): domain Eukaryota; kingdom Viridiplantae; phylum Streptophyta; class Magnoliopsida; order Santalales; family Viscaceae; genus Viscum; species Viscum album. Next base: position 1,139,536,853 of record OY728164.1, on the reverse strand, counting down.
TATTCCAATCCCCAAAATCATCCCAATACCTTGAATGGTCCATAAAACCTAATAGAAATATTTCTCCTTCTGCCAAACCTCTGCTGCATACATCGAGGGGAAGCCTTTAAGAACATGTGATCCACACCCTAGAACTCCATGGGCCTCCTCCTGTGATCGTCATTTAACTTATAATCAACTTTCACTGCTTTCATCTTTTCACGAATAATGTAATCCTTCTCTATCATTCTCTACACTACATCGGGGCTAGAAAAAAAACCTCCCCAAATTTATTCTATTAATATTGTAAATGAAACGATATTCCATATAAAGCTTAAAAAAGGAATCCCAATGGAAGAGTGTTAACTAAAATTATATTAAAACAAAACTAATGAACAATGTCACACCAATGATCTGCCAAAGTACAAGATGAAACCTCTCATCATAACCTCATATGTCTGGATATGTTGTTTCATCTTCCCATCTGTCTGAGGATGAAAGGATTGATGAGGCATAATAAGGTCCCAAAATCATGTTGTAAACCCTTCCCAAATCATGAGGAAAAACATGTATCTCGATATGAGATAATGGATATCATAATTTCATGTAGAAACACTACCTCAAACACATATCTGTTTTTCAAGAAATCTAATGTGTCCAACTACTGGATTTCTATGAAGTGCGAAGATTTAGTTAGTCAATCCACTACTAAACATATAGAATCATAGACTACATAGGCTCTAGGTAACCCTATGATAAAATCCATGGATATGACATCACACATCTACATGGAGAAATATATGTGCAGCATCAATCCACTAGAAGTATGGTGCTCATCCATCACCGACTGGTGCACTAATAAATTTTCCACAAACTCCCCTAGTGGCAGTTTCATCCCGGTAGAAATAAAACATCCTCATTAAATGATACATATTATAAATTCATATTTTTAAAACTAATATTGATTTATAAAGTCATGGAGTAATCTCTCATGCATCACCAATGGAATAAAAATCCATCCATATAACAAAAACCAATTCAATCCATCTTCCAACCAGCCCTCTGGAGCATCACCATGGATAACATGATCACTCATAACTTCTACCAATACATATCCCCACTATGACTCTTACAACAGCTTCATCAGAGATGAGTTCACTTTCATTTGGAACAATCAACCTCTACCACCATCTATTTCAGCATCAAAGTGAAAGGTTTTCAACTAATCCATTGACTATAGAGATTCCAAAAATTTGTAAACAACCTCGTTATGAAACATATTTCTCAAAAAATAAAAAACAGAATTCCCCTTTCCATTGGTGTACATGATCCCAAAATCATAGTCCAAAAAAATATATCTACCTTTGATGTCGTACGTTTAGATCTCGCTGAGAAATGATATACCTCGGTCTATTGTGATCTGTGAAGACTACAATGTGCTTTATGATGACGTAATGACACCACAAATTTAATGTAAACATAATGGCTTCTATTTCTAGACCATGGGTGTCATAATTAGGTACTTGGAGATGTAACTTCATAGGCCTATAATATATTACTTCCCATTATTTCATCATGAAGCATCCAAATCCTAGAAATGATTCATTACAATACTCATCAAACAACACCCCTTCCCCTAGAAACTAGTGCACTAGAACACTATCAAAATTTCAAATTAGATATAAGAATGATTTATAGCACTGCTTTCTCGACACAATATCATGGTATTTTCTAGTCATTACTATTAAGAATGCTATAAATCAGGGGAAATTGGGTTCAAACCTCCCGTAATAGCCGACTAGTCCAATAAAGTTGAGAACCCCTGCAACATTGTTCGGTGATACCCATGAAACAACTACTTAAATATTATATTGGTATACTGCCACACCCATTTGAGACACCACATTCGTAAGGAAATTAAAACTCTTATGTCTAAAACATGCAATAAGAAAACATTTTGTGTAGCTGGTGGAATTAAATAACCTATTGGATTGTTCTATGATACATGTTATGCTCTGTCACTAACATTGAGTAGACCAGGATATCTTCAATGAACATGATAACCTATGTATCCATGATATCATAAAAACAGAGTTCGTAAGACCCATGAACAAGGATGGTGTGTCTGTGACACCAAACGACATGACCAAAAACTCGAATTGACCATACCTACATCTGAAATTAGTCTATAGGATATCACCCTCCTTCACCCACAAATGGTGATAGCCAAACTGTGGATCAATCATAGAAAAAAAATCCCTCTCATCTAGTAAAAAATATTTTATATCCATGGATGATAGTAATAGATCATGACCCTCACCTCATTCAGTCTCTATTACTCTATAAACAACCTAATACCACCATCCACATTCTTTAAGAACAACCTGAGATCACCCCATGATAAAAAAAGTGGGCGAAATAAAACTTTTATTCATTAGATCATCATTCTAAATACTCAACTTCTATAATATAGATATTTCCATCAGATCAAGAGACATCAAAATTGATGTGGTACCAGGTTGTAGGTCTTTCCTGAACACAACATCACATCGAGGAGGGAGAGACACAAACAACTCATGGAAATCATACCGAAAATACCCAAATACCCAAAGAAAATCCACCATATTTGCATCTAATGATTCCACAAGTAGCTCATACAATAAAGTATGAAGGGGGTCAACACGCCCACTACCACCAGATATATCCACTCAACAATAAAAGTAACATTCTAGAGAACCACTTTTGAAAAAAAAAATATTATATTGATGAAGTTTATTAAATCATGAACAGAAGATAACCACTCAATACCAAGAATGACATCATGTTGTTGCATTAGTAGCATGAAATGATCCATGTGGGACTAATGTGGTACCATCACCAATTTACATCCTCATCACACATCAAATAATATTTTCTAGACTTTGACTAGCTTAGTCAACTCTATGTAAATAGAAGGAATCAATACCATAGGATAGGCCATAGTGGATGCATCAATTGTGGTCGATGATCTGGAATAAAATAATGTGAATGAAAGGGTACTGAAAAAAAGATCATACTTGTAACATTCTCCAACTCAGATGGAGTTTCTGTTTCTATGGTGAGAAACATACCATGCCAAACTCCTCTTCACCTCTAATAATGACCACTTCCAAGACCACGATCGGGTTGAAAATCCAAAAGAACACCTTGAGAATCACCTCAACCTACTAAATCTCCCCTCAGTAGAGCATGAGAAAACTGTCCCTTCTTTAGAAATGGTGTTGTTGGAAACTGCTACTGAGGATGACGTTTAACCGTCCAACATCAAATATACCTATCTTGAATGATAATGATCACCAGTTTTGAATACTTCCAAATAATCCAAAAATCATTCACCTTCATACCTATTTCACGGAAATTAATGATGACATGATGGTCGATGATGAAATCTCTATGCTCGACTCCCCACTGGTCGACACCATTAAGACCCTAACACCCAAGACCTACTACTAGCAACCCTACCCCTCAATGAACCATTATAGATCCATATTGGTGGTAGAACACCTATAAAGTATATCATATTAATAGCTTTCATCTTCGCCTGAATATACTAATATGTTGATTACATAAATATTGTAAGCTTGTATTTGATAGAGGGGACAATTTTCTTTTCTAGGAATCTTGTATCAACTTGACAACTCGAAAAAGGTTCGGGGTATAATTAACAATATCAATGAATTTAATCTCCATATCACATATGAATATAATCTCATACTATAGGGAGAGAAACTATTGATTCTTCTTCTCCTTCATGGATGATGAATGGATTTTTTAATAGAACATTTTTTTAAATTGACCCATAGAATGGAATTCCCATCCCCCTCACCCAAGTACAATGTCCACCATTGACACATAGCTCCCCACACCAGGATCAAACTGAAGGGGATCTCAAGATTATCATGCTAGATCTACATCTCATATCTGAAACAATATCATTTTATATTTCCAAGGAATACGTGTTGAACAAATATAACATTCTATACCACTGGTTATGGTTCTCCCCTAGATCAACCCACCGCTAATCAACCAAATCAGCATGTAGAGCCTCAACTACCAGAGTCACATAGAGATGGAAACTGGGTTCTATAACTAAAATATAAACAAGTAATTCCGTAGCCTGAGTGGTATGTAATTTTATTTAGGAGTCATTTTATCTTATTTAACCCATATTGTTATCCATTTCCAAATCCCAAAACAACCAAAATAAGAAAAGAACACATCTCATTTGGATGCATGTACCATTCCTAGGGTCTCAAACATGTAAACATCATACCCTCACTTGATCATTCAGTAGAACTGAATTAATAATGTTGGGTTATGAGGGGCCCTAAAATCATGTCTCTTATGCAATCTTCACTGGCCAATGTCATGCACTGAGGTCACTAGAATCAATTTCCCTACAAATCCATGAAATCCTCACTATTCCAAACTCTACACTTCATCCTATATCTTATCCATCAAATATGATACAATTATATATTTTACCCACTCTCCAATGATTCCCCTTATGGGCTAGAAATGAATAATGTGAGATCAAGACCACCCCCGAGTCCAAACTATAGTAGGCCCCAGGGTGGTGACCAACACCAAGGGTATACAGATCTCACAAATTGGGAGGAATTTCCATTTTTTAATGGATCAAGAAAATGAAATAAGATGAATAAAAAAACTCCATGTCATATATAAAAGAACGACAGAATCCATCAAACATGCATGTTTTAAATACAATTGTTACTAATTTTATGAAACTCAAATGTAAATACCAAAATTAAGGCTATGTACTAACACAATAACTATTATAATGTTTGAGAAATTATGGTCTAGTACATTCCACAAAATCCTCATAGAACCATGAAAGATGTTTATATACATAGGGGTAGCACACATATATACTCATTAGAAAAAACAATGTTTCTCATGCACATGTGAATGGAGGATACTAATCATCCCATGAGAAAACAACAGAACCCAACAAAACCTAAAAATGTTATACAAGCCATCTCAGCCTCAACATAGCACAATCAATAAGAAACACAAGGTATGTAAGGTAATATAGTAATCACATAGATGATTTAGGTGTCCTACACCACTTATACCTAGATTCGAAGCTCATGCCTACTAGAAAACATAGTCACACTCCCACCACTTCAGAAGGTACCTCATCACTAACTACCAAGACACGCCAAGGAATTATACCTACTCTTGTCACCTTGGAAAATGTAGCACATCACCTCCCTCCCATATAATCATTTCCCAAAACCACTTCACATCCTAAACACAAATCCTGGGCACTCAAAAACCACCCAATATCCCCCTACAGACCCCAGGGCCACAAACCACAACTTATCCCAAAAAACATTAGAAAGTATGACTCATCTCACCCTAAATAAACTTAGTAAATCATAAATAATCTCATCCCGAAGACACTTGGGAAATCAAAACTAGTATCATCATGAATACACATAGGAATAAATTATGTTTCTCATCCTAATGACAACTACTAAATTTCAATTCACCCACACATACATGGGCCTCATAAACCACAACCTTCTTTGATAAAACATGTTCTACCACTAACTGGATTAAGGATAAATTATGTTTACGGTGGCTAACCATTCATTCTCCAACCATGATATTTGTAAAAGACACCCTCCCCCATGACGATGGGGGTTTTAATCACATAGTGTTTAACTAGGGTGGAGTTCACATATAAATAAAAAGTAATAAATTCAAGTAATAAATATATGATACCAGAAACTCAATCCCAACCTTGGGGGTTTAAACAAAAAACAATCTCATAGAACCGCCTTTGTTGTTACCTGAAAGAACACAACCACACAGAAATCCAACAACTAAATTTATACCCCCAAAAAATTCATTAAAAAAATTTTCATTTGTTATTAATAATTCATTTTATTCATCAGTAACTACCTGAGAAACTACCAGTTTCAAGGCACCACAAGTCGCACCAAAAAGGTCACACTCAAGAATAAAAATAGTGGTAAATTAACCAACGTCACATTCCTCAACATTTAACACCCATTCAGTACATAACATACCAATCCTGTGATAGAGAAATATTTCTATAGGTTATTAATAGCGAATAACCCATGCCAACCACTACCATAATCTTTTTTCAATGTGATTTTTCCCAGTCCATCCTCTCATAAAAGGAAACCCCCAACTCACAAACGTACCCATCAACACATACCATCACAAACATTCATGGAATCCCAAATACATAATAAATTAATTCCATTCCAAAATCAGTCAATATCTCAACGTAATATTACATTACACCTTCTAAACAACCCCACAACATATAATGGTGCTCACTACCCTACCACCACACAACCGAAACAAAACATATTCATATTTAACAAATAATTTCTTACCCAATTTAAACTTTTTAATTCATGTATTTTCATAGATTGTATGATCCCATGGTATAATTTTATTATCCAATTGTATGTGGTTATAAAATTAAATATGTAATCATTCATGGAAAAAATGCATATATCATTAATTCTATATAACATCCCAAAAAAATAACAGCAATAACATACATCTATTTTCCAGCCCCATACATATTGATCTAAATATGATTCAAATATCTTTATTTATTTTTAATGCACCTAGATTTACATGGGAGACATTCGTACACCCACACCTCATGAAACATAATTATGAGGGATGATAAAAACCCACATTAAATAATAAGAGATTAACACAAATTTATTATGCCAAAGAAGGGGAAACCCACACAGTAGGAATTTCCACTAGGGAAAACACAATCCAAAGGCTACATCAATACACACAGCTCCTCAAGGAGTAAATGTTTAGGTATTATTTCAAAAATGAGAAAAAGAAGATCACAAGGGAGAATATATATCATATTTTGAATGACCAGTTCCTTAATAAAAAGGAGAAACAATCCTTAAATGCCTTTAAATGTGGATCATTTCTAAGACCACAATATTTTGAAGTGAAAGGAATATTCAGATTTTTAGAAGATAGATATGATTCGAAAAATCTATAACAACCATTAAATAATTTATAAATATCATTTTACGTCAAATAAAATCATTAAAGGGGAGAAATTGTAGGATGTTATAAACACTGATAATGACTCACAATTAGAATAACCTTCCATTGAACATGTCATCAATAGATGGTCTAATGTTCAGTGTCATACCGCTGTGAATCACCATCACAACTCAGCACATTGAATCATCTTCACAAGTCAACAACTTTACTCAACAACCCAACTCACTATCGCAACTCACAGTCATGACTCACCATTGTGATGTACTATTAGAAACCCACCATTGGAGGAGATAAAAAATAATAAAATTTTCGAAGTGTTGAAATAAGTCACCATGACCTACCCGAAAAACTCAACTGTCAGATTTTTACAAAGTTGTTTATTAGGGATATCAAGACACTTACACCAGGAAATGATAAAAGCTTTTGAATAACCCCTAATGGGGTTCTATTAATCATAAGTTATGATAAAAATCATTTTTCTATTTTTCCCTTTTATGCCATTCGAGATATTTCATAATGGTAAACCCAAGTATATCTCAATGAGTAATTTCCTTCCATTTATTTAATTACTATATCCATGGAATTCAGTTCAGTGGAAACCCAAGTATCACTCATAATATCTAGTTTTCCTATAACTCAATACATGTTGCACTATAACAAAGAAACCTAAGTATCCTTTTGGAACCTAGGATATTCATTGATACTAATGGAGTTTGGTATGTGTTTGTTATCAATATTCACAAGGATGAATAGGTAGGTCGCAAGAAGAAAAGGACTTAAATTTTGGTATGAATTAATTATTTAAGGTGGCATAGTTTTATATTGTTTTCTGAATTTATGAGCCTCAAAATTCAGAGTGTGGTGTAGGAAAACAATGGGTTTTCACATTGTAGTGAATTCCATGACAAATGAAAAATAAAAATTGGAAAAATAAGGGAAACACATACCATGGAACATAGACAATGTACCATGTTCCATGAATGGTATGAATGTGTGAACCTGGTAGTGAGAATGGTACATGGAGCAGTGTGGAAAACAAAAAATGGTTCACAATGATCATACACAGTGCATGCATGCAGTACAAGGAATGGTGAAGTTTCACAGGATTTTTGTGGATTGAGAAATAGGTGTGCTACTCAGTATAGTTAAATATCAGGCAAATGGAGTTCAATATATAATGAAAATTTTCCCACATAGGAAATTTGGGTAAATCAGATTAGTAAAATTTATAGTGTTATGTGCCTATTTAAGGACAAGTAATCCCCTTGGATAAATAGTGATATTGAAGATTTAATTTTTGGGATGATATCTGGTGAAGTTAGAAGTGGTACACAGAGGAGAATATGGTACATGAAGAGAATAAACCGTGTACTAAAAATAGTATGTGGAAGAGAGTACAGTTTTTGCTGGAATACCTTGCAATACATGGTGGCGCAGGACAATATGTAGAGCAGGACAATACACGAAGAAGCTAAGAAGTACGCATAGTAAGGTAGTACGTGGAGTAAGGATGTTAAAAAAAGGTGATAGAATGTATGTGGAAACAATATTGGTACATAGAAGAGATGGTCTATGCACCATACCTAGAACACTGTAAGAAAAAAACCCAAGGAAGCCCAAATATTGACCAAATCAGTTTGTGAAATTAATTTCTATAACATATCAGTGTACAAAAAAACATAGAAATAATGAACAAGAAAATGTGGTTCCGATGGTTTTGAAAATATCTTGAGTGATCAAATAACAAGATACATGATAAATAGTGGAATTGGTTGTGATGCCAAACCGTCAAATGATATAAATAAATTGAACCAGAATAAAGGAAAACATAATTTTGATCATGTTAAAAAGATGTATAAACTGCAGAAAAAGGAACACTTAAATCAAACTAGAAGGATAACTGATGTTTATCCATGATATTCTATAATTTATAGGCAGTCAATGTATTTTACCAATGAATAATCCTTGAGGATAAATATAAGTGGAAGACATTATCTTCCATGATGTGACACTTTTTGTGGGTATCTGGGCCATGCAGTGTCCTTATATGAATAGGCAATGTGATATATGAATGGTAAAGAGATAAGAGATCAACAAAGGAGAACACATTCTTATCCTACTTTTTATAGAAGAAAAAATATCTATAGATATTGTTTTAACTATTCTAACATTTTCCATAAAGATGTGTATTACAGGAAGATGTATGAGAAAAGAGTTCATTCAATACTCAAAGGAGATTCAATTCTCCTCAATAAGAAGGTGTTTCTATTTCAAATATGTTTTCTCCTCTAGATTATGAATTTGAATATGACTAACCCATGTACACGGAATAGACAATGGAAAGTCCATTGATGTCCTACTCTCAATCCAATATCGCATGGATAGAAAAGATGAAAATTGAAAAACCCAATTTTGTAGAAGGCTACCTCAAAGAAACAAACAACAATAGCACTCTAATCCTTGATTGAGTATGTTAATCCCACATGATGGGTAATGTTGACCGGTTAACGAATTTCATGAAAAATTTCAATGGCAGAGTGATGTTCGGTGACGATGGTGATTTGAAGATAAAAGGCAACCGAAGTATTGAGATAATTAATAAAGCGCTGAATAAAAAAAAAGATTTTTATATAGACGTTCTACATCACAATATTATGAGTGTGAGTCATCTCTATAACTTGGGTCTTTCTGTGACATTCAATTAGAATGGATATACTATAAGAATAGTGTTTGTGAATTATCTCATGAAATTCAGTGGAACTGATAGAAACTTATATTAGGATTACTGCAAAGTGAACATTTTCTACCTATAATTTGAAGAGTCAAACAACTTATTTCTTTATAGATTGGGGAATATCAATCATAAATACATGGAAATGATATTTATGATGAATATAGTCATGGATATACCCGATCTGAAGCATGGATGAGAAAATACCTCTGACGCTTGTATTATAGGGAAACTGGTATGCAGTTCATATCAACCAAGTAAGAAAAGATCATCAAATCTCCTTGAACTCATCCATCCATATGTATGTGGAATAATAAATTTTTATAGAACACATCTAGAAAGGCACGTTGTTCTATTCATTTAATATTATAGTAAAATGGCATGTGTGATTATTATACATAGGAAGTGAAAGGTGCTTGATTACATAAAAACCTATCAAAGAATTTCCAAGAATTATACTGGATGGAAGGTAAAATTCATGTGGTCTGATAATAGAGGGGAATACATGTCTATTGAATATGAAAATTACCCAGAGATGTCTGGAATATAACATGAGGTGTAAAATATGATAACTCTACAACAAAATGGTGTTGTTGAGTAGAAAAATCAACAGATAAAATATATGGCCAGAACTATGAAGATTGAGAGTAATATTCCACAACATTAATGGAAAATGGTACTACAAGATACAATGTATATTCAAAATCAGATACAGATATATATAGGAGAGACAAAGACACCTTATGAATTTTGGCATGGAAGGAAGCCCTCTTTGAAATATTCTCATTTTTTAAATGAAAATTATTCATCCAAAACAACGAAATAAATAAAGGTAATTATGGAGACACTAGAGACAATAGAATATTTCCAAGATAATAAATGAAACGCAAATCCTACATGTGTTTCAATAATTTCTTGGATGAATTGTGGAATGAAGTAATGTTAAGATCATTAAAGGAAAAACAAGAATGCTTCAAGTAATTCTTGTGCTGATCAGATAGAAGATGAGGATGAATGTGAACTTTAATAAAATTACAAGACAGAGGTAGAGGAATCTATGAAAAACATTCATGAGTCAAATCATGATGTTGAATCTAAATAATAATCACAAGAAAAACACATAACTAGAGAGAATTCGGTCAAAACCCAAAAGAGAAATTGAAGAGAAGAGATTGACCATTACAACATTATCAAGGATCCGAATTCACTTACACAGAAAATGAGAATGTGGAGTAATAAACATTATGAATTACTATTAGATGTGTAACCATCTTCATTTCAAGAGGCCAAAAATGTCAAGTCTTGGTGAATGAAATAAAAGCAGAGTCAGATCAGATTGACAAAAATCAGACATGAGAGCTTGTTAAAGGAAATTATGATCAAAATGTGATGTTAATGATACCAATTTACAAGAAAAAATATCAATAACATGGATATGTGACCATAAATAATTCATACTTGCTCTATAATAGATTCTCACTAATCGACGGTGTTGATGTTGAGGAGGAATTTCCTCCAATTGCGAGACTAGAGAATACCAATATGTTTCTTACCATAAAAATAATATGATGTTATAAAGTGTATAAAATGGTTTTCAAGACAACATTATTAAATGGATTATTTGAAGAAGAAGAAGTATATATTAACCAACGCATGTGGTTCATTCTTGGAAATGATGAACTAATGGATATCAAATTAAAGATTGCTCTTTAAGGCATGAAATAGGCACCATGGGTGTGGTACTCTCTATTGGACTCTTATCTATAAAAGACTGTGTTTAAAATAAGTGAGGTCGATCACAGTCTCAATGATAATTTTTTTAAAACGATCAGTACATGGTATTGGTATATGTGGATGAAATTATTTTTGCTGGAAGTAGATAGGGTTCAATGGATGAATTTTCCAATCACATGAAATCAGAATTTGAAATGTTCGGGTTTGGTGAAATCAAATAATTTTAGGGATTTGGGTACATAAAAATAAGCTTTATACATTCATATATCATGAAAAGTATACAAGAGAGCTGGTGTAGAAATTCAATATGCATGATTCCAATCCAGTTTCATCTCTGATTGTAGTTGGATCCAAGATCCGAAAGCAGTAGGAAGGGACTTCTGTAGATCCCACCATGTACAGAAGAATAATAGGAATCTTACTGCACCTAACAGTGAATGGAAATATATTGTATTTTAATATTTACTTTCTTCCCTCTTTCAATGTAATCTTAATAATGAACATATAGTAGTGGTGAAAATAATCATGATATACATTCATGGTACACGTAATAATGTGTAATAATTTGATACATGATGAGATTAAAATCTATCCAATTTTTATGATGTATAATGGGCTAGAGATGTAGTGAATAAAAATTCTTCTAGTAATAGAGTATTATATATTAGAAATAATTGAGTGGCATTTTTATGAAAGAAACATGAAAGTAATTCTCTTAGTTCTTCTAAAAGAGAATATATTTTTAAAATCTAGATGTGCACTCAGTTACAATGGATGAATCATCAAATTAATGACATAGTTGATGAGGTGAAACAAACAATGGTGATTATTTTTTATAATAAGAGAGAAATTTATGTTACAAAGAATCATGTTCAACATTATCAAAGGAAAAATATTGGAATCAAATATCACTTAATCATGGAAAAAGTTGAACAAGGATTGATCAAAATGGACCATGTGGGAACCAATGAACAAGTTATTGATATTATGACCAAACCACTGTTAGCAGCTATGTTTGTGAAACATTTATTGAACCTTGGTGTTCATCCACCTCCTAGTGCATAAGGAGGTTACAAAATATCCCTCTAACCTGTTTTTATATGTATTTTTAATTTGTTTGTAAAAATGAAGCTTGTTTATGGGAGAGATACGGTCTAGGTAGAGTGTGTTTTTTTCTCTTCAAGTCAATATTTGGTTTATTGTGTTTATTTAAAATGGGGGAGAATGGGTAAATTCAAAAGAGAGTTAGTGATCTATTTTTTCATGAAAGATGGAAAATAATAATATCTAGACTACAACTATGAGGGTGAAAATAAATGAAATATAACTTAATTCATTTCCTGTATATTGTTTTCTAAACTGATCACTGGTCACATAAACATATATTTATTTCATGGTTGATTTATTATGGTTCATGTTTTGATCATAGTTAGCGCATCAGTGAATTTATCTGGAGATTTGAAACAAACATAAATAGGGAGACTGTTGGATCCAACTCTGTTCATTATTAATAGTTGAGTTTGCTTAGGAATTATTTCAATATGAACATGGATGACTTGGGAGTTCATAATTGACGAGGTTATACATTTGAGGATAATATTCGTATAGATGGGGGTGGAGTTTCCCAGTGCTTGCTAAATATTTGGGCCTCAAAATCTAGAGTTTGGTGTTGGAAGACAAAGGATTTTTACATTGGAGTGAATGCTAAGTGAAAATAAAAGAAACTATGAAAAATAATGAAATCGAATTCCTCGGAACATGGACCACATATTGTGTTCTAGGAAGGGTACACGGACGCATACCTAGTAGTAGGAAAGGTACGCAGAGTAGTGCACAATACTAAAAATGGATCAGATTGATGGTACATGGGGGATGAATTTCGTATGTGGAATACTGATGATTTTTGGGATTTCTTCTGTTTGAGAAATAGGAGTGGTACACGGTGGAGGCTAAAAACACACATATTTTGTTCATTATATAGTAAAGATTGTCCTTCTTTTGAAATTTGGGTAAATTAGATCAGAAAAATTTGCAGAGTTATGTACCTATTTAAGGATCAGTAATACCCTTTGTTAAACAATGATATTGGATATTACAATATTGCGAAGAAATATAGTGATTTCTGAAGTGGTTTATGTAGTATATGATTCTACGTGGAGAGAATCATCCTCGTACTTAATAAAGTCGGCAGAAGAGAGTGTGGTTCACGGAGGAGTCTCTCGCAGTATGCGACAAAGCAAGGTAGTACGTCGAGCATGATGGTACGGGGAGAAGCTGAGAATTGTAAAGAATAAGGTAGTACATGAAGTGTAGATGTTTGTTGAGGAGATGTACGGTATGAAAAAATAGTAGTGGTATGCGGTGAAGGTGGTCTGTGCACCCATACTAGGAACAAAGTACACGTAATACCCAAGGAAGCCTAAAATTTTACAAATTTAGTTTGATAAATTAATTTCCATAACATATCAATGTACGGGAAATAAAATTACATATGAGGGTGAATAAAATACCTCAAATTATCTTGTATGTAATGTTGACATACTTGATTTAATGCTAAACCATTGAAGTGTCTTTGATGTTGACAAACAGAGTGATTATTTTTCAAACACAGTGAGCAAGGGGGAGTCAGTAGAACTGATCTAAGGAATGTTGTTTGATATCCCTAAAACCTTGTAATGGTAGTACACCTAGAACATAATGATTGTTCCAAACTATTGTAATCCATAACTTTTGAAGATCTGTGGTTTTTTGTATTACTGAATCATTGTCAATTGTGCTCCTTGGACATACCCATTAGAAGTGAACCAAGAAAATTGATTTTGCATTACGTTTCATGTGATTGTTTATTTTATTTAATAACTCTTAAGATAGTTTTAATTGGTTCCTAGGAATTTGAGAACAAGATCCATTGGTTTAAAAGAAAATTTTGATGCCCTAATTCACCCATCCTTTATCAGGTTGTTTTGTGGTCCAACATATCCTCCAAAGGTATATGGTATCCCATGTAATCTTTGGTCCCATCCTTGGAATTCTATTAAAAGGACATATTGGTACCGATCATGGTACATTCTTTAAAACAACACATGTTCCATTCCACGGTATTCCATAAAAGGGTCCAAATAATTTCTCAAGTGTCAGAACCCGGTTCTTATTCTGAAGTAAGGGTTTTTTCCATTCTCATTTCATTAAGTGTTTTTGTGAAAATATGGAAAAATGGGAAAATTCCAATTTTTGGAAAGTACACATCGTGTACTTTGTCCACATGCCGTGTACTTGGGGCCGTGTGGGATAAGTACACAGGGCGTGTGGCCGTTCAGGGGATGAAGGGTGTAGGAACCAACTACACGCCATGTAGTGGTCCCTTACATGCCATGTAGTCAGTCAGTAGGAGAATAGTAAGGCAGTGGTCAGCAGTGTGACAGAACACGCCGTGTACTCAAGGAGACACGCCGTGAAGTCATGTCGGCAGGTGAACAGTGCCTCACTATCGAGAAGACGCCAGAGGAATAGTTAAAAAAATATGAGAACATGCCGTGTAATTTTATTTTTTCTCTTAAAATTGGCAGTAGCTTCCCCTTTTCGCAGGTAACGCTTAGAAAGTGAAGGAGAATTGGTAGAGGATGGCCAATTCTTTGAAGATCCATCGGGTGTTCTTCTGGAATCTGATTCCTCTTCGGACGATCCCGTTGGAACCACACGGGTATGACCTATCTTCTCCTCATGTGGTTCATACAAATTCTTTCCCTAAGGAAAGTTATTTACGTTTGAGAGGGTTCTGTTCTTCATCATTTCTATGTCGTCATGGGGCATTTCGGGAACCATCGTTCGGGTATAGAACTCGTTGGCATATAAGGTAAGTGGCTTGGTGTAAATTTTTCCAATTGTCATGTGTTTTGTCCATTTTTGTGCCATAAACCCATGTTGGGGTGTCGTGTGGCTTAGCTTATTACTATAATAACCACTTAGAATTTAACATGTGATTAATTGTGATATTAAAATGCTGGTTCGGATCATTGCATGGATCTGAAACCACCTAGGGGTGTGTTCCCCTATTTAGCTGTTTGGACAGGATACCAGAGGGTATGCCTTTAAAGTAGTAATTGTAGAATTTCCTTGATGGTAATTTCTTGTTAATGCTTGTTTACCTATTGGTCATGGCCCGATTACCTGTATGGCCTTAGGGCGTTGTTGTGATTAGCATGTGGGCACTTTAATTTTTAAAAGGGCTGTAGTTATTTTGCATGGGGGAAACCATTAGTGCTTGAGGGCTTGACTTCTGTGCCTGAGGGCGACACTTCCTACTCATGAGGGAAAATTCTGTTACGCCTAAGGGCTATACCTGCGGGTTGGATTCTACATACCTGAGCGTAAGGTTTTGCGAGTCTAAGGACGTGGACTGTTAACTTAGATATCCACTATGGTGATTTCTAATATTTAGTGGATTAAATGAATAATAAAATGGAAATTTAATTGTTAAGTTAGTTACTTTAAGTACTGCTTAGTTTATTTCATTTTACTATTGCACAATGTTTTTGCATGCTTACACGCAATTGGGCACGAGCCTTTGTTGGGTGCCTACTAAGTTATATTTCTCACACCTTTTTTGGGTCATGCTTTTCAGCCCAAATAGATTATGTTGCTGTAGGTGTTGATAGGGGTAAGAGTCCCTATACAGGTACATGATTGCTGCTAAGGCGTAGGAGGGCATGGGACCGAGCCTAGGCTCGCTATGCCGCTGCCAACTGTTTTGCTTTGTTTTGTTGTACTATGCTTTTTGTTGTACTGTATTGGTGTATAACATGTTCTGGATGTTTTCATAGAACTTGAGATAGGTAGCATCAATATTTATATATTGATGGTTGTATCCACTGCAGTTTATTATTTCAGTTGTGTATGTTTTACTGCTTCTGTTGTTCACTGTATGTTTTATTTCATTCCACTGCGCTACACATTGACAAATGGGGGCATAGTTTCTCCAATATCAGACCTGGTCCATCGATATTAGTCGGAAGCCTCTGGCGTTTGGGGAAATGCGCTTGTGGTCACGTGGCGAACTGGGTTCGGGGAACCCGTTACGTGGAACCCAGAATCGAGACATCACAAAGTGGTATCAGAGGGTTCTTTTCTTTGACTTATGGAGCCTTTTTCAAGGATAGGATGAATGGTAGTTTGTAATAAGTTATGCCCGGGTGTAGATAACCAGCGTACATGGAAAATCCAGTCAACCTCGTATTTTTCAATTTTCAAATTTTTCAAATTTTACAGTTGATATGATTTCACTGTTGGGTGATGCACTTGTATTGTGTTGTTCATATTTTATCAGTGGGTTCTATTTAGTTGCAACCCGATGAGAAGATGGTATTCCATTTCATGCATCATTTATGCACATTCTAGAATCAAATTCCATGCATAGATTCCATGCCATGTAGGTTCGTTAGAAAAATGCGTGTTGTTGTGATAGTTGTTGTGCTAGAAAAGCATTATGTTGTGATAACTACTTGATTAATACTTGCTGTTTGATAGGGTATTTTTGTCTAAGAATGTTTATAAATGAATGGATGCCAAAAATTGGTTTTTGGGGAGTATGGGCCCCCATTTACCAGAATTTGTTGGATCATTGACTGTTTATTTTGTTATAGAATAGATAAATATTCAAACATTGGTTCATGGGGAGTATGCACCCTCGCCGGATGGAATTTGACACTTAGCTGTTGTTTTTCAGTATTTTCTGTGTTCCGGGGATGTTTCTGAGGTGTACTGTCCTGAAACCCAATATACACGTCGTGTAGTATCTTTACATACACCATGTATTTCCTTAAGTTCAGGACAAAAAATGAACTTTTTGAGTACACATCGTGTACCCAGAGTACACACCATGTAGTATCTTCCCGTGTCACAAACCATGTGGGCGGCGACACAGGGAAGGGGCGAGCATGGCGAAAACACACTGTGTGTTGAATGTACATGCCATGTAGTGTTGACCCAGAGTCCGGTTGTGTATCTAACAACATGGGTCGGTGAAACTCTTTTAAATAACATGTTGTGTCAATGCTGAACACGCCATGTAGTGTGACCTGGGGACCTGGTTGTGTAACGAAAAACACAGGTCGATGTCACGACTCCTCGATCATGTTGTGTACCTATTGGACACGTTGTATAGTCTTGTCTGAGGACAGACCATGTGGAGTAAGCCGTGTGGCTGGGAATGGGGTTGTTGACACGCCGTGTGTGGGTGTAACACACCGTGTAGTGTCAAGTCTAGTAGTCAGTCGTGTCACAAGAGACACGGGCAATTCAAAAATTTCACTATACACATCATGTAGATTTTATACACACCATGTAATTTTGTACAATGGAAACCATGTGACTTATCCATGTAGAGGGACCCGAGCAGGGGAAGAGAAGTCAAGTACACGCCGTGTAGTCAGTATACACACCGGGTAGTCTTGTTTTGAAAATTTTGTAGGGATTATTCATGATGTTCCCTTTTGGGGCTCTTCATCTTCGATCTTTGAAAATGTTATTCTAAGGAGTGTTATTGACCCTGTAGAGTCACTCCTCCTAGAAGACTACGCGTTGTTTTCTAGGATAGCGGAAACAAGAATACTCCCGAGATTGTGGGACATGGGATACTAGTTGATCCCCCAGCAGAGCTAGATGTGGCACCTGCTGCTATACAGGATAGAGGGACGGAGGCGCAGTTCCATGAAGGATTTATGCGGTTCATGCAGACCTTTCAGGGATCACTGAAGGGTGCCATATCTATGGCTGAGCTGACTCCTATCTTCCTGTAGCAGGATCCGCCGATGTTTTTAGTGGATGGGGGACCATAGGCTGCAGAGTCTTGGTTGGGGTCGATGCGGACTATTTTCGAGCATCTGGAGACACCTCCAGGACGGAGGGTCAAGCTCGTGACATACATGCTGCGTGATTCCTCAAAGAGGTGGTGGGATGTTACCACCCAATCAGAGCATCACAAGGACATGGCGTGAGAGGATATTTTGACAGTCTTCTATGACATCTTATTTCCAGATATGCTAAGAGTAGATAGATCATGATATTTCATGAATTTTCAGCAATGTGCCATGTCGGTGATGGACTATTCTGCTCATTTTAACAATCTTAAGCATTTTGCACCGGTGCTGGTGGGTGACGAGACGTTTCAGGCCAGATGTTTTGCGGATGGTCTTCGTTATGACATCCGAGCACTGGTAAATGTTTTCAGGTTTCCTACTATACATGCTATTGTAAATAAAGCGCTGATTATAGGGATGAACCTATAGGAATCTGGTGGTGTGGTCCAGGGAGGTTCAGCACCATTTACTGGTACTATTTATACTGGCATGAAGAAGAGACATATGGACTTCTCTTAGGGCGGCAATACCATCCACGATGCTTTTTCAGGTGGCCCGATCAGGTGCTACTAGTGTGGTATAGAGGGACACAAGAGACCATAGTGTCAACGAGACCCAGTGGAGTGCCGAGCTTGCAGCAAGATGGGTTATCTACTATTGTTTTGTAGGGTGTTTACACTGATGGCTAGTGAGAGGGGTTCTGTATAGGCTCTGCACACGGGAGTAGGACCAGCAGCTTCTTACCAGTAGGGGAACTGGAATACGTCAGTGCGTGTATGTAGAGATGGTGGTTGTGGTTGTGGTAGCCGGGCACCAGGATCTCAGAGGCAGTAGGGCGAGATTTCTCAGGGTAGCCATGATATGTCCTAGGGTTGCGGCACTGGGCAGGCATATGCAGTGCAACAAACCCAGCAGGAGAAGGATCCCGGAACTTCTATAGTCAGAGGTACTATTTTAGTATCACTTGTTTTATCATTAGTACTTTTCGATATGGGTGCTACACATAGTTTCATATATTTACCCGTAGTGGAGAGCTTTGGGCCTTGTGATTCTTCTTCTTCTGATATCATGATGCTAGACTTGCCAATGGGGACTAGAGCGACTGTTGTGCGTCAGTGCAAAGAGTTCCCCCTTGAGGTTGGTGGGTGTCACTTTTATTTGGACCTCTATGTCTTAGAGATGAGGAGCTATGAATTCATTCTCAGAATGGGCAGGTTGGTTCCCTTTCAAGCCTTTGTAGACTGCTATCATCGTAGGGTGTGTTTCACATCACCAGAGGGAGGAGAGTATCTATAAAAGGGCGAATGGGATGTTCAGGCGAGTCGATATGGACCAGAGCATCATGGATGAGGTGGATTCACATCCTAGATTGTGATTTTATATCTGGATGACCAGAGGTACTTGTCAGAAGGATTTCCCTCTAGTGGTTGATCGTTTCCGGGATGTCCACCTCAATGACAATTCATGTCTTCCTCCGGAGCGAGAGGTGGATTTCTCTATCGATAATGTGCTAGGAGCAACACCAGTGTCCATTCCTCCTTATAGGATGGCTACACCTGATCTACAGAAGCTGAAGAGGTAGATAGAGGAGTTACAGTAAAAGGGTTTCATCGGACCCAGTACTTCTCTGTGGTGTTTTCCGGTCCTTTTTACGATGAAGGCGGATGGTACCATCAGACTTTGTGTGGATTATCGGGAGTTGAACCAGCTGACGGTCAAGAACCGATATCCCATGCCGATGATTGATGATAATTTTGACCAACTTCGTGGAGCACTAGTGTTATCGAAGATTGATTTGAGATCAGGATATCATCATCTACCCATTAGACCATCTGATATAACTGTCACAACATTCAGGAGAAGGTATGGTCTATATGAGTATATGGTTATGACGTTCGGACTCTCGAACGTGCTAGCAGTTTTCATGGCTCTAATGAATCTTGTATTCCATCCTTATCTGGACTCTTTTGTGGTAGTATTTGTGGACGACATATTGGTGTACTCTCACAATCGACATGACCATTCCACCCATCTTGAGATCATATTTAGTCCATTGAGAGGGCATCTGCTATATGCTATACTCTCAAAGTACCACTTTTGGATGGACCAGATACACTTCATGGGTCATATCATCTCAGAGGCATGAGTTTTAGTAGACCCATAGAAGGTGAGAGCAGTAGTTTCCTAGGAGAATCCTAAGAACATGTTTGAGATATAGAGTTTCTTGGGGTTGGCTGGTTACTACAGGCACTTTATATAGGACTTCTCACACTTAGCAGCGCCATTAATGGGCTTGACTGAGAATGGTGTGAATTTCGTTTTGATAGAAGCTCGCAACGCAGCCTTTCAGGACCTGAAAGGAAGGTTAACATCAGCACCGATCCTGATACTCTAAGAGCAGGGGCAGTGCTATACAGTTTAATGTGATGAATCAGGTATTGGGATGGGAGCTGTTTTGATACAGGGCGATTGAGTAGTTGCATACAGGTCTAGGCAGTTGAGGCCACATGAGTGTAATTACCCGAAACATGATCTCAAGTGGGCCGCAGTTGTTCATGTGTTGCGCTGTTGGAGACATTACCTGTTGGGAGAATGTTTTGTGGTCTTCACCGACCACAAAACTCTCAGTATATATTTACTCTGCATGACCTGAATATGAGGCAGCGAAGGTGGGTCGAGAAATTAAAGTCCTTCGATTTTGATCTTACCTATGTACCTAGTAATGGTAATGCAGTAACTGATTCACTGAGCAGGAAGACTCAGATACATGCAGTGCAGGAGGCCAGTGGTGAGTGGAAGCTCATGGCTTTGTTCACTAAGATGCATCTGGAGGTGGAAAATCGTTAGGGGAAGTCTTATCATTCCTCATTAGCTATGACTTCTACCCTCCTGGATAGACTGAGGATAAGACAGATATCTGATTCAGAAGGCCTAGGTCTACGGGAGTCGGTGGAAAGTAAGGACCCTCCATGTGGTTGGATGATAGGCGATGTGGTTCTGCATTTCCATGGAAAGGTGTGGGTTCTAGGGGATATCAGAGAGGTGCTAAGGAGGGAGTTTCACGCTTCATCTTGGGCAGTTCATCGCTGGGTTACCAAGATTTACCGTTACTTGAGACATGAGATCTGGTGGCCGGGAATGAAGAGATAAGTAGCATATTTTGTTACGAGGTGTTCAACCTTTCAGTATGTGAAGGCGGAGCATCAGAGACAAGCTAGACTATTACAACAGCTACCCATTCCAGAGTTGAATGGGATGATGTAGCGATGGACTTTGTGACTGTTTTGCCGTGGTCACCTCAAGGCAATGATGTCGTGTGGGTTGTTGTAGATAGACTCACGAAGGTATCTCACTTCATGCCGATCAAGGAGACCATCGGTGTTTATGAACTCAGAAGGATGTATATCCGAGAGATCATGTGTATTCATGGTGTCCCTCGTTCTATCATTTGAGATAGGCATGACTGATTTATGTCGCGTTTCTGGAAGATTTTTCAGAGGACACTGGGTACATAGGTGCTCTTGAGCATAGCATACCACCCTCAAATAGATTGCCAATCAGAGCGTACTATATAGGTTCTTGAAGACATGCTGCGATCATGAATCCTAGTCGGTGGGGGCTCTTGTGAGAAGCATATACCCTTAGTCTAGTTTCCCTATAACAATATCTTTTAGGATACTATCGAGATGGAACCATAAGAGGCTTTATATGGTAGGTCATGCCGATTGCTTTTGTGATGGTTAGAGGTAGGTGAGGCAGGTCTACTGGGACCACGTCTCATGCAGGAGACTTATGAGCAGGTCTAGTTGATCCGGAAGTGGATGGGTAATGAAAAGTCTCATCAGAAGTCATATGATGATCGCCGCATACAACCTTTGGAGTTTGTGGTCGGGGATCAGGTTTTCTTGCGTGTTTCGCCGAGGCTACGACAAAAGTGGATCAGGAGAGAGGGTAAACATTCACCGAGATATGTGGGGCCATTTGAGATATAAGAGAGAGTCATGCTAGTTTCTTATCGGTTTCAGTTACCTCATAGGTACCAAGAAATGCATGAAGTCTTCCATGAATCTCAATTGCGCCGCTATCATTTAGAACAGTCTCACATATTTCAGCCCGACGAGGTTAAGTTGGAGTAAGATGCATCCTTTGAGGAGCATCTGATTCGTATCGTTGACAGGAGCACGAAGGTTCTCCAAGGCCGGTCAGTTCCTCTCGTACGGGTGCTATGACAGCATAGCCGAGTGTAGGATGAAACATGGGAGCGGGAGACCGAGGTATGTGCTCATTGGCCAGAGTTGTTCACGGCTATATCTTCACCACCCTTGGAGGGGCAATTCAGGGAAGAATTGCTATAAGGGGGATGTTCGTAAGAAACCAGTTCTTATTTTGAGGTACGTGTTTCATTCCTTCTCATTTCCTTATGCATTTTTTATAAAATATGGAAAAAGGGGAAAATTCTAATTTTTTGAATGTATATGCCGTGTACTTTTTACACACGTCGTGTACTTGTGGTCGTGTGGGATAATTACACAGGGAGTGTGTTCGTGCTGGGGTTGAAGGGTGTAGGAACCAACTACACGCTGTGTAGTGGTCCCTTACACACAGTGTAGTCAGTCGGGAGAATAATAGTAAAGTAATGGCCAATTGTGTGACAGAACATGCCGTGCACTCAAGGAGACACGCTATGTAGTCATGTCGGTAGGTGAACAGTGCCTCGCTGGTGGGAATATGCCAGAGGAACAGTTAAAAAAAGAGGAGTACACGCCGTGTACTTGGAATCAGACGCTGTGTACTTTGTTTTTTCGGTTAAAATTGGCACTAGCCTCCCCTTTTCACAGGGAAGGCTTAGAATAGCAAGGATGCTCAGGAGAGGATGACTGAAACTTTGATGATCCGCCAGGTGTTCGTATGGAATCTGATTCCTTTTCGGACGATCTCGTTGGAACCACACTGGTAAGCCCTCTCTTCCCCTGGTGTGGATCATACCAATTCATTATCTATAGAATGTTATTTACGATTGAGCGAGTTTTGTTCTTCATCATATCTACGCCTTTCTGGGGTGTTTTGGGAACTGGCGTTCAGGTATAGCGCTCGTTGGCGTACAAGGTAGGTGGCTTGGTGTTAATTGTTCCAACTGTCGTGTTTTTTTTTGCATTTTTGTGCCACGAACCCATGTTGGGGTGTCGTGTGGCTGAGGCCATTCCTATAATAAGCACCTAAAATTGAATAGGTGATTAATTGTGATATTAAAATGCAGGTTGGGATCGTTGCTTGGATCCAAAACAAACCAAGGTTGTGTTCCACTATTTAGCCGTTTGGCCATGATACCATAGGGTATTCCTTTAAAGTAGTAATTGTAGAATTTCCTTGAGAGGAATTGCTTGTTACTTCTTGTTTACCTGTTGGGCATGGCCCGTTTACCTGTTTGGCCTGAGGGTGTTGTTTTGATTAGCCTGTGGGAACTGCACTGTTTAGCATGAGGGTTGTAGTTATTTCTCCTGAGGGCAACCTTTCGTGCCTGAGGGCTTGACTTCTGTGCCTGAGGGAGAAAATTCCTACGCCTGATGGAAAATTCTATTATGCATGAGGACTATACCTACAGGTTGGATTCTTCATACCTGAGGGTAAGGTTTTGATTCTCTGAGGACGTGGACTGTTTACTAAGAAATGAACTGTGGTGATTTATAATATTTAATGGATTAAATGAAAAAATGTCAATTTAATTGTTATGTTTGTTAATTTCAGTACTACTTACTTTATTGCATTTTACTATTGCACACTGTTGTTGTTTTCTTACACGCAGTTGGGAATGGGCCTTTGGTGGGTTCCTACTCAGATATATTTCTCACACACTATTTGGGTCACGGTTTTCGGCCCAAACAGATTACTTTGCTATAGGTGTAGATAAGGGTAAAATTCCCTAAAAAGGTACATGGTTGCTGTTGAAGAGTAGGAGGCCATGGGACCGAGCCTAGGCTCGTGATGCCACTGCCAGCTGTTTTGCTTTGTTTCGCTGTACTCTGCTTTTTGTTGTACTGTATTGATGTATAACATGTTCTGGTTGTTTTCTTAGAACATGAGACATGTAGCATAATTATTTATATATTATTGGTTTTATCCAATGTAGTTTATTATTTCAGTTGTGTATGTTTTAATGCTTCTGTTGTTCGTTGTATGTTTTATTTCATTCCGCTGCGCTACACTTTGTCAAATGGGGGCATAGTTTCCCCACTATCAGACTTGGGCCCTCGCTGCTTGTCGGTAGCCTCTAGGGTTGGGGAAATGTACTTGAGGTCACATGGGGAATTAGGTTCGATGCACCCGTTGTGTGGCACCAGGAATCGGGACGTCACAATAAGGAATACATATTTAAAGTAACCTAGGAGCCTTTACATGGAAGTATGTAAAAAAGGAAAGCCAATTATCACTCATGGTACATATAATCCCAAATATCCTCTATGACTGTCTAATGAATTTTTTATTCAGGAACCATTGATTCACTGAAGGCATACATAATTATGTTAATCATTTAAAATTATATGATGAATATGGGCATGTAATTAATCCTACCATAATATAATACAACGTCAAAAAGTAAATCTTGTCTCATTAAAAATACATTTAAAAATTATGCCATCTCATTTAATAATAAACACCGATGTCATAGGAAGATCCGACACCTTAAATAAAATCATCTAATAACATATTTATTAACCACTTTCTTTTTTATTTAGAAAACAGTTCACCTTAATAGTGGTTTAATTAGAAATAATTTGTTTTATTATTAAAACAAAAAATTAAATTCAATTAATTTATTTATTCGATAATGACAAATAAATGCACCCCAAAATGTTATTTACAGATATAAATTAACATGAATCATATTCATCCAAATTTTACACCGAAGGTGGAGGCTTAAATATAATATAGATGTGGTAGTATAAGGTAATTTATTACAAATCACTGAATGTGTTAGAATAGGTTTAGGTCAACACATTGAAGAATTATATAAGGTATAATGTATCTAAATTATTATATATAAATTTATTTTATTGAATTTCACCTTTTATAGGAATCATACAAAGAAAAATGTAATTTCGGAAAATGGTATTATTATATAGACAACATAAATTTAATAGAAAAGAATATAGGCCACCTAAAATGTGCATTGGATGTTCCACTCATCAAATGTAGAGAATTTATGTGAGAATGTTCATGAAAATCATAAGAATATAAAAACAAATTCGAAATAGGGTGAATTAGATCGCACAGATTTATCATTTTTTATAGTGAGATAATAAAATAAGATAAGTAAGTATAATCACATTATTGTAGAAGGATGTCCAATGATATTGTAATCTTGTTATTTGGAGTACTTTTGGAGGAGATCCTTCCATTCCTAAGAGGAAGGAAAATGAGTTCTCCCATTTGAGGGGGTTGTTGTATATGGGGATGAAAGAAAGAGGGACGAGAATTAAACATATGGAGGAGGAAAATAGAATTTTATAGCTCATTAATGATATATATTTTTAAGCCAAAAATTATGAATTTTTATCCAATAATGTGGTTGGTGATATCCAAGTTAACCACCTCAAATGTCCCATTCACATGCTTTAAAAAATCGGGGGAGGCCCGTTTGCACCGCCATCTTAAAGGGGACACCCCTTGCACAACAACAGTGCACTGTTTGAAAACCCATGGTCTAGATGTGTTTCTAAACTTGTCTCTCTACCTCATGTTTTATGACATTATGGGAACCATACAATGCTTAGATAAATATTTCCCCTTATGTGAGGGGTCCACACAGTTAAACAAACCTTGCACCAACTGTGTGCCCTCTTCTATTTTAACCCAAAATTGACCCTTCAGAGCCCAATACTTTTGAAACTCATATGAACACAGATGATACCTACTTATAAATATTCATAATATAAAGGAACACTCTTATGTTTTGAAACACTCATAAATACAATCTACACCTCGTATCAAAACCCGTCTCTTCCACCAAATGAAAAAATTGCAAAAACTCTGGGAATTTAAAATCCATTCAAATAATAGGATTCATTATAATCTTTGACCATAGAAATCATTATACAGGATATGTATGTGGAATAAGGATAACAAAACCGAACAAACTGGGGTCATGAATATTCCTTCAATTGGTTTCATTTTGAATTAGAACACACAATGCACCATCAAGAGTAATTTTAAGCATACAATGCTTAAGCCTCTAAAGCCCGAGCTAATTCATATGAATAAAACTAAAAAAATAAAATGATTTTTACCTGAGCCAATATACCAAGATACATTATCACACTATCATTTCAAGACTTATATATCCTATGAAGCTCCCCAACAAAGAATTTATCATCTAATGGATAATTTTTGAGCAATGGAATCCCCACCAGTTGAATTGTATATTGTAATATTCCGTTATAATTTTACGTACACTCATGGAATGATCTATATATTAAATTATGAATTATTCCCAATCAACCACATTTATCAAGTACTACAAGGATATTATTTAAAAACATTGAACAAATCACACTATACTCTCCTCACCAAGATTTATTTCTATCAAATAGTTCCTCATATATAATATTTATTGAAATAAGGGGACACATGTCTAGCCATATTTGGATAATTATTATAATTTTTTTGGATTATATAGCTAAAATATTACAACCTGAAACATTATTGTTTCTCTTATGTTAACAGATGTTTTCATCAATCACACTCATTGAATCCGCAACCTGACTAGTAATGATGTATCCATTCTAAAAAATCTATTTTGTTGCCTTTCGACAACATGGACAAGGGTATAAATATGTTCCGACATTACATGGATATTAACACTAAAAATATAAAATATGAGATCAATTGAAGTATGTGGAAATGTCGGAATCACCAAATAGAGTCAAAGGATCACATTAATCTTAGTTCATTATGTTTTCAACACTTTCACTAGGGCGCTCACATCTGTCTGTGAGGACGCACTACTGTTGCCCTATATTCCCACTTTCCAAAGGCAGGCGTCATTCTCTCCTTATCCAGTTACGTCTACTCCATGATCGAAATAGGATGATGGGATGTCGGTTCTTCCTTCCGTGGATTCCTCCTCAGAACTCATCACCTAATCTGGGTTTCCCACATATATTTAATACGTAGTTCATGAATGTCATTCCCGGTTCCATATCTTCATGGATTTCAGTTAATTACACTACATCCATTAAGACATTCCATGTGATCTTGACATGGTAGTGACCTTAGGTCGGAGTAGATGACAACATCAGGCATGTCATGGCATCTCTGGGTGTGTGGACATTGGGGAACCTGTATTCTTCCTCATAGTAGGGAATCTCAAGGGTAGAGAACCCGAGGCATCCCATGTCGAATGCGGGGAATCATATTCCATGGGCATGTATCTGAGGTTTTCTTTAGCTTCCTCTGTTTAACACAGGGTACGCCGCGAGTTTAACATCTTGAGAAGACAGTTCTACTAAAGGCATGTCATCCGAGGATTTCCTTAGGCATCTCATGTTTATCACGAGGTAGGCCGTGAGTTTAATGTCTTTTGGAGACAGAATGAGGTTGATCAGAATGTCCCATAGAGATGGATCGGAGGTGGTGTTCCCCATATAGGGAAGATGTCACACTGTGAAAGCTGGTCTGGAGACCAGTGAGGGTGGATCATGGAGTGTGCACCCCAGATTGGGGAAACACCAAGGTTTTCCATTTGCTGGGATTGAACCTCATGGAGGTTTCTTATGTACCCTATATAGAAAACATGGATCAAAACCCGTGTAGTTATAAGAGGTGATGAATCGGGGTGTACACAAGGATGAATGACCCGAAGACATGCTACGGATTACACGTGGATAACAGCCCATGTACTACTAGGAATAGTGAGGAGGTGGATGGCATGATCCCACCGGGATGTGGCAGCCCGGGTGAGAATCAAGATGGATGATGGCGTATGGAATAAAGTGTAGGGGGATTTAAATGGGACCATCACAATGGCAACAGTGATGATGGGTTTGAGCCTCAAAAAGACCTCCTACGAATCCACATGGAAGGGAATCAAAGTCCACGTACTTCGGGATAGTGCGTCAGAGGACTAACGTGAAGGTTGACCTTGGTCCGATTGGTGTTGGTCTTGATCCTCGTGAGGTTTCCTACGTACCATGCCTTAGCACGGATCAAAGTTCACATAGATCAGTTATACATTTTAATGTCACGTGGGACTTGGGTGAACCGACGTGAATGAGGTTGGAACGACCGGGTGGAGGGCTTGAACCTCATGAGGCTTCCTACGTACCATGCCTTGACATGGATCAAAGGCCACGTAGTTCAGAAAAGTGTGTGTCAGAGAACCAATGTGAATAAGGACCTTGGTCTAGGTGGATGGTGGGCTTGAACCTCGTGAGGTTTCCTACATACCATGGCTTGACATGGATCAAAGACCACAATGTTCAAAATGGTGTGGGGCATACACTCTAGGTGACCCAAGGTTGTGGGTAAACCAACGTGAATGAGGTCAAAACGACCGGGTGGTGGGATTAAGCCTTGTGAGGCTTCCTACATACCCTGCATTGACATGGATCAAAGACCACATAGTTCAAAAGGGATGTGGGTGTCGACCAACCAACATGAAGAAGGACCTTGGTCCGATGAATGATGGTATTGAACCTCAGGGAGGCTTCCTACGTACCATACCATGACATGGATCAAAGTCCTCATAGTTTGGATATGGCTTCATTAGTGAACCGACATGAAGGTGAACCCGGGGGTCCACTAGTGGTGGGCTTGAACTTCATGAGGATTCCTACGTACCATGCCCTGGCATTGATCAAAGGCCACATAGTTCGAGATGGGGCGATGGTGAACCAACATGAAGATGGATCTTAGTCCAGATGAATGGTGGTCGGCTTGAACCTCAGGGAGGCTTCCTAAGTACCATGTATTAACAAGGACCAAAGACCCCATAGATCAGAAGGGATGAGGGTGTCTGCGAACCGACGTGAAGAAGGAACTTGGTCTGATGAATGATGGGATAGAACCTCAGGGAGGTTTCCTATGTACAATGCCATGACTTGGATCAATTTCCTCGTAGTTCAGACATGGCTTCATCAGTGAACCTACGTGATGTTGAACCCTGGGGTTCCACTGGTGGTGGGTTTGAACCTCATGGGGATTCCTACGTACCATTCCTTGGCATTGATCAAAGTCCACATAGTTCCAAAGAGTCACAACCGCTTACTGTTGGGCTGGAATGCAGTTTAATGTCATGCGAGACAAGGGTGTACACCTACATGAATAAACGATGGGCAGTGGGCTTCAACCTCGTGGAGGCTTCATATGTACCATGCCTTGATATGGATCAAAGACCAAATAGTTCAAATGAAAATGAACAGGTGATCATGAACCTTGTGGAGGCATCCTACTTACCATGCCTTGACATGGATCAAAGAACTCGTAGATTGGGATAGTCACAATGACTTACCGCTGGATTGGAATTTAATTTAACGTCATGTGGTATGGAGGTGTAACCTGACGTGAATAAAAGACGGGTGGTGGGATTGATCTTTGTGGAGGCTTCCTACGTACCATGCCTTGACATTAATGAAAGACCTCGTAGTTCAAATGGATGTATAGTTTAATTTCATGTGGGATATAATATAGTTTAACATCATACCGGATGGGGGCATATAGTTTAACATTATGTTGGACGGGGCCATACAATTTAACATCATTCTAGATGAGGTCATTCAGTTTAACATCATGCTGGACGAGGGAATTTCCATGTTCGATGCTTACTCTAAGCCAACATGATTCATGCTCGGTGTGAGAAATAAGAGGCATCATACACCTGATGATTATTTCGCGGAGGATGCGTCCGTGAGAAGCGAAGAGGGGCTTACGCGTTAGGCGACCCATGGTGCTAGGAAATACTCGAGGATAGAGGCCCAAGGAGAAGTATGAAGATAGTTTCGGTATTGAGACTTGAAGAGGCTTCCTACATATCCCTGTGGTAGGGAGTCAAAGTCCAAGCAGATCTTCTGATGATGGCTTACCACCGATTGGGGGTTTCAATGCCTTATCACTGGATTACGTCATAACGGATTACCACTGGATAGGTATGTGAAAGACATAATGCTAAATATTGTCGCAACGGCTTACCGCTGGATAAGGATGTCAACGACTTTCCGCTGAATGTGGTTGCAATGGATTACCGATGGATTGGGTAACAATGGCTTACCACTGGATAAGGATGTGAACACCTTACCACTAACTGGGGTCACAACGGCTTACTGCTGGATGAGGATGTCAACGGCTTTCCGCTGACTGGGGTTGAAATAGCTTACCACTTGATTGGGTCACAACGGCATACCGCTAGATAGGATCACAACGGCATACCGCTAGATAGGATCACAACGGCTTACCACTGGATAAGTATGTCAATGGGTTACCACTAAATAGGATCACAATGGCTTACTGCTGATTGGGATCACAACAGTGGATAGGGCATACGCGAGGAAGCGGCTCGGGGGCCACTATGGAGATGCAATTGTGAATGGGGCTTAAGCTAGGAAGCTACTTGGGTTCCACTATGGAGCGGTAATGGTGAATTGGGTATACGAAAGGAAGCTGCCCGAGTGCCGTTATGGAGTGGCAATGGTGAATGGGGTTCACACAAAGAAGCTTCCCGGGTGCCGCTATGGAGTGGCAATCGTGGATGGGGCTTTCAATAATATTCTGCCCTGGTGCCGCTAAAGAGCAGCAATCGTGGATGGGACTTACACAAGGAAGCTTCCTGGGTGCCGCTATGGAGAGGCAATCATGGATAGGGTTACACAAAGATGATTCCCTGGTGCCAATAAGGAGCGGCAATCGGAGATGGGTCTTATGCTAGGAATCTTCCTTGGTGCTTCTATGGAGTGACACTAATGAACAGGGCATACACATGGAAGCTTCCCGGGGTCCGCTAAGGAGTGAAATTGTGAATGGGGATTATGCAAGGAAGCTATCCAGGTGGCTCTATGTAGCGGAACTGGTGAACGGGGCGTTTGCTAGGAAGCTACCTGGGTTCCACTGTGGAGTAGAAATCGTGGATGGGGATTACACTAGGAAGCTTCCCAGGTTCCGATATGGAGAGGCAATGGTGAATGGGTCTTATATGAGGAAGCTTCCTGTAACTTCTTTCTCATGTCTGGCCATGAGGGCCTCCCAACTCACTGGTGGTTTGAGGTTTATGATTCTACCCCTCTGTGCTAGTGCACAAGTGGGAAAACACCAAGCGGTGATGGAATGATGCCACTGTAATCATGTAATTAGTCGTCTTATGCTTGGAGCATAAGGTAACTCTTGTTTAGTGCAAGTGGCATCCTATGATTGGAACATAGTGTGTACCACAATTTATAGTTGTGTAGAGAGGACTATTGGCACCTCATGCTTGGAGCATGCAGCATCTCTTGTTTGGAGAAAGATGTTTCCTATGATTAGAACATGGGGAGAACTATAGTTTAGATTCTTGTAGGTAGTACTATTGGCATCTCATGCTTGGTGTATAAGGAATCTATTTCTTGGAGCAAGAGGCATCCTATAATTTGTTAGATATAGAGTACTACAATTTATTTTCTTGTAGATAGGACTGTTGGCATCTCATGCTTGGAGCATGAGGCATCTTTTTATTGGAGCAATATGCATCCTATCATTTGTTAGATAGATATTACTAATGTTTATAGTCATGAATATAGGTATATTGGAATCTTATGCTTGGAGCATAAGGCATCTCTCATATAGAGTAAGAGGCGTCCTATGGGTGGCGCATAGGGTGTACAACATTTTAGAGTCATGTAGATAGGACTATTAGGTAGAAGGTGCCTATAAATGGTTGGTATTGTGTCTTACGCAAGGGTGGCCCTTTCTGGTTCATCCTGGAATAGGACCCAAGTGATGGGCTTTTGAAGAGTTTCCTAAGGAATGGTTTGACTCAAGGTACTCGGGGGAATTGATGATGAGGATCACAACTTAGGACATGGGGAAGGGACCGAGAGGAATATGTCGACTCAAAGTGCCCAATGGTGTGTAGAGGAGTCTTTGGAATCATGGTATTATATATGTGGAAGGAGGATATGTATAAGGGGATTAATGGAAAATCCAGACGTCCTGGCCCGAAATGTCCGTAGTGCGACTGTCAATTTTTCATGGGGGTTAGTGACAGTAGCGAAGGGACCTTCTCGGAGGGCCTAGACCGCAACCGGACAGTGACCCCTAGGGGGGTGTGGGGGTTATCCCCCAGGGTATGGACTGGTTGATGCGAAGGTAGGATTCTCGAAAATGATAGGTCTTTGAGGAGTAGCTTCGCAGAGAAAAGTCTTGCATAGTAGAGGGATTTCGTGGAGCATGGGCCTCTTGTGGAGTAAGGGCGGCTCACGGAGCATCGGCTCACAGAGTAAGAACACAAAGGAAGCTGCTCACGGAGCAGGGAATCGCAGAGTAGAGAGATCTCGTGGAGCATGGGCCTCATGCAGAGAAAGGGAGGCTCGCGGAGCATCGACTCATGGAGCAGCAACGCGAAGGAAGCTACTCACGGAGCATGGCCTCACGGAGCTGCAAAGTGCAGCTCTGCGGACTTGGAGATCAACCGACCAAGGGGAAAACTGGACATCACCATTTGAGATAAAGGGTCGAGATGGGTATTTATAGGCATGGGGTTCCGCGAAGCAGAGCTCACATGGTGCATAGGGGGGCATCGGTAGCTTCACGGCTGCTCGCAAACGTCAACAGGATTCCCGGAGAGGAACCGCTTCTTCTGCTCCGCGACGGGTTCGTAAATGTCAGGGAAATCATGGAATGCTACTGCCTCCGGTGCTTTCTGGTTGGTTCATGAATGTCAGGGCATTCGCAGAGCGTTACCACCTCATTTGCTTCACAGCAGTGCTCCGCGACCGTGGAGGGTGCTTCACGAATGCGCTTTGAGAACCAGTTTTCTAACCCAACTTCTATTGTCCGTAACTCCTAATCCGTAACTCCGTTCGGGCCCTGTGGCCTACCAAATCGAAGCTTGAGAAAATTTCAACAATCTTGGATCATGTATGGAAGTATTTGGAAAATTAAGGGGATGAGTTTTTTGGGGTCTACACATAGTCAGATATTTACTTTTTAGAAAATAGTACAAATGCACAAAACCCACACAAAAAAAATTGAATGATCCCAAGGATTATCAATTCAAGAATGGGATGGTTTTTATGAGTCCATCCAATGTGATCCAAAATAGGAACCAATCTATCACTATAGACTAACCACCCTTCTATAAAGAACCACACATTTTTAGAATAAGTATCACAAAGTCTATTTATCATATCAATAAAATAATTTTAATTTATATCAGCATATAATTGATGCTCTCATGGGGTTTCCTGCATGATATCATGATAGGTAAAATTAACATCACTATTCCAAGATTTCACTAATTAGATTTAAATAATTTATATGAAGACATGATGGAATCCCATCACATACTTGAGAATGTTCCTAACATGGTTATCGACAAACCATTTTCCAACTACAGACAAAAAGAATAGTGGAACCATCTCGAGACTATTCCATTCAAATAATATCATCTGATTCAGCTGAATGATTTACTTTAACCCACCATAATATCATTACCACCTGATTCATACCAATATAGCTCAATTAAATCACAAATATCCATCTCCAACTAATTTTGTCTTTTAAGGTTTTGAACATAGTGAACCATTTCTTTATCATGCTACCATGCAAGCACCAACACATTTTCAAAACTCACTAGCTCCATGGAATTCAAATGTAGATCCAACGATTTCGAAATATTGACTTCATGGATGTACTAACTCTACTTGGAATTAAATTCTATATGTGTTTGAACAGATTCTTCCCACCATACTAGTGTCCTAGATTACATTTATTGAAATAGAAAATTCATTCCATAGGACATTCCCCATCGAACAGTGACAATAGGTCTTAAGTAGGGGAATGATGATTTTAGGAAGTGATAAATGAAAATGTGTGATAAAATTGATTCCTAAAAGTGATATAGACCGATTCAACATCATAAGGACACATTATTCTTTTACTGAGTCATGTTCACATAAATCGATGACATCATGCATACATGGAAAAATATAAACTAGATCATCAATTCAATGGAACCTAATCCTATGTTTTAAAATCACCACATAGAACTGGGATAACTGAAAGTTAAATTTCTATGTATAAGATTCAATTCAAATAACCATATCAAAATTATTTTTTCACTCTACTCCAGATATTTGCAAACAAAGCCTTTTAGTAAAAATGACACATTATACATGTGGTCAGCTAATGATACAGTTCAAGTAATTATGTGAACATGTCACCTAAACAACATATGATTTAAAATATTAATTTTTAATCGATATACACCAATTGTAACAATACATACTAATGTGATACTAGAATAACACTAGTAGTGCTACCCTGTCAGAGCATGCAATTTTCCACTAGAAAGAAGGAAGCCCACATGACCTATGTAGAAGAAAATAATGATGGATGAATGTATAAAATGACGTAATGGATACTTAAATTATTTTCATTTCATTATTAATTACTAAATTTCTAATGATCAAAAATTTACTCAAGTGTTTTTCTTTAATATTAGAAGTTATACTTTGAAATAATGGATCCCGAACAACAACCCTCATGAAAAAAATATTATGGACATTTAGAAATGCTTAAGTGTTCAATGAGTTATACCCTTATTAGGATGTCACCATTGTTATAATTATGTAATTGATCATAAAAATAGATATTCACAAAAAATAATGTAGTTCACAAAGGAATACTGTGTAACCTCTAGCTCCAATGCATCCTTAAAAAAGTTCACTGGGATTTATAGGAATCATTAATGTTACCATACCATGAATATAAAAAAAATTATAACTAAAATTTACAAGGGGTTAAATATAAATACAACTCTAAAGGTTAAAATCAAGGAATTTATCTGATGATCATTGTTAAGAAATTTTTACAATTTAACATAAAAGAACAACATGTATAAGTTGTAAAGAATTTATACATATTATCATATCTTAAGGATTCCATGGTGCTATTAGAAAAATAATCTCTTAATTATTTTTAATAATTTGAGAATTTAACCAAATGTTTCCACAAGTTTCTAAGTAAAATAAAATTCCAATTGGTATTCTATAGACTAAATAAATATTTAGTTTTAATTTTAATTTTAATTAATCTAATCCCGATATCAATAATGTATAAAATAGGAAATAATATTTTATCATTTAATGGGGACCAGTTATGTTATATGTCACCATAAATTTATATGTATCCATATAATTAGAATCAGACACATTAAATAACTATCCCATTTGCATGTAAACACCCCCATGGGGTTAATTTCTAGAGAATAAGAATGGACAAGGAGACCATTTAAGGCCCTTCTAATCAATTTAATATCTCTAAAACAACCTTATTGTAATTATCCTACAACAATATCATGTCAATATGGACCTACTTGTGTCGTGTGTATCGTTCTCATAAAAACATTCCCCAACTAACCTTCCATGGTCAAGTTGTGCATTTCCAAAATTTAATTATATTATTCTTCATTCTCATTTCATAGGGTTAAAATCCACATAGGTGATAATTTACCTTTCCTTAAAAAGAATTCATTTTTTGTACATATTTGAATTCATAAATTATTCATATATATATATATATATCATAGTTCAGTAAGACAAATCATCATCCCTAAATTTTCATGGTACGTTCCATTAAAATTTTAATTCCAATTGATGTAACAAAAATAAATTATTCTAATGAGTCTCTGAATATAGAATATTCACAATTAAAGGTTCAATAACATGGTTCAATGTTTTCTTATTTATAAATTATCATAAAATAAATCATACAAATAGATCCCATTTAATTAAAAATAGTCTTGTTTCATAATAATCAACATATGGTCCTTGTATAGAACATATCTTCATTGGTTTATTATGGTTCAAACATAAACTTAAATGGGGACAAACCATTTTGGATTATTTAGATACATTAATAATCAATTATTTTATATCAACTATAAAAATAAATTCTTTCACAAGAATTAGTTATCAAAACATATGTAGAAAACCACAAACTCTGCGTATATAATAAATCATGTTTTATAAGTGATAATACTATAAAATAAATTATCAAGATATATATATATGTAAGAATGACATATTATTAGTAATTTATCATTTATAAAATGTATTTATAAGTCTTTAAATGTATTCTACATGGCATGGAATATTCATTGAAATGTGAATATCTATGTTCTTTTAATAATTTATGAATTAACCTCCCTTATTTTTCAAGACTGGGCTTAGTGGATGGAATTTATAAATCAATAACCAGTGGAAATTAAAAAATCACCCAAGGTGAAATAGTAATCAAATATAGTAACAACATCAAGAAGAATTTTCATAATCCTTAAAAATTTGATTTTTCCTTCTTATGTGTGTTTGACTGTCCTAGAAACAAGATATTTATCATGTAAAAACACATTGTAATAGTCTTTTTTACCTTAACAAAATTTCATGAAGAAAGGTAAATAAACCATTTGATACCAATTGTTGCCTTGAAACTCAGATTCTGCGGAAATGGTTCCCCAATCCAGTGGACCACATGGATTCATGACCACCTCATTACAGGTCATTGACTATCATCTCGAAGCGAGGTACAAAAGTTGTACAATGGAGATAATGTACCCTTTAAATCATTAGTAAGACATAGTGTAATAAATATTAAATAAAGGAAACTAAATACAATAACAAATTATAATCAACAAAAACAAAAACATATCATGAATGAAAATTCTCTGATAAATACTATTAGGTATATAGATTAAATTAGAAGAAAAAAATAGATGTAACCGAATAAAATATATAATAATAAGGTTTAATAGAATCCTAAGTGCGGTACCTATCATATCCTCCAATAAACTATCATATCCAAAATAAATAACTACAAAAATAAACAATCTAGGAATATTATCCAGTAATCATGAGGTCTATTTGGGTACCCTAGTGTAATGGAAGCGCAAATAGGGTTTCAGAATATACTAATTAAGCCTCCACAAATGAGGTCTATTAATAATATAGACAATGTATATAAAATTATTTAATGTTAACTTATATAATTATAATACATTGATGTAATGTAAATAAAATAACAGAAACCATGTTATGCTCAAGATCCTCAAGGAAACATGGATGATGATTCCTTCTTCATCATAAGAAATAATATCTATGTACATGAACACATATATATATATACAAAAATGAAAAATATATATATAAAAAAATATACATGAACTAACAATGATCTGTGAAAAGCACATTTTTGTAAAATTAAAAACTAAATTTTAAATAAATCTCTATGAAACTTTGGTATAATACTAGTAATCCATAAAAGAGTATACAAAACATCAAAAGGGAACCACTAGTCATATGTAAATATAATAATTATACAATAGCTTATTGTCTGATGTTCCCATCCAAAGGATCAAGTAATGGGGAACCTATATATCTCTAAAAGAGTAACTTACATCTATTAATTTAACAATAATTTCCATTGTGTTTTATTTAGTTGAACCCCATGTATCAATCGGAACAACCAATTTCTCCATGGAATTGTCCAAGTATTTCAGTAACAAGGAAACCCAATTATCTACTAAGGTAATAAGTTAACATTGGTAACCTCAGAGCCCATCATTTTCTTTTTGAATAATAGAAACCCTAGTGTCTCT
This sequence comes from Viscum album, assembly GCA_963277665.1. Taxonomy (NCBI): domain Eukaryota; kingdom Viridiplantae; phylum Streptophyta; class Magnoliopsida; order Santalales; family Viscaceae; genus Viscum; species Viscum album. Next base: position 1,139,498,635 of record OY728164.1, on the reverse strand, counting down.
CGTCATCTATATAATCTAAAATATACTATGATAATTTCAAAGTATTTCAATAAAAACAAACACTATTATCTCTTAAGTAATACACAATTCATGTAACCATTGTTCTCATCTTCAAAATTCCATATAAATGAAATCCATTTTACGCTCACAGTATATATACTCGCAAATGATCTATTTTCCCTTTCTATAAATTATGTACTGGGGAACCCAAGTTTTTCACTAGGACAGAATAATTCATTTAATAAATTAAATTTATGTGATGAAGAAGGCCATATACATGAGCACGACATAATATAATATATGGTAAAAAATTCAACATAATTAATCACACAATTAAAAATTTGTCCATCTCATTTAATAAAAATAAAATAAGTTATGGGAGGAATACAATCCTTAACTCAATCCATCAAATCATATTTTCATTATTCAATTAATTTTTTAGTATGAAAACATTGTACATTAATGGGTGTTTTATTAGAAAGTAGTTGGTTGATCATCATACCAATAAAATTTATTTAATTAATTTAATTATTCAATAAGGATTAATAAATACATATAAAAAATTATTTGTAGTAAATAATCCCTTCTATCTTGCACATTCAATTAACATACCAAATGGGCTGACTTCAACACAAAGTAGATGGGGAACAATAAGGTAATCTACTTAAATAAACCATGAAGGTTGGTTTGGATTGAGATCAATAATTTCAAACATAGTATAGTTTATAAGGTAGTTAATTTCATGTTCTAAAATTTTAACTAAAATTATATCACATTTTAAATGAGACACATGAATAAATCCACCATGAATAACAATGAAAATATTATAAAAACAACAATATTTTGGGAAAATCATATTGAACGCCTAAATTTAACAACAAATAGTCTAGTCATCCAATGTTAATATATGATTTGATATGTTTAGAGATAAATCATATTAATAGAGAAACACTAGGAAACTTGTGTGTATTAGATCTTATAGAGTTATCTTTACATATGAAATGATAATCAAATAAGAAATGCATGAGGAGTTATATTCTTACCGATTAATATATAAAGATATTTATGGTGACTTGTATGTTTTTTAATAGAGTATATTCATAAATGACTAGGTGAATACCAAATTATAGATCCTATGTAACGGGGATATAGTGTTGGGAGAGGAAATGATAGAGGAGACTTAAAATAATGTAGTGGAAATGATCTTTTCCATTTCTTCAAAGATCCAAATGGCTTAGACGTATGGTTTGGAAAACCATGTACCAAATATATTGGTAGAAATATGCACGACTACCACCTCTCAAGACCCATACACATTGTTTGAAAAACTATATGTAGCGAATTCACATCCTCTACTGAAAGGAGACACCCCTTGTGGAACTGCAGCACATTGTTTGAAGAACCAAGACATGATCATCTAGATCATCATGAATATACTTCTCAAGCCTCACGACATCATACTATCATCTCATGATTATTGAAAAGTACCAATTAAATTAATGGGCCACATTAATTATCTACACTATTTAACTAACCGAGACCATACATTGGCTTCCAGATGTTTCCTCAGAAAACTTAGTTTTCATATCCTTCCTCTTCTAAAAATCATCCATCATTCCAAAAGACATTCCATGACTTAAAATTTATCAAAAATAAAACTATTAAATGTTCAAACAATTATATATAATATCCACATTCTAAATGAATACTAGGCTCATCCACCAAAACAAAAAGTAAAAAACTCTTTGAATTTACAATTCATTCCAAAAAAAGTCATTTTATATTTTTAAATTGATATCATTTAATTGATCATATCATTTTATTCATTTTATTCATTTATTATATACATCCTAGATTTATTATATGAATGAATGTTATGATCAATTATCTGGATTTTTTGCATTTTAAAATTAAAAGTTTATTTTCAATTAGGCATTTTCTCATGTTATGCATATATGTTCAATGATATATCACTTTTTTATCTTACCTGACCATCAGAGCTCACCATTTCTTATGATTCAATTCCCTAGGTAATGAATAAAGTTACAATATTTAATTCAAAAAAATGGTGGTAATTATGATTAATTAAGTGAGAGATGATATATATATTATAAGAATTAGTTTCTTAGGATTCAATGATTCCCATGACAGCAGTCTAATATAATTCTAGAATCAATCAATCATTTATTTAATGAATATTCATATACTAATATGTAATAAATATAAACGAAATGTATGTTTTTATATAAATTATATTAGTTTAATGATTAGTTAGAATTTGGAAACAAGGATGAGAAACCAATAGTAAGAAGCTAAGGGATCAGTTTATATATTGTATAAAATCCTAATGTCATGGAAATTATACATAAAAAATATGTTAAAAATAATGTTTCATCAATGAATTTTTCATGATTTATAAATCCAATAAATTATTCTCATGATATGTTGTTTCCAAAAATGAATACTAATTCTAAAAAAAATAATTTTTGGTTTTAGTGAATTGCTACAACCTGAAAGAATCAGGTTAATAAAAAATGTAATGGAAAATTCTATGATTATCTTAATGAGAAACCTAACATTATAGGGTCTATAGTGATAATTATCATTTAAATACGCACAAATAATTCTCAATATATGAATCATACAGATCATAAAATAAAAAATGGAGGGAATAATGTTTATTTGATTCCTTATCAAGGAAATATCCACCTTCTTTCAGTGGGACTACTGACCCACTAGTTTCTGAGTAACTGATCAGCACAACTGAAAAGATATTTCAGGTTATCTATTGGTTTTAAAAAAAAGATTTTATATTTATATATCATTTAAATGAATAATATGATCAATGGTATAATCATATCATGAATCGGAGGGAAAAAGAGGAAATTGACTTCATGGATTGGGCTGAATTTTATTGTTTTTTCAGTAAGTATATAACTCATATTCTTCATACTAAAATGGTTCAATAAAATATTGAATTAAAACATAAGGGTGATGAATCTACTAGTCCTTATTAATAAAAATTTTAGAAGAAATGTAAGATATTATGATGGTATTATCATCCAACAAATATGTATGGTTTATTGATAATTCATTCGATTAAAAACATGTAATAAATGGCTGATATAAATGAGGGAATCCAATTGTTATAAATAAATGGTTTGATGTGATCTCAAGATAGAGATATAGATTAGAGTTACAAATCAATATCAATATATAGATATGAAAATAACAATGGAATTCAATGTTAATTATAAAAATAATAATGATAATAATATGAGAATTTCATTATGATTATAGCGTGAAAAGAAAAAACGTGATAATTTGTCTCAATTGAAAAGTATATTTTTCATGTGTTTAGAGGAATGTCAACAACAAATTGAATACTGAAGTCATGGAATGATGTTACAAAATGATGAAAATATTGTGAAATATATATAGAATAAACCCCAACACTATATTGTTTTAAATTCAAGGAGAATGAGTATTATTATAACTAGTTTACATATTTCATTGGTTATTGGTAATGATCGACATTAAAAACCACCTTATAATAGAGGACAAGGGATATATCATGCAATCCTAATTTTTGATGATTGGTATGATTGCAATGCGATGAATGGTATGCTAACAATCCTCTCAAGAATAGATAATGTATTATTTTATTTTGTATCTACCCACTATATTATTTTATGAAAATTTTAAGGGAATAACAGTATCATCAAAATCATATAATATTGACTTATAATAAAAAACCCATATTGATATGATGATCACATCTCGGATCTATGATTCTTCTCTATTGGTTTTTTTGGAATATTTTTCCAAGAAAACATGTCATTATTTTTTTAGTTGAATTTGATGTTAATTTTTAGTTGATTTTATTTATTTAAATAAATCCCACATCAAGCAATTAGGATTAGAAGATACATATATTATTAATAAATAACCTATGATCAGATATCTATGTAAAGACAAAAATGATATTCCAATTAAAACTACATCCATTGTATAAGTAACGATTTTTATTAAAAAGGGAAAATTATTTTAGTTGTTGGCGAGAAAATCAACATCAATAAAATGAGTATTATTCAATAGATTATTGATGGCTATCTGGAAGAGTTTCTTATTCTTAAACTGAACCATTAAGATTAATTTCAATAGAACTCATACATGATACTACACAATGTCGAATAGTTAATACAAAATTACCCCAATTAATTTACATGAATTGAAGAAAAAAATCAAAGAGAATCATAAAAAGGGTTCAATGAGTCAAGAGAGTTACCATGGAGTTCTCCCATTCTATTTACAACATAAAAATTTCAATCAATGAAAATAAATATCGATTATCTTTAACAAAACAGGATCACTATCTTGAAAATTTATCCTCTACACTATATTGAGAACTTTTATAATCAAATTAATAGAGATAAATACTTTTACAATATTAATATTAATTATGAATATTATCAATAGAAGTTCACATATGAGAAAATATCCTAGAAATCATTTCATCCAATGTATTCACACTGCAAATTTATGGTGATCCCATTTGGTCATAATAATTTCCCCACTATCATCATGGATTTAATTAATGGTATTTAGATGATAACCTGATTGATTTGTATTTTCTTTATAGAAAATGTTATTAATTATTCATAGAGATAGGAAGATCATGAATATAATTTTAGAATTTTGAGGAAGACCCTATGTAATGATAATTTTTATGAAAAATTTACCAGGTTTGAATTTTGGATTCATAATTTTTTCAACAAGGGTCAGATAATATAATGTAAGGGTATATGGTTAAATCTTTAAAATATATATGTTATTGAATATCCACATATACCAACCACTGTGAATTCTATTCATAGTCCTCTTGGTATTTATGTATATTATTGGTGATTTGTAGAGAAATTGTCATGGGTTTTAAATCCACTCAACAAGTTATTTTTGAATGGTGCAAAGTTACTTTGGGAGAATGAATGGGAGGAATGATTTTTTTATATAACATATGGACAATAAGATCACCTCTACATGGACTACACTATATTGGAGAAAAATTTATAATCTATTGTGAAGCCTCAAAGATGATATAGGTATGTTTTTTTTGAAATGAAATATTTTTATATATTATGCCTCATGATAGTTGATGACACTTTTTAAAAATTACCCTAGAAATTATTTTGAGTTAGTCGCGGTAATTTTTTTAATAATGAGATGGAGTTGTCATATATATGGAAAAATGTGTGCCATATATACCTATTAAAAATGCTTTAATTATATTTTCACCTAATTAATCGAAGAAATGTGCCTAATATGATCATTGTAAATGATTAATGTTTATGAATTCTCAATACATTACCATCATATGAATGTGAACATTGTGGAAGATTCTATAAGACAAAATGATCACGCCAAATTGTATATGATACATGACACCAAAGAACATATATTTATAGACTTGTAACATATGTATATTTGAATCGTAATAGAAGGTGATACATATTATGTTTCTATAATAATTACTAATCCATATATCGTTGTGAAAATTAAAGAGATAAAATGGAATACGTTGTGTTGAAAAAGATTTTGGGAAATGTTATTGAGTTTAATATTGATTATAATTGAATAATAAGATTACCAAACCATGTACGTGTCCCTTTGTTACATTATTTGATGTTGGTGTTGATGGATGAAGCTCATTTTTTTTAATTCACTATTTACGTTAGAAGTATGAATATGTATAAATATTTGATTGAGTATTTATTGTTGAATGAAATGTAGCATGTTATTATTGAGTATGTTTCTAGAAGATTATTATATTAGAAAATTAAGGAAGCGATATAGAATTCAATATGGGATGTTAGAAACATTACCCATATAAGAATTAATATAAGAAAAATCAACATGATTTTTTTCTTTAGAATCCCAAAAACATCTAAAGGGAACTGTACTATAAAGGTTGTATTCGATCACCTTACAGATTTAGAAAACATAATTTTCATTAGAGTTGATATACATATTCATCAACATACATTGATATACATTATAGATTTATATATATTTCATGTTTTAACACCATCAATTGCATCTGAGCAGGATCTGAGGTTTACCGTTATGTTTTAGAAAAACATTAATGAGGGTCTAGATATAAAATTATGATCTTTCAATTCATATAATTATCTATGATAATGGCAGTCTAATATTACCATTATAACATTAGAATAAAATTTTATATCTTTATCAATAGATTTCAAATGTGGTCGGTATGGACTCCTTACTTTAGTGGAAAACTATTACAACAATAATTTTCACCCTAGAATTTAGGTGGCACTATATGAATACATATTTTGTAGGAAGGGAAAAACTCCAACTTGAAGGAAGGAAGAGGGATTAATAATTTTATTTGGAGCATATCTTGTACAGTAAATTTAATAAAATCATAGAAAAATTAATCAATAAATAAAAGTAGCAAACAATGGGAAAAAATGTAACAATGGAAATAATAGGAATGATATGGACTTTGATTTTGGTTATGTGGTATTGAAATAAATATATCCTTATAATAAGATGATAAATTTTCGATAGAATGGAATTCTAAGCCCTAGGTATATCATTCCTTTTGAAAATCATTCTCGTATTATAATGGTTTTTTTTTCAATTAGCACTTCCATCGAATCTCTCTGAGGTTCAAGATGTGTTCCAAATATCTATCATGTGTAAGTACAAAACAAATATTAAATATTAAATAAAATAAAAGGTCTTACTACTAGTAAAATTTAATTCATAAAATCAATAACTTGTTTGGATTCTAGATCATAGAGAAAAATGTCAACGAAATAATAAAACACAACTAGTAATTTTTTGATAAGAAACCTCCAATTTCAAGAATTTTTGTTGTAACATGATCATGTGATGATTCTATGTATTCTCAAATTGTCTAATTTCTGGGGTCACATTCATTTTAAGAGGGTTTAATGAAACAACTGTATATTTTAATGAAAAATTTCTCTGTTGTCAAATTGATTTCATTGAAACATCATGTTACATGTACTAATGAGTTTAAATGAACCACATAGCCCTATTAAAATATATTTTGTTTATTATAACAAATGTATTAAATATGTGGTTTTGAATAGAATTATCTTAAATATTAAAAACATATATTCTACAAATATATAAAATTAATTCATTTGTTATCAAATAATTATAATTATAAACAAAAATTATTTGTAAATGAAACCAATGTTTTTATAAAACAATATTTTTATATGCTTAATAATTTAAATTAGTTAATTAAATTAATCATTATTGGGTAATTATTTTTCTAATATAATATATTATATAATTTGTAAATTGTTTTAAACATTTAAAATTATTTTTAAAACAATAGAATAACAATAAATATAATATAATGTTCCATGTTATTCATCAAAAAATTAGTTTATTTATAATTTTGCGTATTTAATTAAAAATAAATTTCAACCTGTTATTAGTACTGAGAGAGATAAAATGAATTACATATTTTTAATTAGGATTTATAAATTTTTTAAGTAGGATCCTTTTATTATTGGTCAATAATAATAATAACTGTGGTAAAATTTATCACCTTTGTAAAGGGTATATCAGGTTAATCTAGATAAAAAATAAATAATAATGATATAATTCTTTATATTAATTTTTATTATATTCTGAAAATATTATCCTTATAATCTAAGGATTAAAATTAATTTGTTTAATGGACACTTTTATATGTAATGTTTATATATTATTTAAATACCAAAAGATATAAAAATGTCACTTTTTGTTTTTAATAAAACATCTGTCGCCACATATGAACAAATTCTAGTTATGAATGAATATTAATGTATAATTTTAACTTAATATGTTAAATTTCGTTATATTTTTTTTTGTATTTTTTTGTAATTTTATAATGACTTAAATATCTTATGAAAAACCAATGTAGTATTTCTCTAATTAATAAGAAATATAATAAATAATTTTAAAATATAAAAGTATATAAATTTGAATTGGTTAATGTGTCCCGAGACGTGGAATGATCTATATGATTTTTTGGGTGGTTTTAAATCATTATATTCAAATTTATGCATTTTTTATTTATTTAATGTTAAATTAAATGAATAGTGTGAAAATTGATAATAATGATATTTTGTGAAAATATTATTTTACACAATTGGGTACAATTTTTAAAAATATTTATATAAGGAATGGTGAATATTATATGGTCTAAAATTTCATAAATTCTCCATTTATGTTCCAATTGTAACGTTATAATTAATAATTAAAATTCATTAATATTAAAAATATCGTTACCATGGTTAAAATTAAAATAGGCCAACCAGGGGTTTAAACAAAATGATAATGTTTAAAATTACATAAAAACATTTAAAAAATATATTTTTAATGTGATTAAAACAATATATTTACATATAATAGAATCAATATCCTTTTTAATTTTTTTCATTGATAGTGATTTTATTATAATATAATATTTTTTAAATTCCAAAAGTACCCCTCACATCAATTGTAAATGGGAATCTGCTACATCACTTCATCGCAACACAGTGAACACTTTACCTCGATAAAATTCAACCAATTTATCATTAAAAATTCCATATAAAATTATATAGGTTCTATTGTTCTCTATATACCAATCCTATATCCCAAGTGAGGAGATTTAAAGTATTCATTTCAAAGAAGAGGTAATCACTATAAATATCAATTTATTACCGACTATTCTTTACCTAATCAAAATCAAATTTATTTATCATTAATTTATATATTGTTTTTTTATAAATATTATAAAATGTTATTATGAATACAAAAACCCCATTTTTCGTCCTATTTTTCCTCAAATGAGATGTTAAAGTATCTATCCCATGAATGTATGTATTACCATCTCCACATAGCAATACAATTCATTTTTCAACACTATCATTAGTGGAATATAATTGTGATTGGATAAATGTTAATATATGATAATGATGACATAATTATTATCATATAATCATGATATCACATATTAATTATATCATTTTATTACCCAATGATATGGCAACATCACTCATGTGTAGGGAAGATAACCGCCTCGTGATGCGATGTGATTTTTTTCGAAAACAATATACATCTAAGGTAATAATAATAAAATAAATGAAGAAATGTGATATATATATATATATATTATAATAATTAATTCATAATTTTTATATATTATATACCCCATTTAATTCAATAGTTTATGAAAATGGAAACAACATTAATGTGTATGTATGACCAACTGTCATTATGAACAGTGTAATTAATTTCCCAATTTTTAGCATTTGTGGATGACTACAATATTTTATTTAATAAATAAATAATATATTAATATAATAATTAATATTCTACATACATTTTCACCATGTTAATCATATAAGTACTAGGAAAACGTAACTTAAATTATCATGATATAACAAAACATTTAACACCTATAAATGGCAATATATTAAGTAAATTTTTCTAAAAAGGTGTGTATAAATGTTATAAATGTGTCATATATGAAATTATAAGTATTAACATAATCTTTTTTTTGAGTATAATAAATTTAAATTTTTCATATACAAGGTGAGAGTACTTTTAAATATAGGATAACTCTAGGAAATGGGTTTTACATTATAATCTCAGTATTTATAGGTATTTTTTATTATTATGTTCTGGTGATGAAATCCAACAATATAATTGAAAATTAAAATTATTAATTTTAATCTTCTATTGATATAAATATAAAAGGAATTCTTTTACATTTATTTTTCTCATCTTATGTACTAATGAAATAGAAAATATGTTTTGAAGGAAAATTGATTTTATTTTACTCTTCAGTGAAAGAATATATTTCATCCTCATGCATGTTTTGTAAAAATATTTTAATGATTTTTTTTTCAAATTCCATTAATTAATTAATGTCTTTTTTGGCACATGATTTTATTTTTGGATGTCAAATTTGAAGAAATATTATTTTCATTTTCAAAATGAGGAACTTTGATAATTTTTCATTATAAATATAGATATAATGTTTTATTCATTAAATGAATTATTGATTTTTCCCACCATCATAACAAATATCTTCCTTCATGGTTACATTAAATTTTCACATGGTTATTTTAAAACAAATGGTTTTTCTTGGTAATTTCATTTTAGTTTTAATGATGTTATTTAAAAATGAAATGGTCAATTTTTTTTGATAATTATTCCTTGTGATATTTAAAAAATTCCATCTAATATGATAGAATTTTTTATTAACTAGTATTTATTTGGAATAAGATCTTTGTATCCCATTTTTATTCTTTATGTGAATGGTTTATTATTATGATCAGAACATGATTATGTAACATATTTATTTTATAAGGGTTAATATATGATGAAATGTATGTGAAACCCAATTCTTTTATTGTGTTCAAATAGATATAATTATTTATTATATCGTGGGAAAAAATATATATGATTTCATTATATGATGGGTGAGACATATATCTACCTATAATGCATTAGATAAAAATTGATTTTATCAATATATAAATAAAACCATAATATTGAGTGAACCTACTTTATTAAGGGACTATGAATTCTATGATAGTATTGGGAGTAAACTTATAATAAAAACCAGTTTGGGAAGTGAAACAATTCCATGATGACATCCTTTTAATTAATATTTTTCTACTAAGGAAATCATTTTATTTTCATATGTGTTTGCCAAAATTCCAGGTCTTTAGTGTATGTTAAGCTATAATGGCCTATGATATTCGATTTTTTTTATTTATATTAAATAAACGAGTGTTATTTATGCAATGAATAATTACAATTATCTACGATATGAAGATCACAATATTTTAAATATTAATATCATGTTATCATGAAGTTTTTCTCATTTATGCTTATCTGATAACTGATATCATCCATGTCTATAATTTTCTACCATCAAGCATCACCATTTACTATGTTTCCTTTCTACATGAAATTAGTAAGGTTCAAATATATGATCTTTATAAGAAGGTTTTAGTTATGAAAATCTAATTTGGTGATTATGATGATATTTTATGAAGTAGTTTGTTATGTTTCTATGTTTCCAAATATGCTTGACTAAAATCATTCTAGTGTGAATTAAAATGTTAATTAATGAATATTAATTTATTAAAATTTAATATATATGTATAAAAATTAATATTTTATATAACTATTAATTTTGGTAATCCCACTAAATAATTATTTTATTTAATAATAGTATTACTAGCTAGATATTTTATTGTGAATGGAGAGGTTTATTAAAATTTGATTTATTTTAAAATTGAGAGATCATTTATCTTCTAGTGGGATGGCATGAAATCCATTAATGGATGAATCATTAGATTCATTTGTGAGTATAAATTGTTACTACATAAATGGTATGTAATTTAATAAAAAATTATATGTACAATAATTATTGTGTAAATAAATAGTGGAAGAGCAAGTCACTTTGAAATCCTTTTATGCTATTATGAGTTCCATTTGACGTAATTATCATGATATAATGAGTATGGGTTGTGACAATAAATTTTTTATTAATGGTATAATCTGTGAAGTTTTATAGTCATTGAATAAGAATAATGGACACCCATTGGAAAGGAGTATATTTTTGATGGTTTAAGGGGTCCACTATTACATCTAAAGAAATATTATAGACTCTGAGAGTGACATGAATTATAAAAAAACCTGTAGATAACTACAATTATCATTTTTATTAAATGATGAAAACCGTTATGATATTTTTAATTGTTATAAAATATCGATATTTAGATTTAATTAGATATAATTCAATTATAGTTAGTTTTTTAGTAACTAAAGGGGGTGAATTTTGGTGAAATATCCCATTTGGTTTTATAAAAAATGTATATGAGTACTTATTATTTAGATAAATGAGTTTTAAAATAATAAATTAATTAAATTATGAATTTAATATTAATCATTGAATATAAATTTATCTTTTAGGATAATTGAGGGAAGATCAATGTTATCACAACATACATTATTTTCTTATCAACATAAAATACATTATGAATTTGAATATTACATTGGAAATTAGTTAATCCACAAATTTATGTGATATAAATGATAATAATAAGTATTTTTATTTGGGAATACCATTCATGATAATATCATTTGGAATTATTATATAGATATATGGAATATAATGAAAAATGTTCACATTACCTTTAGTATTGTGATTGTGTGACTATAACAATTGGGAGACCTCTTGATATGAAGTATTTTCAATATTTTGATTACATCGTAAGGGGTACAACGTCGCTCTAGTAGGGTTCCTCTCATGTCGCCATCTGCTTCCCAGATCTTCTCTTCTTCTTCTCTCAGATTCGACGGCTGGAGGTGGTGGTTTTCTGCCACTGTGGCACTGCTTGATCACCTAGGGCACACTGCTGTCTTTATTTTGACGTAGTGTTGATTCTTCTCCTGAGTTCCTAGCCCGACGGCTTGAGATCGTCACCTCGTCCTTAGATCTGGGTTCTTGGAGGTTGGGTGTTGCCTCTCTGGAGGTTGTTGTTGGTGGCGTCGAGAATATGCTTTAATTTGAGATGATAATCCCTTGTTCCAAGGTCCTCTGTAGAGGCTTTTCAAGGATATGAAATAGTATATTTGTAATTTTATAATGACTTTTGTTTTAATTTTTTATTATTTATTTATAGTGGTGATAAAAATTGTGGAAATATATTGTGGGTGAATATTATTTATATAACACAAATTAACAAAGATAATCATTTGAAATGGTAATTGTGATTGATTTGAGTGTATAGACCATATAAAAAATGAAATAAAAATATTTTCATTTAGCAAGAAAAAAAATCATGAAGGGTTACTAAATATGTCATGAGATATCAAATACGATTCACTTGGATACTTGGTGGGAGAATTAATGGTTCATAACCCATGTCCTAGTCAACCAAAAAGATGTGGAAAAAATTGGAAACTCAGAGAGAGGAATTGGGTGGCCGATGAGAGTATACTGGTTACTATAAAGGCTATATATTTTGTATTTTAGAGAAATTGAATTCATAATCATAAAATTATAACCACCATTAGGGGTTCCCTAATTATGTAGCTTTATATGAGGCCAGTCGATATCCCTCTGTTCATTTCCATCCATCTTTTTCTATATAATGATAGTGTATCTGAAGAATTATTTCATTTATTATGAGAGTTTTTCTCATTAATTTCTCCTTTATTCTCTCATCATCCATTCTCCTAAAATTTCATACAGTTTTTTTTATTTATTTTTATTTTGATTCTATGAAAACATTGTGGAATCATATTTTTATGAAATATAAAATTGTGAAGTGTAATCCTAAGGTTTATGAAAGACAATTTCATGTTATTGCGCATAATTTTTCTAATTTTAGTTACCCAAGACCCATTATCTCAAATAATGTTCTAAAATACACATAATATACAAAATTAACATTGGTACACATCTATGATTATATTATCATTCTAAAATTTTCAATCAAAGGAAATTTTAGTTTAGTGTTTTATAAAATTTGGAAAATTACATAATTAATAAATCTCAAGTATTCTCATCAAATAAATACTTGTTTTCCCACGACATAAAATTATAATAAATCCATAATATTTATTCAAAATTCCAATAAATTCTCTATACAAGATACACTTAAAGGCCAAGAATACATAATAATTATATTAATTACCTAGGTAAAAGGAAATATATGATGGGAAGCTCATATTCTTATATAGGGAATTTTCAAAGTATAACATAATGTTGTGGAAACTTATATAGGTCAAGAGGCCTAACATGATTCCATTAAATGCATGGAATCAATATATATGAAATTATTACATAATAGCATGGAATAATGAATATCATATAATAAGATCATTTACTCCTAGTAACATGGAAACAAAAAGATATAACCTATATAGAATATTTAATGGTTCCCTACAACATTAACATGACATATTTGTCCCGGAAAAATACTCACACCCATAGTTTCCTAGGTAAATATTCCACAAACAATGATATACCATGTTATAGAAAATTACCAATTTATTAGAGGGATATAATAGACTCAACAATAACAAAATAGTCCAACCACCATCATAATATGTAAATGGTAAAGTGTTCTATATAAAACTAAATCATTGTATCATAATCTACTTAGGTTAAATAAATGAGGCACATATCTATCAAATAGAATTAAACAAACAAATATTTCATAATTATATCAATAATCTAAAAATTATAACCCATAGAGAATAAATCGGTATCAATTTCATTTAAGGATCATTATAGGTAAATAACAGTCATTAAAGAATATTTAAAATATGATATTTACACGTTATAAGAAAGGGGTATATGATATATGTAATAACTTACATAATAATAATATGAATTTAGAATCTTGGTGAACACCCATTAATCACGTAATGGAAAATATTATAGTTATAGAAAAAACAAATTTGAATAAAATATATCCCATAAATGTGGATGATTATGGAATAAAAAATAAGAGAAGGATTGAAACATAGATTTAAAATTGACTTACATTATCTATTGAGAAAAATAATGAATATGGTTTCATTTGATAGACATCATCGATCAAGGACACAACATAAATATAGAAAACTATTTGTTTTTTTTTGGAAAGTTTTATTGAAAACCAGACATTCACTTAACATATAAAAAAAATAAAAAAGAATATTTTATTAAATAACGATTAATGGATTTTACTTTTTTAAAACATACAACTGTAGAGATAAAGTCTCTTAGAAAATGAAAATATTTGAATAATGATATGTTCATAGTGAAGCATATAAAATATATTACATATTTTCAAGAATGACTGATATAGAAACATTTAAACCATTTTATTTTATAGAAAATTCTAGGCTACTAAGAACTCAATTTATAAAACAATTTTAAATGAATAAATTTTAAAATATATTAGAAAATTACATTAGGGGAAATTTATTTTAAAAACTAATCATACAAAAGAAATATATTGTATATTAATTCGTTTTCATTAAACCCAAATTTCAAAAATGATATAAAAAATAATTTTAAATGTTCGAATGGGATACATGAAGGAATCTTTAGATGGAAGATAATTAGGTTATAGATCACAATTTTGATCTCTTAAAAATATATATGGATAGAAAATATCGATTGGAAATTATTATAGGATCAATATAATGATTTCGACGCACAATTTACAAGAGTGTGTGAATTGTAAGTTTAAAAACATTCTTTTCTGACCATAAATAAATATATGATTAACAAGTATAAACAATATAAATTAAGAAGAACACTTTTAGTTCTACATCATTTCCAGGTTCTAGAAATATAGTTCCAGAAATAAAACATAAGAGAATATTACATGGATCTGAAAATATGGTTTCGGAAATGAAACGTATGAAATGTTTACAAGGAAAAGTATCTACATTAAAGTGTCTAGAATTTTACTTATCAGAGTATAAAAAATTACAAGTATAAAAAGGTTTTAGTTTATTTGTTTATAAAAATATAGTGAAAATAACCATGAAATAAATTAATTAACAAGTAACCAATGAGTTGGGTATCCAACAAACAATAATAAATGACCCTTGATTTATACATTCCGGAAAGTCTATCTTACCCACACTAGGATAATCCCTCGATAGGAATAATTGAATCTGCCTTGCTATCCCTGCATGCCCTTTAACTTTATGGTAGTCGACACCTCTATCTTCTTATCACTAGAAGTCCCCAAACATTAATGTAGTCAACACCTATGTCTTTCTATACCCAGAAGTTCGCAATTGTACCCACCAACAATCAGAGTCGCATTAAGCTATATGAAGAAGATGTTCTGGATGAACGAAGCATGATACTGTCTCTCTCTAGAAATTAATTTAGTAGTATCCTATCTGTATATTATTCTCATTATTGATATCATTAAAATGATATCTTATTTATAGGTCCTTATCTAATGGTCGACACCCCCCCAACTGTCATATTCATCTTTGAATCTAAGATGTACTTGTATATGTGTCACTCAAATAAGGGTAAGTTAGAAACCTATTGTATGACATCATTTAATAACTATAACAACTATAAGACACATAAGGTTCCTTATCCATATCTAATTTTTGGAGAATATGGAAAAATAAGGTTTGAAGTCTAACCATACAAAAATTCATAGAGTATGACTCATGGATTTATATATTCTATTTTTCAAGGAATTCAAAGCTTGAATTCTATAGATTTCAATGTCTGAATTCCAATGAATACATAATCTAAATTCTGTATAATTTTGAGTCTGAATTATAAGGAATTCATGGACTGAATTTTAGATAATTTAGAGTCAGAATTATAGAGATTTCAGAGAATAAATTTTAAAAAAATCTAGTCTGATTTTTAAAGAATTCAAAGTTTAAATTATAGAGAATTCAGAGTTTGAATTTCAGAGAATTCAAATTCTGAATTATATTGAATTCAGAGTCTATATTTCACAAAATTCAATGTCTAAATTTCATAGAATTCATATTCTAAATTCTGAGGAATTCATAGTCTAGATTATAAGGAATTCAGAGTCTGATGTATGAGGAATTCAGAGTCTTAATTCTTAGGAATTAATAGTCTGAATTATAAGGAATTCGGGGTCTGAATTCATAGTAATATGGATTCTGGAAAAATAATATATTATAACCACTATTTTATATTATTCTGAGGTTTTAAACGAGAATATGAATTTTAGATATAGAAATAAAATGAGTTATAATTAGAAAAAATATTAAATGAATAATAAAAATATAAGTGAGGATAAAATCTCCATGGATAAGGAAAATATTCTTATTAGGATAATTCTTAAGAAAAATATAATTTTACATAAACTATGGTGTTTTTGATTTTCAAAACAAAGGGAAATGTTAATTTTATAAGGATACCTTATTGAATAAACAATTGTAAGAGTTATTGTTATCAACATAATGATTTTATTTGAGGAAGTGTTTCATAAAAGGGGAGAATATTATTGAAGAGTTTTAATATCACTCTAGAAAAATGGAATCCCATATTTTAACATATAATGTAAGGAAAAATAGACATAGAATTTCGAGATTAATATATTTCTTATCTTATAGTGAAATGGAATTGAGTTAAGAAAACCAATATGACATGTGAAACATTATAATAAAACCCTTTGAAGTAGTAATCTATTAAAAATAAACCTCTAATAACTAAAATTAAATACATTTCATGATTAGATAGAAATTTGGTTGCATAAAACACATATTAATGTATATTAGCGTATAATGAAAAATATGCCTTAATGGTGGGAGTTTGACATAAAATTTAATTATTTTATTTTCCATCTTAGTTGATCACACATTAACATCATGTAAAAGAAACATAACAATCTTAATAATATTTTAAATTACCTTATTCTTCTATATAAAAATTTTATATACATTTTTGATAAATATGTTTTATGAATATAGTGGTTCATTATAAAATATTTTTAACATTGGTTATTAACACTTGTAATGGTCTTACACATGATTCTTAATGTAAATGTTTATTTATAGTCATTGATACCAATTGCATAATTCCTATATTAATTATGGTAATATAAAAAATATGACCTTTTTTTATTATAATGATCGAATTTCATCCCATGATTTTTCTTTATTTTGATAATTAAAGATGATGCCAATAGAAACTCATCACGATAGATTTTTTATGAATTTAAAAGACATATTATTATAATCTTTAGATATTAATATTATAAATAAAAAACCTTAATTTTTTTAATAAGTTATAATTACATTTCATTAATAATATATTACATCGCTTTATAATTTACAACCTAAAAATTACAATATCGGTAAAGTGGTGGAAAACTAACTAAAACAAAATCAACTTGTAACCATAAAATGAGGAATAATGTGTAATTAAATAATATAAAATTTATATATTCATAAAAATAAAATATATATCATATATATTTATCAATACTATTTTTATAACCAATAATGATGTGTGGTATTGATAAATTATATTCATCATTCATTATGGCGGTAGTTTGTATTAATGTACCATTAATAATCCAATTTCTAAATGAAAAGGAAAAGTGATTTTATATAAATTTTTTTCACAATATCACAATAATAATTTTATAAAATTAATCATTGTTTAGGAATTACACTTTTATGTACATTCATGTTAGTTTGTTATGTGAAATATGACATGTAGTTTATGGAGGTGATAGTTCGTACATACACATGCTTAATAATTTCATTACATAAAAAAATAATCGAAGGAAGAAAAATGTAAAATTTGTTAATTTTAGAATTTTCTATGTGAAAAAAGAACATAATTATTCATCAAAACCATCCTTGATACCATCCCTAATAGGAGGTGATGAATAATGAACCAAATAATGATGTGGAAGTAGAAATCCACACATTTTCACGATCAAGGCATTTTTTCATAGTAGATGATGTTGAATGAATTAGTTGTTAATTTTATATTACTTTAATGGAACATTATTATATATATAATACTGAATTAAATATAATTATAGTGATAGTGAATATTAGGAATAGGGAAATGAAAAATAAATGTAAATTAAAGAGTAATACTCACATATGTAACATTGATTTTACATGGAATTATCCTCGTAAATAAAGGGTATGTGATTATTATTTTATAAAAAATTATATTTATAGTTGGGGATAATTTTAGGAAAAAATTGTCTATAGTATCACTAATTAACATGAATAGATGTTTTTGTAAAGAAGAGGAATATGTGGCCCTTATTATAAGGGAGGAAGAGGAATATTTACAAGGAATCAATTATTATGGGGTAAGAATAGAAATGATTGAATGTAAGATATGATAGGAGATGTAAAATTGATAAGATTTGTATTTTTGAAATTAAATAATAAATAATGCTTTCAATTAGTTTAAAATAAAATGTTAATTTAAGAAAATTTGATTCACATTAGATTTGTTAGTTAAACACTTATTACTCATATTTAAATATTAACCATGTCTTTTATTTTAATATTAAAAATATAAGTAGACCCATATTATAAAAAATTTTACATTCAAATTGAAATTTTCGCTTTGTTTAACATAATTAATTTATAAATTATAATAAAATTAAATTTTAAATAAAGCACTTATAACACCTGAAAATATTTATGAATAAAAGATTAATTTAAAAAATATTTACTTATGTTGAAGATAATAATTTAATGGTTAATTTTATTGATGATATAAATTAATTAATTAAGAAAGTTTTGTTGAATTAAATGAAATATAAAATTTAAAATCCCTGTGAAATTTGATAATTAAATAAAAAAAACAAAAATATAATCAAAATTATAATAAAATATTTTTATGACATAAAATATATGAAATTGATCTAGTGTGTTCGAAATAAATTCTTTAATTTCATAATTAGTCACAAAAAATATATATTTAATAAATTATATTATTTTATTAAATTTTATTCCATGAAAATGTACTAATAATTTGGTAAATGTAAAATCTAGAACTATAATAACTCGAAGTTAGTTTATTATATATTACATTGAAACTTGATACACTTTATATCATCCGAAAAGAAAAAATAATTTTGTAATCCAGGTAAACTAGATACATAAATTATATCAATTTTTAATTTGAAATAAAAAAATAAATAGTGTAATCTTAAATATTCTATATCTAGGAATTATTTAGAAGATACATTCTTCATATCAATGGAAAGGAAAACAATAGTGGTGGAGTGAATAAGCTAAGAAATGGTAATTCAGATTAGAAACAGTCTTATTAAATAAATAATAATAAATGTAAAATAGTGGATAATAATGAAAAATTAAATTTATTAATACAACTGTTAAATATGTATATATTGGAAAATATCAACATAAAAAACACATGGATTAATAATACTAAATTTTCTATTTTGTAAATTAATAATTTGTGACATTCAAGATCAATTCTTTTCAAACATGATATCATAAATCTTACCATCATGGCCTCTCAACCAGGACAACATTTATAAAAATTGGGTATTTGTAAAACTCATATCCATGTAATATAACATTCCACATATTTTGTCTTAGGAGGCCTAAAGATGCATTGTGGGACTATCTATAACTGATCCCAACCATTCACTTGCACATCATATTCATTCCTCATATTTTTAATGGTCAATACAATAATCCTCAAAATAACTTATAAGTAATAATTGTCCACATTGAATCAAAAATATATATCATCAATACATACTCATCATTACATATCTGTAGAAATAATAATGTTATAAATTTTGGAAAATATCTTCAGGAACATCAATGAGTGTTTTCATTGTTAAAATTATCTCAAAAATATCAATGGAAATTTTTTTGTAGAATATACCCTTATATATATGAAATAAATTATTAATTTAAAACATTTAAGAAATATTTTAGAAAAAAAATTCTTTAAAAAACACATTGAAATATATTCCCAAAATCCACAAATCATTTTGCGGTTATAATGGCAGGAAATTTTATCCATGTTGTGTATGTTAAAAAAAATATTCATTTATCATATTCATTAATAATAAAAGAACAAGTTTTTCAGAAAAAGAGAATAAAATTCCATTTAAATCATTTTGTGAAAAATTTACTATTATTATTAATGGATTTAAAAAAATGTATAATATTAAAATCATTTTTGAATTTTTTTTGAAAACAAGGACACAGAAGCAAAATATTCCCGACTAAAGAGGAAAAAATGTATGTTTTTTAATAAAAAAAATCACCACTATTTTTATGTATAGAAGAGATGAAAATGGAATTTATAAATGAACATTACATGAATATGTATTTTATAATAAAATAAATTTATTTTATTTTATTAGTACTATATTATTTCCCTCAATGAAAATTAAAGAATAAAAATACAAAAGTAAAACGAGACAATAAAATAAATATCCCCATTGATTGTATCATTAATGTTAGAATTATAAATGATGTAACTCCCCAAACCAAAAATCCGATGAATTATTATATTACTTTTTCTTGATTACAAGGAATCATATCATGAAGGACCAATCCATTTTATATTCATGGAATATAGATCACATACATGGAATTTATATTACATTTCAAGGCAAAATATAAACAGTTATAATTCATTTAGAACACCATTATTATCATTGATTAAAACTACATATCAATCATAAAACACTTATCGGAATCCATGGAATGTAAAACCTAATAAAATATATTTCTAAGATGATCTTTAAGGTTATACAATACAACATCGACTTTCATAAATAATCATTAACTTTTATGGAATGTATAAAATTGAAACAGAAGACATATAAACCCAATCTACAATGTAATATGGAACGAATAAATAAAAAATTTACATTTACACAATCACAAGGAAAGTATAATAGTTAAATAATCACATGTAATATCAATAAAAAATTCCATAATGAAGGAATTCATAATGCTAGACATACCATCAATGCCTTATGATAAAATAATACATGTAAAACCCCTCATAGTTTGACTCATAAGAACTACCGATGCAACAAGGGGATTAATAAACAGGTCCCAAACCCATATGTATTTTATTAAATATTCTCTAACCCCTAGCTATTTCATTAACTATTCCCCAACTCCCTTATTTCTAATTCCAATACATTCTTCATATAAAATAGGTGAAACATAACCTTCATAAACATTATTATTAATACTAGCATACAAGATGTTAATACATTAATTATAATCCATGATTGGAATCAAAAAAGAAAATCCATATTCAAAAATATCATAAATAATTTAATATAACATGAAAGAATTTATCAATATAAATTGACCATAATTTAGCATTAAATCAAACAATGGAACATTACATAGATGAAAATAATCTAATAAAATCATTAAAACACTTTGAGTGAAATATCATTTTTTACATTGAAAATATTTAAAATCCACATAATTATAAAAGAAAATATTTATTTTAAAAATAAAATATTAATCTTTTTGGAAATCATTCAAAATTCTATGGTTTCATAATGGTGTAAAATATCCTCTCATGCCGAATAATTTTGAAAAAAATTCTTTCCTTAATTTTTCAAAAATCTCATATGATCCCTCATTTGTGAAATGAAGGAATGATTAATTTCAAAACGTTTTACAAAAATGTATACATGGGTAAAAATGACATTAAAAATCGTTGATATGATTTTGAGAATCAGTTTTAAAAAACATGAACATTAATGATAAAGATGTCACAATTGATTCTTATATGTAGTAAAACATGAAAAATACTAAGGTTGGGAAATTTAATCTTACATAAAAATGATATAAGATTTGATTTTTAATACATTTTAATAAAAAATTTGACATAATATGTTATTTAAAATCATTTATATACATATAAATATATAATTCTGATAATAGAAATATTATTGAAATGGAGAAACGATCAATAAATTAAATATCTAAAGTGTCCCATACCAATTTGATCATTTAATTCATAAGATATATATCTTTAAATGAATAATTAAATTCCATGAAAATAAATGTTTCAATGATATTAATTACAATTGGGGAAATAAATACACTAGACATAATATATTTGTGGTGAACTGGACTTACATCTCACAAAAATTAAATGTGAGATGGAATTCCCTTACAAAGATCTTATCAATAGAGTGAAGATAAATAAATGAAATAATTATGAGTAGAGAATATAAATCCTTATAATATAATTCTATAATTAAAAAAAATCAAGTACAATTCACACATATTTTTGGAAGAATACAACCAATTTCATTGATTCTTAACATAATGTATGGAAATTTAGTTTGGATTTCCCTTACTATAGGTCCAATAATCATTGTACGTGTTCAAAACTCATGTATAATGTTCTTAAACATATTATTATATTTTAATAGAACCATAATATTATTTTTGAAATCATGAGAAATCATTTATATCTTTATATTACAAGTTTATTAATAATTTCCAAGTTAAAGAAATATTTCGGTTAGAAAAAAATTTCTTCATCCAACGTGTTTTAACTTTTTTTATTGAAATTATTAGATAAATATTTATCCATTTACATCCAGAATCTATAAAATGATTTATATATCATATATTTTAAGTATATAAAAATACATAATAAAGAGATATTAGAAAAGGAACACACTGTTTATGGATAAGGAAGGTCATACTTATGGATGAATGTGGTCTTCGATTTCTAATCATTTTGAATGGAAGCAAGGCAATGAAATATATGAATATATATATATATATATATATATTGTAATGACATGATCCTCTTTGGTCTATTCCTTTGAAAAAATATGGTGTTTGAGGTGTTCCGGGAGGTCAAGGTGACTCATCCCCAACAATTTTCCAATTATTCCCATTCCGTGAACAGTTTCATTGGTAACATATCGTTCCTTTGACAAATTTCCAATTCTGTGAAAAGTTCCATCAGTGAACAGTGTTCTACTGGTGAGCTTTTGGTGAACAGTGTTCTATCGGTGAGGTTTAGTAAACAATGTTCTATCTGTGAGGTTCAGTGAAGTGTGTTCTATCGGTGAAGATCAATGAACAGTAATCTATCGGTGAGGTTCAATAAACCATGTTCTATCAGTGAGGTTCGGTGAACAGTGTTCTTTTGGCATGGTTCAGTGAACACTGTTCTATCAGTGAGGTTCAGTAAACAGTGTTCCATCTTTGAGGTTCAGTGAATAGTGTTTTATTGGTGAGGTTCAGTGAACAGTGTTCTAGCAGTGACGTTTAGTGAACAGTTTTCTATCAGTGAGGTTCAGGGAACAATGTTATATCGGTTAGGTTCAGTGGACATTGTTGTATCAGTGAGGTTCATTGAACAGTGTTCAATTAGTGAGGTTCAGTGAATAGTGTTTTAGTGGTGAGGTTCAGTGAACAATGTTATACTATGGAGGTTCATTGAACAGTGTTTCCAGACTAGTGAGGTTCGGACCGCAGCCTCTATTTCATTTTCCAAATTTTGAGTTTGGTGAACAATGTTTCCAAATTCCTATAGTTTTTCCCCTTTGACATTTCCATTGACGTAAAATTCATTTAAATCCTCATTTTAAGGACTATAAGTCCGATTTAATGGCCATAACTCCTATATTAATTATTCATATTTCTCTGGATTTTTTTACTTGGTCAAACCCTCTGGGTTAATGCGGTCCACTTTTAATGGGAAATTAAGCATAATTTAAACCATCGACCAATTAAATTTTATAATGGTAATGGATATCTTCTTCCATATTTCTTTCTCCTTGTTCTTAGGTGTGAGATTATCGAACAACCCATTCCTTCTCATAGTAGTTTCATAGTCAAAATTTCATCCTCAGATTGGATCTGCTCTATTTTAATGCAACCATGAAGTATCGATCAATATTTGATATAAGGTATGTGTTATAGTCATTATTTTGGTGTTCATATTCTCTTATTTATCCTTTCCATATTATGGAATGAAATCTCCATACATCTAATATAGTATTTTTGGGTTTTTGTTTGTGCGGTCATACCATGGCATCCTTGGGAGGATGCAGTTCTCAATAGAGGAGGATCATGACCCATTGTGTGGATAAAGTTCGTCATGAGATTTTTGAGGTAGGGGATTTTTTGATTCTTAGTAATTTTACATGAAACTATATCATTAGGATGTTTTATCCCACTAGAATAAAATGGAATTGAAATAATAAATATTTGAACGTGATAAATAAATTAATATCGATCGTATGTTATTGCCACTTGTATTGCTAGATAGAGTGATATCTATGCTTCCTTTGATTAGTTGTTTGTTCTTGATGGGAATCGGTAAAAAATGTAAATTTCGATTAACTGATAATTGTTTTGCTAAAGATAAAGAGGTATGTAAACAAATCTAGTTCGTGTTATAGTTTTATGATAATCAGATTGGGGCAGTAAGCATGTTTAATTAATTTTGATAGCTTACTTATTAGGTTTCCCGAATTTGGAACCTACAAATAATAAATCTATTAATTCAAGATGGATTAAGGAATTGATTGATTGATAATTCATTGAAGGGTTCTGAGTTACCATCTTGATTTTCAAAGGACCAATAGCCCAATTTATGTGATGTTTTTTTTCTTGCTGCTTGTCTTATGATGTGATCCTAGATGGGTGTTGTGATATCTGGGTGCATGAAGTTTTTTGGTTGTGGCGGAATATGACACCTAGAGTGGTGAGATGCATCAGTTTATACATGTATGTGTTGGTAGGACACCATGGATGGTGGAATGGGATGGATGTTATTGTTGGATGCTTGCTGATTACTATTTGTTTTTTATCTAATTTATTTTTCCCCAGTGCTCAAGGCAGATGATCATACATTTCCTTTCTTCCGAAAGAGTCTAATACACATGGGGTATGCCATGTTCTTTTCGTGTTTATCTTCTCAAGGGAGGATGGGTATATGGGCTTGCAATAAGCGGTGAAGACTCGACGTGTATACATCTACTCACCATATTGAGCCCCTTTGGGTTTGGTAGCATAAAATGTTTATCTAGAATTCCTGGGAATGTTGTAAAGTAACTCTGTAATGAATAATTGAATAAATGTTGTTAAACCATGGGGCTAGAGTTATCTGGAACATAATGATGAGGTTTTAATTTTGAAGGAATAGTGGACTTTAGGTGTGATACTAATGAAATTTAATGTGGAATTGATAATGGTTCATTAATGTTTAATGAGTTAATTAACGTAAAGTGGAACTAATAATAAGGGAATGAAGTAATATAATAAATCTATTTAAATTGTGGTGTGCTTATAAGATACCTAGTCATAGAAGTATCATCCCGGCGTCTGAGAGATGTTCACTACAGTTGAGTCTAAGACTAGGTTATGTACATAGTGTGGTTATGAGATATAGTATATTCTGTATTTATTGTGTTTTTATATGCTACAACACCCTGTCAGTAAGGGAAACTGACCCCCCAGAGATTTTGATCCATGGGGGGGTGTTTTACCCAACATTCTGGAGGGAGGATTAATGGCTGACTACCCCCTTTGGCCGCACTCTCTTCTCTTGGTAGATACTTTTACTGGTAGGCACAATGGTTATTTTTCCCTATATATGATTGTAGTGGTCTGTAATGGCTTGTGGTTATTCACACACATATATTCTAGATATATTATCCTATAGACTACTATAGGTGTAACGTGTATAGGCTATGATGGCTTGGGGATCCTTATATGGTGCATGGGCTGTAATGGATTGAGGTATAATACACAATGTATGATAAACGTTATGAGGGCTCTAGTGGCACCTAGAAATTACCTGGTTACTTTTCTAACGTGGACGTGGTGGTTTTGTGGCACGAGGTGCAATATGTAGTTCTTCTCCAAGGTGTCCGCGAGGAAGCCTTTTTGAAAAGAGATGCTGAGGACGTGCGACGTTGGGGCAAAGTGGAAAACTTGTTGGGAAGTAGTATCATTGAACCCTTGATATTCTGTATTATATTATATAAACTTGTATTCATTACTTGGTGAGTGTAGCCATGGTGAGGTTGGGAACTTAGTATACCTATTTAGTTGACGAGTTAGTTTCACTTGTTGTTCACTATGATTTAGCATGTTTTCTTTACATTTTTCACGGGATTATTCGGGAAGGATACTACTAGGTATACTGTTATACTCACCCAATTTATATACAAATTTTTTTTCAGGTCATTTAAAGCAGGTTAGAGATCAATACGGCTTCTACTAGATTGAGGTTGCAGGAGCTATTTGGTCTTGTGGTTGCTACTGTTTTTACTTTTTTTTGGGTACTTGCTGTTTCCACTTCTAGTTATAGTACTTTTGAATGAAATTACATAAGTGGACTTGGGTTTTCGTTTATATTTCAGTTCTGAGTTGGAGTTGGGTTGTTTCTATCCTATCTCTCACTTCTACTTGTGTTCCCTTAGAGGGTAATGCCTCCAATTTGTGTGTTTACTATACCATCCGTGCTAGTCACCAACCGGGGGCCTAATGGAGGCGGAACTCGAGGGTCATTATCTCACATCTCACATTGTCGGCCCCGGAGGGGTAAACTTTGTGGGGTTGGGGTCGTGACAGAGTGGCCTTAAATGTCTTGTTGAGGGATAGCATGGAGTTAGGAGTTAGTCACATGTGAGGATGCATGGGTAGGGAGGGAAACTATGTCATTAATTTTTAGAAAGTGAGTTAAACACTGGAGACAGGCTGAGACATAGGCGTTTAGGTCCCCCTATGATTTGATGTACGAACCATTAAATTTACAATGGCTACTAGAAAAGGTGATACTAGTTGCAGGGTAGAGACCTAGGAAAGGATCATATATCATTCGTCCTTGTTCCTATGATTGAATGGGTCGATCTTTGGATAGGATAATCTAAAATCAATGATAGAAAACAATTAATTAATTATTGTTGATTCATCCATATTCCAGGATTAGTAACTCTAATGTTTTGTTATTTTACAGTTACTTCTTCGGGTCGACTTCCTCATCAGGTTTGCATAGAAAATGTCTAGTAGGCCGTTCCAACAGATCGCTGTAGGGTAGAGGTTGATGACGAACACACATGGAGGAAGACACTCCGTGAGTTTTTTCACCAGAGTCTGTAGAAGTATGAAGTCTCTAATTTTTATTCCATCATGGAAGACTTGATGGAGGAAGGTCGATATAGGATTCAGTTTGATCAGTTCTAGGAAAAAGCACCGGGTGTCCTTGGTTGTGAAAATGCTACATGGAGAAGTGAGGCATTGGTGGTTCATGATCCTCGGGGATCGTGAGGAGTAAGCGATATCATGTGAGGAGTTCTTAGACGGGTTTAGAGTTGAGTTTCTTTCTTCGACTGTGAAGGCGTCCAGTTTCCAGGAGCATCTTACCCTTATACACGGATCTCTAGTGTTCGAGAGTTTGGAATCAGTTTCATGAACCGTTTATGATATTCTTAGAACATGTTGCCAGATGAGGAGGCTAAGGAGAGGCATTTCGAGGAGGCATTGCATCCAGTGATCCAGCACCAGGTCACCCCATTTTTTCCTGGATCAGATCACCATGTGAGGTGAATTGTCAGGATCCCTCACATAGGAGAGCTATGGTCAGGGGTTCACGGTTTTCATGAAAAAAGTGATTCTGTTCTGCTGAGGGTAGGTACTATCCCTTCACATGTTGTTTCTACATAGTAAACAACTCTTATGACTATGCCAAGGGATCATGCCCTTTTTTATTGTGGTGTTCATGGTCATTAGTAGCAGGAGTGCCCTGAACTTTCAAAGCAGTCATCGTGCACCAGGTGGTATACTCCAGGTTCCTCCGTTGAGGCAGTTCCAGCCGAGGAAGCAACAACAGTAGGTTGCACCAGCTTTAGATCAGTATAGGGTAGATGGGATAGGCAGATGGCCATCCCATGATGCTTCATGTCCTTAGAGAGCAGAGCACAGTAGTGGTGGAGCTCATCATTAGGGTCATAGAGGTCATGGAGGAGTTCATTGTCATCTTCATTCTCTATCATTTGTACCTCTAGGCGAGCCAAATGTCATTCAAGGTACCCTTTGATTGTTTTTTACCACGGTGTATGCCTTATTTGATTTAGTAGTGACACAATCTTTCATATCACCTACCCTGGACCATGCATTGGGACTTGAGGTAGAGAGGCTTCCAGTGCCCTAGCCATTGACTACGCCAGTTGGAGGTCGAGATGACCTATTTGATGTATGTAGAGATTGTGAGCTAGTTTAGGGAAAACAAAACTCTTGGAGAGATATCCTATGTTTACAAATACAACCATATGATTTCATCCTCAAAAAGGATTTTTTGTATTCGGTTCAGGCTATCATGGATTGCTTTAAGAAGATGGTCGTTTTCATTGGTGCAGATGGAGAGCCAGTGGTGTTTTCTGGTGAGTGAGATCCTTGGATAGGTCATTGGAACATTCCATCCTTATCATCCAAGATGACTGAGATGATGCTGAGTTCATCAGAGGTTCAGTAGTTGGCATTTCCTAGGGTCGTAGAGGAGTACCCTAATGTATTTCCAAAAGAGGATGTAGCATTACCTCGTCGACGAGAGATTGAGTTTGGGATCGAGCTACTGCTAGGAGCATGTTCTATATCTATGTATCCATATAATAGGGCCAATTATGGGTTACTAGAGTTGTGTATACATCTTGATGGTCTGTTACAATGTGGTTTTGTTCATCCATGTGTGTCACTGTGGGGTTCACCAGTTTTGTTCGTGAAGATGGATGACGGCAGTTTGTGGTTGTATGTGGATTATCATCACATAAAAAAGTGAAAATAAATAATAATTATCCTATTCCTCAGATTGATGATTTACTCGATCGATTGAAGGCTGAAAATTGATTCTCAAAGATCAACTTACGGTCAGGATATCATCAGATGCGTGTGAAGGATGATGATATCCTGAAAAATGCATTCCCCATGTTGTCACGGGCATTATCAGTTCATTTTAATGCTATTTGGCATGACGAATGATCATGATCTATTATTGGGATTCATGAATGATATGTTCTGTGAGTTCTTGGAAAAGTTCGTGGTATTTGTCCTCGACGACATCCTTCTGTACTCCGCATCCGAGGAGGATCATGTAAGGAATCTATAAACCATTTTTGGAGTTCATCGTCCACATCCGCTATTTTGGAAGTTGATAAATTGTGAGTTTTAGGCTTGAGATGTCTGTTTCATGGGGAATTTTGTATCCCAACAGGGAGTAGCTATGGATACATCAACGATAGAAGAAGTTGTAACTTGGGCAGCCCCCAAGACAGTGTCAGAGGTGATAAGTTTCATTGGTCTCACAGACTACTACATGACGTTTGTACCAAATTTCTCATGAGTTGATACTCATCTGACATCTTTTACCAAGATGGATTAGGAATTCATTTGGATTGATAAGTGTCAGACATCTTTTGATTATCTAAATGTGATTTTATTAAGTGCTCTAGTTCTTTTTCTACCAACTGAGGGAGTTCAATTGTATGTTTTCTTCGACGATTCCCATCTAGGGTTAGGTTGTATTCTCATGCAGCAGTGGTTAGTTGTTTCTTATGGTTATCAGTAGTTAGGTCCCCATGAACATAACTATTCCACTCACGATCTTCAGTTGGTAAATGTGGTGTTTTCACTGAAATTGTGGAGACATTACCTTATTGGTGAGCACTTTTTTGTTTTCACTGATCATAAGAGTTTGAGGTATATTTTCTCCCAGCGTGACTTAAACTTATGACAGCATCCATGGATGGATTTAATATAATAATACAACATAGAAATATCATATACACCAAGAAAATGTAATTTTACAGCTGATGCACTGATTCAAAAGTCATGTTGTGATGCGGTGCGTGAATCCGATGATTCATAGAGTGTAATGGAAGATGTGTCAGCATTACATCCTGATATTGGTGTAGTTTAGGGTAGAGGTTGCCTTTTCTAGATGATCATACATGCATACCTGATGAATAATGTGGAAGAGTCCTAATTGGAGGATCTGGAGGTGGAGGTATAGAGTGACCGAGTTGATAATGGTGAGCCCCTTGATGTTTGAAATGAGGATGAACAACATCGAGTGATGTATCATGTAAGGATTTTTGTTCCATTGAAAATGCATAAGACGGTTACTAGATGATTTAATATTTCTCTCTTAGTGGTGCATCCTAGTATGACAAAGATGTACCACGTCTTGAGGAGTCAGTTTTGGTGGCCTGGGATAAAGCATTGGGTTGTAGAGGTTGTGTCTTGATGTTTGGTCTGCCAGAAGGTGAAGCCTGATCACCGTGTACTAGGTGATCTACTCCACCAATTAGAGATTCCTCAGCAGAAGTGGGAGGAAATATTGACGGACTTTATTACTTGTTTACCTTGAGCTCTGGGAGGACATGATGCTATTTGGGTTGTAGTGGATCATTAAACAAAATCAGGCCACATCATAGTGATCAAGGATTCAAGCCTAGTTGCTGTTTTGTCAAGGCAGTATCTAGAGGAGGTGGTGAGACGTAATGGACTCCCGAGTATTATCATTTCTTATAGAGATCCTCGTTTTACCTCTAGGGTGTGGAAGGGTCTCTAACATTCTTTAGGTTCTCATGTATGCCTTAGCACTAAATTTCTACCTCAAACAGACGGTCAGATAAAGCGAACAATCCATACTCTTGAATACATGTTACACTCTTGTGTTCTTGATTTTAGAGGTTTTTGGATGATGGAATTAACCTTGGTGGAGTTGTCTTACAATAATATTTTAACTCCACCATCGGTATGGCACAGTTGGAAGCCTTGTATGGCTGACATTTTCATTCTCCATTGTGCTAGACTGGGGTCAGAGAGTCAGCAATTCACAGACCAAAACTAGTGCAAAATACAACAGAGTTTATTCAGGTGAATCATGAGAGTTTGAAGAGGATAGAATACCTGTGAAACATGAGAGTATGATTTAGGTGAATCATGAGAGTATGATTCAGGTGAATCATGAGAGTATGAAGTGGTTTAAGGAACATTGATCTATTGGTAAGGTTTAGAAAACATTGTTCTATCGGGGAGGTTCAGTGTACATTGTTATATAAGTGAGGTTTAGTGAACATTCTTCTATCAGTGAGGTTCAGTGAACATTGTTCTATCAGAGAGGTTAAGTGAATAGTGTTCTATCAGTGAGGTTCAGTGAAGAGTGTTCTATCGGTGAGGTTGAGTGAACAATGTTCTATCGGTAACGTTTAGTGATAACTATTCTATCTGTGAGGTTCAGTGAATATTTTTTCCAGACCAATGAGGTTGTAACAGTAACCTCTATTTCCTTTGCCAGATTCTGAGTTTGGAGAACAGTTTTTCCCACTTCCTTTAGTTTTTACCCTTTTATGTTTCCTTTGATATAAAAATAATTTAAAGCCTCATTTTAAGGAATCTAATGCCGATTCAAAGGTCATAACTCATATATTAATTATTCCTATGGATCGGGATGTTTTTATTTGGTATAACATCGTGGGTTAATGCGATCCACTTTTAATGGGAAATTAAAATTATCATAAATTGTCACCCCATTAAATATTCTAAAGGGATGGGATATATTACTCCCTAAATCTTTCTCCTTGTTCTCGGGTGTGAGATTCTCAAACATCCCATTCCATATCATAGTAGCTAAAAAATCAAACTTTCTTCCATGGATTGGTTCCACTCTGTTTTGATGAAACCAAGGAGTATCGACCAATATTCAAAAAAAGGTATGTTTTATCATCATTATTTTGGGGTTCATCTTCTACTTTTTATCCTTTACATATTATAGCATAAAATATCTATACTTCTAATAGATATTTTTTGGGTTATGGTTGGTGCGGTCGTGCCGTGGCATCCTCAGGTGGATTCATTTGTCGCGAGAGGTTGATCATTACCCGTTGTGTGGATAAAGAACAACATGAACTGTTTGAGGTAGGGGATTCATTGCTTCTCTCTTATTTTATATGAAACCGTATCTTTAGCATTTGTTATCCCACTAGATAACAATGGAATTGAGATACTAATTATTTTAACCTGATATATAAATTGACATCAATCATATGTTATTTCCCTTTATTTTTCTAGATTATGTGATATCTATGCATTCATATACTAGATGTACATTCTTGATGGAAATCGGTAGAGAATGAAAATTGGGATTAATTGATAATTTTTTGGATATTGATAATGACGCATGTAAAATAATCATGTTCTTGTTGTAATTTGATGTTAATCGAATTGGAACACTACGAATGATCAATAAATTCAGATAGCTTACTAATTAGTTTTCTCAAATTTGGAACCTACGAATAATAAATCTATTAATTTAAGATAGATTATAGAACTGATTGTTTAATAATTCATTGAAGGGTTCTATGTTACCCTCTTGATTGTTAAAGGGAAAATATCCCAATTGATGTGATTTTTATTTTCCCTACTACCTGTGTTGTGATTTGATTTTGGATGGGTTTTGTGATATGTGGGGCATAGAGGGTTTTGGATGTGGCAGAAGATGAGGCCTAGAGTGGTGAGATGCATCAATTTATGTATGTGGGTGTCATGGAGGACACCGAGGATTATGGAATGGGATTAATGTCATTTTTGGATTCTTGATGATTCTTATTGGTTGTTTATCTGATTTACTTTTCCCCACTGCTCAAGGAAGCTGGTCTTACTTACCCTTCTTCTGAAAGAGGCGAAGACACGTAGGGTATGCTACTTGGTTTCCATGTTTAGCTTCACAAGGGAGTATGTGTATATGATCTTGCTATCAGTTGCGAATACTCGAGGTGTAGTACATCTACTCACCATGTTGATATCCCTTGGGTTTAGTAGCATATATTGTTTTTCTATAATTCCTGGGAATGTGGGAATGTAATTCTGTAATGAATAATTGAATAAATGGTGTAATCCCAGGTGGATGGATTTTGCTGGAACATAATGATGAGGTTGTAATATTGAAGGACCTGTGGACATTGGGTGTGATTCTAAGGAAATTTAATGTGGAATTGTTCATGGTTAATTAGTGTTTAAATAATTAATTAAGGTAATGTGGAACTATTAAAAAGGGAATGAAGTAATGTAATAAAGATCTTTAAATTGTTTCGTGCTTATATGATACATTGTCTTAGAATTATCAGCCCAGAGTCTGAGTGACGTTAGCTGCATATGTGTCTAAGACTAGTTTTTTCCCATAGTGTGGTTGTGAGATATAGTATATTCTATACTTTTTGAGTTTCTATACACTAATCCACCCTGTCAGATAGGGAAACTGACACCCCAGGGATTCTGAGCCCTAGGGGGTGTTTTCCCCATCATTCTGTTGGGTGGATTAATGGCCAACTACCCCATTTGGCCCCGCTATCTTCTCTTGGTAGATACTTGTTCCGGTAGGCACATTGGTTAGTTTTCCCCATATATGTGTATAGAGGGCTGTAATGGCTTGGGGTTATTCAGAAACATATATTCTGGATATAGTATCCAATGGATATTTGTTGGTGTAATGTGTATAGGCTGTGATAGCTTGAGGATCCTTACTCTGTGTATGGGATGTAATGGATTGAGTTATAATACCTGATATATGATACACGTTATGTGGTCATTGTTGGCTCCTAGAAATTACCGGGATACATTTCTTACGTGGACGTGGTGGTTTTGATGCATGAGGTGCAGGCTATGGTGCATCACCCATGTGTCTATGGGCAATCCTTTTTGGAGAGATACGACCAGGATGTGTGACGTTGGGGAAAAGCGGCAAACCAGTTGGGAAGTAGTAGCGGGGAACCCTTGATATTATTTATTATATTATATATTCATGTATGCTTAACCTGGAGAGTGTACCCATGGTGAATTTAGGAACATAGTATACCTGTTTCGATGATGAGTTAGTTTCACAGGTTTTTTACTGTTCTTTAGCATGCTTTCTTTACTTTTTCATGAGAGGCTTCAGGGTGGATTCTACTGAGTATACTATAATACTCACCCTATGAATATAGAAACTTTTTTTAGGTCACATGGAGAAGGTCGGAGATCAAGCTGGTTACTGGTATCTTCGGGTTGCATGAGAAGTTCGGGCTTGTGGTTGATGTTGTTTTTACTTTCTTTTGGGTACTTGCAGTTTCCCCATATAGTTGTAGTACTTTTTTATGACATTACATATGTGCACTTTGGTTTTATTTTATATTTCAGTTCTGAGTTTGAGTTGTTTGGTTTCTATCTTATCTCTCTCTTCCGCATGTGTTCTCTTAGAGGGTAATGCCTCACATTTGTGTGTTTATTATACCCTCAGTGCTAGTCGCTAACCCGGGGCCTACTGGCGAAGGGACTCAGGGTTGATTATCTCCTTTTTCACATAGTCGGTACATGAGGGATACACTTTGTGGGGTGGGGGTCATGACATATATATATTCTATTAGTTGAATTATTATTTCATATATACTAATTAATAATATTTATTTTTATAATCATTCTAGAATGGTGAATGTGGATGATGAATCAGAATGCGTCTTATAGAAGGTATGTCGTTCTTATGCTCAAGGATAGATTTCCTTTAATTAATGGTTAAATGGGTTGGTGTTTGATGTGATATTAAATTTTTAGAAACAATATGATGGTATATATATTATTTACATCCTTTATATTCATCATTATACCTATATAAATATAGTGTACATGAAAAAATATTTTAAACATGGTGTGGAGATGGTATGTTTTGAGTAGGAATTCATGGTTATA
The DNA here is from genome assembly GCA_963277665.1 of Viscum album. Taxonomy (NCBI): domain Eukaryota; kingdom Viridiplantae; phylum Streptophyta; class Magnoliopsida; order Santalales; family Viscaceae; genus Viscum; species Viscum album. Next base: position 1,139,463,307 of record OY728164.1, on the reverse strand, counting down.
TAATATTTTGTAGTATGTGTAAAATATGTAATATGATTGTCTCATAATGATAAAAAAATATAGAATATATTATATGTTATAATTTTTAAATTATCATGGATACTACATAAGAAGAGATGTAGATGAAGAAAATAACATTGATAGAGGTAATGAAAAATTACCTCTTTTCAAGTGTCATTATTGATTTGCATATATGGACACCTAAAAAGGATTTCAACCCAAAGTATGGAATCTATGTTGTATTGAGGGGTGTTGAGAGAAAAAATGAGTAGTGTTTTTTAAGGCCCAACCATAAAACATTAAATAATCTTGAGATAACTCATAAAGTTCTCTTTATTTCACATTGAGGATCATTTCATGTTTAGAGTTTTAAATAATTGTGAAATTATTTATAAATATCATCCCATAATCATAAAAAATGATACTGTGAAAATATTATTCATTTTTTCTACAAAATGAAAGCATTTTAAAAATATAACCTGATTTATTTTCTAGATAATAATCACTTTGACTTATATCATTCTCCTACTAATCCTTATACCCTATAAATACATTTCTAAAACACGGGATGAGCATAAAAATATAATAAGGGATAAAATAAGAAATGAAAAAAATTTGTCCATGAATATTTATAAATCCACGAATTCAAAATAATCATTGAAACTTAATTCCATTCATAAATCATAAAGGTAACATTTTTGGATCTATATCATACTTACATTGTAGCTTTCAAAACTACATATGGAGAAACCTCCGTGGTTACGTTTGGAATACCCATCATTGTATATTCCCTAAACATCTTAGGAGGAAACATAATGATTACCTCTATAACATTACCGAATTCATTGGGGAGATATCACAGTATCACCCTCAATTATATAATAATGAATCCAATTATTTAAAAAAGTAATTCCAATATCCAAAAAATAATCATAACACGTGAACAAGGAGAAAAGAAGAAATTACATTTTCAACATTACAATCATAATACCTCATGTCAAGATATTTATATAAGGAATATATTTTTAAAACCACATTCAATACCAAAATATCTAAAAAATGAATATGGTATTTAATTTGATTTTAAAAAATTAAGCCTTTTAGGGGAAACCAAATACCAGATAATGGCCACGGTTATTGAAAGGTTGTTGTGGCTGTCTATGTTAATAAATTTATTTTTTAATTTAGTATAATGCTTTCTAAAAAATTATTCCTTTTGAATACTGTTGAATGAAATTAAAAATGAATGAAGTTTATATTATACCTTATAAAATAATGGGGTGTATAATATCAAAAAATTTCTCAATGAACGAAGAATGAGACGAAGCCCATTTAATTGAGTCTAACTTGTCTTATTTGTTATTATTTTATTCTAAATAAGGAAACTCTATTTGATTTGATCCAAAATGATTTCATAATTTTTTTTAACCCAAGTTAGGTATTATTGAAATAAGTTATGGATAATGGGATCTTATATGTCTAGATATTTGATGAGACAAGGGACTTGAGAGGTGGGATTAAGTGGGTAGAGTTGGTTGCCTTTTATAATAGCTCGGATGGGCACATTAGTAATATCATGAAATATTATTTTATTATAAATTTATTTTAAATTTGTAATTACTCTAAAGTGATATATTTGAAGGATAAAACGTGGATGGGTCAAAATCCTATCAACTAATAGGTCTTTTGAAAATGATAGATATGAAATTAAGCCTTTTCTATTATCATTACCCCTTAGTTAAATAAATTAACTCTTACATTGTTCCCTTGTATTTTTACACTATATTGTTAGTCTAGTTACTATAAAATTACAAGTATAAAAAGCATGGATCATTATTGAGATTTGATATATTATCATTGTCATTTGGAGTGTTATTTTATTTTTATTACTAGTATATCATTAAATAAAATAATATTTGTTTTAAAAACTCATTTATGTCAATTTTGAATATATTTAGTAATTAATTTTTTATAGTCATAAAAACATGATTCATTCGAACTAAATCTATTTAATAAAATATAACTTCTCATAATCATATATTAAATTCATGTTTAGAAATATATTTATTGAATTACATTTATTTTAAGATTTAAAATATAATTTAGTTTTATCTTTCATTAACAATGTAATCAATGCATCATCAATGTGTCAAAAAAAAAATTTATTTAATATATAAAAATTATAAATAAAAATCCATGATGTAAGAAATATATATTTATTTCTATGTGATATTTATAGTTAGAGTCATCAGTTATATTATCCAATATAAAAATTTCTATAGTAAAAATAATTCATATCTATGTCATATTTCACTAAATATTAAATTAATTATTATAAAATGTCATTACCAAACCCATGTTTGTCCCAAATGACAAATGTTTTGCCTAATGATATTTTGGTACACACATAACTTGACCAATAATATTAGATTATGACTTTGGATAGTTTCATATTATTATAATTTCTTTGTACCCTCGTTTATCTAATTTACCCTGTATCCATGGTATCAAAAATAATTACTGAAGTTAATAATCATAATGTCCAAAAATAACCGATAACTATTTACATAATTTTGAACATTCGATTTTGAATTTGAAATATTTTTTTCCAAATTTATAAATTAGTTTTTTAATTAATTAATTTAAAATAAATTTCAGTTTCCGAAATCATAAATCATGTTTTTATGAAGTCAAAACTTTCCGAATATTGACATGTTTGTATGTAAAATTTAAATGTGATATTACATGAAATGACAAACATTGTATTAAATGATAAAAATATAATCCAATGACATGTTAAAACCAATTAGAATTATAGCATTACAATATAAATAAATTAGACTAAAAAGACAGTCTTGAAATGAAATACATGTATTTTCTCGCTTTTGTTAAAAAATGAAAATCACTAGGAAAATTAAAAAATAAAAACCAAGGCAAATTTTGTTGCCCTGTTTCCAAATAAGTAGATTATTTTTTCATAAATAACTTATAAATGTTAGAATAACAAATTTTTAAAAGGGGTGCCCATCAATAGTGGCAAAATAACATTTTAAAATATTATAGTATTTTATAATTAAAATTGGATTCATTCTAATTTAAATTATATAAAATTTAGGGGTAAATATAAAAACATTTAAAAGACATATATAATCATTTTTGTTATTTATGTTCAATCCCTCCAATACAAAGGTTATGATTTAACTACAATTTTAAAAAAATTTACATTATTATTGTATTACTTTTTAGAATAACTCAGTGTTGGGTGAAACGTAATATTTCGATGAAACTCATGGTTTCATGTTGGGTATTATATCAAATTGAGTTTGTAAATAACATTAAATTAGTATCTGATTTATAAATATTAATGAAAACGAATTATTCTGTAAATATTTGGGATGTTATATCCTTCCCCAATTTTAGAAAATGTGTCGCCCAAAATTTTATTTACTAAACAAATAGGTGGAGTTTTTTTATCCCTCATTGAATTTTCAGATTACCAGGATGCATCTTCAACCATATGGGTTTTCCCAAAATAACCATAACTAGATGAATCCCATTATTCTGTAACACTTTCTCTCTATATTCAAGAATATGTATTGGTTGTTCGTCAATATAAATATTCTCTTCCAACTAAACTACCTATGGACTCAAAACATGTTGTGGATCAGAATAAAACATTTTCAACATTGAAACATGAAAAAAACTTGTTTAATTGGGATATACATGGAGGAAAAGTCACTCTATAGGAAACAGATCTAGCTATATCTAGGATTTCATATAAGCTAACGAACTGTGGACTCAGCTTTCATTTCGTTCCAAAATGAATCGAAATTTTCCATGGTGAATCTTTGGGAAATACATCATCAACTACCTCAAATTAATGATACTTGATCCTATTATCCACATAAAATTTCGGTCTCCTCTGAACATTATTCATGTGCTTTAGAATCAAAAAATCTTTTTATACCATCTCTTCTACCAATTCGTGTCCCTAAATTATTTTCACCGACATTATCCCAAAAATATTGAGATTAAAGATGATTTATATATAATTCTTCAAATGGGAATATCTTAAAAGTGTAAGAAAACATGTTTTTATTAGAAAACTAAAAAAAATAAATTTGTTGAACCCAACATCCTTGGTAAACCATTGAAAAATCAGGCAGCATATCCTACAAGGTCTGAATTATTTTTTCTAACTACCCATCTGATTAAGGATGAAAAGTGATACTAAAATTTAATTGAGTTCCCAATGACATCTAAAGGCCTTTACAAAGTATTAGATAGAAATAGGGATCACAATAAAATACAATGAAGAGGGGGACCACATGTAACAATACTATATCTTTAAGATACAATCAAGGGCGTTAATCTAGAGACAATATATATTAAATAGGATCAAAATGTGATGATTTAGTCAAATATATAAAAAAACCAAATAAAATTGTTACCTTGAGAAGTATTTGATAATCCCACCATGAAATCTATGAATATATTATCCCATTTCCACTCGGGTAAAATATAATGTTAAAGAGTCTCTTTCAATAACTACCTTTCTTCATTAACCTATTGACAAGTCAAACAGTTTATAGTTATGTTAGCAATAATCCCTTAGTACTACGAGGATGAACTGATAATGGTGGAATATGAGCTTCACATTATTTCACTTTCTTCAATTATGAATCAAAAGTCACCAATAATCTCATTTTAATATTCAAATCACAATCGTAATCAATTTTAAATTGAGGTAACATTCCATTATGAACCAACATTACCTTTTACTACAACTCAATAACATCATTCTGCACTTTTATAATTCTGTTTGATAGAGATGATTGCACTTAAAAATGAAACAAAACACAGGAATTGACAACACCAACAACTTCCAATAGATGGTTCATGAAATCATTAATCAAAGGGTCATAATCCAAACATAACATGGTTAATGTTTCATTAATTTTACAAATGAAAGAATCATCCACATTGTTTTCTTTTCCAGTTTGGTAATGAATCGTGCATTCCTAAACCCGGATTAATTCCAGCCATCTTCAAGGACTCATGTTCAATTCTTTCTAAGTAAATATATACATCAAACAGTTATATAAGTATATAATTCTTATTTTACTCCATACATATGATCCCTCAGAATTTCTAAAACAAAAAAATAAAATAAAAAATAATTCCAAATCATTTGTAGGGTAATTTAACTCATGAGTTTTCGAATGACTTAATTAAAAAAATTACCAGATCATTATAAATTAAGGAAAAACAATGCAATTTCAACGAAGCATCACAGTAGAAAACAAATTCCCAATTTCTAAAAGGAAGCTCCAAAATAATAGAATTCACCATCATTCTATATAATTCATGAAAACATTCATCACATTTTCAATACAGAAGAACATAACAAATTTTTTAGTTAAAATAGTCTATGGGATAGATACCTATGAACAATATTCAATAGAACTCTGATATTGACTTGATAAACCCGGAAAATGTTGAATCACAGTAAAATTTGAGTGTCTTAGACATTACTCAACATTGTTTTTAGAAATATCTATAGGTTTTACATATTTAGAAACAATTTGACAAAGGAATGAATTTTTTTGTAACAAAAAATCACACTTTCTGAATTTCCCATATGGTTTTTTTTCTTTTAGGTTTTTCAAGACATCCCTAAAATAACTTCCATGCTCTTATTTAATTTTAGAGTATAAAACAATATCGTCAATAAACACAACCAAAAACATATCCTAGAAATCATGGAATATTTTATTCATAATAACCATGAATATGGAATGTGCATTTGTTATACCAAAAAACAGAAATACAAATTCTTAATGGACATATCTATTATGAAACAATGTCATCGGAATGTTTCTTCATTTACATTAAACTGATGGTACCCCGACGTCATGTAAACCTTCAAAAAAATTCTGAGATCCCTAGAGATAATCAACCAACTTATTGATATGAGGAAAATGATACATGTTCTTAATAATGATTTTATTCAAGTCTCTAAAATCAATGATAATTCTCACAGAACCATAATTATCTTTAACAATAATGATAAGAAAACTCCATGGTGAAGTTCTAAGTCGAATGAAACATCTATCTAAAAACAAATTAAATTTATTCTCAAACTATAAAATATAAATTTGATCCATTTGATAAGGGGGTTTAAAAATTGGAATAATATTACGAACCATGTAAATAGTAAATTCAAATTCCCAATAAAGTATAATACCAAGAAAATCAACAGGAAAAAAATCATGATACTCATATACCCCTATAACATCCTTAAAACTAATTGTTCTTTTGTTTTCAATAATATGTGTCGGGTAAAATTCATTTTCATTGTTTAATAGCTTTTTATCTTCATGATATGTATTCAATGGTAATGATTCATTCCACTACACAAAAAAAGTATTTTTGAAAATAATGTTTTTTACCACTATATCCTATCATGGAATGGTTAAAATAAATGCAATTCATTCACATAATATCATAAAACAATTACAAAGTTAAAAAATATTGTTTCCATGTAGATTCATTCCACAGACAAGGACATAAAAATTTTTATAATTTATTTTTTCCTCATCATTTCTCCAATGTGTATTACCATATGATTAGTATTAATTAATTAAGATATAATTCCCAATTTACTAGAAAATTTCTCAGAAATTAATGAACCTGTATACCTTGAATCAATCAAAACATTGGAATAATCTGAATAAAAAAAATACCTGATACCACTTTAGTTTATGTCCCAAAATCTGCAAATGTAGTTGCAAAGGATTCACCAACCCATTTTTCTTATAGTCTGGATGCTTATCATCATTCAAATTCTTTATTAGAAACTCACTCTCATATTGACCATCTCAAAGAATTTAAAATATTTCACTGATTGTATATCATATTTTGTCATAACATTATATTTTTCAGTGTAGTTTGGAGGCTTATGCACTATTTTACCAAACCAGATGCACCTATCAGAATTCAAATGGCATTCCATTAAGAACTTATTTAAACAATTTATCAGAAATTTTAAACATAATATTCTTATCATAAAACATATTTTATGAATTTTTTCTTTTCGATTTCCATCTCGACCTCTTATTCATCTAGTTTTAAATTAAAACATTATCAAAAGAGAACTCCTTTTATACCTTCTCCAAACATTGAACATGATTTTCATAACATTTTAAATAACATGAATCCAAAGACCTTCCATAATTTGGATTTAATCATGGGTAAAAATGAATAATATTACTCTCTAGATCCCATATGAAATTTAGATCATACATTATAAGTTGAGTAAATGTTGATTCATAAGAAGAAACATAGACATCCTCCTACCTCAATTATTATTTTCATCCATCCAATGTTGAACTGCCTTTGGAAAATATTTCTCAAGAAACATACCTTCCAATTCTTCCGAATAAAGAACATCAATCTCCTCATTATCTCATATATTCATCACCATCTACCACAACTGATTTTATTCACCTTAAAAATAGTAAACAAAAAGAATAAATTTTGATTTTCTGAACAGCCCATGGCATTTGAAATTGTTTATAGGGATTTAATCCACTATTCAGAAATAATAGGGTTCGATGATGCAGTGAATATTAAAAGAAATTACCTCATTAAATGATCCACTACTGACATGTTCCTTTGTGGTTGATCAGACCGATCACACATATGGATACCACCTCAATTTATTTCCTAAGTCAACTATGCTATCACAAAAAGAAACTATTTAGTTCCGATTATAACTAGCTCAGGATGCTGATTTGGATGGTTTTTTTCCTATGTATGCCATCCCAATAAAGGTGTCTTATTTCATTTGAGTATAACCATAATGAACATACATATAATAATCAATGAAACATAGTAATCATAAAATGCTATTTCATTCTAACACTAATTTAAAATAAATTATAGATATTTTATTAACAATATCATCAACATTATAGTTATCTAAATCGACTTATGATACCAACTATAAGGCCCCATCCTAAAAACATTTTATAATATTGTGATAAGTCATAAATTTTTCCTTAATTCACATCGATGATCATTTTACGATTAGAGATTTAACAAATCAAGACATTATTAATAAATACCACCCCATAATCAGATAAAATGATATAATCAATGAAGTAATCATTTTATCCACCAAATGAAACCATTTTAAAAATAAAACATGAATTATTTTCTTGATAAAAATATTATTGAGTTATTTCACACTCATACTAATGCTTATACCCTATGAATATATTCTAAAAACATTGTATAATAATTAAATCATATAAAGTTATATAATAAAAAATGAAAACAGTAGTCCATGAATATTTATAAACCCTTTAATTCTTAAGAATCATGAAAAATTCATAGAAATCATAAATCATAATGGTAAATTTTGGAAACCATTTCATACTTACATTGTAGCTTTCATAGCTACATAGGTAGTAAACGTCATTGTTATGTTTGGAAAACCCATCATACTATATTACTTAAATATCTTCGGAGAAACCTTATGGTTTACCTCTTTCACGAATGCATTTGAGATATAATACAAGATCAATGATCGATGGTTTATCTCGGAACCACCCGCATACATATGAAATTCCCGTTAACCATATCATAATCCCAAAACATTGATATGAATTACATGAAAATTATAGTTTCCACATTGTGATCATGAGACAACATTTTATGAAATTGATATATCAACCCATTCTAAAAAAAACATTTTCAATACAATAATACTCAAACAATAGATACGATATTTAATTTTATTTTAAAAAATATCATGGATTATAGTGAAAGAAAATAAAAGATAATGGTCAAGATGGTAGAATGGTAATTTTAACCATGTAATTAAAAAACATTCATTTTTTTGACATTTAGTCAAATGATTTGTATAAGAGGACTCATTTTGAAATATATTGAATGAAATTACTAGTCATAGGGGTTTATATTAAAATATATGATACATGGGGGTTTATATTATCCAAATATTCCCTAACGAAAGTAGATTGAGGTGAATTCTGTTACCTTGAGTCTAACTTGTCCAGTTCGTTCATTAATTTCCTCTACATCGGGTAACTCCTTTTGATTTACGCCAAAAAAGATTTATTGAATTTATTTTATCCCATGAAATTGATTTTAAGAGGGAGGTAGGGATGTTGGGATATTATTTGAGATGAAGTTGAATGATCAAAGGTGCTTGAGATATGTGAGTTAATATGTAGAGGTGGTGGCCATATATAAGAGGGAGGAGGTGAGCATTATGAATGTCTTAAAATATTATTTTATTATAAATTTATTTTTGAATTTTAATATATCCAAAGTGATATATTTATATTATAAGATTATTATGGGTAGAAATCCACTCAACCAATATGTTTTAGTAATGTTTCGGTAAGATATTTAATAATATCTTTAGGCTTTAACCATTAGTTAAATAAATTTACTATAACCATGACTTCTTGTACATTTACACTATATGGTTAATATAACCACTATAAAATTCCAAGAGAATCTAACATGGATCATTAATGTAATTTTCAAAATTATATAATAAATTTCTCCAAATATTATATTTTTTTTACTATTATATCATTTAGTAATATAGTATTTGTTTAAAAAACACATTTATGATGATTTCGACAATATTAAGTAATTGATTATTGTTAATGTTATTACAAAAAGATTAATTGGAAAAAAATACCTTAACACAAATATAATAATTCACAATCTTCCATAAAACTCATGTATAAAAAATATTTAATTATATTTATTTTATTATTTAAAATATCATTTATTTGAATTTTTTCATTAATATGGTAATCAATGCATCTTCATTGTGTCAAAAATAAATAAATATATTTTATTTATAAAAATAATAAATAAAACACCATGATGTAAGAAATATTTTAATATTTATAATTACAATTTATAATCAAATAGATCAGTTATATAACTATATATTCCATTTTTTTATTAAAATTATACATGTTTAGGTTATATATCTCTTTAATTTAAATTAATTAATATAATATTTCATTATCACACCAAAGTGGCTCCCCAATGCCAAATTCTATGCCTAATGATTTTATTTCGACTATGTATCATACAATAAGGTAATTACTTGTGTTACGACATTGTTATTTTATTAATATATTATTTTTACAATTATTTATGTAGTTTACTCTTTAACCATGGTAAAAAAATAATCACAGAAGTTACAATTAATAATTTTCAAAAATTAGAACATATTTAATGAATTTTGAACATATGACTAAATATATGGAATAAATTTCTCCAAATTCATAAATAGTAGATGGATTATTTAATTTAAAATCAAATTTAGTTTCCAAAACAAGGAAGTGGATTTTTACGATGTAATAACTACAAAAATATTGACTTGTGTTTGTGTCCAATGTAAATGTGAAATTACATCCAACGATAATAATTGGATTAAATGATAAATACATAATATAATTACACATTAAAATAAATTAAAAATATTACATAAATATATAAATAAATTATAAGAAAATGTAGTATTGAATAAAAATTCAGTAATTTTTTCTATTAATTAAAATATGATTTTCTTTATAATAATATCAAAATATCATCCAATGAACATATTTATGTCTCACATTCAAAGAAGAAGATAAATTTTTTAAATATAACATATAAATGTTACAAAAAAATTATTAAAAAGTGTTCATCATCAAATGGTGGTAAACCGACCTTTTAAAAGTATTAGAGTATTTTATGCTTAAAATTGGATTCAGTAAAATATGAAGCATCGACAATTTATTGTATAAGTGTAACAATTTATATAAAAAATGTATAATAACATTGTAGTCAGTTCTATTCATTCCATCCAATGAAAAATATAGGCATTAACTGCCATTTAGTATAATAATAATATTATTGTATTATTTTTCAATAGAATATAGAGTTGTGTGCATCATATGATTTCAGAGAAACCCATGGTTGTGTGACCAATACACTATCAGAAGAAGAACCCCCTTAATGTAAAATGTCTATATAATTCATAAATACTAGTTAACTTTTTTTATTTTATAAATACATGGTATTTTACAAATTAGGAAAACCAAAGGGCTCTATTGGTGTGAATTAATGTTAGGGAGATGTGCCCAATTATAAGAGTGTTGAGGGTCACGTTTTTAATATCTATAAATAATTAATTATTATAAATATATTTTTTGGTTTTAAATTGACTCAAAGTGATTTATTTATAGAATATGTTTAGTATCTATAGAAAAACCAGGAAGTAATGAATTGTACACATGTTTAGGTCAAAAAATTGAAATTATCTATTGGATTTAACTCTTAGTCAAACAATATAACTCATATAATGTCTTCATGTATTTTTACACTATACGGCTAATATGGCTATAGTAAAACTACAAAAGAACAAAAATTGGATCATTTATGAAATATTTGATATTATAAAAGTCATCTGGCCGAACCTTATATTTTTATGACGTTTGTACAATTTAATAAAATAATATTTATTTCAAAAAAAAAATCATTTATGTCAATTATAATACGATTTAGTATTTTCATATTTAAAAAGTATCAAAAAAATATTATATCTTCGAACCAACAAATATTTTATGTCACTATAATTACTATGTTATCTATAAAAATAGTTGATGCCATGAATTTTGTCTAAATATATTTAGTTTAATATTTTTAATATCATCTACTTGATATATGACCTGAATAAACTATTATATCATCATTACTGTGTCACCATTTAATTTTTTATTTAAGGTATAGAAATTATAAATAAATGATCATGATGTATAAAATTTTCATTTGTTACTAATTAATATTTATATATTAATTTATATTCTGTTTATAACTATATTAAAAATTAATTATATGTTAGAATTTGATTATGACATTTATTACTATTATTTAAATGAGATATTATAAATTTATTAACATAAAAAAAGTAGTGTAAAAATGATGAATTTTTTTTCTTAATATTAATTTTGGTTATGAAAAACCTATATAATGAAATTTGGACTATAGTTAGTGTAATTTTAAATTGTTATAATATTATATTTTCCTTTAATTTCCATATTTACCATTAACCATTGTAAATAAAGTTAAAAGATATTATTCATAAAGAATAATTCTAATCAAATTAAACAAAATTTTTTATTCTGATTACAAACATTTATGTCTATTTTTTATATTCAATTAATTTAAGCGAAAAAATTACGTTTAATGATAATCTGCAAATGTTGCTAGAATGTGAGTAAAAAGTCATTATAAATGTTCAATTATTTTTTATATCAAAATGTATTATAAAAATGATGAAATTCACTTCATTGAGTAAATATATTTATTATTAATATTTTTTGATTATGAAATAAATTAAAATTAAAATAACTATTTCATTGAAAACACAAATTTGTAAATAATAATGTCGTTTTTCACTATTCATCATAAATTGAATGTTTTTAGAAAAATACATAAAATTTACTTTAAGATAATTTTGATATTATGAATTAAAAAATGAATACTATTTTTCCATAAATCAATTTCTATGGGTGATGAAAATTAATTTTATTATTATTCATAAAAGAATATAAAAAATAGTTATTTTAAGAAAATAATAATTTTAAACATATAAATATGTTTTATTTATTTGAAAACATCATAAATAAAATATAAAAATTATGTATTACTATTATTTTTTAAATATTTAATGGATAAATTATAATTATATCATTTACATACTTTTATCACTAAAGTGATGTTTTTTGAAACTCAATCTTGCATAATACAAAAGATAAGGTGGTGTTGCATGCTACATAAGATATTAAAGATAACGTACAATGAAATATTTTGGTGTTATATTATCCCCTACATCAATAAATTCCATGCTCACAATATAATCTCAGAATCAAAAACTATGGGCAGGACATTTAAAAATATATATTTAGAAATCCTACATCGGAAAAGGATCAATGAGACCTCCATTTTAAAATTGAGAATGGGAATTTCGATGGTCACCAGTGATAACCCATATGAGGGTTCCATGTAGTGAAACATGGAAGTGAAAGACAATTTAACCATCATGTCTTTATATAGAGTGATATATATCATAATTATCAGATTATTAAAAATCAGAAAGAAATAAATCTTTGGTGATCCTAGTGACATTTTAATTCATTCCAAAATAAAGGACATGGAAAAAATTTCTTGTTTTATAAACATTCACATATAGTTTAAGAATTAATATAATATATAGACTATGACAACAAAAAAAGCATACATACAGAAAAAGTAATGTTTCCCCCTTTAATCAATACCCACTACAGACTCATCTTTTTCTTAAAACGATGAGTGATAACAATGATTTTTTCACACATTATTTTCTATATCTAACTTTTAGATAATTTAATAACTCAAAAAATATTAACTATCTTTTTCAATTATCTTTAGTCATTTACAAAAATAAAGTATGTGATATGATAATATCAAAACAATATTAACAAAAATTATATAGTAAAACCCAAAAGATATTCACTGATCATTTGTCAATACACTAACCTTCCTAAAAAGTATTATAAGTAAATATTGAAACCTAAATATCAGATGGATTTGACCCCAAAGTCATGTTGGATAAATTTTACCATTTGACTCTAAATAAGATGATCTGCCTTATTGTCTGATACAAAAAATTAATTAAATTAATTAAACATTATCCATGATAGGATAATGATTTCCCGAAATAATACAAATCGTTACATCTAGATAAAAAATCTTAGATTTTAACAATGTATAATTCAACCATTAATTCTCAAATAAAATCCCATTCCATTCTATTTACTTTAATTATATAAATTTTCCAAAATATTGAACGTCTTTCAAAATAATTTATGTCACTTAATTTCAAATAATTTTCCAATTAAAAGGATATCCATTAGATAAAACAAAATTGACAAAAATAATATTATTCTTATTACATAAACATTTTTAACGAAATGAAAAAGTAACACTAACAAGGGAATTCATGTAGGATAGTGGTAGTTGCTGCACCATTTCCTCCCTTTAGTTGTGTGGAGTCGAATGTTTACTTATGTATTTTCTCAGACCTTTATGTTTTATAATTCACAAGATCGTTTTCATAATAATAATTTTTTATAAAAATAATTTTTATATATTTCTATAATAATTCTTTCAATTTATAAGGAAATATATATGCATGTTCATTATTGTTTCTATAGATTTGTGTAACAATATTTTAATAAGTCCATAGAAAAAGTCATATCCTTAATGAAACTCAAAATCCCTTGCATTCACAATTCAGGTTCTATTAAAGTCATGAATCTGATTTTTGTTTCTCATATCTAAATTATGTAGAAAATTTATTCCGATTTCTATTTCTCAAATTTTTTTACATATTAATACATACATAATGTTTCTCTTGATATTTTGTTATATTTATGAATGTTATAATTGGAAGAAATTATGAAAATTGGTGATCTCACATATAAATAACCATTAATTTGAATGTTTTCATAGCTATTAAATCTTTTTATATTTGTTAATTTTCAAGAGCTCTACGAAATTTTATTATGGAAGACTTGAGGAGTCTATGTTATGAATAACCCATTCCACACAATTAAATATTCAAAAATCATTGTTTTACTTTTTCTGATTTTGATTATAGATATATACAATCTAGGTATTCCATGTTGAAGGAACATACAGCTTAAAATAAACTAATTATTTGAGGTATTCCATGTTGAAGGATGATATAGGTTCCAATAACTTTATTGATCCAGGGTTTGTTGTGATAACAAGACAAATACTGATCATCATATAGATGGTTATCATCATGTGGGTAAGATTAACCATCATGAAAGTATATATCAAAAGACTGTTATCTAGGGTATTTTGGATACCCAACACTTTAGGATAAAATATTTTTACACATTTATATTTAAATTATATTTCCACTTCTATTAGTGTAAATAAAAAACAATTTCTTAAACAATATATTTCTTATATCCCTAATTTATGAATCTATACACTTTAATGTTGAATGTTTTGTATGAATTCCTATTTGAAAATTTAATTATACATTTTTATTAAATAGAAGGGGTTTTTTTTGAGCATTTTAGAATAGGGTTTTAGTGAATCTTATTGGGATATATTTTTAAAAAAATGTTTCCTTAAGTATAAAAACGAATGTTTGTAAACATAAAATTCACCCCTCTTATAACAGAGTATCTACAACAATATTTCGATCCTACAATTTTTATTAGAGTAGGCCTTTGAGACAATGATACTTAAAAATAACATTAAAATAATATTTTCACTACATATTTTACTTACAATTTTTTACATCTATATATTGTATGTTTTTAAAATTAACTATTTTAAATTCATAGTACACTTACATGTGAAGTAGAAAAGTTTTATTTTGAATGATGACATGAATGAATGATAGATCCTTAGATAATCGGAACCCCACATGACCATGTATATTCTATGGGAATGATTATTATTACTAGAGAGACATAATGAAAACCTTTATTTTCAATAATAGTGTAGACATCTTTTTTATACTTCTAAAAGATTATAAGATACATGATAGGGAAGTTATAAATTTTACTTATAAATAAAATAATTAATCTCAAATAAACAATAAGGTATGAAATACAATTCACTATTCTAGTACGAGGATTATATATCCATATATCTTCTCTTGATTTCTCATACATAATTTGGAAGAAACATGAAGTTACACATTTTGGTACTTCGAATGTTATTGAAACTTAAAGATCAAATCATAGAGAATATTATCCTCATTTTTTCCTTATGGAGAACATATAGTAAAATTTCAATGAATATTTATGACTATCATAAATATCATAATGTCATATGAAGAAAAAGGGATAGATAATGAGATGCTTGAGTACAAGATTTTAGACATCATCCATAATGAATGATCATTGAAGAGAACTACTATTGATGAGTCAATAAATTTAATAACTGTTTGTCTTGATGAATTATTAGAAAATATCTTACATCATGTTAATAATTGAATAAATATGTTTAGAATATAGTGATGAAAAATTAGAGTGTTTCTTCTACTACTAATAGATATCCGGTGTAGGACAAGACTCCATAGAATGGTTTTAGGAAAACAATGTATAAGTAAGTTGTTATTAATTCAGACTTATGTAAATATGATCCATGATAGAATAAGTTAGCCAATATTTCTCTATGGATGAACACGATTTTTAAAGGTTTATATTCAATACATATATAAGATAATGGATGAAAAATATAAGAATGATTATGATGTCACATGTTATGAATGCAAGAAAGCTGGTCATATTAGGCAAGACCATCCTATGATTAAATGAAAGCATAGGGATGATGGAAATTCATAGAAGAATCCGAAAATATTTTTAAATACTAATTTAAAAAATGTCTTGAAGGAAAGTGATTCCTGGAGTGCAAGTGGTGGAGACTCATCTAATGAATCATAAGATAAAATATCTTTTGGACAGAAAAATATTTTTCTCATTACCAGAATACCTATTTATAACAATTCTCTTATGAACAAGGTTCAAACTGCTAAATCAATAACTGATATATCCATAAGTACTAATTATCCAGATGAAGTACATTCTACATCCTGAGATAAATAATCTTTAATATATTATTATATCATACTTATTTTAAAGAAGTATCTATAGTATCCATTTTACATGAAAATTAAAATATGATGATAAAAAACATGATAATGAATATTATAGAATAATTATTTTAAGAAAAAATGTATTAGATCGTTCTAATGATATTAATGTAAAATACTTTGAAATTTTGTCAATCTCTAAATATGATCTGGATGTTAACTCCAAGAATGATAAAAATTTTAGGTATTTCAAAAATTCTATTTCTAAGAAATTTTTTTAAAGGAAAACTCCAATCCAAAGACTAATTATTATGAAGCTATGTATTAAGTCAATTGAATAAAATATGAAATATTTTTCATAATGATTTTTTTTTTCAATCTTTACTTTTGTTAAGATAGGTTTTGATAAAATGTGTTCACAACTTCATCCTCTTATAAATAGTTCTGGAATGGTTTATACTCACTAAAAACCTATTTTTAGTCACATCTATTTTGTTCCTCAAGGTTCCCATTTTTTCATTTACGGTTAAAGTGGAGTACACTAGGAGAAATATTATTCATAATAAAAATAATGTACATAAGATTTTATAAATCTTACCTTTATATTAATATGTGGATTTCTAAGATTATTCTTTTTAACTACTCCAGATCCATGAATGTTTGGATTATGAAAATCTAATTATTTTATTCTCAATAAAAAAAGGTGGACCAACAGCAATACATGGTATATGGATAGTGAATGTTCCCCTCACTTGATTGTAAAAAAAATACTTTGAAAATATTATTTTTATGACTATTGGAAGATTAAATTTTGGATTCAATGTTGCTGGAGAAATTGTTGGTATATGTTAAATTATTCATCCATTAGAACCCTTAATTTAAAATGTTTTATTTGTTAATGTTTTTAATAAAATATTTATTACACACACCCATGTATGCGCTCGATAGGAATAACATAATCTATTAAGATATTTCTATATTCCCTCACTCTTTATGATTTCTAGAACCTCTGTTATCATATTCATGGAATTTATTGAACATTGAGGTAGTTAGAACCTCTATTTCCATATTTCGGGAAGCACTTGATTGTAATCAGCAATAATTCGAGTCACACGACACATTCTGAACCATATTTTTTGAACTACACAAATCATGGGAGTATCTCCCTTTATAAATCTCTTATGAATCATTCATTCTCTAGTGTTATAGAATATTATTAAGCTTGTTAAAATGAGATTCTATTTATAGGAACTTATGTAATGGTCGACTCCATCCTCCTAATGTCCCTTTTTTCCTTGAATCATAGAGGTACCTATACACATTTTTCTTAAACTGTTATTTAGAAACAGATTGTATGACATTGTTTCATAATAATTCTAAGGAAAATGAGTTAACAAAACCAAATATATTTTTCTGTGATTAACTAATAATAGAATTCATAATCTAACCAAATGAACATTTAGAGTCTATATGACATGTATATTTGGATTCTATTTCACAAGGAATTTGTAATCTAAATTCTATAGATTTCGAAGTTTTAATTAAAATGAATAAAGAATTAGAATTATGGGGAATTCGAAATATAAATTATAATGAATTAAAACATTGAATTCAAATGAATTCAAAGTTTGATTTTAAAAGAATTTAGAGTCTAAATTTTATCCAAATCAGTGTTAGAATTATGAGGAAATCTAAGTCTAAATTATAAGAAATTCAGAACCCAAATATCAAAGAAATATGATCATGAATTTCTGATAATTCGAAACCTGAATTTCAGAGAATTCATAAACCAAATTTCAGATAATTTAGAGGCTGAATTTCTAATAATTTAGAATATGTAATTCAAGAAATTTGGAATCTGAATTTCAATCAATTGGGTGCCTGAATTTAAGATAATTAGAAACATGCATTTTAGAGAATATATAACATAAATTTTTGAGAATTAGATATCTATGGGAATATATTATTCAAGGGTTTTAGATATGAAACTTAATTTTAGACATTGAGATAAAATGAGTTATATTTAAAGAGACTATAAAATAATCAAAGAAAACATAGTCAAATAAAAAAATTTCCTTAGAGAAGGAAAATTATTCTTATGAAGATAATCCTTAGGGAAGAACTATTTTCCTTATGAAAAAGTGTTTGTGATTTTCATTACAAAGAGTAATAGAAAATAAATAAGGAAAACATATTAATTCAACAATCTCCCATTTTTTGAAATGAATAAACATCCTTATGAAATAGAATATAAGGACATTTAATTTCATTGTATGATCTTAAAATAATAACGTATCTCCCTTTACTTATAGGTCGTGGTGAATACGACAATCTCCCCTATATGTTTTGAAATCTCTACGGTTCTTATTCTTGACTTTCGTAAAAATATTTTCATTTTTCTTATATATGAAAATATTCAATGATTAAACCCCATAAGATATTATATCCCATTCTTAGAAATTTCCCTTTTTTAATAAGTATTCTTTTTATCATTTCCTTTTCCCCCTTTATGATATTCAAAAATGAATTTAGAGAATGTAAAAATGGTATCTAAATTATTAGTTCTATGTAAAAAAACCCATGAAGAATAAAAAAAATTCATTAGGAATTGAATAATTTTTACTTGAAAGGTAATAAAACTAAATATAAGAGTTACAGAAAAAAAACCTTATTTTTCATTTGGAATACGCTTATTTAGAATATTCATTAGCTTTTTATGATTCTTATGATCTTCTTCAAAATGTTTGAGAAGATAATCCTGTTATTCATTTTTATTCTCCAATTCATTGATTATTTCTTCTTGAGCATTATGAATTTCTACCTTAGTATTCAAAATCACTACTTGCTTACTAATCTTTTCATCAAATGCAATTCTGAGATCTATTTCCCTTTTAATATTCAATGCAACTAAACAACATTTACTATTTATATCATTGACTTTAGAATTCTAATCTATTTTTTCATGATTGATGTTATCATCAAAATTTGTTGTTTGTTTTATGATCTTTATATCGTTGGAATCAAAAGATTCTTTCACATTATCTTGAAAGTCATCAAATATTTGTAGCAATTCAATGGTTTTCTTGGAACACCTAGTAATTTCCATGCATTTCATCTTGTGAGAATCACACCTGAAGAAGATTGATTTTAAATTGGCATCATGTCTAAAACATTTTTCCATAACCATGGAAATTTAATCCAACTTCTTATTAAAAGATTGCTATAACATATGACATATTGATTAAATACTCGGAAACAAGGGAATTGTATCAACCAATTTATTTATGGATTGAACTAAAAAATCATGTCCCATTGAATATTATTTTGAATCAAATTTTCTTGATGGTTAGAATTATCTCGCTACGTCAATAAAATTTATTTGAAATGATCCACCAATATTATTCTTAGCCACCCTGGTCTTCTTAGGTGTATGTGCTAACAAATTTTTTGTTTATCATCTCTCGGAATGATCTTAGTAGCCTTTGGTGGTTCATGTTCACTATCTGATTGTTGGAATATCTTATCTTCCTCAACCTTTTCTTTTTCAGCATCTTCTATGAGGTCTACTTTTCTAATATAATCATGGTATCGTCTGTCTTTATTTGATAGTTTCTTTACATCATCTTGAACATCATCACATTTTCCTTCAGTAGGAAATTTAGAAGATTTCACCTGATATTTTTAGATCAGAAATTTCTCAGAAGTACTATCATTCACATGTTACCCTTCATCTTTCATTATCATATCATCTATATCAACACTTCCATCTACTTCTACTCCTTATACTTCCTCTTACAAAACAGTTTCTTCCTCTTCTTCAGGTTCTAGAATGACCATTTTCTTTCCCGAAGTCACTGAATGTTATTTTTGTAAGAATAATTATAGTACCTATATCTAATTAGAATATTTTTAGTATAATTGAATGGATATTGAAAAATCCTAGCTTCAGAAATTTTTATCTTTTACTTCTTCTCTTTTTATAGATTTTCAAATTCCTCAGTAGGCTAAATCTTTAATGCTTCTACCTCAGAAGGCTTCATGAAAAAACTAGCCTCTCATTGTATATATTTAATATTATCTTCACTCCTTGTAGGAACAGGTTCATCTAGATAGTCTTTTTGCTTCTTAGATTTTGGAGGAGCAGATTGGGTTTCCTGAACTGCACGAG
Organism: Viscum album; assembly: GCA_963277665.1. NCBI lineage: Eukaryota > Viridiplantae > Streptophyta > Magnoliopsida > Santalales > Viscaceae > Viscum > Viscum album. The sequence goes on along the minus strand of OY728164.1, from coordinate 1,139,442,419 downwards.
GTTTTCCTTTCACTTCTAGTTCTTCAACATTATTTACTTGGTACCAATTTCATATGTCTCAAATACTTCAGGCTTTTTGAGATAAGGATTAGATCATTATTTCAGATATTTCATAAAATTCACTGGACATTATGTTAAATCCAACCATTATCTTCTGAGCATATTATCACTCAATAAAATAACGTTGAAATTTCTTAGTTTTGAACTGCATGGGATTTTTAATGAATCTAGAAATAAGATTATAATCTTCAATATAATAATTAGATACATAATGATCTTTGATTTTAGAGTTTGATTCCTCATATTCATAATTTTAAGAGAGAAATACTTCACCAGATTAATAATTTTGAGATTCCCCAAAAACTCCAAAACATAAATTCCACTCTTATTTAGGGTATCCTTATCACATTTTCTCGGAAATAAAAATCCATAAATCAATAGTTTGTGGGTGATGAATTCAGCTCCCCCCTCATAAAGAATTTCAATTTTGTTGGCTACCATACTGTAGAAATGTGAATATGTTTTTTCATAACTATATAATGAAAACTAATATCTCCCTACTTCATTGAAAAAGAATGTATACTCAAAAAATATTATCAGCAATTCTGGATACACAAGATCATGTACCTTTTGTTTTGATACACATTGACTCCCCCAACTAATAAACATGATATTTTTCGTAATAAAAGAATCATACATACCAAAAAAGTTCAGATCTACTAGTCATTCTTCATAGATATTCCATTTTAAAATTTAATAAAATGATGATATTTAATTATATAGAGATAATTCTAATGAAATTCAGATTCAAGAAAATTAGAAATGGAGAATGACCCAAATGTAGAGATACAGAGTTCTGACATGTAGGATCTTGAAAAATGATGTGGGACAACCATTATAGGGGTTTATATAGGTGTTTTTAAGTGAAAATTAAACTTCACAAATTGATCTAATAGTTTAAACAAGAATGATTTGATATGACAGTAAAGATGAAAGTTGAAGAATAATTTGTTTGGTTTTGAAATTTTGAGGACTTTAAATTAAAACACTGAGATTTAAGGAAAGTGATTCTGGAAAATTTTCATAAAATAATATGAAAAAATAAACATGTAAAAATTTTATTATGAAAATATATGAATGTAAATGTATCTTCCAGTTTGAAATGAAAATTTTGAATAAAAATAAATATTTTTCTTGAGAAATTATTGATTTTAGAGATTCTTTTATGGAATGAACCAAAAAATTTGATTTAGGGGTTTGAAATGGAAAAAACATTTACTAAAATTTTTTTATATTGAGAAATTTTGATTACAAAAAAATTGATTAACAAGAAAATGTACCACCTATGGATTTATTTTTGTTTTTTTAATAAGATATGATTAACCAAAATGTTAATATGAAAGATTAACATACATTTATCATTCCTAAATATTGTTCAATATACTCAAATCTATCAAAGTGTAATGATTTTTTGATAATATGAGTATGTTGATCGTGTGTTCTGATAAATTGATTAATGATATCTCTTTTTAGTGTCTTTTCCCCAATAAAGTGATGCCTAATATCTTTGTGTTTTTCACATGAGTGTTGTAAAGGATTTTCTTGTAGGGAAATGGAAATTGTTTTATAACATAATATGTTATTTGGTAAAACTCATTCCATAATCTGTTAGTGTATATTGTATTCACAAAACCTAAGCACAACAACTTCTAACTGCTACATATTTAACATCAGTAGTGGAAAGTTCTACGGGGTGATTCTTTTTGCATGACCAAGAAACTAATGATTCTCCTAGGAAATTAAAATCCCTTTATTTACTTCTCATATCCATTATAGAACCACTTAAATGAGCAACTAAAAATGATTTTAAAATAGTATCGTTTTCAAAAGTATAAAAGAGTGTTAAATCCATGGTTTGATTAAACAGCTAAGAACTGTTTTCAATTCATTTAAATGTGATTCCTTGGGATTATAATGATTTCTAGAACATAAGAATAATGAAAGCATTATGTGTGGAAAACTATTTGTCAATTATAGTAACCATATTATCATACCTATAAATGATGTTTGATATACTACATTCCCAGCTTCATCAAGATAAAAGGATTTTGAGGTACCAATAGGAGTGCATAAACTCATAGTGTTGTCATATCCATAATTTTTAAGATGGTCATTAATATACTAATTTCGAGATATACATGTTTCTTCTGGTTTTTAAGAAATTTGAAAACCTAGTAAAAATGTTAACTTAGCCATCATACTCATTTCAATCTCAAATTTCATTAGATTATTAAATTATTCAGTCAATTATTACTGAGTTGAATAAAATATAATGTCATCAACATAAATTTTAACAATAAAAACATTTTTCATACCATAATTTATATGAAGGTTTGGATCAGTATATATTTTTACATAATTGGTTTGTAATAAAATTCAGGCAAGTCTATTATCCCATGTTCTAGGGGATTGATTAACTCCAAATAATGATTTTGTATGTTTGAAAACATTTTTAGGATGTTTTTTTGTCTTCATAACCAAGAGTTTTTTCAACATAAAAATACTCTTAAACATGTCCATTATAGAAATCACACTTTACGTCCATTTGAAAATGTTGGATATAAAATAATTATGCAAAGAAAAGTAAAATAAAAATAGGTTCATGTCTAGCCATTGGGTCATAGGTTTCATCATATTCTATTCCTTATTGTCTATTATAGCCTTTATAATTTAATCTTGATTTATTTCCCATAATGATTCCAAATACATCACAATTATTTATGAATTCCCATTTAATCCAATAATAGATGTTTTTGTTGGGCATTTAAACAAGGTATAGACATTATTCCATTCAAATTCATTTACATCATCTTGCATTAATTTAATCCAAATAACATAACTTAATTATTTATCGGTTCTATTTTGTTCTATTTGGGAAAGGAATGAAAAATGTTCCACTTCATTTCATAAGGAACATATTGTCTTTACAGGTTGACTTATATCAATAATGATACTATTAATGGTATGATTTTTATGAACCAACTGCTTTGGGTTTTTTAAAACATTATCCTAAACATATGGGAGGAGGTATTCTAGTGTAGATTCTTCAGAAATATTTTATTATATATTTTTCTTATCAGAATGTTCTTCTATAAATGGTTGAAAATAAGTTTTGAATGCACATATGAGGATGTAGTTTAGGTTTGTTTAAAAATAAAATGATCAGTTTCATAAAATTTAGTATGAACTATTTCTTCAACAATATAAGTATTTTTATGAATTACTTTATAAGCCTTGGTAGTTGTGGAGTAGCATAGGAAAATTAGTTCATCATATTTTGGTGAGAATTTTTCTAAATTATCTTTCTTATTCAGAATGAATAAATTACAACCAAATACCATTAAGTATGATAGTATAGGTTTTATAGAATTCCATAATTCATAAGATGTTTTTTAATAAATGGTATAATTAAAAATTGATTTATAGTATCACAAGAAGTAATTATGGCTTTAACCCAAAATTGTGTACCAATAGAATATTCACTCAGTATAGTTCTAGTTATTTTTTTGAAGAAATCTATTTTTAATTTCAACAACAACATTATATTGAGGGTTTCTTGGAAGTGAGTAGTAATGTGTAATACCTTTTTAATTAAAAAATATTTAAATTCTGAATTCTGAATTTCTCCTCTATGATCACAATGAATAGTTATCAATGCGAGCTTTTCTCATTTTTATCTTGGGATCTAAAATTATTTATATAAGAAAAGGCTTCAGAGTTCTTTGTTAGAAAATAGGCCACTGTAAATCTATTGTAATCATCAACTATGAAAAATACATAATATTCGACTCCAATAATTCTAGTTTGTGTTGGACTAAAAATATCGATATGCATTAAAGATAAAGAATTATAGATTGAGAACATCTCCAATTGATTTAAAACACGATTTATATTTTTCTATATTGAATAGGATAACAAAATTTTGAATAATCATATATATGTTCTCGTAGATCCTTAAATAGTATTTTCATTGTGAGTTTACATAGGTTTCAGAGGTTATAGTGTCCCAGGCTTCAATTCCATAACCATGATTGATCTTACATTGAAATAAATAAAGGTAGATCTTGGAAAATAAGGTCTTCTATGTTTATTGTGTATAAATTTCATTTCATGTGGGAAGAATGAATAAACTCTTCCTTGGAATTGAGTACTAAGTATATATCATTCACAAAATTCACAAGGTGACCTTCATCACAAAATTGAATTATGATAATGAGGATTTTCTTATGATACATTGCAAGTAAAACCATTAAAATTAATTTTTTTCAAGAATAACTATGTTACCTATACTAATAATTTCACTATGAGCCTTATCGTTGATGGTTACTTTTTTCCCTTTCTTCATGATAATCTTTTCATAGAGATTTTTTTCCAGTCATATACTGAGAAAAACCACTATCCATATACCGTGTGTTGATGTCGTTACCTTATTTGTTTTCTTGATAATAAATTAGTTTTACATTTAGAATCCAAACATTCTTACATTACCAAGTATCAGAAATAAAAATTTTAGGTATCCACATTTTCTTAGAAAAATAATCTTTATGTAAAACTAAAGAATAATTTCTGTATAAAGAAAATATATTCTACCAATTTCCACCACACTGAAATTTACTATAGAATATAGCACATTGGGGAACAAAATAGTTATTACTAAAAACTGGTTTAGAATATATATAACATAAACCAGAACTATTCCATAATGGAAGAATTTGGGAATACATAGTTTCAAAATTTTCCATACCAGAGGTACTGTTTAACATGCATATTCTTAATGAAAATATTTCTACCTTTTGTTTAATAAACATTTTTGTATCCCCATGGATATTAGTTTTATAACTATAGTTTTCCTAGAAATATTTTTTTTAGAAATCATACATTCAATATCTTTATAACGATCATCCTTCTCTAGATTAGATTCAATAAGGTTTTTGAAAATACAGTTAAAATCAATAGTTTTCTTATTAAGATATTTAGAAACATCTAACACTTCTTTGGATAAAATAAACAATCTAGAAATTTCTTAATGAATATTTTTCATGAGTTTAGAAATTTCATTATCAACAAAATTAGCAAACCTAGAAACGTTTTTATAAGATTGAAAAGTATTATCTTCTGATGATAAAGATTGAAAATCTGATGATTCATAATATTTATCATCATTATAATTTTCTATCAAAGATACATTGTTGTTAGATTCACCATTGTGTACCTTGGGAATTAGATAATGATTTTCAATGGGTTGTTTGTCTTGTAGAACAAAAATCTACATTTTAAAAGATTCATACAATAAGGATTCATCTGAAGAGTCACCACCACTAGCACTCAAGGTGTCATTAACCTTCAAAATATTCATAGCATTATCATTGTATTACTTCTTTATATTTTTCAATAATTATTTTCCTTTCTATCCATTTTCTTACGCAGAAGAAAATCTGGCCTTATATTCTCTACTCTTTTGCATTTGTAGCAATTGAAATCTAACACTTTCTTTTCCTTTCGTTCTTTATTCTTATATCTGTATTGATATTCATTATTTCAAACTATAATGTTCATCCTCTGAGAAAGATTAGCTAGCTCGTTTTCAAAATGTTCACATTCACTAGATTCAATAAAAACAATGATTTTCTTATAATTAAATCTTGTAACCCTTTCAAGGGACTTTCATTTAGTATTAGTAAAGGATACACTTCCATTTCAATTCTATTTTAATTAATATACTCATATATTTACACTATTGTCTCATGTTTAATAAGGGTTCCAAAAACATCATTAAGAGTAATTTTAGACACATTCATATTCTCATCAATAGATATTATTTTGGATTACCACTAGTTGGTAAAATATCTATAATCATATCCACAAGAGCTTCATCATAAATAACATTATCTCCCATAGATTGTAAACTATTTAAAATTGTCAAAAATCTTGGTTTAACTTTTCAAACTGCTTCTCTATAGGATAATAGAAAACCATTATATTCTACTCTAAATGTAGCTCTCCTATTCTCAATAACATTGGATGTAACAAAATGTATAACTTCTAATTTCATCCAGATGAATTTATTAGCTTAAGAAGAATAAATTTGACAACATATATTCCTGGTCACAGAACACCACAATGTATTGTGTACCATAAAATTTTGGGGATATTTTTATTTTTCATTGTAGGTGAAGGTTTTGACATCTTTATTAGGAATTTTTGTAATCTCTAGTAACCATTATAATATTTTCTACTCCCGTATTAATAAAAAAAGTATTCTTTTAAAATCTATAGTATTAATAATCATTACAGTCAAATATTGGAGGTCTGGTGGGATTTAAATTATCAATCAAACCGACATTCAATCCTATAATTATATAAGAAAAATATATTTTTTAAAAAACTTGTTAATAGAAAAGGTTTGTAAAAAAAGATAAAAATTACATAGAAAAGCATAATAAAAAAAGTTAATAAATAAATTGTAGAATAAGGAAAACATGGGAAACAAAACATCTATGTGGTAACACCCCGCCCCTACCTCAATGGCTTGAGGAGACAATTAAGGCTACTTGGCCTTAAACAATGTTCCCAAGGTACCAAAGGATGCAAATAAATGCCCAAGGCTTCAAGATCTAGTTGGGGGACGCTTTTACCATAAGACAAAACCATCTAAACCATCCACTAACAACCACTATATGATGCATACCAATTCCATTACCCAACCAATAATTTCCTAAAGACAACCAAGTTGTCCCACAACACAACTCAAAACCAATACAACCGGACTTGTCCACACAACATCAGAGTACACTACGAAAAATAAACAACCAAACACCACAAGCCATGACACCACAACAATTCCACACTAAGATCCAAGCCCCAAGATCCACCAAGGGATCACAAAGCTCTACTAAAAGAGGTAGATTCCTTACCTATGCCCACGTCACGGTACACAACATCTGCAAAGACACCACAGTGACAAAGCAGGGGATGAGTACTAATACTCAGTAGGATTTCCTCAAATGACTTCCATACACACACCACTAGGATAAAACAGTTAGCACATTTAATTAAAACGGTTTATATAATATAATCACAAGTGAAACCATTACCGTAAGCCAACCATGCTCTTACCAAGCCATAACACCCAAACCAAGAAACGAAGGGAAAGAAAACCAAATTTTCCACAATCATCCCAACCTTTACACATTAGCACAACAATTCCATCTTGCAAAGAAATGAAAAACAAGCAACCAAAATAGTGGGACTTCTGCCCAACCTGTTCACCCATTCACACAAAAACAATCAAAATGGTGGGACTTCTACCCAACCCATTCACCCATTCACAACTAGAGGTAATTCCTGACCACTACTCATATGGTGGTTCTTCCGACCACTATCCTTCCCCTTTTTATAGTGACACTTCCTACCCACTTCCATAAAACATTTCAATCAAACCAAACCAAAAATAAACCCACCAAAGGTCACAACATCATGCAATTAACCAATTCTATTGAATTTCAATCAACATCAATAAATCACCCATTTATTGAAAACCATTTTCGATGCCAAAAAACATTTCAATAAAGCATCCATTTTATTGAAAACCCTTTCCATCAATCATTTTCTCAAATCAACTATATTATCCCATTTTAAAATCCTCATTTTAATATCCAGAAGAGTATAATTATACCATAAAACACCCCTTTTCCCAAAAATCCTCAAAACATCACCCAAGGGACTTACAACCAATTTCTCATAACAATCCAAAATTAATTTTCATCAAGACAATTAATTGTAACAAGGAACCACTAGTTCTAACAAAGTGGAGTTGAGAGAGAAGCCACCTACCTTTAGGGTTCTAGAAAAATTGACCCACGAACAACCATGCTTCAAATCCGGAAAACGCACAACCGAAACCTCTCTAGATCCCTTTACCTAACATCTACAAGCCTCAATATTAACATCTAAGGAATCCAGAACCCTTGATCAACACAAAACAAGTGTAGATCTAGGATACCATGAAATATAGGGATGTAGATCTAGGGGAAACACAAGAGAAACAATATGAGAGACTTACCCAGGAGAAACCACCTTCAAACAACCTTGAAACCCCTTTAAAACGCTTCTAAATCGTGTGAGAGAGCACCATTAACCCCTGAGAACCGAAAATCCTGAGTGAGGCTCAAGTGGGAGGAAGATTGGAATGAAATGAGGAAATATCGAGGGAGACCGAGTTTTATAACACTATTTTTAAGTGGCCAAATGGTTCGCCCGCATGGTTTGGAGAACCGTGCACCAACTGTGCGCTCTCTACTGCCTTGGGAGAAAGGGTCTGCATGGTTTCCTCGCACGGTTTGGGAAACTGTGTGTAGGCCGTGTGAAGCCTATTATCTCCATTGAACTGTTTCTTGGGGAATCCACCCTATTTCCACTGACCGGGCTCAAACCATACACCCCTTTAAAGCCTCCAAACTCATACAAAACCATTCCAAACTCTCCCAACCTCTTCCAAACTCATCACATGAATATTAAAAACATAAAAATGCATAAAAATAGGCCACATACCTCAAACTGGGGGTACTACATTCTCCCCACCATTGTACTTTCCATCCTCAGAAAGTAGTGATCCCGCCCTTTGCCGAAAGAGCTTGTTCCACTGCTCGACCATCTATTTCTCTTGCTCCCAAGTCTCCTATTGAATTTGACCATGTTTCCACAAAACAAGAACTAAACCGATGCTTTTACCACGCAAGACAACTATTGCCTATCCACAATCCACACTGGTACATGCACCAACGAAGCATCTGGTTCTAGTTCAACATGATCACATGGAATCACATGGTCACGATCCAGCTGATACACTTTCAGATGCGACACATGAAACAAATTGTGCATTGCACTGAACCTAGGTAGAAAAGCCAAATGATATTCCACCTCACCAACCCGTTCAAGAATCTCATAAGGCCTATTATACCTCGGAGATAACATTCCCAACTTCCCAAATAGATGATGTTCCATCCTAGGAGAGATACTCAGGAACCCATGATCACTCACATCGAATGACAACGACCATAGAAGATGATCCGTAAATGATTTCTGGTGACTTTGAGCCGTCTCAATTCTCTTTCGGATCAACATGATATTCTATGTAGTCTCCTGGACACGACGCAGTACAACCATCGAGGACTCACACATTTGCACCAAACATAGTGGAGAATGACATCGTCTTCCATAAAATAATTCAAACGGAGCTAATTGTATGGATGACTGATAACTGTTATTGTACGAGAACTCAAACAACGACAAGTGCTCCTCCCACGAGCCACCAAAATAAATGACACAAGCCCACAACATATCCCCCAAAGTTTATATCGTCCACTCAGATTGCCCATCCGTCTGAGGGCGATACATAGTACTCATCCTCAACTACATTCCAAGGGCTTCCGGTATGGATTTCTAGAAACGAGATGTAAACCTCTGAACTCTATATGATACAATAGAAACTGGAACACTATGCCTCTTTACCACCTCCCAGATATAGATTTTGGACAGATCCTCCACTGAATGAGATTCACGAATGGGGATGAAATGGACCATCTTCATTAGCTGATCCACTATCACTCAAATGGAATCGTTCTTTCTGACTGTTATAGGGATAATGTAAAAAAATACATCGCTATCTTCTCCCACTTCCAAACAGGGATTTGTATAGACTGAAACATTCCTGTTGGCCTCTAATGCTCTGCCTTGACCTACTGACATGTCAAGAATCTCGAAACAAACTCATCCACACTTCATTTCATACCATCCCACAAGAACAGCACTTTCAATGCTTTATACATTTTCTGAATTCAAGGATGAATAACCCATTTGGAATGAGGATACACCCTAAAATGATCCTATGGACAAGAAACTGGTAAAACAATATGATTCCGAAAACACAAAACTGAATCTCAATTCAGTTTCCAACCCTCAATGATCTCCACACTATTAAGTCTCGACCCGTGGTCACAAACTCAAAATCAGATATTTGTGCCTCTCTAACTAGGCCAACCAAGTTAGGAATCCACAAAACTAGAAAGAAGACCTCTCTATCGCCCTGGTCTTCAAATTCCGACCGCATATCAGCTATAGCCGACAACAACTACCACTGGTCTAATGCTTGTTTCACAATCTGGTCATATGATTTTCTACATATTCCATATGCTGCCAAATTTCCCTTACCTGGTGTGTATAATAAGTCAAAATCAAACATCAATAGATATTTCATCCATCTCCTTTTCCTCATGTTCAAATCCCTCTTTTATGAAATTTGCTTTAAGATATTATGATCTATATATATCATGAATTTCTCACTGAAGAGATAATGACACCACACTTTGAAAGCATGGTCCACTACTGCCAACACCAAATCATGAGTTGGGTAGTTCTTCTCATGCACCCTAAATTGTCGTGAGCCACAAGCCACCACATGATTCCCTTGCATGAGAACACAAACCAACCCTGATCCCTATGCATCACAATACACCGTGTACCCTTTTCCTAATTCTGGAAAAATCATGATTGGTGATGATGTAAGATGACCCTTTAGCTCTTTGAAACACTGCTGACACTATTCATTCCACTTGAATGGAACATTATTTCATGTCAAAGATGTTATCGGTGAATCCAAACGTGAAAAATCATGAAAAAATGCCGTTAATACCTATCTAGACCATGGAAACTCCGTATCTCAAACACATTCTTTGGTGGTTTCCATGACACAACAACCTCTAACTTTTCTGGATCCACTGAAACACCCCTTTCAAAAATCACATGGCCATTAAAATGAACTCCTTGTATCCAAAAGTAAATCTTTGAAAATTTCGCATTCAACCGATGATCCCTCAAGATCCCTAGCACTATCGACATGTGCTGCTCATGCTCCACCCTTGTATTTGAATACACTAGAATATAATCTACAAACACCACCACAAATGAATCCAGATATCTCTAAAATATATGATTCATCAATTCCATAAACACCGCTGGTGCAATCGTTAGACCAAAGGGCATAACCACATATTCATAATGGAAAAATTTACTTATGAAAGCTATTTTAGGAATATTTTCCGTCCTCACCCTCAATTGATAATATCCCGACCTCAGTTCAATCATGGAGAACCACTGGGCTCCCCTCAACTGGTCGAAAAAATCATCAATTCACGGACGTGGATATCTATTTCATGTCATAACATGGTTAAGTCTACGATAATCAACACATAGACACAAAGTTTCATCCTCCTTTTTCAGAAACAACACTGCTGCTTCACACGATGACGTGATAGGACGAATAAACTCTTTGTTTTCTAACTCTTCCAACTGGATTTTAAATTCCCTCAATTTAGCTAGTGCAATCCGATAAGGAGGAAGTGATATAGGACTTGTCTTGAACGGAGATCAATCGTAAACTCCACATCTCTTATAGGAGGTAACCCAAATAATTTTTCAGGAAAAACATCCATGAACTAATCCACCACTTACAAAGCAACAATATACTCAACACCCTCTACCGATTCGAACGACAAAACCACCAATTGACCCGATAACGTACCCACGGTTGGTGCCAAAAAACCCATTGCCTCACGCCTTTCATGATTCTATGCTTTAAAGAGATGTATAATGCCATCATGTGTCATAAAAGCCATTGTTCGCGCATCATATTTTATGTGGACCTTAAAAGCCACCCGCCAATCCATTCCCAGGATTACATAATACCTATCCATCTCAAGAATTGAGAAATTCCACACTATCTCAACCTCACCCACAACTATGGAACCTTCTCTAAAAAAGAAGGCTCGACACACTCTTCGACCCAGAAGAGTTTGATGTTTTGAAACCGAAGGCATCATTTATTCGCTTAAACCCATCAAATCAACCACACGTGCAACAATAAAATTGTGTGAAGCACCTGTATCAAACAACACATGCATCAATGTAGAAATTAAAATAATAGTACCTCGCACCTTGGATGGTCCCGACTAATCATCCACCACAACCTTCTCAGCTCTGAACACATGTTTTCTTTCCACACTCTACTCTTTATTTCTCTACTGAGGCGTCGTGGTATTCCGAGAATCACCTTGACCCGCTTTACTCTGCTGACAAGGGGTGTGCTGTTGTCCCCATCCGGTCGAAGCATACGACGTATGCGATCCCTGAGGAGTTTCAGGCACACCAGACCTTGGATCATTCCATCAATAATACTGCAGATTCCCAATCTTCTTACAATTATGACATTCTCATGGTTGTGACGCATAATGCCATTTGATGTGGATTGTAGAACCAAACAAAAAACATCACTTATTGCTCTGGGGCTTCAGAGAAAGATTTAACGATCCTTTCGTCTGATTATATGCCATTTTCCCAGCCTGAGAATAAGTGTCCCTCTTCTACTTGAACCCAGAGTTAGAGTTCCCACAATTCCCCATGGGTACCACCATGATTCTGCGGCCCAGAGATCCCAACGGATCTCGCTTAGCCACCGAGGTTCTATTTACCATCTGTGTGGAATCATATATACACAACACTATAATCTTTGAATAGATTTCTTTACTTAATCCTACTTCAATCATCCTTTCCTCCAATGACGTGCTACCATCAACGTCGGGTGAAAACCACACCATGTTCATAAAGATAGCTGCATACACCGTCACTGTCATAAGCTATTGATTCAAACTGAAGAAATCAGTCGTATGCTGAATTCTAAACATATGTGGGTAGAATTTTATATTAAACAATTTCTCAAAGCCTTCCCACATCATACCTTGGTCCATCCCCACTTGGACTAACAACTCCCACCACTGAAGGGAATGATCTTCCAACATATATGTATCCAAATTCACTTTTATCTCTACCGGTGTTCCCAAGAACACGAAGATCATGTCCATTCTATTCCACCATGATTCTGACCTATCTGGATCTGAATCACCCCTGTGGATGGGTGGATTCTACTTTTGAAACTGATCTTCATGATCCACATGCCTTGATTCATCCATTTTGATTCCACATTCCACTGCTTGGAAATCTTGCATTATGCTTTGCATTAGCTTCTGGTTCACCTGAAGCTCAGGTGCTACCACATTCTCAGCAGCCTCCTCTGATTGGTCTCTATGATGCCTATGTGGTGAAATTTCTATCAACAAAAAACTAACAACCATGAGTCTCACTTCTGTAGACATACCAAAATCTCATTACAAATTACGTTACACAACACTATCACAACTAGGCTTTCCACCCTGTAACACATGTGCCATGATTCACTATTTTGAAAACCAAACCATTTTGAATATACCAATTTATTAATATTAAAATTTCACACATTCATATCACATCATAAATCATTATACCTCAATAAAATATGAATCCTAGTGGGAAATCATTTCTACAATGCATGTCGTGCTCAACTCATTGGCTACACCCAGGACAATGAGGTTTCCAATGCCTATAAGTGTCCCCAAAACACTTATGTACCCAACTCCATGGTAACTTGAAATTCAGCATAAAAGGGTTAGCTACATCCTTTTATGATATACATTCCATGTTCTGACATTACTACACCTTGCTAACATGCTGACTCATGCAATGTAACATAACGAATGTCAACACCAAATTCGAAGATCAACTCCAAAGGACCGAACAAACTGATACCACTTGTAACACCCCGCCCCTAACTCATTATCATGAAGAGTCGGTGAAGGATAAATAGCCTTACGAGAAATTCGAAAAGCACAAAAGTCTGGAAATAAATTCCAAGGTCTTCAAGAAAATGTTGGAGAATGATTTTCCCTTAAGACAAAACCGACCAAACCATCCACTAATAGCCACTATATCATGCATATCAATTCCATTACCAAACCATATTTTTCTAAAAGACAACCATGTTGTCCCATAGAACAAATCAAAACCAATACATCCAGACATGTCCACAAAACCTCAGAGTACACTAAGGAAACTAATCATCCAAACACCACAAGCCATGACACCACCACAGCTCCACACCAAGCTCCAAGATCCACGCTCCACCATGGGATCACAAAGCTCCACTAAAGGAGGGAAATGTCTTACCATTCTACACGTCACGGTAAACAACATCTGCAAGGACACCACAGTGCCAAAGCATGGGATGATTACTAAAACGCACTATGATTTCCCCAAATGTCTTCCCTACACATTCCACTAGGATAAAAATGCTAGCACATTTATTTAAAACAGCGTATATAAGATAATAATAAGTGAAACCATTACCATAATTAAATGATTATCTTACCAAGCCATCATACCCAAACCAAGAAACTAAGGGAAAGACAACCAAACAAGCCATAATCATCCCAAAATTTACACATTATCACAACAATTCCATCTTGCAAATAAATGCACAACAAGAAACCAATATGGTGGGACTACCGCTCAACCCGTTCACCCATTCACACCTAAACAATCAAAACTATGGGACTTCCGCCCAACCCATTCACCCATTCACAACCAGAGGTACTTCCCGACCACTACTCATATGGTTGTTCTTTCGACCGCTATCCATCCACTTTTTATAGTGGGACTTCCTGCCCACTTCCATACAACATTTCAATCAAACCAAACCAAGCATAAACCCACCAAGGACATAATACCATGAAATCAACCAATTCGATTGCATATCAATCCACTTCAATAAATCACCCATTTATTGAAATCCATTTTCAATGCCAGAAAAATTTCAATAAAACAACACTATTACTAAAAACCCTTTCCATTAATAATTTTAAAAAATCAACCATATCATCCCATTTTAAAATCATCATTTAAAAATCCACAAGAGTATAATTTCACAATAAAACACCACTTTTTCCCAAAAATCCCCAAAACATCAACCAAGGGATTTCCAACATATTTATCAAAAAAATTCACAATTAATTTTCAGCACAACAATTAATTGTAACAAGGAACAACTAGTTCTAACCAAGTGTAGTCAAGAGAGAAGCCACCAACCTCTAGGGTTCCTGAGAAATCAACCCACGAACAACCATGCCTCAAATCCTACGAATCCACCGTCAAAACCTCTCTAGATCCCTTTCCCTAACATCCAAAAGCCTAAATATTAACATCCAATGCAACCAAAACCATAGATCTACACACAACATGTGTAGATCTTGAAATGCATGAAATAAAGGTTTTTGATCTAGAGGGAAAAAAAGAGAAACAAGAGGAGTGATTTACTTGGGAGAAATCTCCTTCAAACTGCCTTGAAACACATTTGAAACGCTTCCAAATAGAGTGGGAGATCACCCTAATCCACTAAAAACCCAAAATCCCATGTAAGTCTCGAGTGGAAAGAATATTAGAGTGAAATGAGGCAATCCCGAGTGAGCTTGGGTTTTATAACCCTATTTTTAAGTGGTCGCACGGTTATCCCACACAGTTTTCCAAACCGTGCACTAACAGTGTGCTTGCTACTACCTTGGGAGCTAGGGTCTGCACGGTTTCCTCGCACGTTTTGGAAAATCGTGTGCAGGCTGTGTGAAGACTATTGTCTCTGTGGCACGGTTTCCTAGGGAATCTGCACTATTTCCACTAACCGTGCTCAAACCTTCCACCCCTTTAAAAGCCTCCAAACTCATCCAAAACCATTCCAAAATGTCCCAACATCTTCCCAACTCATCCCATTCACTTTAAACACAAAAAATGAATTAAAGAAGGCCACATACCTCAAACTGGGGGTACTTACTATGTGATTATAAGTAATTTAGTGACCTCTTTTGATACTAATGGTATGATCAAAATATTATTGTAGATGCTCAATTACAAATTGCAGGTGAATTGTATATTTAGAAACATTAATTTTATACGAAAACAATGTTAAAAAAAAGTTAAATAAGGTAAAATTAGAAGACCTATTTAGGTTTTACTTAAACAAACAACTTAGATATTGATTTTTTTAGAAATGATACTCAAGGAATTTTTACTAGAAAAATATTTTTCATTAATACACGTAGAATCATACTTATCAGAGTATATACAAGAGATAAGAATGTATAATAAGGTTATAATTTCTTAATTTATCAAAATACAATAGAAATAAACCTGAAATAAAAACATGTAATGAGTATTAACTCTTTTAACACAAAGAGTAGCATATGCAACAACCTGATAAAAAATCTCATTGATTAATACTTTTAAGAATGTATATCATACCCACACTAGGGTATTCCCTCACTAAGAATATCAAAATATTTATTCCTATCCCTACAAGCCCTCAATCTTCAAGGTAGTCAGGACCTATTTCATCCTATTCCTAGATGTCCTCAATCATTAAGGTAGTCAGCACCTCTGTCTTCTATTCTTATAAGGCATCGATTGTACTAAACAACAATCAGAGTAGGAAGAAAAAATATGAACAATATTTTCAGAACCAGACAACTCATGAGAGTCTCTCCCTATAGAAATCAAATCAGCAGCATGAAATCTCTAGAGTGATGGAACTATGTTATGATCATTCAAATTAGATATTATTTATATGAAATTCTCTAATAGTCAGCTCCCTCCTCCAATGGTCATATATTTACTTGAATCTCGGAGGTACCTGAACATGTGTCACTAAAACCAACAGTTAGTGAGAAATATATAGTATAACAATAATTTATAATAAGTTTAAGGAAAATAATGTTACATAAAAAATATATTTTATGGAGTTTAATTTAAAAGAGAATTCAAGATCTAACCAAATGAACATTTGATGACGATAAGAAATGGATATACAAATTCTACATTACAAGGAATTAGGAATCAGATTTCTAAAGATTCCATAGTCTTATTTCTAATAACTTCAAAATCATAATTCTATGGAATTCAGAGTCTGAATTTTACGGAACTCAGAGTCTGAATTCTGATGAATTTGGAGTTCTAATTTTATATAATTTGGAGTCATAATTTCATAGTATTAAAGGTCTAAATTTCCTAGAATTCTAAATCTAAATTTTATGGAATTCAAATTTCATTTACAAAAGAATTTAAAACTGTAATTTTAGATAATTCCAAACTATAATTTCGTAATATTCAGAACATGAATTCCAGATAATTCTTAACCTTAATTTTAGAGAAATTGGAACCTTAATTTCAGTGATTCTGAAACCAGAATTTCAGAGAATTTTGAACATAAATTTCAGAGAATTGGGAACCTGAATTTTATAGAATTCGGTATCAGAATTTTAAAGAATTCTGAACCAAAATACAAATAATGTAAAATCCAATGAAATTATAAGATTTTTTGGTATTAGATATGAAACCAAATTTTAGACATAGGAATAAAATTAGTTATATTTAGAGACAAAATAAAATGGAAAATGAAAACATAGGTAAGGATAAAAATTTCATTAGGGAAAGAAAATTTTCTTCATGAAGATAATCCTTAAAGAAAAACTATTTTCCTTATGATAAAGTGTTTGTGATTTTCAAAACATAGTGGAATGTAATATCCATAAATAAACCATATTAACTCAACAATAATATCCAAATCAGTATGTATTTCTTGGAAAACTAGATAACGTAAAATATGTATGATTTTATCCCATACATAGGAATATTATCAATTTCATTCATATGGTTATGTTACAAAATTTATTATTTACAAAATGTAGTTCCAATGTTTCTACAAAACATTCATGTATATATACTAAAAAACCCACCACACTAATTATCAAAATATGGTGTCTTCTTTATTACATTCAAACTATATATAACCTATTGAATATAAAATTACAAAATATTTTGATATCATTATCAAACATGATATATAAATTATTCTTATTTTATGTTGGAAATAAAATAATCAACATATTTATTGTAAAATATCATTAATAGAATTTTTGGAAATACATGAAATATTATAATTAAATACATCTATAATTCATGTAAAAAGGTTGAATAATGACTTGGATTTGAGGATAAAGAATATATAGTTTTTTTGAATTACTAAATATAGTTTATAAATGATTATATATCCATTTAGTCTTTATTTTTCATTTCAACCCCTATGTTAACAAATTTTAACCATAACTACAGAAATTAACATTTTAATATAAAATTATTATAATATTACTCAGAAGGTAAAAATTTGATTATAAATTTTAAAGGGATGAAATTTTAGATTATTTATCATTATAACTAATCTATTTTAGGATTTTTAAAATTTATAATTATTTTCATAAAATATTTTTAACATTAAATACTATTAATTTAATTTTAATAACAATTAACATAATTTGAATTTGAAATAAACATAAAATTAGTGGAATTAAAATATAAAAATTTTAATCTATTCATATTTTTTAGATTTATCCTCAAAATTTATTTGACATATTAATGAACTCATGAAATACTACTTTAACAGTTTTTTTAATCATTTACTTGATTTGTTTACTATTTGAAGAAGCACAAAATTAGTATTGCACAAGAATTTATGGTAATTATTTCTATAGTAAAAATTATAATAAATTACCTAGGTAGAAAAATATTTATTTCATCAAATACAAATTTATAATAGAGTATAAGTGTTTCTATCAATTTCACAAAATATTATTGATATTAAAATCACAATAGTGACATTTCGAACATTATCTTTTATAGAAAGTTTAAAATGGTAAAAATAAAAGATAAATGAGGATGGTAGTATTTAAGAAGTATGTAAGATTGTGGTCATAATTATATTATAATATGAAATAAAATCATGTTTTTTTGTTTAATTTTAAGTCTTACTATAAAAGTTTTACCATAATTATCCCAGTTACCCTTTACTAAGGTGACAAAATTTTCAACTGTTTAAATAGATTGTGCCTAAAAATAAGAAGAATGTATTTACAAAATTTAAACATAATGGTTCCAAGTATAAAATCCCATTTTTTATTAATTTTTTTTGAAGTGGAAGGAAGTCATTTAAAAAAATCCAATAATATATGGAAAAAAATTGTTTTTATGAAAAAATTCCTTCTAATATAGAAAATTATTTTTCTACCAATATCCATATAAAATTATTTACCATGAGATTAACAAGATTATTAAAAATATTAATTAACTTATGTTTCTTTTGAAACCATTTGAAAATAATATTTAACATTGTAATTTCAAGATAGGTAAATACATTTAAATATAAAAATCTACATTTCTCATTATTCGTTGAACTATCAAACCATTAAGAAAATTCTAAAAAATTTATTATAATATAATTTTAACATGATGATTTCAAAAAAGATATCATTTTTATCATATATAATTTTTGAAATATCCATCATTTAATTATTAAATTTTCATATAAAATTTAATAAAATTTATTTATGATGAAAACATGAAAGGAATTTACAATAAATTGTTTTCTTATTTCAAGGTATTAAAATATAATATTATATTAAGTGTGACCATTATATTTAATTCATAAATTTTGATAATCATATAAATTCATACAAAATCAATGGATAGGTCATAAGATTTATATTTTAATAATAATATTTCTTGGATTTTTTTGTGTTCAATATCTGATAATCTATCAAACATAGTATTATTTTGAAATATATTGATATCACTATAAAAGACACTATTTTGGTAAAATAATATTTTTAACTATTCACCTCAATATGATTATTTTAGAAAAATTATAAAAAATCATCCAATTTTAATTTTATTATAATGACTTAATAATTATTTTTACATTATAAAATTTAACATATAATTTTTTTATTCATAGTTGTTCAAAGAAAGATATATAATATAAGAGAATGACCATTTAGGAAAATGAACTTTTCAATATTTTACCTCATTATATATTAACCACTTAAAGGAAACCACTATTAATATTTTTTAAATTGGTTTTTATTATATATTTTGTATAAATATAATTTAAATATTATTTTGGTTTGATTATATTTTGTGTAGCATGTTACAAGGGTTTTAGAAAAAAATTATCTGTTATAAAGGATCAAAAATCTCTAGTCATTACATTTTATCCTATTATATAAATCATTTCCTTGTAATTATTAAAAATTAATTAGTTAAGGATTTTAGAAAAAATATAAAAATAACTTAAGATAAAATTTTAAATAGAATTTATAAATTAATATATTGAGAAAAAACTTAATATAAATATTTTGACTCAATTATGTTAATTTGATTCTTCATTTTCTCACTGTAGATAGATCCTATACGTCAACATTTTCAATAAAAATTCGTTATTATTCCATTGATACATTAACCATTGTGTATATTTGAATTTTTTTAAATGAATGATATTGTATCACGTTTTCCTTCATCGTATTCATCACCTAAAATTTCAAAACACTCCATACTTCTCTTATTTGGTGTTTTTTTGTAGTATGAAAATCATTATATTATTAATCAATATCTGTGATGGTTTATTTGGAATAACAACAAGATGTGTAACCCCATCTCTTATCCCTAAATATCGTTGGCCAGTCCAAAAAACACATTATCCATTGTATCATTTTTTATCTCATTTCCTTCTTACTGTATCCATTACCCTAAAATAAAATATTTGGATGAGAATACAAAAATTTTGATAAGTAAAATGGGAAAACTATACGATCAGATGAGATAATTCGTATATAATTATCATACCTGAAATTATGAGTATTTTTTCTCAATATGTGTTATCCATTAACATTTTACTAGTAGGTTATATAATATTTAAAATTTTCGTTAAATATTATATTAAAATACATCACAATGGGTTTTAAAAATAATGTGATTTAACCCATGAATATCCCCTAAGAGTGTTTAGCTAGTTGTGTAGTTAGATCCAATTTAAACAACACTAGAATTATATATAAAATATGCACGGATAACTCTTGTTTATGGTTTTTACCATAGATGAATCATTGAAGAAACTTTATCCACATTTTAATATCCATATATATATTTAATTACAAGAATGAAATTAAATATACACTTTTAAAAAAATTTCAATGTTTTGACTATACTAAATATTATAATTATGGTTTTCACTAAATTAATCCTAAAAAAATCTCCATAATTAATAAGTTATAAAAAACTTACTAAATAATGGTTTACCTTTAACATTTAAATTAATATCATACATAACTTTTAAAACATTGATTTTATTCAAAAAACTCAAATAATATTAATCTAATGATATCGTAACCTGTAATGTTAATTAAAAAAAATTCTCTGATACCTATTACAGTGCTCATGGACCTATGCCCCCAGATCTGATTCCAACATAAATAAATTACAATACATTATTTTATACCCATCATTGAATAAAATATATTTCCAACATTTATAATCAATTAACATTTTAATTTATAGATTTATAAAATTAGAAAAAATAAATATTGTAAATATCCAGTCTTCATAGGATGTTAAATTTTATTATAATAAATAAGAATATAATAAATCCAAAATGTCACTTCAACGTTTCCCATAAATTATCTATATTATACATTCTCCTATGAATAGCGTAATTAGTACTTTCATTCATAACCTTTGTAAAAGGAAAGAAAACAAGGAGGGAGCTCAGAATCATTGTAGGGGATTAATCAATGGAAATCATAATGGTGAGACAACATATACGTCCTAATAAGCATAACCCGATAAAAAAATAATGGAATCAAACATGAAAAATGGTATCATAAGAGCATGGAGTAAGGGTGTTCATATTATGAATAATTATATCATAGGAATGTGAAAAAAATATAAACATGACATCATAAACCTAATTTAAGGTTCCAAACAATTTTAACATAATATAGTTTCCTAGAATAAATTCCGACACCCATATTTTTTTAAGGATGTTGGCTTAAACACCAAGATATTTTATTAAATAATAACGTTACCCAATGCATTAGAGGTATGTGATAGACCCAACCATTAGACCCTTGGATGATCAATATCTTAATATATATGTGCTTATGTTTTCCATATAAAAATAAATAATTTTATTATTAATAACCCAATAAAAGAAAATTAGTTATATATTGTTCAAATGGAATCACTTAATGATAATATTCATAATTACATTAATAATAATTACCTGAAATCCGATAAAATAAAACTTCACTCCCATTTATATAAGAAAAAAGTATAGGAAATCACCACTCTGTTATAATGATTATCCATATGATATTGAAACTGTATAAGAGACGAATTTTAGAGACCCAAGCATGAATTAAATGGAAATTATATTATTTTTGTGGAATACATAATACATAACAAAAATATACACCCAAGTACCATAATAGTTTAGTTTCTTTGGAATCTCAGAACATAATCTTCTAATCATGGTGAAATATCTTCAACATCTCCCATTAAGATACTCAACTTTTATTTTCATACCTAAAACCTTTCTTTATATCCCGGGGAAAATAAAACATAAAAAGGGTGATCTCAAATTCTCAGTAAGGGTAATCAAGTAGAACAAATAACAATCCATAAAAATTTGAACATAAAAACATCAAAATAAAATCTATACATGAAAATATTGTGTAATGACATAAAACATGGCTGTATATAAGGAATATATCATAAAAGGACATTTATCAGGATAAAGAAGTTTGCAGATAAAACATGTAAGTGTGTCAAACAATTAATCACATGATATGATTTCCATTGTTGACATGGAATTTCTTCCAAGACCATTATAGTGGTCAAAGTACATTAATGAACCGGGTTTAGTTGCCGTTCTAGTCCTGTATTACATTACAAAATTTTACATGTCATTCTAGCCATGTCTATCTCATGAGATATAAATCATTACCCAATGAATTGGTGGAGATATAGGTCCCTCCCATATCATAATGAAATCATTCTTTCATGTGCAACAAAATGAACACAAATCATTTATCATAACCCAACGAATAAAATGGGTTTCATATACGTTATCTCATCATAACATAATCATATAAAACAATAGATGTTATTTCATCATAAAAATTATAAAAACTTTTAAAAAATAGTGACATTATACATTAATCCTATCCATATTAAATAATTTCAACTTATATGGAAAATAGTTTGGATAAAACACTTGAAATGTATTTTTGGGAAAAATAACCTTAATTTTTCAAAATTATTTTATTTTCTCAAAATACCTTGAAAATTTAAAAGAAAAAAAATTCTTTAAAAAAAATCAAGAAATATTATATTGTAATATTCGTAGAAATAAGTCATTACGAAATTGTAAAAATCCATTCATACCGTATACGTTAAAAAACATTCTCCTCGTTCTTTTTCCAGAAAAGTCAAAAAGTAACTTGTAGGGTAAACAAAATAAAGAATTCTTCCATACAATGTTGTAAAAGTCAAAAATGTTTAAAAATGACATTGAATATACATTTAAGAATAGTGATCATTTTATGAAAACATTTTCAGAAAATAGGGACATGGATGATAAACATAATCTCAGTAAATACTTACAAATAAACAATCTCGGATAAGAAAGAGATTGGAATTATTATCCCTTACCTCATGTCCAATTTCACTTGTATGCATCCAATAATACTTTATAGTGGGATTAAACATATTATTAGCTTATAACTTAACCATACTAATATTTTTCATATCATATATGTTTCACTTATGACTTTCTATTACCCGTTCATTCGTCAATTCTTTTTTAAAGGAGTGTTTTGGGTTAAATTCTTTCATTCATCGTATGTGTTTTGACATGTAATTATTCATATGATTACTTATATCATGATTAATTAACTATATAATTTAAAACATTATTTATATATCATATATATTCAATATATTATTATATTTAATCGATCGATAAACGGAATGAAATACACCGTTCATTGAGACGGTATGCCGTACGTATGCATGGACGCTGTTTTTGTTTCCATATAAAAGTAAATAACATATATATATATACATAAATCCAGTAAAATTATTATTTCATATATCTCATGATTATTTATTATATATACTTTATAATCAATCATTAATGGTTATCATAGATAATTATTCTCATCGCGTTGTGGAGACGGTAAGTCGTACGTAGGCACGAGCGATGATATCATTCCCGTGATTGTGGAATTGTATTGAAGTGTATGGTGTATAATATTTTACAATCATTATAACTTTATAATAATCATATATATTAATTTCTCCCATCATTATACCCATGCAAGTATGTTGGTGATGAAGAAAAAAGATTACATCGCGGCGTGGAGTCGTTATTCCGTACGTACGCATGTGCGTTGATTTGGTTATTCATCGGATGGGTAGAAGGTGAAATAAGCTTGCTTAAAATTTATAATAAAATATCAGTATATGGTTTATACTGATTTTATTTCTTTAAAATGAAACTACTAAATATGAATATGTAGAAGAACAAATAAACATGAAAGTATCAGTAGAAGATATTATCTCTTCCTCATAGTGCTTCCTTTAAACATCTTCTTAGGGAACTAGGGTTCGTCTTTTGGGACAACTAGATCCACTATATGGTAACTAGATAGGTATATAAGATTCAATTTCAGTGTTTTTTTGAGCATGAAGGTTTTAAATGGGGTTAAGATAAGAGGGTGGAGGTTCCCTTTTATAAGAGAAAAGAGAGTCACTTTTGGAATCCTCAAAAAAATTAATTTATAATAAAATTAAAACCCACATAAAAACATCCAAAGTGACTCAAATTTTGATATGAGATACTATATTGTTTTCATATAATCAAATAATCAAATTTACACATGTTTTGACTTTATTTTAAACCATATCATTTTGATTTATCCTTATTTAATATATTTAATTGTATTTGTGGTAATAATGTTATAAAATTTAAATAGATATATATATACTTACTTATGTGTTGTTAATTGTAAATAATATTATACATTATGACATGTTAGACAATATAAATTTTAAATTGTAATTTTTAAATATTTTTGTGATTTTTAAACAATTTAATAATATGTTCTTTTCAAAAATATCAATAGTGTCAATTTTGACACGATTCATTTATTTGAATTTAAATAAACTTACCACAGATGATATGTTAGAACAAAAATATTTAATAGATTCCTAAAATGTCATATTTATCTATAAAAGTTTTGGTTAACATTAATGAGTTAATATATTTTTTATTTTAATATTTTTAAAACCATTTATTTGATATTACTTTAAATAAAATAATTATTACATCATTTTTGTATAATTATTTAATATACTCATTTGTTGCATAAAAAGTTAAAATACAATACTATGATGAATATATATAAAAGATATTTCATAATAATATTTTAGTAGAATTTATCATCAAAAACAACTATCTTTAAAAAATTTATCTTTATTAATGTTTGAAGGTGAAAACGTTGACATCATTTAAATAAAAATAATATAAATGTCATAATATATTTTATAAGGCTCAAAATAGTCCACAAGTCGACCCATGGATGATTAATGTATATATATATATACTCTAATGATAAGTTTTGGTTCGTTGTTTTGGCCTTTTGATGTGTTTTATTATTTTAATAAAAACATTATTATTGATTTTTCACAAAATAAATAATTTATGCATCATTAATGAATAAGATATTAAGGAAGTTAAATATTTCGTAAAAATTACAAATAAATTACCATAAAAAATAAAAACATTATATATTTAAAATTCGTATTTATAATCTAATTTATATTCTGTATAACCTTATATTAAAAATACATAAAATTTTTATGTTTGAGTGAGACATATTTCACTTTCTTTAAATAAAATAAATTAATGTTTTTATTCACATCCAGGTGGGTTCCTGTAGATTCCATTTCGACACATTTATATTTTAGGAGGCAATATAATCATCCAATTATATTAATACAAGTGTTAGGGTAATTTGATAATATTATTTTTACCTTTAATTACCTGATTTACCTTTAACTACAGTAAATAAAATTTACCATAGTTACTATTCATAATGTATAAAAATAAAAATTATCCTATTAACATAATTTATACATACTGATTCAAAATAAGGAAACCATTTTTTTATATTAAATAAATAGAGTTGGAGTATTTCATTTAAAATTAATCCCACTATTGTGAAAATAGGTTTTAAAAGATAAAACATTGCAAAATATTGAAATGTTTTTACTTATTAATTCAATGTAAAATTAATGATAATGACATAAATAATATTAAATGGTAAAGATATGTTATATTTATATGTTAAAACCATTCAATATTATTATTTGACAATATAAATTATCTTGATGAAAGAAGTTGTTTTTAATTAAATTTTAGTGTATTTTTACTATTAATCAAAATATGAAAGTAAATAGAAAAATATTATACAATTATCCAAATTAAATATCTATATACATATTAAAATTAATAAGTTTAATTTGTCAAATTGAACTCATTAACGTTTCAAAACCTTGAATTATTGTGGGTGGGCCATCAAAAGGTGGAAAACATCATATTTTGAAAAAAAAATTAACCAAAATATTTATTTTGTTCTCATACCATGTTCTAGAATATGTGTAACATGATTGATAATTCTATAAATTTCAAAATGTGGTTAATAAAATACATTAAGTCTAGTTCATAATAACATTATAACAATATATCATTGTTTAGTGGAACTCAGTATTGCGTACAACAGACACTATTGAGGAAGTTCACGCTTGCGTGAAACACAAGCCTAGAATAGTGTAACATATAATACAAGGTAATACAATGATGTGTATAGTTCAAGATAATATTAGTGTAGTATACAACACAAGACATCAAGGAAATTAAAAATAATATTTTTCATAAAATCTCACGGTGTCACATTCTACCTCCTTTAAAATGAATTTCCCCATCAAAATTCATCGGGGGTTATAAATGGTTTACTACTTGAAAGTTTCATACATAGAAACCCACATTGTAAAATGGAATAATAAAACTTAATTTTAAAAGGTAATGTATGAAACGTAATGGTTAGCCAAATTTACTCATCACTGGGTTTCTACAAAGGAGAACATATCTGAGAACATAGATATGGGAGAGAAATCATACCATCATGTTTTGATAGAGAGTGGTAGAGAACATGGCTATGAAAAATCCAAAAATCACAAGGCCATAAATTTGTGACTATCTTAGGTACCATCTGATTCATCGGATATGAAGGTACTAGGACAACATTTGTGGATTTTTGGATCCTTTCCCTAAATTTGAAAAATTTTGAATTAGAAGAAAAACATAATTGAATTTGGTACAATCTCACTGTTGGTCGTTCCTTGAACAATTTCCACTTCATATCATAATTTTATATTGTTGAATTTGTCATTCATGAAGTGTTAGCAGATCGTGTGATAGAATGATGATCATTCCATCTACCACAAACATAAGGTTAGTAAAAGTTATTAAAAATACGTAAGTACATATATGGAGATATTAATCACCCATGGTTCCAAAAATGGACTTATACTTTTCTTATCATACCACTTAATAAAACAAAACTAATTTCTACTAACTAGGGACTTCATGTAGGCCAGTGGAAGGTGATAATGGCCTGTTCAACTTCGGTTGTGGGTTTTATTCCCGCATACTTTTCCGATGCGACAGGTTGTCACCCGTATTACAGGTTGTCCTTTTAATAAAACTATAATATTATAACATTTCAGAAATAATATCAAAATGTTCTCACCTTAAACCATAATATATCATATCTAACATAATCCATTCTAATCATTACGCTTATCCAAAATACTTATGTCCAATCTCATAGTATAAATAAAAAGTATACTAGATAGGTCATATACAAATCATGTGATTAACATCATTTATCCCCCATATATCATAAGATATATCTTTTTGGTCATATTCCAGACTTGTGAATACCTTAATCATGGATTCACATGAAACATTATTTTCCAAAGAACCATAGTGAAAACATCAATTCTATCAAAAGTTAATTATTTACACATACCCAAATCCCAAAATTTCTATATACTCAAACCATGGTGTCACTATGTCCTTATATCAGTCCTGAGCTCTTATTATTTTCTCTATGTCCCTTCATTATGCGTATATCATCTTCTTTCCATAAATATTTCAATTACTTTTCCGGGTTACTAGTACCATACAATTATTGAAATCCAATACATATATATATATATATATTCCAATATTCCATAATTCTATAAATGAGATTCCACAACATTATTTTGGATTCCCTTTAAATATACACTTAAACATTCCACCACATCGTTTTTAAATTCAAAACCACCAATAGCGATCACATGTGACTTCCCATTATCCTTTTCCTTAATGGTTTGTTTATGTAGATCATTATTAAGCCTTGGATTTGTGAATTGGATAGCATAATTCTCAATTTCCTTGCACTTGTAACATTGATGTGTTGGCGGTGCATTCTCTGTAGACTTTTCACTATTCACATCATTACCTATCTTTTTCCCATTAAATTGACACTTAGCTACTCGATGACCTTCATTTCCACAGTTAAAACACATTCTAGTCCATTTAAGACAATCTCCACCATGCTTCTTTCGACACAATGAGCATAACAAAATGGTCATCATCATTTCAACATTGTTTTTTTATTTTTCTTTGAACTCCATTTTTCGTGTCATGTCAAAACCATGATATGAATATGTAACACCAAATTCTAGTTCTACCTTGATATCACAACACAAAATTTCATCATATCTACTAATGTCTCTTAAAGGTAATTCCTTTCGAAGATTTGGTTTTAAGCCACTGAAGAATCAATAAACATCACGTTCAAGTTGGATAATAAAGCTAGATACATACCTTGCAAGCCTAGTAAAAATCACCTCACATATACCAACAGATTCATCATCCTTATTATTATGTTCAAAGAACTCATTTCCCATAGTTGTTTGATGAATATGAGGGATGTGCTTGTTGAAAAATAGTTCTTGAACTCGCCAAATTCTAGGGAATAAATTTCAACTTGTGGCCTTGTATTTTTAATTAGAGTCCACCACTATTCTGCATCACCATCTAAACGGTAAACAACAAAAATAAATTTTCAATGTTCTAAATAGTGAATTATGAAAAATAATTTTTCAATGGTACCATTCCAATGTTTATAAAAAAGTGGATCAGAAGACCCACTGAAAGAAGGTGGACGTTGCCATATGAAAGACTCTATACAATATTATTCCTTTATCAAATCATTTGGAAGTCTATAATGATTAATAGAATGTGTAAGAATAGAAATACGATTTATTATTCCATTTCTAATAAAATTTGGTTGTTTAGAAAGAAAATCATTGCATTTCTCAGTGCATTGATCCATAACACGGTTCATTCAGGTTCCAGCCATTATCTAAACCCAAAAAATAATAGTGTAAGAGGAAAAAACATACTAAGATAACAACATAATCAAGGGGATTAATTTTAATATCTAACATCTTAGGTTTAATACTAGTTTATTCATGATCGTTATTATAATTCTATGACTGTAATTTATACATATACTTATCCTTACATACATCAATTTACATAACGTCGAAATATCTCTTGGGATCTCACTAAATTATTTTCATCTTAGTTTCCAAAGGATAACTAAAACTTTCCTCGGATACCAACTGTAGTGACCCAAGCATGACATATATGGAAATTAAATTAGATTTTCATTATAATTAATGCATTAAAAAAACAAACACCCAATGATCGTAATAATATAGTGTCTTTGGAAACCCGAAACACAATTTCATAATAATGGTGAATGATCTTTAACATCTCCCACAGTGATCTTCCCTTTTTATTTTCATACCAAAAACAGTTATTTATATCATGGGAAAAAGAAAACATAAAAATTGTGAAATCAAATTCTCAGTAAGGGTCAAAAGGATAACATTAATCAATCCATAATCATTTGAATGTAAAAACATGAACATAAAATCTAAACATCAAAATCGTGAGTAATGCTATAAAAAATGGTAGTAAATAAGGTATAGATCATAGAGGAAAATTTTTCATGATAAAGTAGCATGAGGATAAAACATTTAAGTGTGAAAAAAAATTAATCACATGATATTATTTCCATAGTTTCCAATTCATTGCTACCAATATCATCATAGTGAACAAAGTCCGTTACTAAACCGGGTTTTCTTGCCTTTCCATCCCTATATTACTGAACCATATTTTACTTGTCATTCCAGCCATATCTATCTAATGAGATATAAATCATTACCCAATGCATTTTAGGGAGATATAGCTCACACCCATCTCATAATGAAATTATTATTTCATGTGCCACAAAATAAACATAAATCATCCATCTTAACCAAACGTATAAAATAGGTTTCATATATGTCATCCCATCATAACATAATCCATATAAAAAATGGATATAATTTCATCATAATCAAAATAAAACCATTTTAATAATAGGGACATTATACATGAAGAATATCCATATTAAATAATGTCATATTATATGGAAAATATTTTGGATAAAACACTTGAATTGAAATCATTAGAAAAAAATCATTTTTTTCTTCAAAAACATTTTCATTTCTCAAAATGTCGTGAAAATTTAAAAGAAAATAATTTCATTGTAAATGAACATAAAATATTGTAGAGGAATTATCATAGAAATAAGGAAATATGAAACTACAGAATTCTGTTCATGCCAAATAAGTTAAAAAACATTCTCCTCAAACTTTTATCGGAAAAGTTGAAAAGTACCTTGTCTGGTAAACAAAAGAATTAATGCTTCCATACAATGTGGTAAAATTCAAAAAAATAAAAATAAAATGACATTAAACATACATGGAAATATAGTAAACATTTTATGATAATATTTTGAGAAAACATGGACATAGATGATAAACATAACCCCAGTAAACAGTTACGAATAAACAAACATGGATAATAACGTTGTTGGAATAATTATCCCTTACCTTATAACCAATTTCTTCCTTATGGGTCTGAGTCACCTATACAAATGGTTTAAAAATATTATTAAATTAAAAAATAAACATAATTATATTTATGATAATATATATGATTCACTTATGACATTATATTTCCCGTTTATTTGTCAATTCCATGTTAAAGTAGTGTTTTGGGTAAAATTTTTCCATTCATCATATGTGTTTTGACTAGTAATTATTCATATAATTACTGAGATCATGATTACATAAGTCTATAATGTAAAACATGGATTATATTTCATATATATTTAATATATTAACATATATAATCGATTGATAAATGAAATGAAATACAAGGTTCATGGAGACGGTATGCCGTATGTATGCATGAACGCTATTTTCATTTCTTTATTAAAGTAAATGACATATATATATACATAAATACAGTAGAATTATTATTTTATATATCTCATGATTATTTATTAGATATAATTTATAATCAATCTTTAAAGGTTAACATGGAGAATGAGTCTAATCGCGTTGTGGAGATGATAAGTCATACGTACGCACAAGCGATGATATCATTCTCATGATTGTGGAATTGTATAGAATTCTATGGTGTATAATATTTAAAAATCAATATCACATTAAAATAATCATAAATATTAATTTCTTCCATCATTATACCCATCCAAATATGTTGGTGATGAAGAAAAAAGATTTCACCACGGCGTGGAGACAGTATTCTGTACGTATGCATGCGTGCTGATTTCATTTTTCACCAGATCGGTAAAAGGTGAAATAGGGTTGTTTCATATTTATACTAAAATATCAGTACATTAGTGATAATGATATTGTTAATTTATAATTAAACAACTAAATAAGACTATGTATAAGAATAAATAAATTTTAATGAATCGATAGAAGATATTACATCTTCTTCGAAGTGACTCCTTTAAACATCCCCTTAGGGCACTAGAGATGGCCTTTTAAGAAGACCAGAACAAATATAATGGAAACATAGAGGTTTAGAATTTGAATTTTCCGGGGTTTTCTGAGCTTTATGTTTTAAATTTGTGTGAAGAAAAGAGGGAGGAGTTTCCCTTTTATAAGAGAAGAGAAAGGAACTTTTGAAAACCTCAAAAATATTAATTTATAATAAAATCAAATCCCACATAAAAACATTCAATGTGACTCAAATTCGGATATGAGATAATATAGGGTTGTAATATCATAAAAAATTAAAATTTAGATATGTTTTGATTTTATTTTAAACCTTATCATTTTGATTTTTTCTTATCTAATATATTTATTTTTATTTGATTTAATAATATTATAAATTCTAAATGGATATAAATACTTACTTATGTGTTGTGAATTGTACATAATTTTATAAATTATGGAATTTAATACCATTTAAATTTAAATTTTTAATATTTAATTTTTTTTAATTTTTAATCATTTTTATAATATGTTATTTTCATAAAATATCAATATTGTCAATTTTGACACAATTCATTTATTTGAATTTAAATAAAATCCACAAAAAAATATGTTTGAAAAAAAATATTTAACAGATTCCAAAAATGATATATATATATATATATTAATAAAAGTATTTAATCACATTAATTAGTTCTTATAGTATTTATTTTAATATTTTTAATACCATTTATTTGATATTTCTCTTAATAAAATAATTAATAGAACATTTTTTAAAATTATTTAATATTCATATTTTTTGTATAAAAATTAAAAATAAAATACTATGGTGAAGATACCTCCTATATAATTCATAATAATACTTTTAGTCTAATTTATCTTCTAGAACAACCATCTTTTAAAATTTAATATTCATTAAAGTATGAAGGTTACAACTTTGACATCATTTAAAATGAAATAATATAAATGTCATAATCGATTTCATAAGGATCTAAATTGTCCACAAGTCAACCCCCAGATGATTAAGGTATAAATATAATCGACAAATAAGTTTTTTAGGTGTTTGGGCCTTTTTATGGGTATTATTATTTTAATAAAAACTATATTATTGATTCTTCACTAAATAAATAAATTATTCATCATTAATGTATAAGCTGTTAAGAAAAATAAATATTTCTTAAAAATTAAAACTAAAGTACCATAACAAGGAGAAAAGTTTTAGGCTCACATAACATAACATAGTGTGCATGAATAACTACACAAAACCGTTGTTCTCTAGGCTCACTACCTTATATCTATGATATCTAATGAGTTGGAAGCATTAACCATTGTATCATAGGTCTATAATGATATCAACTAAAATAACATAGGATAATCATCATCATAAGTTGTATAGGTTTATATGTTACACTTAAAAATAATTAATCATATCATAAATAACCAAATCAAATGATAATGGATTACATAACATTTAAATTGAATCAATTCAAGAAATAATTGCTATTTCTATTTTATCATCATAACATGATTACCCATAGACAATAAAATGGTATCCATTAAGATTTGGTTTTGTTCTAGGTAAATTAAATTCAATAAATATGATTAATCTGATATTATTTACACCATATAATAAATAGATATATGATTGAAAATTAACTACCACAATAAAGTAATGAAATTTTTATCTATGTGTACATCCTTAAATAATATAATTGATCATATAAAATTTATAGAGGAAGGGAATTCAAGGTGAATAATATATATACATGTGGGTGATTAAGAAAGATTCTATACGTGATGGATCAAACATATATGTAAAATAGAAATTCGTAATCCTTTTATAAAACAAAGTTGAATGGTATCATATTAGGAATACCCTTTAATATGTATATGAAATAGAAGAATAAAACACATAGATTTGTTATGAAAATTGATTTGAAAATATAAAATTCTATTTTCCTTTGAGTCCATTTTAATATTTTTATTTCATTAAACCATAACAAAAAAAATTCCCTTTTTGAAATCACGAATTTTTAGAGTTAATGTCTAAAAGGGAATGATAACAGTGGAGACAAGTTATGTTATAAACAAAATGTAAAAGAGAATCATTTTTGTCAAAAAGGACCTATATAGAATATATTTATATGTTTATTTTAAAATAATTTTTTAGGAATCTTTTGGTCATTGAAAGTAACATCATTTAATTTTTTTGATCGAAGGAATTTTAGAAAATTTTAAAACAATACATTGGAATAAAGCATTTTTTAAAACTAATCTTGTGGAAAATAATTAAAGTCCATTAAAAATATATGATGAAATAAAAAATTTAAAAATTATAATCAAACATTCATTTTACAATAGGTGATTGAAATATTTAAGTTCACACGATATGAATCATAATTGGGATATATATGACACTTTAGATTGTCGAAACATGCACATGGCTGAAAAATATCCATAAAAACTAAAGAAGGGATTTTAATCATGTTAAAGTTATTATTTAAGGAACACTTTCCTCAGTTTGGAGGATATTAATTAATATATATAATATATCTAACGATAAATTAAATATTCCATTTTAAATGACAATTGTTGGAAAACATGATATTCACGATCATGATCAAGAAGAGATTTCACGACTCTTTGGGAGGACTTGACTTTGGAAAACAATAATTTATTGGGTAGAATTTGAATTAAAAATATATAAGGTTAAAGAGAAAGAAAATAAACCTATATTTAGTAGAATAAATTATGTTTCATGATAATATATAAATTAGGTATTATATACACCATACACAAGTAAATTGGTATATAATGGGAAACATGTCTCAAGTATGGGAGTTTGAGACAAAAATCCCATGAATTATTTACCCTTTTAGTAGATCACCCATAAAACTACTATAAAATTAGAATAAATATGTTAATAAAATATTTCAAAAACCTTATTTATCTCTATAAACATTTGATATATTTTTTATAATTAATTACTATGAATAAAATAGTTTATTTGACCATATT
Source organism: Viscum album (assembly GCA_963277665.1). Classification (NCBI taxonomy): domain Eukaryota; kingdom Viridiplantae; phylum Streptophyta; class Magnoliopsida; order Santalales; family Viscaceae; genus Viscum; species Viscum album. Next base: position 1,139,407,508 of record OY728164.1, on the reverse strand, counting down.
TTTATCCTCGAGTGTTAACTCATTTTACTATCATATACATGATTTTCAATGTTAATGTTGATAAATAGTAATTGATACCAATTTAGTTATACATATATTTTTAATTGTTTTATAATAACCCATTATTATTTATATTTTTCATGTTTCATCCCAAGATTGGTTTATGTTCAATGAATGAAGAAGTTTCCAAAGGAAAACATGTTTCAATAATTATTAATAATTGATGTTGAAAAACTATTACAAAGTTTATATATTAACCTTACAAAAATAGAAACTTTAAATTATATTTAATAAAATATTATCAGATGAAATTAATTTTACATAACATCCTTTAATCATTCATTATAAAAACATAATATTGTCACTCATGTATAAGGTATACTAACCAAAACCAAAGAATTTTTTATTGATAGACATATTAAGAATGATCTATTACATAATATGAAATTTAAATAATATTATAAATTTAATATATATCATATATATTCATCAGAACCATTAATATAACAATTATTTATGTGTTGTGTTGGAAAATTAAATTCTTAATTTGTGTAATTTGTAGTTTGTATATTCACATGATTAACGACCACATTTCTCATTGAATAAATGGTGTGAATGTATGTGAAAATTTATCAATTATGATTTATAAAAATGTTAAATATTTTTATTGCTTTACCAATTATATATTTTTCCATCCATATTTGGTGCAAAATTGAGATAAGATATATTATTCTTGGAGGCCGTAGAACACACATTCACATGATTAACTATCTCATTCCCAACAGAATGAATGGAATGGTGTTAAATGTAAAATTTTTTTTTATAATAATTTTATATGTGAAGTAAGATAAATAATTATTCATCAATCCCATTTATTTTATCATCCTTAATATATGGTGATGAAAAACACCAACATCATGTTTTGAAAGTGGTAGTCTACACATACTTGATGTCGATGAGTTTTTTTCTTAACACACGTGACAAATTTAATAATTAATTGATGTTACATTATTATAATAATATATATGTATATAAAAATTTATAATTTATTATATTAACACATTTATATGATATTATAAAGGGGAAAATTAAAAATAAGGATTAAATGGATAGTAATAATCACATAATAAACATTGAATTTATATTAATTTTTTCTTTGTAAAAGAAGGGATTTGTGTAATTAAAGGTGGACAACAGCTGTGTTTAGTTGCAAAATGGGTAATGTAATAAGTTATTTTTCTAGTTTCAAGAATTAATTATAATTTATTATTGTGTAAATAATTGGTGTATGTGGTATCTTTTATATGTGCAGAAGGGTGAATTTTCAATGAAAAAGAATGTTATGTACATCGTTAGAATGGAATGGAATGAATGTAAGGTGAGTTAGGGAAGGAAGTTTTTTATAACAAAGTATTAAGAAATTTAATCACAAATAAGGATTTATATATGCTCTATGGGCCATTTAAATTTTGGGAAATTGTTTCCACCAAAGATTTGTCAGTTAAACGCTAATTAATGTTAATTAAATATAAATGATGTTAATTATATTGTTACTAAAAATATTAGTATAACTATATTACCAAATTTTGTTGTGATGGTTAGTTTTTTTCGATATAATAAAGAATATTTCTTTTAAAAATATGCAAAATATTATTTTAAATTAAACACACAAAACACGTAATATTTGTTTTTAATTCAAATACTGTTTTTAAAAGTTAAACTTATACATTTGTAACTTTATTTGTGTTTTATGAATTTTAGTATTGTAATTGATTTATTATATATAACATTAAATTTACAAGTCCATAAAATAAATCCAACACTTACGTTCTCTATTGAAATGTTGAATTAAATGAAAAAACCGAAATAGCATTTAAATTATAATAAAATATATATTAGGCAATAAAATACTAAAAGTAGAATTATTAATTTAAAAATAATATTAATTATTTCATAAATATACTATAAAAATTTATTTTTTATCATTTAAAATATTTTATAACATTTTTGGCCTTTCACATATACTGATAATGTGGTAAATGACATGTCTTTGGAAAAACTGTATTTATACAATTCAGATAAAAATCGATTGTTTTTTTAAAAAATATCAACAATTAATCATATGATAATTTTGTTTTGGGTAATAAAAAAATGAATTATAAATTATAAATTATAAATTATATAATATTTATAGTTATATTTTTCAATGAAAATATTTATTATAAATAAACAATAATTTTTAAAACTAATTTTAAAAATATTAACTCATATTAATTATCTACTATATAAAGGTAACAAATATTAATTGTGAACTGTATTAGCGTTTATTATATATTTATTAAAAACATCTTTTTATTATTTTTTGGATTTTAAGATGGGTTTTGTGTGTGATAGATGTTATAAAATATTGTATGTATTTTAAAGGATCCAAAATATCATATCATTATAGTGATTTTATTTAAATATATTAATTTTAATTTGAAATATATTTTTTAGGTTTAAATTGATTAATGTTTTGGATGACTTTTTTTGTAATTTTACTTATAGAGTCACCATGATATTTCTATCAGCTAGCTAAACATTTTTTTATGATATTATATAGTGTTTAAAAAACATAAAATGGTTATCAAATTATATATATATATATATATTATTTTATTTCAATAAAACTATTAATGATTTTAATTAATTAAAATATGTTGTTTGATAACACTACATCATATTAATAAGGGTGGGGATTTTGGTGTGATAGGATAGGGAGGAACAATTGGGAAGCAAATTGGATAAATTTTTGATGGGGTAGGTGAACCATGAAATTAAATAATTTATATGTAATTGATTAAATTTTGAACATTATATGTCGGTAATGTTTTGTGTCACTTAATCTAGTGAGTGTTTATGAGGACTGAGTGATTATATTTAATTAATCATCACTTAATTTTTTCATGGAGGCCATCCTCTCTCTGTTTCCAAAGAAATAATATCAATTTATTAATACAATTTTTTGATACATTAATGTTAAATAATGGGGGGAAAATAGTTGGAGTATATATATTGGAATTATTAATTGTGATGTTTCTCAGTTCCATCTGATTATATACGACGCATTATTAAGAGCCATGATATATTTATTCATTATGAGAGTGGTTTTCTCTACTGTTTGTCTTGAAATTCAGTTCATTATGACGGATGACATGGAAATTTTGATTTTTCCAAAAATAAATGGATTGATAAGGTTAGTAGGTAAAAAATTATGATAATTGGTTTCCAGTATAGCTATTTTATGAAATGAGTTATTAATCATCATTATACCTACGTCACTATGAGATTAGTGAAATGTGAGATAAAATGTGATAAATTTTATAGACCAATAGTGGTATATTAAAATTAGCATTGGGGACCAATCTATGGTATAGTAATATGTGGTTATAAGATAACAGAGTTAGTCTATGAACATTGGCATAAAAACTATGATTAATTGATTAAGGGACTGTGTCATGAGATAAAATTCATTTTAACGTTGTAGTATATGATTTGGATGTGTAAATTGTTGGATGATTACATATGGAATCATAAAAAATAAATTTTTAACAATTATTACAACAAATGATATTATTATTGGAATGTCAAGATACATTATATCGGATGTGTGGATATCTTTTATAATATTGGTATTATTTAGGAGAATGTATATTTTCATTATTTTGAAGATTATTCATGATTTTTTTAATATTTCAATGAATAAACATACAAGGTGACAGATGATTATGTTGATCATGTTATTAGGTATTTTATAATGTTATATTTAATCATGTGTTATAGATGATGCTAAATAGATTACCTAGTTTTGGTATTATTTTCATTTCACTCTAATTGTTTATTTTTATTATTTATAATGATCCACAATATTTATTTGACATAATATTCAATTAGATTAGTTTTTTTCAGTAGGTAGTCTGTCCCATCATTAATTTTATTATACATTTTTATTACTATTCATGCAAGAAATTATTCCATGGACTATATGTATTACAAGGCTGTAGTATGAGGTAAAAATAATTATATCTTGATTGTTTCCTTTTTTGATAAAAAAGATATTTTCATTACCATAAAATTTCTATGTAATGGTATAACATAAATTATTAAATCAAGATAACCTTTAAAACATTTGATATCAATGAATATTAATTATTTTGGTGCTCTATGAAAATATTGTTAGTAGATTAGTTATATACATAGTGGATAGACTAATATGATGTTGTATAATTTACAATATATGTAAATCCATCTTACATATGATTTAGATCTTTTGCTCAAAATAAATATTAGAATTAGGAAAATTATTTTGGGTTCACCAATATAGAATCATGGTAAAAACAATATAACATGTCATATTATCCATTGATGTATAATATATATTTTATTTCATAGTTAAGTTTCATGAAATTAAACTATTAAAATATTTTGGGATGCATTAATGATATCTTAATATTTTTAATGGATACAAATTTTTTAGGAAACTCGGTGGATTTTCAAAACATCTATTGTAAAATAGGTTGGGAAAGGGGGCATAACTATGTTGAGTAAGAAGAAGTTACTCAACCACTATATAGAGGCAATCTCATTTATGGTCCATGAGATATTAGTGAATCTTCATTTATTTATTCAAATTGATTCTATATATGTATTATATACATTGTCTCATTGGGTGATCATATTTTGTGATGTGTAAATATATGTAATGGAGATAGTTCTCCTAATTTTAGAATAATGATTCTTAATTTTTTATTATATTACTTACATCTTAATTGTATATTATTCATTTTGTATAAATTTTTCCACATGCTTATATTATTTATTCATTACTATATGAGATATCACTAATGGAATAGTCTCCAGTGGGATATAATCATATCCTCTCCACAATTTTATATGTTAGGATGAATATGGAAGTGTAAATTATATATGAATCTAATATTGGGAATATAGGATGGATATAAGGGAACGTTCTAAAATTCATCATTACATGATATAGAATTGTTTTTAATATATTATCTGGAATAATGAAGATAATAAAATAAATAAATAAATAATAGAACACTAATTTGTTGAACGAGCAATGAAATGTAGGGTAACCCACTATAAATTTTAGTATATATCATTTTATGTCACAATCCATAATTTTTTCAACACTACTCATTCAAAAAATCCATTATACAAATGATAATTTAATCTATTCTAACTGTTGTGAGGGATAGCTGATGATTATTTTTAGATAATAATTGTATACAGCACTTCAATTTTTTATGAAGTATCCACCACCAAAATTAATTGTTCACCATCAAATCACCTAAATTAAATCATTAACACTCATGATTAAAACCTATATATAGACCATTATAATACATCAAATTAAATTTGTATCATAAAATCTGACTTCGTATATTTAATTATTTTGTATCCACTCATCACCATATAATATATCATATCATTTAACATTTTTCATCCTATATGTTTTCCTATAATTTATACGATATTATTAATATAATTGACATACTATTTTTAATATTAATATGAAAAATTAAATTAATAATTTATTATTATATTGAAATATGAATTATGATAAATATTTATAACATGAATACTCACATGTTTTTTCAAATTACCAATATTTGGAAGAATAGAATATGGTTATTGACTATGGAATATTAATATAATTGTCCTAAAATCGATCTTTACTGGTGGGATTCAAAACCACTACTTAATTTCATGGTTTAAATTTTTTATAAAAATTGATTCAAAAATACCATAAATGAGTGATGATTTATCATAAATTCATATAATAATTTATCCTAGGCTTAAACCATTATAAAATAATAAATGTTTTAGATATTTTTTATTGTGATTTAAAAAAACAACTTATTAATCTTAAAAAAATACATTTTATATTTTTTAATTTAATTTTAACTTTATTTTTTATAAACATTTCCATTTTATATAAATATAATTAATAAAAAATTTATAAATAATAATATGAATATTTCTTATAAATTAATAAATAAATATATTTATTTTTTTCATAAATAATTATATATACTTTTACATGAAAACTGATCAAGAGGCTCTATAAAATATAGTGGTGAAAAAAATTACATTTTTGGTGATTTATTCTAGTCATTATATGGATTAATGCCTCCCACATTGAGGGAAATTTGATTCATAAAATCATAAATCTCTAAGATTAGAATTTTGAATGATGCTTCATGGTCGATATGAACCAGTTTTTTCGATTCCCAATAGTGCTGGTGGTAGCTCCTTCACTCACTAAATGAAATTTGATGCTTGTATAATTCATTGTAAAAGTAGTAATAACCATTTTAATGGTGACATTGATGAGAACTAAAAAAGGGAAAAATTTGAAACCAGACCATCATTGCACAAAATATTTTACTGAGTGGATCTTACACTTGGATTATTAAGGAATTTCATTGTACAAATCTCGTATTTATGGGTGTTTAGTAATTTGAAATGAATCACAATGGGGACATTATTTCATCATATAATCTGTAATGGCCCGGACCTCTCCGGTCCATTCCTTTGTAAAAATCTGGTGCTGGAGGTGTTCCGGGAGGTCCAGGTGACTTGGGGGGTGCGTTGGGGTGGACTTCTATGGAATGATAAAGGGTAATAGCTTTCTAACGGTTGGCATACGGTTTGCCTAAACCTTGCGGCCAAACCATGCAAGGCTAGTCTTGGAGGCAGTGGTTAACGCACAGTTAGTGTAAGAGTTGTCTAACCATGCGGACTAACCATGGGAAGAGTGTTTGGAAAGGCAGAAGCTAATGCATGGTTAGTGCACGGTTTGTTAAACAGTGTAGACTAACCGTGCGGGCACTTAAAGTTAGATCCTAAAATTGTGGATCTAACTCTTTTTGCCGTTAATCATCTCGTTTAAGCCCCTAAGCTGCCATAACTCAGGATTACTCTCTTTAAAGGTTAGAAAACCTCCCCCAAGCATTTTGGAGGTGATCCAGTGGCTTTACTTGGTGAATCAAAGCTGGTTCTTGAGGTATGAGGTCGTTCATGCTCGATTTCATATATCTACTTTGATCTACTCCTCCCCTTCTCTCAATTTCTCGGATCTACGCCTATTATGGGTATATATAATCATGTGGATGTCAAATATGATGAGCTTTGGACTTGGTTGTGTTAGGAGAGGAGACATAATAAGGATTCATGGAGAAACGACCCGATTTCTTCGTCGTTTATCAGTCGTTGTGGTTTTCCTTAAAAACCATTGAGGTAGGGGTTTCCTGGCTTCTCTAATTGTTTATGTGCAATCGTAGAGTTAGCAGGATTTAGCCCTTTGGATCACAATGGAATTGACCAAATTAAATACTTAAACCAGATTAAAATAATTGGTTTGATCGCATGTTGTTGCTTTGTACCATTATAAAGGTTTGCCTCTTGTTTTTCTAGATAGTGTGATATCTATTCCTTTCTTGTTAGCATGGGGTTCTTGATGAAATTGATAAAGAATGTAATGCCGAAATTAATTGATAATTAATTGGTTAATGGTAAAGAGGCTTGTAAATGAATCTGGTTATTGTTGTTGTGGTTGTTGATCCAAATTGATGTTAATCAAATTGATGCCGATGTATTTGTTTAATTCATTTGGTTAGTAAACCTGAAAGTTGTAGGTGCTTGTTGTTTGAAGGGTGGATGCCATGATAAAGGGCTAATATCCCAAGTTGATGTGATGTTTGTTTTCCAACTGATTGTAGGGTGATGTGACCCTGGGAGGGATTTGTGATATGTGGGGTCATGGAGGCCTTGTGGTTGTGGCAGCGAATGATGCCTAGAGTGGCGAGATGCATCAGTTTATGCATGTGGGTTTCAGTGAGGACACCGGTGATGACCGAATGGAATGGATGTGATTGTTAGATGCTTGTTGATTCTTGGTTGTTTATCTGCTTTACTTTTCCCCACTACTCAAGGTGATGGTCTTGCTTACCCATCTTTCGATGGAGGTGAAGACACCCAGGGTGTGTCATGTGCTTCACGTGTTTATCCTCTCAAGGTATTATGGGTCTATGCTCTTTCTATAGGCGGCAATGACTCTACAGGTAGTCCGTCTACTCACGGTGTTCATCGCCCTTGTGTATAGTAGAATAGGTTGCTTTTCTAGAATTCCTTGGATTATGGGAAAGTAATTCTATAATGAATGTTTGAATAAATGATGTTAACCCATGGGGTTAGAGTTTGATGAAACTTTATGATGAGGTTGAGAACATTTTAAGGGACAATATTTTTTGGATGTGATTTTAATGGAAGTTAATTTTGAATTGGTCTTGGTTAATTAATGGTCGAATAATTAATTAACGTATAGTGAAATTGATAAAAAGGGGAAGGATGTAATCTAATAAAGCCTTTTAAATGGTTGTTTTCTTATAGGATACCTAGTCTTAAGGGTGTCAGCCCGAAGTGTGAGAGACGTTAGCTGTAGTCATGTCTATGATTACATAATGCTCATATTGTGGTTGTGAGTTATAATATATTTAGTACATTTTGTGTTTCTATACGCTAATCCACCCAGTCAGTAAGGGAAACTGGCCCCTTGAGAATTATGACCCCTGGGGGGTGTTTTCCCCAACATTTCGGTGGGTGGTTGAATGGATAACTACCCCCTCTGACCCTGCTCTCTTCTGTTGGTATACAGTGGTTCCATGAGGCACAATGGTTAGTTTTCCCCATATATGTGTGTAGATGGCTGTAATGGCTGGTGATTATTCAGACACATATATTTGGGATATAGTATCCTATGGAATACTATAGGTGTAATGTTTATAGGCTATGGTGGATTTAGGATCCATACTCGGTGTATGAGCTGTAATGTCTTGATGTATAATACCCCAATTATGATACAGGTTATGCGAGCAGTGGTGTCTCCCAGAAACTACATGGTAACTTTTGGTAGTGAGGATGGTGTGGTGCTTTTCCCAGGTGTCTATGAGAAAGCCATTGTGGTGCACGTGGTGCCCATTGTGGAGCTTAGCCCATGTGTATACGGGAAAGCCTTTGGAGATAGATGCACATGACATATGTCGTTGGGGAAAATAGGAAAACTAGTGGGGAAGTATTAGCGGTGTACCCTTGGTATCCTTCATTATTTGATATATTCATTTATGTGATACATGGTTAGAGTATCCATGGTGAGGTTGGGAACATAGTATACCTGTTTAGGTGATGAGTTAGTTTCACTTGATGTTCACTGTGCTTTAGCTTTCTTTCTTTACTTTTGCATGAGAGGTTTCCAGGAGGATCCTACTATGTATACTGTTATACTCACCCTACGTATATATAAACTGTTTTCAAGTCACTTGGAGCTAGTTGGAGATCAAGCTGGTTACTACTACCTTGTGGTTGGAGGAGCTGTTCGAGCTTGTGGTTGATGTCGTTTTACTTTCATTTGGGTATTTGTAGTTTTCCCATTCAGTTGTAGTACTTTTTCATGGGATTTCATATATGTACTTGGGTTTCTTTAATATTTCAGTTATGAGTTAGAGTTGGTTGGTGTCTATCTTATCTCTCTATTCCGCATGTGTTCTCGTAGAGGGTAATGCCTTCCGTTTGGGTGTTTACTATACCCTCGGTGCTAGTCTCCAACTTGGGGACTACTAGAGGCGGGACTCGGGGTTCATTATCTCCCTTCTCACAATGCCGGCCTAAGAGGGGTACACTTTTTGGGGAGTGGGTCATGACAGGGTGGTTTTAGAGGTCAGGTTGAGATATAGGATGGTTTTTGGAGTTAGGCATATGTGAGTTTGCATGGGTTGGTAGGATAATGATTTCATTCACGTTTATCAATTGAGGTAAACACTGGAGACCAGCAGAGACATAAGAATTTAGGGCCCCCATGATATGATGTACGGACCATTATGTTTACAATGGTTACTAAATAGTGTGATACCAGTTGCGGGGTAGAGACCTAGGAAATGATCATGAATCATTCATATTTGTGCATGTGTTTCAATGGGTAGACCATGGGATATGTTTTCCTAAAATGAATAAAAGAAAACAATTTATTAATAAATGTTGAGTCCTCCATATTCTAGGATATGTAGCTCTAAGTGTTCTTTATTATTCAGTTACGGCTCCAGGTCAATGTCCATGTCATGTTGGAGTAGAAGATACTAAGAAGGCTGTTCCAGTATGTCGCTGTAGGGCAGAGGTTGAAGAAAACATCACTTGGAGAAAGACACTCCGAGTGCTTCAGCGCTAGATTCTTCAGAAGTACGAGGGATCCATTTCAGATGTAGTCACAGAAGACTGTTGGTGGAGGTCGATATAGGCTTCAGTTCGATTCGTTCTCGGGAGGATAACTGGGTTTCCTTAGCAGTGATGATGCTGTATGGAGCAGTAAGGAAGCGGTGGTTGTTGTTCCTCAGGGATCGTGAGGTGTCAGTGATCTCTTGGGAGGATTTCTGAGGCAATTTCTGAGTCTAGTTCCATTCCTCTACTACAAAGTCATCCAGTCGCTAGGATCATAATTCCCTTCGACAGGGAGCTCCAATGTTAGAGAGTTTTTGATCCATTTCATGATCATTTTATGATATGCTTCGGACCTATTACCATAAAAGAAGGCCAATGAAAGGAATTTCTAGGAGGCTTTGCATCCAGAGATCTAGCGCCATGTCACCCAATTTATGCTGAAGATATATCTCGAGGTGCTGGAAAGGGAGGTGGTTGACGAGAGGAATTTTTCTAGGACCGGATCATCATGAGAGTGGAATCAGCCTGATTCATCACGAAACAAGTCTTTGGTATGGGGTTCTCAGTTTTTAGGGCAGAAGTTTTTCTGTTCAGCCGAGGGTAGGTCCCAACCCTTCACATCTTGTTTTCCTAGAGGCAGCAACTCTCAGGCCTATTCCAAGGGATCAGGCACTTGCTTTTCTTGTGGTTGTCATGGTCATCAGCAGCGGGGGTGCCTGACCTTTCAGAGCAGTCATCGTGCACCAGGTGTTATGCTCCAGCTTCCTCCATTGAGGCAGTTTTACAGAGGCATCAGTATCCAGTTTTTCCAGAATTATATCAGTAGAGGGTAGATGGGGTAGGTAGAGGACATCCCCATGATGCTCCCCATCCTCAGAGAGAAGAGCGCGGCTGTGGTGGTGGTCGCCATCCGGGTCAGAGAGGACATGGATGAAGTCGTGGTTAGATTCATGCACTAGATTTATCGGCACCTGACGAGCCATATGTCATTCGAGGTACCCTTTTCTCATTTTCTACCTTGGTGTATTCCTTTTTTGATTTAGGAATGACACAATCCATTATATCACCTAACCTTTTCCATGCTTTGAGACATGAGGTAGAGAGTCTTTCAGTTTCCTTGGCGTTGAATACGCTTGTTGGATGTCGATATGTCTTGTTTGATGTATGTAGAGACTGTGAGCTAGGGTTGAGGAAACATTACTCTAGGGGATATTTCCTCTGTTTACGGATAGAACCATATGATTTCATCCTCAGCATGGATTGTTTATATTCAGTGTAGAATATCCTAGATTTCTTCAGGAAGAAGGTCATTTTCTTTGGTGCAGATGATGATCCAGTGGTGTTCGTTGGTGAGCGAGATCCTCAAATGGGTCAAAGGTGCATTCAATTCTTATCATCCATGATGGCTAAGATGATGCTGAGTTCTTCAGAGGATAGACAGTTAGCATTTCCTAGGGTCGTAGATGAGTCCCTGATGTCTTCCCAGAGGAGTTTTTAGCATTACCCCCTCGACAAGAGATCGAGATTGGGATTGAGCTACAACCAGGAGATTCTCCTATCTCTATGTCTCCATATAGGATGGACACTTCTGAGTGACGAGAGCTACGTATACAGCTTGATGGTCTCTTGCAGTGCAGTTTTGTTCGACCAAGTGTTTCACCATTGGGTGCACCAGTTCTGTTCGTGAAGAAGGAGAGTGACAGTTTGTGGTTGTGTGTCGATTATCGTCACATGAACAAAGTGACAATAAAGAATTTATATCCTCTTCAGCAGATTGATGACTTATTTGATCAACTGAATGGTGTGAGTTTGTTCTCAAAGATTGACTTGTGGTCAATATATCATCAGATGCATGTGAAGGGTGAGGATATCCCGAAGAATGCTTTCTATTTTAGTCATGGGCATTATGAGGTTGTTGTAATGCCGTTTTGCATGACAAATGCTCCAGTTGTATTCATGAGATTGATGAGTTATTTGTTTTTTGAGTTCTTGGAAAAGTTCATCTTAGTTTTCATTTACAAAATCCTTATGTACTCCACATCTGAAGATGAGAATGCAGAGCATCTACGAGCCGTTTTGGGAGTTCTTCATCGACATAAGCTGTTCGGGAAGTTACTGAAGTGTTAGTTTTGGGCTCGAGAAGTTAGTTTCATGGGGAATGTTGTGTCCCAACATGGAGTAGCTATGGATCCCTTGAAGATTGAAGCAGTTGTGTCTTGGGAAGCTCCCAAGACAATGTCAGAGGTGTGAATTTTCTTTGGTCTCATAGGCTAATACAGGAGGTTTGTAGCCAATTTCTCACGGGTTGTGGCTCCTCTGACATCTTTGACTAGGAAAGATCAGGCATTCAAATGGATTGATCAGTCTTAGGTAGCATTCTTGTATCGAAAGGGTAACTTATTAAGTGCTCTGGTCCTTTTTCTTCCAACTAAAAAAGTTCAGTTTGATGTTTTCTGCGATGCTTCACATCATTGGTTTGGTTGTGTTCTCATGCATCAGAGGTCATTTGATTCTTATGGGTCTCGAAATTTATGTCCCCATGAATGAAACTATGCCACCCATGATTTTGAGTTGGCATCCATGGTGTTTGCTCTGATGTTGTGAAGACATTACCTCATTGGTGAGTGCTTTGTGGTTTTCACCGATCATAATATTTTGATGTACGTTTTCTCCCAGCGTGACTTGAACTTTAGACAGCATCGGTGGATGGAGTTCTTATAGAAATAAGACATTGAAATATCATATACACATGGAAAAGTAAATGTTGTGGCTGATGCGATGATCCGAAATTCACGTAGTGATGATGTGCATGAATCTGGAGATTTCTGGAGAGTAATGGAGGAACTGTTAGCATTAAATTTTGATATGGGAGATGTTGGGGGTAGAGGCTATCTTTTTCAGATGACAGTGCAATCATACCTGGTGCAGAAGGTGGAAGTGTCCCAGTTGGGGGATATTAAGGTGGAGGTTATGAGAGACTGAGTTGTTTGTGGGGAGGCCCCTGATGGTTGGTCAGAGGATGAATAACACAAAGTGTTGTATAATGGAAGGATTTTAGTTCCCTTGGTGATGTGAGAGACGGTACTCATAGAGTTCCATTGTTCTTCATTAACGGTGCATCCAGGTGTGAAAAAGATGTACCAATCCTTGATGAGTCAGCTTTGGTGGCCAGGGCTAAAGTGTGCAGTTGCGGAGTTTGTTTCTCGATGTTTAGTCTTTCAGATGGTGAAGTTTGAACATCATTTTCCTGGGGGTCTTCTCCAGCCATTAGATATTTCTCAGTGGAAGTGGTAGGACATCTCAAAGGACATTGTTACATGTTTACCTTGAGCTCTGGGAGTACATGATGCTATTTGGTGGGTAGTGGATCTCTTAACAAAATCATCCCACTTCATAGCGATCAAGGAGTCGAGCTTAGTGGACGTTTTGTTGAGGCAATATCTAGAGGAGGTGGTGAGACTTCCTGGAGTCCCAAGGATGATAATTTCTAATCAAGAGCCTCGTTTTACCACCAGGGTGTGGAGAGGTGTCAAAAATGCTTTTGGTTTTCAAGGATTCCTTATCATTTCTTTTAATCCTGAAACAGATTGTCAGACAGAGTGAACTATACAAACTCTTGAAGACATGTTGCACTCTTGTGTTCTTGATTTTTGAGGTTCATGGATGAGGATCATACCCTTGGTGTTGTTCTCTTGTAATAATAGTTTTCACTCCACCATCAGTATGGTTCCATTTGAAGCTTTGTATGGTCGACCGTTCCGTTCTCTATTGTGCTCGACTGGGGTCAGAGAGTAAGCAATTTTCAGAACATAACTAGTGAAGAATAAAACATAGAAGGTTCCGGTGATTCGTGGGAGGTGGAAGACAACTTAAGATTGTAATAAATATTATAAAGATCAAAGAAGGAGTCCCCTACAGTTTAATTTTTGGGATCATGTGATTCTTAATTTGACTCCCTATCATGGGAAACAATGGTTTGGTCGTGGGAGTAAACTTTCTCCCTATTTTATAGGGCCATTCGAGGTGTTAGCTCATGTTGGAGCTGTTGCGTATCGAGTAGAACTTCCCCCTTAGATGACTCAGATATATGATGTTATCCATGTTTCACATCTATTTCGTTATCTTCATGATGACTCCAACATCATAGATTGGGGAGAGATCGATGTTGATGATGATTCCACCTTTGAGGAGCGACATGTGGAGATCCCAGACCGCAAGGAGAAGGTGTTTCGTGGGCATTCCATCCCCTTATTCTGTGTCTTGTGGCGACATAGTTTCATGGAGTAGAGTACCTAGGAATGTGAATCATAGATAAATTATTAGTACCCAAAGTTGGATGATGGTTAACTCCTTCCTTGTATCATGTAGGTGATGTTGTTGTGGAACATTCATGTCTATGAGATGGAACCATTTATTGCTTTGGTGGCTTTCTCTCTTTTGATAGGTATCTCGGTGGATAGTTTTTCAAACCTTGTTTCATTTTCTCTTTAGTTGGGTTTTGAATTCTCAAGGATGAGAATGTTTTGAGAGGTATCTGATGTAATGGCCCAGACCCCTCCGACCCATTCCATTATGAAAATGTAGTGTTAGAGGAGTTTCGAGAGGTCAATGTGACTTGGGGGTGCATTGGGGTGGACTTCTAAGGAATGCTAAAGGTTAATAGCTTTCACACTATTGGCACATGGTTTGCCTAAACCGTGTGGCCAAACCCTGAAAGGATATTCATGGAAGATGTGGCTAATGCACAGTTTGTGCATGGGTTGTCTAACCATGCCGACTAACCGTGCAAGGAGTGTTTGGTGAGGAAGAATCTTACACATGGTTTGTGCATGGTTTGAAAAACCGTGTAGACTAACCGTGCAAGCACATTAATTTAGTTCCTAAAATTTTGGATCTAATTTGATTTTCTTTTAATCACCTTATTTTATCCCGAAAGCGGCAGTAACTCGGTATTACTCTCCCTTGAAGGCTAGAAAACCTCTCCCATGTGTTTTTCAGGTAATCCATAGGCTTTTCATGGGGAATCGAAGCCGGTTTTTGAGGTATGCAGTCATTCTAGCTTGATTTTTAGATGTACTTTGATCTACTCCACTTCTCTCGGTTTCATAGATATATGCCTCTTATGGGTAGATCTATGTGTGTGGATGTGAAATATGATGAGATTTGATCATGGTTGTGTTAGTAGAGGATACCTAATGGGGATTCATGGAGAATCGACCCGGTTTCATAGGATTTCATCGACCATTGTGGTTTTTCTCGAAAACAATTGAGGTTGGGGATTCGTGGCTTCTCTAATTTTTTATGTGCAATCATAGGGGTAGCTTGATTTAGCCCTTTGTATCACAATGAAATTGACCTAATTATATACATGAACTAGATTAAAAGAATATTTTTGATCACGTGTTGTTTATTTGTACCGTGATAACCATTAGCCTCTTGTTTTTCTAGATAGTGTCATATCTATGACATTTTTTTAGCATGGGGTTCTTGATAAAAGTGATAAAAAAATTAATGCCAGAATTAATTGATAATTCATTTTCTAAAGATTAAGAGGCAGGTAAACGAATCCAGTTGTTGGTGTTGTGGTTGTTGATCCAAATTGATTTTAATCAAATTGATGCTGATGTATGTGTTTAATTCAGTTGGTTGGAAAACCTGAAATCTGTTGGTTCTTTTTGTTTGAAGACCAGATGCCTTGTTAAAGGGCCAAAATCCCAAATTTATGCGATGTTTGTTTTCCTACTGCTTGTGCGGTGATGTGCCCATAGTAGGGTGTTGTGATATGTGGTGGCATGGGGCCCTTGTTGTTGTGGCAGCATATGATGCCTAGAGTAGTGAGATGCATCAGTTTATTCATGTGGGTGTTAGGGAGGACACCGGGGATGACGGAATGGGATGGATTTGATTGTTAGATGCTTGTTGAATCTTGGTTGTTTATCTGCTTTACTTTTCTCCACTGCTAAAGGAGGATGGTCTTACTTACCCTTCTTCCAAAGGATGCAAAGACACATGGGGTATTCCACATTCTTTTGATTTTTAACATCTCATAGGATAATGGGTCTACGCTCTTACAATAGTCGACAAAGACTCGACGAGTAGTACGTCTACTCACCGTGTTGATCCCCCATGTGTTTAGTATCATAGGTTTCTTTTCTTGAATGCCTCTGAATATTGGAAAGTAATTCTGTAATGAATTTTTGAATAAATGATGTTAACCCATGGGGTTATAGATTGATGAAACGTAATAACGAGGTTAAAAACTTTTGAAGGGATAGTGGTTTTTTGATGTGATGTTAATGGAACTTAATGTGTAATTGTTCTTGGTTAATTAAAGTTTGAATAAATAATTAGCATTCATTGAAATTGATAAAAATGTGAATGATGTAATCTAATAAATCCCTTTAAATGGTTGTGTGCTTATAGGATACTTAGTCATAGAAGTGGCATCCCGGAGTGAGAGAGACGTTAGCTTCAGTCGTGTATAAGACTAGGTTATACCCATAGTGTGGTTCTGAGTTATGATATATTCTGCTCTTTTTGTGTTTCTATAGGCTACTCCTCCCTAACAAAAAGGGAAACTGACACCCCTGAGATTCTGAACCCTGGGGGTGTTTTCCCCAACATTCCAGTGGGATGATGAATGGATAACTAACCCCTTTGACCCTACTCTCTTCTCTTGGTAGATGCTAGTGCCATGAGGCACAAAAGTTAGTTTTCCCCAAATATGTGTGTAAATGGATGTAATGGATTGTGGTTATTCACACACATATATTCCGGATATACTATCCTATGGAATACTATAGGTGTAACGTGTATAGGATGTGATGGATTAAGGATCCTTATTCAGTGTATGGGCTGTAATGTCTTGAGGTACAATACCAGACGTATGATACATGTTATGTGAGCTGTGGTGGCTCCATGAAACAACCTGTTCACTTTTGGTTGTCAGGATAGTGTGGTTCTTAATCTAGGTGTCTTCGGGCAAGCCTTTGTCGTGCAAATGGTGAAGACTATGGAGCTTAGCCCTGGTGTATACGTGCAAGCCTTTGGAGAGAGATACACATGACATATTTCATTGGGGAAAAGTGGAAAACCGGTGGGGAAGTAGTAGTGAGATACATTTGATATCCTTCAATATATGATATATTCTTGTATGCATTACTTGGTGAGAGTATCCATGCTGTGGTTGAGAACTTAGTATACTTGTTTAGGTGATGAGATAGTTTCACTTGTTGTTCACTGGGCTTTATCATGCTTTCTTCACTTTTTCATGAGAGGTTTCAGGGAGGATCCGACTGAGTATGCTGATATACTCACCCTATGTATATATAAACCGGTTTTCAAGTCACTTGGAACAGGTTGGAGATCAAGCTGGTCACTACTAGCTTGTGGTTAGAGTAGGTGTTCGAGCTTGTGGTCGTTGTCGTTTTACATTATTTTTTATATTTGTAGTTTTCTCATTCAGTTGTAGTACTTTTTACTGGAATTTCATATATATATACGTGGGTTTCTTTTATATTTCAGTTCTGAGATGGATTTGATTGGTGTCTATATTTTATCTTTCTTATTCATGTTTTCTCTTAGAGGGTAATTCCTCCCATTTGTGAGTTTACTATACCCTCAGTGCTAGTCACCAACTCGGGGCCTACTGGAGGCAGGACCCATGGGTCATTATCTCCCTTCTCACAATGTCATCCCCAGAGGGGTACACTTTGTGGGGAGGGGGTCGTGACATAATCATTGCCACTAATGATCTAAATATGAAGGCATGTTGTCCTGGATCAATCTCCCTCTGGGCTGCATAAATCATATGCATGATTGGGATCATAATTTTAGTCTAATGGATTTTGGAAACTACTATATGAAATTGTGAGTCAATGAATGTGGATTAATCCCTATTTTATGGATCCATAGGATCAATTATGACTTTTGAATATTAATTTGAGTTCCTATTAAAATAAACAGGGGGAATAACTCCTTATATTTTAGGATTATGCATGTTTCATGAAAAGTAGGATTTTTGTACTAATTTCAGTGAAACAATATTCCACTATTCATACATTGACATATTTTGATATTGAAAATTAAATATAAGAGAGTGCCCCCTTATTTTTTTGGACTATAGGTTGATTGGTCATGAAATCCCAAATATAAAAATGGCCCTAAATTGTTCCTATTACTCGACTCATTAGCATGAGAAAAAATTATTCAATAGGAATGCTCGGTATGTGAAATTAATCCAATAATTGAATGATTTTCAACATTAGAAGGATATATTATTATGCAAGTGGACTTCCATATCATACAAAGATGATAAATAGTAAGGGTATGATGTGGAGTGTGTTGTCTCACCTCTATTTGATCCATTGGAAGAAGGGGAGTGGATGAGAAGATTTCCTAGCTCACGTTCCTAGGGTGAATGAGGAGGATCATGTCTTTGTCATCCTGAAATAGAAATCTTCTCTAGATGACATGGTAAAAAATGTGGGTTATAAGAGATTCCATGGAACCTCATTGTCTCCATTAAAAATAACATGCAATGTCATTATAGACGAAGGGTGTGACAATGGTTCAATTGATCTGGATGTTTCTCCTGATATTAATAAATATATATGATTTTAAAAGGATATTAAAATATATGCGGATATAGAACTACTATATAAAAAACATTGACTTTTTAAAAAAATAAGTGTATATAAACCCTTGTTATGGTATCTTTATAAAATCCAAGAACACTTTAGTGTGTTAATCTAGTTTTTTTGGAACATCCCATTACTAAGATTCATTATATGAATATGGATTTTCAACATCGAAAGGGGAAAGCCATACTAACACATTCTAGTAGATGAAGAAAGTTTCTATGTAGTTATATTTAGAAATTATAGACCATTTTCCTCTAGGTTTATACAATATTCACTAACTAGAAGGACACATGATATTGATTTGGTCCGATTGGTGCTTACTCTTGAGATATAGCATACTTTCATCTCTTTCACTTATAGGAAGGTGTTTTATGTAATTTCTGAAGATTTAGGTGATTTTGAAATCGACATGGAAAAGGTGCAGGTCTAGGGAAATACACTCAAGGGGAAGGTACCTATATCCAATACTTTGGGTGTGCATGATCTAATCAATGAAGGTAAGAATATAACACTAGTCGAAGTGATCTATGAATCCACCCAATTCCAAAGGGATGATGGGGTATCATTAGGCATAGTAAGGACTCACCCTCTTCTTCACTGATTAAGATCTATTCTCTGATATAATAGATATCCATGGACTATAATATGAATGTAAAACAAAAAAAATACTAAATGTGCAGGTGTCCAATCCAAATATTATTGATAGAGATAATTTTATTAATGTGGTGTATGAATGTATAGATATAATGAATGTATTACATATTCCCATAGATAAATGATCCTTGGTTTATTACCCATTTAATAGGGTTCAGTATCAATCAGATGATAGAAAAAAATTTGATTGGATGTGGAAGTGATTGTCACTGTTAACATGTGAACACCTGGATGAAAGATCATTCTCATATAGGTTAGGGCTATTAGTATAGATTAATTAATTGTAATTAAATGTGTGATAAGTAGAGTTGTATTGAAATTATGATTATAGAAAAACTAAGCCTTTCATTTTTTTTCATTTAATAGGGGAAATATTTCTATATAAATTTCTATCACTCGTACCATTTATAATTCTACCATTAAAAAAAATGTGTTTCCCCTACATTTTCCAATAGAATTACCTTTTTGTAAATTAATAATTTACAATTATAAATTATAAATTCGACATTACTATAAATATATATATATGTGTGTGTGTGTGCGTGTGTCTCTTTATATATTCTAATGTCGTGGAGAAATGTTCCTCTGTAAATAATGTTTTAAGGGATGTTGAGAATCAAAATTCACTATGAAATGACCATAACTATTGATCAAGATGTTTATTTATGCTCTCTAATATATCAAATCGAATCATATAAAACCAAATAAAATGAAATTATCTAAAAATAAGATAATAAATATAAATAAATTTTTTCTAATATATGTGATGTTTAAATTCAAATATCACCTTTAAAAAACAATCACTTGAGAATTTGTTGCCCGTATGAGATCCATTATATGTTAATTAATATCTTTTTGTGAGTTATACATCATTTATTCATAAAGATTCCATGATATATATGTTTTTAGTCATTAAATGCTCATATGGTCCGCAAAAATTTATAGTATATTGATATTGCAAAAAATTTTAAAATTTGATTGAATTTAATCTCCTTTTAAGAGGAACTTATTACGATTTCTATGATTTCTATTCTTTTTTATATGGTTTGGTATTCTTAACGATATATTGGTTTCGAAATTGGAGCGTTCTTCCCACTTTTGGTTGTTTAATAATTATTATATATATACACATGCATGTGTATATATATATATATGTATATATATAATTTTTTTTATCAATTTAACTATATTTAATAGTTAATATAATTGTACATATATATACATATATTATTTATGTATATTTTTCAAAATTAATATATTATTGTAAATAATTATATTTTACTTGTGTTTATATATATTTATATATGTTATCTGTCTGTCTAAAAATGTAGACATTTATATGTAATTATAATTATATATATTTACAAGTATTTATGTGTAGTTATAATTATTTTTAGTTATAGGTTTATATTTATATATTTCATTATTTCCTTATTTATATGTATTTGTTTATACATAAATATGTAATATATATATATATATATATGTTCATATATATTTGTGAAAATATAGTCATTTTTAAATATATTTGTAAATATACATATCTATTTTTTTACATTTATATAAATTTATATATATTTATATATATATTATTTTTGAATATATATGCCTATATGTTTTTATTTAAATACATTTATATAAACATACTTTTATTTATCTATTTTTATAATATATATGTGTTGATTGATTCATATATTCTTTGACAAGTGTGGATCCTGCACTGGATTTTGAGGTTCCAGAATGATGAAGATATGGTGGGGATGATCATGCAAATCTTCTTCTGGAATCTTTTGATGATTCTTACCCGGTACTTAAAGATGTATCTTTGTTGGTCTTTTCTATATTTAAGATGGTGTATGCATTTTACAGCTCAGGATTTTCTTGTAACCTTTTTATTTAATAAATTTCATTTGGCATGGATTGGGTAACCAATCCATGTCGCCTCTTTGAAAAAAAAGTACTATATAATAAATACTAAATGAAAATTTAAATAAATTAATTTAAAAAATAAAATATTTAAATTTGAAAATATAAAAATAATATGTAAATAAAATATAAAATAAAACAAAAATAAAAAAAATAAAAAAAATAAAAAAAATAACACTAAAAACCTACAAAAAATGATATGCAGTGGTTTTAATAAGATCCATCAAATAATATGCAAAACCAGTATACAACATGACTTGAAAAAACCATCCAGAAATAGATAGGTGGTAGTTTAATCCACCGCAAAATGATTAAATCTTTTAAATAGTGTTTTTGGAATATCCACCCCTTAATAACATTACTTTGTTTTTTAGTTATGATAAAATCATGGGATGTTACATATGGTTTTAGTTGTGGTAAATATCACATTGAATCATGAAAAGGGAATATGCTTAATCATTCAGGTCATAAAATATTCTTACCATTTTAAGGCCAAATGATTCATTAATCTCATCCTCCATATTCACATAGTTAAATATAAATTTATTTGGGATTTTAAATAGATAATTTAGCCACATTAGGTTTAAGATTTTTTTTTCAAGGAATGTTAAAAGTTGGACGTCATTAGATTTCAGATCGATTATGTTAATATTTTCTTCCATAAATTATTTCACAAGGAAAATAAAAATAAGACAAATTCTTGACTTGATTATACCAATAAAACATAGTCATTAAATTTGGAGTTATGAATTAATCTAATTGAATTATAATATATATACAGACATACTCGGTTATTTATTTATTGATAAATGTAATTTTGTGAATATTTAATTATTTAATTATTTTGTTTATGAATCATCATTTTTATGTGTTATTTATATTGTTAATGATAATGAACTATATTCTTTTCAAATAATGATATCAATAAAATAAAACATTTATTTATTCATAATATATTTATAAATGTTTTATATTAATTTTAAATAAGAAAATACGGTATTTTTAAAAAAGAATTAATCTTATAAAAGAACTATAATTGTGTATGGTAATTTCAATTGAAATATAATAAAAATACTATATAAATTAATTTTACAAAGAGAATATTAATGATTGAATTTATAAATTCAATAGTAGTTTTATATTTGTTTTTGGGTTTTTTCTAAAAACATACAATTTTATGTAAATATTTGAAAATATTGTTTTTATAAGAAACATGACTTTATAAATTTATTATTATATAGGTATGAATGTTAAATTCTGCAATAATTTTTCTAAGAATTTGTATTTATTTTTGAAGTGAATTTATAATGTAAAAATTTCTAGTTTTAATTTTAGAAACATTATATGAAATTTTAATACTAAATTTATATTTTTCAAAAGAATTTGTTTCATAAATTTTTCATTTCATAATTTAAATGTAATTTCTATCACATATATATGTTAAAAATAATAAAATGACTTTCATTTTGGAATTATCACATGAAAATAAACACTGGATAAATTTTTATAAAATTTTTAATATAATTTATTTTTTGATGTAAGAAATACCAAATGTTTCCAAATTTAAAATTTCATTACCATAGTAGTATATAAGTGGAACATAGAATTTTATAAAACCTTATAATTGTTATAGTATTTTTTTAATGAATAATTTTAATAAATTTAAAGCTATTTTTAATATTATATTACCTCTACAACAAAATTAATCATCAATTTATAGAAACATGTTGTGTCATGGTTGATCCTCTGTAAAAATTAGTATATGCCTATCCTATTATGTGTTTGAGGAGATCATATCCTAAATATTATAAGTGGCCTAAAGTGTAGGGAATCATTAAATATCAAGATGTAAATATGTGTTTCATTCTGTAAATGAGATGAGGGCCAACATGTCTATAAATAATACGACTCACCCATATTCTATTCATTCCCTTTTATTTTCCGCAACCTTTTTGAGAACACTAACAATTATATAGCATCATTCATCTCCTTTAGACATACATTTATTCTTTAATCCTATAGTATGATCTTTGGTAATGCATGTGGATAAAATATATTTTTATCATATGATATATTTTATTTATTGTTGGGAATTCTTAATGTATGTGTTGTTCTATATTAGGAGTGATTGGGATTCGATTTAGATGATCCATTAATATTGATCTAGATGATTCAAGGTTTTGTTGTTATGTTTTTCTCTTATTGTTGTATCGCATTCACCCTATTGTATTGAGCGATTTAAAATCATTCATTGAGGTTGGGGTTCCTAGTTCCATCAATATTTATGTACAATTGTGGCTATTGTATTATTTTGTTTTCCATTGATTGGATATTAATTGTAGAAATAATGATGATAATTATTTTCTTAAATCTAAAATAAATGGTAAGAGAGAGACATAACAAGTTATAAAACATTTTATATTATTTATGATGACATTATACCTTCTTTATAGAAATACTACAAATCACATATTATATGAGCCTTGATTGTGTGGTAGTTGATATAGTTTTGAGATAATTATTGCACGATTAATTGATATCACCATTAATTAAATGGATAATCACATATGTAAATATAATGATTTTTATGTCACATTAAATCTAGAATTTTTGCGGGAATACCCATACAATGTAATAAGGTAATGTAAAATAATCCGATGATGAATTGAAACTATGAAATATGAGACATGTTTCAATTTGTTGTTTTTGTGGCGTGATGTTTGTTTTTCAAGATACATGATGTGGGATATTGTATAGTGGTGCTATTGTGTGGTGATTGTTATAATAGTTGGATTTGATTTAGGTTTTTGTTAGGTGGTTTTGAAGTGAAATTGTTGCGGTGTGATGGTTAGGGTAGTGATGAGATGGTTTTGTATATGTTATGTTATTATATCAGTGGATGTGATATAGGAAAGATTTTATGTGTGGTATGATTTTGTTAGTTCTACAATTTGTCATATAATAAATTTTAATTATTAATATTGTATCTTTAGTTGGTAAATGAACATGTCAATAGGCAAGATTGATGTATGGTAATTAGCATAAATGAACTTAATTATTAATGAAATGGTCGTATAATTGTGAATGTATGGCTATGTAAATTGGCGTTAGTTAAGAAATATTAAAATGTATAACATTATGGAACCTATAATTTAAATTAGAATTAATTAGTTGCGTGTGGTGGTTTTGTGCTCTGAATAATATAATAGTGGCGGATGTTTTAAAATATTTCCTGGGGTGAAATTCCTGTGTTGTAGAGTATGACAGTGTATTTAATCAAAACACTAAGGTTCAATATTTTTAATATATCCTGAAATTTTTAATAATTATATAAATTCCCTTCTATATTTGGATAACCTTACCAAATCCAAAATGTTATAGGGTTTATTTTTTTTCAAACACCTTTGTTGGTGGTGATTCATATTGTTGGAAACAAATTCTTCCCTACTAATCGGTCAAAAATTTTAATTCTACGTGTTGGTGGTATATATTACACAACGATTATATGGTTTGGTATTGGAGATTAGCTAATAATGATATGGTATAGTGTTATATATTAGCTAGTGGTGATGAAGATGTGATATGTTTTGGGGTTGATGTTAGATTGGGGGAGCGAAAAATGTTGATTTTCATTACGTTTACGATACCCTACTTCCTTTGAAATGTAATATATTTGTGATTTAATGTTATGAGGCTGTGATGTGATGATTAATGATTCTATCACAAAATTATAAAACTTCTAGGATTAGGTAAGTCAGGATTCATCTAGAATCTGATCGGATATTTCTATATATCAGATTTGATATATATGGAAGGGATGAGAGAACATGACATATATCCTTGAGGAGTGACACTGTAAAATGAGGAGGGAAGTGGTTATGGGGATCCCTAGATTTATTTTGATTATATTATTATAATATAATGAATTTTATAATTTATTACCATTCCATAGTGATGTTGTGATAGGTTGGTTGACATATATAAATTCATGTAGGTTTATTTCGTCGGTAATTGGTTGATTAAATTGCTCAATTCACATTTTAAATTGATACATTGGGTGTGGTCATAAAATGTATACATGTTATTTTCATCTTAGATATATAAATTATTATAATTGATTCAATAAGGAAATCATGGCCTGAACCAGACATTAATAGATCAGGTTTTGGAGCTTTTGATGAGCTTCTTCCATATGACTATCATTTGGTATTTACTAGGAGTATTTTATTTGTATTTATAGACAATTTCTTGCATTTGGGATGTTTTTTTTGTCATTTATTTGATTTTATGAATTTTCAAGATGGGTTTTTGTATTAGCTATCGATATAATATGTTTATAATTGTCAATTCCATCAATATGGGGTATTTTTATACAATGATATATTGTCAACAATCTAGGTCCTAGAAGAAGTAATACATGGGGGTAATTATATCTCAACATTTAATTTTATTCCAGGGGTGGTACTATGGAGGTATGGTGTTATGAGAAATAATCCTATACTAAAATTAAAAATATTTCATAAAATTAACATTTTCTACGAAACCTTATAAAGATTATCAGTGTTATTAGAAAATTAACTTCTATAACACTTATAGATCTTATTTTTTAAAAATATTTAAAAAATAAATACTATAATTTTGAAATTACTGAACAATTTAAAATTTAATTATTTCCATTATAATTATTTCCCAAGGTAGAATGTAGTGTTACCATGGTATGTGTAAATTTGGGTAAACTTATATTTACAGAGTGAAAAATGTTTAATATTGTGATAAATATTTTTTTATTAAATAGTGGAGGGTGGATAGTCTCTATCCTTTTTCCCCACAATGGTATTGTACAATTATATCCTTTTTACTTGAATAATGGAGTGATATTTTTTTAATATAATGAGTTTTTACGAGCGATATTTTTTCTTCCCTTATAATTCATAACCATCTCATCCTAGATAATAAACAATTCCAATTTATTGGATAAAAAATAATCTTCCATATTCTATCATAAACAATTTCATCATTCTGTATTTGTTATTTTCCCACCAAAATACCAATATATGGGGTCCTATAGAGTTAATAAGAGAAGAATTTTCAATGGAAATATAGTACTCTACATCCATCCTTTCTGTTTTTTCTTCTTCTTATACACCCCTAAAGTCCCCTCAATATAAGTGTGTATGATAGTATCAAATTTTTTATTTTTATGAAATTTCATTATTCTAATAGAATATAAATTAAATACAATCTTCAAAGACCATTAATATAACATTTTTTGTCATATTTGTTTGTGGAATAACACCTCTATGAATGACATGTTTAATTTTACATGATCATTAAACATGAATGAATTAAATAATTTATTTATTGACTAAAAATTTTATTTTTAAAACATGTAATATTTTTTCATGATAATATATGAAAATTAATTATTAATAATTTTTTTAACTATTATAGTATCTTTAACCATCATAAATGGACTTATCTAGAAACCTTTATTAATATAGATATTTTATGGAAAAACATTTAAAATTCATAAAATAAAATTTTCTTTACAATTATAGAGACCATGATGTTATTTTATAACATGTTTTAGCATAGTCAATAATATAAAAGTTTTACGGATAAATCAACCAAAATCCAAGAGTAATTGATGCAAGATAAAACATTAATAAAAATAAGAATTAAATAATAATATATATACCATATAAAACTAAACATAGATGAATAATTTTATCTTCTATATATATAGTATACTAAAATTATTATTTAGGATATTTTGTTCATGTCCAATGAGATTTTATACACAATACACGTTTTCTTGTATAGAATTCTTTTTTTGGATACATACCACACATTCACCACTAATTTATTATGAGTTATTTGATTTTGCCAAATTAATATTTTTTTAAATTACTTAAAATCAGTTAATTTTCAATTACATTCCTTGATTTATCCTATAAAATTTTTAGATTTTAAAATTTCCTAGATTCATAAGGGATATTTATTTATATTTTCATCACCTTGAAGAATGTTTGATTGTTTAAATCATATTTACTTTATATTGTTTATTCACTATCATACTTATTTAATACATTACAAAAATAATTCCCTAAATTTAATTTTAAATACCATTTCATGGTATCTTTTTATTTATTTTTTTATGCATATGTTACCATTAATGTAAAGGTTAGTTATCTCTAGTTCGTTATTATTATGATATGTTTTCATATTTATTTACCTAATTCTATTAGAAGTGATATTTCTATTATTAAACAAATTTTTTTCACACACACCCTTTATCTTTTGATATATATTTTTATGTAAGAATTTCTTTTGTATTTCCATTCAAGACATTCATTTCTTATGTGGTAGTGTTTCATATTAAAATATATTTTATTGAGAAATGTTATCTTATTTACTCCCAACATCTGTAGAATATTATTTGAACCTAAAATTTGAAATGTAATATAATATATTTTGTTTATTATTTATATTTTTACTTAAATTTTACTATATAATTCTCTTTTAAGGGTGTTTAAGTATATCTTTTCTTGTGCTATACGAGTTCCATATTAATCACCCACTAATGTGGAGTAGTTTAATATTATGCGCTAATATCTATTTGTAAAGTGTATCTACTGAACACATGAACAATAATTTCATTATTATTTTTTAATTCAAAATATAAATTTTATTTATTCTCTTCATCTCTATTGGCAATGGTATATTTATTCCATAAAATATAATTTCCTTCTATAACTCGATATTATTTCATGATTTTTAATATATATCTATGTGTTTTTATCTTATTTAATATGATATTCCCTATTTATATTTTTGGGAAATAATTTTTATTCATTTTATCTTTATTAGTGAGTTTAAATACATTTATAAAAATCAAAAATGTTTATAGTAATTACTATCCAATTAAATTATGGCTCCCTTACTTATCCCAAATTTATATTCCCACTAGTGTTGTAATTTTCAAATAGAAACCCCACCAAGTGTTATATGATTTTATATAATATTAAGATTTTCATAATTTTTTAATAATGGTTTATTATCATATGTTATGGTGTTAGAATTTTAAAATGGTATTTTAAAACATAATAATGGAGTTTTCATGCCACCCTCATCACATTTAAGTTATATATTCTATTTTCACTCATTATATTGAATATTCTTATAATGGACTATTTATGAATTGGTATATATGTCTGTTATATATATACATAGAAAAATATCTATTTAATTTTTCAGTTTATAAATGTTTTTATCCACTATATATTCCCAATTTTATGTAAACGTAAAATAATAGAAAATTCCAATTTTTTCCACATGAAATAATCAACCTATAAATGTTTTTAAATGATTTATGGGTTGTATAAACAATCATTATTTTAATGGTAACCCTTTTGCTAAATTTTTTCCTCATATAAAATTATATTCTCTTTTATTATTTACAAATATCCTTAATTTAATTCTTAATGTTTCAGACAATTGGTTTATATTAATTCTTTACTCATTATCACTTTCTCAATTATTATCTGTGATGAAAATCCATGTTCAATTCCTATTTAACATTTTTGTAATGATAATTCAAGATAATTTATTTACTTATTTTCATTTGAATAAATATGACATATCTTTTGGTTAATTAACATGAAAATATTGTTAAACCTACTTTTTAAATTTAAGATATATAATATTTATTATTTATATATCGATTATTTTCCTCTAGAAGAAAACATATACATATACATACTATGATGTGATGGGTGGGTCTGTTATAGAACTCTAATTATTTGGGAAATGTAATTGTATCATAGGATAGCATGTATGATGCATAACTTGTTATTCTTAGTCCATTATTCAATGATAGGGTATAGAATTATTGTTTTTATTTTATAATGGGAGTTATCCTTAGAATATGATGATTATAATGGTATCTAGACTATAATTTTTTTCATGGGGATTATCCTTAAAATATTCTTATGATGTCAGGTTTTGTGATAATTCCACCAGTTTATGATCCCATGATGTTATGACCCAATTTCCTTATTCCACATTTCAATTCTTGTGATCATTATCCTTATGATATAATGTTCTACCTATTAACTCTCAATTTATTATTTATTATCGTAACTATTCCCTTAGTACGATTACTAGATCACCCATTTCCTATGTATTTATCTTATGGTTTCCTATGTAGTTTTAAATGATATATGGTATTTAAAGGCACTATGTGGAATTTTAGAAATAGATATTTATATTGAATTTAATATGATACATTTATGTTTGTAATCATATAATGACACTATAACTCTATACCCATGTTTTAAATTTTTTATTGTAGATATTTTTTCATTAATTAATGTGTGTTTATAGCTTGAGAAACTATAATGAGGGTCAAAAAATACCTATTTTTTTGTTTCTACATAATGTATAGCGTATCATTGGGTATTTTTCATTATTGAAAACATATGAATGTTGAGTTTTGTTTTATACCTAATTATTACAATTTTTAATGATGAATAGTAGAAGTGTTAGTAATATGATTTTATATGGGTCCTTATTAAATAATTGTTTCATTTTTTAGTTTATTAATTATTTTTGGATGGAGTTGTCTCGAAAATTCCTACTATTAGTACTTGAACATGTTGATAAATTTTTCATTTGATGAGACTTATTTTTCATATTGTTCTTAACCATATAAACATTAATATTTTTTCATGTGATGGTTATTTAAATTTTTTTATCAATGTGAGGAAAGTTAAATAATAAATACATTTTTTAGGGTATAATAAAGAATGGAATAATAATTATATTAAATAATGTTTTACATGAACTTTTATTATCACCAAAATATTACATAAATTTCAATCCATCCACCACTAATTCATGTTTTTAAATTATTTTATGAGTTACTATCTTCAGAGACCTCAAGGGTATATATAGTCATCTCATTACTCATTTCTAAATCCAAAACATTGGAAAGTTATATATATATATATATATATATATATATATATATAACTCCTTATAATGTTTCATTTTTTTTATTAGGGTTTTAATATTATATTTAAAATTATAAATCCTTATCAATTTAAACATACACAATAAATAAAATTATAATTCTAATGTAGAGTCCTTCAATTAAATAACCCCAATGATATTATAATTGTTATTGGTGTCTATGAATCTATGGTGACCCAATACCTATTTTATTGTAGCTATGATTAGTTATGAGTCCTTGTGTATGAAGAAAAATATTTTCTCATATATCTACTATACAAACTATTAATAACTAAATGTGTTCAGAATACTTCAAACCTTTATGTTTTTTAGTATAAGTAAATATAAACAAAATAATGCATATTTCTTATATGATATTATCTTATTACACCATGATCATATGAACTAAAATATCCTTTAATGGTTAATATTAATATTCATTAATATACATAATGATGTATTATAAGTGTAAATTACTCAATTAACCCTTAATATTGTGAATTTTCCACTTTAAAAATAATGGATATCATGTAAAATAAGTCAAAAAATCACCACTAAATATTAAAAACATTTTTTTATTTTATTTATGGATGGAATATCCTGAAGGCATTCAAATTTTATTTATTTTTGGATAATCCAAATTTTAACTCAGTTGATTGGTAATCCTTACCAGAAACATAAGACTAGCAGAACAAGGCATAGTTTATAAAAAATGTCCCAATGTATGAATCCCATTATATGGACAAAATTACTAAATACCAGACTATACTAAAACAACACCTCCCATGTATCTACTTTATTTATGGTTCCTATCTCTCCACATAATAGGAATGATCGACCATAATTTCCCTTTCCAGAGATTCATATTTCTTATTACTGATGGAAAATTTTACAAACACTCTCATCATTAACAATATAATTACATTTAATCTTGTTGAAACTATATTCTCTTAATCCCTTTCTAGGACATTCTATTGTGTGGTCTTTTATAACTGATTCATCATAGAGACCCTCCTTTTTAATTCATTATTCTACTAGTAATTCATTTATATAAAATTATGTAAATAACATTGATGGAATATTTTATGTTTAGTCTCGCATAAAATTGTTACATATTACAAGAAATACGTATTAAATAAATGAAAACATATAAAATTTAAAATCTACTTTAAATGATTCTTTATTATCATGTCATTGATCATCTCACTATAAAATAATTCTTGGGTACATTTTTCAAAACAAAGGGGATATCATAATGCCTATTATGGTATAGAAGATTCAATATAACATCATTGGTGAATCCTATATCATACCATAAAATCATGTATATATTGAATTGGGAAACAATGTATGCTCTTGACCATATAACTTGTGGAAAAATAATGAAATGTGGTGACAATATAAACATTGAGACATTAATAAAAAAGTCAACATATCTCATCACTATGTTGTCATAAAAAATATTACCCATTATATTGAAAATGGTATAAAAAAATATCACTAAGGCATGCTAACAGCTTGTTTTGAACATTTTTTCATTACATATTAAATCTTCACCTAATTAATTGGAACACTATTAGGGAACACCCTCTATAAGTTCAATATTAAATTTTCCACATAAATAAAAATTATGATTTTTTGACATTTAGAACCACTATGTAGTGAATGTGAGTTTAATAAAAAAAATTCACCCATAATAGTTTAACAATACATCAAAATTAAATCAGAATAATTAAAATACGGTTGGGTATTAATGACATGAATGTATATCTTCATAAATCAATTGTTTATTTAATAAATCTAAAAATCATAGAAATTAAATATATGGAATTATTATAATTAGAGGTAAAGATGACTCCTCAATAATATAAAATCATATATTAAATAATGATGGAGTTTATAAACAACTAAAAACATAATAAGACAGAAATTTAAATTCTTTATAAGAAATAAGTACATGAATTGGTAAAATGGAAGAAAATTTCCATTACATTAGGAGGATTCTTAATAATGTTGGAGTGAATCTCATTAGAACTCTGTAACCACATTAAAGAGACTCTTGGGAGAGTAATTTAAACTTAATTAATTGTTCATGATTTTTTGTGGATATAATGGAGTAAATTAGGGTATTTAGACAAGAGGATGGTGGTATTAGGGGAAAAAATAATGATAATTTTTTAATTAAGTCAAGCCACATTTAGGTGGAATTAATTTCAATGAATATGAATAATAATAAATATAGAAAATTTTGGTTGGGGATGAGAATTATCTCATCCACCTATGAAAACCCATGTGTCAATAGGTTGTTCTTTTTAATTCTCTTTAGAGAAGTCGAGGCACATGTTTCTTTTATACTGAATTAAAGTTCCAAATGTTGAATATTTTAAGGTTTTCATACTATTGATGGTTAATTTTAATAGTTAAATGGTATCTATGTGGACTCAACTCATGAGGAACCTTTTCAATTTATTTTGAACTATGATTTTTTTTTCAGTATAGGAAGAACAATCATTAGTCTAAACCATTTGACCCATAATAGAAACCCTATATAGTCCTCAGTGTGTATATTTTGTGTGTAATAACATTCACATGGGTTGTTAAACCATTTTGCTGGCTTTACAGTTTTTGAATGTGGAATTTTCATGGATTAAAAACATTTTCTCATGAATTAACAATATAATAGAAGGTTGTATGAGGTTTTGGTGGTGATAGATTTAGGTGAAATTTTTTTCTAAGTATGATTCCTCTCAAGAATAATAGATTCATATAAAGAAATTTTAGAGATATTGGAACCCAAACAATCAATGAATTATCTTTATAACTGCAAGGACAAATTGTGTGATTTTTAAGGTGTTTATAAAATTTATGATTTCCCAAATGCATCTTTATCATTTATATGGGTTTCATATAGTGACATACTGATATACATGTATTATCACATGGTTTATAAATAATTAACCATAAAATACAAACTATGGATCATAAATTCTACATTATTTGGGATTCTATATATATATAATTTAAATAAGGGAAAAATTTAATGTTTTTACATTAATCATTTATAATCAGATCCAATATTTTGTTGGTATTATACATCTTCATTTGATAATATGGCTAATACTGAGACCAAAGGGACAAGATAAGAATCCCATTAAGGGAATAATAATATGAATTAATAATATTACTACAAGAAATAACAAAATTACATAAAATGTAAATGAAAATGTCTTAATATATGGATGAATAAAAAATATAACTTGGGATAATGTAGTCATGGAAACATATTAATTTTGAAAAAATATTAAACATGAAATAAACATATTCAAGGCTAACTGTATGTAATATATCACATGTTGGACAATGTAATATAACAGATTTGGTTTTATACCAAATTCCAAAAATATTGTTTCACGATAATAGAAATTAACCAATGAAATCGAGTTCAATTTGTTAACCCCCATCATAACATGTTTATGAATTTTTTCAATATAATGAATCAATGAACAATGGAATAAACCTAAGTGTTTAAATTAGATGAAATTGGAATCATAGTATGGTCATAAGGCATAATCATGGGTGTATAATAATGAAGTCCATAAAATAATTGATTTAAATTGTACATTGAATATAATAAGTGAATATAGACATATATAATGTTATATTATGTCCAACATAATTGTAAACATTTAATAATATTATTTTTGAAACATTATAAAATACATCATTTAGTTTTGTTCGAAGATAAATATTAAATTGTATTTAAGAAGTATAAATGAATGATTTTTTTAAAAAAGTGAACTATTGGTGATTTTCATGATTAAAATAGTGATATTAAAAAAATATTATTGGATGGGAAGAGATTATGGGGTGAACAGGAAAATTGGTATGAAATTAATAATTCCCATTTATTCGAGCTTGCATATCAGGAGGTTTTGATAAGAGAACATTATAAAACATGTATTTCCCTACAAAATAAAGTTGTGTTAATATAACACATATGTTTAAAAAATTGTTGTATAGGAATTATATAATGATAATTTTGAAATACATTAGTTTTAAGAGAGGGAAAGCGTATCATGAAGGAAAAAATTGAGGTTCTGAATATTCCATACATTAGGTTTGAATTTGGTCGGAAAATTCATTTTATGTCATAAAAATTTAAAATAGTTCCCTAAATTAATTATTAAATATCATATTCTATATTTTTTTGAAGTATTATAATTTTATCAATTTCATTTATAGTCATTTCGATTAGTTATAATGATTAATTCCATTTTGCTGGTTGTGTTCATTTTCAGATTGTTTTGATTAGTCCCCTTGAGTTTAATTATGGGAGTTCATATAAAAATGAATAAAAACAACATAAGTGAAATAATAATTTATTACTGAACATTAACATGTTTTAATTATCTAAAATATAATTTATTTATATATTATTATGATTTAATTAATAAAACATTAATGAAAAATGATTTGATTATTTTGGCAGTTTTTTGATAATCTTGAAGCAGTTTTGTTTTATTATTTAATATTTTGTATATATATTAGTATGAAAATATGAAATAAGGTATCATATAAATGATAAAATATTATATTATCGAAATAATGGTATTATGATTATAATTGAATATTTTAATGGAAAATGAAAAAAAATCACCCATGAATGTGATGAATCGACACCACATGGGTGATTTCATCAATATTTTTAAATAAAATATAAGATAAGTTATTTTTTGAGGTATATTACAGTAAACAGAAATAGTTAAATGTTATTTATGATACATTAGTTATCATTTCTAATAGTATAATGGGAGAAATGATTATGTATATGAATAAAATAATTTAAAAGAAAAAGGTGGATAATTTTACCTCTAGAATTTTTTCTCTTTAAGAACAACCTTAATGAAATTTTGTATAGTATTTTTATCATACCATAATATCATATATTTGGTGAATAAAATAGTTATTATAATTCATTATATTTATACAATCCATATGACTTTAAATGTGTCAAGAGAAGATGTTGTGATTATTGGTGTGGGGTGAGTTATTTTCAATTATTATATTAAATACATTACTTTACTGGGGATAGACTACATGTAGTGTAGATACATATCACTAAATATATTATTTAAATGAAAATATGTTAATATTTCATTTCATACATCTTTAATACATCTTCCATGACTCAGTAACTCATGTATTTGTTAAATATCATAAATTATCACATTGCACTATTCCAAAAAAATTAAACTATTTTAGAAAGTTGAAAAAATTTCCCATTAAATAATTTAAAACATGTATAATTAAATAAAAGATTACACTTTTAAAAATAATATTCTATATATGTGAAATTTGATTTTTTAGTAAAATGATAATTTATTTGAAAAAATATTGAATTTAATATTATAACCAATTTGGAAAAATATTTACATCAAATGGAATCCATTATAACTGATATTATGACACATTGTAAATTTAATTATGCTTCTATAAAATAATATTATAATAATAATACATCAAAATGTGAATATATTTATCTATTTTTGGAAAATAATTTCTTTAAATCATTATATAAACTATAGTTTAAAAAATAAACAATTATTCTTTTAAAAAATATAATCAGTTAATTTATCATTTTTAATTTTTTTCTTAATCCATGACATAAATATATAATATTTTCATATATAACACTCATAAATTTTATTTATTCAATCATTGGATAAATTATTATTCTAAAGACCAAATTACTATTCATAATGGTCACAATGATATTCCAACAGTCCAATTACTATTACAACAATATAGATTCTTTAATTGATATAAATATATATTATTTTATTCATTACATATTTACTAGAATAATATTTAGAGTCTTATATATAAAATGGATATGTTTTATACAAATTGAAATAATTATAAGAAGAAAAAATTCATTGAAAAAATTATAGGCTGTTATATTATTCCTCATTATGGAATTTGCCCCAATAAATTTTGTTTTATAAATGTAGGTGAAAATAGTTCTCGGTAATTATACATCATCACTTATTCTAGATTCAATATTTTATCTTTATACTTATGGTTCCGCCATAGTTTGATTGACCAGGTGAGTACTCTGGTTGCATATACCATTCCCATCAACGATATAGTCATAATTCATTATAATACATGGTTATTTTTACATATAAATAAATCATAATTATCTCTTAAACATTATCTAGTTCAAGTAGAAGTGTTTTTACACATCCATTGATAATTTTAATTGTTTTCAAAATGATTTTACGTATTTCTAAAATATTTATTTTCAGGGAGATATTATTATTAGAATTAAAACATATTAGGTTTCTTATAGTGAATTTATTATTCATCCATGTGAATATCTTTGATTTTTATAGTCGTAATAGTTAATATTTATGAATGATGTGTACAGTTCTTATGAAATTTTATGTTCCTTGTATATGAATGTAATTTAAAACATAATAATAATAATAATAATAAAAGTAATAATAATAATAATAATATGTTTTATGAGAAGAAAGAGTTCATTTAAAAAGAATATTTTTTGGGTTATTACATTCTCCCACAATGAAATTTAACCCTCAAGATTTTCCATCAACATTAATGTGTACAATATATATTGGAATAATTTTTACTCAATAACCATTTTATTTGGTAATTACATATCATTCTTAATAGGCTATCCATATTAGAAACAATGCACCACATGATAAGATTTCACTAACATCCTATTATCCTCGTCATCAAGGGGTTTAATACATTAATAACCTTTATTTTTAAAGAAATATCAAAAGTAATTACAAATTTATATAACATCTCACTTACTTGATGATAATTCTCTGAGTTCCTTTTCATAGAATAGTCGTATATGGTAGGATGTGGTTTCTTGATTTACTTTTCATGTTCAACATTCCTTAAATAAATTTTACCATCCTTTATTTTTAATGGTGATACCATTATTAATCCCCAAATTTAGTGTAAATATTGATGGTGCATCATAGAATTTACACATATCTTTTAAATTCTTTTATTTTGAAATATTTCTATATATGACATCTAAGGAATCCAAATAAAATACTGATATTCCCATCATAATCTCTCAAAAAGAATGACGTGTAACACCTGAGCCTTATGAAGATCATCTCATATTTTTAATTTTATTTTCCTTCCTTTTTATTTATTTAATGGAACTACCCTTCTATATTTGTCTATAGGATTAATGGAAAATACATATTAAAGAATATCCTTTTAAAATCATCAATCGTTATTGAATCAATTTCTTCCCCATGAAGGGTGTTTTAAATCAATGTCATCAACTCATCAACATTAACCTCCCAACAGTACACTTCCATAACAACCATATCATTCTCGAAACAATTATTAATATAAAATATATATTTTCGTATTAATAGTCCAATGTTTCACCATTAAATGCAACAGTTCCCACCAACAGGTAGTGCTCATTAAGTCATTAAAAATCTATTATGCAATTGTTCTATCATTGGTAACACTTGATGATATACATTATTCTTAAAATGGGTTAATATCATCATTATATTTTCTAATAAAATAGTCATCATATTATTGACTACATAATTACCAATGCCATAGCTTATACTGTTCACACGGTCTCTTTTATTTGCAGCATTTCTCTGTAAAGATAATCATAAATAAGAAGGAGGTATCTTTTATGAATCTAAAAGTTAATAAATTATAAATTATATATTAATCCTTCTGTGGTTTTAAAAAATTTGGATTAATGTAGCATATAATATAACAATTTCATTCTTTTAATAGAAAACATTACACATTCAGTGCATACATTCATATTGGGTTGTAAAAAAATTTGATATCTAAATCATATCCCCAACCAGTGTCAAAATATTTGTGAAACATAGCACATGGTCATTTACTAGTAGATAGTTAAATTAAACCCCAGTGTTCTATTTTGGGATTATATTTGCCATGTACAACTATTCTACAGCTATTTACACATGTGATATCTATACGTGGATTTCATTTACTTGAAAATACTAAATTTATAACCAAAAAACTCTTTACATATTTTTGTAAATTTATTCTCTTACTTATGTCTCATAATAATTTTTTCTAGTCCCATCTTCCAAATTTAACAAATCATCCCACTAATTCAAACTATGGTGACATAACTTTTATTCAATAATTTTAACCATATTTACATAATGAAATAATATATAAATAACTATAAATGAACTTTTTAGGTTTGGTATCATGGATACAATATAAATATAATAATAAAATCATGATTCATAAATGAAAACCTAAAAAATAAAATTCACCTTTAAAGGATTATTTATTATCAAATCCTAGATCATCTTACAAAATTATAATTTTTAGGGTCATTTAAAAAATAAATAGTGGGATAATAGATTCGAGTAAGATATAAACACTATAAGAGGACATCATTGGTTAACCGAACATCATAAAATAAGATCATGTGCATATGAACATGATGTATAACATAAGAACCAAAACATATAACTTGATCCATAACACATAAATGTCTAGACATCATAAACATTGAGACATTCATAAACATACCTCCATAGTTCATACCAAAGGATTTGTTAAATATATTACAAAGTATTTTGAACAAGGTATCATAAATCATGTCAATGAATTTTTTTCAAGGAATCATAATATTTAAATATTTATAGATTACATCATTATCCTATTTATGGAAATATTAGTAGGGAACACCCGACACAAGTCAATTAATATGTGTGCCACCTCTATAGAAAATCACGATGTCATATCATTTCTAACTCTTATGTATTGAATTCTTGTCACAATGAAGGATGTCAACAAACATTTTTTTTAATGATGATTCTAAATGAATAACCATTAATGAAAATATAGAGTAATTAATAACATGAAAATATATTTTTTAAAAATAAAGGGTTCATTTTGATATCATTAAATATATAAAAAAATTCCTAATGGTATTAAGGTGATGGAAAAAAATCTCACATTAAAATAGTCAAATATACCATAATGGGGTTGTTTAAAAACTCAATAAAATATGATAATTTTAAATTCCAAAATCCTTATATTATATAAATACTATAATTTAAAATATGATGGAAAATATCTCATACCATGAGAGGATAAATTCTAAATGATAGATATTGACTCCATAAAACATTGGAACGACCTCTGAGAGACTCTTAATAGATGAATTGATAAGTAATTCATAATTAAAGTAATTTATATGTATGGTTGAGAGGGAATACAGGAATTTATTAATGAGAATGGATAGTATTTATGGAAACAATGATTTTATTTTTGTTATAAAGTATGAAAACGTGGGAGTTTCTTTAATTTAAATGATTTTTTCGATAAAAAATGATTAATAGTCTTATTAGGTATCCACAGTTTTAAATAAGCAATAATGGTCTATATTCATTTAACATTGAGGTCATAGATTCTAATATAAGATGAAATTCTATTTTTTAGATATTAAAATAATTAAATTTAGTGATTGTTAACCCCTACATTCTTAAACTAATGAATCCCTCAATCACATTGGATCAGATAAAAAATATTAAAAGATCAAAACCTATTAGAGGATTTAAATGATAAACCAAACATGGATTAATTAAAATAAAGTCACACAAAAATTATACAATGAATCACTATCAATGTAATAAGATGTTGAAAAATATTTCTTATAAATATTGACTGTTGAAATCCAAAAAACAATCTTTCTCCTCGAATGAATCTTAATTTTATAAGATTTTATCTAGTAGAGATATTCTGTGTTATTAAAAGATAAATATTATAGATTTATAATAATAAATTATTCTTTTTAAAGGATCAACAAAACATTTTTTGATTTTTACCTTGTAAACCCGATTATGATTCATTAGTATTTCTCTCGTAGAATGATGTTTCTTTATTTTATGAGAATAATATTTCATTAAGTATTTTTTGTAACGGTTTGATAAAAAATCATCAATACGTATATAAAATTAATTTTATTCTCAAGGACTCTATAAAAATTCATCTGCTGGTACTAGTAATTATTTTTTTTGGCATTCATAATAAATCTACACCCATACAATTTTATCTTCATAAATTGAAAAGGGATAGGTTCGTCTGCTTAATGATGTTCTATCCGATGATAAATTTTTTCTATAATTAGTATAATATCATTCCAAATAGTCATTATTATGTCACTAGGCATGATTAATTTTTTTTAAAGAAAACCTTTTAATGAATTTACTTTTGATTATATAAAATAAACATAGAAAGTGATTAATTTAAAAACATAACTCAATCATCTCCCAATTTTAAAAATCACAAAAAACCACATCTAAAGAGAAAAACAAAATTTTTTTAAAATGAAATTCTTCCACATAATACCTATTATAAATATAATTTTTTTTATGAATTGTTATAAAATTTTCCAAAATTACCTCTTTATAAATTTTCATTACTCAATAATATCCCAAATTTATAAATTTTTTATACTCTATTTCACCCCCATTTTTAATTTTGAATTTTTTTTAATGAGGGATATAGTGTACATAAAATGTAAGGGAAAATGTGAAATAATTTATATGTAAAAAATATATTCAATATATATATATAATATATTCAT
Source organism: Viscum album (assembly GCA_963277665.1). Lineage (NCBI taxonomy): Eukaryota > Viridiplantae > Streptophyta > Magnoliopsida > Santalales > Viscaceae > Viscum > Viscum album. Next base: position 1,139,366,342 of record OY728164.1, on the reverse strand, counting down.
TGAAAAAATATATGGAGGAACATCCATCAAATATTTAAGGAAGAACAATCATCAATATATTTATTTCAACAAAAATTATATTCTTCGATAAAAAAACATTCAAGTGATTGAAAACTAAATTACTATTTTTTTTAATTTATATAAGATTATCTTTATTTTCATCAACTACTATTTATAATTATATATCTCATAATTTATTGAATTGATTCTCATTACTCTTTTTTTAAATCCTTATATATTCTTTCTTCCACAATAATTTTTTTTAAATATTGAATCAAACTTTTCAACATTGATACAACATCATAAAATAATTCAATGCACTTTCCTTATTTGAAATAATCATCATCTTGATTCATAGTATGATATATATTTTTAACAAACTACTAATTTAGTTTCAAAATCACGATCATTGAATATTTTTTCAAAATATGAAACTATCTTTATGGAAATTTGGATTCATTGAAGATGTTTTTCTTTAAAATTAATATCTACTTCTATATTTTTAATGAATATTATAAATTCAATAACCATTAATCAGTATTATTTGGATATTCCATTAAAATATTATAACTTATAATCATTATATTTAGTTATGTCATCAAGAAATTTTAATGAGTTATAGTATTCAATCATATAATGTTTCCCTTACTAATTCTTATTTAATTCTCGAATGTCTGTAAAATTTTAATGATATAATCATGTAAATGGACTACATAGTTAATGTAATTTATCTTAATTTCAATATTCATGAAATATTTTATTATTGATGAGACTATTAAATTAAGGAAGCATTCAAAAAATAATGGTGATGGGGGATAGATGGACATTTTTCATCTTTTTATAACATCAATTGATGTAGAAATAATCCTAAAATTAACATCATTAAATGAAATATTATTTAGATTTGAATGAAATTTGGAATTTGTATTATTTTAGTTTTAGGATTATTCTTCCAATGTAGTTATTGGGAGATAAATTTCTACAATTTAAATGATAATGACACTAAAGGTGTAACTGACTTTTCCTCGATATCAAAATTATTTTTTAGTTCCTCATCCAAGAATCTATGTTCTTATATATTCATATCAGTATAACATAGGTCATATGATATGTATGAGATACTTAACCATTAGTTATCTGAATTTTTTAAATTCCTTTTATACTTAAAAGTACACATTCCCCAAAGTATTTTTTCAACAATAAATTCTTTATCATTTTCTTTTGAAATATGGTTATTATGTTAGGTGAGGTAAAAAATTGAATATGTCTAATCGGATGAAGGTGGTAAAATATTGGTTTCCATTTAAACCCAGTAATTCATTTTGTAAAATCAATGTTGAAATAAATAGAAAAAATTATTTCCTTTTTTTTAATCTTATCCCTTTTTATTTTCTTCTTCACATGGTTTCTGATGTTTTTTCTTATTTTGATCGAAGAAATAATATTTAACTAAACCGAAACATCAATCATTTTTTATTTTCTCTTATTTATTATTAATAACAAAATAAAATTTAATATTTGAACATGTTTTTAGTTTCTTCATCGACATAAGTGGATATATTTCTAGTCGTATTCATTTATTAAAATAATATTGGATAATTTTCAATAGAATCATTGGATTGATTTTATTGTGATTTATTAGAAATATTTTATAGGGTGTATCAACATCATATATCATATTATTTACAGTATATTCCCTTAATTATAATTAATTATAATTATAATTATTATCATCATTCTTAAAATTTGGAGAACCCATAAAATTTAAAAATTAATAATTAATCTTTGAAACAAAAGAAAATTTAATTTTTAAATCTAACCATATCAAACTAAATGTAAATCATAAAGAATCTGTAATTTTTTTTAATTTCACATTTTTATAACAATGTATAACACAATAATATAACATAATTGTAATGTATATCTATCTCCATTTGTTTGAATTAATAAATTATGGATCTATATATAGATTATTCATTCATTAGTGGAGATGTATGATACTTTACAAACCATTTCATATGAATTAAAAATTGATGTTTTCTATTTTTTCTTTCAAAAACATCCATTCATTCCTTGTAACATTAAGGTTCCAAGAATTTATTATCTATATAATGAAATATTTACTAAATAACATAATTCATTGATATTTTTACAATATAGATTCCAAAAATATTGAGTTCAATACTATAATTTACATATATTCAAATACAATATATATATGAATAGAATTCATAAATAATAATTGGGTAGTTCAAATTATATTATTCCTTCGGAACAAAAAATACTCCATTAACATAAAAACAATTTCAGACATTAGAAATGAATCATATTTAGCATTCCATTTGATTTCATTGATCATTTACTTCACTGTTTATATGTTGTAAAAATTATTTTATGAAACACTAACTTGATTAGACCAAGAATGAAACATATGGTTAGGTGAGAAACCCAATGTGTATTTGAAAAACAAACAAATAAGATCTCTTAAAAAATTCAGGCTATGAAGATTAAAACATGGATAAATTCTTTTATATATATATTCAAAAAGTGAGAGAATAGATTTAACTTCGACATATTCTATTGATTTAAACGAAACCCTTACTTATATTAGAGACTAACTACATTCCCCAAATGATTGGAAGAAAAAAAATATATTCCTGAAATTTTTATTATTTTTATAAATTTTTTTTAGAAAAATATTTATTCCAATAAAATCCTATATTTTATATAAAACATAATAATAATTATAACCAAAATTAGGGTAAAAATAAGAAAAAATACTTCACGGTGAAAAATATAATCATTTATATAATTTTTTTCAATAATTTTAATATATTAGCTTTAAAAGAATATAAAAAAATAGAAGTTTGCACAAAATATTAGAAATAATATTTGTTCCTTATTCTGGAAGAAAACATCTATTTAGAAATGTTAAAAAATAAAATAAATTTTGAATGAATGTTTTCCAATAATTTTGGAAAAATAAATTTTCCATATTTTTTGGAAAAAAATAATAATACATTTTTTTATAATAAATGTATAAATATTCATCCATTTTTATGGGGTTTTTGTATTTTAATATTTGTAAATATGAATCGAATATATGATTAATTTTTTTACCATTCCAATCTTATATTAAAAACATTTAAATATTTGGAATTAATGAGTTTTATAAAAATATGATTAAGAGGTTCTTTTATTCCTATAAATTGAAAAATGATATCTATTATTTGTGTTTGATATTTAATAAAATGGTGTCTAATATATCTTTAATTATTATAAATGTTATTTTTATCAATAATTATTTAAATTTTAGAAAAAAATTATCACAAAAAATATGATATTATTTAAAAATCATGCTAATGATAGTCACTGTATGTTGAATCCATATCACTAGATACCTACACCATCAAGTTACCACATATCCATATTTAGTTGTGGACAATTCTAATGATTTTGGTTTCTGATAAGACCGATAAACTATATCATCTCATAATAAATGAAAATATCTATATGTAATTTTTCTATATATTTTACGTCTAAAAACATTTTCATATGAAAAATATTTTAGGTAAAAATCATTTTAGGTTGTTTACAATAATACACGTTCCATAGTTCCCTTGAGATAATGAAAAAGTACATCCATATCATTAATATATGAACCTTTTGGAATATTGTTATATCTCCCACAAAAGAATACAGAAAACATTATTTCTTTTCGACCAGTTGTGAGATATATTACAATACCGATCATTCCTCTAAAACCATTTTGATCAACTGATTTCCAAGATACATCAAGTTCAATAGTTTTAAGTTCCTGATAGGAGTACTAAAATTCAAAATTATATTTAATAAAAACATTGTAATATATATTATCTATAATTTTTTATTTGATAAAATGTTCCTTTTTCTTTTTGAGATAATTGAAATCCAAATAAAAAAACATAGTTCTCCAACAAAACTCATTTCATTATCTTATTTTATAATATCGTGAAATGAATATGAATTTTTTGAGTTCATCTTAATATAATATCATCCTAAAAAATATGAAAAATAATATTCACCATTAACTTTTTTATTGATGTGTATTTGATCTTTATCACTCATAACAAAATGAGTACTAAGAAAAATTCTAGTTAATATATCATTATAGGTTCTTGGGTCATTTTTAGGTATATATAGTTCCATTTGTGACAAAAAATTGGATTTATCGATTTTTGATATCGAAATCGGTTGTTTTTTAATAAACATTCTTCTAAAGATATATTTAAGTCAATCTAATATATAATAAGTTTCATCATATTATATTATTTTTTTATTAAACTCATTTCAATAATTCAATATTTATTTGTAACAAAGAAACCATTTTTATATCATTTATCATGGAAAATCAATTTTACAACATTTATATGAGAATAATAATGTTGTTGAACTAATTTATTAACACGATTCATCTCAAACACAATATGATCATCATGAATTAATTTTATCCAATATTCTTCCCAAAAGTCTCATCAGGATTCATTGGATTGAATTGCGATAATATTTTATAGTGCTCTCATTCATTTCTTATAGAATATTTAGTTTTGAAATGTTAATCTTAATCAATAATAATATTATGAATGGGATAATGTATATGTATTTTATCAATTATTGGGTTTGTAAAACATTATTCTTTAAATACACATTAAATTTATTATATAGTTATATCCTCTCGAAAAAAAATTAATCATTCATTCTATCATAAGAATAATTTTCAAACATGGGTTGAAAATAAATTTTATAAACATCATCCCAAAATGTGGTTTTAGGTTGTTTAAAAACAAAATGTTTAGTTACTTCAGATATAAATTAAAATTAATTTAAAAAATTTTGAATTTTACAAACATAACAAGCCTTTCCCATTGAGCAATTTCTCTGATAAATCTTATCATGTTATTAGAGAAAAATTTATGCAAATTACATCTAGTATTCAAAATCATTACATTATATTCAATTCCTGGAGTAAGATTGTTTTTTATTTATACCTACCCACAAATCATAAGGAGTTTTATTAATAAAATGTCTAATTAAAACTAGGTTTATAGTGAATTAATAAATAATAAAAAATTCATCTAATAAAATGTTTAGTAATTGAGTATTCACTTAATATGTAACTAGTAATCTTATAAATATCCCCATTTGATCAATCAACTACACCATTATTCTGATTTTTTTTGTATTAAAAAGTTATGTATAATATATTTATCAGTATAAAGTTTATGGAATTTTTAAAATAAACATTTTATTCCATGATAACTATGAATAGGTACCAAAGACATATTTTCCTAATTTTAATCATTGGAAACAATTTCATAAAAAATGTATTTCAAAATTTACAATATATTATTTCCCCATTTATATCTAGTTTATCCATCATCAAAAACATATAAATAGTATTATCTAAAAATAATTATAGTTTTTGTTATATCAAACAAATTTATATTCATTAAGTGTAAAACATAAATATTTGAAACATCACTTATTGATTTAAAAATCAAATAATGCTATAATCCAAATATACGAGGATCAAAAAGATTATAAGAACTCAACCTTAGATCTAGTAATTATATGGCTATTCTTTTTATTGAGTGTTTAGATAATGTAATAAAATTAAAATATCATAAATTTTTTTTCATGAAAAAATATTGATATTTAATTAAAATAAGTTATTTTATATAATTGATTCTATAGTCTTCTATGTTTAGTGTGTATAAATTCACATTCCTTGAGATATAATGAAAAAATATATTTTTTTAACATTTAATACAAATTTATAAATAATTCTATTCAAAGGGAATCATTCATCTAAAAATTAATTTAGTAATGATGGTGTGCTTAAATTTTATATAAAAATTTCAGTTTAAATATAGTCTTGTCTAAGAATAACAATGTAACCAAATCTATATACATCACATTGATATTTATCATCGAAATTTTTTTATCTACATTTCATCGTGATAGGTTTTTAAATGAATTACACATTTCCATTCCGATTTTTAGAATACAGAATATCCAGGTATCAAATTTTAATGTTGTTTTCACTCTCCTAATTTTTATATAGAAAATAAAAACATAGGATTTTGGTACCCAAACATTTTTGGGTCCATTATTATTAGAAAATAATACTTTATAAATCCACAACTATCAAACTCTTGTGGGATGAATAAATATTAGTCCATTATAAATATATTATTTTTGAAGACAAATATATTAAACATCAATCAAAGGATATTTTTTATTCAAGTTTTCACCACATTGACATTGTGTACAATATGGGAAACTTTTGTGAACAATTTTTTTTCAAAATAACTTTTATAGTTTGTAAAACCCTTTCAAGATGTATATTTATGAGGTATCATTTTTAATTACATGTTATCAATATTTTTCTTTTCAAATGTAGAAATTTATTTCAATTTTTATAGTCAAAAAATTGATTTATTAAATAATTAATTATTTTCAATATATTTGGTATAACTAGATTTATTATCAAATTTTTTAGATAGATTTGAAATTTATGGAGAAAATTTTGAAATTTTTTTATTTTCATTTGGAATATCTTATGCAGCGTCATAATATTTTTTTGTATATTTATTATTTTATTTAATCCAATTTAGTTGAAAAATAATGATATTTATTTATAAATTTATAAAGTTTTACCTACATCTAATGAAATAAATTTTTCTTCTTTTGAAGTTGTTAAATTATATTCACCACTTATATTAGGATAATTGTAATTTAATTTATGACTAGTTAATGATTCAATAGATACAATTTCATTAAGAATTGATATCTCCAAGAAATTCTTGTATATAATCCTAAAATCTTCAAAATTTTTTAACTATCATTTGAATAATTTTATGAATAAAATATATGACACTAGAACTCCATGTGTCGAAAAATATAATAATTTGAAATTATTTACACTTATAAAACATACTATAATTTATGTGTTCCCTGTAAATAATTTTTCAATATTGGACAATATGGCTTGATGTGAATATGTTACTTTTATAAAAAAAATAATCCGAGGAGAATCTTTATGTTTACTTCACTCCTTATAAAAATTATTTATTCATATCAAAATAATATCTTTTAAATAATATTTTTCATTAATTTATTATGATATTAGAACATATTGTCACTTTTCATAGGAAAATATAGCTCGATCACAACAATTAATTAATTCTTATAATAATATTTACTAAAAAGTTGATAGAATTTAACTTTCATAAATTTTTTATAAGTTACAAAAAAAGAAACAATATTTTTCTTATTATCTTTTTCAGAATCACTACTCAACCTAACATTATACTATGTGAATGTTATAATAAGATCATATATACTATATATAGTATGAATTTTCTATCATCAATAGATATCATTTTAGATTCACATTGATTTAGTATTATACTAGTAATAATATCAAAAAGTATTTCATTTTCATTGTCATTATCTCCATGATATATTTGACAATTTAAAATTTTCATAAATTGTTATTTTAGATATCAAATCACTTGGTGAAAAACAAAATCTTGATAATAATCTCCTATAATAGAACTTTCAGTTTGAATCAAGTGTTTTTGTAGAAACACAAGTAAACTAATATTACTTATAAAAAACTATTTCCTCAGTCACATTGAGAAACATGACGGTATATATTTATAGTTAACCAACACAATAATATATTTTAGAAACATTATTTATTTTCATATTCATTATTTTTTTTCTCTGGTGAAATTATTAACTTATTTGTATGGAATTATAAACATTCAAGTTAACAAGAGAAGTTTGTAAAATACAGTGTTTATAAAAAACATTCAAATTACCCCTTGCATAATAATAGTCAGAACCATCAATGATAAGTGGTTTTCTATTATTTAGATTTTTCAGTGTCCAAAATAACAAAGAAATATTATTATATAAAAAAACTATTATCTATATATCAAATTTGTGTAAAAATTTTAAAAAAATAGATACCATATTTGATGTTAACTTCAACACCAAATTCAAACACCAGTAAATGAACCTTGTTTCACAAATCACATCAAGAATGCCTCCCAACATGTCGTAGGATTCTAACTATAAGGAAGATTCCATGGTGGAATAAAAAAAATATTCCCTCATTATCAATGTGTATCATAGTAGTTTAATCATGTTAATAAATAGAAGAAGTATATAATAAACTAATATATAGAAGAGTAAACTCCATGAGATAAATAACCATGTAATCACATCCACCAGTTTCATATACAATGATGATATAGAAAATCTATACAAAAGGATAATACATTTAAATAAGAATTTTGTACACTACATCTATCAAAATTAAAAAAAGACCAAAATAATTATCCCCATAAAGTATTGTGAACCCAATCCATTTATTGTGCTCCCATGATTATAAGAAAAAACCACTCTAGCATCAGTAATATGGTGCTTTCCCCTTCTCCTAACAACATCTATTATGACTTTTTGAGTACCCAACATAGGTCCAAAAAGTCTGTGAGATAACAATCAATTGACCACCATAAAAGGTGTCCATAACAAGTCCAGTATATGTATATAAGATAATGCGATGCAAAAATATATGACTCATAAAAGTAATAATAGTATTAGTGGTGTTATTTATTATATCACGTCTCATTATGATTACGAAATAAAGTATTAAGTGATATATGTAAATAATAGAAATTATCATAATTTTCCTTTTTCATGTGATTTTGTATTAATTGTACACAGGCTAGGTTCCAAGGAGTAAAAAAATATTAGAAAACCAAGTATGTCAGATCCATATAGTAGAAATATCCATGGAATCCATGTTTTCTAATTAGAAATGGTAACCAAATAAATTAGATCCAAATAGTAGAAATGTTCAAGGTATCTTAATATGATTGTTGGATCTATGGTGTAGTAATTTTCAAGGAATCCAAGCATGTAAAGTCAATTAGTTAAACAAGATACTTAGACTATAAATTTCATTAGCATCCATATAAGCTATGAAACGAGGATCTCAGTAGTATAAATTTATAAGGTATCCAGAAAATTCATGTCATATCTATCTAAGGTGTATATATAGACCCTAGGATTTTATCGTTTCATCAGATCCATGGAGAAAAAATATACCAGGCAACATAACATATTAATTAAATCATGTAATTGGATCTAGTGAATATAAAACTATATATAATCAATGTATGAAAATAAAATGGGATCCCTGTAATATAAATTTCCAAGGAATCCTAATCAATTTATTTGAAATTTAGAAAATCCCATTGTGATTTTACACAAGAAAATGGTTTAAACAATATAAACCTTTAATTTGCATATGGAAACGTGCTACAAGATTCTTACCACCATTAATTATTCATTTCAATACCTCATTCAATTTTCAATTATACTATGAAATCTCATAACATAATTAATGTGGAATAAATATGATAAATATGTAAAACCCACCGCATGGGTGTCTTAGGATGAGGATTAAAACCTCCAACCATTATGAATACTTCCATGAAATCTGTCAAACATGTTTTTATCATTTAATTCATGGTTCAATAAACAAAGAAAGGATCACCAAGAATGACTTCTGCACAGAATAACAAGAAAATTCTTAATGTAATGAAAATTGAGGAAAAACGTGTATAAAACCATACAATGATTGGTATAGGAACACTCTTCTTATCTCAGCATCTAATCCTCGCAGATCAGATAAAAATGGAAGAGTGGACAAACCCTTATTGCACATTCATTGTGAACAAATATGTAAGAATTTATCTCTTAATGGTGAAACAAGTTTAAGGTCTAGCGTAGTAGAATCAAGATGATATTAAAGGAGGATTAAAATACCTCTTATACATTAGTGGAAGAAACAATAAGGAAGGATAACAATTAAATGAATTAAGGTATAAACAATTCTACCTAAAAAACTGGGTCACATGGTTTTCCTAACTCTGTGTCAACCATTTTTCCTAAACTACCTCCATAACCCAAAAACACGGTCTTGGTGCACAGTTCATCAAACCATGTCTAGAACATGTTTTTTTCCTCTATCCAATACTATACAGTAAATTCACAGTTATGAATCCTAGGTCACATGATCAGGTATAACCGAAACCCTCTCTTGTGCATTGAAATCCTTACATATTTTACTCAAAATGTGAAGCATGGTTTGCACATTTTATAAAAACCATTTAGCCCAAAAAAAATTATGAAATACACAATATATAGGTACTGAACAATCCTTAGAGATCACCATTTACTCCTTGTTCATACATGGAATTTATAATCAGTAAAAAATAAACAATAAAACAAGAAATAAAAATGTTTTCTAACATATAAAAAAAGGGATCATACAATGTTATACTATTAAATTAAATCATTCCATGATTTCCCATATAATAACTCTAACCATTGGGAATATACATCGACTTCATTATCCCATGTCTATTATATTACATTGATGTACTACCACAACACATATTCAAAATTATTATTCTTAATGACCCTACAGGCCACAATCAATGACTAACAGGATGTTCTGAAATGTATGAATCTACTTAAAACTAAACATCCTAAGTAAGATGAAAATGAAATAGATCAGAGTGATCATAGTGATTATGATATATTTGGAAGACTTCCTATATTGACAGGTACCTCTGAGTATAAAACAATCAATTGGTTACCCGTATGACTATCCTCATAATATCAATGGCCCCAATATAATGAAGATATATATTTCTTTATATTTGAATTCATATATTGATAATTATAGGAAATACAAATAGTAAAATCTAACCATCGACCTAAAACTTAATTAGTAAATGATAAAAAGCTTATTTTGACTTTTATCTAGACTCATCTAATGAAATATTCTTTTTCATAAGAATAATATTGATTGAATTATCTTGAATTAGAGGATTTACCAATTACACTTCCTCTCCTTCCTCAAAAAATATAAAATTTAATGGAACATATATTCTTATATGTCATCATAGAGATCCATCTATATGATTGGTGAGAAGTTGTTATTATAAAAAAAATACAGAATAGAATGTGTTTCTCCAATGAACTACCAAAATCGAGAACACATTTCTAGAACATGTATTCTAAATTCAATATGATACACATTAACTGATCATTGATCTATGGGTGATAATACTTACTCAATAGTACCCATAAACCCAATGCCCACTATAACCCCTTTGAGATAAAAAAATTATAAAGAGTCTCTATCTGATATTATATAATTTGGAAGACAAAGTGGTGTATGATATCCATATTGTAGATTCTCTTAAGCTTGTCTATTGAACGAGTCTACTGTATTGTAAAATAATGGGTGACATATGTCTACCTGTCTACAATCACCCATATGACATAACGTCCGCATGGCGATTTAGGAAGTACCATCATGAAATCTAGGGTGACCTCATTTCATTTACACTCAGTAATAAGAAATGAATATAAAATCCCACCTGGTCACTAGTTCTCTATCTACAAATTCCAATAAGTGGAATAATGAGTTACAAACCGATATATCTAACACTTTATCCCAGAACACTAATATTTATTGCATATGTCATGATACATTTGGGTTATACTATAATGAAACCCCATAAAGGATAATGGGACTCTCACATAAAATCTTCCTATGTGTTAGTCGAACCCAAAAATGTACATGAATATGCAATATCTCATCCACATAAAAATATCAAATAAGAGGTGGTTCATCACCTAGAATTATCTCTAATAAAAAAAATAATATTATAGTTACTTATTCCACACTCTCTCAAGATGTGAAGTGGTAACTGATTATTATGCATTTATATACTATCCATGATGGTCCATCACCCCCATGTGATTCGTTTACAGTACTCCCATAATCTTTCACATGATATTAGCCTCTTGAACTACCTTTATCGACATCCCTCTCCTCCGATCATCAACAACTACGTTGTCCGTGTTGACTATATATGAAATATAAATATCAAAATACTATATGTACTTAACCCAACATTTCTACCTAATATTCATTTCACAGTTTGAAAATATGTAATTGAGGATTTTCTGGTTAGTGTATACCACACAATATTATCCTAATAAATATTTATTCGCATCAAAATGGACATGAACAACAAAAGCTAAACTAATATCACGTGTTTGGTAATTCATCTCGTGTTCCCTCAACTAATGAGACATATATGCCATGAATTGATCCTCCTACATTATAACTTCTTATATGTAGATACCTAATTCATTTTATTAGATTGTGTAATTCCTTCTATGATCTATCAGAATCACTATCAATTATTAAATTATCATAATTTCATCACATATAAGGCTATATCAAAGAATTTATTCAAAGAGATCTTAAAAGAAATTCAATTTTAAGATCATAATAGGTGGTTCTAAGAAAAATAATTCTTGTACGAGGAACATGAAATATCCATCAAGCCAACAGAAAATCCATATATTTATGAAATTCATTGTATTTTCATAAAAAACACATCTCTCACCTTATCTAGGTCATTTTATACTCATATATCTATGATAATATTACCTATAAATTCAATATTATACATAAAAACGTGGAATCTATTGATAATAGCATATAATGGATTTTATCTTAGTGAATCCAATATGGTCTTAATATAATTTTCATGGTCATTTTGAGTTTATGAATACAACATGATATCATCCAAAAATAACTCAAAAAAATATAGATAATAATGGAAATACCAATTCTTATATTCCATGAAAAATGATGGTGGATCCACTTTTTTGGTGAAATGGACCAGTGAATCCCTTGGATAAGTATTATGTTAAATAAACACCCTTGCTTCAAAATCCTCAAGATACCTCCAGATATCCTATAACATAGTAGTAAAACTACATAAAGGAGGAATCGATATTACTATAGATTCATAATCATTATTGACCGAAAACTATACAAGTCTCTTAGTATATATTCTCGAAATGTAATATAGGGAAACATCATAGAAAAAATCTACAGCTTGAGCTAATTCCACATTAAAATTTCACTGATTAATTATATTTTAGAATGTAATATAAAATATCATACAACCCAATCAATGACGATCAGGTTCATCACAACCTGAACATCACTATCACCATTTTTAATAAAAAACATCCCACTAATGACGTCAATGTCACCCTATAGTGATAGAAATCAATGTACTGATGACAGAGAACCAAGGATTCCATCAAAAGAATGACCTAAAACCCAATAATATTGGGAAATTGAGGACTCATATGAAGTGAACACACCTACCATAATGGGTTATTACTTACACTTTTGAACAGTCTCCTATTGAATCCCCAATACTGTGTCATGTGTCATTACATAATAGAAATGATAGTAATCTACCCATGGACCTCCACAATAGGTAAAAATAATAATTAATGATATACAAAGGTATCAATAAAAGTATATAATAAAATAATGGTTACCAAAATAGTATCTTTTATGGTATATGAAATAACACTATGATCTTATGGTTCCTATTGTAATGAAAACATGTGTCCAAAACTACAACCATGTGATATAGAAAAGATACCTATGAATGTCCTTTATAATGTCATATAGAATCTGGTGTTAGTATAATATATCCACTATAACTACCTTGGCCTAGTGGAATGAATATACTCTAACTCTATAGCTGATGAGAATATGGGGACCCTTTTACAAAAAAATAGAGGTAGTAGAAACTCTATCTCTCTGGATGCATCTGGAAATTTCCTTCAAAACTACTATAAAAATTATATTTTTCAACAATATCGAGACTCGAATGGGTCTCTATCACATTGGATCACCATGATCACTCCCCCACCCACACTATTGAAAAAATGTATAACTACCATCAATAAATAACTTATTATTATTACCCACATTAAAAGTCAATAGATGCCACATTCGACCACCTAACACTCAGCCCCTTGGATGAGAGGCTAATATAAACTTCCATGACATCAGGATTTTCTCATATTTCATTCCATAATTATTAACTTATTTTTTTATTTCTATCAGGATTGTATAATTGTAATCCTTCAACTATTTTTAGATTTCAAATATGATATGATTCTCCAATTTCCTATCTTATGATACCTCATCAAAAGAAAAAATAGGCGAGAAATACTAAAACTCTGTAAAAGGGACTGAATAGTCAATAAATGTCAATAATCCCTTCATAAGAAGAATAAACTATATAGTTCTATCATTCCTCAATGTCTCAGGATTAACCTTATAAAATAGTCTATTTGAAAATCCCACCATAACAAATCCCAGTGAGGATGTTTCTAAACATTCACTTCTCACCATATCATGAAACAAATCCTAGAGAATATATTAAGTGATATACACTCTACTCCTAGAAAAATTATCAAGATCATAAATTTTCAATATCCTGTTCAATATAAATGGCCATAAAGACATTGTTATTCTATCTACCAAAAATTAAGGCAGATGCTAATGGTGAGACACACACATCAACTCTTCCAGAGTCAGGGTGAGTAGAGGTTCTCCATGAACCGTCAGCATGAAACATAAGAATATATCCCAAAATAGTGGCTCAACACCCATATTTTGAATAATACTTAATTAAAAAAGATGAAGTATTGGGGTTTCTATGATTTTCAAAAGGACAACCAGATATAAAACATGGCGATCACTAGCCTTCTAGTGCATTACAGAAGGCTTTTCTGTTATAAAATATATACAAATTCTAATCACATGACAATGAAATTAATTGATAACATCATGATCAATATTATAAAAGTTGTACAAGAACAATATTTTATAAACAATATTAAAAACCTTATTCTTACTCATGTGTATGATCCGAGAGGCATAAAAATATTAAAAACACGAGATATTTTTTCTAGTACCCCACACTAAGGTCGGTAAAAGGAATGTTTCTATGAATAATTCTATGTTCCTGGTATATAGAGTGTCAATGGAAATTTACAGAGGTAAACTCCATTTAAATTGAAATTGGGATCCCTATTTTTTTAAATGAGTATTTAAATAATTTAGTTTCACTAAAATTCAATTAAATTTTAATTTTAATTTTTAATGTTTGAACCATATTGATCACAACTTTTAATTTATAACGGAAGATACATCAATTCAATTGAAGTGTGGAATCCAAATAATAAAAACCATTTATTTATTATATTGTTTCATGAAATTTTATAAAAAATTCATGTATTATATAACAAGGTACTAAAACATGTTTTCATAAATTGACATAGTATGATAAAATTGCACTAAAAAATGCATTAAATTTACAACATGAAGTTCCAAAGATAATATATGATGGAATATTTCCATTAAAAACATAATAGAAGATAAAATTCTATTATCATAATAAATATAAAACTGTAACTGCCTCTACCAATAGTAAAACCAAGATAACTGTTAAATGTAAAATCTATAACAACATGTCCCATCCTATGCAATTTTTAATAATCCTATACATAGACTAGATATTCTATGTCATAGCTCATTATCAAACTGTGCCACATTTTATTTCTCCATCATACCCTCTCAAATAGTATGTAAATTAAAATAAAATAATGGAAACAATTATGATAAGTTTTTTTGATGTCCTAGAATTGGGTCACTCAATGGTAACCAAACTTGGTTGGAATCATGGTCTCAAGTTCCTCTCCTTGTATGCTAAAGGTTGTTGACTAACAGTGAGAGCTAATGTATTACATTTGTGAAGACTATATCATCATTTTTAGAGGGAAGAAAAATGTTAAAATCATATCAATCAAAGTGTATGAATATAGAATAACTAAATAGGTAATCTATAAACATTCGGTAAGTAAATAACAATGTAATCACATATAGTGGTGTATTATATAATGGTGATCAATAATTGATATACAAAAGAATGATTATACTTGGAAACTAGAATTTTTAATTGTATATGTATCGAAATTGAAAAAGACAAATAAAATATCCCCAAATGGCATCAAAAGCCCATGTTCAGTCTTTTTCTCTAAAACTCATATGAAATAAAACTTATTTCATCAATAAGTGGGGATTAAAATTTTTCCACCTATATCAATGATTTCTAATCAAGTACCAAAAAATTACCGAATAGGGTGTTCTATAAAACTCAATAAGACACCATGAAAAATTATTATTAGAATTATAGTCTCTGTATAAAATCTGAATCTATTTATTAATATAATAGGTTTACAAGTAATAATAGTATAAGTTATTATGTATAGTCAATCATCTCTCATTATGTTAAAAAAACTAATCCTATGGGATATCTTCAAAACATAGAATGTGTTAATAGTATAATAGGTCATCAAATTATGTATCATGACCACATAGGTCAAGGTACAAGTTGTAGGAATGCCTAATGAAACCAAGTATGTAAGATATTTGGAGTGGAAATTTACATATAATAAACAAATTATATGTTGAAATGGTAACCACATAAAATGGATCATTGTAGAATAATGGTCCAGGAGATCAAAATATGATCTTTGGTTCCAAGGATTAGAAATATACTTGGTATCCTATAATGTCAGGTAAACAAGGTAAATTAGATCCTTATTGTAGAAATGTTTTTTTTCATTCATGTGTGACAAGTATCTTGGATCCAAGGAGTAGAAATTTATATTCAATACTATGGGGTGATGTAATATAGATACATAGAGTAGAAATATATAAAGAATAATATTGGTTCATCATATCTTTGGAGTAAAAATATCCATGCCATACAATTTGTCTTTGATATCCACATAGTAGAGATTTTCATGGAATCCTAACATATCATTTTAATCAAGTTAGTGGATCTTATAAGTATAATATTCCATGGATACCAAGTTATCTAATTAAATGTAATTCAAGTAGTAGAAATTTCTATGGAATCCTAACCAATTAATTCACAATTTAAAAAATACCCTTTTTATAATATTCCAGTCACATTATTAAAAAATCATACCATTCATATTAAAATGGAATGGTTCTACATGGTTCTTATCACCATTATTGATTCAATATTATATTTTATTTAATAATCAATTATACAAGGTTATCTTATCACACCAATGGTTAAAATAAATGGGAAAAAGTTTGAAACCACCATTTCTGTGGTTCAGAATGAGCTTGAAAACCTCCATTCATGATAAAAGGTTTCATGGAATGTCTCAAACATTTTTTTATAATTTAATTGAAGGAATGATTAATATAGAAATCATCTCCCATATATTAAGATTTGAAACACAATTAAAAAAATGTATAAAATATAATATAATGTGAGAATTCATATAAAACACCTTCCTTTGATTGATAGATTAACACTCATCTAGTATTGACATATGATTTGATAACTATTTTTTCATGACCCATCCTCGGAGCCCATGCCATAACTACCCCATGGTCTGTCCACCACAAAGGATATCTGTAAGGTCTGTCGTACAAAGATTTGTATGGATCCATCCCGATGGTGGAGTGGTAGCTGATACAAAGTAATCACAAAGAAAACTTGAAACACAAATGCAATCAATGTTTTCGTGCATTAAGTCGGAAATCAGAAGTCAGGGTCCTGGTGTATGGATACGTCGGCCGCCGCACCAACACTGGACTCCCTAGACTGATAACCACACCCAATACGCTAAACATTATTGCTTCACATAGAAAAGATAAGAGTCTGTGGTAGAACCGAACTCCTTTGATACCAATTTGTCACAACCCACCCTCAGGG
This sequence comes from Viscum album, assembly GCA_963277665.1. Lineage (NCBI taxonomy): Eukaryota > Viridiplantae > Streptophyta > Magnoliopsida > Santalales > Viscaceae > Viscum > Viscum album. The sequence goes on along the minus strand of OY728164.1, from coordinate 1,139,348,559 downwards.
CCCATGTCGTGACTACCCCAAGCCTGCCTTCAATTGGCCAGGGGCTGGCGACTAGAACCAAGGTGTAAATCCTGGAAAAGGGAACACATTACCTTTGTAAAGTAAACTACAAACACCACAGAGTAAGCAGGTAGAAGTAAGCACTAAGTAAATACTAGTACAACAGTAAGTGCAGAAGGTAAGTGGGCCAGAATACAAACCCAAACTGAAAGTTAAGTACAACTGGAATAGGAAAAACAACAACTGAAAAGTAAAGCCGCAACGTCGAGCTGTCCGCTGGAAATCTCACCTGAAGGGTGGGTACATAAAGCCTCCACTGCTCATTGGTTCCAGTCGACCGCTCCGAGTACATCCCACCCAGAGGTCCACCTCCAGGTACCGTCCTACTCCGCAAGCCTCCACCACAATCAGGGTTGTTCGTCGTTTGCAACCAACACAACATAGTGTGGGCATATCCCGTGCAGGGGTGAGTATAAGCTACTCAGTAGGGACCCTGAGACCCCCGAAGTTCTCACGGAATCCACAAAGGATAAACCACAAAGGAAAGATACAATCATGAAGTAACATCGGACACGACATAGGTATATGCCCATACATATACCTAAGTCATCAATTCTCGCTCGACTCCAACATCCGAGCTCAAGTACAACCCAGTACACATAGGAAAGGAAAACGTAAATCCACATATGATAGCACAACACAACCCACAAAGGAAAGCAAAACAGGATTCAGCTCACACAGGTATACTTCTTCATATGACGATAAAGATGACCAGATATTGCCACTGATTCATCTAAGACGCCGGACCCACAGAGGATCGATAGGTACTAATCCCCGCAATGACCCACAAAGGATATGACCCAAAAAGGATCGATAAGTAACTAACCCCCGCAATGAACCACAAAGGATCTGACCCACAAAGGATCGATAGGTAACTAACCCCCACAAAGACCCACACAGGATCGGACCCACACAGGATCTGTAGGCTCTGGCCCACACAGGACCGCTGAGCACTGGCCCACACAGGATCATACCCACTCAGGATAGGTAGCACTAACCCACAAAGGATCGCTCAGTGATGTAGTTATCGCCGTCAAATCCACTAAGGATCTCTGTATAGTCGTCGTCATCATAGTAGCAGTCGCAGCTAGCTCTAGGGTTCCCGTACATAGCAAGCTCGTTCGGGAGGGTATGCTCCACGAGCCGAGAGGCTGATACATCAACTGAAACATAGTCCAGAGTTGATGTATCAAAAAGTTATGTATCAGCAACAGGAACTCAACGTCATAGATGGCACGTCAATCGGACGCTCGGTCTGAGAGTTATTGGCCTTTTCGTCCAAGGGGCCCAGTTGGTTTTTTAAGGAAAAACCAACCCGACAATACTCCACCTGTATCCAAAACTCGGGTGGAGTAAGCCAAAAGATCTGTCTCACTTAGAGGAAATCAAAAAAAGTCGACGGGACGTCAATCGGACGTCCGAAGCTCAATATATGAGTGTTTCCGCTCCGAGGACCCGGTTGGTTTCGTGTACGAACCAACCTGGCTGAACCCAAAGTATTGCGAAATCTTGTGTGTGATATACTGAAACGACCGGCTCGATACAAGGATCACATCGCTGCTGACGACGCATCGTTCGGAGGCCCGTAGCTCATGTTATGAGCAAAAAACCGAAAAGGTCCGGAAATGGGGGGGTCTGGGCCCGGACCGACCCCCCTGGGTCGACCCGACCCAGGTCCTGGTCCGACCTGGATGGGTGCGACCTGACCTAGGCAGGGTGGCCCGGCCCGGCCTGGGTGCGACCCGGATGGTGGGTCGACTTGGCTCGGCTCAACCGAGCGACTGGTCAAGGGAAACCGCGGGGGGCGTGCTGCCCCCGCGTGAAGAGAAGCCGCGACCCCGCATGGGGCAGCCCTCTCCAGCATATTCCGTTGGGCCACCGGGTCCTGCTCCTCTGGTCCCATGAGGTCGAGGGACTGCACTGCTGCCGCCACAGCTTCAGATGCGGCCCGTCCGTCCGGCGGCGCGCCGGGGCGCTGCCGCCTCCGGCCCCCAGCGCCGCCGCGCCCCCGACCCGCGCTGCCGGTGGAGTCCGCGGGCCCCCGGAGTTGATCCGGTGGAGTCCACGGGCCAACGGAGTTGCTCCGGCGGTCCTATTTCATTTCCATATGCGCCGTAGCTCATCCCGGGTCCCGTTCATCACTGTGGAAACAAAAAATCGTCTATGATGCATGTTCTGTCATCGTCCGCCGTTCCGCACACCAAGAACAAAGGGCGGTCGGTTTGGACTTGTTTGTTGGTCCGCACCCACCATGTTAGTGGTTTGAAACAACACCATAAATCTCAGCAATTGATAAACCTCGACCATCAATAATAATCCACAGAACAACTTGTTAATTTGTTGGTATGCGTTCTTTCCTTGGAGGAAAACAAACATGGGTATTATCATTTTCAAAACGACCCCTACCTCAACGTCTTCGTCGGACGCGAGTTCGTCGCGAAAGAAAAAGGATCGTCGCGTCGTAGAAGGGTGTCGCTATTGTGCGGTACTCGGCGTTGGGTAGATAAACTCTGAGGATCAATGTCATACAGATTTAAATATAACAATTAAATCCATGTTGATGTAATAATCCACAAAGAATTAAAAGGACCGCAATCCCCTACCTCAAGATGCCGATGAAAGATTGTTGCGGGGATGGAACATCGTGGAAGAAGCGTCGGCGTCGCGTCGCGTCGATCTCCGGGGTCTGCCATTCTTCGTCGCCCTTCGTCAGAGGCCGGCGTTCTTCACGTTCTTCACGAAGGGCGATGAGGATCTTTAGAGATTCTCCCAATGTTTAACACATCAAATAGATAATAAAATATGTCCTCATCTTATTTTATTATCAACTAAAGAATTTAAAAAACAATGATAAGTAACGAATAATTAATTCATAGAATTAATTGCAACGAACTTACCGCCTAATTAATAGGGGTGTTATGAATTTAAAAAATTCATCAGTTGACATTCATTTAAAAAGGGTTTTCGCGGGTGAGTTACTTAGCGGAAAAGAAACGGTGGGGCTCGTGCGGGCCCCACCCCAAAAATATCCTACCAAGAGGGTAAAATATTTTGAATTGCACCCTATCCGCTTCAACTCAGCTTAAGAAACATCAAGTGGCATTTATGTGGCTTTATGTAAAATAAAAATAAAGTTGTCGCACACTTTATATTATTTCTTTACTTAACCCAAAAACTTTAAAAACCACCCCCAAGAAAACACAACTCTGGAAGAGGCATTTCTAAGAAAATACTGATACTGTGATTCCATTGGTGGCCTCAAAATTTGATTCCGAGCACCGGTTAAAAAGTTAGAAAAACCTGCTTGTTCGTTGATTGAACGTACCCGAGCCGAACGTCAGAAAATGATTCTGGGCACACCGGGCCTCAGAATCATGTGCCATCAGAAACTGCATTCTTGTAAAATTCCAATGAAAATTAAGAAAAAAAAATCCTTGAAATTTATGGGTCATTACAATTTGATGAAAAATTTATGTAAATAAAACTACTCAAATCACATTCAACAAAACCAATGTTGAAAAAATTGATGTCTGTTTAGAGAAAATAGATCAAAACCTTGCTCAATAAATAATTGATGATATCAATATATGATAAGAATTCATATTTTCCACTAGTTGAAGAAAAAGGGGTGATGGTTTAACACAAATGATTTTAGGAAAAAAATGTAAATTTTTCTTTAGAAATAGGTTCTTATAGATTAGATGTATGATTTGAAAAATTGTTCATCAACAATATTCTAGAAACATCTACCAAATAACTGTCATAATTTTATGGTGCATATTTGGACAAACTATATTCCTAATATGGGTTTTCCTCTTTTATAATATATGAATCACATTCCCTTGAATGTTATATTTGTTTCACATTTAGGGAAATATGTTTTCCCTCTTCAATTCCTTGTAACTCCCCACATGGTTGACTCAAACCATGTGTACTAGGACGCATGGTTTCTACATACCGTATAAACAGACTAACATCTCCCAAAACACTTGATTTCCGATTCAAACAATCCTAGGACCCCCCAATATCCTTCCAATCACTACTATGAATTCATTAATAATGAAACAAGAGAAATTAAACAACAAATAAAAATTTTTTGTAGCTTAATTTGAATCCAAGAACCTATATTTGATATAAAATATAATAGTTTATGATGAATATAAAATCTGAAGTGTTGTTTTTGAACATCCTATGATGATGAATGGTAAATCATAAGAATATATTCTCACTATAATGAGTATTGGTGTTGAATTGTAGTTAGTAAAATAAAAATTGTAATTTAAATATCTTATCTATAAAATTATTCCAAAAAAATACTCAGTCTAATTTATTAGAATAAAATTGAAAAAAAATTATACTTCAATTTTTATAGATATATTTTAGTTACTATTCTGAAAAAAAACATTCAATAAAACACACATTATAGAAAAAAACATTTTAAAAAATTTATGAAAACCGATAATGAAATAATGAAAAAATATAAATAACATTACAAAAATTACCCATACATTATTCATAAGTGTTATGGTTGTAAATAATAATGAATATTGGTATCCATGACTAAAAAAACCATAAAAATCAGTCCTCATTTATAAATAAATATCTCTACGAATTTATTACAAGAATTTATGTTTTCCTAGACATAGGAAACATAGAATAAAATTATTGGAAACATCATTATTAATAAACCTTAAAATCACTCTATCACTATAGATTGAATTAAAAAATTTACAAGATCAAAATATCATTCGACATTTAATAGGTAAACCCAACATAGATTTTTTATGGAAATGAAACTCTAAATGATTATACAATATCACTATTAATTTAATAATATGTTACAAAAATATTCACAACCGTATTAGATTTTCAATGATAAAAAATAATCCAACTCCTTAAATGTAGTTTTTATTTATTGGAATTACTCCGAAAGTAGTATTTCAGATTTTTTAAAGATGTCTAAAATAGTGTTATAAATAACCTTCCACTATTCAAAGGTTCCTCATAACTGCATAAAATGTATTCTAGTTTAGAGAAAATAAATTATTTTGAATTCAATCCCATAGAATGATTTTTCTTTTTCTGGTGGAATGAACTCATCCACGTGTAAAATTTATAATGGTTCATTCATAAAGAATGTCTTCCTCCATTCGATGAATATTTTTTTCTAGTGGACATGGTAGAACTTATTATAGTTAGAAATGTGTATACATTATCATTTGTAATTTTAAAAACCATATCCAATGAAATTTTAATGATCTAGTGTACCAAATAATAGGTTCATATAGTTAAAAATGTTCTATCCAATGATATATGTATTCTACATCAATAAAAATATCTATCAGAAAAAAAATCATTATTAAAACACTTGGAAAGTATAGTTACTAATGTAAAATATATTCAAAAATTACTAATGATTTTTAAAAACTATGTTTACAAAGTATTGAATGTAATATTTTGAGTAATAAATTATACCAAGAGTAATAATGACCAACAATATAATTTGTTAATGATCATAATTCTTGTAATCTATATATCCATAATTCTTAATTCCATCCGTATATTTTCCAATAAATAATCCATAATAATATATTAATCATTATATACATCACTAAAAAATGTTCTTACACATAATTTTACAATATCTATGATTTTCAAAATACATCCCTTTATTTTATATGATATATATATAAGGGGAGATTTTCATGGGTAATTGAATCATATAGTGTTTCCTTTTGTGAATGTATTATCATTCAATGTTTATATCAATTCACAATTGTTAGTGGTATTCTAAAATACTAATCAATGAGTTTTAATGTTATTATGATATGTAAAAGAAATTTGTTGTGTATCTATTAGATGAAATAAAAATATTAAAAATGATGGTGAGATAGAAGTGTCTTTTTATTAAAAGATGAATACTTTCAAGGTTGTTAGATTCATGTCCTAACAGCCTATGGTGACCCTAAGGCACTATGGATCAATGTCATATGTTTTCCCAAGGGCCTTATAGCCCCATTGCCTACATCCACAGATCATATGAAATTTATGGTGAATAGTTCCAATGATACATTAACTTCGAGAGTAACCCCAATAGTACCTTCTATAGTATTTTTTATAGTAATTTATTCAATACTAATGTCTTATCTCGGATATTCTCCCATAACATGTTTTGAACTCTGGACTTTTGGATATATGATTATAGTGTTTACAACTCATGAACCACCACAACTTCTATTTGTCTACTAATTATTTAAAAATAATTTAAATGTATAATTTTACATAACACAATGAAAAAACCCAATATATCAATACTAACATAATAGAAATTTATAATGTAATAGGGCTTCATCACACATAGAAACTATAAATTAAAAGAAAATACACATTATAATACTTCATCATCCCTTCTCTTGAGTGAGTTACTACCAATATATAGTACACAAAGACAACCTCATCCCATTATTCTGTATAATTATTTCATAATAAAATAAAAAATATAAAATCCAATTAAAAACAAAAAATGAATCAATACATTTTTATGAAATAGAATTGTTTTCATCAATATTTATTAGATGAATTGTCAATACTTAATAGTAATAGAATCAATATAACCTATATGAAATTAAGTCATACAAGATAATATACTTATATATGAGTAACCTTAAGGTATAATATCCATCCCAAATTTTTAATTATAATATGAGGAGGTCCATTAATAAGATAACAAAATCCTTTAATATTTAGGGATTATTTCCTATGTCTACATCTAATTATATATTCAGGAATTTAGATATATATTCAATATCAACATATTGGATATAATAATATACTCTAAAATACAATTATTATAACTTCTATTTCATATTTATTTAATATGAAAATCAAATATACAACCCTACAAAGATTTTATTAGGATTAAATGTGCCCCTCTAGGGGTTGATCCAATCTTGGTCAACTAAAACAGTGCTATAAAACATCTTCCACAAAGCCTCAGACATGAATCTAGATAATATAAAGGCTAATAACTAGTGTAAATAATCTGTTGTTACCATGGGGAGAATACAAAAACAATATAATAAACATTAATAGCAGAAAAATATAATAAATCATATTATATAATTAAACAATAATATAAGATTTATAAAAATATCCCAACTATAAAAACTCTATATGATATTAAAAAATTAGAATTCTATGTACATCTTCTACAACTATAGATCTCACATAGAATCCCCCCATTAGTTAAAAATTTACAAAAACAATCAAAAGATTTTATATAAAAAGGGATAGGGCTATTGAAGACCACATCCTTTCCAGGTTTCTATTTCCTCAACTATAAAAAAATATAGGCCATACACCAAATATTTATCAATTATCAATATCTTTATTTTAGTAAATATTATTATAAACTAAAATGGATCATGTATAACATTTGAGTATAACATTAAAATGGATTCCAAAAATGTTTTACCTAATATTATAGATAATCTACATTGGTGAATGTTGGAAAAAATATAAATAATAATATAATAGTCCATAATTTTTTTTATTGGGTTTACATATTGTCACATGATAGAATCAATGAAATACAATTAAAAAATTTAATTATGGAACTATATTTTATTATCATATTTACCTAAAATAACCACTTTATTTAAAAATTTTATGCTTGTTTCATATAACCTAAGAAGATTTCACACTTATAGAATGATAAATATATTTATAATAATATCCCACTATGATTTCTTATGGAAAAAAGTAATAATATAATAGTCACTTGTATCTCTAAACTCACTTAATATAAAAAATACTTAAGATCAGAGAAAAATAAATCCATTGATGACACTAGCTGACTGATGGAAAATTATTTTAGTCGCATATTATCCTAAAATGTACTTCTTTGATATTATGATTATGATGGTAAACCAATATAACCTTAAAATATTCCATTGTAATAGTATGAATAATTGATCAGTCCACACCATTAAAAAACAATCATTATAAGATGTCACAAATGATTATTTCTAGGGAGTCATATAATCAGTATGAATCACCCAAAAGAATCTACCTATTCCTATTCCATCCCCATATTGGATTTCAAAAACCTAAAGTTGGTTACAATATCATTTATAGTGTGATATATATAAAACATTCAAATACCATTTCACCAATCATGTATGAACCTAGAAAAACATTGATCATTCAAAATCTCCAATAAAAATTTATAGATCCAATAATGGGAAGTAAACTGATATCATATCTTAATATAAATCTCATGTCCATGGTTTAATAATTTGATCATGCTACACTTTAGGGTCATTATACCAATAATTTTATTACTCATACAGATCATTGGTAACATTATTATTTAATTTATCACTTACATATTAGTTCACTATGTAACCACTAAAATCTCATAGTTGATATATTATATTCATGTAGTTAGAATATTTGATGATACATGTAAAAAGATCCACCTAAAATATAATCATTCACTATAATAATGTCATAAATTTTAGTTAGAAATGTTCAACAAGAACATACCGCACACTAAGAATGTAAGGACCCTTACCCTAAGTGGTGACCTATATATATAAAATAAGAATTTATATTAATTTTATGATGGTTTATATAGATTTTTGATTGGTTTACCGGGTTTGAGAGGCTTCATATATTTTTTTAGAAATAAATGATATAATATGTGAGCTATATAAAAGGATATGATCCCATCCTATAGTTTAATTTATGTTTAGAATATTTATGATTGGTTTTTGTTAATGAAATCTAGCATAATAAATTGGTTTGGCCTCTAATATTTTTCAAATGTATGTTTCTAGCGGTATTATGTGTAATAAAATTTACACATTAAAAATACACAAAAACATAACCCATTTAAAAATCACCAAATGTTATTCCACTATATCAAACATTATAAAATAAGTAATATGAACACCCAATTCTCTCATCTTCTCCCTGTGATATCATATTTCAACTTTTTATTATCAATATATAATTGGTTGTTACATATCAATTTTGGTGAGATTTTACTTCACTCTCTACTAAATATAATTGTTATCTTTGTTTCTCATTTTATAGAAGTATTTTATGTATTTATTAACCACTATGGACAATGGGATCACCATGCTCATTTATTTCCTAAAAAAATATATTTTTTCAAAAGGATGTATATGGAACGGTTGATGTATTACAATGATCACCATTATTGATTTTATATTTCATGTTAAGAATAAATCATGCCCAAATTATAGGTTTATTATAGGTTGATCATAAACCATTGGTCATGGATTGATATTAATCAATGGACACTAAATATAATCTATGAATATTATTAAGTAGCTGAACCACTTTTTCCTTACATATTAATAAGGAAATTTGTTTGAAATTCATTAATGTGGGTTTAATACAGAAAAAAATTTAAAATAATATATTTATTTATATTATAATGATAAATAGATACTATTATATTTTTGCATATATTTTATAGGAATAAATTTTCATGAGATATTCCATTTATTTATTTATTTTTAGTCAAACTGTAGTACCCCAATATTCTATAAAATGAACACAATTTACTATAATATATATGAAATGAAACACTGATATTAAATGAACCACAAATAAAATTATTTAAAAATTTAAAATATAAAATATCGATAAATTATTCAAGTCTAAATAATAAAAAACAAATTATAAATAGTATAAGATTTATATCTATATAAAATTGATCCATTTTCCATCAAATTTTAAAAAAGAAATAAAAATTTGTTGAATGTATAAATAAATTCATTTTATGAAAAATATTTTTATTCATTCAATGAGTATTATATTAATAAATTAAATTAATCAGTATTGGTGGATGGTTTTTATAAATTTTATATATGATATATTCAATTAACATTTTTATCATTATGAATATATTTTTTTCTAGTCAAGAAATTAAAAAAAAGTAATGTTTTATGATTAAAATTATATTTATCTAAAAAGTGTATTTTTCACAGATTACACACTTATTTTAACAAAAAAAATAAATTTTGAAAATGATTTATAAAAAATTAGCAGAAATTTTTCCAATCATAATGTAAAAATTAGCTTAGATATATGTTTTGATAATAATATTTAAATACAAATATTTTGATGAATTGTGAAAATAATGATTTTTATTGGAAATTGCCTTTTTTTCTTAATGAATTTACTATGTTATATTTTGCTTTAAATTTTTTTAGAAGATATATTATATAGTTAAATTATTAGTGACCATAAAAGGCTTATATGTTTCCATTATATATTGAATTTTGATATAAAAATATTTTATACACAAAAAACATTTATTTTGATAATCTCATTCTCTCTGAACTTGGATGTTTAATATTATACTAAATTGATAAAATTATGTGAATTAAATTTAATAACAATTTCTATATATTATTAATTACAAAAATAAATATTTTTAATAATCTAAACATAATTCGTGTTTATAATTATTAGTGAAAACCGTACAATGTTTTTCTCGTGGGTTTAAATAAAAGAGAATTACTAGGTTTTAAACTAAAATCATAAGTGTTAAAATAACATAATGTTTTTTATAATATAAATTTAATATTTTAAAACATATGTAAATATTTTTTAGGAAAGTAAAATATAGTATTCATTCGTTGTGTGTAAAACATGAGTATATTTTAATATTTTTGAATCGTCAATGTGTTTGTTTCCCTGCTTACAAAATATCACACTCCCTAATCTAATCGACACTTGAAGATATATTTGATTAATCCAATACCTATCCATATTAATTAATTTCTTTCCAATCCATGACCAAGAGTCCTCAGTTTTATCATAAAACTAATCTAGTTTTTGTGTAGGGATAAACCTAATGATTTTATCCAGGGAAGAGGTTTAGTTAACAACCATGCTGTTTCATATTATTGTTACTTATTAATAATTAAAATATTAATATATTTTTATAAAATAGTAAAAAATATATCTATCCTATAAAAAATTTATTAATTAAATTTAATAATATATATTTGTATCCTCTTTAGTCAAATTGGTAATGAAACCATCTATCCTATGTACTATGGACTACCGCCTCACAAACTGATGTGTTATGTTTTCTATAGCCACATATCAGAGATGTATATAGTGATGGATTTAATATTTATATATGTTATTTATTACATATAAATTTTTTTCAATTTATAATATCACATCTACTGTCTTACATAACCATATCTTGGTATATATTAACATCACTCATGCATATGTGTGGACCAGCACCTAGACAATGTGATATGATCTGTTGACTGTTAATAATGATATATTTAGTCAATAAATTTGATTAGTAAGATATAAAAATTATTCTATAAATGTTAAATATTATTAACCTTTATCTCATTCCATATATTAAAAAATGGAACATCGTTTATGCATACATACGGGCTACCATCTCCATGAATGATGTAATTAATTATTCTATATATAACATTTATAAATAACACTATATAAATAAAAAAATTAATGTTTATTTTATTTATATCATGATTATAATAATAGAAATAATATGTCCATGATAAATTTATAATTACCAAAATTTTTAAATGAAAATGTAAATAAAAAATTATATATTTGTTAATCAGAATAGTGATATTGAAAAATAATTTTTAACAAACGAGATTTAAAATATTCTATGAAAATAATATATTGTATGATAAATATAAATATTTTTCAATAATGTATTTATAATATATCTATTTTTTATTAATGACATTTGGACACATGTGATGGAATTCAAATATGAGGTAAGATATTTCCTCTCAGTTTTCTTTCATTAATTTATATTTTAGAATAATGACAATAATTTTATTATATGGCGTATATACTTCCAATTTTATAAGAAATATATTTATTTGTTCATTTATAATTTTATTTTACTTTTTTTTCTTTGAATTATATAACCCAAGTGGTTTTTACATTAAATTTACCAAGTGGTACAGTGTTTCCAAAAATAAATTCATTTCATTAGGTTATGTTACATTTTATTTTTATTTAATATTCAATGATTATGTTTTTAATTTATAAAACTTTTTTATTCATATTTACATTTTATATAAATAGTTAATATAGAAATAAATTTTTAGTCATATATTCAAATAATTATTAGTGTTTCTCATCGCAAGTTATCTTATTTGGGACATGTGTTTTTCTATACATGTATATTATTATTATCAGGTGTATGTACATAATTTATGTTATGTTATATCAGGAATATACGTATATTCATGTTATGTAATTTTTTATTTCATGTTATTCCTTTGATGGGGCTTACAATTAATATGATACCAAAGTTTTAAGACAGTTATGTTTTAATATCATTTTGATAGGGATTGTATACGCTTTAATTTCAATTCAATGAATTTTTTTATATATGATAAAATAATTAAATTTTTTATACACTATATAATCTTTAAATTTCATGTATTTTAAAAAAAATTCATCCCTTGGATATTAAAAAATTATTGAGTATATGTATTCATAAGATAAATTTATATTATTTATCACTTCATTAGATAAATCAATTTTATTACAAAACAATGATTTCCAAAAAAAATTCAGAAATTTTGTTAATATTATCCACAGATTTATTAAGATATTTAACATATTTTTAATTTTTATAATATGATAGAATAGAAATTTTATGGTTGTTTTCCAAACAAGGAACATTTTCAATTTTACAAAAAATGTGAATGGAATCTTTGTTATAAAGTACTTAGTATGAACATTATTTACCTATAATCATGACCATTCATCTTCTTCTCCCATACCCAAAATAATTTTTTTTAAACAAATTCTTTCTAAAAGTATTTTAATTTCTAATTTGTTAATGATATTTTCTATGTCATAAGATTAATTTCCTAAAGAATGGTTTGAATGATATTTTTATGATATTTATATTCTTCAATGACAAAATAATGTTACGTTACAAATTATAATCCACTAGGTATATTTTTTGATGATTAGATTATTATCCATTATCTAGATGGAGGCTGATATGTTTGAGCACAAAAAGAACATACATTTATTTTTTTGAATAATTTTATTTTTCATTAAATAACCCTTGAATCATTAAATTTTTTATGATCATTAGATGTTTAATTTATATAAAATATCCTTATTATATTTCATGGATATGGTAGTTAATTAAATTACATATAATTTTTACATTAGTATTTTATTTTAATGTTATTTTATTTATTGGGGATAATTTTGATACATATATTATTGTTAATCATTAATAATATTCATTGATAAAAATATTATTTATAAAATTAATTGACCAGTAATATATGATTGTTTCACTAGACAAGTAGTAATGTGTGGGGAAAAAATAACGATATCATCAAAATAAATCTATATGTATTAATAGATAAATCAATAATGTAATATTAAATGGGATTCTTTTGTATACCTAAGAATCTATTAATCAGTCAAGGTGCAAGGTCTGGATGATATAAATAGTATAATTAGTAACATCATGACATGATATATTATGAATTTTCTTTATTTAGAATCTATTTATTACTATACATTATATTATTATTGTGATATTAACCTGATATTAGATTAAATATCACATTACTATTTATAGAGAACTATTTTATCATCATTTATTTCCATCATATTAGACTTGTAATGTTGTTTTTGATAAAATTGATATGATTTTATTTATTTTAATTTATATATTGGTTATACCTTATTTGATGAGTAATTATTCCACTATATATAATATTTATTGAGAATTTGAGGTATCCCTAATATTCTTACATTCCCATGGATATAAAGAATGATTCCATGAATGAGTTCGAGGATGAAAAATATTTAGAGTCACAATTTTTAGTATTTTATGTTTTCAAATATAATGTTAAATTAAAGTACATATCTAGTTTACCAAGACATCCAATCAACATAGTACATCAAGATGTGATTTCCTATATATAGAAATAATGTTAAAAACTAACAACCAACATTAGGATAATGGGGTGAGTGTATATATAATTAGAATAAGTGTATATATTGTAGAACCCATGAGAGAAAGAATTATGAAATCACAAATTGCAGAACATAACACTATGATGAAATTTAATGATAGTATAAACATATCTTAACATCCTAATGATTTTGTATGTTATATATTTTTTGGCTTCAATGGGATTAGATTCTTATTTTAAAACATCTCGTAAACAAGGTATTGTTAAAAATTAATCTATGGGTAATTACCATTAAAAGATTTAGATTATGTATATCCTAACCATTTTATTTTTATACAGCGATTCCTCCCTTACTACACACACTTTTTGACACTCCTAGGGTATTTATTAGGGTTTATTAACTTTTTTTATATGGAAAAACAAGATGAAAATAAATAGATGATTTTCATGGAAGACATAAGATAAGCCTATGGCATCATATATTGATAATAACATTTAATTATTTATGTAACCAATATTTTAATTTTTATAATTATGTTTTTTTTTGTGAAATATGTACTTTTTATTGTATCAAATGGTTGGAACAATGAATAATGTTGTTACCTCTAAATTTTAAGAAAATCTAGTAATTTTGAGAATCCAAATATGTAAATCACTATAGATAAATATTATAGGATTATTCCAAGTTAGTTATCATTATATATGATCAACAACATATATCATAACCTAATCGTAAACACACCAAAGAAGAGGTGGATGGATTTATCAAGAGCATGGGTAGTAGAGACTATAGAGGGATAATGACTTAATTTTTTTCTTGTTAGAAATATTGAATTAAGAACCTAGAAGTTGGTCTCAATGTAATGAGAAATTTTTTTAAGATTATAAAACAAGTTCCATGATCAAATAATTTTCAAGGAAAGGTAATGATTTCAATTGGGAGAAATTAATTTTGTCACATAGATCCATTTATTGTTTATTTTCTACAATGTGGGGTACCTTATCATTATCCATGTCTATTGCCTCTTTTAATGTTTATATGCTAGATTAAGGATAAACATATGATATGCAAATAATTTGAGTTAAATATTGAAGTATTTATGTATTGGGATCTATGAACTATGTTATAGATGTATTTTTAAAAATGAAATTTTGGGTATAATAATATTTAAATACAAATTATTGTGTTAATTGTATATGAAAATATGAATTAATGTGTTCTAATCTTATGAGTTATTGATACCGTAATATGATTATGATTTTAGATTTTATAATATAATCAATGTATTAAAAAACATTTTCATAGATTTATGGGATTTGAGATCATAATGATTATCTCTATTTTTAGCTAAATTTATAGAAATAAAAACCATTGGTTGGTATCTTTTTTTGTAAAATATTTACTTAAGAATGAATTATTTTAGATATATAGACATAAACATAATGTTGTTGACAGAAATTATTGTTAATATTATCATTTTTGTTGAGGTAATTATGGGTTATTAAAATTTGGTAATGATATAAATTTTTTATTAATATTGTTTTATAAAAATAATAATAAACATGTTGGGTGTCAACCCATTTCATCTGGTTAGTTTGTGGGGCGTGATCGCTCAACCGAAGGGTGAGAAGGGTAGAAAGAATACAACTATACAATTTGGGTTCCTAATTGTTATAAATATTTTTACTTAAATGGTTTCATGAATAAGAGTAAGATGATTCTGGAATCATATAATAAGATCAAATATATTAATAGTATTTATAATTTTTGGGTGACTGATGACATTTCATGAGTCATTGTATTAGGTTTCAACATATATATATATATATATATATATATATATATTCACAAACATACACACACAAACATATTTGGTTAAAGAAATGGATTATTTTAAGACAATTATAATAAATTTTTTAGTGGTGTACTCAGAAGGCTATGAGATAACCATTTTTGTTAAAACACTCTTTTAAGTTGATATTATTGGTTGTTTTGATGTAGAGTTATTTTTTTAAATAATGATCCATGATAAACCATTGATATTGATATTTTATATTAGGGAATAATGTATCACATATATCCATATAGGATAACCGATGCATTTAATTATTATTCTTTAATATAATATATTAATACCATATTATTCATTGGAAAATTATGTGATATTTTAGAAGATTATTTTAGTGCTTCATTCATAAAAAATCATCTAGTAAACTCATCATATTGAGAAAAAAATGTGACTGTGCTTTAAAAAAATTGATGTGGTATATTATACATTATATGTACGAACATTACCATATTATCTTCTTCAAAATGGTAAATGAATTTTTAATCCCTTGGAATGGGATGTTGAAATAAATTTTATCCTATTACATTCATTTATGATTAATTTATGGTGTTTTTATCACATCAGAGGTTTATGGTTTTGTGATTATCATTCATATTTTTATGATCATTAATATATATCTATCCACATCATCATTTTTCTTTTAATATCTTGTTATATTTTGATATTTAAACTTCCCACTAATATTTTCCCATTTGTAAACCTAGTTCTTTGTTATTTTAGATGAACTTCAAATACCCCTTTCTTTATTTTTATGATGATATTTTGTAGGTCCTTTTAAGGATGTGGCTTTCAAAATAGGTACATTCAAGTATAAAATTATAGATTTCAAATAAAAGTACAAATTTTTATAGAAAATTATATAGAAGGTGGAGAGAATTTAATATCCTGATATTTTAATTGAATAACAATATGTTTGAAAACATATATTTCAAGCCACATACATTTGAAAGTGCCCATGAAAAATATTATATAAATATTAATATTATAAACTAGATGTTCTGTAGTAAAATATTAATAGGAATAACAAAATTAAAAACTTATCTAGTTTATATATTTATAAAATAAATTTATGTTTCATCAATTTTTTAGAAATTAAAATTAAAATCATTTGAAAATCTGAAAAAGAAATATTAATCCAGAAAAAATATTTTTTATTAATGAAAAGTATTTTGATCTTAATAAATAAAATTAATGACCATTTGTGTTTATTTTAATAAAAATTTTATATTATATATTGAACGTAATGTTTTATTATTCATCAATTTTTTTTCTATTCATCGAATACAAATAATTCTAGTTTTCCATAAAAACAGTCTTTTTCTAAAAAGTTGTTTCATCTCATTTTCCGTACATATTTTAAAATTAATTTTAGACAGTTTTAGAAAATTTATTTTAAAAAATTTTATTATTATTTAAATTCAAAATTTCAAAATTTCCCTGGAAATAGTATTTGATATTTTTTTAGAATTTTATCTTTTCGATGAATAGTTATTTATAAAGATTTTTATTTAAAATACACTTCATTTAATGAATATATAATGTTAAATTTTGTTTTAAATGGTTATAAATGTTTTGTTGGAAATATTATATTGTTATTATACCAATTTAGTTCTTCGTATAAAATTCAATATTTATTTTTTATAAAATGTAATTATACATAAGATATGTTTTCTTATGAAAACCACATTTTCATTATAGATACATGTTTAATATTAAATTAAATATAAGAAATTATAGGAATATAATTTGATAAAATATATTCCATATATATAATAAAAATCATTAAAATTATTTAATATATTTACAAATTTTTTTCAGTCATAATGAATGGTAAAAATAGAAAAACAATGTTACTGTGTTAAAGGGTAAAACAAGTTTAGCATTGGATTAAAATTAAATGATAAGGGATGAAATAACCTAAAAAATTGTCTAACATATTTTGTGCTAAAATATTTATATATTTTGTCATCTATTGTTTGGTAATGGTCCATTTGGATCAATTTTTGTTGGTTTAATATGTAAGTATCTTTTAATCTTTTCAAAAATTCAAAGTGTTTCCCCTCCTCCACTTAAAAAAGACACTCATATTCTCTCAATTACAAACAAAAAGATCCTTTTTAGTTAAAAATATAAATTTCCAAAAAAAAAAATTCACCATGATTACTACAATATTTATTTTGATATTAAATCCATATTATAAAGGAATTTGATATAAACCTAAAGATGTTGTCTGAAGAATAGGTATAGTTCCCCAATAAGTGTTTTCCTTTTATTTCAACATATAATTCCTTAAAATATTCCATAAATCTGTTTAACATGAAAATATAATATCCCATATACTTGTATGATATTACATAAATGGAATAATCAATGTCAACATCCACTTCTAATAAATGTAAATGAAATTCATGATCATGTGTCTGACGGACTACCTCCTCAAGAACCAATGAAAATCAATTTCTATCACCATATCTAATGGAAGAATATAATGGAATATCTAATGTCTAAATATGATATTTACGAAATAATAGTATTTTTTTAATTATAGCGTCACATATAATTTACTACCTTTTGATTCAATGGACAACGATAACGTCGCTCAAGCATATGTTTGAATTATCGCCAACATGAAGTGATGTGATTGATTTTTAATTTATTTTGTAACAGATCAAAATAAGGATTTATTTATTGAATATATATGTCATTTATGTTATTAAAATGAATCTATAATGTGGAAATATTATTTACCTTTTCATTATCCATCCATTAAATATTTGAATCAACATTTATGTATATATAAAACCTACTATCTCAATGAACTCTATAATAAACATTAAATTTTTTTTATTTTATGATTTACTCTAAATAAATATTCAATGAATATATATGAAATTATTATCATCATTAATATTCATTATTTTATTTCATAATGATAAAAATTACTTGTACCTAATATACAAAACCAAAATGTACAATAAAATAGACGTTAATATGAGGACTATTGTTTTTTAAAAAGAATTTTTAATAAATAGTTGATAAAATATTATGTGTAAATTATATATTGTATGATATATATGAGTATATTTCTAAGAAATATGTTAAATAAATATATATTTATTTTTTAGTATGTTTGGACTCAAATGAAGGACATCAAACCTGAGGATACAAATTTCATCTCAATTTTCCTTCATTGAGGTATATTTTATTTTTATAAACAAAATTTCTTTTATATTTTATTTATTATACATATTTTACATGTTACATAATTATTAATTAATAATTAATATTATTTAAATTTTACAATATAAATTATTTCAACCAAAGAGTTTTTACTTGATAGTTACAAAGGGGTAAAGTGTTTTATAACACCATTTATTTTCACTCGATCATATTACTTATTCAATGTATTTGATATTATTATATTATATTGGTAGTGGATTTTTTTATTTTATTCTTAATTTTCATATTTTATATTTATTTACATTTTATAGAAATAATATATCCATTTAATAATTATCACTTTGAAACTATGATCATTGTAATGGTTTCTCATCTAAAATTGTCATATTTAAGACATATGTTATGTTTCCCAACTATATTGTTTTATGAGGAGAATATATTTAATATTTTATATGTTATATCATGAATTTATTCATATTCATGGAATATAATGATTCATTTGTAGTAATCTATTTTATTTGTTTTATAATTTAAAAGTTACCAAACTGTTAAGATATTTTTGTTTTAATCACATTTTGATGGGGATTGTTTATCCGTGATATTACATCAAAACCCAATATTTTATCCTTATATGAAAAACCATTTTATATTTATTCTAAACCATTCTGTCATTAAATATTCAGGTAATTGTACAGTATTCCACTCATTGTATGTTAATGTAATTTAGAAAATGTTTTTTAACAAAAACCTACATTATTTATCTCTTCAATTAAAATACCAATTTTTTTCCACATCATTTTTTTCTAAAAATATTATCAATTAATTTAGTATTATCCATTGATATTGTAATTTTATTTTCTTCAATGTTTTCCATTTTACATAATTATTTAAAAACAATATTCTTGTCTTTTTACAAAAAAGGTTATTTTTGAATTCTTTTCAAAATTGAGAAAGAAATGATTTTTAATCAGACATAGGGTAGACAATATTTTCCCTTGATCATAGATGTGAATTTATTTTATGTTTACATGATTAATTTAGAAGTGAATTTTTTAATAATGTTTTCCCAACATGTAATATTTTTTATTATTAAAAATTTATCTTCAAAGTGAAACAGGTCTAATACTCAAGAATGGTTTAAGTGATATCTTCATTAAATTTGTATTAATCACTAACAAGTAGCATTTTTTAAAGTTAATAAACTTGGGAATATTGTAATTATTCAATTATTATTCTTTTTATAGATTGTTAATGATTAGTTTGACCATGGAATGTATTGAATTTTTTTAGACATATTAGGTACTCATTAACTCTCCCTGGAAACATTTACTATCATAGGATCATTGAAAAATATTTTTCTCTTATATATAAATATTATTTTTCAAAGATATTATTATATTTTAAATGATATATAATTTTTTCAAAATAATATTTTATTATGAATGATATTTGATTGACTTGGGATAATTTTATAAATCCATATTCAACGCACAATAATGATATTCATTTATAAGTAATAAATTTTATAAATTAAAATTAAAATTCAATATAGTGGGAATAGAATTGGGAATTTAGTTATGGGTAGGGAAAACATAATGAATGGAAATCGATGTATTAGCATGTCTCATGAGTCAAATTATTATTCTAGAATTTAAAATGGTTTTATTTTATACCTACCAATTTATTAAACTATCTTCCTGGATGGTCATAATGGTACAAATATCATGACGTATGAGATCATGACATCCAACATTAATATTTACCATCATTGGATTTTATTATTATTATATATGAGATTAGTATTCTGATATTATATATGGATTAGATTAATTATCATGGTATTATTTTTATGGAATTATTTTATTATCAATCATTCTTACATTATTACTCTTTTGTTCAATATATTGATATAATTTCATTACTTTTCAGTTACTTTACATTCTATATTTTTTATGCTTAATTTAATTATGATATCTTTTATTAAATGTAACATGTAATAATAATCTGGGCACATTATTATGCTTCTTTTTTATACATGATTCGATGATGGAATCATATCCAGAATTCAAGGATACAAAATATTTACTTTTACAATTTTTTTATATTTTATGTTTTCAAATGTAATGTGAGATTCATGTATTTATCTAATTGACTAGGAATAAAAATTATTTCATAATTCCTGATGCGATTACTTTTATGTAGTGCCAATTTAATAATGTAATCATCAATTATAGGAATATACTTTCATGGTCATTATAAAAACACTTATACTTTAATATTATCTTGTAATTACAAAGACACATGAAATTGAATCATGAATAAAATTTTACTTATATTATTTGTTTTCAAATATTTTTATAAATTTATTATTGTTTTATTCACTAGATAATTAATTTCAATGAATTTTTTTCTTAATTCATATAGCGATCATGGATTCATGATGATATCCAAAGTATATATTATTGTTGTACATATGCATAAAATTATATTTCTATCTGATAGAAAAATATATGATCATGATCTAAATATAATAATTATATTATGTTTAATTATTATCTTATATCATAGTGTTTCTACGAATGTGATATTATGTTTTTGAATAACTGGTTCCTAGCTAATCATCAATTTAGAAAATAGATTGATATCATAGAATGGGATCATAAGGCCCTGAAACATACAAAAAACATTCACATTCCAAATAATATGAGATATTTTATTTCATTCATTCAAATATAAATGAACCTTTCATCAACTATATAGAACACATATTTTAACACGTCTTATTTATAAACATTCAATTCGAATGAATAAAACATTTCATATAAACAATAATGTAAAAAATATTATGATTAATACCATTATAGAAAAATAGATCACCCAAGTGTAGATTTTTATTTATCGTTGATTGCTCTATAAAGATAGATATATTTATTATACTTGCTATATTTATCCTTTTTCTCGAATACTCTTCGTAATTATGGTAGGATGTATAATGATGGTACATACCACCAACTATGTATTATTTAATCATATCCTTCATATTTCATATTTAAATGTCTACATATAATTTTTTATCTATTTTGAGAAATTATAATGCTACCAAACATAGAATCACGTTCTTTGAAGAGTCATAGATGATAAGTGGTACATTTTTAACCTTTTGGTATGATTTTGGAGTAGAATAAATAGTTCTTTTTCATGGATGATCTAGTGGTTATCACATGAAATTGAAATCATGTTCTGGGTCTATTTTAGAAATGGTTGAATGTTTTAATTTTTATGAAATTGTTTTTTCAATGTTTATATTTCTATTTTAGATATATATATTTTTAAAATTATTTGGTTATTAATGCATGTTCATATATGTAATAATTTATTTTCTGAATAAATTAACGATCATGTGTAATGGTTACATTCAATTAAATTATATATTATTACTAAAAAATAAAACCAATAAATAGTTATTATGAATAGTTTATTATATGGGTAAACCATCTCAGATATAATTATTTCTTTTATAAATCAACTATGAAATCTTCTTGTGATCAATAGCTGCGTGTGTATGGTGTTGGGGTTACCTGACCCACAATAATTTAGGATATTAGGTCATTATGATTACATAAATGGTTTTACATACCCTTTTCTGAGTTCATGAATATAATATATATAATTAGATATGATATATTGTTCTTCGGAAATAAAGAAGTAAGACATAAATATATTTCTGTAAAAAATCTATTGAAGAGGAGTCTATGACCAAGGGTATTATAAAATCTATATTCCATTCTCTGTCAAATATTATTTAAGATATCAGAACTCATTAAACATACTAGATATTTAAATATAGTCATGAGTATGATATTATTCAATGTTCTATACCTACCAGTCATAGATTTTTAAATTTTATTCCGAACCTATTGAAAATCGATATCAACTAAAACATTAGTAATATATTTTTACTATTTTCCGATATAATTATTTATAAATATTAGTTTTATTCTAAATAATAAATTATTTCCTACACTGATTTGATATTTATATTATATTACCATATGACTCTTTTTATTTCGTATCCATTTCATTATTTTACAAGTCATTAAATGAGACATTAAGCATGTGAAACAATATTCAAATCACTAAATAATGATTTTAATATCTAAAAATGTTGTGGAAAAAGAATGAGAGGGCGGTAGGGAAGCATTAAAAATTACATATATGATATATTTACCATATTGAAGTTGCTACCAATAGGGATTTAAGTATTGATATTTTTATCTTATTTCATATAGTAGATTCCACATAGAACACAATATTTTTTAAATTAAGGTGTGTATGATTATTCACTTCCAAAATATGAACTCATGGTGATCTAAATTTATTGGATGGGATTTAAATTTTCCTTAGGATATTTGTTATTTTGCTTTAATAAATTTGTAAATGTCCTCTAACATCATGATTAATTATCAATTTCAAAATCCTATAATAATTTTTGATGACATTATTTACTAGAGGGGAAATTGTGGATTAATTATAAACACCTAATCATTTATTTCATTTAAAAAACCAATATTTAGTCATTTTTAATAACCAATTTCATATTAAATGAGGAATTAAATTTAATATTGGGCAAGATGATCGTGGTCAAAAAAGTCTTTGGATTAACATAAAAACTAAATCAACAATTTTTCATGGTGAAATTCAATTTAGACAACATATTTATGGGGATACATAATGAGTTCATTATCATATATAATGGTTTTATGTCATCCGTAGATAATGGATCCATCATTACAATATTTTTATAAATCACTCTATTTTTTAATTTAATCTGACAAGGCCATGGTGTAATTCTATGATATATGTTAAATTATATATAGAAAACATTATTTAAACTATTCATACATCTATATTTATTTAGGTGTTATGAAATATATTATATATAATATACTATCCATTGGATACCTGATATTTGGTTCCCCAATGCTAGGATATCCTATTAGGAAATCCTCATTAATCATATGCAACTGATTACACTAGGAGTGTTGGAATGTACCACTAATTATGTATTAATATGTCAATATTTTCGTCAAATGTATTTTTACATACCTCTATAATGAGATGTTGAATTTAACATTGATCTGTAACAAGGATGTTAAATTTTATAAATTTCATCATACCATATCATCCTATATTGTTATGTGAGAATATGATAAAATAGAAAGAACATGAGGATAATTATGTTATTTCATCTGAGAAATTATTCTTGTTGAGGATTTTTTATTTCAAAAAAATATAGGAATACAATTCAATTTATAGATTATTAGATGTTAAATCTATTGATAACCATGAATTTTTAACAATTTATTGGGATTTTTGATCTCATCAACTAGTTAATAAGGGGAAAAGTGGTATTATATGATCAATATATACCAATGATATTATCATATTCAGGAAAGGCACAAGGATACACAAATATATACATTTTAAAGATGATAGTATCATTTTTAATAACTCTTTATTATTTTTTGATTAGAATAATCCCTAATTGTGTTTGTGGAATTATTGTATAAAATAATATATGTAACATCCCAGGTAAATAAAGAATAATACATTTTCATATTTATTAATATATTCGAATTAAATATTAATTTTACTTTAAAGGGCTTTCTATGTTCGATACCGTACCCGATACACAACAATGAGGTTCTTTTAAATCTTACATTGCACACTAGTAATATAATAATATTATTTTAAATGGGAGTTTACACGTAGCCATTGTATTGGCGGGAATTATTAGAAATAACTATAATATTATTATATATGTTCCTTAAATGTTTTTATATTTATCCAATAAAAGATAAAGTCTTAAAATAAGAAAAGAATTCAATTTTAGGCATAGATACTCTATTATTAACTAAAGGGTCGACTTGTCGCCTTTTGATGGTGAAACCTATTTAAATATAGTTTTGGCCACTTTTATAAATTCTTTTGTACCAAATAAAATTCTTATTTAGAATCGGGAAATCAAAATTTACTTTGTATAATTTTTTGGTATTTTTCTGATAAAGTTAATTTTTTAATGAATAGTGAAAAATGTTGTATTTTAATTCAAAACATCTTTTTAATCTAATTTATTTATATGATTATATTATCTTTCTAATTGTGTTTTAAATTTAAATTAGAATATATTTTTTCAATTTAATTCAATAGTGGTCATTGAATTAATTTCACTTTGAAATTGGACGTAACTAGTGTCAATCTTTTGATATATATTGTTTCATAAAAACACGCTATTTGTTTTGACAGCGGGAATTAATTATTAAATTAATTAATGCAACTTATATCTTTCAAATTTTTCAAAATAGACATCATTTCTGAATTCGGAATATCAAATATAGCTTAAGGTGAATTTTTGGTATTTTTCAGAAAAACATCAATTTTTGATGAATAATGAAACCACTAAGGGGTAGGTAAAAAACTGATTTTTCATTTAAATAAAACATTACCACTTTTTTTAATTTAATTTAAAAAATCTGACATTAATGGTTTTCATTAGGATGTAAAATGTTTTTCAAAGGGATTAATTTTTTTTTGATGTATAGTAACTTTTATGTTTTATTAATCGCGATTAGAGGTAATTAGTGTAAGTTAAGGTAAAAATAATGTTTTAATAATATGAAATGACTTTGACACATGCCCTATTCTTATTGGATGTGTAATGGGCGACCAAGAATATCCATGGGTCATCTTGGGGACCCCATGGATCCTCTTGGGTAAGAAAATTACATTAATATCTATTTATTTAAAGTTAAAATAAAAATGTCAAAAACTTGTAATGTTTTACTAAAACAATTTTTACATGGGCTTATAAAATTCATATTTTTTACTATAAATATTCATTAAGAATATAAAAATATTTTCTACATCATGGTATTTTTTTTATAATTTTTAGACATTAAATAAATTAAATTATTAATTACACCATGATGATGCAGCGATTACCTCATTATTTAACGATTTATATAAAATTAGAAGATAATGTAAAATATAAGACCAAAACTTGTCAAAAACCTATTGGATGTATGTATTTAGAACTATTATCATCTTATCCTCGAAATATATAATTTTGATACCTTTAAAATCCGATAATCATTATATAATTAAGTAACATTTTATAACATTCAAAGAGTTCCCCTCCTCTCCTCTTATAAAAGCCCCCACCTCTACCTCCTTACCCACACCTCTCTAGCCTTTTTATCTGCCAAGATATGCTCCTTTTATCTCTAAAAATCACTTTATTTATCCTAGAAGCCTTACCTTAGGCAGAAATATCTTCAAGAAACCCATTTTGTTCAAACCAAGAAGAGTTACCCGATTTAAAGGTAATGTTTTCACTTGTGTTCTTTTGTTTTATTTTGCTTCTCCAACCCCCTAAACTCTTTTTATTCCGTTATTTTGTAACAAAAATTGTATATTCAATATACTAGGAATATTTTATGAGAAGTATTCGAGCTAAACATACACACACATTCGTCTAATGGTTTAAGAACATATTTTTTCTGTGGTTGGCGAATTTCTGCCTCACGAAACGATGATCGTTCAATATTCTTTTTACACCTTTAATGGTGGCCATTAAGATGTCACCATATTTATATATGATATAGATTATGTTTATTTTTACTTTATGCTTCTGTATTTTTATTTTATGGCATACCATAATGGTTTCCATTATGGGTAAACGCGATATCATCATTTTAGGAAGTGTGGACTACCGCCCCCTAAATGTGATTTGATTCGTTAATTCCATATGTGGGATGTATAAAGGATGGAGTTAATGATATTATATATTATATTATACTGGAATTATAATATAACTTTTTATAACTATGATTTAACTCCATTAAATATGAAATTGAAATGAAAGTAGCGTTTATGTGTACGTACGGCTTACCGTCTCAATGAACGGTGTATTTCATTTCATACCTCTAAAGGTTATATAATATTATAAATACATGTATATTCTGGATATATATGATATATATGATATCCAGATCATGAATATCATTATGTATATAATGAACTATTGACCACATGAACTACATGTGTTTGTAAGAGGTCCATTTTTGACTTAAGAACCAGATATCGAAAAAACGAACATTATTAACATAAATGATTACATAATGTTTATAACATGTAAATAAGTGATATAAAAGGAATAGTAATCTTGAAAAAAGTTCTTAATCATGTATAAATTAACACTAGTTTATTATTCATGATATTAATGAGCGATCGAGTCATGTCGGACATGAGGTAAGGGACTTCGTCTCAATCTCCATTCATTGAGGCATATTTTGTTCTAATACAAGACATTAGTTTATACGCTATATAAAACACCTTTGACATTTCATTTCATTCAAAGGGAAACTTTTCCTATGAAGGGTTTTACTAAATAGAAAAAAATGAATTTTTATTTTAACGTACGAGGTGTCAACGACCTTTTACACCGCCGTGAGTGTTATTTGGTCTTTGGCTTCCTCAACAAGCCAAATTATCTAAGGTCATTAGATTCTCGTGAGTTCAAAAGTTATGAAAAACTTGTTCGATGTGCGAAGAAGGTGGAAATGGAGTTTGTCGATGATCAGTTGTTCTTTGACAAACAACATAATAAGAGGCCCAGTTGGCATGCAAAGGGGAATAATTCATCAAAGAAGCAAGGAGTTAAGAAAACCAAGAATCCATCCAATGTGAAGTGTGGTAAAATGAATCCTAGAGAATGTTAATCCAATTCTAGAAAGCGATTTTGGTGTGGTAAGTCTGGTCATATTGCTCGTAACTGTTAGTAAGATGATCAAGAAGGAAATGAAAAGCCAGCAGTATGATTTTTTAAGTGTAATAGAATGGGTCATTATGCAAATGAGTGTCTAATTAATAACTCAACGGGGGGAAAGCAGCCATACTACAATCAGAAAGGGGTGGTGAAATACTTTGCAACTACTTCAGCAGATGTTGGGCCATCAAATGTAGAAGTATCATGTTCACTGTTTGATTGGTCAGATTATACCAATGTGTTGTTTTATTCAGGGTCTACAAAATTCATTAATTTATAAAAATTTTTCTAGTAAATTTGGAATTCCATCTCAAGATATAAATCCTGAACATATTGTAAAACACCTGGAGGGAACGATGAGATAAAATTAAATTATAAGAACCTTCATATCCTTGTGTGCGGAAAGAATCTACCTACAAAAAATATTGTATTTCCTCTAGTAGAGTTTGATGTTATTTTGGGCATCGATTGGATTTCGGTTTATCATGCTATGATTGACTACAGAGCTAAAGTGGTTTCTTTTTAGAATGATTTTCAATTTGTGTGCATGAATGAACCCCTGCTTTTGATAACATATCAGGAAGTTGAGAAACAAGTAAAGGATGGAAATCTATGTTACCTTGCTCATATTGATGAATATAAAGGGTCTGTTAAGATTAATGATGTGCCAGTGGTAAATGAGTTTCATGATGTTTTTTCTGATGAGTTTCCTGGTATTATTCATGATCACGATGTTGAATTTACTGTTTACATAGTTCCTGATTCTAGGAAAATTTCAAAAACCCCTTATCGAATGGATCAGGTTGAACTTTTAGAGTTAAAGAAGCAATTTTATGAGTTATTAGATAAAGGTTTCATTCGACATAGCACATCACAATGGGGTTATCCTTTCTTGTTTGTTAAAAATAAATATGTTTCAATGATACTTTGCATTGATTATATATCCTTGAATAACATCACTTTTAAGAATAAGTATCCTTTTCCTAATATCGATGATTTGTTTGATCATCTCCAGGGATCTCAGTAATTTTCGAAGAATGACTTGAGGTCAGGGTACCATCAGTTGAAAGTAACAGAAGATGATGTTTTGAAGACTGAATTTCATACTATATATGGCCATTATGAATTTTTAGTTATGGATTTTGGGTTGACCAATAAGACTGCTGTATTCATGGACCTTATGAATCGAATTTTCTATGAGTTCTTGGATCAGTTTGTGGTTGTTTTTATTTATAATATTTTGGTATTTTCTAATAGTAAAGAGGAGAATGAAAGTCATTTAAGGGTTATCATGAAAACCTTAAATTAAAATAAACTATATGGAAAATTCAGCAAGTATGAGTTTTGGTTACAAAAAAATTCTTTCCTTTGTCACATTGTTTCAAAAAATGGTATAACAATTGAGCCTGCTAAAAATAGATGTTGAAGAATGTCAAGACCCAAAAATGTAACCGAGATCTGTAGTTTTCTTGTTTTGGTAGGTTATTACTAGAGGATTGATTAAAATATTTCACGGTTATCCTGTCCAATGACTATGTTAACTCGGAATGGTGTTATGTTTATCTGGAAAAAATAATGTGATGATTTTTTTCAGGAGTTGAAAAGAAGGTTGGTCAATACTCCAGTTTTGGCACTTCCATCCAGGAATGGTGAGTTTGTTATTTATATTGATGCTTCATTGAAGGGACTTGGTTATTTCCTTATGCAGAATGATCAGGTAATTGCTTATGCTTCATGTCAGTTGAAAACTCAGGAGGCAAATTACCCTACACATGATTTGGAATTAGCTGCTGTTTTTTTTTTCTCTAAAAATTTGGAGGCATCATTTGTATGGAGTAAAGTGTGTAGTATATACTGATCACAAATGTTTAAAGTATATATTCACTCAGAAATAATTGTACATGAGACAGAGTAGATGGCTGGAATTAATCAAGGATTATGATTGTACAATTCATTACCATCCAGGAAAAGAAAATAAAGTTGTTGATGCTTTGTGTCGAAAATGTAATGCTTCATTAACAATGATACGTTTGGAAAAAGATACTTTTTTTTAATTTGTTGAAATTTTCCATAAAAGTTGTTGGTGAAGGAATTTATTCTGTTTTGTATCAGGTTTCAGTGAGATCATCTCCATCAGACATAATTAAGCAAGTGTAGAAGAAAGACAGTGTGTTGTAGAAAAAGGTAGAGCTACTTTAGAAGGATAAGTTGCCAGAATTTAACAGTGATAATGATTGTGTTTTGAGGTTTGGGAAGAGATTATGTGTGCCTAGTGATTCAATGTTGAAGAATGAGTTGTTATGTGAGGCTTATAGTTCCATGTTTTCAGTTCAACATTGATGTACTAAGATGAACAAAGATCTTCGGGAGTATTACTGGTGGGATGGAATGAAAAGAGATATTGCCAATTTTGCTGTGAAGTGTTTGACTTGTCAGCAGGTTAATACAGAGTGACAGTTACCGAATGGGATGCTAGATTCATTATCGGTGCCAGAGTGGAAATGGTAAAATGTATTCAGTGACTTCATTTTGGGATTACCAAATACATCTCGAGATAATAATGCAATATGGGTTATAGTTGACCGATTGACTAAATCTTCTCATTTCCTTCCAATTCGAGATACATTTTCTCTAGATGAACTTGCTCAGTTGTATATTAAATAGATAGTCAGGTGGCATGGAGTTCCCCTATACATTGTATCTGATCATGATCCCAGGTTCACATTTAACTTTTGGAAAAGCCTTCAAAAGTCGTTGGGTACTGAATTAAATTTTAGGACAACTTTTCATCCTAAATCAGATGGGTAGTCGGAATGAACAATTCAGAACATGGAGGATATGCTACGTGTTTTGTCGATGGATTATCAGGAAAGTTGGGACCAATATCTTTCTTTTGTTGAATTTTATTATAATAACAGTTTTTATTTCAGTATACAAATTGCTCTGTTTGAGGCATTATACTGGAAGTGGTGTCGAACTCCAGCTTTTTGGGATGATGTTGATGAAAGGAAGTTGATGGGACCATAATTGGTAGAAGAGATGGCAGAAAAAGTTTAGTTGATTCAGAAACACATGAGAAAAGCTTAGAGCAAGAAAAAATGTTATGCGGATAACCGGAGGAAGGATCTATCTTTCGAGATAGGTGATCATGTTTTTCTCAAATTTTCACCATGGAATAGTGTGATGCTATTTGGTAAGAAAGGAAACTTGAGGCCAAGGTTCATTGAACCATATAAAATTCTAGAGAGAGTTGGATCAGTTTCTTACCGAGTGGCTTTACATCAAAGTGTGTCCCAGATACACTATGTTTTGCATGTTTCGATGTTGAGAAAGTATATGCCAGAGCCATCTCATGTTTTTATACCAGAGGTAGTTCAGTTGGAAGAGAATATCTCTAATGAAGAACAAAAAATCTAAATTGTTGACCTTAGAGAGAAAGTGTTGTGAAATAAAGTAATTCATCAGGTAAAGGTTTTAAGAAAAAACTATATGGTAGTAGAGGCAACGTGGGAATCTGAAAATTCTATG
Organism: Viscum album; assembly: GCA_963277665.1. NCBI lineage: Eukaryota > Viridiplantae > Streptophyta > Magnoliopsida > Santalales > Viscaceae > Viscum > Viscum album. Next base: position 1,139,317,108 of record OY728164.1, on the reverse strand, counting down.
AGGGATAAATACCCCCACTAATTATCATAAGTGAATAAAATTGTGAGGACACAATTACCAAAAGGGAGGAAGGATGTAACATCCCAGGTAAATAAAAATTAATACATTTTCATATTTATTAATATTTTAGAATTAAATATTTATTTTACTCTAAAGGGGTTTCTATTTTCGATAGCATACCCAATACGCAACAATGAGGTTCTTTGAAATCTTACGTTGCACACTTGTAATATAATAATATTATTTTAAATGGCAGTTAACACGTTTCCATTTTATTTGTGGGAATGAATAGAAATAACTAAAATATGATTATATATTTTTGTTAAATTTAATTACATTTATCCAACAAAAGAGAAAGGCTTAAAATAAGAAAAGAATTCAGTTTTAAATATAGATACTCTAATTTCACTAAAGGGTGGACTTATCGCTTTTTGATGGTGAACCCTATTTAAATATAGTATTTTTCACTCTTATACATTATATTGGACCAAATAAAATCTTTCTTTGGAATAGGGACATCAAAATTTACTTTGTGTTAATTTTTGGTATTTTTCTGATAATGTTATTTTTTTAATGAATAGTGAGAAATGTTGTATTTTAATTCAAAACCACTTTTTAATCTAATTTATTTATATGATAGATTAACTTTTTAATTTTTTTTAAAGTGAAATTAGAATATATTTTTACCATTTAATCCAATATTGGTCATTGAAATTAATTTCATGTTGAAATTAGATTTAAACTAGTGTCAATCTTTTGATATATATATTGTTTCATAAAAACACACTATTTGTTTTGATAGCAGGAATTAATTATTAAATTAATTAATTCAAATTATATGTTTTGAATTTTGTAAAATATACATAATATTTGAATTTGGAATATCAAATATATCTTAGGGTGAAATTTTGGTATTTTTCTAAAAAGCTTCGGTTTTTATGAATAGTGAAACCACTAAGTGGTAGTTAAAAAAAGGATGTTTCGTTTAAAAGAAAAATTGTTGCTTTTGTGAATAGAATTTAAAAAATACAACATAAATGGTTGTCATTAGGATTTAAAATGTTGTTCAATGGGATTAAAATAATTTATCTGTGAATAGTAACTTTTCTGTTTTATTAATCACGATTAGAGGTAATTAGTGCAATTTAAGGTAAAAATAATGTTTGAATAATATTAAATGTCCATGACATAGGAATTACCCTTATTGGATGTTTCATGGAGGACCAAGAAAATACATGGGTCATCTTGGGACCCCATGGATCCACTTGGGTAAGAAAAAGACATTAATAACTTTTTATTTAATGTTAAAATAAAAATGTCACAAACATGTATTGTTTTACTAAAAGAAAATTTAGATGAGGTTATACTAGTCATATTTTATACTATAAATATTCATTACAAATATAAAAATATTTCCTACATCATGATAGGTTTTTATAATTTTTAGACATTAAATAAATTAATTTATTTACGACACCATGCTGATTCAGCGATTACCTTATTATTTAACGATTTAAATAAAATGAAACGATAATGTAAAATATAAGACATAAACCTATAAAAAACCTATTGGTTTGTGGATTTGGAACTATAATCACCTTATCCTTGAAATATATAATTGTGTGTCCTTTAAAATCTGAAACTCATTATATAATAAAGTATCATTTTATAACATTCCAAGCGTGCCCCTCCTCTCCTCTTATAAATGTCCCACACCTCTACCACCATAACCACACCTCTCATGCCTTTTGTTCGTCCAATATCAACTAATTTTATCTCTAAAAATCCCTATCTTCATCCAATAAGCCTTACCTTAGGCAGAAATCTTTTCATGAAACCCTTTTGGGTTAAACCAAGAGGAGTTACCCGATTTAAAGGTAATGTCATCCCTTTTGTACTTTTGTTTTATTTTTCTTCTCCAACCCCCTAAACACTTTTTATTACATTTTTTTGTAACAAAACCAGTATCATAAATATAATAGGATGTTTTTACGAGACGTATTATTGATACACTTACACACACCTTCACCTAATGGTTAAAGAATATACTCTTTCTGTGGATGGAATATTTCTGCCTCACGAAACGATGATTGTTCAATCTTCCTTTAACACCTTTGATGGTGGCCATTAAGATGTCACTATATTCATATATGATATATAATATGTTTATGTTTTCCTTAGGATTATTTATGTTTAATTTATTGCATACCTTTATGGTTTCTATTATGGGTAAATGCGATATCTTCATTTTAGGATGTGCAGACTACCGCCCCCCTCAAAGTGATTTGATTCGTTAATGCCATATGTGGGATGTATAAAGAATAGAGTTAATGATATTATATATGATATTATACTGAATTATAATATACCTTTATATCATTATGATTTAACTCCATTAAATATGAAATAGATATGAAAGTAGCGTTCATGCTTACGTAAAGCTTACCGTCTCCATGAACGGTGCATTTCATTTCTTACCTCTAAATGTTATAAAATTTTATAAATACATCTATATGCTAGATATATATGATATATATGATATCCAGATCATGAATATCTTTATGGATATAATGAACCTTTGACCACATGAAAAACATGTAATTGTAAGATGTCCATTTTTGACTTAAGAACCAGATATTGACAAAACGAACATTATTAACATAAATGATTACATAATGTTTATAACATGGAAATAAGTGATATAAAAGGAATATTAATCTTGAAAAAGGTTCTTAATAAAGTATAAATTAACACTAGTTTATTATTCATGATATTAATGAGCGATCGAGTCAAGTCGGACACGAGGTAAGGGACATCGTCTCAATCTCCTTTCATTGAGGCATATTTTGTTCTAATGAAAGACATTCATTTATACGTTTTCTAAAACACCATTGTCATTTCATTTCATTCAACGGGAATCTTTTTCTATGAATGGTTTTACTAAACAGAAAAAATGAATGTTTATTTTAACGTACGCAGTGACAACGACCTTTTACACCACCGTGAGTGTTATTTGGTCTTTGGCTTCCTCAACAAGACATAATTTTTTTAAAATGAAATAAATACCATATACTGATTTATGTATTTTGGTATTGAAAATGGTTTTTATAATGTATTTGTTATGTCAATGTATTTATGTGATATATTGTGATCGAAATATGAAAATTTTTTCTTTCCATTATATTTGTTTTATGTCTTATGATTTTATATTGGTAGTTGGAAATTTGATGTGTGGTTACGTGATAAATCTTATGATGGGTCGTGTCGTGAATACCAAGATGGGTGGTTACGTTATAACCTCTAATGCATTGGGTTTGGAAGTCGGCCGTATGGCTATTTCATTTAGTGATATGTGTGGAAGTTGATCGTATGGTTATTCCATTTAAGTATGTTTGTGTTCCAAGTTAACTTTAAAAGTTATGTGTTCCTAATATGGGTTTTATGGAAATCTTTTGGTTACAAAAGGGTAAGTAATGATCTTTTATCAGTGAAGAGTATTTACAACTTCATAAAAGTGAAAAGTGTTTTTTTTATAATGTATTCAGGGTTTACTTGATGTTTTTAAAAACTAACCGTTTTCTATCGTGTTTTATTTTTTACTAAGAATTTTATACTCACCTCAAGTTATTTTGGAATGTTTATCATAGGTCATAATTTGGAATAGGTTCAAGGATGGGATCATGGAAAATTCATTCATTCTTAAACATGGAACTAGGTGTGACTCTTTTTTTAAGAGTTCATGTTTTGTAAAAAAGAGAATATTTGTAGAAGGGTCTAATGTTTAATATTTTTAGATGTAATAGTTATGATATAATTCCCTAAAACTATAAACCTAAAAATATCTTCAATGTGAATTATTTATTTAATTAATTATTAATTAATGTTTCAGGCAAGGGCCTTATAGTTAGTATCAAAGTTCGGTTTAGACAACATTAGGAGATAGATTTCTCTTAAATGATTAACCAAAAAAATTTTAACTGTCAAATTGAAATTATATAGCATTTGAATATTACCATGTTTCTTCATCTAAGACATGTTTGTTCAAAATGGTTTCCCATAGAGGAAACAAGGCAGCTATTTTGGGACGACATCAGGAGGAAGACAACTTTCCAAATCTCCAACCTCAGATAGCCGGACATGAGGTAAGGGACTTCATCTCAATCTCATTTCATTGAGGTATATTTTGTTCTAATACAAGACTTTCATTTATACATTGTATGAAACACATTTGACTTTTCATTTCATTCAAAGGGAATCTTTTTCTATGAAGGGTTTTACTAAACGACAAAAATAAATGTTTATTTTAACGTACGCGGTGACAATGACTGTTTCCACCACCGTGAGTGTTATTTGTTCATTGGCATAATCAACAAGCCATAATGTTTTTAAAATTAAATAAATACCATATACTATTTTCTGTATTTTGGTATTGAAAATGGTTTTTATAATGGATTTGTTATGTCAATATATTTAAGTGATATATTGTGATCGAATTTTTGAAATTTTTTCTTTCCATTATTTTTGTTTTATGTCTTATGATTTTATAATGGTTCTTGGACATTTGACGGGTGGTTACATGATAAACCATATGACGGGTGGTGCCGTGAATACCAAGACGGGTGGATACTTTATAACCTCCAACTAATTGGGTATGGAAGTCGTCTGTATGGTTATTCCATTCAGTAATATGTGTGGTAGACGACTGTATGGTTATTCCATTTATGTATGTTTTTGTCCAAGTTTCCTTTATAAGTTATGTGTTCTTTATATGGGTTTTATGGTATTATTTTGGTTACAAAGTGGAAAGTAATGATCTTTTTTCATTGAAGAGTATTTACTACTTTTAAAGGTATACAATGTTACATTGATAAAGGATTCATGGGGTACTTGTTGTTTTGAAAAAATAATAGTTTTCTTTCATGGTGTATCCCTTACTGAGCTTTTTGTGATCACCCCATGTTTTTTTGAAATGTTTTTCACAGGACATAATGTGGAATACGGTCAAGGATGGGCTCAAGGAAAAGTCTTGTTGTCTTAAACATGGAACTAGATATGACTCTTTTTTTAAGAGTTCATGTTTTGTAAAAAAGGTAAACATTGTAGTAGTTTCTAATGTGTATTCTTTTGAGACGTAATAGTTATGATATAATTCTCTAAAACTCTAAAACTGAAAAGATCCACAATGTGAATTATTCATTTAATTCAATATTAAGTAATATTTAATGATGGGGCCTTATAATATATCAATTTTCAACTATTTTATTGTTATTTATTTGGATCATGAGTTTGTATAATCTTGGTCTCATTTAGAGCATGGGGTTGATATTTGTATTTTCATGAATACCTTACTGGAATGTAATTTTTTTTATGATATCAAAAAGATAATTTTATATATTGAAATTCACGTATTTTGGTCAATTAATATAAGAATACGAAATATATATAGGGAATTATAATGTATATTCTTTATTATCGTGAATGTTACCCAATAATTGTTTGAGATACAAATATTTCATGGGTCTAAAAGATGGTGTTGACACATCAACCAATATTAATATAAAATGTACACCCATATTCCAATAAAAACTATGAAGTTTTAAAAAATTTCCTGGTGATGTCGATGTGAGGATGATTTTTAAAAACTAACATAAAGTGTATTCAAAACTACTATGTCAATAAATTGCCGCATTTATGAGTGGCTCTTTGTATAATTTTATGCATATTCTGATTTCGTCAACCTGAAATACTATTATTGTATAAATAATGATTTATTGGAAGTATACTTTTCATAATTTATTATGTTATCAGCCTAAAACATGTTCCAAAGGTACATGTTATTCATTCTGTAATGAAATATATAAAACGAAATGATGTCTAAATACATCAAATATTTTTACATTGACATTCAATATTAAATATGTAATGGAAATATTTTTTCCAAATATAAATGACAAATAAACACCCTTAGTTTTTTTTATGTAAAATAATAGTGCATGTTAGTGTCCCTTAGTGATAAACATCACATTGATGACATTTAGAATCATTGGGTGAAAATATATATCACATCAACCACTTAAAATCCAAAATGTTACATGAAAATAACCACTATATATCCTATATGAACTATTAACATTAATAACAACTCTATAGTGTGAATATCATTGAGAATTTATATCAATAAAATACATCATTATTGTATATCCATTTATTTCTAGTTAGAAAAGTTGCCATTAGGGATCTGGTTGGTAAATAATTCATGCCATGATGAGGGTAGTCACCCTAGAATCCCATTATTATATCATGAAATCCACCACCAATTCCAGAATCAATGTTTAAATAAAGAAAACTGGGGATTTATTTCCTTTTGTATAACATGTTGTTATGTTAGATAAGAAAAATGAATGAAAATTAGTTTATTTTATCAACTAAATTCACTATTATAGATGTGTTATGAGATATTTATGGGGGTTTTGACATGTTATACTTGATTTAAGAAATGTTGATATTGAGTTTGTGTTATAGTAGACCACATGAATAATATGATACACATTATATCTTATAAGGCCTCATAAATTTCTGAATTTTGAATTCTACCTAATAGATAAATTAACAATATTCATGTGTTTTCAAATAATATCATCTCTAATTCAACTCGTTGATTTATTTAAAAATTATAACTAGGTGTTTATTGTGAATTTAATTCCAAGATGAAACTAAGATCCATAATACACTTTTAGAATAATAGAATATAAGAAGGAATAATTCATATTCTATAGGATATGATTCTATTCTCTGTAAAAGAATTTGTTGTATTATAGAATGATTATCTTTATCATTGAAATATCTTACCATAATGGTAATTGTTAATGAATCTAAATTGTTCCTTATCAATCATTAAATAATAATGTCATATTTGTCACCAATGTACATGATATAAATAATAATATAATCAATGATAAGTATTGATGTTGTTCAATATATTTATTTAAAAGTAATGTTAATTTATATGTTTCTTGTAACAACTTAATTACTTAAAAAATCCTAAATTAAAAAGAATATGTGAACTTTTTAATTCAATGTGGTGGACAACATATTTTTAAATATACTTCTAGTATTATTTTACTACTGGAAAAGTAATCACTGGATGAAAACACTCTCGAATGAGGCATTTGGAGACTGTAGATATAAGGCCCCATCCTTAAACCTTACTTAATCTTGAGTTATTACAAGATTACACATTGAAGATCTTTTCAGGTTTAGAGTGTTAGAGAATTAGAACATAAAACTTGCATTACATTCCACATATAAACAAAGTGGTTGCATAAAGATAGTATTCATTTTTACATTCAATGGAAACATATTTAAAATAAGAAATGGATTCATTCTTGAAAATTCCTTGACACTATCATCATTTCATGTACTTTTCCCTTGACCTGTGAAAAACATATCAAAAAAACATGTGATGAGCATAAAAAGCTCAGTATAGGTTATAAAAATATGGAAAGGAAACATAAGTTCATATATGCATAATAATGAATTCATACATAACCCATAAAACATAAGAGCTTTAACATAACTCATCAAATCATGAATAAATCATAGAAATAATAAGACATAAAGGTAACTTGAGGCATTCATAACATTCTTACGTAGGGAGTAACCCTCTTGGTTACGTTTGGAATACCCATCACTGTATATTCCCTAAATCTCTTCGGAGAAACCTTAATGTTTCACTCCTTCACGTTACCCAATGCATTGGAGAGCTATATCGGGCTCACCCGCCCTTATTTTATCACAGAACCACCCATCTTCATATAATTCCCAAGAACCATAATGTAATCATATCACATAAAACATACATAAAGGAAACATAACATTTCCACATTTCAATCATAAGATATCAATAAAACACAATGATATAATAAAAACATTATGAAAACCATTTTCAATACCATAATAAAAGAAAATTAAAACATGGTATTTATATTTATTTTAAAAGAAGGTATGGATTGTAGAGGAAGCCGAAACTCAAATAATGGTCACGGCGGTGAAGAAGTCGATGTCGCCACATACGTACGACAAAAACATTCCATTTTGACGTTTAGTAAAACGCTTCATATTAAAAAGGTTCCTTTGGATAATCATAAAAGTAAATGGGGTTTATACACCGTATAAAAGAAGGTTGTGTATAAAACAAAATATGCCTCAATGAAAGGAGATTGAGACGATGTCCCATAACTCGGGTCCGACTTGACTCGGTCGTTCTTTAATCTCCTTAAAATCAGGTAACTCCCTTTAGTGTGAGCTCAAAGGCTACCTTGGGAAGACTGCTTCCCAAATTGAGGCTTCAAGGAGTAAGAGAGGGAAGTGTAGAGACAAAATGGGCAGGTGTTTTCCGATCCAAATGCTTTGGAAGTGTGGGTAATGAGGTAGAGGCGGGGGCCTTTTATAAGAAGAGAGGAGGGGCACTCTTGGAAGGTAAAGAAATATTACTTTATTTTTAAATGATATTCGGATTTAAAAGGTCCCACATTGATATAATTCAAGGGTAAGTTGATAAGGGTTCGATATCCACCCATACAATAGGTTTTGGACATGTGTAGGTCATAGATTTTACATTATCATTTCATTTTATTTAAATCCTTTATTAATGAGGTAATCACTGCATCATCATGATGTCATAAATAATTTAATTTATTTAAAGTCTAAAAATAATAGAAACATACTATGATGTAGGAAATATTTTTAGATTTCTAATGAATATTTATAGTCAAAAATATTACTTGTATAACCCCATTTATAAATTGTTTTAATAAAACAACTCATGTTTGTGTCATTTTTACTTTAACATTAAATAAAAAGTTAATTATGTCATTTCCCAAACAAAGTGGCTCCATGGGGTCCCCATGATGACACATAAATTTTCTTTGTTGGCCATGACACATCCATTGAGGGTAGGACATGTTTCAATATCATCACATATTATTAAAACATTATTTTTACCTTAAACTACACTAATTACCTCTAATCACGATTAAGAACATAAAAGTTACTATTCACCAAAAAAATTATTTTATTCTCATTGAACCACATTTTACTTCTTAATGACAACCATTTCTGTCGGATTTTTGAAAATCAAATCACAGAAGTGGCAATGTTTCATTTAAATGAAAAATCAGTTTCTTTTAATATCACTTAGTGGTTTCACAATTCATCAAAAAATGATGTTTTTCAGAAAAATACCAAAACATCACCCTAAGCTATATTTGATATTCTGAATTCAAAAATGATGTCTATTTTAAGAAATTCAAAACATATAAGATGCATTACTTAATTTAATAATTAATTCCTGCTGTCATGAAAAATATCATGTTTTTATGAAACAATAAGTATCAAAAGATTGACACTAGTTTAAGTCCAATTTCAAAGTGAAATTGATTCCAATGACCACCATTGGATTAAATAGTAAAAATGTATTCTAATTTCACTTTAAAAAAATTCAAAATATAATCTAATCATATAAATAAATTAGATTAAAAAGAGGTTTTGAATTAAAATAAAACATCTTTCAATGTTCATTAAAAAATGAACTTTATCGGAAAAATACCAAAAAATCACACAAAGTAAATTTTGATGTCCCAATCATAAAGAATAAGTTTATTTTGAAAAACATAGCTTATAAAATTGTAAAAAGATAGATTTAAAAGTGGTTTGCCATTAAAAGGCAGTAAAACAATCATTTAAAAATATTAGTGTATTTCATGCTTAAGATTGGATTTATTTTCATTTTAAGCCTCTAAAACAATGTCTAATTCATTAATAGACATAGATAAAAATATCTATTATTAATTAATTACTTGGGATGTTACATCCTTCCCCGCTTTGGAAAATTGTGTCCCCGCAATTTATTTACTTATCGAATAAATGGGGGTACTTATCCCTCATTGCATTTTCATATTCCCATGTTGCATCTTCCATCATGTGGGTTTTCCACAAAAACATTACCTAATTAATCACATTATTACGAAACACTTTATCCCTGTGGTCATGAATCTAGACCGGTTGTTCCTCATAAGATAGGTTCTCTTCCAGCTGAACTACCTCTGGACTCAAAACATGAGATTGATCTGGCATGTACTTTCTTAGCATCGAAACATGAAAATCAATTTGTACCTGAGATAAAACTGGAGGTAATTCCACCTGGTATGAAACTGATCCAACTCTCTCCAGAATTTCATATGGTCTAATGAACCTTGGACTCAGCTTTCCTTTCTTACCAAATCACACCACATTTTTCCATGGTGAGACTTTTAGAAAAACATGATCACCTACCTCGAAAGATAGATCCTTCCTCCGGTTATCTGCATAACTCTTATGCATGCTTTGAGCTGTTCTCATGTGTTTCTGTATCAGCTGAACTTTTTCTGCCAACTATTCTACCAATTCTAGTCCCATCAACATCGTTTCACCCACTTCATCCTAGAAAGCTCGAGTTCGACACCGCTTCCCATATAATACCTGAAATGGTTCCATCTGTATACTAGAATGAAAACTGTTATTATATGAAAAATAAACCAAAGAATGGTGTTGGTCCCAGCTTCTCTGATAATCCATCGAACAAGCTCGTAGAATATCCTCCAAGGTCTGAATTGTTCTTTCTGACTGCCCATCTGATTGAGGATGAATAGCTGTACTAAAATTTAATTCAGTACCCAATGACTTCTTAAGGCCTTTCCAAATGTTATAAGTGAACCTGGGATCACTGTCAGATACAGTGGAGAGAGGAACTCCATGTAACCTTACTATCTCTTTAAGATACAAATGGGAAAGTTGATATAGGGAAAAAGTATCTCGTATAGAAAAGAAATGAGAAAATTTAGTTAAGTGATCAACAATAACCCAGATTGCATTATTAACTCGAGGGGTCTTCGTAAATCCCACAATGATGTCCATCGATATATTCTCCCATTTCCACTCTGGCACTGGTAAAGGCAGAAGCATCCCTTTCGGTAACTGCCACTCTGCTTTAACCTGTTGACAATTCAAACACTTCACAGTAAAATCAGCAATATCTCTTTTCATTCCATCCCACTAGTAATACTCCCACAGAGCTCTGTACATCTTAGTACTGCTAGGATGAACTAAAAATGGAGAACTATGAGCTTCACATAACATCTCCCTCTTCAACTGTGAATCACAAGGTGCACACAATCTCTTCCCAAATCTCAAAACACAATCATTATCCATGTTGAATTCATGCAACTTACCTTTCTGAACCAGCTCTACCTTTTTCTACAACTCACTGTCTTGCTTCTGTGCTTGCTTGATTCTGTGTGATAGATAAGATTTCACTGATACCTGAAACAAAACTGAAGAACATCCTCCACAAAAAAATTCTATGCTAATGTTCATCAAATCCTTAACCAAAGAATCACGTTCCAAACGCAACACTGCTAAAGAAGCATTACTTTTTCGACTCAAAGCATCATCCCCTTTATTTTCTTTTCCCAGATGGTAATGAATTGTACAATCATAATCCTTGATTAATTCTAGCCATCTTCTTTGTCTCATGTTCAACTATTTCTGAGTGAATATATACTTTAAGCTTTTGTGATCAGTATATATTTCACAGTTTACATTATACAAATGATGCCTCCAAATTTTTATAGCAAAAACAACAACAGCTAATTCCAAATTATGTGTAGGGTAATTTACCTCATGGGTTTTCAACTGTCACGAAGCATAAGTAATTACTTGATCATTCTGAATTAGGACGCAACCATGTACATTCAATGAAGCATCACTGTATATAACAAAATCACCATTCCTGGAAGGTAGTGCCAAAACCTGAGCATTAACCAATCTTTTTTTCAGTTCCTGAAAACAATCAACACATTATATTGTCCAGATAAACATTACACCCTTCCGAGTTAGCTTAGTAATTGTACTAGATAACTGTGAAAAATGTCTATCAAACCTTCAGTAATAGCCTGCCAAACCAAGAAAACTACGAATCTCAGTTATATTTTTGGGTCTAGGCCATTCTTCAACAACCTTTGTTTTTGTAGGATCAACGATTATCCCATATTTAGAAACAATGTGACCAAGGAAAGAAATTTTTTGCAACCAAAACTCACACTTTCTGAATTTCCCATACAATTTATTTTCTTTTATGGTTTGCAAAATAACCCTTAAATGTATTTCATGCTTCTATTTACATTTACAAAACACCAAAATATCATCAATGAAACCCACCAAAAACTTATCCATGAACTCATGGATGATTCTATTCATTAAGTCCATGAATACAGTAGGTGCATTGGATATCCCAAAAGGAATAACTAAAAATTCATAATGGCCATATCTTGTATGAAACACAGTCTTCGGAACATCTGCTTCCTTTACATTCAGCTGATGGTACCCCCATCTCAGGTCAATCTTTGAAAAAAACTGAGCTCCCTGGAGCCGATCAAACAAATAATCAATATGAGGCAAAGGATATTTGTTCTTAACAGTGATTTTATTCAAGGCTCTATAATCAATGAAAAGTCTCATAGAACCATCTTTCTTTTTAACAAATAAAATAGAAGCAACCCATGGTAACATGCTAAGTCGAATGAAACCTTTCTCTAATAAATCTTGCAATTGCTCCTTCTACTCTAAATGATAAATTTGAGCCATTCGATAAGGGGGTTTTGAAATCAGCTTAGCATCAGGGACTATATCAACAGTAAACTCAACTTCCCGATCTGGTATTATTCCAGGCAACTCATCAGTAAAAAATCAGGATACTCATTTACCACTGGCACATCATTAATCTGATCATTTCCCTTGTTTTCAACAATATGTGCAAGGTAACATTCATTTCCATCTTTTACAAGTTTCTCGTCCTCTTGATAAGTTATAAACAATAAGGGATCATTATTGTACACAAACTGATAGCCTTTCTGAAAAGAAACTTCTTTAGCTCTACAGTCAATCTTAGTATGGAAAATAGAGAGCCAATCCATACCCAGTATAACATAAAACGCTAATATAGGTAAAACAATAAGGTTTTCAAGTAGGTTCTTTCCATAGATAAGGATAGGACGATTCTTATAAATTCTTTTTGCCTCAACATTTCCCCTAGGTGTTTTTACCAAAAGTTCATGAGTCATTTCTAGAGATGGTATTCCCATTTTACTAGAAAAGTTCTCATAGATGAAAAAATGTGTAGACCTCGAATCAAACAATACACTGGCATAATCTGAAAAAACCAACAATGTACCTGATACAACTTCATTTGATGGCCCAACATCTGCTGAAATAGTTGCAAAGGATTTCACCACCCCTTTCTGATTGTAGTCTAACTGCTTCCCATCACTCGAGCTCTTTGTTGACACTCATTTGCATAGTGACCCATCTCATTGCACTTAAAACATTTCACTAAATGTAAATCAAATTTGGACTTACCATCACCTTGATCTTTTTCAGTGAAATCACGAGCCTTATGTCCCATCTTACCACATCGGTAGCTATTTCCAAAATTTAGAAGACATTCCCCAGTATGCCTTTTGCCACATTTATCACAAACTGGAAACTTAGATTTCTTACCATCAGAATTTTTTGAAGAATTCTTCTCTTTCTCCTGCCACCTCGGTCTCTTATTCTGTGGGTTGTTATAGAACACTTGATCATCGGAAAACTCCATTTCCACCTTCTCAGCACATCGAAAAAGCTTTTCATAACTTTTAAACTCACGAGAAGCTGATGAACTTCGATATTTTGGCTTTAATCCTGAGTAAAAACAATTGATTTACTATAAATGTCTCGGATAAAATTTGGATCATACATTGCCAATCGAGTGAACCTTTATTCATAGGTAGCCACTGAGTCTTCCTCTTGCCTCAATTCCAATAATTGTTTTCCATCCTAGGTCGAACAGCCTTAGGAAAGTACTTCTCAAGAAACATACCTTTAAATTCATCCTAGTCAAGAGCATCAATCTCATCAACATCCCTGATATTTTTAACCATCGACCACCACTGATTTGCTTCACCCTCCAAACGGTAAATAGCAACACTTACCTTTTGATTGTCTGAACACCCCATGACATCGAAAATCTTCTCCAGTTATTTCATCCACCCTTCAACTAACCCAGGGTCAGATGATCCTATGAATGATGGGGGATATTGCCTCATGAAATGTTCCACCACTGACATGTTCCTCTGCGGTTGATCTAGCTGATCTCGTGCATGGATTCCACATCCATTAATTGCTTGACTCAACTGCACCATTACTGCAACAAACTGTTCAGTTCCAATTCCTACCATCTCAGGATGCTGATTCGGAAGGTTATTTCCTTCTGTATGGCTTCCTAGCATGGCTTCCCTATTTTCTTTGCAGAAAACCATTCTTAACAAACATGTCTTAGATGAAGTAACATGGTAATCTTCAAATGCTATATCATTTCAATTTGACCATAAATTTTTTTTGGATAATCATTTAATAGAATTATAACACCTAAAGATGTCTAAATTGACCTTTGATACCAACTATAATGCCTTAGCCTTAAACCTTACTTAATCTTGAGTTATTACAATATTACACATTGAGGATCTTTTTAGGTTTAGATTTTTAGAGAATTAGAACATAAAACTTGCATTACATTCCACATATAAAAAATGTGGTTACATAAAGATAGTATTCATTTTTCCCATCAATGGAAACATATTTAAAATAAGACTTGGATTCATTCTTGACAATTCTTTGACACTATCATCATATCATGTACCTTTCCCTTGACCTGTGAAAAACATTTCAAAAAAAACATGGGATGAGAATAAAAAGCTCAGTATGGGTTATAAAAATTTGGAAAGGAAACATAATTTCATATATGCATAAGAATGAAATGATACTTTACCCATAAAACATAACACTTTTACATACCTCATCAAATCATGAATAAATCATAGAAATCATAAGATATAAAGGTATCTTGAGGCATTCATAACATTGTTACGTAGGGAGTAACCCTCTTGGTTATGTTTGGAATACCCATCACCGTATATTCCCTAAATACATTCAGAGAAACCTTAACGTTTTACTCCTTCACGTTACCCAATGCATTGGAGAGCTATATTGGGCTCACCCGCCCTTATTTTATCACGGAACCACCCGTCTTCATAATAATGACCATGAACCATAACGTAATCGTATCACATAAAACATACATAAAGGAAACATAACATTTCCACATTTCAATCACAAGATATCAATAAAACACATTGATATAATAAAAACATTATGAAAACCATTTTAAATACCAAAATAAAAGTAAATTAAAACATGGTATTTATTTTTCTTTTAAAAAAAGGTATGGCTTGTAGAGGAAGCCAAAACTCAAATAATGGTCACGGAGGCGGAGAAGTCATTTTCGCCGCATACGTACGACAAAAACATTCCCTTTTGTCGTTTAGTAAAACACTTCGTATAAAAAAGATTCTTTTTGGATAAACATAAAATTAAATGGGGTTTATACACCATATAAAATAATTTTGTGTATAAAACAAAATATGCCTCAATGAAATGAGATTGAGACGAAGTCCCATTCCTCGGGTCCGACTTGACTCGGTCGTTCTTTAATCTCCTTAAAATCGGAAAACTCTCTTTGGTTTGAGCTCAAACGCATCCTTGGGAAGTCTTCTGCCGAAAGTGAGGCTTCAATGAGTAAGAGAGGGAAGTGCAGAAACAAAATGGGTAGGGGTTGGCCGAGCCAAAGGCTTTGGATGTGTGGGTAAGGAGGTTGAGGCAGGGGCCTTTTATAAGAGGAGAGGAGGGGTACTCTTGGAAAGTAAAGAAATGTTACTTTATTTTAAAATGAGTTTCGGATTCAAAAGGACCCACATTGATATAATTCGAGGGTAAGGTGATACGGTTTCAAAATACACCCATCCAATAGGTTTTGGAAATGTGTAGGTCATAGATTTTACATTATCATTTCATTTTATTTAAATCCTTTATTAATGAGGTAATCACTGCATCATACTGATGTCATAAATAATTTAATTTATTTAAAGTCTAAAAATTATAAAAACATACTATGATGTAGGAAATATTTTTAGATTTATAATGAATATTTATAGTCAAAATTCTGACTTGTATAACCCCATTTATAAATTGATTTAATAAAACAACTCATGTTTGTGTCATTTTTACTTTAACATTAACTAAAAAGTTATTTATATCATTTCACAACCAAAGTGGCTCCATGGGGTCCCCAAGTTGACCAATGGATTTTCATGGTTGGCCATGACACATACAATGAGGGTAGTACATGTTTCAAGCTCATCTGATATTACTGAAGCATAATTTTTACCATAAACTACACTAATTACCTCTATTCGCGATTAAGAACTTAAAAGTTACTATTCAACAAAAAAATTATTTTAATCTAATTGAAATAAATTTTACTTCTTAATGACATCCATGTATGTAGGATTTTTGAAAATAAAATCACAGAAGTGGCAAAGTTTCATTCAAACGAAAAATCAGTTTCTTTAACTACCACTTAGTGGTTTCACTATTAATCAAAAATTCAAGTTTTTCAGAAAAATACCAAAACTTCACCCTAACCTATATGTGACATTCTGAATGAAAAAATGATGTCTATTTTACAAAATTAAAAACATATAATATGCATTAATTAATTTAATAATTAATTCCCGATGTCATGACAAAGAGCGTGTTTTTATGAAATAATTAGTATCAAAAGATTGACACTAGTTTAAGTCCAATTTCAAAGTAAAGTTGATTCCAATGACCACCATTGGATTAAATGGTAAAAATATATTCTAATTTCACTTTAAAATCAATTCAAAAGATAATCTAATCATATAAATAAATTATATTAAAAAGAGGTTTTGAATTAAAATACAACATCTTTCACTATTCATTAAAAATGATCTTTATTGGAAAAATACCAAAAATATACACAAAGTAAATTTTGATGCCCCAATCATAATGAAAAAGTTTATTTTGAAAAACATAGCTTATAAAATTGTCAATAGATAGATTTAAAAATGGTTTTCAAATAAAAGGCAGTTAAACAATCTTTTAAAAATATTAGAGTATTACATGCTTAAGATTGGATTTATTTTCATTTTAAGCCTCTAAAATACTATCTAATTCATTAATAGACATATATAAAAATATCTATTATTCATTACTTACTTGGGATGTTACAGTAGACCAACTCAAATAGTATATTATAGGCTTATTATACCCCTTTAGTTCATCTCTATATATATCCCATTACGTATCCAAACTAATGAGGTTTGTTCATGATACTTCACTTGTGACTCAATATAATGAAATTGAGATATAGGTAAATGAGTCTTATTTGTATCATCATATGGGTATTTTTAACTAAATTTACAAGATATAATAATGAAATGTATTTTAATTGGTTCATGTATATTGGCAGTGTGGGATTCTCAAAAATAAGATTTTAGAATGGGAATCCATGATGAAGAGTTATTGGCCAATCATATTATCCTCTATGACTATGTAAAATATTTTCAAGTATGAGTAACTAGATATAGGGAAGGTGGTACAGAATCCAACCCATAGATGCGATTTTCATTTTAAATTTGAATTTTAGAGTAATTTCATGATGTTATTTGAGGGTTTTAAATGTTTGATGTTGATTAAGTGGGGTTGGAGGCCATTTCAGGAAAAAGAGTTAAAACAATACTATTTTTATGAATATTATAACTCCAATCAGTTTTTTAGTAGAAATATATTGATATTCTACTATGGATTTAATATTAATATTATTATATAGTTTATCATTATTTTTTCCAATAATTATACATACATGTTAATGATGGGGATTTTTTTTAATTTGAATAATATTTTGTTTTTGAAATAAGAAAATGAAATTTATTCCATTTAAAACCAATATCAATTATTTATTTTTTATTCACCCCCATAGTGTTTCAATTAGATATTTCTTCTTCTATAATCATCTCTATTGGATTACACATTCAATCATTTACATCATATTTCCAAATTGATCTGAATAGATAGTTTTTTGGCAAGTCGATGAGTCACTTATAAATCCCCTTATTTCATCTATATTAATCATAAATGTGGTTACAGTCCTAGATAATTTACCCCCGAATCATTTTAGATCACCCCCTCCTTATCTATTGATCAAATTTAGTTTCACCAGATGGTTATCTATAGATATATAAATACAATTCATAAATAAACTTCTTCAATTTTGTATTTCATTTTATAAATAAAATAATTACATATTATAGTTTAGTTATATTTTGATCAAAAGACTCTATTAATGAAATGATCATTCAACATAGACTCCAAATAGATACTTCATACACTAATTAGTATGTGACCATATTCTTCCACTCATATTCATAGAGATTTGTGATAGAAATTTTTGGGGACTACGTGAATATGTACTAAATGAGATGCAAAAAACACAAAAAATACTTCATGAAATGTGTTATTATTATCACTATAATCATTTCTGGGTTTTTTTCATATTTACATGATCTGGATACATACAATAATTTTCTTATTTGTGGGTTAGTGAGCTATATTGTAAAATAAATTGAATATTTTTGAATCACATGAAATAAAATCATGCATCTGTAATATATCAACTCTCTCCATTTTTTATAAAAAATTTCATAGAATAATTATTTGTTAAATAAATTGGTAATTATTATCATAGTATATTTATCTTATAACCTATCATGAGTATTATTTAGATAATATATAATAGTCAGACATTTATGATATCCAAAAAATTTAAATTTTATTTAATAAAAATAAAAACTATTTTGACCATTCCATTTAATATATAATTTTTATATGATATACGTTTTTTAGATAATATGTATTAAAGTAATAATAACTAATATAATAAAATATCAATAGTTTAATGGATGCTTAAAAAAATTTTGGACTCTATATATGGGATCATAGTTCATTGATACGTTCATACCACTTCCACATTCTTGAATGTTTGGGGAAAAATTTACATAACTAAAATATATATGAATAACTATCCCCTATTTAGAATTTGTAAATAACTAAGATATTTTTATAATCAGAAATTTCGATTGAATAAGGTTTTTCATTGTCTAACATGACATACACAAAAAATTCAATATTGGAGAAAGAATTTTTGTAGGACCCTATAAGTATAGAAAATTGTTTATAATTGATGAATCTATATATATAATTACTATATATACTCATGAAATTAATTTTCTCTAGATTTTTTCTAAATACACTCTACATTTTTGTAAAATTATAGTAGTGGGATGGTGACCACTTACTAGATATGTTTTACGCACACCCTTTACATTCATATTCTAAATGTATGATGATATGTTTCTACATGATCAACATAACAATATATATTCAAATATTGAAGATATATGTACAATAATTCTATTATTTTTTGTGGTACATTTTAGAATATTTATTGGTTGTTTAGAATAAATTATAAAGGGTTGTTCTTGGATGTTCTAGGTCTTCCCACTTGTAATGGATGCAATATTCAAGGCTACATTGGATATGTGTGGATAATGTATTACATGGTAATGTGTAATTTTAATTTATATATCATTTTTATAAATGCATTATATTTTAGAAATTTGTTGGATATTCCCACATTTTAAGAGTTCTCTTTCCACTTTTTTGTTTTAAGGTTTTAATAAGACATTCACCTAGGTAGGTGGGATTTGGTTTAAATGAATTTATAATTAATTATACCATCTATAAATTAATATGTGTTTTTTATAATGATTGAAAAACATCAATGAACATTACAACATACTATTGTTTTAAAACTGGCCTCTAGGGATCATGATATGTTTTTGAGGTGTTTTGATTATATGATCGAAAACTATTCTGGTATTTGAAGCATAGTGGTTAAAAATAATTACTCATCCAATATAATGGCTCATCACACATCAACATAGGTAACTCAAATTCAACAATAATCATAACTAAATGTCGAATAGACAACAATAGCTATATTCCTAAAAAATATTTAACACCGTTAGATTGAAATAATCAATTCAAGAAAAAAAATAATGATGAACCATGTGAGATGAATTTCACATTGTATTAATAATCCTTAATGATCAAAATAAATACATCTCAGACTAATCTATTCAACACAAAATCCACTATACCCACATACTATATTGAAAAAATATACAATATTAGTTAGTGTTTAAAAAATAATGGAATATAATTGGATCCAACTAAATACAAATAATTTTATTTTCCAAATATATTATGAAAACATTAATCAATCATGTTTATAAAAATAAAAAATGTATACAAATAATGAACTATTACTGGAATTTAATCTTAATCCTTATAACATATTTCATTAAATGTTTAAAATGATATCGTGGGAGGGACACATTGATATATTTACAATGAGATGAATGAGTTTTCAATATGATAAAAATTGATGGATAATGCCGACATAAAGGGAGTTGAAGACAATGAGAGGGTTTGTAGCTCATGATACTGAATGAGATGGGGAGGTGGTTTAACTTGAATATTTATGAAATTAATTTATATAAAATGAAAAATAAATAAACCAAGTGGGATGAAATTATGTACAATGTGATTAAACCATATGGACCATGATGAGCATAAATTACCTATTATATGGATTCCTAGTGGTTAGTGGTTTACATGGGACTTACTACCTATACCTATATACATTAACATTTTAAAATTGTAATAACACATACTTTATTATATGTAATTTTCCTTCTTAATAAACAGACGTTTAAAATATAGTAATGTAGTATTGTGTAAAACTCATCCACCATATACTAAAAACTGAAGAAATTACTATCAATTAACTAAATTTCATTTAGTCTATAAATATATTCAATAATATTTATAATATTAAAAAGTGAAAATAATCACTAAAAAACAAAATAACAATCATACAGAAATTTGGATCATCTTAGCTTCCAAGAATAATTAGTATTGTAATAAATACAATAAACGGAAGAGTACTAATTTAATACACATTTATATAAATAAATAATATTTCCATTAATAAATGTTAACCTAATTCATAATAATGAAATAAATACGTATTTATATGATGTAGAAAAAAGATATTTCCATATCAATAGTAATCTAATTGTTAGGATTAATAACATATTTGTTAGAATGTAATCCAAACCATTGAAAGTGTAACATAATATATTGTATTTTTATTAATTAATAATATTTATTATTTATAATGTAATTCAATAAAATATGTTTTTAAGAAGATAAAATAAATATGTGAAACATTATTTATCAATTTTTTTTATTTTGTCGAAATCATATATGTTTTTTAATTTTTAAATTACATCTTATACATTTGAAAATAATTGAAGTAATGATTTATTTCGAAAAAAGGTATTCCAAATATAATAAATTTTTATTTATTTCAATAAATATGGATAATATTCAAATTATATATAAATTATTTTTTAAAAATTATTTTTTTCAAATGGATTTTCTAGGGACATTATATCAGAATAATGTGAAGGTTAATTATTTCTATATTCTCTAAAATATATGATTTTACAGAATAGTGAAACGTCCAAAAATATGGTATTATTCAATTTAATTTAAATATATTATTAATTACATATTTGATGTTGAAAAAAAATCAGATCAGCCACACATGACCCTATTTCTTTTTATAACCACATGAATCATTATTATTGGTAGTCATGTGAAACAATAGTAAAGTAATTAATAATTTTTTTTAGAAAAACTCTCACCCTTATAAATTGCACCCTTCCACACCTCACATATACTCATAATTAATTTATCGAAGACATACCAAAATATTATGAAATATTTCCCATAATCTATGATCCATTTCATATAGGTTTTGGTCATATTTTATGCCCACCCATTGAATGAAATTTAAAATTTGAAAAGAAACCATTATAAGGAGTATTATAGGAACTCTTAAGAACACATTTCATTTCAATAATAACATTATTACTCTAATTTTATTTAATACATATTAATAAATTTATATAAGGACCACAAATATAAATAAATATTATTATATCAGTTTATTAAAATTTATCTATTATCCACTCATCTATTTTAAAAAGAAAACATCACCACTATTATTGTTTATCCATCACCTATTGGGATAAAAAAAATCAATTTTCATCTCATCCTTCATGGGTGGTTGTAACAAGTAATATATATAAATATATATATGTGTGTCTTAGAAGAAATATTTTATTTTTATTCATATTTATAATGGGTTATTAAACATAAACATTAATTAAAACCTATTGGGTTCACGATGATCTGAAAAAACCACCTAAATAAAGTATTGATTAAACTATAATATTAATACTTTATATATAAATTATATTTGAAATGAAATTATTCAATTAAATTACATTTAATCATTTAAAAATAAATCTACCCATAACAATTTTAATATTGGTATTACTGACCAATTCTATAACAAGAACAATAATTATGAAGAAAATGATGTGATATAAACACTATGAAGATAAAATAATTGGAATGGTAGAAATATAGATAAGGTCATAATTAAATGATCATAATGAAACATAAAATAACAAGAAATATATTCAATATACATGAATAAGGGTATGAATCATGTTCTTTAATGTAGTTTTATTATTCTCTAGCATATGCAGATGTATTAAGTCACTCAAGATCTTGTTTATGGGAACCCAAAAACCACCATATTTTTCTTTTTCGTTAAACATTATGTATTTGTGATTATATTTTCCTTAATGTTGTTCAATTTTAATTTGTATTTATTTTTTAAATATCTTCCTTAAATATGTATATCGATTATATCCCAATTTGGATTAGGATTTATTAGTGTATAACTTTACCTTTTCACTCTTTTAATTTAATCTTACATGATTATAATGAAATTTTTTATTCCTTATCACATTTTGTGTGTAAATACAATAATGTTATTTATCATTATTGAAATTCTAATTTAATATATATTTTATATTGTAATAATTCATGTACTATTTTGGTTTTAGATAGAAAACTATTCACATACATTTATAAAATATTAATGAATCTTTTAAAAAAATAATCATTTACTAAGTTCATATCAATACACTATTCTTCACACAATTCTTATGATTTTTTTTCATTATCCCTATATTAATTATCCATGTGTTGATAATTATTTTTTAAATTCATAAATATTTTAATCCATTCTTTTAATAAAAAAATTTTGATATTAAATTGGGATATTCTTTAAGATAATTTTATATAATACACTTAATTTACATTTAATTTATCTTATTCATTATTTATTTATGATATTTTTTCAGTATGTGGAACAAATATACATATTTATATTATGATTTGATAGATGGTATTGTAATTAAAAATCTCTAAATTTATTGGAAAATATTTTCACTTCATGAGATTACATGCGTGGTGCATTGGAAATAATCTTAGAGGGCTATGTTTTGATTTCATAGTAGTGATCCTCACCTTATTCTTATGATGTCATATTTTATTTTTCATCAAAATTCTTATTATTCCTTGACCTATGTTAAATTTTTCAATAGTGATTATATATATTCCTCCGATTTTTTGATATCTGACCATGTATCTTAACACATAAGTGACACATTGTTTTTACTCCCTAACAAGGCTTTATAGTTCAAAGATTTCCATTATTCATTTCTTTAGGTTACCCCAAGTAGTAATAATAACTCTGATTTATTTTGGAGAAAAATGATGATATTTATATAATAATAATTTATTTAATCATTTATGCTGATCAAGTATAAATATATTCTCCCAAATACCCTAGTAGTCTTGATTATTGGTTGTTGTTTTATATATTTTTATGTTCCAAATCACATATCTATTTTTTTATGACAGATACATTTATATTTTTGGGTATTATAGAATGTTTTAATTATTTTTTTCTATTATGTTTGAGAACATAATTTGATAAAAAACATGAATAGGATATATTAAATCCTATAGATTCATATGAAATGGTATACATGTCATTTATGAGTTATTAAATCTATGTTCATAGTTGTAATTTTTTATATTCTTATATTTATGAGTATTATCATCCCATGTTTTGATTTTTTTTAATGAATTAAAATATGATAAACCATTCCAGTAACTATTATTGTGGGAAGTTCATGAATTCCTACACGAGACACCTAAAATAACTGTTGAATATTTTCACAACCTCGTAAAGAATCTTTAATTACTAATTAATGTTATAAATTATAAGATGAATCTTGTGAATCGTTATCCATCTCATAATAAAATGAACATAACAGTCAAGACATTTGTATGAAAAGTATTTAAAACAATTATTGGATCTTATAATATCTTAATTGAGTAACTATTGATCATTTTCATGTAGATTATATTATGTTCCTTATAAATTTATCAGAAATTGAATGTTATGTTACGAGTTTATCTCATATCAGGAGAAGCTACTCATTGGTGGACACTAATACCTAACAAAAACCAAGTTAAAACATTAAATAAACTATATAGAATGAAATCATGAAAATATTTTTCAAATTATATTTTACACACACTATCACACAAAACCTGAGGGGGGGGGGGGTCTTGGACTAATGAAAAGGGAATATTAATAAATCACACATTAAAAAAAGCATCAGAAGGATATCATGATACACATATGAATTTTTTACTTAAATATAAAATTGTGGTTAAACTCATCAAAAGGGAATGAAATCTATGAATTAAAAATTATTTATAAATTAAATACATTGACATAAATGAGGAAGTAGTACAATGTTCCCTTAAAAATAATATATTTTTTAACAATTTTCAATTGTATCCATGGGTTGGAGATTAAAATATGTGAAATGAGTTTAATTATGTGGTAATAATGTATAAATATCATGGATGTTGGACATCCAAACTACCCACATGTCATAATTATTCATAGAATAATCTATAGATATTCCATAAGGGAATAATTATATGATTCAAGGTTGTAAATTAGGTGCATAAAGATTATGAAAATCATATAGATTTTAAAACGAAAAATAATATGATTGTTGAAAGGATTTTTAAACATAATTATACAAAAATTGTTATTTTTTTATATAATTGAAATATACATAATTCCATCCAGTGAAAAAATATTTGTTCATCAAGGGAAATCAACTTCTACATCCTCCGAAGCCCCAAGAGAAAGATAAATAATATGAGATCACCACAAATGAAGTAAATCAAGAACATAATTTTGTTAAAGGTTCAATTATTGTTCAATAAAAATATTATATGTTGAGTTTGATTTAGGGTTATTAATTCGTTTAAATAAATTATGGTTTTTAGAAATATTGAATCACCTCATTGATACCGTGATGTATATTTTTTTGTGAAAATACTTACAACCAATATTGATGAAACTGATGTATTGTACAATTCAGTAGTTAGTATCTAGTGGAATATTATTGTATCATATATCGTAATCCATACATCAGTGAAATTAAATTTTTTTACATTCATCATGAATTTGATCCCATTATATATCCCTCAAATAAATTTAACTAAAACGAAATATTTTCGGATTTACTAAACTGTGAAATGATACATTACTAATTAATGGAATATTATAAATTATTATTATAAAATTCCTCAATGGTGTTGAAATTGTTATCCATAGTGTAATAGTTTCAATTTCAAATGAATTAAATAAATGAATTCATCATCCTTTATAAGATTCCCACTATGAGTGGGTATTATAATGGATTCCCTGATGGACTCCATGATCCTCCTCATGATGAATTTGTTGATTTATCATTTAACTTATTCCTAAATTTTTTTCCATATTAAATATTGATTATAGGATAACCACAATGTAAGGTAAGTAAATGGAAAAAAAATAATGAGAATATTGATAAGTTCTTCATAAACCCGTGTGAATAACCATAGGGTTTACTTGTCATCATTTTCGATGTTTATGAATTGTTTAATGTGAATCTCTTTTTAGTATCATTAACTAAAAGGGATTGTAGAAAAGAAATAGATTCTCCTAGAATTAATTAATTGTTCATTTAATATACAATATAGGGATTCTTACTTGTCCATAGTGTATCATTGGAATTCATATCACCTATGGAATGTAAACTGGGAAAGTTGAAGGGATATGAGAATATATTATGGACTTGTATCATAATTTTATTAGAAAACATAATTTATTGAAAAATATAACATACTTATTTATATATAATTTAATTTATGTGTATAATGTATAAATAACTAATTTATTTCATGAAATATATTCAAAATGTTTGAAATATTTCTTCTCCCATTGTAAATTATTTGACATATCTAACATAAAAAAATTATTTATAACATTGATAAAATGGATTCAAATGAAAGGGTTTTATTAAATGATCGGCCAAGGTAAACATCAGAGATAAACATTCATGATCATATTCCAGAATAATAAAAAATTATGTTTTTGAGATCATGATCCAAAAATAAAATGCTATTACCTAATCACGATAGATCATAAAACATTATTTGTGGGAAAAATATTATGTATTATAAAATACATGATCAATAATAGTGTTGAACCACCATTATCCAATCATGAGACAAGGGACTATATAATAATAATAAGAACATATTATATGAGTTTTAGAACATTCATAATCATAGAAAATGATTTTATTAGACACGGATCATTAGCAATACCATCGTTACATATTAGAAAGATTCCAATAATTAATTGAATTTACTCCACAGCCAATTTTCTTCTCTATAATGATTTCAATCTTTGTCATATTAATATTATCTAATATGATAATAATCAGTACCAAATACATTATAGAAATATATTATTTTAAAACTGACTAATATAAAATTTAAACCATAAATATTTGTGACATAATATTAAAAAATATTCTCCAAATCATAATGGCATAACATATGGAAAATTTAAAATTTAAAAAATTTCTTCACCGCATAATCCTATGAAATATAGAGAAATAAAATGGATTATATCACTAGATAATACACCTATAGAATATCCAAAATCATCCAATCTTGTTAACATAGATGAAAAATATTTCCAAAATAAAAAACATACATTTTATTGAAAAGATGAAATTAATATCATTTTTCGTTGATAACATTATACATAATAATTAAATAAATATTAGGAAATATATTTTATTTGAAAATATTCTCAGAAAATATCAATGGATGATTCTAGTAATATAATGGTCCTCATGGTAGGAATTTTTTTCTGTGGTATGAATTAAAAAATGTATTTCATTCATACATATAGTATAAATCCATAAATAAACATTTTTTAAAAAATAGTAAAAATTGTTATACAATAATTTCAAAATAAAATATAATAATGATTAAAATTAAATTAAATAATAATTGGATCATATAAAATAAGATTATTTAAAAAAACTAAAAAAATATACATGGAAGGAAATGTTTGCTGACGGAATAAAAAATAATTTCCGATTTTACTAAATACATTTTTTCAGTAATTTTATGCACCAAAAAAAAGATAATTAAAATAAAACATGAAAAAATGGAGTAGAATAAAAAAATCAGTTTCATATAAAATTATCTTTTAATTCCCATAAAAGAGATTCAAGTATAATCAATCCTTTTGAAATATAAAATTACCAAATTATCCCTTAACTCAGGCCATGAAAATATTTGTACAGTGTTATAAGTTATATTATAATAAATATATATTTTTTAAATCCTTCATAGAAACATATTAATAATTATATAATAATATAAAATTTTGTTATAATATATAATTATTAATTGTCAATTCATCCTTAAAATAAACATTTAGGTGTTAAATTTTAAATTTCCTAAACATGTTTTGGTTTGACGGTTCTATTCCTTAACCTATGGTCAATGATTCATGATATCTTGATTATAAATCAAGTTATAATTTTAATATTCATTCATTAATTACCCTTTTATATATATTAACATAATGTTGTGATAAAAAGTGAATTACATCACACCAAAAATATGTTAGGGAATACATATGGATGAGTCATGTTTTCATTTTCCAATGAATAGAATAAAATAATAATAATAATAATGTCTCACTCTGGATTCAAAATCATATAATAAAAAAATATATATTCACTAAGTCCATCCATATGACTATATATTTATGACTTATATGAAATGGGTATCACATCACTTCATAGAGGTGGTATCCATACTTATGCATGAAGATTTTATTCATTTGTAATATGATTGAAACGAGGATGAAAATTAATATACAATAAAAAAGTCAGTATTTTAATAATAATAATTTACTCATATTAATTTGGATAAATAATATTTAGTGGGTATTTTGGAAAAAGAAACTCCAAATATTTTAGGATATATAATTTAATTTTCATCATGAATTCTCTAATTTCTATAAACATAATCATAAAAAGTTTTTTTTTTGGGATCAAAATAAGCTCTAGAATGTAGTTGTGGGAGAAATTAAGATGATATATGGGTAGGTTTTAAAAAATATAGAATTTTCAAAATGTGTATAGGAAAAAGGGAATATGTCCTTAATTTATAATTGAGGTGATGAAAAAAATCCAAAAAATAATCATTAAAATATAATAAATATATATTCAAGTGATAGTGGAAGTACATAAAACAAACATTGGAGATAATATATGGGTTTTCAATATAATTTCATTAAATAACATTTATCCAATTATTATTAATATTTTCTACCTTATCTTTAAATTTGACCCCCATTATTCATTTTATCCCTTGTTATGTTGACTACGTTTCACCATTATTATTAATCATAATGACAAAAAATGGGAATGGACTAGTTTTTAATAAACAATATATTGATTCGAAATTTGGAAACCATTTTACCAAATTAAATTACTATAAATAGAATAATTTTTTTTAAATAATTACTGAAAATGAAATTAATTTTTTATTTATTAAAAGTCATTTCTAAGCATAAAAGTTATCTTAATTGAATAAAATGTGTAGTATAACCCATTAAAATAATGTATAAATATATCCTTTAATATATGATCAATTCATTTCATTAAAATAATTCATTGATATTGATTAATTCAATTTATTATGATGAAACAACATTAAACGAGTAAAAGTGTTTTTTTAAAAATATATCTCATTTAAACGTATAATGAAATTATATTAATTTCTAAAGGATTTAGAAGACATGAATTTAATTATTTTATTTTTAAGAAATAATATTTCATAAATTTATTACTCAAAATAAATTTATAAAAAATATATACAGGTAAAATAAAATCCACTTAAACAAAACTTTTAAAAAGTAGTAATTTTCGATAAATATACATTACTAAGTGATTTTAAATTATTTTAAAATATTATATATCGCTAGAATTAAATATTCTGTTTTAATTTTATTCTATATAATGAAATTATAATAATTTTAGGTTTTATTTTTTCAAAAATAGTTTAATTTATTTATTTATTGAAGATAAATATCTTCTAAAATCATGGGGTGATATATTTAATCCCTTTATAAAAATTTCTCCCAATATGACATTACACTCATTAAAACAAATGAGGATACATATAACTCATCACATCTATGGGTGGCCACATTGAATTTTAATATTTATAATAGTATTACTCCATATAAAATTATATCAATGAGAAATGTTTTATACTGATTTATCCTTCTTACATAAAGAATTCACCAATGATATGTCCTCATAATTTAATAAATTTGATGTTTTGGATATTTATTTTCTCATAAGGGAGTGACATATAGCACATCATGAACAAGAGAGAGGTTCTGAGTTTATTCCTAGAATAATCTACTATCATAATACCATTAAAAATCTTATATGAACTGATATATCAAGGTTTTAACATTTCCATATCTTTAAATATCATATCAATATTTCAAGGATTTATTCAATATATTTAATTAACAACAAAATAAATCATTAGATATATCCTAAATCTATCAAAATATTTTACTTTCATACTATGTGTTACAATGATTTGTTAATAGATGGATTTATTCAAACATTACATTTCCTAACCTGTTTATGGTCCAAATAGATTTAATTCCCCAAAATTATCTCAACATATATTCATGAACATCATTCCATTTAGGTATTAATAAGGATCCATATGATTTCTGCATTTAATGATATTATTGTTTGAAAATTCAACCATATGATGATGTTGATCACAAACTCAATTAGATTATTAAAATTTATTCTTATAGTATATAATTAATGTTTGAATGTCCCCTATGTTTGACCATCTATCAGACGTTCATATAAAATGTTGAAGATCACTATCATATTTATTTATATCATAATAAGTATATAAAACTATGAGGTAAACCTTGGATATTGATCTAATATGATGGGGAGTGGTCCTCTATGCTGCTAATTGACTTCTTTATTATATATAATGGAGAGATGATCAAGACTGAATTAATATTAGACACTAATAAAACATTTTATTTATATATTGTTATAGACTATAACAAATATAAATTTTTTCACTTTATATGTCTTTTGGATTCTCATGATTATATCAGTAATGGTGTTTTTCCATTTTTATTATTATTTAGGTAATGGTTATAACATCCACATATACTTATGTCTCTTAGCCTAAACTCTCTAGAATTCCAAAGAGATTGATAAATAATTTTTGATATCTATTTTTATGTGTTCCCACAAAAATAGATATTTACTATCTCTATACATATTTGAAATTTATGGTTGAATAATGAATAATGAATTATTTTGGTCCGAGAAGGTCTAAATTTTCAATTGTGGTACTGATGACACATATACCAAATTTTTTATTCTTATCATTCCCTCATAGTCATTTTTTAATTATGAAATAATTTACTCTATCTAGTGTAACCTCATACCCTCCATATATACTACATTAATGTTTGCATAAATTGATGGTTTAACTATAATTTAGGAATGATCGTATATTTATATTTTCCTTGTGATGTTAAGGTCTATCCTCTCTAAATACAACAATATTTGATCTTTTTCAATCCAGATCTCAAAAAATAATATCATTGTGTTTCTGAAATAGAGAATTAGAATCCATTTTATCCATCCATATTAATTATTTATTGAGTATTCGTAATATTTTATCAGGTCAAACCATATAATATGGTGAAAATGACAATCATTCAGAGTGAATATATACTTCATGATTTAATAATTGTTAAACATATTACACTATAGAACATAATGATAATTTCCCTATATCATAAATGAAAAAATTACTCATTCATTTTCAAAATCCTTATTTGTGTAATCTTTCCCATGAAACATCAATATGAAATAAAAATAAGATACCACCATGTCATTATTCATGAGAAACAAACTCATTACATTTATTGATGTATCACTATAGATCAAAAACCATTATCCACTATAGGTTAGTGTGATCCTGTGTCATATTAGGAAAATTTAATTTAGTTTCTCGAAATTATATTCTCATTCATATGTCAACAAGAAAATATTTCACATTTTTGTAAAATATGTTTTGCTGAATTTGTAGTCTTGATAAATTTATCAGAAAGAAAGAGTTGTATCTAATGAATGAATGAAAAATAAATATTTTTCACTGTTGTAATTATGATCAATGATTAATATCCTATATAATTTATTGATGCACATATATAACATCGCATATATTATCCTTTCCCAAAAATGATACATTTTATATAAATAAATAACATTTAATAAATTTGGTATAAAACTTCTCTATCATCATTCTATTCATCATAATACTAAAATGATTCTCATATACATTTTTACCCTCAGAATTTATAAGTATGGAATCTATAATTACCAACAAAATGGATCTATGTAATCTATAAAAAATATATAAACCCGACTCATGAATATTGTAGGGAAATTATTATGTGAAAATGAAATCACTAAACTATTTTTGTATCCATTCCATATATAGAAGGAAATATTGGATATATCCTACCTTTTTACCATCATCTATTGATATCCATAAATGACATTAACATTTATAATTTATTAAGATTGTCAAAATTTATCAAAAATTTTATAAATAAATGGTAGAAGATTCTTATGCATTATAATAATGTTGTTAGGTTACCATTAGTCGATGTAATGATTCATTGAGTATTTTTTATTTCCTAATTAAATGAACTGGTATAGCCTATGGTAATGCAATTTACCAAATGATTCCTTTATCAAAATTATCCTATAGTCTCTTCTACAATTCCTAAAACACAATCATGTTGATTTTATAATGGTTTATAAAAATTTGTGTAACCGTATGTATGAAATCTATTGAAAACATGAATTCCTGATTTTGGGGAAGATTATGAAACTCTTTTTAAATGAATCCACACCATCCAACACAATATTAATATAATAAATATTAGGGTTCCACCAATCTATTATAGAGAGATAAATCGTGGGTATAATAATAATACATATATAATGGACACAATGTTTATTGGATGTTCATATTCATCCTCTTAGTGGTATATAATAATTGGTTTATTCAGAAAAATAATTGTGAAATATATTCCTTATAAATTTAAATGGTTTCTAGACACCATAATCTAATCCATGACCAAAATCAAATAATATATTAAATGTAATAAAATTAAATATATTTTTGTGAATCACATTATCATATATTTAAATAATATATGTTCCACAAAATTATGATCTAATAATCATACCAGTATGAGTTCCCAATAATATTTCATCATCTAAAAATTGTGAATGTGATGTGAAAATTCCACACCTATGGTATTATTTTAGTTATATTTTCATTTAATTTTGGTTATACTTGAGTTTTTTAACTTGTTGTGGTGTTTTCTAAAAAAATTGGAGGATATATGGAGCCGAATGATTAGGAGAAATTATGTTCTAGTCTAGTGAAAAATGTCATACTCAGACATACATAATATATAGGATGAATAGATAGGAACACAATCATGTCTCCATTATAGAAAAAAATGTATACTACCCCTCCGATTAGAGAGAGTTGCCATATAGTTAGCATATTGTCTTCTAAAGCATGCATAAAAACCATACATCCTACTGTATTCATAGATTACATAAAACTAAAATTATACCCCTCACCATTTTAAACCTTATAACCATCAATGTTTAATATATTAAACCCTTTATATCTTTAGGTTCACATCCTCTCATACTCTATTCTAATTAGTCTTAATTTTTTGTGGGATTTTCTTGATTTTTCTAAGGTGCTCAATGTAATTCCATTCTTTCTAATTATTTTTTTGATTCTATTGATCTATCATCTCTTTTTTCATGGGTTCTATTTTCTAAATAAATTATATTGATCTAAAATGGCTATTATCTCCAGTATTTGGGTTTAATATAAATATTTTTTGGGTGTTCTTGCTCCAATTGGATGTCTTATTAATTCGACATGTTGTTTATGACCTGATTTGGGTGATTTCAAAATAAAATATATGTGGTTCAATAATTTTATGTAATTGGATAAATTTTATATTCATGGTCATGATTATAAAAACAATAATAAAATGATTTTGTGGATTAAATTGTGCTTTCAAGGGTTTTGGTGTGAGTGAAATATATGATTGTGACTATCCTCATTGTAAATGGTTGATTCCATCATATGTGGATTATGGTAAATTATTTTTCAATAAAAAATGGATTTCTTAATATATAAATTGGATAAAACACATGGTATCTTTAGTGCCATGGAGGGATTGTATGTACTAGTATTACCATTGGATTTGAAGAAAATTGACCACATCTCCCAAATAAGATTACGCTATAAAACAAAATAATAAAATAATGATTATTTGGGGGCCTATTGAAAACAATAGTAGTAATCTATAATAATTTAGAAAATAGAATTTATTATATAGTATGATAACTAAGGATTAAGGGTCTTAGGACCCATTACCAAATTTAAATATGGTTTTACAATAGAACCCAAATTATTTTATTTACCTATTTCTAGTTCAATTCTAACTCCTAAAATATTTAATTTAGAAATGAATTATTCTTATCAAAATTTCATAATTTAATTATTTTAAAACTATAATTTTAATCTATTATTTAAATTCATTAAATAGACCATTTTAGTGGTATCAGACTATTAATGTAATCCCACTCCATATATACACCCGAGGGTTATGTGGATATTTTCCCCCACTCATGTAAAGAAAGGTAAATATATGTATGAGATGGTAGATCCGCCTTCTAGTGGTTTTTCCTCACTTATGTATTGGTGGTGGGGAATGGTTTTGTTGACCCACATGTCACATGGAGGTTTTCTCATAATTTTTATCACCAACAATTTTGGTATGTCTTGTTTTTTGTGTAATTATCAATGTCCAAAATCACTTCTGTATTGTTTCTTTTAATATTGTATTTTATGGAAGTTTATTGATATTTTTTTAATTAATAATTAATTTAATTTACGCTAATATTTTCATAAATCACTCATAAATATTTTTCATGATTTTCATTCCCTATTTTCTATCACCGGGGATTCATAATTCCCTTTTGGCCATGTCATAAGTATATGAGGTGTTTTGTTGGATGGAATCACGAGTTAGTTCATAAAAAATGTTACCACATCAGTTTTTATATTATTTTGAGTCATGTTATTTGGTATTTATATCTAGATATAAGATAGTCCTATGGGGGATTAAGGATATTATTGTAAATCTGTATGTTTTTAAAATAAACATCGTGGTATACATTCGGCCACCATGGGATATTTAGGATATTTTTAACTCATGTTTTAGGAAAAAATGCATCAGATGGTGTTTAGGAATTTAAAATGTGTTAATTTTGAGTGGGTCATGATTATGTTCATTATTTTCGTAATGTTATTTAAATTTAATTAGCGTATTGATATTATGAATATTTTATCATTTCTATGGGGGTGATGTAATGATAAAATTATTATTTAATGGACTTATATAATATAATTCCTCCATAGACACATCATATATATATCGTCATGATGATTGTATAAGGAGTAATCATTCTCTAGTTGATGTAAGTGTAGTTGTGGTAGTCGTTCATGAAATACGTGCTTTTTATCATTCATTGAGATTTAATCAATCTTATGAGAAAGAAACTCAACCATGTCTGAAAAAGGATTAGTACAAGAACATCATCAAGAATAAAACCCATTCATTATAAATAATATGTATCCTTATGAATTAATAGATTAGTTAGAGAAAATTGAATGGATATTTAGGTTACACAAGACTCATGAATTAGTAAATGTGGCATGCACTATGTTTATGATTTATGGTCTTAATAACATATAGTTGGAGTCTTTGGATCATATATGAATGCATGAGAAAATGTGTTGGAATGATTTAAAGGATGTATTCATTGAAAATAAATTCCCAATGAATTTGCAGCCATCTATGATCCTGTAGTTTCTGGATCTCTATATAGAAGAATTATTTATGCTGGAGTATGTCAGTCGATTTGTAGAGCTTGTATATTTCATACCCAAGGATGATTATAATGAAATTATGAAGGCTAAAAAATTTTAAATGTTGTTTTTAGATGGATATTTGATTTTAGGAATTCTTTATCATGTTGTAGACATATATTGATGTGTTTATTCAATCCCTAATGTGGGAAGTTTATTAGAATATAAAATTTAGTTTTTTAATTGATCATGATGTGAAATGATGTAGGGTGTGATTGTATAAGAATAATGGAAGGGATAATTAGTATTAGAGGAAGGGTGGTAGTAGCCTTGGATGTGCATCCTATATAAATTCTTTATGAATCTAAAGTGGTGAACCAGTCGCATGACATCAATGGGGAACCCTGAGATATGTACACAATGAATGGTATGCTACACCAATGAAAATCTTTATGTGTGAGTGTATTAAAAATATTCTATGGCATTCTATCAAATGTACCCCCATAAAAATGTGTCATAAGATCCTCACCCACCAATAGTTTTAAGGAATAATCATATCCATTCATAGCTATAGGTACATCGCTTGGTGGTCGGGGTGGAAGGAATGAATCATCAATGGGGAATAGTAAATTTAAGGTAGAGTTCTTTGTGAATAGTATTTTTGTGGTTGAAACTGAGAAAAGGCACCTTAATTCAATAGTTTAGGGCCGAGTGAAATTGGATTAAAGTACTTTTATAATTAGAGGTATTGTTCTTTTTTGATCATCCATATCCATTAATTTATTTTATTAAGGTTCTTATAATTCATTAAATTATAATATCCATAAATAAATGATGAAAATTATGACAAAACCTATTCAAAATTACATATAGCATGCCACACCACTTTTAATGTTGGTGTAATATGTTTTTAGAAGTCCTAGTTGTGATATTATCATATCTGATGACATGTTGGAATGATGTTTTCATATAATATATGTAACACCTGAGACTTTTATGTGAAATATTTTGTTTTTATGATATATAAATCATCGAAGGAATCTTTCACTACACACAAAACTAGCTTTTCTTGCTTTACACGCAACTGCGGCCTTCCTCTATAGCTTGCGTCATACGCAATACTGAGTTTCACTAAACAATAATATGCTATTAAAATATTATTAAAACTAGCCGTTATGAATAGTAATTAACACTTTTTGAAATTTAATAAATTTTATTTATCAAAATGAACTTCATTTTTGGATTTGGAATATCGAAATTATCCTAGGATGAAATTTTGTTATTTTTCTGAAAACTTTCAATTTTTGATGATTAGTGAAACCACTAAGTGGTAGTTAAAAAACTGAATTTTTCATAAAACTTAATTTTACCACTTTTTTGAGTGGAATTTCGAAAATTAGAGAGATATGGTTGATTTCAGTAAGTAAAATGTGGTTCAATGAGATGAAAATAATTTTTTGGTGAATAGAAACTTTTTGCTTTTTTTACCACGATTAAAAGTAAATAGGGTAATTAATGGTAAAAATGATATTATTATTACCCTAACACATGTAATAATTCTATTGGATAAGTTTAATTTGACCAAAAACAATCTTAGGAATAAAAAATGACGATTTAGGCCCACTTGGATTAGATTAGAACATTTATTATTAATTTATTTAAAGAAGGGTTAAAATAGTTAAAATCAACGTTTAATAAGTAAATAATTTTTAATATAAGGATATACATAAGATAAATTCGAATATAAATATTAATTATAAATATAAAATGAGTTCCTACATAATGGTATTTTATTTGAAATATTTAGACATTTTATAATTTAATTTATTTATGACACAAAGATGATGCAGTAATTATCTTATTAATGAAATATTGAAATAATTGATGTTATAAATTAAAAATAAATGTAATTTGAGAATTTTTATGAATTAAACTAATTTTATTGGTTAATATGGAATTTTAGTACTGATTTAATTAACGTTTTTCGAACTAATAATTCTGTTATGATTTTCACAAAAATCATTTACTAAATTGTGTCAAAATTGACATAAATTAGTTTTTAAAACAAATATTATATTATTAATTTTTATTTTATTCCTAAAAATATTAAGTTCGGCCATATTACATAGATAAGGTTATATATTTTAATAATAAACAACTTGGGGTTCGTTTGGCTTGATATAGTAAGTTTATTAACCTTATAGTGTAAGAAAACAAGAAGACACGGTAAAAGTTAAATTATCTAACTTAAAGTTAAATCTAAATGATAAGGTTAAAATTGATACCTAAAGTTGTCTAAATTCTATTGGATGAGAGGATTTAGACCCATCCCCACATTAGCATCGAAATAAATTAATTCGGATCTATTTAAAACCGAACTTCACTTTATAATAAAATAATATTTTTAGTTTTTCCAAAGGAGCCCCTCTCCTCCCTTATAAAAGGGCACCTCCTCCCCCTCTTCCTCACACCACTTTGAGCCTTCAAGATCGGCCAAACCCCACCAATTTCTCCTCTCCACTTCCCTAGAAACATCCTAGAGGTTCTGGTTTTCTTCAAAGACCTATTTTAGTGCCCTAAAAGGAGGTCTCAAAGAAGCACTTCAAAGAAGAGGTAATGTATGTTACCAATTCTTTCATCATTATTCCTTCTTCCACTTAATCTTCTTTAGTTGTTTCATTTTGAAGTAATAACATCAGTATCACTCATATACTGATATGTTATTATAATTATGAGACAACCCTATTTCACCATCTATCCATCCTACGAAAAAAAAATCACCGCGCGTGCATACGTACATAATACCGTCTCCACGCTGTGGTGTAATCTATTTTCCACCACCACCGTACTTGGATGGGTATAATGGTGTAAATAATGACTATATATGACTATTATAAAGTTATATTTATTATAAAATAGTATGCATACACTCTAATACAATTCCACGATCATAGGAACGATATCATCACTCGTGCGTACGTACAGAATACCGTCTCAACGATGGGATGCCACTCGTTCTACATGATCTTCATTTCATAATGATTATATAAATTAAATGAATGAATTAATATGATATATATTACAATAATAACATTCTGTAAAATAGGTATCTATAACCTAAATAGAATAATAAGAATTTATTCATCAAAACATGCATAAGAACAAAAAGTAATAAACACCAAAATAACAAGTAGTAATGAAACATTACGAATAAGAAGCTAAGAATATGACCATATATGATATCATAAAAATAATTATTATTCTGAAATAAGTCAATAACATTATTTAAATCAT
This sequence comes from Viscum album, assembly GCA_963277665.1. Taxonomy (NCBI): domain Eukaryota; kingdom Viridiplantae; phylum Streptophyta; class Magnoliopsida; order Santalales; family Viscaceae; genus Viscum; species Viscum album. The sequence continues at coordinate 1,139,278,276 of OY728164.1, read as the reverse complement.
TATACAGGAGGTTCGGACACTTACGAAGCAAATTGGACCTAAGGTAAGGGAAAATATCACAATCTCAATTTTTATCCGAGATTGTTTATACTTCAGAAATTACTAGGGTGTATTTTATCATCCACATCCATGTTTCCTCAATATGTAATATTGTTCCATCCACCTAAAATTTTTTAAATCCAAATTTACCCTTCGGTGAGTTTTTAGAAAAAGATATGAAAGGAATCATTTGTCGTTATTTGTAAGAGGTACTTTTTGACTTTTCCGACAAAAGTACGAGAAGAATGTTTTTTTAACTTATACGGAATGAATGGATTTTTAAAACATTATTTACAAGAATCTTAATTTACAAGTTTTCAAGTTTATTTTTAATCAACTTCATTTTTTTTAAAATTGTATGACATGTTAAGAAATGTAAAATGTTTTTGAAGTAGAAAGGATATTTTTCTCATGAATGGAGTTCAACTGTTTTATAAAAATTATTTTACATATAAGATAATATAGGTTTCTATTTATATACCTATTATTAAATGTATTTGATTATTTCGCGAAGGAAATATTTTTTATGAATTCCTTTATCTTATATGAATTGTTTTATGATGTCATGATGTTTAAGAATCTTATTTTTATTACATTGGTTATGCTATGATGTATGGATTATGATTTTGTGGCACACATAAGAATGGTATCATTATGAGATGGGGGAACTTATATCTCCCTCTAATGCATTGGGTAACGATTTTATATCTCATGAGATAGACATGGATGGAACGGTAGGTTATACCGGTTCAGTGAAATAGGACTAAAATGAGGAGTGAACTCGGTTCAGAAATGGACTTTGTCCACTAAAATAGTCTTGGAAATGAGTCTTGACTAATAAGAAAGGCTTCTCTATGAATATGTGTGTATGACACAAAGTTTCATGTTTTATGTTTTGATTATTGGGATTCCATTTCACTACTATGATTTATCCCATGTTATGAAATTATTCCCTTTTTTGCAGGTTAATATTTCCAAAAGTTATATTCTTATGAATATGATGTGATAGATTTTTCTTTTGTTTACCCTTACTGAGCATTTGAGCTCACTATTTTGTATGTTTTCTTTCCCCAAGTCAGGAAGAAGGTTATTAAGTAATATATGCCAAAAGGGACTATAGATATGATGAAATAAATGGGAGACATTGTAGACGCTTTATGAACCAGTTGTTTATGTTTCCTAATTTCTAAAGACACTATACCTATACGGTCTTTTCGTGGTTTTGTTATATGTTTTAATAAGTATGCTTCAATTTGGATGTATTAACAATGTATGTAAATTATGGGTCGTTATAGTTGGTATCAGAGGAAATGTATTGTCATCATTTGGAAACTAGGATGTGAAAGCCTTAATTAGAACCCTAAGGATATGTCTAAGCAAATAACTCAATCCTAGTGTTTTAGAAATGACCATGTATAACCCAGGATAAGACCTTAAGTGTGAAATTTTATTCTTGATTATGTAGTTTTCCTATTATAATTAGTGTTGCTCAAACTATTCTTCTTGGTTTTATTCAAATGTCTGGAACCCAAAGGAACTGTGTTAATGCGGAATGTGATGGGCAATGCAATGATTGTCCCCCTGAGCAACCAAACGTTATGGGAGCTGGAATGAAAAATCTTTTTGCCATGCCCACACAGCCTTCTCAAGATATTAATCATGCTGGACTTCCAAACAAGCAAAGGAAGTAGTAACATTCTGTTGAATCCTTCATGAAGCAACGTCCACCTTCAATCAGCAGGTCTACTGATCAATTAGTTGCTGAACAATGGATCAGTACTACTGAAAAGATATTTTCAGTTCTTCAATGTTATGAACATGATAAATTCATCCTAGTAGTGTATCATTTGGAAGGATATGCTTATCAATGTTGTAATCTTATTAAAAATACGAGGCAATGAGATTAAATTTAATCCATGGAATGGGACGAGTTGAAAAATTATTTTTCAATATGTTCTTCCATCGTATTCTATGAAAAAAGATGGTGAAAGAGTTTCTTGAACTAAAGCAAAAGGATGATGAATCAGTTGGTACCTATGAAGCAAATTTTACAAGACTTGCAAGGTACGGTTCTGGTATTATTATCCAACCTGAGAGTAAGATCGATCGATTCTTTAGTGGATTAAAACCAAGTCTTCGAAGGGCCTTATCCATAAGGGACTTCTATAGCTATGAGGAAATCGTTCGATGTGCTCTCAAAGTTGAGATGGATATTGGAGTAACCCATCAGTCATATGGGTTTGATAAGAAGAGGAAAATGGAATTCAAAGGAAAATATAAAGAGCACACTGAAAAAAAGATGAGCTTTCCCTTATGCTCAATGTGTGGAAAGAAACCTGCAGGGAGTTGTCTTAAAGGGACACGTAATTGTTTCAAATGTGTAAAGGAAGGTCATCGGGCATTTAAATGCCGCGATGATGGGAAAAAGATGTCTAATGATGCAAACAAAGGAAGGGATACACAGAATGAACCTACTACACTTCAATGTTTCACGTGCAAGGAGATGGGACATTATGCCAATAAATGCCCTAATCCATGGGTTGATGATGATGGTCGATGTCAACAAACTCTTAAGGCTAAAGACAAAGTAAAGTCACATGCAATTTCTATCATCGATGTTGAGTACGATAACGATGTGGTGAAAGGTACACTTACCATCCACTCTAAAGTATAAAATGTTTTATTTGATTTAGATCCACCCACACTTTTATTTCTGAAGAATTTTCTAAGGGTATCACCGTATTACCTCAAGAATTAGATGTTGAGTTAGCTCTGACAACACCTAATGGCACAACAGTCGCATCAAAAGTATATAATTCTTCTCCGATTGATGTTTGTGGGGAATTGCTTCCTGAAAATCTTGTGATCCTTCCTATAGTGGAAATTGATGTGATTCTTGTCATAGATTGGATTTTTTTATATGGAGCTCATATCAATTGCCAAAGAAGGGAAGTCACATTTCATATTCCAGATCAATCTATGATCATCTATCAATTCAAGGATGATCATAACCTTCCAGTGGAAATTCCTTCTACCTTATGGGTCTTGATTCTACTAAATGAAGGTTATTAATCTCAAATGGTTGGTGAGAAACTCACGATTAAGAATATTCCCATTGTAAGTGAGTTTGATGATGTCTTTCCGGAAGAATTACCGAGTCTTCCACCAAATCGTGAAGTTTAGTTTTCAATAGAACTCGTACAAGGTGATTTATCTATTTCAAAGACACCTTATAGAATGGCCCCAATTGAGTTGCAGGAATTGAAGAAGCAACTCCAAGAGAATATTGATAAGGGATTCATATGCCCTAGTGTTTCACCTTGTGGAGCACATGTTCTATTTGTTAAGAAGAAAGATGGATCAATGAAACTCTGCATTGATTATTGAGAACTTAACAAGATCACTATCAAGAACAAATATCCTCTCCCACGCATTGATGACTTATTTGACCAACTAAGCGAAGCTCAATACTTTTCCAAGATTGATCTTCGTTTAGGGTATCATCAATTAAAGTTCAAAATGGAGGATATAGAAAAGACGACTTTCCGTACAAGGTATGGACACTATGAATTTATAGTGATGCCATTTGGCCTTACTAATGCCCCTGCTATCTTCATGGATATAATGAATAAAGGCTTTAGAGACTATCTTGATCAATTTTTGGTAGTCTTTATAGACGATATTCTTGTCTATTCAAAGACCAAGGAAGAACATAAAGATCACTTGAGAATTATATTGAAGACCTTGAGAAAAGAGAAGCTTTATGCCAAATTTACCAAATGTGAATTTTGGCTTTAAAATGATGCATTTTTGGGTCACATAATCTCAATAGAAGGGATATCTGTGGATCCAGCAAAAATAGAGGTTATCGAAAGATGGTCGAGACCAACAACAGTAACTGAGATCTAAAGTTTTCTTGGTTTGGATGGATATTATCGATGTTTTGTGAATTATTTTTCATGATTATCTAATCCACTCACCAGGTTGAATCGGAAAGGAGTTATGTTTTTTTGGATGGAAGAATGTGAAGATAATTTCAAGGAGATGAAAAGAAGGTTATCCAGTGCACCTGTTCTCACACTGCCTTATAGTGGAGAAATGTTTGTGATCTATAGTGATGCATCCAAGAAGGGATTGGGGTGTGTTCTTATGCAAAATGATATGGTGATAGATTATGCCTCACGACATTTTAAAATCCATGAGCAAAATTACCCAAAACATGATTTGGAGTTAGCTGCCGTAATCATTGCATTACAGATTTGGAGGCATTATCTTTATGGATAAAGGTGTGACCTTTATACTAATCATAAATGTTTAAAGTATATTTTCACACAAAAGGAGATGAATATGCGTCAAAGAAGATGGTTGGAGCTGATTAAGGATTATGACTGCTCAATCCATCACCACCTGGGAAAGCAAACAAGGTGGCAGATGCATTATGTCGACAAGACCATGCTAGTTTATCCATGATGAGGATCACAAAAGATCCAATGTTTATGGATTTACAAAGGATGGATCTTGGAATTATAATGGAAGGGGAAAATTTGTATCTTTATCAAATGAATGTTCAACGTTCTATACATGTGAAGATTAAAGAGGAACAGAAAGAAGATGTCAAGCTACAAAAGAAGGTGAGAAATATTCCTGAATTCAACCTTGATTGTGATGGGATATTAATGTTCAGGAATCGGGTTTCTGTTCCTCCCATCACAGAATTAAAGAAGGAGCTGTTGGATGAGTCTCATAGTTCTTCATTCTCTATTCATCCTGGAAGCACAAAGTTGTATAGGGACCTGAAAGAGTACTTCTGATGGGATAGAATAAAAAGAGATGTTGTTGAATACGTCTCTCGATGCTTGGTTTGTCAGCAAGTTAAAGCTGAGAGACACAAGTCCAAGGGGATGTTACAACCATTACCCATACCCGAATGGAAATGGGAAAACATCACTATGGACTTTTTCACAGGACTTCCTAAAACATCCAACGACAATAATGCTATCTGGGTCATAGAAGATCGTCTTACCAAGTCTGCACGCTACATTGATATTAGAGAGGATTTATTTTTGGATCAGCTTGCCATGATATATGTAAAGGAAGTGGTAAGATTGCATGGAGTACCACTTTCTATTATATCTGACCAAGATCCAAGATTTACCTCAATGTTCTGGTGAAGTCATCAGCATAATTTAGATAATGAGTTGAGTTTCAGCACTTCTTATCATCCTCAGACAAACGGTCAGTTTCAGTGAACAATTCAAACTCTAGAAGATATGTTGAGAGCTTGCTATATGGATTTCAAAGCTGGTTGGGATCAACACATACCTTTGGTGGAATTTTCTTATAATAATAGCTTTTACTCCAGTATTCAGATGGCTCCTTATGAAGCTCTCTATGGAAAAAATGCAGGACTCCAACTCGCTGGGATGAAGTTGGGGAAAGAAAGCTATTAGGACCTGATCTCGTTGATGAAATGGCAGAAAAGGTCAGATCTATTCAACAACACATAAGAGAAACTCAGATTCGATAGAAAATTTATGACGACAACTGAAGAAAAGACCTAGAGTTTGAAGTGGGTGATAAAGTGTTCTTACGGATATCTCCCTGGAAGAGAGTCATGAGATTTGGAAAGAAGGGGAAGATGAGCCCTAGATATATCGGTCATTTCGAAATACCGGATTGTGTTGGGAATGTAGCTTACTGATTGGCGCTTCCACTGAATCTCCCCCAAATTCACGATGTGTTCCATGTATCTCTCCAGAGAAAGTACATACTTGATCCTTCATATGTACTTATCTCAGAAGTTGTACCGCTGGATCAAGATCTTTCTTATGAAGAACAACCGATAGAGATTATGGATCGTAGCGAAAAAGTCCTATGAAACAAGACCACTCCATTGGTGAATGTTTTATGGAGGAACCACCAATTAGAAGAAGCTACATGGGAGCTTGAGGATATGATGAGGGAGATGTATTCTCATCTGTTTGTCATAAAGTGATGAATTTCGAGTGTAAAATTCATTTTAAGGGGGTAGAATGAAACACCTGAGACTTTTATGTGAAATATTTTGTTTTTATGTTATATAAATCATCAAATGAATCTTTCACTACACACAACACTAGCTTGTATTATTTTACACTCAACCACAGCCTTCCTCGATAGCATGCGTCGTACGCAATACCGAGTTTCACTAAACAATGATATGCTATTAAAATATTATTAAAACTAGCGATTATGAATAGTAATAACCACTTTATGAAATTTTATAAATTTTATTTTTCAAAATGGACTTCATTTTTGGATTCAAAATATCGAAATTAGCCTAGGGTGAAATATTGGTATTTTTCTGAAAACATTCAATTTTTGATGAATAGTGAAACCACTAAGTGGTAGTTAAAAAACTAAATTTTTCATAAAACATAATTTTACCACTTCTGTGAGTAGAATTTTGAAATTCCGAGAGGCATGGTTGATTTGAGTAAGTAATTTGTGGTTCAAGGTGATGAATATTATTTTTTTGGTGAATAGTAAATTTTTACTTTTTTTACCGCGGTTAAAAGAAAATAGTGTAATTAAGGGTAAAAATGATATTATTATTACCCTAACACATGTCCCAATTCTTTTGGATAAGTGTAATTCGACCAAAAACAATCTCAGGAATAAAATATCACCATTTAGGCCCACTTGGATTAGATTAGGACATTTATTATTAATTTATTTAAAGAATGGTTAAAATAGTTAAAATCAATGTTTAATAAGTAAATAATTTTTAATATAAGGTTATACATAAGATAAATTCAACAATAAATATTCATTAAAAATATAAAAAAATTCCCACATAATGGTATTCTATTTTTAATTTTTAGACATTAAATAAATTTATTTATTTATGACACAATGATGATGTCGTAATTATCTTATTAATGAAATATTGACATAATTGATGTTATAAATACAAAAATAAATGTAATTTGAGACATTATATGAATTAAAATAATTTTATAGGTTAATATGACATGTTAGTATTGATTTAAGTAACATTTTTTTGAACTAATCATTTTGTTATGAGTTTCAAAAAAATCAATTACTAAATAGTGTCAAAATTGGCATAAAATAGTTTTTAAAACAAATATTATATTATTAATTGTCATTTTATTCCTAAAAATCTAAGGTTCTGTCAAATAACTTATATATGGTTATATATGTTAATAATTAACAACTTGGTGTTCGTTTGGCTTGATATAGTATGTTTATTAACCTTATAGTGTAAGAAAACAAGAAGACAAGGTAAATGTTAAATTATCTAATATAATGTTAAATCTAAATGATAAGGTTACAATTGATACCAAAACTTGCCTAAATTCTATTCGATGAGTGAATTTCGACCCATCACCACATTATCTTTGAAATAAATCAATTTCGAGCTATTTAAAACCGAACTTGTCTTTATAATAAAATAATATTTTTAGTTTTTTCCAAGGAGCCCCTCTCCTCCCTTGTAAATGGGCACCACCTCCCCCTCTTCCTCACACCACTTTGATCCTTCAAGCTCGGCCAACCCCTGACACATTCTCCTCTCCACTTCCGTAGAAACATCCTAGAGGTTATGGTCTTTTTCAAAGTCCTATTTTAGTGCTCTAAAAGGAGGTCTCAAAGAAGCACTTCACAGAAGAGGTAATGTCTATTACCGATTCTTTCATCATTATTTCTTCATCTAATTATTCTTCATTAGTTGTTTAATTATGAAGTAATAACATAAGTATCAATCATATACTTATATGTTATTATAAGTATGAAACAACCCTATTTCACAATCTATCAATCCTACGGAAAAAGAAATCACCGCGCGTGCCTACGTACGGAATACTGTCTCCACAACGTGGTGTAATCTATCTTACACCACCACCATACTTGGATGGGTATAATGGTGTAAATAATGACTATATATGAATATTATAAAGTGATATTGATTCTGAAATAGTATACATACACTCCAATACAATTCCACGATCATAGGAATGATATCATCACTCGTGCGTACGTACGGAATACCCTCTCCACGATGTGATGCGACTCGTTCAACATGATCTTCATTTCATAATTATTATATAAATGAATTGAATGAATGAATATGATATATATTACACTAATACCATTCTGGAAATGAGGTATCTATAACCTAAAGAGAAGAATAAGAATTTATTTGACAAAACACGCATAAGAACAAAAAGTAATAAACACACGAATAACAAGTAGTAATGAAACATTATTAATAAGAAGTTAAGAATATGACCATATATGATATCATAAAAATAATTATGATTCTGGAATAAGTTGATAACATTATTTAAATCATTATATATGAGGTTCAGACAATTACGAAGCAAATCAGACCTAAGGTAAGGGAAAATCTCGCAATCTCAATTTTTATCCGAGATTGTTTATACTTCAGAATTTACTGGGGTGTATTTTATCATCCACATCCATGTTTCCTCAATATGTAATGTTGTTCCATCCACCTAAAATTGTTTAAATCCAATTTTACCCTTCAGTGAGTTTTTAGTAAATGATATGAAATGAATCTTTTGTCGTTTTTCGTACGAGGTACTTTTTGACTTTTCCGACAAAAGTACGCGAATATTGTTTTTTAACTTATAAGGCATGAATGGATTTTTAAAAAATTATTTCCAAGAAGCTTACTTTACATGTTTTCAAGTTTATTTTTAATCAACTTATTTTAGTTTAAAATTTTATAACATGTTAAGAAAGGGAAAAAAAGTTTGAAGTAGAAAGGATATTTTCCTCAAGAATTGAGTTCAAGTGTTTTATCAAAATTATTTTCCATCTAAGATAATATAGGGTTATGTTTCTATACCTATTATTACATGGATTTGATAATTTCATAATGGAAATACTTTTTATGAATTTCTTTATCTTATATGAATTGTTTTATGATGTCATGATGTTTAAGAATATCATTTTTATTACATGGTTTATGCGATGATGTATGGTTTATGAGTTTGCGGCACACATTAGAATGGTATCATTATGAGATGGGTGGGACCTGTATCTCCCTCCAATGCATTGGGTAAATATTTTATATCTCATGAGATAGACATGGATGGAACGGTAGGTTATACCGGTTCAATGAAACAGGACTGAAACGAGGAGTGAACTCAGTCCAGAAATGGACTTTGTCCACTAAGATAGTCTTGGAAATGAGTCTTGACTAATAAGAAATGATTCTCTATGATTATATGTGTATGCCAAAAAGTTTCATGTTTTATGTTACGATTATTGGGATTCCATTTCACTACTATGATTTATCCCATGTTATGAAATTATGCTCTCTTTTGCAGGTTAAGATTTCTAAAAGTTATGTTCTTATGAATATGATGTGATTGATATTTATTTAGTTTACCCTTACTGAGCATTTGAGCTCACCCTTTTGTATGTTTTCTTTCCCCAGGTCAGGAATAAGGTTATTAAGTATGATATTCCAAAAGGGACAATAGATATGATGAAAAAAATGGGAGACAATGTAGAAGCTTTATGAACCAGTTTTTTATGTTTCCCAGTTTCTAAAGACACTATACCTATACGGTCCTTTCATGGTTTTGTTATATGTTGTAATAAGTATGCCTCAATTTTGATGTATTAACAATTTATATAAAGTATGGGTTGTTATACTACAAGTAGATCTATATTATTATATATTTTTATTGTGTTGGATGGTGTAATTCAAGGTACATGTTTATTGTTATCAACAAATGGTGGATTTTTTTAGAACCTGATTGGTGTACTCTCGTTTTCCATGTTTAATGGACCTATATTTAGTATGAGATATTAATATTCTTCCAGATAAGGGTTGAAATTATTACTATGTATTTAATCTAATATTGAGATATGATGGGTGTGGATATTAAACTGATTTATCAGGTATAGTTGATGAATTCCAAGAGGTATTTCTTTTAAAATTTTCATTTTAACCTTAATATTGGGATGAGGAACTCACTAATGATATGGAATAGAGAACATAACCTATATATCTTCCGTTATAATGTTTATTCCCTACCAAGATTGTGTAATTGATGGTACAATTATATAATTCATTTTAAAAAGTATTCAATCTCTTGAAAATCTCACCATGTGTTGTACCCATTATGCTTACTAAAAATAATAATGTATTTCTCATATGGTTCATTTATTTTCAATAATTGAAAATGGTATCTATCTTGGATAAATACACATTGACCCTCATAAATGAACTGTTTGATCTACTAATGGGGAAATGTGGTTTTTTACGAATTACCTATACATTAGATAGCATCGGTTCATGATGGGATATGTCGATAACCCCAAGATAAGTTTATGAAGATGGCAGGAAATATTTATTATTTGGTTATTAAATATTTTATAATAAATTATCAAATTTTTTTATAGAGTTTATGAATCAGGTATTTTCCTTGAATCAAGACGCTTGTGTCGTGTTGTTTGGGGATGACATTCTGGTGTATTCTATAACAGTTGAATAGAATGGTTAGTATAAGAAGATTGTATTGTGAATTATTTTTGATCAATGTAATTATTAAATTATCTCAATTTATAGTTTCTATATATGAGAGAATATATTTTACGGGCATGTCATCAAGGATCATGGTGTTCTATTTGATTCATAGAAAATTAGAGTGGTGATGCCATGAGAACAACCAATGAATGTATTTGTGATTAAGAGATTCTTTAGTCAGAAATATTTTTATAGATGTTTTTTTGAGATTTCTCTAAGAAATCATCAATGATGATAATAGCTAATAGAAACTATGAGATATTATTCTAGAGTCCAAATATTCAGGCATCATTTGTGGATCTTTTGTTGTGGTTGACCACATTCCCAATTCTGATTTTAGATAATTCTAAGAAGGGGAATATGGGTTTTCTTGTAGAATATTATTTAAGTTTATTGGTTGTGTGTTGATTAATGATAACCTCATTGTAGTGTATAGTCCGCAATGACTCCAATGAAATGAATAAAATTAACCCACACATGACCATGAGTTGTAAGAAATGAATCATGCACTGAAACAATGAAATTACTACCTCTTCGTGGAGAAATTAAATTTCTACACAAAGAAGAAATAAATGTGCCAAAATTTCTCTAAAATGGATTTGAATTTGAGGTCGTTCTAAATAATAATGTAACTTTATGGGTTTGACATTTACATTTTATACACCTTATGTAATTAGAATGGATTGGAAGAACTAGAATATTTATTATCATTCTTTTCTGGGTATAATCCTTATGTAGAAAATTTTTAGTAAATTAAAAATGATAATAAAGATTTTATTTATAGTAAATGGGATACATAAGTCCCATTTCATTCCGTTGTATTCATCCTTGATATTTTTCGTGAGTGGACATGTGTATTTAAATTTGACACTTTATCTGGGTCACTATCATCTTGGTATGAAGGGGATGCTTAAAAAGAGATATATTAGACCATCTAATAATACAGACAGTATTTATAAGGTGGAATATCATTTGATATTTACATCCTTTCTAACATCAATTTATGATGTGTTCCATTTATAATAACTTATGAACTATAATATAGACCCATCCCCTATATTAAATTCAAAATAACTCTAGCTAGAACCTAACCTGCCTGTGACTGAACAACTAGTATAGATTGTGGATACATAGATAAAGATGTTCGATGGAAAATATATTAAACTATTTCATGTATTTTTAACCATGGAAATGATGAGAATGATATTTTGAATGAATGTGTAGGGTATATTATTTGTCTTTTCATTATTTCTATGAACATAATATAGTTATATTTTTCAAGAGATGAATGTTTTCGTGGTTTGGAAAATTGTAACACATCTGGTGTAATTTGAGGATTTTTTCTTTTATATTTATTCTACATAGGATAAATATCCTACCATTATATTTTCCATGAATATTATTGTAATGGCCCGGACCTCTCCGACCATTTCCTTTGTCAAAAATAAGGTCACGAAGTGTTCTGGAGGGTAAAATGGACTTTTCCCACACTTTCCAGAATTTTGAAAGTACACGTCGTGTAGTTTGAGTACACGCCATGTACCCCCTTTTCGGGTATACCCCGTGTTGCTGGTCGTGTCCTCGCTGTGTGAAATAATGGGTGCACGCCGTGTTCCTAGTTCTACATGTTTTGTAGTCTGACCCTGCATACGCATTACTAGTCAACGACCGTGTACCATGTTGGATCCATGTCCTTTACATGTTCAATAAATGAGTACATGGAGTGTGTCCAAACTACACGCTGTGTAGTCTTTCCCCACGTATGTGTTACCCTCAAACCGTGTGTTGACCAGTCAACGGCCGCGGAGCCGTGTTGGAAGCTTCGTGGTGATCGTGTGAAAGAACCGATTACACACCGTGTACCATAAAGTACACGCTGTGTACTTTTTCTTTTCATGCCTAAAAAAGGAGGGGTCCCCTCCTCCTTTTCAACACACACCTATCCTCCCCCTCCTCTGAGCAGAGCTCTCTTAAGAGACTCGAAGGCTCTTCCTTCCATAACTTCTTCGTCTGAGCTCCGATTTACTATCCGTCAGTGGACACGGGATCGTGACGACAAGCTGGAACATCCGAGCTTGGATTTTTTTTCTTTCTTTTAGCCTTTGATTTCCGACATCCACCCGAGGAGGTTTTTTTGGGACCCGACAGAAGTGACAGACACCGACGGACTTCTTCTAATGTTGATTTGGGGGAGCATTGTGATCAGAACCTATTGAGGTAGGGATCTTACCTTAGTATCCCTAATTTGTTCATTTTGCGGGGTGGGTGTTCTATTTTTTATGTGAAACACTTTTGAACTAGTTTAATAAAGATAATAACTGGCTTATATAATTGGGATGGGAAGTTTTAATTTCTGTTACTTTATATCGTGTGATATTATGTTGTGAATTGAATGAGCTTCTACCTACTGAAAATCACGTTCATTGGGGGCCTTTGATTATGCAATTAAATGTTCCCCTCTCCTTCTGGATTTTCATATGGGTGGAAACCTTGTGGAATGTGGAAATTGGTTAATCACGTAAAGTTGGCTGTTTAAAATCTGGAACCCTTGTGTGGTCACCCTGGTTAAACAAAATGGAATAATGAACATGTCAGTGTTGGCTTGGTTACATGGCATGTGATGGGGGTGTTTTGTGGGTTGTTTTGGTTCGGGTGAGCAGCGGGGCTGCGGTTGTCTTGGTTATGGTTTGGTGTGAATGATATGTTGGTAACGGGCAGCGGGGATACGATAAATGGTATTAAAGGGGAAATGATGTATGGTACGGTTGTGGTTATGGTGGTTGGTAGCGGGGCTGCAGGGCTAGTTTTAAATGTGAACGGGATATGAGTTTTGAATATTAAATTAAGGTGGAAGAGTTAATAAAAGGTGGGGCGTGGTAATGGAATATAGTTAATAATCAATGGGGTTGGTTGGTTGATAAGAAGGGCTAGGTTGTGTTGCTTGAATTTTCTTAACTTGATCCGTGGAGCGCATGGATATGTTTTACGAATGATTGATGTGGTTGGTTTTGGATAGTTTCCCAGTAGTTAAGGAACTAAATAAACTAATTCTGCTGAGATGTGAAAACCTAAATGTGGTTGGGGTTGTTTGTTGTATGCATGCTTCGTAGTAGTTGTGCCGAGGCATGTGCTCAGTTTCTATGATTAGAATCCATAGGTCGGGTTGTGTTGTTGATATATATATATATATATATATATATCTTTTGTGATTTATCGCACCCCACCAATGTGGAGCACTTAGTGCCGAACACTCCCATTTCATGGGAGAGGGTGTTTTTTCCTTAGTTACTAGCTCCTTCCTGCTCTTTCTCCCCTAGGATGTGATGGCCTGAGGTGAGCTTAGACAAAAGACTCCTCGGGTAGGTTTCGATTGGGGTGGATTTAGACCAAGACTCTTCGGTCAGGTTCTACTGTTTCCCAAGAATCTTCGGGATAAGGCCCAGGTGTGTGCAGGCGGGATACGTGGTTGTGAGGCCGAGGTGTGTGCGGGCGGTATATGTGGTTGTATGGCCCAAGTGTGTGCGGGCGGGATATGTGGTTGTGAGGACCAGGTGTGAGTCGGTGGGATACGTGGTGGTGAGGTCCAGGTGTGTGCGAGCGGGGAGAGTGTGGCAGCGTCAGGACGTCCGTCGTTAGGAAGAGTAGTTAACTAAAGGAAACTGGTCCGGGTTACCCAATACTCTTGTTTCTTATATACTAATAACAGTTGTGCTTGTGTTTTGGTGAGTGTGGCTGGTGAGGTTGGGTGGATAGAATTCCTTTATAGGTTTCTTCTTGTTTTTCTCACTGGAAATTAGGATGTCTCCCCACTTGTGCATTAGAGCTTTAGGTTTCCCTAATGAGTATACTTTTATGCTCACCAAACGTTTACCTTCAGGTTTCCAGGAGGACTACCAGGGTCGTGCGAGATCCTACTAGTCGAACAGTTGGAGTTTTTGTTGTTGATGTTCTCTTGTATTCTTTTGGTAGTGTATTTTGAGCTTTATTGTACTTGTACCTTGTTATAAAATTGATTAAACATGCATGTGGGATTGGTTTGGGTTTATTTCTATGCACTTGTTCTTTTCCATTTTTGGTGGTTGACTTGTCCTATTTCTCGATCCTAATTAAATAAAAAGGTTAATGCCTCCCATACATGTGAAAACTCATACCCTTGGTGCTAGTCTCCACCCCGGGGCCTACTAGAGGCGGGACTCGGGGGTCATTATCTCTCTTTCACCATTGCCAGCTCAGGAGGGGCATCATTGGTGGGAGGGGGTCGTGACAGAATGGTATCAGAGGTGCTGGTTGAGAGATAGGATGGTGTATAGAGTTTTGAACAGTGAGGATTGCATGGGATGGTAGGGTGACAATGTTAGTCAATCTTGGTGTGTGACATAGGCCAGGGAATAACGGCTAGGACACGGGATTTTAGGTCCCCCTGTTATCTGATTCAAGGACTTTGAGCCTACCGAACGACCAAGTGAGTCTATATTGATTGCAGGGTAGAGACCCTAGGGAAGGTACATGCATCATCATAATTGTTTTTTACTTGATTTGGGTGTTCTGGTAAAGACATTGAAATAAAATGATAAAATAAAACCTTGATTTTTCCATACTACTTGTGCTTAGGTGATTCTTATTTACTGTACAGCTGTGGAACCTGGATGTTGTCCCCGGGTGCCTCAGACGGACAAGGCGCAATAGATTCAGGTGGTCGATCCGTTGAGGATTGACTGAGAGGAGGAAGATAGCCAGTGGCAGAATACTCTCCATTATTTCCAGTGGCAGAACCTCAAGAAGTACAAGGGTAGTACATCGGATATGGAGACGGAGGGGTGGCATGAGCGGATAGGGATCTCTTTTACCTTGATCCATGCTCCGAGGGAGTACTGGGTTCCCCTAGCAGTCATTAAGCTGAGAGGTGCGGCGTGGAAATGTTGGACGCTCTACCTCAGAGAGAGGATAGAGGCAGAGGTTCCTTGGGCTGACATTGAGAAGGAATTCTGAGAGGAATTCCTTTCTTCCATGATCATGGCGGAGAAGCGGCAGGAGTTACTCTCTCTTTAGTAGGGGAGTATGTATGTACTAGAGCTGGGGATCATGTTCAGGGATCTCTTACGCTTTTCTCTAGATCTCTTTTCAGATGAGGAGTCTCGAGCGAGACATTTGGAGGAGGCGCTCTGTCCTTCGCTCCAGTATGTTGTCACCCCCTTCACCCTTCCGACGTACATGGCAGTATAGAAGAAGGAAGAGGTTTTAGAGAGGATGCACTTGCTGGGAGGTGCACCCCGATAGGGGATCCAGCAAGGCTCGTCGAAGGGGAAGGCAGTCAACAGCAGCTCTCCTGCAACGAGACCTTCCAGGTTCAGGCTAGTGGGGACCCGGGCCCTGCAGTTCCAGTTCAAATCATCGGGTCCTCATCCCTTTTTCACGAGCCTAGGACCGAGGTGTATTTCTTGTGGAGGTTTCGGTCACGTTCAGATTTGGTGCCCGACCCGAGCTCATTACGATGTAGGTGGGAAGGTTCAGCGCCCACCTCAACAGCACCAGTTGCCGCCGAGGCCCTTCCAGCAGCAGCAGGACCATGCTCTTCTAAGGGAAGACTTTGTGGGAGGAGGCCAACCTCATGGTGCTCCTCAAGGACCTCGACTAGGGCATGGTCGGGGAAGTGGACGACATCACAGAGGTAGAGGAATTGGGCGTGGACAGTTGCACGCAGCAGAGTTGACAACTCCAGCAGGACCAGAGGTGGGGCGAGGTACGATTTGTTTGTTCAACACTCTTTTTTCTGCTTTGTTCGATTCGGGAGCTTCGCACTCCTTTGTTTCACCCGGTATAGCCCATTCATTGGGACTAGATGTAGAGAGACTTTCAGTACCACTGGAACTGAGTACACCAGTTGGAGGCCAGACCAGTGTATCTTGTGTTTTCCGGGGATGTGGGCTGACGTTGGGACCACATCGATCTAGTGGGGACCTTCTTATGTTATAGATGCAGCCATATGATGTCATCCTAGGCATCGAATGGTTGTTTTCTGTTGGTGCACTTATCGACTGCTTCTGGAGAAGGGTTCTGTTCTCCGACGTGGATGGGCACCATATACTTTTGTTGGTGAGAGGAGCTATCAGGTGGGAAGCCGGCGTGTGAAGCCTCTCCTTTCGTTGCTAGGTGGGTTATCAGGGGTTCCAGCTGATACAGAGATGATGGATGTCCCAAAGGTTGTTGGGGAGTTCCTAGATGTTTTTCCGGAGGAGGTTGTGACACTACCCCCCCCCCCCCCCCCCCGACGTGACGTTGAGTTCGGGATAGACTTACAGCCTGGTGCACATCCTATTTCGATGGCCCCTTATCGGATGGCACCGTCGGAGTTTCAGGAGTTGCAGATTCAGATTGACGATCTGATGGAGAAGGGTTTTTTTTTGACCCAGCGTATCACCATGGGGTTCTATAGTTTTGTTTGTAAAGAAGGTAGATGGTGGTCTCAGGCTATGCATAGACTACTGAATGTTGAACCAGGTAACGGTCAAGAACTGCTATCCCCACCCAAGGATAGATGATTTCTTCGATCAACTGAGGGGAGCATATTGGTTTTCCAAGATTGATCTATGATATGGATATCATCAGCTGAGGTTAAAGGACAATGACATCTTGAAGATGGCTTTCAGGTTCAGGTATGGGCACTTCGAGTTTGTGGTGATTCCGTTTGGAGTTACGAATACACCTGCTGTGTTCATGGGACTTATGAACATTGTCTTCTGGGAGTTCCTAGACCAGTTCGCTGTTGTGTTTATTGATGAAATCCTGATCTACTCAAGGTCAGAGGAGGAGAATGTTGAGCATCTCAGGGTAGTGTTGGTTGCCCTTCGACACCAACAGATTTACGGGAAATTGCCGAAGTGTAAGTTCTTGACACATGAAGTACACTTCCTTGGGCACATGGTGTCTCCGCATGGAATGTTAGTGGACCCGTCAAAGGTGGAGGTAGTTGTTTCCTGGGCAGCACCCAAGAGCGTGGTAGAACTTCGTATTTTCTTGGGGTTATCAGGTTACAATCAAATGATCATTTTGGAATTCTCTCAAGTTTCTGCTCCTTGGACAGCTTTGAAGAGGAAGAACCAGGTCTTCCTATGGAGCGAGCCGTGCCAGAAGGATTTTGACTACCTGAAGGAGAAGTTGTTCAGTGCTCCCGTACTCTGGTTTCCAAAGGAGGGGATGTTGTATGTGGTGTTTTGTGATTCTTCTGGCCTTGGTTTGGGGTGTGTCCTGATGCAGAAGAAGGGAGTAATCTGTTATGGGTCTAGGAAGTTACAACCTCACGAGCGTATCTAAGCCACCCATGACCTAGATCATGCAACATTAGTGTTCACACTGATGATGTGGCGACATCACCTCTTTGGGGAGCAATTTGTGGTCTTCTCAGATCACAAGAGCCCGCGTTATATCTTCTACCAGTGTGACTTGAACTTACAGCAGTGGAGATGGGTCGAGTTCTTCCAAAACTATGACTTTGAGATCTCTTACACTAAAGGTAAGGGCAATGTTGTGGTTGATGCCCCGAGCAGGATGTCTCATCAGGAAGTAGATCAGGAATCCATTGATTCTTGGAAGGTAATGAAAGAGTTTTCCACCTTCCACTTGGATGCCAGGGTAGAAGGTGTTAGAGTCTATTTGTTTCAGATAACGGTGTAGTCCTCCTTGCTGTAGTAGGTGGAAGAGTCCTAGTAGAGGGACTCCGAGGTAGAAGTGATACAGGATCATGTCGATCAGGGGAATTCACTAGAAGGATGGTCAGAGGACAACCTACATCGGATGCTTTTCCATGGAAGGTTGTTTGTTCTGGAGGCCATGCTTGGGGGAGTTCTCTGTGAGTTCCATAGCTCAGCCTTGGTAGTATATCCTCGAGTTTCAAAAATGTACCGAGTCCTGAGGGAACAGTTTTGGTGGCCCGGGGTGAAACGAGCAGTGCCGGAGTTTGTGGCTAAATTCTTAGTGTGTCAGCAAGTGAAGGCTTAACACCGTGTTCCCAGTGGTTTGTTTCATCCCTTAGATGTCCCCAAGTGGAAGTGGGATGACATCTCAATGGACTTCGTCACAGGACTACCCAGAGCTCAAGGTGGTTATGAAGCTATCTGGGTAGTGGTGGATCAGCTGACAAAATCAGCTCACTTCATAGCATTTTTGGAGTCAGCCCCGGTGAGAACCATAGTTAAGGGTAGGTAGATGAGGTGGAATGTTTTCATTGAGTTCCAAAGACTATCATCTCATAACGGGATACTTGGTTTACCTCACTAGTTTGGAGGGGGTTACAGCATGCTTTTGGCACCCAGCTACGCCTTAACACCACTTTCCACCCCCAGACCGATGGGCAGATAGAGCAGACTATCCAGACGTTGGAGGACATGCTGCGAGCATGCGTTCTAGATTTTGGAGGATCATGGGAACAACCCTTGCCTTTAGTATATTTTTCCTACAACAACATCTTCCACTCTACTATTGGCATGGCACCGTTTGGGGCTTTGTATGGAAGGCCATGTCGCTCACCCATTTGCTGGGAAGTGGTTGGTTAGACTGGTGCTCTTGGGCCAGAGGTAGTGCAGAGCACCACGGAGAAAGTCCAGCTTATACGTGAGAGGTTGAAAGCAGCTCATGACCGACAGAAGTATTATGCTGACCATTGGAGGAGGTCCTTGGAGTTCGAGGTCGCAGATCAAGTGTTCTTAAAGGTTTCCCCTCAACGGGGGTTGCAGAGGTTTGGGAAAGGGAGCAAGCTCTCACCTAGGTTCATCAGACCTTTTGAGGTGTTGAGGTGAATCAGTGAGGTGGCATATCAGCTGGCCCAACCACCTCAGTTTGAGAAGGATCATGATGCCTTCCACGTCTCTCAGCTTCATCGGTACTTACACAATGACTCCCACGTTATCGACTGGGGAGAGTTAGATATGGGTGATGACGCGACCTTCGAGGAACGACCAGTGAGGATCGATGATCGTAAAGAGAAGGTGCTTCGTGGATGAACCATTATTTTGGTTCATGTGTTGTGGAGGCATGTCGGCCTCGAGGAGAGAACTTGGGTGTGGGAGACCTAGATTCAAACTCAGTACCTAGAGTTGTTTTGACATGTGTTTTTCCCTTGTTCTTCTGAGCATTAGGTTGATGTTGTACTTTGTACCATTGATATATGGAATTCTTGGCTCTTCAGTTGTGAGACCTTTTTGTTTCCTTTCCATGGTAATGTGGGACTTGTCCGAATGTGTGGGGAAATAGAAAAACCTTATCCTTAATTGAGACACATTAATGCGGCTGTGATTGTACCCGTGCGGGTGAGTCAGTGCCGCCTAAAGTGGATAATATCTCGACATAAGAGAAGGAATTTCCCAAACCCACATGTTCAGGCAGTGTGTAGGTTGTGCAGTGTTGGGGGGAGTGTGAGTTGAAAAATCCTAATGTATGGAAGTGGGAAGTCCCGATTCTTAATAAAGACGCATTAATAAGGATGCGATTAAACCCGTGTAGGCAACTCAGTGCCGCCTAAAGCGGATAATGTCTCGACATGGGAGAAGGAATTCCTAACACCTATAATTAGGGTTGGTGGTGGGGTTCCTATTATAATGACAACCCTAAGAGGTATCTTGTTGGGTTTCCTCAGGGTTAGTTTATCAATTCTCGGGGACGAGAATGTTTTAAGAGGTATCTGATGTAATGGCCCAGACCTCTCCGGCCCTTTCCTTTGTCAAAATAAAGGTCACAAAGAGTTCTGGAGGGTAAAATGGACTTTTCCCACATTTTCCAGAATTTTGAAACTACAGGCCGTGTATTTTGAGTACACGCCATGTACCCCCTTTTCAGGTATACCCCATGTTGCAGGTCGTGTCCTTACTACATGAAATAATGGGTGCATGTTGTGTTCCCAGTTCCACACACCGTGTAGTCCGACCCCGCATACGTGTAACCAGTCAACGACCATATACCGTGTTGGAGTCGTGTCCTTACCGTGTGAAATAAATGAGTACACGGTGTGTGTCCAAACTACACGCCATTAGTCTTTCCCCGCGTATGCGTTACCCACAAACCATGTGTTGACCAGTCAACGTCTGCGGAGCCGTGTTGGAAGACACGTGGAGACCGTGTGAAGGAACCATGTACACTCCGTGTACCATAAAGTACACACTATGTACTTTTTCTTTTCATGAATTTAAACGAAGGGGTCACCTCATCCTTTTCAACACACACCTATCCTCCCCTCTCCTCTGAGCATAGCTCTTTAAGAGACTCAAAGGCTCTTCCTTCCACAACTTCTTCGTCCGAGCTCCGATTTACGATCCGTTAGCTGCCACAGGATCATGATGATGAGGCGAAACATCTGAACATTGATCTGTTTCCTTTCCTTTGGCCTTTTATTTCCGACATCCACCTGAGGAGTTTTTTCTCGGACCCAACAGAAGTGACGAACGCCGACAGACATCTTCTAAAGTTGATCTAGGGGAGCGCTGTGATCAGAACCTATTGAGGTAGGGATCTTACCTTCGTCTATCTAATTTTTCCATCATGTGGGGTGGGTGTTATATTGTTCATGTTAAATACTTTTGAATGAGTTTAATAAGGATAATAACTGGCTTATATAACGGGTATTGGAAGTTGTGATTGTTTTTACTTTATATCATGTGATATTATCTTTTGAATTGAATGATCTTCTACCTACTGAAAATAACGGTCGTTGGGGGCCTTTTCTTACGAAATTAAATGTTTCCCTCTCCTTCTGGATTTTCATATGGGTGGAAACCTTGTGGAATGTAGAAATTGTTTAATCCCGTAAAGTTGGCTATTTAAAATCTGGAACCCTTGTGTGATCACCCCGGTTAAACAAAATGGAATAACGAACATGTGGGTGTTGGATTGGTTATGTGGAATGTGATGGGGGTGTTTTGTGGGTTGTTGTGGTTCGGGTGAGGAGCGGGGCTACGGTTGGCTTGGTTATGGGTTGGTGTAAATGTTATGTTGGTAACGGGTAGCAGGGCTACGATAAATGATATTAAAGGGGAAATGATGTACGGTACGATTGAGGTTATGGTGGTTGGCAGCGGGGCTGCAGGGCTGGGTTTAAATGTGAACGGTCTATGGGTTGTGTATATTAAATAAAGGTGGAAGAGTTAAAAAATTGCGGGGTGTGGTAATGGAACAGAGTTAATAATCAATGTGGTTGGTTTGTTGATAAGAAGGGATTGGTTGTGTTGCTTGTGTTTTCCTAACTTGATCTGTGGATAGAAGGGATATGTTTTACGAACGATTGATGTGGATGGTTGTGGATAGTTTCCCAGTACATAAGGAACTAAATAAAATAATTCTGCTGACCCGTGAAAACCTAAATGGGGTTGGGGTTGTTTGTTGTATGCATGCTTCATAGTAGTAGTGCTGAGGCATGTGCTCAGTTTCTCTGTTTAGAAGCCATAGGTTGGGATGTGTGGTTGGTATATATATATCTTTATCTTTTGTTTTTTATCGCACCCCACCCATGATGAGCACATAGTGCGCAACACTCCCATTTCATTGGAGATGGTGTTTTCCCTTAGTCACTAGCTCCTTCCTGCTCCTTCTCCCCTAGGTTTTGATGGCCTGAGGTGACCTTACACCTAAGACTCTTTGGGTAGGTTTTGATTGGGGTGGATTTAGCCCAAGTCTCTTCGGGAAGGTTTTGCTATTTCCCAAGAATCTTCGGGATGAGGCCCATGTGTTTACAGGCGGGATATGTGGTTGTGAGGCCCAGGTGTGTGATGGCGGGATAAGTGGTTGTGAGGCCCAGGAGTGTGGGGGCGGGATACGTGGTTGTGAGGCCCAGGTGTGTGCGGGCGGGATACATGGTAGTGAGGCCTAGGTGTGTGTGGGCAGGGAGAGTGTGGCAGCGTCAGGACGTTCATCATTAGGAAGAGAAGCTAACTAAAGGGAATATGTGAGGGGTACCCAATATTCTTGTTTCTTATACACTACTACGTGTTGTGCTTGTTTTTTAGTGAGTGTGGCTGGTGAGGTTGGGTGGATAAAATTCCTTGCTAGGATTCTTCTGTTGTTCTCACAGGACATTAGGATGTCTCCCCACTTGTGAACGAGAGCATTAGGATTCCCTACCGAGTATACTTGAATTATCACCCTATTTTTACTTTCAGGATTCCAGGATGACTACCAGGGTCGTGCGGGACCCTACTAGTCGAACAGTTGGAGTTGTTGTAGTTGTTTTTCTCTTATTTTCATTTGGTATTGTACTTTGAGCATTCTTGTTCTTGTACCTTGTTATAAAATTGTTTAAACATTCATGTGGGATTTTTTGGGTTTATTTCTATACACTTGTTCTTTTCCCTTTATGGTGGTTGACTTTCCCTATATCCCGATTCTAATTAAAAAAATGTTAATGCCTCCCATACTTGTGAAAAATCATACCCTTGGTGCTAGTTTCCACCCAGGGGCCTACTGGAGGCGGGACTCGGGGGTCATTATCTCCCTTTCACCATTTCTATCTTAGGAGGGGCATCTTTGGTGGGAGGGGGTCATGCCAATTATCATAGTTTTAAAAACATTTGGAGGTACATTTTAGGAAAGGGTTGGGGGTAAAATATTTGTCTGCCTAGTGCTAATTTCTAATCCCATACTATAGAACTGTCTAGGATGCATGACTAGAAACACAACTGATCACCCTTTTTATAAATCAATCAGCCTAAACCTTTTATTAGATGTAGGTTCAACATTTCGGTTGTACAATATGTTAGATAGTGGGGGTAAAATGTATGACCTTCAAGATTCATATAATTTCTTAAATTCCATTTCAACCCATCCTAGTCTTTAATACCCTAACCTCTTTATTCACACAATCAAACAGTATCCAGAACAAGGTTCACTTCGCTTCAATGATTTATATACTCTTCTTTATTATGGAAAATTTTCACAAAAAAATTATGCTAATTTAAAATGGGTTCAATTTCATTTTCATAGGTGGAATATTGATGTTTTGTGTCTGTTCTTACTCATGTGGGGTATACTTTTGATTTAGATTATAGTTTCTAACTGAATTAAGATTATTTCATAAAAATATAGATTGTTAGATTCTAGGTAATTATTTTATGACATAAATTTTCTTTTTTCATATTTGTAGAAGTCTTTCTAAATTAGGTGTCTGTGTGAAAATGAGATTTCTATGGGTGTTGGAATTAGTAATATGTATGAAATTGACATTCCTCTTTGTGAGTGGTTGATTCTTTCATGTGTGGCATGTGGGCAATAATTTTTTGATACAAAATAGGGGTTATTGATATGGTAATGGGTTAAATCACATGTAAAACCTTTTATCAAGGTTTTCTTCAATGGAATTGTTTGTCGGTTGGGTTGGTAGGGAATTATTTGAAGATCCATGGTACGATTATGATAAATCACTAACTAAACAAATGATGATGATTTTGGTACATGTAGAACATTGTCTCAGAACTCTCTAAAATATCATGCATGATAACATATATATATATATATTTATATCATCAGGGTTGAGGGATTATAAAATCCTTTCATGTAGATTCTTAGGGTTTGTCATAGTGATTAATCTCATTTTTTTAACTACATTGAAATAGATTTTCATTTCTAGACTATTTTATTAATATATATATATTTTCCAATTAAAATTTCCTAATCTCATTTTTTAAAACTACTATGAAAATGTTCAACATAATATCATTTAATTTAAACATTATGTAGTATCAAACTAAGCATTGGATCTCGAAACATACATACACCCTTAAGTGTTTGTAGACGTTGTTTTTTCTAACTCATGTTATAAAGTGTTCTTTCTTTGAGGTGATGTTGTTTCCTATTTCTTGTGGGATTTCCTTATATAATTTTTTTTGTAGTCAAATGGAGGTTCTGAACCGTATCTCTCATAGGTATTTTGTTCATCCAGTTAATACCCACCACTGATGGGTTGATTTTTTTCAAGTTGTAATTGTTAAATTCTTAGCTATCACTTCTAATATCTCTATCGTCAGGCATGTTATGGTTGATGTTTAGTAATTTTATAATTATTGTTTAATAATATTTTATCTTATAATATGAGAATCAATTCACAAATGAGTTCCATTATTCATGGAACATGTTTCGATACATGTTGATCGTGAATGCCATTTGGGCCATTGAAAGGGTTGGGTTGGGAGTAAATTTGGATAAAAAAACATAATAGTTCATGATATATTCAATTAACGTGTTATTCTAATATAAATTTGTGTGTAGAACCAGAATCCAACAATAGATTATTATTTATATGGTTTATGATAATTTCACCATTCACAAATATAATCTCACGACCCCCAATGATAGTTGTGATTACATAAGTTTACCACTAATTTCATAGAATAAGAGTTTATTGAAAATGATTTTACCATTAACATTTATCTTCATACTATGGTTCGTATAGTGAACATACTAATCATAGCTGTATAATTGGGGTGTGAGTGTAAAATTGAGGTCACATTACTCTTATTTTTTAAATGGATTGACTATTAATATCACTTCATCATTTTTTTTGATTAGTATATTTCTTTACAAACTAAAAAAATTAATAAATCCACTGAATACAATGTCTCTCATGAATTTTTTTAATCTCATTTGAATAAATAATTATTCATTTTCTTTCCCCTCTGGTATTTTTATTAATATTTCATAGAAACACAGTATGTCTCTTATAATAAAATTGTAATCATTATTATTCATTTCAAATTAGATAGAAAATTAATATATTTATTTATCACATCAAATTTCTAGTTTATATAATTCCTTTCATAGACATTGTTTTAATACAATAAAGAACTAATCAATTTTTTATTTCATTGTTGATGATAAAATTAGAATTATATCACACAAATATTGTTAAAATGTCCACATAGGTTCCAATTGATTCATTGTCTATTTTCTTATACTCCAATAATTATAGTTCCATTTTGTGAAGAATAGTTCTGTAAAAATAATCACATAAAAATACCATCTTAAAATCATCAAATTAAATGGTTTCAATTTCATTATCCTATATAATATTCAAAGGTAATTTTACAATATTGAACATTTAATCCATAAAAATTATACATCACCAAAAAAAACATTTTCATGGTCAAAGAAATAGAGATCCGATAATATATTTTTGGTGTCAATGGTTCATTAATTTTTATTAATGGATAAGTATAATGATTAAAATAAGTTTTTTGATTCTTTATGAATGATTTAATGGATTATTTTCATATACATTTCTAATTTTAATTCTCTTTATGATTCATGTGTTAATAGGTTTACATTAAGTTACGAATAATATTTATATACCCTATAAATAGTAATTCAATTAAATATGAGAGTAATATTTACACTGTCTAAAACAGTTATTTTGAAACTGAATCCTTTAATTTATACTATTTTACTAAAAAATCATATTTTATGCATAATACACTAATAATACTATTCAAATACAATTTAATTTTAAAAATTTATTATTTAGATATCTAAAATTTGAAAACAAATTATCCTATAAAACATTTTTTCATCACCCTATATTATTTTCTATTAATCATATGATATCAAATTTTATATTCTAATATTATTCATAACCAAAAATTTAAATTAATATAAGCCCTAATTTGATACCATCTATTGTTATCCACATAATATATACAAAAATATTTCATCATTTAAATGAAATCATAATATATTATCCAATAATTAATACATTGAACTATAATGGATTAGGGTTTTAAAGACTAGATAAAAAATCAACATATATCATTTTTGATATTCAATATCCCACACAATATTCTTATCTCATATTAACCATCATTTGATATATCATTCTTAAAAAATATCATCATAACATATGGAAAATTTAATAATTTAAAAGGGTGAACATAGATTTCTAGTAATGATTAACATGGGATATAATAATCAATGATAATATAAAT
This sequence comes from Viscum album, assembly GCA_963277665.1. Taxonomy (NCBI): domain Eukaryota; kingdom Viridiplantae; phylum Streptophyta; class Magnoliopsida; order Santalales; family Viscaceae; genus Viscum; species Viscum album. Next base: position 1,139,251,723 of record OY728164.1, on the reverse strand, counting down.
GTATAAGATAAGATTACAGGCATGTGATCTTGATAATATGTTAATAATTTCACACAAAATTAGTTATGAATCAAAAAATTATGATTCAAATAATAAATCTTTAGAATCACAAAAGGTGTCAGTTATAAGAGTTTAGAATCATGTACAATCAATCACATGTCATGTGAGTAAATAAAAAGTTAAAAACATGTTATCAGAATTATTGATCAATAATAATATTGATATTCATGCAATTAATCAAGGGTAACATCCATGACCATCATAAAATAGTGGATAATTTCCCAATCCTTGAAATGGGATCACTCCTCCATCATCTTCACATTATCTAATGAGGCATCAATCATTACGCAATGCATTAGAGAGATATAATTTTTGAGATGAATGGTCTTATAATAAAGACCATACATATGTGATTCATCCAATAGTAAAAAATATGTATATTATTATTTTATTATATACCTTTTAATGCATAATACTCATAAAATATTTTGACATAGATTAGAAATAACTTTAATGAACATTTGAACCATTCATTGAAAAAAAGAAAAAATATATTTTTAATTTGATAATTTTTTTATTAAAAATAACATAATATAAGTAAAATTATTATATTTATGATAACATGAAAATATTTTTAATTAATATTGTAATAAAAGAAAAACCATGATGAATGGAAATGTTTTTTATGTAGTAAATGTTAAAACTATGATTTGTTTCACATTTTTTTGAAGAAGTCCAAAATAACCTAATTTGTAAAAAATTGTAACATTATCAATATTTTAAAATGAAATCAAACTATTTTCATTAATTAATTTAATTAATAATTATGTCATATAAAATTATAATATTGTATTTTTCAAAATGGCGTGGAAATAGAAGAGAATGTTCACTAATCCAAGTGTAAATAACATTGACTTTTATAAAATGGATTTTCAATAATGCTTAATATTGTAAATTGAATAGAATTAAAGGAAAACAAATAAAACATAAAAATATCGATAGGATAAGAAAAAATATGTGTTTTATTAGCAAAATAGAATAAAATTCTCCCAAAGATAATTCATTAATAAACTATCAAAATTAAAAATAATTTTGAATCATAAACCACAAACACAGGTCCTGACATTCATTTAACATTCTATTAAGTTCCTATATAATTATATCTGATATATTATATATATATATATAATATGAATAAATACATAATTTTGATATAAAATTATTTTTTTTAAGTTAAAGTCTCTTATTTTTATCAATTTATCATTAAAATTTACATTCTGGTGTTAATTGCTCTATTTCTCATGCATGTTTTGGTTCGATGGTTCCAACACATGAACCATGGTTAGGGATTCATCATAATTATAGTATTACTCACGTTAAAAATTAAATATTTTTTTATATAATCATTTAAAAGAACTCAAATAATGTGATAATAAAAATTTAATAACATCACTTCATGGAGATAAAAGATTCTAAGTACACACAAGTAAATAATTTTTTTACCAATCAATGAAAACAAAAAATATTTTATAAAATTATATCTTATTCGAATCATATTTTAAACATTAATATCTTAAATATTAATTATATTCATATATATGACTATCCATGTGTGGAAGACATGAAAAATAAATTTCATAGCTTCGTGGAATTCGTAGTCCACATATACTCATAAATGCCATTATCAATTTTCAATGGATGGAAAGGGGGTAAAAATTAGTTTGAGAATTAATATTAAAATAATTAAATACATAATTATAAGAGATTAATTATTTTTATATGATTATGATTTATTTATATTAGGTTAAGGAAGGATGAAACATGAGATATATCAGTAAATAAAATTACCTATTCATTAGAAAACCTCTTTTGGATTATAATTGAATAATTTAAAGAAAGTTATATTGGAAATTTCATAATTTATTTATAAAAGTCCATAATCCAAAAAATTTACTATAGTATTTTAATTATTGTATTTTTAGTGAATATAATAGATCCTAAAGGACATAACACTTTATTTTTTATGAGATGTATGATATATTAATATATTAAATTTGGAAACATAATATATAACATGAACACATTAAAAGAATATTATACTCCCTAGTATCTTATCCTTGATAATTAAAAATAACTCTCATATATGATAACTAGATAATGTTAATAAATATCATTTAACGAATGTGAGATGTAAGGAGTAAAATATGTAGAAGTCATTCATAACATAAACATGGAACATATTATATATAAGTAATAAATAAAAAACATGAACCAATAATCCCTTAAAAATATATTTATTCAATATTTATAAAAAAATTGAAGGTATGGATAAAAGCAATAATTTCTATCATAATGAATAAATATTAAATATTATACATGAAAACATATTTTAATGGAATTGTTCAACGACACAATTCTGATATAGGGATATATATACACCAAAACAATGCACTTATCTCATGGTTCCTACTGATGCTTTTATGTAATATATAATTTTGGGACCACATATCCTTCTCGGGTCTAATATATCGAGAAAAAGTGACAATAAGTTCATTTATTCCATTCTCAACAGAAACTGAATATAAATTAAATCATTGAAATATATATAATGAATATATATATAAAATAAATACATTCCCAGTCAATAGATTATTTTTCTTTTATTGGAGAAAATAAATTAATAAAAATAAGATGTTATTTTATTTTTTTAAATGATATAGGATGTCCCCATTTCAAATATATATAGCAGAAAGGATACATTCAATGTGTTGGGATATTTACAAATGAACATTATTTGGTTCATTAGTCAAATTTTATTCGAGACTATGGAAATTCAAGGATAAACTATAATCATAATTCATATATTAAAATTTAAAATTATAAATCATATACCCTCTGAGTCTCTACCTAGGGGTGTAGTCTTACAATCACACATCATTGATCAATGTGATGATTTAGTCAATGATCAGCAAACCCTTTTCTAAATTATTTACCATAAGTGATTCATTCCCAAACAACATATACTTTTTGATATCTGGATATGAATTGGTTTTCTATGAAAATATTACCACATTTATTTAACCAAAATACAAGTTGATTTTTTACTATGAAAAAATATTCTTTTAGAACAATTTATATAACACTTGTATCTATAGAATATGAGGGAAGGATAAAAATATAGAATTACTAATAACCTAAAATTTAGAAGGAATGTTTTTAAAATTCATTATTTACAATTTATATAGAAAAAAGTAAACAACTAAGAAATATTTCATGATTCCCCTAAAATGGAATGTTATTCAAAAATTACCACTTGTGTCTTAGGTAGTAATTAAATAAATAAATCAAAAATTTTTTGTTAAAAAGTGATCTTAAAATAACAATAATAAGATTAATATGACTATATTTTTTTTCAGATAGATAGTATTTACTATATAAATGAAATTTTGGTGAGAAATATAAAACATGTATCAAATTGAAGAATTTCAGATGAATAACATTTACCACAAGTCCTGATGTCCGTGAATATAATAAAAAATCCAATATCAAAAACACATCTATCAATAAATATTATTAAAAACTCTAGTCATATATTTTTTTCTTTTATAATATATATATTAATTCATTTTATATATGCATTATATATAGTTTTTAACTATATTCCAAACATTAGTTGTTTACAGTTGTATCATTAAAACAAGTTTCTCAATTATAATTCAGGTATTAATTATTCTTAAAATTTACATCATTAAAAGGATAATATATATACCATTTAGGATGATTTATAATAATTTCTAATTTTCAAATTTTATTATGATTTTTTGAGTCTTTATCCTTTAAGATAAAATTGAAAAGAACACTTTTCTATGTTTCTTGTGGATCAAATAGTGATTTATTAATAAATAAATTTAATATTTAATTAAATTATTTTGAAAGAAAAATAACAATTAAATGAAAATTTATTTCATGTTAGACTATTAATTTTCTAAAAACAATAATTCTAGATATAAATTCCTAGTATTGTTCAAGTAGGTGGTTAAACCATCCCAATGTGAAAATACCCTAATAAGTAAAAATGTTTACTCACAATGAGATATTTGATATTTACTTAGATAATTACATATAAATTGATGGAATTGTATAAAATAAAGTGACTAGATGCTAATATATGTAATATAGAGTTTAGTGGGAACGAAAAATTGAAGTATTTTAGGTTGAAATAGAATTATTAGGAGTTGTACTGAATTTGGGTTGAAATGATCCTTTTATAAGTGAAAAGGGGTGACATTTTGGAAAATTGATATATGATTATAATAATAGAAATAACTCTCCATAAAAGTGGATCCAATATTTAAAATTTTTTATTCATGAATATATAATTTCATGATATCATATACATTTCAATTTCTTATATGTTTTAAACATGTATCAAACTCTATACCATTTGATTTAAAATTTTAACCATTCTATATTTTATCATGGTAACATGTTTTAATCATAGTAATTTATGCATTATGACTAAAAAATGCTCCATTATAAATAATTTTGGACTACTTATCTAAACACGAAATCTATTTAATGATATTATTGTTATTAGTCTTATATATTATAATTTTTAAATAGAAAATCTATAAAACATAGAAACAATTATATTGAAAAGTGGGACTTATGTATTACAATATCAAATAAAAGATTATAATTTAAATATAATATTTTAAAATTTATAATGTTCTAAATGAAAATATTATTTTTTAATATATTCATAAATTTTACATTATTTTATTATTAAATCCTAGAAATCCCAACAGTTTCACATTAAAAAAATAAATTTTAACAATTTACAAAAAAACATTCTTTTAGGATAGAACAAGAAATATAATCTTAAACAAATATATCTATAGAATATTCAACAATGAAATTTTTATTGTTAAAATATATTTATAATAATATATAATTTTAATTTTAATATTATTAATAATGATGAATAAATTATAATTAAGGTATTCATTGTTTGATAGATCCTGATATTTTGTTTACCTGACAGTAAAGGGTTTCATGTATAAAATTTAACCCTAAAATAATATCATAATCAAAACTTTGTAGTTTATCATCTACTAAAAAAATGTGGATATTATTTCTTCAAATATTATTCACCCACCCATGTTCCCTCTTTTATTTTGTGATTTATCCATTTTGGAATTCACTAATTAAGTTATTAAATTCATAATAGTCTCTATTTAGATTAATGATTCTTTACATGTTCATTATTATAGAACAAGTCATTGGCATACTCAATTTTTAAGGATGTGAGAATATGAATTTCATCTATTTTTTATTTCATTAGTAATTAAATATGGATGTCATAATAGATTATGTAATGGTTGGGCGTTATAAAAGTATTTTTGGCTACAACTCTAATTCATTCTAGTGCTTTCAAAAGACCAATACAAATCTGGATTATATTCCCTTGTTTAAAAATAATATAACTCCCATTTGTGGGGAATCTTAAATGTATATAATATAACCATCTTCAAATTTCCTATATGATCAATTATTCTCATTATATACAATTTTTCTACTTTTGGATACATTAACATGGTGTTCGAGTATAGATTTTACTCCAACATTAAATATCCTCTATATGATTTGAGAAATATATTATTCTTTCACTCTCCGCATCTCATTAGGATGAAGCATGATATATCTTCCTATAAAATAATTCTTATGGTGAAATTTAGATACTGAAATATATGTTATCATTGAAAAATGCACCAAAGTTAAATATGTATCAAAAATACGTTCTAAATCATTAAAAATGATCTTAAATTGTAATATAATTTCTTAATAGTCATTTTAGACAACTAATCATTTGTTAGATAATTAGGGGTGCTTAAATGTATCTAAATGTCACGATATCATTGATGAATCATCCAAAATATTGATGATAAATTATAGAAACAATAATATAAAATTTATAGAGGGTCCCAAAATATATATATAATATCATTGATATAGAGTCGGGAAAGGTTTTCAGTGGATTGATTCACAATTATGGGTATAAGATGAGCAAACATAATGAGTTGAGTCACAATGGATCACATGGTAGATCCCAGCCTTATGTGGAGATGTATCAGTACTGTTTTCATGTATTAGTTTTTCCACTCACTTATTCATACATTGATTAGGTTATTTCATAAGGAGAATTTTAGTGAAATTTGAGAAATTTTGAATAAGTAGAGCTAGTTTATGGTTGGTACATGGTTTTTCCAATCTGTTATCCCCACTCTAGTATCCTAATTTAACCTATGTAGACTTGATATACATGGTTGGTTCATAGTTTTCAAGACCATGAACCCTATTAGGGGATTCCTTTTACCCCCCCCCCCACAATAGGTGTATGGTTCTCTTACACGATTTAGATTACTAAGCACCCTTTAATATGAAAAAATGCTTGGGTTTTTAATTAACACATAAATTTGAATTAAAATTCTCAAAATCCCTCCTGCATATAAAACCATAATAGGGCCTAAATCTACCCTAAAGATTATCTCTCATTTTACGGCTCTATGATGAATTTTAATCCATCTTGGTGTCATTTCTTATCTAATAGAACGTCATATTGAAGTTCTTTACCACTCCCAGTAAGTGAATTGTATCCCAGTTAGTTTTCCATATCTTTCCCATTAATTTTCTTTTATTTGATGGAATGTTTTCCATGTACTATTTTATATATTGATCTTGGATTATTATATCTATTTTTATTTTATATTGGATCAAGGAATTGATTTTAGATCTCAATATTTGATGTGAGTAAGGTTATTTCACCTTAGGTAGGGATATCTATTAGTGAGTGTTCATCACTGATTTCAACATAGGTGGTCAATTATTAAAATTTTGAAGAATATATGTCAATTATATATATCTAATTTAATAATTTATATTTCTTTATTAGAAATTTATTGTCCTAAATATAAACAATTAACATGGTAGACTAATTAATTAAGTGATTCTGAAATTGGGGAACTGATACTGTGGATTTTGAAAAATTAAATGTTGAGTAAATTATTGGATAATGAGATTTTGGATTCTAAATAATTAATTTTTAAAAAACTGTGGGAAATTGGGATATATATTTTTTGAAAAATTAATTGTTGAAATGATTTTGGTATTTTAGGGATTTTGGATTATGGATAATTAATTGTTTTATTGAATTATTTTACTAATGTTTTTATTTAATGATTAAGTTTTTAAGGGGATTTACGTTATAAACTATTTGTTATATTAGTAATGAATTTAATTTGTGTAAGTAATTTATGAAATAATTAATTGAATGATTTTAATATAAATTTTTTTAATTTGACTAATAAATGGATGAATTATTTTGTGTGATATTGTGATATATATGACATGAAATAAATAATGGTAATAATGAAATTCATATGTGTCATGAGAATATGAATTTTTAAAATGGAATTCATATGTTTCATGATGAATGATAATAATGAAATAAATATGTGAAATGAAATGTTGAATGGTTAACATGGAATTCATATATGACCCCAAATGATGAATGTTATCTATTGAATATATGTGTGTCTTTTAATGATTAATGGTAAAAATATATTTGATATCTGACTTCAAATGATGATCTCAAAAAATAGAGTCCATTTGAGATATAAAATGATGAGTGGTATCAATGAACTTTATATGTGAAGTAAAATGATGAATGGTTAAATTATAATTCATATGATATTTGAAATGTTGAATATTAATTATGGAAATAATATGTAAACCAAAATAAAGAATTGTAAAAATGGATTTCATATGAAAATTTAGAGCACTGTTTTCCTCAAGAGACTAGTGGTTTATGTGCTTAAATAAAGAGTAATTAAATTATTTTAAACTATTTAATTCATTTATTTTATAAAATTTTTATACAATTGTATACACTAATTTTACTAAATATTGTTTTAGAAACCATTGGATGATTCCTACAGTTTTTACCCACACCCAACTCATTATGCCATATTTGTACCAAAATAGGTTTTCTGAATGATGTACAGGTTAACGGAAAGGGTCATATGTTAAGTGGATTATTGGGATGGATCATGGATAAGGGAACCATACATGGTGTCCGGACCCACATAGAGGTTCAGTAGTTTCCTTATATGTTTTCGGTTTTCTATATTGACACCAGACACATACATAACCGGGTATGATCACGTTTGGTTGAATATTGTATTTCTTGTTCAAGTTAATATATCATAAAAGATTTGTATGGTTATTGGTTATATCCTTTTTTATCAGTTTTTATTTATACTCATGATCTACATTGATTAATAGGGTATAGTTTTTCCTTGATTGATATTATACTCTTTCTTCTAGTTGGTATCCTACAATGTATGACGAGGAGTCCCTCATTCAATTTAACTAAATAGCATGATAAACCAATGAATGGGACTTTGTTCAAGATTATATAATGTGGTATAAAATAATGGTTTATTTTCTTTTTAATTTATCATACTATTTATGAATGGAAGACATAAGTCAATGAAGATTTGGGACTTTGTTATGAGATGATGTATGGGAGTAGATAACCAATTTCATGGAGGAAAACAGAAGGAACTATAATGGTATTGTTTTAATTTATATTTTTTTCATGAAATAAGTTATTTCACCTTGAGAGATTCACATGTTGTGTGATGTGATTATTGTTTCTTTGATTTACATAGATTAAAATCATGGCTCAGAATCGAACAAGAGTTGAGTATGCATGCATCATTATATGAGGTCATTATTATTTTGTGACATGAATCATTTTATGCATGAAATGGAAATTATGTTTTCAGGATGTTGTTGAACGTGAACTATTTTTACATTCTTGTGAAATTAATTTAAAAAAGGAACCTAATGTGAAAAAGAAAATGAAAAATGGGGCTGAATAAGAATAAATGTGTATCTAATGTGAAATTGGAATAATGATAATGGATTACCCTTTGTTACAAATGACTTATAGGTAGGATGGTTAATGGTATTGATAGTGCTTTGTTTTTGACCATGAGGTTTGGTTTAGGGAAAAGACATGTTAAACATTATTTTGATGTCCTATTTTGAAAATATGTTAATGTTATGTGATTTTTTCTATGGAATGTGTTTTTAATTGTAGATTTATGCCTCCATGATGACACATGTTGATAGAAATACATGAAGACATGTTCGGGAAGTATCCTCTAGTTGTGGAACCTAAGGTAGTAGTAGGGCCAGATGGGGAAGTAGAAGACTATTTCAAATAGAACATTTTTCACATGCAATATCTCATGGAGAGAAACCTATCATGGTTTGTGAGAGTATGTCTTATTTGATGATGGATGTTCAGTTACCAAACCCCCCAATTTTTACTATACTTTGTGGAATTGTGGTTGAAGAGTTATAGGTTGTGTCAAAAAAGAGTATACATTACCAGTAAGAGATATATACTGAGATGAAAGTCATGTTGGCATCTTACTTGCTACGAGGATCTGTGAAGCTAAGATGGGATGTTCAGGCCTTGATAGAGAAGGTAGATTTGATGGATTGGAAACTATTTTTGGAGATGTTACTAGAACACATTTATCCATTGACACTAAGGTATGATATGGAATCATAGTTCATGCATTTTACTTATGGGAATGTTTTAAAGATAGACTATGTTGGAAACATTATTGAATGGAAGTTATTTTCTATAGTGTTGGAAGGGTATGTGACAACTATGACAAGGAGTTCCTAAGATAAATTTAAATATGATAATATGTTCCATTTAAACCTATTTTGTTAAAATATGTTTCATTATGTTGTAGATAAAGATAATATAACCGAGGGGAAACTAATGGAGGATTCCACTGAAGTATGGTTTATTTATGCAGAATGATTAGGTGCAATGCCTTCTAAGAAAAGAAAGCCTTACTATGATAATGTTAGCAGTGATGGTAGTCAGAAAAGTGGAGAGGGTGAATGATCAGTTATACTAGATCGTGTTCATATGATTTTTCAACTGTTCGATAGGTCATGCTACTATTATTGAAACTATACCTAACCACTATTATACTATCGATATTTCAGAAGGTTGTGATTTCAAAATATGTTCTGTAGGAACTCGCGATTGATGCGTAGAGGTAGAGGTGCTAGATGAAACTAGAGTGCAGAAAGGGGATCATCTATACCATACCAATATAAGCGTTATAGTTTTAAATTCATTATAGGTGGAGGAAATGGATGTGAATATTATAGGAATGAGAACCTGCATTATCTGATTGGTGTAGCTCAACGAACTAAAAAACATCATCGGGAAAATGGGCATGACCGTTACAAGCCTTTCAGACTAGACATGGGAAGAGTGAGGCTAGACCATCAACAATTAGAGGTATTTTTATTATAGTTTCTACATTATCTAGTACCTTATTAGATACTACTACCAATAATTCATTTATTTCCTCACAACCAATGAATATTTTGATCACAGTGGTGGATTTCATGCTTACAACGGGGATGATAGAAACACATTTTTGAGCATAATCGAGAGACATTGGTTTATGAAATGGTTGTTTTGTCTAATTGACTAGTAATAAAAATTATATCATCATTCTAGATGTGATTACTTGTATGTAGTGCCAATTTAATAGTGTCATAATCGACTATAGGAATCTTGTATCATGGTCTTTACGAAAACACTTATCCTTTAAAATGATTTTGTAAATAAAAATACACATGAAATTGAATCATGGAAAATTTATTTATTACTTACATAAATTATTTATAAATATTTTTATAAATTTGATAATGTTTTATTCATTAGATAATTTATTTTAATGAATTTTTATCTTATTTCATATAATTATTATGGAGTCAGGAAGATATCTAAGGAATATATAATTTTTGTCCATATTCATAAAATTATATTTATATCTGATATTTAAAAATATGATAATGATCTAAATATAATAATTATATTATGTTTAATTATTATCATAGATCAAATTGTATCTACGAATGGGATATTATGTTTTTGAATAAATGGTTCATAGCTAACCATCAATTTAGAATATATATTGATATCATAGAATGGGACCATAAGGCCATGAAGCATACAGAACCCTTTCCCATTCAAAATAGTATGAGATATTTTATTTCATTCAGTCAAATATACATGATCCTTTTATCAACTATATAAAACAGATATTTCAACAAGACATATTTATTAACATTCAATTGGAATTAATACATCATTTCATATAACCAATAATCTAAAAAATATTGTGATTAATACCTTTATAGAATAATTGATCACCCAATAGTAGAGTTTTATTTATAGTTGATTCTTTTAAAAAGATAGATATAATTATTATACTCACTATATTTAGTCTTCTCTCGAATATTCTTCAGAATTATGGTAGGATGTACAATTTTTGTAAATACCACCAACTATATATTATTTAATCATATCCTTTATATTTCATATTTAAATGTCTGCATATAATTTATTACATGTTTGGAGAAATTATAGAGCTCCCAAAAATGGAATATCATTATTTGCGGAGTCATGGATGATAAGTGGTACCTTTTTATCAATTTGGTAAGAGTTTGCAGTAGAATTAATAGTTCTTTTCATTGATGATATAGTGGTTATCACATGAAATGGAAATCATGTTTTGTGTCTATTTTTTCCTTGTTTGGATGTTTTAATTTTTAAAGAAATTTTTTTGTCAATGCTTATATTTCTATTTTAGATATTTATACTTTTAAAATTATTTTTTTGTTAAATCATGTTAATATATGTAATAATATTTTTCTGAATAGAATAACAAACCAGTGTAACAGTTATATAGGATCTCATGATATATTCCTACTAAATTATCAATCCAATAACTAGTTATTATGAATGTGATATTACATGGGTAAACCATCTCATATATCATTATTTCTTTTATAAATAAATTATTCAATATTCTTGTTATCAATAGGTGTCTGTGTGTGGTGTTGGGATTACCTGGACCATGACAATTTTGGTTATTAGGTCATTATGGTTACAAAAATGGTGTCACATACCAATTAATGAGTTCATGAATATAGTATTTGAATATTGATCTGATACGTTTATTTGGGAAATAAATAAGTAACACATAAATATAATTCTATGAAAAAACTATAGAAGAGGAGTGTGTAACCAAGGGTATTATAAAATATTTATTTCTTTCTCTGTCAAATATTATTTAGGATAATAGGTCTCATTATACATACTAGGTATTTAAATATTGGAATGAGTACGATATTATTCCATGTTCAATAACTACTAGTCATAGATTATTATATTTTAATCAGAACATATTGACAATCGATATCAACTAAAACATTTGTAATTTATTTTTATTATTTTCTTATATAATTACTAATAAATATTAGTTTTATGTGAAATAATAAATTATTCCCTTCATTGATAAGATATTTATATTATATTACTATATGAATATTTTATTTCATATCCATTTCATTCTTTTACATGTCATTACATGTGTCATTAAGCATGAAAAACAATTTTCAAATAACTAAATTATCGTTTTAATAACTAAAAGTGTCGTGGAAAAAGAATAATAGGGTGGTAGAAAAGAATAAAACATTACATATATGATATATTTACAGTATTGAATTTGTTGCCTATGGGAATTAAGTATTGATATCTTTATCTTATTTCATATAGTAGATTCAACATAGAACACAACATTATGTAAATTAAGGAGTGGATGATTATTCACGTCCAAAAAATGAACTAATGTTGAACTAAATTTATTGGATGGGATTTTAAATTTTCATTAGGATATTTGTTATTGTGCTCCAATATATTTGTATATGGCCTCTAAAATCTTGATTAATTATCAATTTCATATTCCTAAAATGCTTTTGGGATGAATTTTTATTACTAGAGTGGGAATTGTGGTTTAATTGTAAACATCAATTCATTTATTTCATTTAAAAAATCGATATTCAGTGATTTTAAATAACCACAATCATATTAAATGAGGAATTATATTTAATATTGAGCATGATTATAGTGGTCAAAAAAGACATTGGATTAACCTAGATACAATATCAATAATTTTTATGGTGAAATTCAATTCAGAAAACATATTTCTAGGGATACATAATGAGTTCATAAACTTATTGAATGGTTTGATGCCATCCGTGGATAATGGATCCATCATTATATGATTTTTATACATCACCCCATTTTTTAATTTAATCTGATGAGGCTGTGGTATACTTCTATTATATAAGTTCAATTATAAATATAAAACATAATTTAAACTTTTCATACATCTTTAATTATTTATATGGTGATGAAATACATTATATATAATATAAAATCTAATGCATACACAATTTTTTGTTTCCCAATGCTAGGATATCCTATTAGGAAATCCTCATTTATCATTTTCAACTAATTACACGAGGAGTGCTATAACGTACCGCTAATTATATATTAATGTCTAGATTTTTTCTTCCAATGTTTTTTTACATACCTATATAATGAGAAGTATAATTTACCATCGGTCTCTTACGTTGAAACTAATCTTTTTCCAGTTCATTATACCATATAGATTCTACATTGTTATGTGAGTAGAAAATAAAATAAGAAGATAATGAGGATAATTATGTTTTTTCATTTGAGAAATTATCCTTTTTGTGTATTTTTTATTTCACAAAAAATATTGGATTACAATTCAATGTATTGACCATCACATGTCAAATATATTGATAATCATGAATTTTTACCAATTTATTGGGATTTATGATCTTGTCAACTAGTTAATAGGGGGAATAATGGTATAATATGATCAATTACTACCCATTATGTAATCATATTCGGGAAAGGCATGAGGATATACAAATATAAACATTTCTAATATGATAGTATCATTTTCAATAATTCTTCATTGTTTTTTTATTAGAATAATCCCAATTCCTGTTTGTGGAATTATTGTATAAAAAAAAAATATCACTTTCTAAAATATTTTATTATTATTTACATGGATCATGAATTTGTATAATCATGATTTCATTGAGATTATGGGGTTGATATTATTATTTTCATGAATAAATTATTGGAATGTAATATTCTATGATGATATGAAAAATATAATTGTAGATATTAAAATTCATATATTTTGGTCATATAATATAATAATATTAAATCTATATAGATCATGATAATGTAGATTCTTTATTATCACAAAAGGTACCCAATAATTTTATGAGATACAAATATTTCATGTGTCTAAATGATGGTGTCGACACATTAACCAAGATTAATATATAATTGAAACCCCTATTCCAACAAAAACTGAGAAATTTTTTACCTTTTCATGGCGATTTCGATGTGAGGAGGATTTTTATGAAATAACAATGTGTGTATTCAAAACTATAATGTTGATAAATGGCTTCATTAATGTGTGGTTCTATGAATAATATTATTCATATCCAGATTTTATAAACATTATATAATATTATGGAATAATTAATGACCTAGTAGAAGTATACTTTTCATAAATTGTTTTTGTTATTAACTGAACACATGTTCTTAATGTACCTGTTATTCATTGGGTAGTTAAATCTATGGAACTGAATGATGTCTAAATAAATAAAATAATTTTACATTTACATTCAATATTAAATAAGTAAAGGAAATATATTATCCAAATCTAAATGATATAAAACTCACCCTCATTCGTTTTTGAATGTAAAATAATAGTGCATGTTATTGTCCTTTAACGATAAACTTCACATTTATGTCATTTATAATTATTGGGTGAAATTATATATCACATCAACAACTTCATATCGATTATATTGCAAGACAAGGACCACTATGTATCTATATGAATTGATGAAATTAAAAAACACTCTATAGTGTGGATATCATTGAGGATTTATATCAATAAAAACATCATTCTTTTATATCCATTTATTTCTAGTTATGAATGCTACCATTAGGGATCTAGTAGGGAAATAATTCATGCCATGATGACGGTAGTCACCCTGGAATCCTATAATTATATCATGAAATCTGTCACCAATTCTAGAATCATATTTTAATGAAGGAAATCCGGGGATTTATTTATTTTTTATAACATTTTATTCTGTTAGATACGATTTTTAGGATAATTAGTTTATTTCATCAACTAAATTCAGTAATATAGATGTTTTATGAGATCTTTATGGGGGATTTTTCTAGTCTTACTTGATTTAAGAAATGTTGAAATTTTGTATGTGTAATAATAGACCACATGAATATTTTAATACACATTATATAATCTAAGGCCTCATAAATTTCTGAATTTTTTATTCTACCTGATAGATAAATTATCAATATTCATGGTTTTTCAAATAATATCATCTCTAATACAAATCGTTGATTTATTTCAATATTTAAACTAGGTGTTTTGTGATAATTTAAGTCTTATATGAAACTAAGATCTACAATACACCTATAGAATAATGGATTATAAGAGGGAATATTTCATATTCTATATGATATGTTTCTATCATGTGTACATGAATTTGTGGTCTTCCAGTATGATTATCCGTATCATTGAAATCTAATACAATAATTGTAATAGTTAATGAATCAAAATTGTTCCTTAAGAATCATTACATAGAAGGTCATATCTTTCACCAATATACATGATATAAATGATAATATAAATAATTATAAGTATTGATGTAGTTCAATATATATATTTAAAAGAAAATTTAATTTATATGTTTATTGTAACTACTTAATGTCAAAAAAATCCCACATTAAAAAGAAGATGTAAACTTTTTTTTAATGTGGTGGACACCATATTTAGCGATATATTTCCAGGATTATTTAACCAATGGAAAATTAATCATGGGATGAAAACACTCTCAAATTATAGTCATTTTGAGACTGTAGACGAACTCAAATATTGTTTTATAAGATAACTATGCCCCTTAAGTTCATGTCCATATATAACACTTCATATATTAGAACTAATGAGGTTTGTTCTTGATCCTTCACATGTGACTCAACATAATGAAATTGATATATAGGTAAATTTGTTCTATATGTATCATCATATGGGTGTTTCCCACTGAATTTATAATATATAATAATGATATGTAATTAAATTTGTTCATGTAAATTGGTAGTGTGGGAATCTCAAAGACAATATTTTAGAATGGGAATCCTAGATGAAGAGTTACTGGCCAATCATATTCTCTTCTATAAATTAGTTGAATATTATCAAGTATGAGTAAATAGATATAGGGAAGGGGGTGTGGAATCCAACCCATATGTGTGTGTTTTCTTTTTAAATTGGAATTTTATATTCATTTCATGATGGAATTTGGAGGGTTTTAAATGTTTGATGTTGATTAAGTGGGGTAGGAGGCCATTTCAAGAAAAAGAGTTAAAAGGGTACTATTTTTATGAATATTAGATCTACCATTGTTCTTTGGTAGAAATATATTGATATTATACTGTGGATTTTATAAAAATATTATTCTATAGTTAAGAATCATTTTTTCCAATAATGATATATCCATGTTAATGATTGGGATTTTTTAATATTAGTAATATTTTGTTTTTGAAATTAAAAAATGAAATTTATTTCATTTAAAACCTATATCATATATTTTTTTTATTCACCCCCATATTCATTAAATTATATATTTCCTCTTCTGTAATAATCACTATTGTTTTACACATTCAATCATTAACATCAGATGTCCAAATTGTTCACAAGAGTTCTTTTTTGGTATGTAATAGAGTCATTTATAAATCCCCTTATATCATCTATATTACTCATTATTGTGGTAATATCCATAGATAATTCACCCCTAAATCATTTTAGATCACCCCTCTTCATATCAATTCATCAAATTTGGTTTCATCATATAATTATCCTATGATATATCAATCTAATTATTAAATAAAATTCTAAAATTTTGTATTTCATTTTATAAATAACCTAATTTTATATTCTAGTTTAGTTATATGTTCATAGAAATCCATTGTTAATGAAACGTTCATTCAACATAGACGCTAAATATATACTTCATACATTAATTACTATGTGACCTTATTCATCCTCTCATATTCTAAGACATATGTGTTAGAAACTCCTTGGGACCATGTGAATATATAATTAATGAAATGTAAAAAACAAAACAAATTATTCTTGTATTATATTATAATTATCACTATAATCCTTTTCAGATTGTTTTTTCATAATTACATGATCTTAGTACACACAATAATTTTTTTATTTGTGGGTTAGTTTGCTATATAGTCAAATAAATTGAATTTTTTTGAATCACTTGAAATAAAATCATGCATCTATAATATATCACCTCTCTCCATTGTTTATAAAAAATTTAATTGAATTATTATTTGTTTAATCTATTGATAATTGTTTTCATAGTATATTTATCTTATAAACTATAATGAGAATGGTTTAGGCATGATATAATAGTCCAACATTTACGATATCCAAAAATTTTAAATTTTAATTAATCCAAATACAAACTATTTTGACCATACCATTTAATATATATTTTTTATTTTTTATATAATTTTTAAATAATATGTATAAAAGTTATAATATGGGATATATTAAAAATTTTACCAGTAAAATGGATTTTTAAAAATTTTGGACTCTATATATGGGATTATAGTAAATTTATACTTTCATACCAATTAATCATTCTTTAAATATTGGGAAAATATTTCAATAACTAAAATATATATGAATATCTATCGCTTATTCAGAATCTGTAGAGAACTAAGATATTTTTATAATCATTAATTTTGAAGGAATAATGTTTTTCACTGTCTAACATGTCTTACACACTAAATTCAGTCTTGAAGCATGTATTCTTAGTAGGAACCTCTATGTATAAAAAATTAATTATAATTGATGAATCTATATATAAAATTACTATATATAATAATGAAATTAATTTCCTCCTTATATTTTTTAAATAGACATTAGTTCATAGAAAAATTATAGTAATGGGATGGTGATCACTTACTAGATATGTTTTACCGACACCCTATACATTACTTGTTTAAATGTATGCTGATAAATTTGTACATGATCAATATAACAATAAATATTCAAATATTGATGATATATGTAAAATAATTCTATTATTTTTTGTGGTACTTTTAGACAATTTATTTAATGTATGGAATGAATTATATAGGGTTGTTCTTGGATTTTCTAGGTCTTCCAACTTTTAATAGATATAGTATTCAAGGATACATTAGATATGTATGGATAATGTATTTCATGGGCTTAAGATATTTTTATTTATATATCAATTTTTATAAAATCATGATATTTTAGACATTTGTTGGATATGCACCCGATATAATGGTTCTATTTCCTTTTTTTTATTAATGGATTAATGAGACATTCACATTGTTAGGTGGGATATAATTTCAATGATTTTATAAATAATTATACTAACCACAAATTATTATGTATTTTTCAAAAAAAGGTCAAAACATCACACAACATTACCACATATTATTGTCTTTAAACTAGACTCTAGTGATCATGATAAGTTATTATGTGTTTTGTTTACATGACCGAATAATATTCGGGTATTTTAAGCATAGTGGTTAAAAATAATTACTCATCCCATATAATGGATGAGCACAAATCAATATAGGTATATCAAATTCAAAAATAATCATAAACAAATGTCGAATATACTACATTAGAACTATTCCAAAAAAATATTCAACACCCTCACATTAAAATAATAATTTCAAGAAACTAAAATAATGATGAACCATGTGGGATGCATTTACTATAGTACTAATCAGCCTCAATGATCAAAATAAAAACATCTCCGACTAATTCATTCAATAAATAATCCATTATACCCAGATACCATATTGATAAAGTATACAACATTAGTAAATCATTACAAAATAATGGAATATAATAGCATCCAACTAAATTATAAATATTTTATTTTCCAAATATATTATGAAAAGATTAATCCATCATGTTCATAAAAATAAAAAAAGTATACAAATAATAAATAATTTTTGGAATTTAATCGTAATCCTTATAACATATTTAAATAAATGTTTAAAACAATGGAGTGGGGGGGACACATTTATTATATTGACCCAGCCTAAAAACATTACATAATATTGAATTAAATGAATAATTCTCATTGAGTATCTTTTCGGGTTTAGAGTCTTAGAGAATTAAGACATAACTATTACATCTCAAAAGATTACAAAGTAGACACTTCTACTCAGTTTCCATTTTTTCATATAATAAAAAATCATAAAAAGAAGCATGTCTACTTTCATGTTTTAGATTAAATGTATTTCCATGATCCCATCCTTGACCCAATTCATCTTTAAGTCATGTGGAAAACATTGCAATAACATGGGATGCACATAAAAAAGTTCAGTAAGGGATATAAAAATACGGAAAGAGAACATTAGTCAATGTATACATAAGAATCAATGAAAACATACATTATTCATAAAAAATAATCACTTTAACATACCACATGAAATCATAATATTTACGAATAACTCAAATAAACCAATAGACCTAAATATAAATTGAGGCATTTATAACATTTTTACGTATGGAGTAACCCTCATGGTTATATTTGGAATACCCATCACAGTATATTCCCTAAATCACTTCGTAGAAACCATAGAATTTAACTCCTTCACATTACCCAATACATTTGAGAGCTATCTCGGTAACACCCTCCCTTAGTTTTTCACATAACAACCCAACACCATAAACAATTCCCGATAACCATAACAAAATTGTGTCACACAAAACATGCATAAAATAAATATAACATTTCCTTATTTCAATCACAAGATATCAATACAACACATTGATATAATAAAAAAAATTCACAATGATTTTCAAAACCAAAATAAAAAAGAATAAAACATTATTTTTTTTACTTAAAATCAATATGGCTTGTAGATGCAGCTGAAACTCAAATATTGGTAATAGATGCAGAAAAGTAATTGTCACCACATACCTAAGACAAAAACATTCCTTTTTTTCATTTAGTAAAAAGCTTCTTGTAAAAATATTCCTTTTGAATGAAATTAAAAGTCTAAATGTTTTATTACATAATTACTAAAATAAGGTCATATATAAATCGGAGTATGCTTCAACGAAAAGAGATTGGGATGAATTCCATTACAAAGATGATATCCTTAGATTAAGGATAAATCAATTACATAATTATGTGTGAAAAATAAAAATACACCCAATATAAGTGGATATTATATGTAAAATAATCAGATTTCATCCACGCATATTCGTAGCACAATATAATCTTGAATTAGAGGTTCAACCCAATGAATTGAAATTGGGTTAAGTAGTTCCCTTACACAAATTCTACAGCCTAATGGCATCACATTAAAATTCATAAAATGAGTTGATGAAATAAAAATTGGGTATATCATCACTTGGAAATATAATTTATATAAATGAGGTTATATAAGAACATATCCCAACATAAGAAGATGTTAATTAAAAGACCTAACAAAAAGAAGTCTTTTAAAAAGAGGAGGGTGAATGGTTCCCTTACCGATTTGGGTAACATTAGAAAAATACACCCCATGAAAGAAGGGTCATACAATGAAGATTTGTATACCCATAAATTAAATTATATTACACAAAGAATACAATCATGTGCAGTACATACACCACAAAAATGGAAATAGAGGAAAATGTCTCATGAATCTCACAAGATTAAAAGTGAGATAAAAACCCCTTACCTCATTGTAATAAATCGAGTCCTATGACCAAAATATAATAAAAACCAAATGAATCACATAATATAATGATGATAAATATAATCATGATAATATATATGAAATTTCAGTACACTATACACCACATGCAACAAATAAGTGGCGAACAATGGAAATCTCACAGAATTAAAAGTGAGATAAGAAATTCCTTTACCTCATGTCCAACTTGACTTGTTCATTTAATTATATTACTGAATAATAAAACATGGTAAATTTATAATTTCATATAGACTTAAATTAAATTTTTATTATTAAATTCATATCTCATATTATAATGTTATAAAAATTAGTTAATTATGTGAGTTCATATCATACATTTTGTCAATGTTCGGTACATGAGTAAAAAATGAACATGTTTGAAGATAATTGTGCATGTAGTTATAAGTAAATAATATCTGGAATAGTTTTTATGATTTAAATATCATATATATCTAGAATTTATTTATTTAATAATAATCCATAATGTTTGGAGATATGAAATGAAATGTACCGTTCATGGACACAGTAGGCCATACATACGCATAAACACTACTTTCATTTCATTGTCAAATTAAAAGAATTAAAATTAATGAGAAATATATATATTATAATTATAGTATAATATATATGTTATATAGGGAAGATAAGTTAATTAATTTCATTATTTATAAATTCCATGTTTGTTATGAATGAGTCACATCACTTTAGGGGGAGGTAGTGCACACTTTCTCAGCTGAAATTATCGCAGTTTCATACAATGGAAAGCATAACAATGTGATTTAAAAATAAAATTCAGATGAATATAGAAAAAATAAATAACATATTTATCATATATAAATACATTGACATCATAATGTCTATAATTAATGGTGTTAAAATAAGATCGAACATTCATCGTTTCGTGAGGCAGTAATTAGCCATCCACAGAAATAGTATGTTCTTTAACCAGTAGACAGAGGTGTGTGTAAGTCTAAAGAAAATCCTTATCATTACAATATCCTACTATATTAAGGATACTGGTTTTTTTATGGAATAAAAGAATAATAATGTTAGTTGTAGTGAAGAAGGAAAATACAAGAAAGGAACTCGAGAGAAGACATTACCTCGAAATCGGGTAACTCTATTTTGATTTGAGCCAAAGGCATCCTTGGAATGACTTCTGGAAAAAGTAAGGCTTCTATGAGTAAAAGAGGGATTTGTAGAGATAATATGAGCATATTATGGACGATCCAAGGTCTTGAGATGTGCTGGTAAGGTGGTATGGTGAGGGAATTTAATAAGAGAAAGGAGGGTCACTTTTGGAAAATCAGGAAATGTTACTTTATTATAAAGTGATTTTGAAATTTTAAAGGTCCTTAAATGAACATTTTTTAAGATAAGGTGATAAGGGTTCTAAATCCTCCACCTAAATATGCTTTTTTTTTCAAGTTTATGTCTTCTAATTTACCTTATCTATTCATTTTATTTAAACCGTTCATTAATGAGGTAATCACTACATCATCGTGGTGTCATAAATAAATTTTTTTATTTAATGTCTAAAATTTATATAAAAAATTCTGATGATATAGGAAATATTTATATACTTCCAATGATTATTTTTATTCTAAGATATCATTTATTAAAACAAAATTAAAATTGTTTTACTTAGGATATACAAACATTTGTTATATTTCTCTTCTTTTTATAAATAATGTATGAAATCTCACTATCACACCCATATGACACCATGGGCCCTCACGTTTGGTTAAAAGCCTCCCACGATAGTCCATGACTCAAAAAAGAGGATTTGGACACATGTTGGGTCATTTTATAGTATTATGATATTCTTTTATTACCCATTAACTACCTAATTACAAATTAATCATGATAATTAAAGATAATTTTCGTCCCTACTATTCATAATGTCCAAAAACAAAAGAGTATTAATTAAAATGTTTGGAAATTATGATTCCAAATATGGAACAAATTTTACCAAATTCAAAACACATAAATTTCAGTAATTAATTTAAAAAAAATTCGCGTTGTCAAAACCAAAGATGGGTTTTTTAGATGTAAAATCTATCAAAAGATTGATTTGTTTTTTACATCGAATGTAAAGATAAAATTAAATCCAATTAATAAAATTGTATTATAAGATAAAAAAATAATTAAATTACACCTTAAAAACAATTAAAATGATAACCAAACTATATAAATAAATTGGATGAAAAGGAATTTTGTATTAAAATGCTGTAATTTTCACTATTCATTAAAAAAATAAACATTATCATAAAAATACCAAAAATTCACCCGAATCCATATTTGATATTCCAAATTCATAAAATGTTTTCCATTTTACCAAAATAATAAAATATAAGTTTCATTAATTAAGTTTATAATTAATTCCCACTGTCAAAACAAATAGCATGTTTTTAAGAAACAATATCAAACAAAAGATTGAAAACATTTTATGTCCAATTTCAAATTGAAATTAATTCAAAGGTCCACCATTATATTAAATGGTAAAAATTTATTTTAACTACACATTAAAACCAACTAAAAAGATAATCGAATCATATAAATATATTATATTAAAATGTGTTTTTGAATTAAAATACATCATTTTTCACTATTATAAAAAATGAACTTTATTGAAAAAATACCAAAAATTTACACAAAGTAAATATTTATGTCTTGATTATAATGAAGGATTTAATTTTTTCAAATATAACATATAAAAGTGACATGAATTATATTTAAAATTGTTTTCCATCAAAAGGTGGTTAATCGACCTTTTAATGAATATTAGATTATTTATGCTTAAAATTCGATTCATTCACATTTTAAGCATATATCATTTATTGGGTAATTTTTAAAAAATATAAAAAACATATATTATCATTTTGTAGTTAGTTATATTCATTCTCGCCATTATAATTACTAGGAGTTTACTACCATTTAAAATAATATCATTATATTTTTAGTGTGAAACGTATGATTTCAAAGAAACTCATTGTTGCGTATTGGGTATGCCATAGAACATAGAATTATCATTAAATTAATATTAAAATTTTAGTCACAAATATTAATAAATATGAAAATTTCATATTCTTTATCTACCTAGGATGTTACATCCTTCCCCCCTTTTGGGAATTGTGTCCTCTCAATTTTAAAATTTGACTCGGAAACATCATTGAAAGCCCCACATTGGAAAAGGAGTCAATAAAACTATCACATTAAAAAAAGAGATGTACAATGGTCACCTGAGACAACATATACAAGGATTCCATGAAAACATTGATATGGATGAGAAACAAACCATTAGGGTCTGATGGAGAGTGATAGAACACAAGATTTAGGAGAAAGTTAATCACTAGAAAATCACAAATTTGTGATGGGTTAAACGGTATTTGATTCCCCATTAGAAAAATTTAACAGAAAACGTTTTTCTTTTATGTTACTTTTCATTGAGGAATTTATTTATGATCTTAACTAAAACATAAGGAAACATACTTACTTGTCATGTAGACTTTCTTCTTTTTCTATATTTTTAACACAAACTCATATTTTCTCCAAACGATGAGTATTCATAATGACTTGTTAACATTAAGAGTGTTATAATCAACTTCTAGTGAATAACCTAATCCAAAATATGAACTATATATTTCCCATGTCTTTAAAATTAAACAAAACAAAAATGGTTAGTACAAGATTAGATAATTTCCAAAATGGATAATCATTTACAAAAATAAAAGCTACTCTTATTCTCAACAGTTCAACAAAAAGAACCCATGGTTTGAGAAATTCCATTAAATAAACAATTATCTATAAAATTATTCAAAGTAATCCAAACTGAGATTGAATCCCAAATCTCTGAAGGATTTAATCACATATTCTTCCATGATAAATGTTTACATTTATCTCTAAATAACATTAGTTACTCTTAAATTATTATTTTGAAATTTAATTAACCTAATCACATATCCTCAATTATTGGTAATTAATTTCCATAGATAACCCAAAATAAAATTATTCTGGATTAATAAAATCATCTAACTAAAAATTATTTGTCATACTAACTAGTGAATTCACATAGTCCAGTGGTAGGAGATAAGTAATAGCTGCACTTTGGTTGGGGGTTCAATTACCATAGCTTCATCTGACGCGACGGGTTGTCACACGGTCTGTGTGTTGTTATTTTTCATAAACTATTTAATATTATAATATTACAAAAAAGAGATAAAGTCATAAAAAATAATCATAACATATTTTAACCACAAAGGTTATCTAATAACTTTCGTTTTGCATCCCAAAATGTATTAACCGGTAATTACCTCAAATTTAAGGATCATATAAACCCAGATGATTCTTTATAACAATATCCATAAAATAAACGATAATTATTTCTAGAATAAAATTTTCATATATCGAACATCAGGGTGACACATAATATAAAAATTCTTCTAATGTAATCTCATCATTAAAAGTCCCCTAATAATTTTATGAATTTCACCATCCTAAAATCTACAATAACTCTTGAACCACTTTTATGATGACTTCTTACTAATTAAACATTTTTCATGATCCATTAACTATTCATTTCTATCTTATTTATAAATACTTATTTCCTACAAACAAAATCATGAATCATATCCAAATATTCAATAATAGGAAAACATATGTTAAGAAATAATCCATACCTTTCATTGGTCTTTTTCAGATTCTTCATCCTCAATCGGAATGGCTTCAGGTATTAGTAAATGAATATTTGTACAATACTGATGATCCCATTCCCGAAACTTCTTCATACGACATGTGTCTGCATAATGACCATGAACACCACATTTAAAACAATCAATTGATCCTTCATAAAGATCTCTTTTCCCTTTCCTAGAGTCCACTAGATTCTTCTTTTTTCTATGGCAGGTTCTTGCATTATGACCTTCATTTACACATCTATATCATCTTTCTATCCCTTTGAAACATTTTCTTAGGTGTTTCATTCCACCTATTTGACACATGGGTTTTTGAACATACAAACCATTATGATTATTTCCCAAACTTCCATAGGGATTTTATTCTCGCATATATGATGTCTTATAAAAATCACTAAGATTTAGGTTGTCAATCCTGACTCTAGATAGTAGGTTGAGAATAACCACAAGAGTTATCATTGAAGCTCCCATATCATTCAGTTTCTCATTTAAAAAACCATCATGGATTTCTTCAGATCTACTGTTACTTTGGTGCCTGCTAGATCCAACCATTTACTAAAACCAAAAAGGTCAGTGTGAGTATATGAAGAAAATAATCATATAATAGTAATATATAATTATTAAAGTTATCTTAAACTCATTCACTTTATCTCAAAAAACTATGACTCTTTCTGAAATCATAACCATTATGATAATGGAATTTATGCTTAAAGAATAAATTAACCTTTAAAGTTATCTAAACCGACCTCTGATACCAACTATAAGGACTCGACCATAAAAAATTACATAATCGTGAATTAAATGAATAATTATCAATGTTGATCTTTCCAGGTTTAGAGTTTTAGAGAATTAGGACATAACTATTACATCTTAAATAATTAAAATGTAGTCACTTCTACTTAGTTTCCATTTTTCTAATAAAATTATAAATCATAAAAAAAACATGTCTAGTTCCATGTTTTAGATTAAATGTCTTTACATGATCCCATCCTTGTCCCAATTAATCTTTATGTCCTGTGGAAATCATTTCAAAAACATGGAATGAGGATAAAATGATTAGTAAGGGATTTAAAAATATGGAAAGAAAACATTAGTCATTGTATACATAAGAATCAATGAAAATATACTTTACTCATAAAACATAAGCACTTTAACATACCTCATGAAATCATATTATTTTTGAACAAATCCTATAAATAATAAGACATAAAGACAACTTGTTTCATTCATAACATTCTTACGTAGGGAGTAACTGTCATGGTTACATTTGGAGTACCCATCATTGTATATTCCCTAAATCTCTTCAGGGAATCCAAAGAGTTTAACTCTTTCATGATACCCAATGCATTTGAGAGCTATATCAGGATAACCCACCCTTATTTTTTCATAGAACCACCCGACTTCATAAAAAATGACCAAGAACCATAACATAATCATAACACATTAAACATTCATAATAGAAACATAATATTTCCATATTTCAATCACAACATAATAGTAAAACAAATTTATATAATCAAAACATTATCAAAATTATATTCAATTCCAAAATAAACAAAATGTAAAATATGGTATTTATTTTTCATTTAAAACATTATGGCTTGTAGAAGAATCTGAAACTCAAATAATGGTCATGACGGTGGAGAAGTCATTTTCTTTGCATACGTAAGACAAAAACATATATTTTTCATTTAGTTAAACGCTTTGTGTAAAAATATTCCTTTTCAATAAAATTAAAAGTCACAAGGGTTTATTATACAACTACTTAAATAAGGCCGTATATAAATTGAACTATGCCTCATCGAATGGAGATTGAGATGAAGTCCCTTACAAAGACGGTACCCTTAGATTAAGGATAAATAAATTACATAATTATTTGTGACAAATATAAATACCTACAATATAAGTGGATATTAAGTGTAAAAAAACATAGGTTATCCACAAATATTCACAGCACGACATAATCATGAAGTAGAGGTTTAACCCAATGAATTGAAATTGGGTTAAGAAGTTCCCTTATAGAAATTTGACAGCCTAACATCGTCACATAAAAATTCAGAAAATGAGTTGATGAGAGATAAAATGGGTATATCATCACGTGGAGATAAAATTTATATCAATAAGTATGTATAAGAACATATCCCAACATAAGGAGACTTAAATTAAAAGACCTAACCAAAATAAGTCTTTCAAAAAGAGGAGGGTGAAAGGTTCCGTTACCGATTTAGGTAACATTCAAAACGTAAACCCTATAAAAGAAGGGTCATACAATGAAGATGATAATAACCATAAATTAAATTATATTACAAAAAGAATACAATAATGGTCAGTACATACACCACACAAAAGGAAATAGTGTCAAATGTAGCATGAATCTCACGAGAATAAAAATGAGATAAAAACCCCTTACCTCTTGGTAATCAATCAAGTCATTTGACAAAAAGATATTAAAAACCAAATGAATCACATAATACCATGAATATAAATATAATCATGATAATATATATGAAATTTAAGTACACAATACACCATATGCAAAAATAAGTGTCAAACAATGGAAATCTCACAGAATTAAAAGTGAGATTAGAAATCACCTTACCTCAAGTCCGACTTCACTTATTATTTTCTTTATATTCCTGAATAATAAACTATGGTCAATTTATATTTGCTTAAGGATTTACTTTAATGATTATTATTCAATTCATACCTCATATTATCATGTTATAATGATTAGAAAATTTTGTGACTTCATATCATACGTTTTGTCGATGTTCGGTACATGAGTCATAAATGAACTTGTTTGAAGAGAATTGTCAATATAGTTATAAGTACATCATATATAGAATGTTAATAATGATTTAAATATCATATATATTCAGTATATATGTATTTAATAATATTCCATAATATATTGAGATATGAAATGAAATGTACAATTCATGGAGACAGTAGGTTGTACGTACGCATGAATGCTACTTTAATTTCAGTATCATATTCAAGGAATTAAACCAAAATGATACACATATATATATATATATATATATTATAATTACAGTATAATATATATTTTATATAGGTAACATATGTTAGTTAATTTAATTCATTATTAATTCCATGTTTGTACTGAACGAGTCACATCACTTAAGGGAGAGGTAGTCCATGCTTCCTCAGATTAAATTATCACAGTTTCACAATATGAAAAACAAAACAATGTTATTTAAAAATAAAATTACTAAGCATATAGAAAAAGTAAATTTAATATATATCATATATAAATACAGTTACATAATAATGGACACAATTAAAGGTGTTAAATGAAGAATGAACAATCATTGTTTCGTGAGGCAGTAATTCGCCACCCATAGAAACAATATGTTCTTTAACCATTAGACGGAGGTGTGTGTAAGTGTAAATCAAATCCTTATCATAACAACATCCTAGTATATTTAGGATAATAGTGTTGTTATGTAATCAAATAATAATAATGTTAGGTGGAGTGAAGTACTAAAATACAAGAACGGAACTCGAGAGAAGACATTACCTCTAAATTGGGTAACTCTTTTTAGATTTGAGTGAAAGGCTTCCATGGAAAGACATCTGTCCAATGTGAGGCTTATTGGAGTAAAAGAGTGATTTTGATAGAGAATATGAGAATATGTTGGATGAGCCAAGGGCTTGTGATGTGTGGGTAAGGTGGTAGAGGTGGGGGCATTTTATTAGAGGGGGGATGGTCACTTTTGGAATGTCTTGAAATGTTACTGTATTATAAATTGATTTTAGGTTTTAAAGGCCCTACAATGAAATATTTTTAGGATAAGGTGATAAGGGTTCGAAATCCACTGATACAATAGGTTTTGGACAAGTGTAAGTCTTAGAGGTTACTGTATAATTTCATTTTATTTTAATCCTGCATTAATGACTATATATAGTCTAATATATCAATTGTGTAAATAAAATTAATTTTTTTACTTGGGATATACAAACCATTGTTATATTTCTCTTCTTTTTAAAAATATTGTCATAAATGTCACTATCACACCCATGTGACTCTGTGGGCCCTGAAGTTTGGTTAAAATCTTCCCATTGTTCGACATGACTCAATCAAGGGGATTTGGACACATGTTGGGGCAATTTTATATTATTATGATATTATTTTATTACCCTTAACTATTTGATTACTAATTAATCATGATAATTAATGATAATTGTCGTTGTTACTATTCATAATGTCTAAAAACAAAAGGGTCATAATTACATAATTTGGACCTCCTAATTCAAAATATGGAATTTATTTTTCCAAATTCAAAACAAAGAAATTTCAGTAATTATTAAAAAAAACTCTCGTTGTCAAACCCAACGATGGGTTTTTAAGATGTAAAATCTATCAAAAGATTGATTTGTTTTTACATCCAATTGAATAGCGAAATTACATAAAATGAAGAAAATTGTATTAAATGATAAAAACATAATTTAATTACACCTTAAAATCAATTAAAATGACAATCTAACTATATAAATAAATTGGATGAAAAGTCAATTTTGAATTAAAATGTTGTATTTTTCACTATTAATTAAAAATATAACATATTCAGAATAATACCAAATATTCACCCTAAGATATATTTGATATTCCAAATTCAAAAATGAAAACCATTTTACAAAATTCAAAACATATAAGTTGCATTAATTAATTTTATAATTAATTCCAGCTATCAAAACAAATAGCGTGTTTTTAAGAAACATTATCTTTCAAAAGATTGAAACTTGTTTATGTCCAATTTCAAAGTGAAATTATTTCTAATGACCACCATTGGATTAAATGGTAAAAATATATTTTAACTATAATTTAAACCCAATTGAAAATATAATCTAATAATATAAATAAATTAGATTAAATTGTGGTATTGAATTAAAATGCAACATTTTCACTATTCATAAAAAATGAACATTATCAGAAAAATATAAAAAATATACACAAAGTAAATTTGGATGTCTTAAGTCTTAGGAAGGATTTTGTTTTCTCAGATATAACATATAAAAGTGACACAAAGTATACTTAAAAAGGTTTTTCCATCAAAATGGTGTTAATCGACATTTTAAAGAATATTATAATATTTATTCTTAAAATTGGATTCATTCACATTTTAGCCTCTATAATTTATTGGGTAATTGTTAAAATATTTAACAAACATATATAATCAATTTTTTAGTTCTATTTATTCCCGCCATTACAACGGCTAGGGTTTTACTGCCCTTTAAAAAAAAATTAATATTATTAGTGTGCAACGTAAGATTTAAATGAAACTCGTTGTTGCATTTTGGATATTCCATTGAACATAGCATTCCATTTAAAATAATATTTACATTTTTTTAAGAAATATTATTAAATATGAAAATGTCATATTCTCTATTTACTTGGGTAGTTACATTGATATATTTCCAAATGAGATGAATGAGTTTTCAATATGATAAAAATTGATGGACAAAGCTTATATAAAGGGAGTTGAAGACAATGAGAGGGTTCATAACTCATGATACTGGATGTGATGGTGATGTGGTTTAACTTTTATATTTTAAAAATTAATTTATATAAAAAGAAACATAAATACACAATGTGGGAAGAAAATAAGTACAATGTTTCTAACCCATATGGCACTTGATAACCATCAATAGCCTATCATAAGGATTCCAAGTGGTCAGTGGTCTACCTGGGTATTACTACCAGTACCTATATACCCTTACATTCTAAAATTGTAATAACCAATACTTTTATATATGCAATTTTACATCCTAATAAACACATGTTTAAAATATAGAAATGAAGTATTGTATAAAACTCATCCACCACATAATAAAAAAACAATGAAATTACTATGAATTAACTAAATTGTATTTAGAATATAAATATACTAATTTTTTTAATAATATTGAAATGTAAAAATAATCACTAAAAAACAATATAACTATCACAGGGAAATATGGATCATCTTGGCTTCCTAGATAATTAGGGTTGTAATAAATACAATAAAAGAAGGGTACTAATTTAATGCACATTTTTGAAAATAAATAATATTTCCATTAATAAAATTTAACATAATTCATAATAATGAAAGTAATATGTATTTATATGATATAGAAAACATATATATCCATATCAATAGTAACATAATTTTTAGGATAAATAAAATCTTTTTTAGAATGGAATCAAAATCATTGGAAGTGTAATATAATATATTGTAATTTTTTAATTTTAAAATATTCATAATTTATAATATAATTTATTAAAAGATGTGTTTAAGAAGATAAAATATATTTTTGAAACAGTAATTATCATTTATTTATTTATTTGAAATCATATAAGTATTTTAATTTAAATATTAATTTTTATTAATTTAAAAATAATTGAAATAATGATTTATTTTGAAAAAAGGATTTCCAAATATAATATTTATATGTATATAAATAATAAAATAATTTAATTCAATCATAAATAGAATTTTATGTTTCTGAAATAACATAATATAATAATTTTTTTATTTATTCCAATAAATATTGATAATATTTAAATTCTAAATATGTAATTTTTTTAAAATTTTTTTTCGTCAAATGGATTTTATTTCATGGATCATTATATATAAATTACGTGAATGTTAATTATTTCTCTATTATCTGAAAAATCTGATTTTTTGGAATATTTAAATGTCCTAAAATATGGTATTTTTCAATTTAATTTAAATTTATGATTAATTAAATATTTGATTTTGAAAAAAACAATCAGATCAGTCTCACATGAAACTATTTCATTTTATAACCGCAGTGAATCATTATTATTGGTAGTCATGTGAGACAATTGTAATGTAATTAATATTTTATTTAGAAAAACTCCCACCCTTATTAATTTCACCCTTCCATAGCTGACATATAATCATACTATTTTTATCGAGTACATCCAAAAAATATTATGAAATCTTTCCCATATTCTACTATCCATGTTTTATAGGATTTGATATTATTTTACGGCCACCCATTGAATGAAATTTTAAATTAAAAAAGAAACCATTCCAAGGAGTATTGTTGGAACTCTTAAGAACACTTTACATTTCAATCATATTATTATTACTCTAATTTTATTCGATACATATTAATAAATGTGTATAAGGACCAAAAATAAACTGAAATATTATTATTTCAGTTTATTAATAATTATTTATATCCACTAATTTA
This sequence comes from Viscum album, assembly GCA_963277665.1. NCBI lineage: Eukaryota > Viridiplantae > Streptophyta > Magnoliopsida > Santalales > Viscaceae > Viscum > Viscum album. The sequence goes on along the minus strand of OY728164.1, from coordinate 1,139,218,951 downwards.
TTTTAGGAAGAAAACATCATCACTATTATTGTTTATTCATAACCTATAGGGACAACATATATCAATTATTATGCCATCCTTAATGGGTGGCTGTAACAACTAATATATATATGGAATCTTAATAGACATATTTTTTTATTCCTATTTATATTTGGTTATTAAAAATAAACATTAAATAAAACCTAATGGGTTCACGATGATCTGAAATAGCCACCGAAATAAAATAATTATTGAACTATATTATTTATACATTATATATCAATAATATTTGAAATGAAATTATTCAATTAAATAACATTTAATCAATTAAAAATAAATTTACCCATGAACATTTTAATTTCGGTGTTGCTGACAAATTTTATAACAACCATATTAATTACGAAGAAACTAATGTGATATAAGCACTATGAAAATAAAATAATTGGAATGGTTGAAATTAATATATGGTCATAATTATATGATCATAATAAAACATAAAATAAGAAAAACATATTTAATATATATGAAAAAGGTTATTAATCATGTTTTTAATGTAGTTTTAGTATTATTTAGAATATGCAGATATACTAAGTGAGTTGAGAACTTGGGTATGGGAACCCAAAAACCACAATATTTTTCTTTTTAGTTAATCATTATCTATTTGTAACTATATTTTCCTTAATGTTATTCAATTTTAATTTTTCTATTTTTTTTAAAATCATCCATAAATATGTACCCTGATTATATCCCTGATTTGGATTAAGATTTATTGGTGTATAAAAACCCATTTTCTGTATTTTTATTTAATATTACCTTATTATAATGAAATTTTTTATTCATTATCACATTTCATGTGTAAATACAATATAATTATTTATCATTATATAAATTCAAAAAAAAATATTTTTTATTATAATAAATCATTTTTAATTTTGATTTTATGTAGAAAAATATTCACATACATTAATAAACTATTCATTAATTGTATTAAAAAATGAACATTTATGAAGTTCAACTTTATACTATATTCTTTACACAATACCTATGAATTTTTTTATTTTATTCTGATATTCATTAACCATGGGTTGTTAATTATTTATTAAAATCATAAATATTTTATTCCATTGTTTTCATATAAAAAATTTTGATATTCCATTTGGATATTTTTTTAGATAATGTTACGTAATACATTTAATTTTCATAGATTTTTTCATATTCATGATTTATTTTTGATATGTTTTCATTTTGTGGAACAGATACAGATGTTTATATTATTATTTGATAGATGGTATTGTAATTAAAGATCTCTAAATTTATTGGAAAATATCTTCACCGCATGAGATACCATCTGTGGTGCATTGGAAATTATCCAACAAGGATACGTTTTGATTTCATAGTATTCAGCCTCTCTATATTCATATGATGTCGTATTTTTTTCATCCAAATTCTTATGATTCCATGACCTATGATAAATGTTTCTTTATAATATTCATCAATGTGTTTATATATCGCCCTCCCAATTTATGATTTCAGACCATGTATCATAACACATATGTGACAGTTCTTGTTTACTCCCTAATAGGGATTTATAGTTCAACCATTTCCATTATGCATTTAAATAGGTTACCCATAGTAGTAATAAAAAATGTGTTTGATTTTGGATTTTTTTGTTGATATTTATATAATAATAATTTATTTAATCTTTGATGTTGAGAAAGTATAAATAAATTCTCTCAAATACCCTAAGACACATGATTATTGGTTCTTGTTTTATAGATTTTTATGTTACAAATCACAAAATAATTTTGTATGATAGATATATTTCTATTGTGGGTATTATCGAACATTCTAGAAATTTTTCTCTATTATTTACTAGAAAAAAATTTGATACAAACCATGAATATTATATATTAAATCGTATAGATTCATATGATATGGTATTCAAATCATTTATGAGTTTTTAAATCTATGTTCATAGTTTTAATTTTTTATATTATTATATATTTGAGTAGTATCATCCTAAATATTTTTTTAATGAATCAAAATATGAGGAACCATTCCAGTAACTATTATAGTGGGAAGTTCATGAATTCATATATAGGACACCTAATATATTAAGGGAATATTTTGAGAAACTATTGAATTTTCTTTAATGACTAACTAATGTTATAAATAATAATATGAATCATGTGAATAGTTATCCATCTCATAATAAAATGAACATAACTGTTGAGAAATTTCTATAAAATTGATCTAAAAAATTTATTGGATCTTATAATATATTAATTGAGTAACTATAGATTTATTCCATTGAGATTATATTAAATTGCATATAATTTTATTAGAAATGTAATTTTATGTTTTTAGTTTATCTCATATAGGTAGAATATACTCATTGGTGGAAACTAATACCTAATAAAAACCAATGTAAAACATTAAATAAACTCTATAGGATGAAATCAAGAAAATATTTTTCAATTAATATTTTACACACACTATCACGCAAAACATGAAGGGCTGGGGGGTCATGGACTCATGAAAGGGGAAGATTAATAAATCATATCGTAGGAAATAATCACCAGGATATCATGTTACCCTAAATATTTTTTCATTAAATCTAAAATAATGGTTAATCACATGAAAAGGTAATGAGATCTATGAATTAAAAATGATTTAGAAATTAAAGACATTGTCAGATATGAGGAAATAGTATGATGTTTCATTAAAAATAATATATTTTTTAACAATTATCATTGGTCACTTGGGGTTGGAGATAAAAATATGTAAAATGATTTTAATTATGTGGGAATAATGTATAAATAACCCTAAGGTTGGACATTCAAACTACCAGCATGTCATAATTACACGAAAAAGAATCTATAGATATTACTTAATAGAATAATTATATGATTCATGGTAGGAAATGAGATGCATCAAGATGATGAATATCATATAGATTTTAAAACGAAAATAATATAATTGTAGAAAGGATGTTTAAACATGATTCTATGCATATGGTTGTTTTTTATTATAATTAAAATATACATAATTCTATCCAATTAACCAATCTAGGTTCACCAAGGGGAATCATCTTCTGCAACCACCGAAGCCCCAAGAGAAACATAAATAATATGAGATCACCACAAATTAGGCAAATCAAGAAAATAATGTTGTTAAAGGTACAATTACTATTCAATAAAAATATTATATGTTGAGTTTGATTTAGTTTCATTAATTCCTTTACATCCATTATGGTTTTTAGAAATATTGAATCACATCACTGATATCGTGATGTATATTTTCTATTGTAATAAACATACCGCAATTATTGATGCATCCCATGTATTGTACAATTCAGTAGTTAGTATCTGTTTGAATATTTTTGTATCATATATCATAATCTATAAAATAGTGTAATTTAATTTTTTACATTGGTCATGAATTAGATCCTATTATATAGAACTCACATAAATTAAAAAAAAACGAAATATATTTAGATTTACTAATATGTGAAATTATACATTATAAATTAATGGAATTTAATTAATCATTATTATAAAATTCTTCAATGGTATTATCATTGATAGCCAGAGTGAAATATTTTCCTTCTCAATGAATAAAAAAAGGAATTAATCATCCTTGATAAGATTCACACTATGTGTGAAAATTATAATGGATTCCCTAATTATCTCCTTGTTATTTATCTTGGTGAATTTTTTTATTTCTCATTTACCTTATACCTAAATTTTATCCATATAAAATATTCCTTATAGGATAAAAACTTTTTAAGGAAAGAAAAGAAATAAAAAAAAATAATGAGAATATTGATTACTTCTTCATAAACCAATATGAATAACCATAGGGTTAACTTGTCATCATTTTCAATGTTGAATAATTGTTTAATGTTAATCTATATTGATTATCATTAACTCAATGGGAACAGAGAAAAAAAGCAGAATCTTGTAGAATGAATCAATTATGCATTTAAGTAACAATATGGGGATCCATACTTGTTCATAGTGTATCATTGGAATTTATATCACCTATGGAATGTATAATTGTGGAATTGAGGGGACATTATAATATCTTATAAACATGTATCATCATTTTATTTTAAAATGTAATATATTAAAAAAGGTAACACAATTAATTAAATAGAATTTAATGTATATTGAGAATATATACATAAACAATTTATTTCATGTAATATATCCAACATCTCTGAAATATTTCTTCTCCCATTGTAAATTATTTTACATATCCAAGATAAAAAAATTATTCACAACATAGATAAAATGGATTCAAATGAAAGGGTGTTATTAGATGATCTGTTAGGGTAATATTCAGACATAAAAATTCATGATGATATTCTAGAATAATAATAGAATAAGGTTATGATATATTGATCTTAAAATAAAATATTTTTACCTAATTATGATATATCATATATCATTATTTGTGGCAAAAATCTTAAGTATTATAAAAGACACGATCTATAATAGTGTTGAATCACCCTTATCCAATCATGAGTCAGGGGACTGTATTATAAGAATATGAACATATTCTATGAGTTTTTGACCAATAATAATCATAGAAAATTATTTTATTACATAATTCTCATTATCAATACCATCGTTACATAATGGAAAGATTACCATAATAATTTGAATTTTCTCCACAACCAATTTTCATCTCTATAATGGTTTCAATATCCATCATATAAATATTAACTAATGATATTTTAATCATTAAACAATACATTATAGATATATATTATTTTGGGACTACACATCATAAAATTTATGTAACACCCCAAGCTTTCATGGTATGCTTCTCTTTGAATAATACAGTAGTGTGTGATGTACGCAACTTTGAGTTCTAACACACACCACAACAAATCTAACTAACCGTTATTAATTTTAAAACCCACTTTTTGAAATTTTATACATTTTGTCTTTCAAAATGGACTTAATTTTTGGATACATAATATCAAATTTAACTTAGGTTGAATTTTTGGTATTTTTCTGAAAACAATCAATTTTTGATGAATAGTTAAAATCACTAAATTTTAATTAAAAACAATTTTTTAATAGAAATAATAAATAGTGATAAATTATAAATTTTAGTGGTTTAAAAATATATATAAAATATATTTTTACAATTTATTACAATACTGTTCATTGGATGTAATTTCACATTTAAACCGGACAAAAACAAGGGTCAATATTTTGTATTTTATTATTTCATAAAAACACGCTTTTTGTTTTGAGAGTGGTAATTAATTTTAAATTAATTCATGCCACATATTTGATTTGAATTTAGAAAAATGGATTAAATATTTAAAATCAAGAGATCCAAATTGTTTAAATATGTAAATTTTATTTTTGACTTTATGAATAATTACTTCGGTAAATATTTTATTAATCATGGTTAAAGGGTAAATCCGGTAAATAAAGGTAGAAAATAATATAATAATAATAATAAATTACCCTAAAACGTGTCCTAACCCTATTTTTTGATACATGTACAACCATGGGAATCATTGGGTCGATTTTTCGACCCCATGGATCCACTTGTAAGTGATAATGAAACGTTATTTTAATTAAGTTAAAGTAAATAAAAAAATGACATAAGCATATATCTTTTAGAAAAACAATTTTTACATAAGGATATATATGTTATATTTTCTACTATAAATATTAATTAAGAAGCTAAAACTATTTCCTAAATAATGGTATTTTATTTATAATTTTTAGACATTGAATAATTAAATTTAGTTATGACACAATAATGATGCAATATTTTCTTTATTAATGATAGAATCAAATAATTAGTATTATAAATGTAAAAATAAAAATACATTGAATGTTTTGATTCCATAAAATAATTTTATTATTTAATATGAAATATTAGGATTGCATAATTGAATTTGGTTAAAATTAATAATATTTTTAATTTGTTAAAATATGAATTATAAAATATTGTAAAAATTGACATAAATAAGTTTTTAAAACAAATATTATATTATTAATTGATATTCTATTTCTAATCATATAAGGATCAGCCAAAGGACTTATATAATTATATTTGTATCATTAATGGACCACCTGGGGGTCTCTGGGAAGTTTATAGTATGTTTATTAACTATATAATATAAAAATACGAAATGACATGGTAAATGTCAAACAATTTATCTAATAGTTAAATATAATTGATAAGGATAATATAATGACCCAAACCTATATAAAATTTATTTTATGAAAGAATTTCGACCCATAAACACATTATAATTTTATTAATTCACTTTTTATCCATTAGAAACCAAATATTAATTTATTATAAATTAATACTTTATGTTTTTACTAAAGGTACCCTCCTCCCCCTTATAAACGAACATCACTTATAACCAATTATTCATACCTTCAAAGCCTTTTTGTTCCTCCAACATATCCTAAAATAACATATCAACTATCCTACATAAATTCTAAGGGCCTTCCTTTAGTCATAAATCAAACCTATGGATCCATTTTGATCAAATCAAATGGAAGAACCTGAAGAAGAGGGAATGTTTTCACCACGCTTTTTCGAGTTCTTTCTTCTTCAACTTCTTCTTTATTTGTTGTTACATTCTAAAATTACAACTCCAATATCTTATATATTCTATATTTTTATTATAAATATGGTACAACCATATTCAGTATTCTATTAATCCTTTGAATGACATGTCACCATACGTGCATACGTACGGCCTACCGTCTCCACGACGTGGTGTAATTGTTATTAAATACATTATTATTTGGATGAGTATAATAATGATGGGTAATTAGTTTAATAAAAAATATAACATGATTATGATTTTGTATATATTATTTACCTTCCAATTATGTTTTATTTTAATATCAAAAGAATGATTTTGTCGCTAATGCGTACGTACAGACTACCGTCTCCACAAACGCAATGAGATTCATTCACCATCATATCAATTCAAGTATAATTCTCATTTGATGATTAAAAATAATTATTAAAGACTTTATATCATTTCGTATATGAATATGAAAAAACCTACCCATAAAAACACTACTAATGTAACAAAACATTTAAAATATAACGAGTAAGTTAACAACCAAATTGACGATAATACTAAGATATTATTAACAAAGAAATGTGAAAAGATCATATATGATATCATATTAGTTTATATGATCCTTGTATAATTGAATAAAAATTATTTCACCATTATAAAATAGGTTAACCTACCCTCGACCAAGGAAAATGCACAATGTAAGGTGTTTCTTATCTCACTTTTAATTCCGTGATATTTCCATTGTTAACCAATTATTTATTTCATGTGGTTTGTGTACTGCCCATGATTTTATTCATTGTGTAATATAATTTAATTTATAGATATTTACATCTTCATTGTATGGTCCTTCTTTCATGGGTGTATGTTTCGTATGTTACCATATCAATATGGGAATTTAAAATTTCAATTTACACTCATTCGGATTTACGTATACTTCATTGATTATTTTATTCAAAGATTATGTGTGGAATCAGTATTCATTTTCTTATGTCATAATTTCAACTCCCCTTTCTATGGATATACTTTTGATACTCATAATCACTCCATTTATAAATTCGCAAGTCATCGGTATGAACTTGATAAGATTAATTTTTACTCAAACTCCATTTGTTGAGTTAAAATTCCAATTCATTGGTGTTGTTTTTACAATAATATGTGCGAATTTCCTATTATTGTTTTACACTTAATATACCATAATATTGAGTGTATTTATATTTACCACACATAATTATGTCGTCGATTTATTCTTAACCTATGTATATGGACTTTATGAGAGATTTCATCTCAATTAACATTCCATTGAGACTCTTTTGTTGTCATACACAAAATCACATTTATATGGTGTATATAATGTACTTTGACATAATATATCATGGATCCATTATTTTTCATGTTATTAAAAAGTTTTTTTACCTCAATTATTTGTATTTATGTGTCTGTCTTATGTTTAGGAACACTTACTAAAACATAATTTTAAAATGTTTTAAAGATTTGTTATTCAAAATCATTCTCATTAATTTCCATGTTTTAAAAATGGGTTTAAAGAATTATTTATATGGACAATAAAGCTATCAAATAAAAATTCCTTTTTAAATTTTCAAAGAGTTATGGGAGACTTTGATTTAAAAATCCATTTTAAATGGCTTCTTGACAAATCGTGTGACTTTTAAATGTTTTCAAGTAAAGGGGGATATTTCTCTCAATAGTTTGATGGTTATTTTTATATATTTCAAAATCCCTAATTATTCTCGATTTAGGTTAATTTGATACAATAAAATCATCCAAATTATATCTAATGAGTTATGTTTGACTGTGTATTTTCTATTTTTATACCACTCATGGTTTGTGGTTAAAGTACTGACATTTTGTATGCTAGTTTTAATACGATTGTTTATGTTATGTTTCAAACTTTTCATATGTGGAATTCATTGTACTTAGTATGTGATGTGTGGAGATCTCTATAGTAGTTCGATGCATCGGTAGGTCTCATGAGACGAACTAGTGTCTTGGAAAGAGGCCTTGACTAAATCTTATATGTAGTCTTGGAACGAGGTCTTGACTATATGGTTATGATATTCTGGCATTATGCATTCTATCATTATGAAAGTTGTTATTGATATTTCATGTGGTTATTTTACTAGTATAATATCCATGTGAATATGTAAATGGAATTATTTCATTTTATCTTTTCTATATTATGCTGAAGTTCAAGTTTAAAAGGATTTTATTTTAATTATATATTTCCTTAAATGTTTATTCTTATCTATGAAAGTTTCCGCTATATTGTTATCTTTAATGAGCATCTAAGCTCACACCATTCAATGTATTATTTTTCCTAGGATGTGAAGAAATAATTTATGAATGACCTGCATGGATAGTATGAGGGGATATGAAGACAAGATGTTGTTGTAGTTTTATACTTTATGATGTAATGTAAGACTTATGAATATATCTAGTGTTTTCAAGACTACTAAAAAAATCAGGATTTCGATACATTATCTTTTGTGATCATGCCAATGTTATGTAATAATACACCGACTCTAGGTAACTGGGGTCGGGGCGTTACAGTTGGTATCAGAGGATGTTTAGTACAAACCATGGAAACTGGATTTTTATAAAATGTAATTAAAGAAAATAGACCTAAGATAAAATTTTATGATTAGTCTAGAAAAACATCCTAGAATTATGGTATTGTATATATTTTGGGATTTTTCCATTAAATACATCTCTATATATATACAAGAAGGTAGAGGTGGCTCGGGAACAGATGTATCTAGGGGTAAAACCTGAAAACAGTACTTTGAGATAGACTCGAACGAGAACTGGTGTATGACAACAGGCATTGTTTTACTCTTGGTTACAACACTCCCGGGGGATATGCTTAGGATAAATTACATTTTAATTACAAAACAAATTAAATTACTTTAATATAATTTGAGAATAAATGACCTTGGTTAATCCTAAGGTGTATCAAAATGAGAATATGGTGTTATGATATTCTCTAAATGATTTTATTAATATTATTAGTCACACAATACTTTGTGGTTTTAGTCATTGGATGGAGTCCAGGAAGTCATAGTAACTTTGAGAATGATGTATATGGTGGGAGGGGTGGTGGAAATTAGCAACCAAATGGAATGTCGACAGGCTTAAAAGATATCATGTTCATGCCAAATCAGTTTTCCAAAAATATAACCAACAACATATATATTAATGAACTCCCTAACTCAACTAAGAAGAGAATGTTGATGAATGATAAGTGCTCCAATAGTGGAGACCATGGAGAAAAGAATCCTAAATTTCCATCATGCAGTAAATGTGGAAGGAGACACCCAAGAAAGTGTCTCAGTTGAACAAAGAAATGCATTACGTGCGGGAAAGAAGGACATAAATTAAAGAATTGCTGAGGAAAAATGAAAAGTACTATGGAAGAAAATAAAAATGGTCCCAAGGATCCATTTGCATTCATTTTCCATAAATGTAGAGGACCTGGCTATTACATGAGTGAATACCATATTCTATAGGATAATATCTTGGACAATGAAGAAGCTATGTGGAAATAAAAGGTAGGAGAAATGTAAAAAATATTAGTGCTCCTTGTTGATGTGATTACTTTGGAATTATTTTCTCTTGTATTTATAACCCTGTGGTTTCCCATGTGAGAATAATATTTGAGTAAGTCTTATATTTTATTTTGAGGAAATGGTTATAAATAACCATTTGGTTTTATATGATCATTGGGTTTGAGGGAATCACAAGTTATTATATTTTGGGATGAAAATGAAAGGTATGAGATAAAATTTCTGGTTAAAATTATGTTATGGTAATTTTTAGAAATTTATTTCATTTTAGTAATGTTATAAAATATATTTTTTGGTAAAGGACAACACACAGACTTTGTGAAAACCCATCGCGTCGGACAAAGCTGTTGGAATCGAACCCACAACCAAAGTGGATTGGGATTTATTGCCTACAACTAGACTACATGAAGTCCCTAGTTAGTGTGACTAATTATTTATAGTTAAATGATTTTATTAATCAATAATATGTTGATTTGGGTTCTTATGTCTTATCAAATGAATACCCTTAGTATAGGAAAATGATTTGGTGATTATGTGATAAATGTTATTTTGGAAGATGTTCGCTTTGTTGGGAACAATTAATGCCAAAAGAAAAATAGAACACTATGGGGTTTCATTTGACGAGTGATGGTAGATTTTTATATATGTTTTTATTGATGATTTATAGTGATTTGTGTTATTTATGGAAATGATTAACCTATAATAGAGAATATATGAATAGGTTAATTATATTTAAGTATGTGAAATCAAGAGTAGTTGATGTCATTTGGAGATTCAGTTTGACATGGAATACTACATAACCAAATTTGTATAAGTTTTGGGTTTCAATATTAGTTTGGATTATATTGAAGGATTTTACGGAAAATTCTTTATTGAATGGTTTTTAATTAACATTGGGGTATTGTTGGTTTAATCATAGAAATAAAGATTTGTGTTTCTTTCTCAAAAAGAATATCCTTGTGGGGGATCATCAAATCTTGTACTATCTGTTTTGGTTTTGATTAATCATTAGAGACAAGGTAAATATATAGTTTATCCTTCGTGGATCATGTGATTTTATGGAAGTTTACTCTATATCTTCTAGTGTGACCATGTCTTCTTGAATACTCATCGTAAAGAAATGTGTTTGTGGTGTAAATTTATTAATGAATGAAACTCTACTTAAAAATTAAGTATATCTCTTCATTTTCTTAGTCAATCTCATAAATTAATTCCTCATATTTATGTAATGTAACTTAAATAAATGTTGTCCATATATTTTTTCTAGTGGGAAACTAATGAACGTTTTTCCGATGACAAGATTGTGGATTTCTTATTGTTAAATTTTTCATGATCATTTTTTTATCCCTCTCCATCAAAACTTGAAACATAGTGTATCTTCCATATCCATGTTTTCCTACATTGAATCCCAGTATGAGTAATCTTGGGTGACCTATCTAATTCTCTTTAGTTCTTTTTAGGTGATGGTCTTATTGTCATTTATTGCAATATGTGAATTTACATTATATTCCCAAGACCAATATTAAAAATTTCAAGGAAGAAGTTATTTGAAGGAGGGTAGAATGTAATACCCCAAGATTCCCTGTTATGCTTCTCTTTGAATAATTCAGTAGCGTGTGTTGTATGTAACTTCGAGTTCTAAAACACACAACAATCAATCAAACTAGCCTTTATGAATAGTAATACACACTTTTTAAAATTTTATACATTTTACCTTTCAAAATGTACTTCATTAATGGATTCGGAATATCTATTTTATCTTAGGGTGAATTTTTGGTTTTTTTTCTGAAAACATTCAATTTTTGACGAATAGTGAAAATCCCTAAATTTTATTTAACAACAATTTTATTAATATAAATAATAAATAGTGATAAATTATTAATTTGAGTGGTTTTAATGTATATTAAGAATATATATTTACCATTTAATTCAATGATGGTCATTGGATGTAATTTCACATTTAAACCAGATATAAATAGGTGTCAATCTTTTGATAGTTATTATTTCTTAAAAACATGTTTTTTTATAGTTGGAATTAATTTTAAATTAATTTCTGCCACTTCTGTGTTTTGAATTTAGAAAAATAGATTACATATTTATAATCAGGAGTTTCAAATTGTTCAAATAGAAAAATTTTATTTTTAGACATTTTGAATAATTACTTCGGTAAATATTTTATTTTCCATGGTTAAAGGGTAAATCCGATAAATAAGGGTACAAAATAATATAATAATAATAAATTACCATAAAACGTGTCCTAAACCAATTGGTTGATACATGTACAACCATGGGCATCTTGGGGTATATTTGTGGACCCCATGGATCGACTTGTATGTAATAATGACACATTATATTAATAAAATTAATGTAATTAAAAAAATGACATAAGCATATATCTTTTTGAAAAAAATTTTACATAAAGTAATATATGTTATATTTTCTACTATAAATATTCAAAATAAATATAATAATTTTTCCTACATAATGGTATTTTATTTATAATTTTTATACATTGAATAATTAAAATTATTCATGACACAATAATGAAGCAGTAGTTTCTCTATTAATGAAAGAATCAAATAATTAGTATTTTAAACGATAAAATAAATATAATTTTTTTTATTCCATACACAAATTTTATTAGTTAATATGATATGTTAGGATTGTTAAAATGAATTTGGTTCTAATTAATAAAGTTTTTAATAGTTTAACAAAAATCAATTATTAAATATTGTCAACATTGACATAAATGAGTTTTAAAAACAAATATTATATTATTAATTGATATTCTAATTCTAAAAATATATTTTCGGTGAATGGAATTATATAATGATGGGTTTATCATTAATGGACCTCTTGGGGGTCAATTGTAATTATATTGAATGTTTATTAACCTTATAATATAAAAATACAAAGTGACATGGTAAATGTTAAACTATTTAACTAAGAGTTAAATATAAATGATATGGTTAATATAGTGACCCAAACCTATATAAAATAAATTGGATGAAATATTTTAGACCCATACCCCCTTATACTTATAATAATCCACTTTTGATCCATTATAAACTAAATATGAATTTATTATAAATTAATACTTTACGTTTTTCCTAAAGATACACCCCCACTTATAAAAGGACACCACTTCTATCCAATTATTCATACTTTAAAAGACATTTTGTTCATTAATAGTCTTCCCCAATTCCCTTTCAACTATCCTCCCTTAACCCTAGAGGCCTTACTTTAGTCTTAAAGCCAACCTATGGATCCCTTTTGATCAAATCAAACGGAAGAACCCGAAGAAGAGGTAATGTTTTCACCACCCTTTTTCAACTTTCTTTCTTCTTCAACATATTTTTCCTTTGTTGTTCCATTCTAAAAAAATGACTCCAGTATCTTATATATAATATAATTTTATTATAAATATTATACAGACATATTCAGTATTCTATCCATCCATTGACTGTCATTTCACCATACATGCGTCTGTACGGCCTACTGTCTCCACGTCGTGGTGTAATTATTATTCAATACATTATTATTTGGATGGGTATAATAATGATGTTTAATTCATTTAAATAATAAATATAAATTTATAAATATTATGTATATATGATATACAATAAAATTATATTTTATTTTAATATCAAAAGGAGGATATTGTCACTCGTGCATACGTACGGACTACCGTCTCCACGAAAGAAATGTGATTCATTCCCCAACGTATCCATTTAAGTATAATTATCATTTGATGATTAAAAATAATGTTTACAGACTTGATATAATTCTATATATAAATAATATACAACCTACCCATAATAAACACGACTTATGTAACAAAACATATAAAAGAAAATGAGTAAGTTAACACCCAAAATGACGATAATACTAAGATATTATTAAAAAAGAAATTTTAAAAGATCCTATATGATACCATATTAATGTATATGATCCTTGTATAATTAAATAAAAATTAATTCACCATTATAAAGGTGGCTAATCTACCCTCTACCAAGGAAAAAGTACATAGTAGTGGGTTTCTTATCTCACTTTTTATTCTGTGAGATTTCCATTATTCACTACTTTTATATTGCATGTGGAGTGTGTACTGCCCATGATTTTATTCATTTTGTAATATAATTTAATTTATGTATATTTACATCATCATTTTGTTATTCTTTTTTCATGGGTGTATGTATCGTAAGTTACTAAATCAATAAGGGAATTTGAAATTTCAATTTCCACTCATTGGGCTTTATGCATACTTCTTTTATTATTTTACTCCAAGATTATGTGTGGAATCACTATTCATTGGCTTATGTCATAATTTACACTACCATTTCTAGGTATATACCTTTGATACACATAATCACTCCTTTTATAAGTTCTCAAGTCTTCGGTATGAACTTCATAAGAGTAATTTTTACTCAATCTCCATTTGTTGAGTTAAACATCCAGTTCATTGGTGTTGTTTTTACAAGAATATGCGTGAAGGTCCTTTTATTGTTTTACACTGAATTTCAAATTATATTGACTGTATTTATATTATTGACACATAATTATGTCATTGATTTATCATTAACCTAAGGATACAGATTTTATGAGAGATTTCATATCAATTTACATTCCATTGAGACTCCATTGTTGATATACACCAAATCACTTTTATATGGTGAATATAATGTACCTTGAAATAATATATAATTAATACCTTTACTCTCATGATATTAAACGTTTTTTATTACCTCAATTATTTGTATTAATGTGTCTCTCTTTTGGTTAGGAACTCTAACTAAAATATCATTTTAAAATGTTTTAAATATTTATTATTCTAAATTATTCTCATTAATGTCCATTTTTTAAAAATCGTTTTAAGGATTTATTTATATAGAAATTAATGTTTTAAAATAATTTTTTTTAAATGTTTCAATGTGGTATGGGACACTTTTAAACAAGAATCTATTTTGAATGGCCTCTTGACAAATCGTGTTACTTTTAAATGTTTTTAAGAAAAAGGGGTATATTTCTCTCAATAGTTTATCATTATTTTAATCTATGTCAATATCCTTCATTATTCTCGATTGAGGTTAATATGTTAAAATAAAATATTATATATTATATTGAATTAGTTATGATTGACTGTGGATGTGATATTTTTAAAACATTAATGGTTTGTGGTTATAGTATTGACATTTTGTATGCTAGTTTTAATATGGATGTTTATGTTATGTTTCAAACTTTTCATATGAGGAATACATTAGACATAGTAAGTGATGGGTGGATCCCTCTATAGCTCATAGATTCATCGGTAGGTATAATGAGACAAACTAGTGTCTTGGCACAAGGCCTTGACAAAATCTTATTTGTAGTCATGGCATGGGGCCTTGACTATGTGGTTATGATAGTGTAGAATTATACATTCCATCATTATGAAAAGGGTTATTGATATTTCATGTGGTTATTCGACTTGTAGAATATCCATGTTAATAATTAAATGGCGTTATTTCATTTTATCTTTGCCATATTATGTAGATGTTCATGTTTAGAAGGCTTTTGTTTTATTTATACATTGCCTTAAATGTTTATGCTTATCTATAAAAGTTTCATCTATATTGTTATCCTTACTGAGCATCTGAGCTCACCCCTTTAAATGTTTTATTTTTCATAGGATGTGAAAATGTAATTAATGAATGACCAGCAGGAATAGTATGAGGGGATATTAAGACAAGATGTTGTTTTAGTTTTTTACTTTATGATGTAATGTAAGACTTATGAATATATCTAACGTTTCCAAGACTACTAAACTAATCAAACATTTGAGACTTGATCTTTTGTGATCATTATAATGTTATGTAATAATGCACTGACCATGGGAAACTGGGGTTGGGGCATTACAATTTAATCCATACATATTTATGACATAATATTAAAAAATATATTCCCCAACTCATAATGGAAAAACATATGGAAAATAATAAAGTTAAAAAAATTTCTTAACCATATAATCCTCTGAAATATAGAGAAATAACATGGATAAAATCAGTAGATAATACTACTAGAGAATCTATAAAATTTTCCAATCCTTTTAATATATATGAAAAGTACTTCTAAAAGAAAAATCATACATTTTATTGAACTGATGAAATGAATATCATTTTTCTATGATAAAATTATAAATAATTAATATTGAGAGAAATATTTTATCTGAAAATATTCTTGAAAAATATAAATTGATGATTCCAATAATATAATAGTCATAGAGGTAAGAAATTTGTTTTATGCGGTAAGAATTAAAATAATTTTTTCATTCATACATACAGTAAAAATCCATAAAAAACAATATGTAAAAATAGTAAAAATTATAATTCTATATTTGGAAAATAAAATAAATTATTGTATAAAATTACATGAAATAATAATTGGATCATATAAAATAATATTATTCATAAAAACAAAAAAAATATACATGCAAGGGAATGTTTGCTGAGAAAATAGTGAATAATTTCCAATTTTCCTGAAAACAGTTTGTTAATCATTTTATGCACTAAATAGAAGATAATTAAATTAAAACATGTACAAAAGGAGTATAATAAAATAAATTTGGTTTCATATAACATTATCATTTAATTACATTAAATGAGATTCATGAATAATCGATCCTTATAAAATATAAAATTACCTTATAAAATCTAATTATTAATTTTCAATTCATCCTTAAAATAAACATTCTGATGTTAAATTTTAAATTTCCCAAACTGTTTTGGTTCGATGGTTCTGTTCCTTACACCATGGTCAATGATTAAGGATATCTAGATTTTAAATCAAGTTATAAGTATATTATTCATGCATTAATTACCCTTTTATATAAATTCACATAATATTGTGATAAAAAGTGAATTACCTCACATCAAAAAGATGGTAGTCCATACATAGGCATGAGTCATGTTTCCATTTTTCAATTAGTAGAATGAAAAAAAACTAAATAATAATATATCACTTTGGAATGAAAATAATATAATAAAAGAAATATAAATAAATTAAGTTTATCCATATGACAATCTATGTATGGCTTATATGAAATGCGTATCACATCACTTCATGGATGTGGAAGTCCATACATATGCAGGGAAAATATTTTCATTTCTAATATGATTGAAACCAAGAAGAAAATTAATATATAATTAAAAATTATAAATTATTTTAATATATTATTTAATCATATTAATTTGGATAAATAATATTTAGTGGGTATTTTTCTAATAAAAAACGAAAAATATTTTAATATAGATAATTTAATTTTCTTCACGATGTCTCTAATGGCTATAAACATAATTATAACACCCTGAGATTTTATAAAAAAATAATATTTTAATTTCATTGATGTCATGTGTTGTAAATTATTCAAAATTTATCTCGTGCTATACGCAACACAGTATTAGCTTATATTATACGCAAACACTATTCTTGGCATGTGTTACATGCAATCACGACCTTCCACGATATCTTGTGTAGTATGAAATACCGGGTATCACTAAACAATGATATATTGTTATAATATTATCATAGACTAACCTTTATGAATAGTATTAACTAAATTGTTAATTTTATAACATTATTACCCATCATAAATATTTTCTAAGACATGGTATGTGAACGAAATAAATTTTTTCGGGTAAAATAAGTATTTTTAAAAAAATGTTGTTTTGCCCTCTTTTGATGGTGCACACACATTAAATATAGTTTTTAACATGTTTATAAGTTAAATATGAAAATATAGAATTCTTATTTGGAATAAGGATATACAAATTTACTTTGGATAAAATTTTCATATTATTTTGATAACATTCATATTTTATTGAATAGTAAAAACATGATATATTTTAATTAAGAAGAACTTTGTTCATCACAATAATTTATATGGTTAAATTATAATATTTAATGGTTTTAAAAGCATAAATATAAAATATTTTTACCATTTCATATAATTTATGTCATTACCATTAATTTTACATTGAATTCATAGGTAAATACATTTCAGTGTTTGCCAATATTTTAACTTTTATAACCAGTTTTCTTAACAAAAAGATAAATTTTAATTTAATTACTGCGACTTCATTTTTTTGAATTTTAAAAAATGGAATCCATATTTGTATTTAGTGGGTTAAAATTATGTTAATATGTTACTTCTATTTTTTTGAAATTTTGAATAGTAACTACGCCAATTTTTATTTACATCAGTTAAAGATAAATCAGGTAATTAATGGTAAAAATAAGATTATAAAATTACCCTAACACATGACAAAATTATATTTAATGACTAAAAGTAGACCCATATCACCTATGGTTCAGATTAGATTTAATTTATAGACTTTATACCATGAAAATAATTTAATTATTATTAAAACCAATGAAAGTGAAAACATGTCACTCTCTTAAAACTTATAAGTATAACAATTTTAATTTAGTGACAAACATTATGAAACATCGAACCGGAATAGTATATAGAAAGATAATATAATTATCGACATCATATGGATTTATTTAGAATTTTTTAGGATTAAATATTTATCCTTAAAGGTGACACAATAGTGGTGTTCAAATTATTTTATTGATTGAAATATAAAATAAATGGTTTTAATTATATTAAAATAAATATTATATGAACTATTTAATGTTATCCACTAGTTTTCTAGATAAATATGACATGTTAGGAATATATTAAATATTTTATTTTGAACATATCTTCTTTGACGATTTTATTTATATTCAAATAAATGAATAGTTTCAAAATTGACAGTATTGTTATTTTATAAAAAACCATAATTTAAAATTGATTAAAAATCACAAAAACATTTAAAAATTATAAATTAAAATCTATATGCTCTAAAATTTCATAAATTATCCAATTATGGACAATTTACCACAAATTAGTAATTATTTATGACAATATAAAATTTATAATCTTATTACCACAAATAAAATTAAATATAGTAAATAAGGATAAATCATGTTCATAATGATTAAAATAAATTCCTAACATGTATAAATAGTTTTGGTTGATGAGATTAAAACCCTATATAATCTAAAATTTTGATTTGAGTCTTTTTGTACGTTTTTATGATGGGGTCGAATTTATTAAAAATTAATATTTCTTATGTTTCCAAAGGTTTCTCTCTCCTCCCTTATAAAAGGGAACCTCCTCCCTCTCCTCTTCAAAACTCTTTTAGTCTCAAATCATGGCCAAAACCTTCCCATTTATCTTCTCCACTTCTATAGATAAATTATAGAGGTTTTGGTCTTGACAAAAACCAACTCTAGTGGCATAAGAGGACGCTAAAAAGAGGTGTCTCGAAAAAGAGGTAATCTCTTCTACCGATTCTTTCAAGTTTCATTCTTTATCAAGTTCTTCTTATTTAGTTGTTTCATTAAAAAGTAATAACATCAGTATAAAAAATATAAAAATATGTTATTATAAATATAAAACAACTCCATTTCACCTTCTATTGATCCTATGGAAAACAAAATCACCACGCGTGCGTACGTACGGAATACCCTCTCCACATCGTGGTGTAATTAGTTTTTCCACCACCACCATAATTGGATGGGTATAATGGTTTAAAGAATAAATATATATGTTTTTCATAACATCATAATGATTTGGAGATATTATATTATCCACTCCAATGCTATTGAATAATTATTGGAACGATATCATCGCTCGTGCGTACGTACGGACTACCGTCTCCACGAACGCGATGCGATTCATTTTCCATGACTAACCATTCAAGTATGATTATAAAGTATATATATAATAATTAATAATGAAATATATTACATAATAATGATACTGGATTTATGTACATATATGTTTCATTTACATAATTTCATTTAATTCAATAAGGAAACAAAAACATCGTTCATGAGTACGTACGGTCTAACGTCTCCATAAACGGTGTATTTCATCCCATTTATCGATCTATCATAAATATATTTATATTCTGAATATATATTATATATAATTCATGTGTTACATTTTAAGATTAATTAAATCACGATATAATAAATAATATCAAGAACATCAAATCGAAACACGTACAATAAATGAAACGATTTTACCCAAAATGCTGCTTTAACATGAAATTTACAAAATAACAAGTAATATAAAGTAATAAGTGAACCATATATGATATCATAACAATGAATATAATTCTTTAATAAGTCAATGACATTATTTAAATCATTATACAGGAGGTTCAGATACATACAAAGAATATTAGACATAAGGTAAGGGATAACATTCCAATCTCATTTTTATCCGAGATTGTTTATTTATAAGTATTTTTCGGGGTTATATTTATCATCCATGTATCTATTTTATAAAAATTGTTTCATGTATGTTTAAATTCTTTTTAAACCATTTTTACTTTTACTGTATGATATGTAAGGAATCATTATTCTTTTTACCATACGAGGTACATTTTTACTTTACCGCCAAATTTACAACAAAAATGATTTTTTAACATATACGACATCAACAGATTTTTACGGTTTCATAAACACTTTTTTTCATGAACCCTAATCTTCAATATTTCATGATTATTTGGAAAAAAAATCATTTTCTTTTAAAATTGGATGAAATTTTTTAAAAATAAAATGATTTTAAAGAAGAAAATATATTTTCCTCAAGAATTCATTTCAAGTGTTTTGTCTAAACTATTTTCTATCTAGGATGACATTATTTAGTATGATTATGCTTCAATTATAATGTCTCAATTATTTACATGGTTTTATTATTATATTGATGAAATGATATCCATTTGTTTTATATGGATTATGTTATTATGGGATTATGTTTATGAAACCCATTTTATTCTTTGGGTTATAATTAATGAATTATATTTTGTGGCACAATAAAGATTGATTTAATTATAAGATGGGTGGGACCTATATAGCCCCCAATGAATTGGGTAAATATTTATATCTCATGAGATAAACATGGCTAGACTGAAATGTTAATCTGGTTCTGAGATACAGGACTGGAATGAGGAGTGAACTCGATTCTGTAAGTGACTTTTTCTACTAATATGGTCTAGGAAGAAATTCCTTGGCTACTATGGAAATCATATCAAGTGATTAATTATTTTCCAAAATCACATGTTTTATGACCATTATATTTTATCCTGATTGATGTTCTATTATGATCTATTCCTTACATACTTCCATGTTTTATTACATTGCTCATGATTTTGATGATTATACATTATGATCATGATTTTAAGTTCAAATGTATATGGGTTGGTTTATTTTATCCATGCCTACCCTAAATGAGAAATTGAGATCACCTTTTATATGTTTTCTTTTACCTATGATATAAATAATGTTTTTAGGTAAGAATCCAAATGGGAAGATCTTTATGGGAGATGTTGAAGATCTTTCGCCATGATTTGAAGATTATGTTCAGAGTTTCTAAAGAAAGTAAACTTTTACTGTCCTTGATTTTTCGTTTTTATTATGTATAAATTATTCATCAAATGAAATGTAATGACCATGTAAATCAAGCATTGTGTCTCTACAGTTAATATCATAAGAACGGTTTAGTTAACCATTGAAAACTATGATTCGTAACATTTAGTGAGATCCCTAGTTATATTTCTATGGTATGTCTAGGGATGTTCAAAAAGTTATGTATAAGTATAGATTACATTCCTAGAATTATGATAAAGATCGTGAATAACCTAGGATTACATCTAAGATGTCAGAGATTGAAAGTGATCCCCTTAATTATGTTGTTTTCCTAGTTTGATTTTTTCCTCTCACACTATTCTTTTTGGGTTTTAGAAAATGGCTAGAAACATGAATATTCATAATAATGGAGGATATGACGGAAAATGGAATGATATTCCCCATGTGAAACCAAATGAAACAGGATTTGGAAGTAAATTATTTTTTATTATGCGTAATCAGCAATCTCATAAAATGATTAATAATATCAACTTATTTATGTTTCCTAACTCAGATAATAAGAGAAAGATGGAGTTTCATGAGGATCATAGAGGAAATAAAGTTCAATTTCCATCATGCAAATCATGTGGTAAGAGGCATCCGGGACAATGTTTCAAAGGAAATTGAAGATGCTTTTAGTGTGGAAAAGAAGGACCCAAATCCATTAACTGTAAAGGAAATTGTTCAGTTAACACCATGGACAAGGATAATTGTATTGTTAAGACATCAACAATGGTTAAATGTTTTAAATGTGGATTGTACGGGCATTAGGCAAACCAACGCCCTAAGGGAAAGTCTCATGAAGATAATCAACATGGTCATATGGGAAGTATTAATGTGGATGTTGATGAAGAGAATACAAATGATATATGAGATGAAATAAATGATGAAGCTCAGTCAGTGTTTTAAAAAGGTAGTGGAATGATTATTAGTTTATCAAGAAAAATGTATGGTACTTTGGAATAAAGAAAATTATATGGGTTGTTACACTGATGTCTTTCCATGATTTTTTTAAGGTATACGATGAATGGTACCGGTAACCATGAAAGGTTATTCGAATATTTTTGAAATTTAGATGATATGTACATAATGAAAATACAAGTAGATAATGAGATGTTTGACAGTAATAATGATCTCATGACTGGTATAAGGATAATGTAATATCTTGGTTTGATTATACAGAAATTTGGGATTTTGGTATGTGGAAGGAGTTAACTTTTGACAGCATTCATGTTTTCACTATGGTTATATGGTAATTAATGTTTCAAAAGAATACATGATTTAGGTATTCACATGTTTGGAATGTGGCCAACATGATATATCTTGTGATATATGGGGGATAAATGATGGTATTCATGTGCTTGTTATGGGACCATTCAAATAATAATTTTCATTATACTATGATATTGGACCGAAGTATTTTTGATAAGACTAAATATTGGAATGAATTAACTTAGACATATGATATTATTGTTTAAGGATAGAACTTTTTTGGATACTATTGATGGAATGTTGTAATAATTTTATTTTAGAAAAAGGGACAACCTACAGGATGGGCGACAACTTTTCGTGTTGGAAATGGTTGCGGGAATCTAACCGACAACCAAAGTGCGACATGGATTTATCGCCAACTACTGGCCTTCAAGAAATCTCTGGTTAGTAGAAAGTAGTTTTATTTTATTATGATGAATGATAGATGAAGTATAATTCCATTTTAGGAACCATATACAATTAATCTTAATATAGATGGACTTATGTTTATAAACATTGCTAACCTTATGTTTGAGACAAATGGAATGACCTATTATTATATCACATGATATTATGACACTTCAAGAATGACAAATTAAACTTCATTTCTTTAATATATGAAGTGGAAATTGTTAAAGGAATGAAAAATTGGGAGATTGTAAGAAAATAATGTAAGTAATTCTTCTAATTCAAATTCTTAAACATTAGTGAAATGATCATGAAAACCAAAAATGATGTCCTATTGCCCTTATATCCGATGAATCAGATGGTTCCTTTGATCATCACAAATTTATGGTTTTGTGACTATTGGATTTTTCATATCCATGTTCTCTACCAATCTGTATCCGAACATGATGGTTAGGTTTCTCTTCCATATCCATGTTTTCAACTATGTTCTCCTATGTGGAAACCCTGTGATGAGTTAATTTGGGTAACTGATATGTTTCACACTTCACTTTTTAAAATTATGTTTTATTATTCCTTTTTACGATGTGGTTTTCTATTAAATTAACTTTCAAGTAGTAAACCATTTATTACCCGACGAATTTCGAGGGCGAAATTCCTTTTGAGGGGGGTAGAATGTAACTCCCCAAGATTTTATGAAAAATATTACTTTAAATTCATTGATGTCTTGCATTGTACGTTACACCAAATTTATCTTGTTCTATTAGCAACAATGTATTATCTTATATTATAGGTTAAAACTATTCTTGCATGCGTTACATGTAATCGCGACCTTCCTCGATATCGTGTGTAGTACGCAATAATGGGTTTCACTAAACAATGATATATTGTTATAATATTATTATAGACTAGCTGTTATCAATAGTATTAACTAAATTATGAATTTTATGACATTATTTTTCATCTTACACATTTTCTAAAACATGGTATGTGAACAAAATACATTTTTTGGGTAAAATATGTATTTAAAAAAATATGGTTTTGCCGCCTTTTATTGGCACACCCACATTAAATATAGTTTTTGACATTTTTATAAGTTAAATTTGAAATAAATAAAATTATACTTTGGAGCAGGATATAAAAATTTACTTTGGATAAATTTTTCATATTATTCTGATAAATTCCATATTTTAATCAATAGTAAAAACAATCTATATTTTAATTATAAAAAACATTCTACATCGCAAAAATTTATTTGGTTAAATTATAATATTGAATAGTTTTAAAATATAAATAAAATATATATTTACCATTTTATATAATTGATATCATTACAATTAATTTTACATTGAATTCATAGGTAAAAACATTTCAATATTTTGCAAAATTTTAAATTTTAAAACCTGTTTTCTTTACAACGGGTTAAATTTTAATTTAATTTCTAAAACTTATGTGTTTTAAATATTGTAAAATTGATTTCATATTTTAATTCATTGGGTAAAAATTAGGTTAATGGGTTACTTTTATTTTATTTGATATTATGAATAGTAACTACGGTGATTTTTATTTCCTTCAGTTAAAGATAAATCGGGTAATTAACGGTAAACCTAAGATTATAAAATTACCCTAAAACATGCCAAAATTCTATTGGATGACTAAAAGTCGACTCATATCACCTAAAAGTAGTATTAGATTTATTTTATGGACTTTTGACCATGAAAATAATTTAATTGATATTAAAATCAAAGAAAATGACAACATGTCACTCTCTTAAATATTATAAGTATAATAATTTTAATTTAGTGATAAACTTATTGAAACCTCTAACATGAATAATATCCAAAAATATAATAAATTTATCTACATCATGTATATTTATTTAGAAATTTTAGGGATTAAAAAATTATCAATAAATGTGACACAATATTGATGTTGAAATTATTTTATTGATTGAAATATCAAAAAAATGGTTTTAAAAATATGAAAATAATTATTATATGAACTATTTAATGTGATACACTAATTTTATAGATAAATATGACATTAGATTAATATATTAAATATTTTAGTTCGAATATTCCATATGTTAGGATTTTATTTAAATTAAGATAAATTAATAGTTTCAAAATTAAATCTATTATTATTTTATAAAAATAACATAATATATATTGTTTAAAAATCACAAAAATATTAAAAAATTATAAATTAAAATTTATATTGTCAAAAATTTCATTAATTATCCAATTTTGGATAATTCACAACACATAAGAAATTATTTATAACAATTTATAATTTAGAATCTTATTACCAAAAATAATATTAAATAGATTAAATAAGGATATATCAAGTTGATAATGGTTAAAATAAATTCCCAACCTGTCTAAATATTATTAGTTGATGATATTACAACACTATATAATCTAATATTATGATTTTAGTCATTTTGGAAGTTTTTATTTGAGGTTTCAAATTTATTATAAATTAATATTTCTTATGTTTCTAAAGGTACCCCTCTCCACCCTTATAAAATGGAACCTCTTCCCTCTGCTCTTCAAAACACATTGAGCATTCAAGCTAATCCAATATTTGACCATTTCTCTTCTCCACTTCCATATATACATTATGGAGGTTTTGGTCTTCTCAAAAGACCAGCTCTAGTGCCTTAATATAAGCCTAAAATCAGTGCATCGAAGAAGAGGTAATCTCTTATACCGATTCTTTCAATTTTTTTCTTCTTCAACTTATTCTTATTTAGTTGTTTCATTATAAAGTAATAAAATCAGTATCAATAATATAATGATACTTTTTTATAAATATGAAACAACCCCATTTCACCATTTATCCATCCTACGTAAAACAAAATCACAACGTGTGCGTACGTACGGAATACTGTCTCCACGCCGTGGTGTAATTAGTTTTTCCACCACCACCTTACATGGATGGGTATATGGTGTAAAGAATAAATATATATGGGTATTATAATATCATAATGATTCTGATATATTATATCATCCACTCTAATTATATTTAATAATTATGGGAATGATATAATCGCTCGTGCGTACGTATGGGCTACCGTCTCTACGAACGCGATGATATTCATTGTCCAAGATTAGCCATTAAAGTATGATTATAAAGTATATATATAATAAATAATAATAAATGATATTACATAATAATGATACTTGATTTATGTACATATATTTTTCATTTACTCAATTCCATTTAATTAAATAAGGAAATGGAAGCAGCGTTCATGTGTTTGTACGGTCTACCATCTCCATGAGCAGTGTAAGTCATTCCATTTAGCGATCTATCATATATATATTTATATACTTAATATATGTTATATATAAGTCTGGTTTTACATTATTCAATTAATTAAATCTGGATATAAGTAATAATATCATGATCAAAATATGAAAACATGTACGATAAATGAAACGATTTTACCCAAAATGCTGCTTTAACATGGAATTTACAAATTAACGAGTAATATAAAGTCATAAGTGAACCATATATAATATAATAACAATGAATATTATTCTATAATAAATCAATGACATTATTTAAATCATTATACAGGAGGTTCAGATACATACCAAGCATACCAGCCATAAGGTAAGGGATATCTTTTCCAATTTAGTTTTTATCTGAGATTGTTTATTTGTAAGTATTTACTGGGGTAATATTTATCATCCGTGTCCCTATTTTCTAAAAAAGGTATCATGTATGTTAAATGTCCATTCTACCCATATTTTGACTTTGACTACCTGATATGTAATGAATATTTGTTTTCTTTACCATACGAGGTACTTTTGGACTTTTCCGGAAAAAGTACGAGAAAATTGTTTTTTTAACATATACAACATGAACAGATTTTTAATGTTTCATAACGCCTTATATTCATTAATATTACTCTAAAATATTTCATGATTATTTTCAAAAAAATCCTATCATTTTAAAATTGGATTTCATTTTGTGAAAAGAAAATTATTTTAAAAGAGAAATGATATTTTCCTCATGAATTCATTTCAAGTGTTTTGTCAAAACTATTTTCCATATAGGATTACATTATTTAGTATGATTATGTTTCAAGTATAATGTATCTATTATTTACATGGTTTGATTTTTATTATGATGAAATTATATCCATTTGTTTTATATGTTTTATGTTATGATGGGATGATGTTTATGAAACTGATTTTATTATTTTGGTTATGATGAATGATTTATATTTTTTGGCACAAGTAATAATGATTTCATTATGAGATGGGTGGGACCTTTATCTCCTTATAATTTATTGGGTAATGATTTAAATATCAAGAGATATATATGGATGGAACAAAAAGTTAATCTAGTTCGGTGATATAGGACTGTAACATGGAGTGAACTCGATTCAGTAAGGGACTTTGTCCACTACAATGGTCTTGGAAGCAATAAGAGGGATACTATAGAAATCATATCAAGTGATTAATGGTTTTCCACAATTACATGTTTTATTCCCATGCTATTTTATCATGATTGATGTTCTATTATGATTTATGCCTCACGTACTGCCATGTTTTATTTCATTTCTCAAGATTTTGATGGTTAAACATTATGTTCATGTTTTAAAGTTCAAATTTATATGGTTTGTTTTATTTTCTCCATGAATCGCCTTACTGAGCATTTTTTCTCACCCTTTATAAGTTTTCTTTTTCCTAGGTTATAATGAAATGTTTTAGGCAAGAAAAAAAAAGGGGAGTTTCTTTATGAGAGATTTGGAAGATCTTTCACCATGATTAGAATATTATGTTCTGAGTATTGAAAGACACTAAACTATTACGGTCATTGAGTGTTGGTTTATATTATGTATTAATTATTCCGAAAATGTAATGTAATGTCTATGTACGTCAAGATTTGGGTCTCTCAAATAATCATAAATTTTTTTTGGGATGAAAATAAGCTCTATAATGTAGTTGTGGGGGAAATTAAGATGATATATGGGTAGGTATTTGAAAATGTATAATTTTCAAAATGTGATTAGGATTGAAGGGAAGATGACCTTAATTTATAAGTGAGGTGATGAAAAAAATCTAAAAACTAAAAAAAATAAAATATAATAAAGGCATATTCAAGTGATAGTGGAATTATGGAAAACAAATATTGGAGATAATATGTGGGTTTTTAATATAATTTCATTCAATAACATTTATCCAATTATTTTTAATATTTTCTACCTTATCATTATGTCTAACCTCCATTTATCATTTTAAAACTTTTTGTAGTGAAAATGTTTCACCATTTTTACTAATCATAATGAGAAAAAATTAGAATAGAATAATTTTTAAAAAACAATATTGATTCCAAATTTTGATACCATTCTACTGCATAAATCAATTATAAGCATAAAATTTAGTTTAATTGAATAAAATTTGTAGAATAAATCATTAAAATGATGTCTAAATATTTAATTTAACATATGATAGATTCATTTCATTAAAATCATTTATTGATATTTATTAATTCAATTTATTATGATGAAAAAGCATTAAACCTGTAAAAGTGTTTTTTAAAAAAATGTCTCATTTAAAAGTATAATTAATATATATTAATTTATAAAGAATTTATAAACCATGAATTTATGTATTTTATTTTCATGAAATAATATTTCATAGATTGATTATTCCAAATTAATTACTAAAAAATATATACAGTTAAAATACAATGCACTTAAACAAAACATTTCAAAAGAAGTCATTTAAGAAAAATATATTTTACTAAGTGATTATAAAATATTTTAAAAAATTATATTTCACTAAAATATAATATAATTTTTTAATTTTATATTATATAATTCTAATAATTTTAGGTTTTATTTTTTCAAAATTAGTATAATTCAATTATTTATTGAAGAAAAATATCTTCTAAAATCATGGGGTGATACATTTAATCCCCTTCTGAATATTTCTCCCAAAAATTAAAGTACACTAATTAAATCAAATTAGGATACATATATCTCATCACATTTATGGTTGGCCACATTGAAATATAAAATTTATAATTGTCTTACTCTATATAAAATTATATCAATGGTAAATGTTTTATACCGATCTATCCTCCTTAGATAAAAAATTCACCAAAGATATGTCCTATTAATTCAATACATTATAAGTATTGGATATTTATTTTATCATAAGGGAGTGATATATAACACATCATAGACACGATAGAGGTTATGAGGTACTCCTAGAAAAATATATTATCATTATACCATTAAAAATCTTATATGAACAGATATATCTTGGTGTTATCATTTCATTATTTTTAAATATCTTATCATTAATTCAAGGAGATATTCAAAATAATGTACAAACAACAAATTAAATCATTAGATATATCCTAAGTTTATCAAAATATTTTATTTCCAAACTATGTGTTACCATGATGTGTTAATAGATAGCTTTATTCATTCAGTACATTTCCTAACCTATCTATTGTCCAAATTGATTTTATTCCCCATCATTATTACAACATATTAGATTGATGAACTTCATTATATTGAGTTATTAATAAGGATCCATCTGATTTATGTAGTGAATGATATTATTTTATGAAAATTCAACCATAGGATGGTGTTGATCACAACCATTAAGAAAATATGAAAATCTAAGATCATAGTATATCATTTATTATTTTAATGCCCCCCATGATTGACCATCTATCATATGTTGATATAAAATGTGGAAGATAAATATCATATTTAATTATTTTTCAATAATTATGTTGAACTATGAGGTAAACCTTGGATAGTGATTTGATATGATGGGGAGTGGTCCTCCATGATGCCAATCCACTTCTTTATTATATATCATGGTGAGATGATCAAGAGTGAATTAATATCAAACACTAATAAAATAAATTATTTATATATTGATATAGACTATAAAAAATAACATTCTTTAGTTTAGATGTCTTTTGTATTCTCATGATTATATCCAAAATGATGTTTATACATTACTATTATTATTTGGGTAATGGTTCTAACATCCACATATAATTATGTCTCTTATACTAAACTATCTTCCATTCCAAAGATAATGATATATATTTGTTAATATATATCTTTATGTATTCCCACTAAAATAGAGCTTCAAAATCTCTATACATATTTGAAATTCCTGGTTGAATAATGAATTTTGAGTTATTTAGGTCACAAAAAGGTCTAAATATTCAATTATGGTATGGATGACACACATACTAAGTTGTTTAATCATATCATTCTCTCATAGTCATGATTGAATTATGAAGTAATTTAAACGATCTATTGTAACCTCATACCATCATTATATATTTCATTACTGTTTTCATAAATTGATGGTCTCGCATTAATATAAGAATGATCAGATATTTCTCTTTTCATTTTGATTTTATGGTCCATCCTCTCTAAATACAACAATATTTGATCTTTTTCAATCCTCATAGCAAAAAAAGCATGGTTTCTCATATATAGATAATCAAGATACATGTTTTCTATTAGATTATAATAATATATTGAGTATTCATAATATTTAATTGGTTCAAACCATATACTTTGGTGAATATTACACTTATTCTAAGTGAATATATACTTCATGATTTAATAATTAATAAAAATATTACACTATTATACATAATGATAATTTATCGATTTTATAAATGTAAAAATCACTCATTCAATTTAAAAATCCTTATTTGGTTAATCTTTCCCAACAAACATCAATATAAAATAGATATAAGATACCAATATATTATTATTCTTGAGAAAAAAACTCATTATATTCATAGATGTATCACAATATATCAAAAACCATTATCAACTGTAGGTTATTGTGAGCATAGGTGACATTAAAAATATATTATTTTGTTCCTTAAAATTATATTCGCATTCATATGTCAACATGGACATATTTCCCATCATTGTAAAATAATTTATCTAAATTTATAGTCTTTATGAATTTATCACAAAGAAAAAACCGTATCTAATCAACCAATGAAAAATAAAAATTTTGTTCACCATTGTAATTATGATCAATGATTAATACCATATATATTTGATGGATTAACATATATGACATCACATGTCTTAACCATTCCAAAAAATGATACATTCTATATAAATAATTCACATTTACTAAATTTGGTATACAACTTCTCCATCATCATACCATTCATCATAATCATTAATTGATTCTCATATACATTTTTACCCTCAGAATATATATGTTTTTCATCTATAAATACAAAAAAAATCGCTCTATGTAATCTCTAATAAATATATCAACTATATTCATGAATATTGTAGGGAAATTGTTAAGTGAAAATGATATCACTAAAAAAAATTTGTATCCATTACATATATAGAAGAAAATCTGGGATATATAATCCCTTTTTAACCTCATCTATTGATATCAATAAATGATTTCAAAATTTATAATTTATTTAGATCCTCAAAATTTATCAAAAAAAATCATCAATAAATGGTATATGATTTGTATGCATTACAATAATCTTGTTAGGTTACTGTTAGACAATGTGAAGATTCATTTACCCATGTTTATTTCCTAATTGAATGAACAGTTTCATGCTATGGTTATGTAATTGAACAAATTATTCCTTTATAAAAATTATCATATAGTATCTTCTTCAATTCGTAGAACCCAATCATTTCAATTTTATAAAGGTTTAAAAAAATTGGTGTAACACTACGTATGATATCTATTAAAAACATGAATTCATGATTTTGGGGAATACTATGAAACTATTTGTAAAGGAATCCACACCATCGATCATAGTATTAATATAATAAATATCGGGGTTATAATAATTCCTTAATGATTGATAAATCTCAGGTATAATAATAATACTCCTATAATGTAAACAATTTTTTTTGGATGTTCATATTCATCCTCTTAGTGTTATACAATAATTGGATTATTCAGAAAAATAATTTGTAAATATATTCCTTATAAATTTAAATGGTTTCTAAATACCATAATCTCATCCATTAATGAAATAAAATAAATTATTAAAAGTAGAAAAATAAATATATTTATGTGATTCACATTATCATATAATTAAAAGATATAGGTTCCATAAAATTATGATCTGATAATCGTACCATTGGGAGTTTTCACCAATATTTCATCATCTACTTATTGTTAAGGTGATGTGTTACTATTACACCTATTGTATTATTTTAGGAACATTTTCATTTAATTTTTGTTTTACTTGTGTTCCATAAATATCTGGGGTTTTTTCTAAATAATTTTATTGGAGGATAGTTGGAGCCGAATGATTAGGAAAAATTATGTTCTAGTCTAGTGCACAACGTGATACTCAGACATAAATAATATATAGGCCGCACAAATAGGTACACAATCGTGTCTCCCTTATAGAAAACCATGTAGACTACCCTCCTATGGGAAATAGTTTCCATATTATTGGCATATTTCCTTCTAAACCACTCATAAAAACCATGAGGCCAACAAGATTCATGTAATACCTAAAACTAAAATTCTACCCGTCAGCATTTTACATCTTATAACAATCCATGTTAATTCCATTAAACCCTCTATATCGTTTGGTACAAATCCTCTCATACTCTAATCAAATTAGGCTTAATATTTTGTGGGTTTTTCTTGATTTCTATAAGGCACTCAATATAATTCCATTCCATCTACTTATTATTTTATTCTCTTGATATATCATCTCTTTTTTCATGGGTTCAATTTTTTAAATTATTTATATTGATCTAAAATTGTTATTATCTACAGTCTCTAGGTTTAATATTTATATTTTCTGGGTGTTCTTTCTCCCATTGGTTGTCCTATTGATTCGACATGTTGTTTACGACTGGATATGGGTGATTTCCCTAATAAACGTACGTGGTTCCATAATCATATGTAATTGGATAAATTTTATATCCATGGCCTTTATTTTAAAAACTCTAATTCAATTAATTTGTGGATAAAATGGTTTTTTCGAGGGTTTTGGTGTAAGTGAAATTTATGACTCTGACTTTCCACTTTTTAAATGGTTGATTCCATCATGTGTGGATTATGGTAAATGAGTTTGCGATAAAAAAGGGGATTTCATAATATATAAATGGGAGAAAACACATGTTATATTTAGTACTATGGAGGGATTTTCTAGACTAGTATTCCCATTGGATTATATATAAATTGACAAAATATCCCAGATATGATTATGCTACAAAACAAACTTATAAAATGATGATTATTTGGGGGCCTATTGAAAACAATATTAGTCCTAATTAATATTTCAATCAATAGAATTGATTATAGAGTTTGATAACTGAGGATTAGGGTCTTAGACCCTTTAATGATACTAATTACAGTTTTCTCCTAGGTCCTAAACTGTTTTATTTACGTATTTCTAGTTCAATTTTCATTGTTCACCTATTTTATTTAAAAAAACATTCATCCAATGATAATTGCATAATTTTATTATTTTAAAACTATATTTTTAATGTATAATGTAAATTCATTAAATTTACCCTTGGGGTGGTATCATACTATTAAGGTAATCTCACTACGTATATAAACCTCGGGGTGAATGTACAACATTTCCCCCACTAATGTAAATAACGGTAGTTCTATTAATGAGATGTTAGATTCTACTTCTAGTGGTTTTTCCTCGCATATGTATTAGTGGTAGGAAATGGTTTTGTTGACCCATATGTCACATGGAGGATTTCTCATAATTTAGATCACCTATAATTTTGGTTTCTCATTTTTTAGTGGTAATTGTCAACGTCCAAAATCTCATCTATATTGACTCCTTTAATATTGTATTTTATGGATGTTGGTTGTTATGTTTTTTATTATTAATTAATTTTTTTATTCTAATTTTGGGAGAAATCACTCCTAATTATTTTTCATGATTCCCATGCCCTGTTTTTTAGCTTATGGGATTCATCATTCCCTTTTGACCATGTTATATGTATATCAGGTGTTTGGTTGGATGGAAACATGGGTTTGTTCATAATAAATGGTACCACCAGAGTTTTTCCATTATTTTGAGTCATGTTATTTGGTATTTATTTCAAGATATATGATAGGACTATGGGGGAGTATGGATAATGTTTTGAGTGGGTATATTTGTAAAATAAACATCGTGATAGACATTATGCCACCATAGGATATTTCGTAATTTTTTTTTCACTCCTGATTTAGAAAAAAAGGCATCAGATATAGTATGGGAATGTAAAATGATTTACATTGGAGTGGTTCATGATTATGTTCATTATTATCTTAATGATACTTGAATCTCATGATGTATTGAAATTATGATATTTTCTAGATTTCAATGGGGGTGATGTAATGATAGAATTATTTTTTAATTGACTTATATAATATAATTCCTCCATTTAGACATCCTATATATTGATAAGAATATTATAGAAGTAGTAATCCCAATCGGATTGATGTAAGAGTAGTTGGGGTCGTCACTCATGAAATAAGTTCCTTTTATTATTCCGTGGGATTTAAACCATCTTATGAGAAAGAAACTAAACCATGTCTACAAATGGATTGGTCCAAGAAGTTCATCAAGAATAACCACAATTCATTATATGGAATATAGATCCTTAGGAATAAATATATTAGTTAGAGAAAATTGAATGGATATTTATGTTACAAAAGACTCATGAATTCGTAAAAGTGAAGTCCACTATGTTTATGATTTATGGGCCTAATAACATACAGTTGGAGTCATTTGATCATATTGGATTGCGTGATAAAATCTGTTGGAATGATTTCAATGATGTATTCATTGAGAAAAATCTCCCAATGAATATGGAACCATCTATGATCTAGTAGTTTCTGGATCACTATATCAGAGAATTATTTATAATGGAGTATGCCAGTCTATTTGTAGAGCTAGTATATTTCATGCCCAAGGAAGTTTATAATGAAAATATGAAGCCAAATCATTTAGAAACAGGGTTTTTGGTTGGATATTTGATTCTAGTAATTGTTTTTCATGTTTAGGACAAAAATTGATTTGTTTATTAAATCCCTGATGGGGGAAATTTATTAGAAAATAAATTTTATTTTTTTAATTGATCATGTTGTGAGATGAGGTGGGGTTTGATTGTCTAAGAATAATAGAAGGTATAATGAGTATTAGAGGAAGGATGGTAGTAGCATTGGATATCCGTCCTATTTAAATTCATCATGAATCTCAGCTGATGAACTAATTGTGTGACATCAATGGGGAACACTGAGATATATACCCATATAATAGTATGATACACCCATGAAATTACATTTCTATGGGTGTATTCAAAATATTCAATGGTATTCTATCAAATATACCCCCATCTCAAAGTGGCATAGGCTCCTCACCCACCAAGGGAGTTAATGTTTATTTGGATCTATCCGGAGCTATAGGTTTATCACTTGGTAGTCATGGTAGGAGGAATGAATCATCAATGGGGAATAGTCAATTTAAGGAAGAGTTCCATGTGAATAGTCTTTCAACGGTTGAAACAGAGAAAATTCACCTTAATTATATAGTTTATGTGCCAGTGAAATTGGATTCAAGTACTTTTAAAATAAGAGGTATTGTTCTTATTTGATCATCCATATCCATTGATTTATTTTATTGAGTTTCTTCTAATTCATTAATTTATAATCAACTTAATGTAATGATGAAAATTATGAAAAAAATTATTCCAAATTCTATAGAGCATGTCACACCTCTTCAGAAGAGGGTGTAAAATGGTTTTAGAAGTCCATGATGTGATATTATCATATACTGTGTCATATTGGAAAAATGTTTTCATATTCTATTAGTATATCTATCTCATGATATATTTTTATTGTGTTGTATTGTGTAATTCAAGGCACATGTTTATTATTATCAACAAATGGTGTCTTTTGTTAGAACCTGATGGGTGTACACTTGTTTTCGAAGGATAATGGACCTATAGTTAGTATGAGATATAACTATTCTTCATGATATGTGTTGATATTATTTCAATTTATTTAATATAATATTTATATATGATGTGTGTGGTTATTACACTAAGTTATCATGTATAGTGGATGAATTCCTTGAGGTATTTATTTTGAAATTTTGAATTTTACCTCCAGAATGGGATGAGAATGTCACCAATGATTTGGAATAGGGAACAAAACCAATTTATCTTCCCTTGTACAATTTTCCCCCACCAGGATGGTGTAATTTATGGTACAATTATATAATTCATTTTTCAAAGTATTCAATCCCTTGAAAATCTCCCCATGTCTTGTATCAATTAATCTTACTAAAAATGAAAATGGATTTCTCTTGTGGTTCTTTTAATTTCATTAAACGAACATGGTAACTATCATGTATAAATACCCATTGACCCTCATAAATTAACTCTTTGATCTACTAATGGGGAAATGTGGTTTTTTAAAAATAACCTACATTTTAGATATTATCAATTCTGGGTTGGAGATGCCGATAACCCCAAGATAACATTATGAAGATGGTACGACTATATTTAGTATTTGGTTATTACATTTTTTATGATCAATTATACAATTTTTTGTATTGAGTTTAGGAATCAGGTATTTCATTTCAATCAAGGCTCTTTTGTCATGGTGTTTGGGGATGACATTCTAATATATTCTACAAGATAAGAAGAGAAGGGTTAGTATAAGAGTATTATATTGGGAATTATTTTGGATCCATGTACTTATTAAATTTTCCAAAATTAAAGTTTCTATATATGAGAGATTTTATTTTTAGGGCATGTCATCAAGTATCTTTGGGTTCTATGTGATTCATAGATAATCAGAGTGGTGATACCCTGAGAACAACCAATGAATGTCTTTGATATTTGGCGATTCTTTTGCCAGAAAGAATTTTATAGAATATATTTTTTGGTATTTTTCTCGTCCTTCTTCGATGATGATAACAACTATTAGATTCATTATGATATTATTCTAGAGTCCAAAATTTCAGGCATCATTTGTGGATCTTATGTAGTGGTTGACCACATCCCCATTTCTTATTTTAGATGATTCTAGAAGGGGTATATGGTTTTTTTTCAAAATATTAGTTAAGTG
Source organism: Viscum album (assembly GCA_963277665.1). NCBI lineage: Eukaryota > Viridiplantae > Streptophyta > Magnoliopsida > Santalales > Viscaceae > Viscum > Viscum album. The sequence goes on along the minus strand of OY728164.1, from coordinate 1,139,181,545 downwards.
TTTTGGTTGTGTTTTGATTAAAGATAACCTCATAGTACTGTAGGGACCTCAATGACTCCAATGAAATTAATAAAATTAACTCACACATGACCTTGAGTTATAATCAATGATTCATGCAATGAAACAATGGATTTACAAACTCTTCCAGGAGAAATTCATTTTCTACTAAAAGATGAAAACATTGGCCACACATTTATCTAAAATGGACCTAAATATGATGTGGTGCTAATGAATCATTTAACATTATGGGTTTTACATTTACCTTTTTTACACCCTATGTAATTGTAATGCATTGGAAGAATCCCAATGAAGGAAACATATGTTGAATGCTTTGATGGAATCTGAAGTGCACTGTGTTGCATTTGTTGTCAATGAGGCATGAAGTTGTCTTGGAATGAATGGAAGTCAAGGAATGTCAAGATGTGAATGAAAAAGGTTGTGATGGTGTTGGTGGTAAAGGAGAATGGCCATGTTACTAAGATGCATGTCACTTAGGAGATTCACTAAGTGGTATTGGAAATTGTGGTTGAAACATTCTCTAGTGAAATCTGACGATTGCTGAGCTGCTCTTTAAGTTCATAGAACTTGTATCCTGATGATACAAAGTCACAACATTGATTGAAGACCATGCATTGTCTTCACAATGCATGAGGAGTTGAAAGGAGTTCCATCCACAACTACTAAGTGGATGATATACATTAATGAAGTCCATGCACTATCACTTAGTGCATGTGAACATGAAGATGATCCAACATGATCTCTGATTGGATCAATAAAGAACATTGGAGATTTTATGTGATTCAAGAGTTCGGTTGATGAAGAACCTTCTACAAATGTCTCATAAGTCTAGAATACATGATTGAAAGGAGTTGAAGAAGTTTGTGGAAGAAGGATGAAGAAGAAATAGAAAGAATGGCTTAGAAGAAGAAGAAGTGGCATTTGGCATATTACACTTGTTACTTTGTTTTTATACAAAGTCCTAAGTGTTTTACTTAGCAAAAAATAAGGCCACCAAGGAGGCCAGCCGAGGGTCATCACCCAAGGCACTTGTGGGACTCAAGGTCACCACGCCCATGGGGAACCCTCAAAGGCCAGGGCAGCATCCTTGAGGCAGGGGCGCACCCGTAGGACACCGCATGGGCGCCTTGGGCACGCCCGGAGGAGCGCGGCAGGGGCCATGTATAAGCCCCCGAGGGCACGCGGTGGTGAAGCCCGCGCACCCGAGGAAGCATAGTGGGCGCTAGTAGCGCGCCCGCAGGGAGCAGAGAGTGGGCGCAGAGCGCGCCCGCAGGGAGAACACTGTGCGGGGCGGCACCGTGGAGGGAGAAGTTCAACTGAGGGGTTGAGGCGGCGCTAGGGTGATAAAGCGTGGAAAAACAGCACGCCGATTCGATGTGGGACGCAGAAATTTCACCCGGGACAGATCTGAGCCGTCCGTCTCATCGCGCGCTAGATCGCAGCCGCTCATCTCATCTGCCGCGCGCCGTGATTTAATCCGGCCGTCTGATATATCTCAAACGCTTGATCCGACGCCTCCCGGCTCGTCTCCTTCGTCGAGCCACCCCGAAGCCACCCGCGAGCTCAGTTCGAACCAGGAGCCTCCCGAACGATGATTTCGAGCTCCCGGCCACCATTTTCGAAGACGAAGGCTCCATTGAGTTCGTCTGAGCCGTATGAACACAAACATGCATTAAAATGAGCTTGCATGCAACTAGTGGGAGAATTCGAGTGAGGCCGAAGGCAAACGAAGTGCCGAGGCCATGAGCATCTATGTTCTGCATGGTTTGGACCGAAAGAAGCCATGCATGCGTTTGAAAGTCGCATGCACGTAGAGGAAAAAATAAAGGAAGAAACCCGCAATGAAACAGAGAGTAAAATCAAGATTTTGAAGATTTTAAAAGATCCGAAATCATTGGGATTTTGATGTTATCGCACGCGGATGATCCAAGACGTCTTTGCCTATATAAAGAGAGCCCGAGGCGATGGAGAAGCTTTCTGATCTGCTGAAAAACTTGGAAGTCCCGTGAGAGCACCTTTGCCTCGCGAAGAAGAGTCTGCGCGCACACTTGCGCGGCAGTACAGCCCAGAGCTTCCCTAGCTCTGTTTGGTTCCTTTTGTGCACTCCTTGCGCAAAAGAAGAAAGGGAGTCCCCTGCGCTCTAATCCTTTGCGCAGCAGGAAAACCTCGTGGCCGCAACACCTTGCGCGCCCGAGGCTTGTTCCCTCTCTGCCCGCACCCTTGCGCGTCAAGAGGAAGACCTCGCGGGTGTTGCACTTGCGCGCCCCGCGGCAGGAGGAGCTTGCGCGCCCGCGACTGCCCTGCACCCGAGGCTTGCGCGGTTGTTGAAGTGAAGGAAGGTCAAGCCCCTTTTATCCTTCAGTGTGTGCTAAGTGCAAAGAATACCCGAGGCACTGTGTGTGCAAGGAGAACCCAGGACTTGGCAGTGTGTGTGCATAATGAGGAAGACCACACTATTTGTGTGTGTGCAAAGTGGACAAGAACACCTACGGGCCAAGTGTGTGCCAAGTGGAGAAGAGGACCCTAGGCATAGCCTTGTGTGTGCACCAAGTGAAGGCCACACCTTTTGTGTGTGCAAAACAAGAAGAGGACCTACGGGTTAAGTGTGTGCAAGAAAAAGAGTGAAGGCCAAATATACACTCATTGTGTGTGTGAAAATCAAAGAACAAGTTGTGTGTCCAAAACAACAAAGTGGCCGAACCTTAGTGTGTGTGAAAAATAAAGTGTACACACTAAGAAGAAAGAGTAGAGGACTCTCACACTATTGTAGAACACACAATCTATGTGTGTAGACAAAAGGAATTAAACGTGTGAAGGAAAAGAAGGAACAAGGTGTGTGTGCTAAAAGTATTTACACCCATTGTGGGTTTATCACACCAAAAAGAAAAAGGGGAGTGCATGCATGCATGCACGTGCACACGTGAACAAAGCTAAATCAGGCTGTGTGCATCTGAGTTGTCCAAGACCAGAAGATCTTGAAGAATTTGAGAAGGCCAGGCAGTCAGTGCATGAGGATTCAGAGTTTCCATGCATTCAGTGCATGATGTTGGTTTGAAGTGAGACTGGACCAGACTGAAGTTAAAGATATCAGTTGTCTGAGTATTCAGTAGTTGGAGAGAAGCCAGGTCATCCTGAGAAGAATGAGATAAATCCTGAGCAAGACGAGAAGACCTGTTCACCACAAGTGATCAGAAGAAGAGCAAGGCCAGCATCCTTTATCCCAGGCTGCTGAGGATACTTGAAGAAGCTTAAATAGAATAAGAGTTACTCGTGTGACTCGAGGATCCAGGAGAAGACCCTGTGGGACTCAGGGAGAAGAAGTCTTCAGTGGGATTCTGGAGCAGGCCAGTGGGACTCTGGTAACACTGTGAGACGCAGTATAAAGACCCTCCTGTGGGGCTCCGTAGAGATACAGTGGGAAGTTGTATCGACCATTGTAATACTAACAGATTATAATGGGAGAATCCATGCTGGGAGAGCATGGCTAGAATGTAGGCCTTTGGTGCCGAACCTTGTAATTCCTTGTGTCCTGTGCCTTTTCATTACTGCATTATCCGGGAAAGGTTGAGAGACATAAGAAGAGTGGATCGAGGCCTTAACAAGCCATAGAGGTTTAATTGATAAGAATCAATTAGTAAAAAGTTTTAAGGGATCACTGATTCACCCCCTCCCCCTCTCAGTTATTCACACTGATCTGGGCACTTCAATTGGTATCAGAGGGAAGGTTACCTCTAAAAGATCCAAGGGAGTCTTTATGAAGTGCAGATTTGAGGAAATGAGTGACCAGCCTCAAATGGAGATATCTTCCAAGACTCAGAAAAATAGAAAGAAGAAACAGGCCAAGAAGATGAAGAAAGCCTGTCCTAGCTGTGATGAAGTTGGAACAATGAATGATCTTCAAAATGCACTCAAATATCTTCAGAAGACTGTCCCCAAGGAAGTGGCAATGTGTATTACTACTGGAATACTTGATCTTCAAGAAGAAAAATTACAGCTAGAAGAAGAATCCAATGCAATGGAAGATCAATTGGCTAAAAGGGTTGGCATAACCAACACTCTCAGAAAGCTGGTGAAGGATAAAGATGAAACAGTATCGCTTTGTAATGAAAGATATGAAGACACTATTGAAGAATTTCAAAGAAGCCTTTCTGAGAAATAATTCTTTAAGACTGTGGTCAAAGAAGTTTTCCATGCACTGGAAAAATTGCACATAGTGTCAATGAATGTCAGAGATGCTCAACTCAAAGACAAAGTCAAAATGGTGAAGGAGCTGGACAATTCATTGCTTGAAATAAAAAGGGTGCATGAAGACCAGATAAAGCAGCTGGAAGAGAAATGGGAAGGAAGGCTAAGAACTATTTAGGATGAGAAGAAATCCCTCAATATGAAATGCATAGAACTGGAGGTGATATTGAAATATCAGCAATCACACAAAGCCAAAGCCTCCCAGTCAGCTGAAAGAAGAAATGTTGCTACTCAAGTGAGCTTTGAGAAGGATGATTCTAAAAGAAAGACATCCTCTAATAACAGGGCAACAACTTCTAAAAAGAAGGTACCATCCATCCCATCTTGTACTGATGCTTCTAATTGTGTTTCCACAAAAAGTGCAGGATGGAAAAATAATTCCAAACATGTATGGATGAAGAAAATGAAGAAGCAGAGCTCTCCTGAAACAACACAGCAAGTCAAGAAAAGTACCCAACAATCAGAAGGACTGAAGAGGTCAAGATTTGTGGGTCAGTGTTGGTGTTGTAATAAGTATGGGCACTGTGCAAAGGATTGTTGGTACAATCCACTAAATGTCAAAGCACAAAGGAAGCCCATGCCAAGGGGGAGCAAGCCAGAAGAAAAGAAGCAACATCCACAGGTCCAGAGACATCTGTTTACTGCTACCAGATTCGGATTGCTTGATAACATCTGGGATGTGTGCAAAAGTGGTCAAAGAGATACATGTCAATCTCCAACTGTATCCAGAGCTCAAAAGAAGAAAATATCACAGAACCTGTCTCAGAAATAATCCTTGGGAAGAAAGAAGGAAGTTGAAGATGCTCCCAAGAAGGTTTTGAAAAAGGAAAAGAAGTCCTTGGAGTCTAAATCCAAGAAGGGTGATGCATCCAGAAGGACCACCAAGAAAACATGCTTCTACTGTGGAAAGAAAGGACACACCATGGATCTTTGTAAAGAAGCCATGAAATTAAATAGAAGCAGACTGGACTCAAAAAGATAATCAATCGAGAAGAAGAAGAAGGGATTGATTGAAAAAAAGTTGCCTAAGAGAGGTAGCTTAGCAGCATCCAAAGAACTATGTGGAACTTCCAAAACTGAGGCCACTCTCCCAAATGATTTACTAGTCATATGGCCAAATCAGTTGCAACTTGCCAGAGATCTGCAAAAAGCTGGAGATAAAGTTTTGGAAATTGCTAAGGCAAAAGGGAAGAAGAAGATTTCACATCAAGATGTTTTGAGATCCACACCAGCACAAATATCAAAGAATATCAGATGTGCAAGTGTGAAGACTGGTGAAAATGGGACATCTCGGTTGAGAGAATCTTCTCAACCTTGTTGTTCACATTGATGAACCAAGGAGGTTCCATCTTATTCCCTAATCACTTGTATTTACATGTGCTAACATTGCAGGGAATTGAAGATGATGATCATTCTCATCTGGAGAGTGGTTTGGACAGAACGGAGTGCACCCCTTGAGGGGGAGCAAATCTGAAGAAGATGATGTTCTGAGATTAATATCATCTTAAGAAAATGGATGAATGGGGGAGCTTTATCTTTGCACTGAACTTTCTAATGAGTTTTGTGGAGTATGTGCAGGATTCAGCAATTCATTGAATATCTGAAAAAATTCAACCCCTAAGCATGATCTCACATGTATTGTGAATGTTGGACAGCATTGAGTTCCTTGGTTATATCACTCTTGTTTTCTACACCGGGTTAGCCCAAGTAGACTTAGAGTTGATTTACTAAAGGTTCTTTGCTAAAGAAAACATGTGACATCATCCCTCTCTTAGTGATTTTCAAGAAGATGCTATTCAAAGGGAGGAAGATATTTTTGAAAGTGAACCACACCACACCTTTGAATTTGATTGCCAATAAGGGGGAGAAAATATTGGCACACATATTGACCCATTCATATGTGATGAAGTGGTGTATTGACAACAAATACAAAGGGGGAGATTGAAGTGCACTGTGTTGCATTTGTTGTCAATGAGGCATGAAGTTGTCTTGGAATGAATGGAAGTCAAGGAATGTCAAGATGTGAATGACAAAGGTTGTGATGGTGTTGGTGGTAAAGGAGAATGGCCATGGTACTAAGATGCATGTCACTTAGGAGATTCACTAAGTGGTATTGGAAATTGTGGTTGAAACATTCTCTAGTGAAATCTGACAATTGCTGAGCTGCTCTTTAAGTTCATAGAACTTGTATCCTGATGATACAAAGTCACAACATTGATTGAAGACCATGCATTGTCTTCACAATGCATGAGGAGTTGAGAGGAGTTCCATCCACAACTACTAAGTGGATGATGTGCATTAATGAAGTCCATGCACTATCACTTAGTGCATGTGAACATGAAGATGATCCAACTTGATCTCTGATTGGATCAATAAAGAACATTGGAGATTTTATGTGATTCAAGAGTTCGGTTGATGAAGAACCTTCTACAAATGTCTCATAAGTCTAGAATACATGATTGAAAGGAGTTGAAGAAGTTTGTGGAAGAAGGATGAAGAAGAAATGGAAAGAATGGCTTAGAAGAAGAAGAAGTGGCATTTGGCATATTACACTTGTTACTTTGTTTTTATACAAAGTCCTAAGTGTTTTACTTAGCAAAAAATAAGGCCACCAATGAGGCCAGCCGAGGGTCATCACCCAAGGCACTGTGGGACTCAAGGTCACCACGCCCATGGGGAAGCCTCAAAGGCCAGGGCAGCATCCTTGAGGCAGGGGCGCACCCGTAGGACACCACATGGGCGCCTGGGGCACGCCCGGAGGAGCGTGGAAGGGGCCTTGTATAAGCCCCCGAGGGCACGCGGTGGTGAAGCCCGCGCACCCGAGGAAGCATAGGGGGCGCTAGTATAGCGCCCGCAGGGAGCAGAGAGTGGGCGCAGAGCGCGCCCGCAGGGAGAACACGGTGCGGGGCGGCACCGTGGAGGGAGAAGTTCAACTGAGGGGTTGAGGCGGCGCTAGGGTGATAAAGCGGGGAAAAACAGCGCGCCAATTCGATGTGGGACGCAGAAATTTCACCCGGGACAGATCTGAGCTGTCCGTCTCATCGCGCGCTGGATCGCAGCCGCTCATCTCATCTGCCGCGCGCCGCGATTTAATCCGGCCGTCCGATATATCTCAAACGCTTGATCCGACGGCTCCCGGCTCGTCTCCTTCGTCGAGCCACCCAGAAGCCACCCGCAAGCTCCGTTCGAACCAGGAGCCTCCCGAACGATGATTTCTAACTCCCGGCCACCATTTTCGAAGAAGAAGGCTCCATTGAGTTCGTCTGAGCCGTATGAACACAACCATGCTTTAAAATGAGCTTGCATGCAACTAGTGGGAGAATTCGAGTGAGGCCGAAGTCAAACGAAGTGCCGAGGCCTTGGGCATCTATGTTCTGCTTGGTTTGGACCGAAAGAAGCCATGCATGCGTTTGAAAGTCGCATGCACGTAGAGGAAAAAATAAAGGAAGAAACCCGCGATGAAACAGAGAGTAAAATCAAGATTTTGAAGATTTTAAAAGATCCGTAATCTTCAGGATTTTGAAGTTATCGCACGCGGATGATCCGAGACGTCTCTGACTATATAAAGAGAGCCCGAGGCGATGGAGAAGCTTGTTGATCCGCTGAAAAACTTGGAAGTCCCGTGAGAGCACCTTTGCCTCGCGAAGAAGAGTCTGCGCGCACACTTGCACGGCAGTACAGCCCAGAGCTTCCCTAGCTCTGTTTGGTTCCTTTCGTGCACTCCTTTCGTAAAAGAAGAAAGGGAGTCCCCTGCGCTCTAATCCTTTGCGCAGCAAGAAGACCTCGTGGCCGCAACACCTTGCGCGCCCGAGGCTTGTTCCCTCTCTGCCCGCACCCTTGTGCGGCAAGAGGAAGACCCCGCGGGTGTTGCACTTGCGCGCCCCGCGACAGGAGGAGCTTGAGCGCCCGCGACTGCCCTGTACCCGAGGCTTGCGCGGTTGTTGAAGTGAAGGAAGGTCGAGCCCCTTTCATCCTTTGGTGTGTGCTAAGTGCAAAGAATACTGGCGGCACTGTGTGTGCAAGGAGAACCCAAGACATGGCAGTGTGTGTGCATAAGGAGGAAGACCACACTATTTGTGTGTGTGCAAAGTGGACAAGAACACCTACGGGCCAAGTGTGTACCAAGTGGAGAAGAGGACCCGAGGCATAGCCTTGTGTGTGCACCAAGTGAAGGCCACACCTTTTGTGTGTGCAAAACAAGAAGAGGACCTACGTGTTAAGTGTGTTCAAGAAAAAGAGTGAAGGCCAAATATACACTCATTGTGTGTGTGCAAATCAAAGAACAAGTTGTGTGTGCAAAACAACAAAGTGTCCGAACCTTAGTGTGTTTGCAAAATAAAGTGTACACACTAAGAAGAAAGAGTAGAGGACTCTCACACTATTGTAGAACACACAATCAAAGTGTGTAGATAGAAGGAATTAAACGTGTGAAGGAAAAGAAGGAACAAGGTGTGTGTGCTAAAAGTATTTACACCCATTGTGGGTTTATCACACCAAGGAGAAAAAGGGGAGTGCATGCATTCATGCACGTGCACACGTGAACAAAGCTAAATCAGGCTGTGTGCATCTGAGTTGTCCAAGACCAGAAGATCTTGAAGAATTTGAGAAGGCCATGCAGTCAGTGCATGAGGATTCAGAGTTTCCATGCATTCAGTGCATGAAGTTGTTTTGAAGTGAGACTGGACCAGACTGAAGTTAAAGATATCAGTTGTCTGAGTATTCAGTAGTTGGAGAGAAGCCATGTCATCCTGAGAAGAAGGAGATAAATCCTGAGCAAGACGAGAAGACCTGTTCACCACAAGTGATCAGAAGCAGAGCAAGGCCAGCAGCCTTTATCCCAGGATGCTGAGGATACTTGAAGAAGCTTAAAGAGAAGAAGAGATACGCGTGTGACTCGAGGAGCCAGGAGAAGACCCTGTGGGACTCAGGGAGAAGAAGTCTTCAGTGGGATTCTGGAGCAGGCCAGTGGGACTCTGGTAACACTGTGAGACGCAGTATAAAGACCCTCTTGTGGGACTCAGGAGAGATACGGTGGGAAGCTGTATCGACCATTGTAATACTAACAGATTATAATGGGAGAATCCATGCTGGGAGAGCATGGCTAGGATGTAGGCCTTTGGTGCCGAACCTTGTAAATCCTTATGTCCTGTGCCTTTTCATTACTGCATTATCCGGGAAATGTTGAGAGACATAAGAAGAGTAGTTCGAGGCCTTAACAAGCCATAGAGGTTTAATTGATAAGAATCAATTAGTAAACAGTTTTAAGGGATCACTGATTCACCCCCTCCCCCTCTCAGTAATTCACACTGATCTGGGTACTTTAGAATCCATTGATGACTATACTCTAATGTAATTTTCTACTTTATTATTTTTTAATTTGAGGAGTATAAGAGAAGTCTATTATTATATATAATTTATTTTATGACTTGCATTGTTGAGAAAAGACATTTAATGATTTATATTCGTCCTGGCCAGTGGACAATATGTTGGACTAAAGTGGATGAGGAATCATTATTGAGGTTAATCCTTGTGTAAGTGATTATTGGTAAATTTAAAATGATTATAAAACATTTATCTATTGTTCATGGGATACATATGTCCAATTAAAATTAGTTGTATTCATCCTTGTAATTTTTTATGTGTGATTAGGTGTTTCTAAATTTGAAAACTTTTTGGGTCACTGCCATCTTGGTATGAATGGGATGTTTAAAGAGAGATTTATTAGACCTTGTAATAATAGAAACAATATTTATAAGGTGGAATATCATTTGACTTTTCCTTCCATGTCCACCTCAATATATGATGTGTTCCATTTATAATAACTGATGAATTATAATTTGGACCCATCTCATATATTAAATTCAGAAGAACTCGAGCTAGAACATGACCTTATTATGACTGAACAACCAGTATAGATTGTGGATACTCAGATAAACATGTGGAAGGAAAATATATTAAACTAGTTCATGTATTTTTAAGCATGGAAATGATTAGAATGATATTTTTAATTAATTTATAGGGTATAGTATATGTATTCCCATTCATTCTATGATCATAATATAGTTATATTTTTCAATAGAAGAATGTTTTTGTAGTTTGGAAAATCCAATGACATGTGGTGTAATTTTAATATTTTTTCATTTATATTTTTTCTACATAGGTTAAATATCCTACCATTATGTTTTCCAAGAATATTATAATCATTTTGAAAAAAATATATGTACATGGTGGGAAATTGTTTGGGGAAAATAAGTGTCATCCTACTGATAATTATTAATCCTGTACTATGGAACTGTTTAGGGTGTATGACTAGAAACCTAAATGATCACGCTTTTTGTAAATCCATCAGCTTAACCTTCCAGTTAGACATAGGTGCAACATTATTGGGGTACAATTTGGCAGATAGTGGGGTTAAACTACATGACCATAAATATTTGTATAATTTTATAAATTCCAATTCGACCCATCATAATCTTTAATACCCTAACCTATATAATTCACACCATTAAACTATATCCAGAAATAGGTTCTCATATCATGAAATATTTTTACAATCTTCCTTCTTAAGGTCAATTTTCACAAAAAAATAATGCGGATTTAAAAAGGGTTTATTTTCTTTTTTATAGGTGGAATATTGATTTTGTGTGTGTGTTCTTACTCTTGTAGGGTATAATTTTATTTATATTGTAGTTTATAACGGAATTTAAATGATTTCATCAAAATATAGATTTTAAATTTCAATGTAATTATTTAATGGAATAAATTTTATTTTTTATATATTCAGAAGTCCTTCTAAATTAGGTGTTTGTATGAAAATGGGGTTTTTAAGGGTGGGGGAATGAGTAAAATGTATGAAAAGGACATTCCTATTTGTGAGATGTTGATTCATTCATATATAGAATATGGTAAATGAATATTTGATACAAAATAGGGGTTATTGATATTTTAATGGGTTAAATAACAAGGAAAACCTATTATCTAGGTTTTCTTCAATGGAATATTATGTCTGTTGGGTTGGTAAGTAAATATTTGGAGCTCCCTGGAACAATTATACTAATTCACTAACTAATAAAATGATGATGATTTTGGTACATGTAGAATGTTTTCTTATAACTCTCTAGAATATCATGCATAAGAACATATTATTTAGTTATCTCATCCAGGAGGAGGAATTATAAGATCCTTTCACCTAGATTCTTATGGTTTTCTTGTAGTGATTAATCTATTTTATTTAACTATATTGAATTCATTTTTCATTTCTAGACTATTTTATTAAAATATATATTATTTCCAATTAATATTTATTAATTTCATTTTTTAAAACTACCAAGATAATTTTCAACATAATATCATTTAAATTAAACATTACATAATATCAAATTGAGCATTGGTGCTTGCATCATACATACACCCTTAAGTGTGTGTAGACCCTGTTTTTTAACTCATGTTATAGAATGTGGTTTTATTGAGGTGATGGTGTTTTCTATTTATAGTGGGTTTTCCTTATATAGATTTTTTTTAGTAGAATGGTGGTTCTGAACCACATGTCTCATAGGTATTTTGTTCATCCAGTAAATCCTAACACCAGATGGGTTGATTTTTTTCCAGTTGTAATTGTTAAATTGTTATCTCTCAATTCTAATACCTCTTTCTTTATCAATTTTATGGATGATTTTTATGATTTTTATAAATATTTTCTAATAATATTTTATACTATCAATTGATAAACAATTCAAAAATGAGTTCTATGATTCCTCAGAACTTATTTCTATACATGGTGATTGTGAATGCCATTTGGGCCATGTAAAGGGTTGGGTTGTGAGTCATGTAGGATGAAAAAAACATGATATTTAATGATAAATCCTATTAACGTGATATTCTAAAAAAATGTTTGTGTAGAAACATAATCCAATAATATATTTTTATTGATATAGTGTATGATAAGTTTACCTTTCAAAAATATATTCTCAAGACCCGAATGATAAATGTTATTTCATAATTTTCACACTAATATCTTAGAATAAGAGTATATTGAAAATTATTTTATCATTTACAATTTTCTTCAAATTATGGTTGGTATACTGACCATACTAATCAAAGTTGTATAATTTTGATGTGATTGTAAAATTTAGGTAACATATTTCCTATATTTTCAATGTATTGACTATTAATATTAATTCAACATTCTTTTTATTAGTAGACTTCTTTTACACACTAAAAATTTAACAAATCCATTAGAGACAATGTATCTCATGCTTATTTTGAATATCATTTGAATAAATAAATATTCATTTTCTTTTCCCTATGGTATTTTTATGAATATTTCATAGAAACATAGTACGTCTCTTTCAATAAAATTGTAATCATTACTATTCATTTAAAATTTTATAGAAAGTGATTGTAATTATTCATTACATCAAATGTCAATTATATCTAATTTTTTTCATAGACATGGTTATAATCCAATAAATAACTAATAAATTTTTTATTTCATGGTTGATGATAAAATTAGAATTATATGTCACTAATATTGTTAAAATTTCCAAATATGTTCCAATTGATTCATTGTCCTTATTATTATAGTCCATGTATTATTGTTCCATTTTGTGAGTAATCAATCTATCAAATTAATCACATAAAAATACCCTCTTAAAATCAAAAAATTCCATTGTTTCAATTTTATTATCCTACATCATATTCAAATATAATATTACACTATTGAACATTTAATCCACAAAAAGTATACATCACCAACAAAACATTTTCATGTTCAAAGCCCTATAGAACCAAAAATATATTTGTGGTGTTAATGGTTCAATAATTTTTATTAGTGGATTTGTATAATTATTAAAATATGTTATTTGTTTCCTTATGATTGATTAAATGGTTTACTTTCTCTTCCTTTTTTAATTTTGATGCGCTTCGTGATTCAAGGATTAAAATATTTTAATTAGGTTACAAATATTATTTTAATTCTCTATAACTACTCATTCAATTAAATAAGAGAATAATATTTAAAAAATTTAACACATTTATTTATAACCTGATTCCTTTATTTTATTGAAATTGACTAAAAATGATATTATATACAAAAACAATAGTAATCATAGACAATAAAAATCATTCACAAAATTTATTATTGAGATATCTAAAATTTGAAATAATAATTATCCTATAAAAGGTTTTTTGCATCCCCCTGTATTATTTTCTATTAATCATACGATATCCAATATTCTATTATCATATTCTTCATAACCATATATTTAAAACAATATAACCACTAATTTGATACCATATATGGTTATCCAAATAATATATACATACATTTTTCATCATTTTAGAAGAAATAATAATACATTAAATAATTATTAATACGTTGAACTATAACAATTTAGGGTTTTAAAGACTAGATAATGAATCAACTTATTTCATATTTGTTATTCAATATACCACACAGTGTTGTTATCTCATATTAACACTCTTTTGAAATATCCTTCTTAAAAACTATCATAATATCATATGGAAATGGTAAAAATTTAAAAGTGTGAACATATATTTCTCGTAATGATTAACATGGGATATAAAAATCAATGATAATATGAATGAAAAAGATAAGATTACAGGCAAGTGATCAAGATAATATGTTAATAATTTTACACCAAATTATTTATAAATCAGTAAATTATGTTTCAATTAATAATTATTTAGAATCAAAAAAGGTGTAAGTTATAAGAGTTAAGAATCGTGTATAATAAATCACAATTAATGAGAGTAAATCCTAATTATAAAACATGTTATAAGAATTATTGATCAATCATAACAACGAAATTAATTTCATTATTCAAGGGTAACTTCCAAGACCATCATCACATACTAGATGATTCCCCAAAATCAATTAGGTTCACTTATCAACTACTTCTAATCCTTGAAATTGTATCACTACAAAATTTTCTTGAAATTATCTCATGAGACATTAATCCTTACCAAATTCATTGTAGGGATATAATTTTTGAGATGAATAGTCATATAATTAAAACCATACAAATGTGATTAATCCAATAAAAAAATATTTATATTATCATTTAATAATATACCTTTTATTGAATAATAATATAAAAAATATTTTTACATAGATGAAAAATAACATTAAAGACCATTTGAACCATTCAATGAAAAACATGATAAAAAGATCCTTTTTTTGATAAATTTAAAAAAAATGCCAAAATACAGATAAAATTATTATATTTATGATAACATGAAAATATTGTTAGGTAATATTTTAATAAATGAAAAACCATGATAAATGGAAATTTTTTTATGTAGTAAATGATATAAATAAGATTCATTTCACACTTTTTGAAAAACTCCAAAATAACCTAATTGGTAAAATAGTGTAATTTTTTTAATTTTTTCAAATGAAATCAAACAATTTTTATTAATTAATTTAATTAATTATTATTTTATATTAAATTATAATATTGTATTTTTCATAAAGAACCTGGACATAGAAGATAATGTGTACCGATCAAAGTGTAAATAACATTTACTTTTTTGGAAATAACTTTCACAAATTTTTTATATAATAAAGTGAATATAATTAAAGGAAAACATATAAACCATAAAAATATCTATAGGAGAAGAAATAATATGTGTTTTATGAGATAAATAGAATAAAATTATCCTAATGTGAATTCATTCATAATCTATCCCAATTAAAAATAATATTGAAACATAAAACACAAACACAGGTCCTCACATTCATTTAACACTCTATTAAGTTCGTTTATAATTATATTTGATATATTATATATCTATAGTATGAATAAATACATAATTTTTTATAAAATAACATTTCCTTTTAGGTTATAGTCAATTTTTTATTATCATTTTATCATTAAAATTTAAATTCTGGTGTTAACTGTTTTTTTTCATGTAAGTTTGGGTTTGAGTGTTCCAACACATGAACAGTGGTTTGGGTTCCATCATAATTATAATATTACTCATGTTAAAAATTAACTAATTTTTTAATATACACATTTAAAAGAACTCAAATTACCTTATGATCAAAATTTAATAACAACACTTCATGGAGATGAATGTTTGTAACTACACAAAAGTAAAGTATTTATTTACCAATGAATGAAAACAAAAAAAATTTATAAAATTATATCAATTTAAAATCATAATTTAATCATTAATATCTTAAATTTTAATTATATCTGTATATATAACTATCCATGTATGGAAGACATGAAAAATTAATTACATAGCTTCGTGGAATTGGTTGTCCACACAAATGCATAAATTCCATTTTCAATTTTCAATGGGTGGGAAGGGGGTCAAATATAGATTGAGAATTAATATTAAAATAATTCAACATAGTAATTATAAGAGATTAATTATGTTGATATGATTATAATTTATTTATAGTAGGTTAAGAAAGGATGAAATGTGATAAATATTAGTAAATAAAATTACCTCTTCATTAGGAAACCTCCTTTGGAATATAATTGAATCAATTAAAGAAAGTTATCTTTTAAATTCCATAATTTATTTATAAAAGTACATAATCCAAAAAAATTGAATATTTTTTTATAGTATTTTTATTCAATAAAGTACTTCTTAAATGTCCAAACACTTTATTTTTCATGAGATATAGGATATATTAATATATTAAATTTGAAAAAATAAGACAGAATATGAACACATTGAAAGGATGTTATTTTCCCAACTATTATATCCTTGAAAATTAAAAATAATTCTCTTCTAGGATTTCTAGATAATGTTAATAAATATTATTTAACTCATTTGATATGTAAGGAGTAAAATATGTTGAAATCATTCATAACATAAACATGGACCATATTGTATATAAAGAATAAATAAAAAAACAAGAATCAACAATCAATCAAAATTATAGGGATTCAATATGTATGAAAAAAATTAAAATGTGGATAAAAATAATCATTTCTGTCATAATGAATAAATAATAAATATAATATAAGAACAATTATTTTGAAGTCTTTGTTCAATGAAACTATTCTGATAAGATGATATATATACACCAAAACAATTCTTTTTTTGTCTCATGGTTCCTAGTGATGCTTCTATGTTATATTAAATTTTGGGACCACATATCCTACTCGAGTCTACATTATCCAAAAAAGTGAAAAAAGAACATTCATTCCATTTTCAACAGAAAATGAATATAATTTAAATCATTGAAATATATATAATGAAAAAATATATAAAATAATTACACTCCCAGTCAAAGGATTATTTATTATTTATAGGAGAAAATAAATTAATAAAAATAAGAAGTTATAGTAATTTGTTAAAAGATCTAGGATGCCCTCATATCAAATAAATATAGCGTAAAAGGGTATAGTCAATGTGTTGGGATATCTACAAATTAACGTTATTTGCTTCATTAGTTATAATTTATTAGAGACTATGGAAATTACATGATAAAACTATTATCATAATTCATATATTAAAAGTTATAATTATAAATCATATCCCCTCAGAGTCTCTACCTAGGGGTGTAGTCTTACAATCACTCATCATTTATCAATGTGAACATTTAGGCAATGATCAGCCAACCCTTTTCTAAATTATTTCCCATTAGTGATTCATTCCAAAAGAACATCTAATTTATGCTACCTGGATATGGATTTGTTTTCTATGAAAATATACCCACATTTATTTCACGAAAATAAAATTGATTTTCTAATATGAAAAAATTTACTTTCACCAAATTTTAACAAAATCATAAATAATAAGAATATGAGGAAATGATAAAAATATATAATTATAAATACCCTGCGATTCAAGAGGAATGTTTTTAAAACTCGTTATTTACAATTTATGCAAAAAAAAATTAAATAACAGGGAAATATTTTATGATGCTCATAGAATGGAATGTTATACATAATGCCCCACTTATGGATTAGGTTGTAATTCAATCAAAAAATCATAATTGTTTGGTTAAAAAATGATCATAAAATAACAATAATAATATTAATATGACTAATTATTTTCAAATAGGTATTATTTACACTATAAATGTAATTTAGTTGCGAAATAAAAAACATGCATCAAATTGAGGAATTTGAGATGGAAAACAATTACCAAGAGTCCTAAATTCGGTGTATATAATTCAAAATCCAATATCAAAAACACATTTATCATAATAATTTAATTTAAACAGTATTAATATATATTTTCATTTATAATCTATATATAAATTCATTGTATATATATTATATATAGTTTTTAACTATATTTCCACATTAAATGTGTATTGTTTTATCATTTGCACTAGTTTCTCAATTATAGTGCATGTATTCATTATTCCTAAATATTACCTCATTAACAGAATAATAAAGTTACACTTTTATATGATTTATAATAATTTCTAATTTTCAAAAAAATTTATCAATTTAGGAGTATTTATCCTTCATGATCAAATCGAAAAAAAAACACGTTTATGTTTCTTGTTGATAAAATAGTGTTTTATTAATTGATAAATTATATATTTAATTATCTAATTTTGAACAAAAAATAAAAATTAAATGAAAATTTATTTCATATTATACTATTAATTAGTTAACAATAATAATTCTAGATATAAATTCCACGTATTGTTCTTTTAGGTGGTTAAACCATCCCAATGTGAATATACCCTGATAAGTAAAAATGATTACTCACATTGAGATATTTGCGATTCATTTTGATAATTACATATAAATTGATGGAATTGTATAAAATTATGTGAATAGATGCTAATAGATGTAATATAGGGTTTAGGGGGGATGAAAAATTGTATTATTTTCAGTGGAAAAAGAATTATTATGAGTTTTATTGAATATTTGTTGAAACGGTCCTTTTATAAGTGGAAAGGGATTACATTTTGGAAAATTACAATACGATTATAATAATAGAAATCACTCCCCAATAAAGTGGTTGAAATATTTAAAATATTGTTTTCATGAAGATATAATTTCATGAAATCATATACATTTCATTTTCTTACATGTTTTAAACATGTATCAAACTCTTTACAATTTGATATTAAATTTTTTCATTCATTCTTTTATCATTTTAACTTGTTTTAATCTTATTAATTTATGCATTATGACTAAAAAATGATCCATTATAAATAATATTGGACTAATTATCTAAACTAAAATTCCATTTTATTATATTATTGTTATTAGTTTTATATATTATAATTTTGAAATAAAAAATGTATAAAACATTGAAACAATTTTATTGAAATATTGGACTTATATATTAAAATATCAAATAAATGATTATAATATAAATATAATATTTTAAAATTTTATTGTTATAAATAAAAATATTATTTTCTCAATATATTCATAACTTTTTCTTCATTTTATTTTTAAATCATAGAGGCCAATAATATCATAGTAACAAAAATGAAATTTTAACAATTATTGTAAAAATCATCTGTTTGGGATAGACCAAAAATTTAAATCTTCAGAAAATATATCTATAGAATAGTCAATAATAAAATTTATATTGTTAAAATATATTTCTAATAATAAGTAATTTTAAATTTAATTTTAATTATTCTAATGAATAAATGATCATTACAATATTAATTGTTTGATATTTCATGATATTTTGATTACCAGGCACTATAGGGTTTCATATATAACATTACCCCATTATATGATATCATAATCAAAACTAGGATACTTATCATCTACTAAAAAATGTGGATATTATTCCCTCAAATATTTTTCAACCACCTACGTTCCATATTTTTTTATGTGATTTATCTATTTTGGCATTCACTAATGGAGTTATTCAATTCATAATAGTCTCTATTCTGATTAATGAATCATGACTTGTTCATTATTATAGAATAAATCAATGTCAAAATCAGTTCCTAAATATGTGAGAACATGAATTAACCTATTCATTATTTCATCATTAATGAAATATGGAAGACATAAGGATGTATCGAATGGCTGGGCGTCATAAAAATATTTTCGGATACAACTGTAATTCATTATAGTGATTTAAAAAGACAAATACAACTATGGATTATCTTCCCTTTTGTACAAAATCATACTAATACCATTTGTGGGGAATCCTCCATGAATATATGATTAACATTTTTAAATTTCATATGTTTTCAATTATTCTCATCATATATAATTTCTCTAGTTTTGGATACATAAACATGATGTTGGAGTACAGTTTGTACTAAAAAATAAATATCCTCTACAAGATTAGAGAAAAATATTATTCATTCTCCATCTACATAAAATTATGTTACTGCATGATATCTCTTCCACGAAAATAATTCTTATGGTGAAATTTACATAATAAAATATATGTTATCATTGAAAAAATGCACCAAAGTTAAATATGTTTCACAAATACCTTTGAATTAATTTAAAAAAGATCTTAAATTTTATTTTAATTTTTGAATAGTCATTTAGGACTACAAATAATTCTTTGGATAGTTAGGGGTTCTTAAATGTATCTAAATATCAAGAGATCATTGATGAATCTTCAAAAATATTGATGATCAATTATAGAAACAATCATATAAAATTTATAGTGGGTCCCAAATATTATATAAAATTTCATTGATATAGAGTAGGGAATGGTTTTCATGGGATAGATTCACAATTATGGGAATTAAATGAGCTAACATAATGTGGTGATTCACAATGGATCACATGTTAGATCCCAGATTTCCGTGGAGATGTATCGATATTGTTTTTATGTATTATTTTTTCACTTCTCTCTATCATACTATGTTTTTGTTATTTCATAAGGGGTATTTGGGTAAAATTTGAGAAATTTGGAAGGAGCGTTAGTTTATGGTTGGACACATGGTTTTCTCAATCTATTCTTTCCACCATAGAATCCTAATTGAACCTAGGAAGACTGAATTTACATGGCTGGTGCATGGTTTACCAGAACAGGAACCCATTTAAGGGATATCTTTTACCCCGCCCCCACACACACAATAGGTGTATGGTTATGTTGCAAAGTTTAGATAACTAAGCACCCTTTCCTAGGAAACAATGATTGGGTTTTTAATTAACCAAAAAATTAGAAAAAAAATTTCAAAATCCCTCCTCCATTTAAAACCATAATAGGCCCTAAATATACCCCAAAATTTCTCTCCCATTTTCGGGATCCTCGATGAATTTTAATCCCTCTTGGTTTCATTTCATAGATAATCAAAGGGAATATTAAATATCTTCACCCCTCAAAGTATGAGAGTCATATCCTTGTTAGTTTCCCATCTGTTTCCCATTAGTTGTCTTTTATTTGATGGTATTTTTTCCACAGATTTATTTATATATAGATGTTGGATTGTTATATCTATTTTTATTTTATATTGGATCAAGGAATTGATTTAAGATATCAATATTTGACATGAGTAAGGTTATTTCAACATAGTTGGGGATATATTTTGGTGAGTGTTCATCACAGATTTCAATATAGGTGGTCAACTATTTAAATTTAAAAGCATGTATTTCAATTTTATATATCTAATTTTATAATTTATATTGGTTTATTAGAAATTGGGTATCCTAAATATAAACAATTAAAATGGTAGTCTAATTAATTAAGTGATTGTGATGTTGGGGAACTGGTACTGTGGATTTTGAATAATTAAATGTCGGGTTAATTATTGTATATTGGGATATTGAATTATAAATAATTAAATATTTAACAACTGTGGGATATTGAGATTTTTTTGAAAATATTATTATTTAAATGATTATGGGATTATTTGGATTTTTGATTATGGACAATTAATTATTGAATTTATTAATTAGATTAATGTTTTTAATTTATTGATTAATTAATTAAAGGGATTAACGTGATAAAATAGTATTTCAATTTGTAATGAAATTAAGTTTTTTATATAATTTATTAATTAATTAATGGAACGATTTGAATATTAAGTTTATTAATTTGACTAATTAATTGGAGAATTAATTTATGTGATGTTGTGATATATGTTACATGAAATAAAGAATGATAATAATGAAATTTATATGTGACATGAAAATATGAATGGTTAAATTCAAATGTGACAGGAAATGATGAATTATAATAATTAAGTTAATATGTGATGTGATATGATAAATGGTAATAATGGAATTCATATGTGACATCAAATGATGAATGGTAACCAATGAATTTATGTCTGTCTTGTAATGATGAATGGTAACAATAGAATTCATATTTGACTTGAAATGATGAACAATAAAAATGGAGTTCATTTGAGTATAAAATGATGAGTGGTATAAATGACTTTTATATCTGAACTAAAATAATTAATAGTTAAATTTCAATTCATACAAGATTTGAAATGTTGAATAATAACTATGGAATTCATATGTAAACATAAATGATGAATTGTAAAATTGGATTTCATATGTGATTTTAGAGAAATGTTGTCATCAATAAATTAAGTGTTGATGTGTATAAATAAAGTGTAACTGAATAAATGTAAAATATTTAATTAACTACATTTATAAATTTTTTATACAATAATAAAGACTATTTTGATTGAATATTATTTTAGAATCCATTGGTTGTTTCCTACAGTTTTTACCCACACCCAACTGTGTATGCCAGATCAGTACCTGAATAGATTTACTAAATGATAGATATGTTAAGTTAAATGGTCATATTTTCAGTAGATTATTGGGATGGATCATGGATAAATGAACCATACTTGGTGTTCAGACCCACATGGAGGTGGAGTAGTTGTCTTTTTTATTTTGGAATTTTAATATTGACACCAGACACATACACAACAGGTCAATTTTTATGTATTTGTTGAATATTTTATTTCTTATTCATGTTAACATATGATACAAGATTGGTATGGTTATCGGTTTTATGCTTTTTTATTAGTTTTTATTTGTACTCATGTTCAACATTGATAAATAGGGTATAGTTTCCTCCTGATTGATATTAGGCCCTTGCTTCTAGTTGGTATGTTACGGTGTATAAGGAGGAGTGCCTCATTCAATTTAACTAACCATCACCAGGAACTAATGAATGAGACATGGTTCAAGATGTTATAATTTGGTATCAAATAATGGTTTCTTTTCTTTTCATTTATAATAATATTTATGAATGGAAGATTAAAGTCTAAGAATAGTTTGGCCTTTATCATGAGATGATGTATAGGAGTAGTTAACAAATTTTCTGGGGGAAGAGACAAAGAACTATGGTGGGATTGTTGTTATTTATATTTGTAGTAATAATAAATGCTATTTCACATTGATTGATTCACTTGTTATGTGATGTGATTATTGTTTCTGAGATTTACATAGATTAGACTCATGGCTCAGATTTGAACCATAGTTGAGTATGCATGAATCATTATATTATGTCCAGATTATTTTCAGACATGTATCATTTTAGGAATGAAATGGAAATTTAGTTTTCAATATATTATTGAATGTGAACTATTTTTACATTCTTGTGAAATTAAACTGAAAAAGTCTCCTAAAGTGAAAGTAAAACTAAAAAATAAGGCTGAATAAGAATAAATGTGTATCTAATGTGAAATAGGAATAATTATAATGGGAAACCCTTTGTTATAAATTACTTATAGTTAGGATGGTTATAGTTAGTGATAGTGCTTTGGTTTTGACCTTGGGGATTGGTTTAGGGAAAATACCTGTTAATCATTATTGTGATTTCTTATTATGAAAATGTGTTAAATTTATGGTAATTTTTCTTATGGAATGTGTTTTTTATTGTAGATTAATGACTCAATGATGAATCTTATTTAGAATAATACATGATTACATGGATGGGAAATATCCTCTTGTTGTGGAACCTATGGTAGCAGTAGTGCTAGATTGGGATGTAGTGGACCATTTCAAAGTGAACATTTCTCACATCCCATAATTCATGGAGAGAATCCTATGGTGGGTTGTCAGAATATGTCTCATCTGATCTTGGAGTTTCATTTACCAAACCCTCAATGGTTTACATGATTTTTTGTAATTTTGGTTAGAGTGTTCAAGATTAAGTCCATAAAGAGTATACTTGACCAGTGAGAGATCTATATTGAGATTAGAGTCATGTTGGCCTCTTACTTGTTACGAGGATCAACAAAGTGCAAATGGGATGTTCAGACCTAGATAGGGACGGTAGATGGGATGGATTGGAATGTATTTTTTGGAGATGTTACTAGAATAATTTTATCCATTGACACTAAGGTATGATATGGAATCATATTTCATGGGTTTTCCTTATGGGAATGTATTAAATATGGACTATGTCGGACACATTATGTAATGGATGTGATTTTCTCTAGTGTTGCAAGGGTATGTGACAACTATGACAAGGAGATCCTAATATATGATTAAATATGAGATTATGTTCCATGTAAACCTATTTTGTTAATATATGTTTCTTTATGTGATAGATAAAGATAATATAGCATAGGGGAAACTAAATGAGGCTTCTATTTAGTTACAATTTATTTATGCAAGATGATTAGGTGGAATTCCATCTGATAGAATAATGCATCACTACGATAATGTTAGCAATGATGGTCGCTGGAAAAGTAGAGAGGGTGAATGGTTGATTATACTAGACCTTGTTCATATGATTTTTCACAAGTTTGATAGGTCATGCTACTATTTTAGACACTATATCTAACCACTATTATACTATAGTTATTTCAGCAGGATGTGATATCAAAATATGTTCTGTAAGAACCCGTGATTGATGGGTAGAGGTTGAGGATCTAGATGGAAACAGAGTGCCGAATGTGGATCTTCATTACCATAACAGTATGTGAGTTATAGATTTACATTCTTTATAGGAGGAGGAAGTGAATGTGTAGATTTTAGGAAAGATAACATGTATTATCTGATTGGTGTACCTCAAAGAACTAAGACAACATCATAGGGATGATGGGAATGACAGCTACAAGGCTTGTAGACTACACGTGTGGAGAGTGAGGGTTGACCATCAACATTTTGAGGTATTATTATTATAGCTTCTACATTATCCACTACCTTATTGGATAGTACTACCACTCTTTCATTTATTTCCTCACAAACTAGGAATAGTTTTAATTTTTTTTTCTGATTTCATGATTACAATGTGGATGATAGAAACAAATTTTTGAGCATAATTGAGACACATTGGTTTATGAGAAGGTTGTTTTCTTGAGGGCTGGGAGTATCATTTTCTATAGGATCATTACATCCTTAACATGTAAAGAGTTGATCTAATATTGTGTATGTAATGTTTAGTATCATAATGAGACTACATTTATTATTTCAATAAGATATTTTATATTATATATCAAAAGGGGAAAAATTCACAATGGAGAGTGGGATGTCATGGTGGTCTATATAAGAACAGCTCATCATCAATGTGGGGAGCACACTTCCAAGGTCTGTTGTTTATTTATTGATGATGGGACAATGGAGCAGTATATAATTCCACTACTAATGGAAATGTTTTAGGTTTTTTCCCCATAATATTTTTAAGGTTGGAGCCATATGGGGATGTGGAATTTAAAATTTAGTGCGATCCAAGGGATGATCTAGTTTTATTATACCATATAAATTAGAACGAATTGATATTTAAGAGCTCAATATTCAGATAGTGGATTTATAAGATAAGGGGATTATCCAGATGAGAACATCACCATCATGTTATCTATTTTCATTAAAAAAATAATCCCAATGGTGATTCAAATATATGTGTTGACAACCATATGTTAAACAAGATGACTATGAATAACTGATATACTCTCTTATATATTGATGATATTGTTGACCAATTGAGAGGATCATAAATCTTCACAAATATTGACATGTTTATATAATATCATTATATGAGAGTTTTACCATATGATATACTATGGAATAATATTAGTATATGTCATGGCCTATAATATTTCATTGTAATGTTGTTTGTGATAATTAACAAACTATAATTTTTCATAGAATTGTTGAATAGAATCTTATATCCATTACATGATCAGTTTTTGTTGTTTTGTGGATGAAAACTTTTTATAATTTAATAATCATGAAGATCATTCCCAAAATCATGATACCAACATTAATACACTATAAAATTATCAGATATATTCAGTGTTAACGATGTGTTATTTTAGAATTGATCGAGTACACCTCTTAGGTCACATCGCCTCAGAGCATGGAGTGTAAGTAGACCAATTGAAGGTTCATGCAGTTGAATCTCAAGACCATCAAAATAATGTTTTTAATATCTGTTGATTTATTGGGTTTACAAAATACTAAAGTGGTTTTTCAAGGAAATTTCCAATTTGGCAGTGCCACTACAAGATTGGATATGAATGGTATAATGTTTTAATGGATGGAAGAATGTGATAATGCATTCCATGAGTTGATGAAGTGCATCATATCAGCTCATATCATGATCCTTTTATATTTTGGGTGAGGAGTATACATGGTATTGTGATGTTTCTAGGATTGTACATGGATTATTTTTTATCCATGGAGATCTAGTTTTGGTGATTAGATCCCCATAGGTGTGGCCACTATAACAGAAAAAACCGACACACTACCTCAAGTTGTCTGAAGAGGAAAATGATTTGAATTATTATTGGGATTATCTATTGGGCGAGAATTTTTTTGTGTAAATAGATTGTAAATGATTATTGGATGTCATTTTTCAATAGGATTTGAATATTTTCAAGTGGATGTGGGTTGACTATTTGTAGTCATTCAATTTGGATCTCATATATACCCCTGAAAATGGAAACACAGTTGCAAACTTGATAATAACAAAACCCAATACTTATGATGTTCTAGAGACTAGTGTTGAGTGGAAGAGGATGATTTTTTCATGAGAAGATGCATGTAGTGGTTATGGAGTGTCAAGAAGAATATTACTCTTCTATCAGTTATACTGGATTATACACATTTGATCCATATTATTAACATAAATTATAAGGATTCAGAATTATTTTCCATGAGGGAATTCCTTGAAGGTGAGTAGTCACATTATGATTATAACATAGATATTTATGGGAACATATATTTCAGGAATGTGGTTGTCATGCTGACGAGTATGTGGGAGTTGCATATAAGAGAAGTTTAAGGTGTGTTGTTGGTTGGCCATCTAGCTTTTACCAAATTGTACCATGATCTATGTCGAATGTTTTGGTGAATGAGAATAAATAATTAAATAGAATGGATTATGACCTAATTCATCCCTAGTCAATAGGTAATGGTTGATAATCACCATCATAGAGGTTTGCTACAGCTGTTTCCCATTCCAATATGAGATTTGTATGTCATGACTTAGGATTTTGTGGTCGGTATCCCAAGGACACATTTATTGAATGATGCAAATTTTATGGTTGTGAACCATTTGATATAGGTTATATATATAATTATATTTCAATAGAATTTATTAGTGGATTATCTAGGGAAAATATATGTTTAAGAGGTAGTACTTCTTCACATGATACGATAAAATATTGTATCATTCCATAACTCATCATTAACGCCACTCTTTGATCAGGGCTTACAAAAATCACTCGGTACAATGTTTTATTTAGTAATGCATTCCACCCCCAGAAAGTTGGTTAGTTAGAATGTACAATAGATATTTTTTAGAATAATATTTGGGTGTGTGTATTAAACATTGACAAGAAATTATAGAAGCACCATGCATTGGTGGAGTTCACCAATAAAAGTTTTTATCATGAAACAATTCATATGGAACCGTATGGGGACTTTTATTATAGACCATGTAGAGAACCTCTATGATAGTTATAGGTAGATGATTCAGAAATATTGGGATATAGTGTCATAGTAGAAACTTGTTTGAGGGTTCAACAGATTCAATAATCTTTGGAAATGAATTAGAGTAGAAATAAGTTATAAGATAATATATTTCCAAGTCCGCATGAGTTTGTAGAGTGTGATCCAATATTCCTTAAAGTTCCACCTAGATTGGGTATCCATTAGATATAAAGGGTACAAAATTTGGAAACCTTGTTTGATGGACAGTTCAAGATTGTGGAGAGAATTGGCCTGGTGGAATACTGATTTGCAATTCTAAATCAATACATTGTTATTTGTGTCATTTTTCATGCGTCAAAACATTGGCGATATCACTACCACCCTTCTCATGTGATCAATGTGGATGATGTTGATCTTGATAATGATGTGTCCTTGGATGAACATTCGATACATGTGTTTGAATGTATGGATAATTTTTTGTGTGGAGAGACTACACTAAAAGTTATTTTATTGTGGAAACATGGAGATGTTTTGGAGAATACTTGGGAGATAGAAGAATACAAGTGGGATCAGTTGCATAATCATTTTCAATCAGAATCATAGAGATTCATGGGAGTACAAATCGATGAGGAGCTATTATATGGTATGGATATTGTAAGATCCTGACCATTCCTGGAGATGTCTCATGATCGTTTTATTGTATTATATTTTTATTTTTAAAGAATATATTGTTCTATAAATTTAATGGGATGTTTTAGTCGAATTCTAGAAAATTTGGAAGAAGGTGTGGCAATTTCCAATTAGTACACAATGTTCCAAAACTGTGCGCCACATTCCCAAAAAAATCATGCGAACCATGTAGATGGGATTCAAATAGTTGGCTCAGTGTTTGAAAAACAATGTTCCCTATTAAGAGAAACCATGAACCCCTTATATTTGGATCATGGTTAAAGTTGAATACTTATTAAACAATTCACACATACATAAGAAACTGTGTATGGGTGTTTAATTAACACTAAAATACAATTTAATATTCCCAACCCTCCCCCAATTTTAATCACTAATCAGCCCTAGATCATCCCTAAACTCTATAAATTTTCAATGAATAATTTCTAAAAATAAAACCCTCTCAACCTCCATTCTTCATGAATTGTAGGGTGGATTAAAGATTGTCACCCCTCCTGATATGTGAATCGCACCCTGGTTGGTTTTCGCTATCATTACCATTCATCACTCCTTATATTAAGGGATATTTTACCATCTTTTAATTTATATCTCAATCTAGATCTTTTCTATGTATTTTCATTTAATCATGGATATATTATTTGAAATATGATTTTGATCATCAATGTGATTTGTGTTATTTCATTAAAAATGAGAATATCTATGGGTGAGCATTCCTGACCAAATTCTAGGTAGGTGGTATAATATTCATTTACCAAAATAAATATTTCAATTATATATAGGATTTCATGATTATATGTATACTATCAATTCATTCATGTCCATGCCTAGATAATGAAAAAAATTGATAGGTGATATTTCTTACATCAATAAAATTTTATAAATTCTACATAATAAAAAAAACATGTCCACTGAATTCCAGTAAAATATATCCGTTTTAAAAATGTTGAGGGAAATCCTAACTTTTGAGAACCTCTATCTCCCATGTCTCATGAGAATCCGAATAATGATTCCATAGAATAATAACAAAAGGTACCAACCTCCAATAAATTTCCCTAGTATTATAATTAACTACCATAACTAGTCAATCTATCACAGATAAATTAGGTGGAACCTCAAGATCATTTCAGCTTTACAAATGAGCTGAATCAGATAAATACTTTTGAAGCCCAAATAAAAAAGATAATTTTGTGTATCTGCATCAACTTAGGTGGATGGGATAAATGGTAATAATATATTCCAACCTTCTCAAAAACTCAAAAGGTCTCACAAAATGATTTCTATTCCTCTTTCCCTCCATGTCATTGATGAGCCAACATAGGTGAAAATATAAAAAAAAATTGTGTCACCAACTGATATCTACAAACCTCTATGGTGATGATCAAAATAATAATTATATAAATTCAATTCTATCACCAATATCTAACAAATCAACTTGATCATTGTTGTTGTGTCTTGACCAATTTTTGGTCCAATAAGGAACATTCACCAATAGTTGACCAAAACAACTATGTATTATAAGGGTGGCCATTCAATGCCTCAAAAGTGGACATTGTGACTGTGGAATGGTATTTTTGTTATATGGAAACTCAAATAACCAAAAGTGATCAGCCCAAGATCCACCAAAGTTGCAAACACAAGTGTGTAGCCTACTCTCATGAATCTATCTAGCTCTTTTTTCTCAAACTTATGATTGTTGATGGTATTCTATTCTAAAATGGAAATGAGATACGATTTCATCCATAAGGCCTCTCCAAAAAGAAATAATTGAATTAAGGATCAATATCAAAAACTATAGTAGAAAAAACACCATAAAAATGAAAAAAAATCATAGATATTTTCAACATCTCAAATTTGGTTTTATCAAGAATGGATATAATATTTTATGATTTATTCATCCCACCAATCACAACCCATATCACATTATTCATTCTATGGGTACACAGAAACTCAACTAATAATTTCGTAAAGATCTCATCACACATCAATGTAGGTACTCAAAGTGGATGAAGCAACCATAAATGTATTTTTTTGGTTGACAATAAACTGTTGACATGTATAACAATGTGATATAAACTCAAAATTTCCTTATCACATTTAGGGACACTAGAAATACAGATTCATGCCAAATAACAACTTTGTGCATGCAGTGTTTACTTCTAATATGGAACTTCGTAAATCCCCCATTACATTTATCATCACCAAAGTTGTTATGAAAAAATAGTTCAGAAATCATATAATGTATTTTTGAGAATTAAAAATAAGTTACCATCTCCCAAACATTAAGAGTGTATTAAATTATATGAAACACATCATCAATTTTTTTTACGGAATAATCATTTAGATATTATTGCACGATAAATGAATAATGGTGAAGAAAACCTCCAACACTGATTTGTAAAATTGAATATAAAATTATGATATTTGATACATCATGATTTACTCTTCTATTGATTATTTCACTACAAGGGTCATAATTATCCTTCTCAAAGAATCCACAACAAAAATCCCTTTCACTGATTTATAGGCAATATTGAAATAATATGACTACAGGTATTCCACCCAATGCCTTTGGAAGAGATTTACATATTTTATTGATATGATATAACTCACGCTCTTGGGGTCCGAATATATAATAAACCATTATCCAAAAAGTTAATTGTACCATATTCTTTGTGAATTAATCACAAATGCATGTTCATGTACATGGGTTGCATAACCCTTCCCGTGTGGCCAAAATTGATGTGATCTGTAAGAATCAATTTTGTTACCAAACATGAGGGTGCAACCCAATCCTAAACCCGATGCATCACAAAATACCATGTATCATTGCCCAGCCTCTATAAGAGTCATCGGTAGTGTAATACTCAAAATATTTTCCATATTAAGTAGATAATTCTGACATTTCTCATCCCAATAACACATTACTCTCATCAGATTTAGTCTAGTCATTCTTGAAGAAATAATCTAAAAGTCCATAATAAACAGACTATAATGTACGACTAAGACTAAGATGCATTTTATCTTAATGAAATATCATTCTTGATCCGATGTCATATCATCATTAAAATTATTAGGAACAACGGATATTCCTTGTTCCAACATTATGTCCACCACGGCCATCACTTATTTAATCTATAAATAACATTTCAAAATATTTAAATAAAGTCAGTGATTTCTCATCAAACAAGAAACCATTCTTAGATGATGCACATGATCCTTTATAAACATAGAATAGATGAGGATTTCATCCCAAAAAACAACCACGAAGTTATAAATGTACTGAAGGAAAATCCTATTAATCATGGTCATGATAATTGTAGGTGAATTGGTTATACAAAAAGTCATGAAAAAGTTCACCAAATGTACATAACTATTATAAAAATCAGTTTCTATAATGGTAAATAAATTTTTCCCAAATTTATGGTATCCATAATGGAGATCGACTATAAGAACCACTTCACCCCATTCAAATGACCAAATAGATAACAATTCCATGGTATCATATATTTTTTCATTTCTGTAACTCTATTTATATTGTTATAATCAGCATATAAGAAATGGATTCTATTAGTAATCATTGAAAATTCATTCAAAACCACCCAAGTTGACATACATGTGAGTATTTATGATATTTTTTATATAATTTTAATATATTCAATTTTTTATTTCCTATATGAAATATATAGTGCACACCATAGGGTCAACCTCTCAAGGAGGCTACTCCAAACACATTGCCTTTCTATTGACACTATTAAAAATATAACTAATATAAAACTACATATATATTAATTTAAATGGGAACTTCTTGTGAAATAAACTGAAATATAATATATATATATATAAATTAAAATGTAAATATGAAAGAAAATAATGAAATGGAACACAAAATTATGGGATTAAAACTTTTGATCTCTAGCATTCATGGTGGTACTGTCGTTGTTATAAAAGATACTTCCTCATTATATTACATACTATAGAGATCCAGAACATTAACTATATATGCACTAATTTTGATGTTATTAACATAAACCGATACATCTACATGCATGAGTAATATATTTCACCTAAAAACCTAATCCAAACATCACTCATTGAATGACTTAGATAACAATGAGAAGAAAAATTATTCCATGGTAACATATATTTTTTCATTTCTATAACTCTATTTAGATTTTTGTAATCAATGCATAAGAAATGTATTCTATCAGTAATAGCAAAAAAATCATTCAAATCCACCCAAGTAGACATACATGGGAGTGTTTATGATATGTTTTTATATAACATTAATATATTAAATTTTTTATTTCCTATATAAAATATATAGTGCACATCATAGGGTCAACCTATCGAGGAGGCTACTCCCAACACCCATCCATTCTATTGACACTATTAAAAATATAACAAATCTAAATCTAAATATATATTAATATAAATGGGAACTGATTTTGAAATAAATTGAAATATAATATATATTTAAATGAAAATTTAAATCAAAAATAAAATATTGAAAATGAACAAAAAATTATGGGATGAAAACTTTTGTTCTCTGGGATTCATGGTGGTACTGTCATTGTTTAAAAATATACTTCCTCATTATATTACTTATATAGAGATCCATAACATTCACTATATATGCACTAATTTTGATGTTATTACCTTAAACTGATACATCTACATGGATGAGTAATATATTTCACCTAAAAACCTAATCCAAACTTCACTCATTGAATGACATAGATAACAATGAGAAGAAAAATGATTAAATATGGTGGGAGAAAAAAATTTAGAGAATTTTGTGTCACCAATAACAACAATCAAATTATTCTCTATTAGAATAGTAGAATAACCATCAAGAAGAGTTACAGGGAAATAAAATCAATTTCTACCACTTCCCCCTTGAACAATTATGAGGATTAGTTCTCCACAAACATGGATTTGAAAGAACCATGGGAGAAACAAAAACTAATAAAGGATGAAAAATAGAAGATCATGATAGATTAATAAGAAGACTATTATATTAAAATTAAAAAACAATTAAAATTTTGAAACACTAAAATGAGATAGAAATTCCCAGGAATAGCGACCCAAATGATTCTACACCATGAAATGAAAAATGGATTCATTTTTATAGAGAGAGGGACTGAAATAATTCTCTTAAAAACTAAACTCCAAATGTTTTTTAGTTTAATTTCAAATAAATGTATGAATTTGAAATAATTTTCATCATAAAACATGTTCCACAACATCTCATCCGTTCAACCCGAATATTTCATAATAATTTTTCATTACAAGAAAGACTTATAACTATATTAATCCAGTTCATTAAATTTATATAGCATACTCTTTATATTCACCATCTAAAATTTATAATTCCATAATGACCTTGAAACCAAATGAAAATAACAATAGTTTCTTATTGGGAGTTGTTCTAAAATAAACTATCTATTTCAAATCCAATTTTATTTCTATTTGGACATGTTTTTTAATTGATATGATTTAATTACTAAATGTAACCATTTCTATATTAATAGACCATCCATGTTACACTAGTTGTGACATAATAAAGACTTTCATTATGAATTATATGATCCATAAAATTGATGATGAACATTATATATTGAGTTATATTCTATATCATTTTGTAATAATAGAATTTTTAGAAATTTATCCAATGTTATGATACAATTAATGAGGTGGGGTCCTCAATTCTGTCCAGAATAATTTTCCACAAAGAATGATTTATTTGGGCCTCCATATGTTTGAATCAAGACTTGGTTAGGATGAAAAATATTTATATCATGAATATATAAATAATAAATAATAATCACTATGTTAGAATTAATATTGTAAGATATATGTTCCAAATACATATGTTATTTAAAATAATAAAAATTCAATAATTTGACATATTTTTAATATAAACTCAAAATTCCACAAAACAAATATGAAGAATTCCTATAAAATAATAGTATGTTACGTTTAATAACATTTAAATAAAGTGTATGATGTGTAAAAATATTATCTACCAAACTCCCACAAAATTAATAATTGCACTACATATAAATTATCATATATTCAAATAAAAAATCCAAAAAATATAAAAAACATATATTACATTAATGATATTATCTATAACCTAATTCAATCATGTAACCACTGTGAAAAAATACCAAATATTATTCATTCCTCACAATTAAATTTATTTCAAACTCGTAAGTTCATTCATGAACCAAAAACAACAAAACTCATATTGAATTTTATGTCACTCATCACTCGATATAATTTTGATTTTTAGTTATACTCATACTTATAAATTTTATGTATCATCATAGGGTAATGAAAATTATAATCCTTCTATCATGAGAGTCACCAAAATATTTTCAGTAATGTGGTATTTTCCAATATTAATTATTTCACATTGTATTGGTCATAAATTTATTGAATATCATTTAAGGATAAAAAATAAAGGTTTCAATAATTTGTAAAATGAAAGAATAATGAAGTGAAAACAGATGATGAAACTAACTCAAATCCACTTAAAAATATGAATAAATAACAAACCCCAAATTTTTTATATAGTTCATGAACCAATAAATGATTGTAATGAAAAAAAATATCAATGTTCTACCATTTATTCTTTTATAATGTCTATATAAGGATCATCGTTATTTTAATTTATTTTATTTTATTTTATTTTATTTTTTCATGTTGGAGGAGTGAAATTTTAAAAAAATTATTGAACGTAAACTTATAAAAATTATTGATTTTGAGGAACATGAGCCACAAATGAATTTACAATTATAAATTCAATCTCATCTCTATTTTTTTATTTTTTCTATTTTATATTGAAGGAGGACTAGATGAACTAAATTAAGCACGATAATATTTTGACTATTGCCTAAATTTCTAAATAATAATAGCCCAAAATGAGGGGACACTCTTCACAAGTCGAAAAAATGAAACAAATTCCAAAGAATGCACACAAATGTACCTTCCCACACCATCAAACATGAAATATTTATGAAAACATACCAAGAGTGATGTATGTAATGAATAATTATCTTGTAATGTGGCATAAACAAAAAAATAAATGAATCAAGTATTAAAAGTGATAATAATATTCATTGATTCTCATGGTTCCTAATTAGAAGATATTATGGTGTAGGCTTATATGTGTGAATAATAGATTCGAGGTTTTGAAAAATTAAATTAGATGATTTAATAAAATATAAATAACATTTTAATTATTTAATGTAAACTATTACAATTGAAATGATTGTAGAAGTATGTGAGAGGATTTATAAAAAATAATTGTGGTGGATGAGAATTTAATTAATCTAAAATATGTATTATAATATCTATATTATGAATAAAAAATCAGTACAAAGGATGACCCTAACCAGTGTTTATGAGAATTCCATGGTGATAAACTGAGTGCTTTTCTTGAGGAGACCATTTAATATAATGATTTTGATGCATGTCATACTTACACGATCATTATAATTTGATGTGAGGTGTAGTTAATAATGGAGAACTCTAGAGTTCTAGTATGGATATAGTTATTAACCTCTACCCTATATACATCTATGGATTCATTTTTACATATCAATAGTAACTTCACAATGAAATGTCATTTTGATTGAAAACTTTCATGAACTGATATTGAATGTTGGTCATTACAAAAAGGATATTAATATCTACAATCTAAATTATTATAATTTATAAGGGATATGGTTATCCTTAACTGAGTTGGTTTAAATTCATGATAAGGTTAGGAGAAGATGAAGCTCAAGAAACATAGAATTATTTTTTCCCATTAGATATATTTATGAAAATGATTGTCTTCTCAATAAGTATTACAATATATAAAGAGTTAACTATAAAATATATACATTCATAAGTGGATAAAGGATTCATATATCAAATTATTTGAGTGTATTACTTCTACATGTTTTTGGTTCATGTGTTCTATTGTTGATATACACTATTTGTTCATTTCTATCAATATCGATAACAGGAATTATTAACAACCAATTTTTTATAATTTTGTAAGGAACTTCTTGTAGATGATAAATATATTGAAATAAATGGAATACATGTAATTTATTTAATGAAAAGGAATGAAATATTGATATATTTTAAAATAAAATGGAAAAATTTATGATTAAGGGAAAAATAATATATTTTGTATAGTTAAATGATAAGGGTTGATTTAAAATTTTCTAAAAAATATCATGTTCTAATTAAAATGGTCAATGGTTTTAGAAAAAAATAAACGATTAAACTATATACCAAATATGAGTATTAGAATTTATCATTCATGTTAGATAACTTTTATCTGGTAATTCATTGAATTAAAATATTATTCATATCCCTAAGAACATGATTAAAATATTCTTTTATAATGGGATATATTAGGTTATAATCCTAATGTATATATCATACGATGAATTCATTCACTGGAAATAGTGGAAAGTTTCATTAAAAATAGGAGGTATGATTTAAAAAAAACTGGTGTTACAATATCTATATAATAATTTATGGTGTATATATATTGGAATTATAATTTAGGATCACTCTACAAAATAATATTCATCAAAAATGATACATGAAATGTGTGGGTGTTCCTTCTCAATAATATATTAGGAAATTCAAAATAATCATCCATCCTAGAGATATATTGGAATATAAGACCACATTAAATAAAAAATATTTAATGAAAAATATTTTTGGTGAGTCTAGAAGCATGTAATTTAATAATATATATATGAGAAATGAAATATGGTATGAATAAACAATAATAAGTACATAGAAACATATAAAAGTAAGAGGTAATATGAATAAAACCTTAATTTAAATTGTAAAAAGTATTAAATTCACACACGATCCTAAAAGGTGATTTGTGTAGAAGTGGTGAATTGTGAAATATATTTCTCCAATAAATTCATTCTCATATGTAGTGGAATGAACTAACAAATATTTATTTTTCTAGAAAGTGGGTATAATTCACCCATAGAAATATCATAAGTGGTCTCAACAAT
Organism: Viscum album; assembly: GCA_963277665.1. Taxonomy (NCBI): domain Eukaryota; kingdom Viridiplantae; phylum Streptophyta; class Magnoliopsida; order Santalales; family Viscaceae; genus Viscum; species Viscum album. Next base: position 1,139,144,767 of record OY728164.1, on the reverse strand, counting down.
ATAATCACAAACTATAAGAAGTGTGAGATGATTGATTAAAGTAACCTTCTAGTTACATTATGGTTTTTAATGATGAAGTGTTGGGTTTTAAATCATGGTATATAATATATAGAATGTGTCAACTGGTAACGAAATGGTATGTAATTAATATTTTTTGTTAATGGATAGAAAAAAATTATATTTAATGAGGTAAAATTACATCATGGGATTGAGATAAAAAGAATTGATATATATACATTACTAATGTTATGTATAATTTATGAGGTCTATTACCAATAGAATAAAAAACATTCTAGTAAATTTTTTTGGATGGAAATCATGTTTTGATCATGTTTCGACGTTCTAACCTTCCAGAGTGTTCATGGACACATGAAAATCCATAAAATATCTTCAATATAACGTTATAAATGTCATTGTAGCTATAATGAATAACTATATGTATAACTATATAAATTCACCTAAGTGATTTTCTAAGAGACATGTTATCAATGTTATCTATATTTTATATTTATAATAGTTTATGAAAATATCATTTGATTAAAATTTTCTAAAATATTGGAAGACTAAAATTAGTGTGATATATCCATGTGGAAGGACATTGATTCCGACATTGTTCGTTATTGAAGAGAGATGATAGAGGTCCCTACAAAGAATAAACTTTATTAAAATAAACTAATTCACTAAATAAAAAAATATTGTATTGTTTATAGAGTATCATTTTCTATGTAGTTGATAATTGGTTTCAATAAATGGATTTAATGGATTTCATATATAATTCATCACATATAGTTAATCATTTTACTATTTTGATAGATTTGAGTATAGAGTGTAAAGATATTTTTTATATTGAATTGTTTGACATGAAGTTAATATTAGATCACTTGGATGTAGATGAAGAAATATATAGATATAAGTTAGTTAGCTATTATGTGTATGAGAACCATGATATTTTTTAAGATCATATAAATATTTTATAGACTAAATTCTTCAAATTGGAATTTAAATTTTATGTTCAAAATCATTTTACAAGATTGAGGTTTTCATAGGGAAATTATAAAGCTCTTAAGTAATGGGATGTTCTTAATTGTGGTATTTTTTTATATATTCCATATTTATATTCGATATATTGTTATTACATGATCATCAATATAGAAAAATCAATAAACTGTATTATGAATTTTCCATATGATTCGAGCTAAATCACCTCATTACATTGAATTTGATTTTAGTGAAGGACATTGTGATAGAATCTTTTTATAAAAGATTTTACCTAATCTATGAGGATTATATTATAATATTAGCCGATAATTGAGATATTGATTAGGTGAAATCATTCTCCCCTCCCCTAGATGGAAATGTAATTCATTGGCAGAAAAATAAAGAATGAATATATTACATGGTCAAGTATATATAAAATATTCTAGGTGATTCTGCAATCATAAACATGATGTATTATATATTTTTCACATGACTTTATATTTATCATGAATAGGAGTTCTCATATTAATAATGTCAAAACTAATAGGTGAATATTGAGATGATATAATTAGGTTTTATAGTACATAATATGATCCATAAAAATAGAACATTACTTTGTAATATATTATTCATTGTAATGATTTGTTGAATTTCACATTTGTGGAGATGGATAAGCATGGAATATCCCCAATTAACATGTTTTCATTTTCATTGGGAATAATTTTTTCATATTATTGATAAATAAACATGTAATTTTTTTATTTGAATCAAATTGGTTTTTATTAGGTTGATGAAATATATGCATGTGTGCATTTGATTGATGGGTTTAGTGGATATCATAAACTGAATGATGATGAATGTATTATATTTTTTATTCACAAAATGTGATCTACTTAATAAAAAATAAAATATTTCATATATGTATGACACACATTCATCTAATTTTTCACTCCCTATGGAATACATTAGAGTATATAGTTAATGATCTAAAATGATAGAAGTGACTCAAAACCTAAGGGATACGTTGAAAAATGACATATTTATAGATGTGTTGAGGCTAAGTTAAATATTACATAAGATTTCAATAGAAGTTGTAGTTTATTGGAAAATTCTATCATCAATTGAAGATTAAGTATGGAAATAAAACTAAAATAACAGTTATTATTTTATAATTTCTTTTAAATGTATTATTGACTGGGCTGGGAAGTGAGTTAGTGGAAGGCCATGATTGGAAAAGTGGGGTTTTAAGGGATATTAGCTTAGTATGACTCCTTGTTGAAAAGATTATATTGACAATACTATCATAATCAATTATTAAAAAATAATATAATTAGTATAATGTATCATGAATATTGTTATATATGAATTTGAACAATATTAATCATTATTTGTTCACTTATATAATGATTTTTTATCTTCCCACAAGGATTAAAATTCTTTTAAAAAACTATGAATACATGTGTAATTCTTATGTTCATTATGTTTTTTAAATTTAATAATTTTTGTCAAATTATTCTTCTCTATATTCATTCAAGAGGTATGAATTATTAAATTCTAATTATGTTCACATTATTCCATGTTATAGTGGGTTTTTAATTGGATTTTTTTAAACATTGAGTCCACAGTCATGAATATCCATTAGATATTTTTTTCCTGGCGACATCCTTGAGGTCAAAATATATATCATTAGTTAATGATATATTTTATAAATTTTATAGTGTATATTGGAATGTGATGGATAAATTTTGATGTTATGGACAGTTGGTTAGCATAGAGTTTTATTATTTATTTATAAAGATACACACATTTGTTAGTAATAATATTTTTGGTAATGGGTATGTGTTGGTATTTTGTAAATAGATATTATAAATAAAATTTGAATGACTGAAATGATTGTGTAATAGTCGTGATAAACAGGGTTTATAGGGAATTAATTTTCCAAAATTAAACATTATTAAATAAAGGGCATAATGAATGTAATATATCTATTTAATTAGAAAATCTATAAATTGATAATTATTATGATTAATTGGGGGGATGACTGCTTTTTTGGGGTTTTCAAGTCATATAATGGTTTCAGTATGGTATAGTATTTTAAGAGGATGATAAAAGGTGATTAAAAAATTGGTAGAGATTTAATATGTTTACACATCATATTTGGATTGTGTTTGGATATGATACATCTATTTTTTTATTTCAAACAAAACCTTGTGTGTCAGATAACGTTATCATCTCCCAAATGTTTTGAATTCAATTTTTTCTCTAATATTTGGATTAGTGATGACATTAATTACTCTCTATTAACTATACTCAACCATCCCTTCTGATTATTTCTTAGGTTATGGTGGGTTGAAATACGTATATCAAAATAGGATGTGATTGACCAATGTTATATTATATGATATTCAAGTTGACTAAATTATTTATGTGATGTTGAAATGGTAGATTATTAGATACATAGTGGGGTAAAATTTGTTGGAATTTGGAAATAATCTAGATTACCATAAATTTGAAGACACTATACTATGATATAAATGCTAAATGAGTATGAGATATGGTATGTGAGAGTTGTTAAATTATGTTGATGTTATGGTTATTCTATATGGTTTATAATTTTTGTGTGACATTTGATAGTTTATAGAATGACTCTCAAATGTATGTATACATATAAGGGTTTCTATTGTGGAAAGAGAGTAAAAATATAACGAGGAAGTGTTTATGGGGTACCATTTTTCTATATTAATTTTATATAATCTTATTAATTTTAAATGTAATATTGGATTACATATCCATGGTATGGTAATTTGACTATTTTCTAGGAATATGTTTATTTTGGATGTGTATTATTCCCAATAAGGAATCCTTATACTTCTCCAACATTTATATGAGTTTTTTTGACAAAGATCGTGTAGATTATATATGTATGATCACCGTTATATTTTTAAACGGTTTCTTGGTTTGCAATATGGGTTTTGATACTGATATATGACTTATTATTTTGAGGTTTAGAGTCTCTATTGAAGTCTCATAAATAAGATTTCATTTTGTAATATATTATGGAGATCTTGTTTTCTGTATGATAAAACTTGAATTATGGGATTCTAGTATAATTAATATTATTGATTTGTTATTATTTTTATTAATATGTTTAGAGTTATTTATGAGGGTAATAACTAAAACATTTATTAATTATACCATCAGTTCTAATCACTAAATACTTTTATATTTGATGGGGAATTTAGGGGTATCTAAATTATTAATTTGAGTCCTGAGAGTTCTTCCTAGCAGGGGTTGGTCATTATAATGTAGTATCATGAAAATATATGAATATTATCGAGGATCAGTGTCATTTCTTCTATTTTAAATCACATCGTACAAGCCTAATGCTCAATATTATAGGTTCTTGTAAAAATTGATTAATGATAGATTGTGTTATCATATACTATTGGAGGGGTTCAATTGGTATTGCATTTATAATCTTTTATGGTAATGAAAATTCCCTCATAATTAAGGAATCTTATATTCTCTTTGGTCTAGAGTAGTAATAATATCATTATATACGCATAAAAATTGATATAAAAATAATAAAAAATTCATTTTAAATCAATTATTGGGCATTGTCTTACCCCATGGGTCATCATTTATCACATTTGGAGCTATAGGCTACCCATGAATGATAATATTGATATTTTTCACACAGTTATATGGTGAAACAATTCATCTATATCCTTTCTTTATTATAAATTCCCAATGAATCATTTAACATTTACATTATAATTTGATATATTATCATGAAAAATTATATTGTTAATGTATATGTTTATCAGCCTGACCACATAAATCCACCTAGAGCACAATTTCAATTGGAATTTATTTTATTTTTAATAAAACATTCTAATTTTTTTAAAATATATCAAGGATTTTGGATTTTTGATATCATAAGGATTGCATGGGTTTGATAGAGAATTATTATTATTCAATCAAATTGTGTCTTATATAAAATAAAAATAACATGAATATTGGTGATTAAGAACACCTATCAACCAATGTAATGAACTAATGCTCAATGGACACCCAATATTAAAGGTTCTGCGTGCAGTAGAAGCGCATTGGTGGGATTGCCCAACTTTAATTTTAGTGTTAAACAATGTTCAATCCGAGATCCATCACGATATAAAACACCGGATCATCAAAATGGAACGGAGAACAAAAAGAAAATAAGAGTCCCAGAACCATTGAGTTAGGATCATCATATATTGGTTATAATTAATTTAATTAATTCACAATAATTACCTCAGTGGAATTCTTTATTCATCGATGTCTCTGGTCACGATCCTGTGATCCATTGTTGCATTGTTGAATCCATTAATAGGATTCCTCTAGCGGTGATCCACACGTTCTCCACGTATCTCTGGACGTCACCGATGGGATCTCTAGGTGCTACCCTGGAAGAACCTTCACTTGCGATGTCCACCATCGACCGCCTTGATCCGGTGGAGGATCTCGCTCTTGTAACTTGAGAGCATTCTTAGTGGTAAGGGAATTCTCTCTTGGCTTGAGATTATTTCCAAAATCCGTTGTCCATAACCAAAAAAATGGGCCCTTCAAAGTGTTGTGGTTGTGAGGTTATTTATAATTGTGATTTTGTTTAATATAGTTATGACAATAAATAAACATGTTACACATATTATTTATTTCATTAACTCTTATTAAAAACCCCCATGTCGAATCATTAATTTCGTGACATGTTCTCACACTCATTATAGTTAATATATTTTATTAAAACTATATTATATCCTCAAAATCTCAAATGGAAAACTACACAGTGTGTAATAATTAATACCTAGTGTGTACTTGTTTTCCATAAAATACATGGCATGTATATTTAATATACACGGAGTGTACATTTATTTTCCATTTTTCTCCACCACATTTATTAGACCTTGAGTAATGTCTATTTTTTAATAAATAAATGTAACTGCATTACTCGCAAATAAATATATTATTTCACACATAATATATTCTCTCGAATAACTAGTGTCGAAATAAATGCGATTAGGCATCCTTAAATAATTATTAAACAACAGTCAGGAATAATATTTATTTAACTTGTTAAATTAATATTTTACTGAGAAACATGGACACACTTAGTGTGTGACCTTCTAGGCCTCCACCTCAGTGGCATTAGGTGGATCCTGCCTAATGTCCAAGGTTAGCATCTAGCAACACGCCATGAAAACCATAGAGAAAGATGTTAATGATGCAATGATGTGTCACCTCCTTCTAATGCACACCGTGTAAAATAATCCCTTTGTCTCAATATCTATAGTCAATCGGGTTTCATGCTAGTTCCATCAACCCATGTGCTCGATCATTCTTTCTTTGACTTTCCGGAATTGAACATTCCCTTTTGTTACCATGGCCATGGATTTACTTTGGCTATTTCAATTCCATCAAATTTCTTGAGATATTTATTTCTGTTATATAAAAGAAGGGACAAATCATTTCTCGCATTATCAATTAATGTGGTATTACTCGTGACGCACGCAACTTATCCTACCTCACTACGAACTGTGAGTCATCATTGTTTTTGTCAATACATCTATGTTCTTGAGTTTTAATAACCATTAATAATAATCATAAAGTCTAAGGACCAATACACATTCCGCAAATAGGAACATCCAATGACACTATGAAATGTGGATTTCCTACTAGCGGGCCTCGATTCCATAATATCCTCTGGGATATTACCAAGGGCGCACACCATGAGATCGTGCCTCAATGTTTTATGAGACCTCACCCCAAATGACCAGTATTATTTGTGTCCCTCAAATAATATCATCCGGACATAGAACATATATTCATGAACAATGTTTTGGCACTTCCGGGTTCTCATCATAGTTGGGATCTGCTATGACCCTTTAATGCAAGAGTTGTCCTTAGAACATTATCACCTGCATTGTCATGAATAAGAAGAATCCTGATGTGATAAGACTTTTATTAATGAATAAGGTAAAAAGTACTTGGTTCTAGTACACCAACTCCAACAGACTCCCACGTGGACTAGAGCCATCTGCTAACAACATTTAACCCACTATCTCTCATATGATATTCATGCTTCTACTGAGATAGGCCTTACGTCATGGGGTCCGCCACATTCTCTTCAGTGGACACTATACTCAATGAAACATCACCCCTTTTATAGAAATCCCTCAAAAAGTGATACTTTGAGATTATGTGCTTTGTCTGTTGATGTTCCCTTGGTTCTTTTTCAAGAGACACCACTGCAGTATTATCACAATAAAATGTAATGGGATCTTTACATCTAGGTACCACATAAATCTCCTAGACAATGTTCTGAATCCAGATGGCTTCCTTGGATGCATCAGAAGCCGCTATATATTCAGACTCTGCTATAGAATCAGCAACAACTGGCCACTTTGAACTATTCCAGCTCACAACTCCTCCGTTGAGACAGAAATCATATCCAGATTGCGACTTCAGATCATTCCGATTTTTTCGAAAACTAGCATCAACATCCCTCTAATGATAAGATCCTCGTCTACTCCATACACCAGTAACATATCCTTATTTTCTATTAGGTACTTATAAATAGTATTGACACTAATCCAATGTTTTTCTCCTAGATCTTCTTGATATCTTCCTACCATTCTCAGTGCATAGGAAACATCAAGCCTGGTACATAACATGGCATACATGATGGATCCTATAGTCGAAGTGTATGTGATCATACTCATTCTATCTTTCTCTTGCTGTGTCTGAGGACACATTTTCTTAGAAATATGTAGGCCAGGTAAAATTGGAACCAATACCCTCTTGGATTGTTCCATACTAAATATCTTTAGTATCTGGTCAATATATGTACTCTGACTTAGTCCAAACAGCCTCTTGGATCTCTCACGAATGATCTTGATCCCTTGAATGTAGGCTTCTTCAACCAAGTCCTTCATAAAGAAACACTGGTTCAACCAGTCCTTAACTGACTGTAAGATTGGTACATTGTTTCCAATAATTAATATGTCATTAATATATACTACATGGATAACGAACACATTCCCATTAAATTTTTTATAAACACACGGCTCACATTTGTTCTTAATGAACCCACATTCCATTATGGCTTCATCAAATCGAATGTTTTGTGACTTGGAAGCTTGCTTTAATCCATAAATGGATTTATACAACTTGAAATCCCATTTGGCTTCACCTGGAGTCACAAAACCTTATGGTTGTGTCATATAGACATCTTCCTGAAGGTTTCCTTTAAGGAATATTGTTTTGACATTCATATGCCAAACCTCATAGTCATGGTAAGATGTTATGGAAAATATGATTCTTATGGATTTGAACATGGGATCTGGAGAGAATGTTTCATCATAGTCAATTCCATGATGTTTCCTGAACCCTTTAGCCACTAGCCATGCTTTATAGGTGCCAACATGACCATCCATGTCCTGCGTTCTCTTGAATACCCTTTTGCATCCAAGAGGCTTTACATCAACTGGCTCATCGAATAGAACCTAGACTTGGTTCTGATACATAGAATCAATCTCATCATTCATAGCTTCTATCCATCTTGCAGCTTCTGAGCTTTCTATTTCTTCCTTGTAGGAGAGAGGTTCATCATTGTCAAACAATAATGATTCACCATCCTCGGTGACTAGTAAATCAAATCTCCCTGTTTCCCTTACCTCTCTTGAGCTCCTACGCAGGGCTTGGGTTTCTCGAACCTCTTAGTCGAGGACCTGTGGAACTTGTTCCTATACCAACTCCTATGTATCTTGAGCATCCACATCGTCGATGTCAATCATGCTCCCACTATCCTTTTTGAAGATGTTATCCCTCTCAAAAAAGATGGCTTGTATGGCGACAATCACTTTCATGTCTGAAGGGTTATATAGTTAATATCTTTTCGTTTCCTTGGGATATCCTATAATGATACACCTCATTCCCTGGGGTGCTAGTTTGTGGTCTGAGAAGGCCTTAATAAACACCTTGCATCCACATACACGTGTGTGAAACAAAATGGGTTTCTTTCCATTCCATAGCTCAGAGGGAATTCCATTTTCTGCCTTAGTTGGAACTCAGTTTAATGTTTATGATGCAGTTTGTAATGCATATCCCCAAAATGATAATGGAAGATCTGCATGACTCAACATCGACCTCACCATGTCCCACAAGGTGCATTTCCTCCTTTCACTAACACCATTCCACTGTGGTCTATAAGGAGGAGTGAGCTGAGATAGAATCCCAGACTCCCGTAGAAGATCGATGAACTCTATGTTTAGATATTATCCACCTAAAGCCGATCGAAGTTTCATTATCTTCTTACCAAGTTGATTCCCTACTTCATTTTTGAATTACTTAAATTTATCGAAGGATTCTGACTCATACCACATTAAGAAGAATATCCATATCTACTCAAATCATCAGTAAACGTAACGAAGTATGAATATTCACCTTTATCTTCTACAAGAAATGGTCCACACACATATATGTGTAACAATACTAGAACCTCTATGGCCATTTCAACCTAACCACAAAAGGAAGCTTGGTCATTTTTCCTTGTAAACAAGCGTGACATCTATCAAGTGGTTATAGCTCATTAGATTCTAAATAGCCATCTTGGCAGAGATTTGTCAAGCGCTTCTCATTCACATGACTGAGATGATGATGCCACAACTGGGTGATGTATGAGTCATGTGAGTATGCTTCATTATCAATTTCCAACAGTTGGTTTTCGTAATTTAAAACATACAAACCATTATTTAATTGTTCCATACCATAACATACATTGTTCTTATAAAAGAGAAAACCCTTATTTCCAAACATGAAAATAAATCCATCCATATCCAAATAAGATACAAAAATTATTTTCTTGGTAACACTAGGCACATAATAATTGTTTTTTAAAACCCTAAATCATTCCAGTTGGAAATGAGAGGTTTTAATCACCAATAGCCAATGTAGCCGGCCTTGCGCCATTGGTAGCTTGAAGATCCACCTCTCCTCTGGCAATCTCTCTAAACATACTTGGGTCCTGTATATGAATACAGTTGTGAGCCCCACAAGTGTATCTAATACCCAATGTGTATAAATTGAAATATTAAACTCGATAAAGAATGCACCTTTAGCATCCCCACGCTTCTGGGTGTAGTTCCTTTTCCAATGGCCTTGCTTTCCATATGAAAAACAAACCGCTTTCCTATCCTTTCCTTTCCTCAGGATCTTCCCCTTCTTGGAGGGACGATACTCGGGAGCTTCAGACCATTTATAATTATTTGTACCCTTTGACTTTTCCTTCCTCTTATTCACCATAAGGACTGCGTGTTTGTCATACCCCATGTCCTAATCTACCTAGTGGGTTATGGGCAGAATTTCTGATCTAGGCGCAAATGGAACATGCTCTTCCATCACAAACATTTTCTTCTCATGGTGATGGATGATGTGTAAATGCCTCTACCACTTTTGGAAATTGGTGCTAGTGAGAACATTTTCCTTATCGAGTATGGTTCGCAATGATATGTTTGATGTCATTTATCTTGATGTCTCTACAAATGAAGATGAGAAAAGGTTTAGTAATTCATTACAAAAATGAGACAAATTATTAAATTAATACTTATTAGTCTCCCACTATTTTATCGAAATCCAATATCCCTCACCATTGAAATTGGAATATTCTGTTGCCTGAATATTCTAGTGGCATGGATCCATATTGCCCATCAAGTTACCCCAACTAGGGTTGGTCAAGCAACTTGAAGGGTTTTTAGGAAGGCATTCTAAATGCCAACTGCATTTAACTCGCAGCACCATGATCTGCTGAGTGGACTCCCCATTCCTAAAATCCTTTTATTTTTGATTTTCTCAACCATTGCCTCTTGCTCACACCAATCCATGCTATGGCAGTCAACCCTTGAAGCGAACTAAGTCAAGTCAACCTAAAATCATGAATTAGAATTCCATGATGAAAGTGTTATATTCCTAAATAATATTGGTGTTTCATTTTGGTATGATATTTATGTTATTGTTATTAGTCTATATATTTAATTAGTTTGTGGTTTATAGTTTGGGATGGTATAAATGGGTAAATATGTATGGTCATTTTTCTATAGTTTAAATTTTATTATTTTTTTTTCAAATTGTGTCATGGTTTTTTTGAAGATATATAAGTGTTTTGTGTTTTTTGTGATTTCCATTAGCCTCAAAAATGTATGATTTGATGTTGTTAAAGGAAAATTTATGTGGGATTATGAATTTTATATTCTTTTTTTTATTTTATTGATGGAAAATATATATGTTTTAATTATTATTGTATATAATTTAATAGATATATATTGTTAATGAACAATTAATGATGCCAAGGAATTACTGTTGGCTATGATAAATATTCTTTCTGGATAATGAATATCGTGAAATTAATCATTTGTAAATAAATAGAATAATCTATGTAATAAGTATGTTCCAATTGAATATATAGAAAAGAATAAAAGTTATTATTGTATTTGAAAAACCTAAATGATGTTTTGGATTTTTTTGTTTGAACAATGGGATATCATGTAGAGTTGTATTAGAAAATATTATTACTGGGTCATAGTGGTATTAAATTTTATTCATGTGAAAAACTACTAATCAAAATTTTTACAGATATAATATATGAAATATTTTAAATGTTGCCTTATAAAAAACATATTTTAGACAACCTATCTTTTGACTAATTTTTTTTTGGTTTTGATCTTTTGTTCAATATCTATGATTTTGAGGGAATAAAAGATTGAATTCTCCCACTTTACCAATCTTAATAAATTGGTAGTACTATTTGTGATGGATCATAGTAGGTGTATTCATATATATTATCATGGATTATAATATTAATAGGTGATATAATCAATGAATTTATTATTTTATGTGGCGATGTTATGATGATTATGTGGTAGTGGATATTATACATAGTGAGGGCGTGCACGGTTAGAGGAGGGAATGAGAATGGTTTCATTTAGGTTAATGAGCTTCAATTATATTTTCAATGTGTTATATGGATGATATATGCTATGTTGTGGTTTTTATATGATGATGCTTATATTGATATGTTATAAAGTGTGTCGTTTTGAGATATTATACAAAGTAGTTGGATGTGAAAGAGATAAAAGCATTATACATTTATCATCATGGAATAATAGAATAAAATATTTGAGGAATGTGATATAGGGTAAAATTATGTTATTTTTTATTCATAATATATTATTAGTCTTTGATGTGATATTGGGTAAATTTTCCTTATTAAGGATTCAAGATAGTTAACAAATATTTCGTTCATATTGGGTCTCTGGTTTACACACTAAGGAATCTGTTTCCCTCTGGTGCATTTATATGAGAGGTATTAGGTTAGATACTACAATGTGTTCTTATATACATAACCCTGTATAAATAATATTTTTTATTTGGTTCTTAAAAGGGATATAATGATATAATTGAGCATTACAATCCGATGAAATAGAGTTGAAATCTGAATCATAGTTATAAATGATCATTGGTATTTAGTTTTGGGTACCATGTTTTTGAGGACATTATATAAAATATTAGATGTTTTTTATTTATACTGCATTATTAATATCATGTTTAATTTATATTATCTTGGAAATGTATAGGGTTAATTCCACCCACATATATTATTTATACCCTCATTTATAGTTTCCATCTTATAGCCTTTTCGAGTGAGGATTTATGGGTCAAGATCATCTTCACTATAGTCTATGTAGGTGTCCCCTTGAATAGAGGTTCATGAAACATTTTTCTTGGAGATAATATGGGTAGACATTAAAGATAGAATAATAAGAATGGATTGAAATGACAGTTTGAGAGTTTGGGTTCCCTTATAGGTGATCTTGGGATACAGTTTCACAAGAAGTAATTATGTATAGTGAATAGAATGACTTTTCATAGAAAAAATATATCTTAATTGAAATTATTATTATGATTGGTATTATGTACCAACATCCACAAAAAATTAGAGATATGATTTTCTTATATTTTTAGTCATTAAAACATAGTTTTACCAATTTATATTATTTTACCACCACCATGGTAACTCATTTTTTAAATCAGTAAATTAGAACTATTTATTAAAATTTAAAATGACCTTATTACATGTAGAATACTAATATTATGAAATAAGACTATGGAATTCAATTTATATAATACAGAACACAAGAAAACCATTATAAATTATTATTTTATAACTTTTTTAAAATATAAGTTTAATTGGTGTGTTTGAATTAATGTAACCATGTTATGAAATTTATAATGTTTATTTTTAAAAATGTTTTTTGATATATACATAGGATGTAAGAACTTAGTAATTAGTAGATTCCTTTTACATTTAAAAATTAGTAATCTTCTGAAATGGGTTCTATAGATTTTTTTTATAAAGTGACATATTTACATTAAACCACATTTAGAATATTTAGTTTATTAAATTAACATAATATTTAAAATCAACATATTAAAATTAGGTTACGGTGAGATTTTTGGAATTTTCTAAAAAAATTATGTTGAATTGATAGAACTAAAAATATTTTCAAAAATTATTCACAAATATAAAATGTTTAAAATTATTTTATAATCGTTTCAAATTGTGAAAATTTGTTATATATTATTAACAATCCTTTTATTTTCATATTAATTAATTTTTCGAATGAATTTGGTTTAAATGTTTTCTATATTTAATAAAATAATTTTCCATGAAATTTTTTTTCCATTGGATTAACATATTTATCATACATTAAATATTCTACTTATCCAAACTAAATAGATAAAATTTAATTCAATAATTGGAATGAAGATTAAAAACATTTAAAAATAGGACCCCTGAATTTTTGGCAAATATTAATAGTATCCCTGGTAAATTTTTAATACCATAGTAAATGATAAATTGGTAAATTACAATTATAAATAATGTGATACAAATAATGTTTATTAAAAATTTATAATCTCTTTCATTGGATAAGTTTAATTATCCCATAATAATCCAAAAATTAAAAATCTGTCTTTTTCCCATATAAGATTAATTTTTTTTATTTAAAGTAATTATATAAAGGATAATGAAAAAATTGTATTTTTCATTCTCTTATGTTAAAAAATATTTTTTAATAAGGATAAAAAACATAGTTTTTGATATAAATTATTTTAAATTATTTTATTAATTTTTTTATAGTAATTCTTATTTAACATTAATTTTGAATTATTCTTTATAATAGTATTTATTTTTTTATTTTTATTACCTACACAATAAGATAAATTGTTCTTTCTCATAGACAAAGTGATTGGGCATGTAATAAAAAATTTAGAAAATTATTCTAAAAACATTAAAATTAATACTTTTCAGATAATGTAAAATACCCCAATAATGCTAAATAAAAATATAAAATTTTATTCATATAGGAATGGTTTATATTTGAATTAATTTTCTTTTACTTTTGTTTCAATGAAAAAGTATTCGAGTAGTTTGATGAAATACTTTTAGATTATTAAATGTTAAGTTACAATTTATTTAATTATTTACAATTATAATATTTTATCATGTAGAAAATACGGATTATAAAATGTATAAAATTCAATTAATTTTAAATTTATGATTCAATAGTCACAATAAAATTATATTTATAACGCTCAATGTTGTGAAATTCAATATTATGAATGAGGTTAAAACTGTTCATCCAAGGGGTAAATCTAAATTTTATAGATTAGAATTAATTTCTAAGAGGAAAAATATGATTTTATGATATTATTAAGATTATAAATTCCCTACATTATTTTAAAAAGACATATATCAGACCATTTTACGTGATGATGACACATGTTATTTTATAATATTTCATGTTTTATCAAAAATAATATAAAAAATATTTTATCATATAAAAAATATAATTAAATTATTTTAAATTCATAAAAAACCAATATTCATGGAAGGGAATGGGATATGATTTAATATATCAATAATTTTCCATTTATGGAAACATTTATTTTTGGGGTAATATTCTTGACCCCAAAATATTAAAAGAACGTTAATGTAACTAAAATTTTCAAATGAAAAATTAAAGGATAAAAAATAATTGACAATTTTGATAAAATATCCAAATCATGTAAAAATATTATTTTATGTTATTAACTGAACAAGTAATAATATATTTTTAATCACAATAATTCTTATTAATTGTTTCATGTTAATTAATTGATATTAATTCCATAGATTATATAATTCCATGATTTTAGATCTCCTAACAAATAAATGGTAACCTATTGATCTTTATTATTAAAAAATTTCCCTTCTATCTCAATAAAACACTCTAATTTTATCTTATAAACATCCATACTTTTGATTTTTAGGTTCTTGTATTCTTAATAGACCAATCCAAGGGTCGTAGTGAAGTAATCTAAAGGAGTCCTACTAAAGAAGATGTAATCATCTTACCAGACCTATTTTTTTTTATTTATTCTTCTACATGATAAACATAAATAGTATTCATAATAAAATAATTTATGTTGTTTAATTTATATTAGAAACTATTATGATGATGTTAAAACTATAATCTAACATAATTCCATTCATTGGAAAATGATAATGTAGCTTATGGATATGTGTGGACAACAACCTCCATGAAGAGATGTAATTTTTCTTCATTTACATATTTAATATATGAAATAAAATAAATATTTAATGAATATAAAAGATAAATATGATATCAAAATGATATATTTTCAGCCTATTATTAATTAATTTTTATCCCCCCGATGTAAATATGAAAACAACATTCATACGTACGTATGACATACCATTTCAATGAATGACATAATTCTTTTTTATCTATATATTTAATAGATGATAATATATATATATATATATATATATTAAATATATATGAGATTAATATATTATTTATAAATCTCAAAATTAAGGAACCATATTTACATTACAATGACCGGAACATCAAAATCACACTTCTCATGAAAAATGAAATAGGTAAATCGCACAAATAATTATTTTGATGTTCAATTATTATTAATTGGGAGAATTTTTTTTAAAATATATCATATATTAAATTATATTTTTTTCTATTATTATGGTATGGAATTATAATATATTTAATAATATTATAGATGTAGGTGAACACTTTTAATGAATGTAGACTATTAGGTGAGGGATTTTCAACTCACCTTTATTTCATTGAAGTATTTGATAGATTCAATACTTATTTATTTTATGTAGTGAATTTAAAACTCATAAATGTATTATGTTATTGTTCCCAGAAAATATTTTGGATATAAATTCACTTATAATGTATTCCTTTTAATGATGTTTACGTTCTAATGTGACTAATGTGGTAAAAGATTTTTCTCTAACTCCCATATTCATCAACAATGTTCATGTTTGAATTTTCCTTAAAAAAATTATATGATAATAATATGATAACAGAATTCCCATTTTCTCATTCTTGAATATTTTTATAATTTTAGTAATAATTTCATATATTTTGAATATTAAATAGTACATAGTTCATTTTTTAGAAAAACCAATATTGTTTCTCCTGTTGTGGTTGGATAAACATTTATTTATATATCCATATATTCTAGATTAATATTATAATTCTTTTCATAATATTATATTATTATAGAAATTTATTTTTCCCATGATGGAATTTAGATAAACAAATTTCACTGAAATGTTAACTTTTATTAATAAGTTACATTTTTAATTGAAAATGATAAAGGAATAATTATTCTAAAATGTAAAAAATGAACAAAATTTCCCACAATATTGAAGAATAAATGTACTTTAGATTCCAATAAAATTTAAAATGGGTAATTTTTATTATATTTTTTCCATTGTATTTTTAGTATTTTGTCATTTGGATTAAGTTATTTAAAAATGAATGGGGAATTTTTCTGAACTAATATTCCACTAATATGTAGATTTAATTTTCATCAATGGTAACAACCTTGGAAGTTAGTTATCATCATTTAGGGGTATTATATAATTATACTATAATTAATCATTCTATTTATGTTTTATTATTGAGATGATTAGATTTTTACCAAACCAGTTTATTTTCAAAGGGATCTGGTATGAGGAATTTATATAATATTTACGAAACCAATAATTAATAGATGTATTTTGATATAATGATATGATGACTGTTTTATAAAATTAAGAAATAAATATTCGTGATCTTCATTATGTTATAGGTTTCCTTGGGATTATATATAACTCCAAATCATTTTGTAAATGTTTATATCTGAACAGATTCATATTGGATATGAGTAGCTATGCTTGATAAACAATGGGAAACATGTTGGGATGACTGATCTATAATAAGTAATAGGTAATGATTACTAATCCACTATGGGAAGCATGTATGTATTCATATCCACCTATGGGAAATAGGTTGTGATTCATGATCCATTATGTTATTGCGATCATTTTTTGATACATGATTCATTATGAATTAATGGTCACATTAGTAAACCTTGATATTTGACATGGTTTCTATAATAATGATAGTGACAGACACTAAAAATGTTTTTTTAGTAATTATTTTAAGTCATGGTTCATGATTAAAATATAGTGATTCATTAATCATATGAATAATATCTTTTAAAATGATAATTTTTTATTTCGTGACACTTATTTATGATGAATGATAGATTGATAATTATCTTTATAAGTTGTCAAGATTATATAACATAGTTATAATTATCATATACATTCATATTTTCATTGATGGATAAATAAAATTCTCATCCTTAATAATAATATATACTAATACTATATTATGTTTCCTCTATCATGGGTATTATGAAATATTTAAAGTAGGATATGAACTAGAAGTGTATTGGGAGGGACAATCTTTGTGAGATATAAATAATATCTTTTAGAAAGTAAAAAGTTTATATATATTTTATTCAATAGAACTAAACCTTTATGGTGTTGGGATGGATTATAATTTTAAATATTGATATTAAACTATATTTATTTAATATATATACAATGTCTTTGGTTAATTATATTTTTTATTAGAGAATGGATTATTCAATCATTGTATATTAGCAATTTAATTTTTTAAATCACAGGATCATGCCTATGAATAATATAACATTATAATGTCTTTATGATACAATGATTTAGGGTATTTACAAGAAATACATCAACATATAGAAACTACAGTTGGATGTGGTTTTCATGAAAATATTCGAGGGTTAACAACATAAAAAATGTGTTAGTCGAATATATCTCAGCTATTAGTTGGGTACATTCAGAATGGTCCCTTAATACTCAAATGGTATGAAATTCTTATGGGATATTCTTTGGTTAAGTCATTTTTATCTTATAAGCCCCTAAATTGGATTTTCATAGATGATAATTATGGAAAAATTAAGTTAATCATAAGATTTCATAGATTTAATATATATTGAAGTGATTTAAAAATAATATGAATGATTTTTTTAATATTATTTTATTTCTCATAATAAAGATGGGACTTCACATTTTATTTTTTGTTGAATTCAATTTCTGGAACCCGTATGACTCATATAAATGATAAATGTCATTGAAAATTGATTGATTTTCATACATAGAAAAAATGAAGTGGGAGAATTAATATAAAACCATGTAATTATTAGAAACATTTATTCTATTATATGAATAATGATGAATAATTTGGCATGTTTCCTAAACCAATTAATAAGAGAAACATTGAGTATTATGAATACTATAGAGAAAAGATGATTAATCTTTACACATGTTGAGAATGTGAGATGAATCGTTAAAGGGAATTTATAAATGGAGTGGGTAGATTTTTTCAATGTTGTATTGAAAGAAAATATGGAATGTGATTACTAAAAAACTGCATAGTTTTTGGAGTGAAATTATGCTCAGTATATAGTACCATTTATAGTTTAATTTCATATTCATGACAAATCTGTAAATTATATATTAAAATAACCAAATTATGTGTGAAACACTTAGAACAAGGAAGAGACTATTCTATACCAATTTTTATGTGAATTTAATGATATATTTAGGTGTTGGTATTAAATAATTATTTCATTTTGGATACAATATTAGTTAAATATCTAATGATTGTTCCACATTAATATTTATTATTATTTGAATTATTTAATGGTACCATTAAATAAAAATTGTGATTTTTTCATAATGTGATAAATTTTAGTTGTGATAAATGTATTATTTAAATTAATTATGTTAATAGAATAGTACAAGTGACATGAAATTGGTCACTAATATGATTACAATGTAATTTAAATCATCATTGTAGAATTTTATTGCATTTTTGGATTTGTGGATCATATTCAATAGTATGTGAATTTACTAAATAAAAATAATTATATTAATTTCTAGTAGAAAATATATTTCGTTGTGGTTTATGATGATTCAATTTATTATTGTGAATCATTATAATACATGATCATTGTATTAAAATGTATGATATGTCCTATTAAGTACGACATCATACAACCTAATGATAAAAAGTGAAGTTCATCATGAAAAAAATCTGATCAAATAATTTCTACTTTTGGGTTTATAATTTGGAATGATATATTTTAGGATAGTTTAATTGTTATATATTTATTGAATATATTAAATTTATAATTTAGATAAAATATTCAATGTTATAGAAATTAATTTATTGTATTTATCAATATTTTATTAAATGTGCAAACCATTTCAGTTTATTTTATAATTTAATGATATGTGGAATAGCTTGATATCAATGTTTATATTATATGATACATTATAATATTTTCTTAGTCTATTAATAATGATATATTCATCTTTAATATTCATATTTTATATAAATATATGTGATTCTTTCTTAAATTAAAAAAAGGATTGAATTTTAATTTTCATGAATGAATATTTTTTTATATATTTATTCTGTATAGTAAAGTAATTCCAAAATCTAGGAAAATTATTTTAAAATTAAAATATTTCCCTATTAAATTAATTTATATTAATAAATGGTCTTTTCCAAACCTTATTGATATTTTATTTTGTGGATAGTAACATTCTCATGACCATACACAATCCACTAAAAATGTACTCTCTCACTCCATAAGTATTTAGACAACAAATTTGTAACACCTCTAAATTTTACTAAGAATCCATTTATTTATTTATTTATTTTATTAAATTTGTTGGGGGTATTATTTATAGGTTTTTAAAATTTTTTAATGTTTTGGAAATTTTCATTAGTTGTATGGTTTGATCATGGATTCTAGATAATGTGAATCACTTATAAATAATTTTGAGAAGTGATTTGACAAGATATATATTGGAAGACAGATGGGCTCATAGTTTGGATATATTATCTATTAATATATGATAAAATTTACATTTGGGGATGGAAGTATATTTCATAGTTTTAGAAGGTTTTTTCTAATCGAACCACCAAAACCGTGCATGAGTGAAATTAGATCTAAAAATTGAGTATTTGACTCGTTTTTTCCTATAATGGGTCATTCTTTCCCTCTAATGGATCATTTTTTCTCTTGTAAATCCCTAACTATAATTCATATCTTCCAAAGTTATGTTTATACCATTATTCTAATCTAGGAGTGTTTTCTTGTTAGTCTTTTTAATTTGGAGGTCATATTCATTAGTAATTCCCCATAATTCATTGTATTCCCATTGTTTTATCTTCTTCAATCTATTTAAATGATGTATACAATCTATTTAGGATGGATATAGTTTGTTTGATTTTAATTTGGATTTTATTATTTTTTATTATTTTATTTTTTTGAATAAGATCTAAATATTATTTATAGAGTGTCAACCCAGTTTGGTTGAATAATATTTTCTATTTCAAATTTTCTTCAATGTTTGAATGGATGATGGCTTCACTCATAAGTCATGTTATTAGATATTTAAAGTTCTATTTAATTTTTTTATTGAAATAAATTATTATATCATGTTTAAATCTTGTTAGAAACCATATGTTGTGATGATTTATGAAATGATGGAAATTAATTATTTTGAAAAGTTCAATGTTCAGGATTTTGAAATAGTGGATTTATGATTTAGAATTTTTTGAATCATATATGTATTTTTATAGACACATATTCATGAAAAGGTAGGTTTTATATAAATGGTTTCAATTTTTTGTCTTGGAATTGATTTGGGAATACCGTGGTTTGTGAGAGTTCATGATTTTTTTAAGACCCAAAATATGGGTTTTGTACTATTGAATTACATGAGACACGAACTCTGAAATGGTGTGTGTTCCATTAGGCTATAATGAGATTGTGCACATAGTTTTTAATAGTAGGATAGATGAGAAACCAATATTGAGTATGAAACTATCACTAGAGCATATATGTGTTGATCTGTAGGAATAATGTAATTTGAATGCTAAAAGGAATATGAAATGGATTAAAGAATAACCTATGTACATTCCTTAGAAACTATTTTTTTTAGATATTTGTTTTTTTGGAATATCATGGATTTCATATGAACTATTGAAATTATTTTAAATGGTATTATATAAATTTTTTATAAAAATGTGAATAAATTTTCAATCCTAGTCATGTGATATATGGAATCCATTATGAGAAAACCTATTGATTTTCATTACTCCCCCCACCCCAACATGGGAACTATAGTGTGTTAGTTGATACTATTTGTAGAGACACATGTAAAGGAAAAATATCTCATTTATTTAGTGATTCATCATTATAATCTGATCATGTTTTGTGGAGTAGGTGCATAGAGCATGTGGGGTGCTATAGAGTAGTGTCATTTTAAACTTTGTGATTTATTGGTGTTGTCTACCACTTTGTACACTTATTTAATTCATTGTTTTTTACTAGGTGTTTTTTTTAAATTATGGTATTAATTTTGGTTCTTTTACGTTAATACAATAAATCATATAGGGTTTTATGGTTATGGTTACCATGTTTTTACTTATATGGTTTAAAATGAAAAATGCCTCTCTAATTTTATTTAATCCCATGGAATTTATTGTGTATCATTTGTGTCTTGGGGATATCATATGAGACCATGTACTGTCCCACCACCATTCAAAGACAACAGGGTGGGGTGGGATGTTATATACAGTATAAGTCATAGAAATTCCTTCAATTATATTTTGGAAAATTTAATTGATTTTTTGGTCTTGGTGTTGAAAAATAATTCATCATTAATCCATCAGTTGGAACTGTAGAATGGTGTAAGACAGTCACCAAATAAAATACCGAGAATAAAAATTTGTAGATATGATATTTTTGGTGAAAAGTAATTTTCCATGTAGTTTGGGTACATTACTATTTTTGAAAAGTTATAGAAATGTCAATGAGTCATCTAGGGTTTAGCTGGTGGGGAGATAATGATATGAATTCATAAAATGAATTCCCACTATGCATGCATATTTTCTTTTGGGAAATGATTAATCATTTGATACAAAACAATTTTTTTATGGGAAAAGTTTAATTTTTTTCAAATGTGCTATTTTAACAAATGAATGTTTTTAATATTTTAAAAAATGATAGATTTTGACAATAATATGGACTGTACAAAAATGCATTAAAAGTGAAAAATATTGAATTTTGGAAGTCAATTTTGTGATATATGTGATGTGGTGGAATTTATAAAAAATAATCCTTCATTTTGTTATATTTTGAGAATTGAAGTGTTTTTTGGCTTTAGAAAATGGAATGTGATTGGAATATAATAAACAAAATGGAAAAAGATGTAAAGAATGTGGTTGTTCCTAAGCTTCAGGAGAACCAACAGCTTCATCAAAGCATTATTTATGATAGACACACAATGATTACTAGGAATATAAAGGATAAATGAAGCAAAGTGTATCATCTATTCAGTTCAATAAGAGGAATCTACCAAACATTTTGTGTGATTTGGAACTAGAAAAGGAATAATTGGGGAGGAATTTGATGAATTAATGATTTGATTTCTTGTGCACTCTAGGTGCGCTAAAAGCCAAGTTGATGAATTATATTCTAGAGTATGATTTATACTATGGGTTGGATTTATTATTTGAGGATAAAATAGACGATGAAATTTCATGAGAGGATTTTTAGGTATTGTTCATCAAAAATTATATCCTCACATGTTCTGAATTTCTATAATGGTATGTTTTTTCTGATTGATGTGGAGAAATCTCTTAGTAAAATAATAAGTGGCCAAATTTATGAATTTTTTCCCTTTAAATCTTGAATGTGTGGAATATACGTCTTTGATGGAATATATTTTTGAGTGAGGGTTGAGGTAAGAGATTCACTCAAATATTTTAATGCTTTGAATAATGGATTATATGGATATGTTCAACAGAGTGATGGTGGAAGAAGTGGAATTATATGGTACTACTAATATGAGATACATGTTGATTACTATGGGAAATGTGGGTAACTCTATTACTAGTAATAAATGGAAGAGTGACTCATATTTCTAATATAGTGGAATGAATCAGAATGATATAGATGGATTAGTGAATCTTCCTCCAATACTAATGAGAATCCCCAGATATTATTATTGTGGTGATTTTGATCACATAAAGAGAGAGTGTATGATAATACCCAGAGACTAGAACAAATGCAATCATATGGGGAATCATTAGAAATATTGACGTAGTGATCCATAGTCTTGTACTAAATACACATCTAGGTATTTTTAGACACCGAATTCTTCGACCAAAAGAAAGAAGAGGAATCCATCAAATAATTATAAATAATATATCCATGGTAATTCTAGGAATACCTTCACTCACAAATAAAGTAAATCTCCACATGTAAATAATGAACTAATTTTTTCAAGCTTGTATGATGAGATGAGAAGGTGATCAATGATTATCAATCAAGACCATCAATGGTGATAGATATGAAACATTGAAAATATATATTTATAAAAGATTTAATTGATATCGGTGATCCCCATTTTTATTTATTCTTATTATATTGATATTCTAGAATTGAATATTATGATGATGCCTTCTATTTTGAAACATCAAACTTCAATATGTTAAAGAGAATATAAATCCACATTATGTAGATAATGTTATAAAAAAATTCACAAATCTATATTGGTTTGATATTTACATATGTTTTAGATGGATGTATATGAAATTTTCATAGGTATGGATTGGATGACATTATTCAATTATCATATCGATTTTTAGAAAAAAAATTGTATGTTTTTTAGCTATTTCTGGAATTAAGAATCACATAATAGGATACCAATATGAAAGGGAAGGGGAAAAAACTTATTATCACTTTATGTTGGAATGATAAAATAATATTTGTAATCTTAAAAATTTCCATCTATTGATGATATTGATAATCATAGTCTCCATAAGTTTTTGATCTATTTTCTGATTTCATTCCTGATATCTTGTTAGCTATTCTAACTAGACAAGTGGTTTATATTTTTATTGATCATTTATATGGTACTAGTAATATTTGACTTCATTCTTTTTCTAGGGAAAAAATAGAATAATGATAAATCAATGTTTAGTTGGATGATCTAAAAATATAAATATTTATTCATCCTAGTACATCTCAATGGGAATCTCGTGTCTTGTGTGTGAAAAAGGATAATTAAACACTAATACATTGTCTGAATTATCATAATCATAACTAAATCATGGGATAGAATCAGTATCCACTTCAAAGAATTTATGATATGTTCGATCAGTTGAGGGGAGTTCAATGGTGATTGAATATTTAATTGTGATATGGATATCACCAATAACTTGTTCGTAAAGATATAATTCAGAAAACAACTATTTAGAGTAGATATATCTATTACATGTATGATGTTAGGACAATTGGACTTAAAAATTCACTAGAATTTTTGTTTGAATTCTTGAATATGATATCTAAATGGTATGTAGATTATTTTTTTGTGTTTTTTGTGGATGAAATATTAGTGTATCCAAGGAAAATGGATGAACATGAGAACCTCAGTGTGAAAATATTGGGAATCCTTAGAAATTTTCATTTTTATTCCATATTATCGAAGTGTAATTTTTGGATACAAGATGAATGTTTATTTATCCATTGAAATTTCAAAAAATGTACCTTTTATCTATATAAGATAGATGATGTTGTCTCAAAGAAAACTCTAAAAATTATATTTTTGATATATATTTTCTTTGTCGTATCTTCTCATGACCAATCATAGTAGGGAATATGTCGTGACTCCCCATTCCCTCCCCCAGTAGGCATGAGGAAGGTGACTAGAAGCGAGAATGAATATCACTAAAATGGGTGGTATTTACGATGTACCTGTATAGACAAACACATCTCCAGGACTAGAAATACTAAAATATAAAAAACCACTAGGGAAAAATACACATGCATACAACTAAACCCAAAAAAAAGAGTAAAACATATGTAATGTGAAAGAAGTAAAACTCAGCAAGAATACAAGTACATAAAATGAAATTGCCTAAAAACTATAATATCTAACCAGTAAGAGTAATGGGCTATTGGGAATACTACTCAAAGCCATAGGAACACATCAACTTGTAGGGAAATACAAAAGCATGATATAGTCCTAGTCTACCCTGGACTCTATCAAATGGCCACTCATCTACACAATACAAGATATGTGAAGGAAAATAATGTATAGGGCTGATTATGACAATAATCAATAGAGGTTCCCAAAAAACCAAAAAGCAATATGCAATGTGAAGGTAAAATCATCTCTATATAGTATATGTCTACTGAACATATTACAATAGAAAAACATCCAAATATACCCGAAACAAGGACCCATAGTCTTAGAGACAAGTCACATGATCACATATAAATTCTATGGGTTTCGATTGAATATTCCCCAAATCACTCATCTAGATGAACATACGTACAATGTATGATAGCTCTGATGATGTCTGTCGGTGATGTATTGTTCATCAAAAAATGACATTAGAAATAGATACACCCATTCTAGAGTAAGAAAAGATCATGATACAAAGACGAGGATAAATCTTAGGTCCTTATAGGATAACACGACTCATTCAGATTCACATTCTAGGTAGAGGATTAAAATCATGTATAATTAGACACGTTGGTACTTGAATTATCCTTGGAAGAAGAATAGATAAAGGATACCACTCTGAGCCTCTCTGCAGGGTACCTAACTCTATCTCAGAATGTCCTACTAAAGAGATCATACTCCTATGGGTGGAAAAAATACCTAAACATCAAGGGAATGAGAAAAAAGTGAACTAACTAAAATTAAACTCACCCAATTAGCGGTGGACAAGGATACCATGCCATGTTTTCATGATATAACTGACATGTGGAAGTGGTCGCATATCATGTCTCACGACTCCGTGTACTCCCTTGGAGTAATGGGCCATGTTAGAGAAATAATACTATGTAAAATGTTATGTACATGACGTGTAGGGTAGACCACATGTCGTCTCTGAGTAACCGGGGTCCGCATCGTGTTCATGGATCTCTGACCATACATAGCATCAACACTTATATGTAATCTCGTGTAACTGGTACACGAGGTAACCCGTGTAGCCGGATTGGTCTATTCGTGTGGTGGAGTACACCGCTGCATACAGATCTCGTGTCCAGGTATCATCTGAGATTCTCTGAGAGTCCCCATTATGGACCCACATGTTGTGTTCTTTATAGAACATTACATGACATCACTTTGTACATCATGGAACTCTATCTCCCATTAATCAAGCCACATATGTAATGATCATTCTTATACAAGCCATATAATTCGTAAGAAAAGTTATTTCATCACATCCTTGATTATTGAACATTGGAGACCACTGAGTCAGTCCCACGTATTGTGTTCTTCGAGACACATGTCATGTTCTTACGAAATTTCAAGAAATTCATTTCCCTACCAATGTAACTCTAGTGATGCTTCCTTCTTCAATCCGGACATCTGATTTCCATAAAACTGTAGGGTTTAGGTCTCCTCAACATCACAAAGCCAATTTCGTCAGTATTTGGCCTCTGATCGGGCCCGAAAACACATTCAGATTCACCCATATGAAAAAAAATTATGAACAGAACTCCCAAACCTGGTCAAATCGTTAACTTCTATCATTGTCGCCCCTTCGTTAGGTCATCACGATTCCATATTTAACTTATTGGATCGTTGTTCTAGGAAACTGGCATGCAATGATTCCTCATTTGTATCCTCGTGAAGAACACAAAGAGGAGGGAGGAATAAATATAAAACAAAAAATGTAGAACAAACCTACGCCATTATTCTTCACATCATTAATATGCTATTTTTGATTTCTTTAAGAGGTAAAATTAAAAATATCCAAACATGACAACCAAATCCACATGAATGAACTTGAAAATCTAAATCTCTCATGAAATAACAGCGATATGTGGGTCAACCATATCATATGTTGGTTCAAATACTAAATTTATTTCAAATAATTGGGTAGAAATAATTTAAAACATTACCCCTTCTTCGAGGAGGGATTGATCACTGACGACGGGATGACTCTACCATCATCGTTGAGATCCTTCAACATCGTTGGTTCAATGATTTACACTTTTGTTATGTTATCATAGGTTTTTGAGAGTTATATCAAAATATCCGTGAATTCTCTAATGTTTCTCCCAATCTTCTGCCAATAACCAATATTCAATTGAACCATTAATAGGAAGGAACATGTTTCAGCATTCTATTACGATGTGTCACTATCGTTACACAAGGATATTATTGAGTAAGTGTTGATATGTTAGAGTGATTATGTTTTTTTATTTATTATATAAATAGATACCTTGTCGATGTACTACAACAAATGTTTCAAAATAAAATAAAATAATCATTTAAATTTAATTAAATATAATTTTATTTTACATAAAACTGTTGATAATTAAATTTTCCCCTTGACCATCCTCGGTCATGTTTAGTCATATTCTTAAGAATAGTCTTCAACCATGACACAATGGTCCCCATGGTTTTTTAATCTGGGCATCGGTTTGGAAACTTCCACAACCTCACACTCACATTGACCCCCTTAACAAAAAAAGGTTCAAACCAACATTCCAGGCTCACCAGGCCTCAGAATGACATTTCATATCCGAACATGGTCTTGATATAATTCAATATAATTATGTAAATAAATACAAAAAAAATATGAGATGTTAAATTCTCCCCACCATGGGGCTTTGCATTCCTGAAAATCCAAATTAAGGGGAACTCAAAATAATGTGGGTAATGTTCATTGATCTGAGCCTCCCGCTACCATATTCTCTTCTGAAGTTTCACATGCTTCCATCAGACATGCACCAAGGGAATCGATCGCCCACAATGGATCCACTTCTACCAATCCTCAATCTCCATTGAGTACTCACCAATGGCCTTTCCATCCTCGATGTCCAACTCCCCCCAGTCGATGATGTGCCATGGGTAATGCATGTACCTCCTCATATATGACACATGGAAGACATAATGTGTCCAGTGAAACTGTGGAGGTAGATCTATGTGGTTTTCCAACTCAACAACTCTGTATAGTATCTAAAACGGACCTGATGAACCTTAGGGAAAATTTTCCGCCTCAAATAAATTTTTGTAATCCTTGTTGAGGTGAGAACCGAATGAAGATGTAGTCTCCCTACATGAACACCAAAGGTCTGCATCTTCTGTCATCATACGATTTCATCAAGATCTATGCAGTCTTTTTCTTCTCACATATGATCTTCAGATTATCGGTTGAAGTTCACACCATCTTCAGTTCCATAAGTGAAAAATTTTGAGGATCGGTCCACCGGACCGATGACCAGTAGGGTCTCACATATAAAGCATCAAAATGTGCTATTCTCAAGAGTAACAGGGTCTCAAATACCTCCTGTAATCCCTTCCACAACCAATAAGTGAAACAAGAATCATGATCTGATACTATCATTGAAGGGACAATGTTATGTTTAAATACATTCACGCATGTAGAGGTGTCCAAATCCCTCTATGGAACACTTCACCTTGATAGCTAGAAAGTTGAATAATTGGTGAGTCGGTCAACAATCACCCTTATAGAATCATGTCCCTTAGATGTTTCTTCTCCTCCCATCACGATGTCCATTGATATCACATCCCACATCCACTCCGACACTTCTAGGGGAGAGCTAACCCAGCTAGAACCTGGTGCTTGACCATCACCTACATGCACATAAGGAATCGTGAAACGAACTCTACTACTTCTCTCTTCATAAATGTTTACCAGAATTGACGTCGGAGGTTTTGGTACATTTTCTCCACTCCAGGATGTACCACCATGATGGATATGTGAAACTCTCCCATAATATTCACTTTCAATGCCTCAGAAATGACCATTTTTCCTCCAAAAAGAACAACATGCTCCCCACCTTATGAATATACATCAAGAGAATACCCTATGGATAACTGATCACATAAATATTCACAGTCAAAATTTCTATGTTTTTCCTCCCTAACTCACTGTAATACTAGAGGAGTGACTAACATCAACTAAAGGTATGTTTCATCCTCTCATTCTCTGAAGTATAACTGTAACAATGCCAACTAGTTAGTCGCCTAACTCAACAGCTACGAACTCAATACCCTTCTAAGAGAATCATCAACCTTGATTCCCTTCCAAGAGTATAGATGATCATGAAATCACAGTCCTATAGGAACTGTATTGAAAACCTCTATCTCAAATTCAAATCCTTCTATGGGAATTTTTATTTGAGGCTCATGTGGTTAGAGTAGACAACAAACTGCTTTCCAAGGTGTTAGTCTCACTATATTTTCCATGTAATGACTACTTATGTCAACTAAAAATACTTGGTTTCATAGTTCTAGTCATGCAAACTAAGCTGGCGTGAACAATAATCACTCACCACCAGTCCCTGCATCAAGACACAAACAAGAATAGTCTTTATTGCGACTCAAAAATCTATGTACATGACACCTTCCGTTAGAAATCACATGATCAGGGTGTACATCAAAAATTTTCTGAACTACATGAAATCCTGCTCACACCTCTCCATCCAAATTATGTCTTTCCCCATTCTAGTCAAGGTTGTCATCGGAGCTGATATCTGGTAGAAATCAGGAATGATTCTCCGATAATATCTTTCCAACCCATTGAAGCTCCACACCGGCATCATGATCTGATGTATCTACCATGATAATAATTCCTCCATAATAGCTGGGTCCATTGCTACTCTATCTATTGAGATTATATTCCCCATAATGTGGACCTTCTGAATCAAAAACTAGAAATTCGGGAGCTTCCTGTAATGTTGTTTCTCTCATAGTACTTCTAAAACCATCTGTAGGTGACTCGCGTGTTCCTCCTCTAACACCAAGTACACAAGGAAGTCATCAATGAATACCACTCTGAACTGGCCTAAATACTCCTTTAAGAACTGGTTTATAGGTCCCATGGACACTATGGGTCATTAAACACATCAAATGGCATCACCATTTACTCATAGTGACTATGTAATCATCTAAATGTTGTCTTTGATATATCCTAGTCTGGTACTCATAATTTTGTGGTAACCTTATCGAAATATGACCTCTGAGAACCAAAATTCCCCTCATAGCTGATCAAAATGTTATTCAATCCTCGGGCGTGGATACTTGTTCTTCACTATCAACATGTTCTTGCACCATAATCCACACACAACCTCAAAATCTCATCCGCCATCTGGGAAAATAAATCAGGGCTGCCAAGGTAGAAACGTTTGGTCTCACAACCCATTACTCTGTAAATACTCTAGCTACACCCTAATCTCTCACTAATATTCAAGAGCAATTCACTATTTTATGGATGATATTAGTGTCGTATGTGGCTGTAATTTGATGAAGATGTAAATCTTTTGGAAATCAGGTAGTTTGAGAACATCGTCGAGAATGATATCCTCATACTCCTCCAAAACTGATGGGAATTGGAATTTACAACATCGACTGCTTTTAAGGTATGGATAGGAAACTCATGAGTGATCAGATGCACCTTCCATTGCATGAGCCCAACCTATGGTACCTAGGTATCCTTTATACCGACAATGGAAAATCTCTTCCCATTACTGCAGACACACCACAATCTTTTCCTAATGTGGTCAATCTAGGAATGAACGAAGATAACCAATCACATTCGAGGATGATTCCATAAGGTCTCGATGATACTACTATAAGGATCCAACGAGAACTCTTTCATAAAAGGGAATGATCACAAAATCGTCAAAGATTCATGATAATTGAATCTCATCCCGTATGTGTCTCCAAGCATAAGAGTCAAGACAACGACTCTAATAGAATCACAAAGTTCTAGACAATACATGTGGAAAGGAAGGATTTACTGTAACCTGTGTCTACAAGTACCACCACTACAGTGAAAAAAAAACAAATATCTTACCTATGATCATCCCTAGAGTCAATGGGCCATACGCCTCAACTGCATGCCATTGTCCTCGCCCCTATCCCCTAGCTCCCGTATCATGGTGAAGACCTCTTGGGGGTGGTGGTGGGAGTGGGTCAAAGAATCCTCCACCAACTACATCTCTCTTTATTCTTCTCCCATGAATGATGCTTGGAAGGTCTCTCTCCCCAGCTCTCTTCCTCTGGCTCAGTCGTCTATCCACCAATTCTCTATTAGTAGCTTGATAGGTTGGACAATCTATAGAATGATGTACCCTACCATCGAATTCATAACATCACATCTCCCTATACTGATTGGATATAGACTGAGAGTCCTTGGATATTGATCCCATTTCATGTGTACTCTTGTGAAATCTATTATGTCCTAAACTCTAGGCATAACGTCACCTCCATTCTTCTGAGGTCTCCGCAACTGTATGCCTGCTACTAACAGCCATCAGCAGCCTCTCTTCTTTCAAAAATCTCATTTTCAAAAAGGCCCTCTCAAAAACTTTAGAATTATTTTTAATTCATATAGGCATGAAACTAGATTATGACTCATTGTATACCTCTCTCAAAGGTCCGAGATCTGAATTACTGATCCCTGACCATATCCATCGCGTACCTAATGAGGTTGGTGAAACATGAAGAATAGTCAACCACCGTCTATCTACCTCGCTACTGCTAAAGAATCTCTTAGATACACCCTTCTCTAGTTTAACCTGATAGAACTCATATAGTTAGAGCTTCTCAAACTATGTCCATGAATGAGTCTTCTCACAGTGATTCATTGTGGACTGACTCCACCCCCATCCAACTGAACCCAAAAAGAGGCTCTCTCCTCGGATAAACATATAGTCCGCTAGTGTCTTCACTACATGGAAAAATCTAGTCACTACCTCATGGCAGTATTCAACTACCTAAGGGTTAGAATCACCTCATAACCCGAGGGGTCACTATCTCTGTGACTCATGGAACATGCTCATCATATTCTCTATGTTTGTCGGTACTGAATGTAACATCGGAAGAAATAATGGGTGTAATATAGCAGGTGCACCACCTAGAGGTAACTTATGTGGAACTGGACCCTATATCAATTCCTTGACATTGAGGGGGTCAACATAATGATAGAAATGCTGAACCCTATAAGATCAGTATCACAGAGGTATTCATTTAGAAAACAAGATGTCCCATGGTCAACGATTATATATAGATACCTGATACACACGAGAGGAAAACACAACCCATTCTTTTATGATGCATGTATCATTCTTTTAATTCACTGAAACTCGTGTTTTTAATGTACCGATACGAAATGTAGGTTATTAGAGTCCTTGTGTGTGGATACGCCAGCCAACCACACCAACACCGGAGTCACTGACACGAAATCTCAGCATGATACACATAAAACTATTTCCCCAAACCAAATCTCATAGACTCTTGGTCCTAAAGTCGAACTGACCAGCTCTGATACCACTCTTTCACAAAAAGTCATAGTGGGGCCAATGAAGTGACTTCTCATGCCCATCTCTAACAGGCCCGAGGCTAGTGACTAGCACCGAGTGGGATTATGACTATATTGGGAGGATTTTTCTATGTACCTATACAGAAACACAAAAACACGTCTCCATAGCCCTAAAATTTGAAATGTAAATAATGAAATGTGGATCAAAATGAAAGAACACAACTAAACCCAACCAATAGATTATAAACAATGTAAATTTTAGAAATTAGTATTGGTATAGAATACAATCCCATCAAATATGAGATCCTAAAAACTTTAAAGTCCACCAACCAAGAACAATGAGTTACATGGAATGCTTCTCAAGATCGTAAAAAATCATCAACCTATAGGGAACTCATAAATATTGTTCATGTCCTAGTATGCTTTGTGCATCATCAACAGGTTTCCCGTCTACATAAGACATGAAATTTATTGGGAAAATCCAATACAGGGTTGAGTAAAACAATACTCAGTATGGGTCCCTGAAAAATCACCAAGAAATACCATAATTAGTGGTAAAACATCTATACACAATATTTGTATACTGATAATATTACAAGAGAGACACATCCAAAACATAGTCCCATAGACTAGGGACGAGTCCCAAAATCGAATATCCATAGTAGTGGTTCAGTTAAATGATTCCACGCATTACTCGTCAGGGAGAATACCCTTGATGTGTCTGATAGCATTAATAATGTCCATCTGAGAAGTACTGGTTTTTGGGAAAATCTATGAGATATTGATACACTCATTCTAGGATAACACACAAATATGTTGTAAAATATCAAAATAAATAGATGAATATAACATCAAGTTATTTTGTAGATACCGCAACTAATTCAGATTAACCTACTAGGTAGAGGATCCACGTCTAGCAAAAGTAGTCATGTCGATATTTGACACTACATAGGGTCAGGAATGGATCGATTATCTCGCTATAGGCCTCTCGGAGGGATACCAAACTATATCATGGAATGTATTTCTGAAGGGATCATACTCTTTTGGATGGAAATGATACATGACAATTAGGGGACCAAGAAAAGGGGGCACTAACCCCAAGGAAACTCATCTAAGGAATAGTGGACAAGGAGATCATGCCATGTTTCCATGATATACACGACATGTATAAGGTTTCACACACCATGTCTCGTAAATTAGGTTATTTCCCCTGTGTAATGTCCTGATTCAGAGGGATCATGTTGGGTAGAACAGTAAGGACACGATGTGAAGGGTGGACCACATACCATGTCTGAGTAACTGAGGTCTACTCAGTGTGCGCAGTCGTGTTCTTGTACACAACCTCAACCTGTGTATGTCATCACATGTAACTGATACATGGGTTAACCCATTCATCCAATATAGTATGGTTGTGTGGTCGAGAAAATAGTCATATAGACCACCTCATGATAGTGTATCATCTGAGATTCTTGGTGAGTTCTGCATGTGGACCCACATTCTGTGTTCTTCTGAGAATATGACGTTTCATCGCTTCCTACATCGCGGAACCCTTTCCACTACTGAGATGATCTCACATGGATTTTTCTTCAGGATACATGTTTTTTCATTCATAAAACACAATGATTAATCTATTCCAGCATTGAGGACCCCTAGACTCTACTGATTCGTTCCCACACGACCACTTCTTTTGGATCCACATCATGTTGTTCGAAAATTTCTAGAATCACTATTCTCTATAGGCATGCCTCCTGTGATGATATATTGTTCGATCCAGCTATCTGAGTACCAAGAATCTCGAAATTTTCAGTCTCTAAAACATCAAGAAGCCAATTCTGTTAGTTTTGATCTACTTATCAGCCCCGAAAACACATTCCGATTCACATGCACAAAGAACGATCGATGAACGAGAACTTCTGATCCATGTCGACTCGTCCACCACTATCGTTGTCGCACCTCCCCTGGGTCATCACAATTCCATATCACCGTTTTGGGATCATTTCTCCAAAATATTGGGGTTGAAACAATTCCTTGTTAGTATCCCCAACAAGAACTCCATGAACGCGGGGAAGGGGGAGGATGAAAAAAAACAATAGAGGAACAATCCTCTATCTTCATTCATCACAACATTAATATGATCATGTTTTGTGGTTTAAATAAGAAAAATTAATAAATCCAGACATGAAAAATGAATCCACTAGAACGAACCTGATAATTAAAATCCACCACAAAAGGATGGCGATGTGCGAGTAAACCTGTTTGTGGTTCTATTTGTGTTTATCATTTAATTTAACATTAAAGTAACAAAAAACATACAACGTAAATCCTACCTAGAGGAGGGATTTATCACTGAGGAGGGGATCACACTATCGTAATCTCTACGATAAATCTACTTTTTTGGGGCAACAATTCTCACTTTTTATTCATCGCCGTTCATTATTTATATTTATCTCAAAATCTACAATAATTCTCCAATGTTTTCTCAAACTTATTCCAATGACCAACATTCGATTGACACATTACAAGTACGTAACACATTTTAGATTTCTTTCAAGCTGAGTCGATGTTTTTAAATTGCAGCATTAATGTGTCAGCATTTCTATTTCAGAGTAATTATGCAGTGTCATTAATTAATGAAACAGTTGCCTCATAGCTATATTAAAGTGAACTTTGCCAAATAAAATAAAATAAACATTTCAATTTTATTTTATTTTAATTTATTTTATATAAAATTTCTAAAAATTAACTTTTTCCCTTGACCTGTGTCGTTTAAGGTTAGTCATTTTCTTAGGTAAAGTCTTCATGCCATACGCAATGGTTCCATCATATTTTTAATCTGATCATCCATTTGGAAACTATCACAACCATGACCACATGCCAACTCACTTTACATAAAAAAATAAATCCCACCATTTTAGACTCATTGGTCCTTATAATGATGGTCCTTCTTTGCACTTGGTTTCAAAATAATTACATATAATATTTTTAAAAAATAAAACATAAAATAAGATAAATTGTATATCATGTTAATAACAATTTTTTCCCAATGAATTTTCAGTACTTGATTCCCCAATGAATAATTTGACGTGGGATAATATTCCATTTCAATGGAAAAATTATTTTTAAATACATTTCCAAGTACATAAAATTCTACTTACATCAACACCTATAATTATTTTTTTAAAATCATGATAAGGGTACATGATTTATTGTGATAATTCAGTATCTAGAATGGGATGTGTTATCATCATTGGCGGTCATGATTTTTTTATGCCTCGCAATAATAATGGAACACGATAATAACTACCCAACCCCGGATTTAGAGTAATATGCTATAGTCTATTCATTAAAGTCTCAACATCATTATCTATTTTTTGAAAAATTCAGGGTGTTTACATATCATAATATATAAAAACACATATTATTAAAATATTATTTGAATCAAATACAATGAATATAGATGGTGTATCTCCAACTGTTCTACTTTGACTTGACATATAGACTAGGTAATGAAATTTTTTTGGATGATGTATTTAGTAGAAATTCATACTGTCGTTTGGAAAAAGAAGATTAATATTAGTGACCATTTATTTCAATGATAGCTGAAATGTACTCAGATTGTGAATAATGTGATAGTGGAATGATTTTTTTCCAATTACATCATTTCTAGATTTAGAGGATATTATTAATGATCCATGGACATCTGATTTAGAATGTTTATATTTGAGGTCAAAAATAAATATTGGGGAAAACCTTAAGGGATGGAAGAGGTATGTGAGTTAGTTTTGTGATTTTGAAGACATACTTTCATTACACCGGCTCTTCAAGAACAACCAATTAATTCTTACCACCATTCATGATTTAATATTAATCATATAGTATATAATATGAATAAGGAGCTATAATAATTTTTTTAGGTTTGCATGAAATGAATGGTGGCTATGTTGTTTTGGGATTCTTAACTTGTGAACAAGTTAATGAATTACATCAGGGACCCATGAGTATGTCATAACATTAAAAAATTATTGATTGGAAATGGAAACACATACCTTTGGTTTTTATGGTGGGTCTCTCAAGGATAGTTCAGAAGCATTACAACATATGGGTGAGAGAGGATTGGGTCAAAATTTATTCCCTTTTCATTCCCATTCATGATTCTCAAATGTTGATGGACATTATAGAAATCAATATCCACGAAGTTTTATGTAGAATGGTGTACATTTTTTGATAGTATTATACCAATATCCAAGGTTCACATCTCATTTTTTTAAATATTTACATCAATACATTTGGGATTACTTGAATTTTACTGTAGAATAACATCTTTAAATGGATATAAAATCATAATGGAATATAAAAACGATGGAGTACATGTTGTATTCTTCTATAATGGTTTTTTGGAGGCTCATGGGAGGATAATATACCATATATGGAGTTCTTTTATAACAATATTTATCAGTTCAAGATATTTATGACTCCTTTTGAATCATTATATAGGAATTATATTAGTTCTCAACTTTTTTGGTGGAAACTAGTGAGACATCCTTGGTAGAATCAATCCTTATGAATGTGAAAATAGATAAGATTCAGTTTATGAGTTAATTGATGGAGAAGGCAAAGAGTTGTTAGAAATTATAAGTGGATCATCCATAAAATTCATTGTAGTTTTAGTTGAGTTATCATGTGTTCTTGAGAATAACTCCATGTCCTAAACATCACCATTTACTAAAGAAGGGAATGCTATATCCCTAATATATAATCTCTTTTGAGATACATGATTTATTTGGAGTATGGAATATGAGTCTTCACAACCACCAATGTAGAGTATTAAGCATAATGTGATTCATGTAACTCAGTTGGAGAATTATATTCCTAATATAGGCCATGTCATTCGGTGGGATCACACTGACATAGAGATGGTTGAATCATTGATAACTATAATATTACAAAATGTGGAGAGGAATGGAAATGTATAGTATGGGAAGTGAATCATACTTGTGTGGGTTTATGGAAACATTGATCAATTAATGATGAATATTGTCTATGAGAGAAGGAATTGATCAAGCAATGGTTGATCTCATTTTGACAATTGATGGTTTCATTGTTTATAGGTTCATAAATACTAATAATGGGGTAAATAAGACACCCCCGATTTCAATTATATATCCAATTATTATGTATTGTAATTATCTAAAGTGTTTTGGTGTTATTTATGCTATTTTGGATAACTTTAGAAATGAATATATATATTTTCTAGAGGTGATCAAAATTATAAAGGATTTTAGAAACCATGAATATCCTATATGAAATTGAGAAAAGTGAGGTAGTGGGCTCTGGTTAGGTGTCCAATTAGGTGCATAATGTTATCCCAACTATGTGTTGTAATGAACCGACCCCAGATGCCCAAGGTCGGAGAATTATTCTAATAAATTAGAATTCTTACAAGGAAGAATGTCCCAAAAATTCGATCAGTTTATCAGTCTTGGAAAATAGATTACATACAGGAACGTGACATTGCACATAAGAAAATATAACACAACATAAATGATCCTATGATAAATTAATTAATCCTCTAACATAACCCTTCTAATATTTCATAAAAAACTTATTGTAATCCTAGTAAAATAAATCTTTATAAAGGGGTGAGCTCATATGCTCAGTATAGATAAAAATATAGAGGAAACTATCATAAATAAGCCCAAAAAATTATGGAAATGAATAAAACTAAAACAAAAGAATTTTAAACATAAACAACATCATAATATGGAAATGATAAAACAAATAATTCCATTTACATATTTGCATTGATATTCTACTAGTCGAATAATCAGATGTAGTATCTAAATCCAATTTCATAATGATGTAATGCATAATGCCAAACTTTATAACCATATAGTAAAGGCCACATGCCAAGACTAAAAATAATATTTTTTCAAGTCCTTGTGTCGAGACACTGTTTTGTCTCATGATACCTACTAATACATCTTGGAGTAATAGCGGGCTCAACCAATCACTTACGAAGTCCAATGCATTCCTCATATGAAAAGGATTAAACATAACATAATCATTATTATTAAAACTAGCATGGGAAATGTAAATAAATTATCCATAAACTATGAATGGTAAAAAAATAACACATCCAAAGTCAAACATATCAAAAAACCTTCAATACAATAGGGAATATTTTTATCATAATAAATCAACATTGATCCAGAATAATATATCGTAAAGGATGTTGACATAGTTGAAAATGATCAGTAATAATCTTTGAGTGAAATATCTGTTTTTCATGAAATCATTTAAAAGTAACATAATTTATAACAGAAGACATTTAGAAGATTTTTTTTGAATCAACGTGTCTTATAACACTTTTAAAATTTTTATAGGAATTAACATTTTAAAAAATATATGTCCATATAAATATATCCATAAAACCATTTTGGAAACAATGACATTAATGAGAAAGGTTTAAAAGATTAAATCTTGAAAACATTTAAAATGATGTTATAGTAAAAATTTCCATTAAAAATAATCCCTTTGAAAACTCTTTGATGAATCATGGACATAGATAAAAAATATTCCGTAGTAGATACATAGGTAAAAACAATCTCAGATAATAAAGTGATTGGGAAATTAACCCTTACCTTGCACTTTCAATTGGTCGAGGGTACGTTTAAACTCCTTCATAATTACCACAGTATGTTATTAAATCATACCAGAACCATATTAATATTTATTATATCATATATGAATCATTTATGAATTTATACAACCCATTTAGTATTTATTTCCATGTTAAATTAACATTTCAGGTAATAATCTTTTTCATTATCGTAAATGTTTTAACTTATTAATTTTTATCATATCATTTAGATCATGATTTACATAATTCCATAATATAACAAATGATTTATATATAATATATATTTAAAATATTAATTTTTATAATAGATATACATATAAAATGAGAAACAACGTTTATGGGGATGGAAGGTCGTATGTATGCATATATGATGTTTCTGTTTACATATCATATTGAACGGAAGTAAGTGAATATGTTATGTGGAAGTAAATAAATACATATTTATATATACCAATTATGTATAATTGTTATGTCGCATATTACATACTTATTAATAATATATAATTCTCTAATCCTCGTTTAGTGGAGAATATAGAAATGAATCTCATCACGTTGTGGAGTCAAAAATCTGTATGTACGCATGAGCAACAATATAATTATATTGATGGGGAAATTGTATGTAATTGGATGGTATATCATATATAAAGAATAATTAAAATATTATTATAGTTATTTACATCAGTTATACTCATTATTATACCCATAAAAATAATGAAGTATTTGAATAACAAAATACACCACGACGTGGAGACGGTAAGCCGTATGTAGGCAAGTATAGTGAATTATACATTTATAGGATGAAAAAAAATAAATAATATGGTTTTAAAATATTTATAATAACATCATAGTATGTAGGTGGTGTTGGGGTTATTATTTTGGTATGGAAACAACAAAGAAAGAGGATGTGGAAGATGAAAAGAATTTGAAAGAGGGTGGTGAAATTATTACCTCCTCTTCTGGTGTTTCCTACTGAGTTGATCAAAATGGCTCTTTAGGTTAGATTTAATATCAATGTAAGAAATCAAGGATTATGTTTGGGATGTTGGGAGGATATTTGGTCTTGATTTGGCTGATCAAAATGGCTTTTTGGAGTGATTTTGTGAGAAGGGGATGTGCCTTTTTATGAGAGGGGTGACGTTCACTTTAGGAAATGATTAAAATATTAATTTATTATACAAAAATATTCTGTTTATAATGGCTCTAAATGAATTTATTTAGAGACTTTGGTCGTTATGGGTATAAAGAATCTCAAAATATATGTTTTATACAAGCTTTTGGTTTCCATTTTATCATTATTTTTTAGATTTAACTCTTTGTTAAATAGTTTAACTTTTACTGTGTCTTCATGCATTCTTACACTATATGGTTAATAAACATACTATAAATTTTAAATACAACATGAAGTGTTTCATTAAAAATATATATAATATTATTTAATCCTTTCATCCGATCTTTAGAGTTTAATGAATATTATATCAACCAATAATATAGTATTTATTTTAAAAAATAATTTATGTAAATTTTTATACTATTTGGTATTTTGATTTTGTGAGTCATAACAACCTTATCACTTCAAAAATAATTTATCTTATCAACCATAACATTTCATATTAACCTCTAAATTTAGTTTAATTCATCAAAAGTCTCAATTTACATTTATTGAGATATTTATAATATCAATTATTTTAATATTTCATTAATAATGTAATTATTGCATCATCATTGTGTCATAAATAAATTAACATATATTATGTATAAAAATTATAATTAAATTAAAATTATGTAGTAAATATATGTATATTTCTAATTAATATTTATAGTCGATTTTTTATTGTGTGTAAACCTATATTAAAACTGGTTTAGTTACTAAACATTGAATTTAACAATTTTAAATGTTCTTTATATAAAATAATAATAAATGTATTAATCAATCCACGTAGACCAAAGTGGATCATATTTTAATCATAATGTTGTTTTTTAGAATTAAATTTATCAAATAGAGGTAGGACATGTGTTAGGGTAATTATAATATCATGTTTACCATTAATTTCTCTATTATTTTTAACTGTGGTAATTAAAAGTCGAAAGTTACTAATAACAAAAAATTATTTATTTTT
Source organism: Viscum album (assembly GCA_963277665.1). Classification (NCBI taxonomy): domain Eukaryota; kingdom Viridiplantae; phylum Streptophyta; class Magnoliopsida; order Santalales; family Viscaceae; genus Viscum; species Viscum album. Next base: position 1,139,103,143 of record OY728164.1, on the reverse strand, counting down.
AATTTTGAAACACACTTTACTTACTGATTTCTTCCATATATCTCGAATTTTTTATATTAAACTCATAGAAATTGTGAAATTATGTTTAATGAAAATTTGAAAATTCTTCTAGAAGCTGGGTAAAAAACGTTAAACAGTTCAATAATATATTATACACCTAATTTTATTAGAAAATAACACCAATGAATGGAATTTAACTTATCTATGTAATATATATATATATATATATATATATATTATTACATAAAATAATTTAAATAAAATAAATAATTATTTAAAAGAAATGCTTCTTTTAAATAATAACGCAGTGTTTTTTACTATTCATCAAAAATTGTTAGTTTTCAGAAAAATACCAAAACATCACCATAAGATAATTTTGATATTCTGAATTTAAAAATAAATTCAATTTTAACAAATTAAAAATATAGATGCTGAATTTGTTAATATAAAATTAAATCTCGTTGTCAAAACTAAAAGGCGAGTTTTTAAGAAGTAAAAACTATCAAAAGATTGACATGTGTTTAGATCATATTTAAATGGGAAATTACATATAATGACTAAAATATAATTGAATAATAAATATATAATATATTTATAATTTCAAAACATTCACTTTTTTAATTGAATACTAAAAATTATTTTCATTTAATATGTTGTTTTCAATTAAAATTTAGTATTTTACACTATTCACCAAAATAAAAATATTTTCAGAAAAACACCAAAAATTTATCAAATATGAATTATTTTGTTTTGAATCTAAAGAAGTAGTTTATTTTTTTAAATTAAATATATTATTGTTTCAAATATTGAATTTAAAAACGTTTTTCCATTAAAAGTTATTAAAAAATCATTTTCTGAAAAATACATCATTTTTCTGAAAAAATGAATTTTTTCATATATAATTTCTAAAAAACACATAATATGTATTTTAAAATTAATATTAAATACATAAAATAAAAAAATTTAGATAATTCTATTCATAACCGCTTTCGAACAACTAGTTTGGTATGTCATTGTGCGCTCGAACTTAGTGTTCCGTGTAGTGAAAGTTATTGAAATATTTTGATTAAATAATGTACTATGAAATCATGGGGTGTTACATTCTACACTCCAAAAGTGGTTCATTTGTGGTTTTACAATATTATTTAGTAACTATATTTAAACTCGTGTACTAAAAATAATTGTCGATACATTAACTGTGAAAGGGGTTAATTAGCGGTTAAAACCAAAAGAAAAGGGGAAAATCTAAAAATAAAATTCCATATTTTATGTCAGTTATGAGACCGATTAATATATTATATTATATATTTATCAATTATTAATCATTTTTATTTAAAAATTAATATAAATTTATTTTACAATTTTTTGGAATTCCAAGAGTTCCCCTTCAAAACATTTTACTAGGGAGCCTCTTATTCTCATTCCTTCAGACATCAAAACCCATCTTGATCAGCCAATACCTACACAAATACCTTCATATAATACATACCAAAATTATTTTAACCATTTTCTGGTTAAAATATCAAACATATAGGGATAAATATGTTAATTAAATGGGACTTTTTGAAGAATGGGAATTGTAATTAATGGCATGTTGTTGTAATTTTTCCCAACCATCACCTTTAATTATTATTAATAATTGAATATATCATAATATAATTATATTAAATAAACTCAAGAGTTTTGGTATTAATTTTATTACATATATCCATCTTCAAATTCTTAACATTGGAAATGAGAACATCATTTTAGTGTTTAGCGGACAACAACCATGTCAACTAATATAATTAGTATTCCATCACTGCCTCGTAATACTGGTCATAAAGGATGATTTATGTGATATATATTAAATTAAGGAAATGTTTGAAGTTATTAAAAGATAATATAAAACATATTTTCTTAGCACTCCATACACTAGAAATTGGCAATGATGTTTGTGCCTAATTTTGGATTACCACATGCATGAGGTGTTGTGATATATTTCCAATCGGAACGTCACATGGATGATATATATTAAAATATTTAGTAAATTAAAATAATATTTATTATATTATATTAATTTTAAATATAAAAATTAAAGTGAGTACCTTCTTTCCATACTTTTATTTGATAAATATAAATGTTACTCATGTTTATGTATGACCAACCATCTTCATTATTTTGAAATATTTCATTTTACAAAATAAACATTCATGATTGGTTTAAAATGTATATTAGATATTTAAATGTGTTAATTTCAGTATGGTTATTATTTTGAGGATTATGTAATACTGATCAATTAGACCATAGTCAATTTACTAATGTTATTTTATACATTTGATCTGAATATAATCAAAATATTCAAAGTAAAGTCAATTAATTAAGAACTTATATATAAAAATGTATTAAATAAAAAATATAATAATTAACATATAAAATATTATTCCAAAATTAATAATTTACCAAATTTATGGGATAAAATGTACATAAAGTATGAGTCAGACATAATATAAGTTAGTAAATTTTAAAAATTCAATTTTAATGTTTCTATTAAAACATGGTTTTCCATCCTTATCAATATTTTAAAATTTTATTTATGGAGGTATTTATAATGATATATATTATTGATTTTTTTTATTGATTTTTATTTTTTAATTATTATAATTTCATTCAAAATGAATATTTTATAGAGTTTTTTTAAATAATATACAAAAAGAAAAAATGAATTTTCTATTTTAGCATATATGGAAACAATGAACTTTTATTTCTACTATAAAAGTTAATTTATATATGTATTCCATTAAATTACTAAATATTTTCTTCATTCAATGTCCATATTCTCCATTATTCTAGGAAATTTATTTTTTTAAACTAATTTTTAGTGATAAGTAATAAATATGTATCTAGAAATCTATTCTTATGGGTGGTAATAATTATTCCATGATATAATATTTTTTTCAATTATTTCGATCCGGTTATGGGGGATTGTTTATGAGGACATGGAGTTCCATTATAAAATAATTGAATTTGATCATGTTATATCTCAATAATGAATACACTAAAGGGATTGAGATAAAATATATTGTTTCTAATTTAAGATCAATGAAATATAAAACAATGGATATTACAATTGTAACCTTTGATGTTTATTTGTGTAAATATGAGGGTTATTATATGTTTAATAATAATGATTATCTCAATTTAAAATAGTGTAATAAATAAATTACCAAATTTACCGATACGACTTAACTATTATTTATATTTGATTTTTTTGAAATATTATGAATCTAAAGGTATATAATGGGACATACAACATTTTTAGGTGAAAAAGTACAACATTGTGAATTTTTTTTTTGGGTTTTTTATCAGTTAAAATAAAAATTTAGCAGTATTATTTTATACATAATATTTCATTAAAAAATCTATATAAATATATTCTTTAAGGAAGGTGCTTTTCTAGATATGAAAATAATTATTTTAATTCCAAAATAAATTTTGAAAATGATTAATTTTCATATATATTCAAAATCTAATAGTTTAACCCTATATTTTTTGTTCGATACTAATATATATATGAAAATCTCATAATTAAAACATATTTTCATAGGGATTATGTATTTGTAAGGGATATAAAATTTCCAATTTGGTAATCATAACAATTATGTTAAAAAGAAATATACATTTACATTAAAATTATTATATATTGAAAAAATGGATTTTGGGTAAGAGTTTACTCTTTAAAATATATTGGAATCAAATTTAATATATTTTATATAACTCATTATAACATTAAACATAGTATATATTTTGTTATGAATTAAATTGAAATATAGTGTAAATAAACTAGAATATGTAATGTATTATGTTGATTCCTCGTATTTGGTGTCAAAGAGAGGTTTAGATAACATTAGAGGATCGGAATATGTAATTTTAATACCATTAAAATACACATTATAGTTAATATGAAATGGTATATTATTTCATGATTTCCATATCTGTTCATCAAAATAATGTCTGTTCAAAGTGGTTTTCTGTAGAGGGGAAAGAGAGGATGATGTTAGAAGTCACCAAGGTGATTATATCCTTTTGAATCAGAATCATGGAATGGTGATAATTTTTGTATATCAATTCTTTTCAATTATTGAATTTTTTATTAAATAAATAAATATTGGTTGTATACATGAATGATAATTGTCATATCTTCCCCAAAAATATTTTCAAAACTATTACATTTTTTAGGAAATATCATTCTATATTTAGTTGATATTTTTTAACAAATGGAAGTTATGGGTTGCACTAATTCCCTAAAAATAATATTTTATGTCATGTGATATTAAGATCATCAAAATATAAGTCTTACTCTATACTATTTTATTTGATAATTCTATTAGTGGTGGACAATAATAATGATTAGTTGTGAAAAAGTGGAGATTAATACCTTAGAAAGGGATAAAATATATCATATTTTTAATATGAAATATATTTATATAGTGGTTATACAAAGGAATGAAATGTAATATATGGAAATAAAACATGATTTTGATGATTCATTTTACACATATGAATATAATTTCACCTTATTAAAAAGGTACAAATAGAATTAAATCCTTGATCATGATACTATGATTACACAGTTTTACATAAGATTATATCCTTCATATAAAATTGAATTTTATTCTCCTTAATTTTAAAGTTAAGAGAAAATATTTTCATAGTGACGAGAATTTAGAAATGTAATTTTGTTATAATAATGTTTAATAGCAAAAAATATAAATAGAGGCTCCTGTGAAAGAAAATTTGAATAATGGTTAAAGAAAACATGATTAAAAAAATATAATAATTTAATTTTAGGATACATTTTGTAAAAAAAATGGGGTTCTTTTTTATGATGAATGGAAATTTATTCTAATAGAGAAATATGGGGTATATTAGTTGATATTTAAATGAAAAAATTTACGATAGTGGTAAAATGAGTTATAATAACTGGAAACTATAATTATTTAACAATCATTAGAAGGGTCATTATAAACAAGATTGTTAGTAGAAGAACCAAAATAATTAGATGTTGTTATACTATATATATAAATGTGTGTTGATATACTAAACCACATTTGTAGATATTGGTCATAGAATGATATGGTATCTGGTACATTTCTTATTTACATAGAGTTTTCAAATGTCTCATTTAACATGGGGTGTGCATATTATTTTTTTAATTAGAAATTTTCTAGAATATTCGAAATTATAACATATGAACTGATCCCAGATCATATAGTTAAAACACATGAGTAAAGTACTAAAAAGAAAATAAATTATAAAATTCATTCTATCTATTTCTAAGGAATCAAATTACCTATAAAATATTATTTTTATAGGGTGAGGGATTTCTATTATTCTAGAGGTGGATTGTATTTTTGTTTACCATGTTATGATAGATTATATAGATAAATAATTTTTTTTATAAAGAATGTTATTTATATAAGAATGAATTCACACCTTTGATAACAAATCAATATGGTTATAAACTATTAAAATATAGAAATACAAATTTATCTTGAACATATTTTTTGCGGTAAAGAATAATAAATATTAATGATGATCAAATAATAAATGATTTATATAATGTTTTTCAGATAATTTACAATTTTTCTTCCAAATTAGTATGTTGAACTTACTACTAACTTATTTCTTAATGAAAATCCAAATTCAAAATGCACTTATTGAATTACTATTGTATCCAATTTGGAATTAAAAAATTAATATCATGTGTTTCTCGAGAAATGATTCATTTATCCTACTACTACACTATGGGGTTATATTTTTTATTTTTTAGAAATTAATATTGAATTTTGTGGCTTTATATTGATTTTAGAGATTTGAAACAGATTAGTGGTAATAATAAGTTTCTATTTACTCATATCTATGAATTTTTTATTTACTCTAGTGAAAATAGTAAATTTCTTTAGTTGAAATATGGTATGAGAAATATCAGGTGAAGTTAAATGATGATGGTATTAGGAAAATAATGTATTTAACTATATATTGGAATTATTTGTTTATAGTTCATCCCATTATGGTTATAAATACTAATATATATTTTTGGATCTTCTGAATTGAGTATTTCATGAAATTATTTTTATATTTTGAAAATTTTATTTATGTAAACATTATTTAATAAAAATATTATGAGGACCATTGAAAACACATCTTGCTTTTTCTGAAAACATTAAATGAGTATAAGTTATTGAAAAAGGTAAAAAAAATATTATTTGTTAATTTTTTTTTCTTTTCATGGACTCATCATAAATAAGAATAGAATGGTAGTTTAATTAGATAAAACAAAATGTGTTGATTAAATGGAAATTATTTCTAATGATACTAATATTTTTAGTTTTCTTGGGATAGTTCGATATTACATGTTGTTTTTGAAAACATTTTCTTATACTATATCCCCCTAAATAATTTTGTATCAACCTATTTTTTATGTGTTTTTATTCCTTATTAAATTCAATATATTTTTTTTTCATGAAACAAAAATTGAAGCTTGCTATACACAGAATAGTAGGTCAGCATATATTACAAACAACACTAATTCTTAACTAAAAATTGATATATTATTAAAATTATTTAATCCTAGACAATATATCCTCAAAATTAATCATAGATATGTGGTAATAAAAATTATTTTTTAAATAATAGTTACAATTTTATTATACAAGCAATATATATTGGAAATATAAACAAATATTTTATAAAATACCCTATAAGTTTTAAAAAATATATATTTTCTCAAAAACGTATTTATATTATTTTTGGAAATATAAAAAAATTATTTTTTTAGCATTTATTATATAAATATTTTTAATAAGCCTTAGCATTTAAATCATCTTGTAAAAATTATCGTAGGTTGACGGTTATTTCTAAACGGTCTCAATTTTTAATGTATAATGAAATATATCAAATTTTATTTGAAAAACCCCATTTAATATAATTTATTTACAATGAAAAATTATATAGCACATTATTTTAATGTAATTTTTTTAATATAAATACATTAATCTAAATTCTGTTTTGGGGTCAATTTTATATGGAATTAATGAAAATATTTCCATCTATTGTTCTTTTCTATTAAAAACCCATCATTCTCGTCAAATTTAATTATTTATTTTAAATTAAAAGTATCCTCAAACACAAATAGAATTTAGGAAATGGAATAAATATTGATAATCATAATAATATATATTATCTAAAAATTTCATGTTAATTTTCTATTGAAATGAATACTAATGACATTAAAATTATTTACCATAGTTAGGGTAAAATTGGTTTAACTAGGGTAAACATAAATGAGATTAAAAATATCAAAATATATGTTATATTTTATTTTATGGGATATTTTCAAACATATATTATATGTTTTCTAAAACAGTTCATTATTTGAGACTTTTCATTTGAAAAAAAGTGTATGAAATACTTTCTTTAAAAAATTTAAAAGTGTGCCACCCACCACACTTATAAAAGATTAAAACATATCATCTCCTATTAAAAAATTAAAAACATTTTTTCTAATACATTAATAAATAATTTTCTAGATTCCCTTATGTTAGCATAGAAACATTCTTTATGATAAAAATACAACCTAAGAATGATTTTGTTTCAAATAAAAGTCAGATATCTTGAGAGGTGGTTTCATCCACGCGATTTTTTGTTTTATTTAATCCTCCACCCCCATTAATTATTTTAATATAATAATGATATAAAAAAAATTATTATATTCCATATAATTATATTTATTATTGTTATTTCAATTCCCAATTAACATTTAAACATCAATAAAATGGGTTATAAAATCCTATTTTATGTGTATGATGTACTACTTTATCGCAAACTAATGTCATTTATTTTTCTATTTCAACCACTCAGAGATATAAATAATCATTTATTTATTTTTTAATTATAATATTATGATTATATAATTCATATAGAATCATAATATTGTATGAATGCTAACATTATCTATTTTATGTAAACACAATAATATCACCTGTGTGTTTGAAGGACTATCGCCTCATGAAGCAATGTGATTAATTTAAATTTTAAATTAAAGTAAATACATATGGGTTTATTTTATAAATTTCATATATATGCAATAAATAATAATATTTAATTATAATATATAGTTTAAATTTATTAATATCATTCTACAAGTAAAATGGTAACAATGATCGTGGGTACGTAGGGCCAACCATATCTATAAACATTGTATTTCACCTTCTATCATTAAATTTAATAAGCTTCTCTAAATATTGATATATTTAATATATATTATATTGATACAATGATTGAAAATATGTAAATCATAAAATCCATATCATAGAAACTGGAAAAATTGAAATATAAAAACAAATATAAGAAACAAAGCAGTTATTACCAATAACGTAACATTGACATGAAATTATCAATAAAGTTGTAATAAAAGGTCATATGAAAATAATATATAGTTTGAAATGTATAAATATTATTATTCAATATATTTATAATAAATTTATATTTATTACATAATATAGTTGAATATCTATGAAGTATGCCAAGTTTTAATTTAAGGGTTTTATAGTCTATGTTTTTATTTATGAGAGACATGAAAATTAACCCTTAGTTTCATTTGTATAGGGTATATAGTAAACATATTACATGTTATATATTGAAAACATATTATTTTATATAAATTTATAGAATCATTTTTAGTTATTATTTATTCGGGACTAATATTCAAAATATTAATAATGTGGTAAGGTATTTCTTATAAATTTATCTTCATTGAGTGGTCTATTATATCATGTACCTATATTATTATATGTGGTGTATTTAGAACCCCATTGACATGTAATATCATTAATGTATTTATAATCATTAATTTTTAATTTCCATGTTATGTAATTTTTTTCTCGGGAATACAATTCAACGATACCAATGTTATAATGATTTTATTATACAGTATCAATATTTATTGGATTGTTTAAACTTATGTTTCTGATGATAAAATATTATGATCCATATGTCAATAAAATAATTAATTTTAGCATCCTATGTTTACTCGTTATATAAAAAACTAATAATACAAAATTTTAAACTCTTTTGTTCCTAATATGATAAAGAATGATTATTTATGAATGTATAACATTATTTCTCTCTACATTCAAAATGTTTCATCCTATAAAAAATAGTATTTCTAAATAAATGTTTTCTATAATCGTTTAATTATCATATAATGTTTTTTGTAAGAAATTTCTATAAATAGTTTTAGTTTTTTATAAAAAATAAAATGAATATACATGTATTTTTAACAAAAATACATGTGAATAATTTACCTAGAACATGTATGGAATCAATGTTTTAACATTTAGGGAGTGATAAAAACATCAAAAAATGAACAAAATTATTTTATATGAATCTTCCTTTAAAAAATTTCAATGATATATTTTAAAAAAGTATTTTCAAAATGTTTTCCAAAAATACTTTTTCAATGGGGAATGAATAATTTCATTCTAAAATGATTAAAATGTTTAATCAAAATTATTTTCCACATAACATGACATCGATTTTTTTTCTATATTCCAAACTAGGGATATGATCCAAGGATACAATTATTATCCTAAAATTTAATATTTTATGTCAACTATTGAATGATTTTTATAAAACCTATTTAACATTAATGGTTTTTTATACAATGAAATTTTGATGAAACCAATTTCTATTTCCATGAGTTTTGATTTGATGAAATGATAAAATTATTATCAAACCATTCACATTTCCATAGGTGATGATATGACGAAATGGTTAGGAAACCCATTTCATTTCATGTGGTATGTTAAGATAAATTTTTATGATCTTTTCACACCCATAAATTTGATCCTCATAATTTGATGGATGAGAATTATATTTCCATAAAATTAATTAGGAAATTAAAAGTTTTCTTTGAGATTATATTATATATGTTTGTTTAACTCAATCCCAAAAATGTGGGTATAAGAGTGATTATCCCAACCACAAATATGTGGGCCCATGACTAGATAACCCACACCCAAAAATGGTATACTATAGGACATTCCAAGGATAATAATGTAAAAGGATGGTTATCCCAAGATTAACATTTTATGAATGTCTTTGTGGGTATCATTGACATTATAATTTATATGGTTTTCTATATTTGAAAAACCTATTGTTTAAGAAAATTTTATACAATCAAGGATAATTTTCTCTGATTCCATTATGATTGAAGACTTATGAATTTACAATAATTAGTCCATGACTAAGGATTATGGTATATGATATGAAGCATACAGTTTTGAATTGTTATGATCATATTCTCATACCCTTATTTTCATGTTTCTATTTTATACCTGCATTGATTTTTATTATTGAGCCTATGACTTCACCCTTTATTATGATTCATTTTACATTGTTTTTAATATATTTATTATTTATGATTTATCTATGAAGGATAATAGAAATAATGATCTTCATTTGAGATAATATGGATCTCCCATGAATTTATTTCCCATCATTCATGTGGCACAAAACTATTATGAACTTTGTGTGAGTACTTGTGTAATGTTATGAATATTAATAAAACAGCCATTATATCTATGTATGATAATCTTCTATATCTATAATAGGTATCAATGGATATTTATATTTTACATTTTTGAACTAGGATAAAAAAATCATACTGGTATCACTAAAGATATTTCAAAGGATACGTCACAGTATGTATCTATTTATAAGTAAATGGATGAGTTACATTATATGAAAATGTATATGATTTTTTAAAATGAATTTCTATGTGTTTTATAGGAAATAATATTCTTATCATGATATTACATGTTTAAATGGCATTGGAATAAATTAAATGTGAGGAAATTACTCTAAAAAGGGAGGATTGAGATAGACTCACACATCACCTAGTTTATAAAAACAATACTTTCAACAAACCAAGTTTGAATATCCTAGAGGATATGCATTGTAAATTTAAAAACTATTTATAAATCATTATAAAGGACTTAAATTGATAATTATTATGAATGACTAAGAATAAACAAAAAGTGTTAATGATTTAATAAGGTTCCATCAATTTAAAATACTAAATGATATTTTTCTGTATCATTTTGTTCCTAATGGTGATTATTGATTCTTACACTATGATTTTCAATTTTATTCAATTGATATAACCCAATGATAGCATGATAAAGATTAGTGTGATAGAAAATTAAATAATTTACCTCTTAAGAATCCAAAAATTATGTAATCTGGAATGAAAAATCTTGCGTCCATGCTCACCCAACAATTTAAGTCAATTAATAATGAATAAATTTAAAATAAAACAATAATGGGAAAACAATGTGATGAGAAATTCATGAGAAAATATAAACCTTTTATAGGCAGGAATTATAATCATCTATTTTCTAAATATTTTATTATTACCACTAAATTTATATTTTCAATTATACCGTGTTTTGAAAATGAAACAAAATTGGTTGTCTACTATTTATTGGGTGAAGTTTATCAATGGGTTAATCATATAAATAATACAATGATTGAAGTAAAGAAATGAATCCATGGATTGGTATGTGTTTAAGATCATATTTTTTAATATCTATTTTTTTTGTTATCCATAAAATATTGGATAAGGAGTTCCTTGAAAAAACTAAAAATGATGATGAATCCATTCAAATCTATAATGAAAATTTTACAATGCAGGTAAGGAATTATTCAAGTATTATAATCCCACTTTAATGTAAAGAAGAAAATTTCATCAGTGGATTCAAACCATGTATATGAAGGTTGTTATCCATATCAACATTCATTAGTTATGAAGAAATGTATTAACGTTATATCAAGTGGAAATGGTGGTCATGAATTTTTATTTATCTCATGGTTTAGATATGGATAGATAAATGAATTTAAATTGAAAATAATTGAACCATTGATTGATGAAGATGAAATTTACATTATTTTCAATGCGTGGGAAGAACTATTGAGGAAATTATTTTTAGGGGACTTATAAATGTTTTATGTGTGGAATGGATGATCGTCAGGAAATTGATTTCAAAATGATAGGATAGAGTCAGATAATGATTTTAATAGAGATAAAGAAGCATAAAATTCATCATCCATAGTACAGTGTATCAAATTTAATGATTATGAGGATTATTATTTCCAATTACGAAATACAAATGTTAATAAATATGATCAATTCTAATATCTTCTTAAAATAATTGAAAAATTAAATAAAACATGTTATCCTTATTTCTGATGAGGGGTTCACTGTTTTTGTGGTGAATGGTACAAAAACCATCCACTCTTGAACAATTATTGTCTTTTTTGGATCTTGATCTACCAATTCATTATTATTTGAATAAAATTATATATGCATCAAGATTCTAATAAAAAAATTATATTTATAATTATAATTGAAAACTGTAATGGTATGATGATCACATATAAATTAATTGATTCGTATCTTATTTTCGTAGTCTAGAATATGATTCCAAAAATAATCTTTTCTGGCTTCCGCTGGTTGAATTTAATTCCATCTTATGTTGGGATTTACAATATCTACAAAAACCTTGATCATTCTTGAGGGAAGGGAATTCATGCTTGGTATTCCAAACAAAATAATAATTATATATCAATCTGAAAATAATTAAAAACACCTGATTGAGATAATATATGTTTTATGAGTCAAAGTTTTTGCTAATAAGGTGTTTTTAATGAAAATGTTATTGTAATAAAAGGACATGAAATATATTAATATTTTGTAATATATTTTAGACGAATTTATGGAATAATTTACCTACCTTAAAACATAATGTGAAGTATGGTTTTCAAAAGATCTCATACATGATGCCATTAAAATTTTAAAACACCATATATAATAGACCCAATTTAAATGTAGGAATTGAAGAAGAAACTCTATATGAGACTTGAAATGGGATTCATTTGAAGAGGTATTTTAACTTTGGATGAAACTAATCCTATTGAAAAAATAATTATGGCTCGATGTGATAATCCATTCATTATCATTATATAAATATGATAATGATTTAGAAAAACTATTACCTTCCATGTATTTATGACTTATTTTATCAATAATACATGGATTTAACCTTTACATGAATGAATACAATTAAATTAAACTATAATTTTGAGTCATGAATGATGATAAATAGATAAAAAAATTTGTACACGATTTGGAAAATATAAATACATAATGATTCCATTATGATTTATTAATTACCCATTTATATTTATGGATTTATTAAACATAAGATATATATATTAGCATGAACATTTCATAGTAGTCTTTATGTAACACCCCGAGCTTCCACGATACGCCTCTCTTTGAATAATGTAATAGCTTGCATTGTACGCATGTTCGAGTTCTAAAACACCGCGACTAATCAAAGTAGACGTTATGAATATTAATAAACACCTTTTGAAATTATAGAAAATTTATATTTCAAAATGGAATTCATTTTTGTATTCCTAATATTGAAATTAGCCTATGTTGATTTTTTTTTAATTTTCTGAGAACTCCAAATATTTTATGAATAGAAAAAAATAATTAAAACAACATTTTTATTCAAAATAATTTATAGTGATAATTTATAATATTGAGTGGTTTTAATGTATAATTAGAATATATATTTACCATTTTATCCAATGGTGTTCATTAGAATTAATTTCACTTTGAAATTGGACATAAACAATTGTCAATCTTTTGATATATATTGTTTCTTAAAAACAGGCTATTTGTTGTGATAGCGGGAATTAATTATAAAATTAATTAATGCAACTTATATGTTTGTAATTTTATAAAATAGACATCATTTTTGAATTCGGAATATCAATTATATCTTAGGGTGAAAATTTGGCATTGTTCTGAAAACTTCAATTTTTGATGAATAGTGAAACCACTAAGTTGTAGTTAAAAAACTAATTTTTCGTTTAAATGAAATATTACCAATTCTGTGATTTGATTTTCAAAAATCCGATATACATGGTTTTCATTAATAAGTAAAATGTGGTACAATTAGATTAAAATTATTTTTTGGTGAATAGTAACTTTTAAGTTTTTAATCGCGATTAGAGGTAATTACTGTAGTTTAAGGTAAAAATAATGTTTTAATAATATGAGATGAGCATGACACATGTCCTACCCTCATTGGATGAGCCATGGCCGACCAATACAATCCTTGGGTCATCTTAGGTACCCCATGGAGCCACTTTGGATGGAAAATTACATTAAAAACATTTTATTTAATGTTAAAATAAAAATGTCAAAAACATGAGTTGTTTTACTAAAACAATTATTACATGAAGTTATAAAAGTTAACTTTCTGACCATAAATATTCATTATAAAGATAAAAGGATTTTCAAAATTATGGTTATTTTTTTACAATTTTTAGACATTAAATAATTTAAATTTTTAATGACACAATGATGATGCTGCGGTTACCTCATTAATTAATGATTTAAATAAAATGAAAAGATAATGTAATATCCAAGGCTTACACTTGTCCAAAGCCTATTGGAATTGATTATTTATAACCCTTATCACCTTAGCCTAGAATTATATAAGTTTGGGTCCTCTAAAATCCGAAACACATTTTAGGATAAAGTGACTTTTCTTTACTTTCCAAGAGTGCCCCTCCTCTCCACTTATAAAAGGCCCCCACCTCTACCACATCATTCAAACTTTCAAGACATTTGGATCGGCCAAACTCTTCCCAAATACACTTCCAACTTCCCTCTCTTACTCCTATAAGCCTCACTTTGGGCAGAACTCTTCCCAAGGAAGCCTTTGGCTCAAATCAAAAAGAGTTACCCAATTTTAAGGTAATGTCTTCTCTAATGTTGTTTTGTTTTATTTTTCTTCTCGAACCCCTTAACACTTTCTATTAATTTCTTTTGTAACAACACCAGTATCCTAAATATACTAGGATGTTTTTATAAGAGGTATTCGAGCTACACTTACACACACCTACATCTAATGGTTAAAGAACATACTGTTTCTGTGGATGGAGAATTTCTGTCTCACGAAACGATGATTGTTCAACACTCATATAACACCTTAAATGGTGGCCATTAATATGTCACAGTATTTATATATGATTTATAATATGTTTATGTTTTACTTAAGATTCTGTATTTTTCATTTATGGCACACATTTATGATTTCCATTATGGGTAAAACGCGATAATTTCATTTTAGGAAGTGTGGACTACCGCCCCCTCAAAATGATTTGAATCGCTAATACCATATGTGGGATGTATAAAGGATGGATTAAATATATTTATATGCTATATTATACTGGAATTATATTATACATTTATATCATTATGATTTCATTCCATTAAATATGAAATAGAAATGAAATTAGCATTCATGCGTACGTACGGCTTACCGTCTCCATGAAGGGTGAATTTCATTTCTTACCTCTAAATGTTACGTAATATTTATGAATCAATGTATATAATGGATATATATGATATATATGATAACTAAATCATGAATATAATTCTGGATATAATGGATATTTCACCACATTAACAACTTGTAATTATAAGAAGTTGATTATTGACTCAAGTACCAAAGATCGACAAAACGACCGTTATTAACTTAAATAATTATATAATGTTAATAACATGGTAATAAGTGATATAAAAAGTATAATGAAATTGAAAATGGTTCTTAAAAAGGTAGATATTAACTCTAGTTTATTATTCAGTAGGTTAAAGAACGGTTGAGTCAAGTCGGACACGAGGTAAGGGAACTTCTTAACCCAATTTCCATTATTTGGGTTAATCTCCTACTTTAAAATTATTTCATGATATTATTATGTATTATTTTGTATTTTTACTTTATTTATGTGTACCTATAGTGAATACACATAATAGACTTATTTTATTTTAAAAATGATCTTTTTAAGGACTTCGTCTCAATCTCTTTTCATTGAGGCATATTTGGTTTTATACACAACTTTCTTTTATACGGTGTATAAACCCCTTTGACTTTTACGTTTATTCAAAAATAATCTTTTTATACGAAGCATTTACTAAACGAAAAAGGGAAATTTTTTGGTGTACGTATGCAACGACAACGACTTCTCTACCGCTGTGACCATTATTTGAGTTTCGGCTTCCTTTAAAAGCCATACCTTTAAAAAATACCAATTTTTACCTTTCTTTTATTTTGGTATTGAAAATGGTTTTGAAAGTGTTTTTATTATATCAATGTGTTGTATTGATAACTTGTGATTGAAATATGGAAATTTTATGTTTCCTTTATTCATGTTTTATGTGATACGATTACGTTATGGTTTATGATATGTTTAAACCTATTCATATGAGGAATGCATTGGACTTAATAAGTGACGGGTGGAGCCCTCTATAGCTCCTCGATGCATCGGTAGGTCTCATGAGACAAACTAGTGTCTTGGCACGAGGCCTTGACAAAATCTTATTTGTGGTCTTGGCAAGAGGCCTTGGCTACGTCGTTATGATAGTCTGGCATTATGCATTCCATCATTATGAATGTGGTTATTGATATTTCATGTGATTATTTGACCAGTAGAATATCCATGTGAAGAAGTAAATGGAATTATCTCATTTTACTTTTTCCATATTATGTTGATGTTCAAGTTTAAAAGGCTTTTGTTTTAGTTATACATTTCCTTAAATGTTTATGTTTATTTATGAAAGCTTCCGCAATATTGTTATCCTTACTGAGCATATGAGCTCACCCCTTTCAATGTTTTAATATTTTCCAGGATGTGAAAAAGTATATTATGAATGACCTGCTGGGATAGTCAGAAGAGGATATGAGTGTGGACTATGAATACTTTGTTATTAGTTTTTCACTTTATGATGTAATGTAACATTTATGAATGTATCTAGTGTTTACAAGGCTACTAAACTAATCGGTCTTTCGAGACTTGATCTTTTGTGATCATGCTAATGTTATGAAGTAATGCACCGACACTGGGTAGCTGGGGTCGAGGCATTACAGTTGGTATCAGAGTCATTTTAGTACTAACCTTCGAAGATATATTTAGATAAACTCTGATTAGAGCACATAGCACGAAGATAGACATTGAGGATTATTATAGAAGAACATCCTAGAATTTTGGTATTATAGAAATTTTGTGAGTTTTCTGAGCGATACATCCATGTCTGTATACGAGCAGGTAGAGGCGGCTCTGGCACAGATGTACCTAGGGGTAAAACCCGAAAACACCGCTTTGATCTAGACTCGAACGGGAACTGGTGCACGACAACGGGCCCTGCTGCACTCTTGGTTACGACACTCCCGGGGGATATGATTTGGATAATTCTCATTTTCTTTATAAACCACTATGAAGGGTTATGAGTATATACTTCCTCAAAGAATACATTTTTATGGATTATATCCATAAATAGTCAATTTATGTTAAGTATCTTACAAAAATTGGAATTATGTGTTTTGATTCATAAACTAATATAGTTTATGCCATTGTTTA
Organism: Viscum album; assembly: GCA_963277665.1. NCBI lineage: Eukaryota > Viridiplantae > Streptophyta > Magnoliopsida > Santalales > Viscaceae > Viscum > Viscum album. The sequence goes on along the minus strand of OY728164.1, from coordinate 1,139,085,602 downwards.
GAAATTGCGCCTAGTGGAAGGAATGGAAACCGTATCAATGCACGCACTCCGTGTAGGGATTTCCCTCCTGCTCAAGATAATTATTGTGGATCTGGAGATACAACAGGTGCAGATCAACTTATTACCATACTGGGACAACTCACTCAGGTTATGAATAATAACCTTACTCGTATGGAGCACCCTTATCCGCAACATGGAGGATCAATGTTAGACCGCTTCATGAGGCAACAACCACCAACATTTAATGGGGGTACAAATCCATTAGTAGCTGAGCAATGGATTAACTCCTTAGAGAAAATATTCCACGCCTTGGGGAGTAGTGAAAGGGAAATGGTTATCATGGCAGTTTACCACCTCACTGGAGATGTTGATCAATGGTGGTCATTTATTCAAAACACAAAGGAAGATGATGACATATCGAATATGGAATGGAGGGAGTTCAAAGATCTTTTCTTATAAAAATACTTTCCTCATGACCATAGAGAAGATATGGAAAGGCAATTTCTGAGTCTGAAACAAAAGGAGGATGAGAATGTCGCAAAGTACGAGGCCAATGTTCCAAGGATAGCGAGGTATGCAGCAGATTATATACTTAACCCAAGAGGTAAGATTGATCGTTTCTTTGATGGTTTAAAACCATTTCTCTTTCGAGCTTTAGTATCACAATCATTCTCAATATACGAAGATAATGTCTCATGTACTATCAAGACAGAAAAGGAATTCTCTAAGTCTTATGACAACAAAGTATATCAAGAGAAGAAGAGAACAGTGGAACAAGAGACAGATAAAGGGGAAAAGGGAAAGAAGGATTTTCCATTATGTGATAATTGTGGGAAGAATCACCCTGGTACTTGCCTAAAAGGAATGGGAGTTTGTTATAAATGTGGAGAAAAAGGTCACCAGGCACTTGATTGCAAGGGAAAGAAAGAGGCTATCAATGTTGAATGATACAATTGTAGGGAAATGGGGCACTATGAAAATGAATGTCTTAGCATCAGGGAAAATTACCTCAGAAAAGGCCAAGGGATCAAGGAAAATCTTATGCTGTTACTACAGTTGAAGTAGAATAATTAATGTATTGGTGCTTTTGGACTCATGGATTATATTCTGGTTATTAGAATAATGTGATATATATACATATAAGGATTTTACAACAGTACTTGTTGATTTCAGTAAGGTTTTAATATGATGAAGGTAATCATATTTTTAGTATGTGACAAAAAGAGAAACTTTAACTTGTTTGGGGAATCTGATAAATTGATTTTGGAATTAGGAAACCTTTTAGAGAAAGTCTGGACAGAGGTATTTTGGATAACTATAAATGTTGGAGTGGATTAAGTTGATCTTTGGATAGTATTTTTTAAGGTTAAAAAATTTATGAAGATTATTTTTGGAATATTATAATACTATAGTTTTAGGAAAATGACAACCTACAGGGTGGGGCATAACCCGTCGCATCGGAAAAAGATGCAGGAATCGAACCCACAATCATAGTGCGACAGGCCTTTATTTCCTACCACTAGCCTACAAGAAGTCCCTGGTTATTACAGAATAATTTTACTAATCTAAATTGTATGGGTTAAAATTTGGAACCTTATACAATTAGGATAAGTATAATATTTTTGAGTTCTATTATCTTTTTGAGTGAAAGATGATTTGAAGGTTGAAACTCTAATTGTCAGGCATAAATATATATATACCTATCTATTATTCAATGAATAAATTAATTCTTAAACTTTATTAAAGGGATATTAAAACAAAAAATGTGTTATCCTAATACCTTATGTCTTGTTGAACTGATGATATTTTAAATCAACATAGATTAAAGGCTTTGAGGACCTCAATTTGACAGTTGATTGTGATTGATGACCTCAATCACTCCCTACAAATATTTACGTTTTTCCTCCAATTATATGTCTCTAATTTACACCAATGTTCTCCTTATCGAGATCATAATTTGGTGGTGACTTTCTTATTTCTATTTCCCTATTATTAAGGCTAAATTTTATTAACCTTATTTCCGATGTGGGTTTTCCACAAAGGTATTTTCTATTTTAAACCTTTTATTTTCAAAGAGAAATATCAAATTGTGAGGACGCAATTTATAGAAGGAGTGGAGAATGTAACACCCCGAGCTTCCATGATATGCTTCTCTTTCAATGATGCAATAGCTTTCATTGTACGCATGTTTGAGTTCTAAAACTCCACGACTAATCAAAGTAGTCGTTATGAATAGTAATAACCACGTTTTGAAATTATAGAAAATTTTCATTTCAAAATGGAATTCATTTTTGTATTCCTAATATTGAAATTAGCCTATGTTGAATTTTTTGTAATTTTCTGAGAACTTCAAAAAAATTATGAATAGTGAAAAATAAAAAAAAAAGAACTTTTTTAATAAAAATAATTTATAGTGATAAGTTACACTATTGAGTGGTTTTAAAGTATAATTAGAATATATTTTTACCATTTTATCCAATGGTGTTCATTAGAATTAATTTTACTTTGAAATTGGACATAAACAATTGTCAATCCTTTTATATATATTGTTTCTTAAAAACACGCTATTTGTTGTGACAACAGAAATTAATTATAAAATTATTTAATGCAACTTATATGTTTGTAATTTCATAAAATAGACATAATTTTTGAATTCAGAATATCAATTATATCTTAGGGTGAAATTTTGGCATTGTTCTGAAAAACATCAATTTTTTATGAATAGTGAAACCACTAAGTGATAGTTAAAAAACTGATTTTTCGTTTAAAAGAAATTTTACCACTTCTGTGATTTGATTTTCAAAAATCTGACATACATGGTTTTCATTAAGAAGTAAAATGTGGTTCAATGTGATTAAAATAATTTTTTGGTGAATAGTAACTTTTAAGTTCTTAATCGCGATTAGAGGTAATTACTGTAGTTTAAGGTAAAAATAATGTTTTAGTAATATGAGATGATCTTGAAACATGTCCTCCCCTCATTGGATGAGCCATGGCCGACCAATACAATCCTTGGGTCAACTTGGGGACCCCATGGATCCACTTTGGTTGGAAAATGACACTAAAAACATTTTATTTAATATTAAAATAATAATGTCACAAACATGAGTTGTTTTACTAAAACAATTATTACATGGGGTTATATAATATAACTTTTTGACCATAAATAATCATTAGAAAGATAAAACGATTTCCTACATTATGGTTATTTTTTTAGAATTTTTAGACATTATACAATTTAAATTTTTAATGACACAATGATGATGCAGCGGTTACCTCATTAATTAACGATTTAAATAAAATGAAAAGATAATGTAATATCCAAGGCTTACACTTGTCCAAAGCCTATTGTATGGGTAGATTTAGAACCCTTATCACCTTATAATAGAATTATATAAGTGTGTGGCCTCTAAAATCCGAAACTCATTTTATGATTAAGTGACTTTTCTTTACTTTCCAAGAGTGCCCCTCCTCTCCACTTATAAATGGCCCCCACCACTACCACATCATTCACACTATCAAGCCATTTGGGTCGGCAAAACTCTGACCAAATACTCTCCCAACTTCCCCCTCTTACTCCTAGAAGCCTCACTTTGGGCAGAAATCTTCCCAAGGAAGCATTTGGCTCAAATCAAAAATTGTTACATGATTTTAAGGTAATGTCTTCTCTAATGTTGTTTTGTTTTATTTTTCTTCTCCAACCCCCTATACACTTTCTATTAATTTCTTTTGTAACAACACCAGTATCCTAAATATACGAGAATGTTTTTATAAGAAGTATTCGATCTACACTTACACACACCTACATCTAATGGTTAAAGAGCATACTGTTTCTGTGGATGGTGAATTTCTGTCTCACGAAACGATGATTGTTCAACACTCATATAACACCTTCAAAGGTGGCCATTAAGATGTCACTATATTTATATATGATATATGATATGTTTATGTTTTACTTAAGCTTCTGTATTTTTCATTTATGGCATACCTTTATGATTTCCATTATCTGTAAAACGCGATAATTTCATTTTATGAAGTGCGGGCTACCGCCCCCTCAAAATGATTTGAATCGTTAATACCATATGAGGGATGTATAAAAGATGGAGTAAATGTTATTATATGATATATTATACTGTAATTATATTATACATTTATATCATTATGATTTATTCCATTAAATACGAAATAGAAATTAAAGTAGCGTTCATGCGTACGTACGGCTTACCGTCTCCATGATCGGTGCATTTCATTTCATACCTCTAAATGTTACGTAATATTATTAATGAATTTATATACTGGATATATATGATATATATGATAACTACATCATTAATATAATTCTGGATATAATGGATATTTCACCACATGAACAACTTGTAATTATAAGAAGTTTATTATTGACTCAATTACCAAAAATCGACAAAACGACCGTTATTAACTTAAATAATTACATAATGTTCATAACATGGTAATAAGTGACATAAAAAGGATAATGAAATTGAAAATAGTTCTTAAAAAGGTAGATATTAACTCTAGTTTATTATTCAGGAGGTTAAAGAACTGTTGAGTCAAGTCGGACACGAGGTAAAGGAACTTCTTAACCCAATTTCCATTCTTTGGGTTAATCTCCTACTTTCAAATTATGTCATGATATTATTATGTATTTTTTTTGTATTTTTACTTTCTTTATGTGTAACTATAGTTAATATACATAAATGATCTATTTTATTTAAAAAATTATCTTTTTATGGACTTCATCTCAATCTCCTTTCATTGAGGCATATTTGGTTTTATACACAACATTCTTTTATACGGTGTATAAAACCCTTTGACTTTTACGTTTATTCAAAAGGAATCATTTTATATGAATAATTTAATAATTAAAAAAGGGAATTTTTTTGTCGTACGTATGCGGCGACAACAACTTCTCTGCCGCCATAACCATTATTTGAGTTTCGGCTTCCATTTCAAGCCATACTTTTTTTTTTAAAAAAAATACCATGTTTTACCGTTCTTTTATTTTGGTATTGAAAATGGTTTTGAAAGTGTTTTTATTATATCAATGTGTTGTATTGATATCTTGTGATTGAAATATGGAAATTTTATGTCTCCTTTATGCATGTTTTATGGGATACGATTATGTTATGGTTTATGATATGTTTAAACCTATTCATATGAGAAATGCATTGGAATTAATAAGTGATGGGTGGAGCCCACTATAGCTCCTCGATGCATCGGTAGGTCTCATGAGACAAACTAGTGTCTTTGCACAAGGCCTTGACAAAATCGTATTTGTGGTCTTGGCACGAGGCCTTGGATATGTGGTTATGATAGTCTGGCATTATGCATTCCATCATTATGATAGTGGTTATTGATATTGTATGTGATTATTCGACCTGTAGAATATCCATGTGAAGAAGTAAATGGCATTATCTCATTTTACTTTTGCCATATTATGTTGATGTTCAAGTTTAAAAGGCTTTTGTTTTAGTTATACATTGCTTTAAATGTCTTTGTTTATTTATGAAAGATTCCGCAATATTGTTATCCTTACTGAGCATCGGAGCTCACTCTTTCAATGTTTTAATATTTTCCAGGATGTGAAGAAGTATTTTATGAATGACCTGAAGGGATAGTCAGAAGAGGATATGAGTGTGGACTATGATGGCATTGTTATTAGTATTTCACTTTAGGATGTAATGTAACATTTATGAGTGTATCTAGTGTTTCCAAGGATACTAAACTAATCGGTCTTTAGAGACTTGATATTTTGTGATCATTCCAATGTTACGAAGTAATGCACCGACTCTGGTTAGCTGTGGTCGGGGCGTTATAGTTGGTATCAGAGGCAGTTTAGTACTAACCATGGAAGCTAGATTTAGATAAACTCTGATTAGGGCACATTGCCCGAAGATAGACTAAGAGGATTAGTATAGAAGAAATTTCTAGAATTTTGGTATTATAGAGATTTTGTGAGTTTTCCGAGCGATACATCCCTATCTGGATACGAGCAGGTAGAGGCGGATCTGGCACAGATGTACCTAGGGGTAAAACCTGAAAACACCGCTTTGAGCTAGACTCGAACAGGAACTGGTGCACGACAACGGGCCTTGCTGCACTCTTGGTTACGACACTCTCGGGGGATATGCTTTGGATAATTCTCATTTTATTTATAAACCACTATGAAGGGTTATGAGTATATACATCCTCAAAGAAAACATTTTTATGGATTATATCCATAAATAGTTCAATTTATGTTAAGTATCTTACAAGTATGGAATTATGTATTTTGATTCATAAATTAATATAGTTTATTCCATTGTTTAGAAATATCACCTAGTGGAAGGAATGGAAACCGTATCAATGCACGCACTCCGTGTAGGGATTTCCCTTCTGCTCAAGATAATTATTGTGGATCTGGAGATACAACTGGTGCTGATCAACTTATTACCATACTGGGACAACTCACTGAGGTTATGAATAATAACCTTACTCGTATGGAGCACCCTGATTCGCAACGTGGAGGATCAATGTTAGACCGCTTCATGAGGCAACAACCACCAACATTTAATGGGGGTACAAATCCATTAGTAGCTGAGATATGGATAAACTCCTTAGAGAAAATATTCCACGCCTTGGGGAGTAGTGAAAGGGAAATGGTTATCATGGCAGTTTACCGCCTCACTGGAGAGACTTATCAATGGTGGTCATTGATTCAAAACACAAAGGAAGATGATGACATATCGAATATGGAATAGAGGGAGTTCAAAGATCATTTCTTAGAAAAATACTTTCTTCATGACCATAGAGAAGATATGGAAAGGAAATTTCTGAGTCTGAAACAAAAGGAGGATGAGAATGTCGCAATGTATGAGGCCAACTTTACAAGGTTAGCGAGGTATGCTGCAGATTATATACATAACCCAAGAGGTAAGATTGATCATTTATTTGATGGGTTAAAACCATTTCTCCATCAAGCTTTAGTATCACAATCATTCTCAACATTAGAAGATATTGTCTCATGTGCTATCAAGATAGAAAAGGAATTCTCTATGTCTTATGAAAACAAAGTAAAGCAAGAGAAGAAGAGAACGGTGGAACAAGAGATAGATAAAGGGAAAAGGGAAAGAAGGATTTTCCATTATGTGATAATTGTGGGAAGAATCACTCTGGTACTTGCCAAAAAAGAATGAGAGTTTGTTATAAATGTGGAGAAAAAGGTCACTAGGCACGTGATTGCAAGGGAAAGAAAGAGGCTATCAATGTTGAATGATACAATTGTAGGGAAGTGGGGAATTATGCAAATGAATGTCCTAAGCGTCAGGTAAACTTACCTCAAAAAAGGCCAAGGGATCAAGGAAAATCTTATGCTGTTACTACAGTTGAAGCAGAATAATTAATGTATTGGTGCTTTTGGACTCATGGATTATATTATGGTTATTAGAATAATGTGATATATATATATAAGGATTGTACTGTAGTACTTGTTGATTTCAGTAAGGATTTAATATGATGAAGGTAATCGTATTTTTAGTATCTGACAAAAAGAGAAACATTATTTTGTTTGGGGAATCTGATAAATTGATTTTGGAATTAAGAGACCTTTTAGAGAAAGTATGGACAAAGCTATTTTGGATAACTATAAAGGTTGGAGTGGAATAAGTTGATCTTTGGATTGTATTGTTTAAGGTTAAAAAATTTATGAAGATTATTTTTGGAATATTATAATACTATAGTTTTAGGAAAAGGACAACCTACAGGGTGGGGCATAACCCGTCGCGTAGGAAAAAGCTGCAGGAATCGAACCCACAATCATAGTGCGACAGGCCTTTATTTCCTACCACTATCCTAAAATAAGTCCTTGGTTATTACAAAATAATTTTACTAATCTAAATGGTATGTGTTAAAATTTGGAACCTTATACAATTAGGATAAGTATAATATTTTTGAGTTCTATTATCTTTTTGAGTGAAAGATGAGTTGAAGGTTGAAACTCTAATTGTAATGCATAAATATATATATACCTATCTCTTATTCAATGAATAAATTAATTCTTAAACTTTAGTAAAAGGATATTAAAACAAAAAATGTGTTATCCTAATACCTTATGTCTTGTTGAACTGATGATATTTTAAATCAACATAGATTGAAGGCTTTGAGGCCCTCAATTTGACAGTTGATTGTGATTGATGACCTCAATCACTCCCTACAAATATTTACGTTTTTGCTCCAATTATATGTCTTTAATTGCCACCAATGTTCTCCTTATCGAGATCATAATTTGGTGGTGACTTTCTTATTTTCATTTCCCTCTTATTAAGGCTAAATTTTATTAACCTTATTTCTAATGTGGGTTTTCCAAAAAAGTATTTTCTATTTTCAACCTTTTATTTTCAAAGAAAAATATCAAATTGCGAGGACGAAATTTATTGAAGGATGGTAGAATGTAACACCCTGAGCTTCCACGATACGCTTCTCTCTCAATAATGAAATATCTTGCATTGTACGCATGTTTGAGTTCTAAAACACCGCGTCTAATCAAAGTAGCCGTTATGAATAGTAATAACTACGTTTTGAAATTAGAGAAAATTTATATTTCAAAATGGAATTAATTTTTGTATTCCTAATATTGAAATTATCCTATGTTGAATTTTTTGTAATTTTCTGAGAACTTCAAAAATTTTATGAATAGTGAAAAATACTTAAAACAACTTTTTTAATCAAAATAATTTATAGTGATAAGTTATACTATTTAGTGGTTTTAAAGTATAATTAGAATATATTTTTACCATTTTATCCAATGGTGTTCATTAGAATTAATTTCACTTTGAAATTGGACATAAACAATTGTCAATCTTTTGATATATATTGTTTCTTAAAAACATGCTATTTGTTGTGACAGCAGGAATTAATTATAAAATTAATTAATTCAACTTATATGTTTTTAATTTCATAAAATAGGCATCATTTTTTAATTCATAATATCAATTATATCTTAGGGTGAAATTTTGGCATTGTTCTGAAAAACTTCAATTTTTGATGAATAGTGAAACCACTAAGTGGTAGTTAAAAAACTGATTATTCGTTTAAATGAAATATTACCACTTCTGTGATTTGATTTTCTAAAATCCAACATACATGGTTTTCATTAATAATTAAAATGTTTTTCAATGAGATTAAAATAATTTTTTGGTGAATAGTAACTTTTAAGTTCTTAATCGTGATTAGAGGTAATTACTGTTGTTTAAGGTGAAAATAATTTTTTAATAATATGAGATGAGCTTGAAACATGTACTACCCTCATTGGATGATCAATGGAAGACCATGTAAATCCATGGGTCAACTTGGCGACCCCATGGAGTCACATTGGTTGGAAAATGACATTAAAACATTTTATTTAATGTTAAAATAAAAATGTCACAAACATTAGTTGTTTTACTAAAATAGTTATTACATGGGGTTATATATGTTAAAATTTTGACCATAAATATTCATTAGAAAGATAAGAAGATTTCCATCATTATGGTTATTTTTTTAGAATATGTAGACATTAAATAATTTTAATTATTAATGACACAAGGATGATGCAGCGGTTACCTCATTAATTAGCGATTTAAATAAAATGAAATGATAATGTAATATTCAAGGCTTACACTTGTACAAAACCAATTGGATGGGTATATTTAGAACCCTTATCACCTTACCCTCTAATTATATAAGTGTGGGACCTCTAAAATCCGAAACTCATTTTATGATAAAGTGACTTTTCTTTACTTTCCAAGAGTGCCCCTCCTCTCCACTTATAAAAGGCCCCCACCTCTACCACATCATTTACACTTTCAAGCCATTTGGCTCGGCCAACATCTTCCCAAATACTCTCCCAACTTCCCCCTTTTACTCCTAGAAGCCTCACTTTGGTCAGAACTCCTCCCAAGAAAGCCTTTGGCTCAAATCCAAAAGAGTTACCCGATTTTAAGGTAATGTCTTCTCTAATGTTGTTTTGTTTTATTTTTCTTCTCCAACCCCCTAAAAACTTTCTATTCATTTCTTTTGTAACAAAACAAGTATCCTCAATAAACTAGTATGTTGTTATAAGAAGTATTAGAGGTACACTTACACACACCAACATCTAATGGTTATAGAACATACTGTTTCTGTGGATGGCGAATTTCTGCCTCACGAAACGATGATTGTTCAACACTAATATAACACCTCCAAAGGTGGCCATCAAGATGTAACTATATTTATATATGATATATAATATGATTATGTTTTACTTAAGATTCTTTATTTTTCATTTGTGGAATACCTTTATGATTTCCATTATGGGTAAAACGTGATAATTTCATTTTAGGATGTTCGGACTACCGCCCCCTCAAAATGATTTGAATCGTTAATACCATATGTAGGATGTATAAAGGATGGAGTAAATAGTATTATATGCTATATTATACTGGAATTATATTATACATTTATATAATCATGATTTAATTCCATTAAATACGAAATAGAAATGAAAGTAGCGTTCATGCGTACGTACGGCTTACCGTCTCCATGAACAATGCATTTCATTTCTTACCTCTAAATGTTACGTAATATTATGAATGAATGTATATACTGGATATATATGATATATATGATAACTACATCATGAATATAATTCTGGATATAATGGATATTTCACCATATGAACAACATGTAATTATAAAAAGTTTATTATTGACTCAAGTACCAAAGATCGACAAAACAACCGTTATTAACTTAAATAATTACATAATGTTCATAACATGGTAATAAGTGATATAAAAAGGATAATGAAATTGAAAATGGTTCTTAAAAAGGTTGATATTAACTCTAGTTTATTATTCAGGAGGTTAAAGAACGGTTGAGTCAAGTCAGACACGAGGTAAGGGAACATCTTAACCCAATTTCCATTCTTTGGGTTAATCTCCTACTTTCAAATTATGTCATGATACTGTTATGTATTATTTTGTATTGTTACTTTCATTATGTGTACCTATTGTGAATACACATAATAGATCTATTTTATTTTAAAAATGATCTTTTTAAGGACTTCGTCTCAATCTCCTTTCATTGAGGCATATTTGGTTTTATACACAACTTTCTTTTATACTGTGTATAAACCCCTTTGACATTTACATTTATTCAAAAGAAATATTTTTATACGAAGCATTTACTAAACCAAAAAAGGGAATTTTTTTGTCGTACATATGCGGCGACAATGACTTCTCCCCCGCCGTGACCATTATTTGAGTTTCGGCTTCCTTTACAAGCCATACCTTTAAAAAAAATACCATGTTTTACCTTTCTTTTATTTTGGTATTGAAAATGGTTTTGAAAGTGTTTTTAATATATCAATGTGTTGTATTGATATCATGTGATTGAAATATGGAAATTTTATGTTTCCTTTCTGCATTTTTTATGTGATACGATTATGTTATGGTTTATGATATGATTAAACCTATTCATATGAGGAATTCATTGGACTTAATAAGTGACGGGTGGAGCCCGCTATAGCTCCTCGATGCATCGGTAGGTCTCATGAGACAAACTAGTGTCTTGGAACGAGGCCTAGACAAAATATTATTTGAGGTCTTGGCACAAGGCCTTGGATACGTGGTTATGATAGTCTGGAATTATGCATTCCATATTTATGAAAGTGGTTATTGATATTGAATGTGATTATTCAACCAGTAGAATATCCATGTGAAGAAGTAAATGGCATTATCTCATTTTACTTTTGCCATATTATGTTGATGTTCAAGTTTAAAAGGATTTTTTTTAGTTATAAATTTCCTTAAATGTTTATGTTTATTTATGAAAGCATCCGCAATATTGTTATCCTTACTGAGCATCTGAGCTCACACCTTTCAATGTTTTAATATTTTCCAGGATGTGAAGAAGTATTTTATGAATGACCTGCAGAGATAGTCAGAAGAGGATATGAGTGTGGACTATGAAGAATTTGTTACTAGTTTTTCACTTTATGATGTAATGTAACATTTATTAATGTATCTAGTGTTTCCATGGCTACTAAACTAATCGGTCATTCGAGACTTGATCTTTTGTGATCATGCCAATGTTACGAAGTAATGCACCGACTCTGGGTAGCTGGGGTCGGGGCGTTACACTTTATAGATGATTTTTAGTTCTATTCAAATAGAATGGAAATGCATTAAGAAAAATTAAAAATGGTAATAAAGAAACTAATAATAGATAAACTCTATAAAATAATTTCAAAAACTGAATTTTGAAGGAAATTGTCTTATTTTAGATCATATAATCTAAATAAAGGGTTTATTTGTAGTATCACTAATCATAAAAGATGTTTAATTTCATCTAATAGAGAATATAAATGACTAATATAACAATTTTTATTTGTTTATTAGGATATTATCAATGTGTCTTGGAAAAGTTCATTTAACTGTATCATCATTTGACCAGGTTAACTTAGGAGGGAGCCGATTTCATCTAAAAAGATGAATGTGAAGAAAATTTCATTAATATAAAGTGACGATAATTCATGGCATATGAGATTGCATTTACATGTAGTATAGAAGGGTATGTAATCTATAGTGACCCATACAAGACTAGATAGATATGTGTTCATACTCATAAACTGATGCTTCTATATTACTAATATGAAAATTATGATTTACGCAAAAAATATATTCAAAATATGACTTGGAGTCAGTTGCAGTAAAATTTTCATTAAATATAATATGAAATTATATTTATGGAATAAATTATATATATATACCAATAAATTTTTTTGAACAATATATTCATATATCATGTGTTGAATGTGAAATGAAAGATGGATAGATCTGATTAATGATTATTAGTTCTAAATACACATCAAATCATGGAATGCCAACAAGGTGGATATTCATTGAGTGATAAGCATCATGATATATTATCCAAGCGGAGTAATATCACAAATCCAATATTTATGGATTTTATATTTATATAAATGAAAATAATTATTGAATAATGTAAAAAATATAATACATAATTTAAATTTCCACCATTATTCCGTGTTAGGAAAAAAAATATGTATAAGGAAGATGTAGAGATTCAAAAAATCATTACAAATTATCTCGAGATTTACAATGACCTTAATAGAATGACAAGGTTCAATAATAATTTATGTTTTCATTTCATTAAAGATTTGATAAATAATTTTTTAAAGGATTCTCATAGTTCTTCATTTTGTATTCCTTAAACATTTATAAATATGTATATATATTTTTAAGACTAATTTAGGATGGGTTAGATCAAGAGAGATATCATTTATATTGTATATTTTTTCGTTTTATGTCATCAAGTGGTGGTTAAAAGAAATATAATCTATGGGTACGTTACATTCATTACCCATAGTATATCATATATGTGAAATAATCTAAATGTATTTCACAATTTGACTCCCTAAAAGAATAATATAATCATTCTATATGGATTATAGCTAATAGTATTAATATATCTCTTCACTATATCATAAATAGGGAACCCTTCTCTATGGATCACCTTTCTGAGATATAAGGAAAAAATGAGGTATACTTTCTTGGAGTGCAATATTCAATTATGCCCAATATAGTCTAAGTATACCACAATTTTATATTTATGACTTCTGTAAGATGATGTTATGGATTTGAGATTCATTAGTATTTATAATGCAAACAAATACCGTCAATGTGATATAAAAAATTCAAAACCTATATGATATTTATATATTTAGTTCATTGAATTAAATTTGTGGTTATAATCCTCACCATCCAGTAGTTTTCTTAAAAAAACAAATTCAGTCAATAATTAATATCAATCATCATGAATAACTCTATGGAATAAAATTTAGTTCTCAAAAATGCTAGAATGATGTTGGAGAATGAAATTTATTAGGATCTAATATTGCTAATGAAATAATATATAATCACAAATTTTTTTTATAAAACATCATAACAGAATAGGGTCTATAATAATGTTATACTTAGAATTTACATTGTGATCAAAAATATTATGTTTGTTGTAGTGTGTTTCTATGATTTATTCTATTAGATATGGGTATGTTTTTGAGAATAAAGTGAAACTAAGCCATAGTTATATTGGTACATTTTCAATTATAGAGTGTATTTAGAATATATATGTTCATTAAATATAACTTTCTCAAGACCATGATGTGTTTCTTATTTCACTCTTAATGAATTACATATATATCCCTTCATAGGTACAGAAATAAGAGGTCATACCATTATATATTTACCATTCTTATGAGAAATAACCAATAGAGATTTTTAATCATATATATATATTGGTCTATGAAATAAGACCACTCACATGGTCATCATTTTTCCGTTAAACCACCAGTTTGTGTAAGCTGTAACGCCCCGACCCTAGTTACCCAGAGTCGGTGCATTATTACATAACATTGGCATGATCACAAGAAACATCAAATCTCGAAAGACCGATTGGTTTAGTAGCCTTGGAAACACTAGATATATTCATAAGTTTTACATTACATCATAAAATGAAAAACTACTACAACAAAGTAATGTCTCCATAATACACACTCATATCCCCACATAATATCCCTGCAGGTCATTCATAACTTACTTCTTCACTTCCTGGGAAAAATAAAACATAGAAAAGGGGTGAGCTCAAATGCCCAGTAAGGATAACAATATAGCGGAAACTTCCATAAATAATAATAAACATTTAAGGCAATGTATAACTAAAACAAAAGCTTTTTAAACATGAACATTTAACATAGTATGGCATAAATAAAATGAAATAATTCCATTTACTTATTCACATGGATATTCTACTAATCGAATAATCACATGAAAAATCAATAACCACTTTCATAATGATGGAATGCATAATGCTAAACTTTAATTTCTTTTCAAGGCCTTGTCCCAAGACCTTGGGGCTAACTGTAACCGGAACCCAACCCAGAGTGCCTCTAATAACCGGACACCAACCCGGAGTGCCTCTAATAACCGGACACCAACCCGGAGTGCCTCTAATAACCAAAGACCAAACCGGAGGGCTTACTTTTACCAGTCCCGAACCTGGAGGGCTTACTTTTACCAGTCCCCAACCTGGAGGGCTTACTTTTACCAGTCCCCAACCTGGAGGGCTTACATTAACCAGTCCCCAACCTGGAATATACTTGTCCAACACATTCATATGAAGTAAAGGTTGAAATATAACATAAACATTCTTATTGGAACTAGCATACGATATGTCAATACTTTCACCATAAACTATGAATGATATAAAAATAGCACATCCACAGTCAAACATATCACAAAACCTTCAATACAATATAGAAGTTTTGTATCATAATAAAACAACTTCAAATAATCTTAAAATCCATCAAAGGATGTTGACATAGATGAAATCAAAATTCTTTTTAAAGAAATATCTCCTTTTATTTTGAAATCATTTAAGATCCATATAAAATAAAACATTTTCATTGAAAATAATTTTATAATCTTGTAAGGGAATCTTTGAAGATTTTATAACGGCGGAAAATAGCCGCACCCGCCGTATAAGTTAAAAAACGACATTCTTACCTTAATTCTGTCGAAAAGGATAAAAAGGAACTTGTTTTGAAAACGACGGAAAGATTCCTTTATAAACCTCTTATAAAAAGTCAAACAAGGGTATAAATGACTTTAACCCATATTATTGTAAATAATAAATATGTTTTGAATTACATTTCGAAGAAACATGGTTGTGGATGATAAAGAGATCCCAGTAGATTATTACATATAAACAACCTCGGATAATGAAGAGATTGTGAAATAACCCTTACCTTGTACTTTTCCTTGGTTGGGGTAGGTTAACCTCCTGTATAATGGTGAAATAAATGTTATTAAATTATACAAGAATCATATATATTAATATGATATCATATATGATCTTTTAACATTGATTTGTTAATAATATCTTAGAATTATCGTCGTTTCGGGTGTTAACTTACTCATTTTATTTTATATGTTTTGTTACATAAGCCATGTTTGTTGTATCTTATTCATATCCAGAATGATATAAAGTCCTTAAACATCATTTTTAAATCATCAAATGATAATTATACTTGAATGGATACGATGGAGAATGAATCGCATCACGTTCGTGGAGACGGTAGTCCGTACGTACGCACGAGCGACAATATCGTTCTTTTGATATTAAAATAATATATAAATGGATGGTATATCATATATAAAGAATCATTAACATGTTATATTTATTATTTACATGAGTTACACATCATTATTATACCCATCCAAATAATAATATATTGAATAACAATTACACCACGACGTGGAGACGATAAGCCGTACGTACGCACGTTTGGTGACATGTTATTCAAAGGGTGGATAGAATACTGAATATGGTTGTACCATATTTATAATAACATTATAGTATATGTGATATACTGGAGTTATTATTTTAGAATGGTAAGAACAAAGGAAGAAGAAGTGGAAGAAGAAATGAACTTGGAGAAGGGTGGTGTAATCATTACCTCTTCTTCGGGTTCTTCCTTTTGATTTGATCAAAAGGGATTTTTAGGTTGGCTTTATGATCAAACTAAGGCCCCTAGGTTCTATTGAGGGAAGTTGGGAGAGTATTTGGGCAGAGTTTGGCCGAACCAAAAGGCTTTGAAGGTGTGAAGAAATGAGAAGGAGGAGTGCCCTTTTATAAGAGGGGTGAGGGGAACCTTTGGAAATGCTAGAGATATTAGTTTATAATAAATTAATATTCGGTTTCCAATGGCTCCGAAGTTGAATATTCAAAGGTTAATGTGGGGATGGGTCGAAAAAAACTCAACCAATATAATTTAGACAGTTTTGGGTACTTATATTAACCTTATCTTTAAGTATTAACTCTAAGTTAATTAGTTTCACTTTTACAATGTCTCTTTGTATTTTTATATTATATGGTTAATAAACTTACCATATACATACAATCGACCCACAAGTGGTCCATTAATGATACACCTATCATGATATAAGTCTCCTGGCCGAACCTTAGATTTTTAGGAATTTAATATCAATTAATAATATAATATTTGTTTAAAAAACTCTTTTATGTCAATTTTGACACTATTCATTAGTTGATTTTTGTGAAACTCATAACAGATTGATTACTTCGAACAAAGTCAATTAAATCAATCCTAATATATCATATTATCCTATAAAATTAGTTTAATTCATTAAAAGTTTCATATTATATTTATTTGGGTATTTATAATATCAATTATTTTAATTATTCACTATTATAGTAATTACTGCATCATCATTGTGTCATAAATAAAATAACTTATATAATGTATAAAAATTATAAATAAAATATAATTATGTAGGAAATCTTTTTATCTTTCTAATGAATATTTATAATCTAAAATCCATCATATATAACCCTATGTAACAATTTGTGTTTTAAAAGATATATACTTGTGTCATTTTTGTATTCATTTTAACTTAATTAAAATAAAGTGTCATTATCACTAACAAGTGGATCCATGGGGTCCCCAAATAGACCCAAATATTCCCATGGTCGACCATGTATCAACCAATAGGGTTAAGACACGTTTTAGGTTAATTTAGTATTATTATAATATTATTTTTTAACCCTTATTTACCGGATTTACCCTTAACCATGGTAAATAAAATATTTACCGCAGTAATTATTCAAAATGTCTAAAAATAAAAGTTACTTATTTAAACAATTTGAAAATCCTGATTCCAAATATGGAATCCATTTTCCTAAATTCAAAACACAGAAGTGGCAGAAATTAATTTAAAATTAATTCCCGATGTCAAAACAAAAAGCGTGTTTTTAAGAGATAATAACTATAAAAAGATTGACACTAGTTTATGATCGGTTTAATTGTAAAATTATGTTCAATGACCAAAATTATATTAAATGGTAAAAATATATTCTAAATATACTTTAAAACCACTCAAATTCATAATTTATCACTATTAATTATTTTGATTAAAAAAGTTGTTTTTAATTAAAATTTAGTAATTTTCACTATTCATCAAAATATGAAAGTTATCCGAAAAGTACCAAAATTTCATCTTAGGCTAAATTCGATATTCCGAATCCAGAAATGAAGTCAATTTTAAAATATAAAATATATATAATTTCGAAAAGTAGGTATTACTATTCATAACGGCTAGTTTGATTGGTTGTGGTGTGTGTTAACACTCAAGGTTGCGTACAACACACGCTACTGTATTATTCAAAGAAAGCGTACCGTGGAAGCTTGGGATGTTTCATTTTAAATTTTTTATGTCCCCATATAGTAAAAAAGTTTAAAATATTGTATTTTAAAAGGGTTCACTATTAAAAGTTGATAAAAGTGCAATACTGAAAAGGAATTTGTTCTTGCATTATATCTAAGAAACTCATAATATGGATTCTAAAATTATAAGGATTATATAAAGTTTCAAATTTAGATAGTACTATTCATAACCTCTTTTGAATGGATTTTTTTTGTAAGTCATGGTGTGATTGAACTCGGTGTTGCGTGTAGTGAAAGTTATTGAATTATTTTGAAGAAATAACACACTATGAAATCTTGGGGTGTTGCATTCTCCCCTCCTTCAATAAATTGCGTCCTCGCAATTTGAAATTGTTCTTCGAAAATAAAAGGTTGAAAATAGAAAATATATTTGTGGGAAAACCCACATTGGAAATTGGGTTACTAAAATTTAGTCTTAATATGAGAAAAATAGAAATGAAAGGGTCACCGCCAAATTATGATATCGATTAGGAGAACATTGGTGGAAATTAGAGACATATAATTGGAGGAAAAACGTAAATATTTATAGATAGTTATTGAGGTCATCAATCACAAACAAGTATAAAATTGAGGTCCTTAAATTCATCAATCTATAAAGATTTGAAATACCATCGGTTCAACAAAACATAGGGTATTATGATAACACATTTTTGACGTTTCAAAATATCTTAGTTGAAATCCCACATCGAAAAACGAATTAATGAGGCCTCTATTTAAAATAAAGAGTCGAAAGTATTAAGATTACCGAAAATAACACATACTAGGGTTCCATGTAGGAAAATATGGATATGGATGAAAAATCTAACCATCAATTATCTGATGGAGAGTGGTAGAGAACATGGCTATGAAAAGGCCAACAACCCCAAAGCCATAAATTAGTGATGATTTAAGGTACCATCTAGGAAAACATTTTTGTTCTAAGTTGCTTTTCTTAATATTGAGGAATTTATTTATGATATTGTCTAAGATCATAAGGAGATATAATTACTTTATAATTAGAGTTTTATCCATTAATAAATTTCTACCACAAACTCATCTTTCACTCTAAAAGATAATAGAATGTAAAAAAAATTTATTTACACTATTCGTATAGGGTTCCAAAATAAACGAATTTATAATTCATCTATAAGATCTTTTAATAAAAACTACATTATTTAATCCAGGACATCTCGTGGGCCAGTGGTAGGTGATACACCCTTGTCGCCCTTCGGTTGCGGGTTCAAGTCTCGCAGCCTTGCCGGACGCGACGGGTTGCCGCCCGACCTCCAGGTTGTCCTTTTATGGCAATTCAAAATAATCCAAACTAGAAATATCCAAAATACATCTGTCCAAACTCACAATCCAACATTTATAAGGAAGGTAAACAGAATATAGATCCTTTTTACCCAGTAATAGCATATGAATACCTTCATCATGTATTACCATATTCCTTATTGATTACATTCATGATCCCTTATTCCATATAGAATGCTGGATATACTTCATTAATCCAAAAATGTTTTAAACCCCAACAATGATGGAATATACAAATCATTAATCTGTTCCAAGGTAGTCATGAATATCCAATATAATTTATCCAAAACAATCACATATTATTCCAAAATCACTACCTCAGTATCAGAACTATATTATGATTTATCATTCTCTCAACCATATATTTTCCAAAAATTTATCCTTCTATTGAGTAACTTTTCTTTGTTCCACACAATCTCATGTCCTTAATGAAATAGTACTGCAGTACAATCCTTATATACTCCATAATTATTATAACAAGTACATTGTTGATACAACACTCAATTGACATAATCAACATAAGAACTCTAATCATTCCTCTTCACCTGTGGTAGTATCATAACTTGATTATTATCCAATAACATCATTTGCGGCATAGTCTGATGACTGGGACATAGGTTCGCGTAGTGTCCAAACTCCTTGAAAATGAAGCATTGTACATTTAAAACCATTTTCTTACCCTTGCAGTCACGTACTTTGTGCCCTTTTCCTCCACACTTATAACAAACTCTCATTCCTTTCAGCCATGTTCCAGGGTGTTTCTTTCCACAGTTACCACATATGGGAAAATTCTTCTTTTCCCTCTTCCCTTTATCCATCTTTCTCTCTTCCATCCTTTTCTTCTCTTGCTTCCCATCAAAGCCATAGGACTCAGTAAACTCTTTACTTATCTTATCAACACATGATATTATTTCTTCATATAATGATAATACATGGGAGACTATTTCTCTTATAAATTCTAGCTTAATACCATGAAAGATATGATCCTTCCTTCTCTTTGGATCATGTTCATTTCTAGAGTTCTCATTCCTTCTACTGGGCGCCATTTCTAAACAATGGCATACACTGGATCAGTTTATGAATCAAAATACATAATCCCATACTTATAAAACACTTAACATAAATTGAACTATTTATGGATATAATCCATAATGATAAAAATGTTTTCTTTGAGGAAGTATATACTCATAATCCCTTCAAAATGATTTGTAACGAAAATGAGAGTTATCCTAAGCATATCCCCCGGGAGTGTCGTAACCAAGAGTGCAGCAAGGCCCGTTGTCGTGCACTAGTTCCCGTTCGAGTCTAGCTCAAAGCGGTGTTTTCGGGTTTTACCCCTAGGTACATCTATGCCAGAGCCGCCTCTACCTGCTCGTATCTAGACAGGGATGTATTGCTCGGAAAACTCACAAAATCTCTACAATACCAAAATTCTAGGAAGTTCTTCTATACTAATACTCAAAGTTCATCTTAGGTCTACGTGCTCTAATCAGAGTTTATCTAAATCTAGTTTCCAAGGTTTGTACTAAACTTCCTCTGATACCAACTGTAACGCCCCGACCCTAGTTACCCAGAGTCGGTGCATTATTACATAACATTGGCATGATCACAAGAAAGATCAAATCTCGAAAGACCGATTGGTTTAGTATCCTTGGAAACACTAGATATATTCATAAGTTTTACATTACATCATAAAATGAAAAAATACAACAACAACATAATGTCTCCATAATCCACAATCATATCCCCACATAATATCCATGCAGGTCATTCATAACTTACTTCTTCACTTCCTGGGAAAAATAAAACATAGAAAAGGGGTGAGCTCAAATGCCCAGTAAAGATAACAATATAGAGGAAACTTCCATAAATAAGAATAAACATTTAAGGAAATGTATAACTAAAACAAAAGCCTTTTAAACTTGAACATTTAACATAGTAATGCATAAATAAAATTAAATAATTCCATTTACTTATTCACATGGATATTCTACTAATCGAATAATCACATGCAAAATCAATAACCACTTTC
The DNA here is from genome assembly GCA_963277665.1 of Viscum album. NCBI lineage: Eukaryota > Viridiplantae > Streptophyta > Magnoliopsida > Santalales > Viscaceae > Viscum > Viscum album. The sequence goes on along the minus strand of OY728164.1, from coordinate 1,139,063,940 downwards.
ATAATGATGGAATGCATAATGCTAAACTTTAATTTCTTTTCAAGGCCTCGTCCCAAGACCTTGGGGATAACTGTAACCGGAACCCAACCCGGAGTGCCTCTAATAACCAGACACCAACCCGGAGTGCCTCTAATAACCGGACACCAACCCGGAGTGCCTCTAATAACCGGAGACTAAACCGGAGGGCTTACTTTTACCAGTCCCTAACCTAGAGGGCTTACTTTTACCATTCCCCAACCTGGAGGGCTTACTTTTACCAGTCCCCAACCTGGAGGGCTTACTTTAACCAGTCCCCAACCTGGAACATACTTGTTCAACACATTCATATGAAATAAAGGTTGAAATATAACATAAACATTCTTATTAGAACTAGCATATGAAATGTCAATACTTTCACCATAAACTATGAATGGTATAAAAATAGCACATCCACAGTCAAACATATCAAAAAACCTTCAATACAATATAGAAGTTTTGTATCATAATAAATCAACTTCAAATAATCTTAAAATCCATCAAAGGATGTTGACATAGATGAAATCAAAATTCTTTTTAAAGAAATATCTCCTTTTATTTTGAAATCATTTAAGATCCATATAAAATAAAACATTTTCTTTGAAAATAATTTTATAAGCTTGTAAGGGAAGCTTTGAATATTTTATAACGGCGGAAAATAGCTGTACCCGCCGTATAAGTTAAAAAAACATTCTTACCTTAATTCTGTCGAAAAGGTTAAAAAGGACCTTGTTTTGAAAACGAAGGAAATATTACTTTATAAACCTCTTATAAAAAGTCAAACAAGGGTATAAATTACTTTAACCCATATTCTTGTAAATAATAAATATGTTTTGAATTACATTTCGAAGAAACATGGATGTCGATGATAAAGAGATCCCAGTAGATTATTACATATAAACAACCTCGGATAATGAAGAGATTGTGAAATAACCCTTACCTTGTACTTTTCCTTGGATGGGGTAGGTTAACCTCCTATATAATGGTGAAATAGTTGTTATTAAATTATACAAGAATCATATATATTAATATGATATCATATATGATCTTTTAACATTGATTTGTTAATAATATCTTAGAATTATCGTCGTTTCGGGTGTTAACTTACTCATTTTCTTTTATATGTTTTGTTACATAAGCCATGTTTTTTGTATCTTATTCATATACATAATGATATCAAGTCCTTAAACATCATTTTTAAATCATCAAATTATAATTATACTTGAATGGATACGATGGAGAATGAATCTCATCACGTTCGTGGAGACGGTAGTCCGTACGTACGCACGAGCGACAATATCATTATTTTGATATTAAAAAAATATATAAATGAATGGTATATCATATATAAAGAATCATTAACATGTTATATTTATTATTCACATGAGTTACACATCATTATTATACCCATCCAAATAATAATATATTGAATAACAATTACACCACGACGTGGAGACGGTAAGCCGTACGTACGCACGTATGGTGACATGTTATTCAAAGGGTGGATAGAATACTGAATATGGTTGTACCATATTTATAATAACATTATAGTATATGGGATATACTGGAGTTAATATTTTAGAATGGTAAGAACAAAGGAAGAAGAAGTGGATGAAGAAATGAACTTGGAGAAGGGTGGTGTAATCATTACCTCTTCTTCGGGTTCTTCCTTTTGATTTGATCAAAAGGGCTCTTTAGGTTGGCTTTCTGATCAAACTAAGGCCCCTAGGTTGTAGTGAGAGAAGTTGGGAGAGTATTTGGGCAGAGTTTGGTCGAACCAAAAGGCTTTGAATGTGTGAAGAAAAGAGAAGGAGGAGTTCCCTTTTATAAGAGGGGTGAGGGGCACCTTTGGAAAAGCTAGAGATATTAGTTTATAATAAATTCATATTCGGTTTCCAATGGCTCCAAAGTTGACTATTCAAAGGTTAAGGTGGGTATGGGTCGAAAACAACTCAACCAATAGAATTTAGACCGGTTTGGGTACTTATATTAACATTATCTTTAAGTATTAACTCTAAGTTAATTAGTTTCACTTTTACAATGTCTCTTTGTATTTTTATATTATATGGTTAATAAACATACCATATACATACAATAGACCCACAGGTGGTCCATTAATGATACACCTATCATGATATAAGTCTCTTGGACGAACCTTAGATTTTTAGGAATTTAATTTCAATTAATAATATAATATTTGTTTTAAAAACACTTTTATGTCAATTTTGACACTATTCATTAGTTGATTTTTGTGAAACTCATAACATATTGATTACTTCGAACAAAGTCAATTAAATCAATTCTAATATATCATATTATCCTATATAATTAGTTTAATTCATTAAAAGTTTCATATTATATTTATTTGGGTATTTATAATATCAATTATTTTAATTTTTCACTATTATAGTAATTACTGCATCATCATTGTGTCATAAATAAAATTACTTATATAATGTCTAAAAATTATAAATAAAATATCATTATGTAGGAAATCTTTTTATCTTTCTAATGAATATTTATAATCTAAAATCCATCATATATAACCCTATGTAACAATTGTTTTGTTAAAGGATATATACTTTTGTCATTTTTGTATTCATTTTAGCTTAATTAAAATAAAGTGTCATTATCACTTACAAGTGGATCCATGGGGTCCCAAAATAGACCCAACGATGCCCATGGTCAACCATGTATCAAAAAATAGGGTTAAGACACGTTTTAGGTTAATTTAGTATTATTATAATATTATTTATTAACCCTTATTTACCGGATTTACCCTTAACCATGGTAAATAAAATATTTACCGCAGTAATTATTCAAAATGTCTAAAAATAAAAGTTACCTATTTAAAAATTTGAAAATCCTGATTCCAAATATGGAATCCATTTTCCTAAATTCAAAACACAGAAGTGGCAGAAATTAATTTAAAATTAATTCCAGCTGTCAAAACAAAAAGCGTGTTTTTAAGAGATAATAACTATCAAAAGATTGAAAATTGTTTATGTTCGGTTTAATTGTAAAATTATGTTCAATGACAAAATTATATTAAATGGTAAAACTATATTCTAAATATACTTTAAAACCACTCAAATTCATAATTTATCACTATTAATTATTTTGATTAAAAAAGTTGTTTTTAATTAAAATTTAGTAATTTTCACTATTCATCAAAATATGAAAGTTATCCGAAAAGTACCAAAATTTCACCTTAGGCTAAATTCGATATTCCGAATCCAGAAATGAAGTCCATTTTAAAATATAAAATATATATAATTTCGAAAAGTATGTGTCACTATTCATAACGGCTAGTTTGATTGGTTGTGGTGTGTGTTAAAACTCAAGGTTGCGTACAACACACGCTACTGTATTATTCAAAGAAAGCGTACTGTGGAAACTTGGGATGTTTCATTTTAAATTTTTGATGTCCCCATTTAGTCAAAAAGTTTAAAATATTGTATTTAAAAAGGGTTCACTATTAAAAGTTGATAAAAGTGCAATACTGAAAATGAATTTGTTCTTGCATTATATCTAAGAAACTCATAATATGGATTCTAAAATTATAAGGATTATATAAAGTTTCAAATTTAGATAATACTATTCATAACCACTTTTAATGGCTTTTTTTTGTAAGTCATGGTGTGATTGAACTCGGTGTTGCGTGTAGTGCAAGTTATTGAATTATTTTGAAGAAATAACACACTATGAAATCTTGGGGTGTTACATAAGCTATGTTGGATCTTGAGGATATGATTAGCCAAAACTGTTCTCATTTATAAATTTAAAATGATAAAAATTGAAGGTCTATGTAACACCCCAAGCTTCCATTGTATGTTTCCCTTCGAATAATGCAATAGCGTGTGTTGTACGCAACCTCGAGCTCTAACACACACCACAACTAACTAAACTAGCCATTGTGAATAGTAATACATACTTTTTGAAATTTTATAAATTTTATTTATCAAAATGGACTTCATTTTTGGATTCAGAATATTGAAATTATCCTATGTTGAATTTTTGGTATTTTTCTGAGAACTTCTAAATTTTTATGAATAGTGAAAAATACTTAAAAACAACTTTTTTAATCAAAATAATTTATAGTGATAAATTATAATATTTAGTGGTTTTAAAGTAGAATTAGAATATATTTTTACCATTTTATCCAATGGTGGTCATTATAATTAATTTAACATTGAAATTAGACATAAACAATTGCCAATCTTTTGATATAAATTGTTTCTTAAAAACACGCTATTTGTTGTAACAGCGGGAATTAATTATAAAATTAATTAATACAACTTATATGTTTGGAATTTTGTAAAATAGACATCATTTTTGAATTAGGAATATCAATTATAGCTTAGGGTGAAATTTTGGCCTTATTCTGAAAAACATCAATTTTTAATGAATAGTGAAACCACTAAGTGGTTGTTAAAAACTGATTTTTCGTTATAATGAAATATTACCTCTTCTGTGATTTGATTTTCAAAAATCCGACATACATGGTTGTCATTAAGAAGTAAAATGTGGTTTAATGAGATTAAAATAATTTTTTGGTGAATAGTAACTTTTAAGTTCTTAATCGCGATTAGAGGTGATTAGTGTAGTTTAAGGTAAAAATAATGTTTTAATAATATGAGATGAGCTTGACACTTGTCCTACTCCTATTGGATGAGTCATGGCCGACCAAGACAACCCATGGGTCAACTTGGGGACCCCATGGAGCCACTTTAGTTGGAAAATGACATTAATATATATTTATTTAATGTTAAAATTAAATTGACACAAACATGAGTTGTTTTACTAAAATAATTTTTAAGTGGGGTTACACAGATCCAAATATTGACTATAAATATTAATTAGAAAGCTAAAAAGATTTCCTACATCATAGTATTTTTTTTATAATTTTTAGACATTAAATAAATTAAATTATTTATGACATCATTATGATGCAGCGATGACCTCATTATTTAACGATTTAAATAAAATGAGAAGATAATGCAAAATCCAAGGCTTACACTTGTACAAAGCCTATTGGATGAGGAGATTTCAAAACCTTATCACCTTAGCCTCGAATTATATAAGTGTGGGACCTCTAAAATCAGAAACCCATTTTATAATAAAGTGACTTTTCTTTACTTTCCAAGAGTGCCCCTCCTCTCCACTTATAAAAGGCCCCCACCTCTCTCACCTTATTCACACCATCAAGCCATTTGGCTCGGCCAAACTCTGCCCAAATACTCTCCAAACTTCCCCCTATTACTCCTAGAAGCCTCACTTTGGGCATAACTCTTCTCAAGGAAGCCTTTGGCTCAAATCAAAATGAGTTACCCGATTTTGAGGTAATGTCTTCTCTAATGTTGTTTTGTTTTATTTTTCTTCTCCAACCCCCTAAACTCTTTTTATTCATTTCTTTTGTAACAACACCAGTATCCACAATATACTAGGATGTTGTTATAAGAAGTATTCGAGCTACACTTAGACACACCTACATCTAATGGTTAAATAACATACGGTTTCTGTGGATGGCGAATTTCTGCCTCACGAAACGATGATTGTTCAACACTCATATAACACCTTCAAACGTGGCCATTAAGATGTCACTATTTTTATATATGATATATACTATTTTTATGTTTTACTTATGCTTCTGTATTTCTTATTTATGTCATACATTATGATTTCCATTATGGGTAAATCGTGATAATTTCATTTTAGGAAGTGCGGACTACCGCCCCCTCAAAGTGATTTGAAGCGTTAATGCCATATGTGGGGTGTATAAATGATGGAGTAAATGGTATTATACAATATATTATACTGGAATTATAGTATACATTTATATCATTATGATTTTGTTCCATTAAATATGAAATTGAAATGAAAGTAGCGTTCATGCGTACGTACGGCTTACCGTCTCCATGAACGGTGCATTTCATTTCTTACCTCTAAATGTTATGTAATATTATAATTGAATGTATATAATGGATATATAAGATATATATGACATATAAATCATGAATATAATTATTGATATAATGGATATTCTACAACATAAACAACTTGTAATTATAAGAAGTTTATTGTTGACTCAAGTACCAAAGATCGACAAAACAACCGTTATTAACTTAAATAATTACATAATGTTCATAACATTGTAATAAGTGATCTAAAAACGATAATGAAATTAAAAATGGTTCTTAATAAAGTATATATTAACTCTAGTTTATTATTCAGGAGGTTAAAGAATGGTTGAGTCAAGTCAGACACGAGGTAAGTGAACTTCTTAACCCAACTTCCATTCTTTGGGTTAATCTCCTACTTTCAAATTATGTCATGATATTATTATGTATTATTTTGTATTTTTACTTTATTTATGTGTAACTATAATGAATACACATAATAGATCTATTTTATTTTAAAAATGATCTTTTTAAGGACTTCGTCTCAATCTCCTTTCATTGAGGCATATTTGGTTTTATACACAACTTTCTTTTATACGGTGAATAAACCCCCTTTGACTTTTATGTTTATTCAAAAGGAATCTTTTTTATACGAAGCGTTTTGCTAAACGAAAAAGGGGAATGTTTTTCTTTCCATAATTATGCGGCGACAACGACTTCTCCGCCGCCGTGACCATTATTTGAGTTTCGGCTTCCTCTACAAGCCATCATTTTTTTAATGAAAAATAAATACACAGTTTTAACTTTCTTTTATTCTAGTATTGAAAATGGTTTTGGAAGCATTTTTATTATATCAATGTGTTGTATTGATATCTTGTGATTGAAATTTGGAAATTTTATGTTTCCTTTATACATGATTTATGTGACACGATTATGTTATGGTTTATGATATGTTTAAACTTATTCATATGAGGAATGTATTGGACTTAATAAGTGACAGGTGGAGCCCGCTATAGCTCCTCGATGCATCGGTAGGTCTCATGAGACAACTAGACGTGGAATTGGCCGAGGCCCTTTCCCAATTTGATTTATGGTTTTGGCCGAGGCCTTAATCATTTTAGACGTCTTGGCCGAGGCCTTGACAAAATGTTTCAGAATGTCCGGCATTATACATTCCCTCATTATGAAATTGGTTATTGATATTTCATGTGATTATTAGACCAGTAGAATATCCATGTGAAGAAGTGAATGGAATTATCTCATTTTACTTTTGCAATATTATGTTTATGTTCAAGTTTAAAAGGATTTTGTTTTATTTATACATTGCCTTAAATTTTTATGTTTATTTATAAAAGCTTCCGCAAATATTATTATCCTTACAGAGCATCTGAGCTCACCCCTTTAAATGTTTTAATATTTTTTCCAGGATGTGAAGAAGTATTTTATGAATGACCTACAGGGATAGTCATAAGAGGATATGAGTGTGGACTATGAAGACTTTGTTATTGTAGTTTTTCATTTTATGATGTAATGTAACGTTTACGAATGTATCTAGTGTTTCCAAGGCTACTAAACTAATTGGTCTTTCGAGACTTGATCTTTTGTGATCATGCCAATGTTACGAAGTAATGCACCGACTTCGGGTAGCTGGGGTCGGGGCATTACAGTTGGTATTAGAGGCAGTTTAGTACTAACATTGGAAGCTAGATTTAGATAAACACTGATTAGAGTACATATCCCGAAGATAGACTTTGAGGATTAATATAGAATAACTTCCTAGAATTTTGGTATTGTAAAGATGTTTTGAGTTTTCCGAGCAATACATCCATGTCTGGATACGAGCAGGTAGAGGCGGCTCTGGCACAGATGTACCTAGGGGTAAAACCCGAAAACACCGCTTTGAGCTAGACTCGAACGGGAACTGGTGCACGACAACGGGACTTGCTGCACTCTTGGTTACGACACCCCCGGGGGATATGCTTTGGATAATTCCCATTTTCTTTACAAACCACTATGAAGGGTTACGAGTATATACTTCCTCAAAGAAAATATTTTTATAATTATGGATTATATCCATAATTAGTTCAATTTATGTTAAGTGTTTTACAAGTATGGAATTATGTATTTTGATTCATGAACTAATCTAGTTTATTCCATTATTTAGAAATGGCACCTAGTGGAAGGAATGGAAACCGTATCAATGCACGCACTCCGTGTAGGGATTTCCCTCCTGCTCAGGATAATTATGGTGGAGCTGGTGATACAACTGGTACCGATCAGCTTCTCATCGTACTGGGACAACTCACGCGGGTTATGAATAACAACCTTACTCGTATGGAGCACCCTGATCTGCAACGTGGAGGATCAATGCTAGACCGTTTCATGAGGCAAAAACCGCCAACCTTCAATGGGAGTACAAATCCTATAGTAGCTGAGCAATGGATAAATTCCTTAGAGAAAATATTACATGCCTTAGGGAGTAGGGAAAGGGAGAATGTTGTCATGGAAGTTTACCGCCTCACTGGAGATGCCGATCAATGGTGGTCACTAATTCAAAACACAAAGGAAGATGATGAATTAACAAATATGGAATGGCTGGAGTTCAAAGAGATGTTCTTAGAAAAATACTTTCCTCGAGACCATCGAGCAGATATGGAAAGACAATTTCTGAGTCTAAGGCAGTAGGAGGATGAGAATGTCGCAAAGTATGAGGCTAACTTTACAAGGCTAGTGAGGCATGCTGCCGATTATATACGTAACCCAAGGAGTAAGATTGATCGTTTCTTTGATGGGTTAAAACCATTTCTCCGTCGGGCTTTAGTATCACAATCTTTCTCATCATACGAAGATATTGTCTCGTGTGCTATCAAGACGGAAAAGGAATTCTCTAAGTCTTATGACAACAAAGTAAAGAAAGAGAATAAGAGAACAGTGGAACAAGAGATAGATAAAGGGAAAAAGGGAAAGAAGGATTTTCCATTATGTGATAATTGTTGGAAAAATAACCCTGGTACGTGCCGAAAAGGAATTGGAGTTTGTTATAAATGTGGAGAAAAGGGTCAGAAGGCTCGTGATTGAAAATGAAAGAAAGAGTCTGTCAAAGTTGAATGCTACAATTGTAGAGAAATGGGTCATTATGCAAATGAATTCCCTAAGCGTCAGGGAAACTTACCTCAGAAAAGGCCAAGGGATCACGGAAAATCTTATGTTGTTACTACAGTTGAAGCAGTATAACTAATGTATTGGTGCTTTTGGACTCATGGATTATATTTTGGTTATTAGAATAATGTGATATATATATAAGGATTGTACTGCAGTACTTGTTGATTTCAGTAAGGTTTTAATATGATTAAGGTAATTATATTTTTAGTATGTGACAATAATAGAAACTTTACTTTGTTTGGGGAATCTGATAAATTGATTTTGGTATTAAGAGACCTTTTAGAGAAAGTCTGGACAGAGGTATTTTGGATAACTATAAAGGTTGGAGTGGATTTAGTTGATCTTTGGAATGTATTGTTTAGGATTAAAAAATTTATGAATATTATTTTTGGAATATTATGATACTATAGTTTTAGGAAAAGGACAACCTGCAGGGTGGGGCATAACATGTCGCGTCGGACAAAGATGCAGGAATAGAACCCACAACCATAGTGCGAAAAGCCTTTATTTCCTACCACTAGCCTACAGGAAGTCCCTGGTTATTACAAAATAATTTTACTAATCTAAATGGTATGTGTTAACATTTGTAACCTTATACAATTAGGATAAATTGAATATTTTTGAGTTCCGTTACCATTTGGAGTAAAAGTTGGGTTTGTGGTAAATATTTATTAACGAATGAAATTATACATAACAAGTATGTATATTCCCTTACGTTCTTAATAAATCTCTTAAATAAATTCCTCAACATTATAAAAGTTAACTTAAAACAAAAATGTTGTCGGTTAACTTTTCCAACTGGGGATTCAATGACCGTTTAACCAATCACAAGTTTGTGATTTTCTTGTAGTTAAATTTTCTCCTAATCCTGTTTTCTATAACTCTCCATCAGACCTTGATGGTTTGTTTCTCCTCCATATCCATATTTTCATAGAATCCTAGAATGGGCTATATCGGGGACCTTTGTACTTATCTTGATTTCTTTTAATGTTATATATTTATTAACCTTATTTCCGATGTGGGTTTTACACAAAGGTATTTTCTATTTTCAACCTTTTATTTTCAAAGAAAAATTTCAAATTTCGAGGACGCAATTTATTGAAGGAGGGGATAATGTAACACCCCAAGCTTCCACTCTATGTTTCCCTTCGAATAATGTAATAGCGTGTGTTGTACGCAACCTCGAGCTCTAACACACACCACAACTAACTAAACTAGCCGTTGTGAATAGTAATAACTAATTTTTGAAATTTTATAAATTTTATTTATCAAAATGGACTTCATTTTTGGATTCGGAATATTGAAATTAGCCTATGTTGAATTTTTGGTATTTTTCTGAGAACTTCTAAATTTTTATGAATAATGAAAAATACTTAAAAACAACTTTTTTAATAAAAATAATTTATAGTGATAAATTATAATATTTAGTGGATTTAAAGTATAATTAGAATATATTTTTACCATTTTATCCAATGGTGGTCATTAGAATTAATTTAACATTGAAATTGGACATAAACAATTGCCAATCTTTTGATATAAATTGTTTCTTAAAAACACGCTATTTGTTGTAACAGCGGGAATTGATTATAAAATTAATTAATACAACTTATATGTTTGGAATTTTTTAAAATAGACATCATTTTTGAATTCAGAATATCAATTATAACTTAGGGTGAAATTTTGGCCTTATTCTGAAAAACTTCAATTTTTGATGAATAGTGAAACCACTAAGTGGTTGTTAAAAACTAATTTTTCGTTAAAATGAAATATTACCACTTCTGCGATTTGATTTTCAAATATCCGACATACATGGTTGTCATTAAGAAGTAAAATGTGGTTCAATGAGATTAAAATAATTTTTTGGTGAATAGTAACTTTTAAGTTCTTAATCGCGATTAGGGGTGATTAGTGTAGTTTAAGGTAAAAATAATGTTTTTATAATATGAGATGAGCTTGAAACTTGTCCTACTCCTATTGTATGAGTCATGGCCGACCAAGACAACCCATGGGTCAACTTGGGGACCCCATGGAGCCACTTTAGTTGGAAAATGACATTAATATATATTTCTTTAATGTTAAAATTAAATTGACACAAACATGAGTTGTTTTACTAAAATAATTTTTAAGTGGGGTTACAGAGATCCAAATATTGACTATAAATATTCATTAGAAATATAAAACGATTTCCTACATCATAGTATTTTTTTTATAATTTTTAGACATTAAATAAATTAAATTATTTATGACATCATTATGATGGAGCGATGACCTCATTATTTAACTATTTAAATAAAATGAGAAGATAATGCAAAATCCAAGGCTTACACTTGTCCAAAGCCTATTGGATGAGGATATTTTGAAACCGTATCACCTTAGCCTCTAATTATATAAGTGTGTGACATCTAAAATCCGAAACTCATTTTATAATAAATTGACTTTTCTTTACTTTCCACGAGTGCCCCTCCTCTCCACTTATAAAAGGCCCCCACCTCTCCCACCTTATTCACACCTTCAAGCCATTTGGCTCGGCCAAAATCTGCCCAAATACTCTCCCAACATCCCCCTCGTACTCTTAGAAGTCTCACTTTGGTCAGAACTCTTCTCAAGGAAGCCTTTGGCTCAAATCAAAAAAAGTTACCCGATTTTGAGGTAATGTCTTCTCTAATGTTGTTTTGTTTTATTTTTCTTCTCCAGCCCCCTAAACTATTTTTATTAATTTCTTTTGTAACAACAACAGTATCCACAATATACTAGGATGTTGTTATAAGAAGTATTCTAGCTACACTTACACACACCTACATCTAATGGTTAAAGAACATACGGTTTCTGTGGATGGCGAATTTCTGCCTCACGAAACGATGATTGTTCAACACTCATATAACACCTTAAAAGGTGGCCATTAAGATGTCACTATTTTTATATATGATATATAATATGTTTATGTTTTACTTATGCTTCTTTATTTCTCATGTATGTCATACTTTATGATTTCCATTATGGGTAAAACGGGATAATTTCATTTTAGGAAGTGCGGACTACCGCCCCCTCAAAGTGATTTGAATCGTTAATGCCATATGTGGGATGTATAAAGGATGGAGTAAATGGTATTATACACTATATTTTACTGGAATTATATTATAAATTTATATCATTATGATTTTGTTCCATTAAATATGAAATTGAAATGAAAGTAGCGTTCACGCGTACATACGGCTTACCGTCTCCATGAACGGTGCATTTCATTTCTTACCTCTAAATGTTACGTAATATTATAAATGAATGTATATACTGGATATATAAGATATATATGACATATAAATCATGAATATAATTATGGAGATAATGGATATTCTACCACATAAACAACTTGTAATTATAAGAAGTTTATTGTTGACTCAAGTACCAAAGATCGACAAAACAACCGTTATTAACTTAAATAATTACATAATGTTCATAACATTGTAATAAGTGATATAAAAACGATAATGAAATTAAAAATGGTTCTTAATAAGGAATATATTAACTCTAGTTTATTATTCAGGAGGTTAAATAATGGTTGAGTCAAGTCAGACACGAGGTAAGAGAACTTCTTAACCCAACTTCCATTCTTTGGGTTAATCTCCTACTTTCAAATTATGTCATGATATTATTATGTATTATTTTGTATTTTTACTTTCTTTATGTGTACCTATAGTGAATACACATAATAGATCTATTTTATTTTAAAAATGATCTTTTTAAGGACTTCATCTCAATCTCCTTTCATTGAGGCATATTTGGTTTTATAGACAACTTTCTTTTATACGGTGTATAAACCCCTTTGACTTTTATGTTTATTCAAAAGGAATCTTTTTTATACGAAACATTTTGCTAAACGACAAAGGAAAATGTTTTTCTCTCCGTACTTATGCGGCGACAACGACTTCTTCGCCGCCGTGACCATTATTTGAGTTTTGGCTTCCTCTACAAGCCATCATTTTTTTAAATGAAAAATAAATACAAAGTTTTAACTTTCTTTTATTCTAGTATTGAAAATGGTTTTGGAAGCATTTTTATTATATCAATGTGTTGTATTGATATCATGTGATTGAAATTTGGAAATTTTATGTTTCCTTTATCCATGTTTTATGTGATACGATTATGTTATGGTTTATGATATGTTTAAAACTATTCATATGAGGAATGTATTGGACTCAATAAGTGACGGGTGGAGCCCGCTATAGCTCCTCGATGCATCGGTAGGTCTAATGAGACAACTAGACGTGGAATTGGCCGAGGCCCTTTCCCAATTTGATTTATGGTTTTGGCCGAGGCCTTAATCATTTTAGACGTCTTGGCCGAGGCCTTGACAAAATGTTTCAGAATGTCCGGCATTATACATTCCCTCATTATAAATTGGTTATTGATATTTCATGTGATTATTCAACTAGTAGAATATCCATGTGAAGAAGTGAATGGCATTATCTCATTTTACTTTTGCAATATTATGTTGATGTTCATGTTTAAAAGGCTTTTGTTTTAGTTATACATTGCCTTAAATTTTTATGATTATTTATGAAAGCTTCCGCAATATTGTTATCCTTACTGAGCATCTGAGCTCACCCCTTTCAGGGTTTTAATATTTTTTCCAAGATGTGAAGAAGTATTTTATGAATGACCTACAGGGATAGTCAGAAGAGGATATGAGTGTGGACTATGGAGACTTTGTTATTGTAGTTTTTCACTTTATGATGTAATGTAACGTTTATGAATGTATCTAGTGTTTCCAAGGCTACTAAACTAATCGGTATTTCGAGACTTGATCTTTTGTGATCATGCCAATGTTACGAAGTAATGCACCGACTCTGGGTAGCTGGGGTCGGGGCGTTACAGTCTAATTCATTTTAAAGGGTTTAAATTGAAAGACTATGAGTTTTTATGATTTTTTATTTTTTATAATAGATTATAATTTAATTTAGATTATTTTAAATAGATCACCATGTTAATATTATCCAATATGTGACACTCTGTTAATTTGAGTTACACATGACTCCATGTTTAATAAAAACCACATAATAATACTTTTATAATTACACCAACATGGCCACTATAAAATGTCTATTAAACAAATAGATATGAAAATAATAAATACTTTTTAATGTGGATTTTAATGTTTTTAAATAAGAAAAAAATATATGTATTAAAATATGAAACCTTTGATTTGTTATTTATATGTTTCTAAAAATAATATTTTCTCAAAAAGTATTTTCATTTTTTTGAATAAGTATAAAACAAATATTTGAAAATTAAATTTATAAAATGAAATTAATTTTCAAATTAATCATCAAAAAATTTTCTGAAGGTAATTTTTCGGATTATTAATTTAATGTTTAATTTTTTTGATGAATAGTGAAGAAATAACTTTTAATTGAAAACTAGACATTTATATAATTTATTTAAAATGTTAAAATATAAAATAAATTTGTTTTAAAGTAAAATTAATTTATATATACATAAATTAACCCAATATAGTCAATTTATATAAATTTTTTATTTAATTTTGATATAATATTTTTTTCAAATATTATAATTTTTACTTTAAAAATCATTCACTCTTATCACATTGATGTGAATAATTTCCAATTTTAATTGAATATATTTGTAAATACAGTTTGGAAAAAGGATTAAATATATAGTATCATCATAATTTATATAATCTAAAATGCTAACCATAATTTTTTTTTATAATTTATAGTAAACACCATTAAAATTACTTTCTGATGTTAGGGTTAAAATTTGTTAACCATGGTGGGTTAATAAAAAAAATAAGGGTTAAAAATAATAGAAAAAATTTTCAACACCAAATTTATTTCCATATTTCATCCTGAGGACATCTATGATCAACAATGGTTCATTATTTTAGAATTATGAGGTAAAAAAGCATCGCTAGAGTTATATATTTTAAAAAAATTATGTTTTCAAATCAAATCACTTATAAAAGGCCACACCTTCATATCTATCAATCACATAATCAAACACTATCAGTATTTAAAATTCATACAGAAATAAAATCCCAAATTCAATCTTCTAATCTGAGAAGACTTTCTTTTGGATTGAATGTCCTCATAGTAAGGCTTTTGGTTCAATACTAAATATGATACATGAAGAAGAGGTAGTATTAATCAATAATCATATTTGTTTTTTTTAATTGTCAACCTATTTGAATTATTATTATTTCATGATGGTATAAAAACTAGTCTATGGAATATGTTGTTGTTTATTTCTAGGTTATGGTCATGACTGAAAAACCATCTACATATCCATTAAATGGGTTAAGAAATTATCATTTATGTGTATGGTAGACTACCCCCTCGCTAACAGATGACATTCATTTTTCCATTTTAGTTTCTCAAGGATTGAAATAATGATATAAGTAAATTTTTATTTTATAATTATGTTATTATTATTATTCTAGGATCATAATTTCATATATTAATTAATATTATCTATTTTTGGGAATACATTAATGACGCTCGTGTGTACTCTTGTCTACCTCCTCAGGAAGTGATGAAATACATTCATGATTTACATAGAAGGTGATAATTATGGTTCTAATTAAAATGTGTTACACATATGAAATAATTTTTTTAATAATTATATATATTTTTACATTATATTAATCCAACAAGAAATTTGAAATAGTGATTTGGCATTCTAGGGATTACTGTCACCATGATAAAATATTTGAATTTTTGTCACTAAATTTTATGGATTACAATATATACAAATATATTTGATATATATTTTATTTATATAAATGTTACTGTTTTGGATATGATTAAATAATTATCAATGTACGTGGACCAACAAAATAACAAATCAATGCATACACAAAAATTATTGGCGTTGTTACTCAAAATATATTGTTATAATCAACTTTTTAACACAAATGTAATAAAATATTATAATAGAATCATATTTGACATGATATATAAATATAAATATTGTTATATAAATTATCTATAATAAGACTATATTTATTATACATTTAGTTTGAATGTGTATGGATGAATTCAAGACATATTTTAAGGGAATTTCTAGTCACTCTTTTTTTAGTAGTCTTATGAAAAATAACCACTCATTTATTTTTGGATGTTAATTTTCTAATAAATTGATGTATTATATAATGAATCCTATTTTTTCATTATATTTATTTTTTAGTTTTATGTCATTTTTTACTGTTTATTATGATTCATAAGCGTACTAATGTGGTAAGGGGTTTATTTATCAATTTTTATCTATTTAGACGTATGTTTTGTTTTGACCCTTTATTCTTTTTCCATATTTATATACAACCCAATTGACATGTTATATCATGAATTTATTTATCCACGTAATATTTTAATTTATATTTGAGGTCACTAGTTTAAGGGTTTTATAATTCAATGATACAATAGAGTTAAAATTTTTATGTTATAATATAATCATTAATCATGATGGTTTATGATTTTGTTTCCTATAACAAAATGGTAAGATCCATATCTCTTGATAATAATTAATTTTACACTCCAATGTAAATTTGTTATTTTTCATGTAATATTACTATTTTGTGTATGCATTAATAATTAATATTATGGAGAAAATGTTCACAATCAAATCCAACTATATTCATCTCTTCAGTTGGAAATTAATTTTATTCCAAAACCATGTTTTTTAAAATATAAATTGAAACTTGTTTTATTATTATACTATTATTTTTTATTAAAATCCAACAATTTTTTAATTTTTATTATTATTTTGAAAGGAATATTTTTATATTTTTCAATGAAATTAAAATTCAATTTGTATTTAAAAATAGAATGGAATTTTTCTAATGGGTACCATAGGAATGAAACTTCCTCTTGTCAAGAAGATTATATTTATTAAAGATTAAATCATATATTTTGAAGTCATTTTTCAAAAAAAAATATAATTATATGAACCCAAAAATTCTTGGTGTTTACATGGGATTCTTTATTATTACTTTATTGATATGAATTGAGAAATATTTTTTTGGGTTTTTAATTGGTGTTAATATGGATAGAAATTAAGAATTTCAGAAAAAGTTAAGGAAGTGCACAGTTAGTGCATGGTTATCTGAAACCATTCACACATTCCTTGAAAACTGTGAAACCCTTGAAAATGATGTATTTTAATACTGATTCACATTTTTTCAAAAATTATTTCATAAATTTAAAAAAATTAACCCCCAGAAGAGGTGGACAGTTTTGGAACACAGTTAGGGGAAACTGTGTGGTTATTCTCAACAAACTATGCACAATATTTAAGTTAAACTCAAATTTAGATATTGAAATACATGAACACCTATATTAACATAAAATCAATACCCTCTAAGCTTCTAATATTTTTAATCAATCCTAGAGGCCCCCTTGATTATTTCCTTGGAATATCGTCCTACATTCTTAGAAAAAAAATGGATTTATTGAATAATTTAACCTTTTGGGGTATGCAATTTCATCCCTATTAATTTTATTTCACACAAATTTTATTAAAATAATCTTTTGGTGGGTTTTTAGATTATATTATTTTTGATCTAGATATATATTTTTTAAATTCTAATATATGATATTTTGATATAGTTCTAGATTTAAGAGATCAAGTTTTATTTTATCAGTGATTTATGATTTAGACCATGACTGTGTTATCATCATGTACTTGATGGATCGGTATAGGATTGGAGTTATTTGTGCTGAAATCACTCATTAGTGAACCGAGATGAGGGTCATATAAATAAAATCTCATCATCTTTATTTTGATTAAATTTTGTAATTATGGTATTATTATTGCAATAATAGCACTTGATTTTTCTTATATTTAAATAATTTTGTGGGAAGATTAATTAATTATTGTATTTTTGAACTAAGGGATATTTAATTGATTGAGATGAAATAACTAAATGAGGAAATAATTGGTTGTTATTTAATTGATTAAGATATACTAATAAATTATTGATTTAAATGGGCATATAGAATTGATTAAGAAACAAAAACTAGTTGACGAATTAATGGGTGATATTCAATTGATTTTGTCTGATAAAATATTTGATCATTTAATTAGTATTATATAATTTTTAGGTTCGAATAAGTAATTGAATAATTATTTATTGTATTTTATTTTATTTTAAATTTAATTAATTAATTCTCAATTAAATTAATGTATTAAGCATGTTTAAATAAACTATGAATTAATTATTTGAGTAGTATTACTATTTAATTATTGAATTAAGTAATAGGATTGATGGGATTAATTAGTTGATGAATTAGTTAATGTAAATAATGTTATTATAGAATTTTTTTTAATTGTAAAATGGGATTGTAGTTATTAATTAATCGATGAATATGTTATTGGTGTAATTTAATTATTTATGTATTTAATTTCATAATGGGATTAGTGGGATTAATTAATTGATGAATTATTTAATGGTGAAATAATATATATTAATTTTGTATGAAATAATGGGATTGATGTGATTATTTAATTGATGAATTAATTAAATGAGTAATATGATTATTTAATTGTTAAAATAAATATTCAGAATCATTGTGTGATTAAAATTGTGAATTTTTTAATGGGAGTAACATGATTATTTAATTAGGGAATTAAATAATGTGACTAATGGGATAAATTAATTGATTAATTAATTATTTTTTTAATTTGATTTTTAATAGTCGAATTAAATAATAGGATTGATGGGATTGGCTAATTGATGAATTATATAATGTTTGTAATGTTATTAAGTATTTTTGAATTAATTAATCGAATTAACATGGACAATAATTTGTATAATTAATTGACATAATTTAATGCGATTAATTAATTTTTGATTAATTGATGTAATTGGAACTGACAATTAATTAGTAAATTTATTAATGGTATTGAATGTTATTAAAAAAATTTAATAGATTAATAGAATATAGATTGAAAATTCATTGGATAAATAATAGAATTGACAGTATTTGATTAATTAATTTTGAATTATTTAATGGAATTAGACATGAAAAATTAAATTTAAAATTAATTTATATGATTGAATGTGACTAATTAATTATGGATTTATGAAATGGTATTTAAGTAAAAAATTATTTAATAAATTAATTTATGGATGGAATGTTATAATTGTTGGATTGGACTAATTAGTTATTTAATTAATTAATGGCTCCTTATTATTATAGGAATAGTGATTTGGATAATAAATTATTGAATTAATTATCAATGTATTGAAATATTTTAATTTATTGGAATAATTAATTAAGGAATATTGAATTTTAAATTAGAATTGTGAAGTGTCGAATTTATTATTTGATAATGAAATTTAAAATTTAATAAATAATTGATGAATTAATTATAAATTATTTTGATTGGCAGTTGAAAAATTAATTCACAAACTAATTATAGAAAAATGAGATTTCAAATTAATGAATTAATTGTGGAATTACTAATGTTTAGTCAAAATATGCTTCGACTTACCCATTGATGTTTTTGTTTTTGAAATAACAAATTACTTATTATTTATTAAATATATTGTTTTCTCATTGTAATCAAATATATAGTAATAATATGTGTAGTTTTTGTATCCTAATCATATATGGTTTTTTCTCATCGCAACACATATATCACAATTATATATGTTGTTTTTTTATCATTATCATATATGTTGATTTCTCCCCGTAATCACATATATTTTAATCACATATGTTTGTTTCTTGTCATAACCATAGGTTTCGTAATCATGATACACTTTGTATTTATATTATTCATTGTAACCATACATCGTAATCTTGTTATTCATCATAGTCATGACAGGCACCATATTCATAATATGCATCGTAACCATATATCATAACAATATTATGCATTGTAGTCATGATATGAATCTTATTCATATTATGCATCGTATCCATGAATCATAACCATGTTATGCATCATTTTCATGATACACATCGCATTCATATTATATATTTTAACCATGTTATGAATCGTAGTCATGATACAAATCATATTAATATTACCAATCATAACCATTATTCATAACCATGTTATGCATCATGATCATGATATCTATCATATTCATGTCATGTATCATAGTCATGTATTGTATCCATGATATGCATTGTAATTATGTTATGTATCTTACCCACATAATGCATCGTACTCATGCCTTACTCCAATACTGTATACATGTTTCTCATTATATTTTATCTTAATCGTTATTTCATACAATGGTAATTATTATCTTATATCAAAAAAGATGTCACGGTGTTAGTTATATAATAATCCAAATGATTTCGTGTATTCGGTTTTTTAGAGTTATAATTCCATGTGTCCAAGTGTTTCTAAATTTTATAGAGAAATACAAAAGTTAGAAGAAATTTAACTAATGGTTTTTAAGTCATATAAATAAGTGGCCATTGAAACCATAGAATATAAATTGTTTATCATTCATGTTCAATAGATAGACTACCTGACATCTATCTGACATTGTGTATAAATCCTTGAATATAAAAGACATGAAAAACTTGTTCATAGTTCTATTATTTAAATAAGTGATTTTCATTCCTTTCGGTGACTGATAATTTTGATAATGATCAAGAGCTTATGAGGATTGGAATAAGTTGCTGCAAATTATTGAATCGAGGAATTTCATGTATTAGAAATATATATGGACTGGAAACCTTCTTAATCAATGGATTCAATGGTTTGGAAGGATAATTTGTCAATCATCATATAGAATGCTTACTTGGGTGGTGGTAAGAAATACCTTTTATCATAGGTGAAAGGATACCCAACTCTTTGTGTTAAAATAATTCTAATTACATTTATTTTTTAATGTACATTTATAATAAATAATGAAATTGTTTATCATTTTTTTCATATTATTTTCAATTTTAATTGTTTTAATTTTGATATATTCATTAATTACAGTATTAAAAGATTCAATGCATTGTATGGTAGAACCATTTGAATTTTTTAAAATCTGATCATCTTATTCAATAAAAATACAATTGTTTTTTAATTACGTTTTTATCATATCATATCATATCCATCAAATATATAACTAGTTAGATCATTTGAATTTTTATTGGAAATCAATTAGTTGAAAATCTCTAAAACTAATATTCTTCTTTAAATTTTTAAATAAAAAAAATTAAAACCTAAAATTCACCCCATATTGTACTATGCCATCTCATATACATAGACATCTATCTCTCGATCCAACAATTGGTATTAGAGAGTGGTTCAACAAAACTTTTTAAATGTGTTAATTATTTCTGTATGAAAATTGTATTTTTATTATAAACATTTCTTATATATTTACTTACTACACTATCCTTTGGAGTAGAAAAGTGTTTTTTTAAGATGTAATGAATTAATATTTTATCAATTGATAACCAAAACCAAAAGAAATGAAATATTTTTTATGGGAATTATTTTGAGTACTATAGATATCTTATAACATCTTTTCTTAATAATACTGGTGTACAACATTTTTTAATGCTCACTGGAGATTATAAATTATTTTACAAGGATGTCAGAACCTCCACCACCCAAAAGATACTATAATATCTACAAAATTACAAGGTATGCAATATGTTATTATGATATTGGAATAGTACTATATATTTTCAAATATCTTCATGCAATGTATCCAACTATATCTATTTGAAATATGATTCCACACAATTTGTTGAATCTAATGTTATGGAAACAAGACGATCCTATCTCTAAGATGAATATAATGGTTTGGTTTTTTTCTATGGAGAAGCAGTATGTATGATTCAAAAAGGATTTATAATTATTGTAAACAGTCTTAAATATATTGGTGAAAAAGGCTTTGATGATGATTTTCTTGTGGACATGATAGTTTATATAATTACCAATTATTGGGAATAAAAAAATACAACAATTGATGAAAATTGGAATGTTTCTCAATTAACTCTTGATTAATTATTTAATAATGTCATATTGCATGAGATAAGAATGAAAAGAGATGCAGATTTTAATAATAAGAAGAATGGTAATGGATGTGTATCTTTTACTATAACATATTAACCCAAGACACCATAAAGGTTAACAAGATTCAATGCTAAGAAAGCTATTGTAATATCAGAATCTAGTGAATGTGATCATTCAGAGAATAAATTTTCCAATATATCTCTAAGAGTGAACATGATTTTTAGAGAGAACTATTTCCAGTACATATTAAACATTAAATATAGAAAACTGATGAAATACGCAGAAGTCACTCGTTATGAATGTAAAAGAAAAGGTAATGTTAGAACAAATTATCCTTTTACCAAAATAAATGACAATAAGTTTGAAAATTTTAAAAGAAACAAGAAAATTATTACATTTATATTACTATAAATTTCATGAAATAAAATGATACTAAAAGTTAAGGAGGAGGAAATTCTTCAATTGAATATTCGGAATAATGAATTTTCTTATCTGAATAATATTAGACTTTTAGCTAGACTTACAATTAAAAATTATTCTCTCATGGATAAATTACATAATGTAAAATCTATTTAAAATGTATCTATAAATCCAAATTACCTGGATGAGACATTTTATTACTATTCGGATGAATAATCATCCTAAGTAGAAGATAATATACCTTCTTTTGTAAAAGTATCTGAGTTTTCTATACTATGTGAGAATAAAAATTTAAATGAAAGTAGAAATATTGAAAAGGAAAATTCTAAAATAACTATAATTAAAAAATATATATCAGATCATTCAAAAGGTCATGATTAAAAAACCATGATTTAAAAAATATATCAAAAATACATATGGATGTAAAATATTGGAAGGATAAACTATCTATGGATGTGGAAAGACATCTTTGGGGGAAAATGAATTTATAATCAATACGCAACATCAAAACAATTTTATATGGGAATGTAAAATTATTCAATAGACTATAATATGATAATTTTTCTATTGAGAAATATTTATTAATCTTTAATTCTCATAATGAAAACATTGAAAAGATATTGTCTGAAATTAGTCCTCATAAAAAAAATTCTGGAATCAGTTATTCATACTCATTACATATTTTTAGACATAACTATTTTGTTATTAAAAGATACATAATTTTCACTAAATGTCAGAGTGGTTGAAATTAGGAAAAAATTATTCTCTCAACAAAAACCATTCATTAAATTTTCATAAACCAATATTTTCTAAAAAAATGTTGATTCTTAATGTGGTTTAATCTAACATTTCAGTATCCTAAGTAGTTTGGGAGTCAAAAATCTAATTTTTTGGTTTCTTAGGAAAACAAAAAGTCTTCCAACAACAAGAATATTTTTTACATGGATAGTGGATGTTCCCGAAAAATAATTCTAAATAAATATTACTTTGATAAGATCATTAAAATGAATGGTGGAAGAATGGCATTGAGAGATAATGCTCATAGAATGATCATTGATATAGGAAATATTGCCTTTAAAAAATAAAAATAAATTATTTTTTGTTAATGTTCATATGAACATCCTCATAAGAATAAGTAGTTATTTAATGATGGTTACCTTGTGAGTTTTCAGAATTTTAAATGTTCAGTTCACAATTTCAAGGATGAATTCATTCTATGTACCCATAGGTATGAGAATGTATACACACTAAACATTGAAGAGATTTGTTGCCAAGACTTACCTTACTTATGTGTAATGGAAGATCAATATTGGTTATCGTGTAGAAGTGCATGAAATTGTTACCTTAAGATACATTGTAAACAGTCAAGAAAATGACTAGTTAAGTATCAACCATATCTCATAATTGATTCGTAAATTATATGTGAACCATTTCTATATGTAAATATACATAATAATTTCATTAATTCAATTAATTATGTATCAACTTATAATGCATTAAACATAGAGAGGATGGATATTTACCATCCTACCCAAAATGGGTGTATTAGAAGAAAAATAATATATATTTGTTTTAGTTGATGACTACACTAGATATATAAGGGTATATTTTCGTCCAATGAAATATAAATCCTTTTTCAATTTCAATACCTTTGTTTCCAATGTTAAAAATGATAAAAACATACTACTAAAAAGTATTCGATTTGATCATGGTGGTGATTTTTAAAATTCATATTTTAAAAATTCTATAGTAAAAAATTATAAATAAGAAATTTTTTTCTCCAATAACCCCTCGGTAAATTGGTGATATTGAAAAAGTAAATCAAATTTTCAGGAAATGTCTAGAACTATGATGATTCAAATCTTAATTTCTAATCATTTCTGGGAATATTCGTCAAGTACTTCATATTATACTATAAATTGAGTTTTAACAATACCTTTTCTTTATAAAACACCATATAAATTATGGACTATCCAAATACCAAATGTTTCATACATTAGAGTACATGTATTCAATGTATTCATATTGAATAATAATGACAATCTACATAAATTCCCACCCAACATAAAGGTTGTAATATTATTAGGTTATTTCAATAGTTTTAAGGCTTATAGAGACATTAAAAAATTTCATATACTTTTGAGGTACATATTCTTGTTGAATTTAATTAAAATATTCGATTTGTTTTTAAAAAACCCCTATCCACAAAAACTGATTTTTCATTACAAACCGATTATCATCCATTTATTGAATACTCTTTTGAAAAATGAAATAATCAAGAAAATGTTTCTACAATATTTACCATATAAGAGATTCTACTTTATGTTGATGAATAGGTTTAAAAAAGAAAAATTAATCATTTCTTAGGAATCATACATGTGATTATATAATTTTTAATGCAATTCAACCCATAAGTACATGAAATAAATTGAGAAATTAAATAGAACATATTTCTTGTCAATACCATCTTGAACCTAATGTTTCTAACAAGAACATAGGTGATGAGGATTAAATTAGAGAAATGCAAGATGAACTACGTGAATTATAAAGGACTAAAGTCTGTATCATTGATGAGAGACAAAATGAAACAATTTTAATTGGTGTAAAATTGGATTTTAGAAACAAATGTGTTAACAATGGTGTCATTATAATGACAATAATCAGGCTTATTGCGAATGTCTATTATCAACTAGTGGGAATATATTATAAAAAAACATATTCTCTCGTAGTTAAGCGTGAATATATACATAATCTATATGCCTTAACAGCATTCATTATCATCAAACACTTTCAAATTGATGTAAAATATTCTTTTATAAATGGATATTTACAAGAAAAAGATTTTGTAGAATAACCTCCAAGTATGGTAGTCTTAAAACATCCTTATTATGTTTTGAAACATACCAAAAAATTTTATGGCTTTAAATATGCTCCTAGATATTTGTATGATATAATTATATGGTTTATTTTAAAAACAAATATTTCTAAAGGTACAATATATCCATATTTTTTTATTAATATTGAAAACCAAAAGAATTTCATTATTCAAAACAATGTTGGTGACATTATATTCAGATCAACTCAGCAATATCTAACTCATTCCACTTCTAATACCATTAAATCTCTGTTTGAAATGAGTATGACGGGGGAGTTAACATAGTGTTTAGGATGTAAAATATCTCAAATAACAAGAAGGAAGATATATATCCCAACCTAATTATATAAATGATTTCCTTAAAAATATGGATATGACCACAGTAAATGTATAATCACTCCAATTTGAATCTCAAATACCCTTGATTTTGATGGAAATTGGAAACAAAAAGATCAAACATCTTTTAGAGGTATGCTAATAATTTTGTTATACTTAACAGCTAATCATCCTGAAGTAATGTTTTCACTATACATATGTGCAAGATTTCCTTCAAATCTAAAGAAATATAATTTATAATATGTGAAATGAATATTTATATACATAATGTGTATCATGGATTTATGACTATTTTATTATTGTATAAATGATTTTGTTTTAAAATTTAATCAGATACTGACCTTGGTTCATGTAGAATGAATAGAAAAACTATATCATGATCATATAATTTTTTAGGATCTTTAATAGGTTGTTGTTCATGAATGAAATCAAAATTCAATAGAACTCTCCATTGTTGATTTTAAATATGTAACAACTATATGTCATTGTGGTGATGTTTTGTTGATGTAACACACACTCACTAACTATGGCATTAGTTTTTCCAATCCTCAAATACGATGTGATAATACTAGTTCAATTTCTATTAGTAAACAACCATACACATATGTCACGTGAAAAAGATATAGATATTAGGGACCACTTCCTAAGAGATCACATAGAATAAAGGAGATATTATTTTACTATTCATCATAATGCAAGAACAACATGGTTATATTTTCACTAAACCATTATCCTCTGATAGATTTGAAAATATCAAAATAGAGGCTACAAGTTATCACTGTAAAGTAATCATTAAGATATGAATCTTGTTTAAAAAAATTCTCTGCATTACTGTAGTCCTTTATAAAGGTTTAGTACACAAATATTGTCGATTTTTACATGTTATCAGTTTTACGTTTTATTAGTTTTAAATTGTATAGTTTTTATATTTTATGGGTTTTAAATTTTACCGGTTATATATTTTATTTGTTTTACATTTTGTAGTTTTCTTGTTTATTAGTATTAGTGTTATTGGTTTCTTGTTATATATTTATTAGATTATTTTCTCAGTTTAAGAAGTTTTTTTCACGTTTATAATTCATAGCGGTTTTATATGATTTTCCGAATTAAAATTTTATTTTTATTATTTTAATAAGAACAATTTTCTGAAAATAATTTGTCTATCCTGATACTTCAACATGTTAAACTTCAAAAACGTTTTTGTATTCATTTTATTTCAAATTTTTTGTATTTAAACTCTTTCTTTTAACTAATAATCAAATTCATTTTGAATATTATTTTCTTTTAAGAAAACACATCAAGAGATCAACGTCATTCTCAGCCATTGATATTTTGTATCTTTTTATAACCGTCGAATTTATTTTTAAATAACGCCTCCCTACACATCCCACATTGAATTCCATTGATTTTATCCAATGTTTTGATACTATATAAATAACCATCATGGTTTGTCATCAAAGTTTACCACATTGTTCATAATCTGAGATGTACTTAAAATTCATAACATGGAAAAACTTATGATTTCAAGATTGTTTTGAAGTCATTCAAATCTATATAAACAGTTTCATCTCCATGAATATGTCTCTAAAATATTTCTCTTCCAAGAATTTTGAGGTGAAATTTTAGTTTCATGATATTTTAATGAAACTTTTGATGATTCTTTGAAATGGATGATAAATGTACAAGGGGTAGATTATATCTATGTTGAAAGACCTGATTCATATCAAGATGTTGTATTATATGAATAAGTGTTACAATTCAATAAAACAATGGAAATGGATTATGGTCTCAAGATCTCGCTTATGATGTGTGGTGGGAAATAATAAACATTAATAGAACCTAATTTTTATTTAAAATGACTTATATATGAGAGATACACCCTTTTTCCTTCTTACAACATACCAGAACTTGATGGGAATTTTGATAAAAGAATTTTGAGTATTCTATTTTTTATATTCTTATTGATAAGTTGAATGTTAATCATCTATCAACAGAAAATATCCATATTTACCTTTGGGGTTAAGGATTTCTTGTACCAAGAATGGGTGATAAAAAAACTTGAAGGCTTCTAATGATTATGTGGTAGAATATTTAGTGAATATGGGGATGTTCAATCTAATTGGTTTCATTTTATTCAAAATCATGAAGCTTATATATTGTGCAATAAATACTCTAATGATAAATTTTCCACCACCCTTATCATGTTTATTAAATAGTTTCTATTTTAGTGAAACATATCAATTATGTCAGATCTGGAATCATTCAAGGAGCCTCTCACCTGTAATGATACAATCAAGAAACTCAAGTTACAATTCAATCCTGAATAAAAGAGAATTATCCCGAATAATTGAAAAGAAAATAAATAGATGATGTAATTGATAAACCTTTAATACCAAACAAATAATCATCATTAATGTGAAATATATCTATGGAAAAACCCCCAAGAAATCAAAGAAAAAAAAAGAAGTATCATATGATTTTGTAGTATAATGGTGGATAAAGAAGAATGAAATGAAAGTAAGAGATCCTCAATTCTGATTGGATCCTACTGATTCCCTAGCCAATATAATAAAAATTGATGAAATTATGAATGAAGAAGAATATAATAAGGGTATGATAATGATAAAGGTCCTAGATGAGGATACTAATTGTCTTGTTTAGATAGCTAATGAATCTAGAACTGGAATTTCTATAAGAGTGTTATATATACAAATTCAATTGGATCCAGCTGTAAAAATAAAATGATAAACAGAAATATAAATAATCGTCTACAAAAAGTATAAATGAAGAAACTAAAGAAGAAGAGGAAATGAAAGGACAAAAATAACAGGATGATGAAGAAAAAGGTAAAGAATAACAAGGACAATAAGGAGAAGAAGTTGAAGAGAATGAAGCCACATGTCAATGAAATAATTATTTATAATCATCCTAAGTTCAGACTTTTATGTTTCATTCACCTGATCCTCATCCATATACAAGAGTTTCATAAAATATTACTTAAATGAATTTTAGTAAAATCTTAGATAATAAAGAAAAAGAAGAATATGATAACAATCAGAACCAGCCACCTCAATTTATCAGCTCTAAAACTCATTTTGGAGATCTTCCAAAATAATTTAATGATATGGATTCAGAAAGAACAATCTCAGTGAAGGGAATTCAATACATTGATCAATTATTAATCATATTGCAAAATATTTGATCATTCTTTCAGAAAATTGATTCTAGGATATATATCTTTTAAAATAGTCATAATCAATGAACATATTCAATCAAGACTCTTATGGTATGATTTTTTTAATCATGAATATGATTTCAAAGTATTAAAAGATAGTTCTACTATGAATATCAAGTCTTGTAAAAATGATGTAAATTGGTCATAAAACTATGATGATAATCTCAAGTAACATGTAAAAAACATGATTAATTTGTGAAGTGTGTAAATGATCTCAATACAGCTTACCAAAATATGGTTGCTGGTTTGAATAAAAAATGTCTTTAAAATGTCGAGTTTCTCAAAAGGATTATCCTCTAGAGAGAATGTCAATATTAAGGGAAAAATAGAGATTATATGTAATGGGATTATATTGATTTATAATAGAGTTTTAATTTTATTTACGACCTAAAATGTTAGAAATGAAAATTAAAATTCCTAGAAAAAATGGACCAAATAACAAAAACAAATCAATCAGCTTGACAAAGAAAGCATCCAAAAACAAGAAAGGATTATTTCATATCTGGATGTGATGATGAAGGCTCGGAAAAAAGCTCTTGATAAATTGATGTAGGATAGAAAACGTTCAAAAAATAAAGCTCTCAATGTTCAAACTCTTTTAAAAAAAGATAAAGAAATAATTTTTTATATAGTATTTGTAATAAAAAATTATTTATTTTCAAGCAATCCCTATTATTTTATAATATATTTCTATAATTCCTTACAAGAAAAGAATATTTCCCTTATTATTATTTACAAATCAATACAGGGAAGAATAAATTGAAAAAATATGTTCTTCTTCACAAATTGTAAAAATGGTGAATACCTTATTAAGAGGGAGAACTCAAAAGTAAAATTATATAGAATAATATCTTAAGAGATATTTTTATCATAGTGTGGAATTATTCATAATAACTATTACATTCCGAACTATTACTAAAACCAATGGAGATACGTCTTTATTGTTTGTTTTGTTTTCTGAATTAAAAAAAGGTGGAGATTTTGTTGTCAAAATATCTAATGATGTTCCCATTGATCTTTTTTTGTAAATTGAAAATTATTTTTTGATTATCAGATTTGTTATTTTCTCATCGCAGTCACATATATCATAATCATATATATTTCCTTCTAATCATAATCATATATATTGTATTTTCCTCATAATCACATATATATTAATCATATATATTTATTTCATGTTGTAAATATATATGTTTCTTTCTCATTGTAATCACATATATCATAACCATATATGTTGTTTTCATATCATAACAAAATGTATCATAATAGTGATACACATAATATTTAAAATATACATTGTAACCATGCATCATAACCAGTTTATGCATCATATTCATGATACACATAATATTCATTTATGCATCGTAATCATGCATCATATCCATTTTAAGAATCATAGTGATAATACACAACGTATTCATATTATGCATCATAACCATGCATCGTAATCATGATATTCATCATTGTCGTGATATACATCATATTCATATTATGCATTGTATCCATGCATCGTCGTCTTGATATACATCATTTCATATTATGCATCCTAACTATGCATTGTAACCATGTTATGCATCATGATCATAACATAAACTGCATTACTGTTATTCATTGTAATCATGAATTATATCCATGATATGCATCATATCCATGTTATGTATTATTCTCATGTAATGAATTGTACACTTGTCTAACTCTAATACTATAACCATGTTTCTCATTATATTTCATTGAACTCATTCTTTAACAATTTAGTACATATTGTTTTATACCCAAAACTATGTAATTGAGTTAGTTATATACTAGTCGAAATGATATCATGTATTATTTTGTTTTTTACCATTATAATTCCAGGTGTCCTAGTCCATCTGAATTTTCCAACAAAATATGATTGTTGGATGAAATGTGACAATTGAAACCTATGTCGAATAAAAATGATGTCATCTGAACCACATAATATAAAATTGGTATCATTCATGTTCTACTGATAGAATATGTGTAATCAATATTGATTCATATAAAAATACGTTATATAAAAGATTATAATGGATTGTTATTAGTTATTGTATTTCAATAATTGCTCTATTTTTTATTGTGTGAATGATAATTGTAATAATGATCAACGACTTCTGGGGATATGAAGATGGTGTAGTTGATCATTATATTTAGGGATTTTTTGTATATTAAACAAATAGGTAGTGGTTTCCTTGTTAATCAAGGGATTATATGGATATGTAGAATGATCTATTGATCATCATATCATGGGATTATCCATTTGGTGGTACGACAGACCTTTTATATATGGATAAAGTATACAACACACTTTGGGATAAAACAATTGTAAATCCTTTTAATTTTTCTCATCCTTTTGTAAGAGGAAAATAATCATTTTTATTCCACGTTATTATAAGGCCCCAGCCTTAAACCTTACTTAATCTTGAGTTATTACAAGATTAAACATTGAGGATCTTTTCAAGTTTAGAGTTTTAGAGAATTAGATCATGAAACATGCATTACATTCCACATTTAAACAAAGTGGTTGCATAAAATACAGTATTCATTCTTACCATCATGGAAACATATTTAAAATATAACACTGATTCTTTCTTGACACATCCTTGACACTATCATCACATCATGTACCTTTCCCTTGACCTATGAAAAACATTTCAAAAACTTGGGATGAGAATAAAAAGCTCAGTAAGGGTTATAAATATATGGAAAGGAAACATGAGTTCATATATACATGAGAATGAAATCATACTTTACCCATAAAACATAGGCACTTTAACATACCTCATCAAGCCATGAATAAATCATAGAAAACATAAGACATAAAGGTAACTTGAGGCATTCATTACATTCTTACGTAGAGAGTAACCCTCTTGGTTACGTTTGGAATACCCATCACAGTATATTCCCTAAATCTCTTCGGAGAAACCTTAACGTTTCACTCCTTCGCGTTACCCAATGCATTGGAGAGCTATATCGGGCTCACCCGCCCTTAGTTTATCTCGGAACCACCCTTTCTTCATAACAATGGCCAAGAACCATAACATAATCGTATCACATAAACATGAATATAGGAAACATAACATTTACACATTTCAATCACAATATAACATTTTAGGATATTGAAATAATGAATCCATTCAAAAAGAAACCATTTCCAAAACCATTTAAAACATTTAATAAAGAGATTTTTGAATCAAAGTGTCCCATACCACCTTGAAGCTTTTAACATTTAAACCAGTAATATCCAAATAAATAAATCCTTTAAACCATTTTTAAAACATGGATATTAATAAGAACAAATAATTAAAACATTTAAAACGATATTTCGGTTAAAGGGGTTTTACCAAAATTAGAGACAATTGAATACAATAATCGAGGAATAAGATTTAGTCATAACATTATAATATCATGAGAATAAAAGGATTCATGATATAATACTCCAAAGGACAGTATATACACCATATAAGAGTGAATTGGTGCATAACAACAATGAACCCTCAATAGAAATGTCAAATGTGATGAAATCCCTTATAAAGAAGGTATCATTAAATTAAGGACAAATAAATCTCAAAAATATGTGTGAAAAATATATATACACCCAATATAAGTGGATATTAAGTTTAAAACAATAAAATGTCAATCACACATATTCAATGGATGGCATATTCAATGACTACAAGTTGATCCCAAAAAAATCGAAATTGGGTTAAAAAGTTCCCTTGACAGCCTAACGGCATCACATCAAAAATGAGTTGATGAGAGATAAAAAGTGAATCTCATCACTTGGACATAAAATTTACATCCATAAGGATGTATGAGAACATATCCCAACATAAAAATATGTAAATTAAAAGACCCAATTAATGAAGTCTTTCAAAAAATAGGAGGGTGAAAGGTTCCCTTACCAACTTGGGTATCTTTCAAAACATACACCCCATGAAAGAAAGACAATAGGTCATTGATGTAAATAATCATAAATGAAATTATATTACACAAAGAGTAGAATAATGGGCAGTACATACACCACTCAATGGAATTTGTGGAGAATGTAGCATAAATCTCACAGGAATAAAAGTTTGATGAAAAATCCCTTACGAAAACTCGGCAGCCTAACGGCGCCACATAAAACTTCCAAAATGGAATGATGAGAGAGAATATGGTCTCTCATCACATGAAAATAAAAATTACAGTAAGTGTAATATAAAAGATCATCCCAATAACAAGAAATATGAGCTTTAAAAGGAATGACATAAAAGTGTATACTTAAAAAGAAAGAGGGGAGTAGGATCCCTTACCTCGGGTCCGACTTGACACGATCGTTCCTTAATCTCCTGAATAATAAACTTGAGTTAATTTCTAATTCCTTAAGAACCTTTTTCAAGTTCATTATTACTTTTATACCACTTATTACCATGTCATAAACATTATGTAATCATTTAAGTTAATAATATTTGTTTTGCCGATATTTGGTTCTTAAGTCGAAAGTGGACTTCTTACAATTACATGTTGTTCATGTGGCCAAATGTTTATTATATCCAGAATTGTATTCATTATGTAGATATCATATATGTCATATATATAGAGTACATGCATGCATTTATAACATTACATAATCATTTAGAGGTAAGAAATGAAATGCACCGTTCATGGAGACGGTAAGCCGTACGTACGCATGAACGCTATGTTCATTTCTATTTCGTATTTTATAAAATGGAATAATAATGATATAAAGGTATATTATAATTCCTGTATAATATAATATATAATATCATATTTCCATCCTTTATACATCCAACATATGGTATTTAACGAATCAAATCACTTTGAGGGGGCGGTAGTCCACACTTCCTTAAATGAAGATATCACGTATACCCATAATAGAAGCCATAAAGGTAAGACAAAAATAAAAAATACAGAAGCATAAATAAAACATAAACATATTATATATCATATATAAAAATAGTGACATCATAATGGCCACCTTTGAAGGTGTTAAATGAGTATTGAACAATCATCGTTTCGGGAGGCAGAATTTCACCATCCACGGAAACCATATGTTCTTTAACCATTTGATGTAGTTGTGTGAGAGTGTATCTCGAATAAATCTTATAAAAACATCCTAGTATATTGAAGATACTGGTTGTGGTACAAAAAAAAGTAAATAAAAAGAGTTTAGGGTGTTGGAGAAGCAAGATAAAACAAATGAACATGAGAGAATGAATTACCTTTAAAAGTGTAACTCCTTTTGATTTCATCCTAAAGGCTTCCTTTGAAAGGATTATGCCCAAAGGGAATCCTCTAGGATGAGGAGAGGGATGTGGAGAGAGTAAATGGGCAGGGGTTGGCCGAGCCAAAGGCTTGAGGAGTGTTTTAAATGTGGTAGAGGTGGGGGCCTTTTATAAGAGGAGAGGAGGGGCACTTTTGGAAAGTAAAGAAATATTACTATATTTGAAAATGTGTTTCGGTTTAAAAAGGTCCCACATTGATATAATTCGTGGATAAGGTGATAAGTCTTAGAAATCCACTCATCCAATAAGTTTTGGACATGTGTAGTTCATATATTTTACATTATCTTTCCATTTTATTTAAATCGTCAAATAATGATGTCATCGCTGCATCATTATTATGTCATAAATAATTTAATTTATGTAATGTCTAAAAATTATAAAAATAATACTATGATGTAGTAAATCATTTTAGCTTTCCAATGAATATTTATAATCAAAAGGATTACTTGTATAACCCCACTTAAAAATTGTTTTAGTAAAACATATCATGTTTGTGTCAATTTTACTTTTACATTAAATAAAATGTTATTTATGTCATTTCCCACCCAAAGTGGATCAATGGGGTCCCCAAGTTGACCCATGGCTTGTCTTGGTCTGCCATGATACAACCAATAGGTGTAGGACAAGTGTCATGGTTTTTTCACATTCTTATAATATCATTTTTACCTTAAACTACACTAATTACCTCTAATCGCGATTATAAACTTAATAAGTTACTATTCACCAAAAAATTATTTTAATCTCATTGAACCACATTTTACTTCTCAATGACAACCATGTATGTCTGATTTTTGAAAATCAAAACACAATGATGGCAAAATTTCATTTAAACGGAAAATCAGTTTTTATAAGAACCACTTAGTGGTTTCACTATTAATCAAAAATTGAAGTTTTTCAGAAAAAACCCAAAAATTCACCCTAATCTATATTTGATATTATGAATTCAAAAATGAAGTCATTTTTACAATGTTCAAAACATATAAGTCACATTAATTAATTTAATAATTAATTCCCGCTGTCATGACAAATAGCGTGTTTTATGAAACAATAAGTATCAAAAGATTGACACTAGTTTAAGTCTGATTTCAAAGTGAAATTGATTCCAACGACCACTATTGGATTTAATGGTCAAAATATTTTATAATTTCACTTTAAAACCAATTCAAAATATAATCTAATAATATAAATAAAGTAGATTAAAAAGTGGTTTTGAATTAAAATACAACATTTTACACTATTCATTAAAAAATGAACTTTATCGGAAAGATACCAAAAATTTACACAAAGTAAATTTTGATGTCCCGATTCTTAATAAGAGTTTTATTTTGTTCAAAAGAATTTTTAAGAGTGAACAAAACTATATTTAATGACGGTTCTCCATCAAAAGGTGATAAGTGAACCTTTAGTGAAAACTAGGGAATATATGCCTAAAATAGAATTCTTTCCGTATTTTAAGCCATTATCTTTTATTATACAAATGTAAAAATATTTAAGAACATATATAATCATATTTCAGTTATTTCTATCCATTCCCGCCATTACAATGGCTACATGTTAACTACCATTTAAAATAATATTATTTTATTATTAGAGTGCAACAAAAGATTCCCAAGAAACCCGTTGTTGCGTGTTGGGTACGCCATCGAGCATAGCGTCCCCTTTAAAGTCATATTAATATTTTATTCACAAATATGGATAAATATGAAAATGGAATATTCCTTATTTACCTGGGGTGTTACATTATTCCCCCCTTTTGGGAATTGCGTCCTCGCAATTTTAAAATTGCGCTTGGAAATATCCTTGAATGTCCCACATCGGAACAAGAGTCGGTAAAACAATCTCTTTAAAATAAAGAACGATAAGCACAGAGGTCACCCGAGTTAACCCATACTAGGATTCCAAGTATGAAAATATGGACATGGAGGAGAAAACATAGGGTCATGTTCTGATGGAGAGTGATAGAAAACATGTTTAGGAGAAAGTTAACAATAAGAAAATCACAAACTTGTGATGGGTTAAACAGTGTTGGGTTCCCCAGTAGGAAAAGTTAATATACAACATTTTTGTATTAAGTTACTTTTTATTGAGGAATTTATTCATAAGGAAGCATAATCACTTATCATGTTTACTTTCAACTTTTACTAGATTCCTTAGTCAAACTCATATTTTTTTCCAAAAGACGAGTATTTAGGGAGACTTTTTCGCATTAAGAGTACTATAATCAACTTCTAGAGAATCACATAATCCCCAAAAGAGAAATATATACATCCCATGTATTTAGGATTTAACCAAAACCAAATCCAAAAAGGTTAGTACAATATCAGATAATCCAGAAAAGGATAACCCCTTATAAAAAGAAAATCTATTCTTAATCTCCAAAATTTGTCCAACAAAACCCAAAGTTCAACGAGGACCATCCGATAAAAAATTTGCCCATAAAATTCTTCAAATTAAACCAATATAAGATTGAAACCCAAATATTTGAAGGATTTAGTCTCATAGTCTTCAAGTTAAATCGTAACATTTATCTCCAAACAACATCAGTTGCTCCTAAAGTCTCACATTGAAAAGTAATTATCCTAATCACATATCATCCAAAATCAACTTACTCTTAATTCATAAAATCATATAACTAAAAAGAATCAGTCAAACTAACCAGGGACTTCACGTAGTCCAGTGGTAGGCGATAAATACCAGTCGCACTTTGGTTGTGGGTTCGATTCTCGCAGCATTGTCCGACGCGACGGGTTGTCACACGGTCTGCGTGTTGTCCTTTTTCCAAAACTATATAATTCTCAAATCATTACCCAAAAAGGGATAAAATCATCAAAAATAACCATAACATAATTTAACCTCAATTTTATCTCATGCATTTCACTTCAATCATAACATATGGTAACCCATAATTACCTCAAAAGTAAGGATCATATAAACCCAAATGGTTCATTATAACTATGTCCACAAAAGAAAAGATAACTATTACTTGAATAAAATTTCCATATATTAAACATCAGGGTTACACATAATATAAAAAGTTTTTTAATGTAACCCCATCATCAAAAGAGACTTAATACTCTTATGAATTTCACCCTAACTCTTGAATCCCATATATGTTGACATCTCACTCATTCAACATTCTTCATGATCCATTATCCATTCCTTTCCAACTTATTCCGAAATACCTCTTTCCTACATACAAAATCATCAATCATATCCTGAGATTCCAAAATAAGAAAACAATAGTCATGAAATAGTACATACCTTTGATTGGTCATTTTCAGTTTCTTCATCCTCAATCGGAATGGCATTAGGTATTGGTAAACGAATATTGGTACGCTCTTGGTGACCCCATTCACGAAACTTCTTCATAGGACATGTGTTTGCATAATGACCATGCACACCACATTTAAAACATTAAATTGATCCCTCAGAAAGAACTTCTTTCCCTTTCCTCGAGTCAACTGGATGCTTCCTTTTTCCATGGAAGGTTCTTTCTTTATGACATTCATTTCCACATCTATAGCATATTTCTGTCCCATTGAAACATTTTCCTAGGTGTTTCTTTCCACATATTTGACACATAGGTTTTTGAACACACTTACCTTTATGATTATTACATGTACTTCCGTAGGGATTTGTTTCTTGCATATATGATGTCTTAGTTTAGGTGGTCAATCATGACTCCAGATAGTTGGTTGAGGATAATCACAAGAGTTCTCATTGCAGCTCCCATATCATTCAGTTGCTTGCTCAAAAAACTGTCAAAGTTTGCTTCACATCCACTGTTACTTTGGTGCCTGCTAGATCCAGCCATTTACTAAAACCAAAAAGGTCAGTGTGAGTATATCAAAAAAAACATCATGTACTAATGAGTAATATTAACACTAAGATATACTTACTCATTCACTTTATCTAAAACTAGGACTCTTTCTGAAATCCAAACCATTATGGTAATGCCACTTATGCTTAAAGAATACCCTAACCTCTAATGTTATCTAAACCGACCTTTGATACCAACTATAAGGCCCCGGCCTTAAACCTTACTTAATCTTGAGTTATTACAAGATTAAACATTAAGGATCTTTTCAGGTTTAGAGTTTTAGAGAATTAGATCATGAAACTTGCATTACATTCCACATTTAAACAAAGTTGTTACATAAAAGACAATATTCATTCTTCCCATCATGGAAACATATTTAAAATATAACATGGATTCTTTCTTGACACATCCTTGACACTATCATCACATCATGTACCTTTCCCTTGACCTGTGAATAACATTTCAAAAACATGGGATGAGCATAAAAAGCTCAGTAAGGGTTATAAAATATATGGAAAGGAAACATGAGTTCATATATACATGAGAATGAAATCATAGTTTTCCCATAAAACATAGGCACTTTAACATACCTCATCAAGCCATGAATAAATCATAGAAAACATAGGACATAAAGGTAACTTGAGGCATTCATTACATTCTTACGTAGGGAGTAACCCTCTTGGTTACGTTTGGAATACCCATCACAGTATATTCCCTAAATCTCTCCGGAGAAACCTTAACGTTTCACTCCTTCGCGTTACCCAATGCATTGGAGAGCTATATCGGGCTCACCCGCCCTTAGTTTATCTCGGAACCACCCGTTCTTCATAACAATTCCCAAGAACCATAACATAATCGTATCACATAATCATGAATAAAGGAAACATAACATTTCCACATTTCAATCACAATATAACATTTTAGGATATTGAAATAATGAATCCATTCAAAAAGAAACCATTTCCAAAACCATTTAAAACATTTAATAAAGAGATTTTTGAATCAAAGTGTCTCATACCACCTTGAAGCTTTTAACATTTTAAACCATTAATATCCATATAAATAAATCCTTTAAACCATTTTTAAAACATGGATATTAATAAGAACAAATAATTAAAACATTTAAAACGATATTTTGGTTAAAGGGGTTTTACCAAAATTAGAGACACTTGAATACAATAATCGAGGAATAACATTTAGTTATAACTTTATAATATCATGAGAATAAAAGGATTCATGATATAATACTCCAAAGGACAGTATATACACCATATAAGAGTGAATTGGTGCATAACAACAATGAACCCTCAATAGAAATGCCAAATGTGATGAAATCCCTTATAAAGAAGGTATCCTTAAATTAAGGACAAATAAATCTCAAAAATATGTGTGACAAATATATATACACCCAATATAAGTGGATATTAAGTGTAAAACAATAAAAGTTCAATCACACATATTCAATGTATGACATATTCAATGACTACAAGTTGAACCCAAAGAAATCGAAATTGGGTTAAAAAGTTCCCTTGACAGCCTAACGGCATCACATCAAAAATGAGTTGATGAGAGATAAACAGTGTATCTCATAACTTGGACATAAAATTTACATCAATCAGGATGTATGAGAACATATCCCAACATAACAATATGTAAATTAAAAGACCCAATAAAAGAAGTCTTTTAAAAAAGAGGAGGGTGAAAGGTTCCCTTACCGACTTGGGTATCTTTCAAAACATACACCCCATGAAAGAAAGACAATAGGTCATTGATTTAAATACTCATAAACGAATTTATATTACAAAAAGAGTAGAATAATGGGCAGTACATACACCACTCAATGGAATTTGTGTTGAATGTAGCATAAATCTCATGGGAATAAAAGTGAGATGAAAAATCCCTTACGAAAACTCGTCAGCCTAGCAGCGCCACATAAAACTTCCAAAATGGATTGATGAGAGATAATAGGGTCTCTCATCACATGAACATAAAAATTAACATAAGTTTAATATAAAAGATCATCCCAATAACAAGAAATATGAGCTTTTAAAGGAATGACAAAAAATTGTATACTTAAAAAGAAAGAGGGGAGTAGGATCCCTTACCTCGGGTCCGACTTGACTCGATCGTTCCTTAATCTCCTGAATAACAAACTTGAGTCAATTTATAATTCCATAAGAACCTTTTTCAAGTTCATTATTACTTTTATACCACTTATTACCATGTCATAAAAATTATGTAATCATTTAAGTTAATAATATTTGTTTTGCTGATATTTGGTTCTTAAGTCGAAAGTGAACTTTTTACAATTACAGGTTGTTCATGTGGCCAAATGTTTATTATATCCAGAATTGTATTCATTATGTAGATATCATATATGTCATATATATCCAGTACATGCATGCATTTATAACCTTACATAATCATTTAGAGGTAAGAAATGAAATGCACCGTTCATGGAGACGGTAAGCCGTACGTACGCATGAACGCTACTTTCATTTCTATTTCGTATTTTATAGAATGGAATAATAATGATATAAAGGTATTTTATAATTCCAGTATAATATAATATATAATATCATATTTCAATCCTTTATACATCCCACATATGGTATTTAACGAATCAAATCACTTTGAGGGGGCGGTAGTCCGCACTTCCTTAAATGAAGATATCGCGTATACCCATAATGGAGGTCATAAAGGTAAAAAAAAATAAAAAATACAGAAGAATAAATAAAACATAAACATATTATATCTCATATATAAAAATAGTGAAATCATAATGTCCACCTTTGAAGGTGTTAACTGAGTATTGATCAATCATCGTTTCGGGAGGCAGAATTTCACCATCCACGGAAACCGTATGTTCTTTAACCATTTGATGTAGTTGTGTGAGAGTGTAGCTCGAATAAATCTTATAAAAACATCCTAGTACATTGAAGATACTGTTTTTGTTACAAAATAAGTAAATAAAAATAGTTTAGGGGGTTGGAGAAGCAAGATAAAACAAATTAACATGAGAGAATGAATTACCTTTAAAAGTGTAACTCCTTTTGATTTGAGCCTAAAGGATTCCTTTGAAAGGATTCTTCCCAAAGGGAATCCTCTATGTTGAGGATAGGGATGTGGAGAGAGTAAATGGGCAGGGTTTGGCCGAGCCAAATGCTTTAGGAGTGTGTTAAATGTGGTAGAGGTGGGGGCCTTTTATAAGAGGAGAGGAGGGGCACTTTTGGAAAGTAAAGAAATATTACTTTATTTGAAAATGTGTTTCTGTTTCAAAAGGTCCCACATTAATATAATTCGTGGATAAGGTTATAAGGCTTCGAAATCCACTCATCCAATAAGTTTTGGACATGTGTAGTTCATAGATTTTACATTATCTTTCCATTTTATTTAAATCGTCAAATAATGATGTCATCGCTGCATCATTATTATGTCATAAATAATTTAATTTATGTAATGTCTAAAAATTATAAAACAAATACTCTGATGTAGGAAATCATTTTATCTTTCCAATGAATATTTATAATAAAAAATATGACTTGTATAACCCCACTTAAATTGTTTTTAGTAAAACATATCATGTTTGTGTCAATTTTACTTTTTCATTAAATAAAATGTTATTTATGTCATTTCCCAACCAAAGTGGATCAATGGGGTCCCCAAGTTGACTCATGGATTTTCTTGGTCGGCCATGATACAACCAATAGGTGTAGGACAGGTTTCATGATGTTTTCACATTCTTATAATATCATTTTTACCTTAAACTACACTAATTACCTCTAATCGCGATTAAAAACTTAATAAGTTACTATTCACCAAAAAATTATTTTAATCACATTGAACCACATTTTACTTCTTAATGACAACCATGTATTTCGGATTTTTGAAAATCAAAACACAATGATGGCAAAATTTCACTTAAACGGAAAATCAGTTTTTATAAGTACCACTTAGTGGTTTCACTATTCATCAAAAATTGAAGTTTTTCAGAAAAAACCCAAAAATTCACCCTAAGCTATATTTGATATTCTGAATTCAAAAATGAAGTCCGTTTTACAAAGTTCAAAACATATAAGTCACATTAATTAATTTAATAATTAATTCCCGCTGTCATGACAAATAGCGTGTTTTATGAAACAATAAGTTTCAAAAGATTGAAACTAGTTTAAGTCTGATTTCAAAGTGAAATTGATTCCAACGACCACTATTGGATTTAATAGTAAAAATATTTTCTAGTTTCACTTTAAAACAAATTCAAAATATAATCTAATCATATAAATAAATTAGATTAAAAAGTGGTTTTGAATTAAAATACAACATTTTACACTATTCATTAAAAAAAATGAACTTTATCGGAAAGATACCAAAAATTTACACAAATTAAATTTTGATGTCCCGATTCTTAATAAGAGTTTTATTTGGTCCAAA
Source organism: Viscum album (assembly GCA_963277665.1). Classification (NCBI taxonomy): domain Eukaryota; kingdom Viridiplantae; phylum Streptophyta; class Magnoliopsida; order Santalales; family Viscaceae; genus Viscum; species Viscum album. The sequence continues at coordinate 1,139,021,450 of OY728164.1, read as the reverse complement.
AGAATGTTTAATAGTGAAAAAAACTATATTTAATGACTGTTCTCCATCAAAAGGTGATAAGTGAACCTTTAGTGAAAACTAGTGCATATACGCCTAAAATTGAATTCTTTCCGTATTTTAAGCCTTTATCTTTTATTGTACAAATGTAAAAATATTTAAGAACATATATAATCATATTTTAGTTATTTCTATCCATTTTCGCCATTACAACGGCTACATGTTAACTACCATTTAAAATAATATTATTTTATTATTAGAGTGCAACGTAAGATTCCCAAGAAACTCGTTGTTGCGTGTTCGGTTCGCCATCGAGCATAGAGTCCCCTTTAAAGTCATATTAATATTTTATTCACAAATATGGATAAATATGAAAATGTCATATTCCTTATTTACCTGGGGTGTTACAGTTATATTTCGATTCTTTCCTGCTGTAATTTTATTAATTACGACACATTCATTACATTATATATAAAAAGATTATATATATTATATGGTATAATCTATTAAATTTTTATACACTCATAAATGAATTCAATTCAAATACAATTTTTTTTTAATTATAAGTTCTACCATATCATATCATATCCATCAGATCCGGAACCAGTTGGATCATTTGTATTGTTTGTGAATTATATAAGTTTAAGATATCTTAAACTAATATTTTTCTTAAGTGTTTGGATAGATTGTTTTTAAACCGACTATTCCACCCTACTACTGTATCATGCCATAAAATATATATACACATCTATATTTCTTTAAAAAAAATAATTGGATATTGTTATTTTGTATTAAATAATTAATTGATGTATTTATTATGGGTTAATTAGATTGTGAACAGAGTATTTAATAGATGAAAAAATTATGAGATATTGAAATAGAGGATTAAATAACTAATTGTTGACTTAATTATGTTAATATTTTTATTGTAAAATATTATTAATTAATCGAATTATTAGTTAAAGAAACATTTAAAATCTATTAATTTAACTAATTATTTGTTTAATTAATTAATTAAGTGAACCGAAAAAATTATTGATGAATTAATTCCTGAGATTTTTGTGATTAAATGATTATATAATAAATTAATTTAGTATTTGAGATTTTTTAATTATTGAAATAATTAATCGGAAATTTTTGCTATAAGTTATATATGTCATTGTTTGTTATACTTGTGTGGGTCACAAAATTTTTCTTCAAATGCTTATTTTTTATTGAAATAAAAATGAGAGTTGGACATGGAATGGAACTCCAAATATCCATAGGGTTTTTGTAATGACATTTTACGACCCCAAATATGCATGATAATTTTATGGGATATAGAATAATTCTCTAAATACACATGACATGTTGAGCAAGGATTGATGCTCCAATTTCTGAGAAGGTGTGAGACTGAACTAATTCTCCAATTATTGATGGGGTTCTAGACATGGTTATCTATAAAAACTGATGGAATTTGAATATATTCCTAATTATATTTGATAATAAATTAAATTTAATGGACAATGAAATAACATTTCATTATACTTAATTTTGAATTACATGTGGGGACATGATTAGACTCCAGCACATGCTAATGTTGTTATTGTGGTTCAGGTGTCCTCTGGAACCTTGGGATTTATGTTGTTAAATAAAAAATAAATAAATAAGTGCTACATATTTAATTACTGATTATTATTATTTCATTATTAAATTATGTATACTATTATTTTCTTCATCGGTATTAGTTGTTATTCATGGTGGAATACTAATTTGTACTCACACAATACATGAGAAACCTGATCGAAACCCCAATAGATCTCACAATTGCGTAACAGGATGAGGAAAAATGACCTATGTAAGATGGATCAATTGGGATGGAGCATGTATAAGGGAAATGTGGTTTAGGACAATTTTGATTATGTTTCTATGACTTTCTATTTACATTTTATTTTGACACATTTAATTTAATTTATAGTGGCAAATCTGTTATTAGTTTTGATATTGTGTTTCTAGTTTTCTTCATCCTGTAATATAGCTATTTTATTGTTTATGAGCATATGTCATTTAATTATTGTTTATTTAAATTAGATTGTTATTTATTCAAATAAACTGTTTATAGTCTCACCCTGAAATATATTGCACCCTCCATAATAGTTGGAAGCCATCAGAATTCGGGGAGGTACGCATGACTTCATGAGAATGACCAAATCATGGAATCTTCATGTGGAATATAGGTTGGGATGTTACGATGTGTTATCATAGGTAGTTTATTTTATTTTCTTGTGTATTAAAATTTGGAAAATTATTGTAGGATAATATGATGATTTGGTAAATGGATAATAACTAGTTGATGGGAGTATCTAATCGATGAATGAGGGTAAAAGCCTAATAACTTTGGTGGGATTGTGGTTATTGATTTTTTATGATATTGTTGATGTTATTTTACATCAAGTGATTCAAATGTTCTGTGATGTGATTATTATTTCTATGATTATGAGATTTTACTCAAGGACTGATATAGAACAATAATTTATTATTCATGAGTCCTTCTAGGAACTTGCAATTATTTTATAACTGACAACATTTTATGAATTTATTAGAAAATACGGGTTTTCTTAGTTGTTCAACATGAACTATTTTTACTAAATAATGAAATTGAGGTGATAATTGTTCTAATATGAAATTGATATTTATTTGAAATTGGTAAAAATATTTGACTAAATTGGTGTCTAATGGGAAACATGGAAATTTAGAATAATTTTACCCTGGTTAAAAATGACATAGGTGTATTATGGATAATGGTGGTGATAACACCTCTATTTTAAATTTATGGAAGGGTTTGGGGAATGTGACACACATGGTAAGGGGTGATCACTTGGTTGGGATAATTCTGTGAATGGATGGAGTTTATTAGGGGAAATCATAGCGTACTTCCAACATCATAAGATCATGCCCTATAAAATAACATCATCCCAAGTACAATGATAGAGAAATGTTTATAAGCCAATCTACATAAGAATTTATTCAGAATAGATATGGGGACATATTCAGGGTTGTTCCCTTGGATGAGGTTAATGTTGAATCCATGTGGTCCACTGTGAACCACAAACCATACCCATGTGAGTTTCTTAATATGGTTTTTTATCAATATATGAAAATGTTTCCATTAATAGAATCCATGATTGGGGGATGACATATATTTCAATTTGGATTCTGGATTGAGGATGAAATAGAAATTACCACATCATAGGATCTACATGTTAGGGGTGTATTTGACCCTAGTTAGTAATTTAATGTTGAATGAACTGAAAAAACACACACCTAATGTGGGGAGCTATGTGATAGTAATATATTATTCCTTTAAGGTGAATATAATACATGTGTTGGGATGTAGTTGGAAACTATTGCGGGGAAATTCCATGTCGATAGTCCATCGGTTTTAGAAACGCGGGGATCTTAAAGAAATGAAAAAATGGGAGGGAGGAGAGAGTATGATGGCTCAATGGACATACCTTTCTAACTCTAAATATTAGAGATTCATAGGATCACAACTCGATTAAGAGATATTACACGACGAGGATATTGTTAGAACGCAATCGAATTATTAGATATTTAGTGAACATTTATAGGAACTAATTTACCTTATATTGATAAAATTTAGTAATGGTTAACCTAAGGATGAATTCAGGTAAAAATGATAATTTTTAAATAGTTTAGGATCTCTATTTTTTGAACATCGTTTTTCCAAAACATTCTCCCTGGACCAACAAACTATAAAACCCTGAATAGAGAGGTATTTCATTGTTGAGGAATGGTTTTTCACACATTTTTCCTAAAAAAAATAATCATGCACCCCCATCACCCTCAAGACGAACATGTTTATGGTTCATAGTTAGAGTAAAGTGTTCGCTTCTTCACAACAAACCATTCAACATACATAAGTTAACATGAAAATTCTATTTTAAAATACATAGACCCCAATATTAACCCCTAATTGACCCTACTCACCACCTATTGATTCCTATCTATTTTGGAGCCTCCTTGATTATTTTCTAGGGGTCCTGACCTCCGTTCAAGGAAAATCAAGTAGCATAGTAATGATCATCGCCTCCCAGGATATGTGGTTTATTCCCAATTGATTTCTAACATCTCTATTATTCTTTTCTGATTTTTTATTGGGTTTAATCATTAATATTGTTGGATATAGATCTTTTTTCAAATTTATAAACAATATTTTTGGATCAATATCAAGATTTAAGAGATGTTTGTTTTTATTCATCAATTTATGTTTTGAATATAGACCATTTTCATATTCTCATTATAGATTAATTATTTTTTAATTTGTATTTTCTGTTAGAATATCATTCATCTATGAAATGAGGTGGGTGGTATAAATTTCAAATCCCGCATTATATATTTTGGTTATGTGTATTTAATTATATAATTCCTATTCGTAGTTTTGAAATTTATTTTTTCTATATTGAATTAGTTATTTTTGTAGATTAATTAATTTTTGGATTATTGAAATATGTGATATTTAATTGATTGAGATAGAATAATTGATTATGGAATTAATTGGGGGTTATTAAATTGATTGAGATATAAAATTTAATGGATGAATTACTTATGGATATTGAATTGATAAATATAGAACGATAAATTGAGGTATTAATTGTGGATAATGAATTGATTGAGATTGAATAATTAATTGATGAATTATTTGGTTTAATGAATTGTTTATATTGGAATAATTAATTAGTGAAATAATTAAGGGAATTATTATGATTTTGATTCTTATTAAATAATTGATAAATTAATTAATGAAAGTAATTGGTTTAAATAATTAAGGGATTGCTGAATTTTTTATTGTAATTTTTTAAATTTCCAATTAAATAATTGGTTTTATGTGATGAATTAAATAAATAATTAATTAAAGGGAGTAATTTGATTATTTTATTATTGAATAAAATAATTTAGTTTTCATGGTTAATTAATTGATTAAATAATTTATAGACAAATGTGAGAATTTAATTGTTTAATTAAATAATTTTATTTTTGGTATTAATTAAATAATAGATTAAATAATGATGATATATGATTATTTTATTATTTATTGAAATAATGGGATTCATTAGATTAATTAATTGATGAATTAATTAATGTAGTAATGTTTTTGTTTTATTGTATAATAAAATAATGGGGTTGATATTATTAATTTATTGATTTATTTAACAGAGTAATGCGATTGCTTAATTGTTTTATTAAATAGTTCGATGGAATGGATTGATTAACTCATGAATTAATTAATGGAGTAATGTGATTATTTATTTGATGAATTAAATATTAGGATTGATGGGAATAATTAATTGATGAATTAATTAATGTAATTATTGGAATTAATTAATTATGGATTAATTATCGAAATTTAGATGCAAAATTAATTGGATATCTAATTAAATGAATTGAATGTGATTATTTATTTTAGAATTAATAATTGGAATAGGCATTGAAAACTAATCGGGAAATTAATTTAAGGGAATGAATGTGATTAATTAATTATGAATTAAATAATTAAATTTACAAAGGGAATTAAATATTAAAATTATAGAAATAAATAAATTTTATAATTATATTTTAACAACTAAATGGAATTTGAAAAGGAAAATTAATTTTAAAAATAATTTAAGGGATTGAATTTGATTAATTAATCATGATATTAATTAATGGAATTTATGTGGATAATTAATTACTGAATTAACTGATGGAGGTAATGTTATGATAGATTAGAAGGATTAATTAATTGTTGAATAGATTAATGGATATTTTTTGTTATAGAAATTGAAAATTATAAAAATAATTATTGAATAAATAATCTAAGTATTGAAATTGTGTGATGTGGGGGAATAATTAATTGTTAAACTAATTTTGGAATATTGATTTGTGACTTGGAATAATTATTTTATTTAATTATTTTTTGGATAATGATATATCAAATTAAATAATTACCAAATGAATTAATTTGAAAATATCAATATTTGGTGCTCAATAATTAACTAATGTATTATTTATAGTATAATTAGATTTCTAATTGAATAATTAACTATTAAAATAATAATTGGGTATTGTGATTTTTTAATTGAATAATTAATTGATGAACTAATTATAAGATATTGATATTGTGAATGAAATAATTAATTGAATAATTAAATATGGGATATTGATTTTGTAGATTTAATTATTAATTGGTAAATTATTTATGGTAATATTTGTTATTGTTAAATTTGATTAATTAATATATGCATTAAATTTCAGGATATTGAAATTGATTTATATAGTTAATTAATTTCTTAATTAATTAATTGAAATTATGTGTCATGTTTATTGATTAGTTAATTGATGGGATTTTTATAATTATTAATTGATGAATCGATAATAGGATTTTCTATAATTAATTTACTGTTGAATTTATTAATGGCATATATGTGGTAAATTTTAATATGTCATTGTATGATATACATGACTGAGACATTTACCGATCCTCCAAATAATAATATGTTATTGAATGAAAGAAGAATGGGGGACATGTACTTATTCTCCAAATACTGATGAGGTCCTAACCTTGATGTTCTAGGACCAAAGGAATGCATGAAAATTATATAGGATATGGACTACTGCTCCAAATACACATGATTTGTTGGATAATAACTAATTCTCAAAATACCCATGAGGAGTGAGGCATGGTCTGATACTCAAAATAATATTTGGGTGATAGACATGGAAATCTATACCCAATTTGTTGGCATTTTACTATACTTCCAATTAGATATTATAATAAATTTAAATGAATGGATAATGAAAGTCTCAATCCATTATAATGAATTTTGAATTAAATATATAAAAATTATCATAATAAGGAATGGGATGAAGTAGGTATTATGGTTCAGGTGTCCTAAGGAACATACGGGTTAATGAGGTTAAATTAATAATAAATTACATTGTGAGAAGTCTTATTTTATGTATTGTACTTTTTTCATTATACAACTGCATAAACAAAATTCGATAGTGTTTTTTCTTCCTTGTATGTGGTGTCTTATAGATTTTTAATCACATCCTATGTGGGCTCCTTGACCGGAAACCAAATTGAAATTTTCTTCTTAGGACATCTTTTGGAAAAAGCCCTATGTTAAATGGCTGAGTTAGAATATATCATAGATGAGGGAACAAGACATGGTTCGAGACCTACATGAGGAGTTGACTGTGTCATTAGTATTTAGTGTCATTTTGAAACATGATACATGTTTTAGCTATACATATATAGTATTTTTATTGTATTTTTTTTGCCATATTGTTATACTGGTATTGTCTATGTAGGGGAATATATGTCCTTTTTTAAAATTTTTGTTATTTATACTTTCATTTTTTATGATAAAAAGGATATAGTATCTCCATGTCTGACATTAGACTGATAGTTATAGTAGGACCTCTATTGTATATGTTGACGTGATATTGTGGTCACGTGATCGACAGTCTCAAGGAACCATCATTTGACACATCAGTTAGAAGGTTACAATTTTTTTTTATGATTTTTAGAGTGATTTTTAAAACGTAAAGGTTATTTTAATTGTGAAATGTTTTAAATATTGTATCAAAATATTTTCTTATCTATGATGATATCTATTTATGTAACATATTCCATACTTGAATATTTTCCAAGGATAACACTATTATAAATTCCTTGAATGGTTTATTTTTATGATTGAATATTTTTTAAGAGACATGTTTTTCTTTAATGGATTATACCATGATAAATTTATTTTGAAGAACACTTATTTTCCCACAGGTTAAACTATGATGAAATGAAGAAAATATTACGAAAATATAATATTTTTCATAACTGATGATATGATGATATTTTTACGATACCCTTTTAAATTCATGGGTAAGGATTAGATAAATGTATTTTTATTTTGGGGCACATATATAATTTATTTTCATCATGCGATGTTTTGGACGTATATCTATAAAAAAATGGATAGGGTACTTTTTAAATGTATTATGACATCAAAGGGTACATAAATTCTTCAACCAAGATTGAAAATGAGGGTACCATGGTGCCTTTCCAAATACCATAAAAGAGGGTGTATGGGTGGTTTGCCCAAGACCAAAAAAGGGGATATTGGAGGTCATCCCATTCCTAAAGTAGGTACATGGGTGGTTATTCTAATCCTAACATGTTATGAATATCTTGGTGGGTATCCTTGATATAATATTTTCTATAATTATGTTTATTCCGAAAATTTATTTCTTATGCCAATGTTATGATCTAAGGGATATTGTTCTTTTATAACCATGTTATTCATGTCTTATGTGTTTTCCATATATATTCAATGTATCAAGATTATGATAATTTATATACATGTTATGGTTTTCATATATTATACTCATGTTCTCACTCATTTTTTTTTCACGTTATGATTACATATATACCCTACTAATACATAATAATAATCTATGATCACCTTCACTTTTCAATCTTTTTTGTAGGTTTTGACGATATTTATTAGGTTTTATTTTTCTATGATGTGATCTACATACAAATATATTTGTTTTAGATGATATAGATTATACATGAACCAATTTTTTATATTTCATTACATCAAAGGGCATTAAATTATTACATTCCTCATGAATGTGTTAATGTGGTGTTATGAATATTCATACAAAATGATGTGATATTTATGTATGATAATCATGGTTTTCTAAAATGTTTTTTTACAAAATTGTAAAATTAATATATATAATTTAACATGATGACTACTTTTGGAACTAAAATTATGATTCATTAATTCTCTAATTTTAGACATACCTGTGATGAAGGATGATATTTCAATCTTCAATAATGATATATTGTAGAAAATTGTTTATTATTGATAATGATTAGATAATTGGTAATGATTCATGGGAACTAAAAAACATGAATTGAATTATGTAATACATGATATATATTAATCTAATGTAGTTTTTTTAAATTTACATGCTTCATTTATATGAATCCATATGTGAAATATATTCTGATCATAAAATTAATTATTATATAGTCATTCAGAATAAATTGAACCTGAGATAGAGAATATAGATGGAATTTATAAGGGATTATGACAGTATAATTAATTTTCATACTATAGGATGCATTGAGTAATTAACATAATTCATCATCATCCATATGGTGTTTATAATATGACCCTTTGATTAATTGTTTGATTTTTTCCTAGAAGTTGTGTATGTACTAAAACACTCTATTTTATTTCATGTTTCAATAAAATAATCACCATCAGAACAAATTAAGAAATATGAGAAAAAATATTTTGAGTTAATAAATATGGTATATTTATATATGAATTGTATGTTTCATAAATATACGTCAAATAATGATTGTGTTTTCATATTTGTAGATATATTATGTGTGCCTAGTGATTCATAGTTAAATTTTGATTTTATAAGGGAAGCTCAAAGTTCACCATTTTTTATTTATCACAACATTACTATATTTTATAGAGAAATTTGAATGTCTTATTGGGATGATAGAATGAGAAAAGCTATTAATCATTTAACAATGAAATATTGATCCTCTAAATTTATAAAATAAGAATAAACATTACTAAGTAGATGCTTCATCATTATCCAGTGATAGAGTGGAAATAGAAAAAATATTTCTATTGAATTATTTTTTGGGTTACCAAAAAGTACTTTATTTAAGAATGTGATTTGTGTCATTGTTAGCCAAATAGAAAAATCATTACATTTAATTCAAAATTGAAATATTATATTTATATTAACATTATATAATGAATTTAAATGATATGTTTGGGTTAAATAGAATACCTTTCTCTATTGTTTATGACTATGATGAATGGTTAAGAAATGAATTTTGAATAGACATCCAAAGACAATAGGATCCCAATTAATTCTCATAATTCCATTTTATAACTCTATTTGATTTCATAACTACAACAGATCTATCATTTGAAAATATGTGTCATTCATGTTCAATGTATTTCTAGGGATATTGGGATCAATATCATTCATTATTTTTTTTATTATAATTATTGTTTATAATTTAGTATATGGATGAAACCTTTTTATGAATTATATGAAAATAAATGTTAGACTATAGTTTTTTGGATGATATAACTGAATGAAATCATATAATAATAATATTGGTATATGGAATAGTTAATAGGTTGAAGGTAATTCAATAACTTGTGAGGATACCACCGAGAAGAAGAAAGTATATGTCGATAACGAGATAAATGTTCTATTTTTCTAGTTATGTCATCATAATTTTATTTAATTATTTCCATGAAATTTGAAATCTGTATTGGATTGAGGATATTTCAATCCTCTAATACAATATATAAATTTAAACCCTAGATAAAATTTTATCACGTTACTACATACATACCTTGATTATGTGTTTATACCTACAAAAATATATTTATCATATTTTGATGTGAATAAAATTTGTGTCAGATTCATTTCATGTATTGAGACATGAGGTATTTTTGATGGAAGATATCATTTTGTATGAGGATTAGCCTGTTAATATTCTTGATCATAAAAAAATATTCTGTAATAATGTAATTTACTATTTTATTTTTTCTTTGGAATAACCATGTGGTTGTAGAAGAAAGTATGGTGTCCTAAAATTCCATGAGGGAAAGGTATCCCTACTTGTTAAATAATTAAATACAATTATGAGGACACACATTAAAAAGGAGGGGAAGAATTTAATAGCAATAGAAATGTTATAATAAATCATTTTCATAACTTATATTTATTAACTTGTTATATATTATAATTTTATATTCAATATTATAATATTATAAAAAATTTCAATACATAGAAAAAAGAATTATTTCCAACGAAAATATATTATAATATTTTTTTGGTTTGTTAAATCATTATTTCCAAATAATAAAGATTTTATTTAAAATAAATAATACACCTATTTAATTCTGCAAGTCAATATTTTCAGATAATAATTTTTTTACTGTTTTTTAAAAATATTTATTTTTAATGAATTGTGGAAAATATTGAATTATAATTTAGAACTGAATTTTCATATGAAGTAATTGTAAATGTAAACTCAATATTTAATTAGTTTTGAAAGATAATTTTTTTATTTTTAAATTAAATGACTGAATATGGATGTTAAATAAATTTTATACATGAATTAAATATATAATAATTTTTTATTTAAAAATTAAATTTTCTTGAAAAACTATTTTTCGTTTCATTTTTCAGGTTTAAAAATAATATAAATTTTCCAAAATTTTCTGTTGGGTTTTTGAATTTTTTTATATATTTGGAATCATTTATTCTATATTTATTAAATATTAACCATTAAAATATTTTTTTATATGAATAATAACATTAATAATTTGTGTTACCATGATAAATTGAAAACCGTTCAATTAAAGTAAAAAATGAAATAAAATATACTATTAAATGACTATCACACTTCACTCAACTTTTTTTGATAAGTTAATTTCTATTGTACACATCCTATATTTGTTTATATTTATTTTCATTTGTATTTTATTGTAAAATTTATAATATTTTAGTTGAGAAAATGAAGAAAATTGTCACACTATAGTTATAATTAATAAAATATGATAAACAAGGGTAAAAATAAATAATTTGTTATATAGAAAATATTCATTTGAATGAACAATAATTTTTCTTCATCGGGTTAATTTCATTTCAATTATTCGTGTGGTTTGAGTTGTCCTGATTCTTACACAATGTGCATGTAATAATTATCAAATTAATGTATTTTATCAAATAATTTATATTTAAATATAAAATGTAATCAAATTTTAGATAATTAATGTTTCCTAATAATTTTATATATGTAAATTAAATTATATGGATTAAAAAAACTATTTACAATATTGTATATTTTTTACACTATAAAAATAAATGTAATAAATAGTTCTAAATATTGACAATAATGATATATTATAAATATTATGAACATATTGAATGTTAACAAAACTAATTAAATTATTTTATTAAACATGTGGTTAGGATATAAGTTATTTTATCAACCATGGTCAGTTTATGGATTTTTTTTTATCAATTTGTTGTCACTATATTAACTCATAATGTGTAAAAATTACTATTACTATTTTCAGTGAGAAATATATATTCTAGGTATTAAACCAAAATCTAAATGTATGAATGTGAGACAAAAAATTTCTATTTAATGAGATTATACAAACTCATAAGCATTGTATATTCTAAATAAATCATTTTTCATCCACTGTGAATTGAATAATAATTTGTATTAATTTAAAATTTCAAGGAATTCCAAGATTTCCCCTCCAATCTCTTTTAAAATAGAACAAATTATTATCATTAATTATATATTCAAGTCCAAATTAGTTAAAATAATTCATTAATATAATATCAACCTTATAGGTCATAATGTTTTAATGAAAAAGATACTTTAAAAAAAGATGTATTATTTTTAAATGATTGTTTTAGTATTATTTCTTCTCCATCCTCTATAAAAACTTCATCATCAAAATTGATTATAGTAAAAATAATTTTTAATATAATATTATTTTTTCAAGTTTATCTAACATAATGTATCCTATTCATCCACCATCAAACAAGAAATAAAACCATTATTCATGTTAACATATGTTTACCGCCCTACGACTGAATGTAAATCATTTTCCATCATCGTCTCTCTAGTCTGCCTCTATTGGATGATTAAAATTATATGTATATATATATATATATTTGAGTGATATTAATAAAATATTAATTATTATTTAATCGTAATATAAAATATTTTTGTTTACCTTTCAACATAATGTAAAATGATAACGACGTTCATCTGTACATGTGGACTACCACATCAATGAGGTGATGTGACTTTTTACATCACAACAACACATTGATGATATTTATAATAATATTTTTAGATATAATATGAAATTTAATTTATTATTGTCATTATTGAAATATAAATTTACATATTTCTTTTTTATATAATGATCATTTAAAAATTGAAAGGTTACTCATGTACGTAGACCTACTATCTCCAAAATTGTAATATATTTCATTTTTAGAATCATGAATAAATATTGAATTTAATATTATATCGCATCATTAAAAATTACAATTATGTTTATATTTTTATTCTGCATATGATCGAATACTAACCACTTTACCATAAACAATTTACCAATGTCATACTGACATATTAACTAAATACTATAAAAATAGATGATGTGATTGTAATTAATTGAGTAATTGTTTATAAAAAATGTTTTAAATAAAAATAAATTAATAATTAACGGATTAATTTTTCTTATTAATGTATAAATTAACCTTATTTTATTATTTTTGGTGATAATTAACATATATGAACATTTGGACTCATGGAAACATACATTCATTTTTACATAATATTTTATGTTTAACTCAAATTTTCTTTGATATCAGTATTTTTAAATCATTTTATAGGTGTATTTAAATCTTTATAAGTGATTTATAAAGAATTTTTATTTCATCTTATTTTTATTTTCATTAAATTTCAATCACAATATATCTTTTGAAGAATGTTATATCATCCATTAAAAAATTTCATAAACAATGTTCTATATTAATGGATATCTCTTCAACGACCTTTCTTATCACAATAACCATTATAATATAATTGGATTCCTTTACAATATTCCATGTAACATTTAAAAAAACCATATTACCCTGTATATATGGAATTTTCGTTTTGATATATTTTTTAATGAAAATGGATATATCAATATATAAAAATTATTTATTTTGGGTGAAAATAATGTTTCTGTAGTTCAATATTTAATGTGTTGAGATTATAGTATGTTTATTGGTGTTCATTTATTAAAATGTATTATTTTTTTATAGACCAATGGTAGGTGATCCCTTTATATCTGTCAATTTCATTAGTTAAATGAAAAATTTTCAATGATTATGTTTTTCAAAAGTAATTATGGAATCATAATATGACACATCTTCCAATTTTATTAGGGAAGTCATGATGGTAATTCAATATGTAAATGTTAATGTTATTGAATTTATAAAAGTGACATAAAAATTATTCCCCTTGTTAACTAAACAACTTATATATGCCCTTTAAACGTTTTTTTGAAATCTATTGATTTTTCAATGTAAATAAAATTATATTGTAATTGTAATTATTCAAATTTATATTATTGTTTTAAGAAATTAAGAGTATTTAATGAATTAAATGAATCATTTATTTGTTTTATTTTAACATAAATATTTATCAAGAATTTTTTTATTAAAATCTTTGGGCATATATGGGGATTTTTTTGGTATGAAATGGTTTATTTTGAGCATAATATATTTTTTGAAAAATGAGTCATTTGATAAGTATTAATGGAAAAGAAATTTCTTTACATATTTTTCTTTCTGTTATAAGGATTTTTTTCATATCCAACATATTAAAATCTTTTTTTATGGGGATTATATGTGGTCAAGGGAAATTAGGATTTCCAATTGAATATAATGAATATGTGTCACACAAAAACCAGGTTTTAGATTTAATTTATTTTATTATGAATGATTGATTCTAGGTATAATATTAATCGTTAAAATATATTTGATTATTATGTATGTATTATTAAATAACTCCTTAAAACTATAAAACTATATTATATTTGGGAATGAAAAAAAATAAAAAAAATTATAATGACACTAGAGTATGTAATTTATGAGGATAAATCTTTAACATTTTGTCATGTTATCAAAACTATGATCTATCAGAGAGAGTTAAATTTAATAATGAATAGGATTATTCCATGAAAAATGATATAATAAACTATTTATAAATGATGAATAAGTTACCATTATGTAGATGTGTTATATGGATTATGATTAATGATTCTGGAACATGTTTGTACATCGATCTCCTCAATGTTGTTCCTAATTAATATAGGGATATGGGTAATTTTTCCATAATATATGATATGTTCAAGAGAATGTATATCATACCTATTTTCTCTAATGAAAATAATTAATCAATTAATAAATGATATATTCAAAATTTTATTACAAATACATGCTTAATTATGGATACCTAGAACACTAGAATTCAACCTGGATATTATTTTTCAATAGATGAAGTTATAACAGAATATTTTGGATAGTGTGAGTATAAATGTATAAAAATTCCTGAAAACACATTATTTAAAGACATCATTCCTATATGATATTTTCTCAAAAAATATATATTTATTGAGCACTGAGATATTGATGAGTCGTTTTCCAATATTGCTTCAATTAACATTTTGATGGGTTCAACTAATTTGATGGACCATGTCAGTTATTTATTGTATTGAAATAATTATTCCACCCATGATAATGTGATACATGTTAACAATAAATATTTTACTAACTAAATCTTGGAAATTGATGATAATTATTTTGTACCATCTGTTAAAAATTTAAGCATTACAGATGATTATATTAATGATAGTTAGAAATATATTTTCCAAAAAATTATCAAAATAAATATATTGATATCTATCGGTTTCCGACAGAAGTTAATGAAAATTAATTTTACAAATCAATCAATCAATGATGGAAAAATATGATTATAGATAAATATGGTATAACAATATCTATATAGAAGGAAAATTGGAGTAATATATTTTGAAACTGAAATCTAAAATATATAATGGATTTGTTTCATATCTTATAGTATTGATCATTCTAATTGAATTTAACAGATAAGTCAGGCGTCAAATTGTATTTTAGATAATTATATAAGGGAACTTATCATTCAAGATATCTTACATATTTTTATAGAATCCCTTTATGCATAATTTTTTTTAATTTATAAGAAAATTAATATTTTTGACAAAGAAATAAATGTTAACTAGACCAAGCTAGATAAATTCTTTTAGTCATTAGAAAATTCCAAAATACATGAGCTCAAAAATTTCAACTAACCTAAAAATAATAAATGAAAATATATTTTTTAAATTCAGAATAAAATAAAATAACTTACATATATTTTATTGGACGATCAATGAATAACAATATATATATATATATATCCATTAAAATTTATGGTCTATATTATAATAAAATAAATCACCAAGGTAATTATCATAATATATCCACTATAAATATAATAAATTAATTTTTTAAAGTCATGTAAATTAAATGTTATATACATACACAATTATAAAAATTTGTCATTATGATACCCCAATTAGCTTTCAATGATAACTAAAATAATATATCCATTGTAAATATGTTTTTACTCTTATAATGACTGATTAATGAAAATATATAATATATATTGGGAACTATATGGTTTATACATATAAGTAATTAAATATAATTCCAATAGAAAATATATAATGATAGATAATATTAACATATTATCATCTGATATAAAATGTCTTTTCCAATATATATATATATATAATATTTATTATTTGTTCATTCGATTTTAAATTCATAATAAATAGAATTTCAATATGAATAAATGGATTTATAATTATATAAAATTGAATTGAAATAATTTTCTCATTTATTTATAGTATTTTTTAATGAAAATGAATTTTATGTGGGAACTGAAAATATTGTTTTTTATTGTTTATATTATAAAATAAGTAAGATATAATTATCATTGAATTATTTCTGAAAGAATCACTTATTTAGAATAATGTAACTATTAGAACTGTGTATTTAAAAATAATAAAATAAAATTTGAATTCCCTAAATCAATTTCTGATGTATTATTTAAATATTTTTCAATAAATATCATAGTTAGGATCAATACCATTAATTTGATATTACAAGGATCTTATCCATTTTATTGGATCGCTAATTATAGTAAAAAATAACATTTATTAAAAAAATTAATATTTCAATTTAAAAGTAATATTTATAATCTTAATAAAATATAATAAATTATTAAATATTTTATTCTATGATAGAACACTCATTTTCATAATAATTGATCTATTCTACTACCACATCAATGGAAATAAAAATATATATTTATTTTCAAAATTGAGAAAATATCAGACTTTAATCCCATATATCCACACTCAATTGGTCATCGTAAAACCAAAACACCCTAAAAAAGGCTTAACTCTTAATTAAAATGATGTGTCCCATTGTGAAAGGTTACTGTTTGAAATCCAATTATATATATTTTTAAATATCCTTCAATCCCTTTATATAAAAATATAATTACTAACATATATATAAAAATAATATTATAATTTAAATATAATTTACTTATGAAAATAAAATATTGATTTTTAATCTAATATTTTAAAATCTCAAAAAAATCATTGTTCACCTATTGATGTTTACTCTACCAAATATAATGATGATAATTTATTGCAACTTATGCCTCTTAAGAGTATTTCATTTAATATATTTAATGTATAAATTTAAACATATTATCTGATTAATATAATTTTTATTATTCACAAAATATAAAATAAAAATAAAAAATATTGATATTAAAATTTTAATTAGAGTCATTTTAATATTTTAAAAGAAGAAATTGCTAAAATTATTTTGATTTTATAAATAATCGAGTGAAATGTTGAAATAATGAACTTTTCTTATTTTTATAAAGAAATTATGACTATACATTGAAACATGAGTTGATTTTGTAATCTTCATATATGTACATTTTATATTTACAATTATAAAGATTTTTTTTTTAATTAGGTACTTAATATCTATGAATTATTGACATAAACATCAAGAAAGTATTGTGAAAAGTATAAATAAGTAAAAAATTGAATAATAATAGTGAAAAAAATTTTTAATTTCTCAAATAATCTGTTTAATATATATATATATAATGTATTCAGAATTTAAAAGATAATACAATGTTAGTTGATAATTGAGGTATGCGGTTCACTTTAAAATCCTCATTATTTCCATATATAATTTATTTATTTTATATATTAACATTATTATATAATATTTAATGTATTAATAATATAAAAAATAGTATTATCATTATTTGATAGGTATAAATTGAGTCATTGTAACTCTAATATATTTATATTTAATGCGTCCTAATATTTGTTAGGAATTCTCATCTCAATTTATATTCATTCATACATATTCCATATTCCAAACAATATAACATTGTGTGGTTTATATACTTCCCTATTGATGTATTTTATATAATTTAAATTTTACTCATGATATATTAAAACAAAATTCATTTTATCTCTTTTGATAGATTTTTATTAAAAATGATTATAATCATATGGGTTTTTACCTTATATATTTTTTATTTAGGATTCTTCCCTCTTATATCAGTTTCCATCATTTATATATACTTAAAAATAACTGAAAAATGTTATTGTAAATTTCTTTAATTTGATCAAAATATTATATTAACATTTATTTACCTGTCATTATATTTTTTTTTAAAATATGTTATACATTATAAAATACCATTGTCAATCCCCAAAAACAATCATTAATTTTTATAAATTATATATAAAGGAAACCTATCAATGATATAAAATGTGTTATATATATAAAATATTTTGAAATCATATTTTCATTTTATTGATGTTATTTCCTAATAATAATGTTTACACCATTTTTGTACTTATGTATTATTATTTCGTGATTATAAAAAAACAAAGGAAATGTTTAATAAACAATATCATTATTTTAACAACATTGGAAAAAATTATCAATGATAATACACTTGTAAGTTCCATTCCTTTAAATTTTTATAACATTTATTCATATAATTATATATTTCAAATTAAAAAATATGAAAAACTAATTATTCACATCATTATTTAAATTATTATATAATTATTGTGCACTAAAAATGAAATATCAAGAAAAATATTTAAAAATTGATAAATTTATGTTATATTATCATAAATTGTGATCAATGATAACCAATATTAAAAAATAATTTAATTATGAATATCCAATAATTCGTTATTTTCACTGAATATTATTTTATCATCCTATAAAATAATATTGATAAGGAAAATTTCATGATTTGTTTGTTTAATATTTTAATATATATTGTGTTAAAAACCTATACTTTTTATTTAAATTGAAGTGTATTTAGATAGATTAAATTTTTATTCCATTGGATACCAAATTTTTTTTCAAGATTTTCATATTAAAATTTATGTAAATTAATAATTATTTTTATAATCATCTAGAAATTGAGTTTATTGATATATTATATTCTCATATAAGAAAAAGGATTATAAATCCCTAAAATTAATTAAATAATATTATACATCTAATGAGTTATCTTTTTTACTTTCGAAAATGGTGTAAATCGTACCCATTAAACATATAGGTTTTTTGAGTAAAAACTATACAATATATTAATGGTATGTGACTGTAAACCCAAAACAATAGATTATAAAACACAGTGTTTTAAATATGACATTTGATAAGATTTAATTTTCTTATGTATGATCTATATTCATATATTGTGTACAAATTTTTTCTGATTAATGTATTTATATTTCATCCTTTTATTTCGTGGAATTTGTTATGATCAAATTATAATTATTTTATTTATTATAAATTATAAAATATATATATGCCTCAAAAAATCACGAAAACATATTATTATCATCATATATTGTTTAATTAAAATTCATATTTATCTAATAATTATTTATCTGAATTGTTTTTTATCTTTTAAAAATTATTATTGGGCTGACCTGTAATTTTATATATATTGCTATGAATTGGAGGAAACAAACATTCAAATACTTTCCTATTTCACTATGTTATTATAGGGTAAAAGAATTATTCATTTATATTTGGTATTATATATATTATTTTATTAAATCATATTATTTAAATTTATTCTAATGATGTATTATGAATATATATCAATAATACAATAAAACATTGAATATTTTAGTTGGCGATATTACCTATTTTGTTATAAAAATTTGTTTATATAATAGTAATTCTTGATGTTCAATTCTAGTGGTGTCTCAGTAGATATCAAAGTGGACATTATTTATTTTTAAAATTAAATAAAGTCAAAAAAACATGATAATAAGTATTTGTATGGGGGAATTTTTTCCCTTGAGTACAATAATAAGCATTAAATTAATGATGATACAATATTTACATTTCTAATTTATATTTGTTAAGAAAAATAAGAACCATTCCACAGTTATTGATTATCTTAACCCTAGGATTCCATTATATTTTTGAATGTAGACAAAATCTAGAGTATTTTTTATCAACGAGTAAAATCATCATGGTTTATAAAAAATTTAGTAAGAGATATATTAACGACCAAATATTTTTTTAAAAGTTATCATATATATGCCTTATTCATTAAATTTCTTTTAATAATAAAATTTTTCACATATCGATTCTATACAATATATAATTTTTTTTGATAATTTTAATTTTAATTTTTAACGAAATTATATTGAATAATTAATAAATTATCTATTTAAATATATATATACAAAAATATTTATGTCGTTATAATTAATATTATTAATAATAAATTTGTAAAACAATGTAAATATAATGTTTTGTTATTTTATGACATAATTGATTCAATAAAAATAATTTTTAATGTTATTTACATTAAATATTATAAAAATATGAATATTATATTTTGATGTAGTGATAAAAAATTAATGAAATTTTTTAACTCGTGTGATATACATCAAATCTATAGAATGTGAAAAATATTCTAAATCATTAAATACATGTTTTATCTGGGATTCAAGATTTTTAATTATTGGTAATGTATATTTATATATATTAGGAGTTTATATATATATATATATATATATCTATGTGTCTCTCTGGGTTTTTATATATTCAAATATTTATATGTGATTGATATAGTATCAAAATAGACCATTAATGTAAAATGTCACAATATAAAAATTATAAGTACATTTTATTTATTATATAAGAATTATGGATTTAATGATATACTATATATAAGAATATATATGTTTTATATATATTTAATTAAATAGAATAAATTTATTATGTTAGGAATAATGAAAATGATATGGAAAGTATTATAGTTTTTATAAAATATGTTAATTTTTATAATAGTGAAATATATTGTTTATATAGAGATTGTAAGTTTTTTTAAGTTTTTAAGAATTAAAAATAGGTAAATAAATTATCAAATTTTCACCACAAATTGTAATTCACTAAATGTGAAAAACTACACATTATGATAATAGAAACGTTATTTCAAAATATATAAATACATTTCCAAACACTCAATTTAATTTTATATTAATAAAAATCTATAGTGAATCCAATACCTTTAAATAAATATTTCAGGGATTCCATTCAAAATTTTATGGTTTTAATGATAATGGAAATATAGATTTTGTAATATGTAATTATTTATATTTATATTTGTAATCATTTTACATAGTCTAATTCTAATGTAACAAATTATCTACTATTTTATTCAATGTTACCCAACATTTTTTCTATGAAGAACTTTTCTATATGCATTTATCCTCACCTGAAATTTGTTTCCATATTCAATTTAAGAACTAAATTATTATCAGATTCATTATAGATATATTCTTTATTCCCTAATTTAACAAAAAACCCTACATTTAATGTATTAATACACACTTAAAAGAAATAATATTAATGAGTTAGGTAAGTGTTTCAAAAACCCTGTGATTTCATAATAAATTCCACTGACCACTTCTATATATTATGTAATCCATTATTTTGCAATACTATTCTGTTACAACTATAATCTATTTTATTTATTTATATCATGTAACAATTTATTATTTCTTATTTTAATATCTCTTAAATACACCGTTCATCCATAGTCGGTTTATATAACCTAAATGGGTGATAGAATTTTTTTTATCTGATGACATTAAAGGGTGATATTAAAATATTTTTGAGAAATAAATTTAAAATAAATACTTTATTGATATAATTTTATTTATTTAAAATAGATAAATTTTATTTGATAATATAATAAAAATTAATTATCCATTTAATAATAAAAAATTATCTTACCTTAAAACACGTAATGATTTTAAACTAATTTAGGGAATATACTAAAATAATAAAAAAAATTAATTCAATATTGACATGGGACCTATATATTGAAACTTTTATTGTTTATTAATGATTTTTATAAAGACTTTTTATCATTTTTAAAATACCAAAGCATTTTTCTATCTATATATTGAAGATATTCAATTAATTTATATAAAAATAGAAAACAACTAAGACAAGGAAAATTTAATATAAATAAAAAATGGTAATTAAATAATCATGATGATTTTCATATAATAGAAATTATAAAAATAAAACATTATCATTATATATGTAATATGATATAAATAAATTTCTATGACTTCTGGTAAGTGGTTCTATAGAAATTAATCATCTATTATATGTATTATTTCTCAATTTTATATAATCTATTCCAGGTTTTTATCCAAATTATAATGATTATATGGTATTTTTTTAATTTATTTTGTGAGGTATTAATTGAATCTATGCTCTTATTAAGTAATTATTGTTAAACCATAACTTTTATTAATTGGATTTCTTGTAAATTTTCTTTCATCAATACATTATCTATATTAGAAACCTATATTTTTATATGTTCTATATACTACAACGTTGAACACTATTTTTATAATTAAGTTTTCATTGATGAAAATTTTCATTTATGTATTATTCTATCTATTTCTTTTACATTTCATTCAATCATAACCAATGTTGTATATATAATTTTCATTATCTTTTAATGAGGTTAGAATCATTCTTTTTCATTTCTACGCACACTATTTTATATAAATGTACGTGTTACTGTAATTATTTTATTTTAAATTAATTAATTTCAATATGAATTAATTTAATCATTTATGAACACTGTTCTACATTTATTTGAATTATTCATAGTTAACTATGAAATTAATATTTGATTTCATCCATAATTATTAAATTTTTATATCATTGTTACCATTATAAAATATCAATGATTTTTTTAATATATAATTGAAAAATTCCAAAACTTATTTCATTGTTCATTTATATATTTCATGACATCATTCATGAAATGATTTTTTACATTATTCTTGATTATTTCAGGTTTATGTAATAACTAGGAAATGGTTTCCAAAAATATTTTATAATTTATTTTCATCATCTAAAGGAAATTTTATAAATATTTAGACCATTTTAAATTTAATTCTTTTAAATTCAATTATATATTTCTACAATTAAACCATTTAATGAAATTTTTATTACGAAAAAAATATTTTTTAGTGTTTAAATAAAATTCTAATATTTTTTAGTTGATTTTATATGAAATCCATACGATTTTATTGATCCATCACAGGTTGAATATTTTCTTTATCATAATTTATGAACTAACATGAATAAATTTAAATGCCTCAGATTTTTTAATATCCTATAAATTATTTTCCTATTAGTAGTGTATACACATATATAGTTAGAAAATATAACTTAATATGGTAATATATTTAGTTTATTATATAAAATTTAATTCTATATACTGTGAATATCAAATACATAACTATTTTAATTTTCATTTCAATAGATAATATACATTTTATTTCCTCTTATCCGAGATCTGTTTTTATTATTACATTATTATATGTTTTTAATGAATTTATTATTGTTTTAATATTCATGTAACTGATAACTTAATAGATGTATCATTATATAATTTGTGAATAAACAATTATATAGCGCTCATATATTTGAGAATGGTTTTACATCACCTAATATCTCTTTTTATGGGACTGTGGAGTAATATAAATAAGCTAATGTAGGGTATTAATGACTATACTAAATCCACTATTCATTTAATGACACGATTTCTATTATGATTTTCAATGATTATGCCTCATCCATATTGAATTTTAAAATTATAAGGTATAACTTTTATTAACATAAAATTTTATATTCTTTTCCCTTAATTTTTTAATTCATTCAATATTATCCTTCAATGATTTTATTTTGAGATAAAAGGGGATATATTCACTAATCATGATCATATCAAAAGATATTTGGTTATTATTTTACTAATCATGTCATTTTTGTCAGTATCTTATTTTTGTCATGTTTATGATATATTAATAACACAATAATGTCTCCTTGATAACAATTTAGGACTTATTGAGCATTTTATCATAAATTTTTTTATTTTTTCACATTTTTATTGGTGATCAATTTATTGAAGATATTAATAAGGGTTTATTAATGGTATTTTCAGATTTATTTGTTTGAAATACACTCTATATGTATTTTTTAATGATATATTTTATATAAAATTCACAAATATGTATATCTTCATATTATTGGAGTTATTTTTTATTCATGTTATCTGAAAAATATGCATGTTTATACTAGGCCAGAATCTGTATGAATTATGTAATTTAATTCAATATTGGAGTTTTTTGTCATTATATTTGGCGAATAAAGGTTGAGAAATATTTTTTAATAAATAAAAATATTGATATATATTTTAAATATAGTATAGAGTTTTGTAATATTAGTATGGATACATTGGGTTACCATTTCTAATGTAATAATCATGAATGATATTAGAAATTTGTCAATGATAGTGCATATTTTAACATTATGGTTTATATGATTTTTTGAAAAATTGGGGATAAAATTTATCACTATATATCAATGGATAAAAAAATTATGGACATAATTTCTAAAATGATAAAAGATATTAACATCCAAAAAATTTCATATATTAAAATAATTTTTTTCTCAAAACATTGAAATTGAGTAAAAATATAAAATATAAAATATTAAAAATAAATATTTAAATTCATTTATTTTGTGTCTTAAAAATTTCTGAGAGTGATGGTATATCATATTGAAAAAATAAATAATTTTATTTTTAATGGATCTAGAGATTTAATTGACATAGTTATCCATGAAATATCCATATTGTCAATGAAATAAATGATGATGAGAGAAGGTACACACTCTCTCTATAATGAACCAGTAGTATAAGGGACATGGTAGATAAATACCACCCTGGTCGCATTGACACAAATCTATTTTTCATAATTAAGACCCCCAATGATGTGACACATGGTGATACAGATATCCTTGATTTTTACGGAATTATTGAGAATGAAAATACGGGAAACTCAACCTCAGCTTCTATGACTGAGCAGAATGTGGCGGCAACCTTGACTTCTATAGTAACACATTGTGTGGAATCACCAAATGAAGTTCAAGATGATCTAGATCTTTAGAAAAAATATTCTTTCTGACACAACATATATATGAGGGTGAGCGAGATTTTGCTATGGAGATGACATCTGAGCTATGTAATAATCGATATTGTGCAACAACGAGAAGGTAATTGTTATCACAACATCATTTTCATGATGATGATGAAATATGGTCTCAATATATTATTGTGGATGCCATCTCTGTAGACTATCTCTAGAAGGCTCTATCTAGGATTGTTAGGGAAGGAATTGCAGGCCATACAACGTTGTTCTCTTATTCTAATTCTCCAATGATGAACCAGAATATAATACAGGTTCTTGATGAGGGGAGTTCTTTGAATGAAACATTATCATGATTCAATGGTGTGTTGGAATATTTTATTAGAATAATGAGATATATTTCACAAATCAATGAGGATCCCAACTATATTTATGAATGGCTTAAAATGGATGTGTTCTCTATTATGGCTATATTATTTCTTCATAAAGGTTTTCAACGATTTAAAATTGATAAACTAATGAAGAATTTTTTATCGATTTGGGGCTTTACATACTAGAAATGTGTCTACCAAGGATGAGGATACTTTCATATGCTCTAATCCATGAATGAAATGAATAATATATCGTGGAAATTGTTTTCTATTTCTCTCAATCCATGGATTGTAAACCACCATGAATGTGATAAAAAATTCAATTCATTTTAGGTTGGTAACACTACAACACAAATTTGTGTACATGTGTATATAGTAAATTCGATTAGTTACAATTCCAAAATTTTGTATGATATTTATCTATCAATTGATATTCTCATCAAAATATAAATTGAAATGGAAGTGGCTCTTTTTGTTCACTACACTTGGTTCATAGTTGAAAATGAATTGGTATCAACACTGGTTTATAAGGTTATTCTTGAATATAATGATGGAATTATAGAATTAAAGATCATCATTGAAAAAATTCCAATAATTTTCAAAAACAGTAACATTATAGGTCATGTCTCATCTTCTTGTTGGCTCCTAATTGTTATAATTTTTTTTCTTCACATAGACATGAGATGATCAATTGCCTTAAAAAGAATTAAAGTACACATGATCAGAAACATTTTTTAAGGGTGAGGCGGGGCCTTCCATTCCTTCTGATTACAAAAAAGTTCAAGGAGTAGTTCGTGAGCATGTTTTCAATCCTATAGTATAAGAGGAGGGTGATCAAACATGTATCCCACCATATATCAATGCCTTTACATCAAAGTATACATAAAATTCTGGTGTTTCCATCTTTTTTTGAATTAGATAATTTACTAAAATTTGATACTAATTACCAATGAAATGATGTTGGTTTGCAACTAATTAAAATTTTACTCATCTCCTCAAATTTCTGGTAATGATGATAACAACATAGGCGGTAAATAAAAAATGTTTTATTTAGATATTTTAAAGGTTGATAATGTTTTTGAAATTGACCCTCATATCATTTATAATCATTATAATGCATCATCAAAACCCGTTGTGGACAATGAAGGATTTTAGCTTGTTTCTTAGAAGAATGAATATAATTCAACCGATTTGATTATAGGTAATCCTTCGATTCGTCATCATATTGATAATAATACTAAAATGTAGGATACCACTCAGGGCTCTCCTGATAACACATAGATGATCCTTGCCCCAGATATTATAATCGAGGGATTCGCTTCTCTTGGAAATGAAAAACCGAATGAAGAAATTTACGATTCTAACAAAACTCAAGTATAGAAACGTTTAGAATGGTTTCAATCCCATAATTTGAATCAAGGAAGATCATGAGATTGGGGCTCTGGTCATGGAAGGGTTGAATGGCATGTAATTCATGAATAAGAGATCATGCTAACTGCCAGATTAATGAAAAATTTAGGTAGATAGTTTTCTGCCTTTAGATCTACCATGTTTCCTATACCATTTTTGGATACATTATTTTGATTTATGTTAAATAAATATCATTATTTAATGTTACCATCCCATTCCTCATCAAAAAAATAAAATATATGAATATTAAAAATAAATAAAAAATAGGAAATGACTGAAATATTTTAATGTGTGTTATTGAAATTAAATTTATAAAAATTTAAAATTAGTAAAAATCACAAAATATAAGTTTTCAAATGGATTCATGTTATTATATTAATGAGTATAAATAAAAATATATGGTCAAAAGTTATGGATATTGTACCAAAAAAATTTATTAATGGTAAAATTAATAATATAATCATTATAATTTAGTTTTTAATTGTATGAAGTAGAATAAATTAAAATATTTACAATATATTAGAAAATATATTTTTTAAATTTAAAAATAAATATTAATAATATAAAAAATAATTAATACATTATTAAAAAGATAAATATATTAACATGAAAAATTATATTTTATTCTAAATTAAATTTATTCTATGTTAAATATGATTATATATTTAATTTAAATTTATAAAATTAATATTTTTGATATAGTTATATATATATTAAATGTTTAAAATCAAAATTTATATTTTATTATTTGGTTATTTATTTATTTTCAGAAATTTCAAATTTTGGGGAATACTTATAAATATATTTTTTGTAACAACAATGTGTTTTATTATATATTTATGATGTAAAATGTCTTAGTGATTTAAAAAAATTGATGATATAAAATGATTTTAGTGATGAAAACAATTTATTTAATAATTATAAAATTATATTCATAATAAATATTCATTTTTCAAATCCTAAAATATATTTATTATAATAAAACATTATAATTTATTATTTTAAATAAATTAATGTGTTGGTAGATTTTATTTATCATTAGCTATGTTAAAACATAATATATATATTTATTTATACATCAATCAATATCTTGTAATTTTCTTAATTAGCATTATTATTCATAAAATATATCCAAATAATTATTTATTTAATATTTTGATCTAATAGTCCCCTTTCATCTACAAATAAAAACATCATTATTTTACACATTTTTTCTTGAATCCAATTAAATTTATTTCTCTAGATATTTAAAAAAAATTCATATGAAAAACATTATGTATATGGTATTGATTTTTTATTAAAAAATATCCCTCAACTGAAGGATCGCGTTTGACACCAATGGAATCGTCCAGAAGAGAATGTTTTGAGTTTAAATGCACATGAAATTTAATATTTATTCTACTCTTTCATAATCTAGTGATAAAATATTTCATAAAATAATATTAAAAATATTTTAAAATTTTCTTCTGATTTTTTAGGAAAATGTAATATTTATTTCCCTTCTTCTTCTAGTATATCTAAAGGTTGTTTCCTAATTCATGAATTATACAACAATTAGAATGAATGTGTTTTATATTCACTAATGTGTATCAATGATAAATTTATAATGTTATTAATGAATACATTCAACATTATTAATCAATTAATATCACTGTTATGAATTTTTTTTATATTATTACTATAATAAATATTAAAATAATTAAAATAATTCATGTCCATATTAAATATAAAAAACACATTTTTTATGATATATTGATTTATTTTAAATAATTTGGATGATTTATATAACTATAGGGTTAATATAATCTTAAAAGTAAATGTAAAATATACCATAAAATATATGAACTTTATAGAATCATAAAAATGGGCAAGAGAATGTTATTATTTGATTGAAATATTTTTTGACCAATGAACCAAAAAACCATAAATGATTGATAAAAATAACATGAGATTATTTTCTTATTTGTAAATAATTTAATAGAAATAATAATAATTAAATATATATTATTGGGTCCTTACATTATTTAGTTAATGAAAATAATCTCATATTATGGATATTAATTGATATATCGTATAGGATTGTATTGGAAGTAAGGGGTTCAATCCAAATCCTCAATCATTACATGAATAGTTTACCTATTATATATACTCTCTAAAATCATTTATCTCAAAAAAATAGCATGTATATAATAAAATTTACATTTTTTATTACTTTTATTGTTTACACTATTTCATATTCCTAATTCATAACATACCTACCCAGTAAGTGATTCTGTTATAAATTTTTATTAGTTGATATATTTTCTATATTATTGATTTATATTCTTTTATATGGGGTATATAATACCACATTTGGGATACGGAAAATTCTAACATAGAACATTGTATTCAGTAGTGTGTATGACACTTATCACCCACAGTGTAAGGGAATATAAAATCCCAAGACAATAAAATATATTTACTTTTTTAAATAAATTCAATATATGAATTATATTTTAATGCATGAAACACTGAGAAATCTTCTGTTTCACTCAAGAGAGAACATCTTTGATGACTTGAATGATACGGTAGACCGAGTTTTACCAAAAAATAATGTATTATTAAAAAGTATTACTCAAAATAATATGATATAATATAGCCATTATGTTAGCTATTATGAGTAGTATTAACTAAAATATGAAAATTTCAGTTTATATAAACATAAAATAAGGTCATTGGCTTCAATTTAATAATAAATGAAAATAAGTTCCAATTTGATATAAAAATGAAATTTTAATATATTAATGCTTTAAAAAAATTTCTTAATAAAAATATTTACTTAAAATCACTTAATTATTTTAATAAAATAGTTATTTTATACATTCAATCAATTTTTTTAGTTATTAATCCATCAGTTTTGATAGACAAAATATAAGATAAAATCATATTTAACACATAAAACCCAATATCATTATAATGGAAAATTTCATACATTTTAATAGAGAACCCACATTAAATCATAATTATGACAATTTAGTTTATTAAATATGATAAAATAATCTTAATATTTGAAAAGGAAAAATATGAATTATGTTAGGGCTAATATTTTTAATATTTCAAATGCATATAATTTCTTATTGAATAGATAAAAATAGTCAATTTTAGGTAAAAATGCTATGTCATCTATTTTTTTATGGTTAAATTGAAATTTTAATTGGTTTTAATAATTAATTATATAATATTTTTTAAAAATGAGAAAAATTACTATGATTGGATTCCAATTAACATTGAAATAGATTATTATATAAATGTAAATATTCAGATTATTTTACTTTAAAAACACGCATTGTCATCACCCAATGCATTATAAATTTTAAATTAATTTATACCACTTTAGAGAATGAAATTTGGAAATTAGATTATATACTTTGAAAAAAAAGTAATCATAATGACTAATAATAACTAATTTTTTTGACCAAAAATAATATAGAATGTAATAAAAATTAAATAAATTGATTAATTAAAAATTTAAGCATAATAATGGACTAGAACGTTAACATAAGGGCCCAAATGACCTAGACACTTATCGAAAACTCATTGGATGGATACCATTAGTCCATAATCATGTTTTTATTATTTTTTGTTTGATTGGAATGATTTTTTTCGGTAATAACATGTGTACACCTAATTATGGTCTACCACCCCCTAAAAGCGATACGACCCCTTCATGTCATACATGAAACTTTTATAGGTTTTTTTAGTAAACATATGTAACATATTTATTAAATATATATGATTCTAAAAATATAATATTCATATGTACCATTTCGTTTTCATTGTTTCAATAAAAAAAATGAATATTTCATTCTGACATACATACAACCCACCAAATTGTTTAATGGTGCACTTCATTTCTAATCATAGAATAATATAGAGTACTAAAAATACATATATATTAAATATATATGATAATTATATCATGGATTACATTCTAAAAATTATTAAATCAATATCTACTTAACATGAAAAATAAATGACAAGTCAAAAAAAATTATATTAGCATTTGAAATAGTTAATGTAATAAATAGTTATTAAAATTTGCAACAATAAAATATTGTAAGAATTTTATATATGTTATTATTAACATGATTATAGTTCATTTATATGTTAGTAACATCTCTTGAACCATAATTAAAGATGATAGAGGCCACACATTATAAGGAAGGTGAAGCTACGAGATTCTAGTCATACTTTTCTTTCTTTGAGGAATACATTATTAATTTTCACCTATGTTTTTTTATATGGTTTTAAAACTACCATGTAAGAATATAATACCATGAATTATTTTATCTTCACTATATTTAAATTTTTATTTTAATGATTATTACATTTTGGTTATCTAATACATATCTTACCACCTCTAGTACAAATCAGTCCTCATACAACATTGGAATTTAGCAATGCAAGCAAAATGTGCTGATAATGTAATCATTATCAGTGCGAAAATAATCACTGATAAAGGGAGACCATTATCAATGAGAGAAAGGAACTAATAATTGGATCCCTTTATTAGCGTTTTGTTTGAGCACTAATTAATTGTAATCATTATCTATGACTCTTTTTATAAATGACAAATGAACAAAATAAAATGAAATAGATAAACAAATAAAAATAAAAAAGTTCAAAATTTATTTAATTATATAATTAATGTTAAAAATGAATTAATCTAACAGACACAAATATATATATATATATTAATAATTAATAAATAGTAAATATTAAATATATTGATATGTTAAATGAATAAATTTTTAGTTTTTAAAGAAATAATAATTTTAAATGCGTAAATTGAGAAAAATATTAAACATTTTATTAATTAAATAATTATTTAATAATTGACTAAATTTAATATATATGTATTATTAATATTAATAAATATTATA
The DNA here is from genome assembly GCA_963277665.1 of Viscum album. Lineage (NCBI taxonomy): Eukaryota > Viridiplantae > Streptophyta > Magnoliopsida > Santalales > Viscaceae > Viscum > Viscum album. The sequence continues at coordinate 1,138,989,443 of OY728164.1, read as the reverse complement.
TAATAAATATATATATTTAAAATGAATATATTGTAATAATAAAATAAAATAATTTAATATTTAATAATTTACAAAATTATTTAGAATTCTGTTAATGAAAGAATTATTAATAAAAATGAACAATTATAATAAATAATTTTTTTTGTATAAATAGTGATAAATAATATGTATTGAAGATATATATATATATAATATAATGTTAATTAAAAACATATTTATATATTATTCATTATTAATTTGTTTTGATTTTTCAATTAAAAAATATCAAATTTGATTTGTTACATTTATTACATGTAAATATATATAGGCAATTAATTAGTTTTTATATCAAAAAATACACACTAAAATATTTTTGAAATATATAAAATCGCACACTCCTAATATTTACTGAATGTTTTCAAATTTTTCAATATTTTTTAAATTTCATTATAACCTGATCTATTATATTTTTATGTTGTCAATTTTATATATTTAATCGTTATACTATTATAGTTTCGGTGTTAATTATCAATATTTTTTGTTTTTGAATTTGATCAATTATATTATTATTTTTTATATATTGATTTACTATGTCTTAGTACTTTAAATATATATCACCCTATTTTTGTAATAATTTTAATTTAATTAACAAAAGATATTCAATTTTTCAATATTCTTATTGTGTAATAATTATGAATTATTCAATTTTAGTAACTTTTAAAATTTATGTATTTAAGATAATATATCTCCTAATAGTGTTAAAAATACATTTTTAAATAAACAATTCATAATAAATTTATTTATAAATATATTTTTACTATATATATTTATATTAATTATAAATAAATAAAAATTATTTTTAAAATTTGTGTTTATATAATTATAAATAATTATTTCTATGTATTTAAATAATTATAAAATCCCAATAAATTTATTTTCATAGTTATATTTGTAAAACCTATATGAGTGATAAGATTTCTCCACTGGTAAAAAGAATATATGTCAATACATTTTTAGCACTGATAGATATCAATATCTACCAGTGCTAAAACATTACTTCAGATAATGATATTTTTAATTAGTGGTTTTTTATCACTGAAAAATCTCAGGCTTTATCAATGATAAAAAATCAATGATATATATTCATTTTTTCATGATTGTTATTTTAGTTGTGATAAAATTCATCATTATCATAATTTTTTAGAATGTTTTGTTAAAAGTTTCTTGTATCTATTTAAAAGAACCCTTACCATTACTCAATCACTCACGGCATTGAAGCTCTCACAGAACTGCTTTACTTCTAGCTCAATTCCTTAACCTTCATTCGGATGAATCCATGCTATAATCCAATTTATTTAGTTTTCTACATTTTCTCTATTTTATTTCAATTTTTTGGGTTCATAATTTAACTTTTTCACTATTAATATCCATGATAAACCCTATATCTCATCTCATCGACACAAAAATATATAGAGTGACCCAGGGTGACTCTCTTGTAACACTATTTCCCCATCATTCATTACATCAATAAGAAAACTATATAGAATTTTCATTAAAATCTAGTAAATAACATTATAATCTTGATCATATGGTCATATATGATAATATGGTCTATTGAAAGATCACATCATGATTCTATTTAATTATACTCTCATGCAATATTTTGTTCATACAAAAACTATCATGACATGTCCCTCGGGGCCCGTATCGTGACTACCTCAAGCTCGCCTTCCATAGGTCAGGGGATGGAGACTAGCACCAAAGGCTTAAAAACATAAACTGGGAAGGCATTGCCTTTATAACTATAAACCAACAAATCATAGGACTCAACTAGGATCCAAATAATAATAAAAACTATTTACAAAAGAAGTGCAGGAAAGTAAAAGGGGTCGGAAATACATCCCCGACAGGAATGTACAAGTACAACTGAAAAGAAAGTACAAATAAAGAAAATTAAAGCAGTTACTAGGTCATCCTCCGGGGTTCATACATGAAAGACAGATACAAATGGCCTCCTCAGCACTCCACGCTCGTCTGTATCCTCCATGTAGAATCACACCGAGTGGTCTACCTCTGTGTACCGTCTAGTCCTGCTACTATCTGCCTCCGTCAGTGTTGTCCGTTATCTAAAACCCTCAAAACGAGGTGTGGGCGTAACCCGTGTAGGGGTGAGTATAATGATACTTAGTAGGTACACCGTGACCCTCATGGTCCCACAAAATCCAACAAGGATATACCACAATGTATGAAATCAACGGATGAACATTACTTAGGTATATGTCCGTACATATACCTATGTTATCAAGTAACCCATCTCAATCACGAGGAAAACAAAAAATTCAGAGAAAAATCTCAAACCACTATTATTATTATCGAAACTGCGGTTGGTGACGTACTCCTCTATCGAGTACAGTGGGTCTGCTGCGTCACATAGAGGCTTTTCCCACTATCCTTGGACTGCCGATGTACACCTCATGTTGAGTAACAAGGGTCTACCACTGCACATAGAGGTTATCCCCTCCATGTGTCTACTACGCTCACACAGAGGTTCTCCCCTTGTAACATATTGAGTTACTCCTCCTATCGAGTACCGTGGGTCTGCCGCACTCACGCAGAGGTGCTCCACACTGTGGGTCTGCCGCATCACACAGAGGTGCTTCCCATTGGGTTAGTCGAGTCACTTCGAGTCGAATCAGTCAATTAGACGTCAGGTCTCAGCCAGCTACTAGGTCCACTTACATTGTCTTCTCACCTCTGGAAGGATCCACTCAATGAGCTACTAGTCAATAATTCAACTATCATGGATTTCCATCAAAAAGTACCTCGAAGGTCTTCCACATCATAGGGGTCTTAATGCAACTGACCTCATATCAATAGGACAGTCGGTCTGTTTTTTATTAGCCTTTTTTTCTAGGGGTCCCGGTTGGATTCTTGTACGATCCAACCTGACCGCATTTCCACTATACCTTGAACTCCAATGGTGTATTCTCAAAGGGACGGCTTCACTTCAAAAATACCAGTGCCGCTGATGATTCGTCGAACAGACGTATAGTGCCAAATATATGGCCCAATAAGGTATAGGGCTCAATAGTGGGAACAGGTCCTGTTCGACACGGTCGGATACACGCGGTCCAACCTAGTCTGGGCCAACTTGGTCTGAGTCGACCCGGTTAAACTCACTAGGTCTGACCCAGCCCTTTGGGTGGGTCAACCCGCTATGTTAAACCCGGTTCGCTGGGCCCGGAGCGTTGCGAGGGTGTGGCCCGAAGCAGCTCGGCCCGGAGGGCACGAGGGAGATAGGATACTGGCTCTTCCATGAGTGTTTTGGTCACACGGAGGCCGGCTCGGGGGTGGCCAGTTCGGGGTGGCGCATGTAGAGGCCGGCTCGGTGGTGGTCGGGTAGGGCACAGAAGGGAGTCGAGCATGCCAAAGGGGAGTCATATGGACATCAGGTAGGCTTCGGGGGTGTCGGGAAAGCCGCAGGGGAATCGGGTAGGGCTCTGGGCCCTGGAAGGGAACCGGGCAGGCCGAGAGGGCACCGGGGAAGCCGCGACAGGGTCCAGGCATGCCACGGCAGGGGCCGGGTAGGCCGCGGCAGGGGCCGGGAAAGTCGTTGGGGTGCCAGGCAGGGTGCCGGAGGGCCGCGATCAGGCATCCTGGGCACCAAGTAGTGAGTTTAGGGGCCTCGAGCAGGTGGCATGGGCACCGAGCAGCGCGTCGTGCGGCTGTTGGCATGCGGCCTGGGCACCAGGCAGCACGGCGGAAGGCCATGGGTAGGCCGGAGAGGTGGATCTCAGGCCTGTGTAGGCCGATGATGTGATTTATGGAGGCCATGTGTAGAGTGACCTTTGTTTCCACATCCTCTGTCGTCTCATCCTTGATACGCCTCCATGCCGTAGAACGTCACAAGAATATAGAGATCGACGGAGGATGTCGGGCAATGTTAGGTTGGCCCTCACCTTCCGTGTTTAGGGATATATCATTTGGATCATAATGAGAAAAAAATGATCAAAAATACATATTCATCAATCCCTTATCATCCATTGAATAAGGTAAGGAAAATGTACAACTTCAACAAGTAATAAACCCCCTACCTCATATCGATGATCATTGACGATTTCGCAGAAAGAGAATGTTGGTTCGATGTTGTTATGAAAGAAGAAGTTGATGATGGCGTCGTCGGTGTTCTTTTAAGACAACTCTCCCTCCTTTGATCTGGTTGAATAAGGAAGAAGGTGTTCGTCGTTGGCGGATGAAGCGTTCTTCGATAGAGAGTTCAAGGGGTTTCATCCTCTAGTGGTCCCCACCACATTAATTGTTAAGAGGTGTTTAGACCTTGGGTTGGCCCCACCATAATAACATCTCATGGGATGTTATGGTGTGGTGGCCCCTCCTCAAACATATTCTTGGAGGTTTTAACTTTAACACCCAAGCTTCTATATTACGTTTCCTTTTGAATAATGCAATGGCGTGTATTGTACGCAACTTCGAGATTCTAACACACCACAACCAATCAAACTATCCAGTATTAATAGTAATACCTACTTTTTAAAATTTGAGAAATTTTATCTCTCAAAATGAACTTCATTTTTTGGATTCAGGGTATCTAATTTAGTCTGAGGTTAAATTTTTGGTACTTTTCAGATAACTTTAATATTTTGATGAATAGTGAAAATTACTATATTTTAATTAAAAACAACTTTATTAATCAAAATAATTAATAGTGAGAAATTGTGAATTTGAATGATTTTGAAGTATATTTAGAATATCGTTTTACCATTTAATAAAATGTTGGTCATTGGACATAATTTCACAATTAATATTGACATAAACAGGTATCAATCTTTTGATCGTTATTGTATCTTAAAAACACATTTTTTGTTTTGACAGTAGTAATTAATATTATTTTAATTTCTTCCACTTCTGTGTTTTGAATTTGGAAAAATGGATTCCATATTTGAAATCAGGATGTCCATATTGTGTAAATAGGTAACTTTTATTATTATACATTTTGAATAATTACTTCAGTAAATCTTTTATTTACCATGGTTAAAGGGTAAATCTGGTAAATAAGGGTTTAAAAATAATATAATAATAATATTAAATTGTCCTAAAACGTGTACTATCCTTATTGGTAGATATATGTACAACCATGGGCATCATTGGGTAGAGTTTTGGACCCCATGGATATAACGACCCATACATTACAAAAATTGTTATTACATCATAATTGAAGCAAACTTATTACAACATTTAACATAACCACGAAAGGACCGTATAGGTATAGTGTATTTAGAAACTGGGAAACATAAACAACTAGTTCATTAAGAGTCTACACTATCTCCCATTTATTTCATCATATCTATAGTCCCTTTTGGCATATCTTACTTAATAACCTTATTCCTGACCTGGGGAAAGAAAACATACAAAAGGGTGAGCTCAAATGCTTAGTAAGGGTAAGCAAAAGAAATATCAATCACATAATATTCATAAGAACATAACTTTTGGAAATCTTAACCTGCAAAAGAGATCATAATTTCATAACATGGGATAAATCATAGTAGTGAAATGGAATCCCAATAATCATAACATAAAACATGAAACTTTGTGGTATACACACATAATCATAGAGAATCATTTCTTATTAATCAAGACTCATTTCCAAGACTATATTTGTGGACAAAGTCCATTTCTGAACTCAGTTTACTCCTCGTTTCAGTCCTGTTTCATTGAACCGGTATAACCTACCATTCCAGCCATGTCTATCTCATGAGATATAAAATCATTACCCAATGAATTGGATGGAGATATAGGTCCCACCCATCTCATAATGATACCATTCTTATGTGTGCCACAAAATCATAAATCATACATCATTGCATAACCCATGTAATAAAAATGGGAATCTTAAACATCGTGACATCATCAAACAATTCATATATGATAAATGAATTCATAAAAATAATTCTATCACAACATAATAAATCAATGTAATAATAGGGATATAAACAGAACCCTATATTATCTTAGATGGAAAATAATTTTGATAATACACATGAACTCCATTCTTGAGGAAAATATCCTTTCAAATTCCAAAACATTTTCCTTTATTAAAATGTCATACAATTTTTAATCTAAAATAATTTGGTTAAAAATAAACTTGAAAACTTGTAAAGTAAGCTTCTTGGAAATAATTTTTTAAAAATCCATTAATGTCGTATAAGTTGAAAAAGACATTCTTCTTGTACTTTTGTCGAAAAAGTCAAAAAGTACCTCGTACGAAAAACGACAAATGATTCCTTTCATATCTTTTACTAAAAACTCACCTAAGGTTAATATTGGATTTAAAAAATTGTAGCTGGATGGAAATAATATTACATATTGAGGAAACATGGATGTGGATGATAAAATACACCCCAGTAAAATCTGAAGTATAAAAAATCTCGGATAGAAATGAGATTGTGATATTTCCCTTACCTTAGGTCTGATTTGCTTCATAAGTGTCCGAACCTCCTGTATAGTGATTTAAATAATGTTATTGACTTATTCTAGAAGAATACATATTGTTATGATATCATATATGGTCATATTCATAGCTTATTATTAGTATTATTTCATTGCTACTTGTTATTCGGGTGTTTATTACTTTTTGTTCTTATGCGTATTTTGTTGAATAAATTATTATTTTTCTCTTTAGGTTATAGATACCTCATTTCCATAATTTTATTAGTGTAATATATATCATATTCATTCATTCAATTCATTTATATAATCATTATGAAATTAAGATCATTTATAACGAGTCGCATCATATCGTGGAGACGGTATTCAGTACGTACGCACCAGTGATGATATCATTCCTATGATAGTGGAGTTGTATTGGAGTGCATGTATACTATTTCAGAATCAATATCACTTTATAATATTAAAATATAGTCATTATTTACACCATTAAACCCATCCAAGTAAGGTGGTGGTGGAAAATAGATTACACCACGGCGTGGAGACGGTATTCCGTACGTACGCACGCGCGGTGATTTCTTTTTCCGTAGGATGGATAGATAGTGAAATAGGGTTGTTTCATACTTATAATAAAATATCAGTATATGAGTGATACAGATTTTATTACTTAATAATGAAACAACTAAAGAAGAATAATTGGAAGAAGAAATAAAGATGAATGAATTGGTAATGGACATTACCTCTTCTTTGAAATGCTTCTTTGAGACCTCCTTTTAGAGCACTAAAATAGGTCTTTGAAGAAGACTAGAACCTCTAGGATGTTTCTAGGGAAGTGGAGAGGATAACTTTTCAGGGTTGGGCCGATATTGAAGGCTCAATATGGTGTGAGGAAGAGGTGGAGGAGGTGCCCTTTTATAAGGGAGGAGAGGGGCACCTTTGAAATAACTAAAAATATTATTTTATTATAAAGTAAAATTAGGTTTTTAATAGCTCCAAGTTGATATATTTATAAGATAAGGTGGGTAGGGGTCGAAATACTCTCATCCAATATAATTTAGACAAGTTATGTATCAATTTAAACCTTATCATGTAGATTTAACTTTAAGTTAGATAATTTAACATTTACTGTGTCTTCTTGTTTTCTTACACTATAAGGTTAATTAACTTACCATATCATGACAAACGAACACCAAGTTGTTTATTATTAATATATAAAACCTTATCTAAGTCATTTGGCCGAACCATAGATTTTTAAAAATAAAATAACAATTAATAATACAATATTTGTTTTAAAATCTATTTTATGTCAATTTTGGAACAATTTAGTAATTGATTTTTGTGAAAATCATAATAGAATTATTAGTTCGAAAAAAGTTACTTAAATCAATAATAACATGTCATATTAACCGAGAAAATTAGTTTAATTCATAAAAATTCTCAAATTACATTTATTTGGGTATTTATAACATCAATTATGTCAATATTTCATTAAAAAGATAATTACTTCATCATCGTTGTGTCATAAATAAATTAATATATTTAATGTCTAAAAATTATAAATAAAATATCATTATGTATAAATTATTTTTATATTTCTAATTTATATTTATAGTCAATTTTATCTTATGTATTACCCTATATTAAAAATGTTTATCTTATTAAACTTTTATTTTAACTATTTTAACCCTTCTTTAAATAAATTAATAATAAATTTCCTAATCTAATCCAAGTGGGCCTAAAAGGTCATATTTTATTCCTAAGGTTGTTTTTGGAAAAATTACACTAGTACAATAGAATTAGGACATGTGTTACAGAAACAATAATATCATTTTTACCCTTAATTACCCTATTTACTTTTAACCGTGGTAAAAAAAGTAAAAAGATACAATTGACCAAAAAAATATTTTCATGTCATTGAACAACATTTATTTACTGACATCAACTGTGTCTCTCGGATTTTTGAAATTCCACTCAAAAAAGCGGTAAATTTAAGTTTTATGAAAAATTCAGTTTTTTAACTACCACTTAGTGGTTTCACTATTAATCAAAAATTGAAAGTTTTCAGAAAAATACAAAAATTTCACCCTAGGTTAATTTCGATATTCCGTATCAAAAAATGAAGTCCATTTTGAAATGTAAAATTTACGAAATTTTAAAAAGTGGTTATTACTATTCATAATGGCTAGTTATAATAATATTTTACTAGCATATCATTGTTTAGTGAAACTCGATGTTGCCTACGACACAAGCTATCGAGGAAGGTCACGGTTGCGTGTAAAGCAAGCCAAGATAGTGTTGTCTGTAGTGAAAGATTTCTTTGATGATTTATATAAAACAAAATATTTCTCATAAAAGTCTCGGGTGTTACAATCTACCCCCCTTAAAATGAATTTCACCCTCAAAATTCATCACTTTGTAACAAAAAGATGAGGATACCTCTCCCTCATCATATCCTCAAGCTCCCATGTAGCTTCTTCTAATTGGTGGTTCCTCCATTAAACTTTCACCAATAGAGTGGTCATGATTCGTAGGACTTTTTCGCTATGATCCAGAATCTCTATCGGTTGTTCTTCATAAGAAAGATCTTGCTCCAGTAGTACAACTTCTGAGCTAAGTACATGTGAAGGATTAGGTATGTACATTCTCAGGAGAGATACATGGAACACATCGTGAACATGAGAGATATTCGGTGGAAGCGCCAATCGGTAAGTTTCCTTTCCAACATGATCCAGTATTTCGAAAGGACCAACATATCTAGGGCTCAACTTCCCCTTCTTTTCAAATATCATGACCCACTTCCAGGGAGATATTCGTAAGTACACTTTATCACCCACTTCAAACTCTAGGTCTTTTCGTCGGTTGTCGGCATAACATTTATGTCGACTCTGAGATTCTCTTATGTGTTGTTGAATAGATATGACCTTTTCTGCCATTCATCAATGAGATCAGGTCCTAATAGCTTTCTTTCCCAAACTTCATCCCAGAAAGTTGGAGTCCTGCATTTCATTCCATATAGATCTTCATAAGTAGCCATCTGAATACTGGAGTGAAAGCTATTATTATAATAAAATTCACCAAATGTAGGTGTTGATCCCAACCACCTTTTAAATCCATAGAGAAAGCTCTCAACATATCTTCTAGAGTTTGAATTGTTTTCTCAGACTGACCGTCTGTCTGAGGATGATAAGCAGTGCTGAAACTCAACTCTGTATCTAGAGTATGCTGAAGACTTCGCCAAAACTTTGAGGTAAACCTCGGATCCTGATCAGATATAATAGAAAGTGGTACTCCATGAAATCTCACCACTTCCTTCACATATATCCTGACAAGCTGATCTAGATAGAAATCCTCTCTAATAGCAATAAAGTGTGCAGACTTGGTAAGATGATCAACTATGACCCAGATATCATTATTGACTTTGGATGTTTTAGGAATTCCTGTGACAAATTCCATAGTGATGTTTTCCCATTTCCATTCTGGTATGGGTAATGGTTGTAACATCCCCTTAGATTTCTGTCACTCAGCGTTAACTTTCTGACAAACCAAGCATCGAGAGACATATTCAGCAACATCTCTTTTTATGCCATCCCACCAGAAGTACTCTTTCATGTCCCTATACGTCTTCATGCTTCCAGGATGAATAGAGAATGAAGAACTATGAGCCTCATCCAGCAGCTCCTTATTTAATTCCGGGAAGGGAGGAACACAAACCCGATTCCTGAACTTTATTATCCCATCACAATCAAGGTTGAATTCAAGAACATTTCTCACCTTCTTTTGTAACTCGACATCTTCTTTCTGTGCCTCTTTAATATTCACAAGTATAGATGGTTGAACATTCATTTGATAAAGATAACATTTTTTCCCTTCCATTATAATTCCATGATTCATCCTTTGTAAATCCATAAATATTGGATCTTTTGTGATCCTCATCATGAATAAACTGGCATGGTCTTTTCGACTTAATGCATCTTCCACCTTGTTTCATTTCCCAGGGTGGTAATGAATTGAGCAGTCGTCATCCTTAATTAGTTCTAACCATCTTTTTGGCACATTTTCAGCTCCATTTGTGTGAAAATATACATTAAACTTTTATGTTCAGTATAAATATCACACCTTTCACCATAAAGATAATGCCTCCAAATATTTAATGCAAAGATTACCATAGCTAACTCCAAATCATGAGTTGGGTAATTTTACTCATGTATTTTCAACTTTCCTGAGGCATAAGATATCACCATATCATTTTGCAAAATAACACACCCCAAACCCTTCTTGGATACAACACTATAGATCACAAACCTTTCTCCACTACATGGCAGTGTGAGCACAGGTGCACTTGATAACCTTCTTTTCAACTCATTGAAATTATCTTCACATTCCTCCATCCAGACAAACTTAACTCCTTGCCAAGTCAACTTGGTGACTGGATTAGATAATCGTGAAAAATCTTTCACAAAACGTCGATAATAAACAGCCGAACCAAAAAAAACATCAGATGTTAGTTACTGTTTCTGGTCTCGACCATCTTTCGATAACCTGTGTTTTTGCTGGATCCACAGATATCCCCTCTTTTGAGATTATGTGACCCAAAAATGAAACATTTTGAAGCCAAAATTCACACTTGGTAAATTTGGCATAAAGCTTATCCTTTATCAGGGTCTTCAATATAATTCTCAATTGATCTTCATGTTCTTCCTTGCTCTTTGAATAGACAAGAATACCATCTATAAAGACTACCACAAATTGATCAATATAGTCTCTAAAGACTCTATTCATCATATCCATGAAGATATCAGGGGCATTAGTATGACCAAATGGCATCACTATAAATTCATAGTGTCCATACCTTGTACGGAATGTCGTCTTTGGTATATCCTCCCTTTTGACCCTTAATTGATGATAACCTGAACGAATATCAATCTTGGAATAGTATTGTGCTCCGCGTAGATGGTCAAATAAGTCATCAATGTGTGGGAGATGATATTTTTTCTTGATAGTGAGCTTGTTACGTTCTCGATAATCAATGCAGAGTCTCGTTGATCCATCTTTATTCTTAACAAAAAGAACAGGTGCTCCCCAAGGTGATGCACTAGGGCGTATGAACCCCTTATCAGGATTCTCTTGGAGTTGCTTCTTCAATTCCTGCAACTCAATTGGGACCATTCTATAAGGTGTATTTGAAATTGGCAAAGCACCCAGTACGAGTTCTATTGAAAACTAAACTTCATGATTTGGTGGAAGACCCAGTAATTCCTCTAGAAAGACATCATCAAACTCCCGTACAATGGGAATTTTCTTAATTGTGAGATTCTCACCAACCATTTGAGATAAATAACCTTCATTTAGTGGAATCAATACCCCTATGGTAGAAGGAATTTCCACTGGAAGGTTATGTTCATCCTTGCATTGATAAATGATCATAGATTGATCTGGAATATGAAATGTGACTTCCCTTCTTTGGAAATTAATATGTGCTTCATATAAAGAAAGCAAATCCATGACAATAATATCATCAAATTCCGCTATAGGAAGTATCACAAGATTTACACGAAGCACTTTCCCACAAACTTCAATCGGGGATGGATTATAAACTTTTGATGCGACTGTTGTGCCATTAGGGGTTGTCACAACTAACTCAACATCTAATTGTTGAGGTAATACGATGATATCCTTAGAAACTTTTTCAGAAATAATTGAGTGGGTGGATCCAGAATCAAATAAAACATTTGCTACTTTAGAGTAGATGGTAACTGTACCTTTCACCACATCATTATCGTACTCCACATCGCTGATAGAAATTGCATGTGACATTCCTTTGTCTTTAGCCTTATGAGTTTGTTGACGTCGACCATCATCATCAACCCTTGGATTAGGGAATTTATTGGCATAATGTCCCATCTCCTTGCACTTGAAACATTGAAGTGTTGTAGGTTCATTCTGTCTATCCCTTCCTTTGTTTGCATCATTAGACATCTTCTTCCCAACATCACGGCATTCAAATGCCCAATGACCTTCCTTTCCACATTTGAAACATTTACTTGTCCTTTTAAGACAACTCCCTCCATGTTTCTTTCCACACTTTGATCATAAGGGAAATATCATCTTCTTTTCAGTGTTCTCTTTAGATTTTCCTTTGAATTCCATTTTCCTCTTCTTATCAAACCCATATGACTGATGGGTTACTCCAATCTCCATCTCGACTTTGAGAGCACATAGAACGATTTCCTCGAAGCTATTGAAGTCCCTTATGGCTAACGCCCTTCTAAGACTTTATTTTAAGCCATTAAAGAATCGATCGATCTTACTCTCAGGTTGGATAATAATACCAGAAGCGTACCTTGCAAGTCTTGTAAAATTTGCTTCATAGGTACCAACAGATTCATCATCCTTTTGCTTCAGTTTAAGAAACTCTTTCTCCATATTTGTTCGGAGAATATGAGGGAATTTCTTATTGAAAAATAAGTTCTTGAACTCGTCCCATTCCATGTAATCAATTTCACCCCTTTGCCTCATATTCTTAATAAGATTCCACCATTGATCAGCATCATCTTCCAAACGATACACTACTAAGATGACTTTATCATGCTCAAAATATTGAAGAACTAAAAATATCTTTTCAGTAGTACTAATCCATTGTTCAGTAACTAATAGATCAGTAGAACCGATGAATGAAGGTGGACGCTATCTCATGAAGGATTCAACAGAATTTTGCTCATTACTTTGCTCGTTTTGAAGTCCTGCATGATTCATAGCTTGAGAAAGTTATGTGAGCACGGCTACAAGATTTTTCATTCCAGCTCCCATAACGTTTGGTTTCTCAGGGGGACAATCATTTCATTGCCCGTCACATTCTGCATTAACACGGTTCCTTCGGGTTCCATCCATTGACTAAAACTAAGAAGAATTGTGTGGGAAATACTAATTATAGTAGGAAAACCACATAATCAAGAATAAAATTTCACACTTAAGGTATTATATTAGGTTATTCATGGACATTTATAAAACACTAAGATTGTGTTCTATGCTTATAATTATCCTTAGGGTTCTTACTAAGGCTTTAACATCCTAGTTTCCAATGGTTGACTATACCTTTCCTTTGATACCAACTATAATGACCCATACTTTACATAAATTTTTATTACATCAGAATTGAAGAATACTTATTATAAAATTTATCATAACCACAAAAGGACCGTATAGGTATAGTTTCTTTAGAAACTAGGAAACATAAACAACTGGTTCATAAACTGTCTACACTGTCTCCCATTTATGTCATCATATCTATAGTCCCTTTTGTCATATCTTACTTAATAACCTTCATCCTGACCTAGGGAAAGAAAACATACAAAAGGGTGAGCTCAAATGCTCAGTAATGGTAAACAAAAGAAATATCAATCACATCATATTCATAAGAACATAACTTTTGGAAATATTAACCTGCAAAAGAGTGCATAATTTCACAACATGGGATAAATCATAGTAGTGAAATGGAATCCCAATAATCATAACATAAAACATAAAACTTTGTGTCATACACACATAATCACATAGAACCATTTCTTATTAGTCAAGACTCAATTCCAAGACTATCTTAGTATACAAAGTCCATTTTTGAACCGAGTTCACTCCTCGTTTCAGTCCTGTTTCACTGAACCAGTATAACCTACCATTCCAACCATGTCTATCTTATGAGATATAAAATCTTTACCCAATTCATTGGACGTAGATATAGGTCCCACCCATCTCATAATGATACCATTCTTATGTGTTCCACAAAATCATAAATAATACATCATTGCATAACCCATGTAATAAAAATGGGAATCTTAAACATCGTGACATCATCAAACAATTCATATAAGATACAAGAATTCATAAAAATAATTCCATCACAAAATAATCAAATAAATGTAATAATAGGGATATAAACAGAACCCTATATTATCTTAGATGGAAAATAATTTTGATAAAACACATGAACTCCATTCTTGAGGAAAGTATCCTTTCAAATTCAAAAACATTTTTATTTCTTAACATGTCATACAATTTTTAATCTAAAAGAAGTTGGTTAAAAATAAACATGAAAACATGTAAAGTAATCTTCTTGGAAATAATGTTTTAAAAATCCAATCATGATGTATAAGTTAAAAAAGCATTCTTCTCGTACTTTTTTCGAAAAAGTCAAAATGTACCTCATACAAAAAACGACAAAAGATTCCTTTCATATATATTACTAAAAACTCACCACCGAAGGGTAAAATTGGATTTAAAAAATTGTAGGTGGATGGAAATAATATTACATATTGAGGAAACATGGATGTGGATGATAAAATACACCCCAGTAAAATCTGAAGTATAAACAATCTCAGATAAAAATGAGATTGTGATATTTCCCTTACCTTAGGTCTGATTTTCATCGTAAGTGTCCGAACCTCCTGTATAATGATTTAAATAATGTTATTGACTTATTCCAGAATAATAAATATTGTTATGATATCATATACGGTCATATTATTAGCTTATTATTATAATTATTTCATTGCTACTTGTTATTTGGGTGTTTATTACTTTTTGTTCTTATGCGTGTTTTGTAAAATAAATTCTTATTTTTATCTTTAGGTTATAGATACCTCATTTCAAGAAAGGTATTAGTGTATTATATATCATATTAATTTATTCAATTCATTTATATAATCATTATGAAATTATGATCATGTAGAACGAGTCGCATCACATCGTGGAGACGATATTCCGTACGTACGCACGAGTGATGATATCGTTCCTATGATCGTGGAGTTGTATTGGAGTGTATGTATACTATTTCAGAATCAATATCACTTTATAACAGTAATATATAGTCATTATGTACACCATTATACCCATCCAAGTAAGGTGGTGGTGGAAAATAGATTACACTACGGCGTGGAGACGGTATTCCGTACGTACGCACGCACGGTGATTTCTTTTTCCGTAGGATGGATAGATGGTGAACTAGGGTTGTTTCATACTTATAATAACATATCAGTATATGAGTGATACTGATGTTATTACTTTATAATGGAACATCTGAATAAGAAGATGTGGAATAAGAAATAAAGATGAAAGAATTGGTAATGGACAATATCTCTTCTTTGAAGTGCTTCTTCGAGACCTCCTTTTAGGGCACTATAATAGGTCTTTTAAGGATACCAAAACCTCTAGGATGTTTATAGGGAAGTTTTTAGGAGAAATTGGCAGGGTTTGGCCGAGCTTGAGGGCTCAAAGTGGTTTGAGGAATAGGGGGAGGAGGTTCCCTTTTATAAGGGAGGAGAGGGGCACCTTTGGAATAACTAAAAATATTATTTTATTATATAGTCAAATTCGGTTTTTAAAAGATCCAAATTGATATATTTGTAAGATAAGGTGGGTAGGGTTTGCAATCATATCATAATATATAATTTAGACATGTTTATGTATCAATTTTAACCTTATCATTTAGATTTAACTTTAAGTTAGATAATTTAACATTTACCGTGTCTTCTTGTTTTCATACACTATAAGGTTAATTAACATACCATATCAAGCCAAAAGAACCCCAAGTTGTTTATTATTAATATATATACTATTATCTAAGTCATTTGGCCGAACCTTAGATTTTTAGGAATAAAAGAACAATTAATAATATAATATTTGTTCTGAAAACTATTTTATGTCAATTTTGACACTATTTAGTAATTGTTTTTTGTGAAAATCATAACAGAATGATTAGTTCGAACCAAGTTACTTAAATCAATAATAACATGTCATATTAACCTATAAAATTAGTTTAATTCATAAAAAGTCTCAAATTACATTTATTTGGGTATTTATAACATCAATTATGTCAATATTTCATTAAAAATATAATTACTCTACCATCGTTGTGTCATAAATAAATTAATATATTTAATCTCTAAAAATTATAAATAAAATACCATTAGTTATGAAATAATTTTTGTAACATCCCAAGTAAGTAATGAATAATAGATATTTTTATCTATTTCTATTGATGATTAAGATAGTGTCATAGAGGCTTAAAATGAAAATAAATACAATCTTATGCATGGAATACACTAATATTCTTAAAAGATTGTTTTAGTGCCTTTTGATGGCAAACCATTTTTGAATCTATATTTTGACAATTTTATAAAATATGTTTGTCAAAATAAACTTATTCTTTATTATTGGGACGTCAGAATTTACCTTTTTTGAATTTTTGGTATTTTTATGACAATGTTCATTTTTTTAATGAATAGTGAAAAATACTGCATTTTACATCAAAACTGCTTTTTTAACCTAATTTATTTATATGATTAGATTATGTTTTGAATTGGTTTTGAAGTGAAATTAGAATATATTTTTACCATTTTATCCAATGGTGGTCATTGGAATCAATTTCACTTTTAAATTAGACTTAAACTGGTGTCAATCTTTTGATACTTATTGTTTTGTAAAAACACGGTTTTTGCTCTGGCAGCGGGAATTAATTATTAAATTAATTAATGTGACTTATATGATTTGAATTTTGTAAAATAGACTTCATTTTTTAATTCTGAATATCAAATATAGCTTAGGGTGAATTTTTGGTAATTTTCTGAAAAACATCAATTTTTGACGAATAGTGAAACCACTAAGTGGTAATCAAGCAAACTGATTTTTCAGTTAAATGAAAGTTTACCACTAATGTGTATTGAATTTTGAAAATCCGACATACATGGTTGTCATTAAGATGTAAAATGTGGTTCAATGAGATTAAAATAATTTTTTGGTGAATAGTAACTTATTAAGTTTTTAATCGCGATTAGTGGTAATTAGTGTAGTTTAAGATATAAATAATTCTTTAATAATATCAAATGACCTATACACATGTCCCAACCTCATTGGTTGTGTCATTTCCGACCATGACATGCCATGGGTCAACTTGGGAACCCCATGGATCCACTTTTGTTGGAAATGACATAAATTACTTTTTATTTAATGTTAAAGTGAAAATGACACAAACATAATATGTTTTAGGAAAACAATTTTTAAGTGGGGTTATACAAGTCCAAATTTTGATTATAAATATTCATTGGAAAGATAAATAGATTTACTATATCATAGCATTTTTTTTATAATTTTTAGACATTATATAAATTAAATTATTTATGACATAATAATGATGCAGTGATGACATCATTATTTGACGATTTAAATAAAATAGAAAGATAATGTAAAATCTATAAACTACACATGTACAAAACCAATTGGATGAGTGGATATCGAACCCTTATCACCTCATCCACGAATTATATCAATGTGGGACCTTTTAAAACCGAAATACATTTTCAAATAATGTAATATTTCTTTACTTACCAGAAGTGCCCCTCCTCTCCTCTTATAAAAGGCCCCCACCTCTACCTCATTTCACACACTCTTCAAGCCTTTGGCTCGGCCAACCCCTGCCCATTTTCTCTCTCCACATCCCTCTCCTCATCCTAGAGGATTCTCTTTGGGCAGAATCCTTTCAAAGGAAGCCTTTAGGCTCAACTCAAAAGGAGTTACACTTTTAAAGGTAATTCATTCTCTCATGTTCATTTGTTTTATTTTGCTTCTCCAACCCACTAAACTCTTTTTATTTACTTATTTTGTAACAACACCAGTATCTTCAATGTACTAGGATGTTGTTATAAGATTTATTTGAGCTACACTCTCACACAACTACATCAAATGGTTAAAGAACATACGATTTCCGTGGATGGCGAAATTCTGCCTCCCGAAACGATGATTGTTCAACACTCATTTAACACCTTCAAAGGTGGCCATTATGATATCACTATTTTTATATATGATATATAATATGTTTATGTTTTCCGTAAGCTTCTGTTTTTCTTATTTTGGGAATACCATTATGGTTTCCATTATGGGTAAAACACGATATCTTCATTTTAGAAAGTGCGGACTACCGCCCTCTAAAAGTGATTTGATTCGTTAATACCATATGTGGGATGTGTAAAGGATAAAGTTAATGATATTATATATGTTATTATACTGGAATTATAATATACTCTTATATCATTATGATTCCATTCCAGAAAATATGAAATAGAAATGGAAGTAGCATTCATGCTTACGTACGGCTTACCGTCTCCATGAACGGTGCATTTCATTTCTTACCTCTAAATGTGATGTAAAATTATAAATTCATGTATGTACTGGATATATATGACATATATGATATCTACATCATGAATACCATTCTGGATATAATGAACCTTTGACCAAATTAACAACATGTAAGTGTAAGAAGTCTATTTTTGACTTAAGAACCAAATACCGACAAAATGAACATTGTTAACTTAACAGATTACATGATGTTCATAACATTGTATAAAAGGAATAATGAACTTGAAAAAGGTTCTTAATCAAGTAGATACTAACTCAAGTTTATTATTCAGGAGATTAAAGAACGGTCGGGTCAAGTCGAATACGAGGTATGGGACTTCGTCTCAATCCCCTTTCATTGAGGCATATTTTATTTTATACACAAATTTATTTTATACGGTGTATAAAACCCTTTGACTTTAACGTTTATTCAAAAGGAATCTTTTTTATACGAAGCGTTTACTAAACGACAAAAGGGAATGTTTTTGTCGTACGTATGCGGCGACAACGACTTCTCCGCCGTCGTGACCATTATTTGAGTTTCGGCTTCCTCTACAATCCATACCTTCTTTTTAAAAGAAAAATAAATACCATGTTTTACTTTTATTTTATTTTAGTATTGAAAATGGTTTTCATAATGTTTTTATATCAATGTGTTGTATTGATATCTCGTGATTGAAATGTGGAAATTTTATGTTACCTTTATGCATGTTTTATGTGATATGATTATGTTATGGTTCTTGGGAATTATTATGAAGACGGGTGGTTCCGTGATAAACTAAGGGCGGGTGAGCCCGTTATAGCTCTCCAATGCATTTGGTAACGCGAAGGAATGAAACGTTAAGGTTTCTCTGAAGCGATTTTAGGGAATATACTGTGATGGGTATTCCAAACGTAACCAAGAGGGTTAATCCCTACGTAAGAATTTTATGAATGCCTCAAGTTACCTTTATGTCTTATGATTTCTATGATTTATTCATGATTTTCTGAGGTATGTTAAAGTGCCTATGTTTTATGGGTAATGTATGATTTCATTATTATGTATATATGAACTCATGTTTCCTTTCCATGTTTTTTTAATAACCCATACTGAGCTTTTTATGCTCATCCCAAGTTTTTTTTGAAATTTTTTTCACAGGTCAAGGGAAAGGTACATGATATGATGATAGTGTCAAGGAAGTGTCAAGAAATATTCCATGTTTTATTTTAAATGTGTTTCCATTGATGGGAATGAAGAATAGTATCTTTATGTAACCACTTTGTTTATATGTGGAATGTAATGAAAGTTTTATGATCTAATTCTCTAAAACTCTAAACCCGAAAAGATCCTCAATGTGTAATCTTGTAATAACTCAATATTAAGTAAGGTTTAAGGCTGGGGCCTTATAGTTGGTATCAGAGGTCGGTTTAGATAACTTTAGGAGTTATAATTCTATTAAATTATTATCCAAAAATATTTTTTTCGAAATGATATAGCATTTAATGATTAACATGTTGCTTCATCTAAGACATGTTTGTTCAGAATGGTTTTCCGTAGAGGGAACAGGGAAGCAGTGCTAGGAAGGCATACAGAAGGAAATAACCTTCCGAATCAGCATCCAGAAATGGTCGGAATTGGAACTGAACAGTTTGTTGCAGTAATGGCACAGTTGACTCAAGCGATAAATGGCGGTGGTATCCATGCACGAGATCAGCCAGATCAACCGCAGAGGAACTTGTCAGTGGTGGAACATTTCATGAGGCAACATCCACCATCATTCAGAGGATCATCTGACCCTGTGCTAGCTGAAGGGTGGATTAAAGCACTGGAGAAGATTTTTTATGTCATGGGGTGTTCAGACAATCAAAAGGTTAGTCTTGCTATCTACCGTTTGGGGGGTGAAGCAGATCAGTGGTGGTCTATGGTTAAAAATATTAGGGATGCCGATGAGATTGATGCTCTTGACTGGGATGAATTAAAAGGTATGTTTCTTGAGAAGTATTTTCCTAAGGCTGTTCGACTTAGTATGGAAAAGAAATTCTTGGAATTGAGGCAAGAGGAATACTCAGTGGCTACTTATGAAGAAAAGTTCACTCGATTGGCAAGGTATGCTCCAAACTTCATACGAGATCTTGATAGTAAAATAAACCGTTTTTACTCAGGGTTAAAGCCAAAGTATCGAAGGGATTTAGCTTCTCGTGAGTTTAAAAGTTATGAAAAGATTGTTCGATGTGCTGAGAAGGTGGAAATGGAGTTTGACGATGATCAAGTGTTCTATAACAACCAACAGAAGAAGAGATCGAGGTGGCAGGAGAAAGGTAAGAATTCTTCAAAAAAGTCTGATGGTAAGAAAACTAAGTTTCCAGTTTGTGATAAATGTGGAAAAAGGCATGCTGGGGAATGTCTTCTGAATTCTGGAAAGTGCTACCGATGTGGTAAGATGGGACATAAGGCTCGTGATTGCACTGAAAAGAATCAAGCTGAAGGTAAGAACAGATTTGACTTACAGTTAGTGAAATGTTATAAGTTCAATGAGATGGGTCACTATGCAAACGAGTGTCCGACAAGGAGCTTGAGTTATGGGAAGCAGTTAGACTACAAGCAGAAAGGGGTGGTGAAATCCTTTTCAAATACTTCAGCAGATGTCGGTCCATCAAATAGAGATTAGTAGTTTCCTTGGTTTGGCAGGCTATTACCGAAGGTTTGTTAGAAATTTTTCATGATTATCTAGTCCAATGACTTAGATAACTCGGAAGTGTGTTATGTTTATCTGGAAAAAAGAATGTGATGATTTTTTTTCAGGAATTGAAAAGAATATTGGTGAATGATCCCGTTTTGGAACTACCTTCCAGGAATGGTGAGTTTGTTATATACATTGATGCTTCATTGAAAGGACTTGGTTGCGTCCTAATGCAGAATGATCAGGTAATTGCTTATGCTTCACAACAGTTGAAAACTCATGAGGTAAATTACCCTACACATGATTTGGAATTAGCTGCTGTTGTTTTTGCTTTAAAAATTTGGAGGCATCATTTGTATGGAGTAAAGTGTGAAATATATACTAATCACAAAATTTAAAGTATATATTCACTCAGAAAGAATTGAACATGAGACAAAGGAGATGGCTAGAATTAATCAAGGATTATGATTGTACAATTCATTACCATCAGGGAAAAGAAAATAAAGTGACCGATGCTTTTAAGTCGAAAAAGTAATGCTTCATTAACAATTTTGTGTTTGGAACGTGATCCTTTGGTTAAGGATTTGATGAAATTTGGCAAAGAAGTTGTTGGTGCAGGAAGTCCTTCTGTTTTGTTTCAGGTATCAGTGAGATCATCTCTATCAGATAGAATCAAGCAAGCACAGAAGCAAGATAGTGAGTTGCAGAAAAAGGTAGAGCTGGTTCAGAAAGGTAAGTTGCCTGAATTCAACATTGATAGTGATTGCGTTTTGAGATTTGGGAAGAGATTGTTTGTGCCTTGTGATTCACAGTTGAAGAGAGAGCTGTTATGTGAAGCTCATTTTTCTCCATTTTCAGTTCATCCAGATTGTACTAAGATGTATAGAGATCTGCGGGAGTATTACTGGTGGGATGGAATGAAAAGAGATATTGCTGATTTTACTGTGAAGTGTTTGACTTGTCAGCAGGGTAAAGCAGAGCGGCAGTTACCGAAAGGGATGCTTCAGCCTTTACCAGTGCCAGAGTGGAAATGGGAGAATATATCCATGGACTTTGTTGTTGGATTACTGAAGACATCTCGAGGTAATAATGCAATCTGGGTTATTGTTGATCTCTTGACCAAATCTGCTCATTTCCGTGCTATACGAGATACTTTCTCTCTTGATCAACTTTCTCGTTTGTATCTTAAAGAGATAGTCAGGTTACATGGAGTTCCTCTCTCCATTGTATCGGATCGTGACCCAAGGTTTACTTCTAACTTTTGGAAAGGCCTTCAGAAGTTGTTGGGTACTGAATTAAATTTTAGTACAGCTTTTCATCCTCAATCAGATGGAAAGTCAGAACGAACAATTCAGACATTGGAGGATATGCTACGAGCTTGTTCGATAGATTATCAGGGAATTTGGGACCAACATCTTTCTTTGGTTGAATTTTCATATAATAACAATTTTCATTCCAGTATACAGATGGCACCATTTCAGGCATTATATGGGAAGCGGTGTCGAACTCCAGCTTTCTGGGATGAAGTGGGTGAAAGGAAGTTGATGGGACCAGAATTGGTAGAAGAGATGGCAGAAAATGTTCAGCTGATTCAGAAACACATGAGAACAGCCTAGAGCAGGCAGAAGAGTTATGCAGATAACCGGAGGAAGGATCTATCTTTCTAGGTAGGTGATCATGTTTTTCTCAAGGTTTCTCCTTGGAAAAGTGTGATGAGATTTGGTAAGAAAGGAAAGTTGAGTCCAAAGTTTGTTGGACAATACGAAATTCTGGAGAGAGTTGGATCAGTTGCATACCAAGTGGCTTTACCTCCGAGTTTATCTCAGGTACACAATGTTTTTCACGTTTCGATGTTGAGAATGTATATGCCAGATCCATCTCATGTTTTGAGCCCAGAGGTAGTTCAGCTGGAAGAGAACCTATCTTATGAGGAACAACCAGTCCATATTCTTGACCACAGGGAGAAAGTGTTACGGAATAAGGTGATTCATCAGGTAAAGGTTTTGTGAAAAAACCACATGATTGAAGAGGCAACATGGGAATCCGAAAATTCAATGAGGGATAATTAGCCTCATTTATTTGATAAGTAAATAAATTGCGGGGACGCAATTTTCTAAAGGGGGGAAGGATGTAACATCCCAAGTAAGTAATGAATAATAGATATTTTTATCTATTTCTATTAATGATTAAGATACTGTTATAGAGGCTTAAAATGAAAATAAATACAATCTTATGCATGGAATACACTAATATTCTTAAAAGATTGTTTTAGTGCCTTTTGATGGCAA
Source organism: Viscum album (assembly GCA_963277665.1). Classification (NCBI taxonomy): domain Eukaryota; kingdom Viridiplantae; phylum Streptophyta; class Magnoliopsida; order Santalales; family Viscaceae; genus Viscum; species Viscum album. The sequence goes on along the minus strand of OY728164.1, from coordinate 1,138,965,889 downwards.
ACCATTTTTGAATCTATATTTTGACAATTTTATAAAATATGTTTGTCAAAATAAACTTATTCTTTATGATTGGGACGTCAAAATTTACCTTGTTTGAATTTTTGGTATTTTTCTGACAATGTTCATTTTTTTAATGAATAGTGAAAAATACTGCATTTTACATCAAAACTGCTTTTTAACCTAATTTATTTATATGATTAGATTATATTTTGAATTGGTTTTGAAATGAAATTAGAATATATTTTTACCATTTTATCCAATGGTGGTCATTGGAATCAATTTCACTTTTAAATTAGACTTAAACTGGTGTCAATCTTTTGATACTAATTGTTTTGTAAAAACACGTTTTTTGCTCTAGCAGCGGGAATTAATTATTAAATTAATTAATGTGACTTATATGATTTGAATTTTGTAAAATAGACTTCATTTTTGAATTCAGAATATCAAATATAGCTTAGGGTGAATTTTTGGTAATTTTCTGAAAAACTTCAATTTTTGATGAATAGTGAAACCACTAAGTGGTAATCAAGCAAACTGATTTTTCAGTTAAATGAATGTTTACCACTAATGTGTATTTAATTTTGAAAATTTGACATACATGGTTGTCATTAAGAAGTAAAATTTGGTTCAATGAGATTAAAATAATTTTTTGGTGAATAGTAACTTATTATGTTTTTAATCGCGATTAGTGGTAATTAGTGTAGTTTAAGGTATAAATAATGCATTAATAATATGAAATGACCTAGACACATGTCCCAACCACATTGGTTTTTTCATGGCCGACCATGACATGCCATGGTCCAACTTGGGGACCCCATGGATCCACTTTTGTTGGGAAATGACATAAATTACTTTTTATTTAATGTTAAAGTGAAAATGACACAAACATAATATGTTTTACGAAAACAATTTTTAAGTGGGGTTATACAAGTACAAATTTTGATTATAAATATTCATTGGAAAGCTAAAAATATTTCCTATATCATAGGAGTTTTTTTTTATAATTTTAGACATTAAATAAATTAAATTATTTATGACATAATAATGATGCAGTGATGACATCATTATTTGACGATTTAAATAAAATAGAATGATAATGTAAAATCTATAAACTACACATGTCCAAATCAAATTGGATGAGTGGATTTCGAACCCTTATCACCTCATACACGAATTCTATCAATGTGGGACCTTTTAAAACCGAAATACATTTTCAAATAATGTAATATTTCTTTACTTACCAAAAGTGCCCCTCCTCTCATCTTATAAAAGGCCCCCACCTCTACCTCATTTCACACACTCTTTAAGCCTTTGGCTAGGCCAACCCCTGCCTATTTTCTCTCTCCACATCCCTCTACTCATCCTATAGGATTCCCTTTGGGTAGAATCCTTTCAAAGGAAGCCTTTAGGATCAACTCAAAAGGAGTTACACTTTTAAAGGTAATTCATTCTCTAATGTTCATTTGTTTTATTTCGCTTCTCCAACCCCTTAAACTCTTTTTATTTACTTATTTTGTAACAAAACAAGTATCTTCAATGTACTAGGATGTTTTTATAAGATTTATTTGAGCTAAACTCTCACACAACTACATCAAATGGTTAAAGAACATACGGTTTCCGTGGATGGCGAAATTCTGCCTCCCGAAACGATGATTGTTCAACACTCATTTAACACCTTCAAAGGTGGCCATTATGATGTCACTATTTTTATATATGATATATAATATGTTTATGTTTTCCTTAAGCTTCTGTTTTTTTATTTTGGGCATAACTTTATGGTTTCCATTATGGGTAAACCACGATATCTTCATTTTAGGAAGTGCGGACTACCGCCCCCTAAAAGTGATTTGATTCGTTAATACCATATGTGGGAAGAGTAAAGGATAAAGTTAATGATATTATATATGTTATTATACTGTAATTATAATATACTCTTATATCATTATGTTTCCATTCCAGAAAATATGAAATAGAAATGGAAGTAGCGTTCATGCGTACGTACGACTTACCGTCTCCATGAACGGTGCATTTCATTTCTTACCTCTAAATGTGATGTAATATTATAAATTCATGTATGTACTGGATATATATGACATATATGATATCTACATCATGAATACCATTCTGTATATAATGAACCTTTGACCAAATTAACAACATGTAAGTGTAAGAAGTTTATTTTTGACTTAAGAACCAAATACCGACAAAATGAACATTGTTAACTTAACAGATTACATGATGTTCATAACATGGTATAAAAGGAATAATAAACTTGAAAAAGGTTCTTAAGCAAGTAGAGATTAACTCAAGTTTATTATTCAGGAGATTAAAGAACGGTCGGGTCAAGTCGGATACGAGGTATGGGACTTCGTCTCAATCCCCTTTCATTGAGGCATATTTTATTTTATACACAACTTTCTTTTATACGGTGTATAAACCCCTTTGACTTTTACGTTTATTCAAAAGGAATCTTTTTTATACGAAGCGTTTACTAAACGACAAAAGGGAATGTTTTTGTCGTACGTATGCGGCGACAACGACTTCTCCGCCGTCGTGACCATTATTTGAGTTTCGGCTTCCTCTACAATCCATACCTTCTTTTTAAAAGAAAAATAAATACCATGTTTTACTTTTCTTTTATTTTAGTATTGAAAATGGTTTTCATAATGTTTATATATCAATGTGTTGTATTGATATCTCGTGATTGAAATGTGGAAATTTTATGTTACCTTTATGCATGTTTTATGTGATATGATTATGTTATGGTTCTTGGGCATTATTATGAAGACGGGTGGTTCCGTGATAAACTAAGGGCGGGTGAGCCCGTTATAGCTCTCCAATGCATTTGGTAACGCGAAGGAGTGAAACGTTAAGGTTTATCTGAAGAGATTTTAGGGAATATACTGTGATGGGTATTCCAAACGTAACTAAGAGGGTTACTCCCTACGTAAGAATTTTATGAATGCCTCAAGTTACCTTTATGTCTTATGATTTCTATGATTTATTCATGATTTTATGAGGTATGTTAAAGTGCCTATGTTTTATGGGTAGAGTATGATTTCATTCTTATGTATATATGAACTCATGTTTCCTTTCCATGTTTTTTTTATAACCCATACAGAGCTTTTTATGCTCATCCCAAGTTTTTTTTGAAATTTTTTTCACAGGTCAAGGGAAAGGTACATGATATGATGATAGTGTCAAGGAAGTGTCAAGAAATATTCCATGTTTTATTTTAAATGTGTTTCCATTGATGGGAATGAAGAATACTATCTTTATGTAACCACTTTGTTTATATGTGGAATGTAATGCAAGTTTTATGATCTAATTCTCTAAAACTCTAAACCCGAAAAGATCCTCAATGTGTAATCTTGTAATAACTCAAGATTAAGTAAGGTTTAAGGCTGGGGCCTTATAGTTGGTATCAGAGGTCGGTTTAGATAACTTTAGGAGTTAGAATTCTATTAAATGATTATCCAAAAATATTTTTTTCGAAATGATATAGCATTTAATGATTACCATGTTGCTTCATCTAAGACATGTTTGTTCAGAATGGTTTTCCGTAGAGGGAACAGGGAAGCTGTGCTAGGAAGGCATACAGAAGGAAATAACCTTCCGAATCAGAATCCAGAAATGGTGGGAATTGGAACTGAACAGTTTGTTGCAGTAATGGCGCAGTTGACTCAAGCGATAAATGGCGGTGGTATCCATGCATGAGATCAGCCAGATCAATCACAGAGGAACATGTCAGTGGTGGAACATTTCATGAGGCAACATCCACCATCATTCAGAGGATCATCTGACCCTGTGCTAGCTGAAGGGTGGATTAAAGCACTGGAGAAGATTTTTTATGTCATGGGGTGTTCAGACAATCAAAAGTTTAGTCATGCTATCTACCGTTTGGAGGGTGAAGCAGATCAGTGGTGGTCTATGGTTAAAAATATCAGGGATGCCGATGAGATTGATGCTCTTGACTGGGATGAATTAAAAGGTATGTTTCTTGAGAAGTATTTTCCTAAGGCTGTTCGACTTAGGATGGAAAAGAAATTCTTGGAATTGAGGCAAGAGGAATACTCAGTGGCTACTTATGAAGAAAAGTTCACTCGATTGGCAAGGTATGCTCCAAACTTCATACGAGATCTTGATAGTAAAATAAACCGTTTTTACTCAGGGTTAAAGCCAAAGTATTGAAGGGATTTAGCTTCTCGTGAGTTTAAAAGTTATGAAAAGATTGTTCGATGTGCTGAGAAGGTGGAAATGGAGTTTGACGATGATCAAGTGTTCTATAACAACCAACAGAAGAAGAGATCGAGGTGGCAGGAGAAAGGTAAGAATTCTTCAAAAAAGTCTGATGGTAAGAAAACTAAGTTTCCAGTTTGTGATAAATGTGGAAAAAGGCATGCTGGGGAATGTCTTCTGAATTCTGGAAAGTGCTACCGATGTGGTAAGATGGGACATAAGGCTCGTGATTGCACTGAAAAGGATCAAGCTGAAGGTAAGAACAGATTTGACTTACAGTTAGTGAAATGTTATAAGTTCAATGAGATGGGTCACTATGCAAACGAGTGTCCGACAAGGAGCTTGAGTTATGGGAAGCAGTTATACTACAAGCAGAAAGGGGTGGTGAAATCCTTTTCAACTACTTCAGCAGATGTCGGTCCATCAAATAGAGATTAGTAGTTTCCTTGGTTTGGTAGGCTATTACCGAAGGTTTGTTAGAAATTTTTCACGGTTATCTAGTCCAATGACTTAGATAACTCGGAAGGGTGTTATGTTTATCTGGAAAAAAGAATGTGATGATTTTTTTCAGGAATTGAAAAGAATATTGGTGAATGATCCAGTTTTGGAACTACCTTCCAGGAATGGTGAGTATGTTATATACAGTGATGCTTCATTGAAAGGACATGGTTGCGTCCTAATGCAGAATGATCAGGTAATTGCTTATGCTTCACAACAGTTGAAAACTCATGAGGTAAATTAACCTACACATGATTTGGAATTAGCTGCTGTTGTTTTTGCTTTAAAAATTTGGAGGCATCATTTGTATGGAGTAAAGTGTGAAATATATACTAATCACAAAAGTTTAAAGTATATATTCACTCAGAACGAATTGAACATGAGACAAAGGAGATGGCTAGAATTAATCAAGGATTATGATTGTACAATTCATTACCATCCGGGAAAAGAAAATAAAGTGGCTGATGCTTTGAGTCGAAAAAGTAATGCTTCATTAACAATGTTGTGTTTGGAACGTGATCCTTTGGTTAAGGATTTGATGAAATTTGGCATAGAAGTTGTTGGTGCAGGAAGTCCTTCTGTTTTGTTTCAGGTATCAGTGAGATCATCTCTATCAGATAGAATCAAGAAAGCACAGAAGCAAGATAGTGAGTTGCAGAAAAAGGTAGAGCTGGTTCAGAAAGGTAAGTTGCCTGAATTCAACATTGATAGTGATTGCGTTTTGAGAATTGGGAAGAGATTGTGTGTGCCTTGTGATTCACAGTTGAAGAGAGAGCTGTTATGTGAAGCTCATAGTTCTCCATTTTCAGTTCATCCGGGTAGTACTAAGATGTATAGAGATCTGCGGGAGTATTACTGGTGGGATGGAATGAAAAGAGATATTGCTGATTTTACTGTGAAGTGTTTGACTTGTCAGCAGGGTAAAGCAGAGCGGCAGTTACCGAAAGGGATGCTTCAGCCTTTACCAGTGCCAGAGTGGAAATGGGAGAATATATCCATGGACTTTGTTGTTGGATTACTGAAGACATCTCGAGATAATAATGCAATCTGGGTTATTGTTGATCTCTTGACCAAATCTGCTCATTTCCTTGCTATACGAGATACTTTCTCTCTTGATCAACTTTCTCGTTTGTATCTTAAAGAGATAGTCAGGTTACATGGAGTTCCTCTCTCCATTGTATCGGATCGTGATCCAAGGTTTACTTCTAACTTTTGGAAAGGCCTTCAGAAGTTGTTGGGTACTGAATTAAATTTTAGTACAGCTTTTCATCCTCAATCAGATGGAAAGTCAGAACGAACAATTCAGACATTGGAGGATATGCTACGAGCTTGTTCGATAGATTATCAGGGAATTTGGGACCAACATCTTTCTTTGGTTGAATTTTCATATAATAACAATTTTCATTCCAGTATACAGATGGCACCATTTCAGGCATTATATGGGAAGCGGTGTCGAACTCCAGCTTTCTGGGATGAAGTGGGTGAAAGGAAGTTGATGGGACCAGAATTGGTAGAAGTGATGGCAGAAAAAGTTCAGCTGATTCAGAAACACATGAGAGTAGCCTAGAGCAGGCAGAAGAGTTATGCGGATAACCGGAGGAAGGATCTATCTTTCTAGGTAGGTGATCATGTTTTTCTCAAGGTTTCTCCTTGGAAAAGTGTGATGAGATTTGGTAAGAAAGGAAAGTTGAGTCCAAGGTTTGTTGGACAATACGAAATTCTGGAGAGAGTTGGATCAGTTGCATACCAAGTGGCTTTACCTCCGAGTTTATCTCAGGTACACAATGTTTTTCACGTTTTGATGTTGTGAATGTATATGCCATATCCATCTCATGTTTTGAGCCCAGAGGTAGTTCAGCTGGAAGAGAACCTATCTTATGAGGAACAACCAGTCCAGATTCTTGACCACAGGGAGCAAGTGTTACGGAATAAGGTGATTCATCAGGTAAAGGTTTTGTGAAAAAACCACATGATTGAAGAGGCAACATGGGAATCCGAAAATTCAATGAGGGATAAGTACCCTCATTTATTTGATAAGTAAATAAATTGCGGGGACGCAATTTTCTAAAGTGGGGATGGATGTAACATCCCAAGTAAGTAATGAATAATAGATATTTTTATCTATTTCTATTAATGATTAAGATAGTGTTATAGAGGCTTAAAATGAAAATAAATACAATCTTATGCATGGAATACACTAATATTCTTAAAAGATTGTTTTAGTGCCTTTTGATGGCAAACCATTTTTGAATCTATATTTTGACAATTTTATAAAATATGTTTGTCAAAATAAACTTATTCTTTATGATTGGGACGTCAAAAATTACCTTGTTTGAATTTTTGGTATTTTTCTTACAATGTTCATTTTTTTAATGAATAGTGAAAAATACTGCATTTTACATCAAAACTGCTTTTTAACCTAATTTATTTATATGATTAGATTATGTTTTGAATTGGTTTGGAAGTGAAATTAGAATATATTTTTACCATTTTATCCAATGGTGGTCATTGGAATCAATTTCACTTTTAAATTAGACTTAAACTGGTGTCAATCTTTTGATACTAATTGTTTTGTAAAAACACGCTTTTTGCTCTGGCAGCGGGAATTAATTATTAAATTAATTAATTTGACTTATATGATTTGAATTTTGTAAAATAGACTTCATTTTTGAATTCATAATATCAAATATAGCTCAGGGTGAATTTTTGGTAATTTTCTGAAAAACTTCAATTTTTGATGAATAGTGAAACCACTAAGTGGTAATCAAGCAAACTGATTTTTCAGTTAAATGAATGTTTACCACTAATGTGTATTTAATTTTGAAAATCTGACATACATGGTTGTTATTAAAAAGTAAAATGTGGTTCAATGAGATTAAAATAATTTTTTGGTGAATAGTAACTTATTATGTTTTTAATCGCGATTAGTGGTAATTAATGTAGTTTAAGGTATAAATAATGCATTAATAATATGAAATGACCTAGACACATGTCCCAACAACATTGGTTGTGTCATGGCCGACCATGACATGCCATGGGCCAACTTGGGGACCCCATGTATCCACTTTTGTTGCGAAATGACATAAATTAATTTTTATTTAATGTTAAAGTGAAAATGAAACAAACATAATATGTTTTACGAAAACAATTGTTAAGTGGGGTTATACAAGTCCAAATTTTGATTATAAATAGTAATTGGAAATATAAAAAGATTTCCTATATCATAGAATTTTGTTTTATAATTTTAGACATTAAATAAATTAAATTATTTATGACATAATAATGATGGAGTGATGACATCATTATTTGACGATTTAAATAAAATAGAAAGATAATGTAAAATCTATAAACTACACATGTCCAAAACAAATTGGATGAGTGGATTTCGAACCCTTATCACCTCATCCATGAATTCTATCAATGTGGGACCTTTTAAAACCGAAATACATTTTCAAATAATGTAATATTTCTTTACTTACCAAAAGTGCCCCTCCTCTCATCTTATAAAAGGCCCCCACCTCTACCTCATTTCACACACTCTTCAAGCCTTTGGCTCGGCCAACCCCTGACTATTTTCTCTCTCCACATCCCTATACTCATCCTATAGGATTCCCTTTGGGCAGAATCCTTTCAAAGGAAGCCTTTAGGATCAACTCAAAAGGAGTTACACTTTTAAAGGTAATTCATTCTCTCATGTTCATTTGTTTTATTTTGCTTCTCCAACCCCCTAAACTCTTTTTATTTACTTATTTTGTAACAACACAAGTATCTTAAATGTAATAGGATGTTTTTATAATATTTCTTTGAGCTAAACTCTCACACAACTACACCAAATGGTTAAAGAACATACGATTTCCGTGGATGGCGAAATTCTGCCTCCCGAAACGATGATTGTTCAACACTCATTTAACACCTTCAAAGGTGGACATTATGATGTCACTATTTTTATATATGATATATAATATGTTTATGTTTTCCTTAAGTTTCTGTTTTTTTTATTTTGGGCATACCTTTATGGTTTCCATTATGGGTAAAACATGATATCTTCATTTTAGGAAGTGCGGACTACCGCCCCCTAAAAGTGATTTGATTCGTTAATACCATATGTGGGATGTGTAAAGGATAAAGTTAATGATATTATATATGTTATTATATTGTAATTATAATATACTCTTATATCATTATGTTTCCATTCCAGAAAATATGAAATAGAAATGGAATTAGCGTTCATGCGTACGTACGACTTACCGTCTCCATGAACGGTGCATTTCATTTCTTACCTCTAAATGTGATGTAATATTATAAATTCATGTATGTACTGTATATATATGACATATATGATATCTACATCATGAATACCATTCTGGATATAATGAACCTTTGACCAAATTAACAACATGTAAGTGTAAGAAGTCTATTTTTGACTTAAGAACCAAATACAGACAAAATGAACATTGTTAACTTAACAGATTACATGATGTTCATAACATGGTATAAAAGGAATAATGAACTTGAAAAAGGTTCTTAAGCAAGTAGATATTAACTCAAGTTTATTATTCATGAGATTAAAGAACGGTCGGGTCAAGTCGGATACGAGGTATGGGACTTCGTCTCAATCCCCTTTCATTGAGGCATATTTTATTTTATACACAAATTTCTTTTATACGGTGTATAAACCCCTTTGACTTTTACGTTTATTCAAAAGGAATCATTTTTATACGAAGCGTTTACTAAATGACAAAAGGGAATGTTTTTGTCGTACGTATGCGGCGACAACGACTTCTCCGCCGTCGTGACCATTATTTGAGTTTCGGCTTCCTCTACAATCCATACCTTCTTTTTAAAAGAAAAATAAATACCATGATTTACTTTTATTTTATTTTAGTATTGAAAATGGTTTTCATAATGTTTTTATATCAATGTGTTGTATTGATATCTCGTGATTGAAATGTGGAAATTTTATGTTACCTTTATGCATGTTTTATGTGATATGAATATGTTATGGTTCTTGGGAATTATTATGAAGACAGGTGGTTCCGTGATAAACTAAGGGCGGGTGAGCCCGTTATAGCTCTCCAATGCATTGGGTAACATGAAGGAGTGAAACGTTAAGGTTTCTCCGAATAGATTTTAGGTAATATACTGTGATGGGTATTCCAAACGTAACCAAGAGGGTTACTCCCTACGTAAGAATGTTATGAATGCCTCAAGTTACCTTTATGTCTTATGATTTCTATGATTTATTCATGATTTTATGAGGTATGTTAAAGTGCCTATGTTTTATGGGTAAAGTATGATTTCATTCTTATGTATATATGAACTCTTGTTTCCTTTCCATGTTTTTTTATAACCCATACTGAGCTTTTTATGCTCATCCCATGTTTTTTTTTGAAATGTTTTTCACAGGTCAAGGGAAAGGTACATGATATGATGATAGTGTCAAGGAAGTGTCAAGAAATATTCCATGTTTTATTTTAAATGTGTTTCCATTGATGGGAATGAAGAATACTATCTTTATGTAACCACTTTGTTTATATGTGGAATGTAATGCAAGTTTTATGATCTAATTCTCTAAAACTCTAAACCCGAAAAGATCCTCAATGTGTAATCTTGTAATAACTCAAGATTAAGTAAGGTTTAAGGCTGGGGCCTTATAATTTTACCTTTCTAATGAATATTTATAGTCGATTTTATCTTATGTATAACCCTATATTAAAAATGATTTTCTTATTAAACTTTGATTTTAACTATTTTAACCCTTCTTAAATAAATAAATAATAAATGTCATAATCTAATCCATGTGGGCCTAAATGGTCATATTTTATTCCTAAGGTTGTTTTTGGTCGAATAAAACTTGTCTAATAGAATTATGACATGTGTTAGGGTAATAATAATATCAGTTTTACCCTTAATTACCCTATTTACTTTTAACCGTGGTTAAAAAAGTAAAAAGTTATTGTTCACCAAAAAATTATTTTCATCTCATTAAACCAAATTTTACTTACTGACATCAACCGTGTCTCTTGGATTTTTGAAATTCCACTGACAGAAGTGGTAAAATTAAGTTTTTTTTGAAAAATTCAATTTTTTAACTACCACTTAGTGGTTTCACTATTCATCAAAAATTGAAAGTTTTCAGAAAAATACCAAAATTTCATCCTAGGCTAATTTCGATATTCCGAGTCCAAAAATGAAGTCCATTTTGAAAAATAAAATTTACAAAATTTCAAAAAGTGGTTATTACTATTCATAACGGCTAGTTTTAATAATATTTTACTAGCATATCATTGTTTATTGGAACTCGGTATTGCGTACGTCGCAAGCTATCGCGGAAGGTCATGGTTGCATGTAAAGAAAGCCATCCCAGTGTTGTGTGTAGTGAAAGATTCCTTTGATGATTTATATAAAACAAAATATTTCTCATAAAAGTCTCGGGTGTTACAATGGATCCACTTGTAGGTGATAGGGACACTTTATTTTAATTAAGTTAAAATAAATACAAAAATGACATAAGCATATATATTTTCAAAAAACAATATTTACATAGGGTTATATATGTTTTATTTTCAACTATAATTATTCATTTTAAATATAAAATTATTCCCTACATAATGTTATTTTATTTATAATTTTTTGACATTATATAATTTAATTTATTTATGACACAATAGTGATGCAGTAATTACCTAATTAATGAAAAATTAGAATAATTGATTTTATAAATACCCAAATAAATGTAATTTGAGAATTTTATTTAAATAAAAATAAGTTTCTAGGATAATATGAAATTTTAGGATTGATTTAATTAACTATTCTCTAAGTTATCACTCTGTTATGATTTTTACAAAAAATAATTATTGAATAGTGTCAAAATTGACATAAAATTGTTGTTAAAAGAAATATTATATTATTAATTGATATTAAATTCATAAAAATATAAGGGTCGGCCAAGAGACTTATATCATGATAGGTTTATCATTAATGAAACACATTGGGGTCGTCTGGATGTATATATTATGTTTACTAACCATATAATATTAAAATACAAAGAGAAATTTTAAAAGTGAAACTAATTAACTAAGAGTTAATACTTAAAGAGAAGGTTAATATAGTATCCCAAACCTTCCGAAATCCTATTGGTTGACTGTATTTCGACCTTTCCCCACCTTAAACTCCAAATAATCCACTTTGGAGCCATTAAAAACCAAATATGTATTTATTATACAATATTATTTCTAGCATTTCCAAAGGTTCCCCTCAACCCTCTTATAAAAGGGAACTCCACCTTCTCATTAATTCACACCATCAAAGCCTTTTGGTTCAGCCAAACCCTGCCCAAATACTCTCTAAAATTACCTCAATACAACCTAGAGGCCTCTTTTTATTATAAAGCCAACCTAAGGATCCATTTTGATCAAATCAAATCGAGGAACCCGAAAAAGAGGTGATCTTTTCACCACCCTCTTTCAAGTTCCATTCTTCTTCAACTACTTATTTCTTTGTTATTTCTATTATAAAATAATAACTCTAGTACCTTATATATACTTCGATGTTATTATAAATATCGTAAAACAATATTAAGTATTCTATCCATCCTTTGAATGGCATGTCACCATACGTGCGTGCGTACGGCTTACCATCTCCACGTCGTAGTGTAATTATCATTCAATAAATTATTATTTGGAGGGATATAATAATGACATGTAATTCATTTAAATAATAAATATAACATGATAAAAATTCTTTATATATGATATACCATCCAATTATTTATTATTTTTACAACAGAATAATGATATTGTCACTCGTGTGTACGTACGGACTACCATCTCCACGAACGTGATGAGATTCATTATCCATCATATCCATTCAAATATAATTCTCATTTGATGATTAAAAATAATTTTTAAGGACATCATATAAATCTTTATATAAATAAGATACAACCAATCCATAACAACCACAGCTTACATAACAAAGAATATAATGGAAAATATGTAACTTAACACCCGAAATGACGATAATACTATGATATTATTAACAAATCAATGTTAAAAGATCATATATGATATCATATTAATGTAAATGATTCTTTTATAATTATATAATAAAAATATACATTATAAAGGAGGTTAACGAAACACCATCCAAGGAAAAAGTACAAAGTAAGGGGTTTCTTATCTCACTTTTAATTCCGTGAGAATTCCATTATTCACCACATATTTATTTCATGTGGTGTATATACTACCCATGTTTGTATTCATTGTGTAATATAAATTAATTTATTTATTTTTACATCATAATTTTATGATCCTTTTTTCATGGGTGTATATTTTTTATGTTACCAAATCAATAAGGGAATTTGAAATTTCAATTTCCACTCATTCGGCTTTATGCATACTTAATTGATTATTTTACTCCAAGATTATGCATAGAATAAGTATTAATTTGATTATTTCATAAATTCCACTCCCCTTTATTTGGATATACTTTTTAAAAACATAATCACCCCATTGATAAATTATCAGGTCATCAGTATGAACTTGATAAGAGTAATTTTTACTCAATCTCGATTTTTTGAGTTAAACATCCAATTCATTGCTGTTGTTTTTACCAGAATATGTGTGAATGTCCTTTGATTGTATTATACTGAATATACAATCATATTGATTGTATTTATATTTTTCACTCATTATTATGTCATTTATTTATCCATAACCTAAAAATACAACCTTTATGGGAGATTTCATCTCAATTTACATTCCATTGAGACTCCTTTATTGTTATACAACAAATATTTTTATATAGTTTATATAATGTACATTGAAATAATATATCATGAATCCCTTTATTCTCAGTATATTAAAAAAAAATTTCCCCAATTATTTTTATTCAAGTGTCTTTCTTTTGGTTAGGAACTCTAACTAAAATGTCATTTTTCAAAGTTTTAAAGATTGATTATTCTAAATCATTCTCATTAATTTCCATGATTAAAAATGGTATTACAGATTTATTTATATGGACATTAATGTTTTCAAATAATAATTCCTTTTAAATGTGTCAATGTGGTATGGGACACTTTGATTCTAAAATCTATTTTAAACAGATTCTTGACAAATAGTGTGACTTTTAAATGATTTCAAGAAAAAAGGGGGATATTTCACTCAAATTATTATGATGATTATTTTCATCAATGTCAACATCCTTCATCATTATTGATTGAGGTTATTATGATACAATACAATCTTTTATATTGTATCGAATGAGTTATTTCTGACTATGGATGTGCTATTTTTATACCATTCATGGTTTGTAGATAAAGTATTGACATTTCGTATGCTAGTTTTATAATGAATGTTTATGTTATGTTTAAAACATTTCATATGAGGAATGCATTGGACATAGTAAGTGATTGGTGGAGGCCGCTATAGCTCCTCGATGCATCGGTAGGTCTCATGAGACAAACTACTGTCTTGGCACGAGGCCTTGAAAAAATCTTATTTTTAGTCTTGGAACGAGGCCTTGGCTACGTGGTTATGATAGTCTAGAATTATGCATTTCGTCCTTATGAAAGTGATTATTAATATTTTCATGTGATTATTATTCTTGTAGATTAACCATGTGAATAAATAAATGGAATTATTTCATTTTATCCTTTCCATATTATGCTGATGTTCAAGTTTAAAATGCTTTTTTTTGTTATACAATGCTTTAAATTTTTATGTTTATTTACTAATGTTTATGCTATATTGTTATCCTTACTGAGCATCTGAGCTCACCCCTTTCAATTTTTTATTTTTCCCAGGATGTGAAGAGTATTTTTATGAATGACCTAAAGAGATAGTATGAGGGGATATGAAGACAATATGTTGTTTTATTTTTTTCAATTATTGATGTAATATAAACTTTATGAATATATCTAGTGTATCTGAGGCTATTAAACTAATCGGCCTTTTGAGACTTGATCTTTCTTGTGATCATGCCAATGTAATATAATAATGCACCGACTCAGGGTAACTGGGGACGTGGTGTTACAGTTGGTATCAGAGGAAGTTTAGTACAATCCATGGAAGCTAGATTTAGATAAACTCTGATTAGAGCATGTAGACCTAAGGTGAACTCTGAGGATTAGTATAGAAGAACTTCCTAGAATTTTGGTATTGTAGAGATTTTGTGATTTTTCCAAGCAATACATCCATGTCTCGATACGAGTAGGTAGAGGCGGCTCTGGCATAGATGTACCTGGGGGTAAAACATGAAAACACCGCTTTGAGATAGACTCGAACGGAAACTGGTTCATGACAACAGGCCTTGCTGCACTCTTGGTTACGAAACACCCAGGGGATATGCTTAGGATAATTTACATTTTTTTTACAAACTGATTTGAAGTATTATATATATAAGATGAAGGTAAATGACCTTTTTTAATCCTAATGTGTTTCAAATTGAGAATATGGTGACATGTTTATCTCTAAATGATTTTATGACTACTATTACTCACACAAGTATTTCTGGTTTTAGTCAATGTGTGGATTCCATGGAAGTCATAGTGACTTTGAGAATGATGTACATGGAGGGAACAGTTGTGGAAATGAGAAACAAAATGGAATGTTGATAAGCGTAAAAGATATCGTCATTATGATAAATCAATTTTCCAAAAATATGATCAACAATATATATATATTAACCAAATCCAGGACTCAAAAAAGAAGATAAAGTTGATGAATGATAAGATCTCCAGCATTAGAGACCATGGAGAAAGTAATTTTCAATTTCCAACATGGAAGAAATGTGGAGGGAGACCCCCAGGAAAGGGTCTCAATGGGACAAAGAAATTCTTTACGCGCGGGAATGAAGGACATGAAGTGAAAAATTGCCGAAGAAAAATTAAGAGTACTATGTAAGAAGAGAAAAATGGTCCAAGAATCTATTTACAGTCATTTGACATAAATGTAGGGGACCTGGCCATTACCCGAGTGAATGCACTATTCTATAGGATATTTTCATGGTCAAAGAAAAATCTATGTGGGAATAAATGGTTGGAGAAATGTTAAAAAAGTTTTACTGCTCCTTGATGATGGGTTTACTTTGGAATAATTTTCTCATGTATTTTTAACCCTGCAGTTTTCCATGTTAGAATGATATTTGAGGAAGAATTATCTTTTCTCTTGTAGATATAGTTATAAATAACCATTTTGTTGTATATGATCATTTTTTGAGGCAATTATAAGTTATTATAATTTGGGATGAAAATGAAAGGTAGGAGATAATATTTGTGGTTAAATTATGTTATGTTTATTTTGAGGAATTTATCTCATTTTGGTAATGTTATAAAATATAGTTTATGAAAAAGGACAACACGCAGACCGTGTGACAACATGTCACGTCGGACAAAGCTATGGTAATCGAACCAACAATCAAAGTGCGATTGAGATTTATCATCTACCACTGGACTACGTGACATCCCTGGTTAGTGTGACTATTATTTTTAGTTAAACGATTTTATTGATCAATAATAATTTGATTTGTGATCTTATGTCTTATCAAATTAGTACCATTAGTATAGGAAAATGATTCGGTGATTAAGTGATAATTTTTTTTCGAAGTTGTTCTCTTTGTTGTGAACACTATATGACAATGGAAAATAGAGTAGTATGATATTTCATTTGAGGAGTATGGTGGATTTTTATCTAAGTTTTTATTGTGGATTTGTAGTGAGTTGGGTTATTTATGGAAATGATGAGGATAGTTACTTTTAAGTATGGGACATTAAGAGTAATTAAGGTCATTTGGAGATACAATTTAATGTGGAAGAGTACATTCTTATATGTTTTGGGTTTCAATATTAGTTTAGATTATATTAAAGTATTTTAAGGACAATTTATTATAGAATGGTATTTATTTAACTTTGGGGTATTGATGGTTTAATTTTAGAAATTAAGATTACTATTTTTTTCTAATGGAATATACATTTTGGGGATCATTAGATATTATACTAACCATTTTGGTTTTGATTAATCCCTAAGGACAAGGTAAATATATAGTTTATCCTACATGGGTCATTTATTTCTATAGATGTTTATTCTACCTCTTCCATTGTGACATAGTTTTATTGAAATCTCAATGTTCCAAAAAAATGACTTAGTGGTAAAAATTTATTAAAGAATAAAACTATACTTAAAAAGTAATTATATATCTTTATGTTCTTAGTCAATATCATAAATGAATTCCTCGTCCTTATATAATGTAACTTTAAACAAAAAATTTTGTCCTTTACTTTTCCTACTGGGAGACTAATGACTGTTTGTCCCAACACATGTTTTTGATTTTCTTATTGTTAACTTTCTCCTGATCATGTTTTCTATCCCATTCCATTAGAACATAACACTTAGTTTATCGTCCATATCCATTTTTCCTACATGGAATCCTAGTACGGGTTATCTTGGGTGACCTTTATACCTATCTTCCTTTCATTTAAAGTGATAGTTTTATTAACTCTTAGTCTGATGTGGGACTTTCCATTATTTTCTCAATCCCAATTTTAAAAAAATTGTGAGGATTAAATTTATTGAAGTAGGGGAGAATGTAACACCCCAAGCTTCAACAGTACATTTCCCTTTGAATAATGCAATGACATGCATTTTACGCAACTTCGAGATTCTAACACACCTCAACCAATCAAACTAGCCATTATTAATAGTAATACCTTCTTTTTAAAATTTTAGAAATTTAATATCTCAAAATGAACAACATTATTGGATTCAGGGTATCAAATTTAGCCTAAGTTGTAATTTTGGTACTTTTCGGATAACATTAATATTTTGACGAATATTGAAAATTACTAAATATAAATTATAAACAACTTTTTTAATCAAAATAATTAATAGATATAAATTATGAATTTGAGTGGTTTTAAAGTATAATAATAATATATTATTACTATTTAATACAATTCTGGATATTGGACATAATTTCACAATTAAACTGGACACAAACAAGTATCAATCTTATGATAGATATTATATCTTAAAAACACACATTTTGTTTTGACAGCGGGAATTAATTTTAAATTAATTTCTGCCTCTTCTGGGTTCTGAATTTGTAAAAAATGGATTCAATATTTGGAATCAGTATTTCCAAATTGTTTAAATAGGTATCATTTATTTTTAGACATTTTGAATAATTTTTTCGGTACATATTTTGTTTACCACGGATAAAGGGTAAATCTAGTAAAAAAAGGTTAAAAAATAATATTATAATAATAATAAATTATCCTAAACGTGTCCTAACCAGATTGGTGGATAAATATCAGACCATGGGCATCCTTAGGTCCATTTTGGGACCCCATGGACAAACTTTTAGGTGAAAGGGGAACATTATTTTAATTAAGTTAAAATAAATATAAAAATGACATAAGCATATATCTTTTAGAAATAAATTTTTTACATGATGTTATATATGTCTAATTTTCAACTATATATATTCATTATAAATATAGAAATATTTCCTACATAATGGTAATTTATTTATAATTTTTATATATTAAAATATTTAATTTATTTTTGGACACAATAGTGATGCAGTAATTACCTCATAAATGAAAAATTAAAATAATTGATATTATAAATACGCAAATAAATGTAATTTGAGGCTTTTTATAAATAAAAATAATTTTATAGGATAATATGACATGTTAGGATTGATTTAATTAACATTTTTCGAAGTAATAATTCTATTATAATTTTTTAAAAAATCAATTATTGAATAGTGTCAAAATTGACATAAAATAGTTTTTTAAAAACATATTATATTATTAATTGATATTAAATTCCTAAAAATCTGAGGTTCAGCCAAGAGACTTATATCTTAATATTTGTATAATTAATGGAACACCTAGAGGTAGCTTTGATGTATATAGTGTGTTTATTAACCATATTATATAAAAATAAAATGAGGCATTGTAAAAGTGATACTAAATAACTCTTAGTCAATACATAAAGATAAGATTAATATAGTAACCCAAACCTGCCTAAATAATATTGGTTGAGTGGTATTCGACCTATCCCTACATTAACCTTTAAATAATCCACTTTGGAGCCATTATATACCTAATATTAATTTATTATAATATAATATATCTATATTTTCCAAAGGTTCCCCTCACCCCTCTTATAAAAGGGCGCACCTCCTTATCAATAATTCACACCATAAAAGCCTTTTGGTTCGGCAAAACCTACCCAAATACTCTCTCAACTTCCCTCAATACAACCTATAGGCATTAGATTGATCAGAAAGTCATCCTATAGAGCCCTTTTGATCAAAACAAAAGGATGAACCCGAAGAAGAGGTATTGTTTTCACCAACCTCTTTCAAGTTCTTTTCTTCTTCAACATCTTCTTTCATTTTTATTTCTATTATAAAATAATAAATCCAGTACCTTAATTATAATGTGATGTTATTATATATATGGTAAAACCATATTCAGTATTCTATCCATCCTTTTAATGACATGTCACTATACGTGCGTACGTACAGCTTACCGTCTCCACGTCGTGGTGTAATTGTCATTCGATAAATTATTATTTGGATGGGTATAATAATAATGTTTAATTAATGTATATAATAAATATAAAATTATAATCATTATTTCTATATGATATACCATTCAGTTATTTAATATTTTAACATCAAAAGAATGATATTGTCACTCGTGCGTACGTACGGACTAATGTCTCCACGAACGCGATGAGATTAAATCTCCATTGTATCCATTCATGTTAAATTCTCATTTGATGATTAAAAAAATGTTTAAGGACTTGATATAGTTATGTATATGAATAAGATACAACCAATCCATAACAAACATGGCTTACATAACAAAGAATATAATGGAAAACAAGTAAGTTAACACCAGAAAATTATTAACATACTAACATATTATTAACAAATCAATGTTAAAAGATCATATATGATATCATATTAATGTAAATGATTCTTAAATAATTAAATAACAATTATATCACCATTATACAGGATATTAATCAACCACCGACAATGGAAAAAGTACAAAGTATGTGGTTTCTTATCTCACTTTTAATTCCGTGAGAATTCCATTGTTCACCACTTATTTATTACATGTGGTGTGTGTACTGACCATGTTTGTATTCATTGTGTAATATACTTTAATTCATATATATTTAAATCATCATTGTATGATCATTCTTTCATGGGTGTATGTTTTGTATGTTTCCAAATCAATAAGGGAATTTGAAATTTCAATTTCAACTTATTCGGCTTTACGCAAACTTCATTGATTATTTTAGTCCAAGATTATGTGTAGAATCACTATTAATTTGATTATATCATAAATTCCACTCCCATTTCTGTGGATATACTTTTGATACACATAATCACTCCATTGATAAATTATCAGGTCATCGGTATTAACTTGATAAGAGTAATTTTCACTCAATCTCGATTTGTTGAGCTAAAAATCCAATTCATTGGTGTTGTTTTTACAAGAATATGTGTGAATTTCCTTTCATTGTTATACCCTGAATATACAATAATATTGAGTGTATTTATATTTTTCACTCATAATTATGTCGTTTATTTATCGTTAACCTATGGATATGACCTTTATGAGCGATTTCATCTCAATTTACATTCCATTTATACTCCTTTATTGTTATACACCAAATCACTTTTATATGGTGTATATAATGTACATTGACATAATATATCATGAATCCATTTATTCTCATGATATTACAATGTTTTTATTTCCTCAATTAATTTTATTCAAGTGTCTCTCTTTTGGTTAGGAACTCTAACTAAAATGACATTTTAAAATGTTTTCCTTTTCAAAGATTCAAAGTGGTATGGGAAACTATGATTCTAAAATATATTTTAAATGGAATCTTGACAAATAGTGTGACTTTTAAATGATTTCAAGAAAAAGGGGGATATTTCACTCTAATTGTTTTGATGATTTTTTTCATCTATGTCAATAACTGTCATCATTCTCGATCGAGTTTATTATGATACAATGCAATCTTCTATATTGTATCGAATGAGTTATGTTTGACTATGGATGTTCTATTTTTATACCATTCATGGGTTGTGGATAAAGTATTGACATTTCGTATCCTATTTTTAATACGAATGTTTATGTTATGTTTAAAACTTTTCATATGTGGAATGCATTGGACTTAGTAAGTGACGGGTGGAGCCTGATATAGCTCCTTGATGCATCGTTAGGCCTCATGAGACAAACTAGTGTCTTGGAACGAGGCCTTGAAAAAATCTTATTTTTAGCCTTGGCACGAGGACTTGGATACGTTGTTATGATCATCTGGTATTATGCATTCCGTAATTAGGAAAGTAGTTATTAATATTTTCATGTGATTATTGGACTAGTATAATGTCCATGTGAATAAGTAAATGGTATTATTTCATTTTATCCTTTCCATATTATGTTGAATTTCATTTTTAAAAGGATTTTGTTTTAGATATACATTGCCTTAAATTTTTTTTGTTCATTTAAGAAAGATTCCGCTATATTGTTATCTTTACTGAGCATCTGAGCTCACGCCATTCAATGTTTTATTTTTACCAGGATGTGAAGAAGTTTTTTTATTAATGACCTATAGGGATAGTATGAGGAGATATGAAGAAAATATGTTGTTGTAGTTTTTTCACGTATTGATGTAATGTAAACATTATGAATATATCTAGTGTTTCCATGGATACTAAACTAATCGGTCTTTCGAGACTTGATGTTTCGTGTGATCATGCCAATGTTATGTAATAATGCACCGACTCTGGTTAACTAGGGTCAGGGCATTACATTAACCACCAAGAAAAAAAAACGACACTACTTTATTTTTATTTAATTTAAATCATAAAAACCCCAAAAATAACTTTTATTCCCAACCATCTATTATCGAGGTGAAATTCTTATTAAGCGAATACCAACACTACATGTTTAATGGTGCCCTTGGATTTCTGTTCTGAGAACCTGTTTAAATGTTATAAAACCCCGCTAGTATGTTTACTGAATGTACCTAAACAAGACATCATAAATTGATTCCGAGTACACTCGGCCTCAGAATCAAGCACCGTAAATTTTCATGGACATGTAACAACCCCATGTATTTAAGAAAATAAATTCCAACTAATTTCATATATTTTACATTCTCCCCACCTCAGGTCTTTACATCCAATAAGTTATAATTCAAACTATGGGAACAAATGGGGGTACCAAGCATGCATCTGAGCCACCTTCTCCCATGTTCTCTCCAGGAGGATCCCATGATACAAGCATAAGCGCACCAGATGTCTCGACCATCCAAGTAGGACCCTCTCCTGTTGATCCTCAATCTCCACTGGAACCTCCGTAAATGTCTACCCATCATTGACTTCCAGCTCTCCATGGTCGATGATGTGGGAGAGGGACGTGCACGCATCTCCTCAGCTGAGATACATAGAAGAAATCAAGCACCTGTCGCAACTGAGGTAGAAGAGCTAAGAGGTAAGCCACCTCTCCTATAATGTTGAGGACCTGTAATGGTCCGATTAATCTCATAGATAGCTTTCAGCCTCATCCAAATCTCCATAGACCTCGTCGAGGCGAGACCCGTAGAAAGACATAGTCACAATCCTCGAACTCTAGAGGTCTCTGTCTCCTATCAACATATGTCTTCTTCATACTATGTGCAGTCTTCATCCACTCATAGATGATATTCACCATCTCCAGCGTAGCACGTACCATCTCGGGTCCCAATAGTGCTGACTCCCCATGGTTAGACCAGCAAAAATGTGATCTGCAAGGTCTCCTGTACAAGGACTCAAAAGCTTCCAACCCTATGGTGGAGTGATATCTGTTGTTGTAATCAAACTCCAGCAAAGGAAAGTGATCCTCCCAGCTATGAACAAAGTCAAGGAAACATGCATATATGATGTCCTCGAGGGTCTGAATGGTATAATCATTCTGACTATCTATCTGAGGATGGAATGTAGTGCTCAAGCAAATATGTTCCCCAAATGCCTCCTGCAACCCCTTCTATAGATGGTAAGTAAATTGTGCATCACAGTCGGAGACAATAGAAGATTTTAATCCATATATACATGAAATATCCTGCACATAGAGGTTTCCCATGCTCTATAATGAACCTTTCTCTCTGATCGGTTGGTAGTGGGTGACTTGGTGAGTCGGTAAACGATCAACCAAATCGAGTCGTGAACCCCATATTTACATGGAAGACCTGTCACGATGACCATGGATATCCCATCCCACTTCCACTCTGGGACCTCTAAAGGATGAACCAAGAATGCTGGTACCTGGTTCTCTGCCTTCACATGCTTATAAGTGAGTCACCGTGAGACAAACTCTACTACTGACTTATTCATACATGTCCACCATTGGTGTCATCGAATGTCCTGCTACATCTTTTCTACTCTTGGTTGTATCGATAAAGGTTATGTTTGTAACTCCCTCAACATTTCCTTTTGAAGATCAAATAGTACCAAAGTATGTCCTCTGAAAAAGATGATGGATTCCCACCTTCATGTAATCTATCAGGTGCCTGCCCTAGGAATATCTGAGCATGTCGTGTCTCGCAGTCAGTGTCCTCATGTTGTACCTCCCTGACTCACTGAAAAAGTGGAGGAGTGACTGTAAGAGACTTTATTAAGGTTTCTCTGTCTCTACCCACAAAGGATATATGTAAATCATCTAGTTTCTATGTCACTTCACCTAGGTGTTATATTCCTGTCCTCCTGTTGAGGGAATCTACAACAACGTTTCCCTTCCCTGAAGTATATACTATATCAAAGTCATAGTCCTGGAAGAAACACAGTCTATCACCGATGCCTTAGGATCTGGTCCTTCTAAGAGAAGATATACCTGAGACTCCTGTGATCAAAGTACAAGGTAAAAAACTTGCCCATCATATTGTGCAACTACATCATCAAGATGAAGAAAACTTCTTTTAACACTAGGTCATGGGTATCATAGTTCTACTCATGATGTCTCACCTGTTGATAACCATAAGAAATAATTTCTCTCTCCTACATCAGGACACAACTGAGTCCAATCTATCATGTGTCGTAGTAGACTACATATCATATGCCTTCCTCTGGAAGCCTTAATATGGGGGCACTAGTCAGCCTTTTCCTTATCTCCTAAAATATCTCTAGGAATCTCTCCAACCACATGAAGGGTTGCCTCTTCTTTGTCAAGCCTGATAGAGGTTCTGTAACTCTATATACGTCTGAAAAGAACCTCTGATAGTATCCATCCAAACATAGAAAACATCGTACTTCCATCACATTCCTAGGCAGCTCGAAAGCATGTACCTCCTTAATCATCGCTAGGTATTATGCTACTCCAACCTCCAAGATGACATGGCCCAAGAAGTGAACCTCTTGAGTCTAGAACTGGAACATCGAGAGCATACCATGTAGAGACTCCAAACATGACTTACATGAAAAATACATTACTTTTTCAGAATACATAATACATAAAAAAAACCAAAACACAAGGACCATAATAGTTTAGTGTCTTTAAAAACTCAGAACATAATCTTCCAATCAAGGTGAAAGATCGTCAACGTCCCCCATAAATATATTCCTCTATTGATTTCGTAGATAAAACTTGTCTTTATATTGTGGTGAAAAGAAAACATATAATGGGTGAGATCAAATTCTCAATAAGGGTAATTATGGAAAAAATAAAACAATCCATATACATCTGAACATAAAAACATGAACATAATATTTAAACATCAAAATATTGAGCAATGACATAAAACATGGCAACACATAAGGCATTGATCATAATGGAAGATCAATCATGATAAAATAGAAAGGGAATAAAACATGTAATTCTATAAAATCATTAATCACAAGATATGATTTCCATAATAGCCAATGCATTTCTTCCAAGACCATCTTAGTGGACAAATTCTCTTTCGGAATCGAGTTCACTCCTCGTTCCAATCCTGTATCACTGAACTGGATTAAATTACCATTCGAGCCATGTCTATCTCATGAGATATGTATCTTTACCAAATGCATTGGAGGGAGATATAGGTCCCACCCATCTCATAAAGAAATAATTCTTACTTGTTCCACAACATAAACATAAATCATTCCTCATAACCCATAGAATAAAAATGGTTTACATAAAAATCATCCCATCATTACATAATCCATATAAAACAAATTGGTATCATTTCATATTTAGAAGAGTGAAGCTATGTAAATCATAGAGATATTATACATGAAACATACACATATGAAATAATTTCATCTTAAATGTAAAATGGTTTTGATAATACACTTGAAAATAATTCTTGAGGAACATATCCTTTCTCCTAAAAAATCAATTTATTTTCACAAAATGCCACACAAATTACAAAAGAAAATGATTTTATTGAAAATAAACATGAAATAATGTAGAGTATACATCAGGAAAATAAGGCGTTATGAAACTGTAAAAATCTTTTCATGGCGTATAATTTAAAAAAACATCATTCTCGTAGTTTTTCTGAAAATGTAAAAAAAGTAGCTTGTTTGGTAAAAAAAATATATTCTTTACCTACCATGTATTAAAATAAAAAAATGGGTAAAAAGAACATTAAAAACACATGATACCATTTTTAGAAAACAGTTAAATGGATGATAAATATAACCCCAAAAAATACTTACAAATAAACAATCTCGGATAAAAACGAAATTAGAAAAGTTATCTTTTACCTTAGGTCTGATATGCTTCGTATGTATCTGAACCTCCTATATAATGATTAAAATAATGTCATTGACTTATGACAGAATCATATTCATTGTTATTATGTCATATAAGGTTCACTTATTACTTTATATTACCCGTTCTTATGTAAATTCCATGTTAAAGAAGCGTTTTGGGTAAAATTCTTTTGTTTATCATACGTGTTTGGACTTGTTGTTATTGATATTATTATTACTTATTACATTTTTTACTTACTTCCATAATGTAAATCATGTTTTATATATCATATATATTCAGTATATATATATAATAGATTTATAAGTTAAATGATATACACCGTTCATGGAGACAGTCGGCCGTACGTATGCATGAATGATGTTTTCCTTTCCATATTGACTTTAATGGAAGTAATTAGATGAAATATAAGCATAAATACATTAGATTTATCATGTCTTATATTTCATTATTATTCATTATATATACTTTATAATCAGTCTTGAATGGTTATCATGGAGACTGAATCTCATCACGTCGTGGAGACGGTAATCCGTACGTACGCACGAGCGATGATATCGTTCCCATAATTATTGAATTGAATTGGAGTGGATGATATAATATCTCAGAATCAGTATGATATTATAGTAACTATATATAGTTATTATTTACACCATTATAGTCTTCCAAGTAAGGTGGTGGTGGAAAAACAGATTACACCACAACGTGGAGACGGTTTTCCGTACGTATGCACGCGTGATGATTTCATTTGTTGTAGGATGGATAGAAGGTGTAATGGGGTTTTTTAATATTTATAATCACATATCAGTATATTATTGATACTTATTTTATTAATTTATAATGAAATGACTAAAGAAGAAGAAGTTGAAGAATAAATAAAACATGAAAGAATCGGTAGAAGAGATTACCTCTTCTTCGACGCACCTCTTTTATGATTCTTCTTATGGCACTAGATTTTGTCTTCTGAGGAGACCATATCCTCTATAATTTATACAGGGAAGTTGATAAGGGAAAGGGTCAATGGTTATCCGATCTTGAAAGCTCAAAATTGTGTAAAGAGAAGAGGGAGGAGGTGCACTTTTATAAGGGAGGAGAGGGGCACCTTAGAAAAAACAGAAAATATTATTTTATAATAAAGTCATATTCGGTTTATAATAGTTCCAAATTGATTTATTTCGATGATAAAGTGGGTATGGGTCGAAATCATCTCACCCAATAGGTTATAGACAAGTTTAGGTTCCTATTTTAACCCTATCATTTAGATTTAACTCTATGTTAAATAATTTATCTTGTACCATGTCTTCTTGTTTTCTTACACTATATGGTTAATAAACGTACAATAACAAGTCAAACGATCCCCATGTGGTTAATTATTAAAATATATAACCATATCTATGTCATTTGGCCGAACCTTATTTTTTTAGGAATAGAATAACAATTAATAATATAATGTTTTTTTAAACACTATTCTATGTCAATTTTGACACTATTTGGTAATTGATTTTTTTGAAAATCATAACCAAATTTAATAGTTCGAAAAAAAATTATTAAATCAATAATAACATGTCATATAAACCTAAAAAATAAGTATAATTCATAGAAAGTCTCAAATTACATTTATTTGGGTATTTATAACATCAACTATGTTAATATTTCATTAACTTGGTAATTACTACATCATCATTGTGTAATTATTAAATTACATTATTTAATGTCAAAAAATTATAAATAATATACCATTATGCCGGAAATATATTTGTATTTTTAATTAGATTTTATAGTCGAATTTATCTTATGTATAGCCCTATATTAAAGATGTTTTAATTATTAAACATTGGTTTTAACTCTTTTAACTCTTCTTTAAATAAAATAAAAATAAGTGTCCTAATCTAATTCTAGAGGACCTAAAGGGTAATAATTTACTCCTAATGTTTTTTGGTCAAATTACACGTATCCAATAGAATTAGAACATGTTTTAGGTAATAATAATACCATTTTTACCCTTTATTACCCTATTTACTTTTAACCGTGGTAAATAAGAGTAAAAAGTTATTATTCACCAAAAATTATTTTTATCATATTGAACCACATTTTACTCCTTGATATTAACCATGTCTCTTGGATTTTTGAAATTCCACACACTGAAGTGGTAAAGTTATGTTTTATATAAATTTTCATATTCTCCTAGGAGGTGGGTAAAAGACGGTGAAAAGATCAATATAATTTTTATATATCAAAATTTAATATAAAATGACTCCAATGAATTACATTGAACATATATAGGTATTATGTATAAATTTTAAACTAATATAAATTTAAATAAAATAAATAATTATTTTAATAAAAGTCAATTTTTAAATAGTATCCTAGTGTTTTCACTATTCATCAAAAAATGAATGTTTTCAATGAAATACCAAAAATTCACCCTAGGATAATTTTGATATTATGAATCCAAAAATGAAGCCCATTTTGAATGTTAAAATTTAATAATTTTCAAAAAGTGGGTATTATTATTTAGAACGGCTAGTTTATATAATATTTTAATAACATGTCGTTGTTTTGTGAAACTCGGTATTGGGTACAACACACTCTATCATGGAAGGTCAAGATTGCGTGTAAAGCAAGCCAAGTCAGGTTTGTGTATAGTGGAAGATTCCTTTGATGTTGTTTATAATAGAATCCAACCATATTTCATTTATACATTGAATATATATATATACACACTAAATGTTGCATAGAATAACTTCTATCAAACGATCTTGAAATTATTTCTAACATGATCCAAGAATATTGTTGCATATACAGCAAGCTAATATGGTTCTGCATATAGCACAAGATAATTTTGGTGTAGCATACAACACAAGACATCAAATAAATTAAAAATAATACTTCTCATAAAATATCATGGTGTTACAATCTACCCCCCTTAAAATTAATTTGTCCCTCAAAATTCGTCAGGGTTATAAATGATTTTCTATTTGAAAGGTTATTTAATAGAACCCCACATTGTAAAAATGACTACCAAAACATAACTTTGAAAACTAAATTATTTAACGTAATGGTTACCCAAATTAACTAATCACTGGGTTTCCACATAGGAGAACATAGGTAAAAATATGGATATGGAAGAAAAATCTAACCATCAAGTTCTAATGGAGTGTGGTAGAAGAAATGGCTATGAAAAATACAACAATCACAAAGCCATCAATTTTTTATGATCTAAGGTATCATCTGATTAATCAGATATGAGAGAAATAAGACAACATTTTTGGTTTTCATGATCATTTCCCTAAAGTTGAAAAAATTGGAATTAGACGAAATACATTCTTGAATTTGTTAAAATATCACTGTTGGTTATTCCTTGAACAGTTTTCACTTCATCTCATAATGAAATGAAGTTGATATTTTCATTCATGAAGTGTTATCAGATCATGTGATATAATGATAGGTCATTCCACATGTATTAAACAATAAGTTAGCAAAATTATATAAATATACATAATTCCATTTATAGTGAGATTAATCCTATATGGTTCCTAAAATGGACTTATACTTTATAAATCATTGTTAATAATAAAATAAAACTAGATTATCATAACCAGGGGCTTCTTGTAGGCCAGTGGTAGGTGATAAAGGCATGTCACACTTTTTTTGTGGGTTCAATTATGGAAATCATGTCCGATGGGACGGGTTGTCGCATGTCCTGTAGGTTGTCCCTTTTTCTAAAACTACATTATTATGAAATTCCTTTAATAATATCGAAAAAGTATTATCCTTAAAAAATAATATCTTATGTCTAAATTAATTCATTCCAATCATTAGGCATATCCAAAATACTTCGGTCTAAGATAATAGTATATATAAAACAATTACTTTAATGGTTACATAACAAGCACATGAATACCATCATTTATCCCCCATATATCATAAGATATATCATGTTGGTCACATTCTAAAAATGTGAATACCTTAATCATGTATTCTTTTAAAACATGATTTAACATAGAACCTTAGTGAAAACATGAGTTTTGTCCAAAGTTAACTCTTTCCACAAACCAAAATCCCAAAATTTCTATATACTCAAACCATGATATCATTTTGTCCTTATACCATTCATGAGCTCATTAATACTATCAAACATCTCATTATCTCCTTATCCATTCATTATGCACATATCATCTAACTTCCAAAAAATATTTGAATAAACTTTCATGGTTACCGGTACCATTCATCATAAACATTGAATAACTCAAGGAAAGGTAACAGTGTAACAATCCATAGATTTTTCTTTTTATCCATTGTACCATAAATTATTGTTGATATACATACAATCATTACACTACCTTCTAAAACCACTAACTGAGCTTCAACATTTCGTTAATATCATATACCATTTGTAGTATCTTCTTCATAATCCACATAAATACTACCCATATGACCATGCTGATTCTCTTCATGAGATTTTCCCTTAGGGAATTGGTTTTCATAATGCCCTTACCTTCCACATTTAAAACATTAAAGTGTTGTTGATGTCTTAGCAATACCATCATCCTTATCCATGGTGATAACTAAACCTTTTCCATTTAAATTACTATCTTTGTGTTATTATTTTCCACAACCAAAGCATCTACTAGATACTTTGAAACATTCTCCATTATGCCTCTTCCCACATGATTTACATTAGGGAAATTGAACATTCTTTCCACTGTGATCATCATGAAACTCCATCTTTCTCATATTAGCTGAGTTGAGAAATGTACAAAAGTTGAGATTATTGATCATATAATGAGATTTTAGATTAGGCATAAAAATTATATCTGGACTTCCAGATCCAATTTCACTTGGTTGCTCATGAAGAATATCATTCCATTGTCCATCATATCATTCATTATCTTGAATCTTCATGTTTCCATCCATTTTCTAAAACCCCAAAACAATATTGTGAGAGTAATAAATCATAATCAAGAGGGAGTAACTTCAATATCTAACATCTTAGGTTTAATTATAATATCATTACCGTAATTCTAGGACTATAACCTATACTTATACTTTACCTTAGAGACATCCGTAGACATACCTTAGAAATATCTCTTGGGATTTCACTAAAGTCTCCACATCCTATTTTCCAACGGTTAACTTATCCTTTCCTCTGATACCAACT
This sequence comes from Viscum album, assembly GCA_963277665.1. Lineage (NCBI taxonomy): Eukaryota > Viridiplantae > Streptophyta > Magnoliopsida > Santalales > Viscaceae > Viscum > Viscum album. The sequence continues at coordinate 1,138,935,224 of OY728164.1, read as the reverse complement.
GTCGAGACCTTGAACTTTACATACATGGATGTTACATTACTTTTTCAGAATACTTAATACATAAGAAAAACCAACACACAAGGAATGTAATAGTTTATTATCTTTGGAAACTTGGAACATAATATTCTAATCACGGTGAATGATCTTTAACATCTCCCATAAATATATTCCCCTTTTGTTTTCTTAACTAAAACCTTTGTTTATATCATGTGGAAAATAAAACATATAAATGGTGAGCTCAAATACTCATTAAGGGTAAGTATGGATAAAATAAAACAAACCAAATACATTTGAACTTAAAAAGATGAACATAATATTTAAACAACAAAATCTTGAGCAATGACTTGAAACATGGCCGCACTTAAGGAATTGATCATAATGGAACATCAATCATGATAATATAACATTGGAATAAAACATGTAATTGTGGAAAAAATAATTAAGCACATGATATGATTTCCATAGTAGCCAAGGCCTTGTGGCCATGACCAACTTAGTGGACAAAGTCCCTTTATTAATCAAGTTCACTCCACGTTCTAGTCCTGTATCACTGAACTGGATTAACTTACAATTCTAGCCATGTCTATATCATAAGATATAAATCTTTACCCAATGCATTGTCGGAAAACATAGGTCCCACCCATCTCATAATTAAATAATTCTTACTTGTGCCACAACATAAACATAAATCATTCATCATAACCCAAAGAATAAAAAGGGGTTTCATAAACATCATACCATCATAACATAATCCATATAAAAAAATGGGTATAATTTCATAATAATAAAAGTGAATATATGTAAATAATTGAGTTATTATACTTGAAACATACACATATGAAAAAATTTCATCTTAGATGGAAAATTGTTTTGATAAAATAGTTGAAATGAATTTTTGAGGAAAATATCCTTTCTTCTTAAAAATAATTTCCTTTTCACAAAATGCCTTGAAAATTTTAAAAGAAAAGGATTTTATTGAAAATAACCATGAAATATTTTCGAGTAAACTTCATGAATGTATGTATTTATGAAACTGTAAAAATCCTTAAATGTCGTATCAGTTAAAAAACATTATCCTCGAACTTTTGCTGGAAAAGTAAAAAAAAAGTACCTTGTATGGTAAATAAAAGAAATATTTAATACATACCATGTAGTAAAATTAAAAAATGAGTAAAAAGGAAATTAAAAATACTTGAAACACTTTTTAGAAAACAATTACATGAATGATAAATATAAACCCAGTAAATACTTTCGAATAAACAATCTTGGATAAAAACGAGATTGGAAAATTTATCCCATACAATATGTCTGATATGCTTTGTATGTATCCAAAAATATTATATAATTATTTAAATAATGTCATTTAATTATTAAAAAATCATATCCATTGTTATGATATCATATATGGTACACATATTACTTTATATTACCCGTTCTTTTGTAAATTCCATGTTAAAGCAGCGTTTTGGGTAAAATCGATTTATTTATCATACGTGTATGGACTTGTTGTTCTTGATATTATATTTACTTATATCATGTTTTACTTACTCTCTGAATGTAAATCATGATTTATATATCATATATTTTCATTATATATATATATATAATAGATAGATAAATGAAATGAAATACACTGTTCATGGAGACGGTAGGTCGTACATACGCATGAACGTTGTTTTCCATTCCATATTGACTTGAATGGACATAAGTAGATAAAATATATAAATAAATCCAGTATAATTATCATTTCATATATTTAATTATTATTCATTATATATACTTTATAATCATTCTTGAATGGTTAACATGGAGACTGAATCTCATTGCATCTTGGAGATGGTAATTTGTACGTACGCAAGAGCGATGATATCATTCTAATAATTATTAAATTGAATTGGAGTGGATGATATAATTTCATATAATCAGAATGATGTTATAATAAATATAAATATATTTTTTCTTTAAACCATTATACCCATCCAAGTAAGGTGGTGGTGAAAAAACAGATTACACCACAGCGTGGAGACGGTATTTCGTACGTATGCACGTGTGGTGATTTCATTTTCCGTAGGATGGATAGAAGTTGAAATGGGGTTGTATCATATTTATAATAACATATAATTATATTATTGGTACTGATGTTATTACTTTATAATGAAACAATTGGATAAGAATATGTTAAAGAAGAAAGAAAACATGAAAGAATCGGTAGAAGAGATTACCTCTTCTTCGACGCACCTCTTTTAAGCTTCCACTTAAGGAACTAGAGATGGTCTTTTTAGGATACCAGAACCACTATAATGTTTCTAGGTATGTTTATATGGGAAATGGGTAGGGGTTTGCCGAGTTGGAAAGCTCAAAGCTGTGTTAAAAGAAGATGGAAGAGGTCCCCTTTTATAAGGGAGGAGAGGGGCTCCTTAGAAAAACATAAATTATTATTTTATAATAAAGTAATATTCGGTTTATAATAGATTAAATTGATTTATTTCGATGATAAATTAGGTATTGGTCTAAATAATATCAAACAATTGGTTTTATACATGTTTAGGATACTATTGTAACCTTATCATTTAGATTTTACTCTAAGTTAAAAAAATTAACTTTTACCGTGTCTTCTGTTTTTATTACACTATATGGTAAATAAACATACAATAACAAGACAAACGAACCCCAAATTGTTCATTATTAATATATATAACCCTCTATAAGTCATTTTTGTGAACCAGATATTTTTATAAATAAAATAACAATTAATAATATAATACTTGTTTTAAGAACTATTATATTACAATTTTTACACTATTTGGTAATTGATTTTTGTGAAAACCATAACAGCATGATTAGTTAGAATAAAAATAATTCAATTGTTAATAACATGTCATATTAACCTATAAAATTATTGGAATTCATTGAAGGTCTAAATTACATTTATTTGGGTATTTATAACATCAATTATGTTAATATTTCATTAATATGGTAATTATTGTATTATCATTGTGTCATAAATAAATTAAATTTTTTAATGTCTACAAATTATAAATAAAATACCATTACGTAAAAAAGATTTTTATATTTTTAATGAATATTTATAATCTAATTTATCATTTCTATAACGATATCTTAAAAAAAATTTAGTTATTATACTTTGATTTTAACTCTTTTAACTCTTCTTTAAATAAAATAATAATAAGTGTCCTAGTCTAATCCATGTGGACCTAATGTGTAATATTTTATTCCTAAGGTTGTTTTTGGTCAAATTAAATTTATCCAATAGAATTTGGACATGTGTTAGGGTAATAATAATATCTTTTTTAACATTAATTACCCTATTAACCTTAAACCATGGTAAATAAAACTAAAATGTTACTAATCACCAAAAATTATTTTTACCTTATTGAACGACATTTTACTCCTCGATATTAACCATGTATCTCAGATTTTTTAAATTCCACTCACAGAAGCGGTAAAATTATGTTTTATGTAAATTTTCAAATTCACCTAGGAGGTGGGTAAAAGATGGTGAACGGTTCAATAAAATTTTTATATATCTAAAATTAATATAACATGACTCCAATGAATTACATTGAACATATATAGGTCTTCTGTATCAATTTTTTCCTAAAATAAATTTAAATAAAAAAATAATTATTTAATTAAATATTCGGTTTTTAAATAGTAACCCAATGTTTTGACTATTCATCAAAAAATAAATGTTTTCAGAAAAATACCAAAATTTCACCCTAGGATAATATCGATATTATGAATCCAAAAATGAAGTCCATTTTGAAATATAAAATTTATAAAATGTCCAAAATATGGTATTATTATTCCGAACGGCTAGTTTATGTAATATTTTAATAATATATCATTGTTTAGTGAAACTCGGTATTGCGTACAACACACGCTATCGTGGATGGTCGCGATTGTGTGTAAAGCAAGACAAGTCATGGTTGTGTGTAGTGTAAGATTCATTAGCTATTGTGTATAATATAATCAAACAATATTTCATTTATACATTGAATATATATATATACATAGTCAATGTTGCATAGAATAACTTCTACCAAATGATCTTGAAATTTTGTGTAACACGATCCAAGAATAGTACTGCATATACTGCAAGCTAATACAGTGTTTTGTATAGTGAATGATAATCTTGCTGTAGCATACAACAAAATACATCAAATAAATTAAAAATAATACTTCTCATAAAATATCGGTGTGTTACATTCCATAAATCTGGTGCTCTCGGAGTGTGTCCAGTACTACCTGAAAATCGTAGGCATGCTCCTCCTCAATAGTCGAGGAGATTAAAATGTTACTGATGATATGAAAAAGTGATCATTGTAAGGCTATAATATCATGTTCATGAGTCCCATTGACACTGCTATAGTGTTGGTTATGCCGAAAGGAATAACCAAGAACTTTTAGTAGCCATAACGACAATGAAGGATGTCTTCTGCACATCCTTGTCTCTAAATCTGAGCTGGTAATAACTTGATCTGAGGTATATCTTCAAGAACCACCATTCTCCCTTCAGCTGGTCAAAGAGGTCTTCAAACCCTGGGAGTGCGTACTTGTTCTTTACGTTCACCTGGTTCAGGAGAAGGTAGTCAACACATAGCCTCAAGCTTCCATACGCCTTCATGGCGAATAGAATCGGTGATGCCCAAGGAGAAAAAGCGGGGCAGAATAATATGTTCCCCTGTAAGTCTTCCAGCTGTACTCGCAGCTCACGAAGCTCATCGGGATCCATCCGATATGCTAGAGTAGATATCGGTATCATCTCGGGGTACAGGTCAATGTTGAAGTCCACCATTCTTTGAGGAGGTAGTCCTATAACATCATCAGGGAGAACATCCACGTACTGGTCCACCACTACATAATAGATCATACTCTCAACATCAACTGCTCTGAGGAAAAGGCATTCCAACTGACGAGTGATCATATGCACCCTCCTCCGAGTATGTTCGTCTTATGCTGCAAAGGTTCTCTTCTCACTGGTGAAGGAAAACCTGGTCCCTTCCGTGCGGACACATCGCACTTTTCTCCTAATACAGTCAATATGAACATGGACTATAGATAACCAATCTATACCCAAGATGGTGTTTTAAGGCCTTGACGAAACTACTAGGAGATCCCAGCCAAATCTCTCACCTCATAGTGTAAGCTCACACTTCCGGAACTAGTGCATAATTGTCAAATCAGCTCATGTAGGAGTCTCAAGTATTAAGGATCGAGCTAATGGCTCTGTCACAATCTCCGAGCTCCGAACGAGGGAAGTGAAAATGAAAGAGTGACTATCACCTATGTCTATAGAAACTGCTTCTAAGGTGTAGTAGACACAGATCATACATAAAATCATCTCTTGAGCACCATGATCGCATGCCTCAGCTACCTGGAGATGAGGACTCCCTTGTCCACATGCACCCTACGATCGGGGTGAAGCTCCTGGTGGTGGTGGTGGTAACACCTCGTAACATCGTCCACTTCTAGCTACAAGACTATCTCCTCTTTCATGTCCGCCTCCACCCTGTGGACCACCTCGTTCGAACCTCTGCCTCTACTAGGGATTTCCCTCAACTGTCTGTTGATCATTTGAATGGTGGGTCAGACAGTCACGAGCCATGTGACCCTGCCCATCGCATGAGTAACAATTAATTCTACTGGAATGTGTGTATCTTATCTGTGTGCCCCAGACAACCAATCCCGAGTCATGCGGTCGACTACCTATAGGTCTGGTCCTCTTGGACCTCTATGACATCTGTCTACTACTAGCTGTAGAAGACTCCGCTGCATGTCGACTAGTGGTGGGTCTCACTGCTGGAGACAGCCTATCAAGGAAACTATCCACTATGAGGGCTCGCTACAACACTCATTCCCGTGTCGGGATGCTGAGAGAGATCATCAAAGCCATGATCTATCATCTGATCCCCACCTCGAAGGTTCGGACCCTAATGTATGGGTCTCATACTATATATGTGGAGTAGCAGAAGAGGATGGGGAACATTGATGATTACTAAGCTACATTCATGTTACACTGTTGTAGGTGCACTAACTCAGGAATCTACCCCGCTCGAAGGGTCGCTAGAACAAATTCCGCCCAGAACAGGATCTTAAGGTCTGCCCAGAGAAGTGCCGCCTCATCATGCACCTGGAGCATTAGGGTCCACCATCGTCCTCCTCCTTCTTGATGGAGACACCCAATAAGGATCACCATGAAGTTTTCTAGTGTCCCTACAAGCCTGAAGACTTTTACCATAGACTCCAGCCAATCCTCAGCCGCCCGTGTGTCCGTCTCTCCCCTGAACCATGGTGGCCACTGGCGCTGGAACTTGTGCAACACGCTAAAGTGGTTTGCATCGTCTCCTACTGGGGCTGGTGGAATCAGGTGGCCCAACATGAAGTATTATTGTCGGTGCCTCCCCTGGAAAAGGGCCCTTCACCGAGGCCAAATCTCTTGGTGGGTTATCAGTGCGTACGACTCTTAGGGCTCTAACTAGTCGTCAGCGTTGATGAATCCTAAAAGAAACAGATGTGACATGGTGAAAAGATTATCCCTGTTGAGCAGACCTGGTTGAGATGACTTAAATAACACATTTGGAAACACGCACACAAATTTCGTTTTTGTGCACTGAATCCAAAATCAGAAGTCAAGGTCCTGGTGTGTGGAAAAGTCAGCCACCCAAACAAACAATGGACTCCCTCAACTAAAAATCACACTTAGTACCCTTAACACTCTTTCTTCACAAGAAAATAATGATCACAGTTCTATGTTCTATGGTATAACCGACTCCTCTGATACAAATTTGTCACGACCCATCCCCCGGGTCGCATATCGTGACTAACCAAAGCCCGACTTCCATAGGCTAGGGGCTAGAGACTAGCACCAAAGGCATAAATCCCTAAACTAGGAATGTAATGCCTTTATAACTATAAAAAAACACATCAGAGTACACAACTAGAAGCAAAAAACTAAGTAAAACTGTATAAAAAAGAAGTGCTGGAAAGTAAAATGGGCTAAAAATACAATCCCTATAAGAAAGTACAAGTACAACTAAAATGAAATTGCAACTGAAGAAAAGTAAAGTCGCTACTAGGTCATCCTCCAGGGTTCCCACCTGAAGGGTAGGTATAGATGCCCTCCTCAACACTCCACATCTATTCTTCTCCTCTGTGTATCGTCACACTGAGTGGTCCACCTCTGAGTACCATCCAGTTCTGCTACTCTCTGCCTCATTTAGCGTTGTTCGTCGTCTACAACAAACACAACGTGGTGCATGCATATCCTGTGCAGGGATGAGTATTACAATACTCAGTAGGGACCCCGATACCCTCAATGGCTCAAATAATTCAACAAGGATAAAACACAAGGTATGAAATCAATGGATAACAATTACATAGTTATATATTCCCATACATATACCTAAGTTATCTAGTAACCCATCTCAATCATGAGTAAAACAGAAAAGCCCATGAGTCAGCTCAAACCAGAATTCTTATTTTCATAACCATGGATGATGATGCACTCCTCCTATATCGAGTAGAGTGGGCCTACCACGTCACACAAAGGCGGTTTCCACTATCCTTGTACCGTTGAAGTACTCCTCATGTTGAGTATCGTGGGTCTATCGCATCACATAGAGGCGCTCTCCACCATGGGTCTTCTGTGCTCACACAGAGGTGATTCTCCTATAACCGGCTGAGGTACTCTTCCTGTCGAGTACCGTGGGTTTGCCATGTTCACATAGAGGAACTCCCCACCATGGGTCTGCTGCGTCACATAGAGGCTCTCCCCACTGGGATAGTAATATATGAGTAACATTGGACATGTAAAAACCCTGCTCGCCTCAATTTAATTCACAGTGTGATTGTAATGAATACCAATATGTATTTTTATTCAAAATTGACATTAATATTTGCGAAAAAATTAGCATACTCAAAAATGAGATAATTCAACTAGATTGTTTTTTCATATAAAGAAAATTATCCATAGGTCATCTATGATGGGAAGGAATTTGGCACACCAAAATTTGAAAAAATTTGTGGATGGTATGACTCAATGGGCTCAAATGTATCATTAATTTTAATCAATAAAAAACTACTCAAATACTGAAAACTGATAAATTGATTTATGGTTTTTTTTTACTGTATGAAAATGATCCATATGTTACAAGTTATGTGAATTTATCAGTCACAACTTAATGTGACTGACAGTATTACCAATATGAATTTAAATTGACATTTATATTCAATATGTAAATTATGTTTAGGAAAATAACAACTAACATACTCTAAAATAGTGTTTCTCTTATATATGTGATATAAATTATATTTCATTTAAATCCAGTATTTGTATCTAATTTTTTTTCATTTTAATTCTTTTTATTGTGATACATAGAGTTTTTATAGCACATTAGACCTGTTTTTGGTTCTGTATTGTTTTATTATGTGACACTAAATTTTACTGCTTTGTCATCAATATTATATAAACTAATAACGTTGGCCTATGATAGTTCTTTTGTCTACACTGATAAAGGTATAGTTATCAAAACTTCTAAAATTAAATATTAACATATACATTATCTTCCCTTTTACATGCACCAATAATGGAATATTGATCAGTTCAAAATAAAATCAACGATAAATTGAGTCTTTTATTAGCACTTTTAAAATCATTGTGTGATGTATGCTTTTCAATTCATTAATTTTCACAGTTAAAAAAACCATTTATCAGTTATCTTCTAGTGATGATAAATTATTTTTCTATTTTACCTCACATAGGATTTTAGTACTTTTTATAGCACAATTATGTCATATCCTATTACTGTTAAAGGTTTCTTTTATATTAGTGAACATTTTTAAGGTGATTTTTTTAACATTTTACCTCTTATTGAGACTTATTTTTTATTTTTTTCAATTCACTTTTATTTGGTTTATATAATTACTTTTTCATTTTATATCATTAACCCCCTTACTCTCATAATATTCTAAAATTCCTTTTACATCATATATTTCATAAGATTATGATTCAGATGACTCAATGTTTTATGTGACCCATTGGAATGTTTAATTATTATTCTCTTCATGACTTCTCTTAATGATTAACTTTTAAATATCACATCATATTTGGATTGTTAAATTTCTCTCAAAACAATCTCATTATTGTAATCATTTTTCATTAAAAAAATTTATGAATATACATATTCTCATACAACAGATACTTGAATTCAGTAACCTATATAAGAATTTTTCTATTGTGTTTACATTGAATGATATTTGACTTATTGGGGATATATTGATAAACTATTAACCTATAATCAATATGAATAATTTATTAATAACCTTTTTTTCATAAATTCATCAGACTTTCAATATACTAGTATGTGAAAGGTTAATACACCATCTATGTGTTAGAGACCAGTTAATTCAATATGTGTGGTTTGTGGATGAGTTAATGAATGAATCATGATGCAGTAGTAGTCCCATGAGATGAAACTAGTTGGTGAAAAAACCCTCGAGTTTTCATCCAATATGTATAGATATGTTTCTACCCACTGTTTGAAATGATATTAGGAATGGCCCTGATGGTATATGTTTTAACATGCCTAAGACATAAAGTACATTAAGAAATAATTTCACTAATTAAGATTCATTTATTATTTATCCTTTATATTTTTTTCTACATATCCATGTATGTATTTCATTTTAATTTATTTATATTTCTTGTGTTTTAGTTTATTTCCTTTCCATATTGATATTTTATTATATAGTTTTTTGAATATCATTTGTTATCACGTATTTAACATGACCTATAAATTTATTCATATTTGATTGATAATTTCATAAATTATATTTTAACCATAAATAGCATTTGATCTCACCCTTATTATGTTTCTTTCCATAGGAATCCCAGATGTGTACTATAAAAGATATGGGCGGATTTTGTAGATGAATTAGAGTTATCCCAAAATTTATTTATTTAGAAAGAAGGGAAAAAATATTTTATAATTAGTGTATTATTTGGTAATATAATACCCATTTATGTGTATATTTTACCATGTCTACAAATTGGATACATCCATTAGTGATTGATTAATTATATTTATTCCAATTGAATTGATAGTTTTCACTACTTCCATAATTATAGGGCCGGGACTGTTTAATTTGTATTAAAGGACATTTAGAAGAAACCATGGGAACAAGATTTATGAAAATATATGTTACTGAATATAACACTAATTTCGAATTTGGGTATAATAATAGAAGTACATCCTACAATTATTTTAATTTATATATTATGTGGTCCTTCCATGAAATACATCCTTGTTTGGATACTACAAGTGCATGTGGTTCTAGCACAAATGTACTTTAGATTAATAATTCTAACAAGGTTTTATGGGCCTGAGTGGGGGTATCCTAGTATATGAAAATGGTCCTTATAGTGATCCTAGTTTGATACACCAAAGGGATATTCTTATAATGATTCACATTTTCTTAATAATCCATTATGAAGGATTTTTACATTGAATAATCTTAGTTAAACCTATTGAGTTTTAGATCGATTGTTAGCTGTCATGATTTAGAAATCAAATAGATGATATTATGGAAAAAACATGGACTAATGAAGGACTAATTATAATAATTTATTTTATTAATTCAATAATAAATTTTTTGATTTATTTTAAATGTGATATTTTGGATATAAGAATCTGGAAATTCATATGTAATATGGTTATTTATAGAAACATGTCTTTTATAGGAAAATGTTTTTGAGAAATAATGCATTTACATTTATATAGATATAATTTTAATGGAATTGAAAACCATTAGTGTTTATATGATTAGTAATTAATTTGTTCTAATTGTAAAAAAATATGATGATACTTAATTATAAATGGTTGTATTGTAATACTTAATTAAGTTTCTATTTAATTACTATATTTCAATGATTTCTATTAAATTTATTTTTAAAATAATATATTTTGGTTTTAAAAAAGAAAACATGTAATATGTAAGCCAAACAATCAAATTTGATAAGGCCATAGGTCTTGAATACATGAACGAACAAAGATACGAGTTTCACTCCAACCGTTGACCAGTATAATAACAACTAATGTTTTCACTGTTTTTAGTTAAACAATGTAATGTACCTATTCTGAGTGAATCTCAATGTTGCCATGTACCTAGTTGGTCACATGGACTCAAGAAAATTTCCCCAAATGCCATAGTATGTTGACTAGGAGTGATGGCATTGGGTGTGATGGTAGGGAATGTATTCCCTCGTAGGTAGAGTAACAGAACAAAAAAAGTAAACAACAACAGAAACAATAATACCATACAATGAGGTAAACATCAGAAGACTGATAGTAAATATACAACTGGTGAACATTTATAAAGTACACATGTCACATATGTATGATAAAGTATCTAATAAAGTCACAATTCATGAAATACAGAATAAAAAAAAATTGTAAATTAAAACAAGTAATCTCTTGTAGCATCTCAATCCTCAGATCGGACCCGTGCTCTCTAGCTCTAACAAAAATCAAGTACCTTTTATAGAAGGTCTCTTCCTCTAATCTATACCTAATACCATATAATCAGTTTGGGCCCAAAAGTATGACCCAAATAGTGTGTGAGATGTATCTTCATAGAAATACACCAAATTATATGTACCTAACTATTACTGAATATATATATATATATTAAGAAATTTGAACAATGATGAACTAACCAAGGAATTACTCAATAGTAAACAATATTCAATTTCAAATTACATTAATTTACATTTAATAATTATTCTAAATTTTGAATAATAAAACACCGAGATCTATCATATTATCAGTATCCCTTATGTAATAGAAAAATAGTTTTCTCCAACGACCATCTAACCATCATGTAAGATTGAGTCCAAGTTTGTCCAATTGCTTACCAGGTGTGTCACCATCCATCAATCACTCACAAGTAATCCGCTATAAAATATTTCATATTACAACCCCTATAGTTCATCATATCATCAAATCAATAATGATATAATTATCCTCATGAAATGATCACAAAATATAACCCCTTCGGTCTATCGGAAATGATGACTTTCTAGGGAATCACTCAACATAAATTCCCCTTGTGGTCTTTTAATGATATTCTACAGAATCTCTAAAGATACAATCAATGTCAATTCCCACGTGTGGCCTCATAATTGTATATATATATGAAACTATATGGTAGCAGTAACTGTTAATCCTTCAAATGGTCTCACAATGAAAATACATTAGACACTCTAGGAATTCCTCAACATCAATCCCACCGATGGTCTAACTACACCGGGTTCTCATAGCCCGATGTAATACAATCATGCAAAAATGATTTCTAGAATCCCTAAGTAATCTCAACTACTACTAGGCTATGTAATTCAATTAATAACACAAATATTAAGCATCCATAAATTAAGAAATAAATTCCAACCAAAGAATAAATGCAAGGAAAACATGGTCTGCCTCATATGCAACCTAGACCAAACGAACATAATCATCCAATGAAAGAATTTCACCAAAGGGGTGTCCCAAATCTTGAAATTTGGAATAATATATATCAAATAAACCCTTAATATATCAATTATTATATGGAAGATAATAACATGGGTCAACTATTTAATAAGAAATATCCAAATCATGATTAATCAGAACATAAAAATATATAATTCAATGTCAAACACAGAATGGAATCAAACCACCTACCAAGACATTGAAGGATGGATATAGTTGAAACTAAACATTAAAATTGGTCTACACTGTGGAAGAGATACAAAAAGGTCAAAAACATACATCCTTGAATAACATGAGATAGATAAGAAAACAAGAATGGTGGATTTAGAAGAATAAAGGTCTCACTGGTGGGATTCCAATGCACCCACCAGAGATAAAATCACACAATGGATGGAGAAAGCAATGGCTTGAACATTGTTCATCACTCCCAATTGCTCCTGCAAAAAACAATGATATAAGAAGATCATTCTAGAGATGAGTTTGACCCTGGACTTATTAATGAAAAAAAACAATTACACTACATGTTCATTTAATGTACATTCCATGTATATAACTCAAAAACCCCTCTTTTGGCACTCCACATGATCATGCACCCAGTCTTTACATGAACAGTAAATAACTACCCATGGAAACCAGCTACACGGAATGTACTAAAAAATGTCCTAAATCTTTCTTATTCGTGAAAAACACCAGAAATCAGGATTCATATATTAGATAAAAATCTGGTTTCTTGCACCGCCCAACCCAAATAAATTCATCCCTGAATATCCCCTCCAAGGGTGGATAAAAAGAAACATCAAAAAAATTTATCCAATGTGATCGAATGTCGGCCACCCTCTCCAATTTCTCATTCAATACTCACCTGTGACACCATATCACTTGTACTAGAGGAACATACAAGCCAGGAAAAACAATCATATTGCGACCCGAAATCCATATATGGTACTCTTTAATGGACACATCCACTACCAACTCAACCTTTTATTGTTGAAAAACATGAGATATGTTTAAAAAGTGATGTATTAGCAGAAAATAATGGAAGATGTCTTGAATATCCCAGTACCTATGAGCTAAATAAAACTGATATGAAACTCAAATGAGTCTCTCCAAAACCTAAAATGGGTCGACATGTATTAGCAAATGATTTACCAATCTCTTAATCCTCATTTGTCCCATACTTAGGTAGATAAGAAAGAAAATATTATCTCTAACCTCAAAATATAGAGGGAATTTTTTTTGATATTTATAATATTTATAGAAGTACTGTACAATAGACATACTATTTCAAATCTACTCCACCCTCTCATTTGACTCCTAGAAATGATGAGGCCCCATCAGAGCTGCCACTCCTACCCCTAGCCAACATAAGGTTGATTGACATCACCTACCATACAAATCCTCAAAATGATCCATCTGAATCACTGCCTAAAAACTATTATTGTACAAAACTCCACTAGGGGTATATATCATTCCCAAGAGCCCCCAAAATCATAGTTTCATGGATGAACCAGATCCTCCAAAATCTGAATTGTGCACTCGGATATGCCATCTATCTATGGATGGTATGATGTACTCAGATGTAACTATGTACCCAAAGCCCTATGTAGTCCCTCACAGATATGAGAAGTAATCTGAACGACCATATATGAAATAGTACGGTGTGTAACCCCATGAAAAAATTCAATATTCTGAATGTATAACCTTATTACCTCGTCAACACTTATTTTATCCTTGATCGGTATGAAGTGTGAAACCTTCGTGAGTCTATAAATAACAATCCAAAAATAATCATTATCTTAAAGAGACCATAGTAAACATATCATGAAACACATCGCAACATATTTCAACATCCTCTCGTGAATGGGTAACTGTTGTAAAATACCTTCTAGTTGTTGATGCTCTACCATCACCAGCTGACAGGTTGAACATCACATCAGAAAGCCCACAACATCTTTCTTAATACCTATCCACCAATATTGACAAAGTATATCTTGGTAGATATTTGTTACACCATGATGAACATGTCATACTATGGAATGAAAATATTGTATCGGCTTCCCACGTAGGTCATCTGACACACACACAAACTTATGAAAACGAAAAATCTCATCCCTGCCCATGGTCTGTCTTGGAGGAGGGTACTCTAATGAAACACTATCCCATAAGACTATGCCATAGAGGTCTGATAGCTACCTCATTCTCACTCGGTCTAGTAGAGTATAAGTAACAACTATAGAAGAATGAAAAAACATCCTATGTCTATCAAGAACCTCTAAATTTAACATATATTATAGAGACATAAGTTGCCACTCCCTGTTAGCCTCATGAACTTCCTGAATCTATCTTCTTCTGCTCAATGCATCAGACAATGTGTTGCCTTTCCCAGGCATGTAGACATGATCAAAGTCAAAATACTGATGGTACTCATATAAACTTCATTTCATAAAATTTAGATCACACTATATAAGTATATTCATGAGACTTTTGTGGTTAGTGAAAATCGAAAAATGATATCCCAAAAGATGATGTCTCCAACAACATTAAGCAAGCCCAACTGCAACTGTCAAAAGATCATGTGTTAGGTAATTCTTCTCATGTTTCCTCAACTGCTATGACCCATTCACAATGACTCTATTCCCTACATAATTAGTACTCTTAACCTGATACCTAATTCATCATAGTAAATGATGTATCTGTTGATCGGATCTGGGAAGACTATAATCAGTGATGAATTCAACATACTTTGTAGCTTCTGGAAGAATGATTCATTGGAATCTTTTCACAAGTACATTGAAACGTTATTATATTGGCCCATCAGTGGAACTGATAAGCCAGTAATGTCATGTATAATGCACATGTAGTAATTATCCATCCAATGAAAACTACGAACCTCAGCGATTTTCATCATATGATCTTAGAAAACTATTGATCTCACATTCTCTAGGTCTACTGATACACGTGTCTCATATATAACATGACCCATGAAATGTATCTATTCCACCCAAAAGTGTCATTTTTTGAGCATAGAATATAACTGATGATCTCTTAGTGTAGTCAAAACGATCTCAATATGGGTGGCGTGGTCATTTTTAGTGTGAGAATAAACCAAGGTATCATCCATGATGATTACCAAAAAATAATCCATGTAAGGATGGAATACTTCTTTTATCAGTTCCATGAAAACTACTAGTGTGTTCATGAGACTGAATGACATTATCACATACATGTTTAGGCCATACCATATATGAAATAATGTAAGTGGTATATTTTATAGTGAAATGCACAATTGATGATAACCCTATGTGATGTCAATTTTTATGAATACCTTGGATTCTTGATGGTGATAAAAGGGATCATGAATCCTATATATGGGATATTGGTTCTTGAACATAAACTAGTTTAGCTATTGATAGTCCACAAAATGTTTGAGGGCATTGTCTGACTTATTTTCAAATAGGACATGAAATCTCTAAGGAGAATTAATGGGTCCGACATAACCCATTTCCTATAACTCAACTAATTGCTTTATGAGCTTCTATAAATCTGGGTTATCCATCATATAAGGATGAATGGACACCGATACAAATTTTGGCACTAGATCAATAGGGAAATATACTGCTAACTATAGAGGTTAACATGATATTTCATATGGAAATAATTATCTGAAATCATCCACCACTGGAGAAAAGTCCATCTGTGAAGTCCCCTAGTAATTCAGATATATACGAGAAATATTGGTAGTAACTCATCCCAACCAAATATTCTTAGGTCGGGAATATTACCCTACAGTGATAGGTGTCAATAAAGTCATAGAAAGCGGTAAACAGTCCATTCTGAGAATGAAATCTATTCATGTCTTCTCTAAGTCATATAGGACCGACAAGAAGTGAAACCCAACAACATCTAGAGGTAACACCTTGCACTAGATTATATTATCCGTTATAAGCCCCTACGAAATTTATATCATCATAATATACTCACAAGTAATGATACAGATCCTAAGACTCTCCACAATGAAAAAAAATATGAAACTATGGGAAGACTCTGTATCAAAAAGAGAAAAAGATAAAACCTTGGAAACTAAAATCATACCTCTAAACATATAGGGTCCATGATTATTCTCTTGCTAGATTTACTCCACTGCAATTGTCTGACCTATAATGTGACCATATGACCTTATCTGAAAGACCTGAGCTGGTCCACAATATTGTGATTGAAATCCAGCTGACAGGAAACAACGGCCAGGACCTCCTCCTCATCTTTAATGCCTAAAAAACACTATATCCCACACTGATGAGAAATTGGTTGTCCTTTTCCTTAACATGGAGTCATATATGAACTCCAATTTAGATACGGGTGAGAAAACTGGAAAAAACATAGGTGATGTCCCATCATTCTGTATGATCGGCACCTGACTCGATCACTTGGGCACTGAGGACTCATATTTCCACTCTTACCACACTTTTAAAATTCCACTTGTATACATAATGAAATATCCTATCTACTCAAGTCTTTGGGCGTAGACTCCCTGTGGTGCTTCCTACTATCAAACAGAGGACCATAAACTATGGATTCCAAAGCACCCTGCCTCACAACTATACACACCCTCGGATTAGGCTTGGTGATCACTGCTTGGTTGGATATAGGGGATATGTTATTCAACAAGATGATTTTCACAAGGGATCAGATGTCATGCTTGATGCCATCCTCCATCATCCTAGGTATAAATAACTCATGACCCCCAGAATGGGTGTAAAGATTTATGATTCTCTAAAGAGTGAATAATAATATATTATTAACAGAGTACCATGTTTATGACCCATGGACCCTTAATCCCAGTCATAACTCAAGGTATCTAAGTAGAAAATGAAAATTCATTCCACTAAAACTCATCCCGAACCATAAATCGTTGGCATCCCTATTGTGATTTTACAAACTAAAATCTCTTGGTGGAATAACTCATCATGTATGCTATAAATATTACCCTCAACTAAAGAGTTTTTTGAGATACTTGAAGATAAAAAAATGAATTTTTTCCATGAATATGTGGCCTAAGGTCATCCATCCCTGGAGACAGTGGGAGTTTGTGACTACTGGAACACCTAGGTTCACAATGCCATTGAAAAAGTATGATGTAGTGAACCCTGGTAGGTCGTTATAATCCAAAGGAAGCCTTCTCAAAATTGTTCATTAACCCCCATCTCCAGCATAACAGATGGTTCCAAGACATGCATGATGGGAGGATATATTGGTAGTCTCTGATAGACCATATCAAGTGTTTGGTATTTTCCATGTATCTGGCGTACAACTAGAGGATGTTAGGGTGGCATGACTCTGCAAAGACAATCACTCACGTATGTTTAAGATTATCAACGACTAAAACATAGAAGTGAATGAAATGAACAAGAGAATAAAACGATCATGTTTTAAAAAATAGGGTTACATGACGTGTATACCCTCCATACAGTGTGTTACATTAGGTTTCAACAAGGGCGCATACCTATACAAAACCATGTCGTCTAACACCCCTAAACATGGCATGTTCCTACCATGTCATGACATGTACTTGATGTTTACCTACTGTCTGAGTTCTTCTACACAGCTAAACCACATGGTTCTCTCGAGGATAATAATATTCGACATGTTAACCCTAAACACGGTGTTTAGCACTTAGGATCTATCCACATGTGCTGTGGCCACATGGTCGGCGACACGGTTGACTATATATAACTTTCAAGAATGGGACACGACATGTAAAACCTGAGTTTCAGACATCTGTCTTGATAGTCACAAAACTGGATACATGGCCTCTTTTACATGACATATACTCCTTGTACCTAGCATGTTGTTCCATATAATTATCACCTCATTTCTGTACTCACCCATTAAGTTACACAGTTAATCTCTACATGGTGTGTACTCAAGGGACATAGAGTTAACTCAAAATACACATCATTTACTTGATGTTCATAGAGTTCACATAAGAAAAGTTGTTTCTTATACAATAGAAGAACACATTGTGTGTTTTCATAACACCACACAACATGTAATCTGGGTATCCATACATTAGACCTCTAAAAGTTCTCCAGAACCCTTTAAATCTTATATAATTATCTGAGGAATAACATATTTCGACATGTGAGAGCCCATACTCCCACAAATCAATATTTTGCATCATTATTGAAATCATAACTAGACAAAATTCAATTACTATTTAGACATAATCCTCCAAATTTTTATCCAAGAGGGCTCCAAACAACTAAAGAACAAAAACTTTCCAACCATTCAATGGAATCATTACATATTCCTATAACCTATCAGAAAATCACGTATTCTATCATGAAATATATCACAAAAACATGCATATCTAGCACAACATCTATCCCAACAATATGAAAATCAGTAATACATCCTAAATGGAATTAAAATAATACATGACATGTAATCTATAGTAACTTCCTATATGATTCATGAGATGGGATACCTCTATCTCATTGGGATGAAACATAAATATAACCTCAATAATATCTACCATAACAACACAAAATTTTTTATCACCCAATGGTGAAATCCAATCAACTATAACGATTGAAAAATCCATAAAAATTGCAATATTCAAGGTAAATCGACTTTTCCCTATTCATGGGTTAGAAACTCCTGGGAACAAAATATTACCAACTACCTATTCTTTCTAATTCATTTATATAGTCCTCATAAAATATTAAAAATAAGAAGTGAAACCCCTATAATAACTCTATTTAACATCTCAGTTCTAAGTGCCTCCCAATGTTGCCCCATACCTAGTTTTTCACGTTGGATCAAGCATGTTTCACAAAATGCTAGTGGCTACCGATTAGTAGTGAGGGACTTGGGTTTGATAGTGGGGAAACTATTCCCTCATTGGCACATTAACACAATGGATATAAATAGTCAAAACAAATAGTAATATCATACAATAAGATAAATAGTGTATGATTGATTGTAAATAAAATACTGGGGCACATATATAAATGTTGCATGCCAAATATGTCTAGGAAAGTATCCAAACAAGTCACAATGATGGAAATATAGTACTCAACCATAGTAAATAATAAAACAAGTAAACACCTTCTCCATCACAAGCCTCAGCCTAGTCACATGCACTCTAGCACCAATAGTAATCATGTACCTAGGGTAGAAGGGTTCTTTCCATTACCCATAAGTATAACATTTTAATTTATTTGGTCCTAAATTCATGACCCAAACATGTTTTGTGGCTTATTGTAGTAGAAAACCACCAAAAAATATGTTCCTAACTATAAGTAAATATATATAGACATCAGGAAATATGCAGAATGAAGCAGTAAACCAAGAAGTACTCAAGTAAAAAATCCAACAGATTTCAATTATATTAGTTTACCATTATTAATTATTCAAACCATTGAATAATCAACCCATATGATCTTGTCTATGTTATATATCCCTTATATAATAAAAAATAGATATTTCATAATATCGTCTACCATTATTGAAATACATAATCAAACCTTGTTCTTTGTCTTGGCAGTCTCGTCACCATCAATCAATCACTCATAACAAACCCCATGGGAATGTTCTAAATGTTTAACCACTCTGGTTCATCATATAATCAAATCAATAAAGATATAATGACCCTCTGGTAATGCACAACCATTATGACTCTTTTGGTCCAACAAAATCGAAGACTCTCAAGTGAAGCATTAACCAACAATTCCCCCTATAGTCTATTAGAGATAATATACTTACTCATAGAGGATGAAATCAATGTCAATTACCCCAATGATCTTATAATGGTATACATTATACACACTAAGATAATAGTCACCATTAATCCAACTTATGCTTATGTATAGTAAATAAAACAGATACTATAGGGAAGCCCTAAATGTTAATTCCCTATATGGTCTAACTACCCCAAGATCTCACAGCCCTCTATAATATAATCATTCACCAATGATATTAAACATCCCAAAATAGTCTCAACTACTACAAGGATATGTAGTTCTATGCATGAGACTTGAATTTAACATGAATTATTTAATAAATCGATTCCATCTTAACATGAAAGTCAAATAAAACAAGGCCTGCCTCATATAAAGTCTAGACCAAAGGGCCATACACATCAAAATATGGAAACTCACCTATAAGGTGTCCCCGAAACATGTAATTTACATATTATATCTCAAAAAACCAATAATATACCAATAAAAAAATGATAATAGGGATCAATTAATTAACAAGAAATACTAGAATCATGGTTAATTGACACATAATCATATATAACTCAATGAAAAATATAGAAAGGAAACAAAAAACCTACCTGGACATTGCAAAATAAATTTAGTTGAAATTATGCCTTTGAATAACACTAGAACCCCATAGATCTAAAAAAGGTCAGAACTGTTCAACCTTGTATAACTCGAGAGAGAGAAGAGAATAGGAAGAGAGGTTCTAGGGAAGAAAGGAATCATTAGTTGTATTCCAACACACCATCTGGAGTTCAAATCATACCTTGGATAGAGATGCGGTGGTTCATACATTGATCATTTCTCCTAGCTCCTCTTGGACATAATGAGGTTAGAAGATGATTGTTCTGGAGATGAGATGTGATCCTGCTCTAGTTAATCAAATAAAATTAAAAGTACACTATGTATTCATTTAATGTACATGCAGTGTACATTCCTCAACAAGCCCCATCTTGTGGCGTTCCACATCGACATGTACATAACCATTAGATGTTTAGTACCTGGATACCCATAGAAACCAGGTAGAAAACTTTTATAATGAGAAAATGGAATGTACACATAAAATTTCCAAAATATTAATTTTTAATAAAAACACCCAAAATAAAGAATCATAGCTAAAAAAATATCTGGTTTCATACAATAAATTTTATTTTTAATTATAATGATGAACTAATATTATCATTCGTAAGGATTATGGAATAATATATCGACTATATTGGATTTTTATGATATTTAAAGACAATTAGTTAGAATTTTGATTCTTATATAGGCCTTAGTATCCTTTTAAATATTCATGTAGTGTTTAAAGCATAAAAAATCAATAGTGGTAATCAATTTCATGTAGTGATGGAATGAATTATAATTTGATCAAATACCTATAAAATGATAAAATTGTTCATTAGAAATGTGAACTTATCTTGTATGAATATATCATTATAGTCAGAGGATAAAAAATTTTTACCCAACATTAATTAAATGAGTTTTAAATAATATTTTTCTTGAGTTCCTCAATTTATGTGGAACCGATGGTCTTATAAATCATTATATATTTATGTCTTTGAGGCCCAAAAAATTTTATTGATCATCCAATTTTTCGAGATTTGTGACCTCCTCACTCTCTATAAATACTAATTCTTCTACACCAATTACATAAATCTAGTATCTATTGATGTTCTATTATATTGAGACCAAGTTACATTGTAGTCCATGTGACCTTTGTACATTCTATTCATGATTTTATGGAGGAATACATAAGTTCCCCTACCATGTGGTGAGACGTTAAACATATGAAGAATAAAAAACTATGTCATCATGATTTAGATTAAATTGTTAGGACATAATTTAATTATGGAGGGGATAATTTGATGCCCTATAATTATAAAGTACAATTTTTTAATTCAATAGTGTTTATGACACACTCCAGCAAGCGTGTAAGGGAATATATTATCCTAATACACTACTATATATTTACTTTTTTATATTAATCAAATACATCATATAGATTGTAATGAACACAAAACTGACATAGCATGTGTTATATGCAAGATGGACCTTCATCAATGGCTTTCATTACATGCAAGCCCGATTTTTACTAAATAATAATATATTATTAATATATTATTATTTAATATAATATTATATATCCTAGATATTATTTTAGATGATATAAATATTATTAACTAAATTATTATTTTTCTATTTATACATGTATAAAATTATTTCAATTCTTCACACATAATTATAAAAGAAAATAAAAACCAATTAGATATAATATAAAATATTAATATATTTATGCTCTTTTATGAGTATTTTCTAAATAAAAATAATTAATTTCAATTAGTTTATAATTTTAAAAAATATATATGTAATATATTTAATAAAATATTATCCATATTTATCCATTATGTGTCATAGAAATAATATAAGAACAAACATTACTTCACACAAAAAAACATATTTTAATAATGTCAATTTTACCACCATTAGTGGAGGACCCATTTTAAATATTAAATTTGAAAAATTAAATGATTAATTATTTCAAAAGAAACATAATTTTTAACATAGAAACATAAAAATTTTGTTTCGATAATTTATATTAAATTTTTTTGTAAATAAATCATTTTTAAATAATAGTTAAAATAAAAGAATTTTAGTTTAATACTTCTGTTTCTTCTTCTTTATTTTTATGGATACATATAACTAAAAACTAATTTTATTATATAATTAGATTATTTCTTATTAATAAATTAAAATTTCCTAATTGTAATAAATTTCACATTGAAATTGGTTATAAAATCATTATAATCTTTTAGCTGTTTTTACATTAAAATCCTGCAATATCATCCCTCATGCAGGACGAATTTTTAATTAATTTATGCCGCTTATTAGATTAAAATATTGAAAAATTGATTATATATTTTTATTCTCAATAATTGATATTGTAAATTAATAAAAAATTTGTTTTTTACAAAAATTATGTGAAACTATATAACATTAATTACAGTTATTATCGAATCAATAAGCTTAATAATAGACTAAACCATTATCTGAAGGGCACAAATGACCAAGACACATTTCCTAAACCAAATAAATTGAAATAATTCGATCCTTAATCATAATATATATATTTTTTTGTGTTTTGGATTGTATTTTAATAGGAATGAACATTTGTACACCTAACTAGTTTCCAAAAATTCGAAGTGTGTTCATTTCTTCGGTATAAAAATCTACAACATCTCCCCATTAGTAAAACCAATGAAACAACATAGGTATGGAGAATATTTACCAAAATACCTTCTCAAAAATCACCCCGTATATCTTTATTCCTCCCTTATGGATGAAACCCTTTCCAAGGAATCATCTTGGTATAATCCCAATGATGTTACCGAATTAAGATGTAAAACCTTCTTTAAAGCATTTCAGTTTACTTTCCATTCTACTATACATATATGATTCTAATTATGTGATTACATGAAAAACCAGTATCTAAAATATAATATTATTTTTTCTATTGTTTTTTCATACACTTCCAAAACCCTCCATCCATTGGGGAGAAAAATTATTATTTCAATGTACATCGACCTACTGCCTCACGAAATGAAGACGGTTCAATTTCCATTAAACACCCCTCATAGTGGACAATGAGAATAATTTTTTTTATTTAGGATTTATATGGTATTTATATTTAATCTATTCTTAATTATTTTTTATTTATACCAAATCATAATATATTATATCTTGTGTAAATATGATAAATTTTTGTGAGGAATTGTGGACTACCACCCCATCACAGTGATATGACTCGTTCATGGAATACATAGAACATATAAATGAATATATAAAAAAAATATGTTGCCAAAATATAATATATATATGATACTTTAATTATTTTGTACATATGTATAATTAGTTTTAATTATTTTAATACAACAATGAAACGAATGTAGCATTCACGTGTAAGTATGGTCTACAATCTCTATGAACAATACACTTAATTTATAACCTAAAAAAATTATAGGCTACAAAAAATAAAATATATACTAAAAATATATGATAATTATGTAATTTTTTTATTTTATATATGATTAAATCATTATTTAATTAGTATGACTACCAATTGAAAAGTCAAAATTTGACTGGGCATTTAACTCCTAAAATATTTAAAATAAAGAAATATAATTAAGAAAAGGTAATAAAATATTATGAATAGTTATTATATGACATTAATAACATGAGCATAATTCTATTACAAGTAATTATAATATTATAATCTACAATACATGAAGATATATACCACAATAAAATGAGGATTATGTTAAGGGATTAATGCCTTACTTTTCATTCTATGATGAATATTGTATTATTGTTCACCTAGATTATTATATTTAATGTACAAATAACCATGTTGAAATATCATATATGTAATTATATTATCTTAGCGTTATTCAAATTATTACTACATCTAGTTTTTCCAATACATTTGTTACAATATTGGTAAAGGAATTTCCCCCCAATTTACATTACATTGAGAGTAAATTTTTTAATATACAAATTATATTTTATTTTGTGTATATAATGATATTTTCATATAATATAATGAATAAACCAATTATAATTATATTATAATTTTCATTTAAAATCATAATATTATTTATAATGTGATTTATTTTTTTTAAAGTGGTATAGGACACTTTGTGATATTAATGATAATTCTCATAAACATTGTTCATAATGATTATCATTAAAATATGAAAAACCATTGTAATTTTATAATTTCCCCAGAAATAATTATATTATTGTAAGAATTTTTCATTTAAAATTTTCTTAAATATCCGTATTCTCAATCAATTAATATTATTATTTCCTAAAACATGTTCTATTATTATACTGTGTTTACACAGATTGTTATTTATTTATTTGGGAAAATATTGGAGAACCTGTATCTGGTATTCAATATGTATATATTATATGGATATTTGATAATTTAAATGATTTTGGAATTTACTATTTGGGTTTTTTACTGGTTAATGAAATCCATATAGCTTAGTAACCTCTAAATGGAAATTGTATTGGGTGGGTACCAGTTAATGAAATATTGTTGCTGCATCGATAGTCTCATCTAACAAAATTATATAGAAAAAAACCCCTTAAAATTTGTTTCTAAGTAGAATAATTTGGTTTCTAAAAATATTATTAAACCATATTTTGAATGGTATTGACGGTATAGTTTTCCATGTTCCTCAGACCTGACTTCCATTTATAAATAATTTCCCGAAGTTAGTTTATTTTATTTGTACACATAGAGATTTTCATTGAAAAATATATAGATATATTTAATTTTTAGTTATTTATATGTAATGGGTTTTAGTTTATTAAAATGACAAATTGATATTCCATTATATAGTTATTTAAATGACATGTTACATATATTATTTACATTTCCATTTTAATTTATTCATATTGACTCATTATTTCTTCCACAATATTTTATCGTTTCTGAGAATTCGATCTCACCCATAATATGTTCCCCCTCAGAATACAAGAATCATACTATGATAGATATTCAATGATTTAATAGATTAATTAGATTTATCCTCGATGTAATTTATTCACAAACAATTAAAAAACTATGATGTAATATTGGTGTGATTTTTTAATATAACACAAATTTATGTATCTGGTTCACCATGAAAAATTAACAGATCAATCTTTAGGGCTTGATTCCTTATAATAATTCCAAATTTATTGATATAAGAAATAATCTCCATACTTCTGGTGTTAGTTCACTATAACATTGAAATTATATTTCAAAATTACTACGACAACATCCTGGATACATGGATGGTTAAACATATATGAAAAAAAAAATTATCTACATTCTTAGTCACCATGTGTAAAAAAAATGATACAATGTGTATCCCAGGTGTGAAAGGAATTATATTCCCTATACACAAAATAAAAAATAAATTAAAGTACATTGAAAAAAAATGAACACCCACCATGTAACATAAAATATAAAATTTATTTCATAATATAAGTAAAAGTTTTATGAAATTAACATAAAAAATTATTTAATTAAAAAATTAGGAACCCAACAATATCTATATGAAAAAAATCATGTGATTTCTGTAACCCATGTTTCACTAAAATTATGATAGTTGTACAATTTTAAATAATTCTAGTAGTGTCTATCCCAAATTTTAAATGATTTTATATCTAACCATATTCTCAAAAAGACCAGAGGGGACATCTCAATCCACAAGGGCTATAAAATATTTTTGGAGAATCAATGAAACAAAAATGGGAATCATTTAACATAAAATTTATATATAATATAAAATATAACTTTTATTAAAATACATTTTAGACCACACAAATAGTTGAGAACCATGATAGGAATGAATAAGTAGGAAAATATAAATAAAAGAAAACAATCCATAATTAATGAATATGATTTGATATATTTATATAATAAAGATCACCACATCCACAAATAATGCCTAAACTGATACAGTAAAATAAAATATATACCAACATCTTTTTGAGGGATGATAATTTAATCTCTATTATATAGAAATTCTACCCCGACCAACAGATTGATCACCTCCATGAAACACATGATTTCTCCCAATATCCCAACTCACCATCGTCAACCAAAAAAATGTTGGAACACTCAAACTATCTCATAGAAACTATATAATAAAACTTTTCTCCAAAAGCACAAAACACACCCAAGAGTGTGTTTGTCTGGTGTCATCTAAAAGGATAGAAAGATTTTACCAAGGAGTTTTAAAAAATATATTGATAAAATATATCAATAATTTATTTAAACAATAAAAAATATAATGTGTTCAATATCAAAAAACATAATACCACATGCAGGAGAGACCAAATACGTTAGAATTTATACTATTAGATAGGGTTTGAAGACTATTAGTGAGGACACTACAAATTATGGTAATATAAAACATTCCCGGAACTATAAATAACGACCTAATAATCAAAACAATAAATCGAAGACTAAATATAAAATGTTATAGGGGATGAAACACCAATCATAAATTAACTAAATATATTGTTCATCTATAGTGTCAACACAACCCATGGTATAATGTGTGTATGTAAATTAAAGACTCATCATTGAATCCTCCTAAGTATTTACCGGTAACACTAAAAACTCCAAGATCATTATCTCCACCATCTTCCACAAGCCATGTTCCATTCCCTAGAACTCTATATACGATATACGAATTCACATAGATATTATTATGTAGGGTGTGAGTATGAAAACCAATTTTTACACCACTATTGCATCCTTACCATGATTTCCCATGAATAGAATTCATATTTAATGATTATAATAAATTCAAAATCATGTCAAAACATTCATATACAATGTAACCCTATCCAAACCAATCCACCAAACGAACCATTTGTACATTATTATAATTTACACAAAATGATAATAATAGGATATAATAAGTTATAATGATATATCTACAAGATTGTTAATTGTGTCTCTAATATGTTTCAAGTAATTTAGTCTAATCAATCATATGTTCCATTATATCCAAACATCATCATGGGCTAGGTCTCTTTGTCATCATAATCTATCTATGACTTAGTTCAATACTCAATGGGTCTATACCCTTAATACTACATCCATAGGTTATACCTTCAGCATTTCATGGACCCACCCTCTATATAGGTCCCTTATCAACATTGTCACCATCCATATTCACTCCCCCTATATGGGATACCCATAAAATTAATGTCCATATTATCCAGTAACTAAGAAGAAAAAATCCAAATTCATGGTACCAAACATACCCAGGTAGAGTATACAATGAAAAAAAATTCATTATAAGGATATAGTAGCTTCAAATTATAAATGTGATCAATATCAAACATCATTATTCCTGAAATAAGAATACTAATGGGATCATGGGTCATAATGGGTCTCATGAGATACACACACACAAATGTTATTATTATCATGAATGCACAATGAAACTCTAAAAACAGAAGTATGCCCCTATAAAAAATTGTCTAAAATATTCCCAAATGTTAAGGAACATATATCCTACAATTTATTGGAAATGTAATCTTATTTCCACAAATTATTATAGATTTAAAGATGGAAAACATTCACAAATTACATTTTATAACATTAGGGATACATATCTATTGATCATGATAATCAAAAATGAACTTTCTAAAATAATGAAATGAAAATTTGATGTGATAAACATTTTTAGAGAATTACATACCACACAAATTCAATCAAAAAAACAATATTAGATATATTATAAATAATAAGACATCAAATATATAGATCCATTATAGATACCATAATAGATAACTAATTTCACATCGAATGTAGATGAGATCCTATTGTCCATCGAATAAATTTTAATACAACAAAAATACATCAACAAAAAATTGATCCAATATGGTATTCATAATTAATAATTACTTGAGATGATTTATCTAAAAGTAGTTCATGGAAATAACCACCGTTCTTGAGTAATCATGTTCTGTGCAATTAAATGTTGTTAACATGTGAAATCCACCACAAATCTACCAATGTATATACAAAATATAATTGATCTATCCTCAATATTCATTTATGAAGAGGTTGAATAGTATGATTTATAAGAACATACACGTTAAAAAAATTATTCGATAATATATCTCAATCAGATCATGCGAGACCAACCAAACACTAGATCCATCACCAATCTATTAAAAAATTTATAATTAATCATCATATAAATAATGAATATATATATATATCCATCATTGATCTATTCACATCTTTCAAATAGAATGAAATATTTTAAAAATATCTAGATAAAATTCACAATTATAGAATTATCCAATTGATTATTCATCACATTATTCATAATTTTTTCAACATACATATATATGATGAATAAAAAGGGTATTGAAGAATATTATTCCAACAAAACATCTCAAACATATTCATTAATGTATTATGTTATAATTCTCCCCAAAACATACTTTTTAACAATGGAAATTACCCAAAAAGTACTTTCTTAAACAACACCGGCCATTGACCAAAAAATATGCATCAAAATCCCATGAATCTTTCTAGATCCTTCCATTATGTCATAGAATAAAGAATTCCTTACTATGACCCCTCAATGTACTTTTTCATATTGTTATACAATACGCATTAGGAATTCCATGTATAGTTCATTAAAATCCTACTAAATATCGTTAGAGTAAATGAGATGAGTCGAATTGATTTCATATCTTAAATTTTGATACTTTTACACCAAATTTTGCATACAATTATTGTGAGGAGAACATCTATAAGGTATCCCACCACCCCAACCTACTATGTAATCTCGAAGGATCCTAAATATCATGGTGATATCTTTCCTCTCATCATCAAAAATAGCTGTCCAAACTAAGGAGTTACTCTTAGATAACCTATTCAGTTACAACAATATCCAATCGGATCCTCCTATCGTTGGTATAATTCGTATACCTACATTTAGTTGTGATCAACCTATTATAAATCATCTATTATCTCTTTATTGGTTAATTTACAGTACCTATACCTAAAACTACTACATAACTATCCTTCAGCCAATAAAGGAACGAACATTAGGATATATCATAATGAGTCTCATAAGGATCCATATTATTAGAAGATTATTATCATTTATTACATTCCCGTTCAATTAGGTGTTATAATGCCCCAGCCTTAAACCTTACTTAATCTTGAGTTATTACAAGATTACACATTGAGGATCTTTTTGGGTTTAGAGTTTTAGAGAATTAGATCATAAAACTTGCATTACATTCCACATATAAACAAAGTGGTTACATAAAGATAGTATTCTTCATTCCCATCAATGGAAACACATTTAAAATAAAACATGGATTATTTCTTGACACATCCTTGACTCTATCATCTTATCATGTACCTTTCCCTTGACCTGTGAAAAACATTTCAAAAACTTGGGATGAGCATAAAAACTCAGTATGGTTTATAAAAAAAACATGGAAAGGAAACATGAGTTCATATATACATAAGAATGAAATCATACTTTACCCATAAAACATAGGAACCTTAACATACCTCATTAAATCATGAATAAATCATAGAAATCATAAGTCATAAAGGTAACTTGAGGCATTCATAACATTCTTACGTAGGGAGTAACCATCTTGGTTACGTTTAGAATACCCATCAGAGTATATTCCCTAAATCTCTTTGGAAAAAAACCTTAACGTTTCACTCCTTTGCGTTACCCAATTCATTGGAGAGCTATAACGGGCTCACCCGCCCTTAGTTTATCACGGAACCACCCGTCTTCATAATAATGCCCAAGAACCATAACATAATCATATCACGTAAAACATGCATAAAGGAAACATAAAATTTCCACATTTCAATCACGAGATATCAATACAATACATTGATATAAAAACATTATGAAAACCATTTTCAATACTAAAATAAAAGAAAAGTAAAACATGGTATTTATTTTTCTTTTAAAAAAAGGTATGGCTTGTAGAGGAAGCCGAAACTCAAATAACGGTCACGACGCAGGAGAAGTCGTTGTCGCCGCATACGTACGACAAAAACATTCCCTTTTGTCATTTAGTAAATGCTTCGTATAAAAAAGATTCCTTTTGAATAAACATAAAAGTCAAAGGGGGTTTATACACCGTATAAAAGAAAGTTGTGTATAAAATAAAATATGCCTCAAGGAAAGGAGATTGAGACAAAGTCCCATACCTCGTATCTGACTTGACCCGACCGTTCTTTAATCTCTTGAATAATAAACTTCAGTTAATCTCTACTTGATTATGAATCTTTTTCAAGTTCATTATTCTTTTTATACCATGTTATGAACATCATGTAATCAGTTAAGTTAATAATGTTCATTTTGTTAGTATTTGGTTCTTAAGTCAAAAATAGACTTCTTACACTTACATGTTGTTAATTTGGTCAAAGGTTCATTATATCTAGAATGGTATTCATGATGTAGATATCATATATGTCATATATATCCAGTACATACTTGCATTTATAATATTACATAATCATTTAGAGGTATGAAATGAAATGCACCGTTCATGGAGACGGTAAGCCGTACGTACGCATGAACGCTACTTTCATTTCTATTTCGTATTTTATAGAATGGAATCATAATGATATAAAGGTATATTATAATTCCAGTATAATATCATATATAATATCATAGTTCCATCTTTTATATGTCCCACATATGGTATTTAACGAATCAAATCACTTTGAGGGGGCGGTAGTCCGCACTTCCTAAAATGAAGATATCGTGTTTACCCATAATGGAAACCATAAAGGTATGCCCAAAATGGAAAAAATATAAGCTTAAGGAAATCATAAACATATTATATGTCGTATATAAAAATAGTGACATCATAATGGCCACCATTGAAGGTGTTAAATGAGTATTGAACAATCATCGTTTCGGGAGGCAGAATTTCGCCATCCACGGAAACCGTATGTTCTTTAACCATTTGATGCAGTTGTGTGATAGTTTAGCTCAAATAAATCTTATAAAAACATCTTAGTATATTGAAGATACTGTTGTTGTTACAAAAGAATTAAATAAAAAGATTTTAGGGGGTTGGAGAAGCAAAATAAAACAAATGAACATGAGAGAATGAATTACCTTAAAAAGTGTAACTCCTTTTGATTTGAGCCTAAAGGCTTCCTTTGAAAGGATTCTGCCCAAAGGGAATCCTCTAGGATGTGGAGAGGGATGTGGAGAGAGTAAATGGGCAGGGGTTGGCCGAGCCAAAGGCTTGAGTAGTGTGTGAAATGTGGTAGAGGTGGGGGCCTTTTATAAGAAGAGAGGAGGGGCACTTTTGTAAAGTAATGAAATATTACTTTATTTGAAAAAGTGTTTCGGTTTCAAAAGGTCCCACATTGATATAATTCGTGAATAAGGTGATAAGGCTTCGAAATCCACTCATACAATAAGTTTTGGACATGTGTAGTTCATAGATTTTACATTATTTTTCCATTATATTTAAATCGTCAAATAATGATGTCATCGCTTCATCATTATTATGTCATAAATAATTTAATTTATTTAATGTCTAAAAATTATAAAAAAATACTATGATGTAGTAAATCTTTTTATCTTTCCAATTAATATTTATAATCAAATATCTGATATTTATAACCCCATGTAAATTTTTTTTTTGTGAAACATATTATGTTTGTGTCATTTTTACTTTTACATTAAATAAAAAGTTATTTATGTCATTTCCCAACCAAAATGTCTCCATGGGGTCCCCAAGTTGACCCATGGCTTGTCTTGGTCGGCCATGACACAACCAATAAGGTTGGGACACGTGTCTAGGTCATTTCATATTATTAAAGCATTATTTATACCTTAAACTACACTAATTACCACTAATCGCGATTAAGAACTTAAGAAGTTACTATTCACCAAAAATTATTATAATCTCATTGAACAACATTTTACTTATTAATGACAACCATGTATGTCGGATTTTCAAAATTCAATACACATTAGTGGTAAACTTTCATTTAACTGAAAAATCGGTTTGCTTGATTACCACTTAGTGGTTTCACTATTCATCAAAAATCGAAGTTTTTCAGAAAATTACCAAAAATTCACCCTAAGCTATATTTGATATTACGAATTCAAAAATGAAGTCTATTTTACAAAATTCAAATCATATAAGTCACATTAATTAATTTAATAATTAATTCCCGCTGCCAGAGCAAATAGCGTGTTTTTACAAAACAATAAGTATCAAAAGATTGATACTAGTTTAAGTCCAATTTCAAAGTGAAATTGATTCCAATGACCACCATTGGATAAAATGGTAAAAATATATTCTAATTTCACATCAAAAACAATTCAAAACATAATATAATCATATAAATAAATTAGGTTAAAAACAGTTTTGATGTAAAATGCAGTATTTTTCACTATTCATTAAAAAATGAACATTGTCCGAAAAATACCAAAAATTCACACAAGGTAAATTTTGATGTCCCAATCATAAAGAATAAGTTTATTTTGACAAAAATAGTTTATAAAATTGTCCACATAGAGATTAAAAAAAGGTTTGCCATCAAAAGGCACTAAAACAATCTTTTAAGAATATTAGTGTATTCCATGCATAAGATTGTATTTATTTTCATTTTAAGCCTCTATAAAACTATCTTAATCAATAATAGACATAGATAAAAATATCTATTATTCATTACTTACTTGGGAAGTTACATCCTTCCCCCCTTTAGTAAATTGCATCCCTGCAATTTATTTACTTATCGAATAAATGGGGGTACTTATCTCTCATTGCATTTTCAGATTCCCATGTCACCTCTTCAATCATGTGGTTTTTCCACAAAACCTTTACCTGATTAATCACCTTATTCCGTAACACTTGCTCCCTGTGGTCAAGAATCTGGACTGGTTGTTCCTCATATGATAGGTTCTCTTCCAGCTGAACTACCTCTGGGCTCAAAACATGAGATGGATCTGGCATATACTTTCTCAACATCGAAATGTGAAAAACATTGTGCACCTGAGATAAACTCGGAGGTAAAGCCACTCGGTATGCAACTGATCCAACTCTCTCTAGAATTTCGTATGGTCCAATGAACCTTGGACTAAACCTTCCTTTCTGACCAAATCTCATCACACTTTTCCAAGGGGAAACCTTGAGAAAAACATGATCACCTACCTCGAAAGATAGATCCCTCCTCCGGTTATCCGCATAATGCTTCTGCCTGCTCTAAGCTGTTCTCATGTGTTTCTGAATCAGCTGAACTTTTTCTGCCATCTCTTCTACCAATTCTGGTCCCATCAACTTCCTTTCACCCACTTCATCCCAGAAAGCTGGAGTTCGACACCGCTTCCCATATAATGCCTGAAATGGCGCCATCTGTATACTGGAATGAAAACTGTTATTATATGAAAACTCAACCAAAGAAAGATGTTGGTCCCAACTTCCCTCATAATCCATAGAACAAGCTCGTAGCATATCCTCCAATCTCTGAATTGTTCGTTCTGACTGCCCATCTGATTGAGGATGAAAAGTTGTACTAAAATTTAATTCAGTACCCAACGACTTCTGAAGGCGTTTCCAAAAGTTAGAAGTAAACCTGGGATCACGATCTGATACAATGGAGAGAGGAACTCCATGTAACCTGACTATCTCTTTAACATACAAACGGGAAAGTTGATCAAGAGAGAAAGTATCTCTTATAGCAAGGAAATTAGCAGATTTGGTCAAGCGATCAACAATAACCCAGATTGCATTATTACCTCGAGATGTCTTCGGTAATCCAACAACAAAGTCCATGGATATATTCTCTCATTTCCACTCTGGCACTGGTAAAGGCTGAAGCATCCCTTTTGGTAACTTCCGCTCTACTTTAACCTATTGACATGTCAAACACTTCACAGTAAAATCAGCAATATCTCTTTTCATTCCATCCCACCAGTAATACTCCCGCAGATCTCTATACATCTTAGTACTGCCCGGATGAACTAAAAATAGAGAACTATGAGCTTCACAGAACAACTCTCTCTTCAACTGTGAATCACAAGGCACACACAATCTCTTCCCAAATCTCAAAACACAATCACTATCAATGTTGAATTCAGGAAACTTACCTTTCTGAACCAGCTCTACCTTTTTCTGCAACTCACTATCATGCTTCTGTGCTTGATTGATTCTATCTGATAGAGATGATCTCACTGATACCTGAAACAAAACAGAAGGACTTCCTGCACCAACAACATCTATGCCAAAGTTCATCAAATCCTTAACTAAAGGATCACGTTCCAAACACAACATTGTTAATGAAGCATTACTTTTTCGACTCAAAGCATCAGCCACTATATTTGCTTTTCTCGGATGGTAATGAATTGTACAATCATAATCCTTGATTAATTTCAAACATCTCCTTTGTCTCATGTTTAACTCTTTCTGAGTGAATATATACATTAAACTTTTGTGATCGGTATATATTTCACACTTTACTCCATACAAATGATGCCTCCAAATTTTTAAAGCAAAAACAACAGCAGCTAATTCCAAATCATGTGTAGGGTAATTTACCTCATGAGTTTTCAACTGTCGTGAAGCATAAGCAATTACCTGATCATTCTGCATTAGGACGCAACCAAGTCCTTTCAATGAAGCATCACTGTATATAACAAACTCACCATTCCTGGAAGGTAGTGCCAAAACTGGAGCATTCACCAATCTTATTTTCAATTCCTGAAAACAATCATCACATTCTATTGTCCAGATAAACATAACACCCTTCTGAGTTAGCTTAGTCATTGCACTAGATAACCGTGGAAAATTTCTAACAAACCATTGGTAATAGCCCGCCAAACCAAGGAAGCTACGAATCTCGGTTACATTTGTGGGTCTTAGCCATTCTTCCACAACTTTTGTTTTTGCAGGATCAATAGTTATTCCATCTTTAGAAACAATGTGACCAAGGAAAGAAATTTGTTGCAACCAAAACTCACACTTGCTGAATTTCCCATACAGTTTCTTTTCTTTTAAGGTTTGCAAGATAACCCTTAAATGTCTTTAATGCTCCTCTTTACTTTTAGAAAACACCAAAATATCATCAATAAAAACCACCACAAACTTATCTAAGAACTCATGGAAAATTCTATTCATTAAGTCCATGAATACAGCAGGTGCATTGGTTAGCCCAAAAGGCATTACTAAAAATTCATAATGGACATATCTCGTACGGAATGCGGTCTTCAGAATATCTGCCTCCTTTACCTTCAGCTGATGGTACCCCAATCTCAAGTCAATCTTTGAAAAAAACTGAGCTCCCTGGAGCTGATCAAACAAATCATCGATATGAGGCAAAGGATATTTGTTCTTAACAGTGATATTATTCAAGGCTCTATAATCAATGCAAAGTCTCGTAGAACCATCTTTATTTTTAACAAATAAAATAGGATCACCCCATGGTTATGTTCTAGGTCTAATGAAAC
Organism: Viscum album; assembly: GCA_963277665.1. Lineage (NCBI taxonomy): Eukaryota > Viridiplantae > Streptophyta > Magnoliopsida > Santalales > Viscaceae > Viscum > Viscum album. The sequence goes on along the minus strand of OY728164.1, from coordinate 1,138,898,870 downwards.
CTTTCTCTAATAAATCTTGCAATTTCTCCTTCAACTCTAAAAGTTCAATTTGTTCCATTCGATAAGGGGGTTTTGAAATTGGCTTAGCATCAGGAACTAAGTCAACAGTAAACTCAACTTCCCGATCTGGTATTATTCCAGGCAACTCATCAGGAAAAACGTCAGGATACTCATTTACCACTAGCACATCATTAATCTGAATAGTTCCTTTATTTTCAACGATGTGTGCACGGTAACATTCATTTTCATATTTTACAAGTTTCTTGGCCTCTTGATATGTTATCAAAAGTAAGGGTTCATTCTTGTAAAAAAACTGAAAGTCTTTCTGAAAAGAAACTTCTTTAGCTCTACAGTCAATCTTAGCATGGTAAATAGAGAGCCAATCCATACCCCGGATAACATCAAACTCTACTAGAGGTAGAACAATAAGGTTTGCAAGTAGTTTCTTTCCACAGATAAGGATATGAAGATTCTTATAAATTCTTTTTGCCTCACCATTTCCCCCAGGTGTTTTTACCAAAAGTTCAGGAGTCATTTCTTGAGATGGTATTACCATTTTACTAGAAAAGGTTTCAGAGATGAAAGAATGTGTAGACCCCGAATCAAACAACACGCTAGCACAATATGAAAAAACAAACAAAATACATGATACAACTTCATTTGATGGCCCGACATCTGCTGAACTAGTTGCAAAGGATTTCACCACCCCTTTCTGCTTGTAGTCTAACTGCTTCCCATCACTCAAGCTCTTTGTCGGACACTGATTTGCATAGTGACCCATCTCATTTCACTTAAAACATTTCACTAACTGTAAATCAAATTTGTTCTTACCTTCACCTTGATCCTTTTCAGTGCATTCACGAGCCTTATGTCCCATCATACCACATCTGTAGCACTTCCCAGAATTCAGAAGACATTCCCCCAGCATGCTTATTGCCACATTTATCACAAACTGGAAACTTAGTTCTCTTACCATCAGACTTTTTTGAATAATTCTTACCTTTCTCCTGCCACCTCGGTCTCTTCTTCTGCTGGTAGTTATAGAAAACTTGGTCATCGGAAAACTCCATTTCCACCTTCTCAGCACATCGAACAATCTTTTCATAACTTTTAAAATCACGAGAAGCTAATGACCTTTGATACTTTGGCTTTAATCCTGAGTAAAAACGATTGATTTTACTATCAAGGTCCTGGATAAAATTTGGAGCATACCTTGCCAATCGAGTGAACCTTTCTTCATAGGCAGCCACTGAGTCTTCCTCTTGCCTCAATTCCAAGAATTTCTTTTCCATACTAAGTCAAAAAGCCTTAGGAAAATACTTCTCAAGAAACAAACCTTTGAATTCATCCCAGTCAAGAGCATCAATCTCATCGGCATCCCTGATATTTTTAACCATAGACCACCACTGATCTGCTTCACCCTCCAAACGGTAAATAGCAAGACTAACCTTTTGATTGTCTGAACACCCCATGACATCAAAAATGTTCTCCAGTGCTTTAATCCACCCTTCAGCTAGCACAGGGTCAGATGATCCTCTGAATGATGGTGGATTTTGCCTCATGAAATGTTCCACCACTGACAAGTTCCTCTGTGGTTGTTTTGGCTGATCTCGTGCATGGATAGCACCGCCATTTATCGCTTGAGTCAACTGCGCCATTACTGCAACAAACTGTTAAGTTCCAATTCCGACCATTTCTGGATGTTGATTCGGAAGGTTATTTCCTTTTGTATGCCTTCCTAGCACTGCTTCCCTGTTTCCTCTGTGGAAAACCATTCTGAACAAACATGTCTTAGATGAAGCAACATGGTAATCTTTAAATGCTATATCATTTCGAAAAAAAATATTTTTGGATAATCATTTAATAGAATTCTAACTCCTAAAGTTATCTAAACCGACCTTTGATACCAACTATAAGGCCCCAACCTTAAACCTTACTTAATCTTGAGTTATTACAAGATTACAAATTGAGGATCTTTTCGGGTTTAGAGTTTTAGAGAATTAGATCATAAAACATGCATTACATTCCACATATAAACAAAGTGGTTACGTAAAGATAGTATTCTTCATTCCCATCAATGGAAACACATTTAAAATAAAACATGGATTATTTCTTGACACATCCTTGACTCTATCATCTTATCATGTACCTTTCCCTTGACCTGTGAAAAACATTTCAAAAACTTGGGATGAGCATAAAAACTCAGTATGGGTTATAAAAAAACATGGAAAGGAAACATGAGTTCATATATACATAAGAATGAAATCATACTTTACCCATAAAACATAGGAACCATACCATACCTCATAAAATCATGAATAAATCATAGAAATCATAAGACATAAAGGTAACTTGAGGCATTCATAACATTCTTACGTAGGGAGTAACCCTCTTGGTTACGTTTGGAATACCCATCACAGTATATTCCCTAAATCTCTTCGGAGAAACCATAACGTTTCACTCCTTCGCGTTACCCAATGCATTGGAGAGCTATAACGGGCTCACCCGCCCTTAGTTTATCACGGAACCACCCGTCTTCATAATAATGCCCAAGAACCATAACATAATCATATCACGTAAAACATGCATAAAGGAAACATAATATTTCCACATTTCAATCACGAGATATAAATACAACACATTGATATAAAAACATTATGAAAACCATTTTCAATAATAAAATAATAGAAAAGTAAAACATGGTATTTATTTTTCTTTTAAAAAAAGGTATGGCTTGTAGAGGAAGCTGAAACTCAAATAACGGTCACGACGCCGTAGAAGTAGTTGTCGCCGCATACGTACGACAAAAACATTCCCTTTTGTCATTTAGTAAACGGTTCATATAAAAAAGATTACTTTTGAATAAACGTAAAATTCAAAGGGGGTTTATACATCGTATAAAAGAAAGTTGTGTATAAAATAGAATATGCCTCAATGAAAGGAGATTGAGACAAAGTCCCATACCTCGTATCCGACTTGACCCGACCGTTCTTTAATCTCCTGAATAATAAACTTGAGTTAATCTCTACTTGATTATGAATCTTTTTCAAGTTAATTATTCCTTTTATACCATGTTACGAACATCATGTAATCAATTAAGTTAATAATGTTCATTTTGTCGGTATTTGGTTCTTAAGTCAAAAATAGACTTCTTACACTAACATGTTGTTAATTTGGAAAAGGTTCATTATATCCAGAATGGTATTCATGATGTAGATATCATATATGTCATATATATCCAGTACATACTTGCATTTATAATATTACATAATCATTTAGAGGTAAGAAATGAAATGCACCGTTCATGGAGACGGTAAGCCGTACGTACGCATGAACGCTACTTTCATTTCTATTTCGTATTTTATAGAATGGAATCATAATTATATAAAGGTATATTATAATTACAGTATAATATCATATATAATATCATAGTTCCATCCTTTATATGTTCCACATATGGTATTTATGGAATCAAATCACTTTGAGGGGGCGGTAGTCCGCACTTCCTAAAATGAAGATATCGTGTTTACCCATAATGGAAACCATAAAGGTATGCCAAAAATTAAAAAAACAGAAGCTTAAGGAAAACATAATCATATTATATATCGTATATAAAAATAGTGACATCATAATGGCCACATTTGAAGGTGTTAAATGAGTATTGAACAATCATCGTTTCAGGAGGCAGAATTTCGCCATCCACGGAAACCGTATGTTCTTTAACCATTTGATGTAGTTGTGTGAGAGTGTAGCTCAAATAAATCTTATAACAACATAATAGTATATTTAAGATACTGGTGTTGTTACAAAATAATTAAATAAAAAGAGTTTATGGGGTTGGAGAAGCAAAATAATACAAATGAACATGAGAGAATGAATTACCTTAAAAAGTGTAACTCCTTTTGATTTGAGCCTAAAGGCTTCCTTTGAAAAGATTCTGCCCAAAGGGAATCCTCTAGGATGAGGAGAGGGATGTGGAGAGAGTAAATGGGCAGGGGTTTGCCGAGCCAAAGGCTTGAGTAGTGTGTGAAATGAGGTAGAGGTGGGGGCCTTTTATAAGAGGAGAGGAGGGGCACTTTTGGAAAGTAAAGAAATATTACTTTATTTGAAAATGTATTTCGGTTTAAAAAGGTCCCACATTGATATAATTCGTGGATAAGGTGATAAGGCTTCTAAATCCACTCATCCAATAAGTTTTGGACATGTTTAGTTCATATATTTTACATTATCCTTCCATTTTATTTAAATCGTCAAATAATGATGTCATCGCTGCAGCATTATTATGTCATAGATAATATAATTTATTTAAAGTCTAAATATTATAAGGAAAATACTATGATGTAGGAAATCTTTTTAGCTTTTCAATTTATATTTATAATCAAATATCTGATCTTTATAACCCCATGTAAAAATTGTATTTGTGAAACATATTATGTTTGTGTCATTTTTACTTTTACATTAAATAAAAAGTTATTTATGTCATTTCCATACCAAAATGTCTCCATGGGGTCCCCAAGTTGACCCATGGCTTGTATTGGTCGGCCATGACACAACCAATAAGGTTGGGACATGTGTCTAGGTCATTTCATATTATTAAAGCATTATTTATACCTTAAACTACACTAATTACCACTAATCGCGATTAAGAACTTAATAAGTTACTATTCACCAAAAATTATTATAATCTCATTGAACCACATTTTACTTCTTAATGATAACCATGTATGTCGGATTTTCAAAATTCAATACACATTAGTGGTAAACTTTCATTTAACTGAAAAATCAGTTTGCTTGATTACCACTTAGTGGTTTCACTATTCATCAAAAATTGATGTTTTTCAGAAAATTACCAAATATTCACCCTAAGCTATATTTGATATTCCGAATTCAAAAATGAAGTCTATTTTTCAAAATTCAAATCATATAAGTCACATTAATTAATTTAATAATTAATTCCCGCTGCCAGAGCAAATAGCGTGTTTTTACAAAATAATAAGTATCAAAAGATTGATACTAGTTTAAGTCCAATTTCAAAGTGAAATTGATTCCAATGACCACCATTGGATAAAATGGTAAAAATATATTCAAATTTAACTTCAAAAACAATTCAAAAGATAATCTAATCATATAAATAAATTAGGTTAAAAAACAGTTTTGATGTAAAATGCAGTATTTTTCACTATTCATTAAAAAAATGAACATTGTCCGAAAAATACCAAAAATTCACACAAGGTAAATTTTGATGTCCCAATCATAAAGAATAAGTTTATTTTGACAAACATAGTTTATAAAATTGTCAAAATATAGATTCAAAAATGGTTTTCCATCAAAAGGCACTAAAACAGTCTTTTAAGAATATTAGTGTATTCCATGCATAAGATTGTATTTATTTTCATATTAAGCCTCTATAACACTATCTTAATCATTAATAGACATCGATAAAAATATGTATTATTCATTACTTACTTGGGATGTTACAGGTGTAGTTGATCATCCCACTATAAAAAAACAATATATGTGACAATGGACTATACTATAATATAAAATTCATTCAATCTGATTGTCTATATGTCTAAGGATGGTACGTTGTTGTCAACCATACTTGAGTAAAAAAGGCATTCTAAATGATTTTCAATAAAGGTGAAATAAAATGTTTAATCTACATTACATGGTTCTCATGGTAACTCTATGACGAAGTACTATCTCATGGAAAAGATTTATTACCAGATACTCTACTATTGAGTCTCACAGATCATTGAGAAATGATATAATTTTGTTAACTCATCAAAAATCAACCAAACAACATCATGAATCTTTGGGGTCCTAGATAACCCTATCAAAAAGAATATCATGAAAACCACCCATATCCAAATAGGAATATGAATTTTATTGAGAAACCCACTCAGAAACTAGTGATTGAGATTAATACTCTTAAATGTAAGGAAGTGTTAAATAATCCCACAATGTCCCTATTCACCTTTGGATACAAGATCAAAACCCTAAAATCATGGTAAACCATTGTCACTCAAGGATATACTAGCCAATTAGAGTTATATAAGTATCTTATTATATTTTTTCTAATATTTTAAAATACTATAAATCTCCCATGTCAATAGTTAAATTTATCATGGCTCAATGGCCATTTGGGAACATTTTCACCCCCCTCATAGGTACTTTTTTATAACAACACAATATAGGTTGGATTATTGATGGACATCGGCAGGTATAAAAACATAATTTGTGACTTCTAATGGGGAACACTTCATTAATATCTGGTGTTCAGATTCATCCATCCCCTAATTATCTAACATATTCATTATGTTATATTTTTTCTCCAATGACTATTAAAAAATATCCTAAACATCCTTCACCATATAAGTAGTTGAATATAAAATGATGTTATATTTACCTTGTGTATAGGAAATTTCATACTCAAATGTATGAAGACACACTTCTGTGTGCTTCTTCATTGATTTAAAGTCCTGATGTGTACTGATATAATGAATTATATTTTGTTCCATTAATAAAAGAAACCATTCTATAATGTGACACTGCAACCAACACCTCAAAGGGTGGACCAAAACTACTTAATTCAATTAATTCTTAGTATTGTTATTTTTATGGGGTCACAACTGATAAGATCCATAAATTATATCCAAAAACATTACATCAATTGTACTCCCAAACCAATTAATTAAACATCGTAATATACAACACAACCAAACCCATGATCAAGATGAATAAACAAAATGGTAGTACATTTCGTACACTTTATCTGATGATGAACCCCCTCACAATAGGTTGAACACTGAATATTTACTTATTCCTTCATTATTTCAATTATATATGTCGATAAATTGATTAACTACTAGAAAAAATTAAAATAGTATCGCTCAAAACCCATATACTCCATGATCTAAAACACATTTTGATCACATGTTTATGAAATAAAAACCTCTACATTCTCTGAGTCCATGTATATAACTATCACATACACCATATTTTATTCTAATTTATTCTATTATTCTAAGAGTTAAAAATAAAAATAAAATCATAATTGTTTTAGACGTTTGATCAGAGTAATATTGAAATGTTTAACATGATGATTTGTTGTTAGTGAGAAAATTAGGATATCATTAAAAAAACTCAAAAAATGAGTCTACATATACGTGAATGATTTTATTTATGAGATAAATGAACACTTATTGATTATTAGTCAGTCCAAATGGCCTAAAAATTCATATATCCCATAACATCCCCATAAAAATATCATCAGAATGTCCTCATCTCAAACCTGGAACTGGTGATATAATAGTTGGAGGTCAATATTAGAGAACTATAAGAATCCTCATAAATGAAAAATGTGGTTACAGATTCTAGAAAAATGATATATATTATACACCATCCCATTATTCAGATTCTTTAAATCTAGGAACATTTTAATAATAATATTCAACATCTTATCAAAAAAAATAGAACACCTCGTAGTGATATACTAGACCATATAAATAACATTTCATACAAGTCTTAATGTTTTAACCAAATGATCTTAAACCAATAAAATTAAATATTTTGGGGGTATAAAAATGGAATACACACCAAGAACATGTTCAAAATAAAACACAACTCCAGTATTATCTATAATTATTCTGAATATTTCTTGAAAGAAATAATGGTAATGAACCAAAACTATAGGAAAATTTGATGTTGGATACTAATGATACTGTAGAGAGATCCAATCCTTAAATTTATTCTATCATTATCCCATGTTCATCAAGTCTATAGCCACTAATCCTACTCCCTAATACCTCCCACTATTCATAGAAAACATCTCATTCCTTGGTGAGGTAAATAATACCCGTATTTGATAATAATAAACGAGGGATTGAAAAATTGCCATCCAATTTATGTTGAGAATCACAATGAATCTTATAATATATATAATATTGAATTAAAAAAGATGTACATAATTAGAAATAACTCTAGGATACTCCCAGAATTTCTGAATATTGATTACTTTCATGTCGAAATGTTTATCAAGAAAGAAACTAATAAAAATTTATAGGAATATTTTTTCTAGAGATAAAATCTGTAGATATAATGGAATGGGAATATAAAGTATACAAAAAATCATAATTATTGTACAAGTGATCAACATTTTACCATGAATAGGGTATGGTCCTTCACCATGACCAGTTGGATTTTAATCCACTATGTAATCTTGACCATGGATAACTACATGAAATAACCCCTAAAGCACATGGCTCACTTTAGTAAATATAATATAAGACTAAAATTGGGGACCATGTATAGATCCCTAGTTCTCGAACAATATATTCAAAATGAATTCTTGGGATATTGAAATAAATTTTCTATTGAAAAATTGATGATGATTTCAAATCATTCTATATTTTTTGAATTTTATAATAGGTGCTTTGAATACCCTATAGTAGTGACCAATAATTCCACCATTGAAATCTATGGATATTCTGTTGAGTGGGATGATGAATCCATATTATTATCCACATATTTAACACTACATTTTATTAATTCATTTGTCATACTCTTTCTATTACTTGATGGGGGTTCTCATTGAAAATGTATGTGGTCTATCCATCTGAAAAATGAATATTAGATAAATACAAACTACTCATTCCTCCACTAGATGTTTATCAATAGTGATGGAATTTTTTAGAGTATTATTGTATATATCAAGGTCAACACTCTAATTCAATCAGCTAATAATTGAAAAAGAACAAATATCTATGTTCTAGGATTTTTACATCAGTTTTTAGAAAGAGAAGAAAAATAATAAAGAAGCATAGTGAAATGATCAATGTATAACGATACTATCATAGATCCCTACAATTGATCAATGAAATACAACATTCAATCCCTCTATAGTCTTCCAAGAAATAATTACATGAATAAATATATCCTTAATAGACTACAATGTGTATCCCTCATGATTTCCAGCATGCCCCATCATGCTCCACTCTCTCATGGAGGGCAACTGTATCATGAAGAGTTCTATATTAAATTTTATATAATCTGGGGACTCAAAGCGGTAATAGAAATCCTTAGTTATATTTACCCTTTCCAACACCTCTTGTACACCACACGATTCAAAAAATCCTAGTGTATATTGAAACATGAAGCCTATAGATAAGTGATCTATTGGCCTAAGTGAATCTTTTTCCTTGAAAGGAACTAGTGGAATGAGTCTTGACTAAGGTGGGCCTATAAATATTGCCATTGAACTAGGAGATAGATATGATTTCCTACACCATATAGAAGTTATTAGGTTGAACAATGGTATCATGCCTACTAATATAATGAGGTATCATGTTAATAGGTTGTCCCATTATTATTATTCAATGAGAGATATTATGAAATGTGATGGATACATTAATAAAAAAACCATATGTCATTATGAAATGTTATAATCAATCTATGGTATCATTGGTTTTTACCCTAAGAGTCTACCTATTACCAAATGTAGATATATTCTTTTAATAACAAATTTTCTCTATGACTTAATATTAGTCACATTGATACATATTCAAAAAATAGAAACATGATTAGGTTCATCTATTGATTTTCAATATATATGTCAGAACCTCCTGGAAAATAGATATATCACTCAATAAAAGTATACATGTTTAACCAAAATGTATTACAAAAATCAAGTAATTAAATGTAGAACTATTATTAATTTCACAATATGATTATGAATATAGCATGAAACACTACATGCTTAATCATGATGCGTGAATATAACCAAATCTCATAAAATAGTAATAATGATTCCACAATTTCTAACACATAGGTCCTTTACATAGTAGAAGGAAAGGAAAATGGGAACTCCCTCATTAGAATCCCACAAAGAATTTCTACATTGTACAATGTCCCATGATGTTTAAATGAAATGTTGAAAACTATGATATGATAAAATTTTATAACTCCCCAACATAAACCACCAGGTCTGATCTGGAGGGCCACAATCCACAATCATACTTTCTTACATATTATAGGATATCGATTAGTATTAAGGGGTCAAATTCCATAAATAGGGAAAATATACCCTAAAATAATCATAAACATAGAAAAAAAATTAATATGATATAATATAAAATTTAAACAACTTTTATAATACCAAATATAAAATATGATAGAAGATGGTTCGTATGTGAAAAAGAATAATAAATAATATAGTAACCTTGAGTGAAAATTCAAATTGATGTATATAGAGTGAATTTAAATGAAAGAAACAATTCATAATCATATATAGTGTATCCTATAAAAATCTTTGAACCAATTTCCATATCTTATCCATCTTACTTATGTCCCTCTAATTTTGTTATATTGATATAAACTGATCTTTAATTTGCATCGAGATTCTTATGCATGTTGTGGGTAATGAAATCCTATAGTACAGCATCAGCATGTCAGTAAAAATTTTTACTTGTTATTACAATTTTATTCCATGATAATAATAAGTTCCCAAGAATATATAAATAGTCATATACCATGTATCCTTGTGCTAGTCAAGCTACCTTGTTCCCTGATTGTTCTTTCTTTGAAATCATGACAGATGGATAATCATAAGATATCACATGCAATAATAACATGCAATAATGATGATTATTATGTCTCTCAATAGCCTTAATTCATTGACATGGATCTGGACTCAAGGTTATCATATCTCAAAACCATCATGAATCATAACCCTGTGAATCCCACCCCATATATGGCTTCTGTTATGCCTCTTGGCCCTCTTGCTGTAAATATGGATTCCACCGGTCAAGTCTTCAGGTCGTCATTCCCCTAGATTATGATTAGGTCCATAAACTCCATCATTGTAATCCATGATTAATATACCTATATTGTATAACCATATAAAAATGGGCCACATGTTCAAAAAAATATACACATATGCACGGAATCATATATTGTGACATGTCACACAAGCTACCCAAGCACCTACATGAAATCACTCTTATGAACCAGCAAACATACTATGTAAAAATAGATGATACCAACAAAAACATGTGTATTATTAATCAAAAAATGGTACGAAACAAAATACCTCATGTGTTTGGAAAATATACACAAAATATTATCAACTGATAAATGGTAAAACATTGTTTCACACCTATATAATACATGATATTATGTCATGAATGCCTACCTAGAGTGTACATCATGATTTTTTTTTGAAAGTATACATGGGATGATTCCATGTTAGTATATATATTATAGAAATACAAAACCTCCAAAATTACATATATGGAACTATATATATTACATTTTTAATGTTGATGCCACCAATTAACTAGATCCATTTTCAATTCAGGATTAAATATTGTGTTCTTTATTAAATATAAATTAAAACTGTTGTTTGGTAAAATGAACCTAGATCATCCAAGAATATATTAATTAATAAGATATAAAAGATTTTACATAACTCGAACAAGGTCAAGGGATTATCGATTGAAGGAAACATTGAAGACACTTTCCACCATTTAGAATGAATCATTCTCTGATCCAATGACTGCTATTCCAAAGTAAATTTCACAATGATTCTACCAAAGGATCATTAATAGATTATTGTTCAATAACCAATACATCGAAAATAAGTGTTTTAGGAATATTAATTTAAAAAAATAAATATATAATAAATCATTTATTTATGGTGGATATTGATTCAATCATTTGACATCTTAAAAATACATGATCTACCACTAATCTATGAATAATGAATGAATTTTTCATCAAATCAAAATAGTAAACATAAATCAATCATAATTAAATGTAAAAAATTCAAACAAGAAGATGTATTTGGTGAAGATATATAGAAAATGTGCACCCTTAGAATAACAAGATTGATCCAATGTTGAATAACAAGGGGAAATGACTAGGAGATGTCTTCAGTAAATAAGTGATAGATATAATTTAAATTAAATGATTTATGGTGGGAATTGATAATAAAATATAGTCCAAACTGATCATTTCTCAGTAACCACCAAGAACATGATCTTGTATTCATAAAAACAAACCACTAAACACCTATATAAGAGATGAAACTAAAGAATAATTAATACATTTTTGCACTTTATAGTTATCATAAATTTATATGTATCATAAATGTTACATGAGTAATCCATTTTAAGAAAGAGTTTCTATTAATCGGCCATCTGTAGAGTTTTTGAAAATTTTAGTGATCATCAGTAAAACATTAAAATAAAAATTCCATTCAAAATTATGAAATATATTTTATAATGAAAATAAAAATAAAATCACACCAAAATTACACATGATAATTAAAAAATATAGTAACATATAGAGTTTCATGGTGAAATATTACATCATTAGAACAATACATTAGGATTAAAGGGTAAAAACAGACAATGTTTTAAATATTAGGTCTGAGATGAATCCTAATTCAAATGTTCCAATATTTTTATAATTTATCCAAAACTAAAAATACACTCTTTTCTATTTAAACTATAAATATAAAAATATTTAATTTTTTAAATATTTATCGAGTAAATAATATAATTTTAAATTTTTGATATCCACTGTAAAATGTTCACTTTTATGTGTAATAAATATTCAAAAGAACATATACTTGTGTACGAAAAAAACATATGTACGATGAAATAAATGATGAATCCAAAAAAAATAACAATGTGAATAAATATTGAAAAATGGTAGGGATTCCAATTATCCACATAAAAAGAAAATTGATAACCATACTAATAATAATTATCAATTCTGTAATTATATTGGCATATTTATCCAAATAAATATCAAAATATGTTTTCAATTTAATAATATACAATCTATAAAATGAAATCGTGAGTTGAAAATTAATTAGTATAAACATAATGATCAAAATAGTCAGATTCTACTGATGAATACATCATTATGTCTAGTTTCTATTCTTAGATATGAAGGTAAAATATATAGATAGGTTCCACATAACATATATCTTTATATTCCTTATAGATAATACATATTCAATAGTTTATTTCAATGAAAATTTTATAAAAAATAATTGGATTTAAAATATAAAAAATTAGTCATGAAAACAATAATTCATTGTAATTGATAATTTTATTTCAAAAATAACATCTACATGTTTAATCTATGTTGATGAAAGTAAAATATATAAAAACATAAATCATTTTTAAAAAATCAAGCTTTATTCAAAATATATCATTACCCTTTGAAAACATTAATAAATATATCTTATCATTCTTATAAATTACATATCAAAACACCCCAAGAAAATAATTTCATAAATTTCCCATTTAAAGACTAATATAAATATTAATAAATATTTTATGTGAATATAAAATTTCAATATTGATAATAAATTATATAAATATCAATTAAATTTTATGACCTCATTTAAAAATGCTATAATTGTATCTTTTTTATATACATTATGAGCCAAATGTTCAATAAATATTTTATTTCCATACAAATATGACTTATTAGTATTTCATTAGACAATATAAAGTAATGAATATTGGTTTATTGATTTATAATGTAATATTGAGTATTTGTTTTGAAAAAAAATTAAGTATCAAAAGTCTCCTGAAAACCATTATTAAATAAACCATAGATAATATATATATTCATATTATATGAATTAAATATATTAAAAACATAGAAGAATCTATATATCTAAAAAATAAATATTAATTTATGGAATCACTATATCCAGTACCGTGGAACCCAAATGACATAACCATGAATGGTATGATAATATTTGGAATGGAGATTTATGAACTTTAAAAATGAATGAGCCAAAATATATGGTAGTTATTATTCAAAATGGAATAACACAACATTCCATGAACATTATATATGATAAATGGTTTAGATAAATAAGTGGATGAAGATGAATGAGAGAAAGAGAATAAGAAACATTCTAAAGACATCACTTTTATAGGTACTTTGTAGATATATGTTTAAAAGACCTTGGTTTTTTTATTAAAATATCACTATTATGTATTATTGAATTTTAATTTTTATAAATTTGAATAATTTTTGTAGAATCATCATATCTAAATTATTTTACGTTTGATTTTTTAATTTTCTAAGAGGTTAATTGTTCGATTAAAAATGAAAAATATACCTTTTTGATCCATAATGTCTTTTATGAAAACAATATTTTAAAAGTAATAAATTTATCATTCAGTTAATATTTTCTAAAAAATTATTATTTTAATTGAGTAAAATAATACATTTATAAATAAATTGATGAATATGTAAACATGTTTTATATATTTTAGAGTCTAATTTTTTCTTTTTCTATGATTTCATGACCATTTTAACTAATTAATTATTTATAATGATTCATTTGGTTTTTGAAAATCACTATTTTCAAAAAATACTCATTTTTAATAATTAAATAATAAATAATGTTTGAATCTTTACCATCCATGGTTTTTTATGAATTCATTATTTTACTTGAAAATACACTTCTCTGAAATTTTTTTTTGTTACATTACATATATTATTAATAAAATAAATTTTTTCCAACTCTAAAATTTATTATTAAAATATGAAATTTTTTTTTGGACTCAACGGTTTAATAATAAATAATTTAGAAAATTTTATTTTTGTAATAAAAATAATTTATTAAAATAAAAGGTATTCACCATATTAGAGATAAAATATGGTTTATAATCTAAATCAATTGTGTTTGTTTTAAAATATTCCGAAACCTTATCCATAACTTAGTGGATAAATTCTTTTCTAACCTCTATATTATCTCTTGTAATTTTTTTCATTATTCCATCCTAATTCCATTATATTAACTTCTGATTTTTATATAAAAAAATTATACTATGAAATTCCCACTGCCCTCACTGATAAAAAGAGATATTAAATATAACTCAACTATTTATTATGAATAATACCATTTTTTAAATCTATATGATTTTAATTATAATTTATTTATTATATAATTTTTAAAGGAATTGAAAATAAATAGGTCATAATTCATAAAAAATATAAATTAAACTGACAAAACATTTTTTATAAGAAGTTGAAGATGACAACAAATAAAAAAAAATATTTCACAATATTGATTATTAATCACATTGGATAAAATAAATCTCCTAAAATTTCATAAATAAATATATTAAAAAATAAAATATAGAATAAAATATTCATAACTAGAAAATAATAAATATCTTATTCAACCATGTGGATCACCAATAGCCATACTCAGCCCATAACGAAGTATACCATCAAGAAAAAATAAATAGTTAGAAAAAATATTAAATATTAAATATTAAATATTTATTCTAATTTTATAGAGGAACGAATGGTTTATATAGTATGTCAATATCTATAAGAATGAAATTTGGAATTAAAAATATGGTTCTTTCAAACTAGGTAGTTGAAATTATGACTGATGCTGATATATTTGTGAGGCACAAATCTAATGGGTATAAATGATTTTAGTACTTTCATTTAGTAATTGTAAAATAATTTTACTCATATTAAAATAATGATATAATAATAAAATCATTTTATATGTCCTTGTGTTACGTATAAATGTTTGAATTATTATTAAAAAAATTATATGATATTATAATAAAATTCAAATAAAATATTATAATATCATTATAGAAATGAAATTAATTTTTTTATATAATTAAATTAAATTTTATATCTTAAATTAAATTTTATATTATTGTAATATTTCATTCATTTTCAATGAACCATTTTATAAAATTTGTGTCTATTTTTTCTTAACATGTTTCAATGAACAATTTTATAAAACATTTTTACATGTTCTAAAATATTAAAATATAATAATCTCATTGTTGATATGAAATAATGTCATGAAAAATTAATGTTTCAAAATACTATATTTTCAATAAAATTTGTGTTTCATTCTATTTTGTATTTTTATTCAACGTATTGAGAAACAAATTATAGACCTTGTAAAAATGATGTTATGTTCAATAACATACATTACTCACCACATCAAATGAAAAATACCAAAAAAATATTAGAATAATATTTTTAATAAATATATTATAAACACTAAAATGGTAAACAATTTACATTTATAATAATTAAAGGATAAATAATTAAACTGTGTTAATGTTGATAATGGTTATTCTCAATAAAAGTCATTATATTTATATTATGTTTATTATTTTAAAAAATAAATTCAATAAATTAAAAAAATTATATATAATTTTTATAAAATAAAATCATTTTTTTAAATACTTATATAAATACATCATTAGTTTGATGTTTTTAAAACATTTTGAAAAGATCTATTATTTATTATAAAATATAATTTTTAAAAAAATTATAAATATTATGACTTTGTAATTCTATTAGCATATCCTAGATTCCATGTAAAAACCCCTTCTTTAGACTCGTGTAATCCTCTCTTTCTCTCCCCTCTTCTTCATTTTATTAATAAATGTTCGTTTTACCTCAAAAAAATATTCTAGGTTCCTAGAAAACATTTATTGTAATTAAATATAAATTTTAGGATAAAAATTATATTATTTAATATATTATTTATTCATATAAATCTTTTTTCTATTGTATTTATCACAAAATCGAAACTCATTTTAACAAAAAGTGATTTTCAGTCATTTTTATAAATAATGTAATATCATTATGAGATTTGTTTTTTCTAATTCCATGAAAGTATAAAAAATATTTATTCATATAATAAAAAAATTTATATCACCATAATTAATAATTTTAATTAATATGACTTACATATATATTTTTAGCATAAAACACTCTATTTATAATGTGTTATTATGCCTTATTTTCAACGATTGTAAAAATAACCAATAGGACCCTTGGAAATATTATTTAACAAAGTGATCCTAAAATATGAAATAATATTTTTCATATTAGTTTTTGATTAAATATAAATTATTTCCATTAAAATTATTTATAATTATCAAAAATTAATTACCATATTTAATGTAATTTATTATAAATGTAAAAAAAGATAAATCCTTAAATAACCGTTCTCTTACACCAAAAATAGTTATTAGGATGATTTTTATACCAAAAAAACATTTAAATCTGTTTTTATCATTTTATACTATTACACATGAATAGTATTGTTGCATTATAGAAAATATAAGGGTCACTCCCAAAACAATCGTTCTCTTCACTTATAAAAGAGAAACATCCTCCTCAAATGATGACTTACAATGCTTTATGTTATTATCGATGAAATAAATTAATTTTTATGAATATAACCTACTCCCAATTACATAATCATTTAGTCAGCCATATTTTTTATAATTCATTTATATCTAAAGAATCTTCCAGATGTAAACTGATGCTTCCGATATTCTTATAACATTCTCATAATTTTTTAATTGAATATACTTCATCCAAAATAATCTATATTCTAGTGAATAAAATAAAATAATTATTCTTATTATACATAAATTGCATTTTATTAATTGACTAAAAGTAATTTTCTCCTTTTCGTCAACTTATAAAAACAAAATAACACTCACAGCTTATATGTAAAACCTTCTACCTCTATAATGATTCATTTTTCATTTCTCATCACGATTTTCATCATTTATATAGAAAAATTCAACTATAATAAATAAATAAAAAGAATATATTTGTAATATAAAAATAATTATTCTAATATAATTTTATAGGAATCTTTAACCAAAATCATTCATCAAGATATAAAATTTTCATGTTTGGAGAGGTTTTACCAAATATTGAAATAAATTATATAATAATATATCATGGATGAATATGAAAACATAAAAAATAAAAATTTAATATGTAACTAATAATTAAAATATAATTTTTATTCATCAATGGTTGTATTATGTATTATCTTTTTATTATAATATCATTCATGATTGCTAAAATTATGAAATTAAGCTATTCTATATTTGATTTTAATGAAAACATAATGAATAACTATATTGTATATGAATATATTTTACATATAAATGATTTATATTAAATTAAATAAAGAATAATAAATTTACTAATAATGTATCTAATAATATTAATTTGATTATTATTGATTGTATGTTCACATAATGAATCTATAAAAATTCAATGGGTTTTCATATAAAATTTCATCATTTGAATCTTGATTTATATTATGAACAAAATTTAATTTATATTCTACACACAACAAAAATTTAATATATCATATAATGTTTTAAATTTTATTAAAGTAATTTTAATTTCAATTAAAATCCTTTCATATTGAAGTATTTTAATTAAAGTTATTATTAATTAATAAAATACTTTTTTCTCAAATTTGTATCCTTTTGGAAATGTTTATATAATACAACATAATTTAATTTAAATGCTGTAAATAATTCCCCATTATAAATTTTTTATCATGATTCTCTTTTTCCATGATATTAATAATTTTATTTAATTTTTTACCTCTCAAGTTCTTTTGATTAAAATGTTTCAATGGTCCAAGGGGTTTTCATGTCATAAATCCTTTCCTTAAGTAATAATTACACATATTAGACTATAATATTCAGTAATTGTTGTATTATAACCAATAATGATTTAATTTTTTATTTAAAATTTTATTAATTTGTAAATAATGTTTAAAAACAGTTCTTCTTGATTCTATTGTTTCGTGAAATTTAATTTTTAGTAGTAAATTTTTTAATGGCCATTTAAATATTTTTCCTGTTTAATATTCCCAAAAGTTTATTCTATTAAAAGGTGGAAACTCAAATCATTCTTTTCTATTATGACTGATATAATATTATTTATTTAATTTAATAAAACGGGTTCTTAAACAATTTAATGATAAAAATTTTCAAAAACATTTTTTTCTAAAAGATTTAATTGAATTTATATTACATGATTAAACATTATTCCTTTCAATATTACTTTGACAACATATGGTTTATTTATTAATAATATAGCCATATCATATTAATTTAAGAAGTACAATATCCATTATAAATATTTTTAATATAAATTTTCACATCAAGTCAATTATATGTTATATTAAGAATATGTTTTTTATGAAAAGTAATTTTTATTCATCTTCCACTTTCAAAATATTATTCTATAACATGGTAATAGTTCAAAAATCACCCTATATGTGATCTTAATAAATATTCATTTGGTGTGTCACTGATTTATTTATCTAAAGATTAATTTTTAGTGGTATAATTTGGAAAATACTTAAAATAAAATATATATCCATGGGTTATATATGATAAGTTTAATAGTTGAGTTTTATATAGAAATTATATGTACATATGATGATGGTTGGGGTAATATATAACACTAAATTTATTTGGATAAGGCATTATATATCATTATATATTTATTTTATTATAGCAAGGATCTCTCTCTGAACATTTGGAATTGATTGATCAATGCTCACTCTACTATGAGAATAGGGTAGCGATGCCAAGTCCAATATATCAATTAGGCGGTGATGCATACATAAAAATGAAATGTTTACCAATGATTATGTTGTTAATTCTAATTTAACATATTATATGAATTTTTTCAATGAATTACTAAATTTTTATGATATAAAATGTTATAAAAACTTTTTTCATTGTCATCATAATATTTTAGGATTTTTTTGGTATTAAAATGAAGATGTTAATCCATGTTTTTGTTAACCATTAATTATTATTATATTACTATTATATTATCCTAAATTAAAAATAATTATTTATGATTTTTAATTATTATTTCATATGTTTTTATTATATATATTTCTATTGATCATGTTTCCCTCATATTTTTGATCTATCTTTTATGAAAAGGTGATTAGATTCCCTTATTGGGTTTTTGAGTTCACCCCACACTTATGTTAACATTTTTCAGTTTATAATGAATATTATGTATTTTAGTATATATATATAAGAGGGTCCTTATAGTAACAGTTGTAGATAACTTTCAACCACTGAAACAGTATAATATGTTAATGTACTTACTCTCTGAGATAATGAATATATAGGTCCTAATGTTAGGATACTTTTGGTCAGATATGTTGCATAAAATATGATAACAATGTATTTTATATAAAATAAGTTATTAAGTTTACATAATTGTTATCAATGGAGAGTTTAGTTATTTTTTTGATATTAAATTAGTTTTTTTGAATTATGTTTAGATATCCTTAGTGAAAACCCAATAAATAAGTCTATGTATATGATTCTATTTTGAAATATTAGTAAATACTTGAATGAATAGTTTTCAATTAAACAAATACCATTTTTCAAACTGGATTATATATTTTTCTATATAATTGATGATACTATAAGTATTCTATATAAAAGGTTTTGTCAATAATCTATTCGATTATCACCATAATGCATAATAAAAGGGGATAAGACCATGCGCCTAGATATTTTTTAAAGATATTTTTAAGATATTCTTTTTACACGATACACCGATTATAAAAAATTATAAAATTAGAACAACATTATTTAAATATATATAATAAATAATAAGCTGGTAATAAATTAATATAAACTACCTATAGGTGGTAAATAATTAATACGAGTTTTCATTGAAAATGGATTTTTTTAATAAAATATTTTTTATTTATATGTTTTATATTATATTAAAAAGTAAAATAAAAATTTTTAAATAAAATTATGATAAAATTTCTTTTTCAATTCCACAAATCAAAAATTAGATAATTTGAATTTTGAATTTATTTTCCTAAAATGTCTAATTTTTTTAAAAAATTTATTTTTATGAAAAAATAAATTTTGATGATATTATAATTATTTAGTGTATCCTAAGAGATAAGAAAATAAAATAATATATATATTTAAGTTATAATTTATACTATTGAAAAATATTCATTCAAATAAAAAACCCAATGTCAAAAAAATTTAAAAAAATTTAATATTTTAGATGAAAAATATAATTTCTGTTTTTCATTGAGTCAAGTATATTCAAGGTGGGATACATTTTTGGATGTCAAAACATGGTATTAATTTTATTTATTTTAGATTATAATATATTTTTTTATAGGGAAAATTAAAATATTAAAATAAATCACTTACATATAAAAATTACTCTTCAAAAAACATTTTTTCAGAAAAATAATTTTGAAATTATATGTTCTAATCATAAACTTTTTTTTAACAACCAGAAATTTGATTAGATAAATTGTTTTTTCAAATCTAAAATTACGGAGATTAAATTATGAATTAGGGGGAATATTAATTTTTATGAAAGTTTTTATAAAGATAAAAATGTAATAATCAAGGTAATGTAAATTCATGAAATACATACAATGATAAAATAAAATTCCATAAAACATACCATATTTCTTCTAAAATTAGTGGTTGAGGAGTGTTTTTACCACAACTCACATTTATAACCCCATTTTCATCGTTTCCACTTTCCATTTAATAACAACTTTATAGTATTTAAAATTATAGCCTTACTCCCAAAACATCCCTTCTATTAATATATAATAAAGTAATATCCTCACCATGAAATGAATGAAATTTTATTATATATTTCAATTTCATATAGAATTTATCCTCATAGAATAATATTTTACTTACATATTGTTTTTACAATGTTTTATTTGTGTCATTCATTTCTAATGATTTTTCTAAAAGAAATATGAAGCTTTTGATGTGAGTGTTACTATCTATTTGTCTTTAATTTATTATACTACTTCTTGAATGGAATATAACCATAATAATATTATAAAAAATATTATATGAAATAAATTAAATGATATTATTAGACCATTAATTATATTATCTTTCCCATCAACACAGATAAAAAATAACAATAACATTATGATGTGCATACTATTACCTCTACAAAGTACCTTTTTTATTTTTATATATCTATTTTAATCTTTTATAGAAACCACATAATATGATATTAATAAAATTAATAAAACCTAAATTATATAATTATTCAACTATTATATATATATAATAATCATTCATTATAATACCTACTCGTCGTGATATGTTGTGTTCATATTTGGGTTTGTTTAACCACCTACTAAAATAAATGAAGTAAAAATTAATCAAAGAAGACTAAGGGAACATAAATTGTAATATTATTATAATATAATAATTATATAAATATTTATTTTCTATTTTATAAAATTTATATTACATATTTAAATTATTATAAAAATATAATCATCGATAAATAAAAGTATAATAATAAACTGACACTGATTCAAATTTCAGAAAACATAATCAAATAATATATAATATAATTATATATATGATATTAATAATTCAATTTAATACTAAATATAGAATAATATAATTTCTAAAATGGTATATATTAATTATAATTTTATTATTTATTAAGTTACATCTGTGTGCTAAATGAATTTGTAACAATGTAAGGTCTTTTCACATCAACTTTCATCTTGGGAAGCATAATTTGTGTTTTTCAGCTAATTTATCTTATAAGGTGAAAGATATACTAAATGGATATAAAATATCATGAATGATCATTTAAAACTGATATTTTACATTCAATTACAAAACCACTCTTTCATTGTGATTTTATTAAATTGTTACTAAATTCATATGGTATTTGGTCTCTCAATGATTAATTAAATGTTGATTATTTATGTCATACCCAATTTTTTTGTTTTAAAACAGGAAATACTAAAATATTATAAGTTTTTATTATAATATTTTTTCATTATATTTAATTTTCCACCACTCAGGGGGTATTTATTCAAAAATTCAAATGGTCCTTAGGTGTTTTTTGGACAAAAAAATTATAAATTTTTCACAATAACTTCTCCTAGAGTATTTTACATAAATATTGATCTATAATAAATTATGATGATGTTATATTTAATTTTAAACATTTTTTTAAATCATTTTTCAAACCGAATTATTCATTTTTTATGTTTATATTGTTTTTTGGAAAATATATTTTTATTAAGAGTAATTGACATTTTTAATGGGGTGTTGTTAAATTTTGTTGTTTTCAATTTCCAATAATGATATCCATTCCAAATAGGAGAATAAAACATTTTTTATCTTTATGTTTCTTTATATTTCACATAGTTTTATTTAATACAATTGGTTGGTAAGACTTTTAACGAGGTTAGTTTTTAATAATTTTTTTTATTTATTCAAAAGGATTTTCTATTCTATGATCTTATATTATTCATTACAAAAAATTTTTCTAATGGGTTTTCTTCTTATCTTGTAGTCTATATTGGAATTTGTTTTTAATAAGTTATACCTTCATCATTATAGATTTGGTTTTCAGAATGGGGATGGAAAATCCTATCCTTTAAAGGTAATATTTAGAAATATATACTATGGAAATATTTTTTTTGGGTTTTAGCATACATTTTTGAAGGATACTTCCAAAATAGAATACATATTCATAAATTAACCAAATATATATATATTTCATGAATTCTTAATTTTGAGAAATTATGATTTTGTTATCAATGTATCTTTTTTTCTTTGATACAATTTCTAAAATTTTCGAATCCCATTTTTTTGGGGTTATATATATAATAATTTGAAATCCCCCTATATTATTATCAATCTAAACAATTATCAAAATATAATTGAAGGATTTTTATAAATATACTCGAATTAATTATTAGTTTCCAAATCAATATTTTTGAATTTTTAAGTAAATTTTTAGGATTCAACAACCAAATATTAAAAAGATAAAAATGAGAATACATTCATTGAAAATTTGAACAAAATGATGTTTATATTCATAGAGTATAAAGGATATTCCTCGTATACTAAAACAAGCCTCTATGAAGAAGATGCACCATAAATATTTCACACATGTACAATAATAAATTATTTTTATGGTCTAATATCACCCTAAAATGAAATAGTAAATGTTGTATATCTTATGAGAAAACTATAAGAACGGATAATTGAATTCCCTGTTGACTATAAGAAACATTTATTGAATTCTCACTACTCTACAAGACATATGTTAGAACTCATGATTCAATGTTGAAAATCTAAAAAAAATTGCTGAGATGAAAACAATGTAGATAATTAAAAAAAATAAAAAAATATGTATATATAGGTTTCCCCCAAGAAACTAAACCTACCTGATTTGTGATACATTTTATGAGATTAATTGTATCAAACATTGTATCAATATATTTCTTTTTTATCATTTTTATCCATATTAAACACTCAAAATTTCAATAAAAAATATGAAATATATCCCAAACCATCATTCGAAAATCTATTCCCCAAACGCTCGTTCCTACAACATTGATGTTATTTTACCCCAAATATCCTAACAATTAATTATTAATATGTGGTTTAAAAGAGGATATCAAAGGATGTTGTAACTGAATTAACCAAGTTATTTAAATATTAATTCATCATTCAAATCCTCTAAATATGAATTAACCATAATATTATAATGAAATTGTATCATACATTTCCTTCAATGATATGGTTTTCTTGTAATAACGATTGTATTCATTTCTCTTATCTAATTGATAATTAATTTGTTGTTTTTGAAACATATAGACTACCACCTCCCAGAATAATGAATTTTATTTCTGATCACATTCATTTGAAAAATTGATCAAGAAGAACATTTAATTAGATATAATATTTTTAATATGATTCATTTACTATGATAATAGTTTTCCAATTATATTAATATCATTAAGAAAAAATGTAAATAAAATAATTAATCTTCTTTAAACATGCATACTATGAGACGTTGTACATAATAACATCTTACCATTATGATTAAATTACCTTATTCATCTTGTTTTTCTTGATAAATATTTTTCCCATTTATATCATATTTTTAAATAATTTTTCTTTTATGAAATTAATATATCACTATAAAATAAAATGTTCTTACTCTTTTATTTTCTATAATGTGTTATTTTTTACGTCAATTTATCCACTAGCATTAATGATGATGTGATATTTATTTCATTGATTATTTGGAAAAAATACATATATTGTAATAATCACCGGATTAATTTATGATATTCTAATAACTATTAAATGGTATCATATTTATAAGTTTATGTTTGTTTTAATAAAAATAATTTTCATTATGAAAGTAGTCAAAATAAAATTATTTTTTATAATTCCATGTGACATGTATCATTAAATTCCATAGCATGAACATATGAATCCATAAATATATCAATGTTTTACATATTCTTGATTATAAAATAAATTTTAAAAACCCATTATTATAATGGATCTAAATTTGAATAACATTGTGTATTTCAAACAATAAGAACCATATTTGTTGATAAAATGTTTTTCTTTTTAGGACTATGAATTATATTAAAAAATAATTTCAGATCCATGAATATAAATATAGAATTATTTCATGGATTGGTGAGACTATAGAATATTCTACAAAATATTAAATATATTTTTTATCTCTCAAACAATTTTTTTATAAATAACGGAATATCTCTTGAACGAGGTCTCATATTGGGAAAATGAGACCTATGTTTAGCATAGAAGACGAGTTTTACCCTAGGTGTGACCAAATGTTGTTTCTGTGCGGATTGTTCAGATGTAGAAACCCTCAATGAGTACGTTAACTAAAATAATTATAAAAATAATATGATTAATTCATATAGTAATCCTAACCCATTTACCGTTATAAACATAATGTTATATTAATTATTCTGAGTTATCCACATAACAATTCGAACTTTGACAAGAGGATTCCACAGATGATCATTAGTATATTGATATCAAATGTAAAATGAAAACAAGTCATGTTGAATCAATTCATAGTGAAATAAACAGGTCCTCTACATCATGGGAAACTGCTTTCTTCATAAATGATCAATATGAATCAAGGTATGGCTCAAAAAAAATTTCTCCCCCATTGATTAAATACTTGATTCATGGATTGTATCTTATTTTAATTTTGAATTTTCACACCAATCCCATTATATTGAATGATGAATAAATTCATATATAATGTTTTATCTTTTCATATGTTGGGATCTCACCATAGAATCCACACATTGAATCATTGGAGGAGAACATTGGGTCAATGATGTTTATAACCATTTTTTTATTCTATTCACCCATAACAAGTAATTTTATTCACCATTGGACAATGGGGTTGTGGTTAGAAATTGGTGGGATAGTTCGAGCTTGATCAAACCCCCATATTTGAGTTAGATTCATTAGAAATGAATAAATTTGAGATTTGATGATGGATCATGATTGGTAATGGGATGTGATTTATGTATCATATAGATATGTTATCTAGGACCAAGCAATAGTGAATGTGTCACAATGCATGACCTGAGAGATTTAGGTTGGAGGAGAACTTTTTAAATTATATCCAACAGGGGTCCTAAATTGATAGTTACTAGTGAATAAAAAAATTGGTTTATTAGTGGGAGAATTAGTATCCATAGTGATGTATCAGTTAACATGTGATTAAACATAAATTTATCTGAAATATGTAGCTAGAGAACATATAGTCTGAAGAATAGATGATGTGTATCCCCACCCAACATTGGATGCACATGTTTTGTGAAAGAAATGGATCACATGTCATGTGGATGGGAACACATTTTGTGACCCTACCCTGGAATCAAGGCCATGTTCCAATGTTACATGCCTAGGACCTCATGTTTGAGGGAATTTTGTATACTCATTTATTTAAAATACATATACATGTACATGATATAGTACATTGTCATGACCACATACATGAATATGTACTCATAAATGACTATCAGAGCACGATAAGACACCAGTTGGTTGAGACACATCATGTAGTACAATTTCATGACATTTAGTATTACTTGTTGAGTAATCAATGTACTTTAAATGGTGCTTCATGTTAGAGGAATGTGGATACATGCCATGTCAAACACATAACACAAAGTGTACTACTTAATAATCATAAATATCTCAAATCAACTTCATTAGGACTATCATTTTGGCCAGAATATAACCAATCCAGATTATTTTTCAAAATAGATTGACATAGTAATCTTTGAAGTGTTTTCTGAGATACAATATTAAATCTTCTAAAAAATATTCTTCATTTAGAGATACTAGATTATGATAGTGAACATACAATATCATTTGATTAATGGGAAGACAGCCCATATTACACTAGGGAATGTTCTCTCTATCAGTAGGTACGTTACTCTTCTTTTATACCATTGCATAGGTTTTCCATAATTGTTGTAAAGTATCAAAGGTTACACTCCCCAATAACACTATTTTTTAGGAATTCTATCCATAGAGTTGATACTACCCTATTATATCTGGGTGTGGTTCCTCTATAACAGTTGTGCTAATACAGTTTTTGTAATCGCTTATCATACTAGGCTGTAGGTCCTACATTTCTGTTATGATGATTCATAATAATCACATGCCTATCACTCTAGGGAACATTTCCTCTATCAAGGGAGACAACACATCCTTATCATAAAATGGAGTCAATGCATTATACATGTTTGAAATATAAATAAGTTATACTCTATATTCTAAAATTAGTGTGGATCATCCATACATTTTGTATTAAAATTGATGTCACACTCGCCCATCATACCAGGAAACATTTCAATTATCTTTTATTGATAATACCATAATGGAAATATATTATAATCAAAGTGACAACCCTCGTACAGACCTCATTATATAAAAACATGATATTCTATGTATCATTGATGTGGAATTTAAAATGGTTATAGGACTAATGATCCAAGGTTGGGATATGGGTTTGATGTCCCCTTTCTCCCTCATATTTTATTCATTTATGAAATTATTTATATCATTGTTGTTCAGTTTTTGTTGAAAAAATTCATACACTATCATGGACACTTCTATAGTGTCTGATATTTCTCTCATATCAGTTTTGGGGAATCATACTATATATATATATATATACTAACACCAATATGGAATTTCAAAACATGTTCCTTGTGTTATATTAATGAAAAATGGGTCATCAGTGATTTCAGATGTGTATAGGGATACCTAGTTTCATTTGACAATTTACTGTGGTAAAGGCATAGAGATGTATAGTTGGTCTCCCCATTCATTTCTTTTCTAGTTGATTCTAGTTTGTGACAACTTTATTGGTCATATGTTTATTTTTTTCAAGATTACATTTTGTATTATGCTATGTCACTCTATTCTATTCCCTAATCAATTTTACATGTATGTTTTTCACTATATATGTTACAGTTTTTTAATATTATTTCTCTACCCATGAATATGATGACAATTGGGTAAATGCATATATGAACATTGAAGTAGTAATAAAATTGTAGTTATTCTTTTGGGAACATGTTTCTTAACCATATCATTTGTATGTGGGATTTGGGATGTTGTTTCCCAACCTAATGATGGACAATAAGGCACTAGTGGTTTGAGTCAAGGAATGTTTGAATCAAAGGTTAGTCATTATTGAGATGTTGAATAGATTTTTTCCCATGTAAGAGGTTTGGTTCAAAACAAAACCAAACATTGTAAAAATATCATGAGTTTAGATTCCATACATAGAAACCCATTTTGTTTTTGGTAACTTATGTATCAATTCAATATGACCCTAAATAGATTCTATTGGACACAACAAACAAGGATATTCGTTGCAGAATTTTTTTTACATGAATCATATATGCTGATGCACATTGAATTTTATGATTGAATCATTTCTGTATATATATATATATATATTATCATCTAACAATTGTACATATTGAATAAATTTTCTTGATAGATCTCTAATGATATCAATCGTGGTTACTGATTCAAGATCATTATGATGATCTGATGAATAATGCGGCCTCAGTTTGGGGAAGATAACGTGAGATAGTGAACAAGATGAATTAAGATACCAAAAGGTATTGATTTTACATGGTGAACTAGATCATTATGATGTGGAGTATTTTACTGAGGATTTTTTCCATGTTTTCACAATTTATTGACCCTGACTGGATAGATGACTATATTATCATCCATTATTTCTCTTAGAGCACCTAGATGATAGTAGATACCAATATGCTAGGTTCATATTGTGTTAGTTATCTCATGATACTACGTTTTCAACTATTTCACGACATTTAATACCCCTTTTTATTATGATTAGTACATATTTAGTCTTTTTTGGAGCTCAAATAAAGAGGGATGATAGTTATTGGGTATTTTATGAGGTTGTATAGCCTTAAATGGTACTCCCTCGACATGATTTTGGAATGTTACTTCCGGTTACTATATTTTGTGTAGGGTCTCCACTAAGTAATGTACACTATTGGGGTACCCCAGTGTTGTCCAAAATATGATGGAGTGAAAGAGTAGATAAAAGTAACTGAAATATTTCTATATAATGGATGTAATAATGGTGGATCCTTCAGTAGAAATCACATAGTTGAGAAATATTTAGTATTTGATAGACGATAGTTTTTGAGCTACATGAGGCATACCCATGCTCATATTCAAACATGACGTCATGCATTTCATGATAAGAATACTAAAGTAATGTATTCTAGAGAGGGGATATGATATATATGGGATGGGAAAGATCACATTACATCTGATTTCCCTACCTCACATGTTGTGGATGGTAGAAATTCTTTGAATGGAACACCATGATTCAGACGACATTGTGATCATGAATATCACATGTGTTTCCAAGGTGGACCCCATAGAGTTGGAGTTGGAAGAGGAGAGGGTAGGGATCATGGAGGATGATCTACTGGTGGTGTATGAAATTATTATCTCCTTCCACCAGCACCACCAAGGGGCCCACATCATGATTAGGGAGTTAGTACTATAGTTTGTGGTCAGTTTTATTCCATTGATTCTTATGACTTAATATATCCCATGATGATTAGATGTGAGATATAATTATATTATAATCTATAATAATTACATGTTGAAAAAGTTGTGATTCATTCCACTATATACAGAAACCTAGTTAAGGATCTAGGTCTCCTAGTAAAGACCTTATCCCAATAGCCATTCCTTCAGGTTCCTACATGGAAAAATTAATTGATTTCCATTATCTGTAGGTAGTGTGATAATATCATTGTAGTGACTGTTTCCCAAAGTTTTACATATAAAATATCATTAGTACATATGGAATCATATAGGGTGTATAATATATTCCGACATTCTGAGATTATATTGACTATAACAATTGAATAGTCCACAACATTAAGACATATATGATGGGATTCTCTAATGTTAGTGGGGGAGTTCCCATGGTAGAGAGTGTGGGTCTAGTTATTAGGAAGATGCATCCCATCACAAACCTATTTTTTTGATTAATTATTATATAAATGGGATATTCATGCATATGGGTGACTGAAATTATGATAGATTACTTGGATTTATTATAAATGGTTTTTTTGGATTACTTATAATGTGGGAGTTATTGTTTTTCATTAAATTTTGTCCCATGAGAACTCAAATGTATTTTTTATCATACCAAATATCCCATACCCATCATTGGGATCCATGGAGGTTGTTAGAGGACCTTTTAGAGATATATTTTCTTCATACGCAATGTTTCCCCTAGACATATATAGTTTTGATTTTGAATTGGTTGATACAAGAATGGGAATTTATATTAATTATCATCTCCTAAATTAAGAGGAAATAAATAAAAATTTACATGATGATAAAGATTGAAGACTCCATTGATCAATTGAAATTTGAATGTTGGTTCTTGATGATCGATCACAATTAAAGTTACCATCAACTCATAGTTCTCAAGGTTGGAACTCTATAGAAGGAATTATGATCTCCCTACTAATAGTATGAGTTCATATTGATGAATTGTTTTGTAAAGAATGACCCCACTATGTTTCTCTTCAGGATTAACTAGTACTTAATTTCATAATTGAACTGATTTGTAGTTTTTATAAAATTTGACATACTCGTCTACACTTTATCAAAGGAGGATCACACAATGAACATAATTATGGTCCTAGTATTTCTTTTGGAGTATTAGTTCTATGGTTTTCTCTTTTTATGTCAACTATTAATTCATGCGCTTTATTTTCCTTATAATTTCAAATTTTATAAGGGAATAAATTTGAACATGTTGATGATTTTTGCAGTGGTTTCTAGGGATCCATCTATGTGAATGTCACAGGGGAGGAGTTTTCTTATCTCAGATAGGTACTATTGGAGGTCCAAAGTTGACATATCTTTGATTTTAAATTAATAGACTATACATGCATGGAAATATATGTCTTTTACATAGAATGAGCATTGTTAGAAATCCTTTGCGTAGTTGCTGTTGAGGCTAATGAGTTATCATGTTTTCATACTATCAAAGGAGATCAACGAGAATGTAGTATATTGTTTTTTATAGATCTAGGATTGGTTGATTTTGGATTTAGTGGTGGGAGATGATCACATATGAGGAAAGGATGTTGATTTACCATGAGTAGAACAATGTGAATCCTGAACTAGTGTTTTGTGTGGTAGTCTTCAACATATGGATATGCATGTACTATCTTCTAGGAAAATTCATTATTGTTTACTCATATCATCAGAGTCCCACATAAATATTCATTACTGGAAACCTAAACCCAAACCACAGGAAATTTTTATACATCCTATAATATTATGACATTGGGGTATTATATAATTCGGGGAAGAGAAATGTTTTAGATGATACCCATATAAGTAATTATTATTATCAATTAGTGGAGGGGGAATATGAGAAGTTATCATCCTTACTACTAAACAGAATGGAGGATAGGTTGAATCATATCATTAATTGTTGGTATTTACTCCTCAACTTATATGTAATTTCAGAGAGGCATAATTAGGAAAAATAGACAGTGAAATTCTACCTGACCAGGTATCCTATGAACATTCACTAGTTGGGACCTTTGAAAGACTGAATCATGACATCTGTTTCAAGGTATATCTGGTTGTTCGTCCCAGCATGTGGTATGAGGTGATAACAGTTCTATAATAATCTAAATTGGGTGTTGATAAATATTATTGAATGATGTAGAGAGAATTTATGTGGAAGTTTTAGTCAGATGGAATTAGTGGGTAATGGATGAGTTTATCTCCCAGTGTATCACATATTAGTAGGTAAAAGATAATAACTGAGTTCAAGAAGGTTTGTTTTAGAATAATGATGTTCCATATTTGAAATTGGATGGAATAAATATTGATTTTTTGGAACATATTATGAAAAATTTTGGGAGGCCATGGTGACATATAGGTGAAATTTAACTAAATATCTTGTTAATTCACTTTTATTCTATTATGGAGTAATTCTTGGTGTATTGTTTTTGGAAAATGTTGATGCTAGAGATCGTACAACTCCATGGGGTTCTTTAGATGTTTTTATCATTCCAAGATGCATGGTCCATGCCACAATTTACAAGAAACCTACTTAATAATTATAGTAAATAGTTGTAAATGGGTATAATTATTTAAAACAAGTTAGATTGGAAGTCTGAGAAAACTGTCACGGTGTTGGAAAACGTGATGAAGGCTTTTATTCTATACATTTTCAATAATTCTAGGATTAATTACCATTCATAGATTATTATTATAATAATATATATCACTCTACTATCAACATTACACCTTTCAAGGATATGTATGAGAGACACTTTAGGTCACCCTTATGATGGACTATGGTATTTGTAGCTTTTTTTGGCATGACATAAATGGTGTTTATGATAATAGAAATGGTTTAGGTGATACATGATTAGATGATGAAATCCCAGCGTAGGATGAAATATTATAAAGTTCAATTTAATAGGCCCATGGATAGGAATAATGGTGACTGATTTTTCTTGGGAGTGTCTCCAATATTTATATTTTATTGATTTTTATAGAAAGGTATGATATTAAAATGATTCGTTGGGCCATTATAAATCTTGAATAGTATTGTTAAGGTTTATTATCATCTCCTTATACCGAAAGAGTTTAAGGTGTTACATTATTATTTCCATGTCACACATATGAGGAGATATGTGTGCGATCTAACACACGTATTGAATGAGGAGATATGGACATCGAGGATGGAATCACTTTAATGGAGAAACCATGGGAGTATATAGATATATAGGAGGGGATCCTACAATTATGGACCACACCCTTGGTGTTTGTGTTATTATAGAATGGGATTATAAAGGAGATCTCTTGGTAGTGGGAAATCCAAATGTGGGTTTTCTATAACCACATTTTTTAGTTTGTACTATTTCGGGAAAATTTTCTTGAAATTTAGAATATTTTACAGAAATTGGTTTTCCTTTGAATACAAATAAGTATATTTATATGTATTTTTAGATCCAAGTGATGTGACAATTCGACATTGCAAGGTATGGTGACCATGAATTTAATTTTATATTCATACTCTATATACATTATGTCACACATGAACTATTTTTTTAAATAATTTATTTTATACTGAATGATGTCTTAGATGGGAAATATAATAACACTATTGAATCAAAATAATGGGGTTTACCTGATTTAAGAACATGCATTTTTCTTATACCAGATGCTCGGATGATGAATTCATTGGTAGATATGTTAAGAGAATTAATTAATTAATTAATTAATTTAATTTAATAAAAACTAGTACAAAAATATCTACAATAATATTGTTTTATATATAATCTAAATGGTTATCCATATAAAACAAGGATAGATTAGTGGTGGATTCCACCAACTATCATGAGATAAATTAGACCATACAATTAGAAACAACCAAACAAGGTCAATCGAGGTGTAGTAAAAGCTACAGGTCCTCCCTACCATTAAAATACGTATTATTCAATAATAATCATTATAAATTGATATTGTTCTTATCATTTTTTAATTTTGGAACATTTTTATTATATAACTAATGCATGGATTACATCTTATTTTGTTAAATTTTTTCTCACCCATACCATAAACATCATTAATGAATATGTTTTCATAAAATTTATTTAATTTTCTAAAACTTTGATCTCTTCATAGACTCCCCACTTTTGAATCATTATCAGAGAACTATTGTACAAAATTTTTTATCAACCTTTTTATGATTATATTCTATATATATAACATCATGTTTTTTATCATTGGCCTACGAGGTCATAGTTCAATGGAGTGTACATCTATAATAAATCCCACGAATTAACTTCAACCTTGTGTGTGTGGAATGAATTTTTTTTAGGATGGATACAACTATATCACTAGATATGTGCGATGGATCATGATTATTTGAGAAATGATACCAATCAACAGTGATCATTTCACATTGGGAGGGGTGAGGGCTTCATGAGATAGGACCAGAATCTAATTTCTATATAAAAGGAGAGATGGAATTGATAATAGTGGTAACTTTAGTTTTTTTGGGATAAATGAGATATTTTTTTGGAAATGTATCTAGTTATGTTGTTGTTTTAAGAAACTATTATTTCTGTGAAAAATGAGAATACACCGTGTATAGTCTAATAAACACATTTTGTGTACCACTACCCATTTATGATAGGTAGGGTTTTATAGATGATAAGTATCAAACACAAAGTGCTTAGGAAACATTCCATTGGACGATCACCATGAAGATAATATATAATCCACGTAGATATATCGAGGCCCCCATCTAAGAGAACAAAAATTCTACATTTGGAGTAGATAGACACTACTATTTCCATGGGATAGTATATAGGTCAATCCAAGTACATGAAAATGTACATGTACATGATTATTATATCACGTGAAAAACCCAAGAGGCTGATACACACCATGTATTATCCTTCCATCCCATGTAGTACTATATGGCCATCAATATGAATGATGTAAGGGACATGAACATACAATGAAGGGTGGCTACACACTATGTGGAACCTAATACAACAATGTAATTATTATGAATATTATGTCTCTCATAGGTCCTTAGTTTTTTATGTTGATTTTGGAATACAGGTCACCTATATAGAATTTTTTTATATATAGAATGTGACAGTTTAATTCACAGTGCATTTTTAGATAGAATTTGAGATTTTATGAGAACAACAATAATTTACGTGATGCATTGTGAAGAATGTTATTTGGAAGATCATCATACTTATCGGCCACATTACCCTATTACACTAATTCTTCTCTTCTATATCCATGAAGATGGTAAACCTATATCATACTAGGTAATGTGTCCTCTATAAATATTGTGGATATTCATAGGTAGTAGTCCCTTATCACACAAGGTTATGGGTCCCCTATCAACAGTAAATGTACATATCTGTTATACTAGGATTTGGGTATTGTACACCAATTATGATGTTGATGTGTTAACACTCTCCTATCATAATAGGGAATAATTCATCTACACATATTGTTAATATATACCTGGAAGAGTCCCCTATTTTATTAGGGCTTAATTCCTTATCCATGGAGATGTTTCTGCCCTATCATAAAATGGTTCTGTTCCTCCATTATTGTCATACATATATAGAGGAGCTACTAAAATATCCTGTTAGGGAATGGTTCCATCATAATAATAATATACATTTAGAAGAGGTAAATTAAGTTCAAACCTGGGTTTGGTCCCTCAATCTTTTTGGGATAACTCCCCATTGGGTTGTGGGGAAATGGTGTGGTGCAGACCCTCCTTATTACTCTTTCAGACAGACACATGTGATGTTTGGTATTGTTGATGGGACATTTAGAACTCTTGGTACACTAATGGTAATATATTTGTATGATAGATGGAGATAGCATTTCTCTCTCATATGTGGTTCATATGAGTATATGTATACTAATATATATCTTTATTTATAATTGGGTTTTCATATCTTGATTAGGTTGAACTGACTACTTAATTCTTGTCTCCTTCTCTCCCAATCCAATTATTGGTGCATCCTACTGGGTATGTATTTACTCACAATGACAAAGGATTTTAATATCTGGGTCATGTCTTATAAATAATATTTAAATGTCAGAGAATATATTAAAGGAGAATAGAAATACAAAGTACAATTTACCATGTTTTTTGTTCAGGGATTATTTATATGGATTATGTCTCTCCGAGAATATCTTTTGTAGTTTTGGTCACTATAGGGAATATTGTTTGGTATGTTTGGTATTGTATGAATATACTTTCATATTTCATTATATCACTCTTTATTATCCCATTGAAGATATTTCATGAATTTGTTTACACTATATGTTACAATATATTATTATAAGAGATCTACAAATATTCATAGAGATGGTTGGGAGCATGGATTGAATAAAATTAGAAACATTAATCCAAGTTTAGTATTTTATTAGATTCATGTCACTAGAATTTAGAATATGGATTGGGATGTGGTTCGGTAGTGGTTCATTCTTTTGATGGCCTGGTGGGCCCTAGTGTGCATGGTGATAAAATTATCAAAGGGGTTTTTCATAAAAGTAAATATTTAATGACATGTAAAACTAATTTGATATTATAATAATACTAAAAAAATACATTAATACATATAGATATTAGGGAACTGTCAGATATGAACATTTTACCTTAATGGGTATATGTAAAACGTCTATAGATTATGAATTCAATGAACCCAAAATGAATTTTGTGATCTATAATAATTTAATAAATAAACGAATCATGATAAAATGAATAATAATAGTATATTGGCATAATATTTTAAGTAAATAAATAATAAATATAATTTTATTA
Source organism: Viscum album (assembly GCA_963277665.1). Taxonomy (NCBI): domain Eukaryota; kingdom Viridiplantae; phylum Streptophyta; class Magnoliopsida; order Santalales; family Viscaceae; genus Viscum; species Viscum album. The sequence continues at coordinate 1,138,862,213 of OY728164.1, read as the reverse complement.
ATCAAGAGTGTCTTGTTTTATTATGTGATTTGGGATTAAAGGAAAATAATTTTCTAATAACATTTACATTACATGTTTTGATGTTTTATATTCAATGATTTTTCTTCTATATCAATGTATTTTATATATTTTAAAGAATGTTATACCTTATTACATATTTTTCCAATATATTTTTCAAGTATATTTTAATTTAAATCCTATGGTATTTAAATAAATTATTTCATTATTTTCTGTAAATTTTATTTTTTACATTCATTACCAGGGTGTGAAATGTTATTTTTTTACAATTTACTATTAATCAATATTTTACGATATACATTTTGTAAAGGATCAATTTTGACATTAACCAAATCTCTTTTATTTTGAGTATTAGAGTAATCCAATGGATTTTCCAAGATATTTGATGGTTGTTTTGATAAAAATGGGAGTATCTTGAAAAAAATATATTAGATTTTATGCGGAGGTGTACATTGTGTCGTAGTGCTAGTGGATGAATCATAGTGGATCTCAGATGTAGAGTAGGTGACATCGGGAAGAGAAAACAACAATTTATATTTCATGAATCGATATGGAATGGAATAGATGTTGTGACAAAGTTATTATTTCATATACTACCAAATATAATGTAGTTGTGATGTGGTTCTTGGGTTTTTGGTGTATCCTCCTTATTCACAAATGGGGTTCTATAGTATAGTGCTTTAAGAAGCATAGAAGCTATTTGATCCACATTATTTTTAACTACCCATCGATCGTAGAAATTGAATTTACCAAGGGTGGATATAGTGTGGAATGTCAAATTATATTATAGAAATCCCTTTGTCCCCCAGTTCTTTGGCATGCTCTATAATGTTATGTTGTGGTACCCTATGTATATGTCTTACATTAAATTCCTAGACCCCCAATTGAACACGTTTTTTCCCACATATTCCTCTAAAACATGAAGACCCCAAAAGTTTATTTTTAGTACATTTAATATCTATTCTACATGGTATTTGACCATATTACCATGTTTTATATTTTTTTAATTGAGGTGCTTTTTTCCTCCATTTTAGTGGGTTATCTAAATTTGATCATTTTTACTCTTATTTTTTTCATGTTATGATGTTATATATGCATCGATATAATAAGGTTTCATTTGTTATTTTCAATGTTTTTGAGTTATGACATCCTTGGAATATTATAGTTTCTTCATGTTATAGTTTATTAGATATATGCGATGTTAATATGTTCTCATGCAATTAATGTTGATTATTTTGAGTGGTGGGGGGCTCATTAATTGTCATATTTATTTTCATGCTTTTTAAAATTCATCATGTTTTATAATATTGGATTTTAATGTAATTATACATATGAATATTTATTTAGAATAATATTGAAATTGGATAGTGATTATTTGTTGATGTTTTACACAGTGATAACATTTTCCTCATATTATTTTTTTGATAATGTGACATATATACTATGATTTATTTTACATGATTCCATTTTTATACCTAATAAAAATATACATAATTTCAATTTATATGTTCTAAATACTCATACAACACCCGGATCACATAAAAATATTCCAAAGACTAATTTCAAATACTTATAGGATAGTTAATTTTCTCGAGGTTCATGATATCTATTTTGAGACTGAATTTATCACCACTCATTGACATAAAATATTAACCAACTTTTATATGTAATCTAACATGAACACTGAATAGGATAATTGCACAATAAATAAACTCAAATATAAAGAAATAAAAAAATATTAAATAAGAAATAAGATAAATAAAATAGTATTTTACAAATTCAAACATGACTTGAAAACCTATAGTACATCTCAAACAAGAAATTATATTATGATCATTTCTGAAAAATGTGGAATAGGATAGATGAAACCATATTATTTCTAATCTCAGTTGCACTCTGGATTCATTGAATGTTGTGGAATAATTTATTATTAGGGAACTACCATTAGTTGCACAACACTATAAGGGAAAAGTGTGTATTGATGTACATATTTATTAATTTATATTAACATTAAATAGAATAGTTTTTACATTAAAAAATTAATTACAATAGAAGATAAAAATTTATCAAGTCATTTACAAAAACTGATTACAACTTATAACACCATATAAAAGGAGGTTCCAAACCAATGCTACATATTTTGATACATATCCAAAAATTATAAATGAACCTTATATTGATATAGTGGTTAAATATTAATCCCATTATAGTGAATCCATGTTGAAAAGCATTTCAAATTTAAGGGAATATTATATCACATATAATATAATATGGGAATTTAATCTAATCATCATATTTAGTGTCAGTGGAAAAGGGTATAAAATAATCACTGTCATAAACTACAGAACTTTATTTTCTAAATTAATGATCAGTGGATATTCATCAATAGTTTGTAAAATAATGTACTGAAACAAATATTTGTCCTAATATTCATAGAAAAAAATGTTATATTTCAAAACCAAATCATTCATCATATTTCATAACATATATATGGTCCCCTTATGTGTAGTCCACTATGCATAAAAATAATTCTCATTCTCAATGTATTGTAATTTCATCCAATAAACAACTTTTTTATATATCTAATCAAAAAACTATATGAAATAGTAAATGGTATCATGATCCATAACCACTATCCATATAATCACTCAGCATGCATTAAATAATACAAAAATATATTCACAAATATCTTACCCAAAAAAAATTAAACATGTATAGAAGAACCATTGTAGATACTAATCACAAGAAGAATAAATGATTTATCAAAAAATAAGTAAAAATATACAAAATATGACAATTATAATATCATCACAAATGAATAACCAAGTTAATAAAGAAATTATCACTAATAATTAGAGTGGAAATTAATATTATGAAAAAATGGGTAATAAATTTGAATAAATAATGTTAAAAAAAAGATAGGCCAGAATAATCTATAACCAACTGATTTTATTCATGATATTAAAAATAATCTTAAAACCCCAATAACTAGAGGGAAATATTTTTAATTTCAATTTGAGGACATAATTTTTAGATGTAATTCTACCTTTTATTATTCACCATTATTAATGGATTTATACCCATTTCATGATTTAATATAAAACATTTTCCTGAAGGAAGAAACACATAATAACATATATTCATTTAATTAGTTTATTTATTATAAAATAAAATAGAATAATATTATTGGGATAACCAATTTTTAAATCATAATTCTGTTTAAAAAGTTTTCAAAAAATATTTATAAAATAAAGTCTTTTTAATGGGAAGAAAAATGAGGACTGGAGTGTGTGGCTTCGTAGATAAATTTTAACAAAACATAAAAAATATAAGGAAAAAATATATCATATTATGAAATATATTTCAACTAGATTTATATTTTGGGAATTTATTTATAATATTCCCTAAAAAATATCCATTAAAAAATACACATCAATTATCATGTATGAAAACAACATGGCCAAAATAAAACCTTTATCTTTTTAATGTCATACCACTTCCTCTAACATATTCAACAATTACAATAGATATCTACCAATGAAAAAAACCATACAAGATTTATGAGTGTTTTAGTATCTTATAGTTAATTTTCATATATGGGGGAAGAGGTTATCTAAATTTGGAAAACATTAATAAAGATAAAATTCCTCTAATTTTTTTATAGTTTATGAAACACATATAGTTTTGTAAAAGAGATAATTCCCTAGCTATAGGTTATACACTCGTTAAATGATTTAAATGATAAAAATCATAATCTCATTTTATCACTATATTATAGATATCTAGTGTTTTATAACATATTAATACTTTTGAGTAATGTAATAAATCATAATCATGAGTTACACAATACAAATAATAAGAAAAAATATAACTGTAATAATAATAATAACAAGAGAATTAATGTGATTAATAAAAAACTATTATAAAAATTTCCCCATGATTATAATGGTATATAAATTTTCCGACATTACACTATATGAACACCAAGAAATTATTATCTATTATAACATCATATCATTTGTTAAAATTTAATTAATATTCAAAAAAATATAATGTTGGTTATTATAATTTGTTTTCAAAATATAGGATGTCATGTTATAGGAATAAATTCATAATAAATTGACGTATTTAGACAACCTATAACAATTTAAGGCTTCCATTATGATTCCAAACCATATCCAAGAAGCAAACAAGAATTATAATAAAAAATAAAAAAAATGGAGACATATTATTAAAAAATTTCCATAATCAATAGATAAAAAACACTAAGAAATACTAATTAATTCAATCACAAAAATTTAAAAAATGAAAACCAACAAATATATAGTACAACAATATAAATCACTAAAAACTCACTATGAAAATTATAAATATATATTTTATACCATAAGAAAATCATTTATAATCAAAATAGTGATGACATATGAAAACCAACCCATAAGGTCATTCCTGATTCATGAAATGAAGTTCCCCATGATCTAGGTAAAGTTACAATAAACACCACTAGAACAATGTATATAGCAATTTACTATTACAAATGAAATAAAAAAATTATTGGAATGGGATATATAGGAGTGTTGGATGTATTGTTACAATATAAATCCAATAAATAACTCTGATGAACAATATAAAGATAAATTTTATAAAGAGTATAAAAATATGATTGAATTACCAATCTCTAATATGGATATATATTTATTAGGGAATGTGCATGGTCTTAAAATAATAGAGAATAAAATATAGCAGTTCGGGTTTAAATGAAAAAAAGTCCAAATTAAATATATAAAATATAAGGTATTTGGGCAACTAATATTGTACCGATGAGAACTCAATGTTACCCCATGGAAACCCATTCAAATGTTGAGTCCAACAGTTATGAAGTTTATCAACACTATGTATCCATTTCCTTTTGTAATTATAATATTAATGTTGGTATTTTTGATAAGATTTTCTAAACTAAAAAACCACGATTGATCCCAAGACCGAATCTATAAAATAATAATAATTCATTTTTAATAACCAATTTATTATTCCAAATCATGGACTAAAAATGATCTGTCATTGCTAATAGAAAATTAAATTAAATATATACCTAGACCAAATTTAATTATTTTTCTCAAAACAATAATAACAATATAATCACATTAATCATGAAACCGGTCATTAAAACCAACCCATCATACAACTTCACCCCATAAGGAAATATTAAGTGATTCTCACCTAAATACTCATAATCGTTATATCAAAAATTTATACGTATTAAAAATAAACTAAACCAATAATTCATAACATATAAATCTATCAAATGTATATAGATATAGAATTTTATTGATATTAAATCATCAAACTAGATCATATCAACTATACACAAACAACAATACACCTTGGCTAATATCTCAAATCATTAATATCTTGATAATTCATTGATCCAAAATAGTACCCAAATCCTGAAAAACCAATAAATTATGAATAAAAAACCAATAGTCTAATATAATCCCCAATTATACCCCACTCTTAAAATTTTCCACACATAATAAAAAATATTATGTCAATATGTAATATTAAGAATATTCATTTTCATTAATCATCAATACAATAAAAAATATCTCAAATAATTAGAATAAATTCTAATACAGTATCCATCAATGATTTTACCAAGAAATAAATTCATAGTATTCCACTCAATTATTATTTTCCAAGGAGTTGAATTTATAAAATTCTGTTCTGAAACCCATTTTTTCTACAAAATCCATATTTTTACTAATTTCTCAAAATAATTTTACAACAATTAAATAAATAATAAACAACAGTTATTTGAAACACAAAAATCAATTTTTCATTGAATTGAAAATATTTTTTATTTTATATGTATATTTTAAATTATATATGATATGAAATTACATTTCCATTTTAAAAAAGTAAAATTCAATATAATTTGTACAAAAAATTTATAGAAATGATCATTTCATTATAATGAAATCCTCTCATTATAATAAATAATACTAATAAAATGAATCAATATATTGTTTTAATTTTTCAAATATGTAGCTAAAATATATTTCAATATCATATTATCAATATTTTTTAAAATAATTATTTTCAAAATTTAGAATATAAAAGAATGTAAATAATTTTTCACAAGTATTATTTTACATTTAATTAAATAATTGAAATTTTATTAACATAACATTGTGTTTCTTCATATCTAGAATGGTATGAACATTTAGTTTTTATGAAACCTAACCTCATTTTCACAATATATAGATTAATGAAATATTTCAACCAATAATAAATAATGATAATAAAATCATTCGATACTAGTTCAAAAAGGACTAGTTCAACTAAAATAATGACAAACATATTGGAATTATTAATTTTTAAAAAAAATTCTAAACTATTTTAATAATAATAGAAATAAAAATATCCTCACCATAATTATATTGTCATTATCAATAATATAAAATACAGAGAACACAATATTTCTTATAAACATTGAATTCAATATAAATAATAAGAAATTTAATCATTGAAATAAAATATAGAGTGAAAATAATGACATGAACAATAATAAAAACTAAATAGAAATTTAAATATTAAAATATTTAATAGAAAAAAAAAATAAAAACATAAATATGAAGAAAAAAATTAATATAATTTAACATATCGATATTATGAGTCAATCTTAATGGTTATAAAATTATATAAACTGAGACACTAATTTTTAAAAACTAACTCAATCAAATAATAAATTTTTTATTAATATTAACATTATTATCAGTTATGTATATAATTGATAAAATTATATATTTAGGATTTCAATAGAAACCTCGTATGGTTCCAATGATAACAACAATATACATGTATGAAATCAGTAATAATATCATATATGTTCTTAATTTTTTTCCTAATATGATATATGATTGTGTCTTTACTAAAATATTTAGAAAAGTAAAAAATGGGGTTTAATTGTAGTGAATAATGTTTCTTATAATTATTGAACACCTTTTCTTTTAAAACTAATAGACATGATATATTATGAAAGACTAACACCACATATACCGAAAATATAACATTGTAACACCATTAATCCGAGTAATAAATAAATCTTTTATAACATTATCACATTTGGATAAATATAATTCAGATTAAAAATAAACAATGAAATAAATTATTAATACAATGGATGTTTAGAATACATGGATTATTGATTAAGAAAACATGTAACCATTAAATGATATTATAAACTAAAATTTCCCCCAAATCATTTATGTAATTATATACCAAATTGAAGGTATCGTAAAATTTAGATTTGAGTTGTAACATAAAATAAAAATAATTACATGATTTATGAAAATGGATTCACTTTATAGAATTTTGAGGATTTTTTGAGTTTAAATCTAAAGAGAAATAATAAAACATTTATATATCAAAACTATAATACATAAAGTGATAAATTCCACTCAATGTAGTTTTTCCATATAAAAAGGGTCGCATAATATAAGGACCTGACCTTAAAACATTATATAATCTTGAATTTAATGAATAATTCACATTTAGTATCTTTTTAGGTTTAGAGTTTTAGAGAATTATGCCATAATTATAACATCTCAATTGTTACAAAATAGAAACTTCTTCTTAGTTTTAATTTTTTTCATAAAATAATAACTCTTGAAAAAAAGAGTCATGTCTACTTCCATGTTTTAGACTGCATGACTTTCCATGATCCCATCCTTGACCCAATTCCAATTTATGTCTTGTGAGAAGAATTTCAAGAACATTGAAGGAGCATAAAAAACTCAGTAAGGAATACACAAAGAAGAAGACTATTAGTTTTTCGAAACAATAAGTAAACCATGAATACCTAATCATAAGTAATACTTTTTACCTATATGATGTAGTAAATACTCTTCACTGAATAAAATATCATTTCTTACCCTTTTTTAACCAAAATATCTCCATAAAACCCATATAATGAACACATTACATATAATGATAATGTGGAACATAAAAATACATAAACGGAATAAACATAGGATCGACTTCCACACATGTCACTAAATGGAATAGCCATACCTCTAACATCCATACCCAATGCATTGGAGGTTATATCATAACCACATGTCCTGGTTTATCATAGCACAACCCATCATTTGTTTTATCATGTAACCACCTGTAAAATTTCCCACAACCAATATTAAATCATATCACATACAAAATATATAAATGAAAGAAAACATTTACACATTTCAATCACTATATATCACTTAAATATATTGACATAAAAATTCCATTATGAAAATAATTTTCAATACCAAAATACATAATTGAGTACAAGGTATTTATTTTTCCTTTTAAAAACTTTAAGGTTTGTTAAGGAATCCAAAGACCAAGTAATACTTGGGGCGGTGGAAAGGTCGTTTTCACCATGTACGTTAAAAGAAGCATTCATTTTTGTCATTTAGTAAAATGGTTTGTAGAAAAACATCCCCTTTGAATGATATGAAATTTCAAATGTGTTTATATATTGTATAAAAGAATGTCTTATATTAAAACAAAATATTCCTCATTGAAAAGAGATTGGGATGAAGTGTCTTACCTCAAGTCCGACTTGTCTTGTTCATTTATTTATATTCCAAGATAATAAAATTTGGTCAATTTATAATTTCTTAAGGAATTTATTTAATTTTTATTATTTAATTCATATCACATATTATCATGTTATAATAATTAGTTAATCATGTGGGTTCTTATCATACATTTTGTCGATGTTCGGTACATGAGTCAAAAATGAACTTATTTGAAAATAATTGCACATGTAGTTATAAGTACATAATCTCTAGAATGGTATTAATGTTTTAAATATCACTTATATCCAGTATATATTAATTTTATACTATTCCCTAACATTTGGAGATAAAAAATGAAATCCACCGTTCATAGAGACGGTAGGCCGTACGTACACATGAACGCTACGTTCATTTCATTGTCATATTAATGAAATTAAAACTAAATGATAAATATAAATATATATATATATTATAATTCTAGTATTATATATATGTTATATAGGTAACATAACTTAATTAATTACATTATTTATAAATTCCATGTTTGGAATTAACGAGTCACATCTCTTTAGTGAGAGGTAGTCCACACTTCCTCAGATGAAATTATCGTAGTTCCACAACATGAAAAGAATAACGATGTGATTTAAAAATAAAATTCAGATGAATTTAAAAAAATAAATACCATATATATCATATATAAATATAGGGACATCATAATGGCCAATATGAATGGTGTTACGATAAGATTTAACAATCATCGTTTTGTGGGGTAGTAATTTGCCACCCATAGAAACAATATGTTTTTAAACCATTAGATGGAGGTTTGTGTGAGTGTAGGAAGAATCCTTCTCATAAAAACATCCTAGAATATTTAGGATACTATTTTTATTATGTGGTCAAATAAAAAGATGATAGTGTTGAGTGATGAAGGAAAAAAATGAAAAAATCTCGAGAGAAGACACTACCTCTAAATCGGGTAACTCTTTTTGATTTGAGCCAAATGATTCCTTGGAAAGACTTATTCCCAATGAGAGGAATATAGGAGTAAAAGAGGGATGTGGAGAGATAATATGAAAAACAAATTGGATGATACAAGGTCTTTAGAGGTGTGGGTAAGGGGTTAGAGGTGGGGTCCTTTTATAAGACGGAGGAGGGTCACTTTTTTAGAGTCTTGAAATGATAGATTTTTATAAAATGGTATTAGGATTTTAAAGGTTCCACAATGATATATTTCGAGGATGCGGTTATAAGGGTTCAAAATCCTCCCATAAAATAGGTTTTAGACAAGTTTATTTATTAGATTTTACCTTATATATTCATTTTATATAAATCGTTCATTAATCAGGTAATCACTACATCATCATGTTGTCATAAATAATTTTATTTATATTTTGTCTAAAAATTATAAAAAAATTATAATGACATAAGAAATCTTTTTAGATTTATAATTTATATTTATAGTAAAAAAGAAAACATATATAACCCCATGAAAAAATTGTATTAGTAATGCAATACATGTTTGTCACATTTTTATTTTTACTTTAAATAAAATGTATTAATATCATTATGTTGCCCATGTGGTTCCTTGGGGTCCCAAAAATTGACCCATGGATTTTTTTTTCAGCCATGACTCATCCAATAAGGGTAAGAAATGTGTAAAGATAATTTCATATTATTATAAAATTATATTTACCTTGAAATACACTAAATACCTATAATCGCGATTAACAAAACTTAAAATGTTACTATTCACCAACAATTATTGTCATCCCATTGAACCATGTTTTAAATAATAATGACAACCACATATGAAATATTTTTGAAATTAAATTCAAATAAGTTGTAAGGTTTCTTTTAAATGAAAAATTCAGTTTTCTAACTATCATTTAGTGGTTTCTCTATTCATAAAAAATAGAAGTTTTTCAGAAAAATACCAAAAATGCACCCTAAGATATATTTGATATTATGAATTCAAAAATGATTTCAATTTTAAAAAATTCTAAAAATACAATTTTAATTAATTATTTTTATAATTAATTCCAGTTTTCAAAACAAATTGTGTGTTTATAAGAAACAAGATATATCAAGAGATTGACAGTTGTTTATGTCCAATTTCAATGTGAAATAAATTCCAGTGACCACCATTGAATTAAATGTTGAAATTTTATTCTAATTAAACATTAAAACCAATTCAAAGGACAATATAACTATATAATTAATTTATATTTAGAGGAGATTTTGAATTAAAATACAACATTTTCACTATTCATTAAAAATTGAACTTTATCGGAAAAATACAAAAAACATACGCAAAGTAAATTTTGATATCCCCATTCTAAAGAAGAATTTTGTTTGGTTGAAATGAAATTATAACAGTGACCAAAACTATATTTAATGAGGGTTCACCATAAAAAGGAGAAAAACCGACCATTTAGTGAATATTAGAGTATTTATGCTTAAAATTAGATTTATTCGCATTTTAATCCTCTAACATTTTTTGGAGAAATATAAAAAAAATTAACAAACATATATAATCATATTTTAGTTATATCTATTAATTCAAACCAATACAAAGGCAACATGTTAACTATCATCAAAAATAATATTATTATATTATTAGTGTTCAATGTAAGATTTCTATGAAATCTGTTGGTGCGTATCGAGTACGCCATTGAACATAGAAACCCTATTAAAGTAATATTAAAATTTAATTATCAAATATTAATAAATATGAAAATGTATTATTCTTTATTTACCTGGGATGTTACAACCTTCCCCCCTTTTAGGAATTATTTCCTTGCAATTTTATTCGCATATAAAATAAATTGGGGTATTAACCCCTCATAGCATTTTCAGATTCCCACATTTCCTCTTCAACCCTATAGTTTTCCACAAAACCTTCACCTGATGAATTTCTTTATTCCACAACACTTGCTCTCTATGGTCATGAATATGGAATGGTTGTTCCATATAAGAGAGATTCTCTTACAATTGTCCTACGTATAGGCTCAAAACATCAGATGGATCTGGCATATACTTTCTCAACATTGAAACTTGAAAAACATTACGTACCGTGGACAAACAAGGAGGTAATTCCACTCTGAATGAAACTAATCCAACATTATATAGGATTTCATAAGGTCTAATGAACATCGGACTCAACATTCCTTTTTTTCCAAAACGCATCACACTTTTGCAGGGAGAAACATTGAGAAAAACATTATCACCTACCTAAAAAGAAAGATCCTTCCTCTAGTTATCCGCATAACAGTTATACTGACTCTGAGATGTTCTCATGTGCTTCTGAATCAAATGAACTTTTTCTTCCATCTATTCTACCAATTCTGGTCTCATCATCTTCCTTTCCCCTACTTCATCCAAAGAAGCTAGAGTTCAACACTGTTTACGATATATTGCCTCAAACGGAGCCATCATTATACTAGATTGGAAACATTTATTATAAAAAACTTCAAACAAATATAGTTGTTGGCCCCAACTTCCCCCATAATCCATCATGAAAACACGTAACATATCCACCAAATTCAAGAATTGTTTGTTCTGACTGCTAATCTGAGTGCGGATGAAAAGCTATAATAAAATTTAATTCAATACCCAACGACTTCTGAAGGCGTTTCAAAGAGTTAGAAGTAAATCTGGGATCATTATCCGATATAATAGAGATGGGAAATCCATGTAACATGACTTTCCCTTTAACATAAAACTAAGCAAGTTGATCTAGAGAGAATGTATCTCGGATTTGAAGGAAATGAGAAGATTTAGTCAATCGATCAACAACAAAACAGATTGCATTATTACATAAATATGTATTTGTTAATCCCACAACAAAGTCCATGATTATATTTTTCCATTTCCATTCTGGAACCGATAAATACTTAAGCATCACTTTCAGTATCTTCAACTCTTCTTCAACCTGCTGACAAGTCAAACACTTCATAGTAAAATCAACAATATCTCTTTTCATTACATCCCACCAGTAATACTCCCGAATATTTATATACATCTTAGTAAATCCTGGATGAATTGAAAATAAAGAACTATGATCATCACATAACAAAATACTCTTCATTTGTGAATCACAAGGCACACACAATCTCTTCCAAAATCTCAAAACACAATCATTAACAATGTTAACTCATGTAAAAAACCCTTCTGAACCAGCTCTACCTTTTTCTGCAACTCATTGTCTTTCTTATGTGCTTGCTTAATTCTGTCTGACAGAGATGATATCACTGACATCTTAAACAAAATAGAATAAATTCTTGCACCAAAAACCTTTATGCCAATGTTAATCAAATCCGAAATGAAATGATCTCATTCCGAACATATCATGTTTAATGAAGCATTAATTTTTCGACTCATAGCATTAGCCACTTTATATGATTTTCCCGTATGGTAATGAATTTTAGAATCGTAATCCATGATTAATTCAAGCCATCTACTCTGTCTCATGTTCTATTTTTCTTTGATTGAATATATACTTAAAACTTTTTTGATCGATATATATTTCATACTTTAATTCATACAAATCATGCTTCAAAATTTTTAAATTAAAAAACAATAGCACCTAATTCAAAATCATGTGTATGGTAACTTAACTCATTAGTTTTCAACTGATGTGAAGCATAAGAAATTACCTGAACATTCTTCTAAGGACACAACCAAGTCCCTTTAACGATGCATCATTGTAGATATCAAACTCACCATTTCTAGAAGGCAGTTCCAAATTTGGATCATTCACCAATATTACTTTCAATTCCGGAAAACAATCATCACGTTATTTTTTCCAAATGATCTTAACACCTTTTCGAGTTACCTTAGTCACTGCAATAGATAACTATGAAATTTTTTTAATAAACGTCTGGTAATAAACCACCAAACCAATAATACTACAGATCACAGTTATATTTTTGGGATCTTGGAAATTCATCAACAACTTTTTTTTTAGGTGGATCAATAGTTATGACACTTTTTGAATCAATCTGACAAGGAAATAATTTTTTTGTAACCAAAAAACACACTTGCTGAATTTTCCAGATAGTTTCTTAAATTTTATGGTTTGCAAGATAAACCATAAATGACATTCATGTTCCTATTTACTTTTTGAAAAAACCAAAATATCATCAATGAACACAACCACTAACTTATCCAAGAACTCAAGAAAATTCTATTCAATATATCCATAAATAGAATAGGTAAATTGGTTAACCAAAAGGGCATAACTACAAATTCATAATGGCCAAATCTACTATGAAACATTGTCTTCCGAATGTCTGATTCTGTTACATTCAACAGATGGTACCTTGACCTCATGTCAATCTTCAAAAAATACCATGCTCCCAAGAGATGATCAAACAAATCATCGATATGAGGCAAATGATACTTGTTCTTAACAGTGATGTTATTCAATGCTCTATAATCAATGCAAAGTCTCATTGAACCATCTTACTTTTTAACAAACAAGACAAGAACACCTCATGGTGATGTGCTTGGTCAAATAAAACCTTTATCTAATAACTCCTGTAATTGATTCTTTAACTCTAAATTTTCAACTTGAGCCATTCGATAAGAGGGTTTGGAAATTTTCTTCGAATTAGGAACTAAGTAAATAGTAAATTCAACTTCCTTATCATGCATAATAACGAAAAAATCATCAAGGAAAACATCATGATACTCATTTACCATTGGAACATCATTAATCTGAATATTTCCATTGTTTCCAACAATATGTGCATGGTAAGATTTATTTCCATTATTTACTAGTTTCAAAACTTCCTGGTATGTTATCAAAATTAAGGGTTTATTATTTTACACAAACTGAACATATTTCTAAAAATAAATCTATTTAGCACTCCAGTCAATCTTAGAACGATAAATAGAAAGTCAATCCATGCCCAAAATAACATCAAACTCTACTAGAGGAAAAAAAATAATGTTTGTAGGTAGAATTTTTCCGCACAAAAGGATAGGAAGGTTCTTATAATTTTTTTGTCTTAATGTTCCTCCCTGGTATTTTTACCCTAATTTCATGATTTATATCATGATATGTAATTCCCAATTTACTATAAACCTTCTCAGAAATGAAATAATGTGTAGACCCTGAATCAAACAAAACATTGTCATAATCTGAACAAACTGTGTACCTGATACTACTTCATTTTATAGGCCAACATCTACAGAAGTAGCTGCAAAGGATTTCACCAACCATTTATATATTTAGTCTGGATACTTTCCCTCAATTGAGTACTTTGTTAGAAACTAATTTTCATAATGACCCATTTAATTACACTTAAAACATCATACCACTGGCTTTTCATTTCCTGTTTGACCATCTTCCTTACAGTTACGAGAAATATGAACAAACTTACCACACCGAAAGCACCTTCCATACTTGGATAAGCATTCTCCAGGATGCATTTTACCACACTTCTCACTGGATTGATATTTGGTTTTCTTAACTCTAGTCTTGTTTGATTAATTCTTTCCCTTTTCCTGCTAACATGACCTCTTACTAAATTGTTTTTCAAAGAACACTTGATCATCGACAAACTCCATTTCCATCTTCTTTGCACATCAAACAAGTTTTTCATATATTTTGAACTCATGATAAGTTAATTCTCTTCAATACATCGGCATTAAACCTGAGTAAAAATAGTTGATTTTACTATGAAGATATCATATGAAATTTAGAGCATACCGTTCCAGTCGAGTGAACTTTTCTTCATAAGCAGCCATTGAGTCATTCTCCTGCCTCAATTCATGTAATTGTTTTTCCATCTTATGAAGAACCACCTTAGTAAAATATTTCTCAAGAAATATACCTTTGAATTCATACCAATAAAGGTCACAAATCTCCTCATTACCCCCGATATTTTTCACCATCGACCATGACTGATCAGCTTCACCTTCAAAAAAGTAAACAGTGAGACTAAACTTTTGATGTTCTGAATAACCCATGACATCAAAAATCTGCTCTAGTGCTTTAATCCACCCTTCTTCTAACACAGGGTCTATTGATCCTTTGATTGATGGTGGATATTTCCTCATAAAATGATCCACTACTAACATGTTATTCTATGGTTGATCTGGCTGATCTTGTGTAAGGATACCACCACCATTTATAGCCTGAGTCAAATGTCCATCGCAACAATAAACTGTTTAGTTCCGAATTTGATCGTCTTATGTAGCTGATTTGGATGGTTGTTTTCCTCCTGAAGTCGTCCCAACATAGTTGTCATGTTTCCTCTACAGAAAACCATTCTGAACACAGAAATATCTTAGGTGAAGCAACATGGTATTTTTGAAATGCTATATCATTTCAATCTTACCATAAATTAATTTATGGACATGAATTTAACAATATTCAAACTACTACAATTGTCTAAACTGACCGCTGATACCAACTATAAAGACTCGACCTTAAAGCATAACTTAATCTTGAATTAATTGAATTGTTCTCATTGAGGATCTTTTCAGGTATAGAGTTTTAGATAATTAGTCAATAACTTTTAGATATAAAATGTTACAAAACAGACACTTAAACTAAGTTTCCATTTTTTTTGATAAAATAAAAACTCTTGAAAAAAAGAGTCATGTCCAGTTCCATGTTTTAGATAGCATCAATTTCCTGGATCACAATCCATTGGAGAGCTATATAGGACTCAACTGACATCATGAGCTATGTCGAGCTCACCTATTTTGATGGGATATATAATCCTAAACTATCAACTTAAAGAAATATCAATTACTATATCATGATATAAATCTTTTGATTCATGATCATATTTAACATACAACCCATTAAAAACTCTTTTGAACTAATTAAAAAATAAATATTAATTTTTTTCATAAAAATATTATGAAAAAAATATCATGAGAAATTATAAAGAAAAAATTTCCAAAAATCGGTAAAGATTATACTTTTTAAATGATAGAAAACATATAGAGTTTTCATTATAAATATAAATATTTTGGAATCAGGAAATTTCACCCTAGTCTTATACAATTAAAATCAATATTATTTAACTTTGGTAAAAATAATCAAAAGTAACACATATTGAATATTTTAAAAAATCACTTTAAATATTTATAAATTAATTATAAAATATATTTAAAATGAAATTTAAAATACATTTAAGTATAAATAAATAAATTCCTAAAACAATTTTTATATCATGGACCTGTAAGAAATGTTTTCATAAAAATACATTAAAATAATGATGTAAAAATAATTTTGTTACATATTTAATATAATTGTTTAGAAAATTTACGTTGAAGAGTATAACCTGAAATTAAATATTAAATAACATTACATATAGTAACTGAAATATTAAATTTATCCATAATTTAGTCATACAAAAAAGTTAAAAGATGTTGTAATATGGAATAAGTATTTATGAAATAAAAATATTGATTAGATATCCCATACATCAAGTCGAAAATAATTTCTCACATTCCCTTACTCATAAAGAATAAAATTATATCAATTCACTACATTATTTGGAACCCTTTTTATATTCATTACATTGTAATTATTATTATTATTATTATTCACAAATAATACTTATTACATTTCTATATCAATTAAGTACACATAAATCATTATTGAGGCCTTTTAGTTCACATCATACAATTATAGAATACTGATTTTTAAAAACTATTATATTAAAATATTAAATACACACATAAAACCATCCATGTAATGTGGAATAGAAAAAATGAACAAAATGGGTTCATGGAGGTGGTAATCCACACATAAGTGTATTGATGTTATAAATTTTCAATGGATGGAAATGTAGGAAAATAGATGGTATCTAATATTTCAAGAAAATTAATTATTTTATGAATATCAAATATATACCTTAAATCCATGGTTAGAACTAACCATGAGATGTGGTTATGTAAATCTTGATGAATAATGATTTCACCATATATAAAATAAACTTTAGTAATATTTGAGACACTAATTTTATTATTTTATCATCTCTTACGAAAATATTACTTAGAAAGAATGTAAACTAAAATAAAAATACATGGTTAAGAGTTATACAACTTCTATAAAAATTCACATTTGACTTGGACCATAAGCATTATATTATGATGATAAGAAAGAATCCAAGTCATGAATATGAAGGTTAGCAAGGGATCTTTTCATGTCCTACCTAAGATATGTTTCTAAAAATTTGTTAATAATGGAGGATATGTGGTCACATTTATAATTCAGTGGAGTGGTACACTTTTAATTATTCTACGATTAAAATTAATACAAGGTTGTATTTATGGACCTGTGAAACCAAAAATCATATAAATTATAGATATGATGTCAATGTATTGATGTAAACCCAACCCATATCATTTTGAGAATATTTAGAAAAATTTTATCCCAGATATCATAATATTTCATCCTTAAACCCAATTTAACATTTAACATGATACCTTATCTATTTTACAAGGATTCATAATTATCTGAAAAAAATTAAATGTATCAACAGTAAACAATTATAAATTAGATATAAAAATATGACATCTATATTGTTAGACTCAATATCAATATGTTAATGAATATACGAATCGTATATGTACAATAAATAGATGAAAAAATGTTTTTAGAAAAATATCTAATTTTAGAAAAAAATAATTTCTTCATGAAATCATGTTAGAATATAATGTAAACATATTTTTTGGATAAAGAACCAATATTTGATTATTTTTGGACAATTATATACATAAAAAATCAAATGGAAAGATCAAACAATGAAATTTAATGAATAGGACATTAAATGATTTTAATTTGAATAAAATATAATTTATGTTCATAAAATTCAATAATGGGTTCCAAAATTTTGAAAAATTATATCAATTTATTTATTTTAGACCACAAATATTTATTGGGTGTTGAATTTTTTTTCACTCTCTATTTTTTCATTCAAAAAATGTTACAACATAATAAGATTATCAGTGTTAAAAAAATCAATATTTTTTAATATCCAAAAAATCAACTTTTTAGAAAAAATAATTTAAATTGAACATAATTTTTTTAAGCAATATTTTTTAAAAAACCGAAATAATTTTTCCAAATAAAATATCTAAATTTAGAAGAAATTATTTACAACATCAATTCCAAAAATAAAAAAACAATTTTCAGAATTATTTTGTAGTGAAAAATTGTATTATACACAATACAAAATTATAATACTATTCATGTGAATGATAATTCATTTAATTAAACATATAATAGTCTTATTAAAATAATTTATCATTTTTTATAAATTTAATCTTTTATTATAGAAATACATTTTTTATATAAAAATGTTTTATGAAAAATTTAATATTTACCATTTAAAACATTGTAACTTCATTTCAAACAAATGAATAATCAATTTATTACTTGTTATTAATTTTATAAAAGAAAAACTACATCATATATTTCGAAATTCTGTTTTACATATTCATTTCGATCAAACCGACATCATAGTCAAATTTATCATATTTAATTAATACTATATTGAGGTTTTTTGGAACATACTAATTCATATAATAAATGTTACAATATATATTAATAAATATATTAAATTTTTATAACATGGGTTTTAATATTATACACCCCATAATGAAATCACATGGTTTCATTTATTTTTCATTCCTGATAAAAACTGTTTTAAATTTGTTGTTAAATCTGTAATATGTTATTGTAAATAGATTAGATGATTTGGATAACAATATCATTTTTAAAATCGAAAAAACAGTTACTAAAATCACAAATGCATAAAAATAAATAAAAAAATATCTTTGCAAAAATATGGAAATTTTTTGGTCAACTAGTATAATAAATAATAATCCTTTCAAATTATTATATCATTAGGCGGAAGTAAAAAGTTGGAAATATTGGATAAAAATAATTTACATGGAATAATTGGGAGTAATAGAGAATATTTTCATGAGAAAAACAATGACCCTAAAACCAAAAATTAATATTTGATAAAGAATATTATTAATTGATCTAAAAATTTATTAATGGGATAAAATATTAATTTGAAGATCAATTTTATAGATTTGAGATATTATTTTACAATCACGATATAATAGAAAATAAAATAAACATATAAGATTTATTTAAATTCCTTAAAAATAATTTAATCTATCAATTTCATTAAAATAAACATCTATATTGATCTAATATATAACATTAGTAAATGTATTTTCAGGGTTATTTTTTCATTCTTCAAGAAATAAAATTCTTTTTTAACAGATCCTAAAATCCAAAAAGGTTAAAATGTTAGTCATCTGAACATTTTTCATTAACAAAAAAATTGACACCACACGATAATATATAATGTAATTTTAATTGAACTTAAAAAATATATGTTAAACATCACTATAACTAAGGAAAAATAACAACATAAACAATTTACCATTAATCTCTTCAAATTATGCTTGATAAAAATTTAAAATGCATAAATCAGAAATATTTGATTCCATTTTGTTATAAGAACACTAATAAATTATCCCCAATCACTTAAAACCCCATTAAATAAAATGTATTATTCATATTCAAAAAATCTTAATAGTATTCTAATGTTTTCTATAAATAACATAAATCACAATAAAGCCATTATAAAATCATAAATTCTTCCAAGATAAAATCCAACCATTATTCTTCAAACAATATACCTTCAATGATAACAATAATTCTATTTACCTTAATCATATAAATCTCCCAATATATTAAAAATTATTCTACAAAATAACATTAATCACATATTCACCCAATCACATCTAAATACCATGGACATCTATATAATATTAATATTTTTTAAAAATGATGTGGCCATTTTATCCTAATAAAAATTAATGATGTCAACAAAAAAGTAATTATTAACACTAAAATTTATCAGTAACATTCAACTCCTGTATAAAAAATATAAAATCATGCTTCTTAAAATTAACTATTTATAACAGTAAAAGTTAAGAAAAATAATTACATATACCATATACATTTATTAAAACTTTATAAATATATCCCAAATTAATACAATCACATAGAATCTCCAATGAGGTATCTCTGTCTATAATAATATGATAGACCATATATTTTTATCCCATGATTGTATATAAATCCCACAAAATATCCCCGTATAAATAATCCTAAATGCTAATTTTAGCTAAAAATTTCAATTGATAATAACAATATAATAACATTACATAAAAAAACCCAATAATTATATGATTTAAAATGTTGGATTCACTTTCTTTTATTTCAGTTATCTTTTTTTGGTTTTCAGTTTTACTAAATTAGGAAAAATACTTACATTTCAAATCCATACACTGATAAATTGAAACTTCTACTCTCTATCATTTTTTTATACAAACTATATACTAAATTTTAATTAATATTTCATATTACACATATTTTATTTTACTATCATGAATTTAAATAAAAATAAAGATATTACATTCTATTGTATTGTCTTATCTCTAATCCCTATACAAAAATAAAAAATTTTGAATGAAAGAAATCACATTAATGGGAAAAAAATTATGTAAACCTATTAGACTAATTTAAAATTAAGGAAACCCCATTAAGAGATATTTGTTATTTTAAAAAACATTGGACTCCAAAAGTAATTTACAGTAAAAATAAATCAAATTCATTATTATAATATTTAATAAAAATCTAATAATAAATCATGTATGAAAAATAATAGTTAGGAGGGATTCTTGTATAGTATGATCATTAATGGAAATAAATCCCAGAAAAACAAATTTATCAACATTAAAATGTTCTTAATATATCATTTAATGAAAAAAACGTTATCATTAATTTACAAAATCAATATACATCCCTGAAAAAACAATTTGAATGAATTGAAAAAAATATGTTACACACCTCATCACATATCCTTCATATCACTATTTCAAGAACTCTAAAAAAATAGAGCAACAAATTTATATAATTTGAACATAATTACCCAAATAAAATAATTATTTATAAATTTATTGGAGATATATATGAGTCTAACATGTAATCATATACAATACCATTATCAACTGCCATCATGAGCTAAATTGGGCACACCCATTATCGTAACGACCTGATCATTTAAAAATAAATTTCCCCTTTAAATTTAATTAAATTAATTTCATATATATTATGGATATAGAAATTAAATTCACATAATTATTTAATATAACCAATAATGTTTAAAAAAACTATAAATAATTACTGTTGATAATATATCAATTAAAATTTGATCATATTATTATAAAAAAAATTATTTTTGGAAAATGCATTCGACACCCACAACGGATGTGATGGAATCAAACCGTTGGATGATACCCTATTATGCCCACATATTTGATCATCCAAGTGAGATAAAATCATTTTGATTTTCCCTTAACCTTTCTAATATTGAGTTCCAACAACATAACCATTAGGGAAATATTTTATGGTAGAAGTGTGTGGACACCATGATTACATCCCAATCCATATACAATAAAACACATTATTAAAGTCTCATCCTTGTATACATTCACCATAATGAATTTTCCATTTTTAAGAAATTGATATTTATGAATAAAATTAAAATATTAAAATATATTATATTTTTAATCAAATTATTCTTATATTTACTTTTACATTTTAAATTATTTTCATTTTGATAAAATAAAAAACAAATTATAATTATGGTTAATATTCAAATTTAATTAAAGAATTTTTTTTGATAAATTAATGGATTAATGAAATAAATAACACTTCAGTAAAATATTATTATTAATAACTTTTATCATATATAAATTATCCTTTATTGTTTTGATTTCTATTGTCATTTTTATAAGGCTTCAAAAACTATTATTGTCTACAAACAAATTTTTTTTCAATAATTGTTGATTATATTTCAAAATAAATAAATTCATTTATTGAGAAAACTAATTTTTTAATGTTTATTTTTGATCCAAATGCATAGATTATCCTATTGATAATGTTTCATTATTTTTTGAGACGGTAAAATTTTAATGTAAAAATTAAATATGATATAAATTTATAGTGCGTATTATGACATCATAATGAGCAAATAAAAACGAAATAAGTATTATAAATTGTAAAAAACACATTTAGGTTTTTATTTTATAATAAATTAATATAAACCTTGTTTTATTACTTTTATGAAGCATTTTTGAATCATAAAAAACATATGTTATATTTGATGGTTTTAAATTCCATTCTTTATAAATATAACACCCTTAAACATTATGAATGATAATATTTAATAGGTTTGGACAATGGAATCATAAAATGATTAATGAAAACGTTTATTTTGTTTAAATAATATTTTGAAACCATGGTTTGGATTTCATATTTTATTATTTTATAGCATATAGTCCCAATCCTTGGTTTGGTAAATAATAAAGAGCTCCCATCTCTTTTCTTATATAAACCAACTCAAGAACCCATTGATCATCTGCAAAAAACATGGATCACAATCTAACTATGAGAAACCCTATTTATAGTCCTACTAATTTTCCCCCATGATCTCAAGATGCTTATCCTAGGATTTTTCAATCACCGCCTCAAGGTAGAAGGTCTTTCACTCAACTTTTTAATCAAGATCATCTTTTTTGTTATTTCTCTTAATATAATTTTTTTTGATATCATTCTCAATTACACATTATTATATATATTACCTATTACTGATAATAGACCTCATTAACTCTCATTAATCACTCCCATGACCTTTTTGTACACCCATAACTATTACAATAATTTTTAAGGATCTCTCCAAACCTTCAAATCCATTATTTGGTATCACATTATATTTATTTAATCTAATATATTTTATTATTATTAATATATATTTATTATAAATTAATTTTATTTTTTCCTAAATTTTGTATCAATATCAATTATTCCTTCCACGATTGGTAAATTCATGTTTAAAAAGGATACCTTCACAATTTCCCCCAATAAGCAAGAACAATAAAAAGGAACTTATCATTTTCTTACACATTAAAATATAAAATCCATTATATGTCTTATATAAAATCATTATTATAAAATATGTAATATTTTGATGGAAATATATCTTAGTTTTTATATAGTTTTTATGAAAACTAGTTTTATTTTATCCTCTTGAAAGACTAATTATTCTTTTCTGTACAACTTCATTTTTTGTGGAAAATGATATGTTTTATCCAACCATTGTTTTTCATGATTTTACATTAGTTTTACTTCATTATTGATTATGTGCTATTTTTCCATTTATTAATACTAAATTATGATCTAAATCCATTAATTTATGGTTAGTATTTTTATATTAACCTTGGTTATGCTTTATGACCTGATTGCAATGTAAATGTCATACCATGGGTAACCCTTATGTATATATATTATGATCGAGTATTATTATATAAAACATTTT
Source organism: Viscum album (assembly GCA_963277665.1). Taxonomy (NCBI): domain Eukaryota; kingdom Viridiplantae; phylum Streptophyta; class Magnoliopsida; order Santalales; family Viscaceae; genus Viscum; species Viscum album. The sequence continues at coordinate 1,138,838,194 of OY728164.1, read as the reverse complement.
AATGAACTTGTTATGATGGGATTTCTTAGATTGAAATCCAATTAATTTGGTATTGAATTCATCTCCTAAGATTTCATGCAATGGATTTAGGAGTGAACCTAATCGGTCATGAGACATTGTCCATCATGATTTCCTAGTAGTTCTCCTCGGAATAAGTTTTCTGATTCCATGGTTTAAGTTATTTCTAAATTTACCATGTTTATTTTATGTAATCATTCTATATCATTTTTCATTTTTCATGTTTTTGATACTCACCCCCTTTATATCCCACTTATATTACTATTTTCGAACATGTAATGGTTATTTCATGTAATTATTTTCTTATTCCTTTAATAGAAAATATAGCTCACCCTATTATTATGTATATCCATAGGTTATCCCATGAAATTTAAAAAGCTATAGAATATTAGTATAATGTTATGAAAATGATCAATAATGTTGATGTATACATTGATTATGGTTTTATACATTATCTCTAATTACCATATAAGGTATACTTATCGAACGTTTGGGTTGTATTTACATAAATATTATATAATAAATATTGAAATAATGTGTAATAAATAATATTGTTTTAATACATGGTATTAAAAGAAAATTTAATTAATTTATGCAGTAGGTTTAGAAAGTCTAGAATATTTGGGGATACTACAAATCATAAAATACATCCATAAATGTTATTACTGTATAGAGTGAGTGGTTTACATTAAAATAAATCCCTTTATGTATAATAAAATTGTATGAGTCTTTGGCATATATATACTAAAGGGTAAAACCGGAAAACACCACATTGATCGAGACTCGATCGGGATCTTATGAATGATAATGGGCCTTTCCACACCAATTAGATAAAACATATAGAAGAGATGCATTGATAATTATAAAAACTCAATAGGAAAAATTATAAATAGAATTTAAATTAATATATGTGTCTATGTAAGAAAATAGAACAATGATACCACATATTGTAACATAGAAATTTAACATTTAAGGAAACTGCAAGTCATTTAAAATTCACACAATTATTGTTATTGGTTTCCTTTTTTATAGTTTAAAATTTATGATGCCTTAATATATTTTGAATAATTTAAATAGTTAGAATTTAAATAAAAATATGAATAGAGTTCTTATCATCCGTATTTATATGGATTCCTTCATATCACAAATGTTTATTAAAACTATTCCAAAAAAACCAAAAAACAGGGAACTATTGAGATATATGAAAATGAAATATTGTGAAATAAATAGAATCCAAATTATATAACTACTCTTCTGGGAAAATTCGCATGATGAATATCACAAAGAAATTTGTAATACTCACTTTAGTAATATTTTATAACATTCTAGCTATGGATTTTGTATTATTATATATATCCATCATATCTTTTTAGGTGAATAAATTCACACTTTGTATCATTGGTCTTCATCATATGATGTAAAAATTCAATGTGTTGGATAAATATTATTTATAAAAAATTCCAAGCATGAATATCATTACCCTACTAGAAATAATTTCTACCTCAAATGATTGAGAATATAGAAAAGATCAACCTTATTGAAATTGTAATTCTGTTGGAATATGCTAAATTATTTCCAATTGAATATTATGGTATTTTTCATAGTCGAGTGGGTGAATATTCATACAATCATATACCTACAAAGTTTCTATAATACGTTCCTCCATATTAAAAGTAATTTTTTGATCTTGATGAGAAAAATAATAAACTATATAAAAATATGGAGAAAGATCTCATACCCTCATGTCCTTTACTTTGTAGTGCACCAGTCCTAATAATAATGCAAAAAGATAGTTAATTCCCCCTTTTTATTATCATGATCTTAACAATATCTTGATAATGGTCATGTACCCCCTCCAATATATTTATGACAAGTTTTATTTGCATCATTGAGCCGAATATATCTCTTAGGGGGATCTTCAGTCATAATATTATCATGTAAGGGTGTAGAATTAGGATATCCCCAGGAATGCTTTCCATAATAGGTACGAGATCTATGATTTCATAGTAATTTTATTCTAACTAACTACTTCTCTAGAAATAATCATTTTTTTGAATATATTAATAAGAGATTACCTCGAAATTTTTTTTTGACATTATAGATGATATTATATAATACACCAATAGATAGGATGATAATGTAGGGAATATTAGCTTTGTCCTAATATCGTTATGATAGGATAATTGTATATAATGTATATGAAATGTGTTTTCTTAATCAAGGATGTATCATTCATATGGAATATTATAATAGGTAATGTGATATCCATGGAACCATCATGTACAAGAAAAATTGAAGGAAGGATGGGGCCGACATATATGATAGAAATATATAGTATCAATTTGTTTCCTATGTAATATTGTTGATACGTGAGAAAATTTTCATGATTGTCAAACCATCTAAACAAGATAACTCAGAAAGAGGTCATGTTTTTTTGAAAGTTGAATTGGAATTGATATTTAGGTAGTTGCAAAAGAGTATTATAATTGTACCTATACATACATTACCCACTTGTGGAGAAAATTTTGTGGTATAAATTGAAGATTCATAGAGCGTCATGTGTTGCATGTTAACACATAATGGAAAACTGATAGCATATGAATCATGGTAATTGAATGTTCATTAATTGAATTTCCCAACTTGTTATCAATAGATTCATATTTTGATCTTCATATTGAAAATACCGTGGCATTATCAGTTTGAAGAGATGTGTGAAATATATATAGATCACTTGAGCCTATAATATATATAATGTGGACGTTTTTTTCACACTACAAAATCATTTTAAACTTTTTATTCTCAATCTGTTATTAAAATAATTTATTTGGTTTATAAAATTACCTATTTATTTTAGTTTTCCAATAAAATGATAACGTAATGATTTTTTGTGAAAATATTTACTTTAATGTTTTCATTAAACTATTTTTATTAATTATGAAATTAAATAAATCAATCTAATTAAAAAAATTATCCTATTTTATTTATACTAATAATTCATTTATTATAATTTTATTTTTTAAAATTGTTAATTTTTTTTAATTCTATATATTCTTTCCATTAATTTTTGATTTATGCACAAATGAAATTAATAATGTGTTTTTATGTGTAACAAAATAAATTTTACTTTAGTAATTTATTAATTTAATAATTAAACAAATTTAAACATTTTAATTTTGTTCTGTAATTATTTTTAATTCTAATTTATGTATAATTTTAATATAATTATTTGGTTATTTCGCTCTTCCACTTTTTATTGATAGTTTGAGAGTTCCTTGTTAGGTCCTTTTTTTTGTTTTAGTTTTTCATTGTGTTATTTTTATTTTTATGGCAATGAATATTTATGAACATTACTTCAACTCTGTTCCAATTATAATACATTTATGTTTCCAATTTTAAAATATTTTTTCACCACACTGACTGTCAACATTGGGGACAATGCTGAGTTTTATGTGCAGAGGGAGGGGACTTTTTATCACTTCATATTCTCTATTGAATTTCATTTAATAAAATTTGAAATTTTTTTAAATATTTTCCAATTTATTTTAAAAATAATAATCATTTCATAGAATAAGGGTATGTTAGCTTCTTAATTACATCTAAATTATGTCCATCCTTATAGATATCCACTTTTTGGTTATTTAAAGATGTGATGTGTTAGAAATATTTGGGGATGAGTGATTTGCGATTGTAGTTACACACATTACTTAAATATATTATATTTGGAAAAAGAAAATGAAGTGATATATGGTAAATGTATGTTGAATAATGATATGAATATTGAAAAATATAAATATTAACTTCAATGGGATAAACCTTTAAAAAACCCTTTTTGAATCAAATTTCAACGATAATTATATAATTCATTTGAAACAGGGATAAAATTGGAAAATGAAATCTCATAGTTAACATATGGGAATCTAAAACATTGTGTGTGTGTTTGTGTGAAACTTTCCACTGTATATGCCAATATGTTCATATATATAGTTCTATACACATACATTATTGGGAAAAATAATAAAAAATGATTCTTAGTTTAAAGATATGAGTTTTTTATGGTGAGGTGAATTTTTTTCCCAAATGAATATTAGGAAAGTAGAATTATTTAAACATCATTTTTGTTTTATTGATAAAATGGTCCAAAAAAATTGAACACTTATTTTTTGGAACATAAGCGGATGTGATGATTCATGGAACCTTTTTTTCATATTTTAGTTCCACATTATCTAAACATTCACCAGGCTTAGAATATGAAATAGAATTGTAATTGATATAGGGATGAAGTTAAACTCATATAAGTGTAATGATATTTTCAACAGTGGAAGAGTTAGTTTGACTTTGATTTTGAATGTGTAATTGAATTTAGATAGGACATGTTATGAGCACTCTTGAAAAGGATCTCTAATTTATGGTAATCCATTTGTAAAACTATTAACATTCTCAATTTGAAAATAAATTTTTTAAAAAAAATTTATATATTATAATTTCAAAATTATTCATTTAGTTAAGGAAAAATAAATATATTAGTGTGAGATAGTTTTATGTGGCTTATTTTTTTCTCATTCCCAAAAAATTATGTAATTTTAATTCACTTTATATTAAAAAAATAGTGTATTTTGTGTAATAAATAAGTAATTTATTTATTTTTTTAGTGAATTGTTAAAATATTATTTTCTCTTAAATATATATTTTATTATTTATTTTACACATTTTTGAGATCTTATAATTAAATTCTTCATTTCGATTTAGTGGTTTTTTTTATTTTGTTCGCATATTATGTTTCATTTTTTTCATATTTATAATCTAATTAGTTACTCTCTGATTTTATTTTAATTAATTTTATAATTCATCATCAATTTAGTTAATTCAATAATTTTATTTTCAAATAAATAAATTTTACTTCAGTTTCTGATTATAGAAAAAAATAAATTAATTATCATATTTTAATTATATATTTTATATATTTATTATATATAGTTATATTAATTTTTAATAAATTCCTTTTATTAATTCTACCAATTCAATTATTTAATTAATTCTATAATTATCTTCTAAAAAATTACATTATATATATTTTTTATTGTTTTATATTATGATTTCTGATTTCATGTAATAATTTTAATAAATATAATTTTTGAATAATTCGTAACTTAGTTAATTTAGAGTTTAAAAACAATAATACCGAATTATAATGTTAATTTCAATGTTCATTTAGTAAAATTATTTATTTTTGTTAAATAAAATAATTTGATAATTTGGAAACTTTAAAATCAAGTTTTAAATTTTTTTGCTAGCTACTGTTGGACACTTGAACACACCCACTACCATCCTTCTCCCATTTTCTAATCACTGTCACCGATCACCCACATATGACTCTATTGTTTACCTTCTATTAGATATAACATTGCCTCTCATCCTAATATTGGACAAAAAAATGGACGTGAAACCACCATTGTACTAAACGTTGCCTCATGCGAGTCACTGATAGCTTCTCCCACACTGTCTACATGGCCAATTACTACCAATATTTTCACTCACCACAACCTTTAACGAATAGTATCTCCAATACGTACATTAGAAACCATCAATGGTGACTCATGTTAGTTACTACCAGCTTCTCTGTCACCATCTTATTATCTACACCCTGCCATGATTTTCCCTCACTACCTCATTCATCAAACTGTGACACCAAACTCACCATTTTCACCCTTAAACAATGACTCCCCCGATTCTTCATTGTGATTACCTACTATCAACCATACATAATCATCATTTACCCATTTCACCAAATGCAACAGAATCAAACAAATTGATTTGAAGCAGAATCAATGACAAACAAAACTAGAATTTTTTTTAAAAAATTCATCCAAACCACATTATATTTTTATGGACCCAACAATACATTCAAGATCATAAAAAAACATTACGCTCTATAGAGAACCTGATGGATTTGAGGGTGAGAACACCGAAGCATCATCGAATATCGAGAATTTAACTATACAACTATAAAAGGATGATGATTCGGCTATTTCCACACCTATGTAATGAACAATGTGAAGATCCATTCATTGTTCAAATATGTAGAGATTCTCGATCCGCACCCCCATTCTGCAGTTCTGCAGCACTAAAAGAGACTATGTTCACCAACCATCCATAGATGTAAATACCTGAACATTTAAAGGGAAATTTTTTCTTAAATACTTTGGAATTTTTGCGAGTATGTAGTTTTTTACGGCAATTGATTCTGAGGCCTGGTGTGCCCAGAATCAATTTCTGTAGTTTAGCATGGGTATGTTCAGTGAACGAATGAGTTGGTTTTTCTATTATTTTAATCAGTGCTCAGATTTGAAATCCGAGGGAACTGATGAACTCGTAGTGCCGTAAATTTCTTAAGTAGACTATTACTGTAGATGTGTTTTATACAGGTTGGAAGTTAAAAATTGGAGTTTAATTAAATAGTTAAATAAAATTGTTTAGATTAATTTTATATATCTTTGTTTGTTATATCCTACAAACAGGAGTTAAGAGTGGGACCTGCAACCACCTAACTTCCCATGTGTGGATATTTGTGAGGTGGGACCCACACGATCCCCAAACAATACAATCCCTAAAAATTCATAAACCCCCCCACCCCATTATTTACTTCTTTGAAAACAACCCTTATTAAATGAGAACTCTTCCTCTCCCTCTCTCTCTTTATTATTGACAACACACCATAATTAATGGATTCAACTTCTACAATTAATTAATGAAGTTATTTGAATTTTGAATTTCATGTGTTAATAAAATAACTGCACTTAATATTATTTTATTTTGGGACACGTTGTGTTGGGAGGATTTTTGAGAGAGCTCTTGTATAAAATAAGAAGTGAGATCCTCTTTTGTTGAAGATCACCATCCTTCTAGGATGAAGGATGCCTCTTCGAAAAAGAACACAAACTCTATGAAGAGAGATGTCGCACCTTCTTTTCTTCTCTCTTTGACAAGAGAGGAGGATCTGTTTCTTCTTCGGGTGCACTCCGACTACAACAGAATCAACACCGTCATCCGTGACGCACAACTACCATAAATATTTTCCTGTGTAGGGTGGATAGGCTCAATTTTATTTGAATAAAATTTTTCTTCGATCTTCATGATCCTTGATTTGAGGTAGGGTTGTTTTTAGTTTTTTATGTCTGAATTATACCATCAAGAACATTCTTTGTTTTATGATTAATTGTTATTAGAACCACTAACGCGGTGGGTAAGGAATAACGAACAAGTCCGGACACATTGTCATATCGTCCTTGATGCGCAGATTTACATGTGATGACTAAATGGGGCTGCAACAACGATTTGAATCCTTCCCAGGGACGAGCGAATCTCGGGAGAGCCGCAAGCGCAGACGGTGGGTGAAACGGACCACCGAAGCCCGTCCGGTGGTCCTTGGAAGGCAGCGGCGCTGTGCCGTCGGAACAGTCCACCACATCTGTGCTGCGGCAGTAGAAGAAACCAGAATGTAAAAGTAGTTTTGGAAAAGTAGGGGCCCGGCTTACTGTCGCGCTAGCTGGGGAAGGTCACGCCCTCCCTTCTCGGCTAGCTGGTTGAGCCATCGCCACCCCGGCCGGGCCGGGCCGCGTCGGGGAGGCCTGGCTGGGCCAACCGGGCCGGGCAGCGCCCTACCAGGCCGGACCCGGATCTGGTTTGGGTCGATCGATTCGGGCCGACCTAGGGTGGGTTTGGCTAGGTCAGACCGGTCCCATAACCCCCACTTCAGACCATTTTCTGTTATTTTCCCATAACAGGAGCTACGGTCCTCTGATAGACGCACCATCATTTGCGTAGTATTCCTTGGATAGAGCCGATAGTTTCAATATGTTAAGCTGAAGGTTTAGGCTATGTTTGGCTACGGCCGGGTTGGCTCGAATCTGAATCCAACCATACCCTCATAGCAGAAACCCTTATAACTTAAGGTCCAGACATCTGATTGACGTTTCACCAATTAAGTTGGAATCCATATGATGAGATGGTTCTTTTGGAATACTACAGTTGAGTTTTGGATGTAGTTAGAGTATGTTCCGGTTGGATTTAGTCTAAAACCCAACCGGGCCCATAGAATGGAAAAGCCAAAAAGTCACAGACCAGTCGTCCGTTTGACGAACCGTCAACGATGCTAGTAATCTCTTTGAGAAATAGTCCCTTTGAGTATACCCCCTGGGATTTAAAGGTATAATTGAGATATAGTTGGGTTGGTTTGTACACGAAACCAACCGGGTCCCTTGGATAAAAATTAAAATAACTCACAAATCGGGCGTCCGATTGATGAGTCGTATATTGTATTGAGAGCCCTATGATGAGGAGGTCCTTTGAGACACTTCCACATGATATTACATGACACTAAGAAGTATCAACTATTAGCTCGGGGAGCATATCTTCTCGGAGATGATCATACAGAGTATGTAGACCTAGTAGCTAGCTGAGACCTGATGACTACTGGTCTGATTCATTTCAGAGTGACTTGAATAGCCTAGTGGGGAGCACTATTGTGTTGGGGAGGCAGACCCATGGCGGAGGAGCACTACTTTGGTGGGGAGGTATACTCGCGGTACTCGACAGAAGGAGTACCTTTATAGGCTATTAGTGTATAACTACAATGTTGTGGCAGCATACCCATAATGGGGAACGGTACTATGTCAGGGTGGTAGACCCACGATACTCGAGAGAGGAGGAGTACCTCAATAGTCTATGGTTAGTGAGTAGCATCGAGGAGTCACGATAGGACTACTGTGCTTGACAGAGGTAGAGTTCTCCAGCAGCTATGCTTTCATCATCATTAATGAAAATCCTAGTTTGAGGTGAGTAAATGACCATTGTGTTATCATAATGATTGAGATGGGTTACTAGTTGTCATAGGTATATGTATGTGAATATACCTAAGTAATGGTTATCTGTTGATATCTTTCAATATGGTTTATACTTGTTGCTTTTTGTGAGACCTTTAGGGTCTCTAGGTCCCTTCTGAGTATCGTTATACTCACCCCGACACGGGCTATGCCTGCAACTCGTTGTGTTGGATGCAGGCGACGAAAAACGCTGATCGAGGTATAGTGTACAAGGACTAGACCGTACCTGGAGGAGGAAACTCAGGGTGAAGGCACATAGAGCAGACTGATAGACATGGAGTGCTGATGAGGTCATCTGTACCTACCCTTCAGGTAGTAACCCGGAGGGCGATCCAGGAGCTGCTTCACCATTCAGTTGTTGTCTTTGCAGTTGTACATTTCTTTCAGTTGTAGCTGTACCTTTCTGTTGGGCTTGTATTTCTTGACATTTGTACATTCAGCACACTTGTTATACTGCATTACTTAGAGTTTTCATCCATTTTTTCTCTAGTTGTGTCAGTTCACATTTTATAAAGGTAATTCCTTACCAGATATAGGGATTTATGCCATTGGTGCTAGTCTCCATCCACTGTCCTATGGAAGGCAGGTTCGGGGTAGTTACAACACGGGCCTCAGGGGATGAGTCGTGACAATAGAGGAGTCTGATCCTATTTTCATTTGGTATAATCCACCTCCCATTGATCGACCCTCATTTATTGTTCTACCACTCTCCCACTCCCTGTCCCCTAAGGCAATCCATAACCACCCCATCACGGATCATTTATTATTTATTTCATTATATTAATATTATATAGTTACTTGTAATATATATTAATATATATATACAATAATAATAACATTTATTATTATAAATATTATATAATAATAATAATATAAAAAATTTGAAGTGATTAATTATAATAAATATATTAATACATTTATTTTCATATATGAAAATACAAGTACTATTTATATTAGATAATATAAACAATTAAAATTTATAAGTATTTTATTAACTAATAAAAATTGTAGATATAAAATATATTTATTTATATATATTTATATTTACGAATTTATAGTTAAAATTTATTTAATAAAATTATGTAATATTAATTTCAATTATTATTGTAGTATAATGTATTGGTTTCGAGACACCAAAACATTTAATATATTTTACTAGGAGTGTTAAGATCTGATCATTGTTAGATATGGCATCACTCTTTCAATGTGAATAAGGGTTATTAAAAGAGAATGGTAGAACTCATGGTGATTTCAAATGGGGATGATGACATGAAAATGAATGCACTTCACATGGATTGTTGTTGATGGATTTTATATTTTTACTTTAATTTTTGTATTCTATTTTTAATTATTAAATAATATAAAATACTAATCTTACCATATTAAGGTTGAATATATCCCCCAAATAGAATAATTTCTCATTTTATGGAGATGGTACTGCCCCTTTTTTCTACATCAATTTTTATACCTTTTCTTATTTTTTTATGAAATTTCAAATATCATTGTTTCTATTTATTTTTTGTAAATAATACATTGTTTGAATTGTTGTTGTTTTGTTTGTTTCTAATCCATCATTTGTATTTTTCTCAAATCTCCAAAAATAGTGTGTTAATTGCCAGTGCTTTAAATAGTTATTGAAACCTAATTCTACCCATAGGTCTAATATTCATTGCTGTCAACACATCTTTTTCAACATAATGGATTGAAACTATGAATTAGATTGAGCAAGAGAACACCTTTTCATAGGAAATGTTTTCTACTATCTCAATTAATTTCCATTACCCATAAATTCTCAAATTATTGACCGAGCAATTGATTTTGGAAGTGTGATTTGACAATATTTGTATTATCTTTATAGCACATGTGACATCTGGGCAGAAATGAGCCTCTTAAGTGATTCATTTTTGAATATGGAGTAATTCTCAGAAAATAAAGAACATTTTTGATTATGTGTTCACTTTTATGGTAATATAGTTGTGTGATAAAATTCACCATTCATGCATTTAGTAGGTATGGGAGTTACTAATTTTATTTTTAATGAACTCTATGAATTTTTGTTGATGTTGGATCAACATGGGTGTAGACATTTTTATTTCAGACATTCTTTGTTTCCATTCTTTTATTTATTTTTCTTTATTTGTTTCTTCTTTTAATATTATGTTGTTTATTCCGTGTTTTATTTATCCCTTCTGTGAGTTATTTCACTAATTTTGGTTCTTTTAATATATTATATAAATAATATTATAAATAATTGTTCTAAAAGAACACTTTGGCTCATCAAACTGATTTACAGGGAGAGACATTGTGGTTATCCTATATGATATATCATGTGTTGTATATATGAATATTTTACCATTATCATGTAAATTGGAAAAATATATTGCAAAAAAAATAAATAAGAAAAAAATATATAGTTATATATTATTGTGTTATATGACTACTCAATCCAATACCATCATGTAACATTAAATGATATGGTTGTTGCTCTATGTCGAACGAATCATGAAACATTATCAGTGATGAGAATAGTAAAGTATATTACCTCAATAACCTTGAAATGAATGGAAATGTGATTCATAAAGGAATGAACCTCATTAATCATTTCAATAATTATTTCTCATCATTCCCTTTTGGAGAGTTAAATAGATTCTCAATGAGGTGATATGGGAATTCCATAGAATGTGTAAGCTATAAGAACAATGGTTTTTACTATAATAAAGAACCTAAAAAATTGGGGTCTAATTCCCTTTTACATACCAATTATGGTTACAAAATGAGTTTGTAACAGTCTCCTAGGCCTATGGGGATTATTCAGATCCTAGATCTAATTTCTATGGGTGAAGAAAACATTTCACATCATTAGTGTAAACCATGCGGTGCATGCATTAAGGTATATTTATACCAGGTATTGATAGAAATTGAGAAATAAAAGGATGCAAGGTTATACCTAACTATGTGATTTAGGTAGCATGGATGTGGAAATCCTTAAGAAGAAACTGCAGATTTCTTTCTCATGGTTTCCCTAACCATGTGGTGTGACCTATCAGGATCCCTTTCTATTAGTCGATCATTCATGTTTGGCACAAATTTTCGAATTTTTTTGTTTCTAAACCATTTATTATCGAATATTGGAGATTTTACTAATATTACCTTAATGAAATAATTAATCTCAAACTATTTCTCTATTATCCTTCTTCCATCTCTAGGGGACCTTATTTTCCAATTTTGGATATTCCAAATCCCCTTTTAGATTATCTGATTCTAGTTCACCATAAAATGTACTTTTTGACAATCATTCATCACATTGGATCTACTATAGAAATATCATTATTCCTTTTTAATCATTGAATATTAATCATTCCATAATGATGCTATTTAAGTGTAGGATCATATGACCTAATTTTTTGTCCTTGATGTGTTCTTCATATATCTTCTAATCTCATTAGAATGACTTGGTGATATTAGATGAGTAAATTAATATGACAACAGGTCTTATATTATATATCTCTTCCCTAATATTTTATTATTATTACATTATCATACGGGTTCTCTCAAATCATAAATAATATAATGTATAATTGATATTTATTTCCAATATTAAGTATAATCATATTCTAAGTCTAATGTTAGTAATTTTATCCATCATTGGAGTCTCTGACCTAAATAGAGACCACCCTGTGTTGGGTCTTATCCATAATTGGGTATTTAGTGGTTCGACATGTACATATGAGGCACCATTCCAATGTTTCTTATCTTTTCCCATCTAATATGAATCATCCTTCGTTAAATAACTATTAAAATAAGAATTCATAAAAGTAAGGTAACATATATTATTCTCACTTGACCATCCTAAGGTAAGTATATAACAAGATTAATCTATGATAAAGGGTGATTGGAATATATATATGGTATATATTTGACATGTCCTAATTAAATGTAATAAAATGTATTGGATTAATGATTTTATAAACCATTTCCTTGTTTATAGGATGTTATTGAAGTGACCCATAAAAAAATACTACGAATCTAATGAATTCAATGGTTGCATACCACATTGCCTTGTCACATTATTGAGAGGTAATGATTGAACCCTTGAACAAATTAAATGGTATCACCAATACAATTAATAATTGAAATAATAAATCGATTTTATGGTTTTTAATTGTATATATACATTTTCATCCTCATTATAATAGTGGTTGGACATGGGTTTGTTTTTATAACATTGAGGGAATGCCCTGGGCACTCAGGGGTCACATCCGGATTCAAGGTTGTTGGTTTCCTTGGTTGAGGCCAACCTTAGAACCCAATCCTTATATATCAATGGATTCCTAATATGGAACCAAAGTATACAACCTTTATATTTAAAGGATACCATTGAAACACTACTTGTATACACCACATCTTTGACATAAATGAGACATATTGTTTATAACCATTGTTCAAGACATTGATTGTCCCATTAGCCTTGGATCTATTCCATGGGCTCAAAAATATTAAACTATTTTAGAATTCCATGGATGATGTTTTATGGATGAAACTATTACCCCTTATGAAGGATATATTTACCACAGAATTGGTTACCCTTGAGGTTTAGTTTTCCATGGTTATTACCTTGGGACCACCTTACCATATATAACATAATGGATTCCATGTTCACCATGGATTCATTTATATTATCATTCATTTTATATATTTATCTGAGGTGGCTCAATTATATATATATATATATATATAATTTATTTAATTTATGAACTGATTACATGTTCAGGCACCAGCAGAGGTCTAATCCATGTAGATGGGTATTTACATTATAATGATTCTTTAATTTTATATATTCATTCATAAACATTTTATCATTTTCTATTAAATAGACGCAATGTTTTACACATAGTTTGTGATGGCCTACTAAGAATAATCTCACACCCTATCTAAGACACCATTGGTACTCATTAATATTAAATGTATGCGGGTGTTGATAAAGTGAAATATATCTCGTAGAACACTTGACTGTTTGATTTCTTCATATGGAATTTGTAGGATGTGACTGAGCTAGAGCTCTATAACATGGAAATAGTATGAGATCACATTATATACATATATACATCATTTAATGATTGTTTCATTTTATCCATGTTTTCTAGCTAATTATATATTTAAAATATCATCATCTTTATTTTTATATGATAATTATTTTTCATTGTTATATATTAATTGTTTATTATTCTACTATTAACTAAATTTAATTATAATTCTTCCTCTATTTAACATCTAATGTTATATACATAATTTTTTCTATAATCTATAAATGATGTAATATTCTCCTCATTGACACACCCTACGCCATCATTTCTAGTCGAAAGTATCTAACATTTGGGGAGATGCGGTTGAGGCCTTGTGGGACATCGAGATCAAGAAGCCTATAACGTCCATCAAGGTATATGACAACCAATGTGGTATAATAGGGGTTTTTCATCTTGATATAGTATTTTGAGACAATATATTTGAGATTAGTAATTCTTTTAACATGGTCATAAGCCATTCATGGGCATTTTGAACCAATATATGTGGTAAATTTTTAGTATCTTGAATTATAAGTATTTTTTCGAGTATGAATATTAAAGTTGATATCATATAACTGATTGGTGATTCACAGGTTGTGTAATGTTATTGGAAATTATTTTCATTGAGGATCTAATTTTTTTTTTACTTTATGATATGCATGTAAGGATCTTTATTACATGAATCATCCTAGACACCTAGAATTTACATTTCGGTAATCTCCGATTCAATATAGGTGCATTTCATTGCATGAATTTCAAGATATTCCAATGATTGATGAGTGACCCTTTTTTATATATATATTCTTTTGATGCACCATTTCTATGCATTAGTGAATGCTTTTTTCAATTTATGAGGTGTTATAGGCCCTCGTGGTTTCGAATTGGAAATTTACTGAGTTGAGCGATTAGATAAAAATAAAATGGCTGTCATTTTTAGTAATAAGGTGTATGGGAACAAAGTCAATGGATTGAAAACTCATTTTAAATGAACATTGATATGGTGAAATAAACAAATAAAAAATGAAATAATACATATAAAATGAAATGGTTTCCAATAAATAACGAGGAATGTTATATTTGAACCTATATCTACTAAAAATCTTATAATATAAACATCAACACATACAAATATCATTCCTTCTATGTGGGTTGTTAGGGTATTATACCATGGGTTGTAGGCACATTCCATAAGTTATTCTTATATTATTGTTTTTATCTATCTTCATCATTCTTGTTATGAGTCATGTTCTTCGTATTTCAATAATAATTCCACTATGACATCATCATTAAATGTTCTAGTAGGGTGGAGATGAACTATATCAATATGTGGTAACCCTTGATCATCTAGTCATAGCTCTTGGAGTGCCACTTTAGGAACCTATAACTATAAATAATCATTTGACTAACACTCATCCTTGTGATATTTACCTATATATGATGAATTACATGAATGGAGATCCACATCCTCCACCTATGATGGTTGATCTGAAACAACAGTTATAGCAGCAACATCCTCTTACCTTCTCATGTTATGGTGGTCCAAAGGTTGTTTGATCAATGATAGAGGATATATTTTATAGTTTTGAGGATATGTAAATGCCTCAAGAGTATAGGTTAATAATTTTTTTTTACATGCTCTGTTATTTTTCAATGTGTAAGTGGGATGTAATTTCTCATGTTGGATGCCATCATGGAATTCTATGGGATGATTTTCATATTTCTTTCTATAATCAGTTAATTACTATGATATAGATAGGTAACCAACCCATAGGGATTATGCATCGCGATTCAGGTTCTACAAAAATTATGATGTATTTAATGTTTTTCACTGAGATAAAACACTTGAAACTGCTTCTAGTTGATGAAGTGATTCTGTGTCCTATAAGTTTCAATGATGGGATATTGTTTGCTATCATTTCATAGGTCAATGTTTTTCACCTAGAAGTATCTCCTAGATACTTAATTAGAATATTATTACAATGTGACCCTATAGGGAAGAGGAATGTACTGATTAGAGAGGATCAATGACATGGAGGGACAATGGTTCTTTCTGTAGAAAAAATCCATTCATGGATGTTTCTAGTCAAGTTAATTGAATCTAGAGAGCCCATAATGGGAGCTTTATAGAATTTCTTTAGTGTGGAATATAGAAGAACCTATAGCCTCAATGTAATAGAGACCCTATTGAGTTCAATCCTTGCGAATGTATGGGTAATATTGATAGATTATTTCATAGATAAAAATAAAATTCTACTGGATGTGGTAATGGACCAGATCAACCATTATGGGAATTTTCTTTTACTCCACACAAGCCAGGGAGTTGGTGTAGTACTGATATGACTAGGAAGGGAGTTGGTCGTTGTTTTGGTAGCCAAACTCATGATCCCCAATAGTTACCTAAAAATGGTTGTAGGATTTGTTCATTGATTATTTATATGTCATTCATTTAATCTAATAACTAATGATCAGGCTTCATGAAAATCTATATTACAAGGTAATAATTTAGTATCATCTAATATATTATGTTTTTTATTTCATATCTTCAGTTCACACTCCATCATCTCTTTATCGATCATAGAAATCCATGGGATGGAAATTTAATATTACTATGTTATAATGGACCTATATACACCTTTGGAAATAAGGCTAGATGAAATATCCCAATGTAGGGATTGTCCCCATGAGGAAGTAAATTACCCTATCTTTTGGGAGATTTGTGTTCTTAATATGAATGGCTTTAATGTCATTCTATTATTGAATTGGTTGGTTATTTATCCCACATTTTTAGGATTCATACTTTGTATGGGTGTTTTTTTCATTTCTATAGGGATGCATTTATATACACAAGGGTGAGAGGGATTACATATCTAGTAGATGACGACCAAGGATTCATGGGCTAGATGAAAGGACAGATTATATTAAAAAACTTGTTAATAAGGGATCAAAGATTACATCAGGATGAAATTTAGAAAATAATATATCATTTAGTGGATTATTCCCAAATAATTTTTATGGATTACCTCCCGAGAGAGAGGTAAATTTTATTATTGATCTCATTAGATGAGTTGAACTATTGTAGATTCAAGGAGAAGACATGTATCCATTACTCCATATATGTTTTATAAGGACTTGAACATCTTATGGGGTTTCACCCATGTTATTTTCTAGGAATGTCTATTGATCCTTCTTCAACACATAATGTATTGTTTTTTTATCTTCTTAATGGTTATGAACTATTATCCACTTCCTCATATATATGATATCATTCACATTATCCACTGAGATAGGGTATTTTCTAATATCTACATGATATCTATCAATCATCGGGTGTGGGTTAGGTCATTAGTTGTTCCAAATATATATTTTCATAGAAGCTATGGTCTGTAAGAGTTTCGCATTACGTCATTCGAACATAATAACATGCCTTCTTCTTACATGGATCTGATGACTAGGGTTTTCCAACCCAATATGAATGCGTTTATTGCTGTGTTTTTGAAAGGAATATTTGTGTATTTTTACACTCATATAAACAATTATATGCACCTTATGGATGTTTTTATTACACATAGAGAGTATCATACTTATTTCAATATAAAAAATATTCACTTCTAGATTGAAAATGTTCACTTATTAGGTCATATTATATTCAAATTAAGAGTCTTTGTTGACTTATATAATTTTAGTGTCGTGGTTTTATTGGTATACCAAATAGATGTTAGATATAAAAAGTTTCTTATGGTTGTATTGATATCACATTTGTTTTATACAATACATATCATGACATTATACACATCATAATAGTCGAAAAAATAAGGGTTTTAGGTTCAAGTGGTTTGATGCTTTTGAGTAAGCCATTAATAACCTAAAAGGTATGCTAGACTCAACATCAATTTCATTCATCCATCACCTAGTAGTTTCTATTTAGTGTTATGTGATACATTTGATATCATTATAGGTGAACTATTGATGCATGAAGATATATTTTTTGTGTATAATCATGGTAGTTGAGGCCTCAAGAGAGAAAAAACCCAACACACAACCTCAATGTAGAATCTTTTTTCCATGAATTATGTATCTAGAAACACTATCTTATGAGTGAGTGATTTGTGGTGTATACAGACCACAAGATCATAAAATACATCATTACATATTATGAAAAGGATCATAGAAAAAAAAATTAGTCGAATATCTTAAATAATTATATTTTGAGAATGCATATACACTATGGAAGGTAAACGCAGTAGTAGATGTTCTAATTCAGAAAACTCAGACACATGCAGTATGGGAATCTAGTGATGAATTAACATAGATAGGACCCTTCTCAGAGAAAAATATGGAGTTTAATGATTGTCACAAGCCGTCATATATCACAGATTTTATATTTACCTTCTCTCTCCTTAACAAGGTGAAGACCAGGCGGTTTTAGATCAAGAGTGATTGAATATCTTTGAGAGTAATTCAAAAGATGAACCACCTTTAGACTTGTCTTCCAATAGGTTCAACATCTTTATTATACATGTAATTTATTTGTGTGCATATATATATGGTATAGGATTTGATTAATGGGTCCCACGAATCTTAGTGGGTATCTCATTTAGAAACCTCTAATATATATTCATATATTTGACACTTGTATTTGGGGCATGGAATTAATCCTCAAATAGAATCATTTATTACTAGGTGTTCCACCAGTCAACAGTTGAAGGAGGAGCACTGGAGACCAAAAAGCCTATTACATCTACTTCCAGTCCCAGAATTGACACGGGAAGATGTTTCCATGGACATAATAGTTGGATTAACTATGTATCATAGAAGTTGTGACGTTATATGTGCTTTCCTTGATATATTAATGAAATAATCCCACATCATGCCTATTTGATATACATTATCAGTTGAGGACCATGGAATTTTATATGTTTGTGAGATCATCTGACCACACAGAGTCCCTTGTACAATGATTTTTTATAGGTACAATCATTTCACATCCATTTTATGGTAGGTAGAAATAAATATATCGGTATGCTGATTTTTATAGACACAACATTTTACCCTCAGACTGATGGATAGATGAAACAGATGCTACATGTTTTGTAGTACATGATCCAAGAATGAATCATTGATTTCCGTAGTTCTTGGGACTATAATATAGATCTTTTCATGTTCACCTATAATAATATATTAAATGTGGCAATTAATATGGATCCCATTGAGGACCTGTATGATAGGACATTCTGTTCATCCCTGTTCTCACTAAATGTAGGTGAGGTAGCGATAATAGATATTTATTTGTAGTATGAAACATTTAAATAGGTTGAAATATTCATTAATTGAATATTTACTTCTCAATATAGAATGAAATTTTATGACTATATCCATGGATGAACTTCAATGTTCGAGGTCAAAGATCTTGTTTTCATTACAGGTGTCACTCATGCTAGTGCATTGATATGTATGGAGGGAAGGGAATCTATAACCACATTTTTTCCCTCTATTTTAGATTTTGGAGATATTTGAGATGGTTGAATATTAGTTGAATCTATCTCAGAGTTACCATTTTATATACATTGTCTTCCATTTTTTATAAAATTGCCATTATCGTGATGTCATATATCATACTTTTGATAACATGGAAGTTGATATAGATGTTGAACAATCATTTATTAGGAAACCTATATGCATCATTGACCAATGAATAATGGATCTATGATTCTTGTCTATAAATTTAGTTGAGGTGTTGTGGAATCATGGACATGAAAAGGATGAGGAATAGGAGCTAGAGGTCAGTGTACTTTCCTAGTGTCTATAGATATTCTCATACAATGTATCACCACCCTTATAAATTTATCCCAGTGAATATCTCATTTAAGGGGGAGGGAGACTGTAATAACCTAGTTTATCACTAATGTATGTATCGTTTAGATTTTAGTATAATTCTTTTTTATGGACCAAATTTGGATGCTTAATGATTTTGTGAAATCTTCAGGGGTGATTGGGGATTGTTCAGAGTCTGGGACCATATTTTATTAATCAACAAGGCTTTTATCATGGTTAGTGTCAACAATGGGATCCAAAAAAATGTGGGTGGTGTAAACCAGACTAGGTTTGGATAGTGAAAAACATGGAGGGAAATTATTTTCCATAAATATGGTATTTTGGGTCCAAAATCCTTCAAAAAATATGCACCAAATTGTTAAGGAGTTTCATAAGTTTTTTGGATAGTATCCCTAACTGTATTATGTAACTGTGTGGGTTTCCCATTCCATTAGTATATTATAAAAGCTTAGTACATGTTTGGAACATGGTTATGAAAATTTTATGGCTCAATTTTGTGGTGCCAAATATTAGGTTATTTTTCAAAAACCCCCTCAATTAAATTCCACCCATATCTATATTATAATACATCCATCACTGGGAGATATTCCTCTACAATTTTGTGGATTCCAACCCTATATTGATCTATTTTTGATCTCATATATCTTTTTTATGTTTTATTCGATCATCCATCATCACATTGTATTTGAATTGGAATGACATTGATTCCATTTTAATCTATCAACTCACTTATTTCAATCAAATATGGTATTTACATGTAGGATCTCCTGCGCCAATTTCATGGACTAAATCCATCCATCTGATCTATTCCAATTAATTCTTAACTAAAGGCTTATAGTGGATGAGGATATTTATTCTAGTATGATTTAACTCAAGTATAACTCATCCATAATTGTTTTATTTTATAAATTGTCATGGGGGACCACTGATTTCAATCGGATTCATCTATTTAAGTGATTTTCCATACATATAGTCCTTAGAAATATATTCTAAGACTCATGTTCTTAATTTTATCAATTTTTTTAGGTTGGGGCCCCAATTAAAACCACCCATTTTGGGGTATTTTATATAATTAGGTTTTTAGTGTATTTTCACGTCCATATATTCCACTATTCGGGTGAGCCTTAGTTTGGCGCTACAAATGGTAATCTTCCATTATTATATGACTATTTAATATAGAATTCATAAATAAAATGTACCATATATTCTTCTCACAAGACCTAACTATTTTTTTGGTTCACATGATTAATCAATGATAAATGTTTATTGGAATGTATATTTCATATATTAGACTTTTCCAAATGAAATATAATAGAAATATTGGATGCACAATTTTAAAATCCATTCCCATGTTTAACATCATGTGTATAAGTGAACCATATTAAAATACTATGACTCTAATGATGAAAATTGATGAATTCCCCTTGTCAATTTCACATTAATGAAATAAACTTCTTGAACAGAAGAAATTACTAAATGTTATGGTCATTACATGGTTTAATTGAATTAATAAATCAACATTACAGTGTTGGATTATATATAGACCTTAAAATAATTATTATATGAGTGGTCATACATTTGTAAGATATTGGATTCCTGATGGAAGGCCCTGAGAATTTTTATGGATTCTATTATGATACAAAGATTATGATTGCCTTGGTTGAGACCGAACATAGTTATTGATCCTCATCTATCAGTGGATAACAGATATAAAACCACATGATCCCTCTTGATCTATTAAATTATTCCTAGTGTAAACTTTATGGGAAAATAATGGAATCTACAGAAATGATTTTCCTTGGTTATGTCCTCGGTATGGCCATTTCTTATCTTCTTTTTCATTCGATTTATTCCTTTTACTCTATAATATTAAACTATTTTTAAATTCTGGGGAAAATTCAACTTTTACTTCACTCTTACCCCTTAACCATGATGAAATTTCAACTGATTTGATGATAGTTGAGGCCATGGATCCCTTGTTTATTACCCTGGAAACTCTCTATCATAAATATCATCATGGATTCCATGGTCATCTGGGATTATTTAATAAGATCACTCTAGTGCTGGATTTACCCCACATGATCCTTCCTACACTATTAACTAATTCCATGGATAAACTTCATGGGTAAAAAATTAGTTCTAAATAAATTACAATCCTTGGCTACATCCCTGGGAATGAAAATTGCTTATCTAAATTTACATTGTATGTATTCCTTATAATCAATTATATTAAAAAAATATTCATATTTCTAGGACAATGCTTCTTGGATTTCACTAATACCACATACTCAAGATGAATTTACTACTGAGTTGATGACCCTTGGGGTCAATGTTCCCTTTTTTATTACCATGGAAACTCTTCATCATTAATAACATCATATATTTCTTGTTTACCTTGGATAATTTAATATGACCATGTCAATGATTGATTTACACAACATGATTGAATTACCTAAACTAGATCGTAATAAATTGATGATATATTAATATGTTCAGACACTAGCAGAGGGATGAAAAAAACACATGAGAATTTAAATTAATGTATTTATTATTGATTTTATTTTCATTTTTTAAATCTATTTCTATTTATAATACAATGATATGTCTTACATATATTTATCTCCCACCCTATCTAGAAATACATGGCTACCCATTAATATTACATGTATGATGGTGTACATAAAGGGAAGTGTATTTCTCCATACAATTTATTTCTTGATTGATTATGATTGAGAGAACAGTATATGACCATGTAAGATGTTTGGATGTTGGTGATAGTTTTTGATTAATTTATCTATTTTTAAATAATATATTGTATGATTCCATTTATACCTGATTTAAATATTTTTAGATACATTACTTATCATCATTAACTTTTCAATTAGAGTATCAGTTTATTCAGTTATATATTAAATCATTATACTTATATTGTTCTATATATTTAATTTTATTTCTTGTACTTTTTGAAATTTGAATTTAAATCAATTTGTTGTGTTATACTATGTTAATGAGGGTATAGTCTCCCCCCATGAATACACTGTAGTCCTTTTCTTCTCTTCAGCATACTCTTCTGTTCTGGGAATAGCACATGAGGCCATGTGGGCAGCTGGGTTCTAAGAACCTCTATGTGATATCTTTGTCTAGGATTTCATAGAAGCTGTATAAAAGGGTTAATCTTCTATTCACATAATTAATAATGGATTTTTATGATTTGGGAGATGAATATGTGTTATATAAAACGTTATGTAAAATAATGTGTGATGGGATTATACACATTGCTTTACCTTATCTATCCGTCATGGAGTCAAGAAGATGTATCGAGATCACTGAGAGTACTATTAGTGATACAATATGGAGAATAAGGTCAAATTATATACATCAAGATGTTTTTATATCTGTAAGTGAATTATGAATTGAAAAAATCTAATTTGATGTTGTAAAAATCACCCACAAGTATAAGAAAATATGGAAAACATTACAATATACATTTTAAATAGAATTTTAAATACAAATAAATTAAATAATTCATAATGGGTTATGGTGGATAATCATAAAAATACTGTTAATGTCATTGCAAAATGGACAAACATCAATTATTTTAAAAAATTAATGATATAAATTTGTGAAGTTGTGATGTTCCATTGAACACCATAGTCAATTGTAATGGTTAGATATTCATGATTTACATCCATGTTATGAAAGAGTATACAAGATGATCTAAATAAATAATTGACCTTCATCATGAATTATCACACTCAAATTGATTTATAATTAGAGAAGACAATAATAACACATGGAAACATGTTGAGAGAATTCCCTATTGACTTAAGGGGGTATGGAATCAACATCATTATCTAGAAATTTTTTCATACAATATTTGTTTCCACACAAGAAACCAAATATATACATATAAGAACATTTATGTTAATACATGTAGAACACGTGCATGCTATGATGAATTTGGTATACAGAATCTGATAGGTCCTAAAATGGTTAAGGAAATGGTGGTAATGCCATCCATCAGCACATCTAGGATGCTCAGTGTCGAAAAAATAGATATTAAGATATTTAGCTATTTGGTAAATTGTTTTAGGTTTAAGATAATATATTATGTCACATATAACTATAGAAGAATGCATGATATTTGGGAATATGTTAATGCTTTTTCCAAGATTCAATAGTCTATTTGAGATCATTAACCACATCAAATTGGTGTCATATCAAGTATCACTCCCACCCAACCTATATCATGTGATTTTTTTATTTCATGTATCTTTCTTTAATAATTACATAATATACCCCTCACATGTACAGAATCGACATGTGATTCCATTGGATAATGATCACACATATGAGTAGTATCTAGTGATGATCAAATATTGTAAAGAAGTAGTTATTTTAAATAATAAAATCCATGATATCATGGTTCTGTGGAGAAACTATTATTTTCATGAAATGTATAAAAAATATAGTATGTAATAAAGAGAAATTTTCCTAATTTATTTTAGTCTGTGAAATTAATATTTTGAGAGAATTTTTCATCAAGGGGGTGATTAGAAGGACTTGAACTTTTATAAATAAAATTCCCCTTTCTTTTTAAATAAAATTTTTTGTTATATTTTATCGATATTGAGATCACATGAACAATTTTTATTTTATTATGTACTATAATATTTAAAATTCGATTATATTTCATTTATTTTAAAAATACAATTGTTTAACAATGATCATATTATTTTTATAAGTATAGTGTTTTGAAAAATCTAATAAAAATGGAAAAAGGAAATGATGGCCTCAACCAATCTAGTCGTACCCTATAAATACCATTTATCGAAGCATAAAAGGGGGATAGAATCACTAAAGAATTTACCTTGACCCAACCAATTATGACATCCATCATCCTAATCATGATTGAAACCATTTATAGGATTTTTTTTATTCTCATCGGGATTATGACCCAAACAATATACACAAAACCACCACATCAATGTATCACAATTTCCACCTTACCCTAATGAAAATTTCTGAGGTAATTAAGGGATATGTACTGAGACCATTATAATTTTAATATGTATACATTATTTTTAATTATATGATAGTTATATTTACTTTTAACTTATAAATAACATTGATTTACATAATATAAAAAAATTACATTTTTTTGTAATATTCATATTCCATTCAGGAATTTTTTTTCATTAATTAATGGATATTGGAAATAATTAATATTTTATTAAATTATAATTATTAAATTATGACTATTAAATATAAATCCACATATAATTATTATGATGGAAAATGTAAATTTTATAGGGGAGAAAAAATTAATACTGTTTAAAAACTACATATTTTTCAATAAATGTCAATAACATATTAAAAGTAAAAAATAATATATATTCATAAAATTATTGTATAGACCTAGTAGATGGATGAGACCTAACGACTACTGACCAATTCACTAGGAGTGACTTTACTAGCCCAATGGGGAGCACCTCTGTGTAACGTGGAAGACCCATGGTGGGGAGAGCCTATGTGTGACACGATAGACCCACGATACTCTATAGGAGAAGTACCTCAGTAGGCTACGAGGGGGAGCGCCTCTGTGTGCCGCCACATACCCATGGTAGGGAGCACCCTTGTGTGATACAGATGACCCATCAAACTCGACAGGAGGAGTACCTCTGCAGTCTCAATATTGTGGGAAGTGCCTCTGTGCGACACGATATTCCCACTATACTCGATAGAGGAGGAGTACAAAACTAGAAGAGGTTCCGACAATGTGACTGAAGGTTGTTTATTGATACATCCCCCTAGAAAAAAATCCTTGTTTGAGCTGAGTCATGGAACTGTGTTTTCATCAGGAATGAAATGGAATACAAGATAACATAGGTATATGTATGGGAATATAACTAAGTGAGGATATCTATTGAAATCATACATTGTGATTTATTCTTGTTGGATTTTGTTAGACCTTGAGGGTCTCAAGGTCCCTATATTGTATAGTTATATTGACCCCTACATGCGCTATGCCCACCCCTCGTTGTGTTGGATGTAGACGACAGAAATCGCTGATGGTGGCTGAGAGCGGAAGGATTAGACGGTACCCGAAGGTGGACCCTATGAAAAATCGGTACACGGATGAGACAGATATACACAAAGCTCTTTGGATGCTATCTATACCTACCCATTAGGTAGGATTTCCTGTAGGAAGATCCAGGAGCTGCTTTCACCTTTCAGCTGTTTTTTCCCATTCCAGTTGTACTTTTACTTTACAGTTGGGATTGTATTTCTGACCACTTTTACATTTCAACACTCTTTTTTATACAGTTTTACTTAGTGTTTTTCATCCATTTGTGTTCTATGTTGTGTTTATTTACAGTTATAATAGAAATGACATCCTAGTTAAGGGATTTACACCTTTGGTTCTAGTTGCCAGCCCTTGACCTATATAAGGTAGGCTTGGGGTTGTCACGATACGGGCCCCTTAGAATGGTTCATGACACTATAACACATAAAAGACTAAATGATTATAGAGTCGGATGACATAGTCTTAGTCGACCATATTCATCTTCACCACTCCACCTTGGGTGGGAAAAATTTAATGTCCCTAGGAGGTAGTGGCTCTAATTATAAAACCACCATAGAATGTGTAACACCCCAGGTAAATAAAGAATATGACATTTTCATATTTATCCTTATTTTTGAATAAAATATTAATATGACTTTAAAGGGTATTCTATGCTCGATGGCGTACCCAACACGCAACAACAAGTTTCTTGGGAATCTAACGTTGCACTCAAATAATAAAATAATATTATTTTAAATGGTAGTTAACATGTAGCCATTGTATTGGCAGGAATGCATAGAAATAACTAAAATATGATTATATATGTTTTCAAATGTTTTTACATTTATCCAATAAAAGATAAAGGATTAAAATATGGAAAGAATTCAAATTTAGGGGTATATGCCCTAGTTTTCACTAAAGGTTCACTTATCGCCTTTTGATGGAGAACCGTCATTAAATATAGTTTTGATCACTCTTATACATTCTATTGTACCAAATAGAACTCTTCTTAAGAATCGGGACATCAAAATTTACTTTGTGTAAATTTTTGGTATCTTTCCGATAAAGATCATTTTTTTAATGAATAGTGTAAAATGTTATATTTTAATTCAAACTCTCTTGTAATATAATTTATTTATATGATTATATTATCTTTTGAATTTGTTTTAAAGTGAAATTATAATATATTTTTACCATTAAATCCATTAGTGGTCGTTGGAATTAATTTCACTTTGAAATCAGACTTAAACTAGTGTCAATCTTTTGATACTTATTATTTCATAAAAACACGCTATTTGCTCTGACAGCGGGAATTAATTATTAAATTAATTAATGTGACTTATATGTTTTGAATTTTTTAAAATAGACTTCATTTTTTAATTCGGAATATCAAATATAGCTTAGGGTTAATTTTTGGTATTTTTCTGAAAAACTTAAATTTTTGATGAATAGTGAAACCACTAAGTGGTACTTATAAAAACTGATTTTTCCGTTTAAATGAAAATTTTCCATCTTTGTGTTTTGAATTTCAAAAATCCGACTTACATGGTTATCATTAAGAAGTAAAATGTGGTTCAATGGGGTAAAAATAAATTTTTGATGAATAGTAACTTATTAAGTTTTTAATCGCAATTAGAGGTAATTAGTGTAGTTGTTGGTAAGAATAATGTTTTAATAAACTTAAATGACCTAGACACATGTCCTAACCTCATTTTATATGTCATTTCCAACCAAGAAAATGCATGGGTAAACTTGGGGACCTCATGGAGCAACTTTGGTTTGAAAATTACATAAATATCTTTTTATTTAATGTTAAAGTAAAAATGACACAAACATGAGATGTTTTACTAAAACAATTTTTACATGGGGTTATACATGTAATATTTTTGACTATATATAGTAATTAGAAATATAATAAGATTTCCAACATCAATATATATTTTTATATTTTTTATACATTAAATAAATTAAATTATTTCTGACATCATGATGATTCAGTGATGACCACATTATTTAACGATGTAAATAAAATGGAAAGATAATGTAATATCTAAGACCTAAACATGTCAAAAACCTATTGTATGAGTTTATTTCGAACACTTATCACCTTATCCTCAAATTATATCAATGTGGGACCTCATAAATCCGAATACCATTTTAAAATAAATTAACTTATCTTTAGTTTCCAATAGTGCCCCTCCTCTCCTCTTATAAAAGGCCCCCACCTCTACCTCCTTACCCACACTTCCAAAGCCTTTGGCTCTGCCAAACCCTGACCATTTTGCCTCAAAACTTTCCTCTCTTACTCCTTGATGCCGCACTTTGGGCAGAATCCTTTCCAAGGAAGCCCTTGAGCTCAAATCAATGGAAGTTACCTGATTTTAAGGTAATGTCTTCACTTGTGTCTTTTTGTTTTATTTTGCTTCTCCAACCCCCTAAACTCTTTTTTTTATTTCTTTTGTAACAAATACAGAATCATAAATATACTAGTATGTTGTTATAAGAAGGATTTGATCTAAACTTTCACACACCTACATCTAATGGTTAAAGAACATACTGTTTCCATGGATGGCGAATTTCAGCCTCCCGGAACGATGATTGTTCAACATTATTTTAACACCTTCAAAGGTGGCCATTAAGATGACACTATATATATATATTATATATGATATGTTTATGTTTTTCTTAAGATTCTGTATTTTTCATTTTGGGTATACCATTATGGTTTCCATTATGGGTAAACTCGATATCTTCATTTAAGGAAGTGCAGACTATCGCCCCCTCAAAGTGATGTGATTCATTAATGCAATATGTGGGACGTATAAAGGATGGATTTAATGTTTTTATATATGATGTTATACTGGAATTGTAATATAACTCTATATCATTATTATTCCAATGCATAAAAATATGAAATAGAAATTAAAGTAGCGTTCATGCATTCGTACGGCTTACCATCTCCATGAACGGTGCATTTCATTTCTTACCTCTAAATGATTATTTAATATTATTTATATTATGGATATATATGATATAAATGATATCCAAATCATTAATGTAATTCTGGATATAATGAAAATTTGACCACACAAACAACATGTAATTGTAAGAAGTCCACTTTTGACTAAAGAACTAAATATCGACAAAACAAACATTATTAACTTAAATGATCACATAATGTTTATGACATGGTAATAAGTGATATAAAAGGAATAATGAACGTGAAAAAGGTTCTTAAAGAATTATAAATTATCTCAAGTGTATTATTCAGGAGATTAAAGAACGATCGAGTCAAGTCGGACCTGAGTTAAGGGATCCTACACCTCTCTTTCTTTTTAAGTACACTCTTTTATGTCATTACTTTTAAGCTCATCTTTCTTATGTTTGGGATGTTATTTTATATTACTCCTACTGTACATATTATGTTCATATTATGAGAGACCCTATTTCCTCTCATCAATCCATTTTGGATGTTTTGAGTGGCGCCGTTAGGCTGCCAAATTTTCGTAAGAGATCTAACCTCTATCTTTCTCTTTAAGTACTCTCCTTTATGTCACTTCTTTTAAGCTACTATTTGTTATGATCGGGGTGTTATTTTATATTCCATTTGCTATACATTTTATTTTAATGTTATGAGATACCATATTTTATCTCATCACTCCATTTTTGGAAGTTTTAAGTGGCGTCGTTAGGCTGCCGAGTTTTCGTAAGGGATTTTTCATCACACTTTTATTCCCGTGATATTTATGGTACATTTGCCACAATTTCCATTGAGTGTTATATGTACTGACCATTATTTTACTCATTGTGTAATATACTATCTTTTATGAGTATTTAAATCAATTTTGTATTGTCCTTCTTTCACGAGGTGTATGTTTCGAATGATACCCATGTCGGTAAGGGAACCTTTCACCCTCCTCTTTTAAAAAGTCTTCTTTTGTTGGGTCTGTTAATTTACATATTTTTATGTTGGGATATGTTATCATATGTCCTTATTGATGTAAATTTTATGTCCAAGTGATGAGATACCCTTTTTTATCTCTCATCAACTCATTTTGATGTGACGTCGTTAGGCTGTCAAGGGAACTTCTTAGCCCAATTTCAATTTCTCTGGGTTCAACATGTAGTTATTAAATATGTCATCCTTTGAATATGTGTGAATGACCTTTGATTATTTTACACCTAATATCCACTTATATTTGGTGTATTCGTTTGTCACACATAATTATGTAATTTATTTATCCTTAAACCAAGGATACCGTCTTTGTAAGGGACTTCGTCTCAATCTCCTTTCATTGAGGCATATTTTGTTTTATACACAACCTTCTTTTATACTATGTATAAACCCCATTTCCTTTTACGTTTATTCAAAAGGAATCTTTTTTATATGAATTGTTTATTAAATGACAAAAGGGAATATTTTTGTTTTACGTATGCGGCGACAACAACATCTCCGCCGTCGTGACCATTATTTGAGTTTCGGCTTCCTCTACAAGTCATACCTTCTTTTTAAAAGAAAAATAAATACCCTATTTTAATTTTCTTTTATGTTGGTATTGAAAATGGTTTTCATAATGTTTTTATATAAATGTGTTGTATTGATATATTGATATTGAAAGGTGAAAATGTTATGTTTCCTTTATGCATTTTTATGTGATACGATTATGTTGAGGTTCTTGGGCATTATTATGAAGACGGGTGGTTCCGTGATAAACTAAGGGTCGGTGAGCCCGATATTGCTCTCCAATGGATTGGGTAACGTGAAGGAGTGTAACGTTAAGGTTTCTCCGAAGAGATTTAGGGAATATACTATGATGGGTATTCCAAACGTAACCAATAGGGTTACTCCCTACGTAAGAATATTATGAATGCCTCAAGTTACCTTTTATATCTTCTGATTTCTATGATTAATCATGGTTTTATGAGTTATGTTAAAGTGCCTATGTTTTATGGGTAAAGTATGATTTCATTCTTATGTATATATGAACTCATGTTTCCTTTCCATATTTTTATAACCCTTACTGAGCTTTTTATGCTCATCCCAAGTTTCTGAAATGTTTTTCACAGGTCAAGGGAAAGGTACATGATGTGATGATAGTGTCAAGGATGTGTCAAGAAAGAATCCGTGTTTTATTTTTAATATGTTTCCGTTGATGGGAAAAATGAATACTATCTTTTATGTAACAACTTTGTTTAAATGTGGAATGTAATTCAAGTTTCATGATCTAATTCTCTAAAACTCTAAACCTGAAAAGATCCTCAATGTGTAATCTTGTAATAACTCAAGATTAAGTAAGGTTTAAGGGTGGGGCCTTGTAGTTTGTATCAGAGGTCGGTTTAGACAACTTTAGGGATTAGGAGTTCTTGTGAGACACATGATTAGTCCCTATATCTATTATTTCAGTTAAATCCTTGTTTTATAACTTTTTTTCAGGTCAAGTAAAGTCGGTTATGAATGGAAGGAGAAGGATCTCAAACGACATTCCTATCTCTTCATGATGACATGCTTGCAATAATTATTGCAAAGTCATCTTCGGATGATTGTGAAACTTTTTCTAGCATACAACTCACTTGCAGGTAGTTGTTTGAGATATCAAACACCTCCACTATACCTTGTTATCATTGTGGATCATGGGTTGTTTTTAGACAAATATTATTTTCACAATATTCTCATATTTTTAAGAAAGGTAAATATTATCAAGGTATTTTCAAATATTTTACCTTATCACAAGAATTTGAAGCATATTATGATTTTAGAAATGGTGCTAAGGAAGGAGACCCTTGAGCAACCTATTTATATTTTCTTTTAAAATATAGTCTCACATCACATACTTATGGTATTTTAAAAGGACCATCAATATAACGTTTCAACTCAATTTCGGTCTGACTATTTTATAGAAATCGGGTTTTATCAGATGTTTTGGAATTATATGTCATACATGATTATTTTCCATAACTGTTTTTCTGTGAACACCCATATAACCCATGTTGTACGAGGTGTATTTGGATGGAGGAAGCAAATGATTTTTAAGGATCTCTAAATCATTGTTGTAATGCATGGGACTTCTACCTATGTGAGCAAGATGATGATGAAACCGAGTGGACTCCATGAACAAGGTATGATGTTATTCATTTTGGGAATCGTTTTATTTTATCTTATCATGGTGAAATAAGACTTCAAGAATTAAGATGTTGAGATTGTAATGAATTCGGATGAAAATTAAAGGTATAAGGAAACGATTGAGGTTAAAACATGTTAGGGTTATTTTTGGAGTTTTATAAAAAGGACAACACACAGACCGTGTGACAACCCATCGCGTCGGGCAAAGTTGCGGGAATCAAACCCACAACCAAAGTGCGACTGGTATTTATCGCATACCACTGGACTACGTGAAGTCCCTAGTTATTTTGACTGATTCTTTTTAGTTATATGATTTTATGAATTAAGGGTAAGTTGATTTTGGGTTATTTATGAAAATGATTAACCTATCATGGAGGATTTGTGATTAGGTTTATTACTATTCAATACGAGACTTTAGGAGCAACTGATGTTGTTTGGAGAAAAATGTTACGATTTAACTTTGAAGAATATGTGACTAAATCCTTCAAATATTTGGGTTTCAATCTTAGATTGGTTTACTTTGAATAATTTTATGGAAAATTTTTTTATCGGATGGTCCTCGTTGAACTTTGGGTTTTGTTGGACAAATTTTGGAGATTAAGCATAGATTTTCTTTATAAAGGTTTATCCTTTTATGGATTATCTGACCTGGTACTAACCTTTTTTGTTTTGGTTTTGGTTAAGGTCTAAATATATGGGAAGTATATAGTTCTCTTTGGTGGATTAGGTGACTCTCTAAAAGTTGATTATAATACTCTTAATATGAACAAGTCTTCCTAAATACTCGTCTTTTGGGGAAAGTATGAGTTTCTGTAATAAATCTAATAAAAGTTGAAAGTCAACATGATAAGTAATTATGTTTCCTTATGAATAAATTACTCAATAAAAAGTAACTTAAAACAAAAAAGTTTTCTATTAACTTTTCCTACTGGGGAATCGAATACCATTTAACCCATCACAAGTTTGTGATTTCTTTGTGGTTAACTTTCTCCTAAACATGTTTTCTATCACTCTCTATCAGAACATGGCCCTATGTTTTCTCCTCCATGTCTATGTTTTTCTACATGGAATCCTTGTATGGTTTAACTCAGGTGACCTCTGTACTTATCTTCCTTTATTTTAATGTGATTTTTTTACCGACTCTTGTTCCAATGTGGGACTTTCAAGGATGTTTCCAAGCTCAATTTTAAAAATTGCGAGGACGCAATTCCCAAAAGGGGGGAAGGATGTATCACCCCAGGTAAAAAAATTACATTTTCATATTTATCCATATTTTTGAATAAAATATTAATATGAATTTATAGGGAACGCTATGCTCGATGGTGTACCCAACACACAACAACGAGTTTCTTGGGAATCTTACGTTGCACTCTAATAATAAAATAATATTTTTTTAAATTGTAGTTAACATGTAGCCATTGTATTGGTGGGAATGGATAGAAATAACTAAAATATGATTATATATGTTTTTAAATGTTTTTAAATTTATCCAATAAAAGATAAAGGCTTAAAATACGGAAAGAATTCAATTTTAGGCGTATATGCCCTAGTTTTCACTAAAGGTTCACTTATCGCCTTTTGATGGAGAACCATCATTAAATATAGTTTTGTTCACTATTATACATTCTATTGGACCAAATAAAACTCTTCTTAAGAATCGGGACATCAGAATTTACTTTGTGTAAATTTTTGGTATCTTTCCGATAAAGTTCATTTTTTTAATGAATAGTGTAAAATGTTGTATTTTAATTCAAAACCTATTTTTATTATAATTTATTTATATGATTAGATTATCTTTTGAATTGGTTTAAAATTTAAATTACAATATATTTTTACCATTAAATCCAATAGTGGTCGTTGAAATTAATTTCACTTTGAAATCAGACTTAAACTAGTGTTAATCTTTTGATACTTATTGTTTCATAAAAACACGCTATTTGCTCTGACAGTGGGAATTAATTATTAAATTAATTAATGTGACTTATATGTTTTGAATTTTGTAAAATAGAATTCATTTTTTAATTCAGAATATCAAATATATATTAGGGTGAATTTATGGTATTTTTCTAAAAAACATCAATTTTAGATGAATAGTGAAACCACTAAGTGGTACTTATAAAAACTGATTTTTCTTTTTAAATGAAAATTTTCAATCATTGTGTTTTTAATTTCAAAAATCTGACATACATGGTTTTCATTAATAAGTAAAATTTCATTCAATGGGGTAAAAATAATTTTTTGGTGAATATTAACTTATTAAGTTTTTAATCTCGATTAGAGGTAATTAATGTAGTTTTTGGTAAGAATAATGTTTTAATAAAATTAAATGACATAGAACCATGTCCTACCCCCATTTTATGTGTCATGGACGACCAAGAAAATCCATGGGTCAACTTGGGGACCCCATGGAGCAACATTGTTTGGAAAATGACATAAATAACTTTTTATTTAATGTTAAAGTAAAAATGACACAAACATGAGATGTTTTACTAAACAAATTTTTACATGGGGTTATACAAGTCATATTTTTTACTATAAATAGTCATTTTAAATATAAATAGATTTAATATATCATAGTATTTTTTTTATAATTTTTAGACATTAAATAAATTAAATTAATTATGACATCATGATGATGCATTGATGACCTCATTATTTAACGATCTAAATAAAATGGAATGATAATGTAATATCTAAGACCTAAACATTTCAAAAAACTATTGGATGAGTGGATTTATAACCCTTATCACCTTATCCTAGAATTATATCAATGTGGGACCTCTTAAATCCGAATACCATTTTAAAATAAAGTAACATATCTTTACTTTCCAAGAGTGCCCCTCCTATCCTCTTATAAAAGGCCCCCACCTCTACCTCATTACCCACACTCCCAAAGCCTTTTTCTCGGCCAAACCCTGCCCATTTTGTCTCTCCACTTCCCTCTATTACTCCTTGAAGCCTCACTTTGGGATGAATCCTTTACAAGAAAGCCTTTGAGCTCAAATCAAAGGAAGTTACCCGATTTTAAGGTAATGTCTTCACTTGTGTCATTTTGTATTATTTTGCTTCTCCAACCCACTAAACTCTTTTTATTAATTTTTTTTGTAACAAATCCAGTATCATAAATATACTAGGATGTTTTTATATGAAGTATTCGAGATACACTTTCACACACCTACATCTAATGGTTAAAGAACATACTGTTTCTGTGGATGGCGAATTTCGGCCTCCCGAAACGATGATTGTTCAACATTCTTTTTACACCTTCAAAGGTGGACATTAAGATGACAATATATTTATATATGATATATAATATGTTTATATTTTTCATTAAGCTTCTGTTTGTTTCATTTTGGGTATACCTTTATGGTTTCCATTATGGTTAAACGCGATATCTTCATTTAAGGAAGTGCGGACTACCGCCCCCTCAAAGTGATGTGATTCGTTAATGCCATATGTGGGACGTATAAAGGATGGATTTAATGTTTTTATATATTATGTTATACTGGAATTTTAATATACCTCTATATCATTATTATTCCAATGCATAAAAATATGAAATAGAAATGAAAGTAGAGTCCATACGTACGTACGGCTTACCGTCTCCATGAACGGTGCATTTCATTTCTTACCTCTAAATGATTATGTAATATTATGTATATTCTGGATATATATGATATAAATGATATAATAATCATGAATGTAATTCAGGATATAATTAGAATTTGACCACATGAACAACATGTAATTGTACGAAGTCCACTTTCGACTAAAGAACCAAATATCGACAAAACAAACATTATTAACATAAATGATTACATAATGTTTATGACATGGAAATAAGTGATATAAAAGGAATAATGAACGTGAAAAAGGTTCTTAAAGATGTAGAAATTAACTCAAGTTTATTATTCAGGAGATTAAAGAACGATTGAGTCAAGTCGGACCCGAGGTAAGGGATCCTACACCTCTCTTTCTTTTTAAGTACATTGTTTTATGTCATTCCTTTTAAGCTCATTTTTCTTATGGTTGGGATGTTATTTTATATTATTACTACTTTACTTATTATTTTAATATGATGAGAGAACTTATTTCCTCTCATAAATCCATTTTGGAAGTTTTGAGTGGCGTCGTTAGGCTGCCGAATTTTCGTAAGAGATCTAACCTCTCTCTTTCTCTTTAAGTACTCTCCTTTATGTCACATCTTTTAAGCTGTTATTTGTTAGGATGGGGGATGTTATTTTATATTCCTCTTTCTATAAATTTTATTTTAATGTGATGATATACCCTATTTGATCTCATCAATCCATTTTTCGAGGTTTTACGTGGCGCCGTTAGGTTGCCGAGTTTTCGTAAGGGGTTTTTCATCTCACTTTTATTCCCATGAGATTTATGGTACATTTGCCACAATTTCCTTTGAGTGGTATATGTACTGAAAATTATTTTACTCATTGTGTAATATAATTTATTTTATGAGTATTTACATCAATGTTGTATTGTCCTTATTTCACGAGGTGTACGTTTCGAATGATACCCATATCGGTAAGGGAACCTTTCACCCTCCTCTTTTTAAAAGACTTCTTTTGTTGGGTCTTTTAATTTACATATTTTTATGTTGGGATATGTTCTCATATATCCTTATTGATGTAAATTTTATGTCCAAGTGATGAGATACCCTTTTTTTATCTGTCATCAACTCATTTTGATGTGACGCCGTTAGGCTGTCAAGGGAACTTCGTAACCCAATTTCGATTTCTTTTGGTTCAACATGTAGTTATTGAATATGTCATCCTTTGAATATGTTTGAATGACCTTTGATTATTTTACACTTAATATCCACTTATATTTGGTGTATTCGTTTGTCACACATAATTATGTAATTGATTTACCCTCAAACGAAGGATACCATCTTCGTAAGGGACTTCGTCTCAATCTCCTTTCATTGAGGCATATTCTGTTTTAAACACAACCTTCTTTTATATGGTTTTTAAACCCCTTTGACTTTTCCATTTATTCAAAAGGAATCTTTTTTATACGAAGTGTTTATTAAATGAAAAAATGGAATGTTTTTGTCGTATGTATGTGGCGACAATGACTTCTCCACCGTCGTGACCATTATTTGAGTTTAGGCTTCATCTACAAGCCATACCTTCTTTTTAAAAGAAAAATAAATACCATGTTTTACATTTCTTTTATTTTGGTGTTGAAAATGGTTTTCATAATGTTTTTATATCAATGTGTTGTATTGATATCTTGTGATTGAAAGGTGGAAATGTTATGTTTCCTTTATTCATGTTTTATGTGATACGATTATGTTGAGGTTCTTGGGCATTATTATGAAGACGGGTGGTTTCGTGATAAACTAATGGTGGGTGAGCCTGATATAGCTCTCCAATGCATTGGGTAACGCGAAGGAGTGAAACTTTAGGGTTTCTCAGAAGATATTTAGGGAATATACTGTGATGGGTATTCCAAACGTAACCAAGAGGGTTACTCCCTACGTAAGAATGTTATGAATGCCTCATGTTACCTTTTATGTCTTATGATTTCTGTGATTTATTCATGGTTTTATTGTAACAACCCAAGATTTCGTAGTGTGTTATTTCTTCAAAATAATTCAATAACTTGAACTACACGCAACACCGAGTTCAATCACACCATGACTTACAAAAAAAAGCCATTCAAAATAGGTTATGAATAGTATTATCTAAATTTTAAACTTTATATAATCCTTATAATTTTAGAATCCATATTATGAGTTTCTTAGATATAATGCAAGAACAAATTCATTTTCAGTATTGAAATTTTATCAAATTTTAATAGTGAACCCTTTTTAAATACAATATTGTAAACTTTTTGACTAAATGGGGACATCAAAAATTTAAAATTAAACATCCCAAGCTTCCACGGTACGCTTTCTTTGAATAATACAGTAGCGTGTGTTGTACGCAACCTTGAGTTTTAACACACACCACAACCAATCAAACTAGCCGTTATGAATAGTAATACCTACTTTTCGAAATTATATATATTTTATATTTTAAAATGGACTTCATTTCTGGATTCGTAATATCGAATTTAGCCTAAGGTGAAATTTTGGTACTTTTCAGATAACTTTCATATTTTGATGAATAGTGAAAATTACTAAATTTTAATTAAAAACTACTTTATTAATCAAAATAATTAATATTGATAAATTGTGAATATGAGTGGTTTTAAAGTATATTTAGAATATATTTTTACCATTTAATATAATTTTTGACATTGGACATAATTTTACAATTAAACCGAACATAAACAAGTGTCAATCTTTTGATAGTTATTATCTCTTAAAAACACGCTTTTTATTTTGACAGCGGGAATTAATTTTAAATTAATTTCTGCCACTTCTGATTTTTGAATTTAGATAAATGGATTCCATATTTGGAATCAGGATGTCCAAATTTTGTAAATAGGTAACTTTTATTTTTAGACATTTTGAATAATTACTGTGGTAAATATTTTATTTACCATGGTTAAGGTTAAATCTGGTAAATAAGGGTTAAAAAATAATATTATAATAATACTAAATTACCCTAAAACGTGTCCTAGCCTTATTTTTTGATACATGTTCGACCATAGGCATCTTTGGGTCGATTTGGGGACCCCATGGTGCCACTTGAAGGTGATAGGGACACTTTATTTTAATTAAGTTAAAATGAATACAAAAATGACAGAAGTATATATCTTTTAACAAAACAATTGTTACATAGGGTTATATATGTTGGATTTTAAATTATAAATATTAATTAGAAATATAAAAAGATTTCCTACATAATTATATTTTATTTATAATTTTTAGACATTAAATAAGTTATTTTATTTATGACACAATGATGATGCAGTAATTTCTATAATAGTGAAAAATTAAAATAATTGATATTATAAATACCCAAATAAATATAATATGAAACTTTTAATGAATTAAACTAATTTTCTAGGATAATATGATATATTAGGATTGATTTAATTGACTTTGTTCGATGTAATCAATCTGTTATGAGTTTCACAAAAATCAACTAATGAATAGTGTCAAAATTGACATAAAAGAGTTTTTAAAACAAATATTATATTATTAATTGATATTAAATTCCTAAAAATCTAAGGTTCGGCCAAAGGAATTATATCATGATAGGTCTATCATTAATGGACCACTTGTGGGTCGCTTTTATATATATGGTAAGTTTATTAACCATATAATATAAAAATACAAAGAGACATTGTAAAAGTGAAACTAATTATCTTAGAGTTAATACTTAAAGATACGGTTAATATAAGTACCCAAACCTGTCTAAATTCTATTGGATGTGTTTTTTTCGACCCATCCCCACCTTAAACTTTGAATAGTCAACTTTGGAGCCATTGGATACCGAATATGAATTTATTATAAACTAATATCTCTAGCTTTTCCAAAGGTGCCCCTCACCCCTCTTATAAAAGTGCACTCCTCCTTCTCATTTCTTCACACCTTCAAAGCCTTTTTGTTCGGCCAAACTCTTCCCAAATACTCTCCCAACTTCCCTCACTACAACCTAGGGGCCTTAGTTTGATCAGAAATCCAACCTAAAGAGCACTTTTGATCAAATCAAAAGGAAGAACCCGAAGAAGAGGTAATGATTACACCACCCTTCTCCAAGTTCATTTCTTCTTCCACTTCTTCTTCCTTTGTTATTACCATTCTAAAATAATAACTCCAGTATATCACATATACTATAATGTTATTATAAACATGGTAAAACCATATTCAGTATTCTATCCACCCTTTGAATAACATGTCACCATACGTGCGTACGTACGGCTTACCGTCTCCACGTCGTGGTGTAATTGTTATTCAATATATTATTATTTGGATGGGTATAATAATGATGTGTAACTCATGTAAATAATAAATATAACATGTTAATGATTCTGTATATATGATATACCATCCATTTATATATTATTTTAATATCAAAAGAATGATATTGTCGCTCGTGCGTACGTACGGACTACCGTCTCCACGAACGTGATGAGATTCATTCTCCATCGTATCAATTCAAGTAGAATTATCATTTGATAATTTAAAAATGATGTTTAAGGACTTGATATCATTTTGGATATTAATAAGATACAACAAACATGGCTTGTGTAACAAAACATATAAAAGAAAATGAGTAAGTTAACACCCGAAACGACGATAATTCTAAGATATTATTAACAAATCAATGTTAAAAGATCATATATGATATCATATTAATATATATGATTCTTGTATAATTTAATAACAATTATTTTACCATTATACAGGAGGTTAACCTACCCCAACCAAGTAAAAGTACATGGTAACGGTTATTTCACAATCTCTTCATTATCCGATGTTGTTTATATGAAATAATCTACTGGGATCTCTTTATCATCCACATCCATGTTTCTTCGAAATGTAATTCAAAACATATTTATTATTTACAAGAATATGGGTTAAAGTCATTTATACCCTTGTTTGACCTTTTATAAGAGGTTTATAAAGGAATCATTCCGTCGTTTTCAAAACAAGGTCCTTTTTAACCTTTTCGACAGAATTAAGGTAAGAATGTTTTTTAACTTATACGGCGGGTGCGGCTATTTCTGCCGTTATAAAATCTTCAAAGCTTCCCTTACAAGCTTATAAGATTATTTTCAAAGAAAATGTTTTATTTTATATGGATCTTAAAAGATTTCAAAATAAAAGGAGATATTTCTTTAAAAAGAATTTTGATTTCTTCTATGTCAACATCCTTTGATGGATTTTAAGATTATTTGAATTTGATTTATTATGATACAAAACTTCTATATTGTATTGAAGGTTTTGTGATATGTTTGACTGTGGATGTGCTATTTTTATACCATTCATAGTTTATGGTGAAAGTATTGACATTTCGTATGCTAGTTCCAATAAGAATGTTTATGTTATATTTCAACCTTTACTTCATATGAATGTGTTGGACAAGTATGTTCCAGGTTGGGAACTGGTTAAAGTAAGCCCTCCAGGTTGGGGACTTGTTAAAGTAAGCCATCCAGGTTGGGGACTGGTAAAAGTAAGCCCTCCAGGTTAGGGACTGGTAAAAGTAAGCCCTCCAGTTTGGTCTCCGTTTATTAGAGGCACTCCGGGTTGGTGTCCGGTTATTAAAGGCACTCCGGGTTGGGTTCCGGTTACAGTTAGCCCCAAGGTCTTGGGACGAGGCCTTGAAAAGAAATTAATGTTTAGCATTATGAATTCCAACATTATGAAAGTGGTTATTGATTTTTGCATGTGATTATTCGATTAGTAGAATATCCATGTGAATAAGTAAATGGCATTATTTCATTTTACTTTTTCCATACTATGTTGAAGTTCAAGTTTAAAAGGCTTTTGTTTTAGTAATTCATTGCCTTAAATGTTTATGCTTATTGTTGAATGTTCCGCTATATTGTTATCCTTACTGGGCATTTGAGCTCACCCCTTTTCTATGTTTTATTATTCCCAGGATGTGAAGATGTAAGTTATGAATGATCTTCAGGGATATTATGAGAGGATTATAGTGTGGACTGTAGAAACATTATGTTGTTGTAGTAGTTTTTCATTTTATGATGTAATGTAAAACTTATGAATATATCTAGTGTTTCCAAGGCTACTAAACCAATCGGTATTTCGAGATTTGATCTTTCTTGTGATCATGCCAATGTTATGTAATAATGAACCGACTCTAGGTAACTGGGGTCGGGGCGTTACAGTTGGTATCAGAGGAAGTTTAGTACAAACCTTGGAAACTAGATTTATATAAACTCTGATTAGAGCACGTAGACTTAAGATGAACTTTGAGGATTAGTGTAGAAAAACTTCCTAGAATTTTGGGATTATAGTGATTTTGTGAGTTTTCCGAGCAATACATCCCTGTCTGGATACGAGCAGGTAGAGGCGGCTCTGGCACAGATGTACCTAGGGGTAAAACCCGAAAACACCGCTTTGAGCTAGACTCGAACGGGAACCGGTGCACGACAACGGGCCTTGCTGCACTCTTGGATACGACACTCCCGGGGGATATGCTTAGGATAACTCTCATTTTCTTTACAAATCATTTTGAAGGGATTATGAGTATATACTTCCTCAAAGAAAACATTTTTATGATTATGGATTATATCCATAAATAGTTAAATTTATGTTAAGTGTTTTATAAGTATTAGATTATGTATTTTGATTCATAAAATGATCTAGTGTATGCCATTGTTTAGAAATGGCGCCCAGTAGAAGGAATGAGAACTCCAGAAATGCACATGATCAAAAGAGAAGGAAGTATCATATCTTTCATGGTCTTAAGCTAGAATTTATAAGGGAAATAGTCTCCCATGTATTATCATTATATGAAGAAATAATATCATGTGTTGATAAGATAAGTAAAGAGTTTACTGAGTCCTATGGCTTTGAAGGGAAGCAAGAGAAGAAAAGGATGGGAGAGAGAAAGATGGATAAAGGGAAGAGGGAAAAGAAGAATTTTCCCATATGTGGTAACTGTGGAAAGAAACACGCTGGAACTTGCCTGAAAGGAATGAGAGTTTGTTATAAGTTTGGAGGAAAAGGGCACAAAGTACGTGACTGAAAGGGTAAGAAAATGGTTTTAAATGTACAATTCTTCATTTGCAAGGAGTTTGGACACTACGCGAACCTATGTCCCAGTCATCAGACTATGCCGCAAATGATGTTATTGGATAATAATCAAGTTATGATACTACCGCAGATGAAGATGAATGATTAGAGTTCTTATGTTGATTATGTCAATTGAGTGTTGTATCAACAATGTACTTGTTATAATAATTATGGAGTATATAAGGATTGTACTGCAGTACTATTTCATTAAGGACTTGAGATTGTGTGGAACAAAGAAAAGTGACTCAATAGAAGGATAAATTTTTGGAAAATATATGGTTGAGAGAATGATAAATCCTAATATAGTTCTGATACTGAGGTAGTGATTTTGGAATAATATGTGATTGTTTTGGATAAATTATATTGGATATTCTTGACTACCTTGGAACTGATTAATGATTTGTATATTCCATCATTGTTGGGGTTTAAAACATTTTTGGATTAATGAAGTATATCTAGCATTCTATATGGAATAAGGGAGCATGAATGTAATCAATAAGGAATATGGTAATACATGATGAAGGTATTCATATGCTATTACGGGGTAAAAAGGATCTATATTATGTTTACCTTCCTTATAAATGTTGGACTGTGAGTTTGGACAGAAGTATTTTGGATAGTTCTAGTTTGTATTATTTTGGATTGCCATAAAAGGACAACTCGGAGGTCGGGCGGCAACCCGTCGCGTCCGGCAAGGCTGCGAGACTTGAACCCGCAACCGAAGGGCGACAAGGGTGTATCACCTACCACTGGCCCATGAGATGTCCTGAATTAAATAATGTAGTTTTTATTAAAAAATCTTTTAGATGAATTATAAATTCGTTTATTTTGGAACCCTATACGAATAGTGTAAATATAATTTTTTTACATTCTATTATCTTTTAGAGTGAAAGATGAGTTTGTGGTAGAAATTTATTAATGGATAAAACTCTAATTATAAAGTAAGTATATCTCCTTATGATCTTAGACAATCTCATAAATAAATTCCTCAATATTAAGAAAAAAAACTTAGAACAAAAATGTTTTCCTAGATGGTACCTTAAATCATCACTAATTTATGGCTTTGGGATTGTCGGCCTTTTCATAGCCATGTTCTCTACCACTCACCATCAGATAATTGATGGTTAGATTTTTTTTCCATATCCATATTTTCCTACTTGGAACCCTAGTATGTGTTATTTTCGGTAATCTTCATACATTCGACTCTTTATTTTAAATAGAGGCCTCATTAATTCATTTTTCGAGGTGGGATTTCAACTAAGATATTTTGAAACGTCAAAAATGTGTTATCCTAATACCGTATGTTTTGTTGAACCGATGGTATTTCAAATCATCATAGATTGATGAATTTAAGGACCTCAATTTTATACTTGATTGTGATTGATGACCTCAATCACTACCTATAAATATTTACATTTTTCCTCCAATTATATGTCTCTAATTGCCACCAATGTTCACCTAATCGAGATCATAATTTGGTGGTGACCCTTTCATTTCTCTTTTCCTCATATTAAGACTAAATTTTAGTAACCCAATTTCCGATGTGGGTTTTCCCACAAACATATTTTCTATTTTCAACCTTTTATTTTCGAAGAACAATTTCAAATTGCGAGGACGCAATTTATTGAAGGAGGGGAGAATGTAACACCCCAAGACTTCATAGTGTGTTATTTCTTCAAAATAATTCAATAACTTGCACTACACGCAACACCGAGTTCAATCACACCCTGACTTACAAAAAAAAAGCCATTCAAAAGAGGTTATGAATAGTATTATCTAAATTTTAAACTTTATATAATCCTTATAATTTTAGAATCCATAGTATGAGTTTCTTAGATATAATCCAAGAACAAATTCATTTTCAGTATTGAAATTTTATCAACTTTTAATAGTGAACCCTTTTTAAATACAATATTTTAAACTTTTTGACTAAATGGGGACATCAAAAATTTAAAATGAAACATCCCAAGCTTCCACGGTATGCTTTCTTTGAATAATACAGTAGCGTGTGTTGTACGCAACCTTGAGTTTTAACACACACCACAACCAATCAAACTAGCCGTTATGAATAGTAATACCTACTTTTCGAAATTATATATATTTTATATTTTAAAATTGACTTCATTTCTGGATTCGGAATATCGAATTTAGCCTAAGGTGAAATTTTGGTACTTTTCGGATAACTTTCATATTTTGATGAATATTGAAAATTGCTAAATTTTAATT
Source organism: Viscum album (assembly GCA_963277665.1). Lineage (NCBI taxonomy): Eukaryota > Viridiplantae > Streptophyta > Magnoliopsida > Santalales > Viscaceae > Viscum > Viscum album. The sequence continues at coordinate 1,138,793,310 of OY728164.1, read as the reverse complement.
AAAAACAACTTTTTTAATCAAAATAATTAATATTGATAAATTATGAATTTTAGTAGTTTTAAAGTATATTTAGAATATATTTTTATTATTTAATATAATGTTTGTAATTGGACATAATTTTACAATTAAACTGAACATAAACAAGTGTCAATCTTTTGATAGTTATTATCTTTTAAAAACACGTTTTTTGTTTTGACAGCGGAAATTAATTTTAAATTAATTTCTGACACTTCTGTGTTTTGAATTTAGAAAAATGGATTACATACATGGAATCATGATGTACAAATTGTGTAAATAGGTAACTTTTATTTTTAGACATTTTGAATAATTACTGTGGTAAATATTTTATTTACCATGGTTAAGGGTAAATCTGGTAAATAAGGGTTAAAAATAATATTATAATAATACTAAATTACCCTAAAACGTGTCCTAGACTTATTTGTTGATACATGTTCGACCATAGTCATATTTGGGTCGATTTGGGGACCCCATGGTGCCGCTTGAAGGTGATAGGGACACTTTATTTTAATTAAGTTAAAATGAATACAAAAATGACACAAGTATATATCTTTTAACAAAACAATTGTTACATAGGGTTATATATGTTGGATTTTAGATTATAAATATTCATTAGAAAGTTAAAAATATTTCCTACATAATGATATTTTATTTATAATTTTTAGACATTAAATAAGCTATTTTATTTATGACACAATGATGATTCCGTAATTACTATAATAGTGAAAAATTAAAATAATTGATATTATAAATACCCAAATAAATATAATATGAAACTTTTAATGAATTAAACTAATTTTCTAGGATAATATGATATATTAGGATTGATTTAATTGACTTTGTTCGAAGTAATCAATCTGTTATGAGTTTCACAAAAATCAACTAATTAATAGTGTCAAAATTGACATAAAAGAGTTTTTAAAACAAATATTATATTATTAATTGATATTAAATTCCTAAAAATCTAAGGTTCGGTCAAGAGACTTATATCATGATATGTGTATCATTAATGTACCACTTGTGGGTCTCTTGTATGTATATGGTATGTTTATTAACCATATAATATAAAAATACAAAGAGACATTGTAAAAGTGAAACTAATTAACTTAGAGTTAATACTTAAAGATAAGGTTAATATAAGTACCCAAACCTGTGTAAATTATATTTGTTGAGTTTTTTTCGACCCATCCCCACCTTAACCTTTGAATAGTAAACTTTGGAGCCATTGGAAACCGAATATGAATTTATTATAAACTAATATCTCTAACTTTTCCAAAGGTGCCCCTCACCCCTCTTATAAAAGGGCACTCCTCCTTCTCATTTCTTCACACCTTCAAAGCCTTTTGGTTCGGCCAAACTCTGCCCAAATACTCTCCCAACTTACCTCACTACAACCTAGGGGCCTTAGTTTGATCAGAAAGCCAACCTAAAGAGCACTTTTGATCAAATCAAAAGGAAGAACCCGAAGAAGAGGTAATGATTACACCACCCTTCTCCAAGTTCATTTATTCTTCCACTTCTTCTTCCTTTGTTATTACCATTCTAAAATAATAACTCCAGTATATCACATATACTATAATGTTATTATAAACATGTTAAAACCATATTCAGTATTCTATCCACCCTTTGAATAACATGTCACCATACGTGCGTACGTACGGCTTACCGTCTCCACGTCGTGGTGTAATTGTTATTCAATATATTATTATTTGGATGGGTATAATAATGATGTGTAACTCATGTAAATAATAAATATAACATGTTAATGATTCTGTATATATGATATACCATCCATTTATATATTATTTTAATATCAAAAGAATGATATTGTCGCTCGTGCGTACGTACGGACTACCGTCTCCACGAACGCGATGAGATTCATTCTCCATCGTATCCATTCAAGTATAATTATCATTTGATGATTTAAAAATGATGTTTAAGGACTTGATATCATTCTGGATATGAATAAGATACAACAAACATGGCTTATGTAACAAAACATATAAAAGAAAATGAGTAAGTTAACACCTGAAACGACGATAATTCTAAGATATTATTAACAAATCAATGTTAAAAGATCATATATGATATCATATTAATATATATGATTCTTGTATAATTTAATAACAATTATTTCACCATTATACATGAGGTTAACCTACCCCAACCAAGTAAAAGTACAAGGTAAGGGTTATTTCACAATCTATTCATTATCAGAGGTTGTTTATATATAATAATCTACTGGGATCTCTTTATCATACACATCCATGTTTCTTCGAAATGTAATTCAAAACATATTTATTATTTACAAGAATATGGGTTAAAGTCATTTATACCCTTGTTTTACTTTTTATAAGAGGTTTATAAAGGAATCTTTCCGTCGTTTTCAAAACAAGGTCCTTTTTAACCTTTTCGACAGAATTAAGGTAAGAATGTTTTTTTAACTTATACGGCGGGTGCAGCTATTTTCCGCCGTTATAAAATCTTCAAAGCTTCCCTTACAAGCTTATAAGATTATTTTCAAAGAAAATGTTTTATTTTATATGGATCTTAAATTATTTCAAAATAAAAGGAGATATTTCTTTAAAAAGAATTTTGATTTCATCTATGTCAACATCCTTTGATGGATTTTAAGATTATTTGAAGTTGATTTATTATGATACAAAACTTCTATATTGTATTGAAGGTTTTGTGATATGTTTGACTGTGGATGTTCTATTTTTATACCATTCATAGTTTATGGTGAAAGTATTGACATTTCGTATGCTAGTTCCAATAAGAATGTTTATGTTATATTTCAACCTTTACTTCATATGAATGTGTTGGACAAGTATGTTCCAGGTTGGGGACTGGTTAAAGTAAGCCCTCTATGTTGGGGACTGGTTAATGTAAGTCCTCCAGGTTGGGGACTGGTAAAAGTAAGCCCTCCAGGTTAGGGACTGGTAAAAGTAAGCCCTCCGGTTTGGTCTCCGGTTATTAGAGGCACTCCGGGTTGGTGTCCGTTTATTAGAGGCACTCCGGGTTGGGTTCCGGTTACAGTTAGCCCCAAGGTCTTGGGACGAGACCGTGAAAAGAAATTAAAGTTTATCATTATGCATTCCAACATTATGAAAGTGGTTATTGTTTTTTGCATGTGATTATTCGATTAGTAGAATATCCATGTGAATAAGTAAATGGAATTATTTCATTTTACTGTTGCCATACTATGTTGAAGTTAAAGTTTAAAAGGCTTTTGTTTTAGTAATTCATTGCCTTAAATGTTTATGCTTATTGTTGAATGTTCCGCTATATTGTTATCCTTACTGGGCATTTGAGCTCACCCCTTTTCTATGTTTTATTTTTCCCAGGATGTGAAGATATAAGTTATGAATGACCTTCAGGGTTATTATGAGGGGATTATAGTGTGGACTGTGGAAACATTATGTTGTTGTAGTAGTTTTTCATTTTATGATGTAATGTAAAACTTAAGAATATATCTAGTGTTTCCAAGGATACTAAACCAATCGGTCTTTCGAGATTTGATCTTTCTTGTGATCATGCCAATGTTATGTAATAATGCACCGACTCTGGGTAACTGGGGTCGGGGCGTTACATTTATGAGTTATGTTAAAGTGCCTATGTTTTATGGGTAAAGTATGATTTCATTATTATGTATATATGAACTCATGTTTCCTTTCCATATTATTATAACCCTTACTGAGCTTTTTATGCTCATCCCAAGTTTTTGAAATGTTTTTCACAGGTCAAGGGAAAGGTACATGATGTGATGATAGTGTCAAGGATGTGTCAAGAAAGAATCTGTGTTTTATTTTAAATATGTTTCCGTTGATGGGAAGAATGAATATTGTCTTTTATGTAACCACATTGTTTAAATGTGGAATGTAATGCAAGTTTCATGATCTAATTCTCTAAAACTCTAAACCTGAAAAGATCCTCAATGTGTAATCATGTAATAACTCAAGATTAAGTAAGGTTTAAGGCTGGGGCCTTATAGAATGTGTGGTAGAATGAGCTGGAATGTCCTCCTATGCAGATTGTGTTGGAAATAACACATCCAACATAGCTAAAGAATTCAATCCAAAGTTACAAAGAGGTACCGTAATGAATTTCAGGGGGAATTTTTAAAAAAAAATTACAAGAACAATGTTTAAAACACCAATAGTATCATTCGTATAAAAAAATTAATACATTATATATTTCAAACAAAGGATTTGATTCATAATATATATAATAGGTAGATACCAAAGAAAAGGAATAACCCTCATTGTTCTAAAAAAGGATCAACAAAAATCATCAATAGCTACACATTAGTCACACTCATATATATACAAAACAAAACATCAGGATCATGTTCTGCTAAGTAATTCAAAATTTATATATGTCAAAGGTATAGAGAATATATATATAACTCAATAATTTTCACAAATCAATGAATTAAAAAATTACTAGCATGAAACATTCTATATATATATATAAAGAATGTGATTCTATGTAACAACCCACGATGCATGAATTAACCACATGTATCATACAACTGCTACAATAATGTCATCATCTATATCTCAATGTTATGTTACACATTAGTTGTGAATGCCCATGAAAAATCCCTTAATAGAGCTCCACATTTTCAATCGCATATCTAGAATAACCCAAAAAGAAATGAAGTACAATAAGCTAATGAAGTTGATAAATGTTTGTAACACCCTGACACAAATTATCAAGCCTATGCTGAAGGTGTTGAGCAATGTATTGTTTTCAAACAATTCAAAATAATGTTTTTAAAGGGGGAGATTATTTTAAATAATACTCTGTCTCTTTATGATGATTTTGATGCTCACAAATACCCTTAATTATTTACTAATTATTTCGTTGAGTATTTTGCAGGAATTTATTTTATTTATTTATTTTATTTACAACGAGATTTCATACTTCATTTATTCCAAGATCAATTTTAGCGTGTTCTGGAATCACTGTAGCGCAAGATCAATTTTAGCGTGTTCTGGAATCACTGTAGCGCGAGATCAATTTTAGCGCGTACTGGAATCACTGTTCATACCATACGTTGATGAACGTAACGTATGGATGAAAAGTTTACTTTTTATGTTAAAAGAAACGTATGGTTAAGGAACCTTACGTTATTTTGAAACGTATGGTTAATGAACCTTACGTTGTTGAAAATTATTGAAGAAGAACATTACGTTTGGAAGGAACCTTACGTTTCCGTTGTTGGACAAGTATGGAAGAGAAACCGTACGTTAGTTTTCAGTGTTGAGTTTGTTTCTCAAAAGTATGGATCATCAATCTTACTTTTATAATCAACCGTACGTTCTTTGAAGAGTTGAAGCGAGACAATGTATGGATGATCAACCTTACGTTTGAATGCTGAAGAGAATGTATGTATGTTCAACCTTACGTTTGTGAACCTTACGTTTGTGAACCCTACGTTTGGAGCCACGTCATCAACCCTACGTTTGGCGTCGAGATATTTTTGACAGACGATATTTCCTTTTGCATTGGTCAAACAAGCGGATTATTAGGTGGATTTCGAGCCGATTCTTAAGTACGACTTTGACTGAATCAAAGACGATTTTCAACGGATTACTGATTGATTTAAACGGAGCTTTTTATGCTGATTCCTCAGGGGAGTTACAACTTCTCTGTTATTTCATTTAATATCGCGAATCTAAAGGAGATTTTTATGGATCTATTTATGCGGAAGATTTTCTCAGATTTGAATATATATGTTCTATCTTGGAAACTTCGGATATATATATATACACAGGAAAGTGTGTGAAATATATAGATTGATCTTTTAACGAGCAAGAAACAGAGACTGTGAAAAGGCGTTCTTTTCTAGTGATCGAGAAGAAGTGTAAAACCTTTATTACCGAAGGAAGATCTTGATAGCAGATTCACGTGTTCTACATCGACTATCTGTTGTGAATCTATTGCTGCTGAAGTTGTGAAGTTTCTGGTAATATCTATTGCAACTGGATCGACTCAAAACTGTTTTGATTACAGATCTTTATTTTCTGAAGACAACGATCTATCTACTGTCAATTGCATTCTGTTGCAATTGTGAAGAACAACTGGAGAAGTGTTTTCTTTATCGAAACTCTTTTTATTTTTGAGTGATCAGCTTCTCGTTCTAAGATGTGTGGGTTCGTGTTTGAACTAGGAAGGCTGTGTTTGCCTGAATCTTGTAAAGGTGTCAACTGCCTGTACTCAGTTGTGGACAGGTCTGTGGAAACGAGGACCAGATAGTGAAAATCGCCAAGCTCGTGGATTTGAGCGTTGGTGGAGTGGACTAGGGGCCTTCTGTTCCCCGAACCACTATACATCCGTGTGTTAATGCTTTTACTTTTTCCGCTGCATATTTAATCGAGCAAAAGCATCGTGGACAGAATTTGTCTAAATTGAAGAGATTATAATAATTTTGAAAAGACACAATTCACCCCCCCCCCTCTTGTGTGTAATCCGTAGATTCAGATCCAACAATTGGTATCAGAGGAGGAGCTTCTTATTTTTAAAGTCTTATCAAGCTAGAAGTATTTAAAGATTATACATAGTGTATCATGGCTCATATGAGAGAGGGAATGTCAATGGTCAGAGCACCTTACTTTAATGGAGATAATTATGGCTGCTGGAAATCATGTATGATTATTTATCTGAAAAATCTTGGTTACAAAGTCTATTCAAAGATTCTGACTCCCTATGAAATTCATGAAAATCCCGATACATGGAGTGCTGCTACAGAGGCTGAGTATGACATAAATTCAAAAGCTATGAATGCAATCATCTGTGGTCTAGGACCAGATGAATTTAACAGAGTATCTCAATGCCCGACTGCATATGAAATGTGGCAAACAATAGCTGTTGCTTATGAAGGAACAGATAATGTAAGACAGATGAGATATGCAACTGCTAAGTTAAAATTCGATACTTTCAGAATGATTGAAGGAGAGAGCATCACTCAGATGAATGGAAGATTGACAGAAATTGTCAATAATATAACAGCTCTAGGAGAACCAATCAAGCAGGCTGATCAAGCGTTGAAGGTACTGAGAGTAGTTCCTACTCGATGGAATGGAATCTCTGCAGCAATCAGACAATCAACTTCTGTTAAAGATCTAACTATGAGAGAACTGATTGGTACATTGATGATGTACGAGGCTGAAATGCAAGATGAGGTAAATGAGCATAAAGTCTACATAAAAAGGGAAAACACTGCGTTGAAAGTGACTTCTCAACAAAAGGATAGAAAGATGAAGAACAGAGAAGTAAGTGCTAAATCAGAAAGCTCTGATTCTTCAAATTCGGATGAAGAACTGGCTCAGCTAGCCAGAAAATTCAGAAAGTTCTATAGTAAGAAGAAAGACTTCAAGAAATCCTTCAAAAAGGATAGCAAGGAAGTGAGATGTTATGAATGCAAAAAGATGGGACATATCAGACCGGATTGCCCAAAATTGAAAGATGCAAAGAAGAAGAAATTCTTCAAAAGAGATGATTATGAGCAGAAAGACAAGAAAGCTATGAAAGCTACTTGGAGTGTTTCTGAAGACTCAAGTAATTCTTCTGAATCAAGCTCAGAGAAGGAGGAAGCCAATTTAAAAGCAAATATGTGTTTCATGGCTGAAACTGATGAGGTACACTCATACTACTCCTCTGACTCAAATAATGAATCAAACTCTGAAGCAAGCTTCTCAAATAAAAAACATGCAGCTTACTGCAATATGCTTGAAGAATGGTATGACTCATTATTTAAAAAATATAAATCTATAAAGAACTTGCATAAAGCTATTTCAGATGAGAGAAATACTTTGCTAAAACAACATAAGGAATTAATTGACAAATACAACTCTGCTGACTCAAATAAAATTAATTTTGAATCAAAAATAAAAACTCTACAGGATGAAGTAGAATCTTATAAAAAGGCTGCTTTAGTTTTTACAAAAGGAGAAAACACCTTAAATGAGATACTTGAAAAAACTGTAATTAAAAAGGAAAGGTTTGGAATTGGAAGTAAAGGAGAAAAACCTATGTTATACAAAAATTATTTTGTTCCTAGCACTAAACAGGTTATTTGTAACTTCTGTGGAACAAAAGGTCATATAGCTAAAAACTGTTTTCTAAGACAACCTCAAATATGTGGAATTAAGAAAGCTTATATTTCCAACGATCTATATGATTCAATCAATTTTAAGAAAACAAAGCAAATCTGGATACCCAGATCACATCTTGCTAACACTCCTGGACCCAACAAAATATGGGTACCAAAGAAATTTGTTTAAATGTCTTTGCAGGTAGCAGGTCACCAAAGAAAGAAAGAAATATGGTATATGGACAGTGGCTGCTCAAGACACATGAGTAGAACTTCAGCTAATTTCTCTTCTCTTACTCGAAAGGAAGGAGGACTTGTCACCTTTGGTGACAATGCCAAAGGAAAGATTATTGGTATTGGAACAGTTGGAGATCCAGAGACAGTCTCAATCAACAAAGTACTTTATGTACAAGGGTTAAAACACAATCTGATAAGTATCTCTCAACTCTGTGATGATGGATACACTGTTGATTTTACTAACAATAGTTGTACTGTTTCTAAAGATAAACTGTTTAAGTTTAGAGCACCCAGAACTGATAATGTTTATACTTTGGATTTGTATTCCTTGTGTAAACAACAAGTAAACTGCTTAACTGCTAATATAAGTGAATCCTGGATCTGGCATAGAAGACTTGGTCATTGCAATATATATGCTTTACATAAATTATCTAAGAAACATCTAGTTTCTGATTTGCCTAGTCTCAAATTTGAAAATGACAGATTCTGTGATGCATGTCAGCTTGGCAAGCAACACAAATCATCATTCAAATCTGTTAATAAAGTTGCTACAACTAAACCTCTAGAACTTATCCATATGGATTTGTTTGGACCTTCAAGAGTAGCAAGTTTAGCTGGTAAATTATATGTTTATGTATTAGTTGATGATTATTCTAGATTTACTTGGATTTTCTTTTTGAAATTTAAAAGAGAAGCTTTTAGTTTATTTGAAGGTTTTTGTAAATCTATTCAAAATGAAAAAGGTTTTAATATAATCTCATTGAGAAGTGATCATGGTGGAGAATTTGAGAACCAGGAATTTAATTCCTTTTGCTCAAACATGGGTATTAAACACACCTTCTCTGCTCCAAGAACACCTCAACAAAATGGGATTGTAGAAAGAAGAAATAGAACTATTCAAGAAATGGCTAGAACTATGTTAAATGAATATAGCCTACCCATATATTTCTGGGCAGAAGCTGTTAATACAGCTTGTTATATAATGAATAGAATTTTAATAAGACCTATTTTGAAAAAGACACCCTATGAACTATGGAATAACAGAAAACCTAAAGTAAATTACTTTAAAGTTTTTGGATGCAAGGTTTACATCTTGAATACCAAAGATAATCTTGGTAAATTTGATCCATAATCTGATAAAGGTATTTTCTTAGGATATTCTGCAACCTCCAAATCTTATAGAGTCTATAATAAAAAGTCAAGGATTGTTGAAGAATCGGTTCATGTGAAATTTGATGAATCTGATCCTTTTGAGAAAAGGATATAACAAATAGATGAACCTGATTCTAATGAAAACATGAGACTTGAGAATTTAAAGAATGATTTTGAAAATGATATAAAAGAAATTCAGTCCAGTTCAGAAGAACATGACATTGAAGAACCTTTGAATATAATGCCTAGACAGTCTAGAACCTTAAAGAATCACCCTTTAGAATCTCTGATAGGTGACTTAGAGACTGGTATTCAAACTAGAAGAAATTTTGGAAACATAGTTGAATTCTCTGCTTTCCTATCCCAACAAGAACCTAAGACCATAGAAGAAGCCTTAGATGATGAGAGCTGGGTAATAGCAATGCAGGATGAATTGAACCAGTTCAAGAGAAATAAGGTTTGGGAATTAGTTGAAAGACCACATGATTATCCAGTAATAGGAACTAAATGGGTCTTTAGGAATAAACAGGATGATCAAGGGATAATAACTAGAAATAAAGCAAGATTAGTAGCTAAAGGTTATAATCAAGAAGAAGGAATAGATTATGATGAGACCTTTGCACCTGTATCCAGGTTAGAAGCCATTAGAATCCTTTTAGCCTATGCATCTTATATGAATTTTAAATTATTTCAGATGGATGTTAAATCTGCCTTTTTAAATGGTTATTTAATGGAGGAAGTTTATGTTGAGCAACCTCCTGGTTTTGAAAATTCTCAAAAACCAGATTCTGTTTTCAAACTTACTAAAGCTCTTTATGGCCTTAAACAAGCACCTAGAGCTTGGTATGAAAGACTAAGTTCTTTTCTTTTGAAAAATGATTTTACTGTTGGACTAGCAGATCCAACACTCTTTAAGAAAACTGTGAAAAATAATGTTTTGTTGGTTCAAATTTATGTTGATGATGTAATTTTCGGATCGACCAATAAAATTCTATGTCATGAATTTTCAGAATTAATGCAAAAAGAATTTGAAATGAGTATGATGGGAGAATTAAATTTCTTTTTGGGTATTCAAATATTTCAAAAAGATTTTGGAAATGTTTTAAATCAATGCAAATACATTACTGATTTACTTAAGAAATTTGGACTTGAAAACAGCAAGACATTTACAACTCCTATGTGTACTAATATAAAACTTGATTTGGATGAAACTGGAAAATCAGTGGACAACAAGTTATATAGAGGTATGATTGGTAGTTTGTTATATCTTACTGCTAGTAGACCAGATATAATGTATTCAGTATGTCTTTGTGCTCGATTTCAATCAAATCCCAAAGAATCCCATTTAACTGCTGTTAAACGAATTTTTAGATATTTAAAAGGTACTATTTATCAATCTCTGCTTTATCCAAAAACCTCTGATTTTAATTTAATTTCATATTCAGATGCTGACTTTGGAAGCTGTAGATTAGATATGAAGATTACTTCAGGAACATGTCACTTTTTTGGAAAGTCATTAGTATCATGGTCTAGTAAGAAACAACACTCAGTTGCCCTGTCAACAGCCGAGGCAGAATATGTGTCTGCAGGTAGTTGCTGTGCACAGGTGTTGTGGATGAAAAACACTCTTATGGACTTTGGATTAAATTTCAATAATACGCCTATTTTATGTGATAATACTAGTGCAATTAATATTTCAAAAAATCCTATTAGTCATTCTAGAACTAAGCACATTGATATAAGACATCACTTTTTAAGAGATCATGTGTTTAAAAATGATATATTTTTAGAATTTGTAAATACAGAAAATCAATTAGCAGATATTTTTACTAAACCACTTCCCACGGCAAGGTTTGAATTTATTAAGGGGGAGTTAGGTTTATTTAATTTTAAATAGTTTTTTTATCTTATTCTGTTTTCTAATTCTGTTTAATTTTTGTTTCCCGCTATAAGTAATTTTATTTTGTTTTAAATAAAAGTAATGATTAGTGATTACACGGGAATCAAGGCTGTCAGAACCGTTTCACCTTCTAAACTGTTTCACCTTTTTTGGAAACCCTTTCGAAAACCTAGAACCGCACATCTGCTCCAAAACCCTTTCTGAATCTTCAAACCCTAAACTTACGAACCTTCAGAAATCGTTGTTGAAATGGAAAAGACTAAGCGTCCAGATGAAGCTGAGAGCAGTGCTGCAAAGAAACCTAAAGTAGTTGGTCGGAAAATACTGCAAGGTAAAGTCATCGATTTAGAATGGCTGTTTGAAACTAATTTACTGTTGAAGCAAGCGTTGTCGTTTCAAAGCCTTGAAAAAGCTTTTAATAGTGAAAATTCTGAGTTTCTATATGAGGCAGAAATGAGACATTTCTTTAGAACTGTTCAGTTTAGCCTTGGAGATACGGAGGATAGTTTTTTGGCTCAAATAGAGGATAAGGACTTTTCCATATCATCTGTAGAGATAAGTCAAATTCTTAATTGCCCTCATGAAGGAGTTTTTCATTTCGATTTACGGAATATTGGAGATTCTGTACATAAGTCTGAAGACATTATGTCTTTTCTGTTTGGAACCAGAGTGATAAAGAAAACGTTTATTAAAGATTTGGAGCCCGATCAGAAAATCTAGGTAAAATTTGTTCAGACTGGTTTAGCACCAAGGATGGCTGAGATGGAGAAAATCCTATACCCTGACATGTACATAATGTATCTTCTGATGTGTGATATTAAGTTTAATTTTCCTCGGTTTATGATAAGATATCTAAGATACTGTTGTCAGAGTGGAGCAAGAATGACCTTTTTCCCTTATGGAAGGTTCATTTCTTTGTTTTTGTTTAAAAGAGGAATGATCAGATTGGTAAATGCTGGGGTGAAATGTCACCACAGTAATGTTTTTAATGCTGGAACTTTGAGGAAAGTAGGATACTTCTGGAGCACAATTAAAGGAAAATTCTTACCTGTTGGAGCTGAGGAAGACTCGGAGAGTGCTCAGGCTCAACCGGCTAAGTCCAAGGAGGGACAAGCAGAATCAAGGGTTAGTACAGTGGCAAGGAGAATTCTCTTTGATATGGAGGAAGTTGAGGAAGAGAGAAGTCAACAAGGACTTCAATCTAGAAGGAAGAGATCAATTGATGAAGAAATTATCTCTCCTGCCTTGAAATCCTCTGAACCGGTAATTTCTTATTCATTTGTGAGAGAAGCTGTTGTGGAGCAGACTGCACCGATAGAGGAACCAGCATCTCAACCGGAAATCCAAAAAGAACCTCAATCTGCTGCTGTGGCTGTTGAAAATGTAATACAACAAGAACAACCTATGGAGGCAGTGCCTGGTGAAGAAGTGGCCCGACCTCAAGATTTACATGAAAATATTGTTCTTGACCATTCAGTAGAAGTCAGAGAGACTACTGTTCGTGATGAACATACTTCTGAAGCTAATACAGAGGTACTTCAGGAAGATTTTTCAGTGGAAGAGTTTCAGGCTTCAAAAGCTAGTTCAGTGGATCAACCTTGTCAGGACAAGGACAAAGAACAGTCAGATGCAGATTCTTTACCACTTGCCCTGCCTCATCAACATTTTTCTGGACATGAGAATAGAGCACAGGGTGCCCCTGATTCGAGAAAAGAAGAAGTTGTTGAGTTGTACAAGCGTATCTCTCAATTAGAATCTGAGAATGTTAGTCTCAGAAATTCTCTGAACTTAGAGCAGTTGAAGTTTCAGAAGCTGAAAGAATGTACTGTTTCAAGACAGGAAGTAGATTTGTTTAAGACTGATATGTTGCATGCTGTTGATCAGTTAAAATCAGAGATGGTAAAGAATGATGATTTGTCTGAGATGAAGATTTACATGGAGAATAAATTTGAGTCTGTTGCAAACAATGTTGTGAGTGGATCAGGTTCTTCACCTGATTTGATTCGGAGATTTCAAGCAATTACAGGAGCACTAAGCAATATGAGTGACAGATTACACGATCTTCAGTGTAATAGTGCCCCTTTGTCAGTTTTGCTGGATAATCAGAAATTTTTAGTGGATCAGTTGACATCTGGAGAGCAACCGATTAGAATTCTTTTGAATCAGTTATCAGAGAAGCTGGCTCTTTTTGTTGAAAAAGAAGAAAGGATGCATGAGTTTTTCAGAGTTAATTTGATTGAAGATATTCATATGACTCAAGAGAACAGAGATCTTATCATCAAGTTAGGAGATGGGATGATGAAGAGGCTCATAGAACAGTTTACAGAGATCAAGACCGTGATTCAAAGGAGATAGACACCTTTTTCCCTGTCTTATCCATGAACCTTGATTCCTCTGTATATCACAATCCTTTATATATATAACAGCTTGTGAATGAAAATTCTTTTCTGATTTCTTTTTTGTTTTGTTGTTTATTGATTTATGACTAAGTTAGCCAGTATAACAAATTCACTTATTCATACACAGTTAATTATAGCATTTACTTATAGTTCAGTGCAATATTGAATGTGTTCAAATCCGTAATTTTTCATTCTTTTTGATATCACAAAAAGGGGGAGAATTTGGATAAACACAACATTTAAATTCATTTGTTTCCTATGAATAAATTTGGATATATGGGAGAAGACATTAATCTTTTATTTATTTTTTAGCTGAAAATTTATTTTTATGGGGGAGAAATTTTATTATTGTTAAATATTGTTTTAATCCTTTTAGAATTCTAAAATTTTATAAAACTAATTTTTCAATAAAGATTGAAATTAAATTAGTTCAATTATTTTATGGGTTTTGTGATCATCAAAAAGGGGGAAATTGTTGAGCAATGTATTGTTTTCAAACAATTCAAAATAATGTTTTTAAAGGGGGAGATTATTTTAAATAATACTCTGTCTCTTTATGATGATTTTGATGCTCACAAATACCCTTAATTATTTACTAATTATTTCGTTGAGTATTTTGCAGGAATTTATTTTATTTATTTATTTTATTTACAACGAGATTTCATACTTCATTTATTCCAAGATCAATTTTAGCGTGTTCTGGAATCACTGTAGCGCGAGATCAATTTTAGCGCGTACTGGAATCACTGTTCATACCCTACGTTGATGAACGTAACGTATGGATGAAAAGTTTACTTTTTATGTTAAAAGAAACGAATGGTTAAGGAACCTTACGTTATTTTGAAACGTATGGTTAATGAACCTTACGTTGTTGAAAAGTATTGAAGAAGAACATTACATTTGGAAGGAACCTTACGTTTTCGTTGTTGGACAAGTATGGAAGAGAAACCGTACGTTAGTTTTCAGTGTTGAGTTTGTTTCTCAAAAGTATGGATCATTAATCTTACTTTTATAATCAACCGTACGTTCTTTGAAGAGTTGAAGCGAGACAAAGTATGGATGATCAACCCTACGTTTGAATGCTGAAGAGAAAGTATGTATGTTCAACCTTACGTTTGTGAACCTTACGTTTGTGAACCCTACGTTTGGAGCCACGTCATCAACCCTACGTTTGGCGTCGGGATATTTTTAACAGACGATATTTCCTTTTGCATTGGTCAAACAAGCGGATTATTAGGCGGATTTCGAGCCGATTCTTAAGTACGACTTTGACTAAATCAAAGAGGATTTTCAACGGATTACTGATTGATTTAAACAGAGCTTTTTATGCTGATTCCTCAAGGGAGTTACAACGGCTCTGTTATTTCATTTAATATCGCAAATCTAAAGGAGATTTTTATGGATCTATTTATGCGGAAGATTTTCTCAGATTTGAATATATATGTTCTATCTTGGAAACTTCGGATATATATATATATACACAGGAAAGTGTGTGAAATATATAGATTGATCTTTTAACGAGCAAGAAACAGAGACTGTGAAAAGGCGTTCTTTTCTGGTGATCGAGAAGAAGTGTAAAACCTTTATTACCGAAGGAAGATCTTGATAGCAGATTCACGTGTTCTACATCGACTATCTGTTGTGAATCTATTGCTGCTGAAGTTGTGAAGTTTCCGGTAATATCTATTGCAACTGGATCGACTCGGAACTGTTTTGATTACAGATCATTATTTTCTGAAGACAACGATCTATCTACTGTCAATTGCATTCTATTGCAATTGTGAAGAACAACTGGAGAAGTGTTTTCATTATCGAAACACTTTTTATTTTTGAGTGATCAGCTTCTCGTTCTAAGCTGTGTGGGTTCGTGTTTGAACCAGGAAGGCTGTGTTTGCCTGAATCTTGTAAAGGTGTCAACTGCCTGTACTCAGTTGTGGACAGGTCTGTGGAAACGAGGACCAGATAGTGAAAATCGCCAAGCTCGTGGATTTGAGCGTTGGTGGAGTGGACTAGGGGCCTTCTGTTCCCCGAACCACTATACATCCGTGTGTTAATGCTTTTACTTTTTCTGCTGCATATTTAATCGAGCAAAAGCATCGTGGACAGAATTTTTCTAAATTGAAGAGATTATAATAATTTTGAAAAGACACAATTCACCCCCCCCTCTTGTGTGTAATCCGTAGATTCAGATCCAACAGAAGGTAAACTTATCCTTAAAAGTGATTTTCCCTACAGAAGAGTCTTTTGACTAGAAATAATTGTTAAATGGTTTAATTCATAGACCATAAACTTATCAATCATATCCATATATCGTAATAGAAAAAATATAACTACATATAATATCACAACCAATTATAAAGAAAATACAGTTTAGAAACAAATGTAACCCATACCATACTTGTACAATAAATGAGGCTCCCCATTTGGAAGAAGAAACAGTAGAATATAATTTTTCTGTGTATAAATATGTAAAATTCAATGTAAATCCTTTAGATTCAATTTTGGCATCACTACCAATCTGGTGATCCAGATTCCCTCACAATGTTCCCTAATAATGATTAATTAATGTGCATCAATATTACAAATAATGATTTTAATAATAAATCATGTATTACACCACTGATGTGTCTCTATAATGAGTGCACATGTATAACGATTATATTTCATAAATAATTAAAATATTCCAGAAATTAATAAAAAATAATAGTTGGAGTATTTATATGATAATTAATTTACTATGATCCTATGACTTTACATCATTAAATTCATACCGAAAGGGTATTATGATAATTTTTCAAGAGTGATCATGAAAACTAAAAAACATAGCAAAAAAAATTATCAGCCTTCGCCATGGATCATGTTAGCCAAATCCCCAATGTTTTAACAACCTAACTACATCATAAGCCTGGAATAAAGATCATAAACTAAATTTCAGTCACTATTGATTCCATAACCATATTATAAAACGTTTTTGGCTTGGTTCGGACCACATGGGCTTCATTCAAACTCTAGGATTTCATCTATCCTCTTATTTGTGACATCATTACCCTACCCCTTTTATAAGTCTATCATCGTCGTCATTCCATTCCATGTGTACTCTCCCTCAAAAATGTAACCATAACACAATAGAAACCATATTATGAATATCAATAACAATACATCCAATGGTATGAAAAACAATATAAATAGGGTAAATCATATATAATTATATCATATAATGAGATCATGATAACATGTAAAATAAATAAAATATATGCGATCAAAATAAAAATTTTCCTTCTGAGAAACAAAAGAATACTAATGGAATTAAGATTCATATATAGGGCTCAAATGTTACACACATACACGCCTATTTGAGATCTCTATCAATTATGGTTATTCAAGACACTCCAATAAATGTACAATATCAATGAAAATTGTTTATAAAAGGATATCCAGGTTTAATGACATCCTCCATATTTATGAGGATAACTATCTCTAATACCCGTTGAAGAGAGATACCTATGTCACTCCCTATCTATAATCAGAGAAAGGCTACAAAATAATACACACAAGGAAACCTTTCTAAATCAATCACATGAATGTTCTTCAATAAAATTCAGAATGATTAAACGTACATGGGATTATATTTAAATAAAAATTTCTATTAAAAAACTCTAGCATCACTTGATCGGGGTCTATTCAATGTATACGATCCCACGAATATTTTAATAGTGATTATAGTTGAGATCCTATTATCATAGAAATTCATGAAAGTTATGAATATTCTCATAAATGATGTAATTACACCATTTTGTTTGGTTATCCATGGTTTCACCATATTTATGTTGTGAAATCATCTAGATAAATGAAATGTAATGGTTAGTAGTGTTAATTAATAAATTGTTTGTTAAACTAAATTAAAATAGCATGCATGACCTCTAATTTAAGTCACACACATTTTAGAATTGAATCAATAAATATTATTGGATTAAAGAGTTCATTTAAACCATTATAGATAATTTCATTACCATCACCACGATCTCCACCATTTCCTCCACAATGAAAATGGTGTCCCTAAACTAAAAAGTTCAGGTTTCTCCACATGATGTCTCCATATTCTATGTTTATAAAAATTAGTTGTTTCGGAATCATCATGACCTTAAAAATACTACACTGAGGCCTTTATGTATTTTTTTTTATAATATTCTCCCAATCCATCCAAAAAATTGTCCACACCCTTTTTAATCTATTTTACATGGCTTGTTTTAATTAGATCCTCACTAGGGACCAACATGACATACACTAGTGGCTTGAAGATGGAATTATTTAACAAAAATGTCTAAAAATAATAAAATCCTACTTATAAATTCACAATATATTACCCCAAGAATATAAAAACGAATATACAAATATTTAAACGATGGTGATACATATTTACATATGTAGAACATAAATTCTAAGACATCACACCCTTGATTTACTATATTGGTATTATATCAATTTTCATAATCCAAATGAATTTTCATTAAAAAAAATCCATTAGTAATTGATTATTATATATATAAAAAGAATTAAATCAACATATGATAATATATTTATAATGAAATAATAACACAATTATATAAATTTTTATTTAAACACATAAAAAAGATTCTATTGATCTAATTACATCTATAACAACAAATTTCGTAACATTCACAACTAAAACTCTTTATATTGAATAGTTTTATTCTATTTTTACATAATTCAAATTAATGACCTCATAACTCATAATTAAATTTATATGCAAATTTCCAGTGAATAAAATGTTAATTATTTAGGATCTTTTGTAACGTTATTAGAATTGTAATCATAATCTTATAGAGGACATGGAGTAGTTTTGATGTTCTGATTATGGTAATCATACATTTCTATAGTGATATCAAATAAAATAGATGTATCATATATAAATATCTTATTCCTCAAAAAATTTAGTCTAAAAACAACTATTATTAATATAACATGAAATCCATTCAGTATAATTTGATAAAATGATAAATTATATGTAACTATTAATTAAAAAATTATTTTTATTTGATATTGAACATGAATGATAAATTAATTATATAACATAAAATAATTTTCCAAATAGTGATTGAATCAATATAGATTACTCTATATACATCTCATGTTGTAGTTCAGTATAATCAAGACAGACTAATGAATTCATTACATGAACTTATACTACAAATAAATTAATAAAATATACCAATGAAACGTAAGAAATCACTATAATTAGGATTATAATCTATTTATTGGCTACTTAACATTTCCCATAATTCGTGCCTCATATCTATGAAATGTAAAACAACATTTAATTTTATTATCTAACTAATTCCAACTTGTATCATGAATGAATAAAAAATTAATTTCAAACTCAAACCATGTTTTCAATGACCCATTCTAATTTTACAAGACCTAATGTATTCTGACTTGAATCATCAGCCTCAATATTTATTATAAAAAACATTTATCATCTCATTTGTTATATAAATTCATTAATATATTCTTTAGGAAATATTTCTTGAATTTCCCACAAGTAATATGACACATAAAAAATAGAAGAAAATAATTCATAAATAAATCAATACAAAATAATAAAAGGAAAAATGTATAAAACTAAATTACAACAACCAAGTCTATATATAATATAAAACATAGAAACCAATCCATTATGAGTGTCCAATATAATAATTTAATACTTAAATGGGAACTATAAGATTACTAGGAATACAGTTATACAAGACCTCCAACCATATTATTAAAATTTTATGTAAATGTACGAACTAATTTTTCTTCCTTTACAATCATTATGAAAATCTATATGAACATAATATATACTTGTGTAATATATGTACTTAAATGATTGAAAAAAGATGTTTAATTTCTCCATATATTTCAAAATTATTTTTTATAATAGATATAAATTATCACATAAGTATCCATATCTAAAAAATAAATGGCAAATAAGGCACTTCATTAACATGACTAATAGTTCGAGTATATAAATATATATATATATATAAACATTTGAAAATAGTTTAGGTGGCTGAAATAAAATATTAAACTTATAATAAAGTAAATAATAGACAAATATTCATCATTGAAGATATCCCCATACTCAAATAAGATCCATAATTGTACTAAATTATTTGATTATTGTATCAAAAAATGAGAAAATGTATATAATGATGTCAAGGTTTATCTCCCATATTCTAAAAATGTAGATAGGAGGCTACAATAATCCTATAATGGAGGAATAAATCATGTATTTTTTCCTAAAACACTATATTTCCACAGTAATCGAAGATTGGGTAAAATCGTATCTCATTCTATATGTGATAACCCTTCCGATTACATCATAAATTTCAATGGTCAATATACATGAATTAGTAGTTTATATTAAAAACTAATTTTTATAGTGGTCAATGTAAGGAACATTCTTATTAGTGAAAAGTTAAATCGTATGAAATATAAAATTATAGTTATAAAACCATTATATAATGATCATTACCCATAAATAGTGTTCATAAAAGTTCGGTATGAAAAACATTTACATTCAAAAATTATTATCAAATTATAAATAATTCTTTGAAGTATAAATATGGAAATTCTTAACAAACAATATCAATAACCAACACATCATGCTTTATAAAAGAAAAAAATGATACCCAATATTTTCTTACCCGAAAAAATATTTAAACAACTGTAAATGTAAACTGGACAAGTTTATATATTGTGTAATACAAAATGTTCTTTCAAAAAAAACATGATGTAACATATAAGATGTTATAATGCTCTAGTTTCACCCCAATTAAACGTCAATGGATTAACATAAATTATCCCCATGATATACTATATGGAATCTAAACCAGAAAAAATAAAAGATTGTATGGTTTTATAAACATGATACATAAAATAATGGTGGGACATAACTTCAACAAAATAATGGTATCACTCAAATGAAAAAGTTTATATAGTAAAAAACACTATAAATAATGAATTTATGAAATTAAGTGTATTTATACAACATACAGAACATATACCAGTGGAGTAGTATCTTGATATTTGGAATAGTAATGTGAACGTTTTTAATAGTAAAATGGACAATGAAATAGTAAAATCACCTATAAAATTATTTATAAAATTTATCCATCTTATAAATAAAAATATGATATAATTTTATGATAGTATAAGTAAATGAATATCATAGAAAATTTTATTATAGCGATGAGATTTTTATAAAACAAATGTGGTTACTTTCAAATTTTAATTTAGAATATATTTTTAAAAGAAACATGTAATTCGAAAAAATTTACTAATAAAATTTAATATCATTTTCTATGATTTAAATATTATTTAAGGAGGATTTAATTAAATTTTCAAAGAGTTGTAAAATCAATTATAATTTTCAAATTTGAATATTCCATGTGAAGAATGATTTTATTTAAAACATTAATTTCTCATATATATTAAAATATTTTCATCAAATGGTGTACATTTTTTATTTCATCACATAAAAAATTATTTAGAATTAATTATTTTGATTTTTATATAATAGTTCAATTATTATGATTAGTGAAATACAATTGTTTTTTGGTATATATATATTATAAGTTAAATACACTATTTCATAAGTCATCGCTGATGTAAGAACCATAATATATAACTTTACATAATTATTTGAATATAATTTTTTATAATTTTAAAACTATACAATGTATTGAGGAAAAATAATTGTGTAATAAATAAAATAACGGGGAAACCCCCATCTCATCCAATATAAATAACACCCCTTACAACAACATCTCTTATCACATATCAAGATTTTATATAAGTCCAAATTTATCTAAAAAATCACCCAAATCCACTACGACAAATATAGTATCAAGTGGTCTCAAAAACAGACCATAACCAATCCCCCTGAGAAGGTTCTCAAGAAAAAGGATTCAAGATGTAAAATATTCATTCATTTCATTTCATTTTTTTCATGATATTCTTCTCTTTTACTGTTATAACATCCCATAGTACAAATGGTTTGATAAATCTAGTACCATAAATATAATTTAATTTTATTATTATAAAGGAATAATCCATAATAATTTTTCCCCTCTCCCTTTGTACTAAAAATGATAAAAACATTTCTGATGATTTAATATATCACATTAAATGATAAAAATGATTTTAATTTCCATTCCCACCATCAAGATAAATAATATATCAACTATTATGGTTAAATGATATTATATTATATGTATCAATCCTTTTTTATTATATATAACCATTTTATGTAGAAAATATTAATTAATAAAAAACATGTATGTTATGATATAAAACCTAAAAAAATAATCTAAACGATTATCAGCGACATATTATATAAAGATTCATCCAATCCATAAATTAAAAAATTAATTATATAACCATATAATATTATTAATTAAAATTAATATCTAATTATTCAATTTTTTATAGACATTATCTTTTTTACTTGATTTTCAAACATGCATACATGTAACTGATCAAGAATCCCATGGAAATGAACTGTCCAAAATGATGAAATTTTATCTTATAAATCATTAAATGGTAAAAAATGAACTTATAATATTATAATATATTAACTTAATTTATAAATTTAAATACTATAATTAATTAATTGATTGAATTTTATTATCCAAGACATTGATATCAAGTGCAGATCACTTTCAGATAGAAGGTAAAGATTTCTTCTAGAACCTCAATTTCGGCTTCGGCATACACATTCTCTCTATTTAACCTAATGTAATTAATCTATAAATTTATATGCATATTATCATTCTATGTTTTGGTCAAAAAATAATGTATTTATATCAGTTGGTCCATCTTTTTTGGCGATATACATGTTTTAATAAGGCTCCCTTCTCAATTGGACCTGATATTGAATCCCGATTAAAGGGAATACTCCATTTTCATACAAATATTAATTTAAAATCCAATATATGTTATAATATAATTTTTTTTTTCTAAAATCACTCACTTTTCATGAAAACTAACTTTCTCATTTCTGGTTTTATTAAAACTAATACCAATTTTTGTCTTTAGGTTCTCTTTAATTTTGTCCATAAACTCCACTAAAATGTTTAATTTCTATTGTTTTTTGAAAACATGTTTTCAAATGTTTTCTATACAATTTTACATCCTTTATCACGATATATTCATATTTATCATTATTAGTATCTTTTTAGGATTTAAATCAATTAATATATAGTATCCACTACTTTATTCTTTTTTTACACCATATGACATGATTATAACACCCAAATCATTTCATCGGGTACACATATGCATGATTCATAATGTGGAAAAAATATACATGGAATTTGATGATGGGTAAACACATATAGATCTCTAATTCATTGCACAATTATTAGTCTCATGAGACGGAATGCTTGGAAAGGGAGAGAACTCAATTCTTTGTTGATATTTTTATATCATGTGATATAGTTTTTGTAGTTTGATTTAACTCATGTTTGTGTCATGTTCTAAAATTATTTTCCAAACCTTCCAATTATATTAGACATTATAATCCTATGTTGTATTTGATGGTTAATAATTCTTAGAATCATGTAATAATAATATGTGTAAAAATATAGTGTTGATATAGAGGGTTTCAGAGAAATTTATAGTTATTTATGGAGATTAAGAATAGATAAATTTTGTAATATCCTATTGCATAACTCTATCATCCTAGATAACCCATATTTGAAAATAGGGTATCAATAGATACAATACACTTTTTATTTATATCCCCAAATTGTAGATTTTTTCAATGTTAAGTGTTTAAAAAATATGGACCCACGAAAACAATAAATATGATAGAAATTATGAATATTTACCTAATTATTTTCCCAATATAATGGAAATTGGTTCATAAAAAAACATTACAGTGCTTTCTTAGTTGTCTAATGTTATGAATAATAAATTGGATCATGTGAAATTCCCTCCTTTTCCTATGAAATTGAAATTTTATCTATAATAATTCATGCACCAAATTTCAACCATGTTTATTGGATATTTTAATCCCCTCCTCGTTGAATAATGAATTGAATTCATTAATAAGTTATTCGTCCCTTAATAATGGTTGTATGAATATAATGTTTTGCATGAAATTTATAGTTTTTATGGGGAAGATGATCAATTGTAGAGACTGATCAAAATCAAAATGTCAATGGATGAAATTGGTTCAATAAAATTGTTATATTTCCTGAAAATATTTTTTTTTAGTAATTTTCCGTAAACCCTTCACCTTAAGATTGAAATGGAGTTCCACAAATTAAATTAAAAGTAAGATGAGACTATTAGGACATATCCATAAAACATCAACATTCACACATGATACACAACTAGATTTCTAAAAAACACTAAAATAATTATGGGTTTCTTCATTAGACGACTCTAACTGAGAAAACTAAAATAATGGGTTATTCGAGTCATTAAAAAATTTGAATAGATTGTCTGTTGTTATTTAATCATTGAAATGTGGATCAGATAATCTTTGTGTTGTCATGGTATCAAAAAAAGTGAATAAAATGGATTTTAATATATGTAGATTAATAGATAAATCCAATTATAAAAATAATACCTTACATCCCTTATCGAAAAAGTGTTGGTTGAAGAATCCTACAAACAGTATAATTGGAATCAAGATATTCATGAAATGTGGAATAGAAGGGAATATGGAAAATAACCTCCAAAGATATATGAAGAATTCCAATAATTTTGAAGAATAAAATAAGGTTCCGATCAATAATCATCCAATAGTGTGGTGCGTCAACTAAAATGAACATGTATATATATATTATGTTACAGTAAGATATGGGTAGTTATTGTAAATCCACAATAGAAACCTACATGGAAGGATGGACGGTCATATGTAGTCATTACTACTGAGGTGGAGCCAAAAAATGATGTGGTTACAGGTATGATAGTTATTCATTCAAGAAAGTAGAACATTTTATTTTTTCTAGTTCTGTGAATTTTTTCATATATTTCATGATTATTAGGTATATTAAATCACTAACCCATAATTATAAGGTTTTTTTATAAATGATAACATTAAAAGGTGGTAGTATTTCATAAAATGTTTGTAACACCTACATCATTAATTTTTATTGGATTAACCTCTCTAAAAATCATGTAGAAACTGATATGGTAGAGTTTGAATCAATATTGGGATTGGATTGACTATATTTATTTAAATCCAAAAACAACTTTTGGGGATTGGATATCACTCTTTACATCCCATATTATCCTCCCATTTTATACAAGTGTCATGAAGAGGATGAATCTCTTCTAGATTCACTATCTCAATTTTGGGTTTTGTTTCCTTTTGAGAATACATAACTACCTCAAATTATTAATACAAAGGATATAATCATTCTTATATACATGCCCACAGTGATAGATTACACTGAACTATTCATAGAATATGTTTATAGTCATACTCTTAATTGAGAGGCTAGGATATCTATTACACTTACTCCTGAACAGCTCTTGATTACATGGAAACAATATACAATATCCACCATTGAGTTTGACAAACTAATGAAACAATAATAGAATAATCTGAAAAGGGTATAATATTCCAGAGTGATATACCATGGGGTGCACTAGTACTCTTGGTCGTGAATAATAATGGATCAATGACCGTCTTTATTAATTATAATGATATTAAAAAAATAGAAAAATAAACCGGTATCCCCTTCTACAGATAGATGACCTATTTTATCATCTATGTTGGGTTTTATTTATATAAGGTAGACCTCTATTCAGTATATCACTTATTAAATGTGTCTAAGGAAGATATTATGAACAATACCATTTGAACCATTTAAAAACACTATATGTTCTTATTTACACCCTTCAAACTCACTACTGATTTACAAATTTACACAGACATAATGAATATATTCAATATACATATCATTGAAAAATTTTATGTTGTAATTATTGATGATATTTGATATAATTTTATAGAAATTAATAACATGATGAGACATTGAAAACTTTGCAAAAAAATCAACAAAGGATGAAATTAAATGAAAATAACAAAACAAAATCTCAGTTCTTGATAGAACATTATCATTTTTTGATAGGTTATCACCATAAATGTAATATCTGTATATCCATGTAATAAAAAGGCAATAGATGAATGACTGAAACCAATATCTATAATTGAGATTGGTATCATCCATTATCTAGCTAGGTATTACCTGATATTTTTTATAAATTTTTTCTTAAACAAACTAATAAAGATGGATCAGAAAGGGGAAAATGTTTTTCTTTAGTAATGAATGTTATGTTTTCTTTAAAGAGTGGAAAATTTGGCATATCCCTATATCTATGATCACACTACCATCAAGTGGGGAACACTTTTTGTTGTAAAATGATCCTTCAATGAATGTATTAGGTTGTTTACTGATGAAAAATTAAAATGTTATAAAATATTCCATCATGCAGTTGATCATTTTGGAAAATATTTATCCAACACATAATCAGTAGTTGGAAACTATGATCATTACATTAAATATATAGTGTTATTATCTCTATGGGGATATGTGTGATATGTTTACTAATCATAATATCATCAAATATATAACCAAACATAAAAATCCAAATATGATCCAACAATTATTGTATTAACTCATTATGAATTACATCTATTCAATACACTGCCACTCAGTAAATGAAAATAATGGAAAAGATTCATTCTGTATAAATAAACCTACAACAATATCAATTTTGAGAATTGAGATGCATATAATATTCCTAGACCTCCAGATGATGGACATTGGAAAAATTAATAATATATCATCACCAATCAATTCTCAAATTCTTTCTCAATGATCACTTATGGATAAAATAAATGATTATCCAATAAATGTTCTGGAAATTTGGAAAATGTTGGCGGCTATCAGAAATTTGAAAAAATCATAGTTCAGAATCAACGGGGAATGATCCATGAAATTTGGGTTATGAATATATGTACCATATAATATAAAAACAAATAAAAATATTCTAAAATATTCTCCGAAATTCACTATATATATTCACCTAGGGAACACGACCATGTATCAAATTCTTCAAGTGAACTATTCCAGAACATTATATAGAAGGAGATCATAGAACAGACTCAATTTTCATTGTACAATAGCTCGTGATTTCGATAAGGAAAAAGTATAAGGGGACTGATGCAACCATTCTCCTTAAAAACATAAAAATATGAGAAAATCAACAAGAACGTCTTCAGTAGAATTACTAAGACAGCAACATGAAACAATTCTATATGATTCATTTTGGATCATCTCACACTAAAAACTCATATTATCACAATTCTAGTGGAATTATCACTCTATCAACATTTATGGATGTTCATTTGATAATTGGTAATTCTAAATAGAGTGCCCCAATCAATTTTATCTCATCAGGATGAAATATTTACCTCCATGTTTTAGAATAGTCTCTAACATTATCTAAACATTGATTTGAACATTATTGTTGCATATTATCCTCAAAATTAAGGCCAATCTATGTAAAATATTTATAAACTAGAAGCAATGGTTTGAGAATGTTATGTGGGCTTAAAAAGAGGATGGGACCATCATCTACTTCTATTCTAATTATCCTACAATAAAAATTTCCACTTGATCATCCAAATGGTTTCATATAAATACATTTATTGGAAATGATGAGGCCTAATGTGATACTAGGATAAGGTCTTGGAATAAAATATTCTAGAATCTAAAATGGTCAAAGAAATGTTAATGATGGTGAAAACCATTTAGTAGAATATTCAGGCTTACCAAATTCGATACAAGAGTTATGTAGGCAATCGTCATTGAGATCTGGAGGTTATGGGTGAAGACGTTGTATTTCAATTCATATCTCTATTGATGAAGATCATAAGATTTGGGAAGAAAGGAGTGATAAATCATAGGTAAATAAGTCCCTTTGGTATTTATGACTATGTAGAATTTATGTCATATCATCTTGATCATCCACCTAAAATATCACAAGAACACTATGAATTCCATGTATCTGTCGCGGGGAAGTAAAATCCGGATCCCTCGTATGTACTTAATTAAAAGGTGATATAGTTAGTTAGAGATATTTATTAAAAGGACAATCGCGTGAAAAAATTTCATCATAGAGATAATGTTATACGTAATAATACCACTCTTCTGCCCAACACTACTATGGAAAAACTAAATGTATAAAGAGGAATCATGGAAACAATAGGATGTGATTAGGTATAAGTGCCTTTAGTTTTTTAACCATAATTGGTAAAAAAAATTGAGGGGGGAATTACATATTGTGGTAAACTGTATAAATAAAAAAAATTATCAATGAAAATTACATTATTATTATTATTTTATACATAATAAATAACAAAAAATAATATATACAACAAAATACAATATCTATTAATTACTAATGAAGGAAAATAGTGGTATTTTTATATGTAATGTTACCTATAATAATGGAATAATATTTGAAATTTGGAATTGTAATGTAACCCTTATGAAACTTAAATAAGAATATAGAATAGTAAATATCCATTGAAATTATAAATCAAATTTATCCATCTTATAAATGAAAATTTGATATAATTATTTTATATTATATGTAACTAAATTTTTTACAAATTATTTGTTATGTGTTGATATTTTTATATAATATAAGTTTTTATTTTCAATTTTATAATTATATTATTTATTTAAAATAATATTCGTTTCCCAAAAAATTAATCTTAAATTAATATAATGTTATCTTATGATTATTAAATAATTTTATCTATCCTTGATTAATTTTTCAATGTGTTATAAAATGAGATATAATATTAAATTATGAATATTCTTTGTAATGAATGACTATGAATAAAAATTAAATTATTAATATTTTGAAAAATATTTTCATATAATGTAGTCCATTAATTATTTCTACATGTTCAAAAAATAATTAGGGTGATTTTTTAGGATTTTTGTAAAAGATTTTAAATTTTCGAAAATAGTTAAATATGGTAATTTTTGGTATATATACTTTTTAGGTTCAATAAACTATTCCCTGAGTAATATCAATTATAAGAACATATTATAAAACTAATTTTTAATATTTTAATATATGTAGTGACAATTCTCAAATTATTAATAGTCTTGATGAAAAACAATAAACTAATGAATAAAATAATGAGAAAACACCCCTCTCATTCAATCTAACTCCCACTATAACCACCTCCTCCCATCAAATATCTCAAGTTTAAGGTAATTTGCCTGTTATTTTCAATTATATTACCATTCCATAACCAATTTCACATATCCTTTTATCTCAAAATAAATTTCAAACCTATTTCCCAATGGTGGTTCTAAATAAAAAGGATTCAAAAGGTAAAATCCCATTTCGTTTCATTTAATTTATTTTCTTGTTATATTCTTTTATTATTTTTTCCTCACCTCTCATATTCTGAATGGTATGATAAATCTAGTACAATAAATATAATATAAAATATTTATTCTCATTTAATAACCCTTATTCATTCATTTCCCCTATCTTTTATTATAAAAAATTAAAACATCGCCTAGGATGTGTTAATTTATCACAATCATGGGAAAACGTTTTCAAATTACACTACCTTCTTCATGAATGATCATAAAACCTTTTTAATGGATAAAATAGACAATCATATATGTATTCAATCCTATAAAATTTTCTGAAACCGTTTTATATACATTATATTAATTAATAAAAGAAAAC
This sequence comes from Viscum album, assembly GCA_963277665.1. Classification (NCBI taxonomy): domain Eukaryota; kingdom Viridiplantae; phylum Streptophyta; class Magnoliopsida; order Santalales; family Viscaceae; genus Viscum; species Viscum album. The sequence goes on along the minus strand of OY728164.1, from coordinate 1,138,763,696 downwards.
TATTTTCAATGATAGATATATAGAAAAAATAATCTAAACACCTGTCACTAACAAATAATCTAATGATATATCCTCACCAAATATCTTTTAATAACATAAATAACCATTAAACAATATATATTTTCATTAATAACATATAAAATATATTTTCAATCACCATTCCCAATTTACATGATTTTTCATACATGTATACTATTAACCGATCATGAAAAACTAAAAAACAACGACTATAAAACAATGAAAATGATTCTTATATGTTATAAAAAGGGAAATAAATGAACATAATTAAATATTAATAAATTAAATATAGGGATTAAATATTTCTTATTGACCAATTAATAGATTTAATTTGAATATCCAATACATTAAGATCATTTTCATAACACATTCAGATAATATGTAATGGTTTCCTTGTGATCCTCCATTTTTTTCAGGTTACACATTCTATAGATTTACCCTATTGTAAATTTCATTAATTTTTTTATAATTAATATAAATTATAGGATTTTGTTCAAAAAGTCAAGTATCTAGATTATTTCATCATTCATTTTCATGGATATACATGTTTTGATAATGTTCCCTTCTCAATTATTTAGGATAAGAATACCCATCTAAAAAGAACATCCAAATTTCATTAATATTTTCAGGTACCCTCCATAATATATTTTAAAAAGTCATTTTTATTCTACATATATCATTTTTTCATGAATACATTCATTTGTTATTTTTTGGTCTTGTGCAAAAAAATTTAATTTTTCTCTTTAAATTCTCTTTAATATTTTCCTAAAATCGCACTACAATATTTCATTTATAAATTTTATTAAACATGTTTTTTTTCAAAATTCCACTTATATTTGACAAAATTTATCAATTTATATTAATATTTTCCATATTATTTTCCATTTATGATTTAAATCCGTTATTTCATGGAAACCATTATTGTATTCATTTTGGTTATGTTTTATGACATGATTATGGTACCCAATTATTTCTATGGGTAACCCTTATGCATTATTTTTCATATAGTACACATATGAATGAAAATTATATGATGGGAATTATATATAACACGCAAATGCATTTCATAATGTTTATTCTCATGAGACGTCATGTTGGGATAGGGCGTGATCATGATTCTTTTATTGTACATTGTCAACCATGTGATATAGTCAAATCAGTTAGAGTTGACTCATGTTTATGTCATGCTATATGATATTTACACATTACAATGTTTTCATGGATATATTTTCACTTGTTATACATGAAATTATTCTATATTTTTATTAATATTCCTTCCTATAATGTTGGAATGCAATACCTTCTATCCCATATGATATGATATATTATTATGAATATTCTTATACTGGGATGTTTAGCTTATACCTTTTCTTCACATATTCCAAATGATATAAATTGATCATCTAATAGATTAAAGGATGTTATGATCTCATTATTGATAATAAATATAATATATTTTTTTCTGTTTCATCTTTTCAAATTATGTTCCTAAAATCCAAGGACACTACACTTTAAGATACTTGGTTGTATTTTTTCGATAATTGTGCATAAAATCATGTTATAAAAATACTTTTAAAAATATAGTGTTGCTAAAATAATAAAAGGCCATATATTGTATCTAATTTTTTTAACAATGTCATTATACTCAAAAAAATAAGGATTTGGATCAATTAATTTATGGGACATAAGAATCAATTCATAACAATGAAAAAATTAATAAAATTTATCCATTTAATGAAATTATTACATATAAATCTTGTGACAATAATAATTTTTAAATGAGCACATTATAAAAAAATTATGAAAACATGTAGTAAATTATATAGAGAACAAATATTTTATTAAAAATAAAATACAGTGAATGTAGGAGTCGATTTGAAGATAATTATTAACAAAACATTTATAAGTGAATTAATAAGATTAAATATTTTTATGAAATTTATTTGAAATATAAATACATTTATAAAAAGTATTATATAAAAATCCACCCACCATAACATCTTTAAAAATAAATAATGATATTCATATACAAAAATTGGGTACCAATTAAATCTTTGTGCTTTTAATTACAGATAAATTCATATCACATAGATAATTAATACACCATACCATCAATGAAGATCCAAATTAACCCAAAATTGTTTGAATTTTTTTAAATAAATTTCATTTTTTAACTGGTTGGATGGAATTATAATTTAAACATTCAAAAAAAACACAGGATCATTCATATTATTAAAAAAATTATTAAACCAATAATAGTTTGTTCAAGAGAGAATTTATAGAATGAAACTTATCTTTATATATAAAGACACAATGTAAATCCTATAAATTTTGAGTCATCCATATTCCAGTGATAGAGGTGGGATTATAATATATCATAATATTAAAATTTGGATATATGAAAATATCTAAGATGATAAATTCATATATGAAAAAAAAATCAGTAAATAATAATAATAAATATGTCCATGGGATTAATAAACACACCTTAATATATCAATATACATTATATAATAATTGGAAAAAATATACCAACATTATAAATAATGTAACAATTAAAAAGTTCTTAAATATGTATTGATAGAAATAAAAAATATTTATATTCCCAATATATAAATTAAAATTTAATAAATACACTTGGAATAAAAATTATTATGAATTTTGGTGAGAATACACCAATAATAAATCTATGAGTCAAATAATTATATGATAAATAATATCATGTTTTTTAATTTCTAACCACGTTAATGTATCGTCATGTTGGTTTAAAACAAAATTAAATCATATAATAATCCCAATTACATAATCACTATGATTAATGAATAATAAATTTTTAGATAAATCTATGGTAATCAACCATTAAAACCAATATAAGTACTTTTAAATATTAAAAAACCTTAATGAATAATACCCAAAAAACAACTCAATAATTGGGAAAATAATAACATTAACCATTCAATATTCTCTTTCATTTTAAACACCGACGAACAAAGAGAAACACACCCAAAAATGAAAGATTAAATAATGAAAAGAACAATATCTATAATTTAGGTTAAATTACATCATGATAAAATATTATATCATTTATAATCAATCCCAATAACAAGTAAAATTATAAAATTTTGGATGAAAAAAGAAGAAATGTGAGGGAAGTAATATTACCATATAGAGTATAAAAATATCTCCAAGGAATCTACCTACAATAAATGAATATGGGGGGGAAAAGGAGGACCAAGGAAAACTCATTAGGGGATCCATGTTTTGATATGTAATAATGATATCAAAATATAAAATATGAAGAGGTAAAGAGTGTGAATTTAAAATAATTAAAAATTCCCTGATCAAAATATTATCACGGCCTACAATGTTCCAGTCCATGTACCACTGGGTAATAGTTTGTAACCCAGACATCCCGAGACACTATTAGTGAATTATGTTTCTATGTGTCACATATAGTTATAAATTTTATTCATCACTTATTAGTAGGTAAGTACAACTAAAAACCCTTGAGTAATCTCTATATAATGGATTAAATTTATAATAATAGTATTAATAATATTAAAAATATTTTTATAAATAATAATATGTAATGGGTAATTTTTTATCTTGTATTATCTAGAAACTAAATATAGGAAAACCCAAAATTATTCAATCAATGACTAATAAATATAACACACACATAATGATAATCTAAATAAAATGTAATACAACATATATATACTATATAAACAATAGAAAAATCCCACAAAAATAATATTACATAATCTTGATGTTATTACAGTAACATATATTTCATATAAAAAATTGACAAACTTATTTTAAAAACATTTTATATATAAAAAACGCAAAATATAATTGGAATAATATTTCACAAATAATTAATAAATTAGATAAAAGTATTCATGGGTTGTTAGGACTTGAAAAAAATGTTCTTATACAAATTAATAGTTTTCATTACTATCATCCATTATTCCCCCAACCCTAATGTACATATGAATTATCGATAATCTCAACATATAACATAATTGTGTTTATTATTTATGCTTTTTTAAATGATGTAAAAACCATGAATCAATGGAAATATATTATTTTTTCATATTATACATATTTTTGTTAAAAATATATTATATTAAAAAAATTTCATAAAAAATAAAAATATGGGTAAATTATAATTTGAATTAGACTCATGTTATTTAGAATTATATTTATGTTCTTTTAATTTTAATTTTATACATATGTCACGAGTGTTATAAGTGGAATTTATATTATCTCCCATATTAAGTAAAATATTTTTATTTCATATCGATGTTCTAAATTTTCTATTTATATATATTTTTTTTCAAAATATTATGTTATAAAACTTAGGAATTTTTAAAAATTACCCTCTCAATTTTCAGTAGAATGAATAAAATTTACATAAAATATAGAAATTACTATAAAAAATAATAATTTTATTAATTATAAACATTAGAATAGTTTTCTGTTTTCAAATAAATGTTCCTTTTATATTAATTTATTTATTTTATTTAATAAAAAATTAAAATATCTTCTCATTATTTAGGGTTAATTTTTTTAAAAAAATTGTTTGAAAAATTCATATCGTTACTTGTGATAATATAAATATTTCATAAAAACTATTTAAAATTAAAATCGTCTTTAAATTCTAATATTATTTCGTTGTTTATTTCATATATTTCAACACGGTATGAAATCCAATTTTTAATAGGTTTTTATTTTATTTTATCCCTATTTAGACTTTTTTATAAATACTTCCTATTCCCATCAAATTATTAGGTAAATTACTTAAATTTAATGTATTATTGGTGGATGAAATAATACATATCCTAGAGAAAACAAATTTTTATCACTGCTTATGTCACTAGTTGTCAAAAATTATGTATATAAATTACTATTATTTTATTTCTATTCTAATGTAAATCACTATAAATCCATAACATGGTTTTAAGGTGTTCTCCAGGATGACCAAAATATTTATTTGACTTGGTAAATCTACTAACATAACTACATAACATTTTATCCTATATAGAATGAATACTCTATAGGCCATTTTACAAATGAAGTATAATTTCATAGATAAAAAATAAATTTTGTTGCATTATTATGATATATACATTGTTTAGACCCTATATTATTTCAATACATCAGTACTAGTTTTGATATTCATGTGGAACACTTATTTAATAATATATCATTTTATGACTAATGAGATGAAAATTATATACCCTCTAGTTTATTTTTTAAATATTTATATCTTATTATACCACTTCATTTGTGGTACAATGTATTAAATAAAATCCACTCTGCCTATAAACATAAACAGTACACCCAATCCTCAATTTTTATTTTATTAGGTAATATATAAAATATAAAATTTTGTAATAGTTTTTTTCATTTATATGAGAGACATTATATGATTTTAAATTATTATTCCTTCCAAACATTATAATTATATTTTACTATGTGTTATGATTATTATGATATGATTTTAAATCCATATACATGAAATATATTATTTTTCTAACGAGTATTTTATATATTACTTCAAGATAAATTATTAATATTTCATGCATTCTGATCACATAATGTGAATTCTGTATCATATAATAATTAGTCTATTTTTCTAAATAGTCATTTCACTTAATTGTTTTCTATATAATCATAACAATAATATGCCTCATTTAATATTTTATTACCTCATACAAATTTGAGATTGTTAGAACGGGAAAAAGAGGGGATCATGTCGTGACTACCCTGAACCCATGGTAAATAGTCTAGCGGATGGCGAGTATCACCGAGTAGGAATATCCCATAAATGGGAGGTATTTTACTAGTGTATCATTACACATGCCCACTCCTACTAGGCAAAAATACTATAATATAAAAACACTAAGTAAATAAATTCATTTAAACCACTAAATCCCACAAGTAGAGTATAAAAACATTTATAATAAAGTAAAAATGTAGTGAATATAATTTAACTAAAAATTTGTCAATAACCACATGTAAAACCTGTTAGGAAATAGGTAATGGAATTAATATCTAAAGTTGTAGAAGCACAACCAGGTCTTTTCGATATTATTATGAACTGTCTTGTCTCATTCTATCTTGGACATCGTCAAAAGGATGATATTCTGAACAAAACATGACCTGATTTGTAAAATATTGCGTTTGGGTGAGTGTAAAAATAATTAGTAGGAAATCCTGAAGATACATTTCCATACCAAATAGTAATAGTATATTTAAATCCACCTAGGTATATAACTATATAACATATAAAAATATAATATATATATACCCATGAAAAATACCACACCATCAAGCGGTCTTAACCAATTTCCATCCAAATGATTCTACTCAAACCATGACAGTTGTATGAGAACTCTCTCCTAAATTCATGATATCATAGGAAACACTCCCGAAGAGGATTAGAACATTTATGGAATATACATATGAGATAATATTCTTCATGGTATATTATTATATAAAATTATGGTATCATTCCCAGTCACACTAGGGAATATAACTATGCCAATCCTGGTCAATTTTCATCATAAGAGATCATTCCCAATTACACATGGGAATACAACTAACCTTACTGAGGAGATACATAACATAGGTCATCCTGCAAAGATTGTATGAAAAATATCACTAACCCTACTGATGTGGACCACTAGAAGGTGAAAATATCCTGCTCTAAACGGATAAATCAATTCTACTAAAATCCACTATGGGTGATAGAGGAAACATCTCCAGTATCATAGAGGAATAACATAACTCTATCAGGGACTCAGAATCATGAGGGTAATACAATAATGTAATTTATATGTAATGTCATACAGATCCCAAGTGGAAAAAACCATGATAACACTATCACCCAATATGGGGTTACACTCAAAACCCACCACATTATCTTAAAATATCTGTCACAACTTTACGGTCCCAATACTACAGATGGCACATCAAACAGAAGTAACGTATTAATGCTAGAATAGTTTTAATATTCCTAAGAGGGGGGGAGGGGAAGTCTCCGGGCCATTGTACCAACCTCATTATTGGTCCACTATACATGGAGGTTGACTGCGGTTGTTGATCCTCCAATTGGTTGACAATTCATAGTCAACCGTGAAACCGCCCATGAATAGTTGTGTGACTACCCTAGGTCGACCCAATGTTTGACCTAGGTCCAACATGAGGTCCAATATGACCTGTTGGGCTTGAACCCACCCAGTTGGTTAGACCCAGTCTGCTCGGCACATCTCTTTTACTCGACCAGGGAAATAGGTACTAGGCCACATAGCCAGCTGGCAGTTAGGCCACCTAGACCATTGGGAATTGGGAATCCTAGCCCAATATAGTCCAGATGGTTTCTAGCCATGTCACATTTTTTTTCATCACCGTCGCTACATCAAAAAATGCCACCTCATGATTACTCTACATCAACAGGTCGATCACATCCTCACATGGCCTCCAACAATGTACTCCATCCAACTATCAATGATATCATTTATCGGAACTGGAGCCACTGTGGTCCCCGATCATCATTGCCTCACCTCGCTAGACCTTTCTCCTAAACCCACGCATCTAGTCCCTTCCATCGATTACCTAGCCAACTTAATTTACAAAAACTATAAACGGATTCGATCTAGTTTCATCTTTTCTTGATCAATAATAATCTATCTTTTACTATCAGTGTACCTCCAATATGTGGTTCTGATAATGTTCGGAGCCACCTGGAAAGTTGAACAATTGAATGAAGGATCTAATGGTGAAGATAATGAAGAACAGTGGAAATAAAAGCATTATTAACACCGTTAGAAATGATCCTCATCCTTTTTTCTAATCAGTCTGAATTCGTTCTCATTAGAACAATGAACGATTAAGAATAAGTAGAACTCTAGAAATAATCCTCGTATTTATGAACAATCCAGCAATGATCAAACTATGGATCATTCTTATCATGGATTTAACTACACTAATAATGAGAATAATGAATGGGGAAAATCAAATAGAAACAACCATGATACCTCGATTCAGATCGGTCATTGATGAAGGATGATGGTTGTGTCGTCATTGATGGTGACGTTTCTTCACATCTGTTTCACGTTGGTCATCAATCAATGATCTATCATAGTTTCATCGATATAGTTCATTCCATATATATAGGAAGAAACATAAAATTGTTTTAACTACACTTAAATTCCTAAAAATGTTTAAAAAAATCAATGTAATTCTCTTATAAAAGATATTTTATTTAAATTATTTAATTACAGTTCCATCCCATGAAATATTTTTCCCATAAGACCTATGATGACAAAATTTTTGTTTTTCCCAGTGGACAAACACATTATAAACTAAACAGTGGTGTCATATATCCAATCCAAGTCACCATTCATGAGTTAGTTTTATCTAAAAAAATTATTTTATTTTATTATTTGATTTACTGTAACATCCAAGCTGAATTTTTTTACTATGACCTACACTGACCAATGATAGCTTGAACCAAGGGTAAGGATGCCATTCCGTGCTCAATGGTGACTCATATTACATATTTTGGAACCTATTTAATAGTTCAAAATATTTTTATAGGTATATTTTCTTCACATGCTACTAAAATGTTGGAAAATTTAAGACAATTTTTCCTAGAAAATTGGTCCCTATAATCTCAATACATCTCAATGGATGGTGTCAAAATAAATCCATAAAATTTCTAAAAATAATACAGAGAAAAATAAATTATATTTAATTATCCCCACTCTAAGAATTTATGTCCTCAAATATCCATAAAAAAATGATACATAAAAAAGATGGTACATTTCATGAATCTGAGCCTCCTACTCCCATGTTCTCTACTCGAGATTCTCATGTTGCCACCACAGAAGACACAAATTAATTGACAACCCATGAATTATCCTCTCATTCTGATCCAAAATTTACATTGGGTACTCAGAAAATGATTCCACATCCTCATTTTCTAGCTCTCCCCAGTTGATGACGTGCAACGCGTCATTCATGTACCTCTTCACATGCGACACATGAAATACATAGTTTATCCGATCTAACATTAGTAGTAGAGACACGAAATATGACACGTCTCAAATTATATATATTATTTTTAAATGTAAGATAATCCAGGAAGATAAAATTTAATTCCTTCCAAAAAATCATAATCCCGATCAATGTGAAACCTGAAAGGACACATGGTCTCTTTCCTAAAACATAGAAGTCATATTTTTCCTATCATCATTACACATATGATGACTCCAGGAAGAATTAATCTTCAGCAGAATGATATGAACCTTCTATATAGTAGCTCATATAATCTATGGGCCCATAATTACTAACTCTCTTCAACCATTCCAGCAATATGGAAACCTACAGTGTCACTCATACAAGGCCTAAAAAATGTCATACCAATGGTGGAATGATAATTATAGTTGTACGAAAACACCACTAGTGGTTGGGGATTCTACCAAATATGTCCAAAATCATACATGAATTAAAATATCATGTCTCCAAAAATATGAATGGTTTACTCATTCTGGTTATTCTTTTTTGGATGAGACAATGTTCTCAAGCGTATCTAGGTCCCAAATTCCTCACAAAATCCCTTCTATATCTATTATGTCATGTGATTATCAACATCTGAAATAATTGTGGATTTCCCTCCATTGATTCGAACTATCTCCTACATTTATAGGCATCCCAAGGTCCTTACTGAACTATGTTCTCAGATATCTCTGAACAGGTCCCTCATGGTGAGTTAGTAAATGGTCACCCAAATGGAAACATGTCTCATAGACATATGTTGTATAATCAATAAGAATTCTATCGATATCCATCACCACTTCAATTTCATCACCTCAAGGGGTTGATATAATCCCACAAGAACCTATTTATCGACCATTACTTTCTAACAATAAGGTATCAAGAGGAAAACTATACAACTCACTTCTTCATCACATGCCACAAAATAGTTGTCAGAGGTCCTTGCACATCATTTCCATGCCTATATGTACCGCTAAAATGGATTTGTGGAAATCCCTAGAAATAACCCCTACAATTCTAATGGTACACTAGTGTGGCCTTTAATAATAATTAGGTTCTCCCCACCATTTGAATATCCATAAGAATCATGTTTTCTGTCCATATGAACATTAAAGGTCTCATAGGTGGTACCCCTATCTTCTGGAACTTAGAATCTCTTTAAGAGTGTAGAGATGACAACAATATATTGATGGTAAGCTTCCTTATCTCCATACATAAAGGTAAACCACAATAAAGAAAATTTCTTTGATGCCTCATTCCAAAACTACAAATGAGATCTTCTGCTGAGAGAATCTTCCACCACGTACCCCTTCCAATGATTAAAAACAATCTCAATGTCATAGTCTCGGAAGAACTCTATCCATAACCATTGTCTCAAACTTTACTGGATCTAATACATCTCCAACCTATGAGATGACGTCTCCCAGAAATGGACTGCTCAAATATTGAACTGACACTTCAAGATCTTTTTACAATGTTGGTGATCTAGGAGTCTAACTAGGACCATACTCAAGTGACTTTCATGCTCTTTCTTTGACATGGAGTAACTAGGATTCCATCAATGATGACCACTATGTACCGGACTATGCGAGGATTAAATATCCATTACATGAGTCCCATGAACACTGAATGGTAGTTAATTATTCCAAATAGAATCACCAAGTAATAATAGTGACTGTAATGATTCATGAAGTGCTTCATCAATATATCCTCACAAAAAACTCTTATATAGTGATATCATTATTTGGGTTTCATCTTTATGAACCATCACATACCCCTTCAACTAATCAATGTGGTCATTGAATTTGGTAGTGGATACATTTTCTACACGATAACTTATTTTAATAATTTTTAATCGACAGATAACCTCAATCTCTTGTATGACATCATGGAAAACAATATTGGGGATACCTATGGGAAACAATGGGTCTCACGATTGCTTTCCTATGCAAGTCATGTTACTGCAACATCATCTCGCGATACTCTATGGGAGCCATCCAATATGTAGGTGTAGAGATTAGAGTCATTCAATATTGTAGATCATTGAAGAAGTTTATATCTCTAAGGGGATGTAAACTGGGACCATCATCCTGAAAAACATCCTCAAACTTTGTCTTCATTAAATGAACTGAGCACTCATATCATCCACTACTACAATGGTGAGGCTAGACAACAAATGAGTAACCGGTTGTTCATTCCAATATTTGAGTCCATCATGCGGTACATATTTTTCAATTCCACCAATACAAAATTCATGGTTTTATGACTACAGACAGACTAAACTCATAACATAAATTAGTCAATATGAACTGTACTATGGATAACATGGCCATGATTATAAATGTCATCATAAGGCCTTGACAACAATAACGATAGTTATCAACTAAAACTCCAACCACTATTGTCAGGTCACACTATCATCACCAATGTGTGATCATTGGGTATCCCCTAGTTGGATTCTCCAAGAATAAGGGTTAAATAAATGGTTTAATCGGTATCTCTAGGTCATAAGTAAGATTCATTGAATGACCAGAATGACTAACTCATGAGGCCATAAAAATGGAAACAAATTTATAAAAGACATAGATAATTTCTAGAATCATTAATGTAGACCTTGGTTCATATGCATTGAAAATATTATATTGAACCCTCCACTGTCCGCTAGGTCCCTGATACTAGCATGGATGACATGTGGATGATGGTGTTTACATGTCGAAACATCGACCACCTCCTTCCACTCTCCCATGTTTTTACAACATCTGTCACCTTATGAATTATTCGACTCTTATAGTTATCTTTAACTCAGCGGTATATCAGTAGACTCCCTATCAATAGTTTGGTGGTTTGGAAAATCTCATGCGAGATGTCCCCTACCGCCACATGAATATAAACACCTCTTTTTAAGATGACAGAACCCACCATGTTATCCCTGAACTACATATCCTATGTGGGGTGACCTCTTCTTTAAGCATTTTTCACGTCCATGTTCCAGATACTAAAGTTGGATCTCTTCTACTAATGTATCGACTCTTTCTTTCCAACTCCTAACAATCAATGGTTGTATCTGACTATATAAGAATATTACGACCAACATGTCTTTATCAATCACGCTAGCATAAGTCCGAAATATAACAGTCAATACACAATCTATGATGTCCCTAGGAAGACCTTGTTTGATGTTACAAGCCCCAAAGAACTGATCATATATCCTACTGATTTTGTACATAGAGTGGTTGTTATTCTACAATGAATATTCAGATACTGACATGTCTTCTGGACAGAGCTATAGATGCTCCATGATATGAATATCCATTGTCTTATAAGATGATAAATCCTGCCTAAAAAGGTTCTCAATCTCTATCCATAAGAGATTCAACTAATCATATGATTGAGTTACTTAACACCACCATTGTCTGGTCAATATATGTATAACGATCTCTACTAGAACCACCATCTGATTTTAGGGCATCTTAACTAGCCCTTAAATTCAGTTCACCTACTCAATCAAATCCTCAATAGATTTTCTGTCAGGATTATCCTAGAACCTAAGGGTTCTATACTACTAGAACTCATGAAGCATACTTAGCATGCACATCTCATCTGCTAGTACTGAGGGTACCATGTGCTACTCCATAGGTGGTTTTATGATTTGTTAACCACCTAGAGGTTTTATTTCTGGTTCATGTCCATGTATTGAATCCTCTACATATGTCAGATCATTATTTTGATCATGTCGTGGAATCCAATTTAACTATCTACGTGGTGACATCATTAAATAAAAACAATATGTACAATGTTCTATTTATAATATCTAGAGTGATGACTCAAGAAGAACATAGAATAACCAAACCATCAATATATGATGCATGTACCATTGTTTATTCTGACAGCATATTTTTTAATGTGCCTATTTAAAGGGAAGTAATTCAGAGTATTGGTTTATAGATATGTTAGCTGCCACACTGACACTGGAGTCCCTATCGTAAATGATGAACACCAAAATCATAAAACTATTTACCCAATCAAATCTCAATGTATCCCTACCTATAGTAGAACAACCCTTAATAGATACAACTTTGTAATGACCCATCCGAGAGAGCTCTATTCAATGAATACCCCATGCCCACCACAAATAGGCCAGTGGTAGGTGACTAGCAGCAAGTAGGTATATCCCTCAAATGTTAGGTATTAATCTAATGTACCTATATTCCCATACACATCTCTATGCCATAAATACTGAAATATAAAAACCCTGGGAACAAAATGCATTCAAACCACTACATCCCACTACTATAGTATGACATAAAGTACAATAATGTAAACACGACCACAATAAAACCCTTCCAAAGAGACTTTATAACCAGAAGTCAAAACTTAAAAAAAGGTACTGTGTTTTTTGTCTTAACTAGCATGAACACACGTTGGTATCTCAGATCCCACTAAGAATTTTCTAGTCTTTATCTTTCTAAGACCCCATCAAAAGGTCATTTTTCTACATAAGATACGACACCTATGGGAAAAGCCAATGTATGGGTAAGTATAAAAATACATAGTAGAAAAACATACAAAAACAATGAAATACCAAAAAGGAATAGTAAAATCCTCTCAATCTAAGTAGATATCAACACCAAATATTACAAGATCATCTAGATAAAAAGATGAAAAATAGAAATCCTTTGAGCGGTCTTAACCAATTTACATCTATTAGATTCTCCTCAAAGCTTGCTTGTTTTGGGAAAACTCACAACTCGATCTAATATATCATCGAATAAAGTCCCAAATTTTCCTAGATTATTTGAGACCTTCCCATAGTAGAACATATTGGTCAATGATGAATATGATACACAGAGTGGGGATCATGCCCAGTCACAATAGGGAATACCACTAATCCAATATGGATTAATTAATAACTTAGGGGATCCATCCCAAATACATTGGAAAATACCACTCACCCTACTGATGAGCCTCTTAATGATGGGGAACCTACCCAGATACTATGGGTAATACCACTAAACATACTGTTGTGGCCATCTAGATAGAATACAAACACCATACTCTTTGATGTTTCATTGATTATGCAAAACTCTACTAGTAGTGATAGAGGATCCAACACCAATCCCACAAATTAGTAACCTAACTCTATATGGGTCTTTTCTTCTAGAGGGTAATACAGCCCAGAAATGTAGATGTAACTTCTTACTAAATCCTGAAGTAATGGACCATGGGAATGCTCTCAACCTATGATTATCAAATCTAAAAACACAACACATTATCTCAAAAGGAACATCTAAAAATAAATTTCCCAATGGAGCATAATACCTAATAAATGGATGTCCCATATTGATGATAAAAGGAAAATATAAATCTGAATAAGGGTGATAATTGATCACAGGGACTAACCGCATGGTCGACTCTGCGACCGCCTTGTTGTTGACTATACCACGATAGCTTCAGTTTCAGTGGCGATTGACAGGGGTTGACCCAAGGTTGGACCAGGGTCTGACCCAACACACTGGCTCCAAACAAAACTTATTGGTCCAACTCGGTCTTCTCGGAATTGTCTGGCCGTATGGGCCTAAGCCTTTCACTCGACCTAAACCCAATGGTGTGCGGGACACCTATCTCATCCCCATTCATGTAGTCACGGACTGTGTCCTACATGACCATTGTTGATGCCTCATAATGTTTCCATGTTTCATTCCACCACCATTTCGATGACTCTTCCACCTCCGCATGTAACCAGCCACCACATCTCTTGACATGCAGTCATCACCATTATCTCCCATAACTATCGACATGACCACTTCCTCTTGTCTTTTCACCACAGTGGATTACTACAACCTCACCTCACTGAAATGATGCACCAGACATACAGTAGTGGTCCATTCCTCAAACCACTGAGCCCCCTCTAATTCCGTAAATATGAATCATTTTTTCTATTGGGGTTCCTTAGCTACCAATATACACTTATTCGACCTTTATTGCTGGGTTCCCCCAATTCATGGGGTGTAATTGCCAAGACCCAACCTCGGGGCCCGTTCCATGACTACCCCAAGAACACCATCCATAGGCTAGGGGCTGGAAGCTAGATGCAAAGGCATAAATCCCATATGAAGGGAAGAAATTTCCTTTATGAAGTAACATACACAACAGAGTAAGAAAGAAATGTAAACACTAAGTTAAACTGAGTTCAAGGTAAGTGGTGAAAAATTAAAAGGTCCATTATACAAACCCAACTTAAAGTACAATACAACTAAAAGGAATTCACAACATTAGTATGTAAAACAGTAGCACTGAGTCTCCCTCTGGAAGTCCATCCTGAAGGGTGGGTAGAGATAGTCTCATCGTCTCCTCGGGTCCGGTGTCCACTCTGTGTACGCCCCGCCAAGTGCTCCACCTCCGGGTTCCATCCTGCTCCACAAGCCTCCACCTCGATCAGTGTTTTATGTCATCTACATCCAACACAACGTAGTGTGGGAATTTCTCGTGCAGGGGTGAGTATACAATACTCAGTAGGGACCTGAGACCCCTGAAGGTCTCTCAGAATCCACGAAGGATAAACCACAAAGGAAAGAAGCATTCATGAAGTTACAACAACACTACTTTGGTATATTCCCATACATATACCTATTTCATCAGTTACAGTTCGTCTCTAACTCTCGTTCACAAACACCATCCATTCCACAAAGGAAAGCACAACTCAGTCCAAAAGGATATAATAACTCAGTCCACATAGGAACAACACAACCCAGTCCACACAGAAAATTAAGTCAATCACGTCGATGATAATGATTGATGTTAAGAGTCATCTCACACAGGTATACACTTCGTAATGTGATAGAGATTATCATATGTAGCCACTGATTAATCTAAGTTGTCGGACCCGCATAGGATACAAGACCAGCTATGTTGTCGGACCCACAAAGGATACAAGACCAGCTACTCTACCGGACCCATTCAGGATACATGTACAGAGGTCATACTGTCGGACCCACATAGGATACTAGTACATTAGTCATCACTGTTGAACCCATGGAAGATCCATGTAAAATCATCCTAAATTTGAAACCCATGTAGGATACATGTACAGTCGTCCTCGCTGCCAAACCCACGAAGGATCAATGTACAATCGTCCTTACTGCTGATCCCACGGAGGATCCAAGTGCAGTCGTCACATTCACAATCGCAGCTAGATCTAGGGTTCTCGCACACAACTTGCTCGATTCTAGGAGGGTTCGCATCTCGAGCAAAAGAGGTTCGATATATCAACTGTCACAAATTCCAGAGTTGATGTATTCCAATGTTCAATCTCATCAAAAGAAATCCAACGCGACAGATGGTGCGTCAATCGGACGCCTGGTCTGAGAGTTATTGGCTTTTCTATTCTAGGGGCCCGGTTGGATTTTAAGCTAAAACAAACCTGGCCATACTCCAGTATCATCCAAAACTCAATAGGAGTTATCCAAAAGGACCATCTGAAAAAAAGGATCCTAACGCAATTGATGGCACGTCAATTGGACTTTTGTTCCTTATGTTATAAGTATTTCTGCTCCAAGGGATGTGTTGGTTTTGAATTCCAACCAACCCAGTCACACACAATTATTGCCGAATCCTGAAGTGTAATATACCAAAACGACCATCTTGACTCAAGGATTCATACGCAACTAACGGTGCATCGATCTGAGGTCTGTAGCACATGTTATGGGAAAAAGACCGAAAGCGGTCAGAAATGGGGGGTCGTGGCCCGACCCGACCTAGTCCCCCCTCCCTTTGCGCTCAACAGACATGTCGCCCAGCTCCACGTCTCCCCCAGATCCCGCACGACTGCGGGATCCGGTCCCCTACCGTCATGGCTTACGTCGAGGCAGCTCCGGCCGCTGGAGATGTTCGTAGGCCACCAGAGTCATTCCGTTTGTCTGTTCTTGATCTCGTCTACGCATGCAGTCATCTCAGGACCCGCTCTTCACTGTGACAGCTTTCAAACGCTGTTGCGGTCCCATTTCATCATTGCCCAACGTTCCACGCATCAAGAACATAATACCTGTGTATTCAGACTTTTTCTGTGGTCCGTACCCACCGCGTTAGTGGTTTAATCAACTCCCATCAATTATATGTCATTTCGATGGAATAATTCACATAATTAAATATAAACCAAAACCCCTACCTCAACTAGGAAGATGATGGTCGACGTCGCGGTAGACGACGTCGTGGAGAAGAGGATCATAGGCGTCATCATGGAGCACCGAGGAGGAAGCAGCATCTCCTCTCCTGCAGTGGGGATGTGTTTTGGTGGTGCGTCATCAGTCTCCAAGGAACCAGCATTCTTCGTCGTTCTTTGTCGGAGGTCGGCGTTGTCGTCGTTTTGTCAGATCTTCCTCCCGCAGGTTCTCAATTATTTTGCCAAAGGGTTGATTAATAAAATAATTAATCCTCAATTTGTGTTCATTATTATGGTTCATTAATGAACCTTTATAAATTAACCAATAAACACACGGGCGTTTCTATTACACAACCAAAGGGACGAGTCATTAAAAGTCCCCCATTTATTGATCGTTGTTACACTACGATTCCGCCAACTGTCACTCAACAATGGAAGAAAAAAATTAAATAACTTATAGTTATTTTATAATATATAATTCTTAATCTGAAAGTCTAAAAACATATCATTTTCATGTGAACCTTTTCGGTTGATGTTAAGCTTCGCCTAAGTGAATCTTGGTGCTGTGAATTGATCAGTGCCCTCCGATTTTAATTCCGGTCACCGGTTCAAAAATTAGAAAAACCCGCTTGTTCGTTCACTGAACGTACCTGATCTAAACTTTTAAAATTGATTCTGGGCACACTGGACCATGGAATCAAACGTCTTCAAAATCCACAGACTCGTAATATTCCAAAGAATTTAAGAAAAAAAATTTCATGAAATTTACGGGTCTTTACCTTACTTTCACCTAGGGGCTTTACGTCCCCGTAAAGTTACATCATAAAATAGGGAAACAAATGAGGTTACGAAGCACGCATCCGAGCCTCCCTATCCCATGTGCTCTCCTTGAGGTTTCCATGCTACCACCTGATGTGGATTATAGGAATCGACTATCCATGTAGGACCCATTCTTGTAGATCCCCGATCTCCACCGGGACCACCACAATAGTCTCCCCATCATCGATCAACAGCTCCCCATGTTCGATGATATGGATCGGTTTGAGAACGTATCTCCTCAGCTTAGATACATGGAAGAAGTCGTGCACCCGGTGCAACTGAGGTGGAAGTGGGAGGCGATATGCCACCTCACCTATCCTGCTGAGAACCTGGAATGGTCCGATGAAGCACAGAGATAAATATCTGCCCTGGCCAAATCTCTGTAATCCATGTCGAGGTGAGACCCATCAGAAAAAATGGTCTACATCCTCAAACTCCATTGGCCTACACCTACGGTCACCATAGGACTTATGTCTTCTATGTGCAGTCCTCTTCCACTCCTAGATGATCTACACATTCTCCATCAAAGCCTAAACCATTTCTCGTCCTACGAGTGCTGACTCCCCATGGTCAGTCCAGCATAGAGGCGAACTGCAAGGTCGGTCGTACAATGCCTCATAAGGTTCTATCTCGATGGTGGAGTGGTAGCTATTTTCATATGCATACTCCACCAAGGGTAGGTGATCTTCCAAGCTGCTACCAAAGTCACGGACACATGCATGGAGCATGTCCTCAAGTGTCTGAGTGGTCCTCTCTGTCTGACCATCCATTTATGGGTGAAAGGCAGTGATCAGGCGTAGCTGCGTCTGAAAGACCTCTTGCAACACCTTACAAAGCTGGGAGGTAAAATCCAGTGGCTCGATCGGAGATGATAGATGATGGAACACCATGAAGCCGTATGATCTCCTGAAGGTATAGGCATCCCAAGCTCTCTACTGATCCCTTCTCTATGATCGGTAGGAAGTGGGCCGACTTGAGAGTCGGTCTATGATCACCCAGATGGTGTCGTGTCCTACGGAAGTATGTGTATGCCCCATCACAATGTCCATGGATATCTCATCCCACTTTCAATATGGGACCTCTAAGGGTTGTACCAAGCCTACATGTACCTGGTGCACTGCCTTCACTTGCTTGAAAGTGAGGCATCGAGAAATGAACTCTGCCGTAACCTTCTTCATACCCAGCCACCAGTACTGTCGTCTTAGGTCCAGATACATCTTCACTACTCCAGGATGTACCGCTAGAGGGTAAGTGTGGAACTACCTCAACACCTCCTCTTACAATGTAGTTGGTACCATGGTACGTCCCTTGAAAAGGATGATGTGCTCTCCTCCTACATAAAATCCATCAGGTGCTTGTCCAGAGGATATCTGTGCATGTCACGTATCACAATCCACGTCCCCACATTGTGCCTCTCTAACCTGCTGAAGTAGTGGAGGAGTGACTATGAGGGACTGAAGATAGGCTACCCCCATCTCTATCCACGAAGGATATCTACAAAGCGGTTAATGGCTCTGTCGCCTCCCCATGTAGCTGAATGTCGAATCTCTTGCTGAGTGCATCAGCCCCAACGTTCCCCTTCCTAGGAGTATAGACAATCTCAAGTCGTAGCCCCCGGGGAATTCAAGTCAATTACATCTTCTATGGTCCTGGTTTTTATATGAGAAGACACAACAGAGACTTTTGAGATTATAGTAGACCGTAAACTATTCACTCAACGAACCATGGCTGTGACCGTCCATTGTAAAGAACTCGTATACAACCCTGTTCGCTCACGTCCTATAAGAGATGCTAGGATTTCCCCTTTCCCGAAAAGATAAATCTGATCTCATCCCTTTGATGAAACACGTTCTTCTCCTAATACAGTAAATCCTGACATGAACAGTACTATTTCATGACATGGATGACATCGTAAGGTCTCGATGCTACTACCAGGAGATCCAACCATTACATTTGCTTCCAAGGGTCAAGTCACACTATCTGCAGTAGTGGGTGGTCACTAGGTCTCCTACCGTAGGAATCTCTAAATTGAGGGTCATGTCTACGATTTTAACCTAAAACTCTCAGTATCAACTACATACAAAGGAAAAGGATGAAAACGTCACAAGAAAATGTGTCTTTTATTACTGTAGCTCAAAGTACTAAGACACAAAGAATCCACAAACAATGACATTAACAATGCTTGAAGCAACATGAACAGAAGTCTCCATGCCTGGAGCTAGTCCCGGTCCTGCCAATCTGCTCCTATAGCTCTATGGACGTAGGCCTCACCTGCATGAAGCTGATATCTCCCCAGTCCATCTATTCCCTGCTATCGAGGTGGTCCTCCTGGTGGTGGTGGTGGTTGTAGGGCCTCAAAATGTCTCCCACCACATAATGCTTGGCCAGCCACTCTTCCACGTCCGCCTGACCCTGGGAGACCACCATGTTCGATCCTCTTCCTGGGAGGTCCCTCAACTGCCTTTTGTTCATCTGCATGGCGGTTCAGGCAGTCTCGAGCCACGTGACCCTGCTCGCCGCAAGCATAGCACTGCCTGCTCCTCGTATGACCGTCTCTGTGCCGTGTGCCTCGCACAGCCGAACCTATATCATTAGGTCTCCCACCTGACGTCCTGGTCCACATGGAACCCTACGTCTTTTGTATACTGTCGGCTAAAGAAGACTTCGCTACGTGTCATCATGTGGAAGGTCTCGCTACTAGTGACTACTCTGTGTGGCAACTCTCTACTGGGAGGGCTCTCTCCAGCACCCCTACATGCAACGAGATGATGATGGAGATCATCAATGATCTGATGTCATGTCTGAGTCCCTGCTCAATGGTCCAGGCCTAGAAGAATGGGTCGCATACGATGTTCGTGGAGTATAGCGAGAGGTCAGTAAATCTCGCCGAGTACTAGCCTACTGTCATGCAACACTTCTGTAGCTACAGTAACTTCTGAATGTAGAACGCATGGAGGGTGGCTGGAATAATCTCCGAGTAGAAGAGGCTCTCGATGTCTGTCCAAAGTAGAGATGCCTTGTCATGCACCTGGAGCATCATGCTCTACCATCTACCAGCTGCCACGTGCAGGAGACTCGCGACAAGGACCACCATGAGGTCTACTGGTGTCCCTACAAATCTTAAGACTCTAACGATGGCCTCTAGCCAATACCCACCTGTGTGAGGATCCGTCTCTCCATGGAACCTGGGTGGCCTCTGTCTCTGAAACATGTGCAATGCGCTCAGGTGGCATTCACTCTCCGTCGTTGGGGCTAGTAGCATCAGTGGCTCGGCGGGTAAACGTACCGCTGGTGCCTCCGCTGTAATGGGGCCCTGTACGGAAGCATCATCGCTCGGTGGGATATTGTCTCGCACAAAGCTCGAAACCCTAGCTGGTTATCATAGTGGGGCCATCCTAAAAATAAATAGGTGCACCACGGTTAATATAGTATACCTGGTGAGCTGACAAAATGTAATCATAAAGAAAACTTTTGAAACACACATTCAAACAATGTTATCGTGCACTGAGTCGGAAATCAGAAGTCAGTGTCCTAGTGTATGTATACATCAGCCACCGCACCAACACTAGACTACCTGGACTGAAAACCACACTCAATACTCTTAACACTATTTCTTCACATAAAGTAAAGATTAGATTCTTGAGTTCTGCAGTAGAACTGAATTATCTGACACCAACTTGTCTCGACCCATCCTTGGGGCTCATGTCTTGACTACCCCAAGAACGCCTTCCATAGGCTAGGGGCCAGTGACTATCACAAAAGGCGTAAATCCCAAAAGAAGGGAAGGAATTGAATTTATGATGTAACATACACAATAGAGTATGAAACCGAAGTAAACACCAAGTAAAACTGAGTACGAGGTAAGTGATAAAAAGTAAATGGTCCATTATTCAAACCCAACTGAAAGTACAGTACAACTGAAAGAAAATTACAACAGCAATAAGTAAAACAGCAGCACCGAGTCACCCTCAGGTAATCCCACGTGAAGGGTGGGTACAAATAGTCTCCTCGGATCCCTGGGTCTGGAGTTCACTTTGTGTACGCCCCGTCAAGTGGTCCTTCTCTGGGTACCGTCTATCTTCACAAGCATCATCCTCAATCAGTTATGTCCGTCGTCTGCATCCAACACAATGTAATGTGGGCATAGCCCGTGCAGGGGTGAGTATACAATACTCAATATGGACCCCGAGATCCCCGAAGGTGTCCCACAATCCACGAAGGATAAATCACAAAGGAATGATACAATCACGAAGTATCAACAACACATCTTAGGTATATTCCCATACATATACCTAAGTCATCAGTTATAGTTTGTATCCAACTATTGTGCCCATGCACCATCCATTCCACAATGTAAAGCATAACCTAGTCCACAAAGGATAACACAACTCAGTCCATAATGAAAAAACCGAAACCACTCGACACAGTAATTCAACTCAATCACATCGATGATAATTATTGAAGTTAAGACACAACTCACACAGGTATACACTTCGTAACACGATAGAGATGATCATATGTAGCCACTCATTCGTCTAAGCTGTCGGACCTACCTAGGATACAAGACCAGCTAAGATGTCGGACCCACAAAGGATACAAGACCAGCTACTATGCCGGACCTACTCAGGATACAAGTACATAGGTCATAGTATCAGACACACATAAGATACTAGAACAGTAGTCATCGCTGTCGAACCCACAGAGGATCCAAGTACAGTTTTCCTCACTACCAAACCCACGGAGGATCCATGTACAGTCGTCCTCATTGCCGAACCCACTGAGGATACAAGTACATTCATCCTCGCAGCCGAACCCATGGAGGATCCATGTACAGTCGTCACTGTCACAATCTTATCTAGCTCTAGGGTACCCACACACAACATGCTCGTTTTCGGGAGGGTCCACTCCTCGAGCAAAAGAGGGTCGATACATCAACATTCACAAAGTCCAGAGTTAAAATATCCCAAAGTTCCCTCTCGTCAAATGAAACCCAATGCGACAGACGATGCGTCAATCGGACGCCCAGTCTGAGAGTTATTTGCTTTTCCATTCTAGGGGCCGGTTGGTTTTTAAGATAAAACCAACCCGACCATACTCCAGCTGCGTCCAAACCTCAAGTGGAGTAAGACAAAAGGACCATGTCAATTAAATTATCCCAAACTAATTGACTTCACATCAATCGGACGCACGATACTTATGTTATAAGTGTTTCCCCTCCGAGGGCCCGATTGGGTTTGAGTTCGAACCAACCCTGACGTACCCAAACATTTCCAGAACCTCATGTGTAATATAAAGAATGGACCTTCTCTATCTAAGGATTCATACGCAACTGATGGAGAATCAATTGGAGGTCTGTATCACATGTTATGGGAAAAATATCGAAAGCGGTCCGAAATGGGGGGTCTGGGCCCGGCCCTACCTGGCCCAACCCCCCCTGGGTCGACCCGACCTCGGTCCAGGTCCAGCCTGGCTGGGTGAGGCCCGGACCAAACCGGTCCACATGACCCACCTCGGCCCAGTCGGGGGGCGCGATGGCTCATCTAGTGGGTCGAGAAGGGAGTGGGGGGGGAGGTCCCCCTCCCTTTGTGATCTGCGGATGCTGAACCCTGGGCCTTGTCTCCTGTGGATCCCATGCAGCCGCAGGATCCGGTCCCCAGTCGCCGCCACGGCTCCTACCAGAGGCGCACAACCAGAGATGTCTGTTGGCCACCAGAGCCCTTCCGATGGTCCTTTCTTTCTCCCATCTGCACCTACGGTCGTCTTAGGATCCGATCTTGACTGCGATGGCTTTAAAACGTCGTTGCGGACCATTTCCTCATCGCCCAACGTTCCGCGCATCAAGAACAGAATAGCGGGGGGTTTGGACTTATTAGTTGGTCCGCACCCACCATGTTTGTGGTTCAAACAACTACCTAAAATTATACGGCATGCCAAGGGTATAATTCACATAAGGAAATATAAACCAAAACCCATACCTCTACCAGGAAGATGATCTTCGGCCTAGCGGTACACGACGTCGCAGAGAAGACGATTGTAAGCGTCATCGGGGAGCACCGAGGAGGACGAAGAGTCTCATATATAGCCACAGGGAATACGATTGGTGGCACGTCGTCAATATCCAAGGAACCAAAGTTCTTCGTCGTTCTTCGTCGGAGGCTGGCATCATTGGCGATAAATCAGAGCTTCCTCCCACAGGTTCTCAATTAGTTTTCTAATGGGTTGATTAATAATATAATTAATCCCCATGTTGTGTTCATTATAATGGTTCATTAATGAACTTTATTTAATGAACCTATTAAACACATGGGCATTGCTGTTACACAACCAAAGGGATGAGTCATTAAATGTCCCCTATTTATTGATCATTGTTACACTGCGATTTCACCAACTTTCGCTCGATGGTTGAAGAAAATGAATAAAATAACTTATAGTTATTTTATTACATATAATTCTTTTTCTGAAAGTCTAAAAACTTATCATGTTCATCCTACCCTTTTTGATTGAAGTTAACCTTCTCCTGAGCAAATCCCGATGCTGCGAATTCATCGGTGCCCTCAGATTTTAATTCCGAGCACTGGTTCAAATGTTATAAAAACCCACTCGTTCGTTCACTGAACGTACCCAAGCTAAATTTGGAAATTTTATTCCAGGCACACCTGTCCTCAAAATCCACCGCTGCCAGAATTCATATACTCGTAATATTCTACAGTATTTATGAAAAACATTTCCTCGAAATTTACGGGTCTTTACCGTAATAGTATTCCGAGCCACCCATCAAGTTGAATCATGGCCAGGGGTTGTACAACATTTATAATCACAAAGAACAAGAGATATATTAGAATTAATAAAACACTTAGGAACAAACCTTGTATTTTGTTTTAGTCGACCTCAATTTTTTTGATTAGAATGATGAATAATGATAAATATAGAAAACTCTAAAAATAAGCCCCTAAATTATAAACTATCCTTCAACGATTGAACTGTGTATCAATCTGTTCATAGAGAGTTAGATTTTAATCATGAAAATGAATAAGAAGGCAATTTTACTAAGAAAATTCTAACATATCTCAATTTGGTTCAGTCACTGATGAAGGAAGATCATCAAATCATCATCGTTGGTGTGGTTCCTTTGAATCACCAACACGTTGATTGTCGGTCCACAAACCAAATTTTTTTTCATGACAGTTCTTTCTCCACGTATTAAAAGAATTATAGGGAAATGATGATAACCCTAATTTCCTAAAAAATACCAAATAAAATTTAATGACGATGTTTTATGAAAAACAAATCATTAAAATTATTTATTGATAATTACATGTCAGGAAAAATATTTCACAAATGACCCGCACCAAAAAAAATATGTGACACGTAGTGAAAAAATATCATTAAAAACTCAAAGATGGTCCCATATTTCCAATTATAGTAACTATTCATGATTTATAAATATTATTTAAAAAATAATTTTTTTTAATAATTATATTTATGGTTACATCCTCGGTGATTTTCTCTGCATAATACCAGCACCATCAAAAGTTAGATCGCGCCTAGATTAAAGCTATAATTTTGAGCCTAATGGTGCCATCATATATCTAATTCAAGAATCCATTTAAGAGTTAATACAAATTTTTTAAGAAAACTATTCATGTGTCCAATTAACAATATTGTATTTTCCCAAAAATTGTTTTTGGTGAACTGAACACGAAATCTCACGTCCTCTCATTGATTTTTCTCAAAGTTAATCAATAGAATTTTAAAAAATAATACATCTAAAAATTTTATATGTTATAGAGAATTATAATTTATTATGCTTCTCCAATTACCCAACTTATCATAGGTGTTATTGTGTTTATGATTAATTTACATGTCATAGAAATTGATAGTTTATATTATTTTATATCGTACATATCTAGTACAATGATTTTTTTATGTATATATTTCTATGAAACCAAACTTCAATATATTTTAGTTGGAAAGATTTAATTTCATCAAAAATAATTTTTTTAATAGTACATTATCTAGAACTTTGTATTTCGGGGAATTTAATGATATACCACCAACCAAGTACCCTATGTTCCATGGTTCCCTAGCATAAATCCATTAATTTATTGTTGATTCACCTAGGGAATACATCTCTTTCTACCTCACCACATACAACATTGGGATCCTCTACAAGCCACTTTATTTTAACTATTACAGGATGTAATTTTTTATAACATGATACATGTCCAAACTAACTACCAAAATAACAATGAGACATATAAAAATAAAAAAGTCATATTTAAGTGATTCCATAAACAATAAAATTTATATTTAAGTTAAAATTTTATATTTTCATTCACCATAGATTGTTTATGAAAAACTACATTCTAATCCACTAACATGTCAGGAGGTAGTTTTTTGCACATTGATACCACCACTATGATTTCCATTTATAATTTATTAGAAATACATTTCTATAATAATTAATATAATTTCTTATACACAAATAAAAAATTAGTACTATATATAATCATCCACATCAAAATTAATGAGTCAAATTTGAAATAAATGAAATCATGAAATTATTAATATACTATTATGTATAATTGATTCAATTATATACAATTAAAATTTCATAATATTTTCAAAAAAATATTTATATATATATAACAAAAACATATAAAGGGATATGGTCTCTACGTATTATAAAATATTCACACCATCCAAAATATAATATCAAAATCATTTATATAAAAACCAAATAAATAATAACTAATAAAAATGTATTGTGAATATATTTGGGGAATAAGAGTAATAATTATGTTAATAAAAAATTTATTGTACCTTTTGAATATGAAAATATAGAAAACACATGAAAATATATCTATCTATAACTATGTTCTCCAAATAAATAAATATTTCACACCATTGAAACAATAATATCAATATCATGTACATCATAACCAATTAAAAATATTGAAATAGAATTAATTGTCCCTATATTAGGGTATTGAAAAAAGTAATCATTATGTTCATAAAAGATAATGTACCACAACTAAAAAATTTGAATATACTAATTAATTAATCAATACAAATTTAGTTGAAAATGACTGCTAGTATATATGAGTTCTATGAATGTTAAACACCACAAATATATATCATGATACCCATAAAACTGCAATAGTAACAACATAATATTTCATTCCCAAACATGAGGTATTTTTTGAACAAATCACATGTTGAAATGGTTAATTTTTTATGAGGAAAACATTGTCATAGTCCAATGAAATTATTTATTTAGAATATTTTCATATTATAAAATAGGAATCTATATAAAATAAAAACAAAAGTACATATAAAATATAAACAAACAAATAAATAACCATTTTACATAGAATATTATATAATTTAATCTCTAGAGAAAAAATATCCATGATTATTTATATATCAAATAATTATTAAAAACCACTATAATCCTATATTGTAATGTGAATAATTATCTTGTGGGATTTTTGAAATTTATTTATTAGTAGTTCAAATAGAATCAACCAATGAATATAAAAAATCAATAGAAAAAATATATACAACTCATCTACTAGACAATGGACTATGAGACACCAGAATATATAATTATCAGATAGATAAATAAAAAAGATAAAAAATCATCATTGAATTATAGAAGATATAAAATTTATCCCACAATTAAGATGCTAAACAAATAAATTTAGGTGATGATAATAATATTGATTCATAATATAAAAAATTGACACCTATTGGTTATTATTCAACGAACCTATTGAATATGGTAACACATCATTTATTTACGTCAACATTAAAATTGGTTGAATGATTAATATTTAGTTACACAATATCCCTTGGAAACAAATTCACTATAAAAAAAATTTTATAAATCCCTATAATTAATCATAAGTTAATATAGATCAATTATCAAAATGTATAATGAAATCATTGTATTGATCATTTTTATACAAAAATCATTATAGTCACATTGATTAATATTTATGTTGGTATCCAAATGTAAGACCAAGTCAATTTGACATATCAAAGAAATATTAAATAATACTACATGAATTAAATCCAACTAAAAAGGTTATTCTATTAAAAAATAATTTATGTAAATATCATAAGAAAACATTTTTAATTTAATTTCAATTATAAGAATATTTTTTTTCTTAAAAAAAATAATGGTAAATTGATACATATTATATACTTATCAATATAACTGGAAAAATTGGGGAAGTAAAAGTTATACCATCTAATAATAAATGCTAGACAGGGGAATTAAGAAAAAATTCATCTTGCATGATATAATCAAATAAAAAAATTACACATCATCATTATGAAATAAATGTAAAAAATATTATCCTAAAAAACCACTATTTTTATTTATCTTTTAAAAATAAAAAATCAAATCGATATCAAAATTCTATGTTTATGAAAAATATTTTAACCAAAATTTTTTATTACGAATATCCTTTTAATATAAACGCAATTTATATCCTGTTGAATATTATACTATTAAATATTATAGGTACGATAATTCTTATAAAAATGTCTTCACCACAATGAACATGGTCATTCTATTTCGTATTAAGGCATAAAAGTTCATCAATAAGAATATACAAAAGATACTAAAAAACATTATATGAGATGTTAATTATGAGGGATTATTTTATTTGGTGATATGAATTTTATTTGGGGATACCAAAATACTGTAATGGTTTCTACATGATGAGTTTTGAGGCTTGTAGGAAAAGCCTCTAGGAATGTCATGTAACACTATTATATTCAAGAATATATTTTTCATTAATTGAAATTTATATTTATAATTTGTTTCACTAGAAATATATAACTAAATGTATCCAAAAAATATTATATTAAACTTCATCAATAATAAATACACTATTCAATAAAATTATTTGAATCAATTACAGATGTATACAAGATAGTATTAAAATCATAATATATTAAATTTTCATTCTTAAATAAGATTTTTATATATCATTATATATATTATTTTTATTCAGATGATAAATTAGAAATTTACATTACTTGTATCCAAAAAAATTACTCCATTTTCATTAATAATTTTAATTTTAATTTTGGATGATTTATTGAAATATTTTTTAATTTACGAGTGAAAAAATATTTTCTCTGAGAGTTCAAAATATTTTATGACATTATCAGAGTAGTGGAAGGGAAAAATAAATTTATAGAATTTTTTTTTATAAATATATAATTTTATAAAGTAATATACATATTAAAAAATAAAAATCTTGAATATAAGAAACCCATGATTAATGTTTTGGAAACATAAGTAATATTTTACTTTAAAACATGTTGTAATTAGATCATAATAAAAATTACTTTGTATAACATGTTGAAATTATTTAATAAATTGATTTAATATTTTTGGGAAGTATTTCCAAATTATGTAATAAAGACAATTTCATTTTCATTTATAAAATTATGATTACATAGATTAATGTTATGACCATGATTACTGTAATGAAGTTATTTTCAGAGTACTATTTTATAAAAATTGTTATATTATTATCTAATAAAATAAATTAATACTTTGAAAAAATGACAATAATATAAAGAATAAACATGTATATATGTTTATTAAAATTTAATCAGTTGGTAATAAATATAATGAATTTTTAATTACACAAAATTGAAATAATCAACATTATTCTAGAGAATAGTTTTTCAATATAAAAAATATATATATTAAAAAGATAATTTTCTATAATTTAGAAAATAAAATATAATATATGGAGAATTAATTTATTATATTGACAGAAAAACATGTTAATAAGGGTGTAATTATATTTTTTAAAAAATAAATATAAATTCGACAAAAACTACTCTGGAAAAAAATGTAATATTTTAAAATAAAATGGTAATTAATATGAAAAATATTAAAAACATGTATTAAAATGAGTGTAAAAGTATTTAACTTCATTATATCAGTGATAAATAAATTATTTTAATAACTTAGTTCTTTTTTACCTTGAATTTTGACATAAAATTATAAAAATTTAATAGGTATATATAAAAATAACCCTTGTATAGACATATAAAATTATTTCACTTCCACACAATCATGTTACACATATACCATATAACATACCTATTAGACAATACAATTTTATCATCACATAATCTTATCATATGATAATAAGAATGTGATCTAATTTTTCTTTCTTATGGTCTCCATTTCCAAGGTGATTTCCAGGGAATATTTCATGTTCTCAATGTGCATATTTCTTACTCCTTACTATTTTCTTCATAATATTCTTCTAACCAAAACAATTATTCACAATACATGAAAATATTGTAACATAATATTTATTAATATGATGTAATTGTATTTTAATATTGGAATATATTTTTTCTTATCTTTATTCAAAAACATTTCCAAACAAAAGATGTCATCTTGAGTATGTGAAGATAACAGCTTCCATGAATGAAGTGTTTTATTTTTACATTATAAACTAATATATTTGACATTAAAAATAATTATAATATGTAATATCAATTTTTGGAATCTATTAATATTATATAAATATAATATTGGTCATTCTATATGTGATATCAACAATAAATTTTCACTGTAATCATAAAGACCTTAAATAATCATATCATTGTATCATTCCTATCATTTGTCAATTTTAAAAAATCCCATGAAACAGTATCATTTTTTAAATAATGGAACAATAATATACATATTGATGTAACATTATGTTCGTTTTAAATCTATTTAATAAAATATCATTCCAAATTCAATATAACAACAATGCTTCACAAAAAAATCCATAGAACAACCTCATGTAACCGCTATAGGAGAAAAATATTAAACAATTAAATCTGATATGAAATTAAATTAACCATACAAAATAGACTATTTATTAAAATGTTTCATAGTATTTTATAAATAAACATAATTTTATTAATATTGATATTAGGTGAATGCAGAAAATGAATCAAGAAATTAGCTAACGGTTATTGGATTCTATTTTATATTCAATGAGACTAGATTGATATTACTAACCATAAATTCATTAATAATTTTTATTAATTTACATGTTTCCCTCATTTAATCCGAATATCATTCATTAAGAAATTTTAAATGTAATTTTCATGGTAACCCACATATTCAAATGCTACCATTTCCATATGTGTTATTGGAAAACCCATTCTCATTCAATGATTAATGAATTTTGTCCTTTAACATATTTCACATAATTATGGAAAATTATAATTTTTGATATTATAGTTAATTATTATATATTTTTTCCTCTAAATTAAATTTTCACAAAAAAAAAATCAATTTAAATTTACCTTGATTCAATAATTACAATATATATATATTCTGTATTTGGTAAAATCAAATTTCATTTCACTATGTTAAAAAATTATTCCATGAGCATAATTATTCAATATATAATAAATAATTCTATTTTCCATTTCAAAAGATTATTCTTTAATTAACCAAGGGTTAAATGATGTTTTGACATCATTTATTCTCTCCCGATGAATTTTTTATTATCAAAATGATACAGTTTTTTAAAATAAATTAAATCTCAATTAAATAAAACATTTCATCCATTTCCATGTCAATTTTTTCAAGAACAATTTTCATTGTTATTTTGAAATCCAAATATGGGATTAATAATTTTACCTTCCTATATTCTGTTACATGTTTTCAATTTTTTTTATTATATCTCTTTATTTTGTGTGTTTTCCACAAAATTAATTCAAAATATAAAACAGGTCTTACAAAATATTAAATTCAACAGATCTATCTTCATTACACCACCCCTTTTTGTAATAATATTTGTTTTCATGGATATATAATTTATTTTTATATGTAAAAACTATTTTTTCATAATTTTAACTGCAAAACTATAGAAATTAATTTTTAATGTTATCATACACATATATTTTAATCCAGATATATTTTTTTATTCAAAAAACTCCTTTATGATTTAATAATTTTTTTATATTCATCTCTAAACAGATTGTTTATTTTGAGTTTTTTATGACTCTTCTAATAATTGTTTGTATGATATAATATTGTCGGGGTAATTCTTTTCATTACGTCAAATATTTACATTCCTTAAGAAAATTTTAGTGGTACCATCTAGAAATATTTAAAAAAACCCATTTTTCTAAATGGGATATTTATGATGTGGTGAATGATTATTTTTATCTCACACAAATATTTCAAGATTATTGGGGGTGGGGTTATATGATACCCTCTATTTCATTGTTTATGGTTCAACCTCTACTATGATGCTTAATGTAAGAACAGAGTTATTATGTGAGGAACATAATATTTTTCTTCTATTAGATATTTATATTTATATAGTTAAATAGGAATATTGTGAATTTCATAGAGGTTTTTCAGGTATAATAGGTGTATGGGGATAGTTTGGATCCATAAATATAGCTTTTAGGGTGGAAAAGTCATGGCACATGGTTAATATAAATCATGTGGGGCTGGAAAAATGTTTCCTTATAACCATGCTAAGATGGATAGTGGGAAGCCACATGCCATAGTGTTTGATAAACCATGTGATTTTATGAACATGACCATAGGGGAATACCTAAAATTATATTAGTGTAATGAGATGCAGTTTTCATAGGATTAGTTATATAGTGTAAATAAACTATGTTGGGTACACCTCTCTACATTAAAGGGACCACAATTGGAACACAGTTTGACCAACCATGTGGCCAAACATTGCGACCCCATAACTACAAATAAATTATGACATTTTCAATAATTATTTGTTGTTTATAACCTTATTTCCCATGAATTATCACTTTCTACCTAAACTCAAACATGAGATATTTATTTTGAATTATATTCTAAGAATTATCACCGACACTCTATCTGAACCACCTATTCAAGAACTATTTGTCTCATTAGATCTTAATTGGTCATATATAAATTAAATTTATTCATTTTTTTGTATTAGATGGACAATAAAGGTGCAAGTTAATATTCCCTATATTTAGGTTCATTTTTTTCTTTCATTTTCTCTTGATCTGAGTTGAATCACCAACTAATAATAAAAAACCTATGCACTATGATCCTATAATAGGATGTATCTTTCTTTTTATTCAATGTATTCTTCATAATATATATGGTATTATGTTGCACACCCATTTTTTAAGCCTCTCCCTTGAAATGAAATTTAATCCATGTATTGAATTTATAGATATATCCAATGCAATTATTTATGCCCTTGATAAATGTAAAATGGTTAAGATACTTTTTTTGGAACCTCTAATTAGGTTTATTGTGTTTTTTAATAGAACATTTTGATGGAGTGTGAATTTTGGATACCTTTTATGTGTCAATATTAACCCTTTCCATTGGATGTTTGAAATTGAATTTTCAATAGTTATTTAATTTTTATTCAATAAGAATTGTGATTCATAATTTATATGGATTAATGGAAATATATGGGATGAACATGGCCTGAGGATATGACATGAGAATTATAATATTATTCATGTGTTATCTTTTTTATGAAATAATTCACATGTCAGTTAAATGATGGAGAATGCCTTCTAAGATTATCTATGTCTTCATTGACCATTGAAGGTGAGAATTAAATTGAAATTTTATTTGGTATTACTTTAACAATGTTATATATTATAGAATAAATGGTTATCAATATTATGTGGGTGACACAAAGGATCTTATATTAATTCCATTGATTAAATCATTTGGATTATTTTTTTCTTATGCATAAGTGAAATTTATACTCCCTATATTGATTTTCAAGGAAGCAATCTTGGGGGTTGAAGATATATATCTATTGATACATTGGACTCTTTATGGATTGAAATTGATGGAATTAGAGGGTAGTTGATATTATATGCAATGGGTGATATTTAGGCTCTGTTAGTGGGCCAACCAAAAGATAATAGAGTGGATATGATGTTATACCACACCTTTATGGATACATGGGTTCTTTTGAGGATCTATACAGATGATATTTTAGGGTCTTAGTTTATATTATACCTAAAAAATAAATTAATTTCAATGAGGAATAACAATTATGAGTTGAATTTCTAAGGATAGTAATTAATTTGATCTTTTATATTAAATTTATACAAATAAAATTTGAAATCTTGGATTCGTTTTGTTAATTATAGCAACAAGATGACCTGTTATAGCATCTATTTAGTAAATCGCAATATGGGACCATAGGATACCAAAAAAATATCAGAAAATTATTAATTAAATTTGTATTAATGATTAAATAAACTTAAAATTAAATTGATGCATCACTAATTATAAATTTTGAAATATTCCAATAAGGCCAAAGCTGGCGTCAGAGGATGGGAGTCCATGGGAACAAGAACAATAGAAGGTTTTTTGTTTTTATTATTTCATTTAGATATACAATAAATTCCTAAAAAATGTTGACATATATATATATATATATTAAATAACTGGATCGAACCTGACCATAGATGGTTTCCTGCAGTGATTATATATCACCCCATTTCTGGGCAAGTGTTGAGTACTCGAACAGATCATATGATGGGAGGATTGGATTCAGGAAAGTGTCATGTTATAGGTTTCTGATTGCAATATGGGAGTTTAAGAGAATGGGATATATATGGTTCATGAGATTCTAGTGGAAAAATTTATTTTTATGTAATTTTGTTATATATATTATACTAGTTACATGTATAAGTATTCTGTATAATTTGTAGATACATATGAAATGTGTAATCATATTCTGAATATTTGATTACTTTTGGTATTTATTATTATATAATTCTTAGATGTAATCTATGATATAATTTTTATACCAATTATGCTACTTATCTGTTATTATATTTCAATTGTGTTAAACTATAGTGATTAGGTTATAGTCTCCCAAAAGTCACACATAGGCCATCAATGATATTCGAAAGCCTCTAGAATTTGGGGAGACATGATTGAGGTCATGTAGCTAATCCATCTCAGTGGACTATGGAGTTGCATCCGGGATAAGTATGTTATAATACAGTATCTTAACAATTCATGTTTATTATTTTTCAACAATAGATTAATATTTAAAGGATAATGAGTTTTTTAATGATATGTTCATTGGAATAGTTAACCCATGTATAGGGAAAAACCAAATTACCTAAAATGAAATTTTAATTTTTCAGATATTTACTGTTACATTTAATTTGACTCAACCATTGGCAGATATAATAGTATTGTGATGATATTATATATGTTATTGTGGGTTATATTTTATTACGACCTGATAATATAAGGGTATTATATCCCATGCATAATTTTAGGCACCCATTATAATTTACCTTCCATGCATTATGTCATTACCTATAAGATGTATTAAACAATTTATTAATGTTGTCATAGGTGTTGTGATTTATATTCATCTTTTGAACAAAATTTGGTTAGAAGATAGGGAAATGTTTTTTTAAATGTTATACATATTGTAACTAATTTTATTTTCATTTATTAAGCTATGAATAACACTCTAAGAGTCCAATTAATGTATGTTGAGTGGAGGACCATGAGTCACATGAACTATAACATTTTATTATGTGAATTAAGTGGATGCCATAATTTGGGTCCTAATGAGTATGGTCTGTAATGGATTGTAATTTGGTCAACCATTGGGTTTAACATTTTTTTAAATTACATGATATTTAGTTCAAAAGAAATTAAAATAAAATAGAAACAAATGTATCTTGTTTAAAAAAACTACGTAGTCCCGACCATAATAGTGGGTGGTATGAAGTATTTATTGTTATTATATGATCTATATGATTCCAACAACTGACGTAAGGAATAGTAAAATTGGATGGTTATTATTTTATACATATCGATCCTATCCAATTTCAATATTTTTGATTTTTAAAAATTATTGAATCTTGATATATGGATTGTGTTTGGAATTGTAGAGACATACCACAAAAAATACCACTATTATTATGATATTGGGTGGTAAAATTCATACTCCAAATGTGGTATTCCATGGAGTTATAACTAATCATGTAGTAGTTTGATATATGGAACCATTATAGTTACTATAAAGAAGTATTGAGACACAGTTCATTGAGGGATTCATGAAGTTCATGGAAAATATTCAGGGAACACAATAACCTACCACTACTATGATAGAGAAAATGAGGTAGTTCGAGTATCTATATCGAGAAATGTTTTAGGGGATCCATTTCCAAAGAATATGAAGTCATGGTTAGAGGTCATTCTATCTATCATCGAGAATCTAGAGACTCCTTTTGGTAATAGGGTAATCATATATATGTATGTGCGGCCTGATTCCTCTATGAGATTTTGGGATGTCAATAATCAAACCGAATTTCAACAATATATGGATTTGGGGGATTTTCATACGTCATACTATTTCTATATCAATTTCAAGAATTTTTTGTCTAATAGATCATGCTAGTTAATCAACATGGAGTTGGGTGATTTATTTGTAATGGATTATCCATCCAATTTTTTAGAGATATAGAATTTCAATCCTATTAATAATGGTGATGAGATATAAAAATCTAGGAGATATGTGGAAGGAATAATGTATACAATTATATCATAGGTGAATTTCGTTCGACTAACTTTTATTTCAGGAATAGATAATCGGGCACATATCACATATTGTAACCCAATAGTATATGGGGGTGAGAGAATGGTAATTTAAACACCTAAATTTATTACATGATTGACTAGTAGCAAGAAGCATCGTCTTAAGCTTACATGTGGTAATATTATAGGAAATATCATATACTCATGTATCTAGGTGAGGTGCTTATAGTGTGGTATACTAGGGAATGTGTTACCTCAATGCATGAGATACCTTGTTGAGTACGAATTATGTTGAAATATGGGTCATATTTATCTTTCTGGGAGATCATTTCCTCTAGAATCCAATGAGAGAGTCTCACTACTAACTCCACATATTGAATTATGGTCAGTAGCTTCTAGTCAAGAAGGGATCTAGAGAACAACCTTTAGATCCAGGAAAGGTGGTGGTTGTGTTAGTGGTAGTCAAACCCCATACATGATTCGATAATAGATAGGATCATTTTTTATTATACAATAATTACCAAAAGATCCTGGATGAGGGAAGATATATGTTGTCCAACCGACATGTATGGTGAAGGATCACAAGCCTTCTTTTGTGAGTTGTATTCTTCTAGTATCCACTAATTTAGCATCAGAACCTTTTGATGTTTTCCATTCTCCTATCATTATATATATTTCTATTGTATAGAATCATGGGCTCAACATATTGTGTTTTTACAATGTTATGATTCTTAACACTCTAGTGTGGATTAGAAGGGAGGATGTACGTCAGTGTAGAGATTTTCCCCTTAATAATGGAAGGTGTGACCTTGTATGGGACCTCTTTATCATTATGATGAATGGGTTTTCATTATTCTCCAAATGTATTAAATGGATCCCTTTCATGTGTTGTTTGATTTCTATTGTTGAAGATTTACTTTAATATAAACAAAGTGTGGAGATTTTGTTCAAATGGTTGAATGGAATGTCTATGTGATCTAAGATAGAACTGGCCATCATTAGCTGGGTGGATGGTAACCCAGATTACAAGTTTATATTTGTATGATCAAGGAATAAATCAGACCGATTTACCCCCAGTGATTGATCATTTTATGGATTCTTTCATAGAAATCATTTCACTATTTCTACCACTGGGATAAATAAGGTTCTATATCAATATAATTCTAGGAGATTAACATGTATCCATTCCTATCATAATATCGCTACTAAAAAGATGTCACAAGTCCTGATGTATATAAATGATTAATATAAAAAAGGAGTTTATTAATGGAATTATTTCCTTTTGAGGTTATCTGGACTTTTTTTTAAATTGGTAGAGTAAAATATTTGTATATGTGTGAATTAACAAAGGTTGAAATAGTTGATAGTTAGAAATTGGAATCATTTACATTGAATAGATAGTATCTTTGACGAGATATTAGGTGCACATGTTTTTTGGAATATTTATTTGAAACATGGTTATCATCAGTTTCATGTAAGAAAATTGAACATACATCACACGTCTTTCCGTAGTAGGTATAGTGTATATGTGTTTTTGGTTATGATGTTCGGTCTCAAAAACACACAAGTGGTCATCATGGAAATGTTGAAGTGATTTATTAAAAAAATTCTGTATTTTGTGTGTTTCCTTTAATTAATGATATCATGATGTATTCTCATAATAGATATGACCATTATAAAATTATTGTGATCATATTAAATACACTGATAGAGCATAAGTTATTTTTCATGCACACAAAGTTCCACTTCTAGACAGAATAAATTCACTTCATAGGAAACGCGATATCATTGATATTAGTATTAGTTGGCACATTATATATGAGTGTTTTAGTTTCCAAGGAGTATCCTAGGAACATATTTCAGGTATAATGTTTTTTTAATTAAGAGATTACTACCAGAATTTCATACAAAACTTATAATGCTTATAAAACCCCATTATTAGATTTACTGTGAAGAGAGTAATGTTTTTATGATTAGGATAGTATGATACAATATTTCAGTAGTAGAAAGGGATATTGAATTCAGTGTCATTGATGATATTTCTAGATCTTGGTAAGAGTTACACGACTTTCTATGATGCATCTAGAATCAGTTTGGGAGTAGTTCATATGTAGGGTGATAGAGTCATGGTGTGTGGGTCTCAGTTTCTGAGGCCTCATGAGAGAAATTACAGGACTCATGATAATAAGTTAGTTGTGGTTCTTTGAAAATTTTAATTTTGGAGAAATTACATATGTGGAGAGAGTTTTGTGCTATACAAAGACAAAAAAATCCTCGACAATATATTTATAAATATGGATATGAATATGAGTAATCAATGGTTGGTTAATTACATACAAAAATTAAACATCTATATTTCATAGTATCTTGGAAATGTAAATGTAGTGGGATATGTAATCAGAAGTGTGAATAAAATACATGTATTATTGAAGACTAGTAGTGAGTGGAATCTCATTTCACTATTCTCTATGACAAACATGAAGGTGCAAGAATGTTAGTGTACGAAAATTTTACCATCCTTAGTTGATACATATAAAATTATATAATGAGTGAGAATAAGGTAGTTATCATATTCTGAAAGCCTATTCATATAAGAGTGTGATGAAGGTGATGATCCTCACTATTGATAGACTATGTGAGAGAATCAATACTAGAAAAAAAAGTTGTACCAATGGTTCTTAACCATTAGTATAGAATAGAAAACTGTTGTTATAGCCTATACCAACGGTATTCCAAACCATGGGGTAGTAATCAGTGAGGAAATCCCTATACCAACGGGTTGATCTAAACTTTTGGTATATCCCACTGTATTTATTGATATAACAACAGTTTCATGATAACCGTTAGTATATGTTTGCATAACATTTTTACCAACGTTTATCATAAACCTTTGGTATATATTGTTTTTTAAAATTTCTCTCAACGTAAAACAATGATTAAAAACTGTTGGTATTGTGTTTTTCGAGAATTATTATACCAACGGTTGAGAACCGTTGGTATTGTGTTTTTCCAGAACACTTATATCAACAGTTCTAAAACATTGGTATTGTGTTTTTCTAGAATTCCATAATTCCAAGACTCTTATACCAATGGTTTATAATCGTTGGTATTGTATTTTTCCAGAACTGGTGCACAACAGCCCTACAGTATCCCCTCCACTATACACCTACATAAAAAATATCACAAAAAACCACATAGACATAAAATAGTATAAAAACACCTAAAATTGCACAAAAAAACATATAAACCCATCAAACTCTTCCAACCATGTTATGTACTACAATTTCCTATTTCAATCTTCATTTGACAATAGTCATCCAATAGTAATTCACCTCACCCATGCATAACCCACCAACCACCCCATAAAATTATAATAGGAAGAATAGTCTGAAAAATAACTATTAGAGATGAATAAGAGTTTGAAATTGCCTCAAATACCATTTTTTATTATCCTAGATTTGGGTATTTAATGATATGTGATGAATTTTTCATTAAACATGAAGTATTTAAATTATATGGTGAAAAAGTATTTTCATACGACTCTCGTCACTTATGACCCCATGTGTGAAACTACCCAACACATGAAAAAGAGTTTGTGACTATCATTGATGAGTGTAAATTTCAGTTGTATTCACATAAAATGATGTCATTTTGAAACAAAAGAGTGACCTTGATTTGATTCGTCCACAACGCTCCTTAGATTGAGGTGGGGTTGACTCATACACATCAAAAATGACCCATGGATAAATTTCCTAAAGTATCAACACAATCTGAATGCATTTGGATGGTTTCTCGTATGCCTGTTGTTTTTACTTAAAAGGGTATCCATTTTAAAAAAATGAATGACACATTGAGTCTTAATGACCAAATCATGCCTCAGATTGAGGTGGGTTTGTCTCTTACATGTCACAAATGACCCATATATCCTTGTGCTAAAGTATCAACAGAATCCGAATGCGTTTGGTCCATTTTTTGTATGTCAGTTGTTGTTTTTACTTAAATTGTTGTCCATTTCAAAGAAAAGTGAGAAACATTGAGTGGTTCTAGCCACAAAACACCTCGTATTGAGGTATGGTATAATCGTACACGTCAAAAATGACCCATGGTTTGTTTTTATAATGTTTGAATAGAATCTGAATGTATTTGTTCAGTTTTCCATATGTCAGTTGTTGTTTTCACTTAAAATGATGTCCATTTTAAACAAAAGTGAGACATTTTGAGTGGTGCCGGCCACACTGCACTTCATATTGAGGCAGGTTTGACTCTTTCCCATCACAAATGACCGATGGATCATTTTCCTAATGTATCAACACAATATGAATGTTTTTGGTTGGTTTTCCGTATGCCGGTTGTTTTTACTTAAAAGGGTATCCATTTTAAACAAAAGAAAGACACTTTGAATGGTACCGGCCAAACCGGCCCTTGGAATGTGATGGGGTTGACTTGTACATGTCAAATATGACCCTAGGATCATTTTCCTAAATTCTAAACAGAATTCAAAGGCGTTTGGTTAGTTTTCCATATGTCAGATTTTGTTTTCACTTAAAATCCTATCCATTTCAAAGAAATGTGAGACACTTTGAGTGGTGCCGGCCACAATGCACCTCAAATCGAAGTGAGGTTGACTCTAACACTTTAAAAATGACCCATGGATCGTTTTACTAAAATATCAAAACAATCCAAATGAGTTTGGTTAGTTTTAAGTATGCCAGTTGTTGTTTTTACATATAAGTGTATACATTTTGAACAAAAGAAATACATTTTGAGTGGTGTCGACCACACCGACCCTTGGATTGAGGTGAGGTTGACTAGTACAAATCAAAAATGACCCAAGGATCATTGTACTAAAATATCAAAACAATCCAAAATTTTTTGGTCGGTCTTAAGTATTCTAGTTGTGGTTTTCACATAAAATCATGTCCATTTAAAACAAAAGAGAAACACTTTGAGTGGTGTCGGCCACACCGACTCTCGGATTGAGGTGGGATTGACTTTTACACATCCCATATGACCCATTAATCGTTAAACTAATGTTTAAACAGAATCCGAATGTGTTTGGTTGGTTTTCTAAATGTCAGTTGTTGTATTCACTTAAAATGATGTCATTTTGAAACAAAAGAGAGACACTTTGAGTGGCTCTAGCCACAACGTGCCTTAGATTGAGGTAGGGTGGACTCCTAAACATTGAAAATGAACCATGGATCATTGTACTAAAGTATGATCATAATCTTAATGTGTTTGGTTAGTTTTCTGTATTCCGGTTGTTTTTACTTAAAAGTGTATCCATTTTAAAGAAAAGAAAGACAGTCTGAGTGGTGTCGGTCACACCGTGCCTTAGAATGAGGCGGGGTTGACACGTACACGTCAAAAATGACCCATGGATACTTTTCCTAAAGTATCAACATAATATTAATGCATTTGGTCCGTTTTATATATGTTAGTTGTTGTTTTTACTTAAACTGTTGTCTATTTTCAATAAAAGAGAGACACATTGAGTGGTGTAGGCGACACCGCACCTCAGATTGAGGCGGGGTAGACTCATACACGTCCCAAATGACCCATGGATCATTTAACTATCATATAAACACAATCTGAATGAATTTGGTTGGTTTTTCGTATAATTTTTTTACTTAAAAGTGCATCCGTTTTAAACAAATGAAAAACAATTCGAGTGGTACCGGCAACACCAGCCATCAGTTTGATGCAGGGTTTACTGGTGCATGTCACATATGGCCGATGGATCGTTTTCCTAATGTCTCAACAGAATCCGAATGCGTTTGGTTGGTTTTTTGTATGTTAGTTTCTGTTTTCACTTATGATCTTGTCCATTTCAAATAAAAGTGAGACACTTCAAGTGATACCAGACAAACCAAGCCTCGGATTGAGGTGGGGTTGACTCTTACATGTCACGAATGACCCATGGATCATTTTCCTAAAGTTCTAACAGAATTAAAATGCCTTTGGTCGGTTTTATGTATTCCAGTATTTTTTACATAAAATTCTATCCCTTTTAAACAAAATAAAGACACATTGAGTGGTGCCGGCCATACCGGGTCCTGGATTGAGGTGGGGTTGACTATTACAAATCAAAATTGATCCATGGATCATTTTACTAAAATATCAAAACAATCCAAATGCTTTTGGTCAGTTTTAAGTATGCCAGTTGTTGTTTTCACTTAAAATATTGTCTATTTCAAACAAAAGAGAAACACTTTGAGTGGTGCCGGCCACACCGGATCTCAGATTGAGGTGGGGTTGACTCGTACACATCACATATGACCCATGAATCGTTAACTTAATGTTTCAAGAGAATCCAAATGTGTTTGGTTGGCTCTATGTCTGTCTAGTGTTGTATTCACATAAAATGATGTGTTTTTTAAACAAAAGAGAGACACTTTGAGTGGTCCCGGCCACACAGCTCCTCAGATTGAGTCGGGGATGACTCTTACACATTAAAAATTACCCATGGATAATTATCCTAAAGTATCAAAATAATACTCATGTGTTTGGTTGGTTTTCCGTATGCCGGTTGTTTTTACATAAAAGTGTATCCATTTTAATCAAAAGAAAGACATTTTGAGTGGTACCGGCCACACATTGACTCATATTAGGCGGGGTTGACTCGTAAAAGTCACAAATGACACATGGGTACTTTTCCTAATGTATCAAAAGAATACAAATGCGTTTGGTCTATTTTCGTATGTCAGTTGTTGTTTTTTCTTAAACTGTTGTCCATTTCAAAGAATAGTGAGACACTTTTAGTGGTGTCGGCCACACCATGACTCAGATTGATGTAGGGTTGACTCGTACACGTCAAAAATTAACCATGTATCGTTTTCTTGAAGTATTAACACATTCATAATTCATTTGGTCGGTTTTCCTTATGTCGTTTTTTAAATAAAAGCGCATCCATTTTAAACAAAAGAAAGAAACATTGAGTGGTAC
This sequence comes from Viscum album, assembly GCA_963277665.1. Classification (NCBI taxonomy): domain Eukaryota; kingdom Viridiplantae; phylum Streptophyta; class Magnoliopsida; order Santalales; family Viscaceae; genus Viscum; species Viscum album. The sequence goes on along the minus strand of OY728164.1, from coordinate 1,138,720,089 downwards.
AAGCCACAATGGCCATCAGATTGAGGCTGGGTTGACTCGTACACATCACATATGACCCATGGATCGTTAAACTATAGTTTATATGAAATATTAATGTTTTTGGTTAGTTTTCCAAATGACAGTTGTTGCATTCACATAAAATTATTTCCTTTTGGAACAAAAGAGAGACACTTTGGTTATGGTGTGAATAAAATAATCGTGGAATTGTAATTTCATTATAGATAATATAATATAATTTTCACTCAAAAAACATTCTACTTGAATGAACATTTTCCATACCATTTTTCACATGAAAAATCATGAAATACATGGCTAATTAAGAATGTTATGTAATACAAAATATAAAAATGGATATCAAAGTAGAAAGGAATTATAATGTTCTAGGTAGTAGACTAATCATATAATAAGAATCAAGTGCAAAATACAGATTTAATAACAACGTCCCTATGAAGAAGAGAAAAACCCCAAGAGTAATCTCCCCAAAATTTCAATATCAGTCCTTAAGAATAATAGGCCTAGAAAATATGGATAAGACCGAAGTCAAACCTCCTCAATAACCACAATGAAATAGATGATTTCCTTAAGATAAAACTTTCACCTAATTACCCAAGGTAACCCATGTTATCATTTTCACAAACCCATTTCAATGCCTTGAAAACCATTCAAAACCATTACTAATACATTTATCAAAAGCCAAGGAAAACCAATTTTTATTTCAAAACAATTTTTCAATACATACAATAATCATGCCAATTTCATTAATCAATTTATAAATCAATTTGAAAATAAAAAAAGTAGTTTAATTATCATAGGCTTGAAATGTAACCACCTACCATGAATTTCGGGTTACGCACACCCACAACAGAATAAAAAACCAACTTATGTTTTATGAACCAATCAATTAAAGGGAAAGAAAATCCTCACAATAACCCATAAAATCTCATATAGCATCACTCACCTCCAAACCATTATAACATAATTAGGCTTCCACATTTTGTTGAAAATAAAGAGTTATACTAATTTAAATAATACCCACACCAGAGTGGAAAACATGGTTCAAAAATAAAGAGTTAAATAGAATTCAAAAATGTAATGGATCAATCTAACCCTGATCACCATCACCATCACCATTGTCATCATTAGCCTCATCCTCTCCGCCATCTATTTCCTCGTCGTCATCCTCGTCATCTTACCCATGCTCATTGTCGGCCTCATCCTCATCCTCGGCCCCAAACTCACCCTCACCCCTTCCTCTCCCTCTTCCTCATCCTCATCCTCGCCCTCGTCCCCTTCAGCATCCTCATCATCACCAGTAACATCATCATCTCAACTGCTGGTAACCATTTTCATGAGTTGCACAATGAGTAGAAATCACATGAAGAGATGGATGATACAAGGGAGGTGGCAAGATGTAGTTTGATTTCTCTAAGGATGTTGCAACTAGAGAAGGTGGTATATAAAGTATTGTCGAATAGCGACATTGTCTTGCATTAATTGAATCCAACGGTCATATCCAGCAGTAACAGAGATTTAATGAGAGTTACCAAGATATGAAATTCACTGGAATGTGTGGCGAAATATATGATATTGACAATGAAAACCATAGTAGTATGGTCAGACCTTCCAATAGTGATGTCATTTAGGGTGGGAGAATGAAGGTGCTCCAGAGTGAGGAAGCTATAACTTCCCCACCACAGCGAAGGATGATGAAAGAATACTCTTCTCTTCAATGGAAAATGTCTACCAGATATTTTGTTGCAATGTAAATCTTCGCTATGAAATCCTTGAATTATTTTATACCATTAGAGAAGTCAAATCTGAGATTTAAATATGCCATGGTTAATAAGAATTATGAAATCTCAGAGTGGGAATCTATTACGGCAGAGGAAATAGTCTATAATGGATGTGGTGACAGGTGTGATTTTTATGGTCCATAGTTATCTATTATTCCTTGTTGTATGGATTGATGATTTTTATTTATTTATAAATTTTCAGTGGATTTTTTATGATTGAGAATTTGGGGTATGAAAAGATTCATGTTAGTATCTCATCGATGGTGGTTACCATAGTGGTATCTATGAAGGCATGACATCCTCCATGTGTCTGAGATGCACTGCCATCATTCAATACCATTTTATCCCACTCAACTAGATGAGTTTGAGTTATAGGTTGATGAATCCATTTAGGAGCATGTCATATGTATTTGTTACGGTAGAATGATGGTCTTATAAGTCTGGTATGTTCTTATATAATGGATTTATTGGAGGGATTTCTAGGTATAGTATGTGACCAAGGAGTGGTGGCTGATGTACAATTACAGTGGATGGTGTTATTCATAGAACGTATTGACCATCCATGATATAGAAATTTGGGGATGAATTTCTATATGTATGGATGTTTTTAAGAACCTACTTCATCATTGAGGTAAATAAACTTTTAATTCCTATAATATTCCATAAGAAAATTTAAATGTGTCTTATGGTGAATTTCTTAGAGTCAAAAAGTGTATCGTGTGTGTTTTGGTATGGTTCTTTTTTTTAACTAAGATAAAATGTTGTATATTTCTTGGAAAAATTTTACTATAAACCTTTTAGGGTATACATCATGGTTACTTCTAACTCTGCTAAGCTGGATAGTGGGAAGTTATAAGCCAAAGGGGTTTATAAAACATAAGATTTAAGGTGCATGACTATTATGAAATTTATAAAATTTCAATAGTGGATTGAGATATATTTTTCAAATATTTATTCAATACATGTGAGTAAACCATGTTGGTTGACCATTCAGTCAACAAAGAGCACACTGTTGGCCTGTAGTTCCACCAATTGTGTGGAAAAATCATCTGAAAAAAGAATTCATGGAAAATTGTGAAAATACCCCAATCTAAATATAATTTCCACAATAATTTTTCCACATAACTCATGATGGGTAGAACCACCTTTTTTATATATCATTCTTGATTACTAATATAGGAATTTTCACTGACTCACAACCGGGGATTAAAATCAAGGATAATTTTCCTTGTTGGATCTACACTTATGAAATGTAATTTAATTTTATATCGTTCTTCAATTAGATTGGTAGAGACAATGAAATTTAGGTGAAATTTATTATTCTGAATTCATTGGTTCTTAGTACATTCATTAATTTTATCTTGACCTCAGTTGAATCAAGAACTAATACTATATGAGATATCCTCTACAAAACTATGGTAGGTGTTTTCATTATTTTCCATCACATTTGACATGTTTATATGTATTTCAATGTGTTATTCACCAAACTATAGGACCATATCCTTGAAATGTAATTAAATCCTAAAATGTAATTGATAATTATAGCCCATGTAATTAATGAGTTTTATGATACATGTCAAATGTATATAAACATTGAATTTGAAGCACCCCTCAAGTGTGTTTTATATTTAACTAGACCATTATGATAGAATATAAATTATGGATACCATTGATTTGTGCCTATTACCCCTTTCCATGTGATGTTTGAAATAAAATTTTCATATGTAATTTCATTGAATTGCAAAATGAATTGTAAATTTTAATGGATATGGATTAAAGGTATGGTTTGGGATGAATCTGTCCAAAGGTTATGACATGAAAATTAAATGTATTAGTTTGAGATTTTTTTATTGAATTGAAATGTGAGTTAAATCAAAGGCGAAGCCTCCTATTATTGTCCATACCTTGATCCACTATTTCGAATGAAAATTAAATTGAAATGTATTCTGTGATGACCTTGAGATATTTATAAGACATTAAATTAATGGTTATGAATTTGGATTTGGTGATAAAAGGGTTCTTATACAAATTCAATTAAAAATAATTTTTCGTCTTCCTTTATGAAAACCAAGTGAAACTAGGACTCCTCATATGTATTTGGAATGATAAACTCATGGGGCCCTACTATTATATGTTTAGTGATACATTGACTCTATATGGACTACCATGGATGCACTAATAGGGTAATTGATCATGTATTCCTTTGGTGATTCTTGGGCTCCATTTGTGGATGAAAATGATTGGAATCAAATGGATATGATGTTATAACACACCTAGAGAGGTACCTTGGTTCTTGTGAGGATTTCCATGGATAGGCTTGTAGTGTGTCAGTTGAAATTTTACCAAGAGCGATACCCTGATTCTATATGATGATTTCCAAAGATGGGATCATGTATTGAATTTAATAATGAATGAGATATTTTATATGATGTGTCTTTTATGCCAAGGAATACCATTGTATTTGATAAGATTCGTATACCATAGAGATTAAATATTTAGGAATCTATTTATTATACCCCAATGGGGGATTATAGTATACACACCCAGTCCAGAGGGTTATTAATTAAATGATATATGTTGACTAAATGAACTTAAATTTAAATTGTTATATTAATGAATATTATTTTAAATAAATTAATCCTTGGATGAAGCTGGTAGAAATGACATTTGTCCATTGGTGCGAGACACATAATGGTTTTATTATTTTTAGTGTTTTAATTACTTATTTAATAAATTCATAAAAATGTTTGTTGATATATATATATATATTCACTGACTATATAGAACACGACCGTAGTTGGTTGCCTAATGGGATTATATCTCACAGACTGTTTAGTGCACAATTATGTACCCGAAAAGAATATATTATTTCGAGTATGGTTAAGGGAATGTTCCATGATACATATTTCATATCACTACAAAAGAGTTGGGGGCATATGATAGAGCATAGAATCTTGGTTTTAGTGTATAGTTTTTACCTTTAGTAATATTTTTACATGTAATCAAATAATTCCATCAATAATGATTTTGGGTACATTGTTGAGATAAATGACTTGTATCATCACCATTTGTTCGTGATATCTCTCCTGGAATTCTTTATTATATCCTTCTTAATAATTTGAAAAATTTATCTTTTTTTATATTAATCAATTTAATATTTTTCATAAGATAATTTTTTTGAATTATTAAAATATAATTTATTTTTTTATGAATAGTGAAAAAATACTAATTTTATTAAAATTGTAATTTTTATAATATTGTTATAATAAAAGAGCGCCATAATTGTGTTTGAAAAAACTATTTGTAAAAAATATTTATATTTAAAATTAAAAATATATCATTTAATAATACTATGGTAAATTTATTAAACCCAAGGTTAACATTTTGATAACTAATTTTGTATATAAATTTAAAATCTATTTATCATTAATTATATTAAAAAAAAATATTTCATCACATATGAATAAAAAATATAATATAAATTTTGGATTAAAATTAATATATTATTTAATATTTTCTATATCATTTTTAAGGATAAAATTATCATTAATAAAAATATAGTAAATAATTATGATAATGATAACAATTTTATTTCTAAAGAAATATTTAAAAATATTTTTATGTTTTTGGGTAATAAAATAAATTAATTCCTTCCGAAAAAATCACAATAATATAATTTTTAACCATATGTATATATTTAAAAAATCATTCAATTCTTATTAAATACTATAGAAGATTAAACACACATAATGTGAGAGAAAATATTTTCCTATGAAAATATTTTTCTATTGGTTATATTTTAAAATTTGAAATATTACATTCTATTATATTATAATTAAATTACAATTTATTAATCAGAAAATTCATATTTTTTAAGGTAAAATATTTTAATAACGAAATACCATATATATTTCATAAAATAATTGTTAACTATGTTTCAAAGGTAAATCCCAAAATGGTAAAATAAATATCATATGCTAAAAGTCTTTAAGAAAGACTAAAAAATACATATAATAAGTTTTATAGGACTTATCATCCATAAATAAATAAAATTTCATTTTAATAACCTTTTGACCCTTTTACCATTGAATAGTGACATACTATTACTGCAATTTAGTTGTACTTCAAAAATTACAATTCTCTTCAATAATAAAAGTGGATCCCTTACACAACATAATGATACACACATATTCATATTATTATTATCATTATTTCCTACCATTCTTATCCTAATTTTAATAAATATAATTTTCAAAACCAACAGGTATCAATTAGTAATATTGAGGCCCATATTTTTTGGATATTATCAATTTAAATAAGCAGTTTTCAATGTGTGTATTTTGAACGTCATTGTTTTTTCATAATATTACTACATCTCATTAAATATTTTTTATCCATGAATTAATGATTAAATTATCATTATTATTATTCTAAAAAATTATTCTATAAGTGGAAGATCACGTTTCTACCTTCAACTAAAATGGTGGATTAAATGATATCCTTGTCATGTATATGGGTGGAATTTAACCTCTATGAAATATATGTTCTATTTTCTAGTTACTGCCAAATGTGAATGAAATTAAAAAAATATTGAATATATAATAGAGGTATTTAAAAAACTGTTACTATTTTTGATATATCATATTTTACATTTAACAAGTGATATCAATAATTAACACTCACAGTATACATAGTCAACATCAATGAATATATTGATGCACCTTTCGTAATTTGATTTTATTTGGGTAAAACCTATGAAAATATATTTGTTTAATGAAAATGTAATTATAAACTACATTTAAAATATAAATTCATGATTGTTATGGATATATATTGAAATAGCTTATACTATGGATAATATACCATGGGGGATTTAGGGAAGTCGACTGAACCACCTCCAAAAACTTCCATAAGAACAAAATAATAATTAAATATTTTTTTTTATAAATAGAAAATAATAAATTTGTAAGAATAAAAATATTTTTATTAATAAAAATAAATTGATTAGTAAGGATTTTATGAGTAATATTAAAACGAATTGAGACTCATGATAAATGTTATTTGTCAGTAATATAAATTACTTATGATGTGATTGTCATTTTACTGAAACCCTATTTTAAATATCTTCAACTATATCATTTATTAAAATATTAAAAAATATATTTAACTTCATATTATTTTATTGTCCATTTCATAGATACACAATTATTATTTTGTTATAATTACCATAATTGTTTTTATAAACCTAATTTTAGTTCAATGTGTTGTTATTTTCTTCTTGTACTTTTTTGATATTTTTTGTCAAATTGTTCTCTTTAATTTTATTATTTTTTATATTATATTTTATTTCTAGAAATTCTAATTTGTACCAAAAAATCCCATTTCTATATTTCCATTTCTTCTCGAATGATGTTATGTTTATTAAATTTTTTTAATCCAAATTTAATTTCATTAAGTTAAAATGATATTTCATTAACGCAATTATTCTACGACTGATAAATTATTATATTTCATCTATTTTTAGATGTTTTATATTTTATATCTCATTAAAATTTTGTTTTACACCTAAATATCCCTAAAAGATGATTTTTTTCAATAAATTTTACAACGTTTTGAAGAAAATAAATTCTTCTCTATTAAAGAAAGGATTAACTCTTTTTTTGTGGCAATTACTAACAAAACAAGTATTTCCTGTTTTAAAATAAAAATATATATATTTATAATTTTACCTTATATTTTTCTATTACAAATATATAAAAGTGTTTTTTATATCTCTTTTAATGATGATGGTTTTCAGAAAAGGCATTTGAAAAAATAAAATAAAATATCAATCCATTCAAAATAAATTGATCTATCTTACCCTCCACTGTATTTTATTTGAATAATATAATCCCTTTGGAGTTTTTATTATTGGTTTTAAAATAAAAAATTAAAATTTTACAAATTTATCACTTAAAAATTACAAAAAAACATTTAATTGTGACAATAAAATTACCTTTATTGATATAGATAAAACCATTCTCCAAAGAATATTTTATAGATTCAGTAAAACAATAGTCATTACATATAAAGGCCTTTATTATTTAGATGTTATTTTTCTTGAACTAAAATTTTATTTTTCTTATAAAAAACTTCTTTTTGGTGATTTAATTTTTTTTAATCGACCATTGACATCCAAAAACTAAATTTTAGTGATATTATCTAGAAGTGTAACCAAAACCCAATATTCCTTCTATTGGTTCTTTATGTTCTAATGAATGATTATTTAAAAGTAGAATAGATATGTATTTATGATTGATGGTTATAGAACTATATCAAACTCTATTTTATTGGTTATGGTTCTACATATCATTAGAAAACAAATCAAAAATAGGTTTGTGAATCCTAATTCAATTATTGGCTATATTTTTGTGAATTCTAAGTCACTATAAATTGTTTGTCTATGAAACCAATGCCAAAAAACAGAACATCATTTTATATAACCTATGAAATATATTGAAAATAGGTTATTTGAAGCCATTTTTTATGGACCGTAGATTTTATAATCCTAAGTCACATATGGGATGCAATATTTTGAATCTTATGTCACCTATTGACCATTAGTTTTGGAAACCTAAGATAGTTATGGGCCTTAGGTTTTAGAAGACTTTTTTCATTATGAACAATGATTTATGAAACCTATATCACTTATGGAATGTAGTTTTGTGTAACCTATGACACTACTGGGTCAAATGTTTGTAATGCATAATCTCCCACGTAATTAAATCTTATCCTTGTTGTTGTTCCATAATTTATTCATGTGTTCTATTTCTAGGTAATTATATAACTATGTGTCTATGACTGTATTAGATGGAATATTTTATTATATCATGACATCAATATATTTTTTTATGGTTATATTTTTATATTTATATTAGATATCACTTTATTATAACATGTGGAATAAATATTATTTTATTCTATAATATGTTAATTATATTTTTATCCCGAGAAAAATTTTTCCCACACGATTATCAAATAACACTTAATTTCAAGTTGATATGATATTCATTGTAATGGATTTATAAATAACTATTACATATACTTACATCACCTTTGTTGTTAATATGGGTATATATTAATATAATATACAATGTTGTCTAGTATCATTCAATTATTGATAAATGTACACATTTTTTTGAAACAAATATACCTATGATACTCATACTCAAACCCATTATATGTTTATTTCATTGGATTATGTTATTATAATATATATTAAATGATAAAAATATGTGCATTTTCTATAATAAATACAACATTATCTCACAGTGTGTCAAATGTAATATATAAAAAAATAGCACCAGAATTAGGAGTGTAGGTCAAGGGATTTATAAGTCAAGAATTCGATGATATAGTGGTACATTCACATGATCCTTCTATTTTAGGGTATAATATAATATTTATCTATATCCCATTAAAAATAGAATGCTATTAATATTCCGGATTTATCATAAAAATATTATGGATTTCTCAACATTCCCTTTAAGAACTCCTGATATTTCCTTTGTTGTGGGGGCATGGCATTCATGATCCAAAAAAATTGTATATTTATTATGTATATTCAATTATTTATGACCTTTCATATTATTATAATATTGACTAAGGAAAATTTTGGATTCATTAATATTGGTATTAATTAATTTTAGAGAAACACATTTTATATCATCAATCTACTAGATTTGCTTTGAGGTCTACAGTCTTAGATTTCACCACTGTGTTGTGGGGGTGGGAGTGAATCATTCAATTTCATTTTTAAGAAAAATTATTTTATTTAAGATAAGGAATGAAACATTATAATTTTTTATTTAATCATAGATAGATTCTTACACTCTCTAAGATATAAATGAAATAATGAAATAATTTAAAACATTAATTTTTACATAGTTTAATCCCTTTATGAGAAACATACTCATTTATAAGGATGGATAGTCTCTAAAACCATAGATCATTCACTAAAAAAATATTTAGCATGAATAAAAATGATAATAGATACATAAAATGATTTCTCAGTAGAATATTATTGTTAATAGATTCACAATCATAGATATGTTTACAAAATTCATGACACCAAATAGATGTAGATAATAAATTCCAAAATCTGATCACTAGAAACTGTTCTTATCGTTGTTTTCAATATATTTCTCAAGCATTAAAACTTTTCTCAAAAATAAATTTAGTTTCTCTATTTGATAATCCCAAAAATTAATAAAATTAAAATAATTTAGTAATAATAAATTATAGCTTAACAATATTAAAATTTCACTCAATATATATCTACACCATGATGTATCACATTTTATCATACATTATTCTTCAAGTCTATAAAAAAAGATTTCAAAGTATTCAATTTTTTCACGTAAATTTATCTCGATTGATTCCACTTATACTCCACACTTTTTCATTCACAATTAACGTGAAGTAAAATGCATAATTAATATTTAAATATCCTTATTTAAATTTTTTCATATAATGTATATTTATTAATGTTTAGGAATAATCAACATATTTTTTATACTAAATTAACACAATCACATCATTTTCAACAAGCAGAATCACACATAAATCATTAAATATCAACCCTACAAGTAGAGTTCTCATACTAGTAATCCTCAATTATATTTACTATATTATCTAATTTAAGTGATTATTTTAACATAAATCCAAGATAACATAAACATATTTGAAAACCTAAATGACTTTTAATGTCATTGCATATGAATAAAATAGATTCTCTATATTGGGAATTAAATAAAATCAGGTCAAAAATTTAGAATTTATCTTTATTATTACTACCTATTTAAAAAAATTATATGTCCACTTTATTATCATTTTAAATGTGATTCCATAACTAAGAAATATTTTCTGAAAATAATTTTTTTTTCTTCAAAAACTATAATTATAAAAATATAAAATTATCAGTACATATACACCTCAAATTTTTTTATAAGTTGACTGTAATAAAAATTGAATTATAAATATAAGAAATATTTATCATTAAACATAACGAGAATTTTTCTATATAGATAATACAAAAAATTTATGGATGATGATTTCAAAATATTGATTCGTGAATTAATTTTTTATATGTCCTAAAATGAATATTATATAATCCTTTGAATATTTAAATGTACCCACAAATGAAAAGTATTATTTGTGTTGAATCATACTCATGAATAAATATAAATAATTATTTTAGTGAGGAGGATCATTTAAAATTATAAATATATATTATAAAATATATCTAAATAAAAATCAAGATTATTGTTACAGAAAAATAGATTATCAAAAAAAAATCTAAAAGTAAAAATAAATAAATTCAAGGAAATTATTCGTAGATTAATTCAATATCACCACAATATATAGTAATTACATACCAAGAGTGATATAAAATAATAATAATAGAAAAATATTTGATCAAATTAATATCCCTATTTTTATTTTATTATGAAAATTACTCAAATAATATAAATAAATTCCTAACATTCAAGAATTCACTAAAAATGAATTTTAATATTAAATTAGAATCCAATATCACATAGAACATTTCTTCCACAACTCTATTAGATATGATAATTTTTTTATGATACCTAAATACATTAGTGATAATTAAAAGTGTCCATATGACATTAATGAACTCCCCCTCAATGGACACATAAATTTAAAATATTCATTTAAATTTTCATCCAATTTAATATAAAATAATTCTTTATATTCAAAAAGGTAGTGAACTCTTCCACTTTTGAAATACATTATGTCCCCCTAATAGATGATTTGTACCACTAGTTCCCATCTTTTTTCAAACCAATCCAAAGAATAGTGTTGGTATGTTTCGACACATCATCATGTGAGATGTGATTGATGAACAATGAATTTTTTCCTCAAATCGTCAATATTTTATCATGGTATATAATTTTTATGTGAAAGTAAACATTATTGTTTTCAGAAATATAATCCAACACAATATTTTTATTATATATTATTTCCATAATAAAATGTTATTGATTGTCTATATACATTGGAATTAAATGATGTATTGGATTTTTGGACCAATAAAAAAACACAGATGACAAAAAGTTTCCCAAATAGCCTATTTGTCTCAGTATTCAAATATAAATGTTAAAACTAAATAAATCAAACCTACCTAAATTCATTGGTTGCTACAATATACACTACCATGGATGTGATATGTTTCATAATGTTATGTTTCTTAATGTACTTTCATAAATAACCCTTTCCAATTAATGTACGTCCACAATATGTACATATTCTATTAGTATAATCACAAATGCATTCTGTATTACATATTCCATGAAATTTCATATTTGTGTTGAGTATGTATGAAATACCATATTTCCTTATTAATTTTACATATCTTATAACTCATGTTTCGGTAAGAATGTTTTCCCCCTTAGGTAACACTAAAATATAGAACAAGTTGTACTTTTTTAGGTTATGTATATTATTTAAGAAGATATATATAAATGAATATAAATGAATTTTTTTCATCTTTAATTCCATCTCTATGCTTATATTTTTATTTCTAGTGAATTTTTTTTCAAATATATCTTATTTTACATGAAAAATAATTAAAAAAATTCTTTATCCAATTTATCCTAATACAGATATATGATATCTGAACTATTTTTAATATGTATTATATGAAAGTATTTAATTAATCGTTTAATTGGAAATTAATAATAAAAATTATTCTAGTGATAATATTATTGACAAATCTAATCATTATTACATGAAAAATAAATACATCAACATAGAAAATGATAATAAATATACCTACAAAAAATTCACTTTGAAAAAATTTATTTGTCTTCTTGGCATCCATCTTGTTTTGAGTACCAATATTTATGTTCATATTTAAAAAAATAGTTCATTATTTCGATGGACCAACATTTTTACCTCAATATATGTCATGGCCCGTCCAAATTTGGCCAATACTGTGTATACCCAATCAGGCCATGAATAGGCTCCGAGCGGGCATCTAGCGTCATGTGGGCATACCACTAACAAGGGAGGCCAAATCATAAGTAACTATTTACATGAAAAAATCTCCAAGCCTATATAATATTGAAATGAAAGAATAACTGAATGACCATATGTTTATTCATTTAAATCACATAACCAGAGTACAAAATGAAGCAAGGCAATGCAAAGTGGAATAATACAATCCAACAAAAAATATATTGAAAAAATCCAAGTAAAAAGTTTGTACTTGGTATTGCTATCAATATGCATTTAACCACATATCTATCTATCCAGTCTAACTAATCATTTTCTAGTCAGGTGGTATCAAGATTTCTATGATATTTTGGAAAAGACATAACACATGATAGAAAATATTGTATATGGTTGAGTATAAATATAATAAATAAGACACCATGAAACCAAAAACATGCAATAATAAAAATATAGTCAAATATACATAGGTATATTTATAGGATACATATAACATGAATATATAAATATTCTTAACAAATATAAACCATCAAATGGTAAGTCACAACCATAGTATAGTATTCTAGGTTTTTAGAAAAAATATTCTACAAAGACTCATCTTGGAGACCACACAAATGTGTTTGATATCACTGATTACATATATATGAGAGGAATACCTCATAATATTTTTTTCATTAAAATTACACATCAAATATATGAAAAGAATTAGATACACAGATGATAATCACTACCAAGTCCATGGGGTGATACTAAAAACATAATATAGATTTACCAACTAGGTATTGGACCAATTCCCACATAGTTTTAGTTATCATAATAGCATGAAATTCACCATTAGAATAATGATGAATATTTTATATCACTATATGCTAATCAGAGGGATTCTAATGACCCTATCAAAGATGCCTAGATTATGTGATCGTACTCCTAAGATTATCAAAAGTTTCAATACTATCACTCAATGAATGAAAAAGGGATCACAATATAATGAATCATATACATGATACGTAGGACAAGGTAACTAATTATTATATAAAATATAAAATATGCTGTAAAATTCACATACCATATCCAAGGTCCCCGGGCTATTCCTGTGTAAATGAAACTTGTATGTTTCCCAGGCATTTGTAGAAATACATGGCACATAGGCTGCTAATGTATTATACACATGTGCTAGTACATAGCTTCAGTGAATTTACATATTCTAGTGTACCAGTATAAATCTTATCCTATATATATATATATATATATTCCAAGTACAGTTTCTGTGGGGGAGGAAATGGAATACACAAAAATTTGTACTCAAACCTATATTCATGTACCCTCTAAGGTACATTCTAGATCACAAAGGGTTCAAATTTTGCATGATCCATAACTCCATATACTATCAAATCCACTATAATGGGGTTCCAACGAGATGCACACATCTGAATTACATGCCATGTAGCATGAGATTTTCCAAAAATATAGATATATTTTTTTTGACATGTTGATTCATTCTTTAATACACTGATCAATTATATTTAGAACAATATATATAGCCTCCACAAGTAATTTGATCACCAAATAAATAATATTTTTCATTTAATCACGTAAAAAATTGGGATCATTGTCATTCTTTATTACATGTTGAGGAACATGAAAATTGTGTATCGTCGATGTCTAATTCACTGACCACTACATAAACACAAAATCATTGTCTCATTTAAATATTCATTATATGATATGATATTGATTCACTAGGAAATTATTCTTCGACGATAAATTTATTGGGATATGTTGAACCCTAAACCAAATGTTCAATTTTTTTGGGGAACAATTAACATGTGAAGAAAAGAAAAAGAATATATAATAGGAACAAACATCGGTCGATGATAATGAGAATCTCGATTTTTTTTCATAAAAATGAATAACCGATAATCAATAAGTTAAATCATTTTGAAAATCTAAAAACCCCCAATTAATGTACCACATCCCACAAAATGCAAGATCAACAAATCAATTTTTCAGTTGATTGATTTTAATTCACTGTTGAAATCAAGAATGGGGATGAAAAAAATCAAACAACATCCCTAAATTTATTTATATCAATTGATAACAAAGAATTTTGTGGTGTATTACTTGTTGGTGACATCAATTTTATCATATTGCTTCATCGTTCATCAATCTTGGTATCATATACTAATTGAATATCATTAAACACTCTCCAATGGGACTCCAACAATTTGTACGGTCACGAGGATAACCCTTTAAAGTTTCCATAATAATTCATTTTAATTAAGGTAATTAGGCCAATGTATTGTTACATCAACAAAAAAATTAAAATAAATTTATTAATTATCATACTCATTTTACACTAGTGATTAATTTTCCAACAAATGAATTGTGATGACTTTGGTTAAATCATGGTCAGGATGTAATCTAGATTTTGATCTTAATGGTGCCCTCAAATATTTGATCTGGGCACCCATTTAGATTGTATTTACTATTTTTAGAAAAATTTATAGGGGTTATATTTAATATATTTATTATATTTTGAAAACAAATGGGTACACTATGCTTCCAAATTTAAGGTCTTCATAGCTCAGGATCTTTAAATTAATGTATTCAATATAAATAAAAATATATTGATAATATGAGTCATTAAATTTTCCCACCTTGATTTTGACATCTTAGATAATCTCATGCTTCCAAAAGATATGAATTAAATGTATCCATTTCACAAGAATGATCATCTCATGATGATACTCAATCATTTCTTGGTTCTACGAAATGGTTGTTCCAATATTGATATCCTCCTCACCCCATTCAATAATGTTTGATTGGATTGGCATGTACCTCCTCAACTATGATATGTCGAAGTTGTCATGTACCTAGTCTAACCATGATGGTCTATCTCACTGATATTCCATCTCGCCAACTATACAATTTATTGTAGAAGGTCCATTGAACATCAAGGATATAATTTCACCCAAACCAAATCTATGTAATCCATGTCAACATGAAACTCGTCATAACACTTGGTCTCCTTCCTCGATCACTTAATTAATATACCATCTATCGACATAAGACTTATGATAGATCTGTTACAACCCATCCCCTGGGGACTGTTCCATGACTACCCCAAGCCCGTCATCCATAGGCCAAGGCCAGGAAACTAGGACCAGAAAGGCATATCCCTATAACTGGTAAGGCATTGCATTTATATCTTGTAATCTCGCCAAACAAACACTCATCAAGATACAAGAACAAAGTAAATTATATAGTAATTAGAGTGAGTAAAATAATTTAAGGGGGCCAGAATACAAGCCCAACTGGAAAGTATAAGTAAAACTATAAAGTAAATTTAAAACTGAATAACAACTAATGTGAACACCAACCAATGATTCTACCTAAAGGGTAGGTATAACTCTCAATTGGTAGTCACTACGATACTCCTTGTCTAATTCACACCTCTGAGCAACATCCAGTCCAGGTAACCCCATCATCAATCAATGATGTCTGTCGTCTGCACAAGACACAACAAGGTGCAGGCGTAGCCTATGCATGGGTGAGTATAACAACACTCAGTAGGGACCAAGAGACCCTCGAAGGTCTATCAAAATACCCAAAGGATAAATCACAATGAATGTAAACAACAGTTATCCCTACATTTGTATATTTCCACATATATTAAAAAGTTACCAAGTATACCCATCTCATCCCTGAGGAAACACGAGGCCCAACTCATTAGCCGAAAGGTCGACTGTTCCATGAAAGAAAAGAATACCATAAAGGTAACACCACAATTGTAAGTACCACAAAGGAAAATACTCAGATTACACCTGGTATAAGTGAAGAATAGAAGTAAAGATGATTAGTTGCAAAGCTAGATCATCTTATTCTCTTATGAGGAAATGTTGCTGACCATACAAAATTTGAACCACATAGTATCGATATGTACTATCCCCCGAAATGACCCAAACAGGAATTGAACATCCCATGATCTATAGCTAATTAAACCCATCAATTACCCACACAGGATCTGACCTACAAGGATCAGTATACGTTTACCAAGATAGGATCAATGAGAGCTGACCCACCTAGGATCTAACCTACACAGTATCGGTATGCATTGACCCACACATGATCGTTGAGATCTTACCCACACAGGATCTGACCCACACCGGATCGGTGATATCCTACATAGGATCGCTCGGTACTAACCTCCGTATGATCTGTCTCCAATATCCACCTCACTCTTAGGCACTTGATTCCCACTAATAACATGTTAGGGAGAACCTCTACTCAAGCCATCAGTCATATCTCAACTTCCACAAAGTTCCATGAATAAGTATCCCAATGGTCTATCATGTCATAAGGGACCCAACGTAATAGACGATGTGTAAATCAGATGCATGTTCTGTATGTTATCAGTTTTTCTGCTATGTGGGCCCAGTTGGATTTGGGGTTAGATCCAACCTGGCTATACTCTCACATTATCCAAAACCCAAGTGGAGTACACAAGAAGGATCATCTCAATACAAGGAACCCAATTCTGCAGACTATTTGTCAAACAAACATTTAGTTCTCATATTATAGCCAAAATGTTGTATCTGGGTCCGGATGGTCCTGAGTCTGGTCTGACCCGGGCAGTACGACCCGGCCTAACTTCCATTGGGCCGACCCAACCTTCTTCGGGTCGACCCCCCTATGTTCAGGTCCGGCCCAACCCGAAATGTGGGAGGCCCAACCCATCCCGCTAAGGGATGCATGCTGGAGAAACCTGCTGGGTGCGACCCATAGTCGGGTGGCCCGCCTTGGTGGGGCCCACCCATGTCACGTCCTGGAGAAAGATCCCCCCCTCTATATTCTAAATGACCCGATGGTTGATCGGTCGCCCTACTATCATGCGAGACCTCTCGACGGTCCCGCTCGACATGACAAGGCCGACCATTTTTTCTGGTGGTTCTGCTCCCAACAGCACGGTTGTGCGTCACTGCTCCACCAGTGGTCAGCCGGGTGTTGGCTGCCCAGCGGCCTCTGCCACAACAAAGAGGCCATGGATTCATTCTCAATCGATTAAGAGGAAGTGCACCATCGTACCTCGATCGCTTATTTCTCAAACTGCAGTCGTTCAATCACCAGCTGCCCTCATATTCCATGAGTCACTACAACTTCGTTCCAAGCCTGAAAAACTTGTCAACCAAATATTCGAAATTCTCGGGTCGAGGGCTCTACATTAAAATTTTGTTCTCAACATAACATTGAGTTTCTAGTGTGCTTAATTATTTGGCATTAGAGAACATATGATGAACGCACGAAGAAAGAATGAAATAGGTATAAGTTATAAGTGTGGAATGATGGCCATATTTGTTTGGACATCATCATTTGTGAAATGAGAATATAAAGAAAAGAAAAATTTAATCATACTTCAAATAAAAATCCATAATATGACGTTCATTGAAGAAGTTGCGAGGAATGAGATGATGTTGGTGATGTTGGTGTTCGTTTCTCCCGCACCAGACTCTCAATCATAGACCACACATCATCTTAGTTCTTGATCTAGGGATGTTCTTTTTTATATTATGATCATACAAATTCTCTATCCAAGGCACTCCTCTTTTGAAAAAAATTTTTCTATCCTCAAGAAATGTGCGAATCCAACCTAATAAATTATGTTTATTAATTAATCAAAGTTGTCATTTTCATTAAGTTAATGTTGGAACATTAACTAGGTGGAATAAACCAAGAGTCACCTCCCATTAATGAAATGAGTACATATGGTCCCCAATAGTAAATTCAAAATTGGATGTTTCAATATCAAAAATAAAAAAGGATGTTTATTTTATTTTCTCCCAAAAAATCCAGAATACTAATTTCCATCCACAACTTACTACGGTCAAGGTGAAGGTCTCCTTAAGCAAATATTGGCTCTACGAGTTCAACTATGTCCTTATATTTCAATTACGAGCACTTGTTAATATGTTACGCAATGCCGCTCATGTGTTTACTGAACATACAAAAAAAATAATGGAAATATAGTCCAGGTACACTGGGTCTCAAAATCCTGCATTGTCAATTTATACAGAATCATAATATTCCAATATTATTAAAAAAATTAAATGAAAAATCCAGGTCTTTTAATTCTCCCCACCATAGGGATTTTCATCCCTGATAGACACTACACAAACTAGAGAAACATGTTGGGGTAGTGAGCACGAATCTAAACCTCCCACTATAATGTGCTCTCTAGGAGGTTCTCAGTAAACCAACGAACTAACACCAGAGGTATCAAACACCCGTAATGGAACCTCTTTTTTCAATCTTAAATTTCCCCTCGAGAATTAAAAAACATCTCCCCATCGTCGATGTTTAGCTCTATTGAGTCAAAGATGTGAAAAGTATCATGTACGCATGTCCTCTACTGAGATACGTGCTATACATCATGCACCCAATGAAACTGAGGGGGAAGATCTAAGAATTAAGTGTCCTCACAAACATTACTATGGACTAGAAAGGGTCCAATGAACGTCGAAGATAAAATGTTACCACGACTAAATATCTAAAAATCTCATCGATGTGAGACCTGAGGAAAGACATGGTCACCAAACTCGAACAAAAGAGGAATCTCCCTCTTTTCATCACAGGACTTCCACCTGCTCTTTGCAGTTTTCATCTACTCTTGGATGATCTGCACAATCTCCATGGTAACTCGTACCATATCTGGTCGCTCGAGTGCTAACTCACCTAGGTTATTCTAGAACAGAGGTGATATTCAAGGTCGGTCGTTCAATGCCTCGAATGATTCCATTCTAATAGTGGAATGATATCTATTGTTGTATGTGAACTCAACCAATGGAATTTTATCCTCCCAGGTGCTGCTGAAATCGTGGACACAAGAATACAACATGAATTCAAGGGTACTAATGGTCTTCTCTATCTTACCATCCATTGGAGGATGGAAGGCAGTGCTCAACCAAATTTGTGTCCTGAAATCCTCTTGAATCCCATTAAAAATCTGGATGTGAAATTTTTATCATGATCAGAGACAATCATAGATGGAACTCCATGATGACGTACAATTTCATATACCTAGAGGCATCCCAAACCCTCTACTTGTCACTGATCCTTGATATTTAGGAAGTGGGATGACTTAGCGAGTCGATCAATGATCACCCAAATGGAATCATGACCCTTGGGCGTGCATGGAATTCCTATAGAAAATTCCATGGAGATCCCATCCCACATTCAATCAAGAACCACCAGTGGATGAATTATGACTTTTGTAACCTGATTGTCTGCCTTCATTTGTTGAAAAGTGAGGCAATGCGAGACAAACTCTTCCACAGCTTTCTTCATTCTCGGCCCCCAGTGCTGACACCTATGGTCATGGAAAATCTTAACCACTCATGGATGTACCTCTAGAGGGGATTTATGGAACTCCCTAAAAAATTCCTCCCTAATAACCACTGATACCATAGTATTCCCTATAAAGAGGATTATATGCTCTCTACCTTCATAAAATCCTTTAATGGAATGTCCTATCAATATCTGAGCACATCGAGCCTCACAGTCAGTGTTCCCAAGATGCACCTCTCTGACACGCTGATGGAGTGGTGGAGTGACTGTTATATACTGAAAATATGGTGCTCCATATTGATCCATGTAGGACATCCAAAAAGTGGATAGTTGCTCTGTTTCCTCACTCAACAACTGTATACCAAATATCGTATGGTGTTCATCTCTTACTATATTCCCCTTCCCAATAGTATAGACTATATTGAAGTCATAGTCTTGGAGGAACTCAAGCCAAACCACTGTCTCAGGTTCATGTCCTTTTGAGAGAGGATATAGCTGGGACTCTTGTGATTGGAGTATACTGTAAAACTTTCACCCCTGAAGTAATGTCACCACATCTTCAAGGAAAACAGAACTGATTCTAACTCTAGGACATGGGTATCATAGTACTACTCATGTTGTCTCTACTATCAAGAACTATACACGATCACTACATGCTACTTCATTAAGACACATCCACGTTCGGTCTCTGATGTGTCACAGTAGATGACTTATCCAACACCATCTTTTGGTAGCCTCATGATGGGTGCACTTGTCAGTCTCTAACTCAACTCCTTGAAAATTCGCTGGAATCTATAATACAAAATGAATTTTTTCACCTTCTTTGTAAATGATGATAAGGGTGTCCCAACACTAGAAAATTTTACCACAAACATTGGTAGTATCTTGCTAAACCCATGAAACTATGCCCTTCCATCACACACTTGGGTGTCTCCCAAGAATTTACAGCCTCAATCATCAATGGATCCACCACAAATCTAACCTCTCAGATGATGTGTCCCTAGAATTTAACCTCTATGATATAGAACTAGCACTTCGAGAGCTTACAATAAAGCTGGTTATCACGGCGTGTGTCAATAGCTATCTGTAGATGATATGAATTCTACTCCTCTATTGCTGAGTATATCAAGATGTATTTGATGATGAATACCACAATGTGATCGTGGTATGGATGGAAGATCCTGTTCATGAATCCCAAGAACACTTCTAGGGTGTTTGTTCAATTGGAATGGAGTAACCAATAACTCATAATGGCCATACCAAAATCTGAACGTCGTCTTTTGAACATCCCTGTCTCGTACCCTGATCTGGTGATATCCTCATCTGAGGTATAACTTTGAAAACCACCATGCTCTCTTCAGGTGATCAAAGAGATCACCAATCCTAGGGAGTGGATATTTGTTCTTCATGGTCACCTAGTTCAGGCACTGATAGTCCCCAAAGATTCTCAAAATCCAATCTACCATCTTGGAGTAAAAAATCAGGGATGCCCAAGGGGAGTCAATAGGCCTAATGAATCCCTTGACTTTCATGTCCTCCAGGTGTACCCAATGATCTCAAAACTCTTAGGTAGTCATCCAAAATTGATTTGGAATATATCGTTGTTGTCCTGGGGTACAAGTCGATGTAAAATTACACCTCTTTTCAAAGAGATAGACATAGAACATCGTCTGAAAAAACATCAGTGTACTGGTCAAGCACTACAAGATAGCTCTGACTCCCAACATCAACTACTCTGATGGTAAGACTAGCCAACTGATCGGTGATCAGCTGCACCATGCCCCGGGTAAGTCCATCCTTCTCTACAAAGGTTTCATTCTCTCTGGTGAATGTAAATATGGTACTATATGTGTGGAAACATATCACAATGTTCCTAATACAATCAATCTGATCATGGATTGTAGATAAACAGTCCATACTTAAGATAATGTTGTAAGGACTAGATTCCACTACAAGAATATCCCAGCCATAGCTCTGGCATTCTAGAGTAAGATTACACTACTGTAACCAGTGCGTAATTATCAAACCTGCTGCCATAGGAGTCTGTAGCTGTAAGGATCTAGCCAAAAACTCAACCAGTATATCCAAGCTCATAACGTGGGTGGTGTAAATAAAATAATGATAAAAACCTATGTCTATAAGTACTGCAGCTATGTTGGAGTAGAAACATATCATACAGTGTATCATATCTAAAGAGCTATGGTCATAAACCTCATATTCTTGAAGCAATTCTCACCCTAGTCCACCTACTCCATGTGGTTGGGGTGGACCACATAGAGGTGGTGGTGATAGAACATCGAATCACTGCCCACCACCTATTACATGAAATTATCCTCTACCATGTCTTCCTCCAGACTATGGGCCTTCTCGATTAAATCTTCACCTCTATCCATGTGGTCCTCTGACCGTCTATTGGTTGTCCGTACAACGGGTTGGGCAGTCACGAGCCATTTGTACCTATCCGCACAAGGAGTAACACTGCCCGTCCCTCGCCTATCTGACTCTGTCTCTAGATCTACACACCACCGACCCTATATCCAGCGGTCACCCACCTATGGGTCAGGTCCTCTTGGACCTCTCTGTCATCGGTCTTATGCCTACTGCCTTTGACTCTACTTCATGTCATCCGGTGGTGGGTCTCACTACCGGTGACTGCTCGGCAAGGACGATCTCCATTAAGAGTTCTTTCTCTAGCACCCCTTCCTACGTCGGGATGCTGAGGGAAACCATCGAAGGTCTAATAACCCCTATGATACCATGATCAAAGGTTTGCACCTTGAAAAATGGCCTAAACAATGTTAGTGGAGTAGTGCGAGGGTATGTGAACCTCGCTGAATACTGAGCCATAGTCATGCTACACTGCTACAAGTGGAGAATCTCTTATATACACTCTGAGCGTAGGGTCACTTCGACGAACTATTCCCTAATAATTCCCTCAATGTTCGCCCAAAAAAGAGTCACCTCATTGTGACCCTAGAGCTTCAGGATCCAATATCTTCCCACTGCTGTATGAAAAAGAATGGCAGCATGAATCACCATGAGATCAGTTGGCGTCCCTACCAATCAAAAAACACTAACCATAGCCTATATTTAGTCCTCAGACATATGTGGTTCCATCTCAACCCAGAATGTCGGTGTCCTATGGTGATGGAATGCATGCAACACGCTCCAACCACATGCACCATGAACAACAAAGGGTGGTAGTATCAGCTGCCTAACAGGTAGTGGTGCTACTGCTACGCCACCCGATGGTATAATTGCCAAATGGGGGCCCTACATCGATTCCTCTTCACTTGGTGGGATGTCATCACGTACTCTAACTATAACCCTATTTTGATATCTGTGTCGAGGCTCCCTAAAAAAAACTTTTTCACCACAGTCATTAAGTTTATACCTCGTGATCTTACTCCAAGTGATAACAAAGAAAACATTTCAAAAACACATACGCAATTAGTTTTCTCTTGCACTGAATAGGAAATCTATGGTCAGGGTCCAGTTTTATGGTTATTTCAGCCTCGGTACCCACACTAGATTCTCTAAACTAATAACCACACTCATCACACATAACCCTATTGTGAAACAGAAAAGATCAGAGTACTAGTTCATCAGTGGAACCAAACTCCTATGATTCCAATTTTTCCTGACCCGTCCCTCGGGGCCCGTTACATGACTACACCAAGCCTGCCTTCCATAGGCCAAGTGATGGCGACTAGTACTAGAAAGGCATATCCTGAAAATCGAGAAGGTATTTCCATTATAACTTGTAACATCACACAAAGAAGCACTCAACAATATATAATGAAAAAGTAAACTATATAGTAAATAGAGTGAGTACAGTATGTAATTGGGGGACATAATACAAGTCTAACTAGAAAGTATAAGTAAAACTATAAAGAACAAGAAAAACCCAAAAATAGATCTTACGAAAACCCACCAAGGATCCTACCTGAAGGGTAGTTATAACTCTCGAACGGTCGTCTCTACGATTCGCCTCGTCTATGGTCCACCTTAGAACACACTCCAATCCTGGTACCCCCATCCTTGGTCAACGATGTCCATCATCTACAAAAGAAAAAACAAGGTGCAGGCTTAGCCCGTGCAGGGGTGGGTATAACAATACACAAAAGGGACACTAAGATCCCATAAGGTCTCTGAAAATCCGAAAATGATAAACCAAAATTGTTTGAAACAATAGTCAACCCTACTTATGTATATCACCATATATATATATATATATATGTTATCAAGTATACCCATCTCATCCATGAGGAAACACATGGACTAACTCATTAGCCAAAACACCAGTTGTTCAACGAATGAATGAATACCACGATTGTAACACAAAAAAGGTATGTACCACAAAGGCAAGGCACATAGAACAATACCATAAAGGTAAAGACTCAGCTCACACCAGGTATAATTGAATTATATAAGTATATATGATCATTCATGAAGATAGATAATATTATTCATTCAAGAGTCACTAATGTTGACCATACAGAGTCTGACCCACACAATATTGATAGGTTCTAACCCCCTAAATGTTCCACACTGGACTTGATCTACCAATGATCGATAGGTAACTAACCCCCACAACGACCCACATAGGATCTGATCCACACTAGATCAGTATGTGCTGACCCACACAAGATAGCTTAGGGATAGCCCACACAGGGTCTGACCCACATAGGATCGGTATGTGCTGACCCACTCAGGATCGCTGAGCGCTGACCTATAGAGGATCTGACCCACACATGATCCATGCTAAACCCCACTAGATCGCTCTGTACTAACCACTATGTTATCTATCTCCAACCTCTGTCTCATTGTTAGTCACTGAATTCTCATTAATTGCACGTTTGGGAGAACTGATCCTCCAGCCTTCAGTCATAAATCTACCAAAATGATGTTCTACTAAGAAGTATATCAATGGTCTTTCACGTCATAGGGGACCCAACGCAATAGACGTTGTGTCAATCAGATGCGCAATCTGTATGTTTTTATTGTTTCTGAGCCAATGGCCCGGTTAGATTCGGGGTTCGATTCAACATGGACCTACTACAACATTTTCCAAAACTCACGTGGAGTTTACTAGAAGGAAATTCTTGATCTATATATCCCAATGCTATAGACTATTCATCTAATGGACACCTAGATATCATGTTACATCCGGGTGTATCTAGGTCCGGATGGGCCCTATCCGCTGTGACCCAGTTAGTCCGACCCGGACCGACCCTGTCTGACCCTTCATGGGCCGACCCATTCCAATTCGGGTTTCTCAAACCCGTTTTGGGTCCGGCCTGACCAACGAACGGGGCAACCCAGCCTGGCCCGCGGGGTGAATCCTGTGGTCGGGTGGCCCACTATGGTGGGGGCATACCAAAGTTACTACATAGGGGGAGGCACCCTCATAGTATTCCAAACATCCTGATGGCCGTTTGGTCACCCTACTAGCATTCATGACAGCTCAAAGGTCATTCTCGGCATGACGAGGTCGGCTATTTTTTCAGCCGGTTCTCCTTCCAGCGGTGCACCTTCATGCCAATGCTCCACCCACGGGTGGTCGCCCTCCGGCCTCCACCATGGAAAAGTGGCATGTACATCCTTCCCCAGGGGCGTAGACACGGGCTACGACTCTACCAAGAAACTGGCCAAAATCGAGGCCCTCCTACTCAGTCGCGACTGATTGGCCATGACCTCCTCCTCAATCGGCGTCGTCGACGCGTGCCCCCTACATCCACTGCATCTTTCTCAAACTATGGCCGAACAGTTACCAGTTTCCCACCTCTTCTAAAGTTCTCTACAACTTTTTTCCAAGACCAAAAAACATGACAACCACATTGTCGCAATCCTCTAGTCTAGGGCTCCGTGTCCATATGACGTTCTCAAGAAAACATTGAGTTTCCAGTGAGCGTAATTATTTGGCATCGTATAACGTATGAATAATGAATGAAAAACGAATGAAAAGGGGGGAAGGATCTGTGCACAATGATATCCATATTTATTTGTCTGTCATCATTTGTGAAATGATACTATGAAGAAATAAACAAAATTATTTAATTCTATTGGAAATTAAAACCCCTAACTTGATATTTGTTTATGATGTCGTGAGGAAGAAGATAGTGTTCGTGACGTCAACATTTGTGTCTCCCGCACCACATTCCTAATCTGAGCTCACAGGCCATCCTCATTCTTGATCCGAGGATTTTATTCATTGGAAGATTATCCTCCAAAATATCTCTTCAAGGTTCTCCACATTTTCCAACGAATTTTCCAACCTTAAGAAATGTGAGAAGCCAAGATAATAAATTAATTTTATTAATTAATCTATATTGGAACATTAATGATGTTAAAGTTGGATCATTAACTCAGGGGAATAAAACAATATTCACCTTCCATTATTGAAGAGAGTTCAGGTGGTCCCCCTCACTAAATTCCAAATGTGAGGTATCAATTTCAAAAATAAATTAAAGCATGTTTATTTTATTTTCTCCCATAAATATTTTGAGAACAAATATTCACCCTCAACCTGATGTGGTCAAGGTGAATTTCTTCTTAAGAGAATATCGGTGATTCAAGTTCAACTATGTCCTCGAATTTCAATTTTGAGAACTGGTTGAAAATTACAAAATGACGCACGCATGTTTACTGAATGTACCTGAAATAATGTTCAGAAATTCATTCCAAGCACACCGGGCCACAGAATCACATGCCCTCAATTTTTGTGGACTCTTAATATTACCATATAATTAAACAATTTACATGGAAACATCCAGGACATTACAATATATGTTCAGTCTTCATCCACTATTGGATGATATTCACCTTCTCTATAGTTTCTCACACCAAATATAGGATCATGAGTGGTGACTATCCCAAGTCAATCTATCAATGTGTTGATATACAAGGTCACCCATACAAAGCCTCAAATATTTCCAAAATGATGATGGAATTGTAGTTATAATTGTACAAAAACTCCACCAGTTGTAGGTGATCCTCCAAACAATGTCCAATGTCTAACATGCAAGATCATCACATGCCCTCTAAAACCCAAATGGTCTAATCAAATTTGCCATAATTTTGCGGGTGAGATTATGTGCCCAAGTGTTAATGACTCCCAATCACAACATAGAATCCCTTCCACATCTTAGATGTGCGGTGAGTATCATGGTTTGAAATTATTATCAATGGAACTCTATGGAGTAAAACTATCTCTAAAAAGGTGTCTTTTATAAATATGTCTATAAACATTTGCTCCCAAAATGATATGAAGTGATCCTAAATGGTGAATCTTTCATCGTTCTCCAATATGGAATTGTGTCCCATGTATATACATGGTAAACCCCTCACGATGTCTATTGATATCACATACCACTTCCACTCAGTCACATCATGGACATGAGAAAATCACACTGTAACATGATGATCATCCATCACTCATTTACCAATAAGAAATTGAGAGAAAAACACTACAACTTGATTCTTCATCCTTAGCCACAAATCCTAATATCATAGGTCCTTGTACATTTTTGACACACCAACATGTATCTCCAAAAGAGTTGAATGAAATTCCCTTAGAAACTACTCATATAGTGACACCAGTAATATCATACGAATAATGATATGGGAAAGATTATCCCAATAGAAAAAATACATCATGAGCGTGCACTGTGGATATTTATGTATGTAAGGGCACATATATAATTTCCCCTATCTATTCCTTTATAACATACTGTAAGAGAATATTGTTTATGATAATAAACAAGAGGTAAGATTCACAATATACATTAAAAAGGATAACTGAAATGAGGGAAACTTCTTTGGCTCCTCATTCATTAATTGAGAATAATATAGCCTATATAGGGAATATTATATAGTGTTCCCTATCACAGAAGTATAGTCACTTTCATTGTCATAATCCTAGATGAAATCTCACCATATCCACTATCAGAAGATATGATCTATGTGAGTGATGGTGTACTTGAGGTTCTTGATAACATATTAGATGATAAACTTATTTTCGATCGGGAAGTTTCTCTACATATTTTGTGAGAAGAATACCAATTATAGCTCATGATTTTGGTCACATAGTTCATCTCATGTGGCTTCAACTGGTGTGAACCGTATGGAATGTCTACTCCACTCTACATTTAAACAAAACCAAGTGTAGTTCTAGCTTGTCAAAATGCTGCATACTGCAGACCTTCTTATGTAAATATCAAATATGGGTATCCTCTTCAAACTATAAGTCATCCACTAAAAATTTAAATTGAACTGATTTGTCTATGCCAATGTTAACTCCTTTAATGTCAAATAAGTCATGGGTGCTGATATTTTGGAAAAATCATGTTTGAATGTCATGTAATAGTTTTCGAACCCAAGGATTTCATGAACCCCTGTTATGATTTTTGGATCCTCCCAAGATTACTCTAATTCAATCTTGGACATGTATACATCCCCTCTGCCTATCCATATAACATGTCCCAAATAGTTTACTATAATTATCATGTACTAACACTTTTAGGGATTTCAATAATGATGGTTCACTGAGAGTATGTTCGGATCCATAATTAAAATTCACTCATGATCCTCCATGAATATTAATTACATAAGGAAATAGTTGATGAATAATACCTTGTTATAGTTAATTAAAGGATAAATGGTCTAGTTAATAAATACCATGAACACTTATGGTGCATTCAACATTCCAATGGTCATAACCATGTACTCATAATTACTATATGTACACATGAATATTATTTTTGAAATATCCCCATCTCATACACACAACAGGTGAGAAGTTTACTAGAGGCCGGCTGTTGATAAAAACCATACCCCCTATCAACTGATCAGATATATCATCAATCGTTCATATTTTATACTTTTTCTTTATATCCACAAGGATCATGCATTGGATGTCCTAACAAAACCACTTTCTTTTCTCACCATTCTAGGAAAAAAACACTGGTCTACACAGGGTGATTGACAAGGTCAAAAAAATACATTCCAATACAAGTCCTCAAATACTCCTTCATCTCAAGAATCTATATTAGAGCCACTAGATATGGTGGAAAAGACATTACTATTGTCACTATGTGTAGATTAGTGTATTAGTCTATCTCTCACCTGTTATTTAAAGAACGATCATCCTCTGAAAAAGATGAATTCATAATTTTCCGTCACATTAGGATATTGGGAACTCATAACATCCACTTATAAAAGGGTATGTCTATACAACAATTTATAAATCATCCGCACCCTCCGATGCATGATTCATTCCTACATTTCTTCTATTTCATTTTCAATGATAAAACGAAACCCTAGTTCTGTGGATATGAAAGACTCGATCCTTCGCCTAAAATAATCAACCAGGGCATGAATTGTTGGTAACCTATCTATTACAAAAATTATTTTATAATTTATTTATGTTTTTAACAAGATATAAAAACATAAAATCTCACATCAAATAGTTCAGTCATGGTGTGGGCACAAGTACGTGATCAGTGATTCCTCTCTAATATGAGACTCCAATAATAAGGTTTGATCTAAAGGATCAATCAGAATATCTATGTCTCTTTCAATTTATGTGAAGTTAAGAGATGGAATTTTACATGTGTCAATCAATTTTTATTATAATGTAAAAAAAGACATAGATTATGTTGCGAGTTATTCCTAGATACTGTAGGTTATAAGCATTATCCACTTTTATTTTTTCCTAATCCCATCAGGAAACACTCTGTGTATAACATGGACATACTAGGGGTTGTCATGGTAAAAATTAAATGAAAAAAAATCTACTCATACTCTATTAGCCCCTATATCACATCAATTACCATACATCCCAATATTGTATTTTAATTTAATCTTCATTTGAAGCACATCTATGATCTCTCTATCTACTATAAAAAGGGCCAGACATTCTCATGAATAATTTCATGTATAGTCACATGAGTTGCACCACCTCTCCATGGGATATATTTCTCAACCCTTGGAGCCACAAACCATATTCCCTCTATCTATGGAACTACTCCCAAAACTTATTAAAAATATATTTCCCAAAGATTGAAATTTCCTCCATACTGTCAAGGTCTCTTCAACTAACTTCCCACATTTAGAAACCACTGGATGTATCTTCTCAACCAATAAACATTATACGATCATAGATTTATCTATCACCAAATAATTTGTAGGACTTTTTATAGGGACAACATTAAACTATTTGTCTCTTTGTTGATATCATTTAATTTTTCAAGCCCTAATGATATAGTCAGTGAACATATTAATCAAGTACCTCGAGATGTTGGTAAACACAAATGAATACATATCTATCGTCATGCTTCTGTACTAGAGTTATTAAATTTACAAGATTCAAACATACCTTAGAAAATATTATGAAAACTCTCATCTAAAAAATACTCTCAAACCTTGACCTTGATTGAGTTTCCTTGTCATAAGACTAGATTCTAACCCCAAACATTTCACCATTGATTCGTGAATAAGGATATCTATTAATAAAAACTTCTAATATAAAATTGTCTTTTCCAATAGAAAATAAGGGTCAAGACCTCAAGAAAGCCTTCTACTGCATGTGGTTTGGGATCATTTTGGATCTACAGGGGTCTTTATACAATAATATCATGATGTGTGAATTTTTTGCACCTAATATGATAGTATTATGGGTACCATTTGATACTATATGGGTGGAAGAATTGTTGGAGCACAATATTGAGGTAACACTGTAGAAAATAGTCATCTTATCGATCCCTCATCACTGAGGGGAACATCCTCATGATCATACTAAATCCTAGCATGAATAGGTCTTGGAGGCATCATAGAAGTAATAAATATGCATCATTGTAAAGGAGAATATTTTGAGAGCTATGACAATAACGACATGAGAACCTCAACCCATATTTATATGATACTGGTACCATTGTGTTTCTTGAAACATTGTTCATATGTACTCTATTAAAATTATTATGATAGAAGTCCATTAGTATGGATATCACTGCTACTACACCAACACCTGAGTCCCTGACCTGAATTCTATACTCAAAACCCTTAACAATGTTTCCCTAAACCCATATCATGGACATCAATGAAAATATAGAACTCGATTCATCTGATACCACTATATCATTTCATGTCCGATTAGAGGCCATTATGGGACTCCCAAACCCACCTCTAGTTGGTTAGGGGCTGGAGACTTGCAATGAGTAGTATTTCACTGACATGGGAGACCATAACCTTAGTGCATGCATAAATTCCCACATCTACAGGCCCATAATATAATGAAATGTAAAAAAATAACCATTCATTTAGACATCTAAATCTGACAACTTGAGTATGAAAAATGTTAAAGGAAACTAAAGACGTCTGAATGAAATACCATCACAAAGTGTCTAAAAAAATTACTAACTTGAATGTATGTAACGAAGACAAATTTCAAAAGTTTCTGAAACAGAACATGGGTTTTCAACTCCCATTATGAACCATTTAGTCTTATCTCATCATTAATCTACCCAAATCTCAATCATTTTCAAAGGACACTAAATTTATGGGATAATACCAAGCATGGGTGTGTATAAAAATACTTAGTAGGATACCCCAAAAAATAATTCATAAAATAATGGAAATATAGTCATCAATAAAAATTTATAATTCTATAGAATATATAAATATTAATATCAAGATATACTCAACAAAGACACACAAAAAATATGTATGCCAAACATATTTTATTATGGAATAGTATTTTAGAACAAGGAATCCAAAAATAACTCATCCAGAAGAACATACTCCACAGTATGATAGCCCTGATGAATTCAATTATAGAGGTAGTGCACATCCTATCTCAAAATTAGAATTTCACATTAATAGTAAGAAGGGAATACGACTCCAATATGATGATCACGTTGAAGTTCATGGGGGTGATACTAACAACAAAATTTGGATTAACCCAAACATTATTGGATCAGTTCAAACATTATGTTAGTTTCAAAAATATTATGGAATACACCTAGGGAATGAATTTTAATACAGAATCACACTACGAGCCTCTCAGAAAAATTATAGTGACCATATCCTAGATGTCCCACTAATGGGATCATAGTCCAAGGAGTTAAAGATGATTCCATAGAAACCCTCAAAGAATGAATAAGTGGAACACACCCTAACAAACCTTTTCAAATTTAACAACGATAAAGGCATAATTATATGAATAAAATGCAGATGGTGTAGAGTATGGGTAAAACGTCATATCAATTAACCCTGGTTTATGCCTGTATAAATAGACATTTTCACTTTCCATGTGACCTTATATAAGTACAATGTATATAGGAATCCTATTTAGTCTACATGTGTTCCAAAAGATAGCTTCATCTAATGTATACATCCCAATGTACTAGTAAATATCATAGCCCAAGTACAACGTCCAACCTGTGCCCATGAGAAAGAGAAAATTTTACGGTACCACCAATGTCTATGTACCCACTGAGAATCTTGATGAATCCCCAATGATGGGTCATGAATCATGTGATATTATCACATGAAATGTTATATATAAATCCATCCCTAATTTGTATACACTATAATGGGTCCCCATATGACAAGTAGATCTAAATTACATCCTTTTTTGTGTAAGATTTCATTGAAATTGAGACCCTCCATTGCACATCCAATCAGTTGATACATCCATTGATTCAATTATCTCTTCATCAAAAAAATATTTATCAATACTTATGGTGTCATTAAATTTCATAATCGTCAAGATTTGGCCTTAAATTTTCCTGACATACAAGATCATCAAATATATTCATTACACACTAATGAACATGAAAATCAGTTACGAAGGTCATCTGATTTTTGTATGTCCATGTCATTTCAATATAATCATGTCATGAAGATACTGGATCGATGATGGAATAACATTGTTCTATGAAACATCATTACACCGATTGATTCATTGTGGTATATCAATCCTCATGAAAAATGATGAATTGCCATAATGATTGAATAACTGGAGGATAAATCAACGAAATAGATAAGATTGGGGAACCTAAATTGATGATCATGAAAATATAGATTCATTTACATTATAATGAAAAATTAATAATAAAAAATTTAAATTATAGCTAAAATATCCCAAAACATGATTAAAGTGATCCATCCATCATTAGGCACAATCTGTGAATCAATCCAAAAGTTGATTAATTATTGTTCATTGTAGGCATCCATAATGGGATAGAAATAATTCAAACAATAATAGTACCTCATTTTGGATCTATTGATGACAAAAAAACATTTTAGTTTTGTTTCCATTGGTGAAATCCTTCGAGTATGGCCTTTTATGGTCCATAATTATGGATTCAACCATCATCATCTAGTGGAATATTGTTCGACTATCACCAATGGATCCCCAATCATTTGCAAATGTTATGTAGATAACCTATAAAATTTGACATAAATGTTAATTTTGTGGCATTTTATTAGGTTTATATTCCTCTAAGTCATCAAAATAAATAAATTAGTTTAATTAACTATTATATTCAATTTACGCACAGAGTGTATGTTTTCCTCAAATGACCAACACTGATTAAGTCTAACTCGCACCTTTTGTAAAACGAACATTCTAAAAAAATGTAGCAATAAATATTTTGATCAAATAACCCATTTATATATTATTCCAATTTTTACGAATTATTAAAAATTAATATTTTATATATTATATATATTTCCAAAAAAATTATGGAACGCCAGACCTCTGAATTGATCAATAAAAACTTATGGCTGTTTTCCAATCAAAAAATATAATTTCATATGAATTTTTTTTATTTTTTAGTGTTTCTGGGTGTCTACCACCCAAAAACATTCATATGTATTCAATGAATAATAAAATAGAATATTATTCAACAATATCTATGAATTACCATTGAGATATAACCCTATATACTAACCTAACCATGTTTATTATAATCTCACCTATCTAAGTACAAATTTTTTAAAACTGATATAGATCAAATATAATTTTTGCAGTTGTCCTTATAAAAATACTCATATTAGAGATTTTATAAAATTAATTCAACCCTAAATTAATTTTTTGTAAAAATATTGCATGAATAGTTATTTCATCTAAAGATCTTCATTTATCCTATAATAGAAGAGATGTTTTGTTTTCAATTATTGGAATTTTTTTTATTTTAAATGATAATTTATAGAAGCCTATTATATTGTATAGATCCATATTATTTTATAACATTTTATGTCCCAATTTTCTATTTTATAGTATCATAATTATGATATATCTCATCAATGTCAATATCAAAACCATTATTATATTGTTTAGTATGTTCAAAATAATTTTATTAAAAAATTTATCTTACTTATATCTTGTGGTAACCGATAATAATCTTAAGTAAAAACCTATAGTTTGTGTTTATTTCAAATTATTTGAACATTAAAACATTCCAATATCACATAAAATCATCATCTTCTAACTTATGTATCAAGTTTCATTAGATAAGTGGCCAAAATGAATCATTCCTATTTCTCCTAAAAATATATTCATATAATGTTCTTTTAGAAATAATCAAAATAAATATTCATTAATTTGAATGAAAATTATTGTATTATTATTATATATCTCATATGGGGTATAATGTGTATTAGGTACTAAAATTCATCATTGATTAATTTTAATATAAGTACAAATAACATAACTCTAAAAAATTTGTGAACATGTTTTCCAGTTAGAATTGTTCTATTAACCTCAATAAGAATTAAATTTTTTCTCATAGAACAAACTATCTTTAAGGATGATATGGTGTCAAAATTTTTGTCATTATTCAATTTTTATCAATATTACTCTCAAATTATACTGATTTAAATTTACATTCAAAATGAAATATTAATTTTGTGATTCATTGACCCATTTTTTCAATATATCGTAATACTATTTTAAAAAATTCATCATCTTCGAACTTATTCACAAGAATAATTTCATTTTACAAGTAATAGTAATCATAAATAAATATAATAAAATAAAATTTCTAAAATTTATATTTTTTCTCATTGAGCATGAAAAATATGTGTTATTGAGTTCTAATGGTCTGGAATATTTAATGCACAACATTTAGTTTTCTCTAATGTTATCAACTGTATCTGTAAACATACATTTTTTAATCTATTTCCCATTTCATATTTAGAAAAAATCACAAAAAAGATATTTTATAATTTTTCTTATAGTACAATGGAATTGATGAACAAGACATTTATGACAGGAATATATTAATATTTTTCACCCATGTAACACATATTGGTTGGATAACGAATTACAAATAAATAAATAATAGTTATTTCTAATTGTAATATTATTGATTTTCCCTTTGTGATTCAAATTTTGGATGATTATTTCAAGAAAATAAACCCATTCAGATGGTCATATAGTGAACTAACTCTCAAAAAAATTCTGTTCAACCATGGAATACAAAAAATAATATTTTATTTCAAAAAACAGTTATATATCTATATTAATCCAACATATTTCACATTTATATAAAAATTATCCATAATGGATAAACCTCCCTTTTCATGACTATCAATATTCTTATAATCTTGATAATACTTTTAATTTATAATGATCACTCAAAATTATGAATTATGTTCTTAGGTTTTCATTTAATTTATTATCTATACAAGAGAGGTTATCATTATCTTATTTGAACAATTTCATTGTTGTTCACTGCAACAATTAATATTTTCTATGAACTAAAATATATTATATGATTGAAATTTATTGTTTTTTTAAAATATTTTACTTCTAGAAAAATATGGTTATATATTATCTCAATAAATTAGACTTCTATTATACCACCTTTATATTTGTGATATATTTTCTATAATGTTCACGAATAATGAAAAAACACATGAAAACAAACAAAATTCATTAAATTTTAATATTATTGTATAATAAAAAATATTTCATAATTTCTTATACATATATTTATATCGTTCTAAAAAATTTGGGTTTAAACTTACTTTTATTTTGTAGTTGTTGATGTTATTGATTTACTCTTTTCTTAAACTAATTTGGGAGATTATTTTCCATCATTTTTATTGGTCCAAATATGATATGATTTATATTTAAAATCAATATTGTTAGTGAATAAATAACTATATAAATACTCTTCATGTATAAGTTATACAAAGTATTTTTTGAATATCTCTCAATTTATTTTTGAGGTTTCATCACAAATATAAATAAAATATTTCAATATATCCTTTATTTTTATCATCTCATTACCGTAATCAATAAAATATTCATTGTATTAGATAATTGTTCCTCATTTGAATAATTGTTTTGTCTAATACACTTATCCATAACATCTATGTTAGTATAATTTAATTAAATTATTTTTTCCTATAACAAATTCTACATCACAATTTTTATATTCATTTATCCTAATTTTCATATTATTATTTTATATTACATCTTTCTTCTCCACTTAAATGAGATTTTTAATTTCCTAAAAATTGTATTAAACAACATCTGTAAGCTTTTATTACACCTCAGTTTTTTATAAATAATTTTTTTAAATAATATGAAGGAAATAATACTTTTTAAAAATTATCCAAGTTATTGGAATATATTTCAAAACATTTTCCTTCAGATTCACTAGTATTTTGATGATTTTAATCACATTCATCAGTAATCAAATATCCTCTATAACATAATCAAAATATATTATTATACCCAATATTTTAACAATTTATTTAGAAATTATTGAATTATTTTCACGAGTTTTCATAAAATGTTAATACTCATAATCATCTCCTATCATTAGTATATATTGTATAGAATGATATCCATTTTAGTTACATCGGTTACATCATGATGACATTTTTTATTTTTATATTCCATTTCCTTTCTTAATCTTATTTGACATATAATTAATTATTCATTTCTATCTATAATATTATCAAATTTCCATATTACATTAATCATCAAAAATAACATTTTCATTTTATTTTAACATTATCATAGTTTCAACGGACATTAAATGTTATTCCTTCTTCGTGAAGGAAAATATTTTTTATCGAATAGTATATTTAAATTTATTATTGATTATTTTGTTAATGGTACTCCCAATAATCACATGTTGATATCTTCTTTATTACCATACAAAATATTTAATATAAACTTTATCTTTAATTTAGAGTATTTAGGATTTTTACCATTCCCTCTAACATTTCATGAAATAAATTTAACACTTGACAAATAATCAAAATTTTATCTTCCCTATTTACCTTTATGTTTTCAATGTGGATTCCCCAAATCATTAGATTAGTGTCCATGAAATTCTAGTTTATGTATTGGCTATATTCCTTCTTATCAATAATTTATTTAAATAATTGAGCACAAAATTCTATTGGTTGAAATTTTCAATAAAATAAACTTGAATATAATTTTTTATTCCATCATCCTCCATAATTAATTTATAATTAAAGGGTATTGGTCAAACAGTTAAAATATATTGAATACTATTAACATTATTCTATCAAGCATCTACTTTATGGGATAAAAAATATGAAAACTTATTTTTCATTCAAATATCATAGTTATTTCCATAAAATAAAGCCCCAAATATCATATTTATTATATTTAAATTAATAAATTTCAACACCGAATTGAACCAAGATATAGAACATTCCTTGATATCAGTTGTAGTTTCTAGGATCATATTGCTTTACCAAGAATCATGTGATTAATTATTAGTGATTTTTTATATTTCATCTGAATTAAAAAAAATTATTACAAATTGATGTTAGGTTTATTAAAATACTATTTTCCCCATACTGAATCTTGTAGGAAACAAATAAAATAATGTAAATGATAATTTACATATAATTCATCACATTGTTAGGAATCAAACAACATTTTATGGTATGTTAATATCCCCCAAAAATTATTCGTCACTATAGAAACAATTAATTACCATATTATAACATTAGTATAAAGTCTCACAATTTATATACAATGTCATACGAGACTGAAAAATTTCACATAGATAACAAATGGATATTGAATGTTGAAATAGAAATATCTCTTTTAAGATTTAGTCTATTTAGAAATAGTTGATGAATATCTTTTTCCAAGAGCCTCGATAATTATAAAATTTAAATTTCTCATTGTATGAAGAATCTAATATAGTTATGACTTTAAATTTTATACCTCGGATCATTTAATTTAATGATCTATCATGTCCCGATATAGACGATAGTTTTCGATCTTCATGAACTATATACTCTTATTATATCTGTGTTTAAATATTTTTATAAACCATTCATACTCAAATCATATATTTAAATTTCTCCCTAAAATTATTTATGTAATAAAAACAAAATATGGAATTCTTATTTTCATCTTTGTAGTCAAAAAATTCACTAATTAATATTTTACACAATGACCTCTTTTATTTTCATATAAGTTTTGCCTCAAGAACATGAAACGTTATTTTATAAATCTATTTAATATTTATTAACTACATTTATTGAATAAAATTACACATCCACATTCATTTTCATTCTTCTAAATTAACGAGAAATAAATCCAATTCTAAAAATAATTTGTTTCCCTATTTTTTATGAAATATCACAATGAATCAATTTATGAATTTCATTAGATTTAATGTTATTATTCTTTATAAAAGACTCAATATCATCATCTTAAACCTATATAAATACCAAATATATCTTCAATTATCAAATTTTATGATTGAATATCTATACCCTAAAACTAAAATAAGGATTACTTCATTAATATATGTAATTTTTTTAACTTCATTATTTGAAAACATCATCTCATTAAAATATGTGGTTGATTTTGTAGTCTTATTTCTTCACCAAACTCAAATTTTAAATATATATTTTATTATGAAGACAAATTTTATTAAAAACATCAAATAGATAGATGAACTGATTTCTGATTTCAAAATATTTATTGAATCAACAAAAATCACATTTTCTATGTGAGTTCAAAAAATTCACAATCATCTTTATTAATTTAAAATTATATTTATCTCTTTAAATATAAATACAGAAATCCTAAATTATCATATTATGGAAAAATGTTTATTTAACTGATGATGGTTTTACAAATGGAATGATTCATATATTGGTAGTTTTTTATAGAATAAAAAAATAATTACAAAAGGACTTACAATTATTTTTAGATGATTTTTATAAATTAGAAATTCATTCCAATATAGATGCAGAAGATGCACATGTAATCTGAAATATAGGATAATAAATATAAAACCTTGGTCTTGTAACACATGTATTAGACTTATACTGTTCACTAGATCTTCATTATCAATCAATATATTTAATCCTTACATTGATGAATATTTTTTATAATAAAAAATAATTATCTAAAAATGTTCAAAATAGAATTAAATTTTATTTTCAAATAGAAAAATATAACGGAATATTATATCAAGATCTTTTAAATTGAACAAACAAAAAACTTCACCAAATTACTTAATATCATGAAAAACTAAATTGATTTTAAAATATATTAACAGAAAATATAGACCCTACATTACTCTAAGAACTCATATAGACTATAATACTTTTCATAACCCAAGATTCTTGTGGTATCTTTAACACTAATAATTTATCACCATAATAAATTATTTTTAAGGAATAAACCATTAGTACAAAGTAAATATGAATGTTTCCATTTCATTGAATTATGTCTTCATATTTTAGAAATATTTTTATGTTTCAGGTCAAATTAATAATGAAATTCAAAAAAGATAAAATTAATTGGAATGGAAATTTCATTTATTTTGTTACGATTCAAAAATAACAACAAAGGTGTATCATTTCCCTAACTAATAATGGGTTACCAACATCTAGAGTTACCATATTGAATGAATGGGTAATATAATTTTACATTTTTATTTAAATATTTCATCTCACATAGGAGATATGGAATAATTCATTCATAATACGGAGAATGAATGAATGTTAAGGTAGATAATAAAACTAGTCTTTTTGGTCAATAATATACCATTCCATCAAAATAAGTATGAATCTAGACATTCCTTATTTATCATGAAAACTCACACTACACTTACCAATATAGATGGCTTAAATGTGGAAAATATGAATAGTATCTATTAGTAGACTCGTTTGACTCAATTCAAGCTTTTCATTTTTGGTTCATACTCTAATGACCTTACGAGTTGTAGCAAAATATATTGGTATACATGAGACTCAGTAAATATAAATATAAATACTAATATTTAATAGGTAATCTTATTGAACATGAATTATACATCATATCTAGTCGGGTTAGAATCTACAATATTATTAATCTAATTCCACTAGTGGTGTAATATTATTAATCCTTCATGGTTTAATTTATTAAATATGTCCCATTTATTCTCTATTCAGTTTTTAATCTAAAGAGGAAATTTATGAGGTTGATTGATTAAGACGTTTTCATTAAGAAAAAAATGTCACTATTTTAATTTTTTATTAGATATCAGGAAATCTAATTGGATAAATATAATATCCCCGAACTTTTTTATTTTTTAGGATCCCTACCTCATAATATTTAAGAAATTATGTAATTCGATTCTTAATGGCTCCACAAACATAAACCCCAATATTTTTTTTTCAATTTCTTCTTCCTCTTCATAAGAGAGATCAAATTTTGAGTGAGTATATCTTTATGAAATTTTTTTTTATATAAATTAATAATAAAAAATATTTGATTCATAACATTTAAAATATATATATTTAAACATTAAAATAATATAACAAAATATTATTAAAATTAATCAATAAAAAATTGATAATCCTTAAAATATATATCAATCATCTAAAATGATATTTATATTAGTCAAAATAAACTACATTAATTCGTAAATAGATATAATTAATTTATTTTTTTATGAATGATAAAAAAGAATCAACTTGCCTATAAATAATAAAACAAGGTCATCATTTTTCAAGTACATGTCAATTATTATTATATTAACTAGAAATTGATGATTATCAAAAAATTATTGTATAATTTGGTTGATTCGGGAATGAAAAATTTATTAGTTTCAATCATATTCTAAATTATTTATATAATATTTTATAATGTTCTGATATTTATATATCACAACACTATAAAAGTTATTCATTAAAATTTTTTATATCATAGTACATCATTAAACATGTCATATAAATATAAACAAATATAAAATAAAAATAAATTCTCTATAAAAAAATTGAGTATTTTATCCTTAGATTTCATAAGAAAGACTATGATCAATATTTTAATATATTGGAAACACCAATCTTAAACAAGAAACAAATATTATTATACCAACTTGATCATTATTACCTAGTCTTTAAATTGGAATCTATTAATAATATTATTAAAATTATAATATATATATATATATATATTGTCAACAAAATTTATTGATCAGTTCTTATTCAATAATCACCCAAAAAGTGGTAATGTAGTTTTATTCCTAGAAAATGGATTTTCATAAAAAATATACATATTTTGTTATCTGAGAAACTATTATAATTAATATCAATGAAATTTAGGAATACAAGTTGAAATAAAAATATATCATATTTGAAATGATAAGTTAAAAATTAATTTATAGTCATAATTTTGAGATTTTTATGAAAAGTTATCTTTTTTTAATGAATAGTTAAAATTCTAATTTATAATGAAACACATATGTTTTTTTAAAATAAATTAAAGGTAAAATATTTTTATTAAATTTAAATTTTCCATAGCTAGCTATAATTAATTAATATCAAATTTATGTATTTATAAATAAATTTTTATTGGAAAATTGTATATAATAATTATTATATATAAAAGGGGTTTTCCTAAAAATATTTTTTCACACAATTTTAGATATTTCTTTTATATTATATTTTTAAAATTCATTGAATTTCATCCTGAGATAAGAATCCAATATTTTTAATAACTTGGTCCAAGTTTTTTTAATAGTTCTCTTTTCGTTTTTTAGATATTTTAATTAGGCATAGTAAATTCATTTAATAAATTTATTAGAAAATTGTTTAATTGAGGTGAAAAATAATATGGTATAGACTAAAAGGTAACCCTAATATATATATAAATTTAATTTGTTGAATTTTTTATTGCATAATCATCTAAATATCAAAAATATGACCGTTTTAATTATTTTGGTGTATGATATTTTCTTTTACAATAATCCTTATTGATGATATTTGAAAGAATCATTTTGTTTATTTTTTTGAACTAAAAATTTTCCCATACTTGGAATGGAAGGTATTATTAATTATAAATATAATTATTAAAGAAATATTATTTATAATGGAAATTGTATCTAAAATGTGTTGATTAAAATATTTCCTTAACTAATTATGCATCACATATATAATATTTATTCAATTAATATGAAATTAAAATTACTGGTTTTAAAAAATTTAAATTCAATAAAATCGGAAGGAAATATTGAGTTACATGATTTTATTAGATTGATGAACCCTTTTACGATATTTTTAACTTATTTTATTTTAATTCAATTTATGTCATGATGTTCTTTAATGTAATTTTAATTTAAATGTTCTAAAATAAATAGCCATAGTATCTTACAATAAATAATATTTCATTAAATGAAAAAAATACTAAAACTCCTATCTTATGGTGGCTTAAAATAAAATATATTTCCCATTTATGATCACATTTTTCGTTTATTGTAATTTTATTTACCCCTAATGTATAAATAATTATTTAATAAG
This sequence comes from Viscum album, assembly GCA_963277665.1. NCBI lineage: Eukaryota > Viridiplantae > Streptophyta > Magnoliopsida > Santalales > Viscaceae > Viscum > Viscum album. The sequence goes on along the minus strand of OY728164.1, from coordinate 1,138,677,136 downwards.
GTAAACGAAAATATGTGTTAAAGTGAGATAAAATAAGAGAAAAAGGATAACAATTAATCAATACTTAGCCAAATATTATTTTTTTATTGGATTTAGGCCATAACTCAAACTATATTGTAATTTATTTTTTTGGATATTGTTTTCATTTATGGAAAATTAATAATAATTTAATATTCTATGTAAATCCAAGTGTTCTCCTCCACTCCCTTATGAAAGGTAACCAACAATCATATTTCCTGAAAATATAATGAACCGTTTTTTAATTAAATAATACCAAAATCCATTAATAGAAAATCAATACTGATTTATAGGTATTTTTTATGAATAAAACAATCCTTATAGTGATTATGGATTAAATAAAAATATTTTTTCTAAAGAGAAAGTACATTTTAAAAAAACTATTATAGTATTATTTCTTCTAACACATCCAAATTTCCTTATTTAACAAATACAAATAAGAAAATATTTATCATACATAAATGTGATATTGTTTTGTTATTTTTATAATTTATTTTCATCGCCAACATTCATCTAATGAGAATTCAAAATGCTATTTTTATGTACAATGTATTGCTTCTTGACGAACTGATGTAATTATTTCCTATCACTACATCCCACATATTGATATAATGACTGATTCAATATAAATATATATGATGTTAATGAAATATTTATCATTATATAATGAAAATATATAATGTGATTTTATAAAATTCCATTAATTGGAAAACAATATCATTGTTCTTGTGAATATGTAGACTACCACCTCTATGTAATGATGCGATTCATTTTTCATCACCATATCTTATGGAAGATATATTTTATATTATTTAAATATTTTAAATGATATTTATTATATAATTTTCATTATGGTCATATAAAATAACACATAACTTTTTTCCATCATGATCATGGAATAATAAACGCACTACTTATGCATATGCATGACCTATCATCTTTATGATTATAATATCCTTATTCATCCTTACCATAATTAAAGGTTATTTTAAAAATTGTTTTTATGTACAAATATGATAATTATTAAATTATTATTATTCTCTACATAACAAAATAATGACCACTTTTAAAATATTCTACCTAAAAATCATTTTCGATGTATGAGCCATATAATATAAAAATATACAACGTGAGCATATATGATTATGTAATAGAATATATTATGTATTTTAAATTACAAAAAATGTATAACGAATAATTAAATGTTCATAATGGATTAAGAAACTATCTTATGTTTATTTTTCTAGAATATAATTAATCTACGTGTCATGTATTACTCGAGGTGACAGAATCACATTTACAAATCTTTTAATTTAGTTACATACACTTAATTTTATTCCATGTCAATAATTTTAAAAATGTTTTACTATTAATATTTTTATTCAAATAAGATCCTTATAAACGAAATTTTATTCTTCTTATTTAATATAAGTCAACATAAATCCCAATACTTAAAAATTGTATAACCTCGAGTAAAATAAAAAAAATCACATTGATGATATTCTTATGTTTAATGTTTTAGAGAATTAGGCCATAACTATAACATAACAAATACAAATTTATAAAGTATACATGTCTAATCAATATTCATTTTTTTATAATGTTGATCATTTTATGTAAATCATGAATTTTTTTCATGATAAAAATCATTGTAACATTCATCTAGACTTTTTCCTTTCTTTTACACATTCTTGTATACTATGAAATACATTTCAAAAGCACAATATTAACAAATAAATCTCAATAAAATAATGTAAAATAAGGAAGAAAATTTTTAATCCATTAATATTATAAACGCATGAAAACATTTTAGAAAATCTCTTTATAATACAACTTATAATTATATGATTTAAGAAAAACTTTATAGCAATCATAAATCATATAGGTAACTTGAGGAATCTGTATCATACGTACATTTTATCAATAATAACTACAAAGATAGAATCTTTAATGGTTATGATTTGAATACCCACCAACATATATTACCTAAATCTATTAGGGGAAACCCAACCATTTAATTCATTATCATAACCCAGTGCATTTAATAGATATCAGGGGCCCAAACACCATCAATTTATCATAGAACAAACTATATACATAAGAAATTCCCAAGAACAGTAATACAATCCTTACTAATTGACATGAATTAAGGTAAAATCATATTTACACATTACAATCAGTATATATCATTAATCAATACACTATTAAAATAATTTTCAATACAAAAATACATGAAAATTGTTGGTGGTATTTATTTTCATTTTAAAATCATTATGGTTTGTAGAGGAATCCAAATATCAAATAATGTTTAAGGTAGTGGAAAGGTAATTATCGCTGCATACATTAAAAAAATTCTATTTTAATATAGTTAAATTATTCATTGAAAAAATTAATTTTGAAATCATTTAATTGAAAATAATAGTACGCAATATTATTTATTCAATATATAATAATATGTGGTGTATATTAACTAAATATTCCTCTATGAAAGGTTATTGAGATAAAGTCCCTTACATCCATTCCCAATCATATCATAAATTATTTAACATCCTATATATTAAATTTATGTTAAATAATACTTGTTTCAGTACATTTTTAATTTTTATTAATACTTTTATATCACTTATTACCGTGGTATAGAAATTTCACTATTATTTTTGTTCACATTGGATGTAATATTGATATTTGGTACATGAGTTGAAAATATACTTGTTAAGATGTAAATATCCCAAATGATCATAAGTATATCATATCTAAAATAATATTAATGACATTATTATAATTTTCACACAAAAAGTATACAATTAAATCTAACTATTAATTGTTGTTATGATAAATAAACAACATTATAATCATGGTGATGGTAATATGTGTGTACGCATGAGTAATGATTTCCATTTTTCATTAATCATTATGGAAAAAGGTAATTATTATTTAATATTTAAGGAATTATAATAATAGTATTAACCTCATAATAATAAATAATATATACCTATTTATAAATTAAAAGTGATGTGGGGAATTATAATAATTCACATCGCATCATGGTGGTGATAGTTCACACAAACGCATAAACGACATAATTATCTTTATTTGAAAGGAAGTTAAGAAAATAATTGATATAAAATTATTTTATAAAAATTATTAATACATGAAAATAATATTCAAATATTAATTCCATCATTATGACCTTTCATGAGATATGGTAATGAAAACCAAACTAGATTTGTTCGCATAGCGGTAGTCCACCGTACAAACGGACGAAAAGTTCATTTCCCATTTGATGAGATGGAGATTTATTCAAGAGATGATTTTACAAATAAAATAACATTATATTCAGGATACTATAGTTATTATTTAATCTTGTATGAATTATATTTTATGTATATGGATGAATAAATAACATAAAATACATAAATAAAATGATATCTCTTATTCGGTTGATCAGCATTGAATAACACATTAACACCTCTATAGAAGGTGTTACACATAAAATCGGGCATGAAGAATGTGTGGTGGGATACTAGGAGAGTTTTGAGAATATATTTTATGAACAAAATCATTTATATAGTGGTATTAGTTGTGAGGAATGAGTGCCTTTTTATAGGAGATGGTAGGGGAATCCATGAAAAATCATAAAATATTATATTAATATAAATTAATTTTAAATACAAATTAATCCTATAAGAGTTATTTAGAAGATAATTTAGGTATGTTTCTAAATCCACTAATACAATAAAATATAGATATGTATTAATTTTATTTCAAACATTATCATTTAAGAATACCCTTAATTAATCTATTTTAATTTTAATTGATCTAACAACATTTACAATATTAAAGGGATATAAATTTTACTTATATGGGGTAAATTTCCCATAAATATAAAATTATTTGCCTTTTAGACCATTTAATAATAAATTTTTTATTTTTAAATATATTAATGATTTTTAAAAATTTTAATAAATTGTTATTTTTATAAATATCAATAGATTCAAGTTTGACTCAATTTATTTCATTGAATTTAAATAAAATCCATCCAAAAAGATAACAACAACTAAAATTATTTAATGAATTTATAATATGTCATAGTAACCTATAAAAATCATATAGTATCCCAAATAATTATAATTATTTTTATTTTAATATTTATTACAATTTAGTTGACATTACTCTTAATAAAACAATTATCATGTCACTATTGTGTGAGTATTTATTGAAATTATAATAAAATAGAAATATATATCCATGATATATTAAATATTATTATATTTTTAGAGATTATTTATGATTTGTTTTGTATCTTATTTATCCTAATATTAAAATTAATTTATATATAAGAAATAAGAGGCTGACATGTTGTCACTTTATTTTGTTTTAATAATATTTATACCTCTTCCACTAGAAAAACTAAATTAAATAACTCAATTCCTATAATTAGGTAATGAGGGTCTACTTTTTTTAACACAATATGATTATTGAAGATTTTATGGTGATTTTATTATTCTTATCATATTATTTATCGTCAGAATTTACCAGATTTATCTTTAACCGTGGTAAATATTAATTACCAACGAATATATTCAAAAAATCTAAATAAAATAAAACGAACCCATTTTAATAATTCGTAATCATTGATTCATAATATTTTATCCATTTCCTAAAATTTAAAACACCGATGTTGTAGTAATTAATTTAAAATTAATCACTTTTGTCAAAACAAGAAAAAAAGTTTTTAAAACTTATAACCATAAAAAATTGACATGATTTTATATATTTTTTTTTGTGAAATAACATCCGATGACAAAAATTGGATTAAATGAAAAAAACATTATCTAATTATACATTAAACATAATTAAAGGATAATAAAATTGTATTATTTTTTACTAATAATTTAAATATTAATTTTATCAGGAAAACACCAAATATATATTCAATCTAAATTTGTATGTCCCTAGACCAAATAAGTTATTTATTTTGTAAAATATTCTTTATTTATGTGCCAAAAGTTATAGTTAAAATGTTTCCTCCCTCATAATGTAGTAAAACTACCTTTTCAATATATTGGAGATTTAATGGCTAAATTTTGATTTATTATTATATTAAATCCATAAAATATATTATATGAAATTAAAAACATTTTATAAACATGTGTAAACATAATATAGTTCTTTATTTACTCCCACTACTACAAAAAGAAGTGGTTAACTGAAATTTAAAATAATATTATTAGTAACATATTAATTATCATTATGACTAAGACTTGTGTGCAAAAAAATATTTCAGACAATCCAATTTTTGAATGTCGAGTAAAATATTGTAAATTGAATCCACATTAATGTAAAATTAAAATATATATTAATAGATATAAATATTTATTATTCTATAATTAAATCATATGTTATATCCTTCCCCCTATTGGAAATTTTATCCTTGCAATTTTATTTACATACCAAATATATGGCAGTATTTCTCCCTCATAACATTTTCAGATTCCCATGATTCCTCTTCATCCATATGGTACATCCAAAAATTTCATTAAACTGATATGTCACCTTATTTCGCATCATTGTCTCTCTACATTCAAGAATCTAGACTAGATGTTCTTTATAAGAAAGGTTCCCTTCCAATAGAACTATATTTAGATAAAAAAACATGAGATGGATGCGTTATATACTATCAAAATATTGAAACATGATAAAAATTGTGTACCTCAAATAAATAAAGAGGTAATGACACTATATATTAAATTGATCCTACTTCAACTAGTAGTTCATAGGTTCCAATTAACAGTTGACTCATCCTCCCCTTCATACTAAGACACATCTCACTCATCCAAGGAAAAATGATTAGAATACATGATCACTAACCTAAATAAAAAGATCTATATCCGAGTTATTCATATAAACTTTTCTCATCTTATGATATATCCTCATGTGATATAGAATCAACATAAATTTTTCTTCCACTTATTCTATAAATTCATTTCTCATTAATTTCAATTCATCTACTTTATCCCAAAGAAACTAGAGTTCAACACATCTTTTCATATAATCTGTAAAAACCAAATCATCTATTTTATGGAATGAAAAGAAATATTATTAGAAAACTAAACCAAAATAATATATTGATATCATCATCCATGGTAATCCATTGAACATTCTCGTTTCATATCCTCCAACATCTAGATTGTTTTTTTGTCTACCCTTCTGATTGAGGATGAATAGAAGTACCAAATATTAATTTTATACCCAATGTATTTTGAAGGCATTTCCAAAAGTTTGATGTGAACAATGGATCACAATCCAATATAATGGAGAAAGGAACTCCCTATAACATTGCCATCTCTTTAGGATATGACCGGGAGTGATGATCTAGATATAATTTAATTCAAATAGGATGAAAATGATTAGATTTAGTCATTTCATCAACAAGAACCTGGATCACATTGTTACATCAAGAATAATTTGGTAATACCACTATGAAATTTATGGATATATTCCCTAATTACTAGTTTGGTACTGGAAAAGACTGAAGCATGCCCTCAAGAAATTTCCATGCTTCATTAACCTTCTGAAAATTCATACACTTTACATGAATTTATCAATATCTTTTTTCATCGAATTCAACTAGTTATACTCATGATAGTCCTTGAACATCTTAGTACTAGAAGGATGAGCTGAAATTGGAGAACTATAAGCATCACATAATAACTATTTCTTCAACTATGAATTACATGTCATACATAAAATGTTTAAGAATATCAAAACACCATCGTTATAAATAATAATTTAAGGTAACTTATTCTTTTGAAATAATTCTACCTTTTATTTCTTCACACATTCAACTGTATATGATTACATAATTATTTTTAGTAGAGTTGATTTCAATGTTACCTAAAACACAAATAATGGATTTTATACACCAACAACATCTAATACAAATATCATTAAACCATTAACCAATGGATAATGTTCAAAACATTTCATGGTTAAAGTAGCATTAACTTTCTTGACTCAAAGAATCAGCAACTTTGTATTCATTTCTAGGATGGAAATGAATCCAAAAATCATAATTGTTTATTTCTAATAACTATATTCTATTTCACATGTTCAATTTTTTTATTGAATAAATACATCATGATTTTGTGGTCAGTAAATAATTCACATATTACTGGATACAGAGGATGATACCAAATTATTAATGAAAAAACAACCTAAAATAATTCAAAATAATCTGTACAGTAATTTAACTATTGTGGTTTCTTCTAAAATGATGAAAAAGAAATTAACTCATCATTATGATTTGGTAATAAAATAAGTCCTCTCAATAACAAATCACTGTATATACCAAATTAATCATTTGTATAAGGTAGTGATAAACAGAAGTGTTAGTTGATATTATTTTATATTAATGAAAAAAATCATCACATTCATTTATCAAGATGATCATAACGCCTTATCGTGTTAACTTAATCAGTGATATTGATACCTATGAATTTTTTTAAACAAAACTACGATAATACCATTCAAAACCTAGAAAAATATGAATCTGAGTTATATTTTGGGATCTCAACAATTTTTTAATGCCATAATTTATCAGGATCAATGGTTATGCTATCATTATAAAAAATGTGTCCTTGGAATGAAATATTTTGTATCCTAAACTCAAACATTCTGAATTTACCATAAATATGATTTTCTATTTAATATTTCTATAGAACCCTTAAATGATTTCCATGCCCCTATATAATTTTAGAATATACCAAAATATCATCAATAGAAACAACCACAAACTTATCTAATATCTAATTGAATAATCTATTCATATGATCTATGGATATAGTAGGTGCACTAGTTAATCCAAATTTAATAACTACAAATTCATAATATCCATATCTAGTATGAAACGATGTATTTATAATTTCTACTTCATCTACATTTAAATGATTGTACACTAACCTCATGTCTACAATTGAAAACTAGACTACTCCCTTTATCCGATAATGAAATATACGATATGATGAAATTGATACTTGTTTTTCATATTGAAGTTTTTCATGGCTCTATAATAAATTAAATGTCTCATTTAATCATATTTATTTTAAATATATAAGACAAGATCACCCCATGGTGATCAACTTGTTTGAATGTATCATTTATCTTACAATTACTACAATTTCATCTTCAACTCTAAAAGTTTAATTTCAACCATTGGATAAGGGGTTTTGGAATTGGATTAGCATCAAGAACAACATTAATATTAAATTCAACAACATGACAATATATAATAATGTGAATCTCATCCAGAAAAACATCAATATTCTCATTTACCATTGGAAAATCATTAATCAGAACAATTCGTTTATTTTTAACAATATTTTTGAGAAAAGTTTAATTTCTTTATTTTATAAGTTTCTTAGCATTTTAATATTGTATAACTGTTTTGATTTTATTATTGTAAACAAAATAAATTCCTTTCAATAAAAAACATCATTATATACTAAATTAGTCTTAGAATGGTAATGATAAATCCAATCCATACCTAAAATAAAATAAAACTATACTAGAGAAAAAATAACAAGGTCTGTAGGAAGATTTTTACCACAAACAATGACAGATATATTCTGGTAATTTATTTTTTCATCAACATTTCCCCTAGGTGTTTTCATGTATGATCTGTATTATGTTCCTGAGGTATAATTTCATATTTACTAAAAAATTTCTTATAAATGAATGTTTGAGTATATCTTAAATCAAAAAACAAGTTGGAATAATTTGAATAAACATAATATTTTATTGATATCACTTCATTTGATAGACCGTTATCTGATGAAATAGTTTCAAATGATCTCACACCACCATTAGACAAGTAGTTGGATTTTTAGTATTATTAAAATTAACCATTGGACAGTCCATTTCATAATGATCAATCATATTTCATTTTAAAAAAATTTAGTTACTGTAATTCATATTTTGTATAATGATTACCATGATCATTTCACTATATTTATGGCCCATATGTGCCATTATACCATATCTAAAGCACATATCAGAAATCAAAAATACATTCTCTAGTGTTAGTATGACATAATTTTTATAAACTATATATATAATATTCACACAATTAGTCTTTTTTGAAGAATTATATAATTTCTCTTTCAACCTAATCATCTTATTCAGAAGTTTTACAAAGAAACATTCTCATCGAAAATATCCAATTCAATATTTTCGACACATCAAAAAATATTTTTTCAATATTTTAACTCATGAGAAGGAAACAACCATAGTTACTTAGGATTAAATCCCATGTAAAAATAATTGATTTTACTAACTAGATACCACATAAAATTTGGAGCGTACCTTGTATGTTGTTGGAATTTTTCATCGTAAAAAGCCATTAAATCACCATCTTGCTTCAATTCAATTAATCTTTTTTCATCTTATGTTGAACCGTTGTTGGAAAATATTTATCATCAAAGGTAATAGTAAATTTATCACATTTTATGGAATCATTCTCATTGCTATCATTGTAATTAGTTAACATAGAACACCACTAATCAGATTAACCATTATAATAGTTAACATAATGACCAAAATTTTGATTGTTTTGAAATCCCATGACTCAAAAACATTTGAGTTTCTTTAATCAAATATTCATCTATATTGTTGTCATATGATCCAATAAATTATGGTGGATATTACCACATGAAATGATATACTAATAACATGATCCCTTACAGTTGATATAAATGATCTTGTTGATGGATAACACCACCCTTTATAGCCTTGGTCAAATGCACCATATCAGAAAAGAACTATTCAGTTCCGATTCGAACCATATATGTTTTCTTATTTTGAAGGTTGTGTTCTTATATATGTCATCCCAACATAACTACCGAATTTTCTTTTCATAAATCCATTTTTAGAAAACATACTTTAGATTAATTGACAACATGATCTTCATATTATATATCATTCCATTTTGAAAATAATGTAAAAATCATTTATAGATATTCTATTAAAAACATCCCAACCCCTAATGTCATCTAAAATTAACTCTCATACAAACAATAAGTCTCAAGTAATAAATGCTAAATAATATTGAGTTTAATAAAGAATTCGTATTGAGGGACTTTTCTGGTTTATAGTTTTAGATAATTTGGACATAACAATTACGTAACAAATCTATTAATACAAATTATTATGGTCTTCTCATTAACTTATTTTTTATAAACTAAAAAATTAAACAATAAAATATTATTATTTGTTATGATAAAAATATTCACAAAATTCATCTTGACTTCATCATTTCTATGAACCGTCCTTATACACTTTGAAAAACCTTTCAAAATAATTGGATGAGCACAAAAAGATTGGTATGGGGTGAAAAATAAGGAATGAAACTATTAGATTATGATACGTTGAACTCATGAAATGATTTTCACAAAAACGAAACTATTTAGAAAGTTCATGAAATTTTTTGATTCCCAAAATGATTATAAGAAGTCATAAATCAAAACGTTAACTTGTGGAATCCATTTCATACATAGATTATACCGTTCACTACAACATAGGGAGTAAACTTCAATTTTATGATTGGAATACCCATCATAGTATATTTGATAAATCTCTTAGGAGAATCGTAATGGATTAAATTAGACTCATTACATGATGAATTGGAGAGGAATCATAGGATCACCGGCCCTTGGTTTATCTCAGAACAACCTTTATACATAAGTAATTATCATGATCTATTATAAAATTATAACACACTAACCAACATAATGTAAAAAATGTATTTCTACCTTTCAATCACAAGATAACATTGACATTGTGAATCCATTTTCAAACCAATTTTCAGTAAAATAAATAGACTAAAATGGTATATGGTACTATTTTTAATACATTATAGACTTCCTAGGAATCCAAATACCAAATAATGGCTACATCGGAAGAAATGTCATTCTCACTGCATTAGATAAAAATACATTCCTTATGTTATTTTGAAAATCATTTGTTAAAAAATGCTAATTTCTAAATAATTTTAATGAAATTAAAATTCAATGGTGTTAATTATAAACTGTATAAAAAAGGGGGTGTATATTATCATAATATGAATCAATTTATGACGAGTGAGGCACATTCCTTTACATCAAGTCTGAATTTTCTTGTACATTCATTATCAATAGGAATAAAAAACAAAGGTCAAATTATAATATCCAAAAAAACATTTTTCATGTTCACTAATTCTTTTATATCATACCATACAATTTTATAACAGTTACTTAATTAATTATGGTCACATCAGTCATTTTCTCGATATTCGGTACTTGATTCGAAAATAATCTTTGTACGATGTTAATAGCCCATGTGGCGATAAGACCATCATCTCTAGAATAATATTAATTAAATTATAATCATTTTTATACATATATTATTCATCTAAATCAAACCTATATGTGTGGAAATGAATATAGAATTACATTATAATCATGGAGATGGTACGGTGCATGTACGCATGAGTAATGTTTTCCATTTTTCATTGATCTTCATATAAAGAAGGTAATTAATATTTTACATTTCTAGAATTCTCATAATATTATTAATATCATAATCATAAGATATATCTATATATATCATATATATCATATATATCATATAAGTGACATGGTGAGTTAAAATTAATCAGATTACTTCGTGGGGGTTATAGTTTACACATACAGATGAATGATGTTATCAATTTTATTTTCATTGGAAATAAGAACATAATTGATTAATTTTTCTCTTATAATGAAAATTATATCAATAATCATATATAAATATTAATTCCATCATTATTACTAGTCTGGAGATATGGTAATGAAAACTGAAGTATATCAGTTGGCAAGGTGGTAGCTATTGTACACACAAAAGAAAATTTTATTTCCCATCTGAGGGAATTTCTCATTAATTAACTTGATGATATTTTTAAAATAATATCTCATTATATATATGATATAGGATTTATTATTTCATATTCTATGAAGAATATTTTCTAGGATATTGGATTTATTATTTTCTAGGATGTGTAAGAAGTAGTAAAATATAAATTCTTATAGAGTAAGATACATCTTCTTCAATTAAAAAATATTGAGGAACACCTTAACGCCTATCATGAAGATGTTTTGTCTGAAATAATTAATAATTATTGGGGGGGAAAATTTTTGGAAGGGTTTTGGGTATATCATTTCTGAACTAAAATATTTTTATGTGTGAGTAATTGAATGGAATGGGTTAATTTTAAAAGGATATGGGATGGAAACATTGGATACTCTTAAACTAGAAAATAAATATAACTTTATTATTAAATCAAAATGACACAATCATGTGTTGTGTAAAAGTTATTATTAGTATAGTTCTAAACCCTTTGATTAAATTATTTTTTACTTGTATTTATTTTATTTTAAATCATATTTTTCAGTTTCCCCTTAGTATATATAATGTAATTTTAATTGTGGTAATAAAATTTTAAATATTTAATAGATATAAATTTTACTTATATGGTGTCTATTTCCCATAAATGATTAAATAATGATATTTTTGACCTTATAATAAACACCTAGAAATTTTAAAATATATATTTCTTTTTTTTAAAAAAAAATATTATTTTTATAAAATATTAATACTATCAATTATTACACTATTAATTAAAGGGAATTTAAATAAAATCGAAATAAAGAGATAAAATTGAAAAAAACAATATAATAATATTATAACTTGTCATTGTAACATAAAAAACTCATTTGGTGCCTTAATTCTAATTATATTTATTTCAAATAATTTCAATTCATTCATTTGATAATTATCATAATAAAATAATTATTTTATCACTAGTCTGTCATAATTGATCATAATTATATGATCTCTAAAAAATTTAAATAAAATCCCATGATATAGATAATTTCATTTTATTTTTTGGAGAATATTTATGATCCCTATTTTTATATGTTTTATTCCTATATTGAAATTATTAACATATATGAAATAAGATGGTGAATGGTTGTCGTATTATTATATTTTAAGAAAATTTATATCAATTTAATTGATAATGTCCATAAAAATAGTAAATTATATAATCAGGTGTGAAGGGTATAATGTTTTTTCATCTAATAATAATTTTTCAAGTTTTAGTGAATTTTTTTTCACTATCCTATTATTTATTACCATAATTTTCCGAATTTACCTTTAATCGTGTTAAAGAAATTACCAAAGTTTTTATTCATAAAATATCAAAAAAAAAGAAACCAATTTACATATTACAGACATAATTCTTCCAAATATGGAATCCAATTTTTAATGTTCAACACACCAATTTTTCCTTAATTAATATATACTTTATCTACATTTTAAAAATGAGAAAACACATTTTTAAAAATAATAGTACCATCAGAAGAATAACATGTGTTTATATGAAACATAAATGTGATGTTATTAACAATGGAAAATATTTAATTATATTATAAAAGAAAAATATAATTATAAATTATAAACATTTAAAATGATAATATTACAAAATAAATAAATTATACAGAAAAAGATGATTTAAAATATAGTGTTTTTAAAAATTATTATGATATAATATTTTTCATAAAATTACAAAAACATAGTCCAAGATAAATTTCTATGTCTCTAATCAAATTTAGAAGACAATTTTTTCAAATTGAACATATCAATGTGTCAAAAAATAGTTTCCAAATGGGTTATCCATCAAGGTAGGTAAAACTACCTTTTAATAAAATAAGACCATTTATGCCTAAAATATTATATATTCATATTTTAGGCCAGTAAAAATTATTGTATGAAAGAAAAAACATTTAATAGTCTTGTGTAAACATAATATAGTAAGATATGTTCACTACCTCCAATAAAACATTTATGTGTTATCTACCATATAAAATAGTTAAATTAATAATGTATTTTTTAGTATAACTTAGTCATGTTTGCAAAATATGTTTTCTTAGAAACCCATTATTGCATGTCATGTATTATATTGGATATAACATCCTAGTTAAGGTAAAATTAATATATATTAATATATATATAAATATATTATTCTATAAATTCCTTGGATGTTACATTATTCCCATTATTTGATAATTGCGTCGACAAAATTTTATTAACTTAAAAAAATGTGTGCATATTTATCCATAATAGCATTTTCAGAATCCCATGATTCCACATCATCCATATGGTTTTTAAAAAAAATATTAACAAAATGAATAACCATATTTCATAACAAATTCTCTTTTTGTACAAGAAACAGTGTTGGTTATTCCTCATAAGAAGGATTCTCTTATAACTAATCTTCTTCTATATTCCAAACACGAGATCGATCTAGAATATACTTTTATAATATTGAAACATGAAAAAAATTATGTACCTATTATAAAAAATGAGGTGAATACACTCTGTAAGAAATTAATCCAACTTTTTCTAGGATTTTATAGGGTCCAATGGACCATGGACTCAACATCCACTTCTTACTAAAAAACATCCCACTTTTCTTGGTTATGATTTTATAATGTCATGATCACCTAACTCAATTGAATGATATTTAAATTTGTAATATATATAAATTTTCTTCCTACTCTATGCTTTCCTCATTTATTTCTGAATCATATAATCTTTTTCATCTATTTATTCTACCAATTCTATTTCCATCAACAACCTTTCATATAATACAACCTAACATGCTGGAGTTCAAAAACACTTTTCATACAATTTCACAAATGCAGAAATTTGTATTCTGATTGAAATGTTTTATTATAAGAAAACTCAACAATTTAAAAAAATTATCCCAAAATGACTAGTAATTCATTTAACATCAAGATATAATATTATTTAGCACCTTATTTTTTTGTTCTAACTGGCCATAAAAATGAGGTAGAAAACATGTACTAAAATATAATTCATTATCCAACAAATTTTGATGTTCATTACAAAATATATATGTAAACATGTTATCATGATATGATATAAGGGAGATAAGAACTCAATTTGACTATAATATCTCCTAAAGATACAATAAATAAAGTAGATTTACAGATAAAGTATATTGAATATAAGGAAAATGAATAGATATTGTAAATCAATAAACAATTACAATGATTTTATTATTACAATAAGAAGTCCTTAGTAATCACAATATGTAATCCATGGATATATTATCTCATTTCCTCTTTGGAACTATTGAATTATAATGCATCGCCTTAGGAATCTTCCACTCGACTTTATCATATTTAATAGTCAAACACTTCAAAGAAATGTTAGAAATATGTCTTTTCTATCCATCCCATTAGTAATACACCCCATGGTCTATGTACATCTTTGAACTTCTAGGATGAACTAAAAATTTAGAACTATTAGATTCACCTAAAAAATATTTCTTCAACTGTGATTCATAAATAACACATAATCTATTTCCAAATCTAAAAAAATTATAATTTATATTTCATTTTTCATTATTAACCAATTATACATTTTTTTGTCACCCACAGTCTTCCTTCGGTTCTTGATTAATTCATCTTGATAGATATTATTTCACTAATACATGAAAAAAAACAATGGGATTTCATGAACAAAAAAAACCTACGCCAAATTTCATCAAATAGATAACCAATGAACCATATTAAAAATTTACCATGGTTAATGTGGAATTTCATTTCTGACTGAAAGAATATAAGACATTTTTTTATTTTCATGGATGCTAATAAATCATGAAATCCTAATATTTAATTAGCTATGACTATCTTCTCTCTCTCATGGTCAATTATTTTTTACTATATATATATATATATTAAAAATTGATTCTCAATATATATTACAAATTTTACTCCTTATATATGATGACCACAAATTTTGTAATGAAAAAACAACAAAATATTATTCCAAATCATGTGATGATAATATTAACTCATGAGAATTCAAATAAAATATAGAATAAGAAATTACCATATTATTATCATGTAAGAAACACACATGAACTTTTAATTCCATATCAATTTTGATAAAAAAATAACCATTTTTGGAAGCCATCCCAAGATACGAAAATTATCAATAGTCATTTAATTTCATGAAAACAATAATCAAATTATTTTGTATTGATGAAAATAACAACCATTCATGTTAACATAGTCATTGGTATAGATAACAGGTGGAAAATATCAATAAACCTATGAAAATAGCCTGATAAACCATGAAAACTACATATATCAATTATATTTGTGGGTAATTTCGATTCTTCAGTTAAATGTTTTATCAGGATAAATAGTTTTTCAATCTATAGAAACAATATGACAAAGGAAAAAAATTGTACTATCCAAAACTCACAGATTCTAAATTTCCAGTGTAGTTTATTTTCACTAATGGTATGAATGAAAACCCTTAAATAACTATCCCTCTGGTATTTACATGCTGTTTAAACCAAAATTTCATCGATAAAAAGAACCAATATCATATCATAGAACGTCTGAAATATTTTATTCATACGATCCATGAATACTTCAGGTTAATTTGGGAATATAAATGACATAACTAAAAATTTATAATTTTCATATCTAGATGGAATCCCAATCTTCAAAATGCCTACATCTTTACATTGAAGTGATGGTACACCGAACTCATGTAAACTGTAAAAAAATAGTTTATCTTGAGAGTTTATCAATTTTTTTAAAGATTCAATGTATAAATTTTATTAAGAGTGTTGTTATTCATGGATCCATAATCAATGAAATTTCTCACTGAACCATCATTACTTTAAACAAACAATATAGAAAAACCCCAAAGTGATATATTAGGTCGAGTGAATACTTTATCTAATAAATCTTGTAATTAAATATTCAACTCTGAAATTTCAATTTGAACCATTTAATAAGGATGTTTTGAAACATTCATAGCATTAGGAACTAGGTAATTAATAAATCAAACTTCTCAATCATGTATATAAATAGGAAACTCATAAAGAAAAAAAATAAAAATAATCATTTTCCATTGGAACATTATTAAACTGAACATTTATTTTATTTAATGAAATATATGAATGTTAATATTCATTTTATTATTAAAATAGTTTCTCATCTTTTGGATATGTTATCTATTTCCTGGGTTATTTCTTGTATACTTACTATTAGTATTTCATAAATTAAACTTCTCTTGATCTATAGTTCATCTTACCATGGTAACAAGAAATCCAATACATACCAAAAACAATATCAAACACCACTTGAAATAAAACAATGTTTACAGGTAGATTCATTCAACAAAATATGACACAAATATTCTTATAATTTATTTTTGCATTAACAGTTTCCCCATTTTCTTTTACCCTATGTTATGTATTCATTTCATTATTTAGTGTTTTCAATTTAATAGAAATTTCTTCTTAAATTATGGATTGTGTATATACTTAATCTGAAATCACATTGGAAGATTACAAACAAACAAAAAATGTACCACATACAACATAATTTGATTGATAAACCTCTTTAGATATAGTTGTAATTTATTTCAACACACGTATATCTTGTATATTTAAAGCATCCCACCATTCAAATTTTTCAGCAGACATTCATTTTTATAATGAAACATCCCATTCAATTACAATCATATTATTTACTGTTACTCAAAATTTTCCTTACCATTATTGTGATATTATTTATTGTAGTTTGAATCCTTTTGTCCAGTTTTACTACCTCAAAATCACATTCAAAAATTTAGAACAAATTCCATAATGTGTTTTTTACCATAATTTTCACATAATGTAAACTTATTTTTCATACCTTTAGAATTTTTTAAATAATTCCTCTCTTTCCCATTACACAATGACCACTTATTATTTTTTATCAATGAACACATGATCATAATTAATCTCAATTCCCAACTTCTCAGCATATTGAACTCATTTTTCATTACATTTTAACACACAAGAAGCCAATTCCCTTTGATAATTTGTCAGTAATCCTGAGTAAAAAATGAATTATTTTAAAATCAGATAACAAGATGAAATTTTTAGTATATGTTTCATTTATAGTGAATGTTTCTAAATATGTATCCATTGAATCCCCATCTTTCCCCAATTCCAGGAATTGTTTTCCCAACAAAGTAAAACCACCTTAAGAAAATATTTACCAAGAAATATATTCATAAATTTATCTTATACAGTAGAGTAAATATCATAAATATCACTGATATACATAACTATATTCCTACATTTACTGGAATCACTTTCAAAATGGTAAACAGAAA
Organism: Viscum album; assembly: GCA_963277665.1. Lineage (NCBI taxonomy): Eukaryota > Viridiplantae > Streptophyta > Magnoliopsida > Santalales > Viscaceae > Viscum > Viscum album. Next base: position 1,138,658,833 of record OY728164.1, on the reverse strand, counting down.
TGCTTACCTTTTAATGGTATGAACACCCCCATGACATCAAAATTCATTTCTAGTTCATTAATCAACCCATCAGCTAGCACAAGGTTAGATGAACCTCCAGATGACGGGGGATGTTTCCTCATTAAATGATCCACAACCTACATGTACCTAGGTGGATGATTTGGTTAATGTTGGGGATGGATACCGCAACTATTTACAGTATAATTCAACTACAAAATCACTCCAATAAACTATTCAATTCTTATTATGACCATTCCAGTTTATCGATTTTTAAGGACATTTTCAATTGGATGTATACTCAATACAACTATTGTATATTTTTTAATTACAATTTTGAAAAAACAATCCCTAGAGAATGCTATATGGAAATATTCAAATTCTCTATCATTTTAATTAGAACTAAATGTACTAATCATTTATGGATATTCTGTTATCAATATCCTTAACACCAAAAGTTATCTAAACAAACATATGATACCAACTTTAAGGATGAGTCTTAAACATTACATAATATTATGTTAAATATATAATTCACATTGAGGTTTTTTATTATTACAGTTTAAAATAAATTGTCAATAAATATTATTTAATAACCCTAAATTTACTACTTAGATTAGTTTACTCAATATAATATTTTTCATAATATTAATCGTTTTAAAATAAAACATTAATTTTTTTCATGATTAAAGTATTCAAATCATTTATCATGACTTCTTCAATTATTTTACCCAACCATATACCACATGAATAACATTTCATAAACATGGGATGAGAAAGAAAATCTCAGAAAGGGATACAAAAAAGGAATAAAACCACTTGTCCATGAATGTTTTAAATTCGTGAAAACAATTTCACAAAAACAAAAACTCCATATCATACCTTATGAGATCTTATAATTCTTCGAAAACATCATAATAATCAGAAATAATAATGTTAATAAGTGGAATCTATATCATAATTACATTTTTGATGTCACATCTATATATGGAGTAACATTCATGGTTACATTTGGAATACCCATCATAGTGTATTCCATAAATATATTTGTAGACACCCATGTTTTCTATTATGTCAAATTATCTAATTAATTGGTGAGCTATCACAAGATTACAATCATTTTGATTATCATTGTACCACATGTATACATATTCCATTCCCAATAACCAAAATATAATTATAACACATTAACAGGAATAAAATAAAAATAAAATTTCCACATTGCAACCAAATGATATCATTGACATAATATATCCCTTTTCAAAATGATTTTCATGTCCAAAATACGTGAAAACGGAATATGTTATTTATATTCTATCTATACTCATTATGGGTTATAGAGGAATCCAAATATCAAATAATGGTCACAGTGGAAGAAAGGTTATTCTCGTCGTGTATGCTTAGAAAACATTCCTTTATTTGATTAGTAAAATTAATCATAGAAAAATATTCCTTTCTAAAAAAATTAAATGACATTATATTGGAATGTGTTTAATTATACACTATATTAAGTAGTGGGGTATATTGTCGAAATATGCCTCCATGATTGGAGATTGATAATAAGTTCATTTACCATGATTCCAAATCATCTCTTAAATTATTTACCTTCCTGAAAAATAAGAACATAGGTTAATTTATATTTTATTGATAACCTTTTTATGCTCATTATTCTTTCTATATAAATTTTTACAATGTTATAACAATTACATAATTATATAATATCATATATGATTTTTTTAGGTATTTGGTACTTGAGTAAATAATGAACAATGTACGATGTAAATAGTACATGTGATCAGAAGTACATAATATCTAAAATAATATTCATAAATTTATTATCATTTTTATAAAAAATTAATAACACTATGTAAAAAATAATGTGTGGTTATAAAATTTAAATAGTTTTACACTCATTGAGGTGGTAATCCATACTTTTGGATGAGAAGTGGTTTCCATTTTTCATTGATCATTATGAAAATACATTAAATACTATTTTACCTTTACATAATAGTCATAATATTATTAACAAAATAACAATCCATAATATTATTTATGTATATCATATATGTAATGTAGTGAATAAAAAAAATAAATGTCACTTCTTGGAGTTTATAGTTCACACGTACGCACAAATGACATTGTCATTTTTATATGCATAGAATGTTAGATCCTAATTTACATGTAATTCTATTATAATGAAAAATATTTCTGGAAGACCATATATAAATATTAATTAATTCATTATTACCAGTTTGGGGGGAAAATAATGAAAACCAAACTATATTTGTATGCTAGCCGATTGTCCACTATACCCGTGAAAGTAATGATCATTTCCCATGTGATGGACTTGGAGATTTATTATTGTTTTGATATTAAAATAATAACATTTAAGTATATTGAGGATGCATGAGTCATTATATCATCATTGAAGAAGCATATTTGAAGGAATTTGATGATGAAATATAATATAATTACTCAATGAATCTGAAACATCTTCTTCAATTGATCACATTTGAGGAACACAGTTACACATCGTTGGATGGTTTTCTATCTAAAAACAGATCCATGAATTTTGGGAGGGATTAATGTATGGTATTTCTGTACATCATGGATTACATAAATGATTTTTGATGTGTGATTATTATAGAGGAATGAGTGCCTTTTAATAAGATAGAAAAGGGAACCCTTGGAATCACTTAAATTTTTAAATTAATATAAATTAGTTTTTAAATAAATACGACTCCAAAATGATTTCTACAAAACATAAAATATTTATGGTTTTTTATCCTATCATTAAATAATTTTTAAACATGTATCTATTTTATTTTATTCTGAATATTTTCACATTATCCTAAATTTTTCAATTTTAATTTTAATTATGGAAACACCATATTAAACATGTATCTATTTTATTTCATTCTAATTATATTTATTGTAATATTTTAAGATCAATTATCAGATATTTCTCTAAATTTTATAATTATTGTGTCACTTTTATGTCTGTATTTATGGTATATATTTAAAGAATAAAAATTCTAGAAAAATAATCATATATATATTTTCATAAGATTTCTAAATACTATTTATGATCTAAATATTATGTAGTATATCCCTATATTAAAATTAGTATACTTATAAAAAATAAGAGGGTGAAATATTGTCACTTCATTTTGTTTATATAATATTTATATCTAATTCATAGAAAACTTCCCTTAAATGATAAAATCAAGATCCTTCGGTGTTAGGGGTATAATTTTGATACATATAATAGGATTTATTCATGATTTAGGGTATTTTTATTATCCATATAATAATAGTTATTACCTTAATTTGTATAATTTTCCTTTAACCATGGTAAATAAAAATTATCGTAGTTACTATTAATAAAATAAAAATAAGAAACTATTTACATGATTTAGACTGACTAATTACAAATAAGGAATCCATTTCTCAAAAATAAAAACATCTAATTAAATGAAATTAATTTAAAATTAATCCTTACTATTAAAACTAGAAAACTTTTTTTTAAATTATAAAAAATATCAAAAGATTTACATGCATTTATATACATTTTCAATGTAAAATAACATCCAAAGTCAAAATAATCATTTAATGATAAAAAATAATATTATTCTTTTTTAACTCTTATTGAAATGATAATCTAAAAAATATAAATAAATTAGATTAAAAATAATCATTGATTTAAAATGTTTTATTTTGTACTATTTAGTAAATTATAAATTTTTTCAAGAAAATACCAAATCCTAATCCAAAATAAATTTTTATATCCCTCTTAAAATGAAAAAGTTTATTTTCATAAATATTAAATATTGATATGTCAAAAATTATTTTTAAAATAGTTTATCCACCAAATATTTTTGTAACTAACTTTTAAAAATACTATTTCTTTTGTGCCTAGAATTGAATTTATTCTTAATTTATTCCCATAAGTTATTCTAGAAGATTGTAAATACATTTGATAAACATTTGTAAACATACTAAGGATATTTATGTTCATTTCTACAATAAAATGAATTTTTTTTTTCAATTATTTAATATAATAATATTAATAATGTATTACATTTTGGTACAACTATGTCTTGTGGGAAATAATATGATATTATAGAATTCCATTATTCCATGTCGAGTACTCTATTGGACATAGTATCCCCATTAAATTAAAATTAATATTCATCGATAGATATAAAAATTAAATATTATATAATTACATGGTTTTTACCCTCAATGATTTAAAAATCAATATTTTAATTTATTTTATAAGGAGTTTTTTTAAAAAATGAAAAAAAAGAATGTTCAATTTTAATGTATAGGGGAGAGAGGATTTTACGACCATAATAACCATTATTTTTTTTATTACATTAAATCTATTCTTGTATTTAAAATAAAACCCTCAATCAATATGCTCGATTTATTTTTAAAATTGTTATAAATAAATGGGTAAATCAATATCAAGGAATTTTGTTTAATTAGGGAAAATGTAAAACTAATGAAAATGAAATCATTTATGCATTATTATTATGATAATAATCTGGAGAAAATTTAATTATTAATGGTATATATTTTATAAAACAATGATTAGTAGTCAGTTATAATAAAAGGATATTTGGTTCCATCGTACACCATTGTTTTATTGTTACATTATAATCTAAAGATATATGGGTCTGTTATTTTTATTCAATGCACTGTGATCTCTAGTGATTTAATGATTTTTACAACATTAGATATTATATATATAATAGTGATAATGATAATGATCTTCCAAGTTAACCTTATAATTTATTTAGATATATTATAAAATTTTGAAAAAACTTATGATTTCCCATGTAATTGGGTTTGTGATTATTGAAAATTCATTTCTACATCATAAGTGTTAGATTTATATATTTTTGAAAAAAAATCAAGATATTTTAATTATTGAAATGATTACATTAGGATTTTTATTTTATCTTAAATATTTCATATTAATGGTATTTTGATTTTATTGGGAAGATATTGATGGACCCGAGGTCACCCTGGGAGGGGGGATGGGTAAATCAAGGTATCCACTTATAACCATTTTTATTGGATATTGTTCCCAAAACGGTAGTAACATAATTTAACCTTTATGACATATATGTGCAGTAATTAAAACATTCACATACAGAAGTAAATCAAAATACTTTTACATTGTTCACCACTAAGGGATACATCCATGGAGCATACACTAATAGATTGTTAGTCATACATAATTCCACTAATCTTATTTATCTATTGATAACAAGGTTCTAGTAAAATCTATCTATCCTTGGAAAACTACCATTACAAAGGTTCACATATATCCCACTATATCCCACAGATCACTCTCGTTTACTCCCCCTAGATCACTACCCTAGGTGATGTCATACTCAGTTTATAGATGATAAGTTCCATTCAATCATAAGGTATGGAAGTATTTTTCTCTTATAAATTACGAGGAATTTCATTCATCGATGTCCATAGTTATTTCACTTTGATGTTCAATATTCTACTCCCGTGCAATAGCCAAATGTACTAAGACATCTAATTCTTCTTGGATAGAATAACAAATTCATTAGAGATTGTCCAAACAAGGAAAAATATTTTACTAGGAATCATAAAAATAAACTCTTCTAGTTCCATGTATCCATGTGACAATGCATGGGACAATTTAGGCATTCTCTTCCTCTTCACTTCATTAATCACATGCACCCACTATTATGGATTCTCCTATTCAAATATTTCATGTGTACATGTGTATGCAAGAATCCATTGACATCACATTCTACATTATTATATATAGTCCCAATTAAATATTGTTCCTTTAATGACAAATGCGTTATCCTTTCTCATTTTATTAGCACATGATTAAGATATTCATGGGCTTTAATTGTGTTTTTATTCAAATTATTCATATGACTACATGTTCAAACTACTCATCACCATTCACAAAATTCCTTATCCCATCATGACACACACTATCCACATTGATTAGATTATATCTATAAGTATGTGATATTACTCAAACATCAATGTTTGTATTTAGGTATGGAAATGTGTGTTTGTTATCCTCTTTCACACCAAGGATATAGAGCTCCCTTTTTCACAAGTCTTCTTGTCTCCATCATAGATCCCGGATAATTTAGGCCCCCTCCATGTGAATGAAATATAAGAGATTTCTTCTCTAATGAAGTGTAGAACTTTTTGGCATACCGAGTGGCATGTGGTTCTATTTTATTAGGGGACCTAATCTTCGCAAAACCAGAACGGTACACGGTACTATTTCCTAAAAATCCTAGAATGGATCACAAGAAATATATTCTGGAACCAAAAACCATATCTGGATCTCCTTCATCGCATACCAAAGTTGTACTAGGTTAATTGTATCGTAAACCAATGAGGGGAGTGGAACTCCTTATCTTCATTTAACCAATGTGGTTCACGATTTACTTTTCATGAATTCACAATGGTTCATGGGACTTTCATTCCCATTGAGATATGGATGTTTGAAGAGACTCTATTTCTCAAAACAAGAGCCCTCAAAGCCATGGGACCAAAAACCCATTCTTGAATTTTTCGGTATCTTTTTATGTGTATAGTTTAAATCATTTTTGTGCCCAAAATCTCCATGATACACAATTCAATATTCAGTATTTAATAAATTAGATATTCAGTTATTTTATATATTCAAACCCATGGGGAGATATTACGCATTATTTAGAAGATTCCTTATTTAAATATTGGGTCATTATCGCTGATCAATATTGAATTAAAGATGGCATGCATCACATTTTAAAAATCTTCATCAATCTATGTGGTCTTGGAAACGTCGTTTTCCATGTCCTTTTTCTCGTTCATCATTTCATTCACATGCAAGCTAATGTAATTAAATTGATTTGATCATAGCATCCAAATGATCACTATGGTCTTGAACTATGAATGTGTGATGACCAGAGTGGTGATATCTTTGTTTAGCACGATTATTGTTTTGTGGATGCATGTGGGTTTCCATAGTTGGAATACAACCAAGGCAAAAGGTATCAGATGGCAATGGTTGAATCATACACAACGCTTTGATAATTAATAGTGTGGATTATATTGCTAGACACAAGATCTGTCGTGTGATAGAGATCATTCTTGAGATTAAATAGAATGCATATATATTAGGTTATTGATTAAAATATTCATCCAACATTGGAATAGGGATGTTAATTGGTTGTGTTTTATCAATCAAGAAGATGTGCAGCCTTTGCACTAGATTACTCCTCTTCCTCCTCTGATGATTCCCTATATCGGTTCTCCTCAAGAACCCTCTTAGTACACACTTTTCCTGCTCGGGCGCACTCCTAGAACACACTATTCATTACATGGGGCTTATTCACTACACCCATGTGCATCATATGGGATGGATCGACCAACATCCTTGTGGGCGCGGTCGACCCCTATGGTCCCGCATGTGTCTCAGGTTTAGGCTAGCTGTCTAGCTAGTGGGATGGCCCATTTCATATTTGTAAGGAATATAAGAGTACTTAGTAGAAAAATATGTATGCCTTGAAATGAATGGACAAATTCTATCTCAAAACCCATTCATGTACAACTTGAAATTCCACGCCTCCTCATACACTGTTTATCTCATATTCCTTAACATCATCCAAAGAACAATTACAATCATTGAATCAATAAATTAAATTCAATTCTCTATTCCACATAGGTGAGTTCATATATTCAAGTTGTTTATTATTTCAATCCATTGATACCCATTGAAAAAATATAAAATCTTCATACATAATGTTGTCCCAAAAATCATCCCATTGGGTTTATTATCAATAGTTCAACGTTATCTAAAACAAGAATGTTAATGTCAAAATGATATGCTCTATCCCTTTCACTTTTGAACTTTCATATCACATTCTCTCCAACTTATTGACAAGAAATTCCATGTTTATGGTAGAGAGGTTACTAATCCTTACATATAAATTTGTCCCCTCAATCATTTGACTTTAAGTCTAGTTGATCAATGCTTGATGTAGAAAAAGGTGGATTGGATCTAGACAAAAAAAGACATCCATTATTCCATGATCATGATACAACATTCTGATGACAACACATGTACATATCTTCAAGGTGCTTTTCATCATTCTCATGCCTCTGATTTTTTTGTTACACCTTTTGTAAATGATATTTTATTTTGAGTAACCAAGGATGAGAGATGGAGATATGATATATCATCACCAATGACATGATCTTCCAACAATATTTAAGGTAAAATAATTTGATACCAACAAATGTTGAAATTTTAACTCTGGTAAATACATTATGTTTCTTCCTCTCAAGGAAACACTTCACAAGCTCAACCCATGTTTTATTGCTTCACCTGCAATTACATGTTGTATTATTAATATAAGAAAAGTGTTGGGAGAAGGAGGTGGATATTCCTTGCTTCATCAATATGATCTCGAAGGCAGTGATGGTTTTCCCAAAAAGGTTTTTTATTTTCACCACTCCTCACAATTCTACATTTGATCATCTGTTCAAACTTTTGTTTCGTGGATCTCAATATTTTTTTCCATCTCTTCATTTGTGAGTTTTATTTATTCAAAAAATTACAATGCACAAGAATCTCTTAGTGAATCATTTATCATTCTGATGAATTATTATTGGGCTGGTAAAAATGAACTGCAATTCTTAACAGTGTGAGAAGCCTCATTTCACCTCACATACATGAATTCTTTATCCTCATGTGGAATCTTATTATTTATTATTGCACTAGCCATATCCTTATCATCCCCTTTAGTTTTTATTATATTTAACTATTGAGGCCAGATAAACAGTGTGTCTCTAGGAACAATTTCCAAAATATTAGATTTTTAACCTAGACTCTTCATAGTGTTATCATTTTTAGGAATTAATTTGGATGTTCCACTCTTAAAAATCTTGGATTTTGAATCCAAGAAAATCTCACCTTTCATTCATTGGGTCATCTTGGGAATACTTTCTATTGCAAATTTCCTTTAATTTCTTACCGTGTTCGCTTCTTATTTATCTACCAGATTCTATAATATTCTGTTCTTATCAGCTCTATACATATGTTGAGATAATGATGATCCATTATTGTGACTACTCCATTTGCATACGTCATAGATGTTGTTTTTCATTCAAAACATTTATGTGGTATACATATACTTCTGGATAAGTTGATTTTTATTTTGCATCTCTGGTTTTCTCCCTTATAACATAAGTTTTCTCAATTCAATTTCATTTAATGGATTGTACGATCAATCTGGTGCATAGTGCCCAAATATGTTTCACCACCTATATTTACCCAAAAAATATTTCTTCTTGATAACTTCTATAATAGGTTGTTTGGAATTCCTTTTAATGTGTTGTACTCTATCTGGGAAAAAATCATACATCTTATTATTATTATCTATCCAAGACATGGTGTAGGTTTCTTCTCCTCATCATTAATCATCTATACTTGTTTATAATTTTTCTTCCAACCTACACTTTTACTGGAAAAATATTTAGAAAAAACAATACAAGTTTGTTTGGATGGTACCTTGATTTTCTCAGCCTCTTGTGATAGATCAATGTGTGATGTCATGATATTCCTATTACATTTTGGATGTATTTCAGAATAAAAAAACAACAAATTAAAATTGAGTTCTTACAGAAATTATTTCATTCTTTTGTGATGTCTCATTATGTGTCTTCTCAAGATTGGTCAATGGGCTTCCAAATTTAGACATTCTAAATTGAGGATGGTCATTTTATTTTATATCATGATTAGATTTTCATCACAGGGATTCATTAATATTTCAACCATAAATTCATGCATATTAATATTAATTTGTACGAAGGAGTCAAGCTCTTTGTTCTTCATCAATGTTTCGTAGAAATTTAGAAACGTGCTTTTAGTTCTCTTTTTCATATTATCTATAAATTCCTGGATGATTTCATCTAGAGTCTTATTGAATACCTATTTCTCTTCAAAGGATTCAATACATATATAGAGTATTAATCATTCAATAGTTTTTTCACCAAATCCATTTTCCCCATTATCGTATTCTATTTCTAGTTAGGGGATATGAACCTACATGCATTGAAATATTCTACAAAAAATAAAAATCCATTATTCAATAATAACATGCTGATAAGATCTTAATTTATCCATTGTAATCTCATGTGAAGTTAATGATTGATCATCATTACCACATGTGTTGGAATGATTTCTTTTAGGGGAAACAAGAGCCACATGTTCGTTACATTCTAATCATGATTATAATTCATTATTAATAAATAATTTATAAGAATCTATTGAGTATTATTTAGGCATGAGGGACTTCTTCAAATGATTCGTGTCTTTATTTTCCCTTCTAGCCATGGCCTTGATATGCAAAACATCTTCTCATAGATAAATGATCTTTAATCATGATTGATCATCATTATTTACATAGAAAAGGAAACTGAAATCCTCTTTTGAATATAATTATTGAGGAATATCCATCAAATGTAATCCTTTTCCCTATGATAACAATTTGCGGACTGTGGGACACCATTAGGGGGTAGTGAATCTGGGTGTCATCATTTTCTCATTTTTATTGCATCTTGTTCAATCGTCAGTTGGAAAATAATTGAAACATAATGTTGTACATGGGTAGTAATTAAAAACATTCACATAGAGAAGGACATCACAACCATTTTAAATGGTTTATCAATAATGGATGCATCTCAGAAGCATTTTCCAATATGTTTCTATTCATACCTCATTCCAATAATCGTTACAAGAAGTGGAATACAGGTTTTGGGTAGAGTCACATTGTACCATGAATACTACCTTTACAAAGGTTTAGGGATTGCCCACATTTTCCCTCAAAACTCATCTGTCGAATTCCCCTGTCTAACTACCCATGGTGATCTCACACTCAGCTTATGGAGCTGAAGGTCCCTTCAATGGATAAAAATAGAATCATTTTCCTCCAATTTAGTATGTGACATTTCTTAAATTGAGGTCCCATTTTAATTATATTTGATGTCCAATCATATTCAATAGTGAAAAAACAAGATGTAAAAAAGGATTTTCATTCTTGTTGGGTTAAATCGAAAATTCATTCCTTATTGTTCAATCAATAAAACATAGTTCAGTATTAATCATCATTATATACAAATATTACTCCATGTATTCGTGTGAAAATTTAGATAGTCTCTTCATATTCACTTCTCTACACACACAGACCCTCAGTTTTGGATTCCTTTCTTCAATGTATCCACGTTTGCATGTGCATGTGTGAATTCATGCACTTCCTTTTCTATGTTATTTTGTGATGTAACAAATGGATATGGTTCCATTAATAAAACATGTGAACTCCTTTCTCCATTTCATATAACTTGATTCGAAAATGCGTGGGATTTTATTTTGGTCATCTTCATATCATGGATATGAATGTAGGACCTTACATCACATCACCACACGCTATCATTCTTATCTTTTCCTAAACACACACTATCCAATTTGATGTGTTTATATTTTTAAGTATCTGATTTTATTCAAAAACCAATGTGTTTATTTTAGTATGGTGTGGTGTTTTTGTTCTCCACATAGGCATCAAGGATATAGAGCTCTCTTTTACACATGTGTTCTTGTCTCCTCCTCGAACCAGGATGATTTGAGGCCCCTCTATGTGCATTGGTTGTGTGGGATTCTTGTCACACATGATGTGCTGAACTATTTCGTGTACCAAGTGTTATGTGCTTCTATTGGTTCTCGGTACCACTTAATCTCAAAACTATAATTATACGTAATACAATTTCCTAAAGAAACTAGATTTATTCAGGAGAACTCCCTTCATGAACCAATAACAGTTCACGACTCTCCTTCCTCACGTAACGAAGTCATAAGTGATTTATTGTTTTCTGAACCCACGAGTTATGCAGAACTCCTTCTCTTCACAGAACAAGAGTGGTTCATAGTATACTCTTCAGAAAATTAGAATGGTTCGTATCTCTTTCTTGTCCCATGATATCTAGAAATTAAAGAGAGTATGTTTCCCAAAATAAGAGTCATTGAAACCTTGAGAGCATCAACCCATTCTCAAATCGGTGGGACTATTTTTATGAGTAGATATTATATCATTTTAGTGACCATAATCTACAAGATACAGTATTCAATATTCTTATCTGAATAAGTGTTTACATATTTTATTCAATATCCTCATCCCGCATGGAAATTTCAACATATCTTAGATGTTTCCATTTTTCAAACTCATGTCCTTCTCTCTGATATTTCTTGTTTTCAAGATGGAATGTATCACTTTCTTAACCCCTTCTCAAAACCACCAGGTCATGAAAAATTCATTTTCCTTAGCGATTCGCTCGTGCTTCTTTTTATTAGCATGAATGAAAACTTAATTTCATTAGTTTGATCGTACAATCGAGAATATCAATATTGGATTGAACCGAGGTCAATTAATGGTCATCGTGGTGAGATATTCATTTAGTTCAAGTAGTACTTCATCGGTGCATGTGGGTTTTTGGAGGTTGATGACAACCTCATCAGAGAAGATTACATGTCACTGATTGAATCATTCACGACGCATGGATAATTAATATCTAGATTATATCACTGGATATGAGAAGCTATGTGTGGCCAATATCTCATGTGAGATCAGATGGATGACATAGATTAAATTGTTCATTAATTTTATCAACCAACATAGAATGGTAAATGAAGAAGATCCGTGTTTTATTAATCAATTAGCATGACCTTAGATCTAGATTACTCCTCCCCCCTCTAATTCCACCCCACAATGGTTCTCCTTGGGTACACTCCTAGCACCCTCTCTTTTTCCTCGAGCATGCTCCTAGAAACCACTATGTATACCAAGGGGCTTATAATGCCCCCATGCACCTCCAACTGGCTGGATGGATTGGCTTCCCCGTTGGTGAAATCAACCCTTGTGGTCGCTTAAGAGTCTTGGGTTGAGGTTGGCTAGCTTTCTAGTGGGTTGGACCTATTTTTTAAGGCAGTGCTAGTAAGATTATATAGTAGAAAACTACGTATTAATAGAAAGGAATGGAGAATTTATTACTAAAAATAAATGCATATCCACCTTGTAATTCCAAGACTCCTCAAACCCTATTCACCTTCATTTCATTAAATTCTTCCAAAGAAAAATTAGGATTGGTTCATCATACATATGAATTCCATTCCATATTTCACTTAGGAGAGTTTATTTCATTATGTTGAACATTTTTTAAAATACATTTACACCGATTGATAACAAATAAAATAGTTATAAACAATTTGGCCCCAACAGATATATCTATTTAATGGGTAATAAATTATTTATTTTTAACATAATTTTTATATTGAATAGAGTATTTTATATATGTAATCATAGACATAAAATTGTTTTTTTCTTTTTTAGTTCAATTATTAATATTGTTTATCTCATTCATTTTTTTACATTTTTTTCATTAATTTTTTGCTCAATTAAATAAGTTTGTATGTCAAAATGAATATTGTAAGGATTATTCATGAAATAAAACATTTTTTAAAATGTTCTTTATTGTTTAAAATTTTTATAATAAGATTAATTGTGAAACATTTATTTTTTAGGGCTTGGTTATTATGAGTTATGATATAATTATATAATACCCTAGAACCAAAAATATCCTCAAATTGATGAGAGGTGAAATTTTTTTCATAAAACTCAATATTCTGTATATTCTAATGTTGTGTTTTTATAGTCTATTTTAGAGGGAGGTTCAGAGAAATTTATATTTTAGGATGTTTTAATTTTTGGTTATATTATGATTTATGGATAAAATAATGGATCTATATGTTTAATCTTGATAAAAATATTAAAGGCACAAAAAATTAAGTTATCCCTTTAGGTGATTTTTTTATTTTTTTACTAATATGTTAGATCCTTTTTATTTGGTTTAGGAAATTATTACTATTAAGATTCACATGATGGAATAATTAAGAAAATGATATTAAATTTTTGGGGACTTAGTTAAAACATATGATATTACCTTTTATCTTGAAACATTTTTTAATATTGATGTTTTATATGTATTTTAAATATAAACTTATTTTTTTAAAAATTATTTCATGTGGATGTTAATATTGTTATTCTTGAGGATTTTAATATTAAATTATTATATAATTCATAAGGGTAATGTATTTATAATAATAATTTTTTTTAAAAAAAAAATCATTCAAGTCTTGTTTTCATCATGTTCTCATATATAGAATAATTAAATGGTATCAAGATGAATGGAAAAAATATATAAAATCTTTTTTATCCCTAATTTATTAATTCATCACCACTATCATAGAAAAATATTATTAAAAGGATATTTAATGATTTTTTAAAATAAATATTACGTAGATGAATATATTTGATCCCTCCAATACTAATTCAATTTTCTGAATTTCATATGAATCATAGATTTGGGATATATTTATTATAATATATCCATTAATCCATCTCATTTGAAAAGAAAAATACCATTAAAGACTGTATATGTTTTGGACATACAGAGTTCATCATAAAAGATAATAGGGGTATCAATAGCATAATTGAATCATATTATGTCTTGATTCAAGGTATGAAATATTTTATTATGTTTGTGAATGACGTATTATTTGAATTATATTGATGAATCACAATAAAATATTTCAAATCATTTATTTTATGAATGAACTTTTAAGACATTATATGAAGAAACACGGTTAAATTTTTAAGAAATAAATTAGATAAAGTGATTTTTCGGAATCATTTTATCAGAATTATGTTGCATTAGTATTTTATGAATGATATTATGATATTTTCTAGTTAATATTTAAATATGGATTATTCCATATAGGATACTTTCAAATATTATGAAACATTTTTTAGATGGAATTGATTCCTTTGAAAAGTGGTGTAATGAAAACGTGATAATATTTCGAGACACTCATTTAATGACATAATGTAATGGAATAAAATAAATTTTTTTCATAATATGTGACTTATATAAATTAAATAATATTCATAGATTATTATTTGATTTTTTAGGAAAACAAGCTCTATTTAAAACCATAGTGGTTAAAATGTGATATTTCTATTATTGATAATTTCGAGGAATAAAATTTCATTATAGGGAACTGTATAAGAATTATATAAATATATTAGTAGTAAATTGACATCCCCTAAGCTATGTGAAATATCATTGCTTCCAGAAATTCACTGAGCATGAACCCAAAACCAATGAGAGAAAAGGTTTTATCTCCAACTATTGGCCTGCCTAAGGTCCTAGATATTATGGAATTGTTTTTATTAAATTAAATAATTTAGTAGATAAAGATTTTATGGATTTTTAGAAGATATATTTTATTGTTAAATTTACGAGGTCATTGATATTATATATTGTGATTATATTAGTAGAATAGTTTAGTAAACATCCAAATTATTTTGGGGAATATTATATTATTAAGTTAAACATAATATTTTGAGATTTTATATCATGAGTAATGGATTAATTGCATTTTTGAAGGAATATATTATTTTAATATGGATTTATCATCATTAATCTAATTTATAGAAATTATTATTATATTTGATAGATTATATGATTATTTCATGTAAATTTTTGGGTATATGACTTCATGACACAGTGATGTTATTTGGTGATAGATAATAAATTAATATGGGATTAGTATATCCTAAAAATTTTCTAATTTTCTTCATTAAAATTTGGTAATGATTATTTAAATGAATTTCAATTTTAGTTATTTATCAATTTTTGTAGGTTGATACTTGGATATTATTTTTGTGACTTTGTATTTCATTCATTCATTTAATTATATGAAGGTTTATTCGTTCCTTGAATTATCTTGACATGTGATAACCATTGTGGCTTTATTTAATATCTAAATATACGAGGAATTACATTTTATCATTTTTTAGAATTATGTGATCATTTGGATGATTATTTTATTTATGTAGGTATGAAAAACATATCTTGAGTACTCATCATTTTATAAATAGATGATATTTTGGTAAAAATTCATCAAAGGAAGAAATTAAACATGAGAATAATTTCGGTTGATTTATGATTTTAGTATAGATGGTAATGTAGTTCGTTCATTATATGATAAGGATCATGAAATAATAATGTTATCATGTTACATTCATTTCAATGAAATGATGGTCTCTTACACACCACACTGATTTATTGGCTTGTGGACGATAGAATTTTTAATACTATTCTCATTCTTGTGCTCAATGATATATGTCAATATCCTTCATTATTTGGACATTATATTTCTTTCCATGAACATATTTTCAACTCCCACTAATTTTCTCATATTTGGAAACCTAATTTGTTATATTCTAAATAAAAATGGTATTACCATTTCCACGTTTTCAATAGTAATTTTCGTTAATAGTTTTAGGATGTGTAATATCAAAAAAGGAATTTTTTTAATTTATTCCCTTGATTATAAAACAAATTCAAATAAAAATACTGCAATTAAATAATGTAGGGGGTGAGAATGTAATATCCTGATATTTTAAAAGAACAATAATCTCTAATAGCATACAAGATATTAAAAAATGTTCTTAAAATGATATGTTATTATTTAAATATGAATGATATAAATCTTACATTAAATTTGAGGATATTAATAATATTTTATAATATATTAATTCTATAAACAATATTCATCCCAATATAAATATATAGATATATTTTTAGTACATAATCACTCCATTGTTAGTAAAGTCATTTTATTCGTAAAAAATATTTTTTCTTCCGAAATTATTATTATTTATTTTTGTTAGAAAATATTTTTATAAATTTTCATAAATTTTATAATTTATATTTTATGGAAATGATATAATTTTTAAATAAACATATAAAAATATATTCTAGTGAGATTATGAGATATTCAATTTTTTAAAATTTCCAATGAATTTTGAAAATCGTTTATATTTATTGACAACTATATATTATTTTAGATAAATAACAAATTTTTTCAATTATAAAATTTTATTATATCTTTTTTATTAATAAAATACTATTTATATCCTTTAAAATATGTTTTTAAATTAATTTTTCAAAAAAACCACTCTATTACGTGATAAAACATTCTTATAAAAAACATGTTTTCATCTCATATTGTGAGTTTATTTTTGTATGATATTATTCCAATTATATAAATTGAATCAATAAAAATGGGTTCTATATTTTTAATATAGAGTTTAAAATTATTTTTTATATTTCACTATAATTTTACCTCATTATGGTTGTTAATGATAGAAAAATATGATTCAACTATAAATGCAATCTAATCTAATAAATGGTAAAAATAATGTGATAAAAAATAAATTGTAACCCTATCACTTTTATTAATTTTTTTATATGATTTTACTCCATCCATAATATTCCAAATATAAAATAAATGAAATTTTTTCTGTTTTCCCATGATTTTGACCTTTAAAATATATTATATAATGAAAAGTAAAAAATGAAATTCTATTTGTTTTATTATTTTTAAATTTTTTAAGTAAGTGTAAAAATATGAATTATTCAGTTATAAATATTTAAATGAAATAAATATTTTATTAATATATTCGGATATTTTATTTATATAATTTATTGATTAAGTAATTAAATTATTCTCTTAAACAACACCAAAAAATTATTTTATCAATTAATAACATACAAAAAATATTAAAAATATTAAAAGTAAAATAACTTATATTAATTAATGACATACACAAAAATTTTAGATAAATAATCTATTTTAGTAATGTATTATTTTCTTAAATTTTAATTCCCTTTTTTTGATTTTATTAATGTTAATAATGATAAATAGTTCAAAAATTCTCCTTAATGATATTATATAATTAATAATTATTAATTAATTGACTTATAATTCCTAAAAATACTATCTATATCTACATTCTTTGGATACTAATGAAATTATAATCTTCAGTATATTTATTAACCAATAATACTTTTATTGAAATTATTGTAACCCTTAATGTGTTAAAATATTGTTATCACAGTATTTGTCCAAAACAATTAATGCATGTTAACATACAGATATATGGTAAAAATAATCTAAACATACAATGATTTCATTTAATGGTATTATTTAGTCATATACATATCATTATATTATATTTTTATATTTTGTATTAATTTTCAATTTTTTTATAATTTATTATATTAACTAATTCATAGAGTTCCACACTAGTCACTAATAAATGGGAACACCATATCATTTTCTATGAAAAGATTATAAACCATTTTTTTTTCTAAATCAATCCAAATAACTTCCTGTAATGCATAAAACCATTAATTATGTCTTCATTTAGGAATAATATAGAGCATATATTGATTAATGTGTAATGAAAAGGGGATAGTTTGAAGAAGGGGCATAGCTTTTAAACAAATGTTTTTGTTTCATTAATCCATGAAAATTCGACATGTTTTCGTTATAATATATAAAATAATAACATAATAAAATTCTTTATACTTTTATCTTTTTATGTTAAAGTTATTATTTATATCCAAAGAAAACTCTAATCAAATGGTAAATTAATATGACATTCGTGTTTATAACAAACTGCAGCCTCAAGAACCGATGTAATTTCCTTTTCAATCACCACTTCTCAATTCTTGATATAATGATAGATTTCATGTATATATATGTATGATATTATTGAATAATATATCAATATTTTATTATAATATATCATCTACAATTTTACATGTTCTTTTATTGAAAAATTATAACATCCTTCATGAGTACATGTGGACTACCACATCCACAAATAGATGTGGTTTTTCTAATAAACACATCATACATATGATATATATAAGATTTTTTAAATATAAAATATGATATTTATCATATAAATATTATTATATAATGGAAAAATAAATCTTATCTCATTTCCACCATTATGGATGAAAAATGAAAGTGTTACACTTGCATTCATACCTCTTACCATCTCACTGATTATAATGTAATCATTACACAAAATCCTAATATAGCATTAGTTTTTAAATTGTAATTGGTAAATAAATAATAAATTTATATTATAATTATTATTAAATAGATTATTTTATATTTACCTTTTTACATAGTCAATCTAGTAAAAATATTTTGAACATATGAGTTAAATGTCATCAAAACAACCGAGGTGAAATTAATTGGTTGCATTATTACGTATACCATGTTATTAAATGAAATAAAAGAAATAATGAACAATAAAAATGTTCTCAATCATTTATATAATTTACTTGGGTTTAATTCTCTTGAAGATAATGATCTTATCATTCAATTCAAACATGAGGTAAGATATTATATTTAAAAAGTCCACATATAATGTTTCCCTTCAAACAATTTTTTTTCAAGGCACTTAATTTTAAATAATATTTTATTAATGTATTTATATGAACATAAATTAATTATAAGGGAAATTTTATTATTCTTTATCAATTAATTTAATGTTTTATGAAAATAATATTTTATCTTATTTTAGATGTACCATTATTAAAAGATGATATTGAGAATGTTTTTAACGTATATGTAGGAAAACATTTATCTGATATCATAACCAACATTTTTAATGTAGTTATTTAAAAAAATATTTGAAATTTAATGAAATTTTATACCTTTGTAAATGGGTATTATTGGGAGTAATTATTAATAGTTGAGTAAATTGATGAAAATGAAATCCTCAATAGTTTTAGGATTATGTTACAGTTCATGGAAAATGTTTATGATGAAATTTCGATCCATTATCAAATAATGTTGAGTTTAGTTATTATAGAACAAGGAATTTTTTATTTCGTTTTAAAAAATGTAATTATAAAAACTTATAAACCTAATTTTATTTTTTCTATTATGATCCTCAATTTAATTAGGTTCTCTAGAGAATTATGGAAGTAGTTTGTATTAGTTATTTCATTTATAATAGTGGTATAGAGAATTATTTCACAGGTCAAATACATTAATTTTATATGAATCATAACATTTTTTATGAAATTTATTTTATATCATAATGAAATATAATAATATTGGGATTAAATAGAATTATTTTTCAGTTTATAGGTGGTGGAGGGTATATTTTAAAAAATATTTTCAAGAAAGTTTTCTGATTCATGGGAAAACATTGTGATTTTAATTATTTTTATTAAAAATTCTTATGAAATGTTTCATAAAAAACATTTATGGGGTAGTTGATTTCATTTGTAAGATAATTATCATTTTCATCCTAGAGATTAATTTGATAATGAAATTTTTTTATAAGTATTCATATATTAATTGTATTATTCAAATTTTTTCTATTACATATAACTATTTTTTTGATAATCCAAAATGATTACATTTTTAATTATATTTTTTTATGAATATCTAGGGAAAAAATATTTCAAGATTAAAATTTTTATTTTTCCCTTAAAAATAAGATATGTTTCTTCTTAACTATTTTATATTATGTGAAAAATGAATGCATAGGGTATGTTTCAACATTAATTTTTATGATATTTGTATTGTATGAGTTTGGACCCAATTATCTAAAATACTAAATAATAATAGAACCCTGAAATGGAATAAAATGAATTCATTATTAAAAAACTCATTATTATGTAATGATTTATGGTATTGTACTTACATTGTTACAACATCCATTTTGATATTGATTAAAAATGTAAGTTTTTATTCAGTGATCCCAAATAGTTTTGAAAAAATACTAGTATGAGAAAAAATAATTTATATGGGAAAAATAATACTCATCAGATTTTTTATTGGATAAAATTACTATAATATTTGGTATCTCTAGATTAAATATCTTCAATTATTATTACATTTTTATTTTTTAGTCATTTACAACTAATATTTGATTTTTCTCTAAACTAAATATAACATCTTATTTTATTAAGTTAAAATAATTGTCAATGTGATACATCTAGAAAATCTTAACAAATGAATTTATGGACTCAATTATTTTATTTACATCAATAAAATATTGATGTACTTTTATCATTAATATATTTCATTAAAAATTGGATCCAGACATGAATCAAATTTAATTAAATGTTATTTCATCATTTTTTTGTAAGGTATAATTGGTTTTTTGAAATTTAATACAAGAGTTTTATATGTGACTTTGTTAATCCAATGATTTAATATATATATATATATATATATATATATATTTAGAGAACCTAAATATAAATTTAATATAATTTCCTGAACTATATATTAATTATCATTAAAAATATGAATGTAAATATTTGTATTAATATTGAATAACGGAATGTACAATTTGTTTTCTCAACCACCATGATAGTTTAACATCCATCCCTCAACATATATCATTTCATATTCTTAATTTTCTATATCTTACACCCAAAAAATAGTTTAATTTATTTTTAATAATGGGATGGAGAGGTTATAATTTATTATAATGAAATTAGTTTTCAACAACACACTGTTATAGATGGAAGATCAACCACATACATTATATAATCTATAATAACTGACAAAAATTAAAAACATATCTTACTCAGTACAATTTATAACAGTCAATCTTAAATTTCATTAATAACAACATTTATAAATATTAATATTCTTTATATATTCCCTTATTTTTATCAATAATCATCATAATATAATAAGTTACTAATAAAATATTTCCATCCATTAACATATTTTTCCAACACTATATTTATTAATAATAGAATATGATATTTATTAAAAAATATATAATATAAAGAAGGAGTTAAAAAACATTCAATCAATATGAAATAAATTGAAAATATAATCAATTTTTTGCATTATTAATTTAAGCACCTAGTTCAACAACCCATTTTGAAAACTATTACATGTATAATATATATTATATTATGTTTATTATTTAATAATTATAATATTAATATTATGAAGAAAAATAACCATAATATAAATGAAAATTTTAAACCATAATTAAATTAATTGAATCATTCATTACCTAGAAAAAACTATTTATTTATTTTATGTGATAGTTTAAGGATATAAAAAATCACATTAAATTATCACCCTCTTGTTGATTTCATAGTGAAATTATTTTATAGTTTTGCACTCTTGTGGTTCTCACTAAATTAGTTCTTATGATGGAAATGGATATTTTATCCTATTTGTACATTTATAATTCCATGATTGAACCATTATATAGTTACCCATTGGATATCTACTCCACTTAAATATAATGTATTTTTTTGTAATTACATGTATTGAAATTATTATTTTCTATTATCTACACTTGGAAACATTTATTCTATAATCAGAATCATTTTTATCAGATGTAACAAACAACTATAGAAAATTAATCATAATATGTTTTTCAAAGTAATTTTTTTAAATTTATTAAAATCCTTGGTAACCATTCTCTCTCCCACCTAGTATATCCACACATACATAAGCTTCAGGGAAATAATATATATATTTAGTACTAAAGTGACACTTCCACAAGGTATAACTCATTCTAAATCATTGGGATCTAACAGTCATATTATATAACTATCCTACACTCCCAACTACATGAATCAAAATATAGGTCCTAGGTAACTAATTTCAAATCTCAAAATTTTCCTTATATCCTAGTAATATAAATGTTCTTAATAAATACACTATTAGTTTAAT
Source organism: Viscum album (assembly GCA_963277665.1). Taxonomy (NCBI): domain Eukaryota; kingdom Viridiplantae; phylum Streptophyta; class Magnoliopsida; order Santalales; family Viscaceae; genus Viscum; species Viscum album. The sequence continues at coordinate 1,138,636,131 of OY728164.1, read as the reverse complement.
TATACAAATAATGATAAAATAGTGTATCTATCCACATCACACAATCACATTCAAACAACCATATGTGATAATAGATTGTCCTATTTAAGGATTGAAAATGATACCAAGTCATAAAAACAATTTACACACTCATCTTATAAATCAATACCCTTGTATAATAATGATAGACAATAAATAAAATTGTCATTTTTCATTAATCCAATATGGATGACATTGATACTATGTATAATATTAATTTATTAATTAGAATCTAATCAAATTCTACATAATAAATATGGTAAAATTTTATTTTCAGAATTACATTTTATAAAACCCATGATAAAAATAATGTGAACCTTTATAATTATCTTCCTCATCAACTAATGGTTAACCATCATCAATGGGAAAACATATTAAATTATTGATTAGTTACAATATAGAACACACAAATTCATATTTTTATGAACATGATGGAAAACCCATCATATAAATTAATCATGATAAAAAATATATATTATTACTATAAATACAATATTATTAAGTAAAACAGTATTCAATAATAAAATTTAATAGATTATTCATATCATAAATTTATATCTGTTAGATTTTAAAAAAGTATCTATTAGTAATTCAAATATTTTCCACAAATCCCAATAATTTAGTCATCAATCATATTATTTATCGATAAAAAATTTTCAATTAATCCAAAATTTATTAATATAATAAAATATAAGCCTAGTGATTATCTTAAATAATTCACTAAAAAGGATAATTAGATCATAGTAAATTCATATTGATTAATATAGATAAGGACTTTGGATAAACTACACCAATTTTATCAAATATCATTAATTCCCAGTCACCCAACATCATTTATCTCATCTAATTATTTATCCATTACAATTTTTATTCCAAGAAACAATAAATTAATAAATATTCCTTGGAAATTTGTTTTTAATAGATAGAAAATGATAAATAAAATTTATATTCTTTTGAAATTATAATTTTTATAAAAATAATCTATTAATATATTTCAAGAACCTCTTTGAATATCTATTTAAATCATATTAATATTTTATTCTATAAACCATATAATGATTCTAAAAAATATTTTTCCACTACTAAAATTTAATATATCTTGTCAATATCTATTTCATATCATCATATTTTATTTATTATAAAATATTCCATAAAAATTTAATCGATATAAATGTAAATATTACTAATTTCACAAGTATCCTAAAATTACAAAAGCCAAATTTAATTTAGAAAATAACTACAACGATAGACAACTGACCTCAAGCCTAATGAATATAAAACATTTTTATTCTAAGAGGATTAAATTTTTCTTTTTATACATTATAATAAAATATACATAATAACAAGTACTTCAAACCTTCCAGAACAATAAATTCCTGTGTCATTATTTTAGACATACTGTATATAAAATGCAATCCAATGAACTCATTCAATTATTCTATTTGGATGTAAAACATCATAAACATAAAAATAATATTAGAATTCATTGATAAAATTTTAATTTATGATATATTATTTCCCACCAACTCATATATGGGTATTTTCACACATTTTATTCTCTTTCCTATGTTCATATTTTAACACCAAAATGTATCCATATAACTCAATATAAGTGAATAAAATGTCTACATTATAATTATCTCATTTATTTTGATCATTTATAGGATTCTTGATAATAAAACTTCCATTTTCATTGTAATTTTAACTCAAATCTATCACATGTGTAAGATCATAAAAATACATCAAATTATTAAAAAATACAAAATTCCATATATTATTTCCAAAAAATGTTGGAACAAAATTATATAACCAATATATGATATGATATAAGACATAAAATAATCTTAGGAATATAGATTATAGTTTATGTATCACCCCAGGTAAATAAGGAATATAAAATTTTCATATTTATAAAATATTAATATTACTTTAAAGGTGATGTTATGCTCGAGGGCATACCCAATACACAACAACGAGTTTCTTTGAAATCTTACATTGCACTCTAATAATAATATAATATTATTTTAAAAGGTAGTTGACGCTTAGCCATTGTAATGGCGGGAATGAACAGAACTAAATACAAAATTATTGTATATGTTTGACAAATATTTTTATTTTTATCCAATAAATGTTAGAGGCTTAAAATGCCAGTGAATCCAATTTTTAAGCATAAATCTTCTAATATTCTTCAAAAGGAAGATTAACTGCCTTTTGATGGAGAAACCTTTTTAAATATATATTTTAAAATTTTATATGTTGAATTTGACAAAATAATATCCTTCTATAGAATCTAGACATCAAAATTTACTTCGTGTAAAATTTTGTTATTTTTCTGATAAAGATCATTTTTATTGAAAATGATGCATTTTAATTAAAAACCTCCTTTTAATATGATTTATTTATATGGATAGATTACATTTTTAATTTATATTAAAGATTATTTATAATATATTTTTACCGTTTAATCTAATGTTGGTCATTGGAATTATTTTCACTTTGAAATTGGACTTAAACTAGTGTCAATCTATTAATAAGTATTGTTTATTAAAAACATGCTATTTGTTTTGACAGCGGAAATTAATTAATAAATTAATTAATGCAACATATATGTTTTGAATTTTGTAAAATATAAATCATTTTTGAATTTAGAATATCAAATATAGCTTACGGTGATTTTTTGTTATTTGACGGAAAAACGTCAATTTTTGATGAATAGTGAAACCACTAAGTTGTAGTTTAAAAACTGATTTTTTGTTTAAATTAATCTCTACCACAACTAAGATTTTAATTTCCAAAATCCTACATAAATGGTTGTCATTAGGATGTAAAATGTGGTTCAATGGGATTAAAATAATTTTTTGGGGAATAGTAACTTTTAAGTTATTAATCACAATTAGAGGTAATTAGTGTAATTTAAGGTAAAAATAATTTTTTAATAATAATTAGTGACATAGAAACATGTCGTACCCTCATTGGATGTTTCATGTCCGACCAAGACAATCCATGGGTCAACTTGGGGACCCCATGGATCCACCTTGGTTGGAAAATGACATAAATAAAAAAAATGAAAGTTAAAATAAAAATGTCACAAGCAAGAGTTGTATTACTAAAAAAAATTTAAGTGGGCTTATACAAGTAATATTTTTTACTATAAATATTCATTATAAAGATAAAAATATTTCATACATCATGATATTTGTTTATAATTTTTATACCTTAAATAAATTAAAATATTTATGACATCATAATGATGGACCGATTACCTCATTAATAAAGGATTGAAAAAACATGAAACGTTATTGTTAAAACTATAACTTACACTTGTAAAATACCTATTTGATGAGTATATTTCAAACCCTTATCACATTATCCTCGAAATACATCAATTTGGGACCATTAAAATCTGAAACTCATTTGAAAATAAAGTAACATTTTGTAACTTTCCAAGAGTGCCCCTCCTCTCCTCTTATAAAAGGGCCCCACCTCTACCACCATACCCACACCTCTCAAGGCTTTGTCTAGTCCAACCCCTGATCATTTTGTCTCTCCGCATACCTCTCTTACTCCTAGAATCCAAAATTTCGGAAGAAGTCTTCCCAAGGATGAATTTGAGCTCATATCAAAGAGAGATACCCGATTTTAGGGTAATGTCTTCACTTGTGTTCTTTTAGTTTATTTTGATTATCCAACCCCCTAAAATCTTTTTATTCATTTCTTTTGTAACAAATCCAGTATCTTCAATATCTAGTATGTTGTTATAAGAAGGATTCGAGCTACACTTACACACACCTACATCTAATTGTTAAAGAACATACTATTTCTGTGGATGGTGAATTTCTGCCTCAGAAAACGATGATTGTTCAATATTCTTTTAACACCATAAATGGTGGCCATTAAGATGACACTATATTTATATATGATATATAATATGTTTATTTTTTACTTAAGATTCTGTATTTTTCATTTATTTCACACCTTTATGGTTTCCATTATCGTTAAACACGATATGTTCATTTTAGGAAGTGCGGACTACCGCCCCCTCAAAGTGATTTGATTCGTTAATACCATATGTGGTATGTATAAAGGATAGATTTAATGATATTATATATGATAAAATATTGTAATTATAATAGTATTATGTATAATTATGTTTTAATTCCATTAAATAAGAAATAGAAATGGAAGTAGCGTTCATGCATACGTACGGCTTACCAGCTCTATGAATGGTGCATTTCATTTCTTACCTCTAAATGTTATGTAATATTATAAATGCATGTATATAATGGATATATATGATATATATGATATCTACATAATGAATATAATTCTGGATATAATATATATTTTACCACATGAACAACTTGTAATTATAAAGAGTTTATTTTTGACTCAAGTAGCAATGATCTACAAAACCACCATGATTAACTTAAATAATTACATAGTCTTCATAGCTTGGTAGTAAGTGATATAAAAAGAATAATAAACTTGAAAAATGTTCTTATGAAATTAGAAACTGACTCATGTTTATTAATCAGGATGTTAAAGAATGATCGAGTCAAGTCGGACCCGAGGTAAGGGATCTTACCCCTCTCTTTCTTTTTAAGTACACTCTTTTATGTAATTCCTTTTAAGCTCATATTTGTTATGATTTGGATGTTATTTTATATTAATAATACTGTACTTTATATTTTCATAGGATGAGAGACCCTATTTCCTCTCATCAATCCATTTTGGAAGTTTTAATTGGCGTCGTTAGGCTGCCTAAATTTCGTAAGGGGATTTTTATCTCACTTTGTGTTTTCGTGAGATTCATGCTACATTTGCCAATATTTCCTTTTGAGTGCTGTATGTACTATAAATTATTCTAATATTTGTTTAACATACTTTCATTTATGAGTATTTACATCAATGTTCTATATTTCTTCTTTCATGGGGTGTACGTTTCGAATGTTACCCAAATCGGTAAGAGAACCTTTCACACTCCTCTTTTTAAAAGACTTCTTTTGTTATGTCTTTTAATTTACATATTTTTCTATTGGAATATGTTATTATATATCCTTATAGATTTAAATTTTATTTCCATTTGTTTAGATACCATTTTCTCTCTCAGGAACTAATTTTATGAATTTTAAAGTGACGTCGTTAGGCTGTCGAATTTTACCAAGGGAACTTCTTAACCCAATTTCAATTTCTTTGGGTTCAACATGTAGTTATTAAATATGTCATCCATTGAATATGTGTGAATGAAATTTTATTGATTTAAACTTAATATCCACTTATATTGGGTGTATTTATATTTTTCACACATAATTATGAGATTTTTTTATCTTTAATTAAGGATACATTCGTTATAAGGGATTTCATATAATTTTATATTTCTATTGAGAATTCACTATTGTTATGGACAAATTCACTATTATATGGTGTATATAATGTCCCTTGGAATATTATATCATGAATACATTTATTCTCATGATATTATGATTAAATTTTATTCCTCAATTATGGAATTCAAGTGTCTCTCATTTTGTTAAAAAACCTTAAACTAAAATATCGTTTTAAATGTTTTAATGATTTATTCTTATAAATATTTCTCATTAATATCCATGTTTTCAAAATGGTTTTAAGGATTTATTTATATGGATATTAATGGGTTAAAATGTTAAAATCATCAATGTGGTATGGGACACTTTGATTTCAAAATCTCTTTATTAAATGTTTTAATTGATTTTGAAAATGGTTTTTAGAATGGAATCTTTATCTTAAAATGTTATATTGTTATTGCATTGTGGGAATGTTATCATCCCTTTATGCTTATGTTATGTGCTATGATTATGATATGGTTATTGGTCATTGTTTATGAATATGGGTGGTTCCGTGATAAACTAAGGGCGGGTGAGCCCGATATACCTCTCAAATGCATTGGGTAACACGAAGGGGTAAAAAGTTATGGTTTCTCCGGAGAGATTTAGGGAATATACTATGATGGGTATTCCAAATGTAACCAAGAGGATTACACCCTATTTAAGAATTCTATGAATTCCTCATGTTAACATTATTTCTTATGATTTCTATGATTTATTCATGATTTTCTGAGGTATGTTAAAGTGCTTATGTTTTATGGATAAAGTATGATTTCATTCTTATGTATATATGTACTAATGTTTCCTTTCCATAATTTTTATAACCCTTACTGAGATTTTCATGCTCATCCCATGTTTTTGAAATGTGTTTCACAGGTCAAGGTAATGGTACATGATATTATGATAGTCTCAAGGAAGTGTCAAGAAAGAATCCATGTCTTATTTTAAATATGTTTCCGTTGATGGGATAAATGAATACTATATTTTATGTAACCACTTTGTTTAAATGTGGAATGTAATGCATGTTTTATGATATAATTCTCTAAAACTATAAACCTGAAAATATCCTCAATGTGTAATCTTGTAATAACTGAAGATTAAGTAATGTTTAAGGTTGGGGCCTTATAGTTGGTATTAAAGGTGGGTTTAGATAACTTTAGAGGTTAGATTGTTGTTTAAGAAAAAGTGACAAGTTGTGTATAACCACAATGGTTAGTATATTAGATGGAGTCATCATTTTTTTAAAGTTATAATGAGTTTGAGATAACTTGGATAAGTATATCTTGGTTATTTTCTTCCTCTTTTTTATTTGATGATTTTACTGATATACTCACAATGAACTTTTTGGTTTTAGTAAATGGTTGGATCTAGAAGGCACCAAAGTAACAGTGGATTTGAAGAAAACTGTGATGGTTTTATGAAAGAACAACAGAATGATATGGGAGCTGCAATGAGAACTCTGGTAGTTATCCTCAACCAACTACATGGAGTCATGATTGACCACCTGAACCTTAGTGATTTTTATAAGGCATCGTATATTCGAGAAAACAATCCCTACATAAGTTCAGGTAATAATCCTAAAGGTAAGTATGTTCAAAAACCTATTTATGAAATATGTGGAAATAAACACATAGTAAAATGTTTCAAAAGGATAGAAAGATGTTATAGATGTGGAAATGAAGGTCATAAATCTAGAACCTGCCATGGAAAAATGAATCATCTAGTTGACTTTAGGAAAGGGAAAGAAGTTCTTTCTGAACGATCAATTGAATGTTTTAAATGTGGTGTGCATGGTCATTATGAAAACACATGTCCTACGAATTTTTTTTGGGAATGGGGTCACCATGATCGTACAAATATTTATTTACCAATACCTAATGCCATTCCGATTGAGGATGAAGAAACTGAAAATGAAGAATGAAAGGTATGGATTATTTTTTAACGTATGTTTTTCCATTATTAGAATCATAGGATATGATTCTTGATTTTGTTTGTTGGAAAGAAGAATTTTAGAATAAGTTGAAAAGGAATGGATAAGGGATCATAGAGAATTAATAATGAGTAAGAAGTCATCATATAAGGGATTCAACAGTTATGGTAGATTTTAAGATGGTGAAATTCTTATATGTATTAAGTCTCTTTTGAGGATGGGGTTACATTAGAATACTTTTTATAGTAACCCTGATGTTTTATATACAAAAATTTTATTCAAGGAATAATTATCCTTTTTTTGTGGATATAGTTATAAATAAAAATTTGAGTTTATATGATCCTTGAATTTGAGGAAATTACTAGTTAAAACATTTTGGGTTGCAAAATGGAAGTTATCAGATAACCTTTGTGGATAAAATATGTTATGGTTATTTTTGATGAATTTATCTCTTTTTGAGGAATGTTATAAAATTATATAGTTTTTGAAAAGGGACAACACGCAGACCGTGTGACAACCCGTTGCATCAGACGAAGTTGCAGGAATCGAACCCAAAACCAAAGTGCAACTAGTATTTATCGCCTACCACTGGACTACATGAAGTACCCAGTTAGTTTGAATGATTATTTTTAGTTATATGATTTTATGAATTAAGAGTAAGTTTATTTTTTTTATCAATGGAAATGATTATCCTTGCATGGAGGATATGTGATTAGGTTAATTAAATTTCAGTATGAGACTCTAAGACTAAATGATGTTATTTTGGAGAAAAATGTTAAAATTTATCATAGGAGACTATGTGATTAAATCCTTCAAATAATTGGGTTTCAATCATAGTTTGGTTTACTTTGTAGAATATTATTGATATATGTTTATTGAATGGTCTGTGTTGAACTTTGGGTTTTGTTTGACAAATTTTGGAGATTAAGAATAGATTTTTTATAAAGGATTATCTTTTCTGGGTATTACCTGATCTCATACTAACCTTTTTGGTTTTAGTTTTGGTTAAGGTATAAAGACATGGGAAGTATATAGTTCTCTTTTGTGGATTAGGTGATTCTCTAGATGTTGATAATAGATATCATAATGTGAACAAGTCATCCTAAATACTCATCTTTTGGAGAAAACACGAGTTCATGTAAGAAATATATTAAAAGATGAAAGTATACATGACAGTTAAGTATTATTCCATATGTTTTAGTTAAGCTCATAAATAAATTCCTCAATAACAATTATCTTAAAACAAAAATGTTGTCTGTCAATTTTTCCTACCGGGGAATTAAATTTTGTCTAACCCATCACAAGTTTGTGATTTTCTTGTTGTTAACATTCTCCTAGACATGTTTACTATCACTCTCCATCAGAACATGACCCATTGTTTTTTCCTCCATATCCATATTTTCATACTTGGAATCTTAGTATGGGTTAACTTGGGTGACATTTGTACTTATCTCCCATTCTTTTAAAGTGATAGTTTTACTGACTCTTGTTCCGATGTGGGATTTTCAATGAAGCTTCCAAGACCAATTTTAAAATTGTGAGGACGCAATTCCCAAAAGGGGGAAAGGATGTAACACCCGAGGTAAATAATGAATATGACATTTTCATATTTATAAAATATTAATATTATTTTAAAGGGAATGCTATGCTCGAGGGCATTCCCAGTACGCAACAACAAGTTTCATTGAAATCTTACATTCCACTCTAATAATAAAATAATATTATTTTGAAAGGTAGTTAACGCCTAGATGTTATAAAGGCGATAATTAATGGAACTAACTAAAAAATTATTATATATGTTTGTAAAATATTTTTACTTTTATCCAATAAATGTTGGAGGCTTAAAATTCAAATGAATCTAATTTTTAAGCATAAATATTCTAATATTCTTTAAAAGGTCGATTAACCGCCTTTTGATGGAAAACCCTTTTTAAATATACTTTTGAAAATTTTATATGTTTTATTTGACAAAATAAAATCCTTATTTAGAATCTGGACATCAAAATTTCTGTTCTGTAAAATTTTGTTATTTTTCCGATAAAGATCATTTTTTTTGAAAATGTTGCATTTTAATTCAAAACCTCCTTTTAATCTGATTTATTTATATGGATAGATTATATTTTTATTTTAGATTAAAGTGTATTTAGAATATATTTTTACTATTTAATCTAATGGTGGTCATTAGAATTAATTTCACATTGAAATTGGACTTAAACTAGTGTCAATCTTTTAATAGATATTGTTTCTTAAAAACACGCTATTTGTTTTGACAACAAGAATTAATTATTAAATTAATTAACTCAACACATATGTTTTGAATTTTGTAAAATAGAAATCATTTTTGAATTCGGAATATCAAATATAGCTTGCGGTGAAATTTTGGTATTTTTCAGAAAACTTCAATTTTTGATGAATAGTGAAACTAATAAGTGGTAGTTTAAAAACTGATTTTTTGTTTAAATGAAACATTACCATTTCTGTGATTCGAATTTAAAAAATCTGACAGACATGGTTGTCATTAGGATATAAAATTTGGTTCAATGGGATTAAAATAATTTTTTGGTGAATAGTAACTTTTAAGTTTTTAATCGCGCTTAGAGGTAATTAGTGTAATTTAAGGTAAAAATAATGTTTTAATAATATGAAGTGACCTATAAACATTTCCTACCATAATGGGATGTGTCATTTCCGACCAATTCAATCCATGTGTCAACTTGGGGACCCCATGGAGACACTTTGGTTGGAAGATGACATAAATAACTTGTTATTTAATGTTAAAATAAAAATGTCACAAGCAAGAATTGTTTTACTAAAACAATTTTGAAATGGGGTTATACAAGTCATATTTTTTACTATAAATATTCAATAAGGAGATTAAAATATTTCCCACATCATGATATTTTTTTATAATTTTTAGACATTAAATATATTAAATAATTTATGACATCATAATGATGCGGCGATTACCTCATTAATAAAGGATTTAAATAAAATGAAAAGATAATGTTAAAACTATAACATAAACTTGTTAAAGTTATATTGGATGAGTATATTTCTAACGCTTACCACATTATCCTTGAAATAAATCAATGTGGGACCTTTAATATCCGAAACTCATTTGTAAATAAAGTAACATTTTATAACTTTCCAAGAGTGCCCCTCCTCTCCTCTTGTAAAACACCCCAACCTCTACCACCATACCCACAAATCTCAAGCCGTTGGCTCAGCCAAACCCTACTCATTTTGTCTCTCCAAATCTCTCTATTACTTCTAGAAGCCTCATTTTGGGCAGAAGCCTTCCCAATGATGCCTTTTATCTCAAATCAAAGAGAGATACTTGATTTTAAGGTAATGTTTTCACTTGTGTTCTTTTGTTTTATTTTTCTCCTCCAACCCCCTAAACTATTTTTATTAATTTCTTTTGTAACAAATCCAGTATCTTCAATATACTAGGATTTTTTTATAATAAGGATTCTAGCTACACTTACACACACCTACATCTAATGGTTAAAGAACATACTGTTTCTGTGGATGGTAAATTTCTGTCTCACGAAACGACGATGGTTCAATATTTTTTTAACACCCTCAAAGGTGGACATTAAGATGTCACTATATTTATATATGATATATAATATGTTTCTGTTTTACTTAATCTCCTTTATTATTCATTTATGGCATACCTTTATGGTTTCCATTATGGTTAAACACGATATCTTCATTTTAGGAAGTACAGACTACCGCCCCCTCAAAGTGAATTGATTCGTTAATACCCTATGTGGTATGCATAAAGGATATATTTAATGATATTATATATGATACCATACTGTAATTATAATAATATAATTTATAATTATGTTTTAATTTCATTAAATAAGAAATGGAAATGAAAGTAACATTAATGCGTATGTACGGCTTACCGTCTCCATGAACGGTGCATTTCTTTTCTTACCTCTAAATGTTATTTAATACTATAAATGCATGTATATAATCGATATATATGATATATATTATATCAAAATAATTAATATAATTCTAGATATAATATATATTTTATCACATGAACAACTTGTAATTGTGAAGAGTTTATTTTTGACTCATGTAGCAATGATCTACAAAACGACCATTATTAACTTAAATAATTACATAATGTTCATAGAATGGTAGTAAGTGATATAAAAGGAATAATGAATTTTAAAAAGGTTATTAATCAAGTATAAATTTACTCAAGTTTATTAATCATGAGGTTAATGAACGATCAAGTCATGTCGGACCCGAGGTAAGGGATCCAACCCCTCTCTTTCTTTTTACATACACTCTTTTATGTCATACCTTTTAAGCTCATATTTCTTATGATTGGGATGTTCTTTTATATTAATCTTACTGTACTTTATATTTTCATATGATGAGAGACCCTATTTTCTCTCATCAATCCATTTTGGATGTTTTAATTGGCATTGTTAAGCTGCCGAAATTTCGTAAGGGGCTTTTTATCTCACTTTGTGTTTTCGTGAGATTCATGCTACATTTTCCAATATTTCCTTTTGAGTGGTGTATGTAATATAATTTATTATACTCATTTTATAACATAATTTCATTTATGAGTATTTACATCAATTTTTTATAGTCCTTCTTTCATGGTGTGTATGTTTCGAAAGTTACCCAAATCGGTAAGAGAACCATTCACACTCCTCTTTTTAAAACACTTCTTTTGTTATTTCTTTTAATTTAAATATTTTTTATGTTGGGATATGTCATTATATATCCTTATAGATGTAAATTGTATGTCCAAGTGATGTGATACCATTTTCTCTCTCATCAACTAATTTTATGAATTTTAAAGTGATGTCGTTAGGCTGTTGAATTTTACCAAGGGAACTTCATAACCCAATTTAGATTTCGTTGGGTTCAAAATGTAGTTATTTAATATGTCATCCTTTGAATATGTGTGAATGACCTTTGATTGTTTTACACACAATATCCACTTATATTGGGTGTATTTATATTTCTCACACATAATTATGAGACAATTTTATCTTTAATTTAAGGATACATTCTTTATAATGGATTTCATCTCATTTTACATTTCTATTGAGACTTCATTGTTGTTATGAACCAATTCACTCTTATATGGTGTATATACTGTCACTTGGAATATTTTATCATGAATCAATTTATTCTCATGATATTTTGATTAAATTTTATTCCTCAATTACGGTATTCAAGTGTCTCCCATTTTGTTAAAAACCCTTTAACTATAATGTCATTTTAAATGTTTTAATGATTTATTTTTATAAATATTTCTCATTAATATCCATGTTTTAAAAATGGTTTTAAGGATTTATTTATATGGATATTAATGGATTAAAATTTTAAATGCTTCAATGTGGTATGGGACACTTTGATTTCAAAATGACTGTATTAAATGTTTTAAATGATTTTGAAAATGGTTTTTAGAATGGATTCATTATCTTAAAATGTTATATTGTTATTGAAATGTGGGAATGTTATATTTAATTTATGCTTAAGTTATGTGCTATGATTATGTTATGGTTCTTGGGCATTGTTTATAAAGATGGGTGGTTCTGTGATAAACTTATTGCGGGTGAGCTCGATATAGCTCTCCATTGCATTGGGTAACGTGAAGGGGTTAAATATTAAGGTTTCTCTGAAGAGATTTATGGAATATACTGTGATGGGAATTCCAAACGTAACAAAGAGGGAAACTCACTATGTAATAATGTTATGAATTCCTCATGTTTCATTTATGTCTTATGATATCTATGATTTATTCATGATTTTATGAGGTATGTTAAAGTGCTTATGTTTTATGGGTAATGTATGATTTCCTTCTTATGTATATATGTACTCATGTTTCCTTTGCATACTTTTTATAACCCTTACTGAGCTTTTTATGCTCATCCCAGGGTTTTGAAATGTTTTTCACATATCAAGGGAATGGTACATGATATGATGATAGTGTCAAGGAAGTGCCAAGAAAGAATCCATGTCTTATTTAAAATATGTTTCCGTTGATGGGATAAATGAATACTATCTTTTATGTAACCTCTTTGTTTAAATGTGGAATGTAAAGCATGTTTTATGATCTAATTCTCTAAAACTATATACCTGAAAAGATCCCCAATGTGTACTCTTGAAATAACTCAGATTATGTATGATTTAATGTTCAGGCCTTATAGTTTACATCCATTTCTAAATTCTTATTATGTATGTCGTGAGAAAAATCATAAGAATATGGGACCCAAATCATAATGCTTGAATTTTATTACCTCTTATTATAAAGATGAATTTACGAAAACCAATGATGTACTTACAAAACCATAATTAAAATAGAAAATTCCTAAAATGTATTTTTTATAAGAAAACAAAAATAATAAACATTGCTAATTAAAACCAAATAATAGATTGAATAAAAAGGTATCTAATATAAATTATTTTAAGATTATATTACAATTTGTAGGTTATAAATCATATTATAAAAATATAATCCTTGGTAAATAATTATATATAGGAACAAAAAAACCATGCATCAAACCAAGAAAGCATTATATAATATCTAAATCATATATGTATATTTAAATTTAATTTTTCGGTAAAATTTAGTGAGACGGTGGAATGAAGAAAAATTAATGATTATATAATCTCTATTATATTAATATAATATGAGTTTCATAGTATCAAATGATCTTACTTAAATCCAAATAAGGCATCCCAAACATTTTCCATTATTTTTTTAATTGTCAAACATTATAATTTCTCGATTTATAATAAATTATGTTGCGTAAAAAATATATCAATAATGAAATATATATATTCACACATCCCTAACAAATTTATTTATCTTTTTATAGACCCAATGAAAATTTTCTCCCATTAAAACTATAAAGAATCCAATATGGTATAAACATGTTTTAAATGAGAAAACCATCAACACCAGTCATTAATTGATGGAATTATCACACATTCATATGGGTCATCACCTATCATGGTCACCACTAATGAATGATATCCAAAATTGACTAATACAATACATATAACCCAATTACCAGTAGTTGGGGTTGTCTTGAATAATAGAATCTTTCTAAATCCTAGAGGTATATAAAAATGTCCCTTGAATATATAAATAATAATAATTCTCATGTATAATAATGTAACTAAAGGATTGATACAATGAAATCATCCATTTGAGAGATAATGCAAAAAATAAAAATTTTCAATAAAATTGAATAACCTCATAATGTATAATTATGTAAAATGTTAATGAAAATTTTATCATTTATCTTTTATAAAAATAATAATAAAATGAAATTTTTACAAACTATTTCCATTAAATAAGTAATCATTATTCAATACTAATGACTTATAACAGTAATATTACTTATAACAACCATGATAAACCATTTACATTATTTTTAAATCACAATTATATTAAACATAAATTTTATTTGTTGAATGTTTTTTCAAAATCACTTATTCACATTAGAATCCCAATTTAATGGTTAAAATTTTATTTCTATAATAATTATCCAAAAATCAACTGACACCACCATAGAATCGATATGATATGTCATCAATAAAAAGTAAAATAAGGTTACACTAAATGAGATTTTTATCCATGTTATGAGATAAATTAGTGCCTATTATAATAATTGTTATCTATACTATTTATATTTTAATATAATATAATAAATAAATTATATTCATAAAAATTATATCTTATGATAACATAAAAATAAAAAGGAAATTTATCACTACCCATTATATAGAAATACACAATTAGTAAAGAATAAAATTTCTCATGAAAATTTATTAATTAATACATTTTTAAAATGATAATTATAAATTGAAAACTAACATATTTCATAACATTACAATAATTAAATTATAAAATAATTTGTTAATAAATATAAATAATCTATAAAAATACAAAAAATACATTCCATGTTAAGTAAAAATTAAAAGGCCTTCAAAATAAAATCAATTAACTCTATTAAATCTCTCAGGAATCTTATAATATTTTTTTATTATCCCTAAAAATTATAATTTTCACAATTTTTTTTAAATTAAATAAAATCATTGGGAGACTTCTCATCACAAAAAAAAATCCACTGATGTGATCGTATTTTTAACCTCCATTATCCATCAAAAACAGAAAACACACAATATAAATTTGATTTCACCATTCCTTATTGGATTAAATTGTTTATTATCAAAATAAATCCAATTAAATCTAAAGATATAAATTTAATAATAGAAAAAAGATATAATGGAAAATATATCATCAATATCACAAGCCAACACCTCCTAAAAAATTATTTTATGGGGAACAATGGTGAGATAACAATATAAAAATATATTAAATTGTTGTATTGAAAAGAATTTATTAATCTCCTACTTTATAATAAATGAAAAAGGATGAGATTAATATTTAGATTATTATCCTTTTAATATTGTTGTATAACAATCATTTTGTTTGTGAAAGCTTCTACATGTTTCCCAATGTTAGAAAATATATTTTATAACATTATGATGGACCCTTGGTTGAGTGGTAGATCCATAGAAAGAACACAGTTAAATTATATATATATATATTTCTATTCTCTATAAAAACTGTTTAATTCATACCATAAAGTTGTTTTACCCCAATTTACATGCCTCAATGCATACTAAAATATCTTGTGAGTCATCATCAATAGTCTACCACAATAAAAATGATAAAATATAGTTCCTAATGGAGTTATATCCTCTAAAATTTATCTTTAATTAAACTATATAAGTACATGTTAATTCTTGGTGTTAGATAGCCCTGCTCATAATACACTTTCTCCATTAATTGTACTGTTAACATTTCACCATGTCCTATATGAGTTTCTAATTAACCATCATAGGTCTAGGTTGAATACAAAAATTCATAATGATATCATAAAATACAATTATAATAAATGAAGAACCATTTTATTAAACCCACCCGTATTTTAAAATGATTATTATGTTCGATAGCATATACGATATGCAACATCATGCATAAAAGAATCTGTAAATATAATTATTTAAATATTATTATTATTATAATATAGTTGAATTGGTTGGAATGAATAGGAAAAACATTTAATGAATTATATATATATATAATTTATAATCAGAAATAAATAAATACATTATTTCATATAAAATTATAATTCTATTTTTAAAAAAGTTATTTTAGGCTTAAATAAAACATTTTCATCATAATTGAATTTTATTTATTTTGTAGTCAATAATATAATATAAAAATATTGATAATTTCAAAATTTTATTTAAAAAAATTATAATATCACAGAAATTTGAATATGAAGTTTTTTTAGGTTGATTTTTTTTATGAATGATTTAATTTTTAGTGAATATTGAAAATTACTATTTATTTAAAATTGTCATTTATTTAAATTAAGAAATTATATTATTATTTTTATATTATATTATATTATAAAAATACTCTTATATTTAATTATTATGTAATTCATTATAGGAATTAACCTTATAGATAATTTTTTGTGTAAGACTACTTTTTGGTTTCGAACACATATTTCTTAAAAAATTATTTTCTTATAATTTTCTGTATTATTACTAGTACTAATTAAATTACCATATAAAAATTTATTTTTTTAAAATGAACATAATTTTAAAATCATAAAAATAATATTTTATGTAGTATGATGTTTTTAGAATGTTCTCATAATGTTTAGTTTTTTGTGAAAAAAATTATTGTTTTTGGTAATAAGATATATTTTATGATACGTCAAATAAATTAATATTTTTTATTTTTTTAATAAAATATTCAAATGAATATTTTATTATTATTCAATTAAATTATTATAAAAATATATTTTATAACTTTTAAATAATTATTCATTTCATGATAAATATTGAAATAATTTCCAGTGTCGATGTAGTGCTTACCAAGCACTACAAATATAAAATTTTATGCGCTATTTTATAATGGATAAGTATATTATATGATTTTTTATTAATAAATATTGTTATAACTGTTTTATTAAATTATATCATTTTTTTGTTATATAAAAAATCAATTATTCAAATGATTTTGGAATTCTGTCGTAAGGCTTTCCAAGATAAACTAATTTATTAAATATGGTATCATGAAGTAAATGCGATTAAATATAAATATTTAAGAAATTTAATGGAATATATTTAAATTTATATATTTTTTTAAGATGAAATTAATTTATCTTTTAGTGGTGAAATAATTACCTTAAATGCATATTAATTGATGACTCGATGCTTTTTCATTCAGTAAAAATAGTTTTTTATAACTCTAAACATATAATTTTATGTGTTATTTATAGTGTAACAGTAATTTTATATATAACTAATATATAATATCATTGTCCAAATTATTAATATTCTAATTCCATTTATTTATTATAATTTTTTATGTAAAAATAATTGAATAATTTTAAAAAGGATGTTAATGATATTTAATGATATTTAATATTTTAGATTTTTTTAGAAAAAAAACGTAATATATTGCAATTAGGCTGAGAAATGTTCTGAAATTCCACAACACAATAATTTATATAATTATTATTACCAGTGAATTTAATTTATAGACTTATAATTTTTAAGGTTATTATAATATTTATTATTATAATTGGTTAACATTTGGGTTAAATAAAAAGATAATTTTTAAAATAAAATATAAACAAAATTAAATTTTTTTGGATGATTAAATTAATTAATAATCTAATTTATCATAAATATTAGGTCATTTCGGAACAATTTTACATGTTTCAGACAAATATTACATTATAATATTTCATGAATATCCCTAAATGACATTATTGATATTTTATGATAAAAAATTTATAAAATTGTGTAATATTAATAATTATATGATATTCATCCAATTAAATTATATATGGTCTATAATGAAAACTATGGTGTTTTTTTGGGTCATTGATCCTTTTATATTGACTTTCATGACCCCAAAATAGTAAAAAACATTAATACAACAAAAATATTCCAATGGAGTAATGATTGTTAATAAATGATATATGTTGGAAAACATCACCTAAACATGTTTACAAATTATTCGAAGATATTATCTTCAATAATCATTATCCATGTTTCTAATTACTTAAATTGTGTAAATATTTGTCTGAAAATTAACTTATATTATTTTTATATGCGATGAAATTATAAGAAGGCCCCACACATTTATAAAAGGGTACCCTCCCTCCTTTCTTCTACACAATTGTAGAGTCATTTGGAACATAAAATACATACCCAAATATATTCCTTATATCCCTCAACAAATTATTAATGTATTATTTTGGGAATAATAATATCCTTGGAGGTATTAATGTGTAATTAGAAAAATCATCTCTGAAGAAGATGTATAGGTTATAACTGAATGTTTTAGTTTTATTTATTCGTCTACTTCCTTCACATTTTATTCACCCATGATGAAATAATATCATAATTATAATAAATATTAATAAATTATATTATATTATTTTCATTAAATATTTCTATCTTATCTTCCATAAAATGGTAAATGAAACCATACATCATTTTTATGGCAGACTACTGCCTCATACACTGATGTATAATATTTTCCATCAACACCACTCATGGTTTTTTCACTGATGAATTTATTAAATAAAATATTAAAAAATTTATGATCATTCTGAGTATATTAATGGTATAATATAATTTCAATATTATAATCCATTTTGAAATTATTACATTGTTTTTGGATATGGGTCCATTTCTACCGTCATGAAGCGATGTGACAACTTTTTTGTAACCAAATAACATGAATTATATATATATGTATGTATTTAAGGAAATGAGATAGTATTTAAGATATAACAATTATTATTTATAGTCATAATAATACTTCTCTTTATATTATCATTTTTAATGGATATGTTATTGAGGTTTACATACTACAAATTGTCTCCATGATTATAACATAGTTAATTTTTTCACAACCATCATTAAGTGTTGTTTTTAAATGTTTATTTGATATAAAAAAAATATGTTATGATTATTAATCTTGATATTATTTAATAATTAAATCTTTTTCAACTCTCAACCAAGTAAACTCATTTTTGACAAAAGATCCAAATGTCGTTAAAATCATTGGATTGAACCAAATCATTTAATTAATTTAATATCACTTGAAAATTAAAATAAATAAGAGGGAAAATAAACATGAAAGTGGTTATGAAGAATGTAAATTATTAACATATGATTTATATTTAATAATATACATAATCTATGTGATGAGTTGGACTTCAGGAAGGGGAACATTATATTAAAAACCACATTTTAAAAGTATTAGATATTTACTTTTAAATTACTTTCTTTCCATGTAAATATTTTTAAAATTATTTTGGGGTTATATTCGTATGAATAAAAATTACCTATTAAAATAATTTCACTTCTCTTTTTGAATTTCTATCAATGGTATTTAAATATAAATTATCTCAATTTTCTATATACAATGTTTTTGAGTTTCTATATGAAAATGAAATAGGAATGTTTTTTATAACTTATACAGTTAATATGGATTTCCCCACCACCAATTCCATTAATTCATGTGTTTATTTCTTAATAACATATCATGTTGTCATAATAGAAAATCAATAATCCCTCTATTATGGGTATTTTAGTTTTGAAAATCTGTTTTTAAAAAAAATTAATATATAGATATCCAAAAAAATTACATATGGATTCAAATATATATTTTTCTAATTTTGATTATCTAAATGAAATAATTAACAAGTTTCATCCCAATTATTTCCTATATAATGTGGTTTTGATCATGTGATATATCTATAGGCATCTAATAAATTTTTTAATTATTATGTTCTCTGTATAATTGTTTCTGAATCCGACCATAAATATTACTAAAATTAAAATAACCTCAGTTTTTACTCAGATATAGATCATTTAAATTTTGATATATTTCGTTATTTGGGACTAACATGTACTATTAGTGATTTATAAAATGGTATAAGGGTTTCTTGTTGTTATTCCATGCTCAGACCCAATCCTTCTAGATTAAATGGTCATGTTGCACGGTTTGAGTAAACTGTGGTGAAATAGTGCATGATTTTATCAAACTATGTGGATGTTTTGAATTTTGAATATATCCATGTCACACAAATGGTATATAGTTTCCCTAACAATGAGTCCTAACCCTAATGTTCCCCATAGTTAGTAGAATTCAATGAATGGTTTGTAGATGTTTTTTCCAACCGTAATGATAAACAATGTACACTTGAAATCTTGGGAAATTTTATATTTTTTCACTTCATGGCCTAATTAAACCATCATTACTCCCAAATCAGAATTAATATTTTATTTTCCTTCAGACCCATCATTTTGGAAATTTTTGATGGCCTAATCTTGGGATCATGATATCTCCTTCATCTTAGATCTTTTTGAGTTTCCGTTCATCACATTAGATGTGCACTGATACATACTTGAGTATTTTTTGTGTTGTTCTTCATCTATACTTTTGTAGACCTGTTTGTCAAGGTGTGTGAATTATTAACATTTCATTAAATATATTATGATCTAAGAAAAATCAAAGTTTGTCATTATATGAGGAAATTCGTACAAGCCAAATATGGTTGTTATATATCTAATCCATTATGTTCATTGATTTTAGAATTGTTGTGTGTGGATCGCTGATTTAATAGTGTGTTGTTTATTAAATTTATATGTCATGTTTATAATCATTTGAATATTATTATAACTGTATTTCCAAAAATTAAATTATTTATTATTCATTAGTATCACAACTACATACATGCAATTTTGGTTGTTTTGACATAATTGTCATTTTGGTGTTTTGACATGTTCAAGCCACCATTCGGGTGGTCCTTGGATTGACCTTTGTAAGGGTAATATTTTCAATATTTAATAGATTAATTTAATTTTTGAATTTTAAAATGGCATGTACCATGTATTATCACCCCTTGACCTATATATGGAAGTTCATCAAATTTATAAATCAATGATTAATTGAAATGGGCATGTATATAATGTGTAGGACTTGGCCTAAATTAATATAATTGAATAATATGGTGCACTTCTGTTATAAGATCCCCGTTCTTATTTTTGAGGTACAAGTATCATTTTTTTTCTTTTTCCTTAAGTTTTTTTTATAAAATAAGGGAAATGGGGAAATCCATAATTTTTTGGGTGCACTCCGTGTACTTTTCCACATGTCATGTACTGTGGCTATGTGGGATGAGTACATTGGGCGTGTAGGCCTATCAGAGATAAAGGGTGTAAAAAAACAAACTACACATTGTGTACTTAGTATATACATGCCTTGTAATTAGTCGGCAGGTGAACAATAAGGTGGTGGGAGTAGCTGGCATCGGAGCATCAGTATAAGCCGTGTACTCTGAAATACACGTTGTGTAATCATGTCGATAGATGAATAGGGAGGTGGTGGAAAGAGGCCGCCAGAGGAACGATTAAAAAAATGAAAATTACATGACATGTACTTGAATGTACACGCTGTGTAGTTGTGTTTTCTGGATTAAAATATGTAGTATCCTCCTCTTCCGACAGAGGAAGCTTAGAACACCTGACAGCCGCAACAGAGACGGTCAGACCTTGGAAGAGCTCCCGACTACACACCGTGACTCAGATTCCTCCGCCGGTGATCACATTTGAACTGTGGGGGTGAGTTCTTCTATCTTTTTGAGTTTTTCCTTCCAATTATATCCCTAGGGGATGTTATTTATCTTTAAATAGGTGAACATTTATAACATATCTATGTTGTTCTTGGTTGACTCGAGAGGCGTCATTCATGTATATCGATCATAGGAGATCGAGGTAGGTGTTCTTGAGTTTACTTCAAACAATCGAGTTGTTTTTGTGTACCATAGTGCTACACACCCTTGATAGGGTTGTCATATGGCTGAGGCCTTGACTGATTAAATTCATATAATTTCATAGGTAGTTTAATGAATATGTATAAATAGCTATTTGGGATCGTTTCCTTCATCCAGGTCCACCCTACGGGTATATTTCCCTTATTTAGATGATTTTCCATGATACCCGTGGGTATTCCATGATTATATCATTGATTGAGTTTTCTTTAGAGAAAATGTATATATAATTTCTTTCTAATATGTTGGGCTCATCCCAATAAATTTCTTATCCTGATGGAAGTGTTATGTTTAGCCTGAGTCCATGTGTTTGTTTATCCAGAGGGAAACATTTCTTATGACTATGGGTAGTAGCTTCTATGCCCGAGGGCAATATCTCATACGCATGAGGGAAATATTCATTACACCTGAGGGCAATCACCTGAGGGTTTTGATTCTAATTACATGAGGGTAAGGTCTTGCATGTCTGAGGTCACTGTTCATTGTGAATATTCACGATGGTGTTATCTCGTGTAATACCTTCCAAGATAAAGCACATGCTTAGTATTGTTTTAAACTCTTCTTGTTAGATATCCTATTGTGCGTATTACTGTGGCACTTTATAAGAGATTTTCAGCTGAGGCTGAGTCTTGATAAACTTATAAATCAAATATATTGAATTGTTAAATAATAATTAAAATTGAAAAATAACTGGTAGAAATGATTGATTTTAAGTACTTCCTAGTTTAATAGATTTTAGTACTACACACTACTATTTGACATTTTCACTGATAGTTTGGCATGGTCCTTTAGTGGTTACCTACTGGGATTTATTTCTCACAGCCTATTTGGGTCATGTCTTGGTCCCAAACAGAATATATTTCTATAGGTGTTGATAAGGGAAA
Source organism: Viscum album (assembly GCA_963277665.1). NCBI lineage: Eukaryota > Viridiplantae > Streptophyta > Magnoliopsida > Santalales > Viscaceae > Viscum > Viscum album. The sequence continues at coordinate 1,138,613,000 of OY728164.1, read as the reverse complement.
GAGTGCCTATACTGGTACTTGATTATTGCATATGAGTAGGAGAGCATGAGATTGAGATTAGGCTTTTGAATCTACTGAGTTTTTGTTGCACAATATTGTTTTTCATTGATGTAATTTTACCTTGTACTGTATTGTTTTAGATTGCAGTGTATCCGGTTTTTGATCCTTTATTATTCTTAAATACATATTGTATCATCATATATATATGAATTCTATTTATATCATCCTTATTTTTTCCATTTATTTTTTATTTTGTCTACTTCTTCCACTTTAAGGTTTTTTTATATTTTTCCACAGCACTTCACTTCGAAAAATGAGGGTGTAGTTTCCTCTCTATAAGACTTAGTCCATCGCTACTAGTCCGAATCCTATGGTGTTTGGGGAAATAAGCTTGAGTTCATGTGACCAACTGGGTATGGGGCACCCGTTGAGTGTCACCCAGATCTGGGATGTTACAAAGGAGTATCAATGGAGGTTTTCTTTTCCCTGAGACATTTTATTATTTGGAAATGATGAAAATATATAGATTTTAAGGGGTTCGGTAATAACTATGCCTGGGAGTAGCTACCCCATGTATAGGTAAATGCCAGATTTCCACAAATTCAAATGTAAATATCTATTTATGATTATTACATTTGATTTTATTTTCACCATTGGGTGACGGACTTGTTGTGTGCTGTTATACTTTTATACCTATGTTATATTTAGTTTCAACCCGATGAGATGAAGGATGCCATATCATGCATCAATTACGCACATGTTAGAATCACATTCCATACATTGTTCCCATTCCATGTAGGTGCCTTAGAAATTGAATTTTGTTGTGATATATTCCTTGATAAAATATCTACTGTTTGATAGGGTATTGTTTTGTAAGGTTTTGTGACTAATAACAAAATTTGGTTTTTTGAAGAGTATGGGCCCTAATTAACCATAATTTGGTGGATCATTGACTTATTTAACTTGTTCTAATACGCATAAGATTTCAAACATTGATTTGTGGGGAGGATGGTCCCACCATGAATGGAATTTGGAACTTTGGTGTTGGTTTCCGTGTTTTTATGGGCTCTGAAGTAGTTTCTAAGGCTTACTATCTGGAAAACCTAGAGTACACGCTGTATAGTTTTGACAACATGCCATGTACTCTTCTGTTTAGGAAGAAAAGAAAATTTTTAAGTACACACTGTGTACCATATGTACATGTCGTGTAGTCTCTAACAGTGTCATAGACCATGTGAGCAGAGACACGGGATGGAGAAGTTCTAGAGGGAACACGCCGTGTACCGGTTGTACGTGCCATGCATGTTGACCCTGTGTCCACCCGTGTAACTAAAAACACAGAAGGAGAAAATATTCACTTATACACGAAGTGTTAATATCGAACATGTTGTGTAGTGTAATCTGGGAATCCGGCCATGTAACAAACAACATGGGTTGGTGTTATCCTTCATAGTACATGACATGTCCATATGGAACACACCGGGTAATGTGAGAAATGTACCCGACCGTGTCACAAACAATATGGGTCAGTGAAGCTTGTATAGTACATGTCTTGTTGACATTATACACACCATGTAGACTCATTCAAAATAGATCCGTGTGGCTAATCCGTGTAAGAGGACTCGGGCAGGGGGAAAATTCAAGTACATACCATGTGTGTGGACAACAAACCATGTGTTTGGATTGATACATGTCCAGTGCTTGAAGAGTACACACCCGTGTAAAATACTTAAGGGGACTTTTCGTGTAGTTATTATACACGCCGTGTAGTAATGTTTTGTAAAACATGAATGTTTCCTTTCTCTTTTTCCCTTCATAAACTCCTTGTTTTCAGTCCTTAATGATCCTACTTTAAGGTGTGTCTTTGACCTTGTAGAGTTAGGCCACCTAGTTGATATTGAGTTTTTCACCATGATAGAAGAAACAATTATACTCCAGATATGGTAGGCCATGGGCTACCAATGGATCCTCCTATATAGTCAGATGTTCCACCATCTATTAAACTGGATGCAGGCTCGAAGGTACGGTTCTGTGAAGGCTTTATGGGGTTTATACAGACCTTCCAAAGAGAACTACTGACTGGCACATCTATGGTAGAGCTAACACATATATTCCAGTAGAAGAATCAACCTATATTTTCATGGTATGGTTTCCCAAAGGTTGCAGAGTCATATCTGGGATCTTTGAGGACTATCTTCGAGAATCTAGAGATGCCTCCAGTGAGGAGCTTCAAGCTCGCTACATACATGCAGCGTGATTCTACCAAGAGGTGGGGGGATGATACCACCCATACTGAGCATCAACAGAGATATGGAGTGGGAAGATTTTCAGGCAGTCTTCAATGAATTTTTCCATCCGGAGAAGAATATGGTAGATCGACCTCAAGAGTTCATGAACTTACAATAGGATGCCAGGTCAGTGATGGTCTATTCTTCCTGCTTCACCGAGCTACAACAGTTTCCACATGTTCTGGTTGGAGACACAGAGGGATCGACGCTTTGTGGATGGTCTTCGATGTGACATCTGAGCACTGGTGAACGTTTTCAGATTTCTTATTGTGCAAGCTATTTTGAATCATGAATTTATTACTGAGCGGAACCTACAGAATTATAGTGCTGCAAGCCAGGGTAGTTCAGCACAAGTTTCTGGTACTATTTATACCTATAATAGGAATAGGTAGATGGATTTATCTCATGGTTGTAGTACTGGATAAAATAATTCATCAGGTGTCCAGGTGATGTGTTATAGTTGTGTAAAAGAGGGGCACACGAGACCTCATTGTCCATGTGACCCAGTGGAGTCTTGAGCTTGCAGTAAGATGGGTCATCTCTTTTGTTTTTACAGGGTATTTCTACCAGTGACTATTGAGAGGGGTTATTTGTATACTCTGCTAGCAGGAGCAGGGCCATCAACTTCTTACCAGTCATAGAATTGGAATACATCAGGACGTTCAGGATGAGGTGGTGGTCATGGTCATAGTATCTAGACACCAGGATCTCAGAGACATCAAGGTGGGTAATCTCAAGGTAGCCAAGAAATGTCGTAGGGCCACGACACTGAGCAAGAAAATGCAGTGCAATAGACCCAATAGGAGTAGGATCCCAGACCTTCCACTTTTAGAGATAATATTCTAGTTTCTTTTGTTTTGTCTTCATTACATTTCGACACTAGTGCTACACATATTTTTATATCTGAGCACGTTGTGGAGAGCATTGATATCTATGATTCTTCTATTTCAGATATCATGATGCTAGACACACCATTGGGAACTTGAACAGTTGGTGTGAATCAGTGTAGTGAGTTTCCCATAGAGGTTGGTGGGTGTCACTTTTAATGGGACCTCTATAACTTAGATATGACTAGCTATAACATCCTTACTGGGATGGACTGGTTGGTACCATTTCGAGCCTTTGTGAATTTCTATCGTCACAGGTGGAGTTTCGTGTCACCATAGGGAGGAGAGTTGCTATACAAGGGAGAATGAGATGTTGAGGAAAGCCAAGCTGGACTCGAGCATCGTGGGTGAGGCGTAGTGACATCCCATGTTGCGAGTTTCTATCTGGATGATCGAGAAACTTGTAAGAAGGATTTCCCTCCATTGGTTTATCATTTCAGGGATGTATTCCCAGACAACTTCTCATGTTTATATCCCGATCGAGAGGTGGATTTCTCTATTGAGCTTATTCTAAGAGAGGAAATGGTGTCTATTATTCTATATAAGATGGCTACACCATAGTTTCAAGTGCATTAGAGGCATTCAGGGGAGATGCAGGAAAAATGTTTCATCTGACCCAACACTTTTCCTTGGAATTCAGTTGTGTTGTTTGCAAAGAATGAAGATGGTACCGTCAGATTTTGTGTGGATTATCAGAAGTTGAACTAGTTGACGATCAAGAACTGATATCCATTTCCAAGGATTGATGATATTTTTGATTAACTTCTAGGATCATGAGTTTTCTCGAAGATTTACATTAGATCCAGATATCATCAACTGCACGTTAGACCATCTGACATGCTTCTTAGAGCATTTCGGAGGAGATATAGTCTATACGAGTACTTGGTTATGCCGTTTAGACTCATGAATGTGCCAGCAGTTTTCATGGATATATTGAATCATGTATTCCGTCCTTATCTGGATTCTTCTGTGATAGTATTCATGGGATACATCTTGGTTTACTCTCCCACTTGACATGACCATGCCACCCATCTTGAAATCAAACTGAGTACACTAAGAGAGCATCAGATATATGCTAAGATCTCAAAGTTATTTATTTGGATGGGCTGGATTCACATCCTATGTCATATTATCTCATTGGAAGGAGTTGAGGTAGACCTAGAGAATGTGAGATATGTAGTTTCTCAGGAGAAGCCTAAGAACTTGTTTGAAATACAGAGTTCTTTTGCCTGGCTGGTTAATACAGGTGCATTATACAGGACTGATCCTACTTAGCATCACCATTGATGGGATTGAATATAAAGGGTGTGAAGTTCGTTTTGTTTGAAGCTTATGAGACAACCTATCAGGAGACTAAGGGAAGGATGACATTAGCACCAGTCCTGATACTAGTTGAGAAAGGTAAGAGGTATACAATTTACGGTGATGCATCTTGTATTGGTCTGGGAGTAGTGTTGATGCAGGTTGATCGAGTAGTTGCATACGAGTCTCTACAGGTGAGGCCACATGGGAGGAATTACCTGACACCCGATCATGAGTTGGATGCAGTTGATCATGTGTTATGCTATTGGAGACATTATCTCAAGGGATAGAATTATTTGGTGTTTACATACAACAAATGTCTTAAATATATCATTAGCTATCATGGCTTGAATCTGTGATAGTGAAGGTGGGTTGAATACCTTCAGTCCTTTTACTTCGAGCATACGTATACACCGGTTAAAGGTAATTCTATAAAAGATGCATTGAGTAGGAGGACTCAGATTCAGGTAGTGGAGGATGCCAGTGGTGAGTGGCAGCTTACGGATTTGTTCATTGAGATGCATTTGGAGGTGGACGATAGTCAAGGGAAAGCCTATATTTTTTCCTTAGCTGTGACTTCTACCCTGCTGGATGGAGTGAGGATGAGACAACTATTAGATTCAACAAGCCTAATTCTACGTGATTTGGGGGCTAGTGAAACCCTCCACTCGGTTGGATGATAGACGATGATGAGTTACTATGTATCCATGGATGAGTGTGGGTTGTAGCGGATATATGTTAGGATTTGATATAGGATATTCTTGCTTCAAATAGGTTAGTACATCATTGGGTTACCAAAATGTACCGTGACTTGAGACATTAGTATTTGCAGTCATGTATGAAAAGATAGGTAGCTGGTCTTGTTATAAGATGTTCCACCTGTCAGCAGGTAAAGGCAGAGCATCAAAGGCCAGCTGGACAATTACAATAGTTACCCATTCTGAAGTGGAAGTGGGATGATGTCGCGATGGAATTCATGACCGGGTTTCCGAGGTCACCACAAATTAGTGATGTAGTATGGGTTGTTGTGGATGGAATTATGAAGGTATCTCAATTGTTGACGATCAAGGAGACCTTCAGTGTTGAGGATCATGGGAATTTTTTCATCCAAGAGGTTTTATATCTTCATGGGGTCGCCCATTATATCATTTTAGATAGACACGCACGCCATACATCTTGTTTCTGGAAGAGTTTTCTGTGGGCACTCGGTACACAGGTGCTTCTAACCATAACATACCACCCTCAGACTGATTGCCGGTCCGAGCATACGATGCATGTGACTGCGGAATTTATGCATGCATGCATCCTGGACATTGGGGGATCATGGGAGAAACACATACCCCTAGTCACGTTTTCCTACAATAATAGTTTTCTGGAAACTATTGAGATGACACCTTATAAAGCATTATATGGTAGGACATGCTGATCACCCTTGGGTGGGATGAAGGTAGTTGAGGCAGATTTACTGGGACCACCTCTCATACATTTGTCTTTAGAGCAGGTCCAGGTGATACGGAAGTGGATGACTACTGAAAAGTCTCGTCCAAAGTCTTATGATGGTCTCCATAGATGACCCTTGGAGATTGTGGTCAGTGATCAGTTTTTCTTGTGTTTTTTACCGAGGTTGGGAGATAGGAGGATTAAAAGATAGGGTAATCGTACACTGAGTTATATAAGTCCATTTGAAATTCTAGAGAGGGTCGGGCCGGTTTCCAATCAGTTGCAGTTACCATAGAGGAATCGGTCCAACCACGACCTCTTCCATGTATCTCAGCTACGCCATTATCACTTTGACCCATCTCATATTTTTCTGCCAAAGGAGGTTGAGCTTCTAGTTGATTCCTCCTTCTAGGAGCATTCGATTCATATTATTGAATGGAGGACGAAGGTTCTATGAGGCCGGTCAGTTCCTCTCATACGGGTGCTATGGAAGTGTGGCCAAGTGCAGGACAAAACCTGGGAGGGGGAGACTAACGTTCATGCTCAATGTCCATAGATGTTCTTTGCATTATCATCACCACCCTTGGAAGGGAAATTCATGGACAAATTGCTTTAAGGGGAGAAGTTAATAAGAAACCATTTCTTATTCATGAGGTATGGGTTTCCTATTTCCCTTTTTCATTAAGGGGATTTGAGAGAATAAGGAAAATGGGGAAAACCCATATTTTGATGGTACACGCCATGTACATTTCCACATTCCATGTACATTGGCAGCGTGGGATGAGTACACCGGGCGTGTTGGCGTATAAAAAATAAAGGGTGTAAAAAAACTAACTACATGATGTGTATGTGGTATATACATTTTGTGTAATTGGTCGATATGTGAACAGTAAGGTAGTGGGGGTAGCTGCTAGCGGAGCATCATTACACAATGTGTACTCAGAAAAACACTCCATGTAATCATGTCGACAAATGAAATGTGAGTCGGTGGAAGAAAACAGCGTGAGGAACTATTATAAAATGAAAAATAAACACTGTGTACTTGAGATTACAGGCCATGTAGTTGTGTTTTTTTCTTAAAACAGGAAGTAGCCTCCTCTTCCAACTGGGGAAGCATAGAATGCCTGAGAGCCATCGGAGAGATGGCTAGACCATGGATGAGCTCCCGAACACACTCCGGGACACTGATTCCTCCACCGAAGATCTCATTTGTCCCATGTAGGTGAGTTATTCATTCTCCTTGAGTGTGACCATACTATTCTTTCCCAAGGCGATGTTATTTGAGTTTGAATGTGTGAACATTTATCCCATATCTACATCGTTCTCTGTTGATTCGGGATCTGTCGTTCATGTATATTGATCAGTGGAGATTGAGGTTTGTGGTCTGGTGTTTATATTCAACTGTCAAGATGTTTTTGTGTACAGTAGTGATACGCACCCATGTATGGGTGGTCATATGGATGAGACATTGACTAATTAAATACCTATAATTGCATAGGTACATTAATTAATATGTATAAACTTCTAATTGGGATCGTTTTCATGATCCAGTGTAATGCCCCGACCCCAGTTACCCAGAGTCGGTGCATTATTACATAACACTGGCATGATCACAAGAAAGATCAAATCTCGAAAGACCGATTGGTTTAGTAGCCTTGGAAACACTAGATATATTCATAAGTATTAAATTACATCATAAAATAAAAAACTACTACAAAAACATATTGTCTCCATAATCCACACTCATATCCCCACATAACATCCCTACAGGCCATTCATAATTTACTTCTTCACTTCCTGGGAAAATTAAAACATAGAAAAGGGGTGAGCTCAAATGCCTAGTAAGGATAACAATATAGCGGAAACTTTCATAAATAAGAATAAACATTTAAGGCAATGTATAACTAAAACAAAAGCCTTTCAAACATGAACTTTCATCATGGTATGGCATAAATAAAATGAAATAATTCCATTTACTTATTCACATGGATATTCTACTAATCAAATAATCACATGAAAAAATCAATAACCACTTTCATAATGTTGGAATGCATAATGCCAGACTATCATAACCACAATGTCAAGGCCTCGTGCCAAGACTAAAAATAAGATTTTGTCAAGGCCTTGTGCCAAGACACTAGTTTGTCTCATGAGACCTACTGATGCATCTAGGAGCTATAGCGGGCTCCACCCGTCACTTACTAAGTCCAATGCATTCCCATATGAAAAGGTTTAAACATAACATAAACATTCGTATTAAAACTAGAATACGAAATGTCAATAATTTCACCATAAACTATGAATGGTATAAAAATAGCACATCCACAGTCAAACATATCACACAACCTTCAATACAATATAGAAGTTTTGTATCATAATAAATCAACTTCAAATAATCTTAAAATCCATCAGAGGATGTTGACATAGATGAAATCAATATTCTTTTTAAATAAATATCTCCTTTAATTATGAAATCATTTAAGATCCGTATAAAATAAAACATTTTCTTTGAAAATATTCTTATAAGCTTGTAAGGGAAGCTTTGAAAATTTTATAACGGTGGAAAATAGCCGCACCCGCCTCATAAGTTAAAAAACATTCTTACCATAATTATGTCGAAAAGGTTAAAAAGGACCTTGTTTTGAAAACGACAGAAAGATTCCTTTATAAACCTCTTATAAAAAGTCAAACAAGGGTATAAATGACTTTAACACATATTTTTCTAAATAATAAATATGTTTTGAAATACATTTCGAAGAAACATGGATGTGGATGATAAAGAAATCCCAGTAGATTATTACGTATAAACAACCTCGGATAATGAAGAGGTTGTGAAATAACCCTTACCTTGTACTTTTCCTTGGTTGGGGTAGGTTAACCTCCTGTATAATGGTTAAATAATTGTTATTAAATTATAAAATAATCATATATATTAATATGATATCATATATGATCTTTTAACATTGATTTGTTAATAATATCTTAGAATTATCGTCGTTTCGGGTGTTAACTTACTCATTTTCTTTTATATGATTTCTTACATAAGCCATGTTTGTTGTATCTTATTCATATCCAGAATGATATCAAGTCCTTAAACATCATTTTTAAATCATCAAATGATAATTATACTTGAATGGAAACGATGGAGAATGAATCTCATCGCGTTCGTGGAGACGGTAGTCCGTACGTACGCACGAGCGACAATATCATTCTTTTGATATTAAAATAATATATAAATGGATGGTATATCATATATACAGAATAATTAACATGTTATATTTATTATTTATCTGAGTTAAACATCATTATTATACCCATCCAAATAATATTATATTGAATAACAATTGCACCACGACGTGGAGACGGTAAGTCGTACGTACGCACGTATGGTGACATGTTATTCAAAGGGTGGATAGACCACTGAATATGGTTGTACCATATTTATAATAACATCAAAATATATATATGATACTGGAGTTATTATTTTATAATGGTAACAACAAAGGAAGAAAAGTGGAAGAAGAAATGAACTTAGAAAAAGGTGGTGAAATCATTACCTCTTCATCGGGTTCTTCCTTTTGATTTGATCAAAAGGGCTCCTTAGGTTGGATTTCTGATCTAACTAAGGCCCCTAGGTTGTAGTGAGAGATGTTGGGAGAGTATTTGGGCAGATTGTGGCCGAACCAAAAGGCTTTGAAGGTGTGAAGAAATGAGAAGGAGGAGTGCCCTTTTATAAGAGGGGTGAGGGGAACCTTTGGAAAAGCTAGAGATATTAGTTTATAATAAATTCATATTCGGTTTCCAATGGCTCCAAAGTTGACTATTCAAAGGTTAAGGTGGGGATGGGTCGAAAACAACTCACCCAATAGAATTTAGACAGGTTTGGGTACTTATATTAACCTTATCTTTTAAGTATTAACTCTAAGTTAATTAGTTTCACTTTTACAATGTCTCTTTGTATTTTTATATTATATGGTTAATAAACTTACCATATACATACAAGCAACCCACAAGTGGTCCATTAATGATACACCTATCATGATATAAGTCTCTTGGCCGAACCATATATTTTTAGGAATTTAATATCAATTAATAATATAATATTTGTTTTAAATACTCTTTTATGTCAATTTTGACTCTATTCATTAGTTGATTTTTGTGAAACTCATAACAGATTGATTACTTCTAAAAAAGTCGATTAAATCAATCCTAATATATCATATTATCCTATAAAATTATTTTAATTCATTAAAAGTTTCATATTATATTTATTTGGGTATATATAATATCAATTATTTTAATTTTTCAGTATTATATTAATTACTGCATCATCATTGTGTCATAAATAAAATAACTTATTTAATGTCCAAAATTTATAAATATAATATCCTTATGTAGGAAATATTTTTATCTTTCTAATGATTATTTATAATCTAAAATCCAACATATATAACCCTATGTAACAATTGTTTTGTCTAAAAGATATATACATGTGTCATTTTTGTATTCATTTTAACTTAATTAAAATAAAGTGTCATTATCACTTACAAGTGGATCCATGGGGTCCCAAAATAGACCCAAAGATGCCCATGGTAGACCATGTATCAACAAATAGGGTTAAGACACGTTTTAGGGTAATTTAGTATTATTATAATATTGTTTTTTAACCCTTATTTACCGGATTTACCCTTAACCATAATAAATAAAATATTTACCGCAGTAATTATTCAAAATGTCTTAAAATAAAAGTTACCTATTTACACAATTTGAACATCCTGATTCCAAATATGGAATCCATTTTCCTAAATTCAAAACACAGAAGTGGCAGAAATTAATTTAAAATTAATTCCCGCTGTCAAAACAAAAAGTGTGTTTTTAAAAGATAATAACTATCAAAAGATTGACACTTGTTTATGTTCGGTTTAATTGTAAAATTATGTCCAAAGACCAAAATTATATTAAATGGTAAAAATATATTCTAAATATACTTTAAAACCACTAAAATTCATAATTTATCACTATTAATTATTTTGATTAAAAAGGTTGTTTTTAATTAAAATTTAGTAATTTTCACTATTCATCAAAATATGAAAGTTATCCAAAAAGTACCAAAATTTCACCTTAGGCTAAATTGGATATTCCGAATCCAAAAATGAAGTCCATTTTGAAATATAAAATATATATAATTTCAAAAATTAGGTATTACTATTCATAATGGCTAGTTTGATTGGTTGTGGTGTGTGTTAAAACTCAAGGTTGCGTACAACACAAGCTACTGTATTATTCAAAGAAAGCGTACCGTGGAAGCTTGTGATGTTTCATTTTAAATTTTTGATGTCCTCATTTAGTCAAAAAGTTTAAAATATTGTATTTAAAAAGGGTTCACTATTAAAAGTTGATAAAATTACAATACTAAAAATGAATCTATTCTTGTATTATGTCTAAGAAACTCATAATATGGATTCTAAAATGATAAGGATTATATAAAGTTTAAAATTTAGTTAATACTATTCATAACCTCTTTTGAACGGCTTGTTTGGTAAGTCATGGTGTGCTTGAACTCGGTGTTACGTGTAGTGAACGTTATTGTATTATTTTAGAGAAATAACACACTATGAAATCTTGGGGTGTTACATTCTCCCCTCCTTCAATAAATTGCGTCCTCACAATTTGAAATTGTTATTCGAAAATAAAAGGTTGAAAATAAAAAATATCTTTGTGGGAAAACCCACATCGGAAATTGGGATACTAAAATTTAGTCTTAATATGAGGAAATGAGAAATGAAATGGTCACCACCAAATTATGATCTCTATTAGGAGAACATTGGTGACATTTAGAGACATATAATTGGAGGAAAAACGTAAATATTTATAGGTAGTGATTTAGGTCATCAATCACAAACAAGTATAAAATTGAGGTCCTTAAACTCATCAATCTATGATGATTTGAAATACCATCGGTTCAACAAAACATAGGGTATTAGGATAAAACATTTTTGACGTTTCAAAATATCTTAGTTGAAATCCCACATCGAAAAATGAATTAATGAGGCCTCTATTTAAAATAAAGAGTGGAAAGTATGAAGATTACTGAAAATAACACATACTAGGGTTCCATGTAGGAAAATATGGTTATGGAAGAGAAATATAACCATCAATTATCTGATGGAGAGTGGTAGAGAAAATGGCTATGAAAAGGCCAACAATCCCAAAGCCATAAATTAGTGATGATTTAAGGTACCATCTAGGACAACATTTTTGTTCTAAGTTCCTTTTTTTAATGTTGAGGAATTTATTTATGAGATTGGATAAGATCATAAGGAGATATACTTACTTTATAATTAGAGTTTTGTCCATTAATAAATTTCTACCACAAACTCATATTTCACTCGTAAAAAAATTCTATTTATACTATTCGTACAGGGTTCCAAAATAAACAAATTTATAATTCATCTACCAGATCTTTTAAAAAAAACAACATTATTTAATCAAGGACATCTCTTGGGCCAGTGGTAGGTGATACACCCTTGTCGCCCTTCGGTTGCGGGTTCAAGTCTCGCGGCCTTGCCGGACGCGACGTGTTGCCACCCGACCTCCGGGTTGTCCTTTTATGGCAATCCAAAATTAATCTCAAACTAGAATTTATCCAAAATATTTCTGACCAAACTCACAGTCCAACATTTATAAGGAAGTTAAACATAATTTAGATCCTTTTTACCACGTAATAGCATATGAATACCTTCATCATGTATTCTTTTAATACACTAAACATATTGAATTACCATATTCCTTATTGATTACATTCATTCCCCTTATTCCATATACAATGCTGGATATACCTCATCAATCCAAAAATGTTTTAAACCCCAACAATAATGGAATATACAGATCATTAATCAGTTCTATGGTAGTCAAGAATATCCAATATAATTTATCCAAAACAATCATGTATTATTCCAAAATCACTAACTCGGTATCAGAACAATATTATGGTTTATCATTCTCTCAACCATATATTTTCCAAAAATTTATCCTGCTGTTGAGTCACCTTTCTTTGTTCCACAAAATCTCATGTCCTTAATGAAATAGTACTGCAGTACAATCCTTATATACTCCATAATTATTATATCAATTACATTGTTGATACAACACTCAATTGACATAATCAACATATGAACTCTAATCATTCCTCTTCATCTGTGGTAGTATCATAACTTGATTATTATCCAATAGCATCATTTTCGGCATAGTCTGATGACTGGGACATAGGTTCGCGTAGTGTCCAAACTCCTTGCAAATGAAGCATTGTACATTTGAAACCATTTTCTTACCCTTGCAGTCACGTACTTTGTGCCCTTTTCCTCCACACTTATAACAAACTCCCATTCCTTTCAGGAAAGTTCCAGGGTGTTTCTTTCCACAGTTACCACATATGGTAAAATTCTTATTTTCCCTCTTACCTTTATCCATCTTTCTCTCTTCCATCCTTTTCTTCTCTTGCTTCCTTTCAAAGCCATAGGACTCAGTAAACTCTTTACTTATCTTATCAACACATGATATTATTTCTTCATATGATGATAATACATGCGAGACTATTTCTCTTGTAAATTCTGGCTTAAGACCATAAAATTATGATCCTTCTTTCTCTTTGTAACATGTGCATTGATAGAGTTCTCATTCCTTATACTGGGCGCCATTTCTAAACAATGGCATACATTAGATTAGTTTATGAATAACAATACCTAATCCCAAACTTGTAAAACACATAACATAAATTAAATAGTTTTTGGATATAATCCATAATAATAAAAATGACTCCTTTGAGGAAGTATATACTCATAAACCCTTCATAATTATTTGTATGGAAAATGAGAGTTATCCTAAGCATATCCCCCGGGAGTGTCATAACCAAGAGTGCAGCAAGGCCCGTTGTCGTGCACCAGTTCCCATTCGAGTCTAGCTCAAAGCGGTGTTTTCGGGTTTTACCCCTAGGTACATCTGTGCCAGAGCCGCCTCTACCTTCTCGTATCCATACATGGATATATTGCTCGGAAAACTCACAAAATCTCTACAATACCAAAATTCTAGGAAGTTATTCTATACTAATCCACAAAGTTCATCTTAGGTATACGTGCTCTAATCAGAGTTTATCTAAATCTAGCTTCCAAGGTTTGTACTAAACTTCCTCTGATACCAACTGTAACGCCCCGACCCCAGTTACCCAGAGTCGGTGCATTATTACATAACATTGGCATGATCACAAGAAAGATCAAATCTCGAAAGACCGATTGGTTTAGTAGCCTTGGAAACACTAGATATATTCATAAGTCTTACATTACATCATAAAATAAAAAACTACTACAAAAACATATTGTCTCCATAATCTACACTCATATCCCCATATAGCATCCCTGCAGGTCATTCATGATTTACTTATTCACTTCCTGGGAAAAATAAAACATAGAAAAGGGGTGAGCTCAAATGCCCAGTAAGGATAACAATATAGCGGAAACATTCATAAATAAGAATAAACATTTAAGGCAATGTATAACTAAAACAAAAGCCTTTCAATCATGAACATTCAACATGGTATGGAATAAATAAAATGAAATAATTCCATTTACTTATTCACATGGATATTCTACTAATCGAATAATCACATGAAAAAATCAATAACCACTTTCATAATGTTGGAATGCATAATGCCAGACTATCATAACCACATAGTCAAGGCCTCGTGCCAAGAATACAAATAATATTTTTTCAAGGCCTTGTGCAAAGACACTAGTTTGTCGCATGAGACCTACCGATGCATCGAGGAGCTATAGCGGGCTCCACCCGTCACTTACTAAGTCCAATGCATTCCCATATGAAAGGGTTTAAACATAACATAAACATTCGTATTAAAACTAGCATACGAAATGTCAACAATTTCACCATAAACTATGAATGGTATAAAAATAGCACATCCACAGTCAAACATATCACAAAACCTTCAATACAATTTAGAAGTTTTGTATCATAATAAATCAACTTCAAATAATCTTAAAATCCATCAGAGGATGTTGACATAGATGAAATCAATATTCTTTTTAAAGAAATATCTCCTTTTATTTTGAAATCATTTAAGATCCGTATAAAATAAAACATTTTCTTCGAAAATATTCTTATAAGCTTGTAAGGTAAGCTTTGAAGATTTTATAACGGCGGAAAATAGCCGCACCCGCCACATAAGTTAAAAAAACATTCTTACAATAATTCTGTCGAAAAGGTTAAAAAGGACCTTTTTTTTGAAAATGACGGAAAGATTCCTTTATAAACCTCTTATAAAAAGTCAAACAAGGGTATAAATGACATTAACCCATATTTTTTTAAATAATAAATATGTTTTGAAATACATTTCGAATAATCATGGATGTGGATGATAAAGAAATCCCAGTAGATTATTACGTATAAACAGCCTCGGATAATGAAGAGATTGTGAAATAACCCTTACCTTGTACTTTTACTTGGTTGGGGTAGGTTAAACTACTGTATAATGGATAAATAAATGTTATTAAAGTATACAAGAATCATATATATTAATATGATATCATATATGATCTTTTAACATTGATTTGTTAATAATATCTTAGAATTATCGTCGTTTCGGGTGTTAACTTACTCATTTTCTTTTATATGTTTTGTTACATAAGCCATGTTTGTTGTATCTTATTCATATCCAGAATGATATCAAGTACGTAAACATCATTTTTAAATAATAAAATGATAATTATACTTGAATGGATACGATGGAGAATGAATCTCATCGCGTTCGTGGAGACGGTAGTCCGTACGTACGCACGAGAGACAATATCGTACGTTTGATATTAAAATAATATATAAATGGATGGTATATCATATATACAGAATCATTAACATGTTATATTTATTATTTACCTGAGTTAAACATCATTATTATACCCATCCAAATAATATTATATTGAATAACAATTACATCACGACGTGGAGACGGTAAGTCGTACGTACGCACGTATGGTGACATGTTATTCAAAGGGTGGATAGACCACTAAATATGGTTGTACCATATTTATAATAACATCACAGTATATATATGATACTGGAGTTATTATTTTATAATGGTAACAACAATGGAAGAAAAGTGGAAGAAGAAATGAACTTAGAAAAGGGTGGTGAAATCATTACCTCTTCATCGGGTTCTTCCTTTTGATTTGATCCAAAGGGCTCCTTAGGTTGGCTTTCTGATCTAACTAAGGCCCCTAGGTTGTAGTGGGGAATGTTGGGAGAGAATTTGGGCAGATTTTGGCCGAACCAAAAGGCTTTGAAGGTGTGAAGAAATGAGAAGGAGGAGTGCCCTTTTATAAGAGGGGTGAGGGGCACCTTTGGAAAAGCTAGAGATATTAGTTTATAATAAATTCATATTCGGTTTCCAATGGCTCCAAAGTTGACTATTAAACGGTTAATGTGGGGATGGGTCGAAAACATCTCAACCAATAGAATTTAGATAGGTTTGGGTACTTATATTAACCTTATCTTTATGTATTAACTCTAAGTTAATTAGTTTCACTTTTACAATGTCTCTTTGTATTTTTATATTATATGGTTAATAAACTTACCATATACATACAAGCGACCCACAAGTGGTCAATTAATAATATAATATTTGTTTTAAATACTCTTTTATGTCAATTTTGACACTATTCATTAGTTGATTTTTTTGAAACTCATAACAGATTGATTACTTAGAAAAAAGTCAATTAAATCAATCCTAATATATCATATTATCCTAGAAAATTAGTTTAATTCATTAAAAGTTTCATATTATATTTATTTGGGTATTTATAATATCAATTATTTTAATTTTTCACTATTATAGTAATTACTGCATCATCATTCTGTCATAAATAAAATAACTTATATAATGTCTAAAATTTATAAATATAATATCATTATGTAGGAAATATTTTTATCTTTCTAATGAATAATTATAATCTAAAATCCAACATATATAAACCTATGTAACAATTGTTTTGTCTAAAAGATATATACATGTGTCATTTTTGTATTCATTTTAACTTAATTAAAATAAAGTGTCATTATCAATTACAAGTGGATCCATGGGGTCCCAAAATAGACCCAAAGATGCCCATGGTCGACCATGTATCAACCAATAGGGTTAAGACACGTTTTAGGGTAATTTAGTATTATTATAATATTGTTTTTTAACCCTTATTTACCGGATTTACCATTAACCATGGTAAATAAAATATTTACCGCAGTAATTATTCAAAATGTCTAAAAATAAAAGTTACCTATTTACACAATTTGAACATCCTGATTCCAAATATGGAATCCATTTTCCTAAATTCAAAACACAGAAGTGGCAGAAATTAATTTAAAATTAATTCCCGCTGTCAAAACAAAAAGCGTGTTTTTAAGAGATAATAACTATCAAAAGATTGACACTTGTTTATGTTCGGTTTAATTGTAAAATTATGTCCAATGACCAAAATTATATTAAATGGTAAAATTATATTCTAAATATACTTTAAAACCACTGAAATTAAAAATTTATCACTATTAATTATTTTGATTAAAAAAGTTGTTTTTAATTAAAATTTAGTAATTTTCACTATTCATCAAAATATGAAAGTTATCCGAAAAGTACCAAAATTTCACCTTAGGCTAAATTAGATATTCCGAATCCAAAAATGAAGTTAATTTTGAAATATAAAATATATATAATTTCAAAAATTAGGTATTACTATTCATAATGGCTAGTTTGATTGGTTGTGGTGTGTGTTAAAACTCAAGGTTGCGTACAACACACGCTACTATATTATTCAAAGAAAGCGTACCGTGGAAGCTTGTGATGTTTCATTTTAAATTTTTGATGTCCCCATTTAGTCAAAAAGTTTAAAATATTGTATTTAAAAAGGGTTCACTATTAAAAGTTGATAAAATTGCAATACTGAAAATGAATCTGTTCTTGTATTATGTCTAAGAAACTCATAATATGGATTCTAAAATTATAAGGATTATATAAAGTTTAAAATTTAGTTAATACTATTCATAACCTCTTTTGAACGGCTTGTTTGGTAAGTCATGGTGTGCTTGAACTCGTTGTTGAGTGTAGTGCAAGTTATTTTATTATTTTAAAGAAATAACACACTATGAAATCTTGGGGTGTTACATTCTCCCATCCTTCAATAAATTGCGTCCTCGCAATTTGAAATTGTTATTCGAAAATAAAAGGTTGAAAATAAAAAATATCTTTGTGGGAAAACCCACATCGGAAATTGGGTTACTAAAATTTAGTCTTAATATGAGGAAATGAGAAATGAAAGGGTCACCACCAAATTATGATCTCGATTAGGAGAACATTGGTGGCAATTAGAGACATATAATTGGAGGAAAAACGTAAATATTTATAGGTAGTGATTGAGGTCAACAATCAAAAACAAGTATAAAATTGAGGTCCTTAAACTCATCAATCTATGATGATTTGAAATACCATCGGTTCAACAAAACATAGGGTATTAGGATAACACATTTTTGACGTTTCAAAATATCTTAGTTGAAATCCCACATCGAAAAATGAATTAAAGAGGCCTCTATTTAAAATAAAGAGTGGAAAGTATGAAGATTACCGAAAATAACACATACTAGGGTTCCATGTAGGAAAATATGGATATGGAAGAGAAATCTAACCATCAATTATCTGATGGAGAGTGGTAGAGAACATGGCCATGAAAAAGCCAACAATCCCAAAGCCATAAATTAGTGATGATTTAAGGTGCCATATAGGACAACATTTCTGATCTAAGTTCCTTTTCTTAATGTTGAGGAATTTATTTATGAGATTGGATAAGATCATAAGGAGATATACTTACATTATAATTAGAGTTTAGTCCATTAATAAATTTCTACCACAAACTCATATTTCACTCGTAAAAAAATTCTATTTATACTATTCGTACAGGGTTCCAAAATATACGAATTTATAATTCATCTACCAGATCTTTTAAAAAAAAACTACATTATTTAATCCAGGACATCTCTTGGGCCAGTGGCAGGTGATACACCCTTGTCGCCCTTCGGTTGCGGGTTCAAGTCTCGCGGCCTTGCCGGACGCGACGGGTTGCCGCCCGACCTCCGGGTTGTCCTTTTATGGCAATCCAAAATTAATCTCAAACTAGAATTTATCCAAAATATTTCTGACCAAACTCACAGTCCAACATTTATAAGGAAGTTAAAAATAAGGTAGATCCTTTTTACCACGTAATAGCATATGAATACCTTCATCATGTATTCTTTTAATACACTAAACATCCTGAATTACCATATTCCTTATTGATTACATTCATGCTCCCTTATTCCATATACAATGCTGGATATACCTCATCAATCCCAAAATGTTTTAAACCCCAACAATAATGGAATATACAGATCATTAATCAGTTCCATAGTAGTCAAGAATATCCAATATAATTTATCCAAAACAATCATGTATTATTCCAAAATCACTAACTCGGTATCAGAACTATATTATGGTTTATCATTCTCTCAACCATATATTTTCCAAAAATTTATCCTGCTGTTGAGTCAACTTTCTTTGTTCCACACAATCTCAAGTCCTTAATGAAATAGTACTGCAGTACAATCCTTATATACTCCATAATTATTATAACAAGTACATTGTTGATACAACACTCAATTGACATAATAAACATAAGAACTCTAATCATTCCTCTTCATATGTGGTAGTATCATAACTTGATTATTATCCAATAGCATCATTTGCGGCATAGTCTGATGACTGGGACATAGGTTCGCGTAGTGTCCAAACTCCTTGCAAATGAAGCAATGTACATTTGAAACCATTTTCTTACCCTTGCAGTCACGTACTTTGTGCCCTTTTCCTCCACACTTATAACAAACTCCCATTCCTTTCAGGCAAGTTCCAGGGTGTTTCTTTCCACAGTTACCACATATGGTAAAATTCTTATTTTCCCTCTTACCTTTATCCATCTTTCTCTCTTCCATCCTTTTCTTCTCTTGCTTCCTTTCAAAGCCATAGGACTCAGTAAACTCTTTACTTATCTTATCAACACATGATATTATTTCTTCATATGATGATAATACATGCGAGACTATTTCTCTTGTAAATTCTGGCTTAAGACCATAAAATATATGATCCTTCTTTCTCTTTGTAACATGTGCATTGATAGAGTTCTCATTCCTTATACTGGGCGCCATTTCTAAACAATGGCATACATTAGATTAGTTTATGAATAACAATACCTAATCCCAAACTTGTAAAACACATAACATAAATTAAATAGTTTTTGGATATAATCCATAATCATAAAAATGACTCCTTTGAGGAAGTATATACTCATAAACCCTTCATAATTATTTGTATGGAAAATGAGAGTTATCCTAAGCATATCCCCCGGGAGTGTCATAACCAAGAGTGCAGCAAGGCCCGTTGTCGTGCACCAGTTCCCATTCGAGTCTAGCTCAAAGCGGTGTTTTCGGGTTTTACCCCTAGGTACATCTGTGCCAGAGCCGCCTCTACCTGCTCGTATCCATACATGGATATATTGCTCGGAAAACTCACAAAATCTCTACAATACCAAAATTCTAGGAAGTTATTCTATACTAATCCTCAAAGTTCATCTTAGGTATACGTGCTCTAATCAGAGTTTATCTAAATCTAGCTTCCAAGGTTTGTACTAAACATCCTCTGATACCAACTGTAACGCCCCGACCCCAGTTACCCAGAGTCGGTGCATTATTACATAACATTGGCATGATCACAAGAAAGATCAAATCTCGAAATACCGATTGGTTTAGTAGCCTAGGAAACACTAGATATATTCATAAGTTTTACATTACATCATAAAATAAAAAAATACTACAAAAACATATTGTCTCCATAATCCACACTCATATCCCCACATAACATCCCTGCAGGTCATTCATAATTTACTTCTTCACTTCCTGGGAAAAATAAAACATAGAAAAGGGGTGAGCTCAAATGCCCAGTAAGGATAACAATATAGCGGAAACTTTCATAAATAAGAATAAACATTTAAGGCAATGTATAACTAAAACAAAATCCTTTCAAACATGAACTTTAAACATGGTATGGCATAAATAAAATGAAATAATGCCATTTACTTATTCACATGTATATTCTACTAATCGAATAATCACATGCAAAAATCAATAACCACTTTCATAATGTTGGAATGCATAATGCCAGACTATCATAACCACATAGTCAAGGCCTCGTGCCAAGACTACAAATAAGATATTGTTAAGGCCTTGTTCCAAGACACTAGTTTGTCTCATGAGACCTACCGATGCATCGAGGAGCTATAGCGGGCTCCACCCGTCACTTACTAAGTCCAATGCATTCCCATATGAAAAGGTTTAAACATAACATAAACATTCGTATTAAAACTAGGATACGAAATGTCAATAATTTCACCATAAACTATGAATGGTATAAAAATATCACATCCATAGTCAAACATATCACAAAACCTTCAATACAATATAGAAGTTTTGTATCATAATAAATCAACTTCAAATAATCTTAAAATCCATCAGAGGATGTTGACATAGATGAAATCAATATTCTTTTTAAAGAAATACCTCCTTTTATTTTGAAATCATTTAAGATCCGTGTAAAATAAAACATTTTCTTTGAAAATATTCTTATAATCTTGTAAGGGAAGCTTTGAAGATTTTATAACAGTGGAAAATAGCCGCACCCTCCGCATAAGTTAAAAAAACATTCTTACCATAATTCTGTCGAAAAGGTTAAAAAGGACCTTGTTTTGAAAACGACGGAAAGATTCCTTTATAATCCTCTTATAAATAGTCAAAAAAGGGTATAAATGACTTTAACCCATATTTTTGTAAATAATAAATATGTTTTGAAATACATTTCGAAGAAACATGGATGTGGATGATAAAGAAATCCCAGTAGATTATTACGTATAAACAACCTCGGATAATGAAGAGATTGTGAAATAACCCTTACCTTGTACTTTTCCTTGGTTGGTGTAGGTTAACCTCCTGTATAATGGTTAAATAATTTTTATTAAATTATACAAGAATCATATATATTAATATGATATCATATATGATCTTTTAACATTGATTTGTTAATAATATCTTAGAATTATCGTCGTTTCGGGTGTTAACTTACTCATTTTCTTTTATATGTTTTGTTACATAAGCCATGTTTGTTGTATCTTATTCATATCCAGAATGATATCTAGTCCTTAAACATCATTTTTAAATCACAAAATGATTATTATATTTGAATGGAAACGATGGAGAATGAATCTCATCGCGTTCGTGGAGACGGTAGTCCGTACGTACGCACGAGCGACAATATCATTCTTTTGATATTAAAATAATATATAAATGGATGGTATATCTTATATACAGAATCATTAACATGTTATATTTATTATTTACCTGAGTTAAACATCATTATTATACCCATCCAAATAATATTATATTGAATAACAATTACACCACGACGTGGAGACGGTAAGCCGTACGTACGCACGTATGGTGACATGTTATTCAAAGGGTGGATAGACCACTGAATATGGTTGTACCATATTTATAATAACATCACAGTATATATATGATACTGGAGTTATTATTTTATAATGGTAACAACAATGGAAGAAAAGTGGAAGAAGAAATGAACTTAGAAAAGGGTGGTGAAATCATTACCTCTTCTTCGGGTTCTTCCTTTTCATTTGATCAAAAGGGCTCCTTAGGTTGTCTTTCTGATCTAAATAAGGCCCCTAGGTTGTAGTGAGGGATGTTTAGAGAGTATTTGGGCAGAGTTTGGCCAAAACAAAAGGCTTTGAAGGTGTGAAGAAATGAGAAGGAGGAGTTCCCTTTTATAAGAGGGGTGAGGGGCACCTTTGGAAAAGCTAGAGATATTAGTTTATAATAAATTCATATTCGGTTTCCAATTGCTCCAAAGTTTACTATTAAACGGTTAAGGTGGGTATGGGTCGAAAAAAACTCAACCAATAGAATTTAGACAGGTTTGGGTACTTATATTAACCTTATCGTTAAGTATTAACTCTAAGTTAATTTGTTTCACTTTTACAATGTCTCTTTGTATTTTTATATTATATGGTTAATAAACATACCATATACATACAAGAGACCCACAAGTGGTCAATTAATGATACACCTATCAAGATATAAGTCTCTTGGACGAACCTTAGATTTTTAGGAATTTAATATCAATTAATAATATAATATTTGTTTTAAAAACTCTTTTATGTCAATTTTGACACTATTCATTAGTTGATTTTTGTGAAACTCATAACAGATTGATTACTTCGAACAAAGTCAATTAAATCAATCCTAATATATCATATTATCCTATAAAATTATTTTAATTCATTAAAAGTTTCATATTATATTTATTTGGGTATTTATAATATCAATTATTTTAATTTTTCACTATTATAGTAATTACTGCATCATCATTGTGTCATAAATAAAATAACTTATTTAATGTCTAAAATTTTTAAATAAAATATCATTATGTAGGAAATTTTGTTTATCTTTCTAATGAATATTTATAATCTAAAATCCAGTATATATAACTCTATTTAACAATTGTTTTGCTAAAAGATATATACTTGTGTCATTTTTGTATTCATTTTAACTTAATTAAAATAAAGTGTCATTATCACTTACAAGTGGATCCATGGGGTCCCAAAATAGACCCAAATATGCCCATGGTCGACCATGTATCAACCAATAGGGTTAAGACACGTTTTAGGGTAATTTAGTATTATTATAATATTATTTTTTAACCCTTATTTACCGGATTTACCCTTAACCATGGTAAATAAAATATTTACCGCAGTAATTATTCAAAATGTCTAAAAATAAAAGTTACCTATTTACACAATTTGAACATCCTGATTCCAAATATGGAATCCATTTTCCTAAATTCAAAACACAGAAGTGGCAGAAATTAATTTAAAATTAATTCTCGCTGTCAAAACAAAAAGCGTGTTTTTAAGAGATAATAACTATCAAAAGATTGACACTTGTTTATGTTCGGTTAAATTGTAAAATTATGTCCAATGACCAAAATTATATTAAATGGTAAAAATATATTCTAAATATACTTTAAACCCACTAAAATTCATAATTTATCACTATTAATTATTTTGATTAAAAAAGTTGTTTTTAATTAAAATTTAGTAATTTTCACTATTCATCAAAATATGAAAGTTATCCGAAAAGTACGAAAATTTCACCTTAGGCTAAATTCGATATTCCGAATCCAAAAATGAAGCCCATTTTGAATTATAAAGTATATATAATTTCAAAATTTAGGTATTACTATTCATAATGGCTAGTTTGATTGGTTGTGGTGTGTGTTAAAACTCAAGGTTGCGTACAACACACGCTACTGTATTATTCAAAGAAAGCGTACCGTGGAAGCTTGTGATGTTTCATTTTAAATTTTTGATGTCCCCATTTAGTCAAAAAGTTTAAAATATTGTATTTAAAAAGGGTACACTATTAAAAGTTGATAAAAGTGCAATACTGAAAAAGAATCTGTTCTTGTATTATGTCTAAGAAACTCATAATATGGATTCTAAAATTATAAGGATTATATAATGTTTAAAATTTAGTTAATACTATTCATAACCTCTTTTGAACGGCTTTTTTGGTAAGTCATGGTGTGCTTGAACTCGGTGTTGCGTGTAGTGCAAGTTATTTTATTATTTTAAAGAAATAACACACTATGAAATCTTGGGGTGTTACATCCAGGCCCTCCCCACTGGTGTGTTTCCCTTGTTTAGTCATTTGTACAGGATATCGCTGGGTATGCGGTTAATATAAAATTCATTGAGTTTTCTTTTGAGAAAATGTATATATAATAGTTTGCTTATATGTTGGGCTCGGCCCTGTTACTTTCTTAGCCTGAGGGTAGTGTTTTGTTTAGCCTGAGGGCATTTGTTTGTTTAGCTTGAGTGCAACTTTTCTTATTCTTGTTGGATGTAGCATCCGTGCTTGAGAACAATATTTCATAAATCATAGGGAAATATTTGTTACACCTGACGGAAATCACATGAGGTTTTCATTTATGATTGCTTCAGGGAAAGGAATTGCATGTCTGACAACATTGTTCACATCAAATATTCACTATGGTGATTTCTCTTGTTATACCTACCAAACTAAAGCACAATAATGGTATTGTATTACCTTATACTTGTTAGATAGACTATTGTGGGTTTTTCTGTAGCACATTATAAGATATTGTCATCTGAGGCTGAGTCTCAGAAACTTATAATTAAATTATATTGAATTGTTAATAATTATTAAAATGGAAATATAACTGGTAGGAATGTATAATTTTTAGTACTTTCTAGTTTACTACATTTCATTACTGCACACTCTTGTTTCACATTTTCAATGATAGTTGGGAATGGGCCTTTGGTGGTTACCTACTAGGATTTACTTCACACACACTATTTGGGTAATGTCTCGGGATTAAACAGATTATATTGTTGTACGTGTTGATAATGGCCGGAGTCCCTATACTGGGACTTGATTGTTGTAGAGGTGTAAGAGAACATGGGACCAAGAATAGGCTTGCAATGTAGCTGAGTTACTATTGCACTATTTTGTTTTGATTTGTTG
This sequence comes from Viscum album, assembly GCA_963277665.1. Lineage (NCBI taxonomy): Eukaryota > Viridiplantae > Streptophyta > Magnoliopsida > Santalales > Viscaceae > Viscum > Viscum album. Next base: position 1,138,587,340 of record OY728164.1, on the reverse strand, counting down.
TACATTTATTTTGTACTATATTATTTTAGATTATAGTGTATCTTTTTTGCTACTTTCGTAGATTTAAGGACATGTTGTATCATTATATATATATGAATGCTAGTTATCTATTCCTTCTGTTGTCAATTTCTGGTTTATATTGTTTACTTCTTCCGCTTTTGGGAATGTTTATAATTTTCTGATGCACATCACTTTGAAAATTTTGGTCATAGATTCCCCACTATCATACCTTGTCCTTCCCTACTCATCTGCAGCCTCTGGCGTTTGGGGAAATGCGCTGGAGGTCATGTGACCAACCGGGTATGGGTCACACGTTGTGTGGAACCCAAATCCGGGATGTTACATCTGTTGAAAACCATACCATGTTAATAGAAGGTATTAGTGTGAAACGTTATTATTGAAAATGTCTATAATTATTTAATTTATGGTTTCATGTAACATTTCATTGTTTTTCTAATGAAGTGAAAGGCTTGATGCAAATGGATGTATTGATTCATTAATACATGAATAAATAGTTTCGTGAAAAAATTTCCTTACAATACTAATGAAAATTGATGGATTGGTCCTGTTGAATTATTATTTGAAATCAATTTCAAATCTATGTTTCCTGACTTGTTATCAGTTAAGAATCCATAGGGTTTTCCTTGAGAACTTTTGAACCCGATTCGAATTCATGTATTCATCATTTTCAATTTGATACCCATCTAGATCCCAATTCATTTCTAACAATGATTGCCTATTATGTCACTATGTGATAACTCAATTATTATTATATTATTCCCTAGATACACTCCTTCGATATAGCATTGACAATTAGTTTCCATGGTAATATCACATCTACCTCAGTCATTTCCTTGAACAATTTTACCCTAGATGATCTCTTTTAACTCAACATGAATCCTATTGTGGAATTCTTTGTCCTATTCACCTTTCAGTAAAATCTTACCCATATCCATGCTATAGTAATTTCGGAGCTGGAGACCCTTAAGTTATATATTTCTTTTGTTGTAACCTCAGAACATCATTATTAAATATCTGTACTGGTTCCCATGTAATGTTTTTGAAATTTTACTATTGTTACCATGTGACTTATTTATAAACTGTTAACATTAATTTTATGAACTAGTTACACATTCCTATATCAGTTGATGGATAAATATTGTACTTGGATATAATGTTTCATTGATATACATTACTCTATATATGTGTTCTTTCACAATATTACATTTCCATTACACTGGATTGATGTCATAGACATAGTTGGTGGTGCACCACTAAGATTTATCTCAAATTCCCTATAGGCACCATTTGCAACCCATGGATGATTACGTGAATGCAGGTGTATATAAAGGTAGTCATATGACATGGAACAATTGGGTGTTTTTTATTTAGGAAGGATATTGATAGAAGATGATCGATCCTGATCTCGGGATTCAGGGAAAAGATTTTTATTTCCATTATACATTTATGGAACCTGTTATTCCTATGATCTAGTGTCCATGTTTTCTAGTTTTATATATACATGAGATATGATCATCAATTATTGAATTAGAATACAACATTATAGTTAATATAATTATTGTTAAATGGGTACGTTTACCACTTTTCTCTAATTTGATAGTTTACATATATTGATTCAACTATTTACTCCTTTTTATATGTATACTGTTCACTAGAAATTGATAATGAGGTAATAATATCCCATGGGACGACCCTAGTACATAACATCTCTTTCAAAGTCTTTGGTATTTGGGGAGATGCATTTGAGGCCATTTGGCCTACCAGTCTTGGGGCACCGATTTATTGGCTTCTGGGTCTGGGATGTCACAATTTGGTATAAAAGGTGGTTTTCCTTCATTGATTTACTATTCCGAGACAATATATTGAATATTATCATGTCATGGGATATGGTCATATGATAATATAGGGAGTCGTGAACGTAGGATTTGGTTAAAAGGCATGTTACCGAAAACAGAATTCATAATCGGGTTTTCTTATTGTATTTTATATTATTTCACCAATGGGTGACATACACGATGTGTGTGGTTATTGATTATTTCAATTATAAGGATTATATTTTATCCTTTTTCATACGAGATTATGGAATGGAACATTTTTAAATGCATTATATAAGCACCTATTTTTCTCATGTCATGCATATTACCATGCCATAGTGTTTTATTTCACTACTTTCCATTTCATGACATTACTATGTTTAATGATTGATGTTTCAAAAGTTATATTATTCGTGTATTATCCATGGTTGAAATTGAGTGATTTTTTATCATATGTTATAAGGTGTATGGGCCCTCAGGTATTGGGATGTGTTATTTACCATGTCTATCCATTATTTTTTAAATATATGTGTTTCATTTACTTTTATTAGGTGTATGGACACTAATTCAATAATAACAACTATCTACAATTAAGTGAAACATGACATATAAAATAAAATGGTTCCACATCCTTATCCTTCATTTTCATGTTTTTGAAAGGTAAATGAGTGATCTTGGTAATTAAATGGAAATGAAAAAAAACATATACTTGAGAACATACTGACACCTATATTGGGCATAGAATATGTTAGGTTGTGAATATTTCCATGTTTAGATTCCAAAAAAATTTCATTAAACATGATTTAAGATTTTATTGAGTTTTGTTCATTGAAATTGTAGACCAATTACACAAAAAAAATTTATAACATAATCCATGAGGGTGTTGGTGACCATTGTCCAGAAATGCTTGGTCCTGATCTGCTATTCTTACCGTCAGGAGTGCTACATGAGGCACTACCTACTATACCTAATCGTGGTACAAATTTACATGTTCATCATTGTTTTTATGTCTAATGCAGTATATGCATGGATCTCTTGGATTGTCACATACAATGGATGTTCAACCTCATTTTTTCTAGTAGTAGATTCTTCCAACATTCTTTGGCAACATCGATCTATATGCTACTTTGACTTTTCTAGATGATGCCTATCTATATTTGAGAATATGTTGGAACCTCAAAAGAAGAGGTTAAAATTTTCTAATTAAATGTTCTGATATTTTTCCATGAATTATTGGGATTTGAGGACTAGGGCAGGTTTTCATTTATACATGTTATGTGTTGGTTTCCAGAATGCCTTCTATGATCTGTTCTTTTCTGTGATGCTGAGAGCATATCAATGGGTAAAAAATCCTTGACTTTTTCCTTAAGTATTTTTATGATTGATTATAGTGTATAAATTAATAACTATGGATTATAGTTGTGTGATTTGATATTTTTAAGGATTCATATGACAATTTGGATGATTCTTGCATTAGAAAAAATTTAGAGATCACAACAACTAAAAATAAAGGGATTACATATTTAATATTATAATAAGACTTTAGGTATCATAGATGATAATATAGACACCTGATTCCTAATTCAATCATCATGGTAATTCTAGTTATCCTATTCATAACATATAATTATAAAAGTGTGGCTGGTTGAGATGTTTAGTGCAAATATAATTTCCATAATCACAAGATGATCATCATCATTAAAAATACTTTAAAATATTTAGAACATAAAAGAATCAAAATTCATGTATTTTATAGGGATAAATAAATTATGATATTCTATATTACAAAAACTAGTTGTAAAAATACATTTCTATTGTTATATTTTACCATGAACATATATATGTTTTTAAAATCACTAAAATATTGATAATAACTTCTATTAAAAATAATAGATATCATTGACCACTAATGGTTTAGGGATTTCCAAAGACATTTTATATTCCCAAATATTATACATCTTATTATTATAAAAAGGGGAAAATTGAAAATATAATATAGAATATCACAATGCTACCAATCACTGAAGAAAACACATCAGGTCAAAAGATGATTTAATTTAGTATTATACATTCAAGAGGGACACCTGTATATATAAGAGGATTAGTGATAATGTTTTGGTGTATATGTACCAAAAATGTACTTTTTATATAAGGAAGACATTGTGATAAAGGAACATGGATTAAATGGTGAACTAGATTATATCATTGTTAGTTAAAATCTAGATTAAAGGAATATGTAAATGGGGACTGAGTGGAATAGAAAATAATAATCACCACTAATGAAAAATATAGTGGGAATTGATGTTTTAGTTGAATATTTGTGAAAGGATTATATCACTAACTATATATGTAATGCAATAGATAAAATGGAATGCTTGTGGGAGCTATGTGAGAGAGAATGACGAAGTCCAATTGGATGTTTCTAATATTGTGTGATGAAGAATAGTTATTCTTATTTTGTGTTCTAGATCCCATGATGGGATATAATGGAAAAATTATGTGAGAAAATTCCATGAAACATCCATGAATGAAAAATTTAAAGAATATTTGAAAAAGTAAACAAACAAACTCAACAAATAGAAGGATTTTAAGGTCGAACTATTCAAATACATCAGTTGAAAAACTTTTATTTAATGTATAATTTGGGTGAGGAAGAAAGACAAAATTAGTTTATGGTATAGACATAAAATGTTATAACAGTTGGAATGAAATTTTATGAATTTATAGAAATCCAGAACTGATTCACCTAAACCACCTTACCATTACAATGATCCTAGGGACTATAAGACATATCAAATTTCATATTGTAATCATATACTATAATAAAGTTTTTGCCTCAATGGGATATAATATACCTATATAATGATTTTATTATATAATGAATTTCATATTCCTCAGTGAGAGAACTTTGTATCAAACCATGGGTAAGATAAATGGTGTACTAAAAAGAAATTATAAATAATAGTAATAATGCAGTGGTATGGAAACCTATGAATAATTTTTATGTAATTTTATAAAATACACTTTATATGTGATAAAAGAGTGGTCAATTTATCGAAAAAAAAATTATTTTGGTTCATTATAATAAATATTTTTTGAAGTTTAATAACGTTTTATCACAAAGTGATGTTCATATGAAAATATAAGATATTTTGTATAATATTTAATAAAATTTATTTACATTTACTTTTATTTGTATCATTAGATTTTATGTTAAAAAGATTTTATATATGATAATGATAAATTTATAGACAATTCACTATGTAAGAATATTTTAACATTACTCATACTTTTAGAGGATGTGGTGAAAAACTAAAAATTAATTTCACTTTTAAATAATATATATTTTTATACAGAATAATAATTTCAAGGAATGATTTATTGGAATATTTATTTGAAATAATATTTATTGAACATATTCATAATAATGATGAAATTAAAAAAAACATCCAACAAATTTAAATATACTCAATGTAGGGTAAAATTAAAATATGATAAAATAGATTGATAACTATTTAAAATAGAAAAAATCAAATCATGATTAGTAAATTAAAATACAAATAGGATTGTAATTATTTTCCTAAAATATTAATGTACGGGATGAAATAAATGAACATGTGTGGTGTTAATATTGATGTTCCACTAAGAAATATAGAACTAGTTAAATATAAAGTTCAGTTATTTGTGAGAATATATATAATTTACTACAAATATAAATTCATAGTAAAGGATAATATAAGACTAAATTAGTGGAAACAATATCTTGAAATAATCATATTCTCATGTTTTAAAAAAACATAGAAGAGGGTATCACATATCCTAGTTAATAGTCTGTGTACTAATATAGTTTTAGATTCTAGTATAATATTTTGTTAAAAATAATATCATTTTTTGGTAATTTATAAGGTTGAAAAATTATAAACTATATGAGTGTATAAATTAAGAACATATATGTGAAATATCCCACATATAGAATTCCAATTGATTTTTATTTGAATTGAAATACATGATGCAAAGATATATAGACAAATAAAAATCAAATTCAAGTGAAAATTATTTATAGGATATTGTTAGTTCTATTGGATGTTTAGATATTCTGCCACTAAATATATGTTTACAATGTCAGTGTATATAGATCATATACAAACATGAAAAATGATGATCATATCTAAATGAGAAATTTGTTTCAGAACTAGTTGAAAAAATTGAATCCACCTTGAGAGGAAATAAAATTAAAAAGACAAATAATGTTTTCAAGGGATATCGAAATATGTTTGAATGTAATTACAGAAGATAATGTTCATAAAAAATAGTGGTTCTTCTTATATGAGAAAAATTTCAACACTGTTGATCAATACATTTAATCCTTAGATATATAACTTCCAAGAATAAAAATGAAATTAAAAATGAAATCATTCTAGGGGATAAATATGAAAATTAGATTAATTTCTATCATTCATGATGAATAGATTAACTTTATAATTTAAAAGTCTAATTGAAATTATTGAATCAAAAAATGTTTAGAATTCGGTAAGTGAAACTAGATTGCGAAATAGATATTCATGTTTTGATGTGACTCTCTTGGATTGAAGGAATGATAAAACAATGTTACGAATGAATTCTCAACACACTACACAAATTAAGGATCTCTGAAACTACCACATACCTAATTTTAATTTATTTATGTACTTATATAAATGGAATTAAAGTCTACCATATGGTGTGTGATTTATGATATTGAATTAAATATTATACAGTAAGAAAAGATTATGTACAACATATATTAACATTAATCATGATGAATCATTATTGTGGTAAATCCCTTGAAAGGGAAAACCCCATTGAAAATGATTTGGGAAAAACTATTCTTATATATAGTATTTATAAATTTTTCGAAAATATAGAAGTTGTGGTATTAAATCATTAATGTCAACTATTTAATTTATTGTACAAATCATGTGTAAAATATGGGAATTTTAATTTTTTTGAAGGGTTTGAGAATGTTTGAGTTTTTAAAATTCCACATAGTATTTCTCCATGAATTATTTTAGTTATGTAAAATATATATAAATCCAAAAAAACATAATGAAAAAAACTAAAAAAGAAAAAGTTTTAATGTTATCTGTTAGGTTCAATAAGAAAAATACCCATAGAGGGTAGTGAATTATGGTATGACTTATTAAAACTAATATCCCATCATATCTTGTTTATTCATTAAACAAAACAAACATCTCTCTTACTCTAGTATAAATATATGAACAGAAATGAAATCATAGAAAGTTCATAGTGTTTTTAACTTTTTTTACCCTCTCTTGGTTCCACCCATGGAGAATATAACTGTGATGTTCTGATGTTCCAAATCTACAAATTTTCACTACTAGTTACAAGGTTCGGGATAGATCTTATATTCCTATGATCATTGCATTTATAAGGTGTTGGGTATATAGACTATATTTCAATGGGCCACTACCCATGTCTCTTCGTCTGGCTCACTACCAGTGGAATAGATCACCATCTTCATTTTCCATCACCAACTACAATTAGAAATGATCCATATGTAGTTTATGGATAGGTAGGTCACTTCATTTTCATTAAATAATGCATCCTCTAATAAAGGTAGACACTATATTGAAGTCCATTTTTCACCTATAGATGAAATCCACTTATTTAGTACTATTTTGTTAGATGATATTTCTTGTGTGAACTATTTTCATCCTTTCAAGCATCCTTGATTCCCCTGAAAACTGCCCAGATTCCTCCACATAAAACCTTACTTCCTCTACATAATTTTTAGAGGGTATTTTACATTGATCACCTACTCCAAAATAGTCTCCAATTCCACATACAACTTCTCCTTTGCAGACCTCCTATGATTACAATGTCACGTATCGCCTTTTAAAAAAACTCTTCCACCCTCCTCCGGTTACAACATATACAAACAGCCATGCATTTGTAGGTGATCCATTTCTCCACATACCATAATCCTTCCATGTACCCATATTACTTTTGTAGTGTACAATATCTAAAAAATCATTTTCGATAATTTCATCATTGGAAACTACTTCACCCTTCATTTAATTATCCCTCAAAATCATCCATTGGAGTTTTCCAAATTCCCAAAGAGATGATTTTCTCCAATGAAATTTACTATTCATAATGATGGGATTAGTGCACATTATATAAAAAAATAGATCTAAAAATTATGATAATATATGATTACCCATATATTTAATGTGGTACAACATTCACCATGTACAATATATGTTTAGATCCATTCTACACTGCATAGTATTTATGATAACTTTTTTCCTTCAGGACATCCCAAATCACCATTACATATCCATGAATGGAAATCCATCCTGAAGCCTTCCACACACCACATAATTCCTCCTCAAATTGTTTTCTCCCTACAAACCATTCCCATATGTGGTTTCTGTATCATGCCTCATGGTTACATTCCATTATTTAATACCTTCAATGTTCTACGTATCACCATATGTATTCCATGAATGATGCTTCATGGTAAGTGTACTATGTTCCCCTATTTCAAAATTATCCATTGTCAAAACACCTAACTACCTATATTGATGCCCAAAAATTTGGAAACAATGGGAAACTATGACGCCTTAAATACCTACTTCATAATACACTGATAATGCTCATTCTGAATCTTTTGTCTTTGTGAACATACACAAACACATCCAAAACATACCCATTGGACACCGTGATGGATATTTTCCACAATAGTATCATATGATATAACTATTAATATTAAACCTACTTGTCTTTGTGATCTCACCCATTCTATCAACACCATCTCATCCAATGTAGAAATAGAGTATATTATCTAATGGATTATTGAAATAAATTTATGGATCAATCCATCCTTCAATAGTATATAATGGAAATAAAATAAATAAAAATAGGTATAAAATATTATTCCTATGAAAATTAATTATGAGATATGTCCTCTATATCTCAATTGAATATATTTTTAACATGTTTATTCGAAAATGAATTTAAAACATAAGGTCATTAGTGGTTTTTAGAATTATTTTTTACAAATTTAGAGGAATATATTGAAGTTCAAACTTGATGAATATTATTATTTTCAATTACAGAGAATATACATTTATTTAGGATGATGTAAATAGGTATAGATAGACTATTATGAGTTCCAGAATGTGATGCCATGATAAAATTGAAATGGATGTTTGAAGATACAACATATAAATCCACTGAATTAATATAAAATAAAAACAATAAAATAAATGTAATAATTTTTGTATAGATAACCTAAAATCAAAATTAATGTTTAACAAAATGAAGAAACATTTTATAATGTTATTTATATAAATTTTTAAGTGCATGAAATGTGATGAGATAATTGTATGAATTTAGGTATCAATGTTTAGCATGGAGTAGTGATAAATCATCTAAAAGATGTTTATTATTGAAGTTATTATAAAATGAGGATAACAAAATTATTGATTTAGATTGAGATTTTAATGATATTTGATGCGTTTTAGAAAGAACTATGAAGGATTAATGATGTTATAGAATTAATTTATTGATTTTTGGGATCGACATAATGCAGATAAATAGGTATTAATTGACATTGAATGAGTCATATGGGTCTAGAAATGAGGCACATGGGACATAAAATTAGTCATTTAGACCATCAAATGTGAAAAATATGAATTTAGTTTCATTATATTTATATTTGAATTAGTAAATCTATTAATGATGAGTTTCAGCATAGTTTAGACAAGTAACATTAGACCTTGCATAAGTTGTCTATAAATCTGTAAGGCAAACAATACACTTTATATGATTTATTAATAGAATATATGACTGATTATAGAGTTCTAATGAGTATCTGTGTATATTATATGATTTAATAAAGACATCGTATTCGTTATAATATAGTTTATATGATTTATTCATTGAAATAAATTTTAAATCACTATAAATTAAAAATTTATATATTTTAAAATATAATATTCCTATTTTACTGTGTTTAAATAATATTTTGATTTGGATTCTCACATTATTATTCAAACATCATGATCATTCGTGTGATCATGAACCCATGTGAGATTTAAGAGATTCTAACTGAGGGAGATTTTGGGTGTTGAGTTGACTTCCATGATTTTGAAAGGTTCTTCCATGTAACAGTACGACATGAAAATGTATAATAAAAAATAAATAAAATTCAAAAAATTTATTTGATTCATTTATAATGTAATATTTTGTAACCCATTAAAAAAGAAATCTTATATGTATTTTTGGATAATTTAATTGGAATATAATTATTTTTTACATAAAATATAAAACATAAAATTATCTTTTAGTTACAACATTATTACGGAAAATTGATAAAGATTTAGCGATCTCCAATAAAGGTATAGAAACCAAAAAATTCACAATCATATAAATATATAAAGATAATGAGGGCAGTGATTAATAATATCTCCTTAATCTATCATTATCTTAAGAAATCATATATGGTCAAAGAGTTAGGATAACATTGTATTATTATTTCTAGAAGAAAACTAGATATATCAACGAAGAATATGAAGATGAATATTTATAAGGATGAAAAACACAACGATGATATATAAAGAGGTCCCTGAGAAGAAAAAATAATGGAAACACATATTTGGAGAAACTTTTCATATACTATATTGTTGAAGAACTATTTTTGCTAATATTATGAATTAATTTGGATAGATATTCTATGAAGATGAAACCTTGTATTAGATAATTATGGTTGTATAAGTGCTACATGACGGATCATTAAATAATCAGTTCATAAACTATGTCAAGGTGTCAAAAGATTTAATGGGAAGCTGGTGGGAGAAATTTGATACTTGAAAGAGAAGGCCCATGGGATTTTGTGGAACTATGTAATGTAATATAATGATCATTCTAGTGGATTCTATAGATTATTATGGAATTTCTTGGATATATATTAAATGCACATTTTATATAAACGCATTAAATGAAATAATTGTGGAATATTTTTTTGGGGGGCCAGTAACAAAACAGATTATGAATATAATGATGAACATTAATTTTTTTTGTTTCAGTGCATTAATTTACTATGCTTGGGGTTGAGAGACAAAATAAGGTGAGGTTGGAGTCATATATTTGTCAATTATATTCAATTAAATCAATTTATTTCATAGATTGGGATCACTGATTCACCTCAACTAGTGGTCCACTGAACATGTGAACAATAAATATAAAATGAAATATATTATAAATAATAATGAATTTGATAAAATTAGAAACTAAAATTCATTGAGTAATATTTTTTTAAATCAACAAACAACTCTAATTTTCTTATAAAGGAATGAAACATTTATATAATTAATAATATATTTAATAATTCATATACATTTTTATTCCATGAAGATCATAATATATAAAATATACATATTTAAAAGAAGCCATTCTATAATAAAAAATGTAACATTAGAGTGATGCATTGTTTTCTATTACATGTCCTTGAATATAAGATGACCACGTTCCGAAATTAATTTAAAATCATGTATATTTCAGAATTAACATGATAATATGAAAATTGTTTATAAAGAAAAAATAATAATAATTATCATTTTAATATTTTTACACATTAAAAAAAATTAAAAGTCTAATTTTTTTTAATTTTTTTCTTTCAGAGTATGTTTTTACACTTTATTTAGATGAAGGATAGAATTTAATAATAAGGTAATCATTCCAATATACATTATTATTTAACTCAAAATGTAAGAACCCATTTCTTATTCATGAGGTATGGGGTTCTTCTAATCTTTTTTCCTTAACATTTTTTGAGAAAACAAGGGAAATGTGGGAAAAATCCAAAATTTATGGTACACGCCATGTACTTTTGTACACAATCCGTTTACATTGGCCACGTGGGATGAGAATACAGGGCGCGTAAGCTTGTCTACAATTAAGGGTGTAAAATTAACTACATGTTGGGTACTTAGTAATACACGTCCTGTAAACAGTCGGCAGGTGAAAATATGGAAGGGAATGTAGCCTCTTAAAGAACAATAGTACAAGCTATGTATTTACTAATACACGTCATGTATTCAAGTCGGAAGATGAACAATGAGGCGTTGGAAAGAAGCTACTAGTGGAATAGTTAAAAAATGGAAAGTACATGCCATGTACTTGAGAGTACACGCCATGTAGTATGGTTATTTTTGTTAAAAGTAGGGATTAGCCTCCTCATTTGACAGAAGAGGTAGAGAACTCACCATATCATCAGAAGAGTAGGTCTAGTCTTGGAGGAGATCTCAACCACGCACCGAGACTCCAATTCATCCATCGTCGATCTCGTTTGAACCGTACGGATAAGGTCTTCCAGCCTCATGAATCTTTCCTTCCAGTTCATTCCTTAAATGATGTTATTTAGGTTTAAAAGGCTAATAATACATCTCAGATCTGTGTTGTTCATGGTTGTTTCATGAGGTACCTTTCAAATAAATCAATCAGAGGAGATTGAGGTAGGTGGTCTTGTGTTTTTTTGCAACTGTCGAGTTGATTTTGGGTATTGTTGTGCCATGCTACCATGTTTAGGTTGTCGTGTGGACATGTACTTGATAGTTTAGTTACCTAGAACTACATAGGTAATATAATGAATAAGTATAAACTATTGTTTGGGATCGTTTCTCTGATCAAGGGTGTCCTCAAGGGTGTGTTTCCATTGTTTAGAAGTTTGGCCAGGATTACTGTCAGAATGCTGGGATTATAATATATTTTGAGTATTATTGAGATGAACGATATGAAAATGTCTTCATTCTGATTTGGGCTCAGTCCGGTTACATTCTTTTGTTCTGTTTAGCCTGAGGGCAAGGTTATGTTTAGCATGAGAACAAGGTTCTATATATCATGAGGCCAATATTCTATTTATCCAGAGGTCAACGCTCTGTTTATCCTGAGGGAAAGGTTCAGTTTAGCTTGAGGGAAATGTTTTGTTTATCCTATGGTCAATGTTTTTTTAGCCTGAGGTCAATGTTCAGTTTAGCATGAGGGAAAGGTTATATTTAGCCTGAGGGAAAGGTTTTGTTTAGCCTGAGGGAAGCATTTATTACGTTTGAGGACAATGTTTACTTCAAACACTTGTTGTGGTGATTTCTTACGTTATACCGGCCATGATAAAGCACATGATTTGAATTTTTAAATAATTATTAAAATGGCATTGTAACTGGTATGAATAGTTACTTTTGAGTACTTCCTAGTTTACTGCATTTCATTATTACACACAACTATTTCACTTTTTCAATGACAGTTGTGCACGGGCCATTGTTGGTTGTCTTCTAGGATTTATTTCTCACACCCTGTTTGGGTCATGTCTTGGTCCGAAACATATTTTATTGATAACGGTGTCGATAATGGAAAGGGTCCCTACACAGGTACATGATTGTTGCAGAGGAGTAGGATATCATGGGAATGATCTTAGGTATACGATGCTATGGATTTCCTATTACGCTATTTTGGTTTTGATTGACTGTACTTTGTACATTGGGAAGTATTGTATCTGATTGTAGTGTATCATGTTATGGCTACTTTCTTAGAATTAGTGACATGTTGCATCATAATATATATGATTTGTGGTTATCTTTTACTTCAGTTCTGTTGTCCATTTCATGTTTATATTGTTTACTGCTTCCGTTTTTGTGTTTTTATATATATTCGACTGCGCTACACTTTGAAAAATCAGGGAATAGATTCCCCACTCTCATTCATAGGCTCTCACTGCTAGTCGACAACCTCTGGAATTTGTGGAAATACTCATGAGGTCCTGTGACAAACCGGGTACGGGGCACACATTGGGTGGCACCTAGATCTGAGACGTTACAAATTCGTATCAAAGGATTCCTTTCACTTGACTTATTATTGGGTGCCTTTAACCCGAGATTGGAAGGAATAGGTACTTGGTAAAAAAAATTCCCTATAGTAGCTAGAATTTATAGAGGGAAAATCCAATCTACCTCATTTAAATTACAAATTCTCTAGTTTTCTATTTTATAGTTTATTTTATTGTCATTGTTGAGTGATGTACATGGGGTGTGATATTTATATTTTATAATTGGGTTCTATATTGTGGTATGCTGATGAAAATAGGGAATTCCATCACATCCATCATTTTGGCACATGTTAAAATCACATGTCATGAAAAGTTTTCGTGCCATGTAGGTGCATTAGAAAATGCATGTAGTTGTGATGGATGTTATTCTAGCAAAGGCTTGTTGTAATGTTATATTCCTTGATAAATTAAATTCTATATGATAGCATATTTTTATGTATGGTTTTGTAAATGAACTCCAATCTTTGGTTCATGAGGATTATGGGCCCTAATCAACTAGAATTTGGTGGATCATCGACTTGTTTACCTTGTTATAACACGTTTAAGATGACAATCTTTGGTTCATGGGGAGTATATGCCCTCTTGAATCAGAATATAGAATTTTTCTATTTGTTTTAGTTTTTTTTGGAATATGGAGTAGTTTCCATGTCTTACTATGTATAAAAATCTAGAATACATGCCTTATAGTTTTTACTACAAGTCATTTGTTCTTATGTTATGGACGAAATTGTTTTTATTATGTACACTCCGTGTACCTTATGTACATTCCATGAAGTCTCAGAACATGTCATAGTCCATGTGGGTAGAGACACGGGATACAAAAATTCTTGAGAATAGAGGTCGTGTACCAGTTTCACAAGCCGTGTAGGGGTGACCATGTGTCCACCCCTGTGACTAATAACACAGATGGAAAAATCATAGATTATACACTCCATGTCAATTTTGAACTTGTCGTGTAGAGTAATCTTGGGATACGGTCATGTAGTAAAAAACATGAGTTAGTGTTATATATTTATGTACACATCATGTCCTTCTAGAACACACCATGTAGTGTGTGCTGTTTATCCAGTTGTGTCTTGAACTACACAGGCTCGTAAATCCCATCTACTATAAGTCGTATACCTAAGGGACACATAATGTTACTTGACTGGTGAGAGACCATGTGGACTAGACCATGTGGATGGGGAAATAGGGTGTTGTTCATGATGTGTGTGGGTGTAAAATGACGTGTAACCTTGTTCAATGGATAATCGTGTGGCTTAGCCATGTAGAAGGACTCAGGAAGGGGAATACAATTCAATGACACGTCGTGTGTGAGGACAACATGTCGTGTGCGTGGGGTGTTACATGACCACTTATACCAGAAGTACAAGCCCATGCAATTGACAAAGGGAACATGTCGTGTAGTTATTATAAAAACTGTGTAGTCTTTTTTTGTAAAACATGAATTTTTTCATTCTCCTGTTCCCTTTTTACATTTCTAATAATCATTCCTTGATGATCTCATTCTAAGGCGTGTGTTTGACCTTGTAGAGTCATGTATCTGAGATGACCTCGAGTTGCTCGCCTAGAGAGTGGTGATGATTATACACCAGATATTGTAGTCCATGGGCAACTGATGGATTTTCCAGTAGTGCCAGATGCAGTGCCTGCCATTATACCAGACACAGGCGCAGATGCATAGTTTTATGAGGGAATCATGTTGTTCATGAAAACATTTTAGGTATCACCACAGGTTTCCACATATATGTCAGAGAAAACACATATATTCCAGCATTAGTATCCACCTATGTTTTTAGGGGATGGCGGACACTAGGCTACAAAGATTTTTCTTGATAAAATGCAGACAATCTTCAAAAATTTGGAGATGCCTCCTGGGAGGAGGGTTAAAATCATTACATACATGCTGCATGATTCCACCAAGAGATGGTGGGATGTTACCACCCAGACTGAGCATAACCGAGACATGGAGTGGGAATATTTCTAGGCAGTCTTCTATGACTTTTGCTTTCCGGAGATGCTGATGGCAGATCGAACTCGAGATTTCATGACTCTGCTATAGGGCTCCATGTTAGTGATGGACTATTCTTCCATCAACAATGAGATACAGTGTTTTTCACATGTTCTGGGGTGTAATGAGACGTTTAGGGATAGATGCTTTGTCAATGGTGTTCTATATTCCATTCGATAACTCTTAAATGTTTTCAAGTTTCCTACAATGCATGTTATTGTGAACTAGGTGTTGATTACTGAGTGGAACCTATGGGAATCTAGTGGCATCGACCAGGGTTGTTCGACACCTGTCTCTGGTAATATTTCAATTAGAAATGGGAAGAGGCAGATGGATTTCAATCCCAGTGGTTGTACTAGTGAGAATAATTATTCAGGTGGCTCAGTAATGTGCTAACAGTGTGGTAAAGAGGGAAACAAGAGACCTTATATTCCCTATAACCCAATGGAGTGTTTCTATTGCCGCAAGATAGGTCATCTTCATCATTTTTTCAGGGCGTTTCTCCCTGTGACTTGTGAGAGGGGTTTGGTGCATACTCCGTGTGTAGGAGCAGGACCAGTAGCTTTATACTAACCAAGGAATATGAATACGTTAGGATGTTCAGGCCGAGGTGGTGGTCGTGGCCATGGTAGCCAAACACCAGTATCTCAGAGATAGCAGGGCAGGACAGCTCAGGGTAGCCCGGTTGTGTCGCAGGGCCGCAACAATGGGCAGTCATATTCATTGAAATAGGCCAAACATGAGTTGGATCCCAGACCTTCCACTATTAGAGGTACAATTATAGTTTCTTCTGTTTTATCTATGGTACATTTTGATATCGGTGTTACACATAGATTTATATCTGTGATCGTTCTGGATATCCTTCGGATCTATTTTTTCTCTTCTTCTGAATAAATGACTCGATTCACTCCATTTTCAATTAGAACAACTAGTGTGAGTCAGTAAAAGGAGTGCCCCTAGAGGTTTGTGGGTTTCATGTTCTATGGTATCCCTATGTCTTAAAGATGACGTGCTATGATGACATTCTTGGGATGGACTGGTTGATACGCTTTCGAGCATTTGTGGATTCCTAACGTTGCAGAGTGAGCTTTACATCACTAGATGGCATGGAGATTTTATAATGGGTGAATGGGATGTCCAGGAGAGCTGAGATGAACCTGAACATCATAGTTGAGTTGTAGTGATAGAACAGATTGCGAGTTTATATCTGGCTGACCAGGGAACTTCTCAGAAGGATTTCCCTCTAGTATATAATAATTTCAGTGATGTATTCCTAGAAAACTTTTCAGGTCTACCTCTAGATCGATAGGTGTACTTCTCCATTGAGCTTGTTCCAGTAGTGGCACCAGTGGCCATTACTCTTTATTGGATGGCTACACTATAATTACAGGAGTACAAGAGATAGTTAGAGGTGTTGCAGATCAAGAGTTTTATATGACCCAGTACTTCTCCTTGGGGTTCTCCTATCCTTTTTGTGAATAAGTTGGATGGTACCCTCATACTTTTTTTGGATTATTAGACGCTAAACCATTTGACGGTTAAGAATTTATATCCCTTACCAAATATCGATTCTATTTTTTATTATCTTTGAGGAGAATGAGTGTTCTAGAAGAATGAAATGAGATCCGGATATAATCAGTTTCATGATAGACCATAATACATAATGCTTATAGCCTTCGTAGTAGATATAGTCAATACGAGTACATGGTCATACCGTTCAGACTCACGAACACACCGTCAGTTTTCATGGATCTAATGAATCATGTGTACCACCAACATATGGATTCTTTTGTGGTAGTATTAATGGACATTATCTTTGTCTACTCTCACACTCAACACGACCATGCCACCCATTATGAGATCGTAATGAGTACAGTGAGAGAGCATCAGTTATATGCTTACTCTAAAATTCCTACATTGGGATGGTCCAGATTCACATCCTGAGTCATATTATCTCTAAGGCAGTAGTTTATGTAGACCTAGAGAATGTGAGCGCAGTGGTTTCCTAGGAGAAGCCGAATAATGTGTTTTAAATATGGAGTTTCTTGGGGTTAGCTAGTTACTACATGGGATTTATATAGGACCTATCCCACTGAGCAGCGCTGTTGATGGGTTTGAAAAAGAAGGGAATAAAATTTATTTCGTCAGAAAATTACGAGACAGCCTTTCTAGAGATGAAGGGACGGTTAACATCAGCACCAGTCCTGATACCCCCAGAGCTTGAGAAGAGCTATGTATTTTACTGTGATGCATCAGGTATTGCGCTAGGAGTAGTGTTGAAGTAGGGTGATCGAGATTTTTCCTACGACTCTCAGCAGTTGAGTCCACCTGAGAGTAATTACCCAACACATGATCTCGAGTTGGCTATAGGTGTTCATGCATTATGTTTTTGGATACATTATCTATTGGGAGAACATTTTGTGGTGTTTACGCACCACAAAAGTCTTAAATACATATTTACCCAGTCCCAATTGAAATTGAGATAGCGAAGGTGGGTTGAAAACCTTCAGTCCTTAGACTTCGAGCTTTTTTATACACCTGGTGAGGGTAACATAGTAGCTTGTTCACTAAGTAGGAGGTCTCAGATACAAGTAGTATAGTAGGCTAGTGGTGAGTGGCAGTGAATGGCTTTGATCACTGAGATACATTTTGAGTTGCACGATAGTTAGGGGAGAACCTATATTTCATCCTTAGATATGAATTCTACCCCACTGGATAGAGTGAGGATGAGACATTGATCAGATTCAGAAGGCCTAATTCTATGCCAGTCAGTGGAAAGTGAATCCCTCTTCCTGTTTGGATGATAGTCGAGGATGAGTTATTGTGTATCCATGGATGAGTGTGTTTTCTAGGGGATATATGTTTGGAGTTGATGAAGGAGATTCATGATTTATCTTGGGTAGTGCATCTTGGGGATACAAAAATATACCGTGACTTGAGACATCGGTATTAGTTGTCGTGTATGAAACGAGAGGAAACTGGGTTTGTTACAATATGTTCCACCTGTCAGCAGGTAAAGGATGAGTATCAAAGGCCAACTGTACTGTTACAATAGCTTCCCATTACGGAGTGGAAATGGGATGATGTTGCAATAGACTTCTTGACTGGGTTTCCAAGGTCACCTCAAGTCAGTGATGTCATATGGGTTGTTGTGGACTGTCTTACGATGGTATCTCACTTTTTGACGATCAATGAGACCTTCAGTGATGAAGGGCTTTGGAAGTTGTTCATCATGGAGGTAGTACATCTTCATGGAGTCCTTCGTTCTATCATTTCAGATTTGGATGCCTACTTTACGTCTCATTTCTGGTAGTGTTTTCAGTGGTCACTGGGTACATAGGTGCTTCTGAGCACAACTCACCACCCTCAGACTGATGACCAGTCAGAGCATATGATACTGGTTCTTGAATAATTTCTGCATTCGTGGATCATGGACTTTGCATGCTCTTGGGAGAAGCACATACCCATAGTCGAGTTTTCAGATAATAATATTTTTCAGGAAAAAATATTTATGGTTACTTTCATGGCTTTATATAGTAGGCCATGCTGATCACCCATAAGCTGGTTGAAGGTAGGTGAAACAGCTTTACTGGGACCGCGTCACGTACAAGATTCATTATAGTAGGTCCAGTTGATACGGTAGCGGATGGGTACTGCAGAGTCTCATCAGAATTCTTATGCTGATCTCCACAAACGAACATTGATGTTCATTGTCAGGGTTCATTTTTACTTGTGTGTTTTACCGAGGTTGGGACACAGGTGGATCCGAAGACAGGGTAAAATTTCACCAATGAATGTTGGTCCGTTTGAGATTCTGGAGATATTCATGTTAGTTTCCTAACATTTTTAGTTACCATATATGTATTGGTCCATGCACAACGTCTTCCATGTATCACATCTCTACAATTATCATTAAAACTAATCTCACATTTTTCATCCTGATGGGGTTGAGCTTCTGGTTGATGTGTTCTTCAAGGAGAATATGATTTGTAATGTTGATAGGAGCATGGAGGTTCTATGAGGCCGGTCAGTTTCTCTTGTATGGGAGATATGGAAGCATGGATGAGTGTAGGATGAAACTTGGGAGCAGGAGTCTGACATACGTGATCAGTGGCTAGAGTTTTTTTTATCATTATCTTCACCTCCCTTGGAAGGTCAATTCAGGGACGAATTACTTTAAGGGGAGAAGTTTGTAAGAACCCAGTTATTATTCTTGATGTATATGTTTCATCATTTCCTATTTCTTTATTCCTTATTTGTTTTTGTGAAAAAATGAAATAAGGGAAAATTCCCAATTTTCTGGGTACAGGAAATGTACTTTTTCACACACATCCTGTACTTTGGCCGTGTAGAATGAGAATACTTGGCATGTAGGATTGTTGGCGATTATGGGTGTAAAAACTAACTACACATCGTGTACTTAGTAATACACACCATTTAATCAGTCGAAAGATGAACAATAAAGTAGTGAATGTATCTTCCAGATGAAGGATAGTATTCACCATGTATTTAGTAATACAGGTCGTGTAATCAGGTTCACAGATGAATAGTGAGGCGGTGGAAGGAATCCACTAGTGGAACAGTTAAAAAATGGAAAGTACATTTAGTGTACATGAGAGTAATCAGTGTTTAGTTATCTTTTTATTGATAAAAATAGACAGTACCCTCCTCGTTCAGTAGAGGAGGAAGAGAACTCACAGGAGATTTAGAAGAGAAAGACAAGGCTTAAAGGTGCTCCTGATCACACATCGGGACTCTGATTCTTCCGTCGTCGATCTCGTTTGAACCATGCGCGTAAGGTCTTTCTTCATCTTGAATCCATCCGTACAATTATTTACTAAAATATATTATTTAGGATTTATTGGGTAATCATTCATCTCATATCTATGTTGTTCTTGGTTGTTTCGAGAGGCGCCTTTCACGTATATCGATTAAGGGAGATCGAGGTTAGTGGTCTTGTGTTTATTTCCAAATTTCATGTTGATTTTGTGAAATGTTGTGCCATGAACCAATGTTTGAGGTGTCATGTGGCTGAGGCGTTCACTTTTTAGATACCTAGAACTGCATAGATAATCTAATGATAAGTATAAACAACTGTTTAGGATCATTGATTTGATACAGGGCCACCCCGAGTGTACATTTCCCATTCTTTAGAAGTTTTCCTAGGATATCCGCAGGTATTGTGTGATTATAACATGTTTTGAGTTTTCCATAGAGGAAACATATGGAAATTGCTTGGTTATGCTTTAGAATCAGCTCGATTACTTTCTTTTTTCTATTTAATATGATGGAATGGTTCTGTTTAACCTAAGGGAAAGATTCTGTTTAGCGTGAGGGAAAGGTTCATTTTAGCTAGAGGGAATGGTTCTGTTTAGCCTGGGGGCAAGGTTCTATTTATTTTGAGGAAAAGTTTTTATTAGCCTGAGGGGAAGGTTCATTTTAGCCTAAGGGAAAGGTTCAATTTAGGCATAGGGAAAGGTTCATTTTAGCCTGAGGGCACAGTTCTGTTTAGCCCGAGGGCTTGGTTTTGATTAGCCTGAGGGGAATAGTCTTTACTTTTTAGGACAATGTTTACTTCGAATACTCATTGTGGTGATTTCAGACATTGTACTAGCCATGATAATGCATCATCTTTGAATTGGAAAATAATTTTTAAAATTTCAATGTAACTGAGAGGAATAGTAACTTTTGAGTACTTAATAGTTTACTAAATTTCATTATTTCACACTATCATTGCATGTTTTCACTGACAGTTGTGCACGGTCCTTTGGTGGTAACATACTGGGATTTATTTCTCACACCATGTTTGGGTCATTTTTTGGACCGAAACCGATTATATTGTTACAGGTTTTGATAAGGTAATGAATCCAAACATAGGTACATGATTTTTGATGAGGAGTAGGAGATCATGGGACTGAGATTAGGCTTGCGATGTTGCAGATTTCCTATTACACTATTTTGGTTTTGTTTGACTGTAGTATGTACATTGGGTTGCATTGTATTTAATTTCAGTGTATCCTGTTTTTTATGCTTTCTTAGAATTAATGACATGTTGCATCATTATATATATGATTTTTGGTTATCTTTTTCTTCATTTTTGTTGTCCATTTCAGGTGAATATTGTTTACTACTTCCACTTTTTGTGTTTCAAGATTTATTCCATTGTGCTACACTTTGACAAATGAGGGAATAGTTTCCCCACGATCATTTCTAGGCCCTCAAAGCTAGTCAGCAGCCTCTGGAATTTGGAGAAATGTGCTTGAGGTCATGTTACCAACCAGGTTTGGGGAACCCATTGTGTGGCACCTTGATCCGGGACGTTACACATTCCATGCCACATTATATATGATAATTTGGGTTATTCCAACATGTTACAATTTAATCAATAATAATTTTTATAAATTATCATGTGCATTTATCTGCATTTTCATAGTTTTGACCATTTATATGATGCTTAATACACAATTTTTTTTATACATTTTAACATCCAAATTTGGTCACTTCAAAAAAAATTATAATATATTATTATTATTATTTTTTAATTTATATAAAGAAAAAATCAAATAATGGTATCCTTAATTTTTGTGATTATTCATACTCCGTAGCTCATTTTTATTACATTGTTGTTGTTTATAACATAAAAAGAAATAAACTTTTTTATACTAATATTTTTAAAATATAATGCATATATTTTGATATATTAACATATGACATATTTTAATTATTCCAAAAATTCACTGATTGTTGTGTTCTTATAGTTTGACTATATAAATATATTTTTAGAATGGATTTTTTATTCTATAAATGTTATGAAATAAAAAATGTAATTTAATATAAAATTATAAATGTTGAGTAATATTTGATCATAAAAATTGAAATTCTCGTGTTTCATCTTACAAATATATAATTAATTAATGAAACTAAATTCCCCCAATTTCTATGATAATCCTTGCTCATTTTATTTTGATTATATTTTTAACAATTTTTTATAACAATAAATGATTATTAATTTAAATGATATACATATGTTAATTCAAAGTTCATATAACAGTAGATTTAAATTTAGAATCTTTTTAATTTTATAATATTAATATTATATATCTTCTATAATTTTAATAATTATTCAATATAGTTTTGATAGGTTTTATTATTTTATATATATTTAAATCATAAACTATATTAAAATTAAATGTACATAAGATTATAATCAAAAAAATAAATTTAAAGCGATAAAATTAATGACCTTCAAGTCAATGTGTGCCATTCAAAATTTTCAAAATAAGATACATCAATTATATAATTAATGCTATCAATTGTTTTTCTGCATGTCATCCCAACATTGAAGCATTATTTCAGGGGTTATTAAAGTGATTTTTAATCTAATATTATTCATTCATCTCATAAAACATTATATGAACATTTATGTGAATTTATGAATGTATATTGTATAAATCAATTTTGATTTTTTTATATAAAATATCAACTTCTCCAATCTAAATTAAGAATTACATTTCGTATAATATATTAAAACATATAATTACAATATCAAGATTCAATTTCAATAATCTGAAATCATCGGTTAAATCCCATTCCAGGACATCAATGATTTATGTGATACCACCATCAAGGATGTATTTTTTAGTGAATTAATTCCATCCCAAATTTTATAATCATTTTTTTCAAAAGATAACATGAATGATTGAAAATATCCTATATGAAATATAGTTCTTTATAAAATTAATTATTTTGGACTCCCCTAAATATATTTCACAATGTTATTTACATAAACATAAAAAATTAACCATAAAACGATAATAATGTTTTTCTTCATGGAAATTAAATTATTTAGTAGGGATGAGATTTATTTTTCAACTAAGAAACATCATTAAATTCTATATCATATATATGAATTGTCTATAATCATGATCCTTAATTGAAATTCATGATATTTATATTTAATGAAAATAAGGGATTCATGAACTCTTTACCATTAATCTTAGATGGAATTAGCTTCATGATATTAGAAAATAAGGAAATATCATTCTTCTATTCATTTCTATACAACATAACATATTCCATATTTTAAGGACATATTCCTAACAAATTAATATTTTTGGACTTCGTATTGTATATTGAATCCATCATAGAATAATACTTTTATTTTAGGAATCGACTACTAAATTCCCTTTGTTATCTCATTATAAATTTTTTTGTACCAATTTATATCATTGAATTTTCGGGGATATGCCCATACTTTGTACACAGTCCACATTGATATTAAATAATCAAAGGTTTAAATATTTTTTTGAAAATCCTCAGTAAAAATAATTAATTTATCAATATTTTCATGCAATAAATGAACAATTTTATTTATTTTTGAAATATAATTATTTTTAATATTTATCATTATTCAACTATGTGTTTTTGTGGTTTGTTTTAAAAGTTACTTGATATGTCCATTTAATCCATAATAGAAGCTCCGTTTAATTGTTATGAAATCACATTTATAATTCATATTGGGACAATCTTTCTTAACAGTTATCTTAACCTATTTGTTTTACATATTCAATAAGTAATTTTTTTCTATTTTTCCATAACTCAACATTTTTTGTGGTATTTTATTCTCAATAATACGTGAATAGGGTATTGATTTTACATACTAGCACTCATCATAACTCTTCCCACATCTGTTGTAATATTCATAGAAGTATTAAAGACACCCAATTATGTTCTAGATAGTCAATTAGATCTTCATTTTCATGTTATGATTTTGTTCTATATGATTTCTCTTCAAAATAGTAATACATTCTTCAAATAATGGCCTTAAATTACTATCATTAATTTTGAACGTATTCAAACATTCTCAATATAATCAATAATTTCCAAAAAAATATTTATTTATTTCATTCCATACAATCATTTTAAATTATAAATATTAATATTTTTCAACAATATAGTTTTATATTTTGAAATAGTTGTAGGGAAAATGAATTTATACACTTTTTCCCATACACCTATGATGAAATTGTGGTTTTATCATTAGACTACACCACTTATGTTTGTCTAAAATTTATTTGAGAACATCTACTAGTAGATGCAATAGTATTAGTACAAACAGAATCACTTGAAACTAGGGATACATTGTTCAATGATATTGCAATAAATTCATCTTCATATATTAATAATATATTATTTAAACTATAATTATTATATTCTAAAGTAAGGATCTAAATAAGAACATTCTTACAAAGAGGTCATCTTTTAAATTTTTATGATGATTCAGCAACGGTGTCCTCCACATTTCCTAACATTACATCCAACTCAATATATTTTATATTTTTAGAGTTAATATGGTATTAAATTTATTTAATTATATCCAAAAATTATATTAGGGATGATATTAATAGTATCTCTATTATATTACTTAAATTTACATCCAACTAAACAAACTTCATGCTACGAACATGTTCCTAATTGTCGAAAACATTCAGTATATCTTAACATAGATTTTACAACTTCATGAATTTATCTTCATGAATTTTATTTTCCTCTAGTAATGAACTATTAATATAATTAATAATCTTATATTTTAACTCTAGTTGAGTTTATTCATCATTCACAGAGATTTCATAAAGTGAATATAAGGTACATATCAGTTTAGTAAAATGTTTCTCCAACAAATCCATCTCACAAATAGACTATTGGGATTTATTTTCACAAAAATTAATTATTTAATTTTAATGTATTATATTTTCATCATTTTATTCAATATTATATGAGATAATTTTTTATATAAAAATTATATTAGTGGATGTTTTATAGATATCCTAATCTTTCTTTTCAATAAGATACATTTCATCATTCAATCCTTTGATTAATGAAAATTTTTATGTGAAAACCCTTATATGATCTTTATTTATATAATATATTTAATCTATATAAAAATAATTGAGGGATATAAAGAACTGTTATTTAGTAATCTTATAACTCAAAACATTACAAGGTTCAGCAACACTAGATCCAACAGATAATGCTGAAAGAATACCACTCATAATACATTGAGTTTATAGTGATCTATTTTTCCTCTACATATATATTATCATATTTCTTTTATCTTTAATCACTACAATCATAAATTATCTGTAAAAAATCTTTTATTAATACCTGATGAGATATTTAATAAATTTTTCACTTGAAATTACTCTAATAATTTTCAAAATAAATTTTTTTACATAATGTAGGTCTCTTAGAATCAACATGGAAAATAAGGTAGATGCAATAAGAGGTGAAACATTTTATCTAACCCCAATTGAAGTTCACGATGGATTATAAAAGTATATAATGTGTGGTCATGATTTGGTGTACATTAGTTTTATTTATTTTTATCTATTTAATCATAAACCATTTTTAAATTCAAAACTTTACATTTGTAAAACTGAATAAATCACACCTTTTTATAAACAAAATAATACCACTTATAATATAAAAAGTAAATGAAACATGTCAAACAATATTTTTACATGGGTTTAAAATGATGTGGGAGAATATAACATTACTGTTTTTCGGATGATTTTAGACACACATTCTTCACTAGAATTCAACCATGTTTTAGAATTTGGTGGTTAGTTATTATACTAATAAAATGATTTATAGATATCAAACACCTCAAAAATCATACATCAATCACACCATCGATCTTTATACTAACCCTTTATATTTGAGTTATATCCCAAAAAATCAGATTTTTTTTATACATGTGTCCAATCAATTTCTTAATGTTATTTACAACCTCATTTGAAGTGGTCTTCAAATTCCACTAACATAAGTTATATTTTTATATTGACCTTCATCGTAAATAATTATAAACTAAACAATCTTCTATAATACTAGTATAGTAATAATTTATCACCTATGATGCTCTATAATGAATCTTGGAACCTAAAAGTCTATTCTCACGCTCATATTAGAACGAATAATATATCGATTCTTAAAAAACACTGTAGTTTTATTCTTCCTCACCCCATTGTGTAATCACATTCAAGTAAGAAATTATAACTCCCATAAATCATTTATATCCTCACATTCATGGTAAAATCAATATTGAAATAATATACATTATACATTTATCTTATTAAATTTTAAAAACATTAATTAAACTCACAAATATTGATGAACTAAATTACGTTTCTTCGATGTATGTTTTAAATATTATTTAATTCTATCACATTTATCTTGAATAACAACTTTGGGAAAGTGTATCACAAAGAACAATCTAATTTCTCCATATCATAAATTTAAATTATTTTCATGAAGTTATATCATCCACATTTATGGTTTTAGACACAGATGCTATTCTTTATTATGTATTTAATATCTTGGAAGTATAATGTATCTTCATGTCGAGAATAAACCATCATCCGATCATGAAAATAGAAACATAGGATGATAAAATTGAAATTTATTCATGAATACATATATTTTCTTGACAATATTCTAGATTGTAGATATTTTTGACGATGCACATGATTCTTAGTTGATCAGTACACCAAAATGTGTAAGCATCAACTATTATCTATATGTTTACATTAATATACATAATCAACTACCTCTGACACTCTATGAACACCCACTTTATTATACACACAATAGCTCACCATACACAAAATAATAAATCATCATTATTTTATAATCATATCTTCATATTACTCTAATGTATTCTTGATTATATGAAAACCATCATTCAGTTATTGATTATAATGCTTTATATATCCTCATTGGATCATCTATAGGACATGGATGGGCCTGACCTGATCTCAAGATATTTCATCATAATGAAATCTTGTTCCACAATGAGCATTCTTGTGTTCAATTTCTAAGATGATGCTACTGTTGATCAAAATTTTTAATTAAATAGATTAGATGATCAGGTTATAAGAATATCTTCTTAATGATGAAATATAAATCACTTTGAGTTTGAGTATCACCTTGGTAGCTAATATGGCATGGATCCCATTAATATTAAATTGCACATATTCTATCTTTTGATCTGTCACTAGGGTTAGTACATGTATACACTGCAAACACATATATAGGGTGGGTCGTACTTAGCATACCCTCGTGCGACATTGTGTGCATCCCTATAAGAAAAATTAACCCCCACAAAACCATCCAATTTGAATTCTACCATAGTCATGATTCTTCACATTATACAAGATCTGAGTTATCATTCTCCAACATGGTTAATCATTCATTCCACATGTGCAGGTTTGAGTTGTTCCTTTTTATCCTCTATGGTTTGTTTTCAAACATTTCAATTAAGTCATAAACAAGATTTGTTTTTAAAAACTATGAAAATAACATCATATAAAAAACATACCATATAACAAAAATAAAATTAATTAATTATCTATATTTTTATTATCCAAAATATTCAATTTAAATAATGCTAAAACATCCATTATCATAAAAATATGATCCTTATCAATCATTTATTTTCATGAATAAAAATAATCTTTCACAATCATCATCACAATATCTTATTTATGTTCTACAAACAATGTACATTATCCTAATTCAATTCACATATTTAGTTGAATTTATATAAATCACTAATATTTTGAAATTTAAACATATTGAATTTTTAGGCACCTAAGCATGTTGAAAAAAATTTCAACCACATATTAATTCTAGCATAATTAAACTACTATTATTTTTCATTTCCTATATATATTTATTTTATTATAGATATTTTTTAATAATTATCTTGAATTTTTTTTATTTTTATCAGTTTGGATCATGTTTTTTAATTTTATCATTTAATAGTTATATAAAAGGAAATATCACTTTCATTAATTCCAATATTATCATTTCTCAAATTACAACATGGTTTATCCGTAAAATAATTTAAATAATCAATTTAATTATCCTGAAATTATCACAATTTTCAAATATTTTCTATTTTTTCCATATAATGCATTTTTTAATTTTAAAAAAAATATATATATTTAAAAATTACACTATAGGTAATTCTAATCTAATGATATTTTAAAATATGAACTAGGGTCGACCAAATAATACAAAAGATTCAGCCATCACATGTTGAGATGAAGCAAGAAACTAGAATAATTATTGGATATTTATAAGAATAAATACAATTAGAGTATTATGCTGCATATAAAATATAGATCTATAAAATCTCTGACAAAATATATAATCCAAAATTTAGTATTAAATGATGACTAATGAGTCTCCAAGTGACCAATATTCATCTCCAAATAGACTGGAACTGAAGGAAGTGACAACAAGAGAGTCATGCAATGTACAAGAATCACTTCCCCTTAATAGAAACATATAATAAAATATCAACATCCCATTTATGGAAAAAGAAATGTTTCATAAAAAACCCTAAATTGATACCAACATATATTCAACATCTAATATCAATTATGATTTAGATCTATTTTTTGAACATAAACATATATAGTAATCATTTTCATTCATCTCAAAACAATTTTTAAATCATTTCCATTTTGTTATCAAACAATATTTTCATATTCTATAAACATGATATATGATAAGTAGAAGTTATGACATAATATAGCAAACCCATGATTCATATGGAATTAATTTTAACACATATCATTCAAATACCACCATGTGATCTAATTCTAAACAAAATGATATTGATACAGGTGAGATAAATCGAGGATAACGACCATCATTAGAAAATAAAAGGAATAAATTTCCGAACACAGTATAAGTTGGGATCTATTATATAGTAAAATAAATAATATAATTTCAGAAGATTAAATAATTCTATGATTGAAATCTACCAATATAAATTCCTACAACAATCCATTGATATCATAATGGATACCCTATAGTTCTTAAACACACTATATGTCTAGCCCTGTCTATTTTCGTGATGCACCCATGGTTCTCAAAGATCCAATCATGTCAAATTACATTTGAATACATAGATAACAATATTATAAAATCATTAAAATCTAATACAATCTACATTGGTTTTTAAAACCCATTACCAAATAAATCGAATCTATTTTTAATGTGACCCCTTTTAAAAACATTTACCGTAACATGAAATCACATTTTACCTAATATCAATTAAAATAAATAATCTAACAAAATATAAATTACAAAAATGATAATCAATTAATCAAATTAACAAATTTTATAGAAACCCATATATCAATATGGTATAAAACATTCCTCCTTCAACAAGAGAGATTAGAAACAAATATGTCTTCTATCGAAGGACGTGTGACTATAAGAAAAAAAATTAATCAATGGAAAACACTATCTATTGATTAATATAGAACCTAAAAAGACAATTTGAAATTTCTATTAAAGTAAATAATAACCAATAGTAATTATTAACCATAGAGGAACACTACTAAAATCCTAAAAATGGATCACTAAAACAACAATATAGAGGGGTTAAAATCACCAAAAATCTCATTTGGCGATCTTTAGGTCGATAGAGGGAATGCTATATGTGGAAATTATGATAAATCGTGTGAACAATGAATAAAAGTTATAGGCTAAAATATTTTTTAGACGTGTAATTAAATATTACATTGGGAATTCAATGAATAATGAAATAAAATAAATATGAATCACTTTTTTTATTAAAATACAATTTTTCATCATTACCTAACATGAACATAGTACAAGTTATGAAAACAATTTTAGACCTGAAACTATTTTACAACATATTCTGTGTGTCCATTACAGGGAATATTAAATCATCTATATTCATACTAGAAATACACCAAACCATTGAATGGAATTTTCAAATTTGGGGGAGGTGCTCATTGAAATTAACATGTTTAATCCTAGTAACCATTAATTCAAATAATCAAACACCGCTAAAATTTAGTTCATTTTATTATGAAATTTATATCCATCCCAAATGACCAAAAAATTTCCTAAAAGGATTGATAAATAAATACTAAAAAAAGAATATCCTGAAATGGGTAATTAGATGTTTAAATATCCCCACCATAAATAAATTATTCCACAAAAATAACACAGAATGCTGGACTAGATAAATTTGAAGTTCGTTAATGCCTTATTAATAATTCCCTTTCACAAGCCTTATGGATATCCAATCTTTATAGACAAAGTTTCCATACAATAGGAATTTTTGTAAGTGTTTTACATTTTATCGGTGATACTTAATCTGAACTAGCTTCTCAACCAAAGTGGAATTTGGATAACGATCCACTCCATACCATCTAACCACATGGGATGCATCGGGTATACAATACTTTAGATGGGAAATATAAAACACATCATGTATGTATTTCAAACTAGATGCATTTTCAAACTAATACTCTTTTATTACCAGTCGTCCAGCTCATCATATAGAATCCCACAAACATTACTGCCAACATATTCTGCTTACCCAACCAATGATATACCATGTAAGGAAAAAGTCTAATAAAAACCCAATCACAATCTTCCAAATCCATCATCGGATGATAAAAAATAACATTATTTTTTTGATGACTCTATTCAATGATCAATGTATTACATATTAATTCAAACAACATCATAATATTATATAAAAGACTCTTCCTAACCAACTAATGCTCAATAATCTCTTTCTCATGATGAGATATCTACAATGATGTATATTCTTAGAATCAAAGGGTTCTATCATAATCAATTCTTGATATCTTGTTTATGGTAAATAAACCACAGAAAAATTCTTTTCCATGATCCTCCAAAATAAGGAACAAAATATATTATAATATACTCAAGAACCTATATATCATTATCTATATGTTCATATATGAACGAATGATACATTGTTATCAATTTAATCGGTGAACAAAAAAATATTAGAAAACCATTCAAGAACAATGATATTATTCTGGGATCCCTTTATTAAATAATCATAGATTGAACTCCATGATGTCTTATAATCACTTTGATAAATAATTCCCCATGTTTTTCCACATTCATCATCTCCATGAAAGAGGATAGACTCACTAATATCATTAGTTTTTCAATGATCACCCAAATATCATCATTCCGACTAGTATTATGTGGAATACTTATGATAAGGTTTCTGAAAATATCATCCCATTTCTATAATGAAATAGGTAATGGATGAAAAAAACCCATATGTATATTGTGTTAGGCCTTAATTATTTTACAAGGCCCCACGATACAAAATCCATAGTTGATCACCATATTCCATGTCAGAAATACTAACATATGATTTATAGATATATCTTGTTATCCACATGGTGTACAGACTAACCAGATTATTGTACAATATCAATAACCACTTGACTGAGTGAAAATGGAAAAACCATCTTCCTAAGGATTAACAATGTGCCACTAGGATACTATGACCAATCACCCATTGTATCCCTAAAAAAGGCTTTCATCCAATTTTTTCCACCAAGTGTTTATCACCTGCATGAAATAAACATTGTCTTCAAAAGAAGTGTCACTTGTCCTAGAATCCTTGAACACCTATCTACCATCATCATCTACTCCCATAAACATCTTACTAAATAAACTAATAATTGTTCACCGATTGACTAATTCTTTCATATATTGTTTCACTTGTTTCATTCTCGATGAAATGACAACCAAATTAACCATACATATAATATAGGAGATATCACAATCAAAATAATGATGTCACCCCACCCAAGATATCTATTTCATGTTCAAATTAATAATAGTAGTAAATATATTTCTGGATCATATAATCATACCATACAATAAACCACACCATAGATAGGAAGATTCACCCCATTTTAAGTTCATGCATAACTGCATCAAACACCAGATCCTTGTTATGGTAGTTATTATAATAAGGGAATAATTGGTGTGACAATTAAGACTCCACCTATTTCTCCTTCATCAAGAAACATACCCAAACCATGGCTGATGAATCATAGAAAATATCATAACCTGAACCTAAATCTAAATGAATCAAAACTAAAGAAGAAGGAAAACTCAAAATGATTCCATCAAAAGGTAAATGAAAATTGTTTTTCCATTAAATCATTACATTTTTATGTGTTAAATAAGTCAAACAATTAATGATTTTAGAGAAATAATTAAAAAACATCTATCATAATCAGGTAAACAATATGAATCGCTAAATATAAAACATATTTTTCGGTTTCTATGAGGAAAAAACAAATTTTATATATGCAAGGTCCACTATGATTCCCATCGTAGATATCACAAGCCATAGAAAGTTCACTTCATCAATTAAAAACAAAAATTTATAAAGACTACCATATAATTGATAGTCATTCATGGTTTAAAGAATGATTTCAAAAATGTAACTATAATAATCTTCTATCATTGATTACACAAGAAATATCACCCATGAACACTTCAAGAAAAGAGTACATGAACTAATAAAAAATATGGTTTCTCATGTGGTCAAGAATTATGGGTGCATTTTTTTTGACCGAAGAGAATAACTAGAAACATATAATTATCCAACAATATCTTAAACACTTTTATTGGTATGTCCTCATATCAGACCATAAATTGGTGGTAACCTGACCATTATTCAATATTTGAAAACCAACATGCACATTAATGCAGTTCAAAATGTTGATCAATCTAAGTAAAAGGTTATATTTTTATTAATGATCACCCGGTTCAATTATGAATAGTTAAAAAATGTATGTGAATCCCATATAACTTCATGGAGAAGAGGAAATTTGATGCCTACAGATAAATGCATTGAAGAATAAATCTTTTCTCATATTATTCTTAAATATGGAACTTACGATTCACCCATAGAGAAGGTTACATCCAATTATAGGGAATATAATTGGGATTCAGTCTAGTGAGCAATTCAATATTAAATGAATCCTCTCTATTTGGAGATAAACATAGAGAAATAAATTGAAAAAAACATTTGGACACACCCAAACAACTATAGAAAATAAATTCTCAAAAAAGGATAAACTACCTTAAGAACCACCTATTAAAACTAGAATGATATTACCCAAGAATATAGAAATTCAGGAACAACCACTCCTAATATATAGTCAAAAACTCCCATAATGTGATGAGGAACCCCTTTAACAATTAATTACTATACTCAATTTTTATAATAATATAACTTGTACATAACAATGATCATATAATTCAGGACAACATTCCTGTTAAATATGTAAGGATATATCACTAATAAGTCCCACTCGACATCAAATTAATTTATCATCACCCAACACATGAGACACTTCAAACAATGTTTATACCACATTCCCAAATCCATAGAATGAATCAAATTTTTTTTAAATAATTTATAAATAAAAGCCCAAAACATAAATTATCATTGGTGTTAAAATAGAATGTGTAAGGCATATATCAAAAAAAACAGCACTTGTATCAAAAAAATTCTAAAACTATACATGTTAAAAGAAAAACCATAACTATACCTGTAGGTTTTAATACATTAGATTCCCATACTATATTCTACTTTGGATTACTAATTTTTGTCTCACGTCCATAATAATATTTATTATCCACATTTATATCCTAGTACCATCAACATTTGACCCACCAACATTGGAAGTATCTTCACTATCCTTCTATAGATTGTTGAATATAGATCCTACCTTAGATCCTTATGATGTCATTTGAAAAATGTGATTCACAAGGATAGATCATTAAAAAAATGACATGTATTTTGTTTTTCTAATCAATTCTCCATGGTGTGAAAAATTCATATACACTGATGGAAACAATATGCATCATTCCTAAGGTAATCCCTAAAACTAGTCTTGAATAAATCTAACTAAATTTGAGATTACTCTTAATGCCATAAGATACAACCTGGCTAAAGATAGTAATAACAATTGATCTACCAAAACATTTATTCCATGTTATGTTTTCCTCAAAAAAAAATTTCAACTACCTCCCATAGGTAAAAATGTATATATGAATCAACATCCTCTTAATAACAGGAATCAGTCCTAACTTAATCATTCAACCATCTATGTCCTAATCAGGGATATGATCCAACCCTAGATACAATAACATAGTAAAATGGGTTAAATACTATCTTGAATGCATCCCAAGAAATGGCTTCATGGATCTCTTCTTTCACAATTGTATCCCAACATCTCTATACCAATCCATTGTGTAATACATGGAAATCCATCCTTTATGTGGTCAAGAGTCTTCTTGAAATTGAATATTCTATAAATCCTATAATGATAGTAATCAAATTCCTATGGCCTTTTGTGAAAATTTAATATTTATGTTTTCTATTTTTTAAAATCAGATCCATGATCCCCCACATATCATGGGTTCTCGAAAACTGCTTTATACAAAGTTGGAATAGTATTAATAACATCAACTACAAATGAAAGGTCTAATAAACGATTTTAATACGAATCCAATTTCATGGATTCTTATCAGGGGTTTAGAATATATATTCTTAAATTAATTGACTAATAAAAAAGACAATAAATAAAATTCCTAGAATCAAATTCCATAAAAAAAGAAGAAACATTTATAGTCCAAACCAATGCATTAAAATGATTAGAATGTATTGAAATTATGAATTATTCCCAGGAAATACAATACATATAATGAAATGTGTAGATTTAAATATAATACCCATATAATTCATTCATATGTCTTCAATACTAAAGTATTAAACATGGTGAAAAGTCCCATACCACTCATTTTAACTTTAGTTCGGTCAATGATGTGATCTAACCAGCCCCATTTTCCACGCATACTATCTGATTTTTTATGGTCATCACTCGTGCTTACCCTAGAAAAATATAACAATCGTATAAATTGATAACACACATCGGTCTAATAAAATCTTTAATATTAAATTATAATATAACAAATATAGGAAATCAAACCACACACTCAATATATATATCACATGGTTGTGTGATTCCTGAAAATAGAATAGGTCATGTTTATAATGAAACAATACATATAAATAGAGTACTATGTTGATGAAAAATATACATCCAAATCTATACAATTTAATCCAGACTAGATAAGCTATAAAATATGAATAATGAATTAATGAAAAGTTTCTTTGTGACCAATAGTCCCCTCAAAACCAACTAAAACCATTGGAAGGACAATAATAGATTATTGAATGAAAAAACTTTCTATTTCATTTTCATAACCATATATTAAAAAATGCAGTACCACCCCAAAGATAAATTATTTTGTGAGAAAATATCCTATTATGTTACCATTATAAATTCTTTATAATTTCTAATTTCATGAATTTAACTATTCAATATTTTAATGAAAAACAATTATATAACTAATTTTTATAAATCCCAGATCGATTTAAAATTCGTTTTATCTTTTCATAAAAAAATCTATTAATATTATATAAAAAGTATTACATGTTTATCTGATTAAATTGGTAATTTTTATATGCCTCAAAATGTTTCAAAGTAAAAACATCATTAAATACCATCATGTGATGTCATGGGACCCAACCAAAAATAATAACATTTGAACTAAAATATATAATTAAAACTATCTTTTGATAACAAATAGAAAATGAAATAGTATGCCGTCATTTTGGATCTTTCTTATAGGAAAATATGTTCTAGATATTTAAAATCATAAATTATCATAACATGGAATATATCTAATATCATGTCATTATTATGTTTATAGAAATCCCAAAGTCCACCTCCATGAGGTTCATCGCACACTAAGGATACCCATGTATATTTTAACAAGATACCAAACGTTAATAATGCGAAAAGACTTCCAAACTACATTTTACAACCAATACCAATATTTTATAAAACATTATCAATGAAATAAAAATTCACTTTAGATCTTGAAACCCCTTATCTACATATAGAAAATCAATTTTCAAATAGAAACCCATTTAAAAACACTTTTCATTCCCGAGAATACATTGATGCCACTTATCTCTTAAAATAAATTAATATTCTAATAGAAATATATAAGAATGATAGTATATTAATCTAATAACCCATTATATAGAAAAAAAATCCTGAAATGTTATAATCCTAGCCACTAATTACAATGAAAATAGAAAACCAATAGATATGAATTTGAAAGACTAGTAACACAAATAAACATCTACGAATTGATAAAAAATACTATCTGATCATGAATATAAATCCTAACCATAGGAAATGAAAAAACCATGACCAATGGAAGTAATAAACAATAGTGAATCTTACCTAGAGAGTAGCACCACTACGACACTGATGATTGATCCCCAAAGGAGGCAATTTGGAGGGGTGGGAATCACTAAACATGTCTTAGTCAATGATCTAGTTCCAGATATTAAAGGCTGTATAGTGAATGGATTATAAATTTTCAGATCATATCATAAAACATATTGGTCATGAAATTTAAATGAATTGTAATCCCATTACTAATCATCTCTTCCACGAATGATAGTGTCACCGAGAAATATATCATCATTAATTAAAAACCAAATTTTAATATTTCATGATTTAAACACGGAACACTACGTGTAAGCCATTCCCACCATGAAAAAGTCTCACATCATCTACCTAATGGCCAGTATATTCCATGTAATCCATTTATATAATTTATAATCACCGAGAGTATAGAAAGGAACCCAGTTCTAAGTAGGAAAATACCAAATAATTTGGGACATCCTCTAAACATTGGATGATCTACCAAAATAAATTTAGAAATTTATAGAAAGAGTTAATTAATTAAAATAATCATACATCCTTTAACTATTGGTCATATACTCTATAAAATGATCTCCATCCCAGAGTTTCTTGAAAAGGAATAGAAAAACTGATGATAAATAATGAGTAAAGACAGTAGTACTGGGAAAAAATAATGGGGTGTTTCAAAAATGATAGATTCATGTTTAGTGTTTATTATATGTTAAAAGAAATTAAAATCATTTTTTTAATATTTCCTAACAACAAAATATGATATAAATTTTTTTTATAATTTAAAATAAATTTGAAACATAAAAATTGTTTTATATTATTATTTATAAACATATAATAATATGAGAAAATAAAATATCTGATTTCCATTCATTAAATTCAAATATATTAAAATTTTATTGTTGTTTATTTCAATAAATTTCAATGGAAATCTAAACATGTCTTTATTGTTTTTTTTATTTTAGTCATTTGTTTATAATAAAGTGAACAATAACTCTGTAATCAATTTATATATTTTAACTATATCTTATATATTATTGACATGTTTTTTAATCCAATAGGATTGAAAGTAGTAGAATATAACATTTCAAAATATTTTTCATAAAATGATGTACTTCCATAATTTTAAATAATAAATAATAATTAAAAACTAAAAATGTGTATTATTAAAAAATAATATTTTTGATATTATCAAATAGTTTAATTTAAAATTGAAGTGTTATTTTTTGTTTTCAATGAAAAATCATGAAAAATTAATGTGCTTTAATTCCATAACCATCTAAACTCAATTTATATATTTGGAATGTTTGAATCATAATTTTATCATAATAAATATTTTGGATTTGTAAAATTTACATTTTTTTATTCTGTAGTCATCTACAACTCTATTTGTGAGATATTTTTGAAAATATTTTTAAATTTATTCATTTAATTTTTTAATAATATTTTTAAAAATTTAATGATATTTTTTTAATGTTTATCATGAAATTGGGACTTAAAAAATATTTATAATTCTCTCTATAAAATCATCTCATTAATATATGTCACTAATTAGATTGATATTTTATCTATTCCAACAAATTAATGATATAGATAAAATATGATTAGAATGTTATAATAACAATCAAAGAAAATTTAAATGATAATGATCACCCAGAAAAGTTTTAATTTATATATATTTATATATAAAAAAAATTTCATTTTATTTAGAAAATATAATTTTGAGAGAAATGTCACAACTCTTACATCATGATCCATCTAAAAACAACATGCAAGGATGGGAACTGACTTTTAAAATTATATACTGTGTTATATTTAAAAAAAACATCGAGCGTGTGAAATTTAAATTATATATATATATATAATAAACATAAAATGTTTATATGGACATAAATAATATATTCATTAAGAAAAAAATATATATTGTAGTCAAAAAAACATATATCAATTAAAATAGAATGTAATCAATTTAAAAATAATTCAATTAATAAATTATATAAGTTACATTAAAACACACCTGTATCTAGATTATATGTATTTATATACAATTAAACAAGTTATATTACCCATAACTGAATCAATATCATCTTTTGAATTTGATTGATACAATTTATTCCCATAATATTAAGAATATTGTATTAATTAAATCATAGGTCATTAATTA
Source organism: Viscum album (assembly GCA_963277665.1). Taxonomy (NCBI): domain Eukaryota; kingdom Viridiplantae; phylum Streptophyta; class Magnoliopsida; order Santalales; family Viscaceae; genus Viscum; species Viscum album. The sequence continues at coordinate 1,138,548,246 of OY728164.1, read as the reverse complement.
TAATGAATTATAAAATATATAAAATTAGATGAAAATCATAAATACTACATAGAGGATTTATGTTAATTTATGTTATTTATATGAAATATTACATTTGAGAAATCTACAAATATTAAATTTTTCAGGAAAAATACTTCATAATTAATTTATTGTTTATAAAATTATATATGATAGATGCTCAAAATGTGTAATGTAATTATATATATCATCAAAAACATGTATTTATATAAATTTCTCAATATAATTCTATTTTTTTATACAATTACATTCTAATGTGAAATAAATTAGCACTACAATTATATGGAAAAAACAACATAATAAATATTATAAAACACAAAATTTGAATTTTGTATAGAGGATTTTTAATATAATATTGTACTAAATACATATTTTTTCTTATCTAGTCAATTTTTATGATATTCATGTATAGAATCCATAGAATAAATAACTATAATATTATGTCACATCAAAATGATAACCCATTTTTTATAAAAATGTAAATCAATATTAAGAGGAAATAAATATTAAATATCCTTGAATTATGAAATTACTCAGAGAATATTTTATCCATAAATGTTAAATATTATATATAATCACTAATATTATTATTTGTTGTTACACACATTAGAGACCTATTTTTACCATGTTCAATTTTGTGTGGATTTAGTATATTTATGTAATTAAGTATATGATTTTTTATTATAAATTCAATTTTATCAAAATCATATGTTGAAACAATTTATCTTTTATGAGGTATCCTAAAATAACTAATAATGTAATAATTTAACAAAATATTAAATTTATTATTAGGAATGGAAAATTTGATGTCAACCATAGGGTGTATATTAAAGAAAGAGGCTCATATCATGTTGTGGTTATGAATTACATTTATATTATTTAAAAAATTACATGACTTTAAATGGTCTCATGTATACTAAAATAATATTATCAAATATATTATTGTACACTAACTATGATGATCTATTATCCACATATATTGATTTTATTTCACTTTCCAAAAATATAATAATAATTAATATTTTTATCACCAATTATGAACTAAAATGATGTGTATTTCTGGGTTTTTAATTCACAATAAACATCATTGAAATAAATATGTTTCATCAATATTACAATTAAAATTTATTCTATAGTATTAGGATTGTAATTCCCCAAAATTTTCAATTTTTTTTTTCAAAATAGTATTCTATTCAAAATCATGTTTCATTGGAGATTAAAAATTGAAAAGATCCATTAGATATAAGAAAATTATTATAAAGAGAATTTAGGAATAATAAATCCCTATATTAACAAATAAATTGTTTTCAATTAGAATCACCAAGACAACATGATTGAAAACATCATATTTTCAGAATGCATATGACGATAAGTATAGTTTTTTTTAATATATTATTGAAATATTAATCGAGAAGATAAAAAGAATATTTTAATATATAAAATTATAAAATAATATTAATATTTGAATTATTCATATGAAATTTATTTTAGGGTGAATTTTTAAATTGTTTTAAAAATAATTGATTTTTAGGTGAATTGTAAAAAATTAATCTTTTCAAATATAATATCTCTAATGAAAATTTTATAACAATATAATTGTTTAATTTTTTTTCAGACCATATATATATGTAATATATACTAAAACATTTTAAAAAAAATATTGAATTTATTAAAACCATCTGTAATTCTATATAAATATGATTAATTTATTATCATAGTGTCTATTTTAATTTTCGCTAATCGAAAACATGTTTTCACAAGCTGTAGAAATTAAATACTTCAAAATGGATTTCATATTGTAGATTAAAATGATCATATGATATTATAAGGTCCTTATTAATGCCTCCACTTTGTAAAGCCCATCCACCTACTAGAATATGATTACATCTATTACTAATAATGCCTATAATAGTAATAAAATATTATTTTAAAATAATTTAGTTATTAACCCGATGTATTATTATCATATTAAATAAATTTGTAACTTCTTAAAAATTAATTTAATTTTTTAAAACATTTATATTAATAACTTATAACTAAGTCAGTTTTAAATCAATAATAAATAAAATTAAGAACACTTGATAACAAAAAAACCTCTAGAATCAGTTTTCGATATATTAAATTTTATTGTATAATATGCCCTTTTATTGTATATATAAATTATATTTTATATTATTTTCATTAAAAAATGTCACATATAATAATTTTATTATAGTGTTTCCATTTTTTTTAATAGAAAATCTTATTAGGTAAAAACAATTATTACTGTTAAAATCATAAATGGTCAAAATTTAAACATAATGTTGTAAAAAGATTAATTAATTTTTATAACAAGTTTTTATTTGAATATTAAATGATTTATTAAACTTTTCTGAACCCTTACACAATTATTTCTCGCTTTTTGATTAGATGGACCTTGAATAGATCCATGTTTTTGTAGAAAATTCTTCTGTATTCTCAAATTTCAATTTCTCTAATTATAAAAGGGATCACTTCAGCCCCTCTCAAGAAAAAATAATTCCATTAAATTATATAATAAATCATTCAGTTTTATAACCTCATTTAATTCATTGACATTTTAGTAATCATATTGACTTAAAATTATATCCTAGTCCCATCATTATAAATAAATTTTTGAAATTAAAGTGCATGGTCTGAACATTAGTAATACATTATCCTCAATTTGTTATTATCTAATTTTCACTTACATACCTATGATAACAATATTCATATAATTACATCTGTATAATTGGAAAATATTTCTATTAAAATATTATTGTAACTACTATTACTTATTAACTCCCCACAATAATTATAAATAAATGAAAGTAAATCATGATTACAACATACTACCACCACCAAAAAACAAAATTTTTCTTTTTTTCATCACCTACATTCATTTTTAGTAATTATTATTAATTTTATGAATTAATATTCATAATATTTATCATTTTATTCATAAATTACAATATTAAATACACCACAATTATATGAAATGTTTTAGAAGTTTAATTATTAATTTGGCATACATCAGACTAACCCCTCCAAAAATGATGAACATAATTTGTCAGCACAACTCTTCCTAGATGGCTCTAAAAATATATTTAATTAATATGTATTTTACTAAGTAAATTATTATTATTATATAGAATTTATTTTAAAATTGTATTAAAACATATCATTATACATAAAATCATTATTACATGCTCTCGTATGGGTCAATATTAACAAATATTTTAATGATTTTATATATTTTTTAAATGAATGAGTGAGTAATTTTATATAATTCTATTATCATTTCATATTAATTTAATTATTATCTAAATGATTATAAAAATATAACACATATATTTAATTTATTTTTTAATATAAATTAATTATTGATCATTATAATGATGAAATTAGTTCCCCACAACGTCAATTTTTACAATCAACTAATTTATCACTAAAAAAATAATAATTTGAAACTTTGAATCTTTGAAACAAAATTAATAAAAAAATTAGTATTATAGTATTTACAAAAAAAATTAATGAATTATAATCGCAATGTAAATAAAAATTTATACTGGAACATGTAAAAAGGATTTCTAACATCCAAAAATAAATTTAAACTAGTGTTGGATAGTATAATTATAATAGGTAGATATAAATTAATTTTTTAAATCGATATATAAATAAATATATGAATATGTTCCTTATATAAGTGATTAATATCTTTGATTATTAAAAATCATGATAGGGAATGATTAATTAAACAAGAATCAATGTTAAGGTATTTTTTCCTTATTTTAAATTCCATGAGACTTTCTAGATATTTTGTACCATAATATATTGATTAATATTTCATTAATAATTATTCAATATATTTAACAATAATAATTTTTTATGGTGTTTGAACATCTATATATTTTTCTATATTTAAATAGTTTTTGATTCAAAAGATACAAATATTTTAAGGGTTTTTTTAAGCTCAACTACATTCATTGAGATAAATTAACTCTTAAAAATATTACATAATAATATATTTGTTTCATCATCCACTAATATTTCATATCATGTTTATTTTTAATTATATAATGAATAATATCCTTATTATTCATATCATCCTCCAAGAATAATTTCTCCGACATTAATAGTATATAATTAGTAAGATTAATATCCAATCTCATTAGTTAAAATTTCCCATATTTTTAAATATGTAAATTCTATATCAATGTTATCATTTATATTTGTAAGAATTTATTTTTTATCTCATGTGACCATTATATTTTCAACGTATTATTTTTAAAACGATATTTTATAATTTTTTTACGCTGTGGGTTTTCAATAATGAAAATTAAAAATTAAAAATGAAATGGTTTTCTTTCGTTTCAATATAAATTCTTATATCATCCACTCAATTGTCTTATTGAAAATGATAATTATATTTCAAGGATAAATTATTTTTGTGTTTAAATATTTTTAATGATTTCATGTAATCTTTTTGAATCATTTATGTTTGTTCATATCTCATTTATTTAATATCTTTTTTATAAATTAAATGGTTTGAAAAAAAGAATCTGTGATATTTATTACAGAATATTTATATTTAAAATGAAATTTCTTCATTCTATATAAGGAGAACTTTTTGGAAATAAAGTGTCATAGTTATTTTAATTTATCTTTTATTCCAAAGACATTTTATTAAAAAAAAACCGATTACAATGTTCTATAAGATTTCATTGTTAATATCCAAAGGTATTACTCTAATAGATGGTATTTTCCAATAATAACCCTTTAAATTTCATTATGAAATTATATTACCAGTTATTTAATTTTTGGGTATCAAATTTCCAAAACAATTATTTATCTTTTGGTGATACCAACTTGTAAAGTTTTAAAATCAATTTTTTCATCCCATTGGTACTTTATGATATATATATTGATTTATTTTATGTGATATAAATATTTTTTAGTTATTAATAGGTGGTTTCTATACCATCCTATAATTAATTAGTAATTTATTTATATCTCAATAGAACAAAATGGTATATGATATGATTATCCCAATCCAAATTGTATTTGAGAGTATGTATCCAAAGATAGAGGGTACACACAAGGATTTATCACATGCCTACCAAAAAATAAATGAATTTAAAACAATAACAAAAATTAAATATGAATATTATATCAAGCACAAGGGTACATGAAAAAATTTTCATAGGCATAAGATGATACATGGTTGATTCTTTCTAGCCATATATATGATGAATTTCATATTTGGTTTCCTTGGAATGATATTTCTATGATTATTATTAAGACACACACTAATGTAACAATCATGTTCTGATGATTATAATATATTTCTACATATTTATTTCTTAGGATTCCATACATTTTTTCAGTATCTATTTTTAATTCACATTTCATTACATACCATTCTCCCATGAATTATGGACAATTAATTTTGTTACATGATGTTTTAATGAATATATATATCTCCACTAATCATGTTTTATCATTTTGATTTTTATTTTAACACTTAATTATATATTGATATGTATTCAATTAAATCGTATTTGATCTCACCCAATTTTCTGTCCTAATTATTCCCAATATTAATATTATTATAACATAGTATATATATAGAAGGGGATCTAGTTTGATTTGAATATAAAAAAAATGTTTAGTAGTATTTTAATTCTTTTTAAGTTACTACTCCTCAAAGACACTATAACATTCTTTCAAGAGGCTGTACGATTAATTATGATATCATATTTTTATCTTATGTTAACATTTAAAATAAATATTTGTTTATCCTAATTCATATTAGTTGTAGTATTTAATGAATTTGTTCTTAGCAATAGATCATAGTGTTTCTATCAAGGGATCCTCATTTAGTATCAGAATGTGGTTTAGTTTTTCTTATTTTTGAAAATAAGATAGTATAACATAAATGAAGAATCATAAGGATGTTTCTATTTGAAGGATAAATTCATATTTTTTTAAAGATGAGACTATTTGGATTCATGGAAATTACTTCGCTATCTAAATACATTTGTAGAACAACTCAAAAATGGGGTAATTACCCAAAAAGGATGGATGAATATCAACATAATATTTATACTTGTGCATGATGAGTGGGCCTATGACTTCATAAATATCTTAATACTCCAATTTTATAATCTTTTGTTAATCCAATTTTATGTTTAATACATTATGAAGGATTTTTTGATTAATTACATTAAGGGAATTAGTTAAAAATTTAGAGAGAACAAAACATAATGTAACCATGGATGAACATATAGAGTTATATGATAAACCAAGTGGTTAATTGATAAAATAATATGTAATAATTTGAAGAAATGTTTCCCTTAGAGTATAATTGTTATTTAAAAAAAATTCAATAAAAAATTTAATTATATTTAATTTTTCTATATAAATGTTATATTCTGAACATTAGTAATTTTAATTTAAAAAAAATCATTTTTTGATCCAGTATTTAAATATTTTCGTAAGATTTATGTTTTATGTTTTTTAAAATAGGTGATTTTGTGGTGAATATAGAAAAGTATAGTTTTTACAAAAATAATAAATTTTAGGACATTATCATTTTATTAAAATTACATAGAAGATTATAAAATAATGTAATTTTATGATTATTTTTAATGGGTAAATATATAGTTCATTATGTACCATTACTAATATATAAATCCTATATTTAGCATTATATATTGTAATATTTTAATTCATAACTAACAAAAATATTTTTGATTCGTTATTTTAATTATATTTTATTTTTGTAAACTTATGATTTGACTTAATTTTTACGAATTGTGTACAAAGGCAAATGAAAAACAAGACACATCAAATAAAATATAAACAATTCACTAGACCCATAATGTTATTCATTTTACAACTTTATAATATTTTTTAAAAAATGGGTTATTACGTGATACATTATCTAATGTAAATGTATCCTTTTATTAAAAATAATAAATTTATTGGAAAAAATTTAAATAATGTATATAATAATTAGGTAAACATTACCTCATAATTTACTTTTTTTTATTTTGAAAAATTATTTACATAGGTAAAACTACTTACCATACTAAAAAAATGAATATTAAATGTAACAAATATAAGCATAATGGACATGTGAAATGCTTTAAAAATGTGTAAAACAAAATGGTTGAGGTATTAATGACATGATTTCATCCACAATACATTATTTTACATTTCATTCCTTATTAATATGTGAAACATGTGCTATTTTTATATAATGTTCAAATATTTTGAAAAAAATTAAATTCTCAATATATATATTAGGGACCTCTCAATAATAATTAAAGGCCACTCCTATAATTCATTTTCAACTCAAAAACATGATACTTTTTCTTATATTATAATTATAGTAAATTTTTATCATTATATGGTCTAAATATATTGGCCTAATACCTTCCTTTACAAGGAGTCTTCTATGTTAAATCCCAATATCTCAATATGTGTACATTTTTTCAATCCAATTTTCATTTCAATCATATATTCCCAAATATTATGTTTTAATTTTAATATAAGAAAATAAATATTTATTTTACAATTAATTTCATTATTCTATGTTAATATCTATTGACTTCATTTTTCATTTTTCTAGTAGGAAAAATGAATCCATCATTAATGTGTTGTGCATACTATCACCAATGTGATGTGGTGACCTTTTCTCACCACTGCCTATCTTCAATGAATATATGGTTGAAATTTAAGTGAAAATTAGAAATATATATTATTATTATTATTATATAGATAAAATATATAATTCACCAATTTTCCCTCTCATTCGCCAAGAAATTATGACATTAATTGTACATTGTGCAGACAATACCCTCTATGAAGTAAAGTATCCTCTTTTTAACTAGTATATTTATATTTATTAAAACATATTAAATTATTATTTTTCACTATAAAAATATTTAAATCATGTAATTAGTTTTTTGGAATATCTCCCTAGAGATTTACCCCTTCATTTAATAGACTGTAATATGATCCGATCTTTTGGACTCATTTAAACTCGATTTTATATAATACACAGTTTTTTTCTAATTTAGACAAAGAAATCGATTCTAAAAAAAGATTAGTCACACCTAATATTAAAAATATGGAATAAATAAGTAATATAATTATATATAAAAATTGTTAATAAGGTTTACTAAATGTTTTAAATATATATAAGTTTCCAAAATACTTCATTAATATAGATATTTTTTATAAGAAATTAAATTGATTTATATAGAGTTAGGAATTAATGAAATGGTTAATAGATTCAATTTTCACCACATGAAAAAAGTAATACACCATATTTTAATTTATATGGGGTATCTACTACCACTTAAATATTTTGTTTCATTATACTCATATTATTAATGGAATAAATGATTTAATTGAAAATTTCACTTTCTAGGGGTATTGATTAAAATAAATATAAATTCAATTGTGTTATTGGTCTCAATTTACAATTATAGAATGAATTTTTTAAACTACATACCATATTTTATTTTTATGTTAAATGAACTACACTATTTCGTTGACGTGTAATGAATATAATTAATTTTGTTATATTTTAATTTCATAGTACCCTCTCAGATTCAAATTATTCATAATTTAGGATTATAATAAATTATTTTTGTATCAAAATTTTCCATTATTTAAATGTAACCATTATTCAAAACCTCATTCACCTTTTTTGTCTATTATTTGTAATGGGATACCTTAAAAATTATATAATACTATGTTATCTAAGAGAATTATTATGATTTTAAATAAAATATTCATTTTTTTCATTCATAGTTATCCAATATGTAAATGTATGGTTTTAACTTCCAATATATTTCCTGGTTACCACATGATATTTACTTTCTTTGATTGATGGGTTTTTATCTGGATACATTATATTTAATTAATGGTGAAATTATTCAATAAAATTTATACATAATTCTCATTGTGGTGTCAGTTTGGGGAATTCATACATTTAAATATATCATAGTTGTTGATAGGGAAATAATTGAACACCATTGTAATCATGGTTTCAATATGGATATTTATTGACTAATTAAAAAACATGATTATTATATTATTTAATATTCTTACATCTTTACATGGATGTTTTATACACTAGAAAAGTATTTATATTTTATATTTTTTTTATTTCAATGCATGTTTTTATGGTTAACTACTGAAATATGATTATGAATTGAATTTTTATTTTAACAATTTTCATACTGATTGAATTTGAATTAATGACCTAATGGTTATGACCATTTATTATATTTCACCTCAATTTATCAATTAATATAATCATATTTATTGGGTATTTGGTTTAAATCTACCCTAAGAATGCATTATGTAGTGGTTGAGAAATTGATTGACAAAACAGGTTATTGGATGTTTCCATAATATAAATATTATTTTCTTTATTGAGGACATGATGGTATAATTTTTCATGAATAATGAATTCCAACACCATAAATTTTGTTATTTGTGTCCATGTGTTCTTTTATATTGGTAACCATGAATTGTTATTCATTATAATGTGATCTGTGATATAAAAAAATTACTATTATTTTTTCCACCATAATAATATTTCAATGTTCATTCCATGATATATTTTGAAACCCACATTCCATTTTTTATTGTTTTAGATCATCTTTATTATGATTCAATTTCACAGGTTATGAATAAAATTATTTCAAATGATATTTCTAAAATAGTGCAATGCTTAGATAATAATAAAATATATACAGAATAATATCTATATATTATATAGATTCATAAATAGATTCAACAGTATATATTTTATGGTAAATATATTGGTTATTTAAATTATTATTTTTCCCCATATCATAAAAAATATACACATAAACAACATTGAAAATGTATGTGACCCCATATTATTTTATGATTTTATTAATATTGATGGTTTAATTTGATCGATTTACATTTCATAACATGTATGTAATGAATGTATTAAAGAGAACAATATTAGGGTGCGTGAGGATGTGGGTTCACATAAACCATTATAATATTCCACTATTATGTTATAATTATTAATTTTATAAAATAATTTATTTATGGGGGATAAAATAATAGTCTACAATTTTAGAATATTTATTTTTTCCAATTTTTTTGAATGTTTTCTAGCTTATTTCACATGAAACACTTGACTATAATGATTTTTTATATATTGGATATATAATTTTAGATAAAAATATTTTAATATTAAATAATTCATTTATAAATTAAAAAATACAAATATATATTAAATTACTATCAAATAATTTTAAGAACACGTTGTGTGTTAAAAAATTTATTATGAATAAGAGTAATATTTCATCAAAAGTAATTAAATTATTTGAAGATAAATTTAAAAATATTAGACTTTTAATTTTTCAAGTGAACTTGGTTTATTTAATAGTTTATGTCCAAATTATCTCAGTTGCATTTTGTTTTTTTTAATATTTTTTATTTTATATGAAGAAATATAATATAATATTTTGAAATATCAACATATTTATGACATTGTCATGACCCTTCCCCTAGGGCCAGTATCGTGAGTACCCCAAGCCCACCTTCCATAAGCCACAGGCTGGCGACTAGCACCAAAGGCGTAACTCCCTAAAATCTGGGAAGGCGTTGCTTTTATTAAATGTAAACACACACAATCAGAGTACAAGAGGAAGAAAAAACTAAGTATGCAGTAAGATAAGTGTTCTGAAATTAAAAAAAGGGGTCATAAATAAAAGCCCAATAGAAAGGTACAACTAAAACTGAAAGAAAGTACAACTGAAAAGGAAAACAGTTGAATGGTGAAGTAGCTCCTAGATCGTTCTCTGGGTTCATACCTGATGGGTAGGTACCAATGTCCTCCTCACTAATCCACGTCTATCGGTCTGCTCCGTGTTCTGTCTCACCAAGATTCCACCTTCGGGTACGATCCAGTCCTCATACACTCTGCCTCGGTCAGCGTTGTCTGTCATCTGCATCCAACACAACATGGTGCGTGCATAGCCCGTGTGTGGGTGAGTATAACGATACTCAGTAGGGAATGAGAGACCCTCCAGGTCTCACAAAATCCAACTAGGATAAACCACAAAGAAACATATCAATAGATAACCATTACTTAGGTATATGCCCATACATATACCTATGTTTTCAAATATCCCATCTCAATAATGAGGAAAACACAAATGTCATAGACTCAGCTCAAACTTGGATTTTCATTAAAAAACCACAAATACTGGAGAACTCCTCCTCTGTCGAGTACTGTGGCCCTGTCGCGACTCTGAGGCGCTACTCACTATCCTGAGACTACTGAGGTACTCATCCTGTCGAGTACTGCGGGTCTTCTGGCAAACCGGGTGGTCCTCCGCTATGGGTCTTCCACCCCAACACATTAGTGCTCCCCCTAATATCCTACAGTGGATCTCCTCCTAATAGTACCATGGTTATGATGCCAAACCATATGCTCCATCCACCATGGGTCTACATAAAAACCGGTCTCTCCATCCACTGGGCTAATCGAATCACTCTGAGTCGAATCGATCAAACAGTCATAAGGTCTACAGCTACTAGGTCTCCGCACTACATATGTTCGTCTCTAGAAGGGTCCACCCCACAAGCTACTAGTCGATAAATTCATGTGTCGCGTAATCTCACGTGGATGTATCTCAATGAACCCCCTCATCATAGGGGTCTCAATTCAACAGACGACACGTCAATCAGACGCCCAGTCTGTGAGTTATTGGATTTTCCGTTTTAGGGGCCTTGTTGGATTTCAGGTACAATCCAACCCAGTTATGCTCAAACCACATCCAAATCCCAAGTAGATACTGTAAAAAGAACTATCTCATCCATGGAAATCCAACATAATCGACAGTACATCAATCGAACATATGGTCCTTAAGTTATATGTGTTTCCGCTCTAAGGGCCCGGTTGAAATTATGTTCATTCCAAACCCGGCCATTTTCCAATGTCATCCAAAACTCCATTAGAGTATCGAAAAAGGCCCTCCTCATCGCAAGGTTCCCTGGTATGTAGACGGCATGTCGATCGGAAATGCGGTCTTCATGTTATTCGCATTTAAGTGAAAACAGGCCCGACCAGTTAAGCCTAGTGGGCTGGCTGGTCGGGTCAACCCAGAGTTGGCGGGTCCGACCCGGTAGGGGGACGTAGCAGCCTGATGAAATGCGTATCCAGGACTGAAGGGCGCGGTTTGGCCCGACGGGGGGGGGGGGGGGAGGGGGGATGGGGGCACGGCCCGGTACAACGCGGCGTAGCGCGATCGGTCGGCCGAGAGGTCTGTGGGGGGCACGTACCCCCTGCTGCCCGAACCGGCGGTGCCAAGCGGCTCCGCTGTCCCAAACCATCTAGCTAACGTCATCCAGCCTTCATGGCACAAGAGGCCTGCTCGGGTGGTCCGCAGTTCATCCATCATGGAACCCTAGTGATGCGGTCTTCCTCTGCCCGGTCGGACGACAAGGCAGCCGGTTCTTCCACCGAAGCGGCTCGCCTTGTGCGGGCCATGGTTATCCGCAGCGCAGCGCCATGGGGCACTGCAGTTCCTCCATTCGGACTGGCCGACTATAGCCGGACGGTTCTTTCCCAGAAGTGCGGCCCTCAGTTGAGGTTCACGGTTCTTCCGCATGCATCAGGTGCACTGTTGCTGCTTCTCCTTTCACTGCCTCTTCCATTAGCAAATTAAAAGAAAAATAAACTTCAAAGGGTCATCGGGTTGATTGCATTCGGTCCGCACCCTCCGTGTTAGGCGGTAGCAGTTGGCCAATGACAATCCAATTTTTTTACCACATTGAACAAGAACAATTTTAATCCATTAAAATTGAACAAAATCTCATACCTTGAAAAGACGTTGCACATCATTGAACCACAGAAGACGAACGTCGTGGTGGTCATGTGTCGCAGAAGATCGGTGTCAATTCCATTGTCGTCGGAGTTCACCCAAAGAAGAAGCATCATTTGTGACTTCACGTTCATCGAACCGTAAAGCGTTCTTCATCGAGGGAGAAAGTCATTCTTCATTGAAGTTTGGTGTTCTTTGTCGGCGAAGAAAACTTCTTCAAAATCCTCTCAAGAGCTCTCCCACCAATATTTCCAACCAAATAATAAAATTTCCCTCCCATAAAAGAATATGCCATGTATTTTCAAATTAAATTAACCACATTAATTTAATAATTGAAGAGTTTTTTAATTTATTGAGATGGGTTGGAAAATATTTAAAAGGAGAGAGGGAGGTGAAATGTGGAGAGGCTCCACCAAAATAAATGGGGTGTTGACAAGAATTAAATAAGGGGAGTTAAATTGGGGACTTTGAGGGAGGTTTAAGGGAGATGAAAGGTTGGGGTTCATATGGGCCCCACCTCAAAAATATCCACACATGGGATGTTACTTGGGGGAGGTCCCCACCATTAAGTTCCCCATGTAGGATTTAACCAACATGGTGAATAAAATTATTCTATTCAATTTTAATTATCTTTTTAATTAAACCACAAATTTTCACTTTCAACCCTCATAAAATGAAACTGTGGTAAAGGTACCCTTAAGCGAATACCGGCGTTACGAGATCATAGGTGTCCTCAGATTTCAATTCCGAGCACCAGTTCAAAATATAGAAAAACACACACGTATGTTTACTGAATGTACCAGTACAAAACATCAGAAATTGATTCCAGGCACACCGGGCCTCGGAATCAAGTGTCGTAAGAAGGCACAGACTCGTAAAATTCGAAAGAATTAAGAAACAAATTCCCATGAAAAATCTGGGTCTTTACATTACACTCTCCTCTGAGATTTATATCCCTATAAATCTACAACACACATTAGGAAAAAAATGGGGATACTGATCCAGCATCTGTGCCTCCCGCTCCCAAGTTCTCTCCTAGAGGTTCACGTGCTACCAACGATTGTGCACTAGAGGAATCAACCTTCCACATAGGAATCAGTCATGTCGATTCTCAATCTCCACTGGGACCTCCTCAAACGTCGCCCAATCATTGATATCCAGCTCCCCGTGACCGATGATGTGGTTCGGGTCGTACACGTATCTCCTCAGCTGAGACACGTGAAAGATGACATGCACCAGGCGAAACTGAGGTGGAAGGTCTAGGTGGTATGCCACATCACATACTCTTCTAAGGACCTAGAATGGTCCGATGGAACTCAAAGATAACTTGCCGCCCCGACCAAATCTATGTAGGCCCCATCGAGATGAGACCCGTAAAAAGACGTGGTCGCCATCCTCGAACTCCTTTGGTCTCTGTCTCTTATCTGTACAGGACTAATCTATTCTCTATGTAGTTTTCATCCACTCATGGTTAATCTGCACCATCTCTGGGTGCCTCAAGATGGCTACACTGGTCAACCTCTTGCTCAGCTCCTAGAAAGCTCTAATGGCATCTCTCTGACCACATGAAGGGTTTCCCCTCTTTTGTTAAGGAAAAAGGTGGTGAAATAACTCTAGAGAAGTCTGGAAAAAATCTTAGTTTGTCCGACTCATGAGTGATCGACTGCACCCACTTATTCATGATTCCATCATGTGCAGCCTAGGGTTTCCATATCACTGACCAAGGAAAACCCATCTCAACATTGTAGGTAAACCACAACCTTTATTCCTAATACAGTCAATCTGTTTTTGAACTATGGTTGCCCAGTCCATACCGAAACTAACGTCGTAAGGCATTGACGCTTCCACCAATAGGTTCCAACTGAAACTATGGCCTCTTGGGTTAGAACACACCCTCGGGGTAAGCATGATTATTGAGTCTCCTCTTAAAGGTATCTCTATATTTGAGGGTCAAGTCAACGGCTTAACTGGAAACAGTAGTTATGGAAATAGATTCATGGAAGGAAGGAATGATTCTTATCCATTTCTGTTGTTACGGTAGCTAGTTGTAGACACATACCATACATCGATTCATTCCTAGAGCCATTGGGTCACACTCCTTGACTTCATGTAGCTACTATCTTCCCCTTCACTCCTGCTCCTTGAGCCTAGCGGGGACTACAAAGGCTGGTGGTTTTAACATGTCGAAATGCACATCACCATGTGCTGCCCTCCTAGATCTTCTTCCACGTCTACTACTCTTCAGATTCATCTATCCATAACACTTCCAACTCTAAAAACATTTTACATCCCCAAGTCTCTAAGACTGGCATACATTCCCTTCTTTTCCACTACTATCATTCACTAGCTGTATTTGTGAAGCTGATGAATATTCACCCACAAAGGTTCTCTCTATCACCCTAGCATAAGTAGGAATGCATAGAAGAAAAAGTGATGGCCCCGATATCCTTTAAACTTACCTCATTAATTAGATTGATCCCCAATGAACTGATCATATTGTATTCATTGAGAACCCAGGATGATCGGTATGCCTCGATTAATACTCAGCTACAGACATGTTGTCCTAACAAAACTGTATAATCTCTAGAAACCTCTCAGCCACCTCTTCAAAAATGTCCCCAGCCGCCTGTAAGTGGGGTTTCCTCCAAACCTGAGGGGTCTCCGATGCTGAAATATGTGTAAGGCACTAATATTACTTGTGTCATCTACTGGTGCCACCAGTTGAAACTGCTGACCAATAGTTAGTAATATAGCTGGCACACTACCCAAATGTACTATCTCAGGCATTGGTCCACATACCGAAGCCTCATCAGTATGAGGACCAACCTCATGGTCACTCGTTGGGAAACACCAGTAGAAAAGATCACATTCTTCTCTAAAAGTGTATAAAATAGGTGTAGAACTATATAAATCACCTACAACTAGTCCACTGCTACCTGGGAATCTTCCTCACCTTATAACCTCGAAGGCCTCTACTGTATGAACTCATGCAATGTGCTCTGTCAACATGGACTATCTACTAGTACGGCTAGTGTAATCTTCTTCCTAATGGGTGGTGGTGATGCTTGTACACCACCTGAAGGTGCCAACATAATAAGAGGGAACTTCCCAGGATCCTCGTCAGTCGGTGGGCTGTCATCGTGTACTCTTCCAGAACTCCAACTGACTGTCTGCATGGAGGCATCCTGAAGATACGTGACATGGTCAAACGATTGAAACCTGGTGAGCTGACATGGTTGATCTGACTTAACGAAAACTTTTTATAATAGACACACAATATATTTTTTTCGTGCACTGAGTCGGAAATTAGAAGTCAGTGTCCTAGTGTATGTATACGTCGGTTTCCATCCCAACACTGGACTCCCTGAACTGAGAAGCACACTTAGTACCATTAACACTATTGCTTAATAGAATGGAAATATCCGAGTCCTAATTTCTGTAGTAGAACCGAATTCTCAGATACCAAATTGTCATGGCTTGTCCACTGGGGCCCGTTTTTTGACTACCCCATGCCCGCCTTCCATAGGCTAGGGGTCGGAGACTAGTACAAATGGCATAACACCCTAAAAACTGGGTAGGTATTGCCTTTAAAAAACGTAAAAACACACAATCAGAGTACAAGAAGAAGAAAACACTAAGTAAGCAGTAAGCCAAGTGTGTTGAAATTACAATGGGGATGGAAATATAGTCCCAATAGAAAGGTACAACTACAACTGAATAAAATTACATCTGAAAAGACAAACAACTGAATGGTGAAGCAGCTCCTAGATCATCCACCGGGGTCCTACCTGAAGGGTAGGTACTGATGTCCTCCTCAGCAATCCGCGTCTATTAGTCTGCTCCGTTTTCCATCACGCCATGTGTCCACCTCTGGGTACCATCCAGTCCTCATACACTCTGCTTCGGTCAGCGATGTTCGTCGACTACATCCAATACAACGTGGTGCGGGCATATCCCAAGAAGGGGTGAGTATAACGATACACAGTAGGGACCCCGAGACCCTCAAGGTCTAACAAAATCCACCAAGATTAAATTCCAATGAAAGAACTCAACAGATAATCATTACTTAATTATATGCCCATACATATACCTAATATTTCTGGTAACCCATCTCAATCATGATGAAAACACAATGGTCATTGACTTAGCTCAAAATGAGATTTTCAATAAATAAAACTCAGCTGCTGGGGAACTCCTCCTCTTTCAAGTATCGTGTCCCTATCGCAACTTCGAGGCGCTACTCACTAACCTGAGAAAACTGAGGTACTCCTTCTGTCGAGTACTGCAGGACTACTGCCAAACCAGGCGCTCCTACATTGGGGGGCTGCGGCCCCAACACAGTAGCGCTCCCCGTAATAGCCTACAGAGGTACACCTCCTGTCGAGTACCATGGGTATACTGTCAAAACAGGCACTCCGTCCACTGTCGGTCTACTGCCAAACTGGGTGCTCCGTCCACTGGGCTAATCGAATCACTCCGTGTCGAATCGGTCAAGCAATCATCAGGTAAGCAGCTTCTATGTCACCGCACTCCGTACGCTTGTCTCTAGGAGGGTACACTCCAAGATCTACTGGTAGATACTTAATAGTGTCATGTAATCACACGTGGATGTATCTCAAAGGAATGACTCATCATTGGGGTCTCAACCCAATAGGCGGCACATCAATCAGACACTCGATCTGTGAGTTATTGGCCTTTCCGATCCAGGGACCCTGTTGGATTTTGTGTACAATCCAACCCGGCCATGCTCAAACCACATCTGAATCCTATGTAGAGTATTCCAAAAGAACTGTCTCATCAAGTGGAATCCAACATAGTCAACGGTACTCCAATCAAATGTATGGTCCTTAAGTTATAAGCATGTGCACTCTAAGGGCCCAGTTGAAATTATTTTCGTTCCAAAACCGGCCATTTTCCAATGTTCTAGAAAACTCATTTAGATTATCAAAAAAGGACCTCCTCATCGCAAGGGTCCCAGTTACACTGATGGTGAATCGATCGGACGTGCATGCTTCATGTTATTCATGTTTATGTGAAAACGGGCTTGACCCTTTAAGCCAAGTGGGATGGCGTGTCGGGTCTACCCAGAGTTGGTTGGTCTGACCCGGAAGTGGGTCGGACTAGCCCAATGAAACACTCATCCCGGCATGAAGGGCATGGTCTTGCCTGGTGGGACTCAGCATGGTCCGGCATGGCCCTGCCCACCATGGTGCGGCCTTTCCGGCTGTGGCTTGACCCAAAGTGGTCAAGCGGTCTGTGGTGGGGCACGGCCCCCAGGCCTGCCCGAAATGGCAAGACCATGTGGTGCCGCCATCCCAAACCGGCTGGCTGATTCCATCCAGCATTCTTGGCACAAGTAGTTCACATGGGTGGGTCGCAATTTGTCCAACGCGGCACCTTAGTGTCGCGGCCTTCCTCTGCCCGGCCGGTCGATGATCCAGCCCGTTCTTCCACCAAAGTGGCTCTCCTTGTGTAGGCCTCAGTTCTCTGCAGCACAGCGCCATGGGGCACTGTAGTTTTTCCCTTCGGCCTGGCCGGCTATAGCCAACTGGTTCTTTCCTAGTCGAGCGGCCTGCGGTTGCGGGTCGTGGTTCTACCGCATGTGGCTGGCGCATGGCCGCCGCTTCTCCCGTCTCCGCCTCTTCCAATCGCAAATTAAAAGAACAAGAAAAATTTCTGAGGGTCATCGGGTCACGTGCGTTCGGCCCACGCCCTCCGCGATATGCAGTAGTAGTTGGATAAAGACAGTACAATTTATTTACAACGGAGAACAAGAACAATTTTAATCAATTAAAATTGAACATAATCCCCATACCTCGAAAAGACATAGCACGTCGATGAACCACAGAAGACGAACATCGTGATGGTCAGGCGTCGCAAAAGATCGACATCGATTCCATTGACATCGGAGTGCAACCAAAGAAGAAGCGTCATTGGCGACTACACATTCCTTGAATCGTAGAGCATTCTTCGTCGAGGGAGAAAGACGTTCATAATTGAAGGTTGGTGTTCTTTGTCAGAGAAGAACACTTCCTTCTAAATCCTCTCAAGAGCACTCCCATAAATATTTCCAACCAAAATAATAAAATGGCCCCCATATAATTAAATGCCATGAATTTTCAAATTAAATCAAACTCATTAATTAATTAATTAAAGAGTTGTTTAATTTATTGAGATGGGTTGGCAATTAATTAATTGTAGAGAGGGAGTTGGAATGTGGAGAGGCTCCACCAAATTAAACGGGGGAGTCCACATGAATTAAACAGGGGAGTTAAATTGGTGTTTTTAAGGGAGGTTTAAGGGAGATGAAATATTGGTGCTCTTGTGGGACTCACCTCATAAATATCCACACATGGGAAGTTATGTGGAGGTGGACCCCACCATTAACTTCTCCATGTAGGATTTAACCACCAATTTGAATAAAATTGTTCAAAACAATTTTATTTATCTTTTAAATTAAACCCAAATTTTTAACTTTCAACCCACATAAAACACAACTGCGTTAAAGGAACCCTTAAGTGAATACCATCATTATGAGATCATCTATGTCCTTGGATTTCAATTTAGAGAACCAGTTCAAAAGATAGAAAAACCCACATGTAATTTTACTAAACGTACATGAAAAAAACATCAGAAATTGATTCTAGGCACACCAGGCCTCGAAATCAAGTGTCGTCAGAAGCCATAGACTCGTAAAATTCAAAATAATTATGAAAAAAAATTTCCTTGAAAATTGTAGGTCATTAAATATATTATCATAATAAAAAAATTGATTAAAATTATTTGAGGTAATATATATATGAATGTAAATATTTATAATTATTAATAAATAATTTAAATTTAGTATTTATAAATTACATTAACGATCTATAGAATTTGGGAAACCGAAGTAATATTTTTCATTAAAAAATTTTTCTATTAACTTTAAAATATTTATTTCATTACTTGTAAAAAATAAAAATGTGAAAAAATATATAAAATTTTAAATTTATATGATCATATTTGTTTTTATGTTTAATTTAATTTTGATTAATTTTTTTACTACTACTAAAGATTATGATTATGATAATGGTAGAACTATTATTTTATATGAATTGTTTTATTAATAGTGAATTTATTTAATCTAATAAAATAAATTAATTTCATCTCAAAAAGTATATTCATATATTTTTTAAAGCAAATATATTTATAATCTCTCATTAAATTATTAATCAATAATAAAAATTATTATGATTAAATAATAGTGAAAAAAAATATTTTTAAAAAATATTTATTTTCTAGAAAAAATTAAAATTATGGTGTGAAAAGACAAAAAAAATTAAATAAATTATTCAAATATGTGGTAGAGCCTTTATCAACCCCGCCTCACCAAAAAATCCATTATTTTTCACATTCTATGCCATTGATCCAAGAATAGTGTCTTGATATTGTTTAAAATTAATGGGTATTCACAAATTGAAATTTCATCACTTATAAAAGGGAAACCCTTTCACCCCATCATTAAAACATTATTGAATTGATTTTAATAAAAACATCTAATAATTTTCTTCTATTAAAATCATATATATAATTACAAATGTAATTAAATTACAGAAATTGATGGTATACCATGTTTTTTTTCTATCTACTTCTCCATGATTAATGATATTTCTCATTCCTGGTGAGTGTTCATGGTGATACAATTTGTATCCAAATTATTTTAGAAATGGCAGAGTCCAAGAAATGTATAATTGAGAATCATTTAGTTTTTTTGGTTGTGTAATTTTTTTTTCTCATTTAAATATGTTTCATGATAGTTATCTTATATTTCTTCCGATTTTGGTAAAACAAAAAATCAGGGTTTCCTAATCAAAATATGTAAAAGTAAAATGTTTTTGAAAATATTATCATTTAATTGATAATGTTGTGTGAAATATAAATTTTATTTTGTAAAGTTATAGTAAAGTTTAGATTAAAATTTTTCCTTCTGAAAACCTGAAAAATGATCTTTTGTCATGGATGTTATTTTTTTCTTGAATTATTAGAGTTTCATGACAGAATAGATTTTTGTGGTTATGTTAATGTAAAATAATCAATGTTCATTGGACAAGTAATGTCCTACGAAACAAAAACATTCATATAGGAGTTTAAAAATTGATGGGAGATGTGTTATAATTGATAAAATAAATCATTTCATTTATATTTACTATAAATTTTTTGAAAAGGATAATAACAAACAAGTTAGTTGAATTAATGAAAACCATGTCTCTTAATTGGTGGGTACCCCCCTTTTTGTTTTATGACTCTCTAAGTATATCTAGAATCTTTATTTCATGAAAGAATATAGTGAGTAAATGTTTTGAAATGTTATTTTTTATGTGATTCAATAATTATTGCATCTATTATGTGTTGTATATAACATGAGTATACTCAAATCAAAATATATTCACAAAAAATTCATTTTGGGAGAAATTTTGAGATTTGTGTTAATGTAAAAATTTCTCAAAACCGCAATGACACACTTATATGAGTATTTTATTATAATGTGACAGTTTCACGAAATATTTGATTTCACAAATGTTATAAGTTACATGAAGTCATATTTTGTGGGGAAAAACATGATGAATGGTTTTTATAATGATTTTAAAAATATTATATTGAAAATAATTATTAATAAATCAAGAATATGTAGTTAGATTTGAAAATGAAAATTTTTGTTATAAATATAGAAATAATTCTATCAAATCTATGAGCAATGAGGAGTTGATGGATGTGATTTAATGGAGGTGGTGTGTTATCCATAACCTTTTTAACGGTACTGATGCTAGAATGTAGTGATTGTAAATGAAAATATTTCACCAAAAAAAGATATTAAATCATAGTAGATTATAAAGACATGACCCAATGGCCATGTTATGGTTGGTGTCTATGCTGTCAGCGATGCCTAGTTATTATTTGGTAGATATGATATTAAAATTACAAAAGGTAAAATATTTCATTATTATCACATATTAATATTTATGCATTACACCCATCATAATAACCATTCTTGGAATATTGTTATCAAAAATTAATTGTTTCTCTATGTGGAGGTTGTAGTGGTCACATACGCATGAATGATACCGTAAAATCCCAATTTATAATACTCGTGCAATCAAGGTGCACCATTCTATTCATGATCCTAAAATATTAGAACCCTATAGTGATGTGTTATTCTTCTGGTGTATTGATTCTGATGGGTTCCAATCTAGGTTACATCCTAGGGAGTGTGGAGGGATACTAGTGGTTCCTAGAAGGATAGGACCTAAGGGCGTTGAAAATGTGGGGTTTTGGGGATTTTAGTGGGTATCATTATTTAAAATTATATATGATATTATAACTATGAAATAATAAATATGTGATGAATAACATATATAGACATTTAATGCATCATAACAATTCATTATTAAATATGATCATGGAAAATTAGTTGTATTCCTATGGGTAGAGGGAATTTGTCATATACTCAAGAGTTATACATTCACATTCTTATTGATATGAATCATACAAACCAGGTTCAAACTTCATTTTCTGATCCTTCCAGATTAAAAACTCCGAGATTTTCATGCTTGGTTTGGATTAGTGATAAGGATGGGTGACCATCTATTTATTTTCATAATGTGTGTTTGAGCAGGGACACATAACACTTGAATGAACATGTGTTGTTTTATTGGGATATTCATTATCCTGGATACCCATTCACATACAAAGGTAGACCCCTAAGAGGGGAATAATGTTTGTGAAGTAACTATTGGTTCCTCGTGGGCTAAAAAATGAACACCATGTTATAGAGAAGTATATGTCATGTAAATAGGGCACAGTTTTTATATGGTAGATTTTCTATTATAAATAAAAAAGAATAATTATGTCATAAATAATATAAATATAACTATTAATAACATTATAATAAATCTCCATGAAATACTACTGCTGAAAATTAATTGCATGGCCACATGAAGGTTATAGTTATTACGTATTTATGAGTGACACATTCACATCACAATTGATTGAAAATAGGATAATAATGGTGTCTCCCTATTCATAATAATATTTATGTATTTTTATGATATATAATTTCAAATAATATTACAAAAAAATATTAGAGGATATAAATGATTAAATTGTTTCAATGTAGCAATTTATTTTGATTTAATATCCTTTTATTGGACCTAAGAATGGGACTACATGTATTTGGAAAAATCATTGGTGCATAACTGTCAAAGAACCGATGGCCATATTAAATTGATGTGTCTACACTGTTAGAGGGGCCCAACTATTAAACTATATATTTGAAATATAAATTTAAATAAGAAAATTTTGTAATATATATTATATATGAACACTAATACCATTATAATAACTAATTGTGAGATATAGTTTTGGGAAATGAATTATATTGTTATATGAAAGACGTAGTAAGATTGTAGGCATGAGAGATACATTAAAATTCAAATTGATTGAAATTTGGGAGAATAAATGTGGACCCATAATCATGGTAAAATTTATGTATATTTCGGATATATAATTAATCATTTTAATATAAATATAAATAATTTAAATGATATAGATGTTGAAATAATTAAAAACTGTCTGTGTAATTCAATTACCTCTCCTTTAGTTTTATTAATTTAGATAAATGTTTTCAAGACCCTTGTACCTTGGTTTGATGAATTAGAAAAAGTCTAAATAATTTCCAGGAATTATCTTTGTTAATGATGGTAGGTTCCCATCATGAAATATCACTCAAATTGGCTCAATAAATTAAAAGTATTGATGTTATATTATATGTTTGGGATAAAACATAAAAAGAAATTCATAATGGATAAAAAATTGTAACATCATAATCAAGATATGATATTCAAATTGTTTAAATAATTGAATTAAAATTATAATGATGTGAAAATAAATTATTTTAAATACTATTTATTTTTGTTTAATTGGGAAACTTCCCCTTATATATTGGTTTAACTACTGGTAAATCCATTTTATCATTATTCATTGTAAATAAATTAAATTTATATAACTCTATCTGAAAAAAATATGTTCAAAAATTTATATAGTAATAAATATAAAAATTTAAAATAATTAATATATTTAATCAATTTTCATTTATATAATGGTAAATTTTAATTTAAAATTAACCCTCCAAGATGTGATTAAAATCAAAATTACATATAAAAATACCTCATGTATAAAATTTTTATACAAAATACAATGTAAAATTAATTAAAATAGATGCAATTGAATTTTCCATAATATAAATGAAATAATTTACATTATAAACTATTTTTAAACAAAATTGAAATTTCTTAATGCATAGAATGGAATTAAATTTTTCAATAAAAATCATTATTCTAAAATTCATAACACAAAATCAATATTTTCAAAAAATTATAAACGATTCACTATAATATAATATTTCAATTAATATTTAGAAAATTAAAATCATTTTATTTAAATTAATTATTATTTTAGTGGTAGATACTAATTAAATTTATTCCTCATAAAAAATAAATAAAACCATTTTTAGAAAAAAAAAATTATTTTTGAGGCATATAATGACCTTTCAAAAAATTGGTTACTTATTTACTTGTATTTATTTATCCAGTAGAAATATATATAATTTTTTTAAATATTATGATATTTTTACTCACTTTACTAATTTTAATTGTTATGTTGTAAGTGTATACTATATTATGCTTCATTTAGACTTTAGGTTATTTACATCATGATCTATCAATGAAATTAAATTTATTTTATGAGAAATATATCATAAAATAGAATGGAATTATACTCTAAACCACATAAAATTCATATTACATTATAAATAAAACAGTCTTATAAAAAACTAGTATATCTCTATTTCATTTCAGCATCATGTTACCATGTAAAATTAATCTTTTTTGTTGATTATCAAAATATCTTTAACTAGGTGAGTATTTATATTATTTAGAAAATTATCTCTATGATCAAAAATTTATTCAATTTTATAGCTAATTAAATATCCTTCTTTAAAGGTATAACCTGTGAGTTTAGTACATTTGATAGGTGAGATGTGTGTTTATTATAGAGAGACACAAGGATTATATTTTGAACAAGATAGTGTTTTAGTGGAGTGTTCTTTAATAAGTTACCATCTATAGACAATCAATGATCTCAATGTTTCCTATATACCATGGGATAAAAATTATAATATTAAAAAATATTATATGACTGTAAAATTTAAAAACTCCCAATAATACATTCCCACTATTGTATAATTCCATATGTCATTAATGAATATTATAATAACTTTTATTTCCACTTGATGTTTCCTTAATTTGGTTCTATATGAATGTGATTTATCTTATATTTAATAAAATACAAGGTGTCCCAATATATTTGATTATTCATATTTTTCCTATATAATTTTATTTATACAATTACTTTAAAAATGCGAATTAAATTAAGAAATATAGAATCTCAAGTGAAACATATTAATTTTAGGATACTCTAATATAGAAATGTCATGACCCATTCTCGGGGCCCGTGTCATGAATATCTCAAGCCTTCCTTTCATAGACCAGGGGCTGCCGACTAGCACCAATGGTGTAAATCCTAATAAAAGGGAATTTGTTGCCTTTATAATAGAAACAACACAACAGAGTACGCAACAAATGTAATCACAATGGGATAATGAATAAAAAAGTAAGTGCTAAAAAGTAAATGGGATTAAATACAAATCCAACAAAAAGTACAATACAACTGAATGTCTAGTTTAACAGAAGTAAAGTAAAGTAGAAACCATTGAGTCATCCTCCAAGAATCCCACCTGCTAGGTGTGTACAGATAATCTCTCCCAGCACCATTGGTCCGTCTGTCTGCTGTGTGTACATCACACCTAGTGCTCCTCCTCCGGGTACCGTCCAGTTCTACCGACCGCTACCACAATCAGCGTTGTCAGTCATCTGCATCAACACAATGTAGTGCTGGCATTTCCCATGTAGGGATGTGTATAATGATACTCAGTAGGGACCCCGAGAACCCCAAAGGTCTCCCAGAATCCATGAAGAAATAATCACAAATAAAGGATACAATCATGAAGTATCAACTAACCCTACTTAGGTATATTCGCATACATATACCTAAGTTATCAATTCTAGTTTGGCTCCAACTCTTGGGCCTAAGCATAACCCAGTCCACATAGGAAAGAAGTCAATCACACAGTTGGTAATTATTGAAATTCAATACTCAGCTCACATAGGTATACATATTTTGTATAGCAATAGATATAATCAGATATAGTCACTGATTCATCTATGTTTTCACATCCACACACGATACAAGACCAACAAAGCTGTCAGACCCACACAGTTTACAAGACCAGCTACACTGCTGGACCAACACAGGATTCAAGTACAGAGGTCAAACTACGAGACCCACATAGGATACAAGAACAATAGTCATCTACATCGAACCCATAGAGGATTCCAGTATAGTAGTCATTTTTGTCAAACCCACAGAGGATTGCAGTATAGTAGTCGACGCAATTGCAGCCAGCTCTAGGGTTCCTGCACACAACATGATCGATTCAGGGAGGGTCTGCTCCTCGATCAAGGATGGTCAATACATCAACTGTTAAGAAGTCCATAGTTTTTCTATCCCAATTATTTTTCTCGTGAAAAGAAACCCAACACGACAGACGATGTGTCAATCAGAAACCCGTTCTGAGAGTTATTGTATTTTCCGTTCTAGGGGCCCGGTTGGAGTTACGATCATTACAAACCCGGTTGTTTTCCAAAGTCATCCAAAAATCACATAGAGCATCACAAAAGGACCAATTTGTCGCGAGGGTCCCAATGCCGCAAGCGGCGCATCGATCGGACGCGTGGTCTTAATGTTATTCACGTTTAAGTGAAAATGAGCACGAGCCATCAGGTCTAGTGGGCTAGCAGGTCGGGTCAACCCGGTTTTGGCGGGTCTGGTCCGACTGGTGTCGGACAGGCCCGATAAGTTTCTCAGCCCGGCCCGAGGGGCACGGCCTAGCTCGGATGGCCATGGCTGGACTGTCCAAGGGTGGGGGGGTGGGGGCGGACCCCGCATTCCCAAACCGGCGGCTCCAAGCAGCGCTGCTCTCCCAACCGGCCGGTCAAATCCGATTGGCCTTCCCGACATAGGCGGCCAGCTGGGGCGGGCCACAGACCTCTTGTAAGGCACATTCGGGTGTTGCGAATCCTTCACCCGGTTGTCCGACGATCCGACTGGTTCGCCACCGATGCGGCCGGGGGATTGCGGTATGCGGTCCTCCACAATGTGACATTCTTGTGGCGATGTGGTTTCTTCGGTCCAGCCGAGCGGCCCGTAGTTCCTCCGCACGATGTTGGCAAGCGGCTGTCACCTTCGATCATCACCGTATCCCATTGTTACTCAAAAAACAAGAACAACGGAGGTTCGTTGGTCTGTGTTTTTTCAGCCTGCGCCCTCCACGTCAGGCGGTAACAAATGGGAAAGATTATTCCACAGAAAAAACAACACAATTGATATAATTTATTAAAATAAAAATTATACATACCCCTACCTCGCAAAAGATGCCACACGTTGTCGAGCTGCAGATGACGAGAATCGTGTTGAAATGGTGTTGTTCCCTCAACGATGGCGGAAGAGTCGTTGTAGTAGATGACGTAGACTCCTTGACATCGAGGTGCGTCCGAGTAAGAAGCATCATTGTATGATGTCCTTCCCATTCTTCATTGGGGATGTTCTTAGTTAAAGAACGGTGTTCTTTGTCGAATAAGGATCACCTCTCTTTTAATTCTCCAGATATTTTCTCCAAAAGTGATTTTCCAACGCAAAAGAAATAAAGAGGCTCTCAAATTAATAGATTTTCCATGCAATTCAATTTGATTAAAAATAGGTGCCGAATAATTAATATAGACATTAAATATATTATTTGGCACAATTGATGGGAATAGGGAGGTGGAGAGGCTACACCATTAATGAGTTGTTGTCAAAATAAACAGTAGGGAATTAATAGGGAATTGAGGGGAGGCGGAAGGGTTCGGTTTCGTGTAGGCCCCACCACACTAAATCCTCTCAGGGGAGGTTATGTGGGGTGTGGGCTCACCATTAACATCCTCTTGTAGGTTATAACTAAATAAATAAATAAAATAGTGTACACCAATTTTTATTTTATTTAATCTAAATCCCCAATAATTAACATTCAACCCGCATAAAACTCAATTGTGGTAAGGTTCCCTTAAGCGAATACCAGTGTTGTGAGTTCATTGGTGTCCTCAGATTTCAATTCTGAGCAACGGTTCAAATGTTATAAAAAATCGCTCATACGTTTAGTGAACATACCCAAAAAAACATAAAAAATTTATTTGGGGCACACCGGGCCTCGGATTCAGGTGACTTTAGAAACTGTGTACTCATAAAATTACAAAGTATTTAAGAAAAAAATTCCCATGAAATTAACGGGTCTCTATATTACCCCCTAGTCAGGGATTTACATCCCCGTAAATATACAACACACACTAGGGGAAAAATGGGGTTACTGAGCACACAACTGAGCCTCCCTCTCCCATATGTTCTCTGGAGGATCCCGTGCTACCAGTGAATACGCACCAGTGGAATCAATCGTCCATGTTGGACCTGCTCCTGTCGATCCTAGATCTCTAGCGGGACCTCTATGAATGTCACCCCATAATCGAAGTCTAGCTCCCCGTGAAGGGTGATGTGGGTCGGGTCATGTGTGTATCTCCTCAACTGAGATATGTGGAAGATTTCGTGCACTCGATTCAATTGAGGTTGAAGGGGCTGGCGGTCATCCACCTCACCTACTCTTCAAAGGAACTAGAAAGTCTGATGAATCATGGAGATAATTTTCCAACCTAGACAAATCCTTGTATACCTCATTGTAGTGAGACCCGTATGAAAACATGGTCACCATACTCGAACTCCAATGGTCTCCATATCTTATCATCATAGGAATTCGATCATCTATGTGCAGTCTTCATCCACTCATGGATGTTCTTTACCTTCTCCGTTGTAGCTTGCACCATCTCTGGTCCTACAATTGTTGACTCTACTGGGTCAGTCTAGCACAGAGGGTATCTACAAGGTCAGTCATACAGTGCCTAGTATGGGGTTATCCTAATGGTTGAGTGGTAGCTGTTGTTGTAGGAAAACAGCACCAAGGGTAAGTGATCCTCCCAGCTGCGACCAAAGTCGAGGACACATGAAAGGAGCATGTCCTCGAGAGTCTGAACGGTCCTCTCAGTCTGGCCAAACTTTTGAGGATGGAAGGCATTGCTCAGATGTAGCTGCGTCCCAAAAGCCTCATGTAACCCCTTCCAAACTCGGTATGTAAATAGTGTGTCCCGATCAGAGAGGATCGTCGATGGAAGACCATGAATCCGTATGATCTTTGGTACGTAGAGTCATCCCAAGATCTCTACTGAGCCCTTCTCTATGATTGGTAGGAAGTGTGGCGACGTGGTGAGTCAGTATACTATCACCCAGATAGAGTCGTGTCCTCTAGATGTACATGGAAGCCCCGTCACAAAATCCAGGGAGATCCTGTCCCACTTCCACTATAGGACCTCTAGGGGTTTTACCAAGACTTCTAGTACCTGGTGCTTTGCCTTCAATTGCTGACAAGTGAGGCATCATGAAACGTACTCTCCTACAACATTCATCATACCCAGCCAATAGTTCTATCGTCTGAGGTCCTGATACCTCTTCACCACTCCTAGGTGTACCGCTATAGGGTAATGTGAAAATCTACCATCTCATACTACGGTAGTGAAACCGATACCATGGCACATTCCCTGAAGATGATGATATTCTCCAATCCTTAAGAAAATACATTACGCGCATGCCCTGTGGATATCTGAGCACGTTGCGCCTCACTGTCAATGTCCCCATGTTGTGCCTCTCTGACTCGCTGAAGAAGTGGAGGAGTGAGTGTGAGAGACTGAAGAAAGTCTGGTTCATCTATAACCACAATGGATATATGCAATGAGGATAACTGCTCCATTTCCCCTCCTAACAGCTGAATGACCGATATCCTGCTGAGAGCATCAACTACAACATTGCCCTTCCAAGGAGTATATACTATCTCAAATTCATAGTCCTGGTGGAACTCAATCCATCACCGCTATCACAGGTTCAGGTCCTTCTACGAGAAGATATACCTGAGACTCTGGTGGTCATAGTAGACTATAAAGTGTCATCCCATCAAATAATACCGCCACATCTTCAAGGCGAATACCACTGCTACAAACTCTAGATTATGGGTAGTGTAGTTCTACTCGTGTTGTCTCAACTACCACAAACCATATGCGATAACCGCTTGCTCCTGCATCATGAAACACCTGAGTCCGGTCCCGGATGTGTCGTATTAATCTAGGTACCCAATGACCTCCTCAAGTAGCCTCAAGATGGGCGCCAGGTCATTCTTCTTCTTAGCTCATAAAAGCTCTACTAGCGTCTATCTAACCACACGATGGGTTTCCCCTTCGTCTTCAAAGATGAAAGCGGTGCTGCAACTCTGGAGATGTATGAAAAAAACCTCTGATAGTATCCATACAAGCCCAAAAAACTTCGAACCTTCATCACACTCTTCGGGGACTCCCCAGCAAACACTCCCTTGATCTTTATTGGATCCACTACTAACCCTGCCTCCAAGATGACATGTCCCAAGAAGAGAACCTCTCGAATCCATAAATATCACATTAAGAGCTTACCATAAATCTGGTTCTCTCAGAGTGTGTCCTGTACAACCTGCAAGTGGTAGGCGTGCTCCTTCTCAGTAGTCGAGTAAATCACTATGTCGTCGATGAAGACTATGAAAAACGATCGAGGTAATGCTAGATGATCATGTTCATGAGACTCATGAACACTTATGGAGAGTTGTTTATGCCGAATGGAATAACCATGAACTCTTAGTGTCTATACCGACACCTGAAGGTCGTCTTCTTCACATCCTCATCTCGAACACAAAGATGGTGATAGCCTGACCTGAGGTCTTTATTCGAGAACCATCGTGCACCCCTGTGCAGATCAAAGAGGTCATCGGTCCTTGTAAGTGGGTACTTGTTCCATACGGTCACCTGATTTAGGCAAAGGTAGTCGACACACAGTCACAAGGACTCGTCCCCCTTCTTGGCGAACAAAATCAGAGAAGCCTAGGGTGAAACACTAGGTCAGATGAATCCCTTTCCCTACAAGTCCTCCAGCTATACTCGCAACACACGAAACACGGTGGGAGCCATCAGATATGCTGGGGTAGATATAGGTGTTGTCCCAGAGTATAGTTCTATGTAGAAGTATTCCTCTCTACGAGGAGGTAGTCTTGGAATGTTGTCTGGGAAAACGTCTACATACCGATCCACCACAATAGAAAAACACAGACTCCGCACATCAACCGCTCTAAGGATGAGACTAGCCAGCTGATAAGTGATTGGCTGCCCTCTCCTCTGTGTAAGTTCATCCTGCGATAGAAAGGCTCATTTCTCACTGGTGAAGGTGAACCTGGTCCCATCAATGCAGATACACCACACCTTGCACCTAATATAGTCGATCTGTTCACAGACAATAGATAACCATTCCATTCCCAAGATGGTGTCGTAAGGCCTCGATGCCGCTACAAGAAGATCCCAGCCGAAGCTCTCGCCTCCTAGAATAGGCTCACACTGCTGGAACCAGTGCATAATCATCGAGTCTGCTCCTGTAAGAGTCTCTAGACATAATGATTGAGCTAACGACTCCATTGGTATCTCCGAGCTCCGAACAAGGGTAGTGGCAATAAAATAATGACTCACAACTGCATCTATAAGAACCACAACAAGGGTGAGTAGACACAGATTATACCACGAATCATATTAGGTGTCTTGTGGCAGTAGGTCTCAACTGCCAGGAATTGTGCCCACCTATGTCTGCAAGCTCACTGTGGTCGTGGTGGACCTCTTGGTGGTGGTGGTGGTAGAGCATCGAAACATCGTCCACCACCCACTGCTCGGCCAGCTCCTCTTCCTCGTCTGCCCGCTCCCGACGGACCACCACAGTCAAACCTTTTCCTATTCCCGGGAGGTCCCTCTAATATCTTTTGCTTGTCTTCATAGCGGGTCAGGTAGTCACAGGCCATGTGGCTCTGCCCGCCACATGAATAGCCCTGCCTTCTCCTCTTAAGGATGGCTCTGATTCATGTGCCCCGCACAACCAAACCTGTATCCTGAGATTTCCCACCTGATGGCCTGGTCTGCTTGGAACCCTGTGACAACTGTCTACTGCCAGTTGTAGAAGGCTCCACTATGTGACTCCCTACGGTGGGTCTCACCATTGGTAACTTCTTAGCAAGAAATATCTCCACTGGAAGGGCTCTCTCTAGCACCCCTACTTGCATCGGGATGATGAGGGGAATCGTCAAAGCCCTGATCTCGTGCCTTAGTCCCTAATCGATGGTCTGGGCCCTGATGAACGGGTCTTGTACCATATCTGTGGAGAAGTGTGAGAGGTCAGTAAACATCGCTGAGTACTGAGATACTATCATGATGCCCTGCTAAAGATGTAGTAACTCTTGAATCTGCACCGCATGTAGGGTGGCTGGAACAAACTTCTAGCGGAAGAGACTCTCGAGGTCTGTCCAAAGAAGTGATGCCTCGTCATGCACCTGGAGCATCAGGCTCCACCATCTACCTACTATTGCGTGCATGAGAATCGCAACAAGGATCACCATAAGTTCGGCTGGTGTCTGTACCAAATCTGAAGACTCTGACGATAGCCTCCAGCAAATCATCAGATGTCAGAGGGTTCATCTCTCCATGTATCATTGGCTTCCTCTGTCGCTAAAACTCATGCAATACACTCAAGAGATTAACATTCTTCTGCTGGGGCTGGTAGTATCGGTGGCTCAACTGGTAGTGGTACTATTGGTGCCCCCGCTATGATGGGGGCCTTACACTGTGGCCTTGTCGCTCGGTGGGCTTCCATCTCACACGTAACTCAGAACCCAAGCTAGATGCCTTTATAGGTCCATCCTGAAAAGAAACAGGTCCGCCACGGTCAATCAGAATACCTATTGAGCTGACACAATGTAATCACAAAGAAATATTTTCAAAATAAACACACACACAATCATTGTTTTCGTGCACTGAGTCGGAAATCAGAATTCAGGGTCCAGGTGTATGGACACGTCGGCATCCGCACCAGCACTGGAATCCCTGGACTGAAAACCACACTCAATACTCTTAACTATATTTCTTCACAGAAAAAAAGATCAGAGTCATTTGTTCTTCGGTAGAACCGACTCCTCTGATACCAACTTGTATGGATCCATCCACGGGGCCCATGACCTGACTACCCCATTCCCGCCTTCCAGAGGCCATGGGTTGGAGACAAGCACAAAATGCGTAAATCCCAATAAAAGGGAAGGTGTTTCCTTTATAATAGTAAAAAACACAACATAGTACACAATATATGTAAGAAAAAATTGATACTAAATACAATAGTAAGTTTTGAAATGTAAATGGGCCAGAATACAGACCCAACTGAAAGTACAGTACAACTGAAAGTATAGTACAATATCAGTAAAGTAAAGAAATAACCACCGTGTCGTCCTCCGGGAGTCCCACCTAAAGGGTGGGTACAGATAGTCTCCCCTAGAACCACGGGTCCATCCGTCTGCTCCATGTAAGTAATACCAAGTGCTCCACCTCAAGGTACCAACCATCTCAACAAGCCTCTACCACAATTAGCGTAGTTCGTCATCTACATCCAACACAACGTAGTGCGGGAATTTCCCATGCATGGGTGAGTATAACAATACTCAGTAGGGACCACGAGACCCCCGAAGGACTCCCAGAATCCACGAAGGATAAAACACAAATAAAATATACAATCATGAATTATAAACCAACTCTACATAGGAATATTCCCATACATATACCTATGTTATCAATTCCAGTTTGGCTCCAACTCTCGAGCCCAAGCACAATCTAGTCCACACATGAAAGAAGTAAATCACATTGATGGTAATGATTGAATGCCAAGACTCTGCTCACACATGTATACATCTTTTGTATAGCGATAAATATTATCAGATGTAGTCACTGATTCATCTATGCTGTCAGAACCATAAATGATATAAGACCAGCTAAGTTGTCGGACCCACAGAGGATACAAGACCACCTACTCTGTCGGACCCACACATGATAAAATTACAGAGGTCAAACTGCCGGACCCACACAAGATACAAGAAAATTATTCATCGTCGTCGAACCAATGGAGGATTCCAGTATGGTAGTCGTCATTTTCAAACCCACAGAAAATTCTAGTACAGTAGTAGTCGATGTCGCATCCATCTCTTGGTTCCCCGAAAACTGCACACTCGATTCAGGGAGGGTCTGCTCCTCGAGAAAGGTGGGTCAATAAATCAACTATTACGAAGTACAGAGTTGTTGTATCTCAACATTCCGTCTCGTCGAATGTAACCCAACGCGACAGAAAATGCGTCAATCGGACGCCTTGTCTGAGAGTTATTAGTCTTTCCGTTCCTAGGGCCCGGTTGGAATTACGATATTTCCAAACCCAGCCATTTTCCAAAGATGACCAAAACTTAGTTAGAGTAATGAAAAATGACCGCCTTGTCGCAAGGGTCCCAGTTCCGTAGACGGAACATCGATCGGACACACGGTCTTAAGGTTATTCAGGATTAAGTGATAACAGCCCCGACCCTTCAAGCCTCGTGGGCTGGCGGGTTGGGTCATCCCGGTTATGGCATGTCCGACCCGGCTGGTGTCGGACTGGCCTGATGAGTTGTGCAGCCTAGCCAGAGGGCTGCAGCCCGACCTGAGGTGGTGCAACCTGGCCCGAGGGGGTGCGGCTCAGCCCGTCTGGGTGCAGTGCTGCCTGGCCGGGAGTGGCACAACCCAGCTGGCTGCGGCTTGGCCCGGAGGGCCGTACGGTCTGGTGGGGGGCTCCCCACATTCCCGAACCCGAGGCTCCAAGTGGCGTTGACCTCCCAACCAGCAGGCCAATGTCGGCCAGCATTCCCCGCGCAAGCGGCCCGCTTGCGCGGGCCGCGGGCTGACTGCGCGGCACCTTCATCTAGCCGGAAAACAAGCCGGCCAGTTCACCTCCGAAGCGGCCCATGGATTACGGGCTGTAGTCCTCCGTAGCTCAGCTCCCTTTTGGCGTCGTGGTTTCGTTGGTTCGTCTGAGCGGACCGCGGTTGCAGGGAACAGTTCATCTGCATGAGGCTGGCACATGGATGTTGCCTTCGATCGTTGCCACATCTCGTTGTGAATCAAAAATCAAGAACAACATAGGTTTTTCAAGCCATGTTCGTCCTGCCCGTGCCCTCCACATTAGTCAATAACAAATGGCCAAGATTATTCCAAAAAAAAATATAATCGAGATAATTTATTGACGTATAAATTATGCAAACCCTACTTTGCCAATGATGTTGCATGTCATCGAGCCGCGAAAGATGAGCGTCGTGGTAGAACGGTGTTGTTTCGTCAACGATAGAAGAAGTGTCCTAGTCGTATGAGATGTAGAATCCTTGACAACGAGGTGCTTCCGAAGAAGAAACGTCTATGGAAGAAGTCATTTTCATTCTTCATCGGGGATGTTCTTCGATGAAGAACGGTGTTCTGCGTCCAAGAGGGATCAACTCTCTTTTAATTCTCCATAGCCTTTCCCCGAAAGTGATTTGAAAATGAAAAAGAAATAAAGAGGCTCTCAAATTAATAGAATTTCCCTGCAATTTAATTTTATTCAAAAGAGGTTCCGAATAATTAATGTATACATTAATTATATGAGTTGGCACAATTGATGGGAAGAGGGAGGTGCAGAGGCTCCACCATTAATGAGGAGCTGTCAAAATAAATAGCAGGGAAATAATGGGGAGTTGATGGGAGGCGGAAGGGTTCGGTTTCGTGTGGGGCCCACCACACTAAATCCTCTCATCGGAGGTTATGTGGGGTGTGGGCCCACCCTTATCTTCCTCATGTAGGTTATAACATCCAAAATAAATAAAATTGTATACAATAATTTTTATATAATTTAATCTAAATCCCCAAAAATTAACCTTAATCATGCATAAAACGCAACTGCGGTAAAGGTTCCCTTAAGCAAATACCAGCACTAAATGTTCATCGGTGTCCTCAGATTTCAATTTCGAGCATTGTTTCAAAAGATAGAAAAACCCGCTCAGATGTTTAATGAACGTGGGAGAATAAAATTTTAAAAATTGATTCCAGGCACACCGGCCATCGGATTCTGGTACCGTCAGAAACTGCGTACTCATAAAATTTCAAAGTATTTATGAAAAAAATTCCCTTAAAATTTCCTGGTATTTACAATGAATGATTTCATCCAAAACACCAAGAATTGAATAGAAAATTACCATTGTATATCATATATCATTTACATATCTCCCTCAAACAAAAAATTTATACAAGGATGATATGAAATACTAAAACACAACTCCCAATCTAGATTCTACCGGAAGTCATTCCCAAAATCAATATAAAATCTATATTTTGGTAAGATAAAATTATATTTGGTACACTATAAATTTATAACACTTCCATATTGTGTATTTTAGAATGTTGATCAGTAGTTAAATTTAATCTAATAGAAATGAAGTGGGTTGACATTATAGGGTGATAACCAACAATCCAAATTAAAATATAGCCTTCTCAATTATTGGGGAATAAAATAATGAAATATGCAATGGTTATTTTTCATTTAAATTTTTATGGATTATTGTTGTCGTATCCCCATAGAATTTTGTTTATTAGCCTTAACTTTATGAAATAACAAGAATTTAGAAAAATACAATACAAAAATTTTAATTATGTTATTCAACCATAAATTATCATTCTAATATTTACCCATCATTATACTCACAGAATGAATATAGAAATATAAACAATTAAAATAATCCATTAACTCATTTTTTTATATTATAAGGATGGGATGAATTCATAGATTATAATCAATATCAATCCATCCTATTAAAAGTGAATCATTGGAACATTTCACACCTTATTTTTCATATCAACATATTTCACCTTTTACATTTAATATTTATCTAGATAAATTATTCAAAAATAATTTGAGATAAATAACTTTTATCACATCCCATTAATTTTCCTCGTTACATTTTTTGATAATATTAAAATATTGGATCTTTTGTGACTCTCTGAATTGATAACATTGCATTATCATTTTAACTAAGAGAATCATCCACCTTGTTGGATTTTCATGGGTATTGTTGTTTTTAGGGGTCATAATGTTTAATCAACTAAACCCAAATTCAATATGTAATATAAAATACATATGAGTGAATATATATTTTTTCACTTTAATGATAATAAAATATAGAACACCTTTCTCCCTAATGATAATCCTTCAATACTGTTTATTCAAAAATAACAATAACTGAATCTAAATAATGATTTATGTAAACTTTCTCATGAACTATAAATTATTTTTATTATTAATCTATCACCATATCAATAATAATGGGGAAACATCAACGTACCATATTTTATTTTCCATTATAAATAACAAACCCTTCTCCATTGTCGGGTGGTGTAATCACAAGTATATTGACTACCTATCTTTGATGTTCATCAGAAAATTCCACATATTATTCTATCCAAATTAATTTTAATCCCTTCGTAGGTAACCTGGAGAGTTTATATGTTATTTGTGAGAAAATATACATTAGTATTCAATAATATTTAGGCCATACAAGAAAACTATCGAACCATTACACTGTCGATATTTTGGGAAAATGTTCAATAACATTCAGCATTGATGGATCCATTGATATACCTTCTCATTTGATTGTTTGACCTAAAAATGGTATATTTTATCCATAATTATGATTTTTTACAATTTTCATATCTTATAATTACATAGGTTAGTTAGTGCAATTGTTATGTGATATTATTCCATTACATACCTCTTGGAATATATATGTATTTCATTTATATAGAGTACCACATTATAATAAATATAATCTCTAATGACTCATTTCATTATATCATTGAAGATAGAAAGCTAATTGAATGTACTAAATGTAATCACTATAAAATCAATGTATTCATAGGTCAATGAAAATGTTGTCTTGAGTGCCTATTTATTTATTAAACTCAATTGATAGTATCCAAATCAAAGATAAATCATATTAAAATATTAAAATTTAAATAATTAATCTAAAAATTATTTTATAAGGCATATATGATACTTATTATATAATGTGATCATATTTCATTATAAATAAAATATTCATTCTCTTATTGTTGTATCATTCTCCTAAACAAAAAAAATTCCCCATTGTAACAGACATGGATAAATTAATCATTTATTGTGATACAAATGTTTTTATTTTGTTAATTCAATCAACCAAATAAGTGAAATTTTATGTAGATTCATTAATATAGGTTTAGTATATGGTATGAGTTCTATTGAGCATTAAAAATATTGATTTGAATAAATAATAAGAAACTCTACCATAAATATGTCAATAAACCCCCATAAAATTTTCATATCATTGATATTGCATTCCCCCTAACCATTTGATATAAACATTCACTTTTAATTTGGAATTACGTCCCATACAATTGAAGAATTTACTATATAAGGTTCAAATTTATCATCCAATAGATACAAAATAATATGCTAGTCCAGAATGTCATATTTGGCATCTGATCCATGGAAATTAATACGTGACTTATATAAAAAACTATCATTGAAAAAAATAACATCAAATTTCACTTGCTGGAGAATAACAAATAGTTGGACTTCCAATCCAACAATATTCAATTATAGAAAAATAATTGAGATATGACATAGGTATCATGAAATTAAATGTTTTTTTAAACTTAAAAATATTATCCTTGAAGTGGTGTTGTGTTACACAGAAAATATTACCCAGAAATAAAATTTCTTGTAGATGCATAATCAAATAAGGAATTAGATGTCCTATAGTGTATGTTAAGTATTTATTACATCACTTGATTATCATAACTCATATCAACAATTCTAATTGTGTACGATTTCTCTTCTTCAAAGGTCTTATGAGGCTTATAATGTTGATCTTAATGATTAACCTACACATTTTATTACAAGTTATTATAATACCCTTACTCCCCTCATTTGATACACGAGAGTATGGGTGGTTCATTATTTGTTTTGTTCTTTAAATTATTTATAAATTATACTTCTCATCACCTATGAATTTATTTTATTAATGAATATCCATTCCAACCCCAAAACATTAAACATTTATATTATGAAAATTTAATCTATGTTTACTTTTACACTTTGGTCATAATGTAAATATCATTCTATTTTCTATATGATTTTTATAATTTCCATTGAATTCGATACTTATTTTCTTATAAAATCCCTGCGAGATATGGGTATAACCTATATCATTTTATACAATGATATAACATAAAAATACTTCTTCATATATACTGAATTACATTATTCCTAAAAATATTTGACAACTTATTTCTTATATACTGAATAATTTCTCATTATTATGTTCCTCTTGGATGATAAAACAAATTTATTACCTCACAATTCATGTAAAATTAACCTCCCATACACTACTGGATATAATCATCTTTTATAATAATATTAATAAATTCATTATCTATTTTTGTACGATGAATATAATGAAGAAAATTATTTAAAAAGTAATTTCATTCACTCATACCTCCCCGTGGATTATATTTCATCTCACATCCTAATTATCTTGATAAGATTCTACAAATTCGATACTTAATCTTCTAAATAAAAAACATATAAATATATTTCTCTTGTAATAAATACTGAATAATAGATAATATATTTCTTGTGGTTTTTATTTATTTCTTAAAAAATATTCAATATGTAGAAACACTTAATGAATGTGGATGTTTCCCCATAAAGAACTGAAACATATATTGTTCCTCTTATAGACGTTTGGATGTTCAAATTGATTTATAGCATGATAAAGTATCAAAAGAAGAAAAAACATTATTAATTATAGGAAAAATAAAATACAATTTCTAGAGAGTACCACCGTTTCATTTTCCATTAAATTCAACTCTATTATAGTCCCTTATAGTTCCATTCATTGAATGAACCCAAAAACTATAAAACTATAAACAATAGTAATATTATGTTGTAATATAATTATGAAAATTATTTATAGGATGTCTTTATAATGTAAAATTATTTTCAATATATCAGAATTTCTAATTAATATATGAAATTCATGGTCATCACATGTTAAAATTTGTAAAAATGGTTTACAACTAATATTTGAGTTATCCCAATCATATACCAAATTAGTGTATAACATGTTTTATAGTAATGGATGACTCACAATTCACAAAAAATGACAAATGAGATATACTTGAAAAAAAATATTGTGGGTCGCAAACCAATACGGAAATATTATATAATAACTCCCTCATGTAGTATCCAAATAGGGATGTGTTTCAAGGAAAACAAGATAATATCATACTTACCAGAACATTTGGTTTTTATCATATGCATAGCCATATACCTATGGGTTTAGAAAAATATATATTTAATCATAATAACTAAATAGCAACTAAACCATAATGTGATAGAAACTATAGTGATTCATACTTTTCACATATAAATATTAAATATAATTACACAAATGTTCACTACATAACCTTATGATCTACGTTATAAATGAAAAGGATTATTCATCTGAAAATATTGATATATAAATAACGTTTATATAGGATAACTACATAATATCCAACTAAGTTCATTAAAAAAACCACCCTTCATATAAACATCATAAATAAAACAAATATTTTTTTAATGATAAATATAATATCATAATAATGGGAGAGAATATATGTATAATAATGATAAACATGGGAGTTATCAATGTTCAGTTATATATAACTTTAGAATAAGAGTATGATAAAATAAACATATAATTGTCAACCCATACTAATTAATTCCTTGTTCATAAACATGATTCATCAAAAAATTCATTGTTATCTTAAATACCATAACCATAATGGAATCAAATTACATGATCCATGATTTCATAGAAATGGCATAACATCACATCATAAAAGAGTGGAAATAGGAATCAAAATATTAATTATAATATAAATATTATGAAAGGATAATCACAAAATAATTCATAACATTCCAGTCTTGGTCTAACAACCTATGTACCATCTTTACTCCTGGTAGAACCTCTTTTATACACTTTATAGGGCTTATAATAACATCTTAATTACACTATGTTGGCTTATTATATTGTCTTGTCTACTCTTTGATATCATAGAACATTTATTATTTCCCGATTCATTGTATGAATATT
Source organism: Viscum album (assembly GCA_963277665.1). NCBI lineage: Eukaryota > Viridiplantae > Streptophyta > Magnoliopsida > Santalales > Viscaceae > Viscum > Viscum album. Next base: position 1,138,506,951 of record OY728164.1, on the reverse strand, counting down.
TAATTTTTTTATAGTCGAAACATTATCATAAATCAATTCTTATTTATGAAAAAATATAATATGTATTATTTATATCTCATCTTGTTGAATGTAAAATGGGTTTCTTCAATATTTCATCATTATAACCATAAAAAACCCATGAAACGAAGATGATGATTTCACTTATTCAAATTCTGAGTAACATCAAATGATGTTATCATAGCTGAAAATATTCATTAAATGGTCATTATAATATTTCATCAAGGAAATAAATCACTGGGTTTTCATTATGTCGTGAGACTCAGTTCATGTCATATAAATTAATATAATGATTAATTTCACATTTTCAGTAATGTGTTAAAATTGTGTCACTAAAAAATACATGATGATTAATTCGATTTTTTTATAGAAATTCAATCATGTGTATGTTTTTTTAAAATATGTGGGAATAGAAAAATTAATATCCATTAAATTTAAATAAAAAATTTACATGAAAGGGAAATGTTCCAAACGAAATATGAAATAATGTCTGTTTTTCTTATATTCAAGTTCATTATCAACCTAAGGATATAAGAGGTAAAAATAAGAAAACATCACGAAAACATTTTTGATAAATAATGATAATATTATAATGAATTTATTATAAATAATTAGGAAATTTTTTTTCAATGTAATGTTATCACTGAACAATAATGATTATAACAACATTAATACATAAATACATTAACAAAAGCACGACATGACATGAATGATATATATAATAATATATAGTGAAACTATAATTAATATAATTATATAAAATAATAATTTACTTATTTAAAATACCATATATTATCATCTAATTTCATTTTGAAACCAATTAATTTATAATTCCTTATTAATACATCATTTTTGGTTTTCATTGTTTTGTTTTTCATGATTGTTTTTGTTAGTAATTTATGGTTCATGTACATAAATCATGGATAAATATTATAAATAATATTAATAATGACACAAATATTAAAAATAATATTAATTTTGACATAAATATTATATATATTAATTAAATTATAAATTTAATCGTCTATAAAATCTAGAGATAGATGATTAATATTGTTCATGGAGAATGTTGGATGTATGTATGAATGAATGTTGTTTTCATTATCTAATGAAAAGAAATAAATAATTAAAAATGAAATTTTATAACATAATAACCATTATTAGTTAATATATATCATATATATACACTAATTCACGTCCAATTTTCATCCATGTAATAATGAAATTTTGAAAAACACGTAGCTTTGTGGATGTCGTAGTGCATAGATACACATGATATATGTTATCATTTTTTAATGGATGTGATGGTAACAAGGTAATTAAAATATAATAATTTTAGAAGAATATTTATTTCATAAATATAATATATATAAAAAATAAATACATCTGAGTAATCTTCCATAAAATATATTGATGAAAAATATATTGTATTGGTATGTGGCGGTGGTTGTCTACATGTATGAATATGTGGTACTTTAATATACAATTTCATGTAAAAGAGTGTGAATAATGGTGGTTCCACAATCATAATAAAATTTATTATAATTAATATTATTAATATCTTGTTTCATAATGAATACTATTAATTTATAGTAGGTATAATTACAAATAAATTAATATTGGATGGGTAGGATGATTACAACCCATTTTGTTGTCCCCCATTAGATAATTTAATATGGACCCCTAAAATTGTAATTATATAAAGAAATAACCTTTAATCATGGACATGGATGTTGATAAGATATATTTTTTGGGTTTCATCATGTTATATGGGTCAAGGTGCGGTAATGAAGCAAATAGTGTGGTGTCAATTTATAAAAGTTGGAGAGGAGATAGATGAAATTTCCTTAAGGAATACAAGATAATTTACTTATACTAAATAAAAACTATTCCAAATAGATATATATTATATTATTGGATATAATGAGGTTTTATATTTCAATAAATTGATAAAATGATAATTTTAATATAATGAATCACTTATATTTTAGTTTTCCCCCTATAAAATTTTTTTATCCATAATGATGGTAAAAATTTGTCACTATTTTTATGACTAATTATACAAAAAAACTAAATTGACCATGTAAAATAATATTAAATATTAATATTCTAAATATATATACTATTTAATAAAATTAACCTAACAATGTTTTCTAAATTTATCTTAATATTATACCTATAAAACATCATGAACATAGTTTTCATGAAAAGTTGTATTCATAAGTATAATATGATTGTATATTAGTATGAATTATAAAATTGAATACAATAACATTAATTGGGTTTTTAGTAATATTAAATGACTATTTTTACTTTTATATCGATTTTAGAAAAAAGGATCATTGTAAATAATTTAAAAATACAGTCATATTTAAATTATAATCAATATATTTCATTATGTAACAAAAATATCTTATCTAAAAATTAAAAAATTACTATATATAAAATGTTTTTACCTTTTTATTTCAAAAATAAATTTAAATTTTTCTAATAAATTTTATAAATGTGGTAGTAATTAGTGACATTATTTTTTTTAAAATATGAAATGAAAACCATTTTTCAAGATAAAATATATTTTTATATAATGTAATAAATTTACTAATCATTTTATATATAATTATAATTATATTAACATTGTTTAAAAAAATTATACACATATACATTTAAATATTAGGGGTTTTTATTCAATAAGACAATTTAATTACTATATTATAATGGATTATTATATTAATGTTTATTTAAACCTGGGAATTCTTTTATTTCAACAAATTTATGAAAATAAAATTATCATAAAATATTAACATGTTTAAATAAAAGATGAATTTTATATAATATTTATTCTTTTATGATGTATATGCCTTAGAAAGAATAAAATGATCCCATGAATGAGTAGGTAAATATTTTAATGATAATGTACAAATATTTATAGATTAAATAAGAATCATATGTGATATAGAAACATAAAAATATGGAAAAATGGGAGGAAAAAATGGAAGAAGAATGTTTCTTATATATATGACAAGACAAATTAATCAGAAGATTTAATTAAGATAAATTCAAACCAAACTAATAGCTGGGTTAAAAATAATTTCCCGTCATATAAAGATAATTTTCCATTAGATACATTTATGAAATAGAGGAACATATTTAGGAATAAAGGTGAATTTTTATTTTCTCTTGTTAAATTTTAAATATATGGATTTGGGGTCCATTCTATGTTTTACATAAAATGATAAGGACATATCTTAAATAATAATCAAATGAGTGTATACAATATATAATAATACCTTATCCATCATTATATAGAAGAAACAATTTGTATATTATTTTTTATTAATTTAGCATTTACAATAAAGGGTCCCATTATAGGTATAAGGAAAGTGAAATCATTAGCCATAAAACACAGAGACAAGTGAATACAATCCATCCTAGAAATATCACCTTGAAAAATAGATACTAGGTTTTGGACAAAATAATTAGTATTATTTAACCATTTTCTCTGAGAATATTTTAGAGAAGCCATGTAATGCCTCAAATCAACTAGGTATCTCAGGTAAAAAAGGAATAAGAGAAATAAATTCAATTTGATAGAGACAACACATAATTCTAGAATTAATAGTTCCTTCAAGATTATTGATAGTGGACGCTCATATCAAATTAATGGAAATGTCAATAAATAAAATAATTTAAATTAAATAGTTGACAGAAGTGTTTGATTAAATGTATATAGTGACTTAAAGATCAAATTATATAAAAAACCAATTATAAGGTTATAATATAATGATAATTAAAATAATGTAAATGGACTTTCCATGTTATAATCTCCTAACTGTGAGTCATATTTTAATCTTTATACATGTGGTGACATTTATTCAGAAAAGATACACAATAAATTCGAAGTCAGCATGCTAGATCTTTAATGGATGGAGGAAATAAATTAATTATACTAGGTTGACAATAAAAGAACACTTTAATAAAATAAATTTATGAGGAAAATAACATTTTACCATAAATAAAAAATTCATTATTCTTGTATCATGGATTTTTATGTGTTGATTTAAATTTTTTATTAATTAAGAATAAATTATTCCAATATAAAACATCTATGAAAGTGTAAATTAAAGTATATAACATATAATGATAAAAATAATCAATAAAAGAATAATATATTTGAAGAAAATTTTATTAAATGATGTTTATAAATTGATATATATATATATGTATATATATTAAAAATAACCAATACTATTTTATTACGTTATTTATGATGACAATATATATTGTTAGAGAATATTCGAGTAATCATAAAACTAGGGAAATGATTTATTGTCTCATTTTAAAATCCATGGGACATGTTTGGTATCACAATCCATTTATTTATTATAATGTGATTATATATTAATTAATTTATTATAAAATATAAATATTATTCCATTATATTTATGTACCATATCATGTTATTTGTTTATTTGGCCATTGATACAAAATTTACCAAGGTTGAATGGGTTTTTGAAAACCTAATTTCCATCATTCTATTAAAATAATTCATATTGAGATTCATTCCTAAATTATTTTTTTCTTCTATACTGTTATTTATTTTCATGGAAATTTATATTTATATTTATTATAATTAATATTTTTTATTCAAATATTCATTCTTTTTTTCTTTTTCCACATAAAATGTATTAGACTATTAAAAATAGTTATCATTATCTTCGATAAAAATTTACCCTACTTGTGTTTATTTTTCCTTCCTACTCATTTATCATTAATATTTGGAACCCAATTATGTGTTATATAATGTTACCACTTTATTTTCATTATCATTATTTATAAAATATTTTTAATTACTTATTAAAATGTAGGTTTTCAATAATTATATTTCAAAATATTAAAAGAAAAGGGTTTCCATAATTTTATTATAAAATATCCAATATTCCACACATTATTAATTTGATAATATTAATATCATATAAATTATAAACTATTGATGATTAATTTAAAAATTAAATTTTAATATGTTTTAATGTTATCATTTTAATCAATTATACTTTTTCTTAGGCCCCATTATTGATATTAATATTTTTAGTATATGTTTTCAAAAAATATAATCTCTTAAATTATTGAATAAATAATTTCATAAATGGTCTAATTTTTTATTAATTATTTTAAATTTTTATTTTTATAAATCATTAATTCCAAATTCCAAAAATGATCTTTTTTAAATTTTATTCTCAATCTGATCAAAACATTATATTTTATATGAATGAATAAAAATATTATAAATAATATTTTAACCCATCAATACTGTTTTTCTAAATATCACCAATATATTTATTTGAATACATATTATATTTATTCATTCATAATATATATTTTCTAATAAAAAACTCTCTTTGGGTGATAAATTATATTTTTTCAACTATTAAAATTTATTAGTTCAATTTATTGATACCATCCAGATATATTGTAAATCCCATTTTATTTTCCATGGGATATATAGGATATAATGAATGATTGATATCATGTGAAGAACGTATATATCGATTATTTACATGTGGTATATTATATATGATTCTAATTTATTGTATATAGTTTCATATATCTTGAGTTCCGAAGGGTACAAAAGAGGATTTATCACAAGATAAAGGGTACACAGGTTGATTTACTCATACAAAAAGGGTACACATGAGGATTTATTAAAAAAAAATTAATGTAATAGTATGTATATAAATACAAAGAATATATTAGTGGTTTATAAAAAATTATAAACATGCATACAAGGATCTTTCCCAAGCCCTAGATAACACATGAGGATTTATCTGAGGAAAAACACTACACTAGAGTAATATATAAACCATAATGTTATAGAAAAGGATTAACAAATACATAAAATGGAATATGGGTCATTTAAAAATTTATACTTTGTGAAAAAATAATATTGTGTACCCTTGACATCTGATATATAATATTTGGTATATGTGACACCCTTTTGTAATTTTTTTGTGGATTTTATTATATATTTTCACACCTGTATATTATCATCATATTTTAATAATTTTTTCTATGGTATTTTTTCATTTTACAATACATTGCACAATAAATAAAGATAACAACTTTTCTTTTATAATATTTTAAATAAGATAGTTCCCTCAGACTCATGTTTTCTTATAACCATTGGAACTAACACTTGACAAAAATTTGATATGTTTTCCAAAACTGAGTATTCAATCTCACCTCATTCATATTTTTTCATTACCTATGTAATTAATATTTTTATAACCTACGATATTCCTAGAAGTGAAACTTCTAATTCTTGAATATGATGAATGTTTTACATGTATTTTAGAAGATCTTTTTTATATAGTTGATTTGCATTGATATTAAAAGTACAAAAATTTATATTTTATAATTCATTTTGACATGTAATTTTTTATCATATGGTATTTCTGTAACTAATATTTTATAAAATCATTTTTTATCGATTCCAATTTTAATAAAATGATTATTATAAATCGACACTGGACGGTGATTTGGAAGAGAATAAGTGTTATAATAAACTTTGACATTCTAAACAAACTAAAAATTAAAATTAAAAAAATAAATCAAAATCAAAACTTATATAAGTGTAAATATCATGAACACACTTCAATTGAGTACCCTTCGTAACCCAAATAAGAGGATAATATGTTTCCCCTGATTCCCACATCCTATAGGCCCATGGGTTGTGACAATAGTGATGTCAATATTTATCACATATGGGTGTCATACCCTCATAAAGGAATAAATGGACAATGGATAGGGAGAAATACACATATCAATGTCAATATAATGTTTCATTAATAAAATAATTTTTATAACCAAAATTATACAAATATTTAAATTAGTAAGAAACCAGAAAATATTTGTATATGATATCATAATACTCTAATCCAAATACTAATTCTTTTCATACATTACAAACAATAACTCTAATATTAATTGTGCCATCCATAAATAATTTATAAAATGATTGTGTTTATAACATAAAATTACATCAATTAACAATTTTTCAAATATAAATCAATATACATATGTAATAAATATTCATGATTGACGTTTGGGTGAAAAACCCAAGTAATAGAAATAGTAATTGTTTATGAAAAAATATAATGAAGAATAAGAAATTGAAATAAATAAATAATCCTAAACTACCTTAACACCTTTGAAAACCTAAAAATAAAACAAAAAAATTAACATGGTCAATAGTAAAGCAAACATAAAAACCATAACAATTATTAATACACTTCCTTCCCAATGCCCATCACCTTAATCTTGACTCATATCTATCAAATACAATTTTTACACACGAATATTCATAGTTAAGGAGTTCTAAATTCCATCAACATTATATCAATGACACAAAAATAATAAAACATAATTGATAACCAACATCACATAACTACATAAAATACCATCACAATCTTATAAATAATATTTCATTACACCATAACATAAAACGCCATCAAATATAAACCACTGAAACACCATATATTATCCCAACACTATTGTGTACACTACATTCTGCAGACACACTTTCTGTGATATGACTTAAAATTCCATTACCAAAAAATTCTTGATAAAACACCACTTCAAATATCCAAATAGTGCTTAATTTATATCCTTTTTAACCATTATATTAGGGTATAATTAACATGATGATAGTTATCATCAAAAAATCTAAGTATCTTATTTGACCCCCACTATAAAAATTTATTATGACCCCATCAAAAATTCTACAAATCCATATGTATATTTAATATCCATATAAGAATATTTAATTTTTACAGCACTGATGAAAAATAAAAATCATAACCATATTTCGTAAAACAGAATCACATAAACAACAACTTCACAAGACAATATCATTTTCAAAACATTTATTATTAATCTAAACCACAGTAATTTTATTCTAAATTCATTCAACTAAAAAATAATACAAAAATAATTTTTGAACCATGATTCATTAAATTATATCCTGTTAAATTTGAGTATGTAAAATAAAAATTCATTTCAAAGAAAATTCTTATCCACTTTGGTGGGAGAATCTTTTATCCTCATATTTTATTTCAGAAGACATTTCAACATAATTTAAAATATTTTTTCTAGTAACATAAATTTATATTAATATTATAATTGGAATATTATGACTCATAATCTGTTAAAATATTAACCATGAACAATATTATCCAATATAAGCTTTTCCCTTACTCATCAACCACACCATAAATATTACTCTTCATTCAGTATGTCATTAATGATTTGTGGTTTCTAATAAATGAATCCATTCCTAGTTTTCTCATAAATATTTTCATAACCTATTTATTTCAAAATTTATAATAATCTCCCAAATACACATGCAATAAATTTATTAATATCTAAATATAATATTCTATAATACATTAATTACGACCTAATACACTATAATTTATATCATCAAATTATAAATTTTTAAGTTTATCTCTACCTCTTCCAATCTAGTTTTTTATTTATATTTTCAATTTCTATTTCATAATTTTTTTTAAAAAATCATAGAGGAAAACAAAAGATTAATTATCTCAAAAAAAACATTCTTGGAAAGCTACAATACCTCATTCCTGGACATTTGGTCATATTTCAAGTGAAATGTAATCATTTAATTTTAAGGATTGTATGGATTTGATATGATCATTAAGAATGATTTTTATTGGTTTAGAAAAATAAAACAATTGTTTCTAGATTTGGAATAGATAAAGGATAGTGTACGGAGTGTTTGGCGAAGCACTAGAGGAATGATGAGCTTTCCATGATTCAATATTCAGCCACTAACTAGCATTTATTTTCCAAAAAACAAGTTGGTGGGTTAGTTTATAACATGGGTGACACTATAGGTTGAAATTGATAGTGACTATCCCTATAAAATCTTTTCTATGAGGATAAATGGGGGAAAATAACTATTTTATCTCCTAATATATTAAGGTGAAAACTCATCCTCTTCCTCTAATTTTCACACACAACTAGAAGATCCACTCAATTTCTTCACTGTATCCTAGAATGTTCAAGGAGTGGTATTTTTATTGTTTTCTAGAAATTTATTATATTATAAAACCTCTTCTATTATATATTTATTTTCCCCTCCATTATTTTTTATGTTTCCTCTTCCATCATTTTGGTTTTTGGATTTAATTATACTAGGTCATGGGGAATTGGATGATCAACATGGGTCTTTTGTTCCACCATGAAAGGGTACATCTAGAGAGGTCATTTGTGTTCCACCATTCATCTTTATTGTAATTTTACACTGTGATACCAAGTTATTTGGGGTATATCATTAATCTCACAATAAAATTCTTATGGAAGTAGATGTGTTTCTTATAGATTTTAAAGGTATTCATTATATAGATATTTTGAAATCCTCTGTGAGATTTTACCAGTGTTCTGGTGCAATGAGGCCACCATTGATCATATATATATATATATATTCATTCTCCAATAAAATTAAATAAAATAATTAATTATATATATTAATGTAATTTAATGTGTGTTTTTGGGTTTTAATTAGGGACTTTTGTGTGTTTATAATATAATATGGATCATGTTTAAGATTTTGAATGTTTTAGAAGGACATAGAATACGTTTTTGGGTGGTGGAATAAATGAGGAAGGAATGGGAAAAATATATTTTCAATTGGTACATTATATTTTGATCAATGTACGTTTTTATGATGATTGTGATGCATAATCATATCCCAAATGTTTTGATATTTTGAATTAGATACATAAACTATTAAATTAAATTAAATTGACTTAATATAATGAAATTTTGATTGATAAATGGAACAAAATATCAATTCCATGTTGTTCGTGTACACTAACTAAATCCGTTTGGGAATTTATAGTCTATTTCATGAGTTGTTTTAGTGTAACATTTGTTACTCATGAAATAATATTGTTTTGCGGGAGGTGGGAATAAATTACAGTACCCTTGAATGGTACCATGGCCACCTCCCTATAAATGATTTATATAATAACTAGGTCTTAATATAATAATAAATGACATTATTTTTTTAGGATTATTAATACATTAAAAAACATACAACAAATGAACATGTTATTTTACTTTCATTGTAAACCTGGAAATGGAAATATTGGTACATGAGTTATATATATTATCTCCCACTAGGTTATTTATGAATATATATACTCTTATAAATATAATAAATAAAATATATCTTTATATCCTAGGTATAGAGGCATTTAAAGGGTGAGATTAGATGCTCATTAAGGGTATTCATGTGAGATATATAATAATAAAAAAGAGAATATGGGTATTATAAATTGATCATATCATTACAATATCATACTCATTATATTAAAGATCATAAACATGAATCAAAGAATAATGATTTTTAGTTTATAAGAAATGAATCATAAAGGGATCCAGAGTTTAATCCATGAAAGCATATTATAAAAGTATTGCATTAAATATTTGGAATACACATACACATTGAAAATAGTATGTCAAGGATGCATACTAAGACATTCGTAACATAACAGGATTGGGAGAATCACATGTGGACATACTTCGAGCTTTAACTAAAAACCCATGTACCCTATTATTTTGGCGTTACGAAACAATATATATACTTTCATGATTTTTGGTTTGTGATAAAGCCCATATAATCTTTTTTCTATTATACGTTATATCATTACCCAATACATTAGAGAAAGATATATTCCCCACCAAATCACATAATAAAATCATGCATACCTTTACCAAAAGAAATCAAAAAGTGCATCATATCATGACCAATATAAAGATATGGGATTCGTAAACATCATATCACAACCCATAAAATAAAATGGGGATCATTAAAATTCAATCATCACATAAAATATGGAAGATATATAAGACTCATTATCATTTCATCCAAGATAAACCTATTAAAGGAAAAAGTGTTCATATCAATTGATCATTGTTTTCCTTATTGTAGAGAAAGAGGTTTCATAAAAATCTATCAATAAAATCATTGAACATTCATAGAAATTATATGAATGGTAACCATGGATCATATCTCTAGAAAATAATATACTATAAAAAATATATCATCTTATATGGAGAAGAATGTTGGAATATAACTTAGAATATAATGCTTCATTGAAAATATCATTTTAAAAGATATAAAATTTCCAAAAAATATCCATCAAATAACGTTAAAAACAATAAATTTAATCCATAAAAAACATGTTAAAAAATCATGAAGAAATATCCATGGCACTATAAAAAATATTATTTTAAAAGGAAAACAATAATTGGAAATTTTTCTTGAAAATAACAATGAATAATTATAATTACATTAAAAAATATTTTAAAAAACAGGTTATTTGGATGTAATTTTGAAACATTAAAATTATTCCATGAACTCAATTTAATTATTTTCATTGAACCACTTCTCTTATTATTCTCCCCATCTCAGTGCTTCCCAAATCGTGAAGGACACAAACAATGTTCAGACTATTGGAGAACAGTTACATGTTCTCTTTTCATCGAGATTTTCTACATGGTCAAAAAGACTTCTCAAAAAATTACACTGCACGACGTATTGTTAGAAGGGATTCCATGTCTCGTGTATCTCCATCGGATGGGGCTATCTCACAAAGGATAAAACATTGCAAGAACTATTTCATCACTAGAATATCTCTATCCATGTGTATGTAACCCCAGAAAGTTTTTGAAATTATTACCTAACTGAATATGATTTGCAGATTCTGTGATTTTAAATGTGTCTCATTGGGGAGGGGATTCCTTTAATTTTTATTCCCCTTTGTTGAACTGAAAGGTCTATCATGGGTTTTTGGGTTAGTAAATCGTAAACTAGGAACTAATTCTATTTATGAATGGAACCCATATTTTAGCCTTTATGATTTTAAGGAAACTTTTTCTCAGTTTTTGATAATCATTTATCAATTAAATTAGGTATTATGGCACATTAATAATCTATTTGACATCACCTACATAATAGGAATTCCATTCATTATGGACCTAGACACTGAAAACGATAGCATTGCCAATTTTTCAACAAATTTTAGTAGAAATTGTTTTAGTATCCCCATTGGTTGGTAAAGTGATTATGTCTATGTCTCAAGACGAAATCAACATGAGAATTATCTATGAAAAACTACCCCAATTTTTTCATGTGTGATGCATGATTGGAAACTCGAGGTCAAATTGTCGCTCTAGCATAAACTGTGTGAATTGAATTCTAAAGGATATAATGATCCTCAATGTAGAAGAAATTAGAGATTACAACCCTCTCAAGGGAATGAGGAACATTTGAAAAAATTCATAGGTGAACCTCAGGTTCCTACTAGCTTAATTTCTCTTTCTGAAAACGCCCAGGCCGGGATGCCTATATCTGAGTTGTAGACTCTTGGACATTATGCAACTCAAAATTTGACACAAGATGAATTAATTCCTTTCACCCTTAAATTGGATGGACCATGCATGGTTAGTTGTGAATATTTTGTTGAAGGTATGAATCAATATGAAAGAGATCATTTTTTTGATGATGCTCTAGTCCAAGGCATGGAACTTGAAGGATACGAATCAGACTCAGATGATATACAAATGGATTGGGAGCTCTCAGTGCAAGTTGTGGCCCATGATAGATTTAGGCTGGATATTCATGTTCTAGAATAGAGAAAGTGTAATATAATCACTGATGCTGCGACCTCAGATAATGTTAAGATCAATTATTATTTCCATTAAAAAGTACATGAATCATTTATTTCTAAGATCCCTATTTAATTTTTTGAGGAACCATTGTGAAATGCTAATCCCGAGCATGGACAAGACCCCCCTTTACTACAGATTGATCCTTTGTTGTATATAACCTCTAAGGGATACCTGATGAATGTTGTTTCATAGATTTTGTGGACCAAATGAAGTTGTAGAAGCTTTATGCCTCTCTGCCAAAGGAAGGATTGATACCCATGCAGAACTTCAAATCTCTTATTGATAAGGTATGATGTAATTTTAGAATTTCTAACCCATATGATCTACTCACTCCCAAAAATAAAGAATTTGGATCAAAGGACTATCATTCTACATCTATAATGACTTTTGATGATGGCGAAGAACCTATTTATGACGAATTTGGTGCGTAGGCCCAACCAAATACTAGAAGAAGGGGTAGACCGCCCATAGGGAAATGGTGGGATCCTTTCTTACCGATGCATTATTACTCGCCCTAGAACATGGTAATCATTCATGTTCAGTCATTCAAATTTACTACTTAGATCTAATATGTACATTTCATTGTAAAATTTCTTATTTAATAAAGAGGTCACAACAATACAATATTTATTAATATCCTTTTGAAAACATATATAAGAAGTAATGAAGATAATTTGAAACACTTTTTAGATATTACAAAAAATTTTAAACTGATTTTCATTGAATTTTTTTTAATGTAACCAAATTTAAGTAATATTAGGAAAACCAATTGGTATAAAAAAATAATATTATATACAATTAATTAAAGTTTCAATGAAATGACAGACATGATTGTTGGTAAGTCCATACATTCCTATAAAACATTTTTCACTATAACAGTCATGAAAAGTACCTTGATCAGAAAATAAAAATAAATATCATTTCAATTTTTCTGTAAAAGTTAATACATGTGTAAAAATTACATTTAATCATCATTGGAAAAGATTAAAAAAATGTTAATACTTTTTTAGAAAATAATGGTTTGAATTATCATATATTCTTGACTGATTGTAGAAATAAATTAATATTTTGATAAAAACATTTAAATAATTACGATAAAACCAAAGAGTATAAAATGTTAACACTAAGTAAATATGACATTAATAACCCAAGAGTAATTATATTCCTGATATTTTATGATATATGATACATAATATTACATTAATTGGAACATAGTCATTAATAATCATGAAAATTTTTAGATTGTAGCTATAAAGCCTTACAAAATTTGTAACATTGAATTATAATAACATCGAATGAAAAATTATAAATGAAGTATAATATATCATGAATATAATGAGATTCATGATATATCCATTTAATGGTTGTATATAAACCCCATAGAAAAAGATAGGTTCATAACATGACTTCTGTCTCAAACAAGGAAAACTGATACAAGATTAGTTTACCGATTTCATATCATTCGAAACAAAAAACCCAAAAAAAATGGACATAAAATAAATATTTAAATAAAAATAAATTTATATTTATTAACAATTGAATACAGAAATGGGTCCTATAATCACCTCACATATAATATGAGTGGTTGATAAGGAATGTATATCAATAAAATAAAAAGAGAGATTAAATACCCTTACCTTAAGTATTGAAATTATTAGTACATAGTAAATACTATTTTATTTTAAATATATGTTTATTATAAATATTAAAAAATAACATATTATTATATATAACATCATATATCACTCACTAATGATATTATATAAAACCTTTTGTTATCAATTCCAGGTAAACCTAAAGTTTCCTATAATAACTGATTTGATTATTGTACTTGTTTTGAATAGTTATTCTAAACACTTTTACATAGATCATGATTTAATTATTTAAATAATGTAATAATTATTTATATTTTCATATATATATATATATTCATTATATTAGTATTTTATGTAATCTATGAAAGGCAAAAATGTGAATATAAATACATTGTTCATAAAGACTATAGGTCATACGTATGCATAAACATTAATTCTATTTTTTTGTTGCATATAATGAAACGATATACATGAATTTAATGAATATATGTAATATATTTATAGTATAATTATTATGTCATACATATATATATTATATTATTACTAAATCAATCCTTAAAAAATTTCATGTAAATTGTCAATGAATCACATCCCATTGAGGAAGCTTTAGTTCACACTTCCATAAATGAAGTTATTATATTTACTAAATAGAGAAATCATGAAGTTATGTTTTATATAATATTTAAATAATAATAATTATTTAATAAATATCATTTATATCCTAATAAAAATAACTTCCAAAAATAATTTCCATCCATTAGATTTTAAAAATGCATAAGCAAATACCTAATTTCGTGTGGTTGTAGTTCGTCGTATACAAGAACGAAAATATTGTTGCCCTTTATATGGATGTTTTTATAGGTATAGATAAAAGTATTGGACTAAAAAATTATTGAAAAATTTTTAAAAAAAGATTTTATTATATATTCATGGGAATGGAAAAATTTAGGTTTTGTAGAATAAAAATAAAACAAAGGACGTATAGGGAGGATCATACATCATCTTTGGGTAACTCTATTTGGTTTTCTGAAAATAGATTCCTTTGATGGATTTATTCAAGAAACAATGATAAATGATGAGGGGGTATTTTAAGATGTTATTTTTATTTTATTTACCAATCCAATGTGGTTTGTGAGATGTGATGAAGGGTCAGAGGTCTGGCCTATTATACTAGTTTCATTGTCATTTTGTCTGTTAAGATTATGGTTTAATCCATTATTAAGAAGAATTTAACTTAAATCATTATGATTAATTATAATAACATTCACTAATTTCAAGCGTCAAAAAATAATTTGATCTGATCAAACTAAAAATATTATAATTATAAAAACCATTTTTGTATATATTTCTAAATTAATGCACATAATCAAAAAAATTAAATTTAATGCTAATCCCTCAGATGTGGCGAGAAAGAGGTTTTCTAGAGTAAAATGATCATAACTTTTTTAAGATCTTCTGAATATATTCAAAATAAAATTTATTTCAATTAAATAAATTAAATGTATATATCTAATATTTATCTATTGTGACCTTAACAACCAAATATTATATAATTTAATTATATAAATATATTCTATGAAAAATCAGTTTTGAATAGAAATTTGGTATTTTAACTATTCTTCAAAAAAATAAAGATTATAAAAAAATCAATAAAATTAACCCCAATATAATACTCAAATTATTAATTTAATAATTAATTTTTATATTGTGTTAAATTTATAATACTGTTGAAAATTTATTTTATTTTTCTCAAAAAAAAAATTAAAATAATTTCCTTTCTGAATATATTATTTAAAAATATATAAAGACATTACCAAAAAATTTGTATCAAATTATTAATAATATAAAATAACTATCATTTATATAATTATACTAATAAAGGGTTTTTTGTAGAGACTCAGTGTTGCATGTAATCTAAACCAAGTTAGTGTTGAATGTAGTGTAAGATTTACTTAGTGTAGAGTATAAATAATGTATGACTTATTGTATAATAAAATGTAATACATCAATGAAAATTAATTTTTTTGACAAAAACTCAATACAATAGGTGTTCTATTCAACGACCCATAAAATTTATTTTTTAATATAAATTCAAATGGGTTGTATAATTATTAATATATGAATGTTATTTTAATAAAAAATCACAACATAATAAAAATGAAATCTAACAAGTACATTTAAAAATACACATTGTGAAAATAATGTTTACCCAGATTAGAGCTTGTAAGTTTTCTATATATGAAAACATTTGTATCATGTAAAAATATGGACTTGAATGAAAATACCAAATATTTATATGGACAATTTGTGGTTGTAAATCACAAATAATTGAATTCTCAATGTAAATTTGAGGACGCAAAATTTGAAAAACAATAATGTGTAAAAAGGACATCATTTCAACAAAAAAATACATATTAATAATAAAATTAATTTATAGACTGTTTTCCTATAGTTTTTTAAATTTAATTAAAAGTTATACTTTCACGATTTTAGGAAAAAATCAGTCTTTGTTTTTCCTTTATAAATATCAACATAATATCTTATTTTATAAAATGAAGGGGAATTTTTTTTCACAATGAATTTTTAGATCATGAGATCCATAAATATATTTATATTTCATTACATCTCTCATAACAAAAATTATATCACATGTTTTCCAATATCAATAAATTCACATATAGCTATATAATATTTCAATCTCTAAAGCTTCATCCAAATATTAACATAAAACATTCCATAAATTTTCATCCTTATAAACCTTCCAGAATATGAATGTACAATACATTAAAATAAAGGTCACTAAATAATAATAACATTGATCCCAATATATCTTAATGTAAAATCATTCCAAACATTTGAATACCCTCATTTTTTATTCTGAAAAAATGGTAATAAAATGAATTACCATAAATGAACTTCAAATAAAATATTTTCTCCTAATTCCAAATATTAGTTTTTGTATTATTCAAAAATTAGAATTTTTAAACTTCAACTATGATAAAATAGAAAAAAATTTCAACAATTCATTTATTGATTCTCAATTAATTAGCACCAATCAATTTACATGTTCATATCCAATAAATCTATATCCAAACATCATTTTCTTATCATCCGGAATAAATTAAGTGTATCTTTCCCTTAATCATAATATCACATTGCTATAAAATCATATTTCTTCCTCACCAATAACGTTTAATATATCTTTTCAAATCATTATGAAAAATGAATAAAAAATATTTATATATTTCATGATTCATGTTATCATAATATTTTCACTCAAAAAAATAAATACAAAATTCATCGAATATTATTATAAAAATTTGACTATGATTTATCATTTTAATTGATTAAACCCTTTTAACAAATAATTAAATTTTAATAATGTCATAAAATTTATCAAAATCAATTTTTTCGTGAATGTAATCATTACATATTGAAAAAAATAGAAATATCATATGTTGTTTGTGGTGTCTTAATCATCAATAGAAAACATATTACAAGGTCCACTGCACTGAATCTATTCAGGATCCTTCCTCCTGGGAAAAATATTTTTATAATTATCATACAATCTATATTTAAATTAGTAGCCAATTGATAATTTCAAAGGTGGTAATATTCATATCCATTTCATTAACTGAACATTTCATTTTTACATTGCAATTACTGGATTTTTGACATTCATTTCCATAATTACAACATAATTAAGTTCCTTTAAGATATTATATTAGGTTTTTTCTCCCCATATTTTCCAAATGAAGGAATTATAATAATCCTTCCTCTATGGTATTCTTTAATCGAAGTCTCAGAAAACACTTTCATTCTCTTATTTGGTTAGTTTGAGAGTTTTTTAATGTACACATTGTCAATCTTGTATTGCTAAAATTAATGTTGAATATTTTCAAATTCATACACTCCAGATATCATCCCATGTCACATATCATAATTTTTTTCTATCACATTCATCATAAACCCAGTTCATTAGAGTACCCACTATTAATGTATACCAAAAATAATAGAGTAAGAAACATTTATCATACTGAGGAAACTCATAATAAAAATAAACAACAAACATTGTTTCTAAAATATGAAATATTCATGAATATATGTTAACCTACATTCATTAATGGTAATTCATAGTAATATTATATTTAAATCTATAATGATTAATTATGAGTATATTCTTAATTCCAAAAATATATCCCTTAGTTGTGTCAAAAATAGTGCACAGTAATGTAATTTTTCCTTTAATAGGTTATGGTCGATCCAATCCCAACACACATTTTCAAAGTAGAGACCCTTATGTACATTATTTCTAGATACTTTACACCTTATAGAATAGAAATTGATATATATTTATTGTAACACACTCCTCCATCATTTAACTAAATTCCAAGACATTTAATTATACATTAAATTATCCTTATAAGCATCATTATACATGACCTTATATTTAAAATTATGGTTTTATCATTATAGTTTCAAATTATTGTATAAGGCCCCAGCCTTAAAACCTTACTTGATCTTGAGTTATTACAAGATTACACATTGAGGATCTTTTCAGGTTTAGAGTTTTAGAGAATTAGATCATGAAACTTGCATTACATTCCACATTTAAACAAAGTGGTTACATAAAAGACAGCATTCATTCTTCCCATCAATGGAATCATATTTAAATTATAACATGGATTCTTTCTTGACACATCCTTGACACTATCATCACATCATGTACCTTTCCCTTGACCTGTGAAAAACATTTCAAAAACTTGGGATGAGCATAAAAAGCTCAGTAAGAGTTATAAAAAAATATGGAAAGGAAACCTGAGTTTATATATACATTAGAATGAAATCACACTTTACCCATAAAACATAGGCATATAAAATCATGAATAAATCATAGAAAAAATAAGACATAAAGGTAACTTGAGGCATTCATAACATTCTTACGTGGGGAGTAACCCTCTTGGTTGCGTTTGGAATACCCATCAAAGTATATTCCCTAAATCTCTTCGGAGAAACCTTAACGTTTCACTCCTTCGCGTTACCCAATGCATTGGAGAGCTATATCGGGCTCACCCGCCCTTAGTTTATCACGGAACCACCTGTTTTCATAACAATGCCCAAGAACCATAACATAAATGTATCACATAAAACATGCATAAAGGAAACATAGCATTTCCACATTTCAATCACAATATAATATTTTAGTATATTGAAATAATGAATCCATTCAAAAAGAAACCATTTACAATACCATTTAAAACATTTAATAAAGAGATTTTTGAATCAAAGTGTACCATACCACCTAGAAGCTTTTAAAATTTTAAACCATTAATATCCATATAAACATATCCTTAAAACCATTTTTAAACATGGATATTAATAATAATAAATATTTAAAACATTTAAAGAGATATTTTGGTTAAAGGGGGTTTACCAAAATTAGAGACACTTGAATACAATAATTGAGGAATAAAATTTAGTCATAACTTTATAATATCATGAGAATATATTTATTCATGATATAATACTCCAAAGGACAGTATATACACCATATAAGAGTGAATTGGTGCATAACAACAATGAACTCTCAATAGAAATGTCAAATGTGATGAAATCCCTTATAAAGAATGTATCCTTAAATTAAGGACAAATCAATCTCAAAAATATTTGTGAAAAATATAAATACACCCAATATAAGTGGATATTAAGTGTAAAACAATAAAATGTCATTCACACATATTCAATGGATGACATATTCAATGACTACATCTTGAACCCAAAGAAATCAAAATTGGGTTAAAAAGGTCCCTTGACAGCCTAACGACATCAAATCAAAATGAGTTGATGAGAGATAAGAAGTGTATCTCATCACTTGGACATAAAATCTACATCAATAAGGATATATGAGAACATATCCCAACATAAAAATATGTAAATTAAAAGACCCAACAAAAGAAGTCTTTTAAAAAAAGAGGAGGGTGAAAGGTTCCCTTACCGACTTGGGTATCTTTCAAAACATACACCCCATGAAAGAAGGACAATATATTATTGATGTAAATACTCATAAATTAAAGTATATTACACAAAGAGTATAATAATGGGCAGTACATACACCACTCAATGGAATTTGTGGCAAATGTAGCATAAATCTCACGGGAATAAAAGTGAGATGAAAAATCCCTTATGAAAACTCGGCAGCCTAACGGCGCCACATAAAACTTCCAAAATGGATTAATGAGAGAAAATAGGGTCTCTAATCATATGAACATAATAAGTACAGTAGGATTAATATAAAAAAACATCCCAATCATAATAAATATGATCTTAAAAGGAATGACATAAAAGAGTGTACTTAAAAAGAAAGAGAGGTGTAGGATCCCTTACCTCGGGTCCGACTTGACTCGATCGTTCTTTAATCTCCTGAATAATAAACTTGAGTTAATTTATACTTCATTAAGAACCCTTTTCAAGTTCATTATTCCTTTTATATCACTTATTACCATGTCATAAACATTATGTAATCATTTAAGTTAATAACATTTGTTTTGCCGATATTTGGTTCTTAAGTCGAAAGTGGACTTCTTACAATTACATGTTGTTCATGTGGAAAAATGTTTATTATATAAATAATTGTATTCATGAGGTAGATATAATATATTTCATATATATATCCAGTACATTCATGCATTTATAACATTACATAATCATTTAGAGGTAAGAAATGAAATGCACCGTTCATGGAGACGGTAAGCCGTACGTACGCATGAACGCTACTTTCATTTCTATTTCGTATTTTATAGAATGGAATAATAATTATATAAAGGTATATTATAATTCCAGTATAATATCATATATAATATCATAGTTCCATCCTTTATACGTCCCACATATGGTATTTAACGAATCAAATCACTTTGAGGGGGCGGTAGTCCGCACTTCCTTAAATGAAGATATCGCGTTTACCCATAATGGAAACCATAAAGGTATGCCCAAAATGAAAAAAACAGAAGCTTAAGGAAAACATAAACATATTATATATCATATATAAAACTAGTGGCATCATAATGGCCACCTTTGAATGTGTTAAATGAGTATTGAACAATCATCGTTTCGGGAGGCAGAATTTCGCCATCAACTGAAACCGTATGTTCTTTAACCATTTTATGTAGTTGTGTGAGAGTGTAGCTCGAATAAATCTTATAAAAACATCATAGTATATTGAAGATACTGGTTTTGTTACAAAAGAAGTAAATAAAATGAGTTTAGGGGGTTGGAGAAGAAAAATAAAACAAATGAACATGAGAGAATGAATTACCTTTAAAAGTGTAACTCCTTTTGATTTGAGACTAAAGGCTTCCTTTGAAAGGATTATCCCCAAAGGGAATCCTCTATGATGAGGAGAGGGATGTGGAGAGATTAAATGGGCAGGGTTTGTCCGAGACAAAGGCTTGAGGAGTGTGTTAAATGAGGTAGAGGTGGGGGCCTTTTATAAGAGGAGAGGAGGGGCACTTTTGGAAAGTAAAGAAATATTACTTTATTTGAAAATGTGTTTCGGTTTCAAAAGGTCCCAAATTGATATAATTCGTGGATAAGGTGATAAGGCTTCGAAATACACTCATCCAATAAGTTTTGGACATGTGTAGTTCATATATTTCACATTATCTTTCCATTTTATTTAAATCGTCAAATAATGATGTCATCGCTGCATCATTATTATGTCATAAATAATTTAATTTATTTAATGTCTAAAAATTATAAAACAATCTACTATGATGTATGAAATCTTTTTATGTTTCTAATGAATATTTATAATCAAAAATATGACTTGTATAACCCCACTTAAAAATTGTTTTAGTAAAACATATCATGTTTGTGTCAATTTAATTTTAACATTAAATAAAAAGTTATTTATGTCATTTCCCAACCAAATTGTCTCCATGGGGTCCCCAAGTTGGCCCATGGATTTTCTTGGTCGGCCATTACTCATCCAATAGGTGTATGACAAGTTTCATGGTGTTTTCACATTCTAATAATATCATGTTTACCTTAAATTACACTAATTACCTCTAATCGCTATTAAGAACTTAATAAGTTACTATTCACCAAAAAATTATTATAATCCCATTGAACCACATTTTACTTCTTAATGACAACCATGTATGTCGGATTTTTGAAATTCAAAACACAATGATGGAAAAATTTCATTTAAACGGAAAATCAGCTTTTATAAGTACCACTTAGTGGTTTCACTATTCAACAAAAATTGAAGTTTTTCAGAAAAATCCCAAAAATTCCCCCTGAGCAATATTTGATATTCCGAATTCAAAAATGAAGTCCGTTTTACAAAATTCAAAACATATTAGTCACATTAATTAATTTAATAATTAATTCCCGTTGTCAGAGCAAATAGCGTGTTTTTATAAAACAATAAGTATCAAAATTTTGACACTAGTTTAAGTCTGATTTCAAAGTGAAATTAATTCCAACGACCACTATTGGATATAATGGTAAAAATATTTTTTAATTTCACTTTAAAACCAATTCAAAATACAATCTAATCATATAAATAAATTAGATTAAAAATAGGTTTTGAATTAAAATACAACATTTTACACTATTCATTAAAAAATAAACTTTATCGGAAAAATACAAAGAAATTACACAAAGTAAAATTTGATGTCCCGATTCAAGAGTTTTATTTGGTCAAAAAGAATGTTTAAGAGTGAACAAAACTATATTTAATGACATTTCTCTATTAAAAGGCGATAAGTGAACCTTTAGTGAAAACTAGGGCATATACGCCTAAAATTGAATTCTTTCCGTATTTTAAGCCTTAAGCTTTTATTGGATAAATGTAAAAACATTTAAAAATACATATATAATCATATTTTAGTTATTTCTATCCATTCCCGCCAATAAAACGGCAACATGTTAACTACCATTTGAATTAATATTATTTTATTATTAGAGTGCAACGTAAGATTCCCAATAAACTCGTTGTTGCGTGTTGGGTACGCCATCGAGCATAGCGTCCCCTTTAAAGTCATATTAATATTTTATTCACAAATATGGATAAATATGAAAATTTCATATTCATTATTTACCTGGGGTGTTACATCCTTCCCCCCTTTTGGGAATTGCGTCCTCGCAATTTTAAAATTGCGCTTGGAAACATCCTTGAAAGTCCCACATCGGAACAAAAGTCGGTAAAACAAGCACTTTAAAATAAAGATAGATAAGTACAAAGGTCACCCGAGTTAACCCATACTAGGATTCCAAGTATGAAAATATGTACATGGAGGAAAAAACAAAGGGTCATGTTCTGAGGGAGAGTGATAGAAAACATGTTTAGGAGAAAGTTAACCACGAGAAAATCACAAACTTGTGATGGGTTAAACGGTATTCGATTCCCCAGTAGGAAAAGTTAATAGACAACATTTTTGTTTTAAGTTACTTTTTATTGAGGAATTTATTCATAAGGAAACATAATCACTTATCATATTGACTTTCGACTTTTATTAGATTCCTTACACAAACTCATATTTTCTCCAAAAGACGAGTATTTAGGAAGACTTGTTCACATTAAGAGTACTATAATCAACTTCTAGAGAATCACCAAATCAAAAAAATAGAACTATATACTTCCCATGTCTTTAACCAAAACCAAAACCAAAAAGGCTAGTACAAGATCAGATAATCCAGAAAAGGATAACCCTTTATAAAAAGAAAATCTATTCTTAATCTCCAAAATTTGTCCAACAAAACCCAAAGTTCAACGAGGACCATTTGTCCATAAAATTCTTCAAAGTAAACCAAACTAAGATTGAAACCCAAATATTTGAAGGATTTAGTCACATAGTCTACCAAGTTAAATCGTAACATTTATCTCCAAACAACATCAGTTTCTCCTAAAGTCTCACATTGAAAAGTAATTATCCAAATCACATATCCTCCAAAATAAACTTACTCTTAATTCATAAAATCATATAACTAAAAAGAATCTCTCAAACTAACCAGGGACTTCACGTAGTCCAGTGGTAGGCGATAAATACCAGTCGCACTTTGGTTGTGGGTTCGATTCCCATAGCTTTGTCCGACGCGACGGGATGTCACACGGTCTGCGTGTTGTCCTTTTTCCAAAACTATATAATTCATAAAACATTCCCCAAAATGAGATAAAATCTTCAAGAATAATCATAACATATTTTAACCTCAAGTTTATCTCATTCATTTCATTTTCCATCATATCATAGAGTAACCCATAATTACCTAAAAATTAAGTATCATATAAAACCTAATGGTTACCTTAATAATTATTACCTGAATTTCCATATCGAGTTGGCCATCTCGTACATGATGCATTAGAGAACTCACCAAGGTTGAAGTGGTTGATCATGACTCCTTGATATTTGGTTTAGAACAACCACGAGTTTCCTCATTGAATCCTCCATTTTATCTAGTATCTTAATCAGAGAACCACCACAGTTTCCTTCAAACCTGTTGTCTCTTTGGTGCCTTCTAGATCCATCCATTCAATAAAAATAGAAATGTCAGTGTGAGTATATCAACAAAACCATCATGTACTAATGAGGAAGGTAAACACTAAGATACTCTTACTCATTCACTTTATCTAAAACTAGGACTCTTTCTGAAATCGAAACCATTATGGTAATGTCACTAATGCTTAAAGAATACCCTAACCTCTAAAGTTATCTAAACTAACCTTTGATACCAACTATAAGGCCCCAGCCTTAAAACTTTACTTGATCTTGAGTTATTACAAGATTACACATTGAGGATCTTTTCAGGATTAGAGTTTTAGAGAATTAGATTATTAAACATGCATTACATTCCACATTTAAACAAAGTGGTTACATAAAAGACAACATTCATTCTTCCCATCAACAGAAACATATTTAAATTATAACACGGATTCTTTCTTGACACATCCTTGACACTATCATCACATCATGTACCTTTCCCTTGAACTGTGAAAAACATTTCAAAAACTTGGGATGAGCATAAAAAGCTCAGTAAGAGTTATAAAAAAATATGGAAAGGAAACATGAGTTCATATATATATTAGAATGAAATCACACTTTACCCATAAAACATAGGCATATAAAATCATGAATAAATCATAGAAAACATAAGACATAAAGGTAACTTGAGGAATTCATAACATTCTTACGTGGGGAGTTACCCTCTTGGTTACGTTTGGAATACCCATCACAGTATATTCCCTAAATCTCTTCGGAAAAACCTTAACGTTTCACTCCTTCGCGTTACCCAATGCATTGGAGAGCGATATCGGGCTCACCCGCCCTTAGTTTATCACAGAACCACCAGTTTTCATAACAATGCCCAAGAACCATAACATAAATGTATGACATAAAACATGCATAAAGGAAACATAACATTTCCACATTTCAATCACAATATAACATTTTAGTATATTGAAATAATGAATCCATTCAAAAAGAAACGATTTACAAAACCATTTAAAACATTTAATAAAGAGATTTTTGAATCAAAGTGTCCCATACCACCTTGAAGCTTTTAAAATTTTAAACCATTAATATCCATATAAACAAATCCTTAAAACCATTTTTAAACATGTATATTAATAAGAATAAATATTTAAAACATTTAAAGCGATATTTTGGTTAAAGGGGTTTTACCAAAATTAGAGACACTTGAATACAATAATTGAGGAATAACATTTAGTCAGAACTTTATAATATCATGAGAATAAATTGATTCATGATATAATAATCCAAAGGACAGTATATACACCATATAAGAGTGAATTGGTGCATAGAAACAATGAACTCTCAACAGAAATGTCAAATGTGATGAAATCCCTTATAAAGAAGGTATCCTTAAATTAAGGACAAATCAATCTCAAAAATATGTGTGAAAAATATAAATACACCCAATATAAGTGGATATTAAGTGTAAAACAATAAAATGTCATTCACACATATTCAATGGATGACATATTCAATGACTACATGTTGAACCCGAAGAAATCAAAATTGGGTTAAAAAGATCCCTTGGCAGCCTAACGGCATCACATCAAAATGAGTTGATGAGAGATAAAAAGTGTATCTCATCACTTGGACATTAAATCTATATCAATAAGGATATATGAGAACATATCCCAACATAACAATATGTAAATTAAAAGACCCAACAAAAGAAGTCTTTTAAAAAAAGAGGAGGGTGAAAGGTTCCCTTACCGACTTGGGTATCATTCAAAACATACAACCCAAGAAAGAAGGACAATAGATCATTGATTTAATACTCATAAACGAAATTATATTACACAAAGAGTAGAATAATGGGAAGTACATACACCACTCAATGGAATTTGTTGCAAATGTAGCATAAATCTCACGGGAATAAAAGTGAGATGAAAAATCCCTTATGAAAACTCGGCAGCCTAACGGCACCACATAAAACTTCCAAAATGGATTAATGAGAGGAAATATGGTCTCTCATCATATGAACATAATAAGTACATTAGGATTAATATAAAAGAAAATCCCAATCATAATAAATATGATCTTAAAAGGAATGACATAAAAGAGTGTACTTAAAAAGAAAGAGAGGTGTAGGATCCCTTACCTCGGGTCCGACTTGACTCGATCGTTCTTTAATCTACTGAATAATAAACTTGAGTTAATTTATACTTCATTAATAACCCTTTTCAAGTTCATTATTCCTTTTATATCACTTATTACCATGTCATAAACATTATGTAATCATTTAAGTTAATAATATTTGTTTTTCCAATATTTGGTTCTTAAGTCGAAAGTGGACTTCTTACAATTACATGTTGTTCATGTGGAAAAATGTTTATTATATCCAGAATTGTATTCATGATGTAGATATAATATATTTCATATATATATCCAGTACATGCATGCATTTATAACATTACATAATCATTTAGAGGTAAGAAATGAAATGCACCGTTCATGGAGACGGTAAGCCGTACGTACGCATGAACGCTACTTTCATTTCTATTTCATATTTTATAGAATGGAATAGTAATTATATAAAGGTATATTATAATTCCAGTATAATATCATATATAATATCATAGTTCCATCCTTTATACGTCCAACATATGGTATTTAACGAATCAAATCACTTTGAGGGGGCGATAGTCCGCACTTCCTTAAATGAAGATATCGCGTTTACCCATAATGGAAACCATAAAGGTATGCCCAAAATGAAAAAAACAGAAGCTTAAGGAAAACATAAAAATATTATATATCATATATAAAAATAGTGGCATCATAATGGCCACCTTTGAAGGTGTTAAATGAGTATTGAACAATCATCGTTTCGGGAGGCAGAATTTCGCCATCCACGGAAACCGTATGTTCCTTAACCATTTTATGTAGTTGTGTGAGAGTGTAGCTCGAATAAATCTTATAAAAACATACTAGTATATTGAATATACTGGTATTGTTACAAAAGAAGTAAATAAAAAGTGTTTAGGGGGTTGGAGAAGCAAAATAAAACAAATGAACATGAGAGAATGAATTACCTTTAAAAGTGTTACTCCTTCTGATTTGAGCCTAAAGGCTTCCTTTGAAAGGATTATGCCCAAAGTTAATCCTCTAGGATGAGGAGAGGGATGTGGATAGAGTAAATGGGCAGCGGTTGGCAGAGCCAAAGGCTTGAGGAGTGTGTTAAATGAGGCAGAGGTGGTGGCCTTTTATAAGAGGAGAGGAGGGGCACTTTTGGAATGTAAAGAAATATTACTTTATTTGAAAATGTTTTTCGGTTTCAAAAGGTCCCACATTGATATAATTCGTGGATAAGGTGATAAGGATTCGAAATAAACTCATCCAATAAGTTTTTGACATGTTTAGTTTATAGATTTTACATTATCTTTCCATTTTATTTAAATCGTCAAATAATGATGTCATCGCTGCATCATTATTATGTCATCAATAATTTAATTTATATAAAGTCTAAAAATTATAAAAAAATACTATGATGTAGGAAATCTTTTTATCTTTCCAATGAATATATATAATAAAAAATATGACTTGTATAACCCCACTTAAAAATTGTTTTTGTAAAACATATCATGTTTGTGTCAATTTAATTTTAACATTAAATAAAAAGTTATTTATGTAATTTCCCAACCAAAGTGTCTCCATGGGGTCCCCAAGTTGGCCCATGGCTTGTATTGGTCTGCCATGACTCACCCAATAGGTGTAGGACAAGTGTCATGGTGTTTTCACATTCTTATAATATCATTTTTACTTTAAATTACAGTAATTACCTCTAATCGCGATTAAGAACTTAATAAGTTACTATTCACCTTAAAATTGTTATAATCTCATTGAACCAAATTTTAATTCATAATGACAACCATGAATTTCTGATTTTTGAAATTCAAAACACAATTATGGCAAAATTTCATTTAAACGGAAAATCAGCTTTTATAAGTACCACTTAGTGGTTTCACTATTCATCAAAAATTGAAGTTTTTCAGAAAAATCCCAAAAAATCACCCTGAGCTATATTTGATTTTCCGAATTCAAAAATGAAGTCCGTTTTACAAAATTCAAAACTTATTAGTCACATTAATTAATTTAATAATTAATTCCCACTGTCAGAGCAAATAGCATGTTTTTATAAAACAATAAGTATCAAAAGATAGACACTAGTATAAGTCTGATTTCAAAGTGAAATTAATTCCAACGACCACTATTGGATTTAATGGAAAAAATATTTTCTAATTTCACTTTAAAACCAATTCAAAATACAATCTAATCATATAAATAAATTAGATTAAAAAGAGGTTTTGAATTAAAATACAACATTTTACACTATTCATTAAAAAATGAACATTATCAGAAAAATACCAAAAAATTACACAATGTAAAATTTGACGTCCCGATTCTTAATAAGAGTTTTATTTGGTCCAAAAGAATGTTTATGAGTGAACAAGACTATATTTAATGACAGTTCTCCATTAAAAGGCTATAAGTGAACCTTTAGTGAAAACTAGGGCATATACGCCTAAAATTGAATTCTTTCCGTATTTTACGCCTTTAGCTTTTATTGGATAAATGTAAAAACATTTAAAAAAACATATATAATCATATTTTAGTTATTTCTATCCATTCCCGCCAATACAACGGCTACATGTTAACTACCATTTGAATTAATTTTATTTTATTATTAGAGTGCAACGTAAGATTCCCAAAAAACTCGTTGTTGCGTGTTGGGTACGCCATCGAGCATAGCGTCCCCTTTAAAGTCATATTAATATTTTATTCAAAAATATGGAAAATATGAAAATTTCATTTTCATTATTTACCTGGGATGTTACATATTGAATAAACCATTTTTATGATACCATGTATAAAAATCAGTGATTAACTTAAATATACATTAAATTATTATTTTTCGAATAATTAATATGTTCCCAAAATAGACACACATAGACCATATTAGTTTAGTGAATTTTCAATAATTGAATTTTAAACACTAGAACATGAGTGAATTAAATTTTCTCCCACCAGCTTCAGCCGTACTAAAAACCATCAAATACATATGATATATAAATATTTATTCATATCCTCAAGAAGGAAACATAATCATGGGTGACCTCAGATTATCAGTAAGTATGATAAATGAATATATGTAAGAATAAATTTGAGTATATATCTATGAGAACAAGAACATATAATTAGATTATAATTACCTTGAAATCAAAAATCTTAAATATGTGTCATGACATAATGAATTGGTGTTCAGAATACATGAATACTAATGGGATTAAGAGAAAAATCTATGAAATCAAAACAAATGAGTAAGACATGGAATTTATTTCATACACATTATCATATACTATATTTTTTTAATGTTACATTCTAATAATTTATGAAAATGATAATCTTGATATAATCACATGTACATCTACCTCGCACAAGGGAAAACAACCCATGTACCCACTTTTTATGGGGTATGGGATACAACCCATATAACTTCAGGTATTTGGTAATGGGCTATAAGCCATGTAAAATTTGATCCCACATACCATTTATCATTACCTATTGTTTTGGAGGTAGATATTGGTTTCATCCTTTATATTATAAAATCAGGCATACATGTGTCAAAAGATAACAAAGCATTCATAATATTATATTAATAAAACAATTTTTTCATCACAAACTTAATATAACAACCTAATAAATTATATGGGAATCACAAAAATTTAATAATATTATTACCTATGGAAATTATATAGGTATAATAATAAATGTTTTATAGAATAACCCATTAAAGGATGATATTTTTGTATGAATTTATCATTGTATAATCCATTAAAGAGAAATATGTTTCACTAACATATATACATAATTAAATAGACCATTAATAAATATAATATAAATTGTAATCTTTGATAACATCCCTATTAAATCATAGAATATATCCAAGGGTTTCATCATAGATGGACATGTACATTTAAAGGCTTCTTTGAAAAAATAAATTTATTCACAAATAAATTTTTTAAAACATATATCATTTTAAAATTTTATTTTATTGAAAACACATTAATAAAATATAAATAAATTCTAAAAACTCATTTAAAAAGTTTCTTATGGGAAATACCCATTATAAATTGAAAAAAATTATTTTTTAAACAAAAAAAATTTGAAGGAAAATTTCAATGAAAATAACATTGATAACTAACATGGCCGGTTGGATTTTCAGAATTAAAACATCAACGATGGTGACGAAGGATGATGTTGAAGCTCATCCAAGAGTTTTATGATGTGATCAGGCTTTAGCGATGACGATGGTAGATGGTTCCGACGGCGTACTACTGTGAATGGTGGCATGTGGAGAAGGGGTCCAAATCGAGACGTGGTTCGATGGTTGATATGGACAGGTGAGCGGATAGGTGTGTGGTTTCGGGGTTGGTGCACGGTTTGAGGAGTATCATGATTTCTGTTTTGGGAATTTGAAATCTGAATTTCCTTGCTGAACTGGTTGGTTTGATGAGGTGAATTGGCAGTGGTGAGGTCCTGTAATGGGAACCACAAACCCTTAAACCGTCCTATAGAAAAAAAAACAATTATTTGTGGATAAAAAATCTTTATAAATGATGAGATAGATGTTATATATTGTTACCACTTTTTTTACATTCAATCATAATAAAATTGGATGAATTAAAAATCTTGAATAAAAAAATATCATGAAAATAATTAAATTTAATATGTAACATTTCAAATGATGTATATATATCTCATTGAATAATATAGGTTAAGTACATTTTATGTATATGTATGA
Organism: Viscum album; assembly: GCA_963277665.1. Classification (NCBI taxonomy): domain Eukaryota; kingdom Viridiplantae; phylum Streptophyta; class Magnoliopsida; order Santalales; family Viscaceae; genus Viscum; species Viscum album. Next base: position 1,138,475,254 of record OY728164.1, on the reverse strand, counting down.
TAAAAATATAAGACATAATTACATTACTCAATTTGTAACATTTGAAGCATAATCTCTATAGATGAAATTTCATAAAATATATATTTAAAAACCCATTATTAAATTTTAATTAATAGTTTAATACCTTCATGGGATGTATAAAAACCACACAAATGAAATAAGTGTGGAATAAGACATGTTTCTCATAGAAAAAATGTGAGATTAAATTCCCTTTCCATAGGACTTGAATTTATTTTCACACATTCGATTCTTCTGTAAAATAATTTTATTTCTATATAAAATCTTCGATATAACCATATTAGTATATATAATAAAATTAATTACTCATATATGAAAATATATTTTTTTACTCAATGTTTTAAGTTCATATAAAATTTTCATGTAATTACTGCATTGTTTATAGTACATGTTTTAACTATTAAAATTTGATAAATTTTAATATATCATATTTTAATAACTTAAATACTATAAAAATTATTTATATATCAAATATATTAATTAAATAATTTTTTATATTAATATATAAAATATACGAATTTTTAATGAAATACACTCTTCGTGGATATGACAAATAGTAAGTACACATGAATGTTTTATATGATTTATTATAATATTGAAATGAAAAAAATTAAATTACACACTTGAGTTTATATAAATATAATTAATTTATTGAATAATTATTCTGTCATATATTTCATGTATTTTTACTATACCCATTTATAATACATTCCATGTAAAATGTGAATTAATTGCATCTGTTTGAGGAGGTGGTAGTCCACACTTCTGCAATCCAAGTTATAATATTTACTAAAATGTACATAACTGATGTATATTTTATAAAATAATATAAAAGAAAAAATATATCATTAATATTATTTATATAATATAAAAATACATTATACAATATTATTTGAACAAATAAAAGGTTGTAATGAAAAAATGAACAACATCGTTTAATGATTTGACACTTCTCCATACACAAAAATGTAATGTTCGTTACCCCAAATGTGGATGTGTTTATAAGTGTTGTTAAAAAAATGGAATAATAACATCTCTCTATATTCAATATAATTGTGTTATTATATCTTCATGGAATATGAATATATCTTTTTGAGAAAAAAATGACCTCAATGGCACTTTATTAAGAACAAATAATGGATACAAGAGTCTGAAAGAACAGATTTTAAATTTTTCTCATTAGAATATGTAATGAATGTAACATGGAATAATTTAGGTTATGGATAATGAAAAAAAATGATCTTGGGTAGATATGTTATCTTTTCATTGTGTAACTCCTTTTGAATTAAACAAAGGGCCTATTTGGATGGAGTTATTCTGAAATAGATGCATAAAAAAGGAGGTATTTTTAGAAGTGAATTGAGGAGATATTTTCCATAATTAATTGTTTGATATGTATAAATTATTGGCAGATGTGGTCACCAAATGTAAGGTTTGGAGGGAAAAACATGGTATTTTATAAAATAAGTTATTTTTACCTTGGTTTTTACCTAAAATGACATTAAAATTTCCAAATTCACCAGTATAATATTTCTAGATGAATTATGTATATAAAATGTGTTTTGAATACGTGTGTTGGTCATTATATCCCTTAAAATAAATGTTTAGCTTATTGTTAATCATAATTTTTACTTAATTGTTTCAATATTCACTTAATTTAATGATTTTGGCCAAATATTAGGTTGAATATATTATAATATAAATAATATAATGAATAAAATTATATATTTTCATTTTTTGATAATAAATTCATTGAGGAAAAAAATTTAAGATTGATTCTAATCTCACGGACATGGCAGAAAAATGATAATTTAATGCGATAATGTTCCACTTTTTGTTAGAATATTATAAATAAATTCAACATAAAAATGATTATAATGACTATAATTGTACTAATAGATGAATAATTGATCCATTTATACATTAAAAAGGGAAAAAATATAATTTATCTATAAAATAAATAATATAGGATGCTTTTATGAATACAAAATCCGTATTTTTCAATATTCATCCAAAATTAATGTTTCTTGGTGAACACCGAATAATTATCTCTAAGATAAATTTGAAAATTTAATTTAATAAATTATTTTTATTTTATCAATTTCAAATTATATGAGTTTTTAAAATTTATTTTATTATTTTTTGTAGGAAATAAAAAGAATTTCAGTTATCTAAATATTATTTTATAATATATAAATTCTATAAAAAAATTATATATCTAGTAATAAATATGATTTATTTATATGAAAATATTATTAAAAAATTAAAATTTTTGTTATTACTTTTCATACTAATATGTACAAAAGATAGTTTATAACTATTTAATTTAATTATTATAATAAAAATTTGTTGAATCATAGATAGTCAGTGTTGTGTGTAACACAAGATAAATCAGCGTTCTATTATGTGGAATATTTCCATGGTGTAGCATATAATGATATTATAACATAATGTAGAATTATATAAAATATATAAAATTAAAATTAATTTCTTTTGAAAAAATGTTAACAATACTCAGGGCTGTTACCTATGGTTTTTTAAAAGTGTAATTACCCATGTTGGACCATCCAGAAACATTAAATGATCATTGATCTGGTTAACACATTATGATATGTTAGTTCGAGGGTCATTGATGTGACAAATTAACCCATGTAGGGTGTATCACATTTTATATAGCCTTGGGGACCATAATAGAGACCTTTATGTCTGATTAACCATGATAAGTAGGATTATGAGAATAGGTCGAGATGATATAAAAAGTCATCTTGAACCCATACCAATCATCCCATGATTTGGGATGTAGATAACGGAAGTGGGTGTTGGTGTATGCAAATCCCATAAATGTAATTATGATTTTATTTATTTAACTATTTTTAAATGTTAATAATCCAAAAATTATTTCTTAAGACATGGAAGATTGATATAATGAGATATTATGGTGATTTTAGTAATTTTAAGAGGTGATTATTAGGATATAACCATATGCATCATGTTATATAGGTGTTAGATGGATTAGATATGACAACCTAATCATGTATTCATGGTTATATATGGGATATGGATACAGGGACACATAAATATGTCTCTATATTCTATGAATCATTGTTGGTCTATATATCTAGCTTAAATACCACATGTCTTAAGATGACTATACTAATGGGGATCTATCCATATAGTCTTGTGGATTATTTTTATGATTTTTTTATGATGAGATGTATGGGTAACCCCAATGATTTTTTTAGTTGATCCTTATGACATTTTGTGTTTTGAATCTAGATGGTTTGGAAACATGATATATAAATATTTTCTATGGTTACATTGAGTATTGAATTTAGGTTTATAACTTTTTGAGATGAAAAATATATAACTTCACCTAATTGATCATGTGGGTGTATAGAGTTATTCCCATGATACCTAAGACGTTCTTTTAGGGGCATTGATTATGGGTTGTCTGGTGCATGATACTATGTATTAGGTATTCTATGGATACACTGTGGGATCCAGTATTGATATAGAGGCATGGTCACCATGACTTTCTTTGATAAATTTTGTCCATAGCTGATCCTGTTGTCATTAATCTGGATCATGAATGTAGAGATTGAATATTAAATATTTCATAATTATTATTACATCTATTTATTGAAAATTTTATTATATATGACTTTAAGATTAATATATTCAACCATTGAATGTTATGATTGGGAACATGTTGGTGTTTACATGCCATTTTATGTTATCACACCTTACATTGGATATCATTTCATTGGGAAAATAGGGAATTCATCAATTGGTTAGTCGTTCAGTTTTGGGTGAGGCCTAATATAAATGATCATGATATCAGATATCCTGTTTGAATATGATATTGTTGTTAAGGATCATGTGTAGATAAATAGTATCCAATGATTTTTTATCCATTATGTATGTATATTTGATCAGCATTATGGAGGTTTAGTCTATATAAATTTTTTTTAGAATTTTATTTATTTTGATTGGTTGGTTTATTTACTATTTAAATTTACTGTAATTTTTATGGGGATTATTTATTTTTACAATTATAATTTACTCTTTTATTTTGTTATAGTCTCCTCATTTTACCATCATTGAAACCCTTCATGTCAATTTCATGTTGCAATTAGGTTGGTTCACAAGACGACTTTTGAGGAAATAAAGTGATGAACCAATCTAGTTTCTAGAGGTTATGGACTATTGTTCATGGATTTAGATATTATATTCATATTTTATTTTCAACTTTAGTCGCTCACATGTATGGGTGATTAATTTTTTATTTATATTGGACATTGAATCATAATACTTTTATGAAATAGGTGTCTTAATAAAAATTAATATGAATTAGGATTCTAATGAATTTGATGGGCTTATTTGGGTGAATTATTTAAACTGGATGACGGTTAACTATTTAAAGTGTAATAAACAACTCATACCATATATTCATATATATGTTAATTGTGTAATTATACTTATCTGGACCGCCATATATATATATTTCTTTTATATGGTAGTCTTTGTGGTTCTATAGTGAGATTTTTTTGTTTAATGCTGGGACCAAGTTCGATAGAGAAGGAAGTAAGAAAAGTATATAGTTACCAAATGTTGCCTTTTGTAATCAAATAAGATAAATAAATTTACATTGTAAATGATATTGAACCAGATGATGCTTTGTTGATTTTTATTTCTCAAATATCCAATGACTAGAGAATTGGTTTTGTGAGCCTTGTGAAGGATTGTTGGCATACATGTGCTTCCAGTCATATTCATGATTGATTCGAAGGAAATATAATAGTGGAATATAGGGAAGGTTTAGTACTTTAAGGTGAAAATATTAGGACACTTAAGTTTTTCGATCAATGGATGTTTCTCACAAGATTTATGATGGTTTATAATGTTGCGTGCAAGGAAATATTCAATGTCAGAACATCGAAAACTATAAAACATTTTATGTTCAGGAATGACTCATGAATTACACGAATGATGATGTTGGTGTGAAATATTCGTTTTTTCCCAATATGACATCAAATGGGTTTTGTGTGACACATTAGAATCGTGCACAACAAATTAGGGGTTTTCCATGTGGGGGTAAATGATAGTTATAAATAAGATGTTACCACCTCTCATTTTTAATGCTTGACACATAGAGAAATCTTAATATTTAAATCGCGAATGAATTTATGTAAAGGGGAGTGGGCGAAAGAAATATATTTGTGCACATTAAGGTGAAGTTTCACAAAGGAAGAGAGTTTCACTCATGATTGAAGATGGACTCAAGAGGTGTATCTTGTCAAAAGTAAAATCTTCCACACATGGCATGTAATTTACACATAAACCACCTAAAAGGATGAGCTAAAGATTTAGATTCATATCACATATTTAGTTGTGTGCTATATACTTTTTACCACCTTCTGGGAATGAATGTAAAGATTTTAACTTTAGAGGATACACTGTTTGAGTTGTAAGTAATCACAGAAATATTGTAATTCAGTATTTGTACAAAGATGGTAAACACACACATGAGGATAATTTTCCATGTGCAACATGAGTATAAGGGAATATCCTACTCACTATATTCCACATAAAAAGATTTTCTTCTAGTGGATTGTGTGGTACAAGATTTTTTTTATACTATACCAAGGATGTAACTAAAATTTCTGAGTAGTGAACTATGTAAATCTTGTGTTCATATGGTTTTGTGTGTTCAGTAGGGAAATAACTCTTTAAGAGGAGGTGAATGTGGTTTCAGAAAAGGAAATATAAAAAAATATCTCATTGATTCACCCCTACCCCAATCAATGATATTAGGATCCTTACTAAGTTACATCAATTGGTATCATAGAGACATGTTCCCTTCATTTATAATTTGCTAATGTTTTGAAGAGATATTTTGAGGGAGAATCTGAATTGCATGTATAGTAAAAGGATTGCAATATTTTATTTCACTATTTATCATATCTAGAAAGATAGAATGATGCATTATCTTTTCTTACATGGATATAGAGTTCTCTAAATAATGAGAGATGGATTTTGTTCTATTGATGACAAAATTCCTTTTACTCTCGCTGATATAAATAACATTGATATTAATGGAAGAGATAAAAATTTATTACTATTATAACTTTCTTAGATTTAATTATTAAGAGTAAATGGTGTCTCTAAAGAAAATGGAGTCTATAAAAAATAGGAAAACATCTATGAAGGAAATAAAAAATTTCAGAAATAAAATCATCAAATCTGGAAACTGAAATATATAGACTTAAATATGGGTGGGAATGAATCATTTGGGGACTAATTTTTCAAGGATAAATGACATTGTTAGTACAATCAGATGTCTAGGTGAAAATTTGGAGGATTCTATAGTTGTTGAAAAGATTTTGAAAATTCTTCCAGATAAATTTGATGCTAATGCATCATTACATGAAGACAATGTTCTAAAACAGTATATCTAGATGATTTTCATAGCACTTTAGTAACATATCAAATTAAATGATAGAATACTACGAAGATAAAATAAAAATACGATAGAGAAATTTCATTGAAAAGTTAAAATAATGAGAATTAGAAGAAAATTATTTTTGAAGATAAATCTGGTGAATCTGAATATAAAAATGTGGTGTGTCAAAAAATATATTTATTTTTATCTCTGATTTCAAAAAATGCGAATAGGGGAACAGGGAAAAACAAATGGAAACACCCTATGAATTTTTTTGAAATAGGATATGTTGGCCACATTGCGGCTGATATTCTAAAAAAGGAAAATATAGAGACAATGATGAATAATAAAGAAGACCAAGATATTCAATGAAGAAACATAGTGGGAATTATAAATATTTTGGAAGAGGTAAGGATTAAAGGTTCTTCAAATAAAAACGAATAATATTTTTATAAACAAAAGAAGAAGATGATAATAGCGATATTGAATCTGAAAAATACATTGTTGTTAAAGATAGAGAGATTAAAATTTTGTAATAATGAATAATGAATATTATTAGAGCAGTTCTACTGAAGAAAAAAAAATTAACATGAACAGTATCTCGAAAAAGAGCTAATAGAATGTTTGAGAATTATCAGAAAGATTGAGAAAGAAAACAAGAAATTGACAGATGAAAACTCTTCAATAAATGATCAAGAATGTATTTTTGATAAGAAATAACAATTTGAAAAATATATAGATTATCTGAAAATTCAATTGAGAGTGAAACGAATCGTAATGAATCATATGAATGTAAAGCTGATGTCAAAAGAAGATGATTTGGAACATGCCCAACACAAAAATTTTATTGATTATTAGAGAAACACAATGTTCAAAAAATATGTTACTGAATTCTATGAATGTTCTTATAAAAACACCTAATAAGGATCAAAAAAAGTTACATTCAACAGTTGAAAGAAAAGTAGAACTTTTTCTAAAAAGAAAAATTATGGAAAGGCTAAGTATGTGGTCAGATCTAGAAGTACTAAAAAATAAAAACAATCTAAAAATCATGTGTCCATGATTATATCTACAAATTCAAGATCTAGTAAGTCTGAATGGAATGAGCTAAAGAAGAAAATTAAAATTTGAAATATTAAGGTATGTGGTGAGAAGTGTTTCTGTAACAATATTGTTGAGATGCTTCATCACAGATCCGGGTAGTATGTATTTTTGAGATGGAAATATTCATTCTATGGTTGCTGCTAGTTTTGTGGTTGATTCAGACACATGGAAAATATATATTGGTTCAACCAATAACATTATACTATTCTAAAATCGTTAGAAGAAAATAATTAAGGGGATTCAATCCTCTCAAATGAAAATACATCAAAAGAATATGAATAAGGCTTTTAAAAAGGTTGGTGTGAATGTTGATAATTGGTACGAACAACTGTAAACAACCTGTGAATGATGTGATCGACTTTGACATCATGATAAGAGTTGTGTGATTGTGTTAACATAGAAAGAAAAGTTGAATAAAAATTCATTAACATTGGATATTTTAATGTCTATGAAAGAAATATCAGCTATATATGAAAATAAAGAGTGCATGTTAGTTTGTCTAGAAAATATTTGTTTGGCTATGTTATTGGGGGAAGAACATCATAAAGTGAATGAAAAAGATGAACACAAATCTCCTGTTGTTGAAACTATATTGAATGATATGAAAGGAGACTGTACATTGATCCTTGAGAGTAGTTGTTCATCTAATTTGATAAGAGACTTAATGTTGTTAATGAATTGGTATACCTTCAAAGAAGAAACAATGAAATTTGTTAACAATCAATCTCTTAGGATCAAAGGGGTTATATCACCCATCATTGGAAAAGAAAAGATGAAATCCAGGAAAATAATATATGTTAATTGGATGAAACATAATATACAATGTTTTTCAGAACACTCTGATGAAGCAATCTATGTTATCTTTAAAAAATATGGGTCTGTTTTGAATTGTGAAAGTAATGGATATGTAGTTAAAAGAAGATAACATGAAAAAGAGATTTTTTCCCATGTTGGTGATGTATTGAACTCTTGTTACATGGGTGTGGTGGATAAAAACATGTTATGGCATAAAAGGATGGTACATATGTGTGAGAGAAACTTGTCCATGTTATCAATGATAGACAATGTCTAAGATAGGCCAAATTTAACAAAAATATGAGATTGATGTAGGACTATTAGTGAGAAAGTGACACTTCCAATGTGAATTCACAAGATAGTAGAAATTCTATCAAAAAACCTTATATATTATACATTCTGATATTTTTTGAATAATGATAAAGAAATATACACTGGGAGATAAGTATATCATTACTTTCATTGATGAATTTATGCATATTACTTTTTTTATGTACATGAGACATATGTCTGATGCTCTAAATTCATTATGTGTTTCAAGATGAATGTAGAGAAGAACTAGGAGTATTCAGTGAAGATGTTGATAACTAATAATTTTAGTGTGCATTAGAATGATGAATTTGATATTTATCCTAAGAAACATGGAATTCGGCATGAGTTCAGTTCACCATACACCCCTCATCAAAATGGGGATGCTGATAGAAATAATAGAAGTCTGGGGAAAATGGTGAGAACTATGTTAATTTAACATAATCTATCTCTTATTTTTTTGAAATTCGTGTGAACTATTATGTATATTCAGATCGCGTGTTCTATATTCCAAAATCAGATAATTCATTATAGGAAATGTTCTACTGAAAAAATCTATATTTGAAACACTTAAATTTTTTTGGAGTCTATGCGTAATAAAGAATAATGGTTGAAACCATGTGAAGTTTGAGAAAAGTGGATAAGATGGATTTTTTCATCGAATCACTCCATATGGTAGAGGGTAAATACGTCTCAACAATGAAATATGTAGAATTAATGATTCTTTAGATGTGGATGTTCTCAAAAATGTTGAGAATGAAAAAAGTCATATGACGATGTGGATGTTGAGAAGCATAATGAATATTTTCCTAAAATTTCTCATGATGCATCAGACTGTGTCAATCCAACGCTAAAAAAATAATTTCACTCAACAATCTCAAGTGATATGGATTAAATTCAAATAGATCATCCTATGATGAGAAAACAATTTGAGGATAAGAATTCTATTTTAGATCAACATGAGAGAGTTCAAACCATAAGATCAACAAATTCAATTACACACAGTCTCCCTATTAAAAGGTAGATCCAAATGATGTAAATGAAGCTTTTGAGCATCCATAATGGGATTGGGCTATGAATGAATAACTTGATTACATTGGGATGAATAGTAATTTGGAACTGATTCCCAAGCCGGAAATGAAGAAAATTAATGGTACAAGGTGGGTATTCTAGAATAATCCGAATGGAGAAGGTAAAGTGATAAGAAACAAAGAAAGATTGGTTTCAAAATAATATTCAAACATTGAAGGCATTTATTTGGATGAAACCTTTGATTCTATTGCAAGGATAAAAATAAAGAGAATCTTTCATGGTATTTCTGCACAATGAGGTTAAAAAATCATTCAAATGGATGTAAAATTTCCATTCCTGAATTGTGATCTTGAAAAAGTTGTTTACATTGATCCACCTTGTGGGATTATTACTGGGAAGTATGAATGTTTTTTTGTAGGTAGAATATTTCTTTGTATTGGATAAAACAAGAACCATGGTCCTGGTATTAAAACCTGTATACTTGCATGAGGATATTTAATTTCATTAATGGAACAGCTGACATCAATGTTTAAATCAAGTTATGTCAAGAGTTCTCTCTGATTGTAATTGATTATGATGAGGAAATTATCTTCACTCGGAATGACGAAATTATATTCACTGGGAATGATAAAATATCATGTGTAAGATTTGGTGAGGATATGATGATGTTTTTTGATATTTCCATGCTGGGGGAAATTATATACTTTCTAGAGTTGAAAATAATATATAATAAGAACCACATTTTCCATCTCAAGAAATGTATTTGATGGTACATCTAAAGAAGTTTGGGATGGTATATTCAAAACCAGTTTTACACCTATTTCAGTGGGAACCATGTTTTCTAATGATGGGGAAAAATGAAGTTGATTATAATGAGTTTCAAAAGATGATTGGATGACTGTTTTATATGATTGCATCAAGACCCGACATAGTATATGATGTCACCTTGTGTGAAAGATTTCATATCACTAATAAAGAATCACATTTTATTGCTGGAATATAAAATATTAGAAATATAAAAGGCACAAATAATGTTGTATTATAGTATGAAGGCTCAGAAAATATTGATCTATTCAAGTACTCAAATGCTAGTTTGGAAGGAAATGTTGATGATAAAAGATCCATATCATGTGGAGTTTTCTTTTTGGAAAATGTTATGTCAGTTGTAATAAATAGAAATAGAATTTATTAATTATTAATATAGTTGAGGCTATGTTTGTTCCATCCACTCAAGCTGATTCCCAAATCCTGTCGATGAAGACTCAGTTTGATGATCCACTTCTTTATGTGAAGTAACCACTACTCTTGGGATGTGATAATTAGGGTGAAATAAATCTTACGAGAAATATAGTACAACATTCTTGTTCAAAAATCATTGACATAATGTACTACTTCCTCAAAGGGAAGGTGGATAATAATGAATTGAAGTTGGATTACATTCTAATAACTGAATAAGTAGTTGACATATTCACAAAACCATTGTCAAAAGAACTATTTTCTAAATTGAGGTTTAACATGGGAGTCCATCCTCAATCTCGCCAAGGATTTTTATGAGTAATTTTCCCCTATCAAATCTTTTCTTTTGGATGGTTTTGACAAGGGGGATAATTGGTTCTTAAATCTATCTTTATGATTATATATATAAAGAGAGAGCTGCAGGTATGTTGTGAATCCATCATGTAATTGTGTAAACAATTATAACAATGTGTTGGAGTGCTTATAGGATATAATATTTTTTTATCCATGAATGTTAAAGGTGTAGACAATGATTTATAATAATTTTGAAGAATTAGTATTAGAAGAATGATTTTTATGTTTTTGGAGAATAATGAGGAAGAAATTTTGAAGAGATTTTATAGTATCAATGATTCTCATTTCCTACAATTATTTAGACTGTGTGGTCTTATAATTTTTGATATGTAATCCATTTCTTAATGTTACTAATTTTATTGATTTATGAATCATTATTGGCAAAGAAATCCAATGGGGGAGATTGTTGGGACAATTTTGGATAGAAAATAAAGTAAGAAAATATTGTTGTTATAGTGTGATGACTTTTGTTATCAAAATAGATAAATCAAGTCACATTGTAAAGGACATGAAAGCTGAAAGTGATTTTTTAATTTGTATTTCAATAATATCATAATATTGGAGAACGTTTGATGAACGACATATAAAGGAAAGGGGTAGTAAATGTGCTTCAAGTCATATTCCATTTTTAATGGGAGGAAGGATGTTAGTTAGGGATAGAGAAGGATAAGTACTTTCCATTGAAAATATAAATATACTAATGTTGTTCGATTAGTGGGTGTAGTATGCAATATTTAAGAACGTTTGGAAAATTTCGTTCATGGAATGATTCATGGTGAAAACATTGAATAATGGAAAATTAGTTATGTGTACAAATGATTCATTAAGTATGTGAAATATGAGGTTTGTGCGAGAGATTACTATGCACCAAATACAATGTCAAATGGGGTTTCACAAGATGTGTTAGGATATTACATGACACATCGGGGTTTTTTCTATCATGGGTCGGTGATTCTTACAATTAAGAGGTGATACCCTATAATTTGTAATTATAAAAACATATATAAATCCTGAGAAATGATACACAAAATATTTTTATGTAAAGGGGAGTTTTTGAAAGAAATAATGTTGCGTGCGAGAAGGTGATGTTGCGGACAAGAATAGGGTTGTGTAAAAGATTGACGATGCACAAAAAGGTGATTAATAACAAAAGTAAAATCTTACTCATGTGGAATAAATGTTGTAGGCAAGACACCTAAAATAGTGCATGAAATATTTGGTTTCTTCACAAATATCTAGTTGTCTTTTGCATACTTCTTATCTACTTTTGGGAAGTAAAGTAATGATTTTAACTTCAGAGAATACAAAAGTTCAATTGTAATGAATCATTAAAATATTTTAATTCAATATTTGTGCTAAGAGGGTGTACACACATATGAGGATTGTTTTCAATATGCTACATGAATTTAAGGGAATATCATAATCATTGTATTCCACAAAAATGTACTGTTTTCTAGCACAGTGTGTGGTATATGATTGATTATGTAACATTCCCCTGAAATACCTACTTTTATTGAATAGTAAACCTTTTAAATCTTATGTTCTTGTGGTTGTGTGTGTTCTGTAGTGAATGTACACTTTAACATCATGTGAAGGTTGTTTAAAAAGATGTTAACATAAAAGATAAAGATATCACTAATTCAACCCCTCCCCCTCTCAGAGATACTTTGTAGATGACTATGTAACATTAATTAACATTATCTAGTCTATATAATGTTTGTAGTGACCCTATTAATCTAAGGAGGCATTTGTTACATAGTAGGAAACCCATAAAGGGTTAATATTTTTTAGGGATTGTTTTTTATTCTTTCCGATCCATCCTATATATAATTTTCTTATAACAGATAAATTTCATTCAAATTTCCCCATCCAATTTTTTTTGTTTTTTTTTCTACATATGGGTCACCTATGAAAATGCCATTATTTGTATTGTATATTGAAGATATCATGATTCTTGATGGTATTTTCCCATGCGTGGACTATTTTTTCAATCACTGCCTTTTTGGGCTATGACTTTTCAAAATGTGCCTAATCTATGTGTATATGTGCAACCCTCCGTATGGTGTTTTTCTTGTTCCATGTTATAGATTGTGATATGAGTAGGTAGAGGAATCTAGCCAGTTATGAAATTAAATGAGACCATCAGATTGGATAATGTGAGAATCCTTGTGACCATTAGTCATGACTGAAGATCCCAGAGGTTAGGGACTATTCTATTTCTCGGAAACCTATGATGGGGGTTAACCCTACCCTATGAGTTATACAGAGGCATGGAGTCATGCATTTATGGATAAAGTTCTAGATCAATGAACGAGTGTTTTAGAAGGGGTTTTAGAAATTTCATGATGATTTCGTAGTATAATTATGTTAGAAGAACATGGAGTTATTTGATACCAAGGATATTTATAAAGGAAATGAGTGTTTAAGAACATAACCATGATAAATTTTAATTCATTATAAATTTTTGGTTCATGAATTGGTATAAAAATTATGTATTATTAAAGTAATTTTTATATGATATGTGGGTGGATTTGGTTAACATGCTTCATAGAATTTTTGGATGTATGTGGTTTAAAAATGACAACCATGTAGTAGATGTTTTTGGGGAAATAATGGAAAAACGATGTGATTTATATTAAAGATATTATTTTTCTTTTAATTAGTAAACAATTGGATATACCATCAATTATAACTAGTATTTATGAATTCTATTCAATTTTTAATGACATGTATTTCAATTGTGGAGGAGTATGATATTCTATGGAAGCGGTGTACAAGAGAATACACTAATTAAATTGAATAATGAATTATGTTGACATGTGATATTAACAACTAGAACTTATTAAGCTTCAATTGGTGATAGTTTTTAGTGTGATAAAGGGTGAGGGGTGTGTATGAGTTTCATATTTTCATAGTATCCCTAAACCATGATGAGGGTCGCTCAAGAGTAGTGGGATGCATCATTGTATGGATGAACCTGGGGAAGATTCATTCATTTATATGGAATATGTAATTATATTTGGTGGATAGTGATCCAATAGCTGGATGGAGGTGGTGACCCATGTTTCAGGTGAACCTTTATATATTCCCTAGGTAGAATTTTTTGACCAAACAATGTTAGGATAGATATGTTTCCATGTTTCACTTAAGTACAACATTTTTAGTACATTAAATTGGTTAATTTTAATCAAATATTGGGAATAAGACATAGTTATGTTGGTTTTGAAATGATATTGGGATGAAAAGATCACTATTATGGTTTGGAGCAAGATATACATATTTTGTGTTCATAACTTCATGCTATATGATTATTTATTGTTTGGTATTTCTCATTGGATGATCATTGGTCTATTTGGATTTCATAGCTAAAATACTTATAAACAAAACAATATTTCATTGTGAATAATATGTATATAATTATGAGGATTTTTTATGTATTTTTACAATTGGATAAAGGTGTGGGAAATATTTACAATGGTTTGAACACAATCATATTGGAATTTTTTCATTTCCCACATTTGGAGCCCAAATATATAATTGGACATTTGATTATTAAATAATGGAGTCATACTTAATGACAGGTAGTAACATTAAGAAATGTTTTGAGACAATCTCCTTGTGCCTATAAGATTTAAGAAACTATGATTAGGTACCATTATTGATCATTAATCGGTGTTTCTGAGTGTTTTAAGGAAGTTTGGATAGTGGCAATTTGATCTGTTATTCTCCATGTAATGAGATATGGAAGGGTATAAACCACATCAGATAAATGATTTTTGGAATGGAGTGATCATTTAAAAATTTGAATTGGATTTACAAGAAAAATTTAGTGTAATTTTTTTTGTGACTTCTTGGTATGTATTCATAATTTTATGGGGAAATTGAAAACTAGAATGAGTACTACTGTGTCAATGGAGTACTAATTTGTTCTGGGGAATGATATGTTAAATTTTATTATGTGAATGTTAGTGGACAATTGGATGTATGTTTAAATAAAAAATTATTATGGTGAGAAGTATAACAGAATTATAATTGTATTTTAAGAGCTAAATCCTAAGACATGGATAACTATTGATTAGATGATGTTTTAAATCACTACACATTGGAGACTCGTGATGGATGAGTGTCATGGGTTTTCTTTATAGTATTTTCACAATGAGTCTGAGAATTGGATCATGTTTTTATATATTAAGATCCTTATTTTCATGTCATATTTTAGATATTAGTTGTGTATTAATGGATGGATCATATTATTTTGATTAGGAATTTGTGAATCTAGTTGGTCATGGATTTTGTTATAGGTCTTGATGCATATTGTTAAGTATGATAAGTTCTATTCCTAGGAGATTGCATGACATCTTGTCCACATGGATTGTGAAAATTCCAAGAAAATATGATCTTTTTAATTAATGGAAGATATGTATTCTTAACATGGACTTAGACTTGGTTTGTTGCGGTTTTGTCCCAATGAATTATAGTTTTTTGATAGAGAATATAGTATGTATGGTCGATAGAGGTTTTGGGGAATAAATGTAGAGATTTTTTGTGGGGATGAGTTGTACTTTGTATCCATTTTCTAGTATATACTATCCCAGTGGCTATTTAGTGGGGATAGTAGGTCCAGTGGTCCCACTTCATGTTCTATTAGTCACCCATGGAGCATGTACTGAATTTCTAGTGGTACAAAATTGGGTAAAATTACTCATCAAAGAAACCATTTAATTGGGAATCGCCCACATTGTCCATTCATTTTTTAAAATTGTTGGTTTTTGTACCCTGAATTCTCACCATCTCATTAAATGGTCATGGTTTCTCTTCTGGGGTTATTCCATCATATTATTATATGAATAGAACTTCAAATTCTTCATTGATTATCCCCTCCTATCATTCTTATTTTCCCTCATATTGAGTATGGTTTCTTATTTTATTCTACAATTTCAAGGGGGAATCATTAGATCAGGATGGGGATTTAGTTCTTACTATAATGGGGGTCTCCTTAGATGACTCATGGGTACCACTGATTATCCAATTTTAAAATATATGATTCAATAAATATTTATTTATGGTTTTCATAGAGTTTTAATTTATAATTATTATTGAATTGAATATGGTTGTTTTGAGATTTCATATGGGTTGATACCGAGGGGCTGCAATGGAATTTCTGCATTTTTTAAATTTTTCTAACATGATGTGGTTGTAGGTTGTATTTTTATTGATTACGACTCCTTCTAAATAAACATATTATTTAAATTTGAATCTTATTATTAATTATTTTTTGTTTTTTTTGCATGATTTTGGTCTTCAATTTGTATATATGGATTAAAATACATGGTAGGACTTTAGTGATCATGGGTGATCCAATGTGTGTGTCTTGGGGATTTAGAATAAATGATAATAATCTATAGAAATATTATATTGTATTTGATTATTTCAATATGGATTAATTAATTAATATGATGAACCATACGATTTGATACCACATCCCTGAGGGTGTACTTCACTTAATTAATCAATTAAAATAATTAATTTCATTATGAATGATGTAATAAAATTCGAATTTCCATGTTCTTCATATTCAATATCATGACCTCCTTATCCACTAATTTCAATGACTAGTATCATTTAATATTTCCTATGTTATTCAGACACTTGATTTCTGTAATCGAGGTTGGTGTGATTTATGACCCTTATGTAGGTGTGGTGTTTCTTAAGTTGAATAACCTATGTAGGTCACGACTTAACCATTAAGAGACCTTGGAGATGATTAACACAAAAAGACATGATTTTTCTACTGATAGGGATACGACTAAATACATCAATTAGGGTGCCTCTCCAACAATACGACCATAGAAAAACCAATAGGTACCCCCCAAAAAATGAAATCTAACTGGTGTTTTATGGGAATAGGTAAATAATGTATTCACTATTTTCGATGAACTATAGAAAACATCTGAGCATGAGGGTTGTGGATAATAGGTATTTGGGTAGGATTTTGATGGAACATTATTTCTTAAATTTAGGGACCCGAGTTTGACATACATGGACATTACATTACATTTTTGGAATACATAATACATAACAAAAAAGGACAACCAAGTACTGTAATAGTTTAGTGACTTTAGAAACTCGAGACATAATCTTCTAATCATGGTGAAAGATCTTCAACATATCCCACAATGATCGTCCACTTTTTTTTGTTACCTAAATCCTTTTTTATATCCTGTCGAAACGAATACATATAAATGGTGAGCTCAAATGCTCAGTATGGTTAAACATGGAAAACATAAAACAATCCATAACTATTTTCACGTGAAAACATGAACATAATATTAAAACATCAAAATCATGAGAAATGACATAAAACATTGCAGTATATATGGAATATATCATAATGAAACATTAATCATGATAAAATATCATGGGAATAAAGCATGTAATTGTGGAAAACCATTATGAACATGGTATGATTTCTGTAGTATCCAAGTAATTTCTTCCAACACCATCATAGTGGACAATTTCCATTACTAAACCGAGTTTACTTGTCGTTCCATCCATGAATTATTGAACCAGATTTACTTGAAGTTCCAGCCATATTTATCTCCTGAGATATAAATCTTTACCCAATGCATTGGAGGGAGACATAGGTCCCACCCATCTCATATTGAAATCATTCTTACATGTGCCACAAAATAATCATTAATCATTAATCTTAACCCAAACAATAAAATGGGTTTCATAAACATCATTCCATCATAACATAATCTATATAAAACAAATGGATATCATTTAATCATAAGAAAAATAAAACCATGTATATAATAGAGACATTATAGTTGAAACATAAACATACTAAATAATTTCATCTTATATGGAAAATAGTTTTGATAAAAAACATGAAATGAAATCATAAGAAAAAAGTCCTTTCTTATACAAAATAATTTTCTCTTCAAAAAATTCCATGAAATTTTAAAATAAAAGGATTTTATTTCAAATAATCATGAAATATTTTAGAATAATCTTCATTAAAATAAGGTGTTATGAAATCGTAAAAATCTGTTTGTGCCATATAATTAAAAAAACATTCTCCTTGTACTTTTTTTGGAAAATTCAGAAAGTTCCTTGTATGGTAAAAAAGAAAGATTTGTTCCATAACCTATGGTAAAAGTCAAAAAATGGTTAAAAATGAATTTAAACATACAGGAATACTTTTTTAGAAAACATTTTCATGGATGACAACAATAACCCTAGTAAATACTAACTAATAATCAATCCCTAATAAGAACGAGATTGGAATAATTATCCCTTACCTTATGTCCAATTTCATCTGTATGTTTCTGAGACTCATATATAGTGGGATTAAAAACATTATTTACTTTTAAAAGAACCATAATATTATTTATTATGTCATATAGTATTCACTTATGACTTTATCTTACCCATTCATTTGACAATTTCATGTTAAATCTTCATTTTGGATAAAATTGTTTCATTTATCACATATGTTTGGAATTATTGTTCTTGATAATATAATTACTTATATAATTATATAAATACTCCCAAAATTTAAAACATTATTTATAAATAAAATATATTTATGATATATATTTATATAATAAAGAGATAAATAAAATTAAATACACCGTTCATGGAGACGGTAGACAGTACGCACGCCTGAACGCTATTTCCATTTCATTATTGACTTGAATGGAAGTAAGTAGATGAAATATATATATATATTTATATAAATAAATCCAGTAGAATTATTATTTCATAAATTTAATCATTATTTATTATATATAAATTTTATAATCATTCTGAAATGGTTAACATGGAGGATGAATCTCATCGCTTCGTGGAGACAGTAATTTGTATGTACTCACAAGCGATGATATCAAAGCCATAATTATTGAATGGTATTGGAGTGGATGATACAATATATCATTATTATAATCATTTCATAATAATAATATATATTTATTCTTTACACCATTTTACCCATCTTAGTAAGGTGGTGGTGGAAAACATATTACACCACGACGTGAAGATGGTATTCCGTACGTATGCACACACAAAGATTTCATTTTCTCTAGGATGGGTAGAAGATGAAATATGGTAATTTCATTTTTATAATAACATATCAGTATATTTTTTATACTGATGATATTACTTTATAATTAATAAAACTAAATTAGAGGATGTAGAAGAATAAAAAAACTTTAAAGAATCGATAGAAGAGATTATCACTTCTTCGATGCGCCTCTTCTAAACATCCTATTATGGCTCTAAATATGGTCTTTGAAGAAGACCAGGACATCAATTATGATTATAGGGAAGTGGAGAAGGAAAATTTTCAGGTTTTGGAGGATTTTTAAGTCTCAAAATGGTGTAAGGAGGATAGGGAGGAGGTTTCCTTTTATAAGAGAAGAGAGGGTCACTTTTTTGAAACCTCTAAAATAATAATTTATAAGAAACCCAAACCCCACATAAAAACATTCAAAGTGACTCAAACTCGGATATTAGTTTATATAGTGTTGTAATATCCTCATCCAATTAAATTTACACATTTCTTGATTTTATTTTAAACCTTATCATTTTGATTTATCCTTTTTTAGTCTATTTAATTTTATTTGTGGTAATAATTTTATAAATTTTTTATGGTTATAAATACTTACTTATGTGTTGTTAATTATAAATAATTTGAAACACTATTAAATGTTAGACCATTTAAATTTAAATTTTTTATTTTCTAATTTTTTTGTGATTTTTAAACAATTTAATAATATAAAATATCAATTGTTTCAATTTTGACACAATTCATTTATTTGAATTGCAATAAAATCCGCAGAGAATATATTTTAGAACAAAAACTATTGAATATATTTCTAACAAGTCATATTAATCTATAAAATTAGTGGATTTTATTAATTAGTTCCTATAATATTTATTTTAATACTTTTAAAATTATTTATTTTATAGTTCTCTTAATAAAATAATTACTATGTCATTTTTGTATAATTATTTAATATATACATATTTGTTGCATAATAATTACAAATAAACTCCTATGATGAAGATAAATATAATATATTTCATAATAATACTATTATTCTAATTTATTTTCTAAGAACACAAACTTTTAAAATTTTATCTTTATTAAAGTATGAAGGTGACAACTTTTACATCATTATAACTAAAATAATATAATATCCCTAATAGGTTTGATAAGGATCCAAATGGTTCACAATTATACCCTTGGATGTTTAGTGTATATATATACTCTACTAATATGTTTTGGTCATGTTTATGGTCCTTCTGATGGGTATTATTATTGTAATAAAAAATATATTATTGATTTTTCACTAAATAAATAATTTCTGTATCGTTAATGTATAAGATATTAAAGAAATTTTATATTTCTTAAAAATCTCAAATAAATTACAATGATGATGAAAAACATTTTATATTTCCAATTAGTATTGATAATCAGATTTATATTCAATATAACATTGTATTAAAAATACATTAATTATTAATGTATGAGTGAGACATATTTCACATTGTTTAAATAAAAAAAATTAATGGTCTTAGTCACATCCAAGTGGGTTCCATAAGATAAAATTTATACCCAAGTATATTTTAGGATGTAATATAATCATCCAATTATATTAATACAAGTGTTATTGTAATTTTATAATATTATTTTTACCCATAATTACCAGATTTACCTTTAACTTGTGTGTATAAAATTTACATTAGGTACAATTCATAAATCCTAAAAATAAAAAGTATACCATTAACATAATTCGGACCTACTGATTCCAAATATGGAATCCATGTTTCCAAATTTATAACCCAAATGTTGCAGTTTTTAATTTAATATTAATCCCGCTGGTGAGAAAACATGTTCTAAAACATAAAACATTTCAAAAGATGGAATTATTTTTACCAATGAATACAATGTAAAATTAACGATAATGACATAAATAATATTAAATGATAAAAATATATTTTCTATTTTTACTTTAAGACAAAAAATTATTATAATTTATCTATATAAGTAATCTTGATGAAAAAATTTATTTTTAACTATAATTTATTGTATTTTTATTATTCACCAAAATATGATGGTTATCGGATTAATGTCAAAACTCTATCGAGAGTAAAATTTTATACCCTAATTCTATGTAGTAAGTTTTATTTTTCAAACTGAACTTATAATCATGTCAAAAAAATTACATCTAAAGTGGGTGTGCCATCAAAAGGCGGCAAAACTCGATTTTGGGGACAATAATAAATTTACCCAAAAAAGTTATTTTGTTCTAATAGCATGTCCTAGATAATTTTTATGATGAATAATAATGTTATAAAATTAAAAATTCAGATAACACTATTCATAATTGCTAGTTCAAAACAATATATCATTGTTTAGTGAAACTCTGTGTTGCGTAAAACGCACGCTATCGAGGAAGGTCGCTCTTGTGTTTGTGTATACATCAAGCAGATACGGAGTTGTGTATAGTGAAAGTTAATCTTGTTGTAGCTTACAACACATGAAATAATTGAAATTAAAAATAATATTTCTCATAAAATCTCAGGGTGATACATTCTACCCCCATTAAAATAAATTTCTCCCTTGAAATTAATTGTGGTTATAAATGGCTTACTAAATGAAAGTTTCTATCATAGAAACCCACATCGAAAAAAGGAATAATAACACATAATTTTAAAATTTAATGTAAGAAACGTAATGGTTAACCAAATTAACTCATCACAAAGATTACACAAAGTATAACATAGGTGAAAACATGTATAGGGAAGAGAAATATAACCATCAAGTTATGATGGAGAGTGGTAGAGAACATGACTATAAAAAATCCAACATTCATAAAGCGATAAATTTTTTATGATATATGGTACCATTTGATTCATCAGATATGAGTGTATTAGGACAACAATTTTGGTTTTCACGATCATTTCCATAATGTTGATGAATTTTTTCATAAGGATAAATACTTACTTTATTTTAGTGTAATGTCGTTGTTGGTCATTCCATGAACAATTTCCACTTTATCACTTATTTTAAGAAATGAAGTTGAATTTGTACTTCTTGAAAATATAACATATCATCTGATATATTGATAGGTTATTCCATTTGTATCAATAAGTTAGTAAAAGTTAATAAATTTACATAAGTCCATATATGGTGAGATTAACCATATAGGATTCTGAAAAGGTACTTATACGTCAACTATAATACCGTATAATGAAGTAAAACTAATTTCTACTAACCTGGGACTTTTTGTAGGACATTGGTAGGTGATAAAGGCATGTCACACTTTGGTTGTGGGTTCAATTCCTACAACCTTGTCTGACGCGATGGGTTGTCTTTCATCCTATAGGTTGTCCTTTTTCTAAAACATCCCCATTATAACATTCCAGAAATGATATCGAAAAAATGGTTCTGGATTTAACAATACTACCTGATGTCCAAATTAATACATTCCAATCATTAAGATTATCCAAAATACTTCTATCTAATCTGATTGTATAGAGTAAATTATTACTAGAAATGTCATCTACTGAGCATGTGAATACCATCATTTATCATAAGATATATCTAGTTGGTCGCATTGCAAATATGTGGATACATTAATAATGTATTATATTGAAAAATGATTGCCCATTGAACAATCATGAAATCATTAATGTTGTCAAAAGTTTACTCTTTCCACATTCCAAAATCCCAAAAAAATGTATATACTCAAATCATTATATCACATTGTTCTTTTATTAGTCATGAGATCAGAATACTATCAAATATATTATTTTTTCTTTATCCCTTCATAATGTGCATATTATCATCATTCCAAAAATATTTCAATCACTTTTCATGGTTACTGGTACCATAATATTATTAAAAACCACAATAAACAATTACATAGATATTCCAAAATACTATAAATGGGATACCACAACATTATTTTGGAATAAATTTACATAAACACTTAATCATTCCACCAAATCATTGTCATACACAACATCGCCAATAGTGATCACATGTGACTTACCTTTTTTTCTATTGCCTTCTGTGGTTTTTGATGTTGATAATCATTTTCCCTTGGATTATGGAATTGGTTAGCATAATTCCCAATTTCCTTACACATGTATCATTGAAGTGTTGGTGGATAATTCTCTATAGTCTTTTCTATATTCATGTCATTATAAACCTTTTTACTATTACTTCAGCACATAGCTACTCAATGAACTTCTTTTCCAAACGTGAAACATATTTTAGTACCTTTTAAGAAATCTCCACTATGCTTCCTTCCACACTTCGATCATAAATAATCATTCACCATCATTTCACCTTTGTTTTGAGATTTTTCCTTGAACTCCATATTTCATTTCTTGTCAAAACCAGGAGATGGATATGTAACACCAACATCCAGTTCTACCTTGACAGCACAACGCACAATTTCATCATAGGTACTGATGACTCTTACAGATAATTCTCCTATATGATTTGGTTTTATGCCACTGAATAATCAATCAACTTTACATTCAGGTTGGATGATAGAGCCAGATGCATACATTGGAAGCCTTGTAAAATTTTCTTTGTATATACCAACAGATTCATTATAATTTTTATTAAGCTCAAGTAACTCCTTTTCCATCATTGTTATATGAATATGAGGGTAGTACGTACTATAAAAAATGTTCTTGAACTCATCCCATTCAATGGATTCAATTTTATCTTGTGGCCATTTATTCTTAATTTGAGTCCACCACTAGTCTACTTCACGTTCTAACCAGTAAATATCCAAAATGAATTTTTCATGATCTATACAATGAAGAATGTAAAATATAATTTCAATGTTATTTATCCATTGTTGAGTGAAAAGTGGATCAAAAGACCCACTGAATGAAGGAGGACATTGCCTCATAAAGGACTCAATAAAATATTGTTCCTTTTTCTGCTCATTTGAATGTCCAGAATGATTCATAGCTTGGTTAAGTATAGAAATAAGATTTTTCACTCCATCTCCAATTACATTTGAATGTTCAGGAGGACAATCATTGCATTTTCCATTAAATTTATCAACACGGTTCCTTCGGGTTTCAGAAATTATCTAAAACCTAAAAAGAACAGTGTTAGAAGCAAATATCATGATAAAAAAACAACATAATAAAGGGGGAGTACCTTCAATATATAACCTCATGGGTTTAATACTATGATCATTACCATATTTCTTGTACTATAAACTATACATATACTTATACTTTAGGACATCCCTAGATTGACATACATGGACATTTCATTACTTTTGCGGAATACATAATACATAACAAAAACAGACACCCAATGACAGTAATAGTTTAGTGTCTTTTGAAACTCGGGACATAATCTTCTAATCATGGTTAAAGATCCCCAACATCTCCCATAAAGATATTCCACTTTTGTTTTGTTACATAAAACAATTATTTTTATATTGGGGAAAATAAAACATATAAAAGGTGAGATCAAATGCTCAGTAATGTTAAACCTGAAAAACACAAAACAATCCATAATCATTTGAACGGGAAAACATGAACATAATATTTAAACATCAAAATCATGAGCAATGACATAAAACATTGCATTATATAAGGTATAGATCATAAAGAAACGTTAATAATTATAGAATAAGATGGGAATAAAACATGTTATTGTAGAAAACCATTAAGAACATGATATGATTTCTATTGTAGACAAGGCATTTCTTCGAAGAACATCATAGTGGACAATGTCCATTACTAAACTGGGTTTACTTTTCGTTCCAACCCTATATTAGTGATCCTAATTTACCTTCCGTTCAAGCCATGATTATCTAATGAGATATAAATCTTTACCCAGTTCACTGGAGGGAGACGTGGGTCCCATCCATCTCATATTGAAATCATTCTTATGTGTGCCACAAAAAAATCATATATCATTGATCATAACCTAAAAAATAAAATGGGTTTCATAATAATTATCCCATCATAACATAATCTATGTAAAACAAATGGATATCATTTCCTCATAAGAAAAATTAAAACATGTAAATAATAGATACGTTGTACATGAAACATAAACATAGTCAATAATGTCATCTTAGATAGAAAATTGTTTTGATAAAACATATGAAATGAAATCTTGAGAAAAATACCATTTCTTCTTCAAAATCATTTTCTTTTCACAAAATGCCGTGCAATTTTAAAATAAAATGATTTTATTTAAAATAATCATGAAATATTGTATAGGAAGAATCATGAAAACAAGGTGTTATGAAACTATAAAAATCCATTCATACCGTATAAGTTAAAAAACATTCTCCTTGTATTTTTGTTGGAAAACTCAAAAAGTTCCTTGTATGGTAAAAAAAGAAAGATTCCTTCCTTAACATGTGGTAAAAGTAAAAAATGGGAAAAAATTACTTTAAACATAGATTAAAACAGTTTTATAAAACATGGACATGGATGATAAAAATAACCCCAGAAAATGCTGATGAATAAAAAATACCGGATAAGAATGATATTGGAATAATTTTCCCTTACCTTATGTCCAATTTCTTCAGTATGTGTCCAAAAATCCTATATAGTGGGTTTAAACAAATTATTAACATTTAAAAAAACCCTAATAATATGTATGATATCATATATGATTCACCTATGACTTAATCGTACCTGTTCATCTGTCAATTTCATGTTAAAGCCACGTTTTGGGTAAAATCGTTTCATTTATCGTACATGTTTGTACTTATTGTTCTTGATATTATTATTACTTATATCATGATATAATTACATCCAGATTGTAAATAATTGTTTATATATCATATTTATTCGGATATATATTTATATAATAGATAGATAAATGAAATGAAATACACCGTTCATGGAGACGATAGACCGTACGTATGCATGAACACTATTTTCATTTCCTTATTGAATTTAATGGAAGTATGTAGAAAACATATATATATATATATATTAATAATTCTAGTTGAATTATTATGTCATAAATTTCATCATTATTTATTATATATTAACTTTATAATAATCCTGGAAAGTATAACATGGATAATGAATCTCATCGCGTCGTGTAGACTGTAATTTGTACGTACTCACGAGAAATGATATCATTCTCATAATTATTGACTGGTATTGGAGTTGATGATATAATATATAATAATTATAATCTTGTAATAATAATAATATACAGTTATCACTTACCCCATTATACCCATCCAATTTAGTTGGTGGTGGAAAACAGATTACACCACGGTGGGGAGACGATATCCCGTACGTATACACGCATGGTGATTTCATTTTTTGTAAGATGGATAGAAGGTGAAATTGTGTTGTTTCATATTTATAATAACATATCAGTATATTAGTGATACTTATGTTATTAATTTATATGGAAACCACTAAATAGGAGTATGTAGAAAAATAAAAAAACATGAAAGAATTGGCATAAGAGATTATCTCTTCTTCGGCGCGCCTCTTCTAAACCTACTCTTATGGCACTAAAGTTGGACTTTGAATAAGACCAGGATCTCTATTATGTTTATAAGAAAGTGGAAATGTGAAATTTTCAGTTCTTGGCAGAGAATTATGGCTCAAAATGCTGTGAGGGGGAGATGGAGGAGTTGCCCTACTATAAGAGAGGAGATGGGCACTTTTGGAAACCTCTAGAATTTTATTTATAAAAAACCAAAACCACACATAAAAACATCCAAAGTGACTCAAATTTGGATATTAGATAATATATGGTTATAAACCTATAAACCAATTAAATTTAGACATGTTTTTATTTTATTTTAAACCTTATCATTATGATTTATCCTTATTTAATCTATTTAATTTTTTTAGTGGAAATAAAGTAATAATTTTTATTTGGTAGTAAATACATACGTATGTATAGTTAAGTATACATAATTTCATAGTTTATGACATTTTAGACCATATAAATTTTAATTTGTAATTCATAAAATATTTGTGATTTTTAAACCATTTAATAATATAAAATATCAATACTGTTAATTTTGAAACAATTAAATTATTTGAATTAAAATAAAATCCACAGAGAATATATTTTCGAAACAAATCTATTTAATAGATTTTTAACACATCATATTAATCTAGAAAATTCTTGGATCACTTTAATTAGTTCATATAATATTTAGTTTAATATTTTTAAAATCATTTATTTTATAGTTTTCTTAATAAATAAATTACTACAACATTTTTGTATAATTATTTAATATACTTATTTTTGCATAAAAATTACAAATAAACTACTATGTTAAAGATAAATATATTATATTTCCTAAAAATACTTTTTGTTTAACGTATCTTCTAAAATATCCAACTTTCAAACTTTTATATTTATTAAAGTATGAAGGTGATTACATTGACATCATTTAAAATAAAATAATATCAATGTCCTAATATGTTTTATAAGGCTCCAAATGGTCCAGAATTTGACCCTTGGATTCTTAGGATATATATACACTCTACACATATGGTTTGTTCAAGTTTCTAGTTCTTTTGATGGGTATTATTATTATAATAAAAACAATATTATTTATTATTCAGTAAATAAATAATTTCTACATCGTTAATGTATAAGCTATTACGGTAAATATTTACTCCTTAGAAATCACAAATGAATTACCATGATTAAGAAAAAAGAATTTATCTTTCAAATAAGTATTTATAGTCTAATTTATATTCATTAACGCTTATATTTAAAATACATTAATTATTAATGTTTGAGTGAGACATATTTCACATTCTTTAAATAAAATAAATTAAAGGTCTTAATCACATCCATGTTGGTTCCAAAAGATATCATTTCAACCCAAGTATATTTTAGGACAAAATATAATCATCCAATTATATTAATTAATGTGTTAGGGTAATTTTATAATAATATTTTTACCTTAATTACCTGATTTACCTTTAATTGTAGTAAATAAAATATTCCGTAGTTACTATTCATAATGACTAAAAAAAAAGTAGCCTTTTAACATAATTTTGACCTATAGATTCAAAATATGGATTATCTTTTTCCAAATTCAAAACATATAAATTTTAGTATTTAATTTAAAATTAATATCTCTGTTGAGAAAAGGGGTTCTAAAAGTTAATACATTGCAAAAGATTGAAATGTTTTTATGTTTGAATTCAATGTAAATTTAATGATAATGAAATAAATAATATTAGAAGGTAAAAATATATTCAATTTATACTTTATAACCATTAAATATCATAATTTTACCATATAAGTTATTTAATGAAAAAATTGGTTTTTGATTAAAATTTAGCGTATTTTTACTATTCACGAAAAAATGACGGTTATCGGCATAATGTCAAAAATTTATCCAAACTAAAATTTTATATTCTGATTCCAAGGAAGATGTTTTATCTTCCATGTTAAACATATAAACATGTAAAAACTCAATTTAAAATGGCTGCTCCATCAAAAGGCGGCAAAACTGCATTTTTTTTAAAAATAATTATTTTACCCGAAAAATTAATTTTTTACTCATACCATGTCATAAATAATGTGTAAGATGAATGATAATGATATAAAATTAAAAATGTCGCTAATGCTATTCATAACTATTAGTTCATTACATTATATCGTTGTTTAATGAAATTCGGTATTACGTACAACACATGCTATCGAGGAAGGTCGCTTTTGTGTTTGCATATACTAAAAGATAATAGAGTGTTGCATATATCACATGATAATCTTGTTTTAGTTTACAACACATGAAATCAATGAAATAAAAAATAATATTTCTCATAAAATCTCGGGGTGTAATTGTAAATGTGATTATAATTATTTTACTACAATTACATATATGGATTCTTATTTGTGAATTATATGACTCTATTAATAGTCATAATTAGATGTGATGTTGATTTTTTGGATACCCATATGTATTTTTTCATATCTTATTTTGGCCTCATGTGTTACAGGTTTGATATAACTTCAATGTGATTATTTTTAGTTGTATTATATCTTCCACATGTCATAAATATATTATTAGTCAAATAAAATGTATACAACATAATTATTAGAGCTCATATCCATATGGGACAGACTAGATTCCATAGATCCATAGGCTTCCATTAATGTCTAAGATCCTTCTGTGAATAGTTTGGGGTTATTGTTATGAATGATATTTAATTTATGATGAGATTCACAAGTCACCATTTGGTTTGACCTGTTAAGCCTAATGTAATAACGTGTTTGTAAATAAGATACAATTTATTCGAGGGAACCAACTAGTTTTCATGGTGACATGGAGTTTGGAAATTTTTCCAATTAATTCCTTGGATACCTTGGGATAGGATTCAATTTGCTGATCATATAGGAGTATGAGAGATTCACTTTCCTCTTGGGATCTTTCCATGGAGTGGTCCCTAATTGTCAGATGTCCTTCTGATCTAATGTATGATTAATAACTACGGTGGACCATAGGATATGGTACTTATATAGGGGAATAATAATCATTATGTACTCAAAGACATCACAACATTATATGATGTTAGATTTCACAATCAAGGATACAGACCTAGCAATAAAATTTGGTTTATTTACATATATAATTTCTTATAATTTATATACATTTTCTATTGACGGTCATTCTACATGAAGATATCATCGAATTTATGGTTATGTATGGGATGG
The DNA here is from genome assembly GCA_963277665.1 of Viscum album. Taxonomy (NCBI): domain Eukaryota; kingdom Viridiplantae; phylum Streptophyta; class Magnoliopsida; order Santalales; family Viscaceae; genus Viscum; species Viscum album. Next base: position 1,138,445,237 of record OY728164.1, on the reverse strand, counting down.
AGTTGGTGGTTACCTACTGAGTTTTTTATTATCACCCTACATAGTCTTCAATTATTTTTAGGTGACTATGAAACCATCAACTATTTATAGGTTCAGTTTGGGGAGAGGCCCAATATGAATGTTCAAGATAGTGTTTCTTAAGGAAGACTATGATACTACATATGGGGCTTGGCTATAGTGATGGATCATCGATTGTATTTTATTCCTTTATCATTGATTTATAAATATATAGGAACAACCTTATGAATTATTAGTTATCATTCCATTTTTTTAGTTTTTTATTTATTTGTATTATTCATATTAATTATTCGTGATTAATACCTAAAATTTCATGATTTTTTTATTTATATTTTTTATATATACTCTAATATTAAGGTATAGTCTCTCTATAGTACTTTTTGAGGACCCTAATTCTAAATGAAGACTCTCATACACATAGTGGTGTGCCTGATGTTTCATTATGAACTAGGACTATCAACTTGTCATGTGGCCAATAGAGCAAGATGTAACATAATAAAATAGAAAATAATAACCAGACAATGCATTACAATTTTCCATCAATACAATTATTATTTTCTTAACATTATATTTCTCCATTTTCATTGAAAATTTTAAATTATTTATCACTTATAATGTTCAAAAGGGTCTATATAATAAATAAATTCAGTAGATCATCCAATGGAATTTACAATCATCGAACAATATAATAAATATATGAAAAATAAATCACAATCTATGTATTGTTTCAAATGAAAATGTATACATCCAATATGATAATTCAATTTTTAGTTTTGAACTCATTGAATTTTTATTCGTATATTATTATATTTCATACCCAAAAACAATGAAAATATGTTTTACGCAAATAGATAACATAGGATGGGATTTTTTTAGAATCAAAGAAGGAATCCTTATTAGAATATTAAAAATTTTCATTCAAGAGGAGGGAAGGTACGTCAATAAATACCCTTCCTCAAGAAGCTAATTAAATCTAATATAAGAGAAATGAACCAGAACACTAACAAAGAGACAATAAAAATAATCAGTACTAACACTCCATATACATTATCAAGACATTAATTGAGTAACATATAATATACACACAGATGATAGTATCATCATATGGTATATCACCAAATTAAATAAACCAATGGTGACAGATGGGAACATATATAAGGAATTGAAATATTACACACACTGTGTATAGTGGATTAAAATCTCTAAAAAGTGGATACTGTCTCATTAGAGAGACATTAAAACCTAGAAAATCACATGACAAAAGGAAACGAAGTTAAAAATGAGAGACAAGATGAGGCACGACCCGACCAAATGAGCCTCAAGCTATGACTCACCAAGCCCGCCTCTAATAGGCCCGGGGATGGCGACCATCTCTGAGTAGGCTACCACACACACGTAATGCATTAGCCTAAGGTACCCACAAACACATACACCCACATACACCTTCAAGAAACAACGTATATATATATATATATATAAACTGGAAAGAAATTCATGCATACATATAACCCACAACTAGAGTACAGAAAAATTAAAAATGGGAAAAATCGGGCCCAAAAAAAGAATACTACAAAAGCGTCCAACCTGCTTAGTAGAATGAAATCTATTCCAAAAGCACTTACTGGTAAGCTCATCATCATGTCTATATAATTAATTAATGTTTGGTATTTTTCATTGGCTGATCATTGGTGATGTTTGATTCCATAGCTGAAATAAATATAAACACAACAATATTCTTTAGTGAATACTATGTATATAATTATGAGTATTTTTATGTATTCTTACACATGGATAGTGGTGTGGGGAATATTTACAATGGTTCGAACATGGTCATGTTGGGATTTTTCCATTTCTCACATTTATAGCCCAAAGATAGAATTGGTCATTTTATTATTCAATAATGGAGTCATACTGAATGATAGGTAGTAACATTAGGGGATATTTCGAGACAATCTCATGGTTCCTATAAGATTTAAGAAACTATGACCATGTAATACTACTAAACATTAATGGGTGTATCTAAGTGTTTTGAGGAATTTTGACTAGTGGAAATCTGATATGTTATTTTCCATGTAATGAGATAAGGTACTGTATAAACCACATCAGATGAATGATTTTTTGGAATGGAGTGATCATTTACAAATTTGAATTGGATTTACAATAAAACATAGTGTAAATTGGTTGTGAATTCTTAGTATGTATTCATAATTTTTGAGGGAAATTGAAAACAAGAATGAGTACTACTATTTCAATGGAGTACTCATTTTTTATTGGGAATGATATATTAAATATTATTATGTGAATGTTAGTGTACATTTGGTTGTATGTTTCAATAAAACATTGTTATGGTGAAAAGTATAATAGTATTATAATTGGATTTTATGAGCTAAATTCTAAGACAGGGATAACTATTGATGAGATCATGTTTTAAATTTCGACACATTGGAGACTCAAGATGGATGGGTGTCATGGATTTTCTTCATATTACTTTAACAATGAGTGTGATAATTGGATCGTGTTTTTATATATTGAGAGCCTTATTTTTTATGCCATTATTTAGATATTAGTTGTGAATTCATTTATGCAACATAGTCATTTGAGTAGGAATTGGTGACTCTAGTGGGTCATGGGTAATTTTATAGGTCTTCATGCAAATTCTTATGTATGAGAAGTTCAATTATTGAGAGACTGTAAGACATCTTGTCCATATGGCTCGTGAAATTTCCTAGAAAATATTATCATTTTAATTAATGGAAGATATGTAATTTTAACATGGATTTAGACATGGTTTATTGGGTTTTTGTCCCATTGAATTGTAGTTTTTTGATAGAAAATATAATTTTTATTGTGGATAGAGGTTTTGGGGAATAAATGAAGAGATTTGTTGTGAGGATGAGTGGTAGTTTGTATCCATTTTATAGTATATACTACCCCAATAGCTATTTAGTGGGGCTAGTAGTGTCATTGGTTCCACTATATGTTCTATTATCTATCCATGTACCATGTACTGAATTTCTAGTGGTACAAAATAGGGTAAAATTACACTTCACAGTAACCATTTAATTGGTAATCGCCCTCATTGTCCTCTGATTTTTAATAAATTTTTGGTTTATGCCCTCTGAATCCTCACACTTTCATTAAATGGTCATGGTTTGTTCTTCTGGGGTTATTCCATCATATTATTTTATGAATAGAACTTAATATTCTCCAATTATTATACCCTCCTATCATTATTATTCTCCCTCATCTAGAGTATGGATTTTTATTTTATTCTACATGTTCATGGTAAAATAATTAGATCAGGATGTGGATTTAGTTACTCCTATAAAGGGGGACTTCCGAAATGATTCATGGGTACCACTTATTATCCTTTTTTAAAATGTATGTTTAAAGAAATATTCATTTATGGTTTTCAAAGAGTTTTAAATTATAATTATTATTCAATTAAATATAGTTGTTTGAGATTTCATATGGGTTGATGTTGACGGTCTTCTATGGAATTTCCACATTTTTTTGTAACAGTTCTAACATGATGAGGTTGTAGGTTATGTTTTTATTGATTATGAATCATTCAAATTAAAAATATTATTTAAATTTGAATCTTATTATTAATTAATTTTTGTTTTGTTTCTTGATTTTGGTCTGCAATTATTTTTATAGGGATGAAAATACATTGTATGGATTTAGTGAGAATAGGTGATCTAATGTGGGAGTTTTGGGGATTTAGAATAAATGATTCTACCCTATAGAAATATTATATAGTATTTGATTATTTTACAATGGATTAATTCATGAATATTATGAAACATATGATTTTTTATCACATCCCTAAGGGTGTACTTCACTCAATTAATTAGTTAGAATCATTAATTTCATTATGAATGATGGAATAAAATTCAATTTCCATGTTTTCCATATTCAATATCATGATCTCTTTACCCACTAATGTCAATGGCCATTATAAATTCAAAATTTCCAATATTATTCAAACCCTTGAGTGGTGTAATCGAGGTTGGTGTGATTTATGACCCTTATGTAGGTTTGGGGTTTCATAAGTGGAATAACCTATGTAGGTCATGACTTAACCATTAAGTGACCTTGGAGAATATTAACACAACGAGACAAGATTTTTAGACTGATGGGGATAAGACTAAAGAAACCAATTATGGTTCCTCTTCAACAATATGACCACATAAACACCAATAAGTACCCCCAAAAAATTTAAATTTAACTAGGGTTTTATGGGAATATGTAAATAATGTAGAGACTATCACCAACGATCTATATTAAACATGTGAGCTTCAGGGGTTGTGGATAATAGGTATCTGTATAGGATTTTGACCGAACCATATTTTGTAAATGTAGAGACACAAGCTTGACATACATGGACATTACATTACATTTTCAGAATACATAATACATAACAAAAACAAACACCCTAACACCGTAATAGTTTAGTGTCTTTAGAAACCCAGGACATAATCTTGTAATAATGGTGAAAGATCTTAAATATATCCCATAAAGATCATCCACTTTTGTTTTCATACCTAAAACCATTCTTTATATCCTGGAGAAATGAAAAAATATAAAGGGTGAGCTCAAATGCTCAGTAAGGCTAAACATGGAAAACATAAAACAATCCATAATCATTTGAACGTGAAAACCTGAACATAATATTTAAACATTGAAATCATGAGCAATGACATAAAACATTGCAGTATATAAGGAATATATCATAATGAAACGTTAATCATGATATAATTTAATGGGAATAAAACATGTAATTGTGTAAAACCATTAATCACATGATATGATTTCCATAGTAGCCAAGGAATTTCTGCCAAAACCATCATAGTGGACAATGTCCATTACTTAACCGTGTTTAATTTCTGTTCCAGCCCTGTATTACTGAACTAGATTTACTTGACGTTCCAACCATGGTTATCCCATGAGATATAAATCTTTATCCAATTCATTAGAGGGAGATATAGGTCCCATCCATCTCATATTGAAATCATTCTTACATGTGACAAAAAACAATCATAAATCAGTCATCATAACCCAAATAATAAAATGGATTTCATAAACAACATTAAATCATAACATAATATATGTAAAACAAATGGATATCATTTAATCCTAAGAAAAATTAAACCATGTTAATAATAGAGACATTATACATGAATCACAAATTTACTAAATAATTTCATCTTGGATGAAAAATAGTGTATATAAAACACTTAAAATGAAATATGGAGAAAAATATACATTCTTATTCAAAATAATTTTCTTTTCAAAAAATGCAACGCAATTTTAAAAGAAAATGATTTTATTGAAAATAATCATGAAATTTATTAGAGTAAACTTCATGAAAATAATCGATTATGAAACCTTAAAAATCCGTCAATGACGTATAAGTTAAAAAAACATTATCCTTGTACTTTTGTCGGAAAAGTAAAAAATTTCCTCGTATGGTAAAAAATGAAAGATTCCTTCCATAAAATTTTGTAAAAATAAAAAACGGGTAAAAGGACATTAAACATACATAAATGTTTAATAGAAAACATGGACATGGATGACAACTATAACCCTAGTAAATACTAATGAATAAAATATCCCAGATAAAAACGAGATTGAAATAATTATCCATTACCTTATGTCCAATTTCATCCATATGTGTCTGAGACTCCTGTATAGTGGGTTTAAAATTATTATTATTTTGTAAAAAACCATAATAATATTAATAATTTCATATATTATTCAATTATGACTTTATTTTACTTTTTCATTTTTCAATTTCATGTTAAAACTGCGTTTTGGGTAAAATCGTTTCATTTATCGTATGTGTTTGGACTTGTTATTATGGATATTATTTTTACTTATATCATTATATACATACTTCTAGAATGTAAAGAATGATTTATATATCATATATATTCTGGATATATATGTATATAATAGATATATAAATAAATTAAATACACTGTTCATGGAGATGGCAGACCGTACGTACGCATGAACTACGTTTTCATATCCTTATTGAATTGAATGGATGTAAGTAGATGAAATATATATATATATATAAATATTTATATAAATAAATACAGTATCATTATTATGCCATAAATTTCATCATTATTTATTATATATAATCTTTATAATCATTCTGTAATGGTTAACATGGAGAATGAATCTAATCGCGTCGTGGAGATGGTAATATGTACGTACACAAAGCGATGATATTGTTCCAATAATTATTGAATGATATTGGAGTTGATGATATAATATATCATTATTATAATCATGTTATAATAATAATATATTGTTATTCTTTACACCATTATACCCTTCCAAGTAATATGTTGGTGGAAAATAGGTTACACCATGGCGTGGAAACGGTATTCCGTACATACACACGCGCAATGATTTCATTTTCCATAGGGTGGATAGAAGATGAAATATGGTTGTTTCATATTTATAATAACATATCAGTAAATTATTGATTTTCATATTATTACATTATAATTAAATAACAAAATTTCAGGATGTAGAAGAATACTGAATCTTGAAAGAATCCAAAGAAGAGATTTCCTTTTCTTCAACATGCCTCTTCTAAACCTCCTCATATGGCATAAAATTTGGTAATTTAAGAAGACCAAGACATATAGAATGTTTCTAGGTAAGTTTAGAAGAGAAATTTTTTGGGTTTTTCCGAGTATTAAGGCTCAAAATGGTGTGAAGAAGAAAGGGAGGAGGATCCCTTTTATAAGAGAGGAGAGGGGATCTTTTGGAATCCTCTAAAATAGTAATTTATAATTAACCCATTTACCACATAAAAACATCTAAAGTGACTCAAATTCGTATATTAGATAATATAGGGTTGTAATCTCATAAACCATTTAAATTTATACATGTTTTGATCTTATTTAAATCCTTATAATTTTGATTTATCCATATTTAATCTATTTAATTTTATTTGTGGAAATAATATTATAAATATTGTGTGGTTATAAATACGTACTTATGTATTATTAATTATAAATAATTTTATACTTTATGACATGTTAGGACATGTAAATTTTAATTTCTAATTTTTAAATATTTTGGTGATTTTTAAACAATTTTATAATATAAAATATCATATGTGTCAATTTTGAAACAATTCATTTATGTGAATTTGAATAAAATCCCCAGAGAATATATTTTCGAAAGAAAAATGTTGAATATATTTATAACAAGTCATATTAACATGAAAATTTGTGGATCACATTAATTAGTTCATATAGTATTTATTAAAATGAAATTAAAATCATTTATTTGATATTTCTCTTAATAAAATAATTACTACCACATCTATGTATAATTATTTAACAAACTTTTATGTTTCATAAAAATTAAAAATATACTACTATGATAAATATAAATATAATATATTTCCTAAGAATACTTTTAGTCTAATTTATCTTCTAAAACAATCAACTTTTAAAATTTTATCTTTATTAAAGTATGAAGGTGACAAATTTGACTTCATTTAAAATAAAATAATATAAATGTCCTAATCAGTTTTATAATACTCCATATGGTACAAAATTATATACATGGATGGTTAGTGTATATATATAATCTACCAATAATGTTTTTTCAAGTTTTGGATCCTTCTTATGGGTATTATTATCTTAATGAAAACTATATTATTGATTTTTCGCTAAATAAATAATTTCTGCATCTTTAATGTATAAGTTATTAAGGTAATTATAGATATTCTAAAAATAAAAAATAAATTACACTGATGAAGAAAAAAAAAATATCTTTCAAATTTGTATTTATAATAGAATTTATATTTAGTAAACCCATATATTAAAAGTACATTAATTATTTAATCTTGAGTGAGTCATATTTTACTTTCTTTAAAGAAAATAAATTAAAGGTCTTAATCAGATCCAAATGGGTTCCGAAAGATAATATTTCTATCCAAATATATTTTGAAGGAAATATAATCATCCAATTGTATTAATACAAGTGTTAGATCAATTTTATAATATTATTTTTACCCTTAATTACCTGATTTACCTATAACTGTAGTAAATAAAATTTATCGTAGTTACTATCCATAATGCCTAAAAATAAAAAGTATCCTATTAACATAATTTAAACCTACTGATTCAAAATATTGAATTTATTTTTCCAAATTCAAAACATAGAAGTTGCAGTACATAATATAAAATTAATCCTGCTGTTGAGAAAAATGGTTCTAAAAGTTAAAACATGGAAAAAGATTGAAATGTTTTTACTTATGAATTCAATGTAAAATTAATGATAATGACATAAATAATATTAAGTGGTAAAAATATATTATATTTATACTTTTAATACATTAAATATTCTAAATTAACAATAGAAATTAACTTGATGAATAAAGTTGAATTTAATTAAAATTTAGCGTATTTTTACCATTCTCCAAAATATGATGATTATCAGATTTATGTCAAAAAATGATGTAGAGTAAAATTTTATATCCTGATTCCGTGTAAGAAGTTTTATTATTCAAATTTAACTTATAAACATGTAAAAAATATTTTTAAAGTGGGTGCCCCATCAAAAGGTGTCAAAACTACATTTTTTGAAAAATAATTATTTTACCCCAAAAAAAATTATTTTGTTCTAATATCAAGTTCAAGATAATTTTTAAGATGAATAATAATGATATAAAGTTCAAAATTTAGTTAATACTATTCATAACCTCTAGTTCATAACAATATTTAATTGTTTAGTAAAACTCGGTATTTCACACAACACACACTATTGAGGAAGGTCACTTTTGTGTTTGAGTATACTACATGTTAATACGGTGTTGTGTACAGTGCATGATAATCTTTTTGTAGCATAAAACACAATACATAAAAGAAATTAAAAATAATATATCTCATAAAATCTTGGGGTGTTACATTCTACCCCCCTTAAAATGAATTTCGCCCTCAAAATTCGTTGGGGTTATAAATGTTTTTACGAAATGAATGTTTCATTCATAGATACTCACATTGTAAAAAGGAATACTAAAACATAATTTTAAAAAGTAAAGTAAGAAATGTAATGGTTTCCAAAAATAACTCACCACTGGGATTCCACATAAGAAAGCATAGGTGAATACATGAATATGGAAGAGAAAAAAAAACATCTATTTATGATGAAGAGTGGTAGAGAACACGGCTATTAAAAAGTCATCAATCGCAAACCATAAATTTGTGATGATATACGGTACGAATAATTAATCGGATATGAGAGTATTAGGACAACATTTTTGGTTTTCAAGATCATTTCCCTACAGATGATGAATTTTTTCATAAGGATAGATACTTACTTGATTTTAATGTAATGTCATCATAGGTCATTCCATGAACAATTTCCACTTCCCCTCTTATTCAAATAAATGAAGTTGAATTTGTCCTTCATGAAATGTTAGCAGATCATGCGATAGAATGATAGGTTATTCCATTTGTCTCAAAAATTTAGAAAAATTTATTACATATACATAAGTCCATATATGGTGAGATTAACCATATATGATTTTGAAAATGGACATATACTTCAACTTTCATACCGCTTAATAAAATAAAACTAATTTCTACTAACTAGGGACTTCCTGTAGGCTAGTCGTAGGTGATAAAGGCCAGTCGCACATCAGTTGTGGGTTCAATTCCCGCAACCTTGTTCTACGCGACGGGTTGGGATCCATCCTGCAGGTTGTCCTTTTTCTAAAACATCACCATTATAACATTCCAGAAATAATATCAAAAAAAGGTCAAGACTTAAAAAATTCTATCTGATGTCTAACTTAATCCATTCCAATATTTTGGCTTATCCAAAATACTTCTATCCAATCTCATAGTATAAAGTAAAGGATTACTAAAAATTTAATATACCAAGCATGTGAATACCATCATTTATCATACGATATATCTTATTTGTTTCATTCCAAACATATAAATACCTTAATCATGTATTCTATTGAAAAATGAAAACCCATTAAACCTTAGTGAAAATGTGAATGTTGTCAAAAGATAACTCTTTCCACATACTAAAATACCAAATATAATCTATATACTCAAATCATTATAACATGTTGTTCTTTTATCAGTCATGATCTCATGAATACAATAAAACATATTACTTTATTTTTATCCCGTCATTATGCGCATATCATCTTTTTCAAAAAATATTTCAATCACTTTTCATGGTTACCAGTACCATAAAAATATTGAAAAAAACAATAAACCAATACACAAATAATCCATTATATTATAAATGAGATACCAAAACATTATTTTGGAATCCGATTACATAAAAACACAATCCTTCCACTACATCGTTGTCAAACTCAACATCTCTAATAGTGATCACATGTGACTTCCCCTTATTCATTTTCCTTAAGTGGATGTTGATTTCAATAATCATTAGACTTTTGATTAGGGAATTGGTTAGAATAATACCTCATTTCCTTGCACTTGTAGCAATGAGGTTTTGGTGGAGCGTTCTCTGTAGTCTTTTCTCTATTCACGTCATTATAAAACTTTTTCCCATTACTTCGACACTCAGCTTCTCAATGACCTTATTTTCCACACATGAAACATTTACTAGTACCTTTTAGGAAATCTACACCATGCTTCTTTCCAAACATTGAGCATAATGAAACATTCACCTTATTTTCACCATTGTTTTAATATTTTTCCATGAACTCCATCTTTCGTTTCTTCTAAAAATTATAAGATAGATATTTAACACCAACATCCAGTAATACCTTGATATCACAACACATAATTTTTTCATAGGTACTAAAGTCTCTTATATATAATGCACTTCGATGATTTTGTTTGATTCCACTGAAGAATTGATCAACTTTACTTTTAGGTTGGATGATAAAGAAAGATGCATACCTTCCAAGCCTTGTAAAATTTGGTTCGTATATACCAAAAGATTCATCATCATTTTTATCAAGCATAAGGAACACCATTTCTATATTTGTTCGAAGAATACGATGGACGTAATAACTTAAAAATAGGTTCTTGAACTCATCCTATTCAATGGATTCAATTTCATCATGGGGCCTTATATTCTTAATTAGAGTACATCACTAGTATGCTTCATGTTCTAAATAGTAAATGGAAAAAATGTCTTCTTCATGATCTATACAATGAAGTATGGAAAATATTTTTTCAATGGTACTGATCCATTGTTCAGCAACAAGTGGATCAGAAGACCCACTGAACGAAGGTGGAAGTTGCCTCATGACGGACTCAATATAATATTGTTTCTTTCTATGCTCATTTGGAAGTCCAGAGTGATTCATAGCTTGTGTAAGTATAGAAATAATATTTTTAACTCAATCTCCAATAACATTTGGTTGTTCGGGAGTAAAATCATTGCATTGTCCATTACATTGATCAACACAGTTCCTTCTGGTTCTACACATCATCTAAAAACCAAAAAGAACAGTGTAAGAGGAAAAAATCATGCTAGGAAAAGAACATAATAAAGGGAAATTACCTTCAATATATAACATATTGGGTATAATTCTATGATAGTTACCATAATTCTAGGACTATAACCTATAAGTATACTTATCCTTTGGGACTTCCCTAGTCATACCTTAGAAATATCTCTAGAGATTTCACTATAGTTTTCGCAACGCAGTTTCTAGGTTAACTAAACCTTTGCTCATATACCAACTATAGATACCCAATCTTGACATATATTTAAATTAAATTACTTTTGCAGAATACATAATTCATAACAAAAACAGAAACAAAAAGATCGTAATAGTTTCATGTCTTTAGAAATTCAGGACATAATCTTCTAATCATGGTGAAAGATCCTCAATATCTCCCATAAAAATCTTCTACTTTTGTTTTCATACCTGAATACTTTCTTTAAATCCTAGGGAAAAGAAAACATATAATGGTTGGGATCAAATTATCATTAAGGATATACATAGAAAACGTAAAACAATCAATAAAAATTTGAATGTGATAACATGAACATAATATATAAACATCAAAATCATGAGCAATGACATAAAACATTACAGTATATAGGGCATAAATCATAAAGAAAAGTTAGTAATTATAAAATATCATGGGAATAAAACATGTAATTGTGGAAAATCATTAAGCACGTGATATTATTTCTATAGTATCCAAGGCATTTCTCCCAAAACCATCATAGCAGACAATGTTCATTACTGAACCGGGTTTACTTGCCTTTCCAACCCTGTATTTGTGAACCAGATTTACTTGTCGTTCCAGCCATGTTTATCTCCTGAGATATAAATCATTACCTAATTAATTATAGGGAGATATAGGTCCCACCCATATCATATTTAAATCATTCTTACGTGTGCCACAAAACAATCATAAATCATTCATCATAACCCAAAGAATAATATGGGTTTCATAATCATCATTCCATTAAAACATAATCCATGTAAAAAAATGGATATCATTTAATCATAAGAAAAATAAAAACATGTCAATAATAAAGACATTATACTTGAAACATAAAAATACTAAATAATGTCATCTTAGATGGAAAATAGTTTTGATAAAACACATGAAATGAAATCTTGAAGAAAATATTATTTCTTCTTCCAAATCATTTTCATCTCACAAAATGCCACACAATTTTAAATGAAAATTGATTCTATTGATAATAATGCTAATATCTTTTAGTGTAAGCTTAATAAAAATAATTCTTTATTAAACTGTATAAATCTTTCATATCGTATATGTTAAAAATACATTCTCCTCGTACTTTTGTGGGTAAAGTAAAAAAAGTTCCTCGCATTGTAAACAAACTAAATATTCCTTCCATAACATGTGGTAAAAGTAAAAAATAGATAAAAAGGTCTTTAAACATACATGAAAGTATTTTTAGAAAACCTGTACATGGATGATAACAATAACCCTAGTAAATACTAACAAATAAACAAACCTGGATAAGAGCGAGATTGGAATAATTATCCCTTACCTTATGTCCAATTTCTTCTGTATGTGTCTGAGACATTTGTATAGTGGGTTAAAACAAATTATTATCTTTTAAAATAACCATAATAATATTTATTATATCATATATGAATCACTTATGACTTTATCTTACCTGTTCATTTTTCAATTTAATGTTAAATCCTCGTTTTGGGTAAAATCATTTCATTTGTCGTACATGTTTTGACTTGTTGTTCTTGATATTATTATTACTTATATCATGATATAATTACTTCCAGAATGTAAAACATGATTTATATATCATATATATTCAGGATATATATGTATATAATAGATAGATAAATGAAATGAAATAATCCGTTCATGGAGACGGTATATCGTACGTATGCATGAACGTTGTTTTCATTTCCTTATTAAATTGAATGGAAGTAAGTAGATGAAATAGATATATATATATAAAGAAATATAGTAGAATTATTATGTTATAAATTTCATCATTAATTATTATATATAAACTTTTAATCATTCTGTAATGGTTAACATGGAGAATGAATCTTATCGTGTCGTGGAGACGGTAATCCATATGTACGCATGAGAGATGATATAGTTCCCATAATTATTGACTGTTATTGGAGAGGATGATAAAATTTCTCATATTTATAATCATGTTATTATAATAATATATAGTTATTCTTTACACCATTATACCCATCCCTGTAAGGTGGTGGTGGATAACATATTACACCACGACGTGGAGACGGTATTCAGTACGTACGCACGTGCAGTGATTTCATTTTCAGTAGGATGGATTGAAGGTGAAATAAGGTTGTTTAATATTTATAATAACATATCAATATATTAGTGATACTTATGTCATTACTTTTTAATGAAAAAACTAATGAAGAGGAAGTATAAGAATAAAAAAACTTGAATGAATCGGTAGAAGATATTACCACTTCATCAACGCGCCTCTTCTAAACCTCCTCTTATGGCACTAAAGTTAGTATTTGAAGAAGTCCAGGACCTCTAGTATGTTTCTATAGAAGTGTAGAAGAAAAATTTCCAGGTCTTTCTGATATTTAAGGCATAAAATGGTGTGAGTAGGAGAGGGGGGAGGTGCCCTTTTATAAGAGAGGAGAGGGGTACATTTGGAAACCTCTAAAATATTAATTTTTAAAAAACCCAAACCCCACATAAAAACTTCCAATGTGACTGAAATTAGTATATTAGTTATTATAGGGTTTTAATACTATCAAATAATTAAATTCAGACATTTTTTGATTTTATTTTAAACATTATCATTATGATTTATCCTTATTTAATATATTTAACTTTATTTGTGGTAATAAGTTAATATAAATTATATGGTTATAAATACTTGCTTATGTGTTGTTAATTATACATAATTTTATACTCTATGACATTTTAGTCATTATAAATTTTAATTTGTAATTTTAAATATTTTTTTGATTTTTAAACTATTTAATAATATAAAATATCAATAGTGTCAATTTTGACACATTTATTTATTTGAATTTAAATAAAATACACTAAGAATATATTTTAAAAAAACTATTTAATAGATTCTTACCAAGATATATTCATCTATAAAATTTGTCGAGCACATTAATTAGTTCATATAATATTTATTTTAATACTTTAAAAATAATTTATTTGATATTTCTCTTAATAAATAATTACAACAAAATTTTTGTATAATTATTTAAAATACGGATTTGTTGCATAAATAATACAAATAAAATATTAAGATGAAAATAAATATAATACATTTACTAAGAATACTTTTACTATAATTTATCTTCTAAAAAAACCATCTTTTAAAATTTGATCTTTATTAAAGTATGAAGGTGACAACTTTGGCATCATTTAAATTAAAATAATATAAATGTTCTAATCTATTTTATAAGGCCCCAAATGGTCCCCAATTAGACCCTTGGATGATTAGGGTATATATATACAGTTTCAATAAGATTTCATCAAGTTCTTGGTCCATTTTGATGGGTATTATTACTGTAATAATAACTATATGATTTATTTTTCACTAAATAAATAATGTCTACATCTTAAATGTATAAGATGTTAATGTAATTATATATTTCTTGAAAATCGAAAATAACTTACAATGATGAATAAAAACATTATATCTTTAAAATGAGAATTTATAATCGAATTTATATTCAGTATAACCTTATATTAAAAATACTTTATTTATTAAAGTTTGAGTGAGACTTATTTCACTTTTTTTAATAAAATAAATTAAATGTCTTAATCACATCCAAGTGGGTTCGAAAATATACCATTTCAACCAATTTATATTTTAGTAATATGTATAATAATTCAATTATATTAATTATATTTTTTATAGTAATTTTATAATATTATTTGTACCCTTAATTACATGATTTACCTTTAATTGTAGTAAATAAAATCTACCGTAGTTACTATTCATAAGATCTGAAAATAAAAATTATCATATTAAAATAATTTAGACCAACTGATTATAAATATGGAATCCATTTTTCCAAAATCAAATCACAGAAGTTGTTGTATTTTATTTAAAATTAATCCCGCTGTTGAGAAAACAGGTTCTAAAAGTTCAAACATTAAAAAAGACTGAAATGTTTTTACCTATGAATTAAATTTAAAATTAATTATAATGACCTAAATAATTTTAAATGGTAAAAATATATTCTATTTATACATCAAATCCATTCAATACTATAATTTAACCTTCTAAATTATCTTGATGAAAAAATTGTTTTTGAATTAAAATTTAGAGTATTTTTACTATTCACCAAAATATGAAGGTTATCGGAATAATGTCAAAAATTTATCCAAACTAAAATTTTATATCATTTTTCGAAAGAAGAAGTTTTATTTTTTAAATAAAACATATAAACATGTCAAAAACTCAATTTAAAGTGGGTGAACCATCAAAAGGTGACAAAACTGCATTTTTTTGAAAAATAATTATTTTACAAGAAAAATTTATTTTGCACTCATAAGATGTTATAAATAATGTGTAAGATGGATGATAATGTTATAAAATTCAAAATGTAGTTAATACTATTCATAACAGCTAGTTCATTACAATAAATCATTGTTTAGTGAAACTCGGTATTGCGTACAACACACGCTATCGAGTAAGGTCACTATTGTGTTTGCGTATACTACAAGATAATACAGTGTCGCGTATAGATCAATATAATGTTGTTGTAGCTTCCAAAACACGAAATAAAAGAAATTAAAAATAATATTTCTCACAAACTCCCGGTGTGTTATAGAAAATACGATAATAAATATTTTACTACTATTACATATATGGATTCAAATTTGTGAATTATATGACTCTATTAATACTCTTAATGAGATGTGATGTTTATTTTTAGGACACCCATATGTTGTATTTTGAAATTTTCCCTTGGGCCTTAAGTGTTTTAGTGTGATTTAACATCAATGTGATAATTTTTAGTTGAATTATATATTCCACATGTCATCTAGATATTAGTATAGAAATAGAATGAATGCAACATAAGTATTAGAGCTCATATCCATATGGGATACACTAGATTCCATAGATCCATAGGATTCCATGAACGTCTAGGATATATCTGTAAATACTAGGGGGGGTTATTATTATGAATTATTATTAATTTATGGTGAGATTCACAAGTCACCATTGGTTTTGACCTGTTAAGCCTTATGTGATAACGTGTTTGTAAATAATATATAATTGATTATAGGGAACCAACTAGTTTTCATGGTGACATGGAGTTTGAGAATATATCCAATTAATTCCTTTGATACCTTAGGATTGGATTCAATCTGCTGATCATGTAAGAGTATAAGAGAGTCACTTGCCTCTTTGGATCGTTCCATGGAGTGGTCCCAGATTGACAGATGTCCATCTGATCCAATGGATCTGTAATACCTAGGGTGGACCATAGCATATAATACTTATATAAAGCAATAATAATCATGATATACTCAAAGACACCCCAACACTATATGGTGATGGTTTTCCCCATCGGGGATAAAGACCTAGCGACCAAATTTGGTTTATTTACATATATAATTTCATAAAATTTATTTACATTTCGTATTTATGGTCCTTCTACGTGAAGATATCATTGAATTTATGGTTATGTATGGGATGGAGTTGGTGGTTACCTAATAAGTTTTTTATTTTCACCCTACATAGTCTTCCATTATTTTTGGGTGATTATGAAACCATCACCTAGTTTAGGTTCAGTATGGGGTGAGGCCCAATATGCTTGTTCGAGATAGTGTTTCTCATGAAATACTATGATACTACAGATGATGTTTGGCTATAGTGACGAATCATTCATTGTATTTTATTCCTTTATCATTGATGTATACATATAAGAACAACCTTAAAGAAGATTAGGTCTCATTCCATTTTTTTAGATTTTAATATATTTGTATTATTCATATTAATTATTCGTGATTAATAAAAAGAAGTTCATGATTCTTTTTTATTTATATTATTACTATATACTCTAATATTAAGGTATAGTCACTCTATAGTACTTTTTGAGTCCCCTAATTCTAAATGTATACTCTCATACACATAGTGGTGTGCTTGATGTTTCATTATGAATTGGGACTATTAACTTTTCATGTGGACAATAGACCAAGATGTAACATAGGAAACCTGAAAATAATAACTAGACAAAGCATTAAAAATTTCCATCATTACAATTTTTTTCTTAATTTTATATTTATCCATTTTCATTATAATTTTTAAATGATTTATCACTTATAATGGTCAATATGATCTATATAATAACTCATTTTTAATTAGATAATCCAATAAAATTCATAATCATCAAAGAATATAATAAAATATATGAAGAATACATCATAATCTATGTATTGTTTCGAATTCCAAATTATACATCCTATTTTATATTTCAATTTGTAGTTTTGACCTCATTGAATTTTGATTCAAATATTATTATATTTCATACCCAAAACCCATGAAAATCAATTTAACTCCAATAGTTATCATAGGATGGGAGAATTTTTAAAATCGGGGAAGGAATGCTTATAAGAATATTCAAAAATATCATTCGAGTGGAAGGAATGTATGTCAATAAATTCCCTTCCTCAAGCATCTAATGAAATCTAATATAAGAGAAATGAACCCAAACACTAAAAATGAGACAATAAAAATCATCAATACTAACACACAATATCCATTTTCAAGACATTGATTGTGACCCATATAAGATACACACAGAAGTTGGTAGCATCATATGGTAGATCAAAAAATTAAATAAACCAAGGGTGAAAGATGAGAACATATATAATCAATAGAAATATTACACACACTGTGTATAGTGGATTAAAATCTTTAAAGGGTAGATAAAATCTCATTAGAGAGACATTAAAACATGAAAATCACATAATAAAAGGAAATTAAGATAAAAATGAGAGACAAGTTGTGTCATGACCCGACCCAACGGGCCTCAATCTATGACTCCCCAAGCCTGTCTCCAATAGGCCAGGGGATAGCGAACAACACTAAGTAGGATATCACACACATGGGAGTCATTATCCAAAGGTACCTATACCAATACAAAACCACATACACCTCCAAGCAACAGTGTAGATATATATATATATATATATATATATATAAACTAGAAATAAATTCATGCATACATCTAACCCACAACCAGAGTACATAAAAAGTAAAAATGGAAAAAAGAGGGCCCACCAAAAGAAAAATACAAAAGCGTCGAACCTGCTTAGTCTGAGGGAATCTATGCTAAAAGCACCTACTGGTAAGCTCCCCAGCACAGCTCCAGTAAAACCCCCGATCGGCCGCACACTCTAAGCTCCGCCTGCTCCAGGTCCTCCTAGAACACCGTCGAAAGGCATGTGATCTGCACGTGACACAATCATGTTCGGGAAAATCCCATGCATGGGTGAGTATATAAAATACCCAATAAGCACCACAAAATAAAAACCCCAAAATAAAAGGGAGAAACTGAAAGGCAACATTCAGCTCATCCTAGCCAATGGGAACCCAAACGAGAAAGAAACTCCATCTCAATACCATCATCGGCTAAACACGATTACTAAAATCAGCTTAGGTGTACTCCCATATATACACCATGAACATCCACTCAGGTATATTCACATTCATATACCATGAGTAATCTATGTATAATCAAACATGCCCCAAGCCTCAAGAGGTTCTGACCACATAACATCTGATAGGTACATAAATAAGAGAACACACTCTACATTCTCTGTAATTACAAATGGCACTCGTCCGAGATATACACTCCATCGAGTTTCTCACAAACACCGTAGAAGCACACTTGAGAGATCATGCACGTCGGATATCGTCATTGAGAACCTCATGCTGGAACATAGGAGAAACAAAACTCCTCAGATAGGGGATCAATCCAAGGGTCAGTTAGGGGATAAAAAACCTGACTCTGGTAACTCATAGATCTCAGAGATAGGGGGTTACATCCAGTATCTGTTGGGGGATACCCCAACCAGATCTCGTGCTCCGCAGTTCATGTCACTCAAATAGTGGATCGTCACCTGTGTAAAGTTGGTCACGACGATACCAGAACCCTATCTAGTATAACATGCGATGTTGGGGATCGAACCGAAAATGCACCAACCATACTTAAACCATAAGCTAAGTAGGGGATCATATAACCAATGATGCCACAACCCCACTATGCATAGCCCACAACATATGGGATCATATTCCCGGTGATGCCTCAAACCCTATGGGATTAACCTGCTAGATAGGGGATCACTGGATGTGGATAACCGATCACAACGATACTAAGAACCCGATCTATGGAATTGAAGCTGGAGGATCCCGCTCCGAACCCGCCGGAGGGTTCCCACAACTCTAATAGAAATTCATCCTATTGAGGGGATCTCAAACCTACACTGAGGTAGTAATGCCACAAAACCCCTCATAAGAATGTTCCAAGGGAATACACTCAACCACTGCTGGTCCAAACATAGCTAACCCAACTGACTGACATCGTCGCCAAATTGCACACCTCATTGGCCTATACCGAGGCCAATATCACGATCTAAGTGAAAAAACACGCAAGGTAAAATATTCATTTTCCCCGAATGGAAATACGAAGCATAAGCCGTAAAAACGCCGCATACGCCTAGTTGCCACATCATGGGGCCCAAACCATGACCCCAAATTTAGGCATGCAGATTGCCCCCCATTGAAATCCCCTTGAAAAAACAAACAGAAACAGGTGTTCAGACACTCCAAACAGATGTTGTGTGTAAAAGTGAAATTTCGTCATAAAACATGAAATTCAGGCCTTGTAGGGCCCACACCATATCATTAGCCTGAAAACTGAAAGGATCATCTCAAAAAAACCGTACGAGATATATGACCACACTTCCTCTGATGACACTTCTATCATATGTATGGTTCACGAGGTACGTACATTTCAAGATTAAATAATAATTTAATATTATTAAATTAATGCATTTCGGGTCACCCACCATTATGAGCAGAACTCAAAAACCCAAAAACCCATTTCAAAATGTCTTTCCCAAAGAGATGAACACACAACCTCAAACGGAGTGTCAAATGGATGTTCTTTTTAGGAGTTTCGTCCCTTTGAACAC
The DNA here is from genome assembly GCA_963277665.1 of Viscum album. NCBI lineage: Eukaryota > Viridiplantae > Streptophyta > Magnoliopsida > Santalales > Viscaceae > Viscum > Viscum album. Next base: position 1,138,424,544 of record OY728164.1, on the reverse strand, counting down.
AAGCGCCCCAGTCGGGCCGCTCCACCTCTAACAGCCCAGTGTAGATCGCTGGCCCTCGGTCCAGCCGCAGGTCCTTTCCCGCTCACCGCAGCCTGCTGGCCACAACCCATTTGATCACCATAGGACCCCTTCGTCCAGTTCAACCAAATAGACCATCAACTTGGTCAGTCTTTGTCCGCGCACCGCACCAGTAGGACCCACGTGTTGCGGGTCCTTGTCCGTGACACCCCCCGAGGCGCTAACCTCGAGGACCCCCCCTGACCATGACCAGTCGATGTCGTCACCCCCATCTGCCGAGCGCACCGCTGTGCAACTTCCATCTACCTCAGCCACCAACCTGCTTGGTGCCTCCTGGTCTCCCTGCTATGCCACGTCGTCACCGCCTTTGCCCAACCGCACCCGATCACACCCGAGCTCACTACTCAGGCCACACCGGACACAACTGTCCTCACCAGCCACAGCTGATGCCCAAACACCTCCAGCCTCCACTCATCTTCTGTCCTCCGCACATCGGCCCTCCGAGCTCTACCACAGCCCACTACACCATGATGAACGCTTCCATTCGACGTCGTTGCGCCACCCCGATCTCCGGCCAACGCCCTTCCTGGAGCCAGGGCTTCCGTCAGCAGCCACAACCGCTTTGGCGGTCCGATTTTAAAACCATAGGAGGATTCAAAATACTTTGTACGAGGCATGTACAATGTTTTCCCCTGATTAGCTATCCCAATGAGTTTTATATCATCTGAAAAATTACATTGAATAAAGACGAAGAATGCGTCGAACACGAAATTTAGAATGGGACTCTGATGGTGGCTGTGTTCATTCAGCAATCATCCCAATTTTTAATTATATAATTAAAAGGACAGATTTGAAAAAAACTCAACAAATTAATGAAGGAGTAGAAAATCAACTGAAATCCTACATCGATCAGTCATTCATCGTTGCCGACACAACCACTATGATCCCACATCGAACCTCCAGATTTTACTCCTCAATCCAGTGAGGAACTATGAATAATGCTGGAGAACAATCAAGGGATAGGGAGATAGAGAAGGGAATATGGGTTCTCCCCATAATTCTGCACTTAAGTGAAATTTATAAACTCTTTGTGACTCTTCCAACTGGTGCGGATCCTGAAACCTCCATGTCCGCCTATTTTAAATCATTCCTAGGCAAAACACCCCATTTCTCACTGAACGGATTCCTTGTATTCCTGTTCCGAGACATAATTTTAAAGTCATTCAAAAAGAACTCTAGTGATAAAAATCCCTAAGTCATTATTTCAAAATGACAATTTTTCCCCTAGGTGACATCTCTCACAACAGGAACACACCGACAACTTTTACACTCCACCTAAGTTAAAAGACACACTCTTAATGCAACTCTGCCCTCAGATTTATAATAAAATCTAAATTTTAAGAGATAACACATTCTCGCCTCTCACATAGGATAAAAATACTTAATATTTTAAAAAAATTAATTCCGTCCACACCGGGCCTCAGAATCGCACGTCGTCTTTGCGCCTAGCTGTGGATTTATTCATAGAAGTATTCCAAAGTCTAACAAGATCCAAAACCCGAGTCGCTACATCCTCCCCACCTTAGAATTTTTTTCCCCGAAAAGATATAACCACAAGGAATGAAACTTGAATCACAACTGGGACTCCCATGCCATAGTGTTTTCCAATAAACACCCCGTCTTGAACACAGAATTCAGAGAGAATCATCCACCACACCTTAACACTATTCTCTTTGGGCGGAACTGAATCGCATGCACGACATTGGTCACTCACAAAAAATTCATCTCAATCGGAGAAGGATCCATCTTCCTCACAAATTTGAAGGACGCTGAACAACACCCACATAGGGTCTTACCAATGCCCTGAACCAAACTCTATCAAGCATTGGAATGGGAAGTGTACCGCTAAACAATTTCTATGAAAACTACGACAGAAAGTGGAAAGGATACATGGGGTACCTCTATCCATCCGCAGATCCTCTGGGTCAATAGCCTCTAGGGAATACAGTTGTCCTCTTCCTTTCCCTTCAGTACCCTGAGCTCGGCGTGGACCACATGGAGCTGGTGGTCGTGGCATCTGATACCTCCTACCACATCCCATTGCTGCATCACCTCCATCGCCACATCTTCCATCCTACGGACCTCCAATCTCGATATGTTGTCGCTTCCAAGGCATCCTATCGACCAACTCCCTCTCTAAAGCACAGCGAGTCGTAAAATATCTAGAAATATGTCCTCGACCATATAAAGAGAAACACTGCCTCTCCTGCGGCTGACCAAAACTGGCCTTCGAGCCCGGATCCTCAGATCCTTCATCTTGTGGTCGCCTCCTGAAACGTCATCCATATCCAAAACCTTGTGCCTATTGATGACTACTTGCTTTTGACATCCAAAATGCCTCAAGCCCATCACTGACTGGATGAATCTGCTTAGACAAAAATATCTCCAGCACCAACACTCACTCCAGCACTCTCGCATAGGTGTGAAGACACATGAATGCCACACATGCTCGGATGTCTCTACATAGACCTTGCTCGACGGTCCGAGAGGAAATGAATGATTCTCGAACTATAGCCCGGGAGTAGCATGACAGATCTATAAAACTCTCTTAGTACTCTAACACAGTCATTCCATTATGCCGAAGCTGTAGAAGCACCTGGATCCACATTGACCACAATGTCACAAGATAAAACTCTTCCCTGAAGAGATGCTCAAACTCTTACCATACGAGCTTCTCCTCATCATGGGATTGCATCACCAAATTCCACCATCTCCCGACCGAACCATGTAGAAAGCTCACCACTAGGATCTCCATCTGGTCTGGGGGTGTCCTCACTAGTCGGAAAACTTGGGTGACTGCTTCGAGCAAGTCATCAGCTACCTGAGGATCTGGATCACGCCAAAACCTCAGAGTTCACTGCCTCTGGTACTTTTTCCGCACACTCCAATTGCATGAAACCTCATCCTGCACTACCGGCACAACCAGCATCTTGACAGGTGGTGGCTCAACTAGTGGACCACCTCGAGGTCCAGCCTCAGAACCTGCACCTTGTTCCAGAACCTCTACATGGGGTGGATCGTAACCACAATCCCTATGTGGATCCCTCACTGGATGTCATCATGAAGGAATCCTAAAATACAATCAAGACACTCCATAGTCAAAGAGTATATCTGGAGAGCTGACTCAAGATGAAAAATGGAAACCCAAAAACCCAGTCCTATATGATGCATGTAACATTATTTCACTATGAAAAATTTACAAATGTCCTGAGTCTAAAGGTAGGTTATCAGAGTCCTGGTATATGGATATGTCAACCCCGACACCAACACTATAGTCACTAGCCTGATAGTCGAACTCAAAATATCCTAACACTTCTGTGATGCAACCCAAACCAATGTCATGGCTAGACCAGCTACACTCTGAGATCCCAAAGGTGGAACCTCCTCTAATACCACTCTCTCAAGACCTGTCCCAACAGGGCTTGATCTGGGACTCCCCAAGCGCACCTCCAATTGGCCAGGTGGTGGCGATCAGTTTCGAGTAGGATATCACACACATGGGAGGATTTAGCCAAAGTTACCTACACAGACACACCCACACACACCTCCATGAAATAGTATAGATATATATATATTTAAAAACTGGAATGAAAAGCATGCATACAACTAACCCATGAACAGAGTACAAAAAAAGTACAAAAAGGGAAAAATAGGGCCCACCTAATGAAAAATAAAAAAGTGTCAAACATACTCAGAAGGAGGGAAACAATGCCAAAAGCACATGCTGGTATGCTCCTCAAGACAGCTCTAGAAAACCCCTCGGTTGGTCATGCACACTATGCTCCGCCTGCTCCGGGTCCTCCTAGAACACTGTCTAAAGGCATGTGGTCTTCACAAGACACAAACATGTGTGGGAAAATACCATGCAGGGGTGAGTATATAAAATACACAGTAGGCACCCCATAAAACCCCAAAATAAAAGAGAGAAACTAAAAGGAATAGTCAGCTAATCCGAGCCAGAGAGAACCCAAAGGAGAGAGAAACTCCATCCCGAGACCATCCTCGTTTAAACATGACTAGTCAGCCTTGCTCAAGTGTATTCCCATACATACACCAAGAACATCCGCTCCGGTATATGCCCATACATATACCATGGGCAATCTAGATATACTCGAACATGAACCAAATATCATGAGGTTCCGACCTTGTAACATGTGACATGAACATAACTAAGAGAACACAATCCATGTTCTCTCTCATCCCAGATGACCCTTGTCTGATAGATACACTCCATAAGGTCCCAAAAAAACATCTTAGATGCTCACATGAGAGATCACCCTCGTCGGATTCCTTCACTAAGAACCTCACTCTGGAACATCAGAGAAACAAAACTCCTCAGATAGGGGATCACACCTAGGCTCCGCTAGGGGATACAAAACCCCACTCTGTTAACTCGTTGATCTCAATGATAGAGGATCACTCCTAAGATCTGTTAGGAGTTACATAAACCTGCTCTGGTGCTCCACAGATCACGTCACTCAGATATAGGATTTTCTCCAATGTAAAGGTTGTCATGATGATACCGAAACCCTATCTCGTATAACTCAAGATGTAGTATATCGAACTAACGATGCACCCACACAACCGAAACCATATTCTATATAGGGTATTGTATAACCAACCATGATGATAACCTACTATACACTACATGGTGAGTAGCATATTGTATAACCAATGATGCCACAACCCTACTATGCATGGCCCAAAACATAGGGGATCATATTCCCGATGATGCCTCAATCCCTACGGGATTAACATGCTAGATAGGGGATCACCACCCATGGATAAGCGATCACAGAGATACTATGAAACAGATCTAGGAAAGCGAAACTAAATGATCCCGCTCTGAACCCACCGGAGGAATTCCACATCATTAAAATAAATTCATCCAATCAAGGGGATCAGAAAACTATATTGAGGTATTAATAAAACAAGAACCCTCCTAGGAACAAACCAAGGGAGTACACTCAACCAATGCTGGTTTAAATGCTACTAACCCGAGAAACCGGCACCGTCGCCATAATTTTCACCTCCTAGGCCTACACTGAGGACCCCATCGCGATTATTGATTCTAGAAAATCGAATACTATTAATTAGATACTCATTGATTGATTAAAATAATATTTTTATTTATTATCAATACTATTTTTCAATAATATAATGTATATTACAAGGAACATTTGTAACTGAAATTATAAAATTCAATGTCCATATTAAAATTCCAATTATCACATTACACATCGATTGGTCTTATTAATAATTGTTAATACAAATAAGTTAGTCATATAATTTCATTAATGTAATTATATTAGGTTAATAGAAGTATCAATACCATTCATTTACTTATCATCATAAAAAATAGTTTTTATATTCTCATTCTCTAGAAAATATGATCTCCAAGAGTTCTATATTATGGTTATATTATATTTTTTATTCCATGGTTGTAATTAAATTAATTTTAGTAGATTTATGTATCATGTATCTACTATACTACTTTGATAATATAAAATATCTTTTATTTTCTGATGAATAATTCACTAAAATATTTATTTCATTTTTTTATAAAAAAGTTTCTTATTTTTGAAATGTTGTAATTAATGCTATAAATGTTTGAACGGACTAATAAAATAGATTATATTGATAATAATTAATGAATATAAAATATATTTTTGATACTTATCTGTTCATGAATTGAAATTATAAATAGTGACACCCATGATATAATATTATATCATATTTTCATTGACAGACTTATTTAAAATGAAATAGGAGATGCATATTTTTTCCTGACCTTGTAATGTTAGAAAAGTGATATGATGTGTTAATTATACATTGATTAACCAATTATATATTCATAAAACATGTAATCAATGAAAAATAAGTTTGTAATTCATTGTATGTCAACATATAATTAGTTTTGTGAATCGTATGGGAATCACTTATGGGTGATCTAAATAAAAGTTGTTTTATCATAATGTATTAATTTATTATTTTTATATCAAGTAGTAATTTTGAAGTTGAAATTATGTAGTATTCAATATATAATGAGTTAAATATTTGTAAGATGAAAAAATATTGATTTCCTAAATCAAACCCATATTAGGGTGATTTCATAACTACTTGTTCTATCATTAATTGAAATTTAAAAATAAGGAAATTTTCAAAACAATAAATATTATTATAATTTTGTATCTCAAAAAAAAAATCAATTCGAAATACTTACAGCCTTAAATATATTATTTATTATTTTTAATATAAATTTATTAAATTAATTTATAATATTTATAACTTTAGTTTAAATTAGGATATTGTGTCATAGTGTAATATTTTTGGGAAATATATTTTACAATTCTAAATGAATGTTACTAATTATATAAAGAAAAAATATATATATAAATGTCAAATTATATGATACAATTTGGGTTTTTTTGAATATATTATTTATCATCATATGTTCTTCATAAAATTTTAGATATATGTTGTATACGAATATATTAATAAATGATTCACACTATTTTATTTATATAAAGTAATTAAAAACTCAATATTCTATATAGTTTATTAATTACATTTCATTTTACAAAATAATATATATATTTAAAGTATTATAATTCTATTTACATATCATTTGTCTATTTAAAAAATAGATTGTAAATGATAATTTAACCAATATTATAATATTGATTTCATATTTATATGATCCCACTATAGAGTTTTATATAGGTGTTTTATTCAAAATAAAAATAGAGTGATGTATAATCTGTTACATGCATTAGTAATTGGTTACAAAGAAATCAGTTAATTTATTAAAACATAATGATATTTATAGAATCTTGGTATTATGTCTTGGTGGGGTTTTTCTTATATATGAATATATACTTTTTCTTTATTTTATTAATATAGTTTCTTAAATTTTTATCATGTACAAAAAAAATATAGTGAACTATTCATTCATGTTTATTGTATATAACATAAGTATTTAATGAAATGATAAATTATAGAGGGAATTACAGATGTAATATATATTTTACCATCATCACTAAATGTAATGGTTGAATTGTGATATTATATGATTAGTGTGAGTAGAGAGATATATATAGATATATATTTCATTCAAGGGATTGATAAGTAACTTGTGCTCATTATTGAAGAAAACATTTTTCCACATGACATATCATACATAATATCATTGGAAATCATAAGTATATATTTTATTTGAGATACCATTACATAAGGATAATGATAAAATATTTTTACCATTTGTGTGATAAAATTTATGTATTGATAATAATATTTGGTTAGGTATGTTGTTTATATTGTAATATATTTTAATTCTAGGTTGAATTTCATTTCCATTATGAAATGTTTGACTCACAGGATCATAATCTGAATGCCTATGTAATTTTACAATTATGATTATTTTATTGATTTTAGAAATATCCATATTTTTAGAATGGATTATATTAATTCTTATAAGAAAATGAGATGTGATACATTTCATCATTCATAGATAGTATATATTCAAAGAATGATCTTTTTTAGTTCTCTTATATATATTTTTTGTTTGTTTCATGATTTATTTAACGACCCGTAAATGTGAAGGAAATTTTTTTCTTAAATTCATTGGTATTTTACGAGTACGTAGTTTCTGACAGCACCAGATTCTGAGGCCCGGTGTGCCCAAATTCAATTTACGAAGTTCAGCTCAGGTACGTTCAGTGAACGAACGAGCGAGTTTTCCTAACTTTTGAATCGGTGCTCGGAATCGTAATCCGAGGTCACCGATAAAACCGCAGTGCCGGTAATTTCTTAAGAAGACATCTTCTAGAGCTCTGTTTTCTCTTGAAGAGTTATTTAAAAAAGTTGATTAAGTGTAATTAGAAATAAAATTTTGTTATAATTTTAGTTCACTTATAAGTGGTTAAACTCCATGTGTGTGAGTTGAGGTGGGACCCACTAAAATCCTAAGTCTTCTTCATAGGATATTAGTGAGGTGATGGCCATGTGAGATTAATCTAGGAGGCCATAGCTTCAGATGAAATCTTCTTGTGACATCTTCGAGGCCTTACAACATCATCTTGGGCATAGATTTCTTATCTATAGTTCATGCTCAGACAGATTGTATTAGGCGCAATGTGAGGTGTGTCCGCACCGATGGGAGCAAGTTCACCTTCACCGGTGAGAAGGGAGCCTTTGCAGCGCTGGATTGACTCATGTAGAGGAGAGGATAGCTGACCACTAATCAGTTGGCTAGACTCATCCTAGGAGCAGTGGATGTGCGGAGTCGGAGTTTTCCTGTTGTGGTGGATTAGTATGCAGATGTTTTTCCTGACGACGTTCCAGGACTACCTCCTCACAGAGAGGTAGACTTATATATTGACATGTACCCTGGGACAACCCAGATATCTACCCCAGCATATCAGATGGCTCCTACTGAGCTTCAAGATGTATCGGTACAGCTGGAGGACTTGTAGGGCAGGGGATTCATTCGACCTAGTGTTTCACCTCAGGCATCCCCGATTTTGTTCGCCAAGAAGGCTAATGGATCTTCCAACTGTGTGTCGATTACCGTCTCCTGAACCAGGTGACCATGATGAAAAAGTATCCACTTCCAAGAATCGACGACCTCTTCGATCAGCTCAAGAGAGCACGATGGTTCTTGAAGATAGACCTCAGGTCAGGTTATCATCAGCTCAGAGTTCGAGACGAGTATGTGCAGACGATGGCCTTCAGCTATCTGTATGGCTAGTATGAGTTCTTGGTTATGCCATTCGGCATAACCAATGATCCATCAATGTCCATGAGTCTAATGAACAGAATCTTATAGCCTTAACTCGATTGATTTTTTGTGGTCTTCATTGACGAAATATTGATTTACTCGACTATTGAGGAGGAGAACGCCTACCATTTGAGGGTTGTACTAGACACACTCCGAGAGCAGCAGATTTATGGTAGGCTCTCGATGTGTTAGTTCTTGATACGTGAGGACCACTTCTTGGGACATGTCATCTCTGAGGCAAGAGTTGTGGTGTATCCTGCGAAGATCGAGGTTGTGCTAGCTTGAGAGCCACCCAGGAGCATGACAGAGGTGAGGAGTTTTCTAGGTCTGGATGGGTACTATCAGAGGTTTGTAATAGATTTCTCTAGAGTTGCGGCACAACTTTCAGCTTCGATGAATAAGGGGATACCCTTCGTGTGGTGAGATAGATGTCAGTAGAGCTTCTAGAAGATTAGACAAAGATTGACCAGTGCACCCATCTTGAGGCTACCGGAGGAGGGAGTAGGGTTCATAGTCTAGTTCGAAGCATAAGGGACCAGAATCAGGTGTCTCATGATGAAGTATCGGGCAGTGATCACCTATGGATCACGATAGTTGAGGCAGCATGAGCAGAACTACGCTACCCATGACATGGAGTTAGTAGTAGTCGTCTTCTCCCTAAAGATGTGGCAGCACTATCTGATGGGCGAGCACTTTACATTCTATTCTGATCACCATAGTCTCATGTATATCTTTTTACAAAAGGACCTGAACCTGAGACAGTGGCGATGGCTCGAGTTTCTCTAGGACTATGAATTTGAGATAGTCTATACTCCTGGGAAGGGGAACATAGTATATGATTATCTGAGCATGTGGACGAGCATTCATCTTCTTGGAGAGGTGACAGAGAAGTTAGCCACTTTGCATATATTCTTCACGGATAGAGATGGGGAAACCTTCCTTCATTTTCTCACAATCACACCTCCACTTCATCTGTGGGAAAGAGACACACAGCGTGGAGACGTTGAATGTGAGACGAGACATGCATAGATTTCCACAGGACTTGGACCTAATGGTTTTTCTATATGAGGAGAGCATTTCATCCTTTTCAGAAGACGTACCATGGTACCAGCTGCTTTACAGGAGGAGGTGATGAGAGATTTTCACACTTCCCCATTAGTGTTACATCCAGGAGTGGCGAACATGTACCAAGATCTCAGACGACAGCACTGGTGGCCGAGTATAGAGAAGGTTGTGGTGGAGTTTTTTTCTCAATGACTCACCTTCCAGTAGGTGAAGGCAGAGCACCAAGTACCAGTAGGCTTACTGAAGACCTTGGAGGTCCTGGAAAAGAATTGGGACGCGATATCTACGGATTTCGTGACGGTACATCCACGTACATTCAAAGGACACAACTCCATTTGGGAGATTGTCGACTGACTCACCAAGTTGTCCCACTTCCTGCCCATCATAGAGCTGGGCTTAGTGGAGAGATTGGGACACCTATACATTTATAAGATCATACGGCTTCATGGTGTGCCATTATCAATCATCTCCGATCGTGATGATTTCATTACTTCCCAGATTTGGAAGGGGTTGTAGGAGGCATTTGGGGCAAAGCTACGCCTGAGCACCACCTTTCACCCTCAGACGTATGGTCAGACGGAGAGGACCATTCAGACCCTCGAGGACATGGTCTGTTCATGTTTCCTTGACATTGGTCGTAGCTAGGAGGATCTCATACCCTTGGTAGAGTTTGTGTACAACAATAGATACCACTCCACCATCGGGATGGAACCATAGGTGGCATTGTATGGCTGACCATGCAGGTCACCTTTGTGCTGGACAGACCCTTGGGAGTCCACATTTGTGGAACCAGATATAGTCCATTCCATGACATAGAAGGTACAGGTCATCTAGGAGAAGATGAGGACATCTTAGAGCTGACAGAAGTCTTATGATGACAGGAGGAGGAGACCACTAGAGTTTGAGGATGGCGACCATGTTTTCTTACGGGTCTCACCACGACGTGGATTACAGAGGTTTGGTCGTGGCAGCAAGTTATCTACACGTTTCATCGGACCATTATAGGTTCTCAGTAGGATAGGCGACATGGCTTATCACCTGGCTCTACCACCTCAGATTCACCTGGTTCATGACGTCTTCCATGTATCTCATCTGAGGAGGTACTTGCACGACACGACGCATATCATCTACCATGGGGAGATGGACATCGATGATGGGGTGACTTTTGCGGAGGTCCTGGTGGAGATCGAGGATCAACAGGAGCGTGTCCTACATCGGTGGTCGATTCCTCTAGTGCGCTTTTGGTGGCAGCATGGGAACCTACAAGAGAGAACTTGGGAGTAGGAGGCCCAGATGCGTGATCAGTACCATATTTTTTCCCCTAGTTTGTGATGTATCATTACAGGGATGTAAAGACCTGAGGTGGGAGTAATTTAAATACTCTTAAATTTCAACAAAAAATTTTCCTTAATTTCTTTGGGATTTTATGAGTATGAAATTTCTGAAGGCACCTGATTCCGAGGCCCGGTGTGCCCAGAATCAATTTACAAAGTTTAGCTTAGGTACATTTAGTGAACGAACGAGCAGGTTTTTCAAACTTTTGAACCGGTGCTCGGAATCGAAATATGAGGGCACCAATGAAACCCCATTGCTTGTAATTTCTTAAGAAGACCTTTTCTAGAGTTGTGTTTTCTCGGGAAGTGTTATTAAAAAAAGTTGTTTAAGTATAAAGAGAAATAAAATTGTGTTACAATCTTATTTCACTTATATGTGGTTAAACTCCATGTGTGGGAGTTGAGGTGGGACCCAATAAAATCCTATGTCCTCATGATAGGATATTAGTGAGGTGGGGCCCACTCGAGCCCCACCCCTTCACATTCCCCTAACTCCTCTCCCACATCTATGATGCCATCTTAACACTTCATTTAATTTTGACAAATCTAGATTTAATTAATGAAATGAATTCATCTTCTGCATTTTAAAATGTTGACAAAGGTAATAAAATAAGTCAAAGGACTTATTTTATTTTTGTTTCTTCGTGGTGTTGAGAGAGGGAGAGTTCTACACTTGGAAGAACATCATGTTCCTCCTTGAAGAATGCAAAGAATGCCTACACGTCGTTCCATCTTCTCTCCACGTCAAAGAAAGGAAGACACTGCTTCCTCCTCGGACGATCTCCATCTACGTATATGGAGCCTCACCATGCGATGTCGTTTTCCACGACGCTAGATTCCTCAATCTTATACAAGGTAGGGGTGTGTTTTGAATTGAGAAATATTGGGTTTCCTTCCATGTTTATGTTTCTCTCTAAACCATTTTCTATCAAATTAATGCCGAAGGGACCGGACCAAACTAACACGGTCCGATTCCTCTGTCGTTCTTGTTGTATTATGTTCTCCATCCGTTCTTGAGTGGTGAATCAAGGCGAGTTTTTAGAGCCGATCGGAGGCCCAAAAACATCGTAAATGGCCTCAGAACATCGGGTTGACCTAGGAACAGGAGTTTAAGGGAAAATGGATCATTTAAACAAAGGATGGATGCATTTGGAGGCATTCTAGATAGAGGCGTCATTTCTGGGAAACTCCAGAATACACGGCGTGTCCTTCCAAACCACAGGCCGTGTAGTACAAGCGTTCAGTGGTAGAAGTAACGGACATCAGAAGAATTGACACACAGTGTGTGACACCGGTCACACGGTGTGTACGATCTACAATGATTGACAGAGGAGTCTCTGGTGTACATGGCATGCATTCATAGGAAATACACAGACACGGGCAGAACTACCCGGCCAAGAGGCACGACATGTACTTCCTTCACCATGGCAGGTGCAGCTTCAGGATGACACGACATGTATTCTGGTAATACATGGACAGGAGGTGGAGTACATGAGCATGTAATCCACCACATGTCCAGGAATGGACAGTGTACACGAAGCTGACCCCAGAAGATTGGAAATGGTGTGTCACCATACCACAGGCCTTGTATTAACTTTTTTGACATGTGTTGTGGTACACGGACAGTACCTGTGGACTGAAGAGACGACATGTAACCATACCACATGCCGTGTATTTTTTTATTTATATTACCAGCGCAGTAAAATGGGCCCTTTCACATGGGTAGTACTCGGTGTCTGATGGCATGGTGTGTATCGTTTACCTACATGTCGTGTACATTAGGAAAATGGCTTGGTTGTCCTGTTCTCCATGATATGGGAACAATTTTCATTATTTTCCACTATGACGTTGGAGATAACTACATGATTCATTAACTCTGGTCTACATGACTATTGATGTATCCCCCCCTTTGACTCGAGGAGCGGACCCTCCCGGAATCGAGTATGATGTGCGTGGGAACCCTAGAGCTGGTTGCGACTGTGACAACGATGACATCTGTACTGAGATCCTCCATGGGTTCGGCAGCAATGATGACCATACTGGAATCCTGTGAGGGTTTTACGGTGATGACTACGGTTCTTTTATATTATGTAGGTCCGGCAGTATTTGACAACTGTTCTTGTATCCTTTGTGTGTTCGACAATATTTGACTATGTACTTGTATCCAATGTGGGTTTGGGAGAGTAGCTGGTCTTGTACTCTTTGTGGGTCCGACAGATTAGTTGGACTTGTATCCTATGTGGGTCTGATATCATAGATGAATCATTGGCTACATTTGATCATCTCTATCACCTTACGAAGAAGTATACTTGTGAGAGATGAGTCTTGACTTTAAATAATAGTATTTGATATGATTAACTTGTTATCCTATGTGGATTGAGTTATTCTTTCCTGTGTGGATTGAGTTTTACATCTCTGTGTGGACTGGGTCATACAGGGGCTCGTGTACTGGATCCGAGATGGAATTGATGTCTTATGTATATGTATGGGTATATACCAAAGTAGAGTTGGTTGTTACTTCATGTTTGTATCTTTCCATTGTGGTTTATCCTTCTTGGATTCTGGGAGACCTTAGAGGGTCTCGGTGTCCCTACTGAGTAGCGTATACTCACCCCTGCACGGGCTATGCTAGCACTCATTATGTTGGATGTTGATGACGGACAATGCTGATCGAGGTGGGAGCTCGGTGAGATAGACTGTACCTGGAGGTGGATCACTGGATGAGACGTACTTGGAGCAGACGGCTGGAGCCAAGGAGTAGAGGAACTATATGTACCCACGCTTCAGGTAGAATTTCTCAATGGATGGATCAGACTCACTACTTTACATTTCAATTGTTGTGCTTTCATTTCAGTTGTACATTACTTACAGTTGGGTTTGTATTCTGGCCCATTTACTTTCTAGCAATTACATTTTTACTCAGCTTGCGTACTCTGTGGTGTTTGTTTACTTTATAAAGGCAATTACTTCCCTTTTAATTGGGATTTACCCCCTCGGTGATAGTCGTCAGCCCCTGGCCTATGGAAGGCAGGCTTTGGGTAGTCACAGCATGGGCCCCGAGGACCGGTCGTGACAATTTATATGTGTACATGTCTTCTGGGTGAATGGTATTACATGATTATACATGTTAACTAGATTTATATGATGGGTTTTGTTTTTCAATTGTTTTGTTCATTATGTATTAGTTTAAATCCATTTATATTTTCAATGACATTGATTTGTTATTGGAATATACTAAATTTTTATGGTTAAGATGTAAGAATTAACAATAATTATAGAAAACATTTCATGGGGGGTAAAAATATTTTTTTAGGATTTATATTATTACAAAATTGGAATAAAAAACAATGTTATTTATTTGATTGATCATCTAAAAATATTTATGCATGGTATTTCAGGGTCTATTCTAAAAAAATTCACATGTTATTATATAAATGTGACCTAATGTAAAATGTGTTTAAACACATGGAGTAGTATATCTATTATACAAGTTTTAAAAATATGATATTAATGTTGTCATTCCTTGTTATATTATGTGACTATATGCTTGTAATTTTTTTATCCTACTCAACATAAATTTTGAATAAATTATGAAGTGTACATATTTTATTAGATTTTATTAGTTTATAATTTGTTATTATTGTAATATTTTATATAATTTTTTTTTGAATAAATGGAGTCAATTATTTTGGATACAATTCAAAATTACCTTGTTAGAAGGGAACTAATGTGTGGTTATTGTGTCTCTTGAAAATTGATACTACAGAAAATTACTCAAGTTATATGTTGGAAATATTGAGTAATATTTGAATTAAATTAATATATATGATAATGTATTTTTTATTATATATATAATTTATTGTTTCTGGGATTAAACAACATAAAAATTAAAAATAAATGTCTAAATATTTATTATAAAGTTATGGTGGATAAATTCTGGATATATATATTCAAATTTTGTATCATAAAATTACTAAATGGTTATTTTAAAAAAATTATTAGGTCATTTATAAATAAATTATTCTATTATATAATGGAAAATTTAATATATGATACCATTTTTTGATTGATTCAATGTTTAATTTGTGGTTTTCCCTTTTTTAAGGGGGATATTAATTCATAGTGTTTATTGAAATTGGTGTGACACACGATGTGTTCTGTATGGTTTATAAACAATTAATTTGCATAGGGATATCACCATGGTTTGATGGGAGAGAATTTGTAGGTTTATTTATATTATATATTTTTGATTTATGTATATTTAACAAGGAAGGGTGATTTAAAATGGAACCTAAATTGATATTCCATCTATTATATCACAACCATTAGAGTATTAAATGAATAATATACTTTTTTAAATCTATGATTCTATATATACAATGAATTTTTTTCCTCTCATACAAAAAACATTTCATTTTATTTAGCATCCATATAATAAAAAAACCCAACAATCACTTGTTCTAAAAAAGAAAAAATGCCAAATATATAACTTTGGTGGGACTCTAGTTGGAATTGGGTTTCTAAAAACCATCGATGATATCAAACACAATAAATATTAATGAATTAAATTCAATAAATGAAAACTAAATTAAACCATTTAAATAAAACAAATGTTATATCGAAAATGTATGTAAATATAATATATTATTATAAATCCAGGAATATACTAGTGAGAGTTAAATAATAAAAATATCACTATATATACCTTCAAAAGTAAATTACAATAATCTATAAAGAACGCAAAATCTCAAAAAAAAAGAACAACCTCCACAACCCACACTAAAATATTACTATTATTTGAAAAAACAAAATATATTATATATTGTTTAACATAAAATAGATAGTTTATTCATACTACATACTAACACATGAAAATATGTAAACTGCCTAATTATTAATCAGTTTTAGAACACATGGTGACTAAAACTACAAATAATAAAACCACTATTCAAATACATTTTAAATTTATGTGTAGATCGTAAAAAATATTATAATTAATAAGAACTAGAGAGTGAGAAAAAATATAAAAGACAATGAAATTCAAGGTTCATCATGTCGTTTAATAATGTCTCAAATAATTGGTTATAAATTTTTATATTCTCTCTTTAATTTTTTTTTATTTTTTGAGAATATGTATTGAAAATTAATAGGATGATTATCAATAAATCTATGAATTAGTATGAAAAAATGCATCTTCATCAATTTTAACCAATATTTTACAATCTTCAATAAGTTAAATTATAGTTTTATAATGTGTGTACCAAAAGTCACCTCCTGCAACTCATTTAAGTGATATCAATAATGATTCATGGATGTTTTCATCTATCACCATGTTTCATAAATAATTTATAAATAAAAAATATCATTTAAATTAAATTTCAAAACCATGACATGTTGGTTTTTGGAAATGTATTATATTATATAAAAAACATAGATTCTAAAACCCTAACTGGATATATAAAACATCATAAATATAACTGAGTCTATTTTTTCCAACTAGTATTGTATCATTATCATTAAATATGAGTTAATTAAATCAATAACATAATGTTTTTTCTTTGAAAAATATATATATCATTCCATATCAAACTTCAATGATTGAAATTACAATTTTTTATAATTCACAATGTAATTAATGTTAACTATATCATTATGATTTCTAGTTAAAAATTTTTTTCTTCATCATCAATTCTCCCAAACCATCATCTCATGATCTATGAGAATTTCAATCCTAAAAAAGGGAAACATTCTCAAATAGAAAAAATTCATAGCATAATCATGTTCTCCCACCAATCCAATAAAGCACCAATACTATTATTATCATTATTTTAATTTAATTCATCTTATATATATTAAAAAAATAATTATTATATATTTTATATAAAACCATGATTTCATTTATGTCTCTTATAACATTCATAATTCTTTTCAAATTCATTCACAAAAAATTTCTCTTCCATTTATTCCTAATCTTTATTAAAAAATATAGTATGAAATTTCCAAAAAATCATAATTTATATTTCTGTAAATTAGTATTATTATGTTTTTAATATAGATTATATCTATATACTTGATAAGTAAATATAATTATTTTTTTAATATTGTTCCTACAATTAGTATAAAAATGTATAATATATTTACCAATTATAAATTCTAGTCAATTAAAAATCATCATTGTTCCCTCAATTCAAGGGATATCTTACATTTCTCCCATGATGAATTATATGTTATTTGAAATATCTTATTTTCAATTTATCTGAATCATGGAAAAAATCATAATACATTCCTTACATCATCTAAAAATAAATCATGTCCCACCACTATTAAAACACTTATTCAATAATCCACCTTAATTAATTACAACTGTGATAATATTATATCTTCATGTCAATGAATATCACCATAAAATTTCTCCCCATTAGATAGTAAATAAATAGTAATGAAACAAATAAAATAAAGTGATAAACTTCCAATGATTTGAGTATTGAATTATATCAATAAAACACTTTAAAATGTTGGATAAAAACCTTCATCAGATGTTTTATTAATATATCTATTATATTTACCATTTTTGAAATAAGTATAATGTTAGTAAATATATGTTTAAACACATATTATAAGATGAGTAACAATATTTCAACATAAATAAACCTTTCATATTCAATCAAATTAATTGGGAAATAATTTTCCCTGTGATTTCTAAACACAATCATTGGTTCATATTGAATTTTCTCCTCAATGTCAACATGTTATTATTTCTTCGATATCTTTTCATTAATATTTCTCTAAGACCAAATGTACATATGTTAAATTAAATTTTATATGATTTCTTTTTTCCTCATATAGTGTGAGGAAACACATCTTCCATAATTAATTGGATAAACTCTAAAAATTGACATTACATAGATTATATCACATAACCAATAAGAAATGTAAAAACCATTATTGAAAAAGAATATTTTAGGTCAATGCCTTAAATGATTTATAGTTCCATGTAAAAAAACATTTTTAGTTTTTTTCCATTAATGTGAGCCTATTGGATTAATGTTAAATCATAAACATAACACCAAGAAATAAATATTTATTATACACAAAAAATACATCTATTTTTCTATGGATATATTTATTGTTAACGTATTTTATGAATTTAATAAATTAAAACATATTCTAATGTCTTATAAGAGTTTGTACACATATTAAATCCATCATCACAATTTTCATTAACAACAATCATGATTATTTATCTTGTGAGATAAATATAAATCACATTATATAAAAAATATCAAAATGATAATAATTTAAGTTAACTAATCATTGATAATTGGAAATTATTTTTAATTGATAATAAAATTAGGTTAAAAATTAATATATTTCTAGAGAAACTAATTTAAAGGATATAGAAAAAAACATTTTTTCGTTTTCACAACTGCCATAACAGAAAGATTATTTTTCATTGTGCCTTTCATTAAATTCACATTCTATATTTTTTTATAAATTAAATTATCATTATGATGCACAATTACATGCCATATATCTATTTATTAATCTAACATTCTTTAGAATATTCACAATAAGTTATAAAACCAAACATTTCATTAATGTATGAATTTTCTCTTCATTAAACATCAAAGAAATATAAATTTAAATCCCTTGCAGTTACATCATAATACAACAATGTATATATTTCACAAAAAAATTGGATTTGGTTATAAATAACATCAATAGGGAACGACTCTTTAATATATATTCTCAAAATCATATACAAATCTATGGAAATTATAAATTAATTTTTTTCATAATACATCTCCTTTATTTAATGGCATTATTAGAAAATTACATTTCTTATAAAAATTTTTTTTCCTTTTGTGTATGAAAAAAAATCTTTCTTATCAATATTCCTAATAATATTCATCTCTATTATTGTAAATATAAATTTATCCCCATGATAAAATATATTTACATCACATTTTTTGTTCAACATGAGAATGAAAGAAAGTATGATTATATTATTGAAATAATATATGTTATTGAATACCCTTTTATTTTATATAATTACTTATTTCCATATTAAAATATTTTTTTCATTTTGAAAATTTATATCCTCCATTTTTTATTCATTCCTCATAACAAAACAAAATTCATAACTATTATTGTAATTTCGAAAACAACTTTCATAACTAAATCTATACCATTTTTACATCAATATTTTATTGAGATTATTCAATTCCAAAATCAATGGAAAATAAAATTCTTCATTTCATATCACCAATTATGATAATAAAAAGATTATCGACAATATTATTCATAATATTTATATTTTATCATTAATTTATTCTACTAGGTTTATATCTTTGAAATATTTAATCAATGGATCATTAATAACATATAATTAAATATAATTTTATAATTTTATTATTCCAAGGGCTATCAAATAACTATAAATTTATTATTTTATGATTCTTGACAAAAAACATCAAATAAGACTAATTAAAAAAATAGCTTAAATTTTTGAATAGTTAATAATATAGACATTCATTGATGTGTCTATTCATAAAAAATATAACAGAATTCCTTTAACTAGTATAATTATTTTATTTACATACAAAAAAAATCATTTATAGTATATTATATTTTTTTAATTATAGAATTTATAATGTTTAAAATAATGCATAATAATATCCATGTCATAATATTCTTCAATTAAAACATCCTTATAATCTAATCCATGTTTGGATTAAATATAATTGATAACATGTCCAATTATTTTTTCAACACATCTCATGAAATTATTGATTATATTCATAATTTGAGATTTTGTCAAAATTAAATAAATAATATATATATATACAATCCTCAAAATATGTAAATAACAACAAATATATATTTTGGATGAATTTAATATAAATATAATATGTAAATAATAGTTCATCAATATTTGAAAATTTTTCATTTTAATATAAAAATTATTATGAATATTGTTCTCCATCATTATAATAAGAAGACAATCAAATTTATTACACCACTAATAATTAAACATAAATAAAATATATAGAAAATCTTAAATAACATGTCTCTCAAGTTCTACTAACAGAAATAGAACACTATTATTATAAAATATTATTCTATTCTTTTTAAATAATTCAAAAAATGTATTGATATTTAGAAATATTATTAATTTGAAAAAAATATTCCATCTCTTCACGAATTTTGTTGTATCTATAAACCTATAAATAAGACTTCCATTCTTCCAAAAAAACATGTATTATACATTTTTTAAAATTTAAGTAAATAACTAAATATATTTATCCTCAACCCATCAAAAATGAGAACATTTTTTGTCTCAAAATTCATTAAATTATTTTTCAAAATTACAGAGAACAATCAATTATATGTATTTATATCGTATAAAATTGAATGGTACACTATGATATATTTATATTTATTATCATAATTAATTGAAATATAAAAAATTAATTCTGATCCTCATCATAAAAATAATATTTTGTAATATTATTTTTTTCATAATTATTATGTATTTTTCATAATTTTTTTTTAAAAAATAATCACTCCTTGCAGATTTTTTAATAGTGAATAATTATTTTTCACAACAGATGAGGGGTTAAATCGTCAAAAAATTAACATAAGAACAATGCAGGATATTTTGATAGTACCATGATATATCATATTCAAAATAATTTTTCTATTATATTTATAATGAATCGAGTATAACATTCTGTCATGATTCATATTTATATCAGATTTAATTTTATCAAATAAATAGTCATATAAGGAGCTATAAAAGTGAAAACTATTTGAATGACGCAACAACTTGATTGAATTTTCACAAAAAAAATTAGAAATATATTTTTTTAAACCCTTAATTGATGACAGTTGATAGAAAATGACATCAACCTAGAAAGGATAAAAAACCCCTCCATCACCATTTTCAAATATTGAGTGACATGAAAAAAAATTTATAGGTCATTAAATTTTTTTTAATTGTTGAAAAATAATTTTTTTGATTAGTATAAGGATTTTATTAAATTTCACATTGAAAATCATGCATCATTTTGTGGGGGAGTTTATAGAATGAGGAAAAAAGGAGATCAGATTGATTTGGGTGAGTTTTTGAAAGAGATTAATGATGACCAAATCAATAACTATTTTCTTGAATGATTTATGTTTTTCATCAAGTAGTTTTATATTATGTTTTATGATGAGAATAAAATAATATCTTTTTCACATTTTTACAAATGTGACCATTAAAAAATATACCAAGTATTTTTTTATGCTAAAATTTAAGTTTGGTATTGGGAATGAATATATATTCATTAATTGGAAATAAATTAATTAAAATCAGATTAACTATAACTAGATTATTAAATAATAATATAAGGGAATTTAAAAAAATAAATGTAATTAAATTAAGAAAATTTTATTCAGAATAATCATTCCAAATATCTATATTATTTTAATCTCATAGTTAATGTGTGCGTTCAAACCCTATTGAGAGAGTAGTTAATATCATGAAATATTAATAATGATATATTATTGAAAAAAAAAATTGTATTAGATTTAATGGAAATTATCTATTTAAAAACTTTAGAGCTAGGGGTTAGGGAAATTCATGTTTATATTTCTATATCTTGGTGTCCATTTTATAGATTATAGAGATTCAAATTTTTAGTTTTCAAGAAAACCTACCACTATATATTCATATAATATTCATGGATTTCATTTGGAATATAATAAGGGAAATATGGATTTATGAACTATAATTTCCTTGTAATTATTCATTATATGATAAATTCAATATTTCATTGAGGATTTATAATATAGTGGTATACATTATAAAATTTAAATTTTAGGAATCACATTTTGGGAACACATACTGTGTTAGTCCAAACATTATAACTAGTTTATTACATTTTCATAATATACATATAATTTCAACCTATAGAAGTGCATAATTTAATAGACTGGTAAAATGGATACATATTTGAGTATTACATTACATCTAAATACACAAATCACAACATAATTTTCTTTGTAAATATCATTATTACTTATATCATTTCTATGAATATAAAATAAGTATACATATTGGTTTCTTGGATAGAGTTTAAAAATATTTATTTGAAAATATCAATAACGGTGATGTATATTAGAAAAAATCACGAATTAATGATGTTTCAGAAATAAATAATGACAAATATGGAAAAGAATATATATGAAAAGGCATGAAATTTAAACAGTTTACAATCTTAATCAAATTAAAGATAAATTACATAAAACACATTCCTATTAATCAATAAACTAATAATAAAATGTATCTATAGATAATATCATTTTGAAAATATCATTGATATTAACAAATGAACATTGAATGAAGGTAATGCGTACATTATAAATGTAATGTTTCCTATGAATTTTATTACTTTACCATCATGATATATAATCACGTAGGATTAAAAATTACTATGTAAAAACTAATTTTATTTATCAAATTAATCATCATTGTCAGGATTTGTACTCAATATAGTTTAAAATATCTAGATATAAATGCATAGTGTTTAGACAACTAAATATGTCACATGAGACTACCAAAGCATTGAAGGTATTGAATATCAAAATCACAAACCAATGAATTTGATATCTAATTTATTCCTCATATTTCAATTAATCAATTTAATTTGTAAACAATATGCCTTATCAAATATCAGTATAGAGTAAAAAATACATATTTATAAATATTTTACATTCCAATAAATTAAAAATAAAAATAAAACACCATATATAGAAATGATATATGGTTAATGAAATAAAAATATCTATTAAAAATAATAAGGACATTTTTGGGATATTTAATGAGTAAGGGAAAGAGAAAATTATATTGTAATGTTAATGACATAAGAATGAATTCAGTAGTTGAATATCAATAATTTAATTGGTCAAAATGATATTAAACTACCCTATTAGACATAAATTTTTTATCATTAAAACATATACCCATTAGTGTAAGAACAATTTTATGTTTTCATTTAAGAATAGAAAAAATAGGTGTACCTTTAAAATAAATCTTTAATAGAATACTACTGTCAATTAAAAACATTTTGAAAATAATTTTTCATTATAAATAACTTTTAATTTAACTTACATTAAAAAGATAATCATAAACATGGGAAGGATACATTAAAAATGATGTTAATGGGGATGGTAATGTTTATACATTCTATATCAGTAGAAAAACAAGATTCCATTTTCACTAAAAATTGTATGAAAATATATTCTTCTTAAAATGATAAGAATAATCCTTTAACATTTTATATAAAACCCAAATAGTAATTATTTTGTAAATGAAATAAAATTCCATTGATAAAAAATTAAGTGTAAAAATGGTTTATTATTCAATTTATATATCATTTGAAAATGTTAAATAAATTTAAAACATTTTAAGAAAAATTGGTTTTTGGAAGAAAATATATTCTTGAATGAAGATATTAATGAAGAAGATATTTTTTTAAAAAAATATACAAACTATTAAGTAACTAATTGGAACATAATTTTAATATTACATGAGAATTTGACTTATAAAAAATGATGACGAAAATAAAATTTATATATTAAACAATAATAAAAAAAATCCCTCAATAGAAATTCAATTAAAAACAATCTTGACTTAATTATTATTAATAAATATACCTTTAAAATAATGTTAATATTGATGTCAGAGTTGTTAAATTAATCTATTATATATAAAAATGAATTTCCACATAAATCAAGTGAAAAAAAAATTCCATAACTAATTTCACATAAAATCATAAAAATCTTAAATCTAATGAAGGATTAATAAAACCAAATGAGAATAAAGTGAGTTATAGAATAAAATACCAATAATTAACTCTTTATTTAATTATCCATTAACTAAATAATTCAAATCAAAACAAAAAATACCATAAATAATTATTTGTTTATGACATTGAATTTAAAAGGAGTCTTATATACTACACATAAAATAAATTAGGTGCACAAATGGAACGTCTTGAAATTTGTTTTTAATTTTTATTTATTTATATGGAATTATTTTAAAACAGTGAAAATTTATGGCATGTGATTTGGAGGTCCGAAGAGCCCAGAATAGAATTATGAACATTTTTAAGATACGTTGAGTAAACATGTAAGCGGTATTTTTTATCATTTGAACTATCACTCATAGCAAAAATATATGGGTACCATTTAATTCAAAACCATGGGATTCGTCTATAAATGACTAAACTTCGGCCAGAAAGGGCTAAGATGAAAACTTATTTTTTAGAATTTTCACCAAAAATAATAAATAAATTGAAAAAATTATTTTATTTTCTTTCTCACAGTTTATTGGAGGGCGGTGATGGTATGGGGTAGCAATGAGGCGGCGATGATGAAAATTGGGGAGGCTCATCAATGGTTTGCTAAATCATAGTGTAACTAAGCTTTAATGACAAGTAACAGTGACACAATTTCATTAATGAAATATTGTAATGATGTAGCATCACACCATAATTGTAACATTGCGACGTGATCTTATTTATAGTTCAACACATATGGGAAATGTGGATTTGAAATTTGATGATTCTCTACCAAAACTCTGAAAAACCATCTCCCTAGTGAATAATGAAGAATTTTTCAAGAACTACTCCTTCTTTAACACCTTTCAATTATTAAAACTCAGAAGAGACACTAATGTATAAAACCCTATAGGATGAACGTGCGGAAAAAAAACTTCAAATGGTATGTGTTTTTTATTTAAATGTTTTTTTCATTATTATTTCCAAATGACGAATGTTGATTAACCATTTAACAAGTTAATCTGTGTACCTTTCATTATAGTGGGAGGGAGACATCATTAGGGTTTCCTTATCTGAGATTTAATTTTCTTTGTTATCTAAATTGAAATCAACAGTCCACCCATGTTTTGTAAACATCCATCATGGAGTTCCCGAGTAGACACGAACAAGGTCTGAGCCTTTCCAATGTTGGTGTTCATTGTGTCCAATCATTATAATCAACAACAAGGAAATTTATAGACTATCGTGGTGGAGATGACGATCCCCAGAAAACACAGGTGTGAGAGACATGACCAACATACCACCGGTTCGGACTCAATGCTCCGTAAATGATTCAACCAGTGTGTTGGCACTGGCGGTGGCACTAATGACTGCTGATGATAGCCTGAGGAAGTGGTCATGGGTGGGAGGTAGTGTGCCACAATGGTGCACGGGACTAAAGTTAGCAGCCGTAATGTCCTACAACATTGAAGGATAAGTCATCATCTGAGCTGACGACTAGTGGCAGTGGACGTCGTTGCTTGACCATGTCAGAGACCCATAGATATAGCATTGAGTCTCATCCCATGTAGTGGTCTGCGATCACTTGTACCATGAAGGAGGAGGTTCCCCATTGAATCTCATGGACCGATGGCAGGAGACAGATGCGGCTCCCGGCTACATCTAATGAGGAAGACCAGTCCGCCTCTTGTGGATCAAATTGGGCACGGACCCCCAGCGGGAAGGACCCACAATACGGGTCGGACATGTGGCTCACTGATCCATGCCAGTCCCACTTCCCTTTGAACCACACCTATTCCCAGCATCTCGAACAACAATATATGTCAATACATGCACCTAGTGGGTCGAACCCGCACTGGCGGGTCGTGCCATACTCGACCGAGCCATCGGGAAACCTAGCAGGTTGGACACTCTACCAATCAGGTCGAGTCCGGAAAGGCCTATTGGGAATGGCCCACCAGCTAATACGGACTAGACCCACCCTGGCCGACACTAGGTCTGGTCTGGTCTATCAGAATGAATTTGGGTTTATCCCCCCCCCCCCCCGAGCATGGTTTCTGGGGTCGGTCCTACATGGTCGGACTAGACCCTATCACAACTGGTCCCCGGTTACTAAAACATTTGAATCATGCAAACTGTGTGTCCAATTGATGAGTTGTTTTTTGGATTTGTAACCCCTTTGAGAAGGCATATCGTTCAGCTTTCTTTGTGGTGACCATCATAGATATTGACAAGTGACGAATGGCATGATATGCTTTTCTCCCAAGTGAGCTACATATGGGACCCTATGGTTGCCTGAGACCTGAAGACTACACCAAGGTGGTCACGTGTGAACCGTCCATGTGTGACCTAGTATTAATTTATTGTAGATCATCTCTGTGTGGCCTGAAAGACCCACGATACTCGACAAGAGATGTAACTTAGTACGATAATGGTGGGAAACAGCTCTGTGTGACCTGGAAGGCCCATAGTATATAGCGACTCTGTGTGACCCCACATACCCATGGTACTCATCAGGGATGAGTACCACTGCATTTCAAGGATAGTGTGAAGTGTCTTTAGTTTACCATACATGCCCACTGTATGCAATAGTGGATGAATTCTCCGGTTTATAAGGAGTTTAACATTTGTGATTGATGATTCTACTGTTATAACCATAGAATATACCTAGTTTGAGATCTCTTTGTTTATTTTGTTTTACTTGTGGAATTATTGTGTGGACAACTTTTTTTATATTGCGGTCCCTACTGGGTACTATTTTACTCACCAATGCATAGGTGAAGCCCGCACGTGTTGTCTCTATAGCAGACGACCGACATTACAACATGGGTGCTCAGGGAGACGAGATTGTCATAAGCTACAACGGTGGACTTGGTGGGAGAGGACCTGTCAGGGCCTAATAGGACATGGTGGATGGGATGTACTAAATCATCTTCCAATATCATAACTACTCTCTCGATCATGTGGGGTTTTTTGCGGATATCCCTTAGAGTTTTCTTTTTATACATTTTGTTTTTAGTATTTGTTGGGTTCGTATTCTGGAAAATGTAATTTTATTTGTACATGCACTCTGAAGTGTTTTTGTGGTACTTGTTTCCCATTTTCTATTTTTGGGATGTTTGTGTATGTGTGTGTGCATACAGATACTCAGGTAAATTCCTCCCACATGCAGTTTGATGCTTTTAGGCCTAGTCTCAATCCCATGGCCTTCAATAGGTGGGCATGGGCTAGTCAGGGCATGGGCCCTAGGGGATGATTCACGACAAAGTTTAATATGAGGTTGTTATGTTCCCCCTCAAATACTGGGAGTTAGATGTTTTGTTTTGTTTGTACAATGTTTTGTGATTTGAGTCCAACATTCATATTCGGGGAGTCCATTTTTGGTGTGGCGGCCGAAGTATCTATACACCATGACCATGAATTCTATTTTAGGAACAATACATGAAAACACCGGTTTCATAATTGTCTCATTTATTGAAATGATATTCACATCACCAGGTATAAACTTCTAAATGTGGTACATCTTGATCATTGGATTCATCAACATGGATGACCTTCAAGGATCTCGATACGGGGACGTGGGGATAACCCACATAGAGATGAGGCATCTGTTCAAGGACTACTATTTGAGATAGGCCCACCTGGTTGTGCACCAGTGATACCACCACCCTATGTTCATCATCTATTAAGGGTGGTTCCGTAAGAGGCTGTTCACAGGCTCGGTTGCCTACATGTGTTTCAGAGACAGAGGCCACATATGTTTAGGGGAGAGATATACCATCATGTCATTGAGGACTAGCAAGAGGCTATGACATGGGTCATCAACTGGGTAATGACTCCACCTGAATAGATGGAGATCTTGGAAGAAAACCTTATGATGGCTATAGTAAGGAGATGGTGGAGTTTGTCCATCCATAATCACGATGAGGTGACTCTCACATTTTTTATTTTGAGAGGCTTTTCCAAGAGGTGTTTTTTCCTGCGACGTTGTGCACTGTGCGCATTTGGGATAAATTTCACCTATATAATTATTGCATGAAAGTGGTCATGTACCTAAAGATGTTCACATAACATTCCTGCTACTACACAGGCATGGTGTGAGAACATTTCATCAAGGATAGAGCCTTTGAGTAGGGACTTAGGTGGGAGATCAGGGCTTCGATAGTGTCTCTCATCATCCCTACCCATGCTAGGGTGTTGGATTGAGTGATGTTCGACCATTAGGCAGTGGGAGATGGTTCGTGGTGTTACTTCCACAACCCCCAGTTGGTTAACCCCAACCTCAGGGAGCAGTCAAATAGGGGGGAAATCAACTCTAGGAAAAAGAGGCCTATGATCACGACTCTCTAGAGATGATATGTGATATGATCTATGTCTCCTTCACCCTAGATGAATTATATATAGACACAGGTTCTAGTTACCCCTTCCTTCCACACCTCTTGTTCAGAGCACAAAGATTCCAATGGATATATTGTGACAATCGTTTCAGCTACAGACTCTTACAATTGGGGATTTAATGACTAAAAAATGGTTCTGGTAGTGTGATATTACTCTATATGGGGAGAGATTCAGCTAGGATATCCTAGTAAAATCATTGAGGCCTTGTGATGTCATCATGGGTATGGAATGGTTATCCACATTTCATGTTAATATTGATTGTTTTAGGAATAATGTGTAGTGTGTTCACACAGATGGGACTATGATTTCCTTTATTGTTTAAAAGGAAACACGTGTTCTGAAAGATAGCATCTCTTGGAGGAGGGTGCATTAGATCACTCAATTGATGGAAAAACTCACCCTCGGTACAGTGGATGAAAGGAGTCCATGCTTTCTTGTTATGGTGGATGAGTATGAGGATGTTATTCCTTACGATGTTCCAAGCTTATTTCCTCAAAGAGAGGTAGACTTATGTATTGAATTATTCCCAATGAATTCATAGATATCCACTCTGGATTATCCGAATGGATCACACATAGCTTCGTGAATTGAGGGTGAAACTGGATGACATAAAGAATAAGGGGTTTGTAAGACCGATCATTTCAACATGGGAATCATGAATTCCTTTTTACAAGAAGGAATATGGGATTTTGAGGTTTTGTGTGGTCTTCTAGAACCTGAATAATGAAAATGTGAAGAACAAGTACCCATTTCAGAGAAACAGTGATCTCTTAGACCAGCTGAAGAAATCATGATGGGTTTCAAAGATAGACCATATATTGAACTATCATTAGCTCTGGGTACTATATGTGGACATACTAAACCCTTCCTTCAGTTGTTGGTATGTCCACTATGAGTTCCTGGTGGTGCCTTCTTGCACGACCAATGGCCCAGTAGTGTTCATGTGCCTCATGAATAGTATATTACCACTCAACCATGATCGGTTCGTCATGGTCTTCATCAATGATATCTATGTGTATTCAGTTTCAGAAGACCGTTATGCTACACACATGTGGATAGTACTAGATACAACCTATGAGGACTTGTTTTATGGATATATTTTGAAGTTTCACTTCTAGATACATGATTTCCACTTTATGGGACATGTCATCTCGAAGGATGGAGTTGCAGTAGATTCGGCAGAGATAGAGGAAAAGCTTTCTTGGAAAGTTTCTAAGAGTGTGTTTGAGGTGGCGAGCTTCTTGAGGATGGATGGTAACTACAAGATTTTTTCACATGACTTCTCATGGGTAGTGGAATCCTTGTAAGATTTTATTAAGAAGGAGAATCTTTTCTTGGGGACAGAGAATTTCCATCATAGTTTCCAAGAGCTGAGGGAGAGAATTACGAGTTCCCCCAACATAATAATACCAAATGAGTTCATTGGGTATTTATTCTACTACGACACATCAGGGTCATGAATAAGTTTTTTTTTTTTCTGAATGAGTTAGTTGTGATCGCCTATGGCTCGTGAAAATTGAGACAAAACGAGCAGAACTACACTACACATGACCTATAGTTAGAAGAAGTGGAATTTTAACTGAATATGGAGTTTCATAACTTCACTATATGGTAGTCATACAAAAACATCATCAATGAGTTTGGGAGGCTCATCTAGGGGAAGTTTACTGCAAGGCCCGACGTGTAAAGATATCCATAGAATAGTATCTTGAAGGATTTTTTGAATGTGGGGATAATGTCATCCACTTTATCAGTTGTAACACGGTACCAGTGATGCTACATGAGTTTTTGTTTATGGAGTTCCACACATCCACATTGGTGGTACATCCGGGTGTGGCGAATATGTACCAGTACATTCGACATTAGTACTTGTGGCCAGGGATGAAGAAAATCATAGTAGAGTTCGTATCATGATGCCACACATTTCAGTAAGTGAAGGCTGAGAATCAGGCCCCATCAGGCTTATCTCAGTCACAATAGGTTTTAAAATTGTTTTGGGGTGGTGTCTCCATAGACTTCGTTAATATAATATCACGTACATCCAGGGGACATGATTCCATCTGGTTGATCATTTACCGACTCACCAAATCTGTCAATTTCCTACCCATCCGGGAGCATGGATTAGTAGAGAGCATGGGACTTATCTACAAAAAAGAGACTATACGACATCATGGGGTTCCATTGACGATCATCTCACATCATGATTCTTGTTTTACAACATATTGGTGGAAGGTATTTAATGATTTTTTTGGAACTCAGCTACGTGTGGACACTTCCTTCACCATCAGACAGATGGTTAGACAATGAAGACCAAAAAGACACTTGAGAACATATTAAATGCTTATTTCCATGATTTTTTCCATATTTGGGAGGACCACATTCCACTGGTGGAGTTCACAAAAAATCATTTATCTCTCCACCATCTGCATGGATTCATATGTGACCATGTATGGGAAACCTTGCAGATCAACTATATATTAGACAAACTAAAGGGAGTCATCTCAAATTGGTGTAGAGTTGGTATAGGCTACCATAGAATAAGTTAAGATCATCCAAGAGCAGATAAAAACTACACAGAGTAGAAATATGTCTTATTACTATAGGAGACTGAGACCCATGGAATTTGAGGAGGGAGATCATGTATTCATTTGGGACTAACTATAATGAGGATTACAGAGGTATGGCTAGGAAAAAAATCTATCTCCAAGGTTTATCATACTTTTCTAGATACTCAATAGAGTATGTTATCAAGTGTACCATCTAGGTCTTCCCCCATAGATGAATCAGGTGCATAATTTCATCCATGTGCCATAACTGAGGAGGTACATGGATGATCCATCACACGTTATTGACTAGGGAGAGCTCGATATTGATGATGGGGTGGCATTTTCAGTTATTAGGGGAGGTAAAGGACAAACAAGAGGGGGTCCTACATGGACGGTCAACTCCTCTATTTGGCATCCGATTGATGCACGAGAATCACCACGAGAGAACATGGGAGCGATAGGCTTAGATTTGTGCTCAATACACCCATCTTTTTGTTTAATTTTGTTTTTGGATTTTATGGACGTAAATAACTATGGTAATGACAATGTTATGCCTCAAAATTTTTGTGTAATTTTTATTTATTTATGTGGAATTATTTTGAAACCATAAAATATGAAGGCATGTGATTTTGTGGTCTAGAGATCCCAAAATAAAATTTTGAACTTTTTAAGGAATGTTTTTTAAAAGTGCATGTGGTATTTAATATCATTTGAACTATCACTTAGATCCAAAATCTGAGGGAATCATTGAATTCAAAACTCCTAGATTCTCCTAGAAATTACTTGTATTCGGCTGATAGGGTCACATTAGAAAATATATTTTTTTAATTATAAAAAAAAAATTAATCGAATTATTTTATTTTCTATCCCACAGTTGAGTGGAAGACGGAGATGTTTTAGGGTAGCGATGGGGCGACAAAAATGCATCATTTGGAGGTCCATAAATGTATTGATAACTCATTGTGTAACAACATTTAAATGGTGTGTATCACGAACATTGTTTCATTTATGAAACAACGTAAGGATGTGGCATCACACCATAATGGTAACACTTCAACATGATCAAATATATTGTTTAACATTCTAATGAAATATGGATTTGAAATTTTAGGATTCTCTGGAGAACCTCTAACAAACATCTACCCTAGTGAAGATCAAAAAACATTGGTGGAACTGCCCCTTTTTCGATTGAATTCGAAAATCAGAACAGAGAAGCGACACAGAATTTGGAACCCCTTAAGGAAGAACAATCAACAATAAACATCCAGAGGAAGGGGATGTTGATTTAAATCTTTCCCCATTATTATTTATAAATTATGAAGGCATATTAACCCACAAACATGTTGATCTATGGACCGTGTGTTCTTGAAGTAGGGTGACATTTTTGGGCTTTCATTTACGAGGATTAAATTATCATTTATGATTAAATTAAAATTCCCTCACCTCCGTTGTTTTGTAAACATTTATCATGTAGGGCCCAGGTGAACATGAACAATACATGAGCCCCTTCATCATGAGTATTTTTTGAATCCAAACATTTGAATCGATGACAAGGTTGTTTTTAGACTGTCATTGTGGAGAGGACGATCCATAAGAAATACGGGTGTGATCGGTATGAAGAACGAACCACCTGTGAAGAACCTGTGGTCATCATAAGAAATAACTGATGTGGAGGTACCAGTAGTGGCATTGGTGACTGCCAGGGGAGGCCTATAGAGGTGGACCATGGTGGAATCCGTGAGTGGGATGTCGTGTATACGGTGGTACAACTCCGTTGGATATCCACAGATGCGGCTACGAGCAGTGTCTAGTGTGACGGGCTGTAGTAGCTTGACTAAGATGAAGAAGGCACACCGTGACGACCTAATGGGAGATGGAAGCTGTTAAACATGGCCTCAGTCACTCCAATGATGTAAACGAGTCCACAATTTCTCGAACAGATATGGCGCGAACCCCCAGTAGGCCTGAAGCACACTGCATGTCGGACTCGAGCCCAGTAGTCCATACAATGGCGGGGGGTTGACCCGTATAGGTAGGTCGGGCCGAACTAGACTAGTCCACCCTGCGACCTAGTGGTATTTTCCATCTTCCAACTGGACCGGGCGAGAAAGGCCTATTATGTCTTTCCCACTAGCCAAGATGATAAACAATGATCCAGTCCAACACTAGGTCAAGATGGGTTTGTTATAATGAAACGGGGTTTGTAAAACCCCTGATCTAGGATTGTGAGGTCGGTCCAACCAGGTTATAATGAGCCTCATATAATCTTTCCCCTTCGTTACTAAAATAATCTTATCTAGAAAAACACGTGTTCCATTAAAGGAATTTTGATGTGTTGGGACTCTCTCGAATAGGAGGATCTTTCAAAAAGCTTTGTGTGGAATTTCATGGATGCTGAGAAGCAATGAATGACTTAGGAAGAATTTCTCCCAAGTGTGATGCATACAAAACCCTATGGTCAGGTGATACCTGAAGACTACTCGATGATGGACCAATGGGAAGTGGCTCAATGTGGCCCAGAAGGCCCCCAATGGGGAGCATCTCTGTGCGACATGGCATACCCATAGTACCTGATAAGAGAAGTACCTCAGTTCATCCCTGTTGGGAAGAAGCTCTACGTGATCCAGAAGGCCCATAGTGGGGGTGGCTCTGTGTAACATATTATACCCATGATACTCATCATGGTTGAGTACCACAATATTTCAAGGATAGTGGAAAGCATCTTTGTGTGATCTAGAAGGCTCAATGTACCTGATAGAGGATAAGTTCTCCAGTGGTCGAGGATTTCGATGTTTTTGACTAACGATACTACTGTTACTACCATATAATATACTATATATGACCTACCTTGTGTTTTATGAATTATGTTAATAGTAACAGTTTTGGTATTTTCTCTTTGTTTTGGGGTCCATACAAAGTAATGTGTTACACACCCCTGCATGGGCCTTTCCAGAAAGTGTTGTGTCTGGTGCATATGAATGCCATTATGAATCGGGTGATCTGGGAGATAGAACCATCACACACTATGATAGTGGACATGGTTGACTAGGACCATAAGGGGCCTAGTTGGACTATGCGGATGGGACGTACTACTTTGGATTCTAGTAGAATCACTACTATTCTTATCAAGTGGAGTTATTTGAAATGGACATCAAATTTTCCTGCTTGAAATTATTATATTTAGTCTTTTTTGGGTTTTTATTCTAGCCAATGTAGTTTTATTAGTACTTGAACTCAGATTTTATTACTAGTACTTGGTTCCCCTTTTCTAGTTTTGGGATGCGGTTGGGTGTGTCTATGAGTATAGGTACATAGTCAAATGACTCTTATTTATGTTTAATGACATTCTTGCTAGTTGACATCCGTTGGCCATCGGGAGGTGGGCTTGGTCTAGTCACGACATAGACCCGGGGACAGGTCATGATAATTACATTACAATATACCATTATAAAATGAAATCGTTTTCAAATCTCTTACCTAACACATTATTTTTTTTGTGAAATTTTCATTAAAATCTTATATAGTGGTTGTAAATAATTTCTTAACCTAAAATATGAATCATATAGTTATTAAATATATCAAATATGATACATTTTATAGAAACTTATCAACAAATAGTTAATAATCATTCATTATTTTCATTATTTTGTGTGCTAATTTCCATGTTTTCCTTTGTGTGTTTCATCATTAATGATTTAGTTCAAGCATATATTATATAGTTCCCTATAATTATTATTTGAAAATTTATCCTGATATAATGTGTGGTAAATTATATTACACATTTAAAAAACGGAGGAACTAATTGTATAAAACATGATCTTCTTTTCCAGTATGAATCCTGTTTGGTGCTGTTTTCATGAAAAAGGGGAGTTTTTCAAAATATTAGGAGTGCACACCATGCATCGGGTTGCTGCAGGTGACTATGTACTAGCCGTGTAACGGACGACTGCTTGGTTATGTGTGGTGACTAGAAGACTGCCTAATGCGGAGGCCATAAAAGGCAAGTACTTCGCGTGTACTTTTAATGAACAATCGATGTACTATATTTTTATTTATTTAAATTAACTAAGGTCACCTCTAATGGACTTAACAATCTTATTCTCGACCAATCTCATCCAGTAGCATCTGTAGAGCTGCAAATCTTTTTCGAGCCCCCGACTCACCATCATTTCCCCGATTTGACCTCCACCAGTTGCATTTGAATCTCATCAGCGAGTTCTCTATTCTTCTTGAACCTCATCTATGGATTTCTAATCTTTCACGATATATATTTGGTTGAACGTTTTTAGTGTTTTTTTATATCTGCATTGCTTTAGAGATATTCAAGGACTAAAGATCATGTATATCATTCGCACAATTCCTTGGTAGGTGGTTTGGGCCTTTCCATTGTTATTCATTTTTTTATATGTGCAAAGGTGCCAAATACCCTTGTTCAGGGTATTGTGTGTTTATGGTTATTAACCCTATTACTGGATGTCATGCCTTGTTTATTTGGATATATGGTAATTGTTTGTGAATAGGATTAAATTTTTATTATTATGGATGTTTTTCTCCTTATTAATGATTGGACCGTTTGGTCTAGCTTTCCTATTAGGCTATATTGATTTCCATTCCTAGAATTGTTATAAGGGGTGATTATTTCGTACATATTGTGATATGATATAGAATGTTTAGCAAAGTATATTTTATGGTTTACATTGGCCGCCATGTATCATTGTGCATGATTGACTTACACAAGGATGTGGGAACCTGGTGTAGTGGACCATTAGATGAATGGATGCTAAGGGATTATCTAGAGTTCCTTTTTACATTATTTTGTGAGACAATAGTGGGGATGTACAGAAGTGCTCCCTAAGATTGTCTGAAGTATCCTTGTTACGTGACCACAAGGTGAGTTGGATGTTCAGTACTTCCCCAGCATGTCTATAGTTACTGATACGAGACCATAGAGGGAATTGACATTGAGCGCTTCCTCCAAGTGTCTTTTCTAAACAAGAACCAGAGGGGATACACCTTTTGTACATCCTAGAGGGTTTCTATTAATGTTTGGCTGAACCAGAGGTGTTATATTGTTTGTACCTTTTAGAGGGTTTCTTATGTTGATTGGTTTTACTAAAGGGGTTATATTGTGAGTACTTTCTAGAGGGTTTCTTGTATTTATTAGTTGAACCAGAGGGGTTAGGCTCTGAGTACTTCCCAGAGTGTTACTTATTATTTTTGATTTTTTAACTATAAATGAAAACGGATGTAATTGAAACTGTAGGATTTTTTACTTTTTGAGTAATTCCTTGTTTATTGCTTCATTTTTCATATTTACATCCATATATATTCACGGATTATTAGGAACATATCTTAGGGTGGTTGCCTATTCGGATTCATATCATACCATATTTAGGACATTCTTTTAGGCCTATACTGATTATATTGTTGCAGGTATAGATTAGGGAATGAACCCATATATTTCAGGTACTTGATTGATGATGATCTTGAGTGCATTATACTAAGCTGATACTTATCGGGAAGCTATAGTTTATCTATTTTTTTTACATTAGTTCGGTACTATATTTCAGAATTGTGACTTGTTTGGTTGTTTTCCTAGACCAATTTAGCATGAATCATTAATATAGGTGTGTTCTAGATTTTTATAATTTTAATTTTTTACTTATTGTATGTTATTAATTCTTCTCCTATTGTTATTTATTATTTCCATTGCATTACTATGCCAATGAGGGAATAGTATCCCTAGTATCAAAGCCAAGGCCCTCACTCCTAGTCAGTAGCCTGTGGTGTTTTGGGAAATGTGCTTGATGCCATGTGACCAATCAGTACGAGGTACCTCTGGGCAGCTCTCAGAAGCTGGATGATACAAAATGTTATCAAGGGGATTCTTTTCATCATGACATTCTATTTGGATCCTATAACAAGGTATAGGAAGAAAATATGTAATTGGTAATAAGTTGTGCTCAGGAGTAGCTAACCCGTGTATAGGAAAATCTAATTTACATCGTTATTTAAATTTGTTATAGTTTTTTAATTTTATAGTTGATTTTATTTCACCATTGGGTGATTAACATGTTTTATGATGTTATTGTTGATATTATTGATGTTCTATTTCTGCTGCAACCCAATGAGATGATGGTATTCCATCCCATGCATCATAAAAGAACATGCTAGAGATCAAATGTCATGTATTGTTTCCATACCATTATAGGTTGCATTACTGATAGCATGTTGTTGTGATAGATGTTGTGTTATATTTTCATACTGTTGTGATAGATTTCATTCTATAATACCTGCTATTAAATAGGGTATTTTTAAAAAGTCTTGTTTCATTTGAATGAAATCCAATCTTTGGTTCTTGAGGTGTTATGGGCCCTCATGGATACGAATTTGGAGGATAATATCTTTGTTATTCTTTGTATATGTCAGGTATAAGATGCAAAGAATTTATTCACAAGGATTATGGGCTATCAAAGATCTAAATTTGACACTTTAATGTAGTTTCAGTGTTTTTCTTTTCTTCTGGAGGTGTTTCTAAGGCTTACAGGCTATAAAAACAAAGGATATACCGATTGTGATGATTAATACATGAAAAGTGTCCTTCTGTTCGGGATTGAACTGTTTTCCATATGTTCACACTGTGTACTCTATTTATAGGCATTATAGTCTCTAACATTGTCACTGGATTTGTAGGAATAAGAGACACGAGGTTTGGAAATCTTATTGGGACATATTGTGTATCACAAGTACATGCCATGTGTTTAGAACATGTATTCAACTGGGTGACTAACGACTCATATGGATTAAACATAACATGTACAGGTCGTTTCAAGCTTGAACATGCCCTGTTGTGTAACCCTTGATTCCAGTTGTGTAACGAACAACATGTGTTGGTGAAAAACTTCTTGTTCACACCATGTGTCTATAGAACACGCAGTGTAGAATGAGCCATGTAACCATCTGTATAACTAACAAGACATGTCAGTGAAGTCCTTTCTACTAAACACGTTGTCTAGAACAAACAAACCATGTAGAGTCAACCATTTCTCTGACCATGTGTCTAGAGACACGTGCAGATGAACCTAATGTGGTATATGCTCTGTTCAAGAAGAAGATGTCATGTAGCCAATTCAAGGCTAATCATGTGGGTTAGTCAAGTATAAGAACTCAGGATGGAAAAAAATAAAACTGCACAACATGTTATTGGACATCATGTTGTGTGTTTGGGGTGACACAACAACATTTTTAGTATAAGTACACACCCATGTGAAAGAATTATAGTATACTCCATGTA
This sequence comes from Viscum album, assembly GCA_963277665.1. Classification (NCBI taxonomy): domain Eukaryota; kingdom Viridiplantae; phylum Streptophyta; class Magnoliopsida; order Santalales; family Viscaceae; genus Viscum; species Viscum album. The sequence goes on along the minus strand of OY728164.1, from coordinate 1,138,386,223 downwards.
GGCATTATACACATCATGTACACATGTTTTGAAAATTGTTAATGGTTTCTTTATCTTGTTCACTTATTACACTTCTAGTTTTCAATCCTTAGTTATCTGGATCTAGGGTGTCTACATGACCATGCAGATTCTTGGAGCCGAGACATCCTCTGGTGGTATGCTAGATTTAGGGCTGTGATCAGACATTGGGCATGGATGATCAAGGACTACTAGCATAACCTTCAGTTGTGCTAGTCACAACATCAACAATCAATCCAGAAATAGGTGTTAACACACAGTTATTAGAGGGACTCATAAGGTTTAAGAAGACCTTCAGAGGTGTATCGCATCATGCACGTTATATAGAAGAGCTGACACATGTTTTCCAGTAGCATCATCCTCCCACCATCACAGGGGAAAAAGGACCTCAGTCTACTAAATCATTGATAGAACCCATTTTATCTATCTTCGAGCATCTGGAGACACCTCTAGGGAGTAGGTTGATGATTTCTACGTATATGATATGGGACTCCACCAAGATATGGTGGGATGTGATCTCGCAAGTGGTACGACAGTAGGTTATATTATGGGATGAGTTCTAGGGTGCCTTTTATGACTACTATTACCTGGATAATTTTAGGCCCAATTGAGCCAGAGAGTTCATGATTCTAAAATAGGGTACTCTTTATGTTATGGAGTATTCTTATTAATTCATAGAGTTATAGTGCTGGACACCCATCCCTGTAGGTGTGTAATTATTCATTGAAATAATGTTTGAGGGTGGTTTCAGGCACGACGTCCAATAGTAGGAGAACATCGCCAGGTTGACTACAATCACTTCGATAGTCAACCAGGTGCAGATCGTGGAGCACAATATGTGGGATTTTTGATTTGTGAGCTTTGGTGGCTCTACATCTAGAGTTGGTACCCCGCATACTAACAGTAGGAAGTGTCAGAGGGAGTCTAAACGTGGAGATAGTAGTTTGCGGGATAGTACATCTAGTGTCCTTGTGGTGTGCTACCAGTGTGAGAAGGGCAGTCATACGAATAGAAAACAAATAGAAAAATGAAAATGGAAAAAATTAGCATCCTGATCTATTAGAATAATCACTCCCACATAAAATGATATATAATGAAATCTAAATATTATGAAATAAATCAACATCTTAATAAATAAAAAATTATTCTTTCATAGGAATTATAATGATTATTTTGTGAAATAATAAATTTGTATATATTGGGTAAAATGGAAAGTATGACCATAGAGAATGGGCAGTTATATAACCATTGGTCAAATATAATGGTTCAAAAATATAATAATTGGCCAATTATTCTATTCATAAATATACTCATTGATGATTATTTTATGATTATAATTCGTTTTTATAAGTAATAAGGATAATGGGTGATTGATGTATAAAAGAGAAATGATTGGGCTAACATGTAGATTCATTTCTTTTGAGTCCCATTTTTATTGTCGTGGGAGGGAGGGAGAATCACTCGGGTTGTCCCTAGACTATTAAATATATGAGATTCAACAAGTGAAGAATCAGTTGATTCTTTTATAGGATATGTTCATTTCTGTGAAGATTACCACTCGGTCTATGTTAGCTGAGCCACCCCATATAACTCCCATAATCCTACAACTTACCCTTAACACATATGTAGGCGTATTAATGGGTTATGTTTCATATATTAAGATAAATAATTATTAATTTCATTATTATAAATAATATTTTTACTCTATAAATCCCATTTTATGAATAGTTTTGTTCAAGAAAATATATATCTAATCGTGTCAAATTTGATAAATTGATTAATGGAAAAAAATTAAAACTAAATATATTCTTTAGAAAAGATGTAAATTATAAAAATAAAAAACGGTTTCCTGATTAATACTTTTTCAATTAAAACATTATTAATTAAAAATAAATGATAAAATTTACATTATAATACCTTAAAAAAAATTTATAACTATCAAAAGATTTATAATGCAAAAAAAAATATTTTTCAATAGTGGAATTTGTGGGTATTTTAATGATAAAATTATAATATTTTGAAAACTATTCTAATAAATTAAAAATAATATTTTTTAATAATACCACAAAATTTATGTTAGGAAGATTTTATGAGAGTTTCTTAAAATAAATTATTTTTCAATCAATAGATAAAATATATATTTGGGTTTTAGGTCTATTTTATGACTTTATATTTATGTTATTAGTATGAAAAAATAAATAATCCACAATAAATAACTAATAATTTTTAATTTATTTAATATAAAGTATTATAATAGATTTAAATCAATTTATAATGTTATATGTGACATTATAATGTATAAAAATTTAAAATTTGACTTTTAAATCAATACTTTTTTAGAATTTTTGCATTTCCATTCCAAAAGTAGAATGAAAAAATGTTTTTATCTACTAGTGGAATAAAATATTTTAAAAAATGAAACAAATTTACCACAACATGAGAAATTAAATTGGGTAGTATTCAAAATTACATATTCCACAACATAATTTTTTGTGACATATATTTGGATATTATTATACAATTCATCAACATTTCATATAAATAATAACCCATTCAACCATCCTTATTTATTTCCAATACATCCTACATTATTTTCTAGTGATTAAAACTCCCAAGTATCCTCTTATGGTGTTCTCAATCACCCAATGTTTCAATCCTCATGTTTCAGGATTTACTCTTCATGATAAGGGAATTCTCATCCTCTTCAATTCCAATCATGAAATTAATTTTGTGTAAATATTTTAATGGGTTATCTATATTATTTTGATAGGAATTTGATAATAATATTGCTACTAAAATAGTATCATTCCATTATTTTATATTATTCTTCTACCATCTTCCCATTTTCTAAAACCACATTTTATTACCTTCAAACTGCATAATTGACATCTCAAATTCCTCTCTTTTACATGAGTAATTTTCATTTGTTTTTTATGAATACCTAAACCTCTAACATTTCATTGGTATCCATATAGTTATTTTAATGGATTGTTTACTAATAGATTTACGTATGTGGAAACCATTTCCATGTTTTTGGCATAATAATGATATAATGATCATGTATTTAGGAAATTGTAATCTCCATTATTATTATAAGATATGTGATATTTTATTATTCATGTGTTACTAATCTGATGATTTATTATGATATGTATAGATCAAGTTAACATTGAATTATGAAGGGTGTTACAAGATAATGGCCCAAGGAATTTGGTATATAATTTCATATCTATAGATGACATGTTTTATGATATTGTGGTAGAAAACATTAGTAATTATGCTATTTGAAACATTGTTTAAAAAACTATGGTGATGTGCTAATGAATTTCACAATTAAATTTGGAAACAAAATTTCCATCTTAAAATACAATTAATTATTATTATTATATGACAATTGATCTTAATTTATAAATATGCTTCTTGTTTATACAAATATATATAATGATCAAATTCATTATGTCTACCTTTCTTATTATCTTAATGGGTTTTATTCTCACCCCATTCCTTGATTGTCTATCTCCTAGATATGAGATATAGAAAAACCATCCTATGATGAACCATTAAGAGGTTTTCCATGTTTATTACCATATTGTTTTGTATTTTCTTGTATTATGTTCCTAGTTTCAATGAATATTTATATTTAATGATCATTCATTTGTACCATGTATGAAATTTTTATATAATAATATCTATATTCAATATTTGTTATGAAAGTAAAATTTTGTTATTTGTGGAAATTAACACTTGAAAAATTTATAATGAACCCCATGTAAATGTCAGAATAATGGAAAACAACCTTGTATTTTGGTGAGTATTATGAAATTTGTTTCCAGGGAAATAAATCATTGTGTTGATCTACCACAAATATACCCAGTGGAATCACCAAAAAAACTATAGCATGGTAGAAATTACGGGGAACTAGTGAATGACAAATGGAATTGTTGGACACCTCATTTGGAACTCCTTAGAGATATGTTTTGAATAGTCACAAGGATTTTTATTAATTTTGATGAAGGATATGTGTATAATGTAATTGTTTTTAGATGATATTAATATCAAATTTTAGAATAATAATTCATAATTGAAACCACATTATAAATATAAGATTAATTAATTTAAAAAATTATAAAATATGGGTTTCTTACAAAAAAAATGTATACAAATATTGGGTAAACCTAAATGATTACTATACTAGACTATGAATTGATAAAATTACGAATGATTATAGAAAAAAGAAATCAATAGATTAATTATTCAATATCTTGAGTTATGAATAACAACATGAATAAATTTATGGGACTAGTTTCCCCATGAAGGGAAAAACATTTAGTAGAGTCCTTTATGTGCCAACGAACACCATATTTTAGTAAATCTATTGAGCCATTTGAGTTATAAATAAACGATTACCTCTATTGAAAAAATAATTTCATTAAATTTCTATTGAGGGATAGAAATATTTACACATGAAGTATACTACATTGGAAATTGAAAGTGATCAGTGGTGTACACAAATTTAAAACAAAAATACATGAAGGGGAATTGATTCTATATAGTCTGAAGTGTTGAGGTGAATATTATTCAATAAATATTTTTCCTTTTTTAATTGAAAAAATATAGATGTAATTACAAGATTATATGAAGAATGAAATTTTGTGAGTGTGATTCAATGACATGAAATTACAAGACGTTATAGATATTAATGCTTGTTTCGAGGGTTGAATATGATTTTTTAGAGACATAGTGGTTACGTAGATGTAGTGGAAAATGCTAGAAATGAATCCAAACTCAAAGAAAATATTTGATCATAGAAGAGGATGAAAAAATATTCAACTTCCCACATTCAAAGAATATATGAAGAAGTATTTGGAGCACTTATTTCATTGTATTGAATGGTTCTACATTAGTAGATGATATGGGAATAAAGCTCGTAACAATCCTGGGGATATGGACCCTCATTTTTTCAATACTAATTTTAAAAGGATGATTATAAAAGACATGGTTGAAATTATATTATTCAAGGGTATATAGATCAAGAAATTTTCAAATAAATTTCCAAATTATAGGATAATTGTGGTAAATCATCATCATCTTCATTATAGTCTTATGGATAAATGCAAGAAATAGTCTATATTTGTAGATAATGTTAAGGCATCAGATGATGTGGTTATAGTTACACTCATTATTCTCTCAATGATTGTAATAATATTATTTGAAATTATTTAATGCATTAATTTTTTAAAGTATGATTGAAATGAATATATAATTGGTCCACAAACCTCTAGATGTAGAGTTATTATTCAAGACACATGGAAGGAATATCCTAGAAATATAGTGTATAGAAAATCTAGTATTAATGTCAGCGAGTAAAATATCATCAAAAATGTACTATGAATTTTCATGAGGGAATTAGATAATGTACAGGGGATAGAATAAATCTCAATGTATAATTACATGATTTGTTAAAAATGCACGAAAACATCATAACTCTTAAAGGTATAATGTGTGGTTATAATCCATGGAGAGATATCCCAGCCTATGATTTTTCTAGAATTACCTCTCATATAATTCTTTTTGAAGATGGAAAATGAATAGGGATAAGAAAAGAAATGTATAAAGGAATAAAATTTACCCATAATTTTAGAATAAATTAGTATATTCTTAAATACTTATATATACTTTCACTAATAATAGAGGTACAGTTCTCTAATGGCTCTATTACAATATCGAAGACCCCAAATAGAATGAAAAAATGGAGTTATAATAATTATATAAACAAAATCAAGATATTTTGATAAGGAATGTGTATATAAATATGTGTATCCTTATGTAGAACCAATTTTATTTTTAAAGGAGAAGGATGTATTAATTTATCTCTTCACTGATTATAATGAACATAGAAGGATCCTAGAAAAGAGAAAAAAACATATCACAAAGATTGATGGTTTTGTAGACGAGCTTCTAGTGGGTTAAATATTAACAATGATTTATCATTGATCATATATTAATCAATTAAGGGTGAATAAATTTGGAATTCTAAATACATTATTTATAAAAAAGACATCGTCATTTTCAGTTTTTTTTGTTATGCCCTTCTATATTACTAGTTCTATTTATATATTAATGGATACATTGTTTATAATATATAATAAATGCCTTCATAAATGTATGGTTGTTTTTATTGATTATTTTTTGATATATTCCCAATGTAATGATAATCATAAAGATCATATAATGGTTATATTATAAACAATAAGGAATGAGATTCTATTTTTAAATTTTAATAAATTGGAATTCTGTTTAAAATATGTTTCATTCAAAGGGATAATTCTTACAAATGACGGATTATCAATAAACCATTCATAAAAAATTGTTTTAGAGTACTAGCCTCATCCTAAATCTGTAACTACGATTTATTATTTCTTTAGTATAGTAATATATTATTACAGGTTTGTCAAAAAACATTTCCTGAATATATAATCCACTAACCATGTTGAGATGAAATGGAGCAATGTACAATGAGGAAAATTAATGAATTTAATGTTTCTAATAACTAAAGAAGAGATTTATTATTGATCCAGGGATAAAAATACACCCATTCAATGAAGGTATTGTTTTTTAGAGTTAACCATCATTGAAATAGCATGGGTGTCTCTTTTAGAAAAATTAAAAGGGGTAACTTATTCCTCTTGATAGTATGATCCCTCCATGTTGAATTTTGTTATAAATAACCAAGAGTTAACTGTTTTTAGTCTTTATAAAAATATATTGAGGCACTATTTTAATGGGGTTAAATTTGATATATACATTTAATAATAATGTATTAAGTACACATTCAAAAATGGTAATATTACATAACAAAATGGAGACAGACGAAGGTACTTATAGATTTTAATGTTTAATTCAATATCATGCCTGAAGAGAAAGGCATGACATTACAAAATTATGTTTGAATGACTATTTTGAAATTAATAATGATGATTCATCGAAATCTATTAATCAATGACATATTAATGTTACAGAAGGGAGTCGTAATTGATAGGACATTATCAACCCAATAACAAATAATTTATCATCAATCATAACTAGAATATATTAAGTGTTGTATAGAAGAAGATCATACCACAAAATAGATGATCTATGGAGGTATGAATTGTATCCTTTCATGGAATATTATTTTTTAATAATATGTATTGAATTTTCTTACAAGTCAAGGTATCATATATATCAAAAAGTTAAATAATATAATAATGTGTTAATTTCATATAATTACATTCTATACACATCAGAGAAGAAATAAAATATATAGGGAACATCATTATCATTATTGGGGGGGTTATATGAAAATAAAGATTTTCAACTAAACTAAAATGTTTTCGGCATCTCAAAAGGTGAATAAATAGTGAAAACTTTTAATAATTGTATTATAAACACTACCGGTAAAAAAATTATTCGTGGAAAATATCATTATGAACATTTTCATTGTTCATATAAGAACATACAAATGAAACAACATGATTTATTTTATAGTGTATTTAGTCCCAAAAATTCCACATTTAATCTCAATCAGAGAATATTTCTCTCTTGATCAACTTTTTTATAATATATTTAATGTAAGTGGTAAGGATATATGGGTTCCATATTCCATTGTTTTTTTATAGTGACACATGGATCACATCTAAATAAAGACGAAGTTATCAACATGATCTTAATACTTAATTGAATTTTATTATAGAAACTCATGGATAAAATGATGGAATATTCTAGAGGACTATACAGGAACATGTACGCATACTAAGTCTATTACCAGAATAATTTATAGGTGGGTGGGATAAATAAATTTTATTAGTGGATTCCTCATTAAATTATATCTTCTACTAGAGTATTTACATTGAACCATATAGAGCTACATGTGGTATGTGATGTACAAGTCCTACCTATTGGGTTGTAGTTCGTGATAGATATATAATTGGTCCATATCTTTGGAAAGAGATTCCCAAAAATGGTTTATTCCATTCCAAAACTCAAAAACAATATTCTCATAATAAGTAGAAAAGATATGATTATAATCTTATAATTGACTTGGAGTTTTCTGTTAGAGACTATTTTTTCCCTTCTGTTATAACCATGTAATAGATTAAAGAAAATAGGAAGAAGGGGTACTAGCCCTTGGAACATTTGACCATTTGAGATATTTTGTTAAATAGAAGAAGATGAAGAGTTTTTAGAACTTCCAAAAAATCTAGATAATATTCTTTATGTATCTTATTTATCCCTCTGTATTGAGTAAAAACATGTTCACTCGCATGTAATTAATTTGTAGGTGTTACATATGGAACCTGACATATTTTAGGAAGAGTAGTTGGTGAATATCTTTGACCATAGAGACAAAGATCTAAAAAACCATACAACTCTACATATAATAGTGTTTTGGAGGAACTATAAGTATCAAATACTGACATGTTAACAAGTCAAATCTATCAGATAATATTACCCTCAACATTCCACAACTAAGAGAACTAGAAATATTTGTAATGAAAATTCATAAAGGGGGAAGATTATATTGAACCATTCATCTAAAATGATACTTTTTTCCTGATAAACTATTTTAAATATTATATTATAAACATAAAAAATATATAGGAACCAAAAAAAATTTTCCCATTGAAAACATTCATTACATTATAAATATATGAAACTAATTTAAACACAAATCATTACAATAGAAAAAAATATAAATTTAAAATTCTAATGGAGCTTCATCATCATTGTTATGCAAATCTTGGGGTTCTTTGAATGGATAATTGACCAAATTTTCTAATGCTACAACTCGCTTAGGTTCAATATTACCTTCATCTGGAGGAAATGTGGATTTTTGAATTCCAACATGGGGCTATGATAGGGGGACAAACTCTCTCCCACCATATTTATTTTGTCCCATGATGAAATCAGTAGATTGCTCAGCTCCTCCCTCTATCAGAGCATCATCAAACCCTTGCACTTTAAGGTTTACTATGGGGTCTCACATCTATTCTTCACCGACGACATGACCTTTTTTATTAATGGTTGCAACTCCACATTAATAAGTTTCCATAATATCATGGAGGAGTATATGAGATAGAGTGGGGATATATTAACAAATTAAAAAAACCTGTATTCCTTCCCCCGCCTGCTCTCAGAGACGTAGGGATAAGATTGTATCCATGTTGATAGTCTAGATGAAGGACTTCTCTATGGATTACCTCAGCACTCCAATTTCCCCAAGCCGAACCCTTATTAATTACATTAATGGTCCCCGCCTGCTCTCAGAGACGTTGGGATAAGATTGTCTCCATGTTGATAATCTAGATGAAGGACTTCTCTATGGATTACCTCAGCACTCCAATTTCCCCAAGACGAACCCTTATTAATTACATTAACGGTATTTTTAGTAAGTTCGCCAATTGGATTATTAATTGGAAGAATTAGTTCATTTGTTTCAGCGGCTAGATCACCCTTGTTAACTGTGTGCTGACTTATATTCCAATACTCACTCTCTCGGAGCTCAATGTGCCAAAAGTTGTCTTAAAATATATCAAAAATATCTTTAATGCCATCATTTGGGATGAAAAAGGTGAGAGAAGGTGCCACTGTGCTTCTTGGAAAAAACTCGTGAGTCCAATCGACAATGGATGTATCAATGTTTGAAATGTTACTGAGACTATGTATCACCTCTAAGGAAAACATGCTTGGGAGGTAATTTACGGTTGTTCCCTATGGAGACGGCTTACCAAGGGTAAATATGGAAGAGATCTGAGAATTTCCAGTGTGAAACCCTCCTCTATATAGACGTCCATGTATTTCCCTTATCCAGTTCTGCTTGGACACTCTCGTTGGATTGTAGGTCGTGGAGACATCCTCTTTTGGGATTGCAACTGAGTGGGCAATGTCTTTGGGTATCCGGGTTTCCCCATACTAGACATCACATTCAAGCTAGCCATCTCATTTAATTCTTTTATTCAGGCTATCCTAGATTCCACCCAATGGAATGCCTTTAATGAAATTTTAATATAGGACACTTCTGATGTTTGTAGCTTTATGAGAGATATGTCAGACACTTTCTCTGCTAAAGACTATAGGCAGACAACCTCTCTTTATCAGGTCAGTGACTTATGGGGGGATACTCCATGGTGTAAAACCATACTTATGAAGTTCAAATTCATTATTTAGGTGATTTGGAATAATACTATTCCCACTAAAGTGGCGATTAAAACCAATTGAATCTTCTTAGCCTCTCGGTGTTCCTATTGCAAGTATCTGAAGAAGGAATCATCAACCCACTTATTCTTCCAAAGTGAGTTGGTAGGGATGGTGTGGAGGAAGATGAATTAGTGCTCTGGTTTTAACATTAATGTGGATGCGACAGATGATTTTTTGCAGTAGTGGTTCTGTGGTTCAAATGGTATTAACCAGGAGGTGCGAGCATGGTCCCTCCTACTCGTTGTGGGTTGTTGAAGCATCAGATAGGTGAGGAACCACTCCCAGTAAAAAGACCCTCCCTATGACTTTGTCCTGATGGGGATTACTAAATTATTCATAGTGGATCTCATCAACATTACAGATCAATGGGAGGGTTCCCCGTCTCTCAGACACTTCAAATCCATAAGGCATGATCCTACTCCTTCCAGTCCCCATTAAGTGTGCCATTGAGTGAAATAGATACCCCCCACTCTAAGGAATAAGTTAAATACCAATGTCTCATGTATCCAATAGAGCATGTAGTGTGGCGGTGTGGTGTGAGATCAATCGAGTTCAGTTTTCCTTGGTTTCATCTTTTTTTACGTCGTTGGAAACTCACTATGGGTTGAAGCGGAGGCCTTGCATAGTGGCCTGGTTCTATGCTCTTCTAAGAAGATTTTTTATCAGTTATTGAGACAGTTTCAAATATTATATGTGGTTCTCCCAAATTCATCACTCTCACTCTTTAATACATAAACTATTTGATCCATAAATGTAAATTTAATATCCCCCTTGATATCGAGCATTCAAATATGTGGCAGGAAGGAAATCGGGTTGCTGATTTTTTTTCTTCCAAGTCTTCCTAGGAGGTCCCCCACATGGGGTTTGATATCTTTGGTTACCTTCCCCCTGGGGGTGAAAAAATTTCTATTCGGGATGCTATGGGCCTTCATTTCTATATATCCCCCTGACCCCTGGTGTATTGTGTTGTTTCTTGCTCTTTCTTTATAAAACATTCACTATTAGGATGTAGAAATGAATAAATAAATCAATAAATCAAAATCTCAATAATTTAAAATATATCCTTTTGAGGAATTGTAGTGGATATTTATTTAAATAATGAAGTCTTATTTAATGGGCATACAACAAAATATTCTCATTGTGATTTCAAGATGATAAGACAGTTGTTCAAGTATGACCATTGGTCAATATAACAACTAGACGATTTTAACATTGGGAACTATACACCTTTTGGATAATATTACATTTATAATTGAAATTTATAAATATTAATGGAAAATGGTAACTGGTATGGAAATGATAAATGATGTCCTTAACTAATAGACTCACACTTTTTGAAGCCCATTTGTGGAAATATTGTGTGAGGTAGTATCACAGTGGTTCTACCATGACCAAGAACAATCATAGATTCAACATGTGAATTATCAATGAATTCACCGAAATGAGAGGTTCAATTTATTTGATATTAAGAATTTATCATTGTTAGCTCACCATCCCCGTTAAAATGAAACTATGACACCCAATATCATTAAGTAATATGTATATGAAATGAGGGCTAGATGTCCTGGACATAGTTAATTAAATATTAATTAACATTTTATAAATAAATGTTTTACTAATTCAACTCCATTTTATAGATAGTTATTCTTTAATATAATGTATTTTTAATTAATTTGAATATCCTAAATTGATTTATTGGCACAAATTAAGGAAAATCATATTTTTTATAATCGTTTTAATTTTCCTAAAAAAATGTTATTTTGAATAATATTTGATTAAATTAAAACATTATTACATAAATATAAATGATTTAATAATTTTATGATGTTCTTTGAAATTATAATAAGTGTCAAAAATTTTTCAACGACTAAAAATATAAAATTTTTAATACATAAAAATTTTTATATTTAAATATTACAGTGGTAAAATTTATTGAATTATTTATAAAAAATAAAAATTATTTTTGAAACAATTATTTATAAAAAAAATTTATGTTTAATTTATTATAATATTCTATAATATATTTTTTTTAAAAACTTTTAAAATACAGCTTTGGGGTTAAGGAATTTTTTAGGATTTCATATTTTTTAAAATGATGATATATTTAATTAACCATAGCACAAACTTTAAATATTTAATTTTATTATAATTAACTATTTTAATATATTTTAACCAATGTCCAAAACTATATGTGACATTCCAATGATTAAAATGTGGAATTTTATTTTTAAAAACATTACAATGTGGGAAATTTTCATTTCAAATCCTAAAGAAGTATTTTAAAATGGTTTTAGGTATTAGTGGATGAAAATAATAAATATTATTATCCTAATATAGATAACCATGAAAATAAACTATGGCTATGCTAGAGGTATTTCATTTTAGAAGACCTAGATTTCTCAGATATATATATGGAAATTGTTTGTCAATTACTACAATTTTTTAAAAATACCCACAAATTGCACCATTATCATTAACTCCCAATCTAGAAATCATTATGTTTTTTAGATTTAGAATCCAAATGATTATCCCAATGGGGTCAACAGTTCCACATGATTCTAATAAATATTTTTATATGTAACACATTATGTAAGAGAATTCTCTTCCTCCTATTTCCCATTCACGAAATTTATTTTTTATATATCTTATAATGTTTTTGCAACATTTATTTATTATTATTTTGATCCTTCCATTTCTACAATAATACGTTTTTATCAATTGGATTCATCCACATCTATCATATTATAGTTTTTTAAATCCATGTATTATATGAATCATGATGCTAGATGTACTCATCAAAACTAACAATTTTGGATGAAAAATTATCATTTATATTAATATTTTGAATTCTTTAACAACTTCATTTCAATTGGTATTAACCTAGATTTAAAAAATATTAATAAATATATGATTTATGTAAATGAAACTAGTTATTAATTTTGGTGGGTTAATAATGATGTAATAATCATGGGTTTAAAATGTATTTGAATTCATCATTATGATAAGAATCCCATTTTTAATTATCTACATTTATTAATGAAAATATGTATTATGGAATATATGGATCTCAAATATATTACATATGATGTTCTATCCTTTTTTCGTTCTATAATTTAACAGTTAAATAATTTAATCTCTAGAGATGACATGTTTAATGATACTTTGGAGAATAACCTTGCTAATTTTGATTTATGAAACCTCAGTGAAAAATATTGTTATATGATTATAAATGTATCATAAATAAGTTGTTAATATGTTTCCATGGAATTATTTGTATTTTTATAAAATTTATAGCACTTGTTCATGAAAAAAATTAATTCCTCTTGTTATAATTGATATATATCATGATCACATGTATTATGTCACCCTTTATTATTCAACTACTTGGATTCATGATCACCCCTTTATATTAATTTATATCCTAATGATATTTTGTTCATTAAATGATTATTAGGTAGAACCCATTAAGATTTTTTTGATGTGTATGAGATGAATGTCTTATGTTTTCAATCATTTTGTTCCAAATTTCAAATAAACTCATCATTAAAATATTCTTTGTTTGTAAAATTTCATTTAATGTGTATGTAATAATAGAGGTATTCCAAATATTATATAGTTTTATAATCTCTCATCTAAATATAATGGAATAATTATCATATTGTTACATAGTTTTTACATTTATAACCTACCAGAATGATTTTTATGAAAAATTAATTATGATGTTATCATAGAGACGATTATCAAAATGTTCATGTTTTTCACATTTACATTTTTTGGTTAAATATTGATATTAGGTAAGTAATATTTTACCATTGCATAATGATCCGAATTTAATATTTTAATGCCCCAACCTTAAAAATTATATTATAATTAATTATGTTAATAATTAAAATTGAGGATCATTTTATGTTTATAGATTTAGAGATTTTTGTAATAATATATACATAATTACTTGAATATCACTAATAGAAACTTCTAATCACTAACTAATTTAAATAAGAAAACTATTAAAAAAGAAACATGTTTCGTTTCATAACATTTTATTTGATTAATTCCTAGATTTTTTTCAACTTTCAGTCCTATGAAAAATAATTCAAAACATGGGATGAGCATAAATATCTATGTAAGGGATACATAAAGTATAAAAATTGTTAGTTTTTCAAATAAACAAGTAAACCCTAGAATCATTATCATAATGTAACAATTTTCACCTTATAGAAGAATAAGAAAAAAATTCCCTAAATATAAGCTCATTGCTTACACTTTTTGTAACCCAATGATTACCATAGATACCATAAAATTAACATATAGCATATGAAGTTATCTTGGGACATAAAAAAACATAATTGTAATAACCATATGGCCGAATTTGACACATATCACTAAATAGAATATCCATACAACAAAAATCTACACCAAATGCATTAGAGGTTATCACGTTATCACTCACCCTTTTTTTATCATGGAACCGCCAGTAATATGGTATATCACATAACCAATTATAATTATTTTATCACATAACCATTCATTAAATGACCGAGTACAATTATTTTATCATAACACATATAATATTTCAAATATCAACATTTCACTAATAACATTTATTTTTCAATAACAAGAAATCATTTCAATATATTGATTTAATCAATCCATTACAAAAAGAATTTTCAATAATAAAACACCAAAAAATAGAATAAGGTATCTCCCTTACTTTTAAATACATTAATTCTTATAAAGGAATCCTAATATCAAATTATGCTTATGACGATGGAGATGACATTTTCAAAACATAAATTAAAAACATTACTTTTTTTTGTTTTGTAAAATGACTCATAGATAATTGAAACCCTTTCAATGAATGTAAATTTAAAAGGCGTTTATTATACAGTATGAAAAAGAAGGAGGAGTATATTATCAAAACATGTCTCTGTGATACGATATTGAGACGATGTAACTTATTTCGTGTCCAACTTGACTCATTTGTTCTTTAATTTCATAAATAATAAACATTAGTTAATTTTCATTTTTTTCAGAATATTTTTCCCATTTATTATTCCCTTTATTTCACTTATTACCACATTAAAAAAATTACATTATTATTTAAGTTACCATCCATCGTTTTGTTGATATCGTGTACATGAGTCTAAAATGATTGTTTTATGATTACAATTTATTCATGTTTTCAAAATTTAAATATATAGAAAATTTTATTCATATATATATCAAATATTTCCAGTTTATATGTATTTAAAATATTCTAAAACAATTGGAGATATGAAATGAAATGCACGGTTCATGGAGACGACAAGTCGTACGTACGCATGAACATTACTTTATTTCTTTTTTCATATTTAAAGAATGAAAACATAATGATTCGTAGGTATATTATAATTATAGTATAATGTTATATTTTTTATACATTACGTAAGTTCATTAATTACATCTTTTATATGTTCCATTTATTGAATGAACGAGTCATATAACTTTGAGGGGGTGCTAGTCCGCATTTCCTCAAAAGAAATTATCTTGTTTACACATCAATAAATTCATAAAGGTATGTTGTAAATAAAAATTACAAATAAAAAAGAAAAATATGAAAACTATATATATCTCATATAAATATGGTTCCATCAAAGTGGAATCCGTGAGATGTGGTATCATATAATTAAACTATCATCATTTCGTGACATAATAGTTTGTCGTCCTGAGAAACTGTATGATCGTATCCATTTGATGGAGGTGTGTGTTAGTGTAGTTTGAATACTTATCATAAAATCATCCAGGAATATTTAGGACACTTATTTATTATATAAAAATAACAAAAGAATATAATACATAGTGAAAATATAAAATAATGGAAAGGATCTTTAAAGAAGACTATACCTCTTAAAACGGGTAACTCCCATTGATTTGAGTCAAAAAATCATATTGAATTACATTATTCCAATGGTACGATTTCTAAGAAGAATGAAGGTATGTAACAAGATTATTTATGAAGTGGTTGGACTATCTAAGGGGCTTGAGAGGTGTGAAGTAAGAGTTAGAGGTGATGACCTTTTATATGAGGGAGGATGGGTACTTTTGGAATGTCATAAAGGATTATTTTATTATAAAACTATTTTAGGGTTAAAAAGGTCTAAAAATAAATTAATTAGAAGGTAATATGAGTATTTTTTAACATCATCTCAAATAATAGGATTCAGACAAGTTTTGGACTAAAATTTAACATTATCTTTTAGCTTTAACCATTAGTTATCTATTTTAACTCTTACCATGTATTCTTGTATATTTTTAATATATTGTTAATCTATTTACTATAAAATTCTAATAAAACATCAAGTGGTTTATTAATGACATATTAAATTGTATCAATGATCATTTTTGGAATCATACATATTTATGAATATTAAATAATTTAATAAAATCGTATTTGTTCATTTATGTCAACTTTTTTACTATTGATATCATGCCATTTTAAAATTCAAAAAATACATGATTATTTCAAAAAAATTCCCATTATTTGAAATATAACATGTCATAATAATCCCTAAAATTTATGTATGGAAAAATTGATTCCATATAAATAAATCTTAATATTTATAAAATTATTTATTTAAATCAACCATCAATTAGATAATAACAATTTCATCATTGTGTTATATATAAATTTATTTATATAATGTATAAAATTTATAAAATTATATTCTGTGATAATTTAAATCTCATTAGATTTATAATAAATATACATAGTCGAACATATCGCTTATATAACCCTAGAAAAAATTGTTTTACTAAAAGACACATTTTTATTTATCATTTTTCACTGCATTAAATTAATTCTTATAAAATGTCATTTTCACAGCCTAGTGGCTCCTTGAGGTAAGAAAATATACCAAATGATGAACATGGTCTGGCATATCTCATAATATAGTGTTAAAAAATGTGTTCAGGTAGTTTTATATTATTATTGTTTAATTTTATGCAATTATTTTCATGATTTTCCCTTTAACCACTATAAATAAAATGATTACTAAATATAATTTTCAAAATTCCTAAAAAAAGATAATTGTGTACACAATTTTGACCTACTGATTCCAAATATAGAATCCAATTTTCCATATTCAAAACAAATAAGTGGCAGAATTTAATTTATAATTAATAGATGTTGTCCAAAAAAATGGTGGGGACATGTTGTGTTATTTTATTCATGGATTTTCTGTTCTTTCTTAATTAATCATGATGGACACTATTTCAATAAAAACTAAATCAAACCAGATGGATCTCCTATAAAAACAAATTATATTCGAAATTATATCAAAATTATAATCGATGTATCTAGTTCCAAAATTAAAATGGTTAATGTAGCATTATTTTTTGGACTCAAAGAATCAACCACATTTTTATCGTTTACAATTTGTAAATGAATTGTGCAATAATAATCATTAATTAATTTGACCCATATCCTCTATATCAGGATGAATTCATTATGAATGAATATATACTTAAATCATTTGTGGTCAGTATATATTTCACATTTCACACCATATAGATTATGACTCCAAATATTTAATGAAAAACTACAACATCTAATTCCAAATCATGTGTAGGGTAATTTAACTCCTGAGATTTCAACTAATGTAAAGCATATGCAATTAAATGATAATTTTGAATTAGAACACAACTAATTCCATTTAAAAAAGCATCACTATAGTTATCAAACTAACTATTTCTGGAAGTTATTTACATTACTAGAGCATTAACCAGTCTACATTTAAATTCTTGAAAATATTCATCAAATTCATTTCTCCAGAGAACATTAACACTTTTTTGGGTTAAAATAGTATGTAGTCTTGATAACAGTGCAATAGTTTCCACAATATTTCAATAATAGAAATCCAAACCATGAAAACAATAGATATCTATGATATTGGTAGGTCTTCACAACACTTCAAAAACTCTTTCTAGAAGGGTCAATAGTTATGCCATCTTTAAAAATAATATGACCAAGGAATGAATATTTATGCAACCCGAACACACCCTTTATGAATATCCCAAAAACTTTCATGCCTTTTAAGGTTTTCAAGACAACCCTTAAATTAATTTATGGTTCCTATTTATTTTTTGAATGTATTAATATGTCCTCAATAAAAACAAAAAAAAAACATTCCAAAGAACTCATGACAATACTATTCATAAGTTCCAGGAATAAAATAGGTTCATTGGATTACCCAAAAATCATAACTATAAATTCATAATGGCCATATCTAGTACGAAACATGGGCTATGGAATGTCTACTTATATTAAATTCAAATGATGGTACCCTGACCTTAAATCAATCATCTTTAGAAAAACGGAGCTCCATGGAGCTTATCAATCAAATCATCGATTTGAGGTGAAGGACACTTGTTCTTAATAGTGACATTATTAAAGGCTCTATAATAAATACGAAGTCTAATTGAACCATATTTTCATTTAACAAGCAAAACTGGTGCACCCTAATGTGATGTTGTAAGTCAAATGTAACCTTTATCTAACATATCTTGTAATTTTTGCTTTTACTATAAAATTTCAATGTAAGCACCTAAATATGGGTTTTTGAAATTTTATTATCATCAGGAACTATTTTAATAGTAAATTGAACATCCTGATCAATAATAATAGTATGAAATTCATCAGAAAAAGCATGAAGATAAACATGTCATACAAACACATCATTAATTTGAAGAGATCCTTTGTTTTCAGTAATATGTGTAAGTTAACATTAATTTCAATATTTCAATAGTTTTATAGAATCATGATATGTAGTCAGAGTTAAGGGTTCATTCTTGTACACAAATTGAATGTCATTCTTAAAAAAATACTTTAACTCTAAAATAATTCCTATAATGGTTTAAATAAATCCAATCCATTCCAAGAATAACATTAAATTATACTAGATGAAAAACAAAATGGTTTCTGGTTATGTTCATTCCACATATAATGATAGGATGATTCATATAATTTCTTATTTACTTCACATTTCTTGAGGAGTTTTTACCATATGTTATAGACTCATTTCATGAGGTGGAATTTCAAATTAACCAAAGTATTTTGTAGAAATGAAATAATGTGTTGATATTGAATCGAGCAACACAATTCCATAATCTAAAATAACAAATTACCTGATACAACTTCATTTTATGGTCCCACTTCAACTATTGTAGTATAAAAGGATTTCCACGACCTTCTACATTTGGATCAATTTGGTTTCCACCTTGGGTAATTATCATTTGACACACATTTGCACAATTTTTAATCTCATTGAAACTAGAACACCATACTGCTGGCTTTTCATTGATTTCTTAATCATATTCCTTATAGTTATGGGAAATATGACCAGTATTACCACAACAACAAAACTTTCCATATTTTGAGAGATATTCTCTAGGATTCATTTTACCACACATCTCAAAATATTGAAATTAATTTTTTATCTCCATACATCATAGATGAATACATTACATTCACATGTCTACTGAACCAATTTTCATTCATTTTCTCATGGAACACCTAATCATTAGAAATAACCATTTTTACATTCTTGGAATATTTGACACGTTTCTAACAGATTTTGAATTCCCAAGAAGAAAATGCCTTTCTTTTTATCATGTCTTAATTCTAATGTAAAACAGATATATCTTACTATCATGATATTAGAAGAAATTCAGAGAAAAAGTTTCTATTCGAGTGAAATTTTCTTCGTAATAAACCACTAAGTCATCCACCTACCTCAATTACACAAATAGTTTTTCCATTCTTTGATGAACATATTTTGAAAATTATTTCTCAAAAACATACTTCTGAATACGTCCCTTCCATGATCAACAATCTTCTCATTGTCCCTAATATTATTTAAAATATACTGCCATTGATTGTCTCCCCCTTCAAAATAGTAAATATAATTTCTATCATTTGGATTATCTATAACCCCAAGGTATAAAAAATATATTCTACGATATTGATCAACCTATCATATTGCAAAGGGTAATATGATCCTCTGAATGATGGGGGATGCTTCCACATTAAATTCTCCACTATAGACATGTTACTATGTTGTTGATCTAGTTTATCTCATTCATGGAAACCTCCACCATTTATCACATGAGTCATCTGATCCATTACTAACAAAAACTATTTAGTTTGGATTATGGCCATCTCATGATGTTGATTTGGATGGTTATTTCCTTCTTTATTCCTTCCCTGCATAGCTTCCATGTTTCCTTAGTGGAAAAACATTCTTAATAAGAATATTTTAGAAAATTATAGATGTTAATATTCAAATTATATATCATTTCAATTTTAACAAAACATAAAAAGCCTTTCTATATATTCTATTCAAAAAAATTTAACTCCTAAATTAATTTAAACCAACCTTAGATACTAATTGAAAGGCCTCAGCCTTAAACATTACTTAATCATGAATTAATTTATTAATTTGATTGAGGATCTTTTCAAGTTTATTAGAATAATGAATTAGGTATTAACCTATACCAAACGACTTAAATATTACAAGTAGAAAATTAAACTGAGTATCTATTTTTTTCTTAAAACATGAACTCATAAAAAAACATGTTTAGTTCCAAGACTTTTCTTTGATCCCATCATTGATCCAATTCTTCTTTATATACTTTGAATAAATATTCCAATCATGGGTGATCCTAAAAATCTCAGTAATAGATACATAAAGAATCAAATCTATTATTTTTTCAAAAAAACATGTAAACCATCAATGTTTTATCATAAATTCATATTTTTCCCGCTAATGAAGTAGCAAAAACACATCAATGAATATAATCTCATTATTTAACTTTTATGTAACCAAAAAATTACCATAAATCCCATTGAAATAAACATATAGAATATAAAGGTAACCTAAAACTTAAACATACTTAAATGTAATAACTATAAGGGTGTTTTCCACACATATCACTTAATGGAATAGTCATAAAGCTGAAATTAATACCCAAAGCATTGAAGGTTATAACATAAACCCATATCCTTGGTTTATCATGGAACAATATTTCATTCGGTTAATCACATAACCACCCATATATGGTTTATCACGTAACCATCCATCAAATGTACATGTACCATTATATAATCATAACACATAAAATATTGAATATCTCAACATTTCACTCATAAATTTTCATTTGAAATCATAATAAATAAATTAAATATATTGAAGAAATTAATCATTTTCAAAAACAATTTTCAATACAAAACACCCAGAAAGCGAATATGGTATTTCTATTCCTTTTAATAACAATAAGTCTTATAGAGGAAGATAAATATCAGATAACGATTATAGTGGAAGATAGGTCATTATCACCGCATATGTTAAAAAATTCCTTTTCTCATTTAGTATATATCTTCATAGATAAAATATGACATTTTAATTAATGTAAATGTCAAATGGGTTTATTATCAACTATATAAAAGAATAAGAAATAAATTATTAAAACATGCCTCAATGAGTAGAGATTGAGACGAAGTTTTTTTCCACGTGTCTGACATGAGTTGTTCATTTATTATTTTCCGGAATAATAAACATAAGTTAATTTATACATTAATTAGATCCATTTTAATGATTATTATTCCTTTTATATCACATATCACCAAGTTATACAAATAACTTAATTATATATGTTATTATTGGTCATTTTGTCGATTTTTGGTACTTGAGTCGAAAATTATATTATTAGAATTAAAATTTTCTAATGTGTCAAATAGTATATTATCTATAGAATACTTTTCATATATATCCATTATATTGGTATTTATAATATTCCATAACATTTTGAGATAGGAAATGAAATGCCCCATCCATGGGGAGGGTAACTTGTACGAATGCATGGACATTACTTTCATTTCTATTACATATTTAAACGCATAAAATCTTAATGATACATAGATATATTATAATTTATATATCATATTATATGATATATATGTTATAATATTTCATTAACTATGTCTTTTATACAATCCATTTATGTCATGAACAAGTCGTATCACTTTCAGGTAGAGGTAGTCCACACTTCCTCAAATTAAATTATTGTGTTTACTCATCATGAAACGAATAAATATATGTTTTAAATACAAATAATACATGAATATATAACATATAATCATATTATATATCACATAAAATTATATTTCAATCATAATAGACACTATGAGAGGTGTTAAGAGACAATTTAATAATAATTGTTTCGTGAGGTAGTAGTTCGTCATCAACAAAAACAGTTTGTTCATATCCATTAGATGGAGGTGTGTGTAAGTGTAGTTATAATCATTCTCATAAAAATATCCTTGTATATTAAGTATACTAGTGATTTTATGTAATAAAATAATAATAATAGTATAGAGAGTGATGTTATAAAATAATATAACAGAACTTTAATGATGATGTAACCTCTCAAAACGAGTAACGCCCTTTGATTTGAGCCAAAAAGATTTATTTAATTGTATTATTCCCAAGGTAAGGATCCTAGGAGGAATAAAAATTTATTGAGATCTTATTAAAGCATATTTTGGACGATTCAAGGGACATGAAATATGTGAGTAACGGGTTATAAGTGGGGGCCTTTTATAAGGGGGTGAGGTGTACGTTAGGAATGTCTTGGATAATTATTTTATTATAAAATTATTTTTGGGTTTAAATGGTCCCAAACTCATTTAATTCGAGGATAGTGTGATTCTTGTTTGAAATCATCTCAATGAAAAGGTTTTATACATTTTTTGGTCCAAATTATAACCTTATCTTTTAGGATTAACCGTTAGTTAGCTAATTTAACTCTTACCATCTCTTCTTGTAATTAAATACTATATAGTTAATATAACTACTATAAAATTAAAATAGATAATAAAGTTGTTAATTAATGATTTTTTCAAAATTATCTAATTCCTTTGGCCAAATCACAGATTTTTTAAACTAGTATATATTTTAATAAAATATTATTTTGTTTAAAAACTAATTTTTGTATATTTTATACTATTCATATCATTACATATTAAAAATCCATTAGAACTTGATTATTTATAAAAAACATATTTAATTAAAATATAGAATGTCATACTCATCCCTAAAAATCTTGGATGGAATAAATGTTTAGAAATAAATTTATTTTAATATATATAATCTAATTTACTTAAATCATTCATTAATATATTAATAACTACATCATCATTATGTCATAAATAAAATTATTTATTTGATTTATAAAAATTAAAAATAAAATTTTATGATATATAAAATCTTTTTTTCATTCATATAAATATTTATATTTGAAAATATCACATATATAACTCAATATAAAAATTATTATAAGAAATAATATATGTTTATTTGTCATATTTATTTTCATTAAATTAATTCATATAAAATGTCGTTTTCACAACCATGTGGACTAATATAGTTCACAAATCTACCTAATGACTCCCATTTTCTCGAAAATCTCATCCAATATAATTTTAACACATTTTGGGGTAGTTTTAAAATATTATAAAATTATTTTTTACCCATATTTAACAGAATACCCTTTAACTATGGAAAATAAAATAATTATTGAATTTCTATTAATAATGTATTAAAATAAAAGGAGTCTTTTTACACAATTTGGACCTCTTAATCCAAATATGGAATTCATTTTTCCAAATTCAAAGCAACAAATGTGATATAAATAAATTTAAAATTAATTCATGTGTCCAAAATCAAAAAGCGGGTTTTTTTATAAGTAAAAACTAAAAAAAAATTAGTATGTGTTTATGTCCAAATTCAAAGTGAAATTACTTTGATGGACCAATAATGAATTAAATGATAAAAATATAATCCAATTACATTTTAAATCCAATTAAAATGAAAATATATTCATATATATAAATTAGATGAAATGAAAATTTTGAATTAAAATGAAGTATTATTCACAATTCATAAAAAATGATCCTTATCAAAAAAACAAAAAAAATTAAAAAAACTAAATTTTGTGGTCCCTATTCGAAATAAGAAGTTCATTTGTTTCAAATAGATCATATAAAGTGAAAAAAACAATATTTTAATGGTTTTATCATCAAAAGGTGATATAAATACCTTTTAAAAAATATTAAAGTATTTATGCAGAAAATTGGTTTCATTCTCATTTTAAGACTCTAAATTTTTTTGACATTATTGTAAATAATTAAAAAATCATGTTTAATCATAATACAGTTAGTTCTATTCATTCCCTCCAATAAAACGATTAGAAATTAACTACAATTTAAAAATAATAATGTTATATTGTTATTATTTTAGTCATTATAACTCAACCTTTTGTGCAATATAATATTTCGAAAAAACCCCATTGTTGTGTGTCGGGTACAGCATCAGACATAGAATACCTATTAATGTAATATTAATAAGTAATTTAATAATACTAATATATATGAAAAATAAAAAATCGTTATTTACTTAGGATGAAACAAATATACACCATATTATTTATTTAAATATTTCATCCATGTGGTGTGGTGATGAAATTAGCTTATTATTTCAACATGATGACAATAGTCCAAATATATATGGAAAATGTTAACGTCTCTATGATAGATAAATGTGTTGAATGAAAATAATATATATTATCTATCAGATATAATTAATATTTCATGAATATCATAATTATTTTGTCTGTATCAAATATAATAATTGAAATCATTTTTATCACCATTAATGGGAAGTGTTAGTTAATGATGAATCACAGTTCATCATGAGGCGGTAGTCTTCAATACACACGAGCGATGTTATAGTATACCCTATAGAATGGAAGGTATAAAAATATATATTTGAAATAATTACTCTAATGGTATTAATAAGTTATTAATATCATATATATTTATATATATATTTTTTATAAATCTTGAAGTGCATTGTGTTTCATTTGTTGTCAATGAGACATGTTGTTGTCTTAGAATGAATGGATGACAAGAATTGTCAAGATGTGAATGCTAAAGGTTGTGATGGTGTTGGTGATGAATGGAGAATGGCCATGGAACTTAGAGGAATGTCACTTAGGAGATTCACTAAGTGGCATTGGAGAATATAGTTGAAACATTCTCCATGAACATCTGACGATTGCTGAGCTGTTCTTTAAGTTCATAGAACTTGTATCCTGATGATACAAAGTCACAACAAAGTTAGAAGACCATGCATTGTATTGACAATGCATGAGGAGAAGCAATATGATCCATTCACTACTTCTAAGTGGATGAAGTGGTTTAATGAAGTCCATGTACTAACTCTTAGTGCATGTGAATTGGAAGTGATCCAACTTGATCTCTGATTAGATCAATGAAGCACATTGGAGATTTCATGTTGATTCAAGAGTTCGGTTGATGAAGATGAACCTTTTGAATTCCATATCCTAAGTGAAGATCATATGAGGAGAAGTAATGGAATTCTTAACAAGAAGATGAGAAGAAATGAAGATGGGAGAAGTGGCTTGGAATTTGGCATTTTACATATGGGGATACTTTGTTTTTTAACAAAGTGTTTATTCTGTTCTTTGCCAAAAATTTAGGCCAGCCAAGGCACCTTGGGGGTTCAACCCCAAGGCATGGGCGCTAGGGCACCACACCCGGGGGAACCCGTGGGGCGAGCCAGGGCGGCAGGGCGCACCGCAAGACACCGCATGGGCGCCAGGGGCACGCCCGGAGGAGCGCAGTGTGCATAGTGGGCACCAGTGGCGCGCCCGCAGGGAGCATAGTGGGCGCTAGAAGCGCGCCCGCGAGGAGCAAAGTGGGCGCAGAGCGCGCCCACAGGGAGAACACGGTGCGGGGCGGCACCGTGGAGGGAGAATATGCAACTGAGGAGTTGCGGGCAGCGGCAGGGTAATAAACCGTGGAAAATCCGCGGAAGGCTTCGATGTGGGACGCGCAAAAAACCCCGGGAGCAAATCTCCGTCGTCCGAGCAATCGCGCGCTCGATCTGGACCGCTCATCTAATCCGCCGCGCCCCCGATTTGATCCAGGCCGTTCGAGGATAATTGATCACCGCATCCAACGGCCCGGCGTCCATCTTCCACCTCGAGCTCGAGCCGAAGCCACCTGCGAGCAGCCGCTGAACCAGAGCCTCCCCGACGACCTATTTCGAGTTCCCGGCCACCATTTTCGAAACCGAGACCTCCATTCGGCTCGTCTGGCCACACTGAACACAACCATGCACAAAAATAGACTTGCATGCAACAAATGAGGAATTTCGGTCGAGGCCGAGGCAAGCAAAGCTGCCGAAGGCCGTGGGGTGTTTATGCGTGCATGTTTTGGATCAGAAGAAGGCCGTGCATGCGTTCTAAGTCGCATGCACGTAGAGGAAATTAAAAATGAGAACCCGCGTGAAACAGTGAAGGAAAACGAGATTTGGAAAGATTTTTAAAGATCCAAAAATCTCGGGGATTTGAGATTTATCCCACGCGGAAGATTTGAGGCATCTCTTGCCTATAAAAGGAGCATCCGAGGCTCTCAAAATGCTGCTGAAGCTCTGTTGAAAACCCGAAGTCCCGCGGAGTGCTCTGCTTCGCGATGATCTGCCCTGCGCGCATCACTTGCGCGACGAAGCAGCCCGAAGCCACCCTTGGCTTCGTGAGTTCCTTTTGCGCATTCCTTGCGCGAAAGAAGAAGAAGGAGTTCCCTGTGAGTCTTTCTTTTGCGCGACAGAAAGTACCCGAGGCCGCAAGCACCTTGCGCGCCCTCGAGGTTTGTTGAGACCTGCGCGCCTTGTCCGTTGTTGAGGCTTGCGCGGTAGTGTTGAGGAAGAGAGGCCGCGACTCATACCTTGTGCAGCTGTTGGAGAAGAAGTTGGCCGCGGCTCAAGTAGACCCTTGCGCGCCTCCTTTGGCATTCAGGTGGAATAGAAGAAGAAAGCCGAGACTTGTGCTTGTGTGCCAAGTGAGGGAGGAAGGCCCTACGGCTGGTGTGTGCAATACAAGTGGAAGACCACACTTTGTGTGTGTGAGAGGTGAAGAAGGAAGGCCGAGGCCTTTGTGTCATTGTGTGCAAAGTGAACAAGAGAAGGTCGTGGCCCTTGTGTGTGCAAGGAGAATCCGATTCCACACCTCTTGTGTGTGTGAAGTGAAGAAGTGTAGGCCGAGACAACACCAAGTGGTGTGTGCCAAGTGCTAAGAAGACCACACCTTTTTGTGTGTGCAAAACAAGAAGAGGACCTACGGGCAGTGTGTGCACAAAAGTGGAAGTGCCTTTGGCTAAGTGTGTGCACAAAGAAGGGATTGGCCGAGGCTTGCACAAAGAACTACACCAAGATTTGTGTGTGTGCAAAGGAAGTGGAGGCCGAGAACACACCTTGTGTGTGCACCAAGTGAAGACACATTTTGTGTGTGCTAAATTGAAGAACAACCTACGGGTTAAGGGTGTGCAACAAGAAGTGGGAAGAGGCCAAGTTTCAAGTGTGTGCAAAATGAAACAAGTATGTGCAAAGAGACAATTTGGCCGAACCTAGTGTGTTCACTAAAAGTGTAAACACCTAGAAGTAGAAGAAGAGGACAAATCACACCAAAGTAAAACACACTTAAGAGTGTGTAAACAAATTGGATAAAGTGTGTGAAGTTCAGTGAAGGTGTGTTCTTAAAGTGACTACACCCTTTGTGGGTCTACTGCACCAAGAAGAGGAAAGGGAAAGTGCATGCATGCATGCATGCACGTGCACACGTGAACAAAGCTAAATCTGGCTGTGTGCATTTGAGGAGTCCAAGACCAGAGGTTCTTGAAGATTTGAGAAGGCCATGCACTCAGTGCATGAAGTAGAGTTGAAGTGAGACTGGACCAGACCAAAGTTTAAGATATCTGTTGTCTGAGTATTCAGTAGTTGGAGAGAAGTCGGGTCATCCTTAGAAGAAGGTGATAAAGCCCGAGCAAGACAAGAATACCTGATCATCACAAGTGATCAGAGGTACAGAGCAAGGCCAGCAGTCTTTATCCCAGACTGCTGAGGATACTTGAAGAAGCTTAAAGTGAAGAAGAGCTACTCGTGTGACTCGAGGAGCCAAGAGAAGACCCTGTGGGACTCAGGGAGAAAAAGTCTTCAGTGGGATTCTAGAGCAGGCCAGTGGGACTCTGGTAACACTGTGTGAAGCAGTATAAAGACCCTCCTGTGGGACTCAGGAGAGATACAGTGGGACTCTGTATCGACCATTGTAATACTAATAGATTATAATGGGAGAATCCATGCTGGGAGAGCATGGCAAGGATGTAGGCCTTTGGTGTTGAACCTTGTAAATCCTTGTGTCCTGTGCCTTTTCATTACTGCATAATCCGGGAAAGGTTGAGAGATACAAGAAGAGTGGATCGAGGCTTTAACCAGCCATAGAGGTTTAATTGATAAGGAATCAATTAGTAAAAAGTTTTAAGGGATCACTGATTCACCCCCTCCCCCTCTCAGTGATTCAGACTGATCTGGGCACTTCAATTGGTATCAGAGGGAGGTTACCTCTAAAATATCCAAGAGAGTATTTATGAAGTGCAGATTTGAGGAAATGAGTGACCAGCCTCAAATGGAGATGTCTGCCAAGACTCAGAAAAATAGAAAGAAGAAACAGGCCAAGAAGATGAAGAAAGCCTGTCCTAGCTGTGATGAAGTTGAAACAATGAATGATCTTCAGAGTGCACTCAAATATCTTCAGAAGACAGTTCCCATGGAAGTGGAAAAGTGTATAGCTACAGGCATCCATGATCTTCATGAAGAAAATCACAGTTGGAAGAAGAAGCCAATGCAATGGAAGATCAACTGGCTAAAAGGGTTGGCATAACCAACACTCTCAGAAAGCTGGTGAAGGCTAAAGATGAAACAGTATCCCTTTGCAATGAAAGATATGAAGACACTGCTGAAGAATTGCAAAGAAGCCTTTCTGAGAAAGACATCTTTATTATAATGATCAAAGATGTTGTCCATGCACTGGAAAAGAGGCACAAAGTGTCAATGGTTGTCAGAGATGCTCAACTAGAAGACAAAGTCAAAAGGGTGAAGGAGCTTGACAACTCATTGCTTGAAATGAAGAAGGTGCATGAAGACAAGATGAAGCAGCTGAATGAAGATTGGGAAGGAAAGCTAAGAATTGTTGAGGATGAGAAGAACTCCCTTAACATGAAATGCTTAGAACTAGAGGTGATATTGAAAAATCTGCAATCACCCAAAGCTGAATCCTCCCAGTCAGCTGAAAGGAGGAATGTTGCCACTCAAGTGAGCATTGAGAAGGATGATTCTAAAAGAAGTACATCCTCTAGTGAAAGTGCAACATCTTCTAAGAAGAAGGTTCCATCCATCTGGATGAGGAATGTGAAGAAGCAGAGCTCTCCTGAAACAACCCAACTTATCAAGAAAAGTACCCAGCAATCAGAAGTACACAAGAGGTCAAGATTTGTGGGTCAATGATGGTGTTGTAACAAGTATGGGCATTGTGCAAAGGATTGTTGGTACAATCCACTGAAGGCCAAAGCACAGAGGAAGCCCATGCCAAGGGGGAGCAAGCCAGAGGAAAAGAAGCAGCATCCACAGGTCCAGAGACATCTGTTTACTGCAAATAGATTTGGATTACTTGAAAACATCTGGGATGATTGCAAAAGTGGTCAAAAAGATACATGTCAGTCTCCAACTGTATCCAGAGCTCAAAAGAAGAAAGGATCACAGAACCTGGCTAAGAGAGATTCCTTGGGAAGCAAGAAGAAAGTAGAAAATGCTCCCAAGAAGTGTTTTAAGAATGAAGATAAGTCCTTGGAGTCTGATTCCAAGAAGGGTGATGCATCCAGAAGGACCACCAAGAAATGCTTCTACTGTGGGATGAAAGGACATATCATGGATCTTTGTAAAGAAGCCATGAAATTAAATAGAAGCAGACTAGACTCAAAAAGACAATCAATCCAGAAGAAGAAGAAGGGATTGATTGAAAACATGTTTCCTAAGAGAGGTAGATTGACAGAATCAAAGGAACCATGTGGAATATCCAGACCTGAGGCCACACTTCCAAATGACTCGTTAGTCATATGGCCAAATCAGTTGCAACTTGCCAAAGATCTGAAAAGAGCTGAAGATGATGTTCTGGCAACTGCTAAGGCAAGAGGGAAGAAGAATACTTCACATGAAGATGTGTTGAGATCCACACCAGCACAAACATCAAAGAAGATCAAATGTGCAAGTGTGAATAATGGTGAAAATGGGACATCTCGGTTGAGAGAATCTTCTCAACCTTGTTTTTCACATTGATGAACCAAGGAGGTTCCATCTTATTCCCTTATACTCTTGGTATATACATGTGCTAACATTGCAGGGAATTGAAGATGATGATCATTCTCAGCTGGAGGATGGTTTGGACAGAATGGAGTGCACCCCTTGAGGGGGAGCTAATCTGAAGAAGATGGGATTATGAGATTAATACCATCTTGAGAAAAGCTGAAGGTATTCCAATCATACTTTCATCCCTTGTTTCTTAATTGAGTTAATCTTGTAAATTAAGAGGGAGTATGGATTGAAGAAAAATGGATGAAAGGGGGAGATTTATCTTTGCACTGAACTTTCTAATGAGTTTTGTGGAGTATGTGTAGGATTTAGCACTTTATTGAATATCTGAAAAATTTTCAAACCCCTGAAGCATGATCTCACATGTGTAGAGAATTGTGGACATCATAGATCTTGGTTATATCACTCTTGTTTTCTACACCGGGTTAGCCCAAGTAGACTTAGAGTTGATTTACTAAAGGTTCCTTGCTCAAGAGAACATGTGGCATCATCCCTCTCTTAGTGATTTTCAAGAAGATGCTATTCAAAGGGAGGAATATATTTGTGAAAGTGAACCACACCACACCTTTGCATTTGATTGCCAATAAGGGGGAGAAAAGATTGGGCACACATATTGACCCATTCATATGTGCTGAAGGAGTGTATTGACAACAAATACAAAGGGGGAGATTGAAGTGCATTGTGTTGCATTTGTTGTCAATGAGACATGTTGTTGTCTTAGAATGAATGGATGACAAGAATTGTCAAGATGTGAATGCTAAAGGTTGTGATGGTGTTGGTGATGAATGGAGAATGGCCATGGAACTTAGAGGAATGTCACTTAGGAGATTCACTAAGTGGCATTGGAGAATATAGTTGAAACATTCTCCATGAACATCTGACGATTGCTGAGCTGTTCTTTAAGTTCATAGAACTTGTATCCTGATGATACAAAGTCACAACAAAGTTAGAAGACCATGCATTGTATTGACAATGCATGAGGAGAAGCAATATGATCCATTCACTACTTCTAAGTGGATGAAGTGGTTTAATGAAGTCCATGTACTAACTCTTTGTGCATGTGAATTGGAAGTGATCCAACATGATCTCTGATTAGATCAATGAAGCACATTGGAGATTTCATGTTGATTCAAGAGTTCGGTTGATGAAGATGAACCTTTTGAATTCCATATCCTAAGTGAAGATCATATGAGGAGAAGTAATGGAATTCTTAAGAAGAAGATGAGAAGAAATGAAGAAGGGAGAAGTGGCTTGGAATTTGGCATTTTACATATGGGGATACTTTGTTTTTTAACAAAGTGTTTATTCTGTCCTTTGCCAAAAAATTAGGCCAGCCAAGGCACCTTGGGGGTTCAACCCCAAGGCATGGGCGCTAGGGAACCACACCCGGGGGAACCCGTGGGGCGAGCCAGGGCGGCAGGGCGCACCGCAAGACACCGCATGGGCGCCAGGGGCACGCCCGGAGGAGCGCAGTGTGCATAGTGGGCACCAGTGGCGCGCCCGCAGGGAGCATAGTGGGCGCTAGAAGCGCGCCCGCGAGGAGCAGAGTGGGCGAGAGCGCGCCCGCAGGGAGAACACGGTGCGGGGCGGCACCGTGGAGGGAGAAGATGCAACTGAGGAGTTGCGGGCAGCGGCAGGGTAATAAACCGCGGAAAATCCGCG
Source organism: Viscum album (assembly GCA_963277665.1). Lineage (NCBI taxonomy): Eukaryota > Viridiplantae > Streptophyta > Magnoliopsida > Santalales > Viscaceae > Viscum > Viscum album. The sequence goes on along the minus strand of OY728164.1, from coordinate 1,138,353,992 downwards.
GAAGGCTTCGATGTGGGACACGCAAAAAACCCCGGGAGCAAATCTCCGCCGTCCGAGAAATCGCGCGCTCGATCTGGACCGCTCATCTAATCCGACGCGCCCCCGATTTGATCCAGGCCGTTCGAGGATAATTGATCATCGCATCCAACGACCCGACGTCCATCTTCCACCTCGAGCTCGAGCCGAAGCCACCCGCGAGCAGCCGCTGAACCAGAGCCTCCCCGACGACCTATTTCGAGTTCCTGGCCACCATTTTTGAAACCGAGACCTCCATTCGGCTCGTCTGGCCACACTGAACACAACCATGCACAAAAATAGACTTACATGCAACAAATGAGGAATTTCGGTCGAGGTCGAGGCAAGCAAAGCTGCCGAAGGCCGTGGGGTGTTTATGCGTGCATGTTTTGGATCAGAAGAAGGCAGTGCATGCGTTCTAAGTCGCATGCACGTAGAGGAAATTAAAAATGAGAACCCGCGTGAAACAGTGAAGGAAAACGAGATTTGGAAAGATTTTTAAAGATCCAAAAATCTCGGGGATTTGAGATTTATCCCACGCGGAAGATTTGAGGAATCTCTTGCCTATAAAAGGAGCATCCGAGGCTCTCAAAATGCTGCTGAAGCTCTGTTGAAAACCCGAAGTCCCGCGGAGTGCTCTGCCTCGCAAAGATCTTCCCTACGCGCATCACTTGCGCGACGAAGCAGCCCGAAGCCACCCTTGGCTTCGTGAGTTCCTTTTGCGCATTCCTTGCGCAAAAGAAGAAGAAGGAGTTCCCTGTGTGTCTTTCTTTTGCGCGACAGAAAGTACCCGAGGCCGCAAGCACCTTGCGCGACCTCGAGGTTTGTTGAGACCTGTGTGCCTTGTCCTTTGTTGAGGCTTGCGTGGTAGTGTTGAGGAAGAGAGGCCGCGGCTCATACCTTGTGCAGCTGTTGGAGAAGAAGTTGGCCGCGGCTCAAGTAGACCCTTGCGCGCCTCCTTTGGAATTCAGGTGGAATAGAAGAAGAAAGCCGAGACTTGTGCTTGTGTGCCAAGTGAGGGAGGAAGGCCCTACGGCTGGTGTGTGCAATACAAGTTGAAGACCACACTTTGTGTGTGTGAGAGGTGAAGAAGGAAGGCCGAGGCCTTTGTGTCTTTGTGTGCAAAGTGAAAAAGAGAAGGCCGTGGCCCTTGTGTGTGCAAGGAGAATCCGATTCCACACCTCTTGTGTGTGTGAAGTGAAGAAGTGTAGGCCGAGACAACACCAAGTGGTGTGTGCCAAGTGCTAAGAAGACCACACCTTTTTGTGTGTGCAAAACAAGAAGAGGACCTACGGGCAGTGTGTGCACAAAAGTGGAAGTGCCTTTGGCTAAGTGTGTGCACAAAGAAGGGATTGGCCGAGGCTTGCACAAAGAACTACACCAAGATTTGTGTGTGTTCAAAGGAAGTGGAGGCCGAGAACACACCTTGTGTGTGCACCAAGTGAAGACACATTTTGTGTGTGAAAAATTGAAGAACAACCTACGGGTTAAGGGTGTGCAACAAGAAGTGGGAAGAGGCCAAGTTTCAAGTGTGTGAAAAATGAAACAAGTATGTTCAAAGAGACAATTTGTCCGAACCTAGTGTGTTCACTAAAAGTGCAAACACCTAGAAGTAGAAGAAGAGGACAACTCACACCAAAGTAAAACACACTTAAGAGTGTGTAAACAAATTGGATAAAGTGTGTGAAGTTCAGTGATGGTGTGTTCTTAAAGTGACTACACCCTTTGTGGGTCTACTGCACCAAGAAGATGAAAGGGAAAGTGCATGCATGCATGCATGCACGTGCACACGTGAACAAAGCTAAATCTGGCTGTGTGCATTTGAGGAGTCCAAGACCAGAGGTTCTTGAAGATTTGAGAAGGCCATGCACTCAGTGCATGAAGTAGAGTTGAAGTGAGACTGGACCAGACCAAAGATTAAGATATCTGTTGTCTGAGTATTCAGTAGTTGGAGAGAAGTCGGGTCATCCTTAGAAGAAGGTGATAAAGCCCGAGCAAGACAAGAAGACCTGATCATCACAAGTGATCAGAGGTACAGAGCAAGGCCAGCATTCTTTATCCCAGACTGCTGAGGATACTTGAAGAAGCTTAAAGTGAAGAAGAGCTACTCGTGTGACTCGAGGAGCCAAGAGAAGACCCTGTGGGACTCAGGGAGAAGAAGTCTTCAGTGGGATTCTGGAGCAGGCCAGTGGGACTCTGGTAACACTGTGTGGAGCAGTATAAAGACCCTCCTGTGGGACTCAGGAGAGATACAGTGGGACTCTGTATCGACCATTGTAATACTAACAGATTATAATGGGATAATCCATGCTGGGAGAGCATGGCAAGGATGTAGGCCTTTGGTGCCGAGCCTTGTAAATCCTTGTGTCCTGTGCGTTTTCATTACTGCATAATCCGGGAAAGGTTGAGAGATACAAGAAGAGTGGATCGAGGCTTTAACCAGCCATAGAGGTTTAATTGATAAGGAATCAATTAGTAAAAAGTTTTAAGGGATCACTGATTCACCCCCTCCCCCTCTCAGTGATTGACACTGATCTGGGCACTTCAAATCTCCATACCCAAACATGAATTTTTTAAATGGAAAAAACAAAAAACATCTGCTCGCAGGGCTGTAGCCTTTTATATGCACGGATGATGATATCACAAAAAATTTGATTAATGTTGATATTCGATTCAATTAATTAAATTATATATATAAATACGATAATTTCAAATGTATTAATTTATTTATATCATCACAGATTAATAAAAATGTATGGATATGGAGGCGGAGGTAAAAAATAAAAACTCATTGAAGAACATTACTTATTTATCAAGTATCCATATTTATATTGCACTAAATCCATAAAATATTTCATTTACTATGAAAATATATCATCTATGATGAGGTAGAAAGGATTATAAGTTATTTTTTATGGTCTCATAGAAACAATTGTTGTTTGATTTTGTGAATAAGATATGAGAGGGGGTGGCCTATTACAAAGTGGAGATGACACACTTGGTATTTTTTAAAATAAATTCAGGCACCCAAATTTTTCATATGTTAAAATGGATCATAAATAGACCATTTAAAAAACATAAAACTGGGATGGTATAAATATGTCCAATAAAAAACATTTATAAATGTTTATAATATAATTTTAACATCATATTTTGAGAATATCATAACGCTAAATGGATTTATACTTTAGCAGTATTAAATAAATTTTATTATTTACACTATTAAATGTGATAATGAATAATGTTGAACTTTTTTAATATTATAAATTTTTCTTATTCCAAATATTGAGGCCATTTCATAAAATTCAATTCATATTGGTTGAAAATTTTAATCAATACATAATCATGCAGATGTGATCAGAACGTTGGCATTGAGAGTGAATTTTTTTAAATGTTTACAATGACACTAAAATAATAATTATAATAAAAAGGAGTCGAATGAACATAATAGTATTTATTGTTAAACATTACATCTAATATTTACTTACATCAGATTAAAATTCCAATTTCACCATATAAATTAATAAATTTAAAAAAAAAATTTAATTAAAATTCATTGATTTCCACTTTTAATTAACCTAAGATAATTTAAATATTCAATTTTATAAGATGATGTTTATATTTTTAAATATTTTAAATAGAAATTCAAAACTAATTTAAAATTATGTCAATTCTTGTAATAAATATTATTTTATAAAAAATTAGTATTTTCCTAAAACATTTTGATTTTTACTGAATGATTTAAATTTTAATAATAATTAATATATAATTAATAATTATGTTTCAACTATATATTTTACTTATTTTGTTTTTTCTATTCATACCCACCAATTTAATGGATTTTTGATAACTATTAAATTAAATAATATTAATAATATTTTATTATTATTCCATAAAACATGGTCTTGCTTGTGTGGGAAGGTATCATAGAAATATTCCATTCCATTTAACTCAAGATAATATTTTTGTTTCTTGTAATGATAAGTATTTAAGAGATAAAATTTATTTAAAAATAAATATAACATAACTTATCAGGGTTTTATATTTCCAATTACTATTGGTTTTCTGTGTCATACACACTATCAAATAAAACAACCTTTTATAAAATAAATCAGAGTGGTATATTCTACCCACAACAAATAAATTCCATCCTTAAAATTTAATAATGATCTTTGTATTCCTATTTGGGGCAATTGAAAATTCATTTGTTGAAAACCCCACATTGTAAACACGTTAATAAAGCATTCCTTTTATAAAAGAGAAGGCTAAATAAAAATGTTATATTGAGTAAAACATAACTATTATTATGAATATGAGAATATATTTTGAAATCAATCATATAGAAAAGGCAGAAAATGGTAAATTCTTATATTAGAGTGATCAGGGGCAATTATCTTAAAAAATGAATCATAAATGGAATTTCAAGGGACTAAAAATATTAAATATATTATTATAAAATGTAAAATCTATTTCATCATATTTGAAAAAAATGTATAAATTTTTTATTTCAAGCTCATTTTTATATTGTTTAATAATTAATTTAATTCATAATATTATATAGATACACATTACATTATACATTTTTATTTCATTGGAACAAATTCATCTGTTGTTTGTGATATAATAAATTTACAATTCGTCAGTTTTTTCGAGAAAAAAATATAAAAAAATTAATATTTTAAAATTTCTGAAAAAAAATTCATGTTTAAAATATCATGAGGTGCAAAAATAGTGGCGGATCATTCCATCTATCTCAATCAATTTTCCAAAACCATTATATTTTTAACATGTTATCAAATATATTAATATCATACCCTCCAAAGTAAAACCACAATTTCATTATTAATATTTAATATTTTAAAATAATATAAATAAAAAATAACATATTATCCATGAAATCACATAGTCTAGTGGATGGTGTGAAACCCTTACCATCCATTGGTCATAAGTTCAATCCCCACCTCTTTTTTGGTTGTGAGGGATTATCGCCCTGCATGCAATTTTTCATTTTCCTAAATTATAATTATATAATTTATATAATATTCCCAAAAAAAATTATTTTAGGCATCCATGGGATAATTATTATTATTAAATTACCCATTTACTTTGGTTTTCAATACAACATATTTGTTTGTTTAAAAGTATAATAATAACTTTTTGACTATTTTTACAATGTCTTTAATTATCATATTAAACATAAATGATATCAATACATTAAGACATATGAATATAAAATATAAAGATATTTTTAATCAAAAAAATATAAAGCAACATATACATGACATAAATTTCTCCAAAATTTCATTAATAAATGTAGACTCACATCACATAAAACCTAAAAGTGGTTTTAATTACGCTGATTACATTATCAATGTTACCCATGATGGAATGCAGAACACTTTTGTTAATGATTATATATATATATATGATTCTTACACAATCCAATTATTTTGGATGGTTCTTATTCAAAAATACCATTTGCAAAAATACTTATACAATTAAATTATTTAATACAAATAAATAAATACATTATCCATTTTATTTCAACATTGGTTCTTCCATTATCTAGGGTTTATAATTTATTAGAGTATTAAATAAGATAATTCTCATGTTCATATACATATAAGATAAAAATTTATAAATGGATTCACATGGTGAGATCAATTACATTTCATCATACACTTCTTTTTCCCCGACAACAATTTTCTTATACCGTTATATTCTTCACAATGATTATTTTCTTATTCCATTGAGAAACATTCCTTTCAATATATGGAATCATACCACTATCCTAGTCCATTCATTTTCATCATTATTCTAAAACATTATAATTTTTTGTAATGAAAATATGAACTATCTTACAAATATACATTGGGTGTGTCAAAACTGGTTCACAGTAAATGTTTTTTTCACACAACATGTAATGATCAGGTCAAACACAATGTTCATTGGAAAATTTTATTACCCCTAGGTACATTAATTACAATACACATCCACTTGTTGTGTCTAAAATTGGATATATTTATTATAATTATCACACAGTCACAACCTAACCAAAACATTTAAATATTCTTCAATAAATATACTCAAAGTCTATCATAGTGTTATGAACCCATATCTACATTTTACAATGTCTAGATCATAAGAATTATACTAAAATATTTCTAATATCATTTGTACTGACCCCAAACCCAGTAGCTCAGAGTAAATGATGGATTTAATATAGAGGCATAAGATACACAAAATTTAATCATCAAGGACTGAATATATTATTAATAGTTGTAAATAAGATTAATATATGAGTCATAAATTACATTATTAGAAAAAAAACTAAAAAAAATATTTTTATATTAATTTTATTCACTATAAAATATCCATAAAAATAAAAAATATAATGTCTCATGGGTTCCTGGGAAGATGAATCAAAATAACGGTGAGAACAATATCCCAATAAGGGAAACATATTTAATAATCAATCACGAATAAAGGACACATCTTCAATAATTAATGAACATGCCGGAAAATATAATATTTTAGAAGAAATTCTATTTATATAGTTGACTAGAATAATATATAGAATTTCATATAACATAAACTACATAACATTATATCACTAAATTAGAAATTAAATGAAACAACATATAATAATATTTATAAAATATCATATATAACAATAACTAAACTCTGGAGGAAGGAAGTACTTAAATATCACATATATGGTTTCTTTATCATGTGATATATTTACATTCATGGTATATCATCAATATTGTGTAAAACCTATGGGTATGAACTGATATTATTTGGATAAATAAATATATATTTTCAATATCGGTAATAAATAATGTTTAAAAAATTAGATATAAATTAATTGGGATTTCTAAATTGTTTTTTCTCATGAAAATATGGTTCCATCATTGGGATAACATTATCTAGTCATCTTTTTGTGTATTTAATATCCCATTCATTCCATATATATAAAATTATGAATTCGAGAACTAAACAATTCACCCAATAAATTCTCAAAACCATTTCAAGAAGATGATTTTTTCAATATTTCCCTCTCAAATCAAATGACATTCAATGTGAGAATATATATATATATATGATGTATATTTTACAAAATAATTAAATATTTTATAATTAATATTGATATTTATAGGAAATTTAATGTTTTATTTCATGTCAATAATTCAATGGAATTTTAATTTTCTCAATAATGAATCAAGAATGGTAATATCAATATACATATTATTAAAAATCATATTAAAAAATCTTGATAATGAATAATGATGATATCATAGATAATATACACATAAAAGTGAGAATAAATTATTGTTTTTGTGATGAACATAAATACCATAATGTCATATTTAAAAAAATATAGAGTAAAATATAATTTTAATTTTAAAAAATCATAAAAATACTAATTTATTTCAAGATCCATTTCAAAAATATCCCCAGAAACATGAAAATGAATTCCTAATGAAATAAAGATCATAATAGTCGATAATAACTTGCATTGCGAAAAGTAATAAATCACATTTTATACGAACTTTTAAATGTTTTGGTTAGTGTGTCTTTTGGAAATCATCTAGATGATTCTATGACCATTTTACGTAAATGAAATATCTTCATTATTTTGAAAATAACCTAATATTTCATTGAAGAAATTTATTATGGAGTAAAAATTAGTGAAAATTATATTTATAAATATTATTTAATATTTTATAAATTAAATATCATCATTATTTTACATGTTGGGAACAAATTAAAATAATGATGCTCGTTGAAGAACATTACATCTTCTTTTGGTATCCACCATAGAAGTGCACTAATTCCTTCAAAGGATAGATTTGATTCCAAATTAAAGAATGTATGATGAGGGTTGGGAAATTTTGATGTTATTTTCTAATGTATTTTCTGAACCAATGTGGTTTGATGTGGTGAAGAATATTGGATGGGGATGGAATTTTATGGTGTAGAGTCCTAAATTGGTCTTCTTGAAACGAAATGAGTGATCCCAGATTTTTCTTAATGTCCCAAAATTTCCATGTTGATTTCTTGAAAATGATAAAATATTATTTTGAGATAATTTTCCGAGATGTCATGTGAATCTGTGGCTCAGAATTCCCTAAATAAATTTTTGGACTATTTTTATTATTTAAAATAATATCATGTGTTCTCAGTTTTAGGACCATCCAAAGGAGTTCTCGGATTTGTAATTTGAGGGAATTTTTGGGTTCAGAGTAGCTAGTGTTTCTTCATCATGACCTAACTATGACCTACAAGGGTTGATTGTGGGAAATTTTTTTTAGGGATTTTATATAAGAATAAAAATAAATGTAAAATGTTTATTTAATTTTTTTAGTATCTTGACGACGCGACAATGTTATGACGTAGTGGAAAAGCAACTGTGTCCATTCATAAATGAAATTTTGTGGAAAAAAATTCAATAAGATACATTAATGTTAAAAATGCTTCTTTATCAATTGTAATGTATTCATGATCAGTATTATTGAGCCTTCCAAATGAATATTAGGGGAGAGTTTGGAAATTTTCTCTTGTTGGAAAATGATGAATGCCAACGAACATTAATGGATCATGGATCACGAACTGAGTTTTGATGAATGAATGTGACAAAAATATGTTTTTCACTAATGAAACAACCAAACATCTACATAGATGGTTTATTGTGTATGTGAATTATTTAGCTATTTTTATGTTTAATTATAAATGTGGAAAAACCCACAAATTGGTTGATCCGCGATTTGATCATTCTTGTAGGATTTCTAAAAATTCGATATTAAAGGGAATATATCATGGTGAAAATTCCCCTCTGGTTCTTTTTTGATTATACTGTGACTATTGGGACCAGGACAATAATTAAGTCGATGTACCATTCTAACCAGTTTTCTTGTGCTTTTACTTTTCCAATGTTTATAATTTCTTCGTTAGTGGACCCCTCTTGGTCACCTATTTAATTCTTATGAACGTTATAACCACATCCATAACCCTAGAACAATGTCTAAACTTATTTAATGCCATATATAATCATATTACAGCCTACGGATTGTGTGGAAACATTCGGTTCAAATAACGGACCACCACAACATCAGTGGAAGCCCACATATGGGAGAGTTGTCATCTGTGGTGTGTGGCGACACCAGTGGTGTCATGTGGTGGTTCTAGTGGTGGTACGAGGTGGCATGGCCACCTAATGTGTGGAATCCACAACATGGATGTCTCTATAAGGCGTTTGGTAGGTCATTGACAGTCATGAAAGTAGGCCACATCATGTGGTCAAGGGCTGTGGTCTAGTTAGAAAGCAGTCATTGGTTTGTCATCCAGTGAACCACCACGTCAAATTTGGTGAATTTCCTATGTTGATAGGGAGAAGATGGGGTAGTATCAATGTTCAAGTAGGGTAACCTATAGTGGGTTGGGCTGAAAGCGGACCAGGCCTAACTAGGTCATACGAGACCAGGTGGGTCGGGTCTGACATAGCAAGTCAGGTCATACCTGGAGGGTCGGATTTAGTCGTTCCCATCAGGTCAGACCGGAAACAGACTCCACTGATAACTTTTATCTTAAAATCCTAATAATCTTAAACATGTGTCTGTTTGATGAGTTTTTTGTGATTTTTGGAGCCTTGTTATGTGGTGGTACTTTTTAGAATCTCTATATGACTTTTCAGGGAAGTTGGCAATAACCTATTACCTTGAGAAGGAGGTGCTCTCAGAACGAACATGCTAAGAATGAAATCGTGCAGCTGGGAGAGACCAATAATATATTTCATTATGTAGACTATGTTTCTTACCTATAATATCTTTCTTATCTAGACGTTTTTCATAAAATGTCTAAGTCGGTACTCCCTTGTCCCAATAGGGTGTGGGTCCTCTAGTCTTTGACGATACTTCATTTTTCACCTACACTCTATGTGTTTCCAAAACATCATGTGTTATCTACAATCAGTGTTCTACCTACACTCCATGTATTACAAACATTACATTTGTAACCAACACATCGTTTGTTACCAACGCTCCACATGTTACTACTTTATGGTACATTAGATTCTATGGATATCAAATTACTTCCCTATAGACTTATGCATGGTTTGAGGTCACATTAGGGACACTCTAGACCATATCTTTTAGAGGATACCCTTGATGTGCCTCTTTGGTTGTCTAACTGTTGAATTTCATAGTGCCCTTAATTATGGTATACATCATATGATTCTTTTTTGTTTAACTTATGTAATTGCTTTTTGGATTTTGGTTCATACTAAGCATCATTTTACTCTACCCAACATGGGATTCACCCACACGAGTCGTATCTTTGGAAGAAGATAGAAATCATGGAAGGATTCCTCAGTGGGCTTGGTCTTGGTGAAAATTAGAGCTTTACCTAACAAATGATTATCAAATTAATGAAAACCAATAGTAATTTCTGTAACTATGCATCATGTTGGGCCTTTGGTGGTCAATATCCAAAAGCTTGTACTTTTATTTTAAGTCGGTCATGTATTCTGGACCCCTTTTCTTTTAGTTTTGTACCATTATATGAGTGGGTTTTCATAGTGGTTTTGAACAATGTTTACATATTGTATTTGGCTTCATCCGTCTCTTGATGATGGGTGTGTTAATATAGGTACATCAAAAATTTCTTCCTAAACCTGGAATATTCCTACTCCGCACTTATCGCCATCCCAAGAACTATGGGAGGTGGGAATGGGGTAGTTATTGAAAATCCCTTGGGAACTGGTTGTGACAGAGCAATATGAGTGGATAGACAGTTTCACTATGGTCTAGGGAAAACATTGTTCAGTGTTTCAAGTTCAGCATCCAGTCCTGGGAACCCAGTGTTGTTGTTGCAGTTGATATATCCCTACATATAGACCTTGGATTATTATTGTTTACATGGTACATGAAAACTCTTGTTCCATGGTTAATTTATAGTTCCAGAATCCTATAGTATTTGAGTGTGTTCTCATTTCCTTCATGGGAGGGATTCATCTCAAAAGGTATATTATATTTACCATGGTTCATCTTATTCTATGTTAGGATGCATCTATATAAAAAACCTGCCACGATTCTAGTTAGAAATCATGAGGATGGCTTATTTAGAGATGCTTTTTTAGTGTGGGAACCATTCCTAGAGATATCACTAATCGGTGGTTTACTAGAGATACCACCACCTTTAGAGTAGCAGTTCAAACTAGCATTACCAGTAGAGGATGCACACCGGCTCAATGAATTTTATGAGTTCCCAATATAGTTACCTCCCATGTTCTCAGATGAGATAGATGCATAAGTATCTTAGGAAATGTTGGAGGCATTGAAACAGGTTATCCACCTAGTTAGGATTCCTATTTACTAGATTAAATTCATAACTGAGAGTCATCTACAGAGATCGACGAAGTGATTGTTGAGCTACAAGATCAGGATGCACAAGGAGGTGAACCTATAATGGAAAAACATTGACTCTCTCATTAGGGATGAGTTATTTCTATCAAAATTACTCTTGATGCGTATACATGAGCTTATTCATCTACTGGAGGGAAGCTAGATGGTTGTAGATTACTCAATAATATTTAGGAATCATTATCACAACATTACAGAAATGTTGCAGGACCTATTCGTTAGGAATCATAACATCAAGCAGGGAATATGTAGGAATATTAATGATTCAATTATAACCCTTATCATATCTATGATTATTGGGTTTCTTGAATTAGACCTGCAGGTAGTGAGATTTCAAGCGGAGAAGGAACCAGCAGTATGAGCAACCACTAGGTGTCTGGTAGGGCAGTATTCGGTAGCAGGTGGATGATAGATTATACAGGGAACCAATAAGGTCAAGAACCTTGTTTGATGACCCTATGATATGAGATCAGTGGTTTGTGGCTTCAAGGGTAGATAAATTCAGGTGAAGGAAAAATTGTACTACTCGTGTGGCGGTGCAGGGAATCTGGGTAGAGATTTCCTGACCAATCGTATGACCAATAAAGATATGGTCATAGGACCACTGATGTTGTGTAAGAGGTTTGAGTACTGTGGTATTCTAGTTATAGGATGTGGTAAGGCCGTATTATGAGCATCAAGTGGTGGGAATAGGTTTGAGTTACTACCAACACCACCCAAGGTGGTCCATGATGGGCTCTGTGAGTGGTTGGAAATGGACAGTCCCAACTTCAAGGGTTTGAGGATTACATTCCCAATAGTGCGATCATACTATTGTGGTGAGATCATTGACTGGGATATCCTAGTAATGGGGTCGAGGCCATACAACTCTATTCTTGTTATGGATTGGTTATATATAAATCGTGCTCATATTAACTTTTTTTTGTAAAGTGTACGTTGTCTACGAATATTTGACCGAGTTGTCCTTAGTGGAAAAAATGAAATGTATGTAATTAAGGATGGACTCTCACATATTATGGTGCAGTCGATCACAAAAATGTTTGCTAACATGACCCTTTGTGTAGTTTTGGATATGAGTCCTCTGTTTCTTACAGTTGTGGATGAGTATGATGATGTCTTCACTTATGATGTCTCAGGATTCCCACCTCATAATGAGGAAGACTTATAAATTTATATATGCCTTAGCAAAAAACCGATATTTAAACTTGCATATCGGATGGCTCCCATAGAGCCCAAAGAGATGAGGGTACAATTGAAGGATATACCGAAAACAATATTCTATTTGACCAGTCTTTCTCCACGGATAGCACTAGTTTTGTTTGCCAAAATAAAATTGATAGATTGCGGTTATTTTTTGGTATATAGTTCTTAATATAGGTGACTGTGAAGAAAATGAATCGTCTACTGAGTTTCACTGATATAATAGATCATCTGAATGTAGTGAAATGGTCATCTAATATAGTCCTAAGATTGGGCTATCAACAGCTTCATGTACGATATGAGGACGTCCCAAATATTACTTTCATATTTTGGTATAGTTACTACAATTACATAGTTATTCCATTTGGAATGAATAATGCCACATCAGTGTTCATGGGACTCATGAACAAGATCATCCATCCGTAATTTGATTGGTTGGATGTGGATTTCATTGTTGAAATTATAGTGTATTTAGTGTCTGAGGAGGTGCACTTGATTCACATGAGAACCATCACAGACATTCTCTGAGAGAACTATCATTACTAGAGACTCATGAATTGTTAGTTCTTGATTCAAGTGGTCCACATTCTGGGACGTTTCATCTTAGATGTTGGAGTTTCAGTTGATCTAGCAAAGATTGAGACAATTCTTGCATGGGAGCCACCCAAGATCATTACAGTGGTGCAGTGTTTCGTTGGATTGGTTGGGTAATATAAAAGGTTTATAAGCGACATTTCAAGATTAGATTCACCCATAACATCCTTTATTAATAAATTTAATCCATTCAAGTGGAAATAGGGCTTCCAATATAGTTTTTACAATCTTAAGTAGATATTTAAAAGTGAAGTTTTCCTAAGGTTTCTAGATGAGGGTTCTAGGTATGTGGTGTTCTATGATGCCCCGGGAACCTGGATATTTTTTTTCATGATGCTAGGAAATTAAGTGATTTCCTATTGTACATGTTAGTTGAAATCACATGAGTAGATATATGACACCCATGTTCTTGAGTTCACAGTGGTGGTCTTCACATTGAAGATGTGGGGACACAACATTATGTGAGAATGGTTCATTATCTACATAGGAACACAACATTCTCATGTATACCTTCTATGATATGGTTTTAACCATGATATTGAGGGATTGGTGAGAGTCCCTATAGAACTATGACATACAAATATTATATACTTTTGGGAAGGCAAATGTGGTTGTGGATGCACTCAATATGATGTCATGTTCATAGCTACCGAACTAGGCATCATAAATTTTATCATTGTTGTAGATATCTTTGTCGATGGGTTTGGAGAAGCTTACCTTCACTAGATGGTTGTCACCCTTCCCATCATATTTCATGTTTTGTAGGCACAGCTCAGAGATACAAACTGGGTGGTCATACATGCTCAGATGTCAATATTTCATGCTATTGATATATATTAAAAATTCAGGGAGCATGTTGTTGTCATTAGAGGTCACTCAATTGTACTAGAGGCATTGTCAGAGTAGGTTTATATGGAGTTCTAGACATCCACCTTGGTAGTGAATCTATTGTGTGGAATAGATGTACGAAGACCTATGGAATCTGTTCTAGTGGTTGTGACTGTAGAACATAATGGAGTAGTTTTATTATGATTCCTCTCTTTCTAAAAATTGATGGCTAAGCATCAGGTTCCCAATGGTTTCACTCAAGGCAATGAGGTTAAAAAGTGGATGTGAGATGGATTATCAATTAATATCATGAAGGGATTCCCATGTACATCTAGGTGTCATGATAACATATAGTTGATCATTGAAGAACTCACCAAATCCTCCCAAACCCAAGCAATTGGAGAGAAGAGTCTCATAGAGAGCCTTAAATACCTCTACATGAATGAGACAGTTCGACTCCATTGATTCCAATTGATAACATTATTATAACATGATACACACTTTATATCCCAGTTGTGTGAGGGATTATACAAGGCATTTAGGACTCTTCTATTTTTGAGCAGAGTCTCTACTTTCTGACAGATAACATGATAGAGGGGACCATTCTAGTCCTACAAGACATGCTACATGCTTGCATCCTCATTTTTTGTTATAGTTGGATTGATCAAATACTCCTAGTGAATTTTGTTTAAAACAAAATCTACCACTATACCATCAGTATGGAATTATTTGAGGACTTGTATGAGAGACCATATAGGTCTCCAAATTGCTACACTAACCCCGTAGTGATACCACTCATGGGACAGATGTTGGTACATTATACTACAGAGAATATGAATGTTATACAGTAGTCTATGAATACAACACAGAGCTGCCATAAGACTTTTTTGATAGGTGATGAAGACCCTTGGAGTTAGATGAGGGAGGCCATGTGTTCCTTCAGATGTTTCCTCAATGTGGTATATAAGGATTTGGTCAGGGTGGCAGGTTGTCTCAATGGTTCATCATACCTTTTTTGATATTGTGTAGAGTTTCTAAGGTTCTATAAAACATAGTTATTCATTTATTGTTATATTGGGTTCATGATGCCTTTCACCTATCCCACTTGAGTAAATATGTCTTCTAACCGTCACACGTCATTGATAGGGTTGAGAAGGATGTTGACGATGGAGAAACATTCATAGATTACCCAATGAAGATTTTGGATCGACAAGAGAGGATACATAGTAGATAATGTATTCCTCTAGTGTGTGTTCGGTGAAAGCACAAGAATATCCATGATAGAACCTGGGATCGTAGGACTCAAACTCATGCTCAATGTTCCCATTGGTTTGTTTAAACATTTTTTCGGCTTTTGGGGGCATAAATCGTTGAGGTGGGGAGAATTTAATGACCCAAATTTTGTATATAATATTTTTAAAAATTACATGGGATTAATTTAAGAATAGGTGGTAAGACAGAATGTGATTCCATGGAGAGAGGTTTCTAGATTAATTCCTTTATCTATTTTTATTTTTATTAAAAAATGGTGTGTGTTAAATTTTAGTATCTTTTAAAATAGTGATCAGATATAATATTTTAGTGTGTCATTGTATTTAGAGTAGTGGGTTTTTGTTAGGCAGGACCAAGAATCAACCAATGTGGGTCGATTATAAAAAATCATTTTAAGAAGTTTTAATTAATAAAAAAATAAACATAAAAATGTTATATAATTTTTTTTTTCATTTTCATGGCGACGTAGAAATGATGTGACTTAGCGAAATAGTAGTTTTTTGCATTCATAAATGGAATGAAGTGGTAATGTTATTCAAAAGAGAAATAGTAACGATGAAATACATCAGTAACCTTTTTCTGAAATTTTGGATTAGGATTATATATCCTTACCTATGACTATTTGTGTAGATATTTTTTATTTCCATACATTAGAAAATGATGAATGATGACACACACAGATCAAGAATGTGGGATTGAGGATCGATGAACAAAATTGTTATAACTCTGTTATTCTCCAATTAGATATCCAAATTTATATGTAGTGGGTTTATTGTATGATTGGATTAGTTGTCGATTATTTTGATTAATGAAAAAAACTGACCAACCACGAACATGTTGATCTGTGGTTCTATCGTTCATGTGCGATGGTGAACACTATGATACAATAGGGAATAGATCTCAGTGATTATTTTTCTCTTATTATTTTGTGATTAGACTAACACGAATGAACTAAGGATAATAAACAAGGCCATGGTCTATTTACGAGGTGTTAATGTGTTTCGTATTTTACCATGTTCATATGCTCTTCATCAGTAGACACCCCCACCCACCCCCTAGTGGTCAATTCATTAATTTTTAGGGAGGTTACAAATGTACCTGGACCCCTGTTGAGATGAACGGTCATTTTGATGACCATAGAAAAAGATTATAAAATCCAAGGATTGCACGAAACTTTTTTGTTTTATGAATGTCCCACCACATCATCAGTGGTTTCCCATAGAAGAGGGTGCCTCCATCAGCAGTACACATCTATGATGGTGGGAGCACATGGTGTTGCATTCTTCCATATGGTGTAACTCGTAGCGTAGGTGTCCTGGGGGGGGGGCAGATAGGGGCCACTAGTTAGTGGAAAACATCAAGGATATACAGATATGTCAGGAGACTGCATCCTGAGGACAATGAGAAATAGTCTAGCCAGACCTATGTGGTGGGACCCCACAGTGGATGCCCCATGTTGATGGGGAGCAGACACAATTGCTTTAGTTTCCAGGTAGATGTACCTTCCCTCTTGAGAGGGTGGGGCTTGAGCCGAATGGCTAAACCGGAAGTGGGTCGAACCTGGCATGATGGGATAGGTGGGAGCCCATACCAGTTGTGTCAGTTTGATCGGTATAGAGCAGACCCAATGCAAACCAACCCCTATATAAATAAAAAGCATTTACTCTCAAAGCATGTGTCTGTTTGATGAGCCATTTCAGGCATTGGGAACTTTGTGACTAGGTGGTCGTTTTGAAATTTTCTATGCGAGCTTTCATGACGTTTTAATATTTTTATATATGGGCTCCCATAACGAGCTTGCTATATATGGAATCTTGTGGTTGTTTGTGACATAGATGCAATTTGATTACCTAAACTGCATATCTTAACAAGTGTATAACTCATCACCAATAAATTATGGTATTAATTAGTTTCATAAAAATATTAGTAATATCCCTTCAGAACAATTTTTTAGTATACAGTAGATAAGTCAACATAGTCCATTTAACAATTTCGGGATAATGAAATCATATATTATATCCCAAATCAATATATGATCGTCTATCAATGAGAGGCTATCAATTAACATTCAATATAATTTATTTCCCCTATAAGGGTGTTTAATTCTATACATGATGGATATATAGGTCAAATTGATGTTTTAATTGTAAATATTGATTATATATCTATTATTTTGGAATATATTCACATATTGCTAGAATTTTTTTATTGTGTTCCTCATGTTATGAATGGTCATTTTTCAATAGGGAACATAATATGGCCAATAATTATATAAAAAATTTCATATGAATTTTAGAAAATTTTGTATTTGTAATTGAAGAAGAAACTTTATTATAATCTATATTAAAAATTATACACCCAATTGATTCACCATTGGAGTGTCCAAAAATATTTTTTTTTACTAAAGACATATCCGTGTATATTTTCATTAGTTATCAGGAATATAATAAAAATCATGGTCATGAAAAAGTATTTTATACCCATTATTATTTAATTTTTCGGGAAGACAAACACATTTCAACGATTAAAATTCATTCAATACAACATAAATTATCAGTGATACTGTAATATAAACCCATGATAGTCTTTTTTATAATATATAGTCACTATGATTTCATCGTGATTCCATTTAGGAATTCATATAGCTCATCCATATGTAGAGATCTAATAAATAGAGTCTTTATATATTACCCAGATAACATTTTTATGATCATTAAACATGATATATTTTTATATTACAAGACGAAGGAGGATCATGAAGATAAATTTAGTACTGTTTTTATGACCATGATAAGGGAGAAACTATTCCCTACGTTAATAAAATTTTAATTCTAACTATTTATATTTTCATTTATGGGTCATGTTATAACATATGAATGAATATATATGGAACCTTAAATGAAAAATATAATTTAATAATTCTACTAACCTACCAATCTAAATAATATTTTTATTTTTTATTATATTACATGGACACTATCAACTCACATTAGGAAGTTCATTATCCTTAAAAATTCACTAATAATGATAACATGAATAGTTGTTTTATTTATATGAAACAAATGTGACAAATATTTCTTGTATTTGTTGAGAAATAATATTAATCAACATATACTCACACTGTAATATTATAGAGAAGGTATAGTGATATATTACAATTTATTAAAGAATAAATTGCTCTTTTTTCTCATAATTGATGATATGGAAGTAAAAAATACCTCACATATATTGATATATTACAAAAATATATATAATACACATTTTATTTTGAAATAGAAGTAGTAATATATTCACTAATGATATGTTGTAATTATATATATAGGGAAATTTGATATATATAATATTAAGAAGATTGTAATGTATAACTTCATGTATATGGGAAAAAAATAACCCAATTTAGATAGATGGACATGATCAATGAAAATGGATGAATAAATAATTACCACCATATGAAGTAAATTTTATTGGCTATAAATGTATATTGAAATGATCTTTCTATGTTATATTGGATTGTAATTGATATATATATTGTTATCATTTATTTGAAAATAAAACCTTTAAATTGTAATTCTTGTGATAGATTCTATCATTCACATGTGATTTATCAACCAAACATCCATGTGATGATCAAATAGAAACATAAGTGGAATGGAGATAGAAAATAATATATGCGATATTATAGAGTTAAACTATAAAAGGGTTGAAATTATTATAATGAATAAATGAATATTTGCCCCACATATTCTAAAATTGGAGATTGGTCTATTTGTTGATTCATGTGACTTATCATAATATATTTATTGTGTTTTAAAAATGTTGTGTGAATATATAATGAATCATTTATAGTTAGATAACCTGAATATGGATAGTATTGAATTTTTATTTATCATTCTAAGTAGGTATGAAAGTAAATGTATTGTAACTGATGTATGAATAATTGACAAAACTATTTCCCATACCAGTATAAAAATCTCATATATCCCTTTAGATATTTTTGAAGGTATTTTGTTGAAAAAAATAGGATTTAATTCGATTATGGATTTAATCAATATCCCTAAATGTTAGGACCATATCATTTTAATTTAAGAATATTTTACAATTCATAATATTTTCATGACCTATATTATTAAATTTTTAAGGTTGTATGTCAATACACTCAATTTTATCTGATCATGATATGAGGAATCCCTTATGGTTAAAGATAATTATTCCATAAAAATAATATATAATTTTTCTTTAGTACTTTTTAACATCCCTAGAAAGATGGTAAATTTTAAAAAGACATTAAATACTAGATGATAAGTTTCCTATAATTTAATGGATTTATTATATGTTTTGGATCAACATAATCTCATTATAGAGTTCTTATGTGATAATAATAAATATTTTAGTATTGAAATGGCATTATATGAGGCTATATAGTGGAATTGTTGAATAATGTTGACATTTGGTGATGACATTCCAAAGCATAAGTTTTTTACAGTATATGTTTCTAAATAAATATCAGATAATATTCAAACCATTTTTTTCAAATTGAAACCCAACAATGTCGAAAAATTAGGCATGATGATAATCATTAGTGAGAATTCATTTTTATGTTGTAGACATGGTATACATTTAAATATCACAAACAAAGAGGGTTTTGAGATTTATGATGAATATAAAGTCAATCCCTAGATATATTTGGTTCTATTGAGATTGTTAATTGTATATGAAAAATAACATATAATCGTGATGTTCCACCAAACCATAAATCAATATAATGGATTATTGTATGTATAAATTTTGAGTACGTACATGCATCATATATCACATGTTATAAATAGAATATTTAAAAATCTAGAATATGATAACTTATACAGGGAACAACTAGTATAAATATGAGATCATAGAGAAAATGTATTATAAAACATGGACACCTAAATGGTCAAAATTATTTAGAATACTCAAATTTTTAGGGATGAAATGTTGGAATTTTTTTAATAACTAAGGGGCTCCATATTTTTATTTCATATTATTAAAATAATTTTTTAGACTACTGTAAAATGTTGTTGTATAATGTATCACCCAATGATTTTTATATACTATCTGTTAATTAATTTTTTTGATTAATAGATTATAATACATGTGAAACCAACTAAAAACCCTCACTGATAATTTTTTTATTAAATACTAAATTTATGTTAAATAGAAATACATTATGAAAACTCTATTTAAAAAATAAATGAGAAAATAATAAGTGTAATTAAATAATATGTATATAGATAGACCATAAAAAATAAATATGTATCCCCTTGGTTTAAATTCATTATTATACCTCCTAATATAAATATAAAATGGAGTAAAAAATTAAAATATATTTGATAAATCTAAATACATATATTAATAAATATGATAAATGAATTTTATTAAAAAATATAAAAAATAAAGAAATTTAATATCATTGTTATATATATATATATTGATTCTATATATAATAATTGGAAACATTTCCATTACACATATATATATATATATACAATATTGAGATATATTATCAGTACATATACTTGTATATATTGGGTAAATTTATGTGATATAATTGTTCAAAAAAATTTAAAATAATATAATCCACATATAATAAATAATTATGGAATGAAATTAAATATAATTGTCATATATTTTAAATATATTTATATATATTACTTATATAATAAATTAATAAAATAATTTTTTTGAGTGAATAAATCTTATATTTAAGATTTTTATAAATTAGGTGGTTGGACGATAAAAATGGTATGATAAAAAAATTATTTAACATAAAAATGGATAACTTTTATAGATTAAGTTTTTTTTTCTTTTTATAATTAATAATTAAATTGATCACATTAGAGAGTGTTTTTATTTATTCATTTATATATTAAAATAAATTAAACATAAATCTAGTGATTATTATTTAATAAAAACTATAAATAAATCTATTTTTTGGATTTAAAATATATTTTTCAAACATAACCTCTACTGGGTTATACATTAATTACTGTCAAATTAATTTTTTTCAACATAAAAAATATAATATGATAAAATGGATTTCATATTTTAAACAATCATATCAATTTTTTTAACAAGCTATATTTTTTTTTTGAATTAAATTATGTCTCCAATGTAAATGATATCAACCATGGTATATACTAAAATATGGTAAATTTATTTAAATACAAGGGTAAAAAACTTAAAAATCACAAAAATATATATATTTATCTAAATATATAATATATTTATCATATTATAAAAATTTATTATCTATAATTCTTTCAATTACTTCCATATTCTATTTTTACAATGAATGATATTGTGAAAATTTCACTCCATATCACTAATAATAGGAATCGTCTTGTTCTAAACTCAACCCACAACATTCCTTATAATTTTTCTTATATACCACCGAAGATTCTATTCCTAAAAAATATATAATATATTTTGTAATAACTATGAAAAATAAAAGTTCCGAAATCCCTAATTTCCAAGTGGTTCACACATCACATATTCATGTTTTCCTTGTATATGATATATTCTCCTTAATTATTATTATTATTATTCATCAATATGACTCATTTAATTTTATTTGATAAATTTAATAAATTTTGTTTGAATATTTTTGACATAAATATATATTATATTATTACTATTCAAAAAAATATTCTTACTCATTTAATAATTATAACATGTTGTCATTCTGGTCATTTTTTCAACACACAATAACTAGTTTATAACATTTACATCTTGAATAAATTAAAAAATATAAATCAAAATATGATATTTAATAATGATGAATTTATGATGTTTTAACAATTCAATGGTGGTAATATATTAATGTATATACATTAATAAAATTGAAATTTTTTATTTAATCAAAATTTTCTAAAAGAGATTTTGTTTTATTATTGTTTCATGTTATCCTTCACATAATGTTCGATGAAATGGTCATGATCCTATAGTAATATATAAAAAATCTATATTATATATTCATGAAATACCTATCGGCTTTTAACCTATGATCCATGGGAGTGGATCAGAACATCTTATAAAAATCATGCACAAGAAGTCGAATAACTAACACGTAAATATTAATTTCTACTTGTAATATTTAATATAACAGTTTTGAGGAATTATAAATTAATAGTTTTATTTGAAAAAAATCTCATTAGTATGTGTTTCAATGTATGTTTAAAGATAATTCAATGAATTAAATTTTTATTAAACAATATTTCTCTATGATAAATTCATCTCCTGGTCCAATAATGTTGTTTGAAAATGATTTCTATAAAAAATTTAAAATATAATTTTGATATGACGTTTTGGAATTTAGTTATTTACATTCTCATTAGAATCAAAAAGTTCAACATAATGTTAATTTTAAAACTTTTTTCTAGATTTAATTAGTGTAATATAGGATTTTTATAAGAAATTTTTATCTTTATTTACAATTCAATTACTTTCAGAAGAAAATATCATTTTTCATATATGAATCGTTGTATACTTTTTTTGTTTACAAAATGATCGCGGAACTATATAATCATAAATATCCACCATATAAAGAAAATTATTATTTTGATAAATTTCATTTGGTTTTTCATATATATTATTTTTTCAATCGTGTAGTTTGATATGTTTTTGAATTTATAGGGCTGGATAGCTATCTATGTAAGGGTAATCCATTTGTACATTTTCCTAAAATTTAACACTTGATATTAATATTATTTTAAATGTTCATAATTCAGGAATAATTCATCATCAAAAATAAATATTTGGAATTACAGCTATGATGAAATATAGGTTTAACTAAGAAAAGATTTATTATAATCTATATTATGAAGGAGACATTTCTCGATCGAATTTTCCTCATAGAACACCACATCAAAGTAAGGAATGTGGTGATGTGGTGGAACTATGGAGGTTGAAGAATCATGATTTGGGTGTATTTTTAATACATGTTTTATATTATGTTATAGGACTTAATCAAATCCATTATTTTGTCTGATATTCTTGGATTCTTAAAAGATATGAAGACCTCGATTTTGAAGAGTCATAATCTATATTTGAATATGAAATTACATTTCTATTAAATAAATATAGAATTATAGAAAATAATAATTAATCAAATATACAATGGGGTGGAATATTTTGTTTTCATACAAACACATGAACATATCAAACAAATAATTTTTCGTATTTGAGTGAAGAAGAATGTATGATACGATTGAAAATTTAGTTTTTTCCAAAACTGAAAAAGTGATTTTTAGGATTTCACAATAGATTTTTGTAGATGATGTTGAAGGTGTTTTTAAGGTTGAATTACTTATAATAAATTCATCCTTACTTACCATGAGTGATAAAAAAATTTAAATTACTATTCAAATTAATATTTTTTATTGAATAAGAATATCTTTGATAGGGAGAATAGTTATTTTCATGTAGGAATACCATTTCCTTTTTTAAAGAGAGTTTGTGGGGAGTGAATAATGATTTATACTATGACTTATTGATTACGTGATCAAATATATAGTATTGTACATTTTTTTATATGCAAATTATCACATTTATATGCATTCTATATCCATTAGACCATCTTCATGAACCATTTAAATTTTTTTTTCTTAATTTACTCATAGTGATTATAATTAAAATATAACATATCCATAATAAAATAGAAAAATATTTTATCATATATAAAAATTTAAACTAAAAAAAATTTATCTTCCCCACTTATTACATTATCCCTAATTAAGACCATAAAGTGGGGTGAGATAATGTTTTTCTATGAAGAAATATATCACTCTATGTATCCCTATATCTCCCTATTCCATTGTCATGGATAAATTTTTTTACTAGAAAATATAAAATTTATTTTTCTAAGAGATTAATGGGTCATTACAAAAGATTAGTTTGAATGGAACTGATCATATATGTTATTTAAAGAATGTCTATAATTCCAGAGAGTTGAGCCGTTTTCTAAGACCATAATAATTTCAATGAAAATGATAAATAAATCAATGATCATGAGTGATAATTGTATTAAAATATTTATATAATGGTTAATGAATAAAATAATTATTAGAATGTGCGGAAAAAAGTTTTGAACAATTATATTGGAGATTGAAAAATACAATAAGAAAAACTACATGTCTTATCGAATAAATATGACACTATGATAATGAGTTGAAATTTAATTTCCGATGCATTCTTTGATCAACTAAATATCGTTGTTGATGAAATGTGTTGTATTGGGGAGAAGAAAATCATATTAAAATTTAAAAAATAATTTGTAAAAGATAATATATATGTTTTAAGGTTACTGTCTCTATTCTCTATGATACAGATATGATGGAAGTGTAGTTATAAATATTATAGATAATTAATGTTGAATATAATATGAGTTGTGAAGATAATATTATCTAGTTGATTGAAAATAAATTAAAATAATACTTCAATTCATGATGAAATGTTTTATAAATGAGTACTTTGATGATGATGATGTTTATAATGTAAATTATTCCATTATACAATTATAATAAGTTGTAATAAAAATGTAGAAAAATATATTTATCTTGATTACATAAGTTATCAAAATGTATGAAATAATCAAAAAATGTTTCCTCTAAAAATTACATAACAATGAATTGATAGAAATTATGTTGAAACTCTTCAAATAATGACATTGTAGAAGAAAAAACTAATATAAATGTTCTTTCATTTGAATATGAATCCTCTGACGAGATAGACTTCGAGGAGGATAATGATTGTATAGATATTTATGAATATTTCATGTTGGATAAGATAGATTATAAATATTATTGAGATAATAATAATAAAATTGATAAAATTGATGATTTAGTTGATCTAAATTTTAATCATATGGAATACATTAAAATAATTATATATTTATGGATAAATATAAGAAATATAATAATTTTTTCATTAATCTATAATCAAAATATAATTACAATAGGATGGGTTGTCACAAATTGTAGTTAATTTTTGATAACAGAAATATAATAAAGTTTATTATGATGTATTTATTAACTAAAAAATTGAACAATAATCCATTATCATTAAAATAATTTCATTTTATATTAACGAAGTGGTATTATAAATTAATAAAATCAAATAAGAATTAATTACATGGTTACTAAAGTGTTCTTCTTATAAATAAATCCACCTATTGAGAATTAGAATATTTAATTAAAATGCAGTAGTACAAAACCATGATAAAAAATTCTTTTAATATTTTTCATTTTGAATTTAAAGATTCACAATAAGTATAGACCATTTTGAAATAATTAAAATATATTTTTAAAAATGATATTAAGAATTGAAAATCGATGATGGGTGATAAACCAATAGAATAAAAATACCAAATTATTGTGCACTTAAAATAATCCAAAAATAATACAAATAATGTATTAAAGAGTAAAAATAATAAAATAATGATTATGTTTTATTTTTATAGAATATTATGAAAAAATAAATATGTGTCTTTTTTTACTGATCAATTAATAATATATTATTGAACCAAAATTTTTGATTCTTAATTAGGATATATTGTAATGATTTTAATTGGTACTTATTTTAGTGTGAATATTTTTGTTAGAATAAATGCGAATGTAAATCAATATTTCATGGGGTATTGTCAAAATGCTCCAAAATATTGTGACACATTAGATTGAATTATATATAACAGAGATGAAAACATAAAATGTAATAATTATTTTACATATTGAAGAAGAATCCCTTCAAAAGGAATATTTATAGGATCACACACCATCTAATGTGGTGCAACAGTGGTCATGGTTATTTTTTAAAAAAATTGATATTGAAAACAATATGGAATTGTATTAAGGGAAATAGACAAGTGTAGAACATGGATTCCATATATAAACTTTTCTTCCAATGTAACTGAGGAAAATAATTTCATCATGATTGTAAATTATCCTAGTAATTGGTTTCACAATTTCATTAAGAAAGATGGGATAAAACCATTCGATATAACAATGAAAATTACATAAGAAGTGACCTATAGGAACAAAATGTAATTTTTTGAAGTTATTATTAAAAAATATCATGGAATAGAATTTTTTTTCACCTGATACCTAAATAGGGTCAAATATGAATTCATTATATATCATATAAATAATTAGATCTATCATTTATTAATGATGATGAAACAAATTAAATTACTCATTCATCGATGAAAAATTAGATTAATATTTACAAAAAAGTAATAAAATAATTAATAATACATTAATATTTATAATTTCGGAAAAAATTCATACCAAAACATGGGAATTAATTTCATTTATGATGATTTTTCAAACATCGCTCATGATCAAACTCATTTTTTTGATTATTTCCATGTATGAAATATTTCATGAAATACGTACAATCTGCTAAATGGAAAATCTATTAATCTTCTCATGATTATATATATGCACCAATGTGGTCTTATGAAACCAAATACCTTATTTTGGAATATAAAATTTTTTATTTTTGTTGATGGCTTTAGCATGACAGAAGTGTCCTCATTATTTTAAAAAATAGAATTATATGATTTTTAATAACCTTGGAGGTTAAATTTTTGTATTCAATATCCTTACAAAATTAACGCTTATAAGTGTCACTAAAAATTCCATTGGTTAAATATTTAAATCAAATATATTACAAAAATATAAATTGAATAGTTTTTAAAAATTGATGAAGAGATTTACAATTCTATTGAGAACATTTTACATAGAAACAACCTAGTTTTGGTGAATTTTTCTAGAAGAATTATTTTCAAAATGAGAATTAATGTAAAATGGTGGAATAAAATGAAAGTTTCCATTATGAGAATATATATTTGAGAAAATGACTACTAATATAAAATACAAATGAGTAGATATCACTATGTCCTACATTATTGTATACTGAACAACTACAATCCAAACAAAATTGACGAAGGATTATAGGAAACCATATTTCTTTTCAGAGTTAAAATCAAAAACCCTTGATGAATTCACAAATGGAAAAAAATTATCAATGTCATGATTGAAAAACAATACCAAATTGAAAAGAATAAAAATTAAGGACGTTTCTGTCACTAAAGATAATAATTTTATTAAAACCAAAGTGGTTTTCTTTAATAAACAAAATATATATGGTAAAAATACAGTGATAAAATATAGTTTAGTATAAAAGATCTATTAACAAGTAGAATGAACTGATGTGAATGAGATTTTTTTACATGTGGCTCAAATGGAAACAATAAAACTATTTTTTATGTTTATAAAATTAGGATTTAAAGACTATTAGATGGATACAAAATCATAATTCTAAAATATATTGATTAATAAAATAATATACGGTTAATAATTATGTAGTTATTTCAATTTATAATGATAAATCAAATAATATATATTATAAAATTCCATATATGCCCTATAACAACCACCTATGTTGAGGAAAAATAGACCATATTATTACATAATATAGATTTTTTTCAAAACATTTGAGTAAAATAAATCATAGATATTATGAGGAATATGAATAAAAACATTAGGTCTTATTTTTTTAAAGAAATTAATTTTTAGGCTTGGGGTTTTAAAATAATAGACCTATTCATAAACCATGATATTAGTTAGTTTTCATAATTACTTGAGTAGAATATGACTCAAAGAGTTATTAGATGTTTAATTTCAAAAAACCATTATGACACAAATGTTACAAAATGATTTATTATAGTTCATTTTGATGTTAATACAAGAAATCATAGACAACATGGATGAAAGTATAAAAGGATGAGAATGGAATTAAGGTATATGTAACTCATTGTATGCAAAATTCTTGTATATTTCATTACATAAATGCCACATAATAGTAAAATTTTTTAAACATGTCATTTTTTATATAAAAATTATGTCCTATGAAATATGGGGTTATAATACTTCTATATATCATTCATTTTGATGATTTGTTATTGTTTTTATGTAATAAAATGAAAATAATAATTATTGGATTTTTTTTATGCACATTTATTGGGGTTGATGGATGATAAACATTGTAAATAATGGGGTGATTCTAATCTCATGTGCTCTTTTATATATTCAGTAAGGTTGATTAATGATTTAATCTCTATAATAATATTTGATACATTACATATTGAAGTCAATGAAGATTATAGAGTGCTGTTTTTTATGAAACAAATGCATAGATGTATTGGAATAGATATATAATCTACAATTCGAATATTATGTGAAATCTAAAGTATTATAAATTGTATTAAAATTGCATCTATCATTTGTGAAGACAATCCTTGAAATTAAATATTTTTTATATAATATAAGGTTGAGAAACTATATCTTTTATGATTCTAGATTTAATTTAAAAAAAATTGAAAAATATAATGATTGATTTTTGTACATGGAACACCAAAATAAATATTTTTAATTTATATTTTCTAATTATTATTATTAAATTATTTGTGTAATAAAAAAATAATTTATAAAAATAGATTAACCAAAAAAAATTATTGAATGGGTAGATAATATAAAGTATATTATATTAAAAACTATTTTTCTTTCCCAAATATTTATTTATATAATATTTTTAATTTTGATCTAATAAATTATTTGAGATAATTTAAAATTACCATTATAAATGAAGTAATATATTTTTATTATTTTAGTATTAAATTTTTTATTTCAAGCACATATAATTTTTTTAAAAAAATATTTTTCCATATAATGTTTTTTCATTAAATTTTAAATTTTTATTTAAAATAATAATATTAAGTATTAAAATTTTAATTTCAAAATGTGAACTTTATTTCAGAATTCATAATTTGAAAATTATAATATAGTTATATTTTATATTTTTCAAAAAAATAGTTTGTTTTTTTTAGTAAAAAAATGTTTTACTAAAACTTTATTATTGTAGACTATATCATGAGAAAACCATATATTTTATAATATTAAAAAATTGAAATGATAAAAACATTAATTAATGAAATAATATTATATTAAAATTAATAATTTAATTTTATAATACCTTCTATTAAAATTTCGATAAGAATAGTGATATTTTAAAATAATGAATTATTTTTTCATTAAATAAATTATATATTTGGTAATAATAAGTATTAGAGATATTTTAAAGAAAAATGAATTTTATTATAAAAAATATTTAACAATGTTAAATGAAATTTATAATTTAATACAACACCTAAACATTTATCATGAAAACAAAAATTATAAAAAAATAGTTTCCTATTACTATGTTATTTTATTTTGAAATTCACTTTTCCAAACCATAGAAATTTAATTTTAAAGAAGAAATTAAATATTAATGACCAGATTATTAAAATTAGTTAATAATTATGAACATAATTTATCATTAAAAGTAATTAATTTGGATAAAAATTAGTTTTCATAGTAAATGATAATAATGGTTACCATTAATAACTATGCAGAAAATCCTAAATATAGTCAATGTTTTAACCAAATTATTTTTAAGGGATTATTGAACTTTCAATGTATAAAATTAAATTATTTATTACATTTCTCTCCTCCTACCATGGAATTGTTTCATGATATTATTTAAAACAATAGATTACTTAAAAAATGAAATTTTTCTACACATATAAATTGGGATCACATCCACCACTACATGATACACATAAACCTTGTAATATTATCCATAAAATGTAAAATATTACTCAACATATAATCATTTATCATTTTAATCCATAATTAGTTTCCCTAATGATTATACATCCAAGGAGTTTTCCAAGGGAACTACAATCTTCTAAATTTTATTATTTGATAAGTCATTGTATTTTCATATTAATATTCTAATAATCGTCATATAATACTATATAATACATAATCTTATTATAAAAATTTTATTATGAATATTCCCAAATGTTATAATACGAAATGTAATATCAATTTTCTACCATCCTCGAATAATATTACACAAAAATGGAGATGTTGTCGTGCCTTTATGTTGTAAACCACTTCTATGAATAGTGTGATCTATTTTTCATATCAACATAAAATGGATGAAATAAAAAATATTATTTAATATATAATATTAATATATATGAGTCTATAAATATTCTGGATGACAATTTTTACTTTATATAAATCATGTTAACAATAATATATCATATTAAACCAAAACTCTTTAATAGAACAAATTGAGATTCCATTCTTAATTTCTGTCCATTTTAGTAAAAACAAATTGTATTATAACATTTTTTAGGTAATGAAAAAAATATACACCATTAAAATTAAGTATATTATGATGAATTATTATTAAACATTTTACCAAATACAATACAATAATAAAATATTATAGAAATTGATTCTAACATATTAATTAAACACTATAAGAAAATAATATATTTTCAAAATAAATGAAATATTACTAAAAAAGACCTTATTCAATGATATATGCGCCTAATATTCTCTTAATATATTGTATAATAAATGTTATATGTTTTTTCAAATATATAATCACATGTGAATAATTAATATTGAACTGAAGGAATAGTTATTTGTCTATATTTTCATTTCCCAAAAACGTGTTTCACATTGAGATAAATCAAATATTTTATATGGTATATTAACTATGACTTTTTATACAAACCAAAATATATATCATTAATTTCATGATATTTGAATGCCAATTTCATGGCAACCCTCTAATTCTTATGTTACTATTATTATAATGGTTTCTTGAAACACTATTATCATTCAATATTTTATAATTTCTCCTCATGATCATATAATATTGGAACATTATGCTATTTGAATTAATTATGTAATATTTTTATTTTTTATTTCAGTGATATATGTTTCTACACATAAACCTCTTAAATTTTCCATTACTTCATAGATTATGATACCTATAAAAAATATAAGTAATATATTTGTCATTTATCTTGGTAAATTTTTATTCCTTGATATTCATTTATCTGTGAATGGTAGTGTCATCTATTTCCACATTTTTATGATATTTCCACTTTCCTCTCTATGTAAAAATAAATTTTCTTCTCTAATATTCATTCTTGATGAATTTAATTATTATAAAGGTGTTGTGTATTTGAAAAAATATCTCATCTCCTCTGAAGTAGGTATTTCCATTTCTATTCCCATTATTCCCAAATATGATATCCTTTTATATTTTAAAATAAAAATATTTGTTTACTCAAGTAACTATAATATATTCCATTCCATATTTCCAAAGGGATGCTTTCCTACATATTTCTAAGATACATTATTTTTAAAAATAATTTAACCATATTAATGGTTTAATTACATTATTAATAAAATATTTATCTTTCACTAAAAAATACCATTTTTTTAAAAAATATATTTTAAATTTATCCATTAATAATTAATATATTTATGTATAAATAATGTAAAAACAATCTACCTTCATCATTTGAAAATAAAATTTTATTTTTTAGGGCTCCACTATAAATGATTCATATTAAAAATAATTATTTAAAAAATACAATCACATGCACATATGATGCTTATATGTTTTTATCATGTTTCAATTTTTATGATTAATTTTTAAAATAAAGGTAATTTAGAAAAATTCCACTTCACTTTTTAATAATTTAGTTTTAAATGAAAGCTGTAACTTTATCTTTTACAATAATAATATATACATGATCTAAAAAATATATTATAGTTTCACTAGAATTTACACTTGTATTTAAATGATTTATTTTCATTGAAGTAATTTATGAAGAAATACACTAAAAATATTCATATAAAATATAATTTATGGTGATTTTATTTTATGTATCAATTTTATAACTTCTTATTGTCAATTTCAGTGATAACGAATGAAAAATGATTCAAACCCCATTTTTGATTCTATTGGTTCATTATGTTGTGATTAATTAATTTTCACAATTCAAACATATTTGTATTAATTTTCAATTTTATATTCCCAATATCACCATATAATGAGTTTGTTATCTTTTAACAGATCGTGAGTTACTTATAAAAAATCTGATTTTTTAATCTTACACAACTTTTGGATAGAAGGATTTTTAAACAACCATTAATTAAAGACCTTAGGTTTTCAAAACCTATGTCACTTATAGAATGTATTTTCTTAAACCTTTTTAATATATGGATATTATGTTTTCTAGACATAAGTAACTCTTGGAATTTATTTTTTCAAAACAGAATCAATTTATAGAACACGGGTTTATGAAAGACAAGTCACTTTGGGATTGTTGTTTGATGAAACATTGGACACTTATGGAAAATAAGTTTCTGAAAACAAAACCACGTATGGACCATGGTTCTAATAATCCTAAGTCACATTTGTAATATATGGTATTGAATCCTAGTTATTTAATATACTTTACTTTTTGAAAACTATTTTGAAAATTTCTATTACGTTTGTGATGCATATAAAACTATATAATGGAGTCATGTGATTATAATTGTGACATTGTTTGTTATTATGATACATTTCCATGATTATATATATCCTTATGGATATTTTTATACTAAATTCATGATATTTATAGTCTATTTTTTTCTATTTATATTCCAATTCATATGTTTAAATAATTGAGATTTTATGTCCTGTTAGAATTGATTGTGGATAACTCTTACTATTGAATGATTTTTTAGAATGATATGTATAACATTGTCATGTTTAATTATATTATTATTATATAACCCATGGTGACATGTTGAGAATGTTTCTATTACTATGAATTCTCCCTCACCCCATTTTTAAATACTCCTTACTTAAATTATAAGGATGAATATAAACAAGGTTATATTTATAGGAGGATCATGTGAGGTTTTGTTATCGCGGAATGTTTTAAAGTATCATTATTCTAGTTTTGTATGTAAGTAATCATCGAGGGAACTAAACAAATGATTAATGATATTTTTTTTGCGAGGTTACTTTTTTATATTATTTAAATGATGAGGAATAAATATAGGATTATCTCACATTGTGTCAATGATTTTACATAATGAATGTTTTTTTGCTCTAGATCCAATAGTATGAGTTCGTAAATACACAATTGATATCAGAGGTAGGTTGTCTTATATTTTTTGTATTAGTATTAATATTTTTTTAATTTTGATGAGAGAAATTTACTGAAAACACTTATGAAAAATCTATGTAAATGATATTATCATGGAATTTTCATAATGTTTTTAGCATGTGGTTTCACAGAAAAATATATATCCCGATTTCAATATTTGTTTGTGAATATAGATGTGATAAAAATTCACATAGGTGTAATTACCCTAAAAATGATAATTGAAAACTAATAAAATATATATTCATTGGATGATCAATGGGCATGAGAATGAAAACATAGATAGACACTCCCTAGGGTATGTATTGGTTGATTATGTGAATGTTTGTAAACTCGAACTATGGATTTGAGGACATATTGATAGTATGGTTAGATAACTAATTGGATATAACCTTGGAAAAACATTTATAATATAAATATGTTATATGTTGATACAAATATATCATAGTTTAATTGAATATATCATAGTTTTAAATTATAGTTCCATTAGAGAAAACATAAATATATTGATTAATCATATTAATATGATTATTTACTCAGATATTATTGGATATTACTATAACATGTTTTATATAGTTATTTAGAAATATTATCTTGAGAATAAATTAATTTACGATAAATCTATAGAATCTCCTATAAATTATAGTGGTAAAACATTTCATAAACATTTTGGAGAAAAATTAAAAATAACCATAGAAGTTTATCATTATATAAATGTTTAACCTTCTTGTATCTACGATTGGGGGATCTTATGTTAGTAGGAAATTTATAGAAACAGTCTTTTGGATCCCTTATATTATTTAATTAGTTATAAATATTTAACATTATTTGAAAACAATTTATTTATTTGTAAGAATGAAACTTCAAAATATATTATAATATATATAATAAATATATATTCATAATTAATATTATGACCAGTATATTACCCTAAAACACAAAAATAAGAATACAAATTAAATATGTGATCAATATTATTGAAAAATTATAAATGAAAGAAAATAATTACAAACTAAATTTTTTTACTAAAAACTTCTCATACATATAATGGATAATTAATTAATATGACTTAATATTAAAATGGAAATTCGCTTATCAAATAACTAGGTTTTGAATATGTTTTATAATTTAATCTAAAA
Source organism: Viscum album (assembly GCA_963277665.1). Lineage (NCBI taxonomy): Eukaryota > Viridiplantae > Streptophyta > Magnoliopsida > Santalales > Viscaceae > Viscum > Viscum album. Next base: position 1,138,319,421 of record OY728164.1, on the reverse strand, counting down.
AATTAAATTAAATTTTATTCTAATATATTGATATTATAAATAAATTATTAATATTATATGAAATATAAAATGATTGTTTAAAGAATACTTGTTAATTAAAAGAAATGATTTTTCAAAGAAGACATTGTTACATTATATTTTTTTCATTTAAAATCTAAATTTTAACATTTTAAATGTTTATTATTAAAAAATGTATTTCATTTCTAAATAAAAAATTTTAAACCCATTTTATGGTGACAATTTTGTAATTCTCTAAGACAATTAATTTTTTGGGTAATAGTGAGGTATATATTTTTTTACTATAATCGTAGTGTCTTATAATATAAAAACCTAGAATAAATTAATAAAAATTAAAAATCATCAATATGAATATTTTATTTGTTTAAAATATTAATTTAGTTTTATTAATTTATATTTAAAAATCTTTTTATTAACACATTACGTAATTAAGTTATATTTTCTAAGAAAAAGAAATATTTTAGTTGTTTTCTTTCCATTAAAAATTATTTTTTAAATTTATGGTTTTATAATAATATTAAAGTCACCTAAAATTTATCATTTTTATAAAAATATTATTTCATTAATATGAATAACATTATTTCTTTATTCAATACATATATTATATAATTAAAAAATATTTTTTAAAAAACTATATTTTTGTTTTTTATGAGATTTTTAACAAATTAACTTCTGTCATACAATTAAAATTATTTTAATATAATTAACTTCATATAATTTTTTATAATTGCATAATTAAAAAATAAATAAAATATTCATATTTATCTTTAAAATTAAATTTAGAGGCTTTAAATTAGATATCATAGTAAATGTTATTTTTGGAAAAAGAAAAAATTATTTTGGGAATTTCACAAAATGAATCAATTTTTATTGCAAAAAAAATATTATTAATAAGATTAAAAACCCAAACATGTTACTAAATATATTATTTCCATATTTTATATCGATGTTTCTTGGAATAATGTCATACAAGTGTTGAAAATAATTGAGTATTAATGAAAATGTCATTTTTCCTTATATTTATCATTGTATCACATAACCACCTTCATAACGCTCCTATACAATAATTTTTAACATTGAAACTCATCCATTATGCCCTCTTAATATCTTCTCTGATTTTAGATTTAACATTAAACTCAGTTAATCGCCTAAGGCTTTCATTTAAATGGAAACTCCTAAAGAAAATATGATGTTCTCAAAGTGAATATTTCTAAATCATTATAGTTTTCTTCTTAATAATTATTTAAACAATTAATCCCATTCAATTACAATACAACTTGGTAAAATAATTATTATTAATATAGAAAAATATAATTATAAATATGGAAAACCCTTTTATACCTTCCTCTAAATCCATTGGACAATTGAAGACACTGTCACACATATGTGCATAAAACCACCTTCATGAATGGTGTATGGTAATTTTCATATTCCATAAAATAATATAAATTAATAAATTACATAATATTTATAATATTAATAATTATTACTCTATCAATATTCTATATAAATAATATTTTACATTTTATAAATTATATAAAAAAATTAATTGGCCATAGTAATCCAAATATCCTTAAATGAACATTTTGATGTACCTTCCAATGTTAGATTTCATTTTCTGAAAACCTATGGAAGTGTATAAATTTTCATTTAAGAATTAATAATATCTTAAAAACATAAAAATCTAGATGTTATGACCCAATTTTATAGAACATAGGGCCAAGATAAAAATATCTGGGTTGTTTTACATAAATTAGCCAAACCACATAAAGTAACCACCATAATATAAAATTATTTAAAAAAATTAAAAAACATAAAAACATAAATGATCATATTTAATTATATATATGTACATATATCTATTAAAAATATTTTAATGGAAATAATTTCATTATATTGTATATTAGGTGCAGACAAATAATGAACCTGGAACCAAAGAAAGGGTTATTTTCTCTATTTTGAATTCTATGAGACATGGCTGATACTATATACCAAAATTTTAATTATATTGTTTATTAAATAACCTATTTTCTCTATTAATAACTAATTTAATTTATTTACTGATAAATTATTTTCCATTCTCTAATAAACCACTTCTTATTATGCATCCATAAGTATAATGTTTTGTGTTAACCAAATTCAAATTTATTAACCTATTATTACTCTTCCTGAACTTATATGATTATAAAATTAGAATATATTATTTTAAAATATAGTTTATTCTATTTTTTATTTATATTAATACAACATAAACCCCTTTATATGATTCCATTTTTACATGAATTATGATATCTGTAATAGGTTTTGCTAACTAAAATAACTTTTATTTGAGATAAAATTTTAATCATTGTTCATATTTCTCCGATGATTAATAGATTAATTAATTTCTTATTTCATAGTATAATAACACTTGTCTCTCTGAAAAATTAATTTTTTCACCTCAATGATTTTATCTTGATGAATTTTTATCTCTTAATAGCGTGTTGTTTTAAATAAAAAAATATTATCTCTATTATTGTAATCCCCCCACTTTGATGCTCATTATTAAAAATAATCATTCATTTTTTTGAAATTATGATATTTTATTTCTCATATTTCCATACTATTATAAATTACTACTATCAAATGGATGTTTTTCTACCACATTTTTATGATGAATTCTTTCGATTAAGACAACTAAAAATGTTATTTTTTTTAATTTTTAATAAAATTAAAAATCCTCAACTCTATACTCCCTTTATAAAATGTCTATTTAATTTTTATGTATCTATTATTAAATATTATTTTTGCGAATAATTTTTTTTAGAAAATTTCATTTTATACATTTCAAATAATTATATTATTTTTCAGGATCCATTACTAAAGGTTATTAATTAATTTAAATGTTTTCAGCATATTTTAAATTTATCTTTATAAAGTAATTTTTATTTTTTTAGTGATAAAATATTTTTGATTATATTTAGATAAAAGTTCTTTTCAAAAAAATGAACTACATCATAAAAAAATCTTTTGAATGTGAGAATTAATAACTTATTTTATTATAATTATTATACTGTTTCCAGGAAATGATTATACAGTTTCTCAAATACAATCCCATGTATCATTACTTAATTTTATTATTTTATAGTAATAGTTTATGAAAACCCTCTTTATTTTATTATAAAATAATTTTTTAACGAATATTGTGTATCCACAATCTATATTCCTAAAGACAAATTTTGGGATACCATGTTTAAATATTACAAACAATATTTTGTATTCATGTGTTAATTATTATGTGATGAATGATTTTGGATAGATGGAAAGAATATATTCGAGTTCCTTATGGGTTGGTTTCTACATATCTAAAAAATACATTGGTTATGGTTCTATATATCATGATATTCTTATTAGTCATCTGTTTAGGAATCTTTAGTCCTTTATAAACCACAGATTATTAAAACACATTTATCGTATAGAGTGCTAGTTTGAAAAAATAATTTCATATATGGATCATACATTTTTGAATCCAAAGTGACTTATAGAACATAGTTTCATTGTAACATATGGAGATTTTATGGTATGCCTCTTATGAAATTTAACTTCTTCAATAGTTTACGAGCCCAAACAAATGATTAAATATTATTATTTAATTATGGTAGGTATTGCCTAAACATTGCAATGGAAGAAATGAATGAGTTTAAAAAAATTATAATAATATAGTTTAAATGTGTCTAGAAAAGTAATTCATCTACTATATATTAATTAGAAATGAAAACAAAACCCAATTGATCCTTAATGAAATTTTATTATAAAAAACAATTTCCCAAAAAGCAATTTTAAATTTATAAATTAAATTAATCCCTAATAATGGGAAATCATAATAATATATTTATATAATATATTAAATTGATTCTATTTAAAAATATATACATTTTTTGATGATTATATGATAAGAACAATACCAGTTTTAAGAAAAAACAAATATATTATCTAAAATGTATTTTAACAGACACTGAATGGGGAACTTAATTTAAATAATAATTTGGAAAAATTTAATAGATATATTTGAAAAATAAGACATAATTTTCTAATTATATATATCATAATTTACTTTTTTTAAAATCTTTCTATTTTTCTGACATGTATCATTTTTTTATGAATAATAAAAAAATTACGACATTGTAATTAAAAATTGATATTACATCTATATAGATTATAATGAAAAAATATATTATTATTTTGATTCAATGTAATAAAAGATAATTTATACATAAAACAATCCAATATATGCATTTGGAATAACGTTCATATTAAAATTGGATATATTAAATGTTTAATCTATTAAAAAAATAACATTAAAAATCCCATGGTTTCATCCCTTTAGTCATATTAAATTTAAAATAATTTTTTAAACACATATGAATTAATAGTTTAAAAATGGATTCCATATTTTTAATCATATGATACAAATTTATAAAATAGGTTTTTTTCTATATGAATAGTAACTTTTCTAATTTTTACACTAGTTAAAATGTAAATATTGAAGTGTGGGAAAAAAATAATATGATATGGATTATAAAATTACCCCAATGCATTCAAAAAATTTGTTAGATGAATCAAATTTGTCTTGTAATCCCAATGTATTGAATTTTAGTTATAAAATTTACACATGTCCTTGAAAGGGACATTGATATTTTATAAAATAAATAAATCAGAAACATGAACTCTAATTTTTTTATAATTATATAGTTCTTAATTTGGTAAAATTATGAATATATATTCAACTGTAAATATTATTCTAAATTCCAAAATATTTATCTAAATCATTATATTTTATTTTCAATTTTTAGCAATGAAATAGTTTCCTTGAATTACAATACAACGATGATGCATAATTTATTTTATTAATGGGACTACCAAATAAATGATGATTTTAATTTTAAATATTATTTATTATATTTATGAAATTATTTTCATAAAAGTTCATAATTTTTTGAAATATAATCATCTTTAAATTTACTTCCGGTATTTTTTGGATTATTCTAAAATAGATTATTTTTTTGAATATCGATATATGGTAAATTATGTTATTTATCATTATATGTAAATAAAAAAAAATTTATGTCATTGATAATTTATGAATGAGGTGAGAACCCATTAGTTCTAAAACACGTTATCTTGTTTCTGTATTTAAATTTAATTAATATTTTCTATTTTAAATAATACACTAATGAAAAAAATAATCAAAAACAACCCTCTCCTCTACATGTAAATACAAACCATCACCACTGATTCTACTCAGACATCCAAATACTTTAATATTTTCTAAATTATTCACAATTTATGTGTCAATCCCATTATTTATATCCATGATATGATGATCTTAAAATAAAAGTAAATCCAAGTTTCTTAAATCGGTCCTCAAGGAGACGATATTAAATAAAAAAATCCTCTTTATTTATCTTTTATTTTATTTTGTTTTATTATCCTCTCATCAATACCCCTATAAATTTTTCAACATAAATCCAGAATCTTATTTAAACACAAAATTTTATTTTATATTTAAATATAAAAAATCAGGTCACCTCTAATATTGTTAAATTTTAAAAATGAAAACATCATCTATGATATGTCGATTAACCACCTTCATGGGTGACAATTATTCATTTTCCATTAGTGAATAAAATTATAGTAATTAATTCATTATTGTGGTCTAATGTCATTTTAATATATATATTGTAAGTTATGTCATGTTCTATAACCAATATAAAACATAATATTATATAAAATGACAATAGTTCATGAGTGTTTTAAAAACCGCCAAAATAATTTATGATATTTTCATCAAAATTTTATCTAATGAATTATCATCGGACAACATATTCAAATAACCTATAATAGAATTCAATTTAATTTATGTTAAATAGTTCAAATAATCTTTTATCTAGTTTTTTTCTTCCATTGGGAATGAACACCAAAAATTATACACAATGGAACAGACCATAAAACCATTAAACGAAACGCTCCCAGAACAATGAAATTAAACATTGTAACTCATAATAATTGACATAAATTAATATAATAAAATTAATACAAATATAATATATGTTTAAAATGATATAAATTGAGAGAATAAATAATCTAATTTTATTTTCAAGGGAATTATTTATTAGTTCATAACACTTTTGAACATAAGGAAAGGTCTTCTAATATCTATTTTAAATCTGTGAGATTTTCCTTATTCACAATATACTAATTTTGTATGTTGTATGTATGATTTCATTTGATATGTAATATCATGAATCAATTTATATTCATGGTATTCAATTATTTATTGTATAATCATTCATTTTATGGGGCATACGGTTCAATAATTATAAACTAAGAAGGGAATTCTAAGCACAATTTCTATTCTTTTGAATAAATTTCAATTACATAGATTATTTCACGCTTATATTATTTGGGAAATAAAACATGATTATATTATTATTTATTTAATCTAATTAAATTTTATTTACAATTTAATTGTTAAATGATTAAATATCACTTCAATAATATGATATTTTTATAAGAATTTGTATTAAAAATTCTATATATATAATATATTATTTAAAAATTTGAAAATAATGTTTTAAAACATATAACATCATGATATAATTTTCTCAAATTCCTGAAAAATTAATTAATGAAACATTATTTACAATATTACATTTTTATTTTGAAATAATGTTTTCTCATTTATGATTTCGTAGATTTTTTGGAATAATTGATTTCAATGTTAAAATGGAATTTTCTTCACGAGTTTTCAGATATCTTTTTAAAATATCTACGTCAACATCCATTGCTAAATCCTATTATTTAATGAGTATTATATCTTGCGAAACTATTTTTAATTTTTTTTAATTTTTTTATGATATATGTGAGAAATAATATAATATTTTTACAAAATTCCCCAAATTTCTCTGGAAGGGTTTTTATTTTTTTTCATGGGGAATGTTATTTATAATTCGTATTCTAATTTAAATTTTAATATTTATATTGAAAACTTACACTCCTTTAATGTAAGGAATTCATTGAATGTAGTAAGTAATATGAAGTGTCAGTTTTATCCCCTTGATTCATTGGTTGTTCTCAAAAGAACAAAATAACATGTTTTATAAAAGGTCTTACTAATTTTTGTAGACTTTTTGGACGATGAATTGATGGTATGATTATGATTTCATGAATAATTCATTTTCCCATTATAATATTTTTTATTGATAATCAATGTAATTATTCATCTATTAGAATATTAATGGATAAGTACAATTTTTTTGTGATTATTTATATATAATTATTTTATCATATTTTACACTTTCTATATTATCTTGCACAATTTTTTTAATGGAATTTGTTTGTAGTAATTCACCTCTATATACTATTTAGTTTTTTTAATTATTGTTTTTTTTCTTTTCTGACCGTCATTGTGCATCTAAACTCACCCATTTCTTGTGATTTAACATACAGTAATATTCCATGATTTATATTATGATTGACATGAAATGATAATATAGAAGAATACATGTTTTGCAATGGAGTTAATTTATTTACTTTCGTATCATTATTTAATGAAATTTTTTTATCGTATATAGTTTCCCAATTATACTGAATTCTTCGGTCATTCGAAATGAGACTTCCTTCTTTATCGTACCAATGTAATAAATTATGGTACTAGCTCTAGGTTACTAGGTTCGTGGTCTTCATAGTTGGTATTAGAGAAATTTTAGTAGAGAACATGAGAACTAGGTCTTGGAAATACAAGAATATAAAAATACTCCTATGATAGGATTTGAGGATAACTATAGAAGAATATCCAAAATAAACTTGTCATTAAGACGTGTTACACCCAAATTTTTTAGTTAATGGTAAGTATTTAAATAGTTTTGCCACTATGAATAATGCTTTAAAATGATATGATCTAATATAGTGTATATCATCATCAAAAAATGGCACCAAAAAGAATGAATGAGAACATAAACAATTCAAATAATATGATGATTAATGACCGTGAAATATTTTATAGTCATATAATAATATTTTTAAGGTATAATTTCTCCCAAACACACTCTTCGCATAAGAAAATAGTATCATGTTATTATATGAAAATAAGTAATTAAATATGTATTGTGTCATCGGATGGATGAATGTTTACAAGAGTAATTCTTGGAAAAATATGTATAAAGTAAATTCTCTCTCATGTGATAGTTGTGGAAGGAAGCACCCTATTACATGTTGAAAAGGAATAAGAGTTTGTTTTATGTGTAGGGAGAAAGGACCCCATTATTTTGATTTCATGGGTATAAATAAGGATTCCAATGCTTAATGCATCAATTTCAATGAAATAGGAAAATATGAAAATGATTGTCTCCACAATCAAATTAATATACCCCAATTATGATAATGGTTAATGGTTTAGAATATGTTATTTCATCAAAATAGGTGGAATGATTAATATTACATTTTTGGGATTGATTATTTCTGTTATTTGATTATTTTACCAATGATTCTATATTAATAATAATCATTAGGTACATATGGGTGTTACATCAGCACATCCAATTTAATTATTTGGATGTATATGATTAATAGTAATAAGAAATATGATTTGGAAGAAAGTTTAACATTTAGTAAAAAACATGGTTGTGGAAGTGATAATGATTGTGGGGTTTTTATGATCAGATATATATTATAATGGTATATATTTATGGGATATATTTTTTTTACCACAAAATTGGATACTGGTTGTATGGTATAAGCTATCATTGTAGGTTTTATAACATTTTTGTATTTAATAATATATTCAAAACATGAATTTTTTTATTGGAAACATTCAGGTTTCATTAATTTTTAATAAAGATTAATGTATTCATATATTTTTTATGTGATAATAATAGCTACATTATTTTGGGAAACCTTATATTATGTTTATTTTGTAAGTTTAATAACCTTCCTTTTTAATGTTTTGTGTTTGAATTTGGAAATATATATTTGAAAGAGTCATAAAGTTAACAACTTATAGAATGAGTTAACGATATTATTTATTCAGAATAAAGTATGATTTATCATATTCAATAACATGTTCTAACAATTTTTTGGTAAAATATGCATTTTATGGCTGAGGGAATGATTTCTAGATCATATGATTCATAAATATTCTTTGAGACAATAAATTATCTTGAATATTCATACAGAAATTTATGAAATGAAGTGTAGTTCAATTAAAACACATAAATTAAGATATTATTGATAAAAAATGGGAAAAAACATTGTATATTCATTTTTTATAGATCCTATATGTACTGTAAAATAATTCCCCATTTCTAGAGAAAAGAATTATTAAACAAAACAAATATCCTTCAATATTGATTATGATAAATCAATGGTAGTTTAACCGATCACAAATATTAGGATTCATAATGGTTAAATTTATAATGAATATGTTATCTATCACTCTCCATTAGAACATGATTGTTTTATTTATCATAAATATCCAATTTTGTACTTCCCAATAATGTTATCCAATTTAAAATCCTAGTTTTATAGTGAAATTCACATTTCTCTTTCCCTTTTATTAAGAGGATGATTTTTAACATTATTTCTTATATGGGATTACAAAAAAAGAAAATTCATATATCCAGCATTGAATAATGATGTTCAATTTTTTATTTAAATGATGGGAATTTTTCACGGGGGCAGAACGCAACACCACATGATTTTAAATGATGTCTTCTTTATATATGACCTCTCCCATAACTTACGAGCTTAAACAGATGATTATATATTATTTTTAAAATTATATAGTTATCACCAAGATATTTTAATAGATTTAATGAATAATATTTAATAAATTATTAAAATATTATATAAATATGTTAATATAATGATTTCATTGGTTACAAGTTATTTAGAAGTGACAAAAACTGACTGAACATAATTAATGTTTTTTATAAAACTACAAGTATTCCCATAATGAAATTTATTCATAATAAATTAAAATTAGAACTTTTATTTAGGGATATTAATTTAATATATATATATATATATATAATTCAATAAAAATTTCCTTAATCATCCAATAGATATTATTTTCATATGATTGGGAAAAAACATTTTTCATCATACATATAAATATTTTATAAAAGGTAATATTAAAACCATTCTATGGAAAAGTTATATAAAATAAAAAGTTTGAAATTTTTTTAAATTTTATTTTGAAAAATTAACATCACTTTTGAAATCAAATATCAAAATTTACATTTGGGAAATTTTTGTTATCTTTCTAATATGATTAATTATTTGAATATAGTAATAAAATATTTCATTTTAAATATAAACTGACTTCTCATCTAAATATTTTATAATAATACAATATATTTAGTTTATTTAATTTAAAACTTGATCAATTATACATAAATCAATCTATTTTTTGGTCATTGGAATATATTTCACATAGAAATGTGATATAGAATTATTTTAATATTTTGAACAATTTTACATTTAAAACTCGTTGTTCCATCCTATCTGTGAATTTATTTTTATAATTATTTATGAATAAATTTTTCATTGAATTTTTAAATATTGATTCCATATTTTAATTATAATACCCAAATTTACTATATATCCACACTTTATGTTTGGTCAATAGAAATCATAACTTCTCAAATTTTTATAATGATTAATGGGGAAATTTTAAAATGAGGCTAAATATTTAATAATAAGGATTAGATAGTTAACCTAAAACCATCCAAAATATTTTTTAATTGTATTAATTCAACAATTAACAACTATGATTTGAATTTATTTTATTTAATGGAAAATTTCTTATGAGAATGACATTGATATTTTTTTAATATTGGGCTAGTACCTCATTTTTATTATTAATGCAATGAAATTTCTTTCATTGACTAGGTATAGGGTGACCCATTATATATCCAAATGAACTAGGGGCATGAAATATGTTTTTTGGAAAATGGGCCCTCCGGTGAATACTAATGCTATATTATGTGGTAAAATACATTGGCCACTTTATTTCCCCCTACCAGTACGTCAGCTACTATAGTTTCTCAGCCTCAAAAGTTCAATAGCTAAAATAGTGATTCTATAGTGCCCTGTAACATTTTTGGTACAAGACTTCATGAAATATTTTCCCCACTTATAATATAGAAATTATTTTTAAAGATAAATATTTATCTTTATAATTTTTATTATTTCTTTGGAAAAATAATTACCTTATATAATTATTTAAGGATGATGTTATAATTATTTAACAAATTAAAAATCTATATAAATGATTATTAATTAAAATGTATTTATAATATTTAGAAAATTATTTTAAAAAAATTAGTACATTTTTTAAATCTGGATCATAAACAATGTATATGGTTATTTTTTGAGAATGTTCTGAAATAGTTTAATTTTGATGAAAACTAAAATATTGAAAATTAAGTTAGTCTACATTATAAGTAAATAAAAAAAATTTTACTCATGGATGATGTATCAATGAGTTTAAAATCCAATATTTAGATCTCACATTTTACAGTTTCTCAATTTCAACACTAGTAATGGTCATGAGCCAAAATAATTATCTAATGGGCAAAATAATAAAAAACATCCATCTCCCCTCCTTATAATACCACCTACACCACCCCTTATCCTAAAATCTCCTAATCATTTAACCATATCAAAATTTTACCCAATTACCTTTCCAAACCTCTTCCACACATCTACGCCTTACATTTCATACCAAAAGACAAAATTCTAGTGTCTTAAGGAGGTCCTCAAAGAGATGATTTTCAAGAGGTCAAATACTCATTATTTCTATTATATTATATTTTATTTTCTAATCTTATCCAAACTTCCCCTATAAAAAATGATATTTTATTTCTATTATCATATATATAATTTAATTATGTTGTTCTAATTTAATATCAATAAACAAATATTTCCTCATATCATTTTATTAAAAAAATATTATTAGTGATATGTCAATTGATCACCATAATAGAGGAAAAGGTTTTATTTTTCATTAATTTGTTTATATTATGGTAATAAAACCATTATTATGGTTAAATAATATTTTAATACACACAATATTAATTATATAATTATCTATAAGAAATAAATAAATATAATATAAAATTAAATGATAGAAATTTAAGATGCTCATTAAAAAGGTCAAAATAAATTAAGTCATTTTCATTAATGTTTTTTCTAATGAATCATACTCATACTGTATAACGAAATTATATATGAAACTATTTAAAATAATGGAAATTAACAATACTAAATTTTTTTTATTTTGATATTTTCATCTATTTGAAATGAAATTTTATAATTATACTTAATGTAACATACCATAACAACACCAAAAGAAACGATCCATGAATAATTAAATTTAACATCAGTACTCATAATAATGACTACCAATATAAATAATTAAATTAAAATAAAACTAATATATCTTTTTTATAATCATTATTTTAAAATTAATGAATATAATTTTAATATTCCGGACATTAACTACAAGTGGATAATGCTTTAAGGATTATGCTAAGGTTTTCTCATATCAGTTTTGTTTTTTTGAGATACATATTATTCACCACTTATTATTATTGTGTTTTGTATGTATACTACCTATTAATATATCATATATTTAATCTCTATATATTCAAGATATTAATTTTTTCATGTGACGATCATTAATTTTATATGGCATATGGTTTGACTGTTTACAATGTGCTACAGAAATTTTTAACACAATTTCATTCTTTATGTTAAACATGTATTCAGATGATTATTTCAAACTATGATTATGAGTGAAATGAATCTTTATTATCTAATGTCTAATTTTTTTTGGACACTTTCACTAGGGCATAGGAATCCATCTATTTGAGGACGATGAGAACACACTACCTGTTTCCCTGCATTCCTGCATTCCAAAGGCAGGCAACATCTATCGATTATTTAGGAATTTATACTCCTTTATCGAAAGAGGATAATGGGATGTAAGTTATTCCTTTCATATATTCTTCCTCGGAACTCATTACCTAGTATGGATCTCCCTTATATATTAAGATGTTGTTTGTTAAAATTTTCTAAGTGCCATATACTCATGGACGCAGGTTAATTACACTACTTTTTTTGGGACATTCCAAGGGGTCTGGTCCAGGTTTAAACATTCGTTAGGGGGATTAGTCATGTTGGACGTCAATGGCATGTAAGGATGCTGGAATACATGTTTTTCTGGGTTTCTACCCCTTATTATAGGAATTATCAAGGGCGCGAATTCTTGAGGAATCCCACGTCGAATACAAGGAATATATGCCATAGGCATGTCTATGAGGATTTCCTTAGCATCCCTTATTTAACACAGAGTATGAAACAAGTTTAACGTCAATTAGAGACCAATCATAGTAATCATAACACCGACTAGAGTGGATTGGATGCATTCGACCCATGGAGGGAACAAATATGTTGGGGTATGACACGGTGTAAGTTATCGGGTTATCTCTATGAATAGTGAAGAGGGGAATTGGGATGATCTTACCGGGATGTGGTGGCCTAGGTAAAAATCAGGATGGATGGTGAATGGTTATGTGAATTTGATGGTGAATGAAAGGAATTCCACCTGATGGCGATAGTGAGGTCAGGTTTGAACCTTGAAAATACCTTCTTTGGATCCTCGTGGCATTGAATCAATGTCCATGTAGTTTAGGATGGGGTATAGGATCAGGGTTTGCGTAGAGGATAGTGACCAGATGATAAATTGGGGCTTATGAATAGATATCCCCTCTAGGTTGGTGTGATACTTAAGGGATGTCCAGATATGTGGGTCCTAAAAAATGGTCCTATAACTACTTACCATCGATTGGGGAACACGATAGCTTACCATCAATTTGGGTAGAAAAAATCTTACCAATTACTATAGTTGAAAAACTCTTTCCACTGAATGGGGATCACAATGGATTAACACTATGTGAGGATCAAAACAACAAACTAGTGGGTATGGGATCACAATGGCATACCGTTGGATGGTGTTTACAACGACTTATCGCTGGATGGGGGACAGTTTAGTGCCATGCAGGACAAAAAGGGGCGTACATTTTATCTTCATTCATGAAAGGGGTGAATCGATGTGAAGTGGTCAGGACTAATGGATGGTGGGCATGAACCTCAGGTAGGCTTCCTACATATCTTTCCATGGAAAGGATGAAAGACCATGTAGTTCTATAATAGTGGTAACTGACGTAAAGGAGGACGAAACCAATGGTTTTTGGGATTGATCCTCAGAAAGGCTTACTACATACCTTGGATTATCAAGGATCAAAGTCCACATTGTTTAGGAGATGTGTGTGAACCGACCTGAAGATGATCAGGTCCAATGGGTGTTGGGAATTAATCTCCTGTAGGATTTGTACATACCTTACATTAGAAAGGAACAAAGACCACATAGTTCTAGAGGTGTGGGTGAACCGACGTGAAGATGGACATGACCAATGGGTATTGGGCTTGAACCGTAGAGAGGCTTCCAACATACCTTTCCATTGCAAGGATCAAAGTCCATGTAGTTCCCAAATGGTGTGAAAAACATGGATTTGGTAGGAACCAATTATTTTTGGGCCTGAACCTCACAGAGGCTTTCATTCTACCTTTCCATATCAACGATCAAAGTCCATGTAGTTCAGGAGGTCTAGGGCTCACTCTCATGGTTGTCAAAGGAGAGTGTCTCGATTGATGCTTTATCTAATCCCACATGACTCATGCTTGATGTAAGATAAAATAGGCGGTAGAGACCTGATCATAACATTATTAATGGTGCATTTATGGGATGTAGAATGGGGATTATATGTGGTTAGAAACCAAAAGAGTAAACAGGGTCTTAAGCGTGCTCCACAACACAGATAGATGGAGATTGAGACTCATGCTAGGGTGGAGGCCTGGTGGAGACAATTCCAAAAGGAAGATGGATTTGTCACCAATGAAAAGAGGAATTTAGTGCCATTCCCCCTCTCTGGTTTTTGTCTAGGAAGAAGATAGGTGCAATGATGATTCCTCCCACATGAAAGGATATGGCTTACAACATTGTGGTTTCCATTTCCCGACGGATAGATGCCACTCCGATAAAGAGGATCTTGTTCCATGGGAGGAATGATCTCACTTCTATGGAGACCAATGGGTTTATAAAATATCTGAGATGGGGCACCATGTGTATAATGCATGCGGTGAGGCTACAATTTAAATTTATGAAATGAGCATGATGATACTTGGAAATTTAACATCCCATAGGTTCGATGAGGTGGGTTCACTCCGCACCCCTGGGGCATACATAACTGATACATGGCTACACTAGAGGATGGGAAGGCCTTAGAAATGTCATGGTGAGGGGGTGTTATGGATTGATCCATTGAGGGGTCCACATTAGCATGGAAATAAAAATAAATGTATTAATTAGCATTCCTGTGAAAATAAGCATGAGGTGAAGAAAAAAATTGGAATCCCCACAGAATGGAATTTTAAAATACTATGTGCAAATCTTGAGTGTCGCATGTGAAATGGGTGCGTGACACGGGTGTGTTCTGTGTAAAAGGGACTTAGACACCGTTTCATATGGTATAGATGGCACATGGATCACACAAGGAGGGCCATGTACAAGATGAGGGTTTTCATGAAAAAAGGAATGGTTGTGAGAAAACCACATGTATGGATGTAATAATTGATAGGTTGCCCATATGTCGGAATAGCTATGCGCAAAAGACGCCTGATACAGTGAGAATTATGCACACAAGAGGGATCTATTACATGCATTGGATTGAGGTAAATCTAAATCTATGAGGGTCATTCCCCAGAGGGCCCACCCGACTGAGGACACTTAGAGGACCAATCGCCAATGATCCAATACCTTGAATCCGTAGTGTTTTTCATGAGGCCACGGAAGTGGTGTCTTTTGCATAGCACAAAGTCACATCTCCTTTTGATACCATCCCCAAAGGGCATTGGTATGCATCAGTTTATATTCGATGTCCTCAGAGGCTACATGCAAAGGTTGCTCTGGGAATATCCCTCACTCGACGTCAGATTGGGCGTGCAAGCATATTCACATCGAATAAATGTTGGTCCTACTTCGATAATTTTTTGCACCAGCCACTTTGGCGGTTTCTAGGGGGATGCCACAGAAGCCTTCTTTGACATCATAATGGGTGTGGATGATTTTTCGTGCTGTCAGGGGCTGTTCTGCATGGTTCTGAATGGATTCTCGAGGGAGATAGTGTGCAAGGTCCCCATTGACATCGCATTGGGTATGCAATATTTTGGGCACCATTTGGGGCTTTCGTGCTCGGTCCTCAACTGATTCCCGAGGGCGTAGGCATGCAAGAGTCACTTTGACATTGCATTTTGTGTGCAAGCCATTGCCTGCTGATAATGTGTTGTAGGAAACCCCTCTTCCTTGTGTGCCATTTCTATAGGAGGATCCGGAGGGGTTTCTATAGATGACTACCCATGACGGCGTATTAAGAGTGAAAGATTTTTCATACCGGTGGACCTTTTGCACAGATCCCTTGAATAATGTGGACACATACCTCTAGGGTAAAAGAATATAATCCTCTGCATTGAAATACATTTTTCATCCCATTATTAAACCAATTCTGTCCCTATCTATAATTTAGTGTCAACAAATCCCCCACTCTAAATTGGAGGTGAAGGGGTACCCGAATGATGGATTCTAATGGTGATGTCGAAAAGCAGGCATGTTCGTATTCAGTGCAAGAAAAAATGGAATTTGGGTGTGCAAAGATCATTCGCACACCCAGAATATTAGTTCGTTCCTATAAATACGATGAGGGCCCCCATATAGGCCCGAATTTGACTTTTTCACTATGACATGAAGTTTTCACTAATGTGTGAAAAAGGTAATGATAGTCACAAATTTTTCCACGGTCGACTGCGGGTTTTCTATGCAGTCAGACCTATTTCGAGAAGATAAAAAATCATGTGCACCGTCATATTTCTTGCGTACCGATGCATATTTTGCGCACAAAATATTAAATCTTTTGGGCCCACACATTGCATTTTCATGGATGGCCCCCCAAGAAACTAATATCAAGAGGGAGGTCATATAATCTACAAAAGAAGGACTCTGATGATCACGAAACCTCAAATTATTCATTCATGGAGGGTTGTATCGGATAACCAATTTTTTTGGAATTCTTACCCAAGCCCAAAAATATTATGTCATGAGGGACAACCTTCCGTTATGGAACTTCAACCTTCTAGATGAGGTGTTGATGCTCGGCTTCTATATGGATACACTACTATCACAGGTGATTCGCGGGGATAGTATCCCAAATTTCCATATTGCAAAAAATGACCATCCTTCTTGGGAAACATTGAACACAACCATCTAAGTCTTATATATAATGACCAAGATAGTTTTGGGAAGGGATCTGGTTCGCAAGTAACTTCCTGTTCTATATGAAAGTTCTTTTAGAAGAAATATCAATAATGAGACGTAGGGTTGGTAGGAATGAGATATCATATCTAGGGAAACATCCCCAATGAATGGGAATGGTAGTAATTTCTATACAATACATGTGAGGAATTTGGGATGGAGCTACAATCCATTGGGATTTTTGAATCCGTTTCGACATCCTAATTCCACAACTACTAATAGTAGGATCTGGTAGAGGGGTTATTCTGTCGTTGGTCACTTGATACCAACACATTCCACCTCCACCATGGGAAGGTGTACATCAGTTTTTGGGACATACACTACATCAGCGGAATCCTCTTAGTGGGGTACCAGTATGATGAGTTCCTCCGGAAGGGGAATGTATGGGGGTATATGACATGCTCCCCAATCCTGTAATGGCACCTGCTGAAGCTAGATAAAGTGGAGATGAACATAAAATACATCCTAAAAGACATATCTAATTCGTGGTGGTTTAGACTTATCCGGAATCTTGACACAAAAGTTAAATTTCCAGGTCGGGGGAAGCAATGCCCAAAGAATTATTAAACGGGGACGTTAGGATCATAATTGAGTATTTTGGAGGCAGGAGAGTATCGGTCATGTAGCATTAGAATAAATGAGAGTTGTGACTAAAATGTATGATATTATATATTTCATGATAAATTCTAGAGTGGATGGCTACTTCTAGTGAGGGAATCATGGATGGGGCATCTCCTAGGGAAAAAATATTCTAAAAAATGAGTGGAAATATGCCCAGGAGGATATTTATTCCATTCCATATTCATCATGGGTGTGTCGCAGCCCAAGGTGGCGGGGTTGACTTCATGAATTACATTATCTCCCAGGAAAGAGTATACAACCATCCCTCTTGAACATTGCTTCAATCTTTTTAGTGAAGCTCAAAGAAGAGGGGATCAAGCTCATAAATGGAATCCATACCCACCTCGACATCCTCCATTTTCAATCCCTAGTTGGTCAAATGGTAGATGATGGGTCAGGCCATTAGAGAAGAGGGAGTACCTACAAAGCATTTGGGGTAGCAAACAAGTATCCCAAATTTATGGTAAAATATTTTGTGAACTGTTCATGCCGACCTGGTATGCCAGGCCATTTGGGTGCATAGAAAGGATGCTGCAAAGAGTATACATAGAGGTTCATGAAGAACGGAATCCTGAAATTCTCCACCAACATTGGATTATGTTCACAATAGCAGTTTGGGAAAAATATTCAATTTTCCCCTCACTGACGTTAGTGATGGTCTATCAAAAGAGTATGAAAAAGACTATAAAAAGACATATCTTGAAGTAATTCTTTGGAAATTAATCCGGAATATCAAGGAAGTTAATGGATAGCCCAAAGAGAAGGGAGGTAGACGAGGATCCATGGGAGTGGTGAGGTAAATAATGGGTCAGGTGGCTAGCGTGGCACAAGATAGTACTTCATCGGCAAGAGAATCGCAAGCTGAGAATGTTCTTGGACATTTTGGGGAAGGGTGGTCCTGCGTGGGGCCTC
Source organism: Viscum album (assembly GCA_963277665.1). Classification (NCBI taxonomy): domain Eukaryota; kingdom Viridiplantae; phylum Streptophyta; class Magnoliopsida; order Santalales; family Viscaceae; genus Viscum; species Viscum album. The sequence continues at coordinate 1,138,300,403 of OY728164.1, read as the reverse complement.
ATGGGAAAGATAGAGATCATCTGGGAAAGAAACTAAGGTAACTATTGAATCCATCATATGATGCAATCTTCACTTCTTTGTGGCCTCCTTGGAGAACAATGCGGCAGTCTATGTATTCTGAACTGTTGTACGAAGGTTGGTACACATCGAGCTCAATTTTCTAGACATTGGGTGAATATAGTTGAACGATAGGGTAAACATTCATCACTGATATGCATACTTGATGTCTATGGGCATGTACACATGCCATTGGGGGGAGTATGAGGAACTGCATCTCCAGTTGAAATTGATTCTTTTCTAGGAACATGACCTAGAAAAGATGACATCCAAGGATGAAAGTATAGAGAATATTGATGAAGAAGAGGTAGAATAGGAAGACAAGGAAGATGGTGAAGGAGGTGATGATGAAGAATAAGAGGAGACCCAAGGTGAAGGTTTTGGTGCTAAGGGGCCTTCAGAAGCCCACGCTCACCGGTGATGATCTCGGGAGAGCGGCAATGTCATAGGCTTAGATGAAGAAGATGAAGAGCGGCTTGAGGTAATCATAATACTTACATCCACTAGCCTTTATATTTTCATGATTCTAATCCATCAACAGAACTTTTTTCTCTTTAAGAACACATGGGAGATGGTTCAAAGGAAAAAAATCCCTATTGGAAGTGAAATTGGGCCTATAGAGGACAAGGAACATTCTTAGCAATATTTCCTCAAGACCGAGAATGTTGGGCTGCCGATTATGGCCATAGTGGTTGACAATGAGTCAGAATGAAGATACATGATGAAATCCTCGGAGTCCCACACCATTCCCATTGTTCATGAGGATTTGGCATATGTGATCATGATGACAAGTGCCTATGGTTCTCCTATGACTACGGCTCCTGCCAAGTCACAAGCATTAGACACTATCAAACTTGGATCTAGTAATTCTATAAATTGGATCTCACTATTGTTGAGGAATTAAGCTAACGATGATACTGAATCTTAATTCACTGATCACATGGTTGGAGGATCGATAGACCATCAGGTCTGGAACATCGGTTGGAGCCTTCTGGTGACCACATCTGCTCTTGTAGAAGAAAGAGTTCTATGTGGCCCTGCCGTGGTACTTGATGAGTCGATGGTTTTAAAAATATGTGGCAGTGCATCTGGGGTGGGGTTCCATCCTGAGGAGGGTGAACTCGTAAACAAAGATGGAGAACCCGAGGAAGAACCTAAAAATTAACTCATTGTCGCATTCCACAAATACTGTCTAGCATTCCCCAAGGAAATAGATGATTATGACTCGGATGTTGTTGAGGGGAGCCATATGACACGACGAAAGGTGTGGAAGTGCATCAAATGTTATCTTAGTTAGCCCCTGGTAGAATGTATATGTTAGATGTGGTCGCTCTACACCTGGCTACGCTTTCTCTGCGCTGGAGGGGTAGAGGCTTGTCATCCTCGCATAATTATCCGAAATTACATGGAGGAGGATATATTGGGGGACTGATGACACTTAGACGATTCCTGGTGCCAGCAAGGTTTATAGAAAACTCTTTAATTCCATGAGGATGAGGAGAAGGTATGATTCTTTGAAAAAAATAGTGGAAAAAAGAGAGGTATTCATTACCAACCAATCTGAGCTCATAAAGCAGCTGAGGGCCCTACTAGCGGATTCTCCGGAGTATAAAGTGCAGGGAAATCACCAGATGATTGAGCTTCAAATTATAAAAGCGCAGGAATAGTCCTGTTCTAATGAGTTATACCCTCCCACTATTGCTGAATAATAGGATCTCCAGGTATATGAAGCAATGTTGGAGGCCACATGTCAGAATGTGGCAGCATTGGAACCATCCATCCAAAACGTCAATCCTTAACGGCCCAATTTTCACCGAACCACTTAAAATTATTATTTTTTCATCACCATTGCTTTCCTTGAGAGTTAGGTACGAACAAATTAATTACTATTTTGTTCATTTGATTGAATACCAACCATAGTTGTGGTGTAAATAGAAATCCATCCCTAAACTCGTGCAGGTCATGCCTGATGTGAGAAACAAAGGATGGTTGTGTTGTCACCTTGTTTGACTGTGGAAATTCCAACCATGTTTCTAGAATTAGGGGTATAAACGACCCATCCATGCATCTGATAATAAAGAGGTTGGCCTGACCAGAGAATGAAGCTCTCAGAACAGTCAATTTATCACTATCCTAATGTTCTCTTGTGCACGAGCGGGGTAATGACAGGGGCATTGGCATTAATCCGAACATATGGGAGTGGAATGTGTGATCCAAGATACCCAAGATTTGGAATATTGTAGGGGTGGTGTGACAATGGATGATAATTTTTGACCATGTTCGAAACATATAATACCTATTGTGTTATCCTGTAATGGGGAGAACAAATTAGGGTCAACCACTGAGAATGTTTGAAACATGGGGCCTGACTCCAAATGCTACCCATTAGTCTTCAAGAATGATATCCAAAAATTGTAGGAGAGCCATAGGCTAACCAAACATTCTTTAAGGGGTTACATTAGATATGAATGAGGATAATGTTCCAAATAAATGGCACACAAAGAATGGATTGTGGAGTGATGGGTCATTCTAATGGATTCAAACACTCATGAAATCACACCACCATGGAGGAAACACATTAAGTGGGCATATCTGTATGATCAGGAAACAAACATAATTATTAATTGGACCAATCTAGCAAGGATCATGAATAATCTATTATTTAACCTCATACAAACAAGGATGATTGGAACGTAGATAAAACATCATACAGTGAGGACGATTCACATAGTTTAATGGTCATACTGCCTGGATTAGGTTCGGGCCAAAGAGGCCATAAGGGTTAATAGCCCATGGGCTAGGCCCCAAAAAATCCTAGGAATCACAATGTATCCCATAAGGATGATAATCAAGCCAAATGTAGCTATTCAAGCACAACATGGTCAGAGACCAATGCTGGAAGGGGATATCCTCTCTACCAGGGGATCTGGTGCATCACATAAATAACATGGGGCATCTTTAACATGTTCAGGGTGGAACTATAATGTAGTTCTAAGATCGTATTGTTACATCATGTGGGACAATGAAAGGCATGTGTGGCATGGATGTGGTGGTACACGTCCTACGAAAAATACTAAGCCTATGTGAGACGTGTTCGATGTGTGAAACAAGATGTAGAGATGGGACATTCCTAGCATATGATGGAACACATTAGGGGTAGTGGGACAATATGTGAATGATGTCCTAATAATACCAACCTTAATACTCAACACACCTAGATGAATGAAGGCGTAATGTCAAGTATGTTGGAATTCCACATGATCTTATGAGAGTGGCAATATGTGAATCAAGATGCACGATATTTGGACCACAATGATGGTGGCCTGATGATAGGGGATAACTTTTGTTCTTGTTCAAAACACAACATCCATTTCACATTATACTGGAATTGGAATAGAAAAATGATGGTGGACCACTGACCATGCTCGAAAACTGGGACATTTAGAAAATGTCTTCTCAGGTCTTCAAGGACATTGGCCCCAAATGGTAGGTAAGCCTATGTGCCATGAGACTAGGCCATAAATGGGGTTCCTTCAGATGTGTAAGAGGATGAGGATCTAAATTACAGGCCCATAATGCTTGGAGACGGAATGAAGGGAATGTCCCCTTGATAATTACACACTTCAGGTACTTTGTCAAAAAACATCTGAGTATTACAAAAAGATGTATCGGGTAGAGGGAGTCGGGTCCCATCTCAAGGACAAGAGTCATGGGGTCACATTCTTCCAACACAGTTGTCGTTGTATGGGCCATAAGGTGGGCTGATTTAATAGACTATGCAAAATGTGGTGATGTAGCCAAACCTGACATGTAGATCCTATAGAGAGATCATAGTTTATTGTCATAGAACATCGATGAGGTTGGGAAAAGACATGGGAGGCACCTGGTGTGGCTTTTGAAAAACCCAATGTGAATGAGAACCCATGAGATAATTTCGACACAACATGTTACCAAAAGGGTTCAGGACTAGGGGTCGAAAGCATAGACATGATTTTAGATTCCTGGGGCTGGACCCTGAGACAATTGTCTAGGAATTCCTTTGTATCCCATGAGGATGGGAATCAAGTCACACTTATTTTGACGAGATTCCGTGAAGTTTAACGTCTTGCGGCAAGTACATGGAGTGGTATTAGTTTGTTGTCATGGAGCTCAGACAATGATGGAACAATATAAGGAAGTAACGTGGTGAAGTAATTATTAATCTCGGTGTGAGTGAATACAACAAGAGTCTATATCACCACAATGTGCCCTGGGTAAATTTCTAGGTTAGGGAACCAAAATTGAATGTTAGGATGGGCCTGAGGCAATGTTCTCAGGAATTCCTACAAAACCCATGAGGATGATAATCAAGACATATGTAGTTCTATGGGTGTAATGGTACAATACTAGTGCTAGAGATAATAAGGTCGTGTAGTTCTTCCCCTCACACGAAAATAAGCAGCATTTGAAATATCTTGATTTCCCTTTAAGATGAATGTTTGTCTAGTTTTTTTATGTGAGGCGATAGACCTGGGATAGAATGTACATGCATATCCATAAGAATCAATCTATATGATGGTGTTGAAAAATGGTCTGGTTTTCCAACGATACCAAACATGATGTCCCCTCGAGTGAGGACACCATGATGCCGGGACTTTTTTCATCGTGCGACCAGTACTATAATTTCATTGTTTAGGTTCATGTGATGGGACCAAGAAGGGATTTTCACAGCATGATAAATCATACCTGATTTTAATGAGTATGAGGCCGACATCACATCGCATGCGATTCCAAGAGTGAAACCTCAGACCGAGGGGCCAGAAATGGTTAGAGGATATGGGATGGAGAGACTAGCTCTCAGTTGAGATGGACCCAAAGACGAGATGTCTATGAATTCTAATATATCCCATGACCATGGAAATCAATAAAGATATAGTTACAAATGATGACTTATAAGGGGATATAATTTTTAGGTCTAAGAGATCATACTAATGGATATGATAAACTCTTCCAAGAGAGCACAGACCTCGATCAAGCCCCTTATGCCCACATGAGTCAAACTCGGTGTGGGAAACAGGGGTGGAAGAAGTCATTGATACACAAGGAATACACAGAAAGGTGAATTCGATGTGGGTCCCTAAATGATGCCATACCGCATCTTGGTCCCTATAACGTGAAAATTCACACTGAGGGGAAGTACCAAGAGTGTCAAAATTCTACCTAGACATGATGAGGTGGAAAATGATGTGAATCTTATAACGTACATTTAATTATTGATGGGATTAGCATGATGATGGAGGAAAACTATTGAACATATTTGAAACACATCATCCATATCGGGTAACCTAAAATGAGAACAAAAAATGGGCATCGACTAATGACCATATTCTCAATGTGAGACATGAATCAATTTTTTGTTCAAAACCATCGAGGATGTTGGAACATAATGGTATGAGATCCCTGTTGGAACCACTTTGTGTATAAGTTTGTATTTGTTTTCAATAGTTGTCAATGAAGATCAAAATGAAGGAGATCAAGAAGTACTCCAATGAAATGGAGGAATGGAAGATCAAAATGAAGGAGATCATGAAGTACTACGATGAAGTAGAGGAATGGTGATTCAGACGATTGTTGTACTGATCGTGTGTTCATACAACATGTGTCAAAGGTGATACATTATTTACAACAATGAAGAAGGTGAGGTTCAATCCATATTAGGATGATTAAAGAATAATGGGGTTTTTTAATGAAGACCATGCAATTACTCATAATTGCATGAGAACCATGGGTTTTGATGAAGACCATGCAATTCCTCATTTTTGCATGAGAACCATGGGTTTTGATGATGACCATGAAATTACTCATGATTGCATGAGAACCATGAAATAGACTTCTTGAAGAATAGAATCACATGGTTTTCATGAAGTTGATCATGATAGTTGATGAAGAAGACAATGTGCAAGGGATTGGCATTTTGTGACGGCCATGAACATTGGAATTTTGCGATAGCAATGCACATCAAATTTTCATAGACGATGATAATGTTGAAGCTATGCCTTCAAAAAATACATATCACAATAGTGGAGTTTGCGATAAAAGCATAAGAGTTGCTAAAGTATACATACCACCATGATGAAGTGTTGTTAAGGTGATCATGCTTGTTGACAAAGCAAAAATATGACATACAAATTTGTTGAAAAGGAGATTCCATAGTGGCATGTCGAGTTCGAGGACTGTGGATAATGATCCATGTTTTATTCAAGGAACATCGACAAATGAATGAATGATCTCGAGGTGGACAAAAAGAGCAGATACATGGTGGCGAAAAGTGGATTTCCATGAAGATCATAATTTATTATGGCCAAGTCATGAGTTTCACGAAAATGGGATGCATGGATTAGAAATCGCGAAGACCAGAAGAATGGAGGCGGTGATTCTTCGCAATTACGTTAAGCTTCGTGAACGGCAGAGGCTGGGGAGCTTCACAGATATGATGGGATTTGCGAGGGAGTGTCACGGCAAAGGTGCAAAGTAATTGGCAGGAAGATCCACAATTACGATGATCTCCGCAAATGGAAAATTGCCATAGTGCTTCACAATTTTGAGAGAATTCTGGCGGGGACTTCATATCTTCGCAATTTAAGCTAACGTGGCATTGACTTCGCGTGGAATGTTCGAGGGTCGATGGAATTGCCTATGAATACAGGTCGACACCCTCGAGAGAAATGGAGAGAGCTCTCAACAAAAATCTTTTGCTCTTGGTCCGCAAAGGTCACTCACGAAGGGAGTCTACTTCGCGATAGAGGAGCTTCGCGGTGGCTATTCTAGCTCCGCGAAAGTCTTGCGCCCCATGTTGGCTCAATGAGCTTCTTGAAGAGGCAGGAGCTCTACGATAGCCCAGCATTGCGAAGGCTGGAGCATCATGAGAGTGCTTCGTGACTGAGCTTCACGAATAGGCAGGATTTCCGCGAAGGCTTGATTGAGCATTGCAAAATTGGGAGCTTTGCGAAGTAGGGTACTTTGTGAAGGCCCTTTCCAAAGGTTGTCCGTCCAGTGGACAGGGGAAAAGGGGTATTCATTGGTGGATGAAATTTGGACTTCAACAGATAATAATTTATTGAGCAATCACACAAGTGATTGTAATTCAGGCAAACGAAGACAAGGGAATCTAGTCTATTCAGTCATTGCACTAAAGTAAAAGGATGAATACAAAAGAGCATCAAATCAGGACTCTAATGCAAGAAATGTCTCATGATGAACAGGAGACAAAGACTTCAATGAAAATATATTGAAGAGACATTCACGTCTATAAACTGAGTGAGACATCACCAACGGCAGTGAGCCAGGGGGAGTAAACGGGAGTGACCCGAGGGAAGCAGTGAGCTATCCCTGAACCTCTGTAGAGGTAGTGAGCCTAGGACATAGTGATTGTACCCGAACCGTTGTAATATACATCTAGTGAAGCATAGTGGATTTAGGTACGACCGACAACCTATCGGCGTATGGTCCTTGGACGTAGCCCATAGTGGTGAACCAAGTAAAAATAGATGTGTCATATCTCTGCATGTGAATGATTCATTTCTGATCATATCCATCATACATGTTTAAGTAGTTTCTACCAACATGGGAAGAAGATCCACAACTTTTATGAAGAACAATTTGACACCCTGATTCACCCCTCCCCTCATAGGGTGTCCCGGGGTCCTACAAGTGGTATCAGAGGGAAAATTTTACATATGTTGGATATTCTCCAGTAATTCTATAGAGAAGGGGATTTTAGTTTCTTTCCTAAAGTCAACAATGAAGAGAATTCTGGATAATGAGGTAGTAATTTCTGAGCAGAAGTCTACATCTAGAAAGACCATGAAAAATAGGAAAAAGAAAAAGAAGAAGCAGTTGAAGAAGTCCCTCATATCTGAAGAAGATACAGTGTCTTGTTCTCTATTCCATTCTAATAATGAAGAAACATCATGATTGGAATGTATCGAGCAGGTGGATCAGGATTCTTCCAGAGGAAAGGATGACACCCCTTATTCAATCCTTCAGAAAAAACTCAAAACATATCTGCATGATATTCTTGAAGATAGGGTTGGTATTATTTTAAGCCTATTACAATCTATGAAGGTTGATATCACTCGACTAGAATGTGAAGCTAAAAATATGGAAAAGGGGATGGAATGAAATGTTCTGGAAAGTATGAAGCTCACCAAACATGTTAAAGTCTTTGAAGAAAACAAGGAAATCAATAAGACTCTAAAAGAAAAGAAACATGAACTTGAAGCTGAGCTGAAGAAGAGCAATGAAGTCAAGAGTTTTTGTTTGGAAGAAACATCCATGTAATTCAAGGAACATGACTCTTTGTTACAAAAAAATTTAAAATGCATGGGGATGAGGTTGAAAGATTGAAGAATACTTGTGAAGAGAATATGATCATGAATGAAGATCAGAAGATCATCCTCAATATTGGAGGTCAAAAATTGGAAGCCCAGTTGACCGTGATTGAGAATACACATATTGAGACTTCACAAAAGAATGAAATGAGTGATTCTTGCACTCAATGTTCGTTATAGGAATATAAGCTGAAATACCTCCAACATGTGACAAGAAGATTATGACGACTCTTGATTATCCACATCAAGAATCAATTGCTACTGGTACTCAATTCTCACTGGAGGATTCTATTGTCGAAGGACCTCAATAATGTGATAATAAGATCATGACTTCACTAATTGATCTATCACAATCAACTGAGAATGTGAAGGTACCATCCAAACCATCTTGTACTCATGTTTCTAGATCCATTCCCACAATCAGTGCAGGTTGGAAGAACAGTTCTAAACAACTATGGATGAGGAAAGGTGAGAAGAAGAAACCTACCACCATGGCTAGGATAGATGTGAAGAAAAATGAGGAAGTTGGTTCCTCAAATAGAGCACAAAAGATTAAGAAGATGGCCCAAAAACCTAATACATATGATAAAAAGAAGAAAAGATTTGTGGGTCAATATTGGTGCTGCAACAGATTTAGGAGCTGTTCACTGGATTGTTTTTATAATCCCATACATGGAAAAGTACAGGGAAAGCCTATATCAAAGGGAAGGAAGCCAGAGAAGAAGAAGCAACACCCGCAGGCCCAGAAGAATCTGTTTACCACAAACAGATTAGGAATTCTTGATAACATCTGTGATGTATGCAATGGAAGTGGTCACAAGGCAGGCACATGTCCATATCAACATGCTTTCACTGTTGATAAGAAAAGAAGGCCTCTGATGTCGTCTATGTATGAAGAAAGTACCTTGGGAAGAAATCAGAAGAATATGGTGAACACACATTTCCCCAAGAAGATCTCAAGTAGGGAAGATGAGACGACCCAGAATTTTAGATCCATGAAATTGAAGGGTCATTCATCCAAAAGAAACACTAAGTGGGATGAAACTTAGATGAACCCATGTGGAAGACCCAAACTAGCTGCAACAGTTCCAAATGACATATTGGTCATCTGGACAGAAGATTTGAAAAGAATAAGGAAACTTGAAGATGAAAAGGCCAAGGCTGGTGACAATGGAAATGGAAAACATTCACATGATGAAGACACAGTGCATAAGAGATTGAAAGCAAAGAGAAACACACATGTTAAAGAAGTTCTGTGTGAGAGATAAAAGAAATCTGGTCACACTGCAAAAGGTATCCTAACCTTAATACCAGAGCAAGAAGCATTCCTTTAGAGGAGTAAGAATGTATCATTCATGATGACTGTTAATCAGAACAATTCCTCACAAAATGTAAAAGAGAATGTAATGAAATCCTTCCACACCAACAGATGTCAGAACATATGTTCAAATTTGTAGGCATGAAGACTGGAGTGAACACAGGAACTTGGTTGATAAATGAACCTCAACCATGCAGGTCTTGTTGATGAAGCAAGGTGGAACCACCTTATTCCCTTATTCATTTTTGTATTGTATTTGTGCTAATAATGCAGGGAATTGAAGGGGAAGCATGCTCTTAGGGGGAGAACCTGAGAAGTAGTGAATGCGGTCAACTCTTGATAGCCAAGCTAAAGAAGTTTCCATTTTTAGTATATTATTCAATGGATATTCAATAATTAAGATGACAAAGGATCACTCGTGATGAATATGATGAGGAGTGTTGCGCCTGAGGGGGAGAAAAATGAAGAATCCTCCAACATCATTGTTTCAATCAATATCAACTCCAGCTGGACTTAAATGCAGTTACTCTGTGAATTTCTTGAAGAAAATGTCAATGGAGAAGGTATGCCATTTCTCAATCTCTATCTCTTGGTTACTCAGATCAAATATCATTCTACAAAGGGGGAGTAACTGAATTGATCAGTGACATAAGAAGAATGGATGTTACCCAAGGTCACTTATCCAGCAGATAGCACTTGAATGTTTTTGATCAGTTTGCTGATGTAAGTGCAGGAATTTCAGGATGATCATTCCCTATCACTTTTTATTTCATATTCCTAAAATAAAAGTGGTAAACCCTTGAAGTCAAAATACATGGGTTCTCTTCCCATGTTGGTATCATGATCTGTGAATAATGGACAGCCTTGTTGACTTAATCAAATCATCTTGGTTTCTACATCGAGCATTACTCAAGTAGACATAGAGTGAAATGATTAATGAAACATTTCTTAAGTATGGATTGATACACTATCTACCATGAGCTATGTATTTATTGTCAATAAGGGGGAGAGAAGGTGAAATTAATGTTTGAAATAGAAAGTTGATTGAAGAGAAGATTCTCATTGTGACATTGAAAAATTCATTTCAGAAGATGTATAAGGTATTGAAAACAAAATACAAAGGGGGAGATTGTTGGAACCACTTTGTATATAAGTTTGTATTTGTTGTCAATAGTTGTTAATGAAGTTCAAAATGAAGGAGATCAAGAAGTACTCCAATGAAATGGAGGAATGGGAGATCAAAATGAAGGAGATCATGAAAAACTCTGATGAAGTAGAGGAATGGTGGTTAAGATGAATGTTGTACTGATCGTATGTTCATAGAACATGTTTCAATGGCGACAAATTGTTTACAACAATGAAGAAGGTGAGGTGCAATCCATCTGAGGATGATTAAAGAAGAATGGGGTTTTTGGATGAAGACTATAAAATTCCTCCTAATTGCATGAGAACCATGGGTTTTGATGAAGTCCATGCAATTCCTTATTATTGCATGAGAACCATGGGTTTTGATGAAGACCATGAAATTACTCATGATTGCATGAGAACAATGCAAGATACTTCTTGATGAATAGAATCACATGGTTTGCATGAAGTTGATCATGACGGTTGATGAAGAAGACAATGTGCAAGGGATTGGTATTTTGTGACGACCATGAACATTGGACTTCTGCGATAGCCATGCACATCACATTGTCATAGAAGATGATGATGCTGAAGGTATGCCTTCAAATAATAAATATCACAATAGTGGAGTTTGTGATAAAAGTAGATGAGTTTCTGAAGGATACATATCACAAAGAAGAAGTGTTGTTGAGGTGATCGTGCTTGTTGACAAAGCAAATAGACGACATACAAATTTGTTGAAAAAGGAGATTCCATGGTGGCATGTCGAGTTTGAGGACTATGGATAATGATCCATGTTTTATTCAAGGAACATCGACAAGGAATGGATGATCTGGAGGCGGACGAAAATAGAAGATACATGGTGGCGCCGTTTTCCAGTGTTTGCCAATTTTTTGGGGTCTAAAATTTGGAGGTTGGTGAGCATCGCGAAAAGTAGATTTCCATGAAGATCATAATTTATTATGGCCAAGTCATGAGTTTCGCGAATATGGGATGCATGGATTGGAAATATATAAGACCAGAAGAATGGAGGCAGTGATTCTTTGCAATTATGTCAAGGATCGCGAATGGCAGAGGCTGGGGTGCTTCGCCGAGAAGAAGGGCTTTGCGAGGGTGCTTCACGGCGAAGGTGTGAAGTAATTGATGGGATGCTCTGCGATTACGACGAGCTCTGCGAATGGAAAATTGTTATAGTGCTTCGCAATTTTGAGATAATTCTAGCGGGAACTTCAGAGATTCGCGATTTGAGCTGACGTGGCATTGACTTCGCGCGGAAAGTTTGAGGGTCGGTGGAATTTCCTATAAATACAGGTTGACCCCCTCGAGGGAAGTATAGAGAGCTCTCAATGAAAATCTTTTCCTCTCGGTTCGCAAAGGTCACTCGCGAAGGCAGTCTTCTTCACAAAAGAGGAGCTTCGCGGTAGATATTCTAGCTCCGCGAAATCCTTGCGCACCGCATTGGCTAAGTGAGCTTCGTGAAGAGGCAGGAGCTTCGTGATAGCCCAGCATTGCGAAGGCTGGAGCATCGCGAGAGTGCTTCGCGAATGAGCTTCTCAAAAAGGAAGGGACTCCGCGAAATCTTGTTTGTGCTTTGCATAATTGGGAGCCTTACGATGTAGGGTACTTTGTGAAGGCCCTTTCCAAAGGTTGTTCACCCAGTGGACAGGAGAAAAGGGGAATTAATCGGTGGATGAAATTTGGACTTCAACAGAGAATTATTTATTGAGCAATCACATAAGTGATTGTAATCATAGAAAACGAAGACAAGGGGATCTAGTGCATTCAGTCATTGCACTAATGTAAAAGGTTGAATACAAAAGAGCATCAACTCAGGACTCTGATGCAAGCCCAGTTTCATGCTGAACGAGAGACAAAGACTTCAATGCAAATCTATTGAAGAGACCTTCACGACTATAAACTGAGTGAGACTTCACCATCGGCAGTGAGCCAGGGGAGTCAACGGGAGTGACCCGAGGGAAGTAGTGAGCTATCCCTGAACCATTGTAAAGGTAGTGAGCCTGGCACAGAGTGACTGTAGATGAACCATTGTAATATAAATCTACTGAAGCATAGTGGATTCAGGTACGACCGACAACCTATCGGCGTATACTCCTTGGACGTAGCCCTTAGTGGTGAACCAAGTAAAAATAGATGTGTCATCTCTCTGCATGTGAATGTTTCATTGCTGATAATATCCCTCATTTAGGTTCACATAGTTCCTACCAACATGGGAACAAGATCCATAGATTTATGGAGAAAAATTTGACACCCTTATTCACCCCTCCCCTCTCAAGGTGTCCTGGGGTCCTAAAATCCCTTGGGCCGAGAATCCATGCCATTTGGGGGTACCTTCATATGTGAAAGGTAAATAGATCCAAAATGAAGGGGAACTTGAAGCCTGAAAATGGGTGAAAGATAGTCCATGTAGAATCTTAAACGGTAGGCTCTGAACTAGAGATCTCTTGAGCACATTGGAAAATCCCTGATGAGGGTCAAGGGACCCATCTTAAGAGAGGTCGACATAAAAATTTGAGTGTAGGGAAAGGGATAAATGGATTCTTAGGATAGCGAGGTATGCGGCATGGTAATTATAAGCTCGATATGAATGGTGACATAATCTAATACAAACTATACACCCCTCTCCTGGAAGAATGCAGGCCTAGGTACCAAGATTCTATGGAGGTTTTTTTTTGAAATAGAGCTGGTCCCGAAGGAATATATGATCGGGCGGTACTAAATATCCCTTAATAATGGGAATCAAGACACACATAGTTCTGATTATGGTATTGTGCAGTTTATCGTCATGCCGCAAGGAATATGGTGGACTTTGTTTAAAGACATAGGGAATGTATCGTAGATACCTAGTTTAATTTCATATGCATCGGAAAACTGAGTGGAGTGAAAATCATAATGTATATAGAAGACCAAAATGCGTTAATAATGACAGAGGATAACGATTGATCATGTTCTCAACACAATATTCATTTTTTTGTTACTAGAGGTTGGGTAAAATAATTGATCATCGACCGCCGACCATATTAGAAACCGGAGAAATGTATCAATTTTTTGTACAAATCCATGTGGACGTTGGCCAGTAATGTTAAGAGAGCCATTGGTCCATGCATCCATTACATTCGGGTGGTCCTTTTGGATCTAGAGGATGATGAAAATATAAATGATGGGGTCATGAAGTATGGAAGGGCCTATGCTCGCGGAAATGAAAATAAATGTAGGGATCTATCAAAAGGGGGTATGTGTGTCATGGAAATATAGCCCGATGTGAATAAGGTTGTGAGTCCATACCACACTACATGATCCAATATGAGATAATAGGCTTGGGGTCGAAAGTGTCGAGGGACCTGATGTTGGGTACCCTATCCCACTATAACAATATCACATCTCATACAAGTATTGAATGAACTCATCTCATATGCCCACATGAGCTTCACAAGGTATTAGAAACAAGGAGTTGGACTAGGATCTTCTTATAAGACAAGGGTCTGATAGCTAGCATCACACCCATGCCAGAGGAAGACCGATTATTCAAGAGATAGTGGGGGGGGGGAATGAGAAACTGCACTCAATGTTTGGGACATAAAGGGGTGGTAAAAATGGTGAAAGATAGTTGTTGACCAAACTCAAAACATATAATCCATATCGTGTTAACAGAAATGGGAACAAAAAATGATATTCAATCGCTGATCATATTCGCAACGCCGGACTTGAATCAATTTTTTGTTCTAAACCCTAGAGTAAGCTATACCATAATTGTAGGAGAGCCCTTGAAAAGAGCATTCATACCATTCGGGGGGCCCCCTTCAGATTTGAAAGATAATGTAAACAGAAATGATGGAGTGTGTGGAGAATAATTGTACCCATGCAACTTAATGTATGGATGGACAGTAGAAGATTTGGGGATCTTCAGGGAGGAGGGATACAGATTATGGTCACAATGAACTCATCATAAATGAGGGAAAAGCCTATACAACACCTTGTGTTTCGACCCAATGGGTGGTCCCGATGTTTGGGGATGGACCAGTGAATGAAATTTCCTAGCATTCATATGTATACCATAAGGATGGTGGTTAAACCCTACGTAGTTCTAAAAGTCATGTAGTTAGAATCGTGTTGCAAGGACGTGGGAGGAGAGAAGAACGAGGGAAGGCGCATTGTGTAATTATCATAATCCAGAAATGATGGTGGCTATAGAAGCCTAAATGAAACCGTGTGGGGTCCTCCAAGGTAACTATACCCATGGGGATAGTAAAAGAGGACATTAGGGCTGAACTCAAGAAGAAGTGTAAGAGTGTTCCTATATATCTTATAGTGATGGGAATCAATCCATAGATTGTTTTGAAGGTTTAATGTCTCACAGGGAAAAAACCATTTAATTTAATGTGGGACGACACACAGTTTAGTGTCATGTGGGATAACATATAGTTTAACATCATGAGGGACATTTTAGAGTTTATGGTCATGTAGTACCGGACAGTGTAAGATCATGTAGGACCCAACAGTTTATGGTCATGTAGGACCCGACAGTTTATGGTTGTGTAGGACCCAACAGTATAAGGCCATATAGGACCATAATGCAGTTTAGGTTCATGAAAGGACATAAAATTTTAGGTCATGTGGGGCCAGTAAACTCGGGAAAAGTAACACTTGAGGAAAATGTCATTGGTGGGAGGGGTTATATATTCACCATCCATGGTAAACTTGGAGTATGCACCACAGGAATGAACCATCTGAATGATGTACCTTCCTTCTCATTTGGGATCCAACATGGTTGGTTTTATTTCGAGGTAACATTGGTGTTCTCAGGGCCAACACCAAGTCGTCTTGAAAGAAGGAGTAGAGGCGAACTTTATTGATGAAATCTCTAGCTATCTTGTTTTCATGCCATTCTAAATTGTGTAGGGCACAAAGCGTATTCTCGTCGAGCACATCCAACTAAGATAGATGGATTTCACCTACTTTATCTACAACTTTCTGATCATAAATAGTTGTGTGCAATGAGAGAAAATAAATATCAATGGGATGGATGACCTTTGTTCCGTACTCTAGTGAATATGGGGTCACCTGGGTGGAATTATGAGTCGTCGTCCGATAATCCCAAAGGGAATTGGGGTGATTTTCTGGAAAAATATTCTTATTTTGTCCAGTCATTTTCTGTAGAATGTTAGAGATGGTTATGTTGAACTCCTCAATCTATCCATTTTCTTCTTCATGATAAAAGTAATTATGGATATAACATATGTCATATTAAACGTACAGTTTATTTCATCTCAACTGCTCATATGTTTGTTCCATTATTGGTGAGGATAGAGTGGGAGACTCTAAATTAGTAGATGATGTTGGAGCTCACGAATTCAACATTGAAATGGGCCTTACCCTCCTTGAGGGGACGGCCTCTGCCAACATAGAGAAGAAATCCATACAGGTTAGGATGAACCTACACTGGTGAGCTATCACCGGTGGATAAGGTCCCATGACATTAATTATCTATAACACAAATGGACATGAGAAATTGATGGAGTGGAGAGGCTATGGTGGGCATTGCATAATGTATGCATGAATTTGGAATTCATGGCCCCTTTTGGAGAACTCTAGACAGTCAAGGATCATGGAGATCCAAAACAACCCCAGTCTCTAGATCTTGTGAGATAGTTTCGGCCCGGTTTGATGAGCCTCGCAAGAACTGTCATGAACCAAATGCATGACTTGGGAAATCAGGACAAAAAAATGCAATAAATGAGAACCCCATCAAACCCGCTCTTGTAGAGAATCTGCTAACGACCAAGACTGTCATGGATGGGAAAATGCAATGCACAACATCAAATACACTCACCCTCGTCCCGATCTATCAAGGAATTACCGTATTAGACGTACATTATTGAAGGTGGTTCCCCAGTTAGGAGTCACATAAATCACTACATCTGGGAGAACTGGGGGTCCAGACATGGAGGCAACAATGATAAGGTGGCTTACCTGGAGGCTATCATAGTCATCAAGAGGGACGATAGTAAAGATTCTCTGGTGTGCAATGTCGATAATCAAATCTTTCTATTCGAGATCTGCAAGTGATGCAGCAAGGCTGGATGAGGCATCAGATCGACTGTTGTGAGATCGAGGGACATGCGTGACTTTTGGTCGAGATGGTAACTCATCCACTAGTTGAATAGTGTGTTACAGAAAGGGTATGGTCTCTAGATTTAAAACTAAATTGTCACCATTGACCTGCTTGATGACTAGTTTGGGGACCCCGTTCACATAAAAATGGGGGAAGTCAATCTTGAAGAGTATCATGAGGCCAGTAATGAGTTTCTAATACATCGTCTCACTGTTGGTACAACCTTCTGACAATAGGAATGAATACATCATAATAACATGTGCTGGGGGAATTAAGATGATACCTAGGCCTACTCTATTGATTCTGGGGTCATTAATACTTCTGTCGGTGGGGCTCTGAGAAGCACCATAAATGTGAATTTTATAGAAAATGATTTCTTGGTCTACTTAGAGAATCACTTCATCGGGGAAATTGAGATCCATGGTCTTTTCCTCAAGAGTAGGATGGTAAGAAAGGAAGTTTTTCAATGCTAGCCTATTAATAGCCTTCTGAGGGATAGAACTAATGTAGAACTACTGATGAATCACTGCCAACCGAGCATGTCGGCTTGTCAGCATGGGGCAGTTTAGAATGAAAATTAGCAGATCTACTTAGGACACCAGCTGTACCTTGTGGTGCTACAACTAATGTCGCAATTTTTGAACTGTGAATACAAGCACATGGCAACACTTCGTGATTGAGGAGTATCTGGACTCTGTATTAGGGGGCATTCCTATAATGTAGTATAGACTATTCTCTATCTCCTAATTATTATTATGGGTGAGAAGGGCGTGAAGAGACTGTTCAAGTGTAGTCATGTAAAGGACATGCGACTTTCCAAAGATAGGCAGAATTAAGAACAGATAACGGAGCATGTATTTCTTGATTTCATCGAAATCATTTGTACATTCATCATCCCACAAAATTAATGTTCCTTTCATCATGTACCATGAAAAGGACATACACATTCTGGCCAGATTGACAAGGAATTGTCATATTTTGGCCAATTGGCCTTGGAAACATTGAATATCATAGAGGTTGAATGGGGGAGACGCCTGGATAATTTTCATGATCTTCTTATGGGTTGATCTCAGTGACCATGTACCTTAAAACGATGTCGATAAACTATCCATAGGTGACCCCGAAAGAACACTTAAATGGATTCATCATCAGATTGCGAGAAAGGAGGAGGCTGAACTCATTCTTTAGGTCTTTGATATGGTCCTGACGCAGGATATATATTTTTCCAACTAATCATCTACGTAGAATTCCACAAACAATCTGAGGATCGGCTTAAATATACGATGTATAGCCTTCTGATAGGCTGAATCTACAATATTTAAAACTAAAGGTTTGACTTGGAAATAGAAATTACCTTCTGGAGCCTGAAGGGATGTAGATTTCTCATCATCGAGGACCATTAATATCTGGTTATACTTTTAGTACCCATCAATGAAGGAGAGGGCATGGAACCCAGTTGTACTGTCAATCAACAATTCCTTCATAGTAAAGGGAAAACCATCCTTTGGACCCTGACAGTTGAAATCCCAGAAGTGGATGCAAAATCTAACATATCCATTCTTCTTTCTAACTAGCATAGTGTGGGCAAGACATTACGGGTAATGGACATCCTTAATGAAATTAGATCTGATGATCTTACTAACACCATCCTCGACCATGGCCTCATGAGAAGGGTGGATCTTTCTGGGAGGCTGCTTAAACCCACGATGATTTGTCTTAAGACAAAGGTGGTGGATGGATACTTGAGGATCTAACCCTTGAATATCATCATAAAAATATGTGAATAAATCATGTTGTTTCATAATGAATCTTATGTACTATTGTTTCTCCCCGAGTGGCACAAGAACACTGATGTGTGTGGGTTTAATGTCTGCCTCACTACTGAGGTACACCTATACCAATTATATACCATGGTAAAGATACCCTCTTCAAAGGTAGGAGGAGAATACTATAAATAATATTATTCACTTATGGAGGAGGGACCCTTGGAAAGAGGAGTTTCGACTGAGTCATCAGATCCTGATGGGAGGATGTTACCTGCCTAAGCGGTAGCGGACACTACATTGGGGAGCTCTTGTGCTTCAAAAAACATAGCTATGAATGTTTTTGATTTGATCCCATCTTTTCTACAACCCAAGGTACTAGGTTTGATGATATTGAAGCAATAGGGGTGTGTCGTCTTGAGCTGATTTTTCCCAACCTAGAGGAAAAAGAATGTATGGGGTATTGTAATTTCCTTGAGGAAGACATACGTGACCTTAAGGGATTAAGAGGCTCCGGGATCACCAGATCCTAATTCATGTAGGATTATGATGTGATCTTCCAGCATCCAATAGACTTGTGAAAGTGTTCCCCTCTTGTTCCAAAAACACCAATGAATTTTACAATGGTAGGTGTTGTAACCTCAAAATGATGGATTGGATAGATGTAGGCATCATCAAGATCGTTCCATGGGTCGGACACAACCATAACATGATCAACCTAGTTATCCTGAATCTTCTTGTATTTGATCTTGTAATAGTTGACATCCAGATTTTGGGCTTTAGAAGAGGCAATGGGAGTCACGTCACCTTGAAGCAATCCCACTCTACCATTAAGGGAGTACTTAAGGCAATGAAGGAATAGTGAGGGAACAGTTGCATGTAGTTAGAGCAATAATATACCCATAAATTCATTTTAGGCGGTGTCCTGATAGGAAACCATAAACTCGATGTTGGAAACTAGACCACTGAAATGGGTCTTCAAGCAGATCATGCCGACCAGTGTCTATTCTATCATATTATAACCATGTATTCATATGTCAGAGGGACTCATATCATCCTTGGATAAATTTTTTTTGGAGAGTTGGAGTTGGGATTACATTGATTCTAGAGCTCTTGTTGACAAGATAGTAGTGAACCTCCACACTATAAAATTGGTAGGTGATGTACAGTGAGAGAATATGTCATTGTATCGGATAGCCTTCATCTTCTCCAGAGAATGAGATGATGGTCTTACATTTAGCATTCAACATTCATGACCGCCTCAACATGAATGGATTATGCGGCTACTACCTCCTTCTCATACTCGAGGGGGCTTCTTAAATCCTCAGCGAGGTCCTCACACATATCTGATGATGGGAAAATGGCCTCAAGGATGGTGGGATTTGCTGGAATGCTAGAAAAAAGATTGAGGAAATCATACTTCCATGTCAGGCATTACCTTCTACATACATGTGTCCTCTCTATGATAAGTGGAATTGTGCGCCCTACCAGTGTGATCGGTGGTAGAATGGTGCTACGAATATCTCATTTCTCACTAGTCTATACTTGCATAGTGACTACTAAATGATGGTCAGATGACTGAGATAGGTCTGGATCAAAAAATTATTGATCACAATGCTATCGAGGTGACTCTGTATGATCCAACAACACAAATGGTGATGAAGGCCGACCTGATGTCCCCAGATGAGAACGTTGTGCGATCTGAGATATGCATTGGTCATACTACCAGGATTTAGCTTCATGCCCAACCTTTCAAGATGTAATGTCTGAGGCACTCCGACGGCCCATATAGCCATGGCTCTCTTGAAGCTAGTGATTTCTAGGGATGTTGGGAGGACAATTTTGGCGCTCATCATCATCATCAAGAATCATGTAGGGGGTTTTCAGCTCTACGGTATTAACCAAGGAATTCCCTAGACTATCACTAGAATATTTTCCACTACATGATGGATTTTAAGAGGAATTTCCATCTCTGGGGGCATGAAGATTCCGATATTACGTAATGACGATGGAATCAGTGGCGGGAATTGTTTTCCATTACACTGTCGGTGTTTTCTATTATGAGAAGGAGAATACTGAGATGACGATGAAGAAGCTGTAACTATGAATTTTGAAAGCTCTGGTTGATTTAGGTGAGAAAAAATAACACCATGGACCCTGGTGTCCGTTTGATGAGACATCGAGTCATCATACTTCAGGGACCCGCAGTTTGAAACCTTATGTCACTCGCTTTGGTTTTCACTGATGTTTTCTTGATTCACGAAGACAAATTCCACTTATGAAAGAGCTTGGCCTAACTGGACTAAGGTGTTATCCACTTGTTCCTAAAGCTAGTATTAAGAAATATAAATTTTTGAGGGTGTTCCCCATGATTTGGTGATAGGGTAATTAATTAGAGTGATTAGTGAGGTTCACCTATTCTGGCCTCTTACACTATGGGAAATGTATAATACCATAATCCAAAGAGCTGTAGAAGTAGCCGAGGACCTGTGCCTATTTTAATAAGAATGTATGGATCCTCCTATTCAAAAATGTATCCCTAGGACCCTGACCCTAAAGAGGGGATGGGGGAGCCTATTGATGAGGTGGAGATTCGTTATATTGCATTGATAGTGGGAGAGCATTTCATGAGCGAACCTTCTAGTTCTGAAGTGAGTGCTTCTAGACCAGAGGCTAGGCTTGATGTGGAGGGATTATATGAGGCTACGGAGGTTGCAACATTGTTAACAATAGTAGTAGCCTGGGGGCCTCTATTTGAGCCACTATGACGAGCTCAGCACAGGAGGCCCTTCTCGCATGGATTTCATGAGGCTAATTGACATTCATGGAAGGCCTATTTGAAGGCTTATTCTAAGAACTAGGATTTATCGGAGAAGTCTTGGAATCCCATGTAATAGTTATGGGTGATCAAAGAGGGGACTAGTTAAATCTTGACATTCCTTATCCACATCTTCGATGGTTTCTCCGAAGTCAGTGGCATGTCAAGGGAGTACGTGAGCCCTTTACACTAATAAACAATGTCTGTAACACACACATCATGAATCTGCTAGCCCTTGAAAAGGTCTACAACACTGATATTCTAAGAGGTGGAACAAAACTTATAGAGAACATTCCTAAGGATGTTTACCCTGCCGGCTACTTTTCTGATGGGGGGCTGGCTGTACCAGATGAATGACAACCCCTCTAATGTATTTATGAAGCATTGGATATTGGAAGCCTCCTACTGCAATGGGGTTACCAACACGAGTCCACACCATGAGATAAAGTGGATCAGGTCATGTGGTGGGTCTCATGTCCCATTGAAGGGGGAAAATGTGGGATTTCTGAATTCCAAGGTTTCTAGATTATCATCCACCCACACCAGATATAGCTTTTAATGAGGAGAGATTGCCCCTATCAAATATATAACACCGTGAGGTGGGCAATGAGTGCTACCATTAAATCATCCAGGTGGGGGTTCTTGTCTTGACAGGGATCCCTGACCAATTCCGATTTACTAGTTTCTTCAACATGATAAGCACTTCCAATTTCTTGTGGAGCGGTAGGTCGAACAACATGTGGAGTAGCTGGGAAACCTAAGTTGGGTCCCAGAGGTTTTATCGCCACTCAAGTGGATTTAGTGACCCATATCGTTCCCTCTTACATTAAGCTACACCCCCAACCCTATCTACATGTGACGAATATGCAGGGTTACCTGGAGGAAATTAATTGAGGGTGACTTGTTCCTACCCATGTTTCCCTGGACGAGGATCACCATAGTCTAGCTGTCACTCCATTGTTTGTTCCACATGGAGGTTGTCAACCATGTTATTGTGTTCTGCGAGTTGCTAATGCAACACAGCTTTTTCAGTATCATCCTCTTCATTATAAACTAAGCCATATGGGTCGGAGGGTATGATAGCTCTGTGGTTCTCCTTAACCTTAATGAGATTTTGGCTGACATCCAATGCCTCAGTGTGCTCCAGATGACCCAGTAGATTCATCTGATGATGAGTAACCATTCCCAACAGATCCAAGAGGTGTAAAACTACCTCTGGGGGAAGGTCATGTCCAATAAGCTCTACCTTTTTCTCACCCCCTGGTAGGTTTTCAATGTTAACCATGTACCTATCTGGAAGAATGTCATCTATGACACCGGGAAAATTGGGTTTCTGCTGAATGGATATAAAATGGAGGGTTGTGTACTGTCCCTAATAATAGATATTCATGTTGGGAGATTCCTCCTTGATTATCCTATGGAGCACTTTAAAGCACTAGAAATATCGTTGTTGGAGGGTCCAATGAATACTTGGTGATTTTGGGCGCTGGTCCACAGAGTGTTCAGTGAAATCAGGATATATCAATTGTCGAATGATGTCATTGAACATCACTTGACTCTTTGGGTAGGCCGCTCATGAATGATGAAGTCCAAAATGAGGCGCTCGAAGGTTCTATAAAAAAAATCGAACTCTTCCTGGGTTATTGATTCTGGCACAAAAAAATTTGGGGCTATAACTGGACAAAACATCATAGGGCAATGGTCCACTACGAGAATATCCCACAAGCTCCTTGGACCAGATTCGGGGTTTGGCCCTTCATTTCCCCACTTGTCAACTAGAGGCGCCTGGGGAACCAGTAGCGGTACCGAAGTAGACTGCTAAGATGTCAAGCTGGATAGAGGTGAATTTGGTGAGAGAGCTATAAAAGCAATGAATATATGGATATAGTCTGATAAGTGTAGTGACATAGCCACCGCATCGCTGTTAGATGGGCTGACAACCTCAGTTTTTGGTGTAGGGTCTACGGCTGCTGGCGATCTGCTATGTTGCTACTAATCCACCATTGGTCCTTAGAATAGATCTCTATGATCTTTGGTCAAGCTATAGAGTGCTTCAGTTGATGATTGTGGAAACTGCACGACCAGAACCTGTGGAGTTTCCAAATTATCATTATCCTATATATACACATGGAGGAAGGAATGAATCTGATTGATCTCACATCCTAGAAGTAGGAGGATGGTATTCCATGTTCCTACCCCGGACCATGACAAAAAGGATCTCTATGAGGGTTCCATCAATGAGTCATATTCTGCCTCAGAATCTAAGATGAAGAATGGTTTGACATCTTTCTAAATATACACATCATTTTATTTATGGCGATGATGACCCAACCACATTCCATAGGATAGTACTTCTGGTCAAGGTATATTTTCTGCGTGAGGACCATCAGTCATTTTGGTGCTGGGGCAGGGAGAATGTATGCCTAATTGAGATGGGGTGCGAGGTGCACCAGGATAAATATCAAAAGGGATCACGGGGAGTACCTTTGTGCCCACTGACTAATTTGACGTGGGAATCTCCGTGGAAAGTGCTGGAGTAGGTAGGACCTCCTCTAAAGTTGATAAGAGCACGGATAGAACCTCCATGCTGGGTGCTGGTGACGTGAAGCTGACCATCACCACTATAATTTCTAAGTCGAGGAGGACCATCATTGGCTAGTGAAAGGACACAAGGAAGGCCCCCATGATAGAGATTGAATGAATGCGTAATATCTTCATATCGGCAACCTGCTGCAGGAGAAACAAATCCATACCCGATGTAATGAGCGTGGGAGAGGCATCCATAAAATGTGTTGATGTCATGCGGAGGTCCCTCATTCGGATTAAAGTTATCACATGGCAGACCACCTTGATTATCTTGCAAGGGGGGACCGACATTCTCACAGGTAACATTACGGGGAGGACCTCCGTACTGGGGGTGGCTGCTGTGGGGTAGTCCATGAAAGCTGCTACCTATATTGGAGACCAAGAGTGTTGACCCCGCCAATCTATGGGGTGATTTGTGCCTCGATTTGTGTCGCTTTTTAAGTGACCCTACTCCATATACATAGGGGGTTAATTATATTCATCCGTGGTGGCTTGAGCTAGAGTAGTTGCAGATGTTGACTCCCCTTGGTAGGCGTTCTCCTCTGCATGTTCATGACGTAGGCATCAGGTCAGCAAGAATGGGGTTGTTGGTGAAAGCGTGTAGAATAACAACACCTATACTCATGGGACTAGGTGGCAGTAGTGGTACAACTTAGTGGGAGCCCTCCATGGGAGCCCCTGAAAAAGGATCCCAGTCGGGCTGGCCCAGACATCCCCTACCTCATCGGCATAAAGGACGTATCTATAGAGGTATTATAGGAAGTGTCTCTCAAAACAGATTCATGTTTAGTGGGGAGCAATGGCTTATTGTGCTTCCCTTGGGGGCAGTGGTGGTGATGAGTTGCAAATGCATCTAAATTCTGGCAGGCCATATCTCGAGTTGAGATAATCCCCTCCAACAGTTGTGCATGTGAAAGATATTACAATTGTGATGGAGCCACATGAGATTGCTTTATTGGCACTACCCCTGCCCTACGTTGGTGTGTCAGTGGTGATCAAATTATTGAGGCACCAACTTGGTTCCTGGAAAGTAGGGAGACTGAACAATTAGTTCTGAAACAAAGAAATCATTGCCCAGTGCCCCTGCAACATTCTTTCATCCATGGCTAGAATGAAGGATCTATGCTGACAACATTGTAAACTGGGATGTCCAACATTTTATCTACCTGAACTTCTGGTGATATTCATCTTGGGCCAACTATTTTCGTTGCGGGACATGAAACAGGATAACTGGATCCGGTGACATGCTAATCCACAGGTGGCTCGAACGCTTATAATCATCACATTGTGGGGAATAAATTCACGTTGGGTTTTCCATATCAGTTTCGGATGCTTTATCGGGGGCGTGTGTATCTATCCATTTGAGGATGAACAGGATTCATTGGTTTTTTCCCAACATTATCTCTTTCCAAAGGTGGGTGACATCCCTCACTTATTCAAGGATGTTTTCTCCATGATAAAAATGGGATGATGGGATGTCTATTCTCCATTCTGCTGATTCCTCCTCGGAACTATTTACCTAGTCTATGTATCCCTTATAGATTAAAACGTTTTTCATGAATCTTTTCCTAGTTCCATATCTTCTTGTATGCAGGTAAATTACACTGCTTTAGTTGGGACATTCCAAGTGTTCCAATCAGGGAAGCAACCTTCGATCGGTGGAGTAGTCATTTTGCACATCCATAGCATGTATGGATGCAAGAACACTAGCACGTCTGGGATTGTTCCCTTTATTAAAGGGATACTATAGGGAGAGAAAGCATGAAGCATCCCACGTCTAATGCGGGGAATTATATGACATAGGCAGGTCTATGTGGTTTTCCTCAGCTTCCCATGTTTATCATAGGGTATGCCACAGATTTAACATCTAGCGGAGATGGATCAGACTAATAGAAACACCAACTAGAGTGGATCCGATGTCATCGACCCTTGGACTAAACAATTATGTTGGGGGCTAGGACATGGTTAGTTAACAGCTTACCGCTAGAAGATGTGAATAGCTCAATTTCCACGATCTCACCAGGATGTGGTGACTGAGTTAAGAATCAGGATGGTTGATGGATGGTTATGTGAAATGGATGGAGAATGGAATGGAGTATACCTAATGGCAACAATGATGTTGAGATTGATCCTTGAAGAGACCTCCTATATATCCCAATGGAACGGTATCAAAGCCCACATAGTTCAAGACACTGTATAGGATCATGGTGTGCGTAGAGGATAGCGACACAATGATAAACATGGGATTATGAATGGTTTGCTACCTGAGGTTGGAATGACGCTCGGGATTTGCCATATATGTGGGTTCCTACAAAGGGGACTACAATGTCTTACCATCGATTGGGGTACACGGTTGCTTACTGTCGATTGGGGTTGAAAACGGATTACCACTAACTTGAGTTGACAACAGACAACCAATAAATTCCAATCAAAATGTCTTACCACTTTGTGAGGTTTGCAATGACTTATTTTTGGGTAAAGGATCTCAATGGATAAACACTGCATGGGGTATACAACGGCTTACTGCTGAATGTGGGATAGCTTAGTGGCATGTGGGAAAAAAGGGGGTGTATAGATTAATGTCAGTCTGGATGGAGGTGATCCGATGTGAAGTAGTTTGGGCTAATGGTTAGTGGATTGGAACCTCATAGAGGCATCCTACTAACCTTTCCTGGAAAAGGATCAAAGTCCACATAGTTCCTGAATTGTGGAAACTGACGTGAAGGGGGACAGAACCAATGGGTGTTGGGATTTAACTTCACTGAATCTTCCAACATACTGTTCCATTGCAAGGACAAATTTCCAAATAGTTCGGGAGGTGTGGGTGAACCGGCGTGATGATGGTCGGGTCCAATGAGTGTTGGGCTTCAACCTTATAGGGGCTTCTATGAACCTTGCATTAGCAAGGATTAAATTCTATGTTGTTTGGGAGATTTCTATGAACCAATGTGAATAAGGTTAGGAGCAATGGGTTTTGGGATTGAACCTCAGGGAGGCTTCTTACGTACATCACCATGGAAAAGAAAAAAGTCCACGTAGTTCTTGAATGGTGGGAACTGACGTGAAGGAGGTCGAAACCATTGACTATTGGGATTGAACCTCTGGGAGTCTTCTTATGCACTGTGCCTTAGAATGGATCAAAGTCCAAGTAGCTCGGGGGGTGTGGGGCATACACTCTAGACTGACCGAGGTTATTGTTGTGGTCGATGTTTACATATGTCCACATGAGACATGATCTATTTGAGAAATATGAGGTAGTAGAGACCTGATGATAACATAGGGAAAGGTGGGTCTATGGGAAGTAGAATAGGGATTATATATGGTTACAAGCCCGAAGAACAAACAGGGGCTTACACGTGGTCCGTAGCCTAGGAAGATAGATATTGGGACTTACCCTAGGGTGGGGACATGGTGGCCACAAAGCCTAAAGTGAAAGGGATTTGGCACCAAAAAAAGATGGCCCTAGTGCCCATCCCCCCTATCTGTCCATTGTCCAGGATAAATATAAGAGGTGAAGGGATAATGCATCTCACAAGAAAGGCTATGGGCTTACACCATGGTGGTTTCCCTTTCCCCGCAGACAGAAGATGCTTCGATAAATATGATCTCATTCTAGGTAATAAATGATCTCAATCCCGTGGAGACCAGTGGTCATAGAAAATGTCTGAGAGGGGGACAAATCGTATAATGAACAGGGGGAGGATATAGTTTAACATCATGTGATGAGGAGGATGATTCTTTTAATTTCAACATCTTGTATCTCAGATGTGTGGGGTTTACTCCTTACCCCTAGGACTTACATAACTTATACTTGCCCTCCACTAAGAAAGGGAAGGAATTAGGAATTCCATGGATATGGGGGGTGCTATGTAGTTATCCATTGATGGGTCCACATTATCATAGATATGTGAAGAAGAAAATGCCATTAACATTCCTATGTGAAGAAGCATGAGGTGAAGTAATAGAATAAGAAGCGCCGCCCAAGGGATATTGAAATTACTCTGTGAAAACCTTGAGGGTCGCACAAGAAAAGGGTGTGTGAAACTTGTGTGTTATGCATGAGTGGTGCTCGAAAATGGTTCCTTATTGTATGGATAACACATAGAGCACAAAAAGAGGGCCACACACAAGATGAGGGTTTGTAGGAAAAATAATGCCTGCATGAAAACCGGAAGGATTTACACAAGAAATAAAGTTTTGCATGTTGGTCAGAACAGTTAAGCGCAAATGAGGTCCAATATAGGGAGAAAAAAATTTACTAACCATTGAACAAAAATACTAAGTCACATATAAAATGTATTTAATAAGGTATTTATTGTTTCAATCATAATAAATAACTCCATATAAGTTATAATTATATATAATAAAATATTAAAATTTATGTGAAATGTAAAAGAGTCCTTAAAAAATCATTAGTAAATTCACAATGAGAGAAAATTAACAAGTACCACTAAAAATATCAATTTTGAAAAATTTAAAATATTACTTTTTTTGAAAAAATAATTATGGATCCTAGTAAAATAATAATGTTTAACTAGATGAAATTTTGATTTGATGATAATGTGTGCAATCAGTAAAAGAAATTAATAATATTATTTTTTCAATACCTTTTTTAAAACCAACATATAAAAAGAATGATAAATCATTTATTTCAAAAGAGTTAATGATAAATATAAGGATCATAAAAAATAATGTATATTAATATTTTATTATAATAATCGATAACAATATCTAGATTGGGTATGATGTATATTGAATTCAATGATCATATATGTAGAGGATGTGAATTACTCATAACACCAATTAATTATATAATGACTAAAATATATCAATGAAGTTTTTTTGATGTGAAAATATTATTCCATTGAAAATATAGAGAAAATTAAATATAATAAAATCAAATAATAGAAGGTAAAAATATTTAAAACTATATTCAATGTGGAAAATTATGAATATTGAAAGTAAGTTGAGTTAAGAAATATCCTTAACAATATTATCCTCTACCACAAACGCTCCATAATCTAATATATCATATGAATAACTATATAAATCAACCGATATATAAAAATATTAATATCTATTGTAATATATTCAATTATAAACATTCAATAAATATTCTTTTTAATTTTATTATTCTTTTTAATTTTCAGATGTTTTGATAACATTATATATATTTCATAATGGTGGCGTAAAACCCAACTCATTGACATATTTTTCATAATATATATAATATTAATTTTTCATTCATTTTTATTATTATTTATGCATCCACTTTGTATATTATAGAATCTATGGGCATGGTTGGTGAGAATATAATATATGATGATGTTGTTTTAGGTAATTTACCAACATCAATAAATACCATTATAATTATGAATAATTTTTAATTTTAACAATAAAAATATTCTGATATATATTATTTCATAGTAAAATATATATTTAGAAAATATATATTTATTTGTAGGCCAGTCATGAAATCTAAAAATTTCATTCAATGACGTTGTTGATATATATGTATAGATAATAATCATGTTTTCATTTTTCATTGAATAGAACAATGATAGAGGTTGATTATATTTTAGAAATAATATTAATGTAATAAATATCTTATTAATTGATTAAATAATATCATTTAATGAAAAATGAATTGTTACTAATAAGAAATGTAATCATCTCTCCATGGTGGTGATTGTCTGAACAAATGCAGGTATTAAAATTTCACTTTTATATAGTGAGGGGTGGAATATATAAAAACACATTTCCACAACTTTAGTAAATTTTCAATATCATTATGATAATGATATTTTTATTTTAGAATGGTAGAAGAATAATCTCTACTAAAATATGAATGAAAATTAGTAATTTGAAAAATTTATCATAAACCCATGAATAACTCCTTTAATATATTGTATGTTTCTTTTTAGGGGTGGAAATTCAAGATGGAAATAACATCTAGTATTTTCTTTGGTGGGTTAGGAGGTATATGGGTAGTGTCTGATGGAACACTGGGGATTTTGGTTTGTGGGGATGTGGTATGGTGGACGGTATGTTTTATAAGTGAGTTGAATGACATTTTTTTATTAGGGGTTTCAATATACAAGAAATGTTGCTCCATAAGTTTAATATAAATTATAAGAGACGACTTTAGTTTATAAATATTTCAAAAGAACATTTTGATACATTTTTTTACATGATTTAAATAGTTAAATGATTTTTACCCTTTTATAATTTTTAATCATTTCATGGTATGAAATTATTACCTAACTAAATTATTTCTTATTAAAAAAAATTACCAAGTTTTTTAATATGGGGAATTTGACTAATAATACGATATAAATATTATTAAAGAGAATTTTTTAAATTGATAAAATATAATTCTATAATAGTAAAATTTTAATGCATTAAAAATTGTTTTATAATAAAAAAGATACTTAAATTAAAAATGGTAATTTGTATGTTTATAATATAAAAAAATTTAATATTTAATGTTATTGATAAAATATTTATTTAATAAGGATAAACATTCATAAATTATAATGTTATTCTAATATCATCATGATTTCATTAATAACATAGTATTTCTAAGAAAAGTACGTTGTACTATTAACATGACAATCTCAGTTTCAATAAAATTTTCAAATAAATCATATAATGATAACATTATAATACTTAATATTAAAAGGTGGATCATTTTATAATAATATATAACTCAAATTTAGGTATTTAACTATTATATTTAAATTAATATGTTTAACAGTTTTTATTGAATATGAGTTTTTCAAATAACAACAATTAATTTTTCCACATCCAGTCAATTTATATTAAAATTATTTTTATTACATTATTCATATAAACGATATATTTTAACATCATTTATTCATTACAATGTTATAGTTCGGAAATAAATGACCATATAACATAGAAACCAATTTTTGAAAAATAAGGAAAAAATGATCGTATTTTTTGATTGTTTAAACTATTATATTTTAATTAAAGAATTATTATAAAAAATGACCATATTTTATGCATATATTTTATAATGGGGTTACCATTATATATATGGATCACTTAAAAAACTACATTATAGTATTTTTTTAAAAAATTAATTAAACATGTAGTGATTGTTTTTGGTTCTATGATGTGTGTGGAACAATATATTTAACTTAGTATTCATTTTCAAGAATAATATTCAACAAATTAATTATAAATTACATTATAAATACTATAATAATTTCATCCTTTAAATTTATTTACTATGATGAAAATTAGGATTATTTTGTCTCTTAATATCCTTAGGTTCCCACACAACATCCATAAACACAATAGTACATTGTAGAACAATAACTAGATTTATTGTCTTGTTCCCCGACTCTTTATCTATTCAATCCATAATTTTCTCATAGGAATTTATTATATGATAAACATATCCTAGTTTCATGGATTATGAGATCAGTACATTTAATGGTTCTAGAATATAACTCCCCAAATGTGATTCAATGTAAAAATTATACACTCATTTTTGGTCATGAGATACTCATAATCCCTATGTTATAAGACAAACACAATCAATTATCTCAAAGTGCTTAATATACACAGGTATAACTATCAGTTCTTTTAAAATCACATAAATCATTACAATTGAAATATCTAGAGGAATTCATTTTCCACAACATTCAACTCTTGATCAAGTTAATGATTATCTTCCTATCTATTTTGTATTTTTTTCCACTGCCTTATTCCTTTTAATGGAATGAACATTCACCATAATTTTTTAGAGATGGTACATAATCATTCTATATTGTCCAATATTATCTCCCCTATTGGAGTTCTATATATATTCCCATCTAGTTACTTATATAGTTCTATCTAAATTTTATAATTGAATCAATTATTATATTTGAACTCTACTGAGGGAGGTGTTGAAACAAAAACCGTTGTAAATCATTTGAATAATATCTTTCAGTATTCACATGAGATTGAATGGTTCTATAAGATATTCCACATTCTAATGAAGTATATGAAATTATAATGATTTTATGTTCTTAAAATTATTATTAGTGACATCTCCAAATCCTCAATATAATATATATATCACAATGTGATATAATAGAATTTAGTAATCCATAGTACTATATTACCTCATTTATGAATATCTTGGCCATTTTTAATGGTAATAAATATTATATAAAGAAAATAAATTGAGATAAATTAATGAGGACATAATCTAAAACTCAAATGGAATTATAATATTTGGATTTCAATGGGACTATTACGAGTGAATCTATTATGATGTTAAATCAATATCTATCTAGAGTGGTTAATGGTTGCATCATCACATTATAATTTTGTCATTATTCCTTAGCATATTTTTCTACTGTGATCAATTATATCTATTTTTAATTCTCCCTTTTTATGTTATCTTAGAAGTTATATTTCATTTGATCTATATACATCATCTTTCATTAAGGATGGATTTTATGGTTTTAATTTCTGAATCATCCAATATTTCCTTAATTATTTATATTTTTTATGGGAAGTGTCACAACCCGTCCTAGTGGGGCCAATTATTTGACTCTGTAAGCCTTCCTTTAATATTACAAGGGTTGTTGGAAATTATAGAGTAGAAATATCAATACCAATTGAGGCATTGGATATGTAACTACACACACACACACACATCTCAAAGCCCACAAAATTATCAAAGGTAAAAATAACTAAAAACCA
The DNA here is from genome assembly GCA_963277665.1 of Viscum album. NCBI lineage: Eukaryota > Viridiplantae > Streptophyta > Magnoliopsida > Santalales > Viscaceae > Viscum > Viscum album. Next base: position 1,138,267,513 of record OY728164.1, on the reverse strand, counting down.
ATTCATGCATACATATATATTCAAAACCAGAGTACCGCATGAAGTAAAGATAGAAAAAATGGAAAAATGAAAGAACATCAAAGAGAGTCTATAGTAAAATCCCAACATAAAAGAAAATGGGCTATTGTTTGTAGCCATATGAACAAACCTAAAATTTTCTAATCTCTTTAAGAAATTTATTGAAATTATCCTCTTAGTACTCTATAAAAATATTGATTGCATTCACAAGAGACGACACATCTAGTTAAAAACTGTGAAAGGTTGATTATAATAATAAATAGAAGGATTCCCAAAAAACAAAAATGAATAAAACAAAACAAAATAATGTTGGCATTAGAGAAGTATATGTTTAAAATACTTATAACAATAATATAAAGATGTAATCATTCCAAGGAACATAACCAAGAGGTATGTTACCACCATAGTATAATGTCCTAGAATTATAGATTGAATATTCCATGAATAACTCATATGAGATAACAATGTCTTATGTCTACTATCTTTGGTGATGTTCATATAAGAGATACTAATCAACCCATCTATCACAGATATTTATATTTGAATAGTTTGAAGAGAATATGATATATAGTGTATGATCATATATTTGACCATTGGGTGATACAAACAACTAAATCGGAATTAAATTCCTAAGTAGAGGATCATAAATCAATAGTATTGGACATCCCAATACATAGTACTATACCTAGGGAATGAAGATGAATAGAGGATCCCACTCTTTTCCTCTCACGGGGATTATAATATCTCCATCCAAGAGGTCCCATTAAATGGATCATTTTCATTTAATTAGAAAATGATACTATACCTTCATTAATTGAATGTTTAAGGGGAATGAACCCTAATGAAACATGTCAATGATATGGAGGATAGGGGATTCTAGCCATCTAAAAAAGAGTGTAGAAATTTTATAGGGGTTACATGTTTTGTCCCTTGACCCCTGGTATTGCCCGTGTAAATGGACTATGTCATTCCAAATATTTCCATGTAAAAGGATAGTACACGGCTTGTATAGGGTTCATATGTCGCACCCCTATATCTAGGGTCCCACCTTTGTACACCAGATGTGTTCCAGTACATGGAATAATCAAATGAATCCATTATCTTTTACTAATACATGGAGTATCTCATTTTCATGGTCAATGTCATGTCATATGGGGGAGTGCACTTCATGTAGGACTCGTGTGTAGTCTAACTCATGTGTGTGTTCTCTCTAAAGTACACAAAAAGTATCCATTGCGGGGCTACATTCCTCATAAACCAAGAAACACATCGTCTGATATTTAACATCCTCTCAAACATTGCCCAATTCTCATATGGCCCAAAACATTATGTATTACTTGATTTCATGTCATGTTCTATGAGATTTTAATTTAATCCCATTCTTCCGTAGTGTTTCCCATATGATTCTCTAAACATATATCTTCTAGTCACCATTCAAAAATATTGTAGAGCAATCCTCATTGAGTCATCCAATCATTGAATCAATCTATTTCATCATTAGATCTTCCAACAACACGGATAAAATAATTGTTCTTCATCGGTCATTGAATAACGCTGAGGAACATGAAATTGAGAACAATCTATTGTCTAATTTAATACATCTCCATCATATAACCTCTATCATGTCGTTTAGATCCCATATCTACAATATTCGATCATTGTGGCAAGAATAGGGTGTGCAACAATCGATTGATCAGGATTTATTGAGTTAAGGCCCAAACAAAGAACACCCATGACAAATTATTAATGATGGAAGTGAATCAACTCCCCAATCTAGATATATGATCCTAGATCTATGTTCATGCTTATTGCGATTCCATGCCATTAAAATGATAAATTTTTAATTCTATAATCCTAATAATAATTATTTCAAACCCTGCAAATATAATCTTATCCCATAAGATGGTAGAACTGCAGCTTAATTTTTTTGTTGATTGGTCAACATTCATCGTATAAATCACAAATGAGGAAAAACAATTTGAAACACATACCCTGCCTCTATTGGGATCCCTTTTTATGAATAACAATTTCTGCTTTATTTTTATAGGCAATATCCATTGAAATCGATGTGTGTTGATCTTTGATATGTGATTCCATCATGGTTTTGTTAAAATGATTCTACCTGGATCTCTCCAATGATCCTCCACAGGTCCCATGGTTATGTGACTAACAATATTATTCTATTAAAAATATCAATTTAAATATACAACAACCATTACATAAACACAAATGATATTATATTATTTTCATAAATTATTTTATTCATTTAAGTGCATGTTATGACTTTCCTACAAATGACCCAAGCCGAGTAATGATAAGTCTTGAGTATTGTAAAACCACCATTATAAACACAATGATTCCCTTATATTTCTGATGTTATTTATATTTAATATGTTATTTATATTCAATAAGTTATTAAAATATTTTCTTAAACATTCATTCATGTTCTATAAGAAATATTTAATATATTTCAAGCATTTATTCTAGGAACATTGAGTCTTGGAATAAAATATATTCACTGCATATGGTCTTGAATTTAATCCATTTAAAATCAAGAAAAATAATACATAGAATATATGATACATTTCATTCTTCCCACCATGTTTATTTACATCATTTAATAGAAAATAAAAGAGATACTCAATATGATGTGGGTACTGAGCATGAATCTGAGCCTCTCTCTCCCATGCCCTCTCAAAATTAATCTCTAATTTTTACTAGACATGCTCTAAAAGAGTAAATATACTGAGAAGGACACTCTAATATTGATCATAAATCTCCACTAGGTACTCATCAATTGTCTATCTACCCTTTATTTTCAGCTCACCGCAGTTGATAATGGGAATTGGGTCTGGCACATACCTTCTCAGCTACGACACCTAGAAAAAGTTGTCTATCTATTGTAATTGTGAAGGTAGAGCTAATTGTTATTCTACCTCACTAATTCAATGAAGTATTTTGAATGGTATGATGCTTCTATAAGGTATCATTAGCCCCTAATCAAATCTCCATAGTCCACATTGAGGTGAAACCCCTAGAAACACAAGGGATCCTTCCTCAAACACCAATGTCCTTGATCGCTTTTCAGTTTAAGACTCATGGTGGCTCTGTGAATTCTTCATCCACATCAGGATGATTTGAACTTTATTTAATTTAGCTCACACCATCTCTGGGCCCATGAGTTCAAAATCTCCTGGTTCAGACCTGTAATGTGGGTACCAATTGGGTCACCAGCCTAATGCCTCGAATGGTTCCATACCAAGGCTTGAATGGTATCAGTTATTATATGAAAACTCCACAAGTGGTATGTGATCCTCCCAACTATAATCAAATTCTATCATGAAAGATCATGGAATGTCTTCTAGAATCTAAGTGGTTGGATTAGTCCGGCAATCTGTTTATTGGTGAACGGTTGTGGTCATGTTTAAATGGGTCCCAAATTCCATATGTAATACCTTCAACAACTGGGTTGCAATACGATCATTTCTATAAGAAACAATCATCGATGGAAAACTTTGGATTATACTTATCCCGTACATGTTGATGTGCCATATTCTTTCTACTTCCCATTTCCCTCGTATTGCTATGAATTTGGATGAATTTTTTAGATTTCATATGATTACCTAGATCGAATTTTGTGAAATGTACAGACATGTTAATCCCAACCCAAAGGCCATAGATATCACATCCCACTAAAATTATAGCACCTCAATGGGTGGACCCAAACCCACTTGAAATTAGTGTTAATTATTCACATTGTGACAAGTAATACATTGAGATAAGAACTTGGTCACCCATTAATTCATCCTTAGAATCCCAAACATATGTTGGAGGACATGGTAAATATATTCCACAATAAGATTTACCACCAAAGGATATGGGTTACGCTCTCTCAAAACCTCTTCCTAAAACAACATTTTTTTCATTGTGAAACCTCTAAAAATTAAGAAATACTCCCCACCTTATGAAAATCCATGTAGAGCATGACCTATAGGCATCTGAGCTCATAGGGTCTCATAGTCTGTGTCCCCATATTTTACCTCCATGACTCACTACATGAGAATATGGGTGAATACAATCCCATGGATTTTAGCTACTCAATATTCTTCCATAAAACATAATTTTTACTAGTCCCCAACTAATCCAACATCTCGTTCATAAAAAAAACATGATCCCATACTAAGAGAATCTACTACCATGTATCGCTTCATAGGAGTATAGAAAATTTCAAAGTAAAAATCCTTATGGATGTCTATCCATCTCCTCTATCTCAATTTGATATCCTACTAAATGAAGTCATAAATGAGTCTCTTGGGATCTATGTAGAAAATAATCGGCTTTCCCAACAGGTAGTGTAACCACATCTTCATAGCAATGACAATTATTACAAACTCAAGATTGTGGGTTGCATAGTTCTGCACATGTGGTATTAATTTAATTGAACCATATAAAATCACTGAACAATTTTTCATATGAACACAACAAATTCTGACTCTTAATTATTCAAAAAATTATATGTATTCATCATATTACTCAGGAAATTAAAATAGGGGTGAACTTGTAAAAATCTACATCAACTACTAAAAAACCTATCTTGAGGACATCCTTTGAGAACCATCATTCACCTCTCAACTAATAAATGATGTAATCAATCATCACTAGTGAAAACACATTCTTCACAGCCACTCGGTTCAAACAATAGTATTCTGAACACAACCTCAAGCTCCGGTCTTTCGTTTTAGAAAACAACGTTGGGGATGCCTTGGGTGAATCACAAGGTATACAAAATACCTTACACTGAAATTCATTTTACATCAACCAATATTTTGAATCTCTAATATATCCATTTTATATGATTGAACATATATTAGAGTCATCCCAAGGTGTATATGAATGAACAAGTCAAACTCTCGGTGTGGAGGTGACCTTGGAACATCTTTAAGGAATACATATTCATTCTCTTCCACCACTATAAGAAAATGGAAACTCACAAAATCCACTACATGAAGGTTTAGGATTTCCAACATATGAGTAATCAACTGAACCCTCTTATATCATATGTACTTATAAAAATTCACTTATATCCAATCATACAAAATAGTTATATGATAAAACAATAGAAAAAATAATGTATTCATACATATATATCGCACAAGAAGTGTACGACAGGGTTTGACGATGCTAAAAATTTCCAAATAAAATTCCACCAAAAATTATTTGTAATGCAAGTCCATCATATAAGTAAAGCTAACGTTAAAGATGTTTGAATGCTTCATGAATTCTCAATGGTTTTCCTAGTGTCACTAAGCACTTCCATGTCCGGGTCCGACTAAGAATCTATCAAAAGATCAATAATCCTCACTTGTAATTACATGTGTAGGAAAAGACCATATAGGGATGAGTATAACAATACTTGGTATTCCACCACTAAACCAAAAAACAAACATGGGAAAGTAAATTCAACTCTACATAGGTATATTTTTATAGATCATATATAAATAATATCATCTTCTACTTGAACAAAGACTCAATGTCTAGAGGTATGTCACACCTATAATAGACCATTACTATAATTCAATCATGAAGATTATATGATTTATTCATTAGAGAGAACACACATTTAAATTTTATATCATTGAAGAAGTTTTATTGAGAGTTACATCTCGTCGAGCCTCATCGTCAGAAATAATATGTATATAGTCTGAAGAGATACAATACCCTGATGAAGATCACATCCATGGAAACGGGAAGATTCCAAAAAAATGAATTTATATTAACCCCAGTATTTATAGGATCTGATTCTAGGTAGTTTTGGTCCTGTAAATACAATGACATCCACCTAGGTAAAAAACATGAATATATGATTCCATTTCGTCCCTCTTGGATGGATTTCGAAAACTCTATCCAAGAAATCATCATTATGCAATTATTATACTATGAGTAGGAAACAATAATATAAATACCTTTGAGGAATGGATAATAGGATTGAACACTAAAAAATGTCACATATATGTGGGAAAAGTCATGTATTCTATCTATGAAAGAGTGTATAACCTATAAAAGGGTTACACATTTTGTCCCCTGACCCCTAGTTCTTCCCATGTAAATGGCACATTTCATCCAACCATGTATGGGTAGTAATACATGGTGTATAGAATTCAAGTGTAGTCTACCCATATATTATTACATGGATCCAATCGATGTACATATGTTCATGTACCATCACATGGCTTCTCTCTTGTACCTGGTCTAGTCTGTGTCGTGTGGAGCAGTACATGTCGTGTAGGCAACCCATCTGCTCCACCCCTTGTCCTTGTACATACCTAGACACATGTCGAGTTACCCAGAAAATTCCACATTATATTTTACTAGTTCATAAGGTATGTGATCCTTAAAATTATTCTAGAAAAATCTATACACTAGATGGGGCCCTACACGGTGGGTAGATCCAATTTACATGCCATATTGTTTGGCAATTTTCTGAATTACCATACTTATTTCCATGCATGACTAGGAACACTATTTACTTTAATCTAGAGACCTTTTCACCATTATATTTATCATATAATATCATTCAATCCATTAAATCATATAACCACACATTTCATCACCTGATCGACACACAAAATCGATCAACTTGTCATTTTTTCATTCTGCACAAATGAATGATCATGAAAAAAAATCAAGGATCCACCATCATCCAAATCACAGTATTTCATTTTTTTAAAAAAATTATTCCATTATGTTCCAAGAGGTATTATATTTTATCATTTTTCCTTGAAGAAGGTGAGAAACGATCAATTGATTATGATGTGTTGAGTCACAAGCTAAATAAATAATGACAATGATGAATGATGAATTGGGGGAGAAAATCTCAAGTACATAAGAGAGGATCAATCCAAAATATATGTTTTTAGACCATTGTGTTTATCTACCGGAACTACAATTTAATAAAAATATAATCACAAATATTAATCTCTCATCAAACCCCCAAAAGCCCATCCAACAATATGAACATAGCACAAATCAATCTATTTATTAATTATCACGCATTCATCGAAGAAATCCGTAATGGAGAATAATAAATTAATCACATGGTCCATTCCTCTATTTAGTTTGATCACAGATTATTAATGTTCTATCATCACCATAGTTTTCCCGATCAGTCATATATGAGGTGTCTTGGTTAGTGATACATGATCTGTCACCATTCGTCTATGAGGATTCTCAAGTGCTCTCTCTAAAGATCATGTAGTGTCTATAGGGTTATCTAGATAACCATGTTACTTCCCCATAATCATCTATTTAAAGATGATCTGATATCTACATTGGAAAAACCACATAATATAATTTTATTTAATTATATTATTCATTTCTATGACTGTGATTAATTTTCCACAAATGTCCCTCACTGAATATTCATATGTCGTGCCTTGAGTAATTTTAATGTTCTCGAGTTGAATGGTTCCCTATAAATTTTTATTAGGGAAGTATTTATATTTTATTGCATTCATTCATGAAAACCACTCAAAAATTATCTTTAATATATTTAACATGTTTAAAACAATTATTCCGAGAACACCAGGACATGGAATCACATATAGTCTCAGTGCTTGGGCTTGGAAATAATCCACATATTATCCAAAAATAATATAAAACAAATTTTAGATAATAAATTCTTCCCACCATGGGTATTTGTATCCTAAAATTCCAAAACAAGGGAAACCTAGAAATATAATGTTATTAATCATGAACCAAATCCTCTTGCTGACATGTTGTCTCCTAAAAATTTTCATTCTTCAATGAGACAAACATAAAAATAATTGATCTCCCATGATGTTTCCCCTCCTACCGATCCCTGATCACCACATGGTACTAAACAAAGGCCACTCCATCAGAGATTTCCAACTCATCGTAGTTAATAAATATCGATGGGTCATTCACATACACCTTCATGTATGAAACATGGAAGACATAATGTACCTGGTCTAACTGTGGAGGTATAGCTATGTCGTACACCACATCACCAACTCTATGAAGTATTCATAATGTGCCAATGAACCATAGAGATATATTTCCACGTCATACAAAACTATATAATCCCTATTAATATGAAACCTATTGGAACACATGGTCCGCTTCCTCAAAATCCAAAGTAATCTATTTATAGTCCCCACAAGATATATGATAGCTCTATGAAGTCTTCATCCACTCTTAGGTGATATGCAATTTAATTATTCTAGATGGCACATAATATATTACCTTGAGTTTAAATCACCTGTATTTGTCGAAAAATGTGGTGACTTTCATGGTTTCCTCTAAAAAGTGTGTAATAGTACTTTACCAATGGTAGAATGGTTTCTGTTATGCAATGCTAACTCTAAATTGTATTATGTGATTGTCTCCACAATATACAATATATAATATTCATGGTCGCAACATGTCCTCTAAAACCTGAATGGTTCTCTATACCTGGCCATCATTTTTTCGGTGAAATGTTTTCTTCATGTGTAACATGGTCCCACCATTCTCATGTAATATCTTCTGGAACATGAATGTAAAGTCATCGTCACAATAAAAAAATGAATAAAACACCATGGTGTTAGGATATCTCTAGAATGTAGATGTGTCCTAATACATGATCATAACATTGTCCGCATATAGACAGAAAGTGTGATGACATGGGTAGTTGTTCAATGACCACCAATATATAATTTTGTTTACTAGAATTATGTGGTTATCCATTTATGAAGTCAAAATATATCCCATCCCACATATATTTAGGAACCACAAGGGGTTCAGATAATCCCATTATAACCTAGTTCATAACCTTCACTTACTGTCTAGTAAGGAATCAAGAGAAAACTCTAAAAATAATATATTATTCCACGACCACCAAAAAAATGTTAGAGGTCATATTACACCTTTTACACACCATGATATCCATCCAAAGGTGTTTTGAGGAACTCTATTTGAATATCCTCCCACAACACAACTGGTACCACCATGTGTCCTATGAAGAGAGAGATGTGGTCCCCACCTTTGGAATATCAATCATGATCATGCCCTGCAGACATCTATGTCTGAACGGTCTCATAGTATACATCCCCAATCTATGCCACCCTGACTCACTATATGAAGAGAGGGGTGGAAACCATCAAATGGAGGTAAGAGTCTAGATCTCCATCAAAAAAGAATAACTACAACAAGGCCATCTTATTTTACACTTCACATAGACACTGAGAAAAATATATCATAAAAACGACATCTTTTCCACATTCCCCATCATAGAATTCTATAAAAAATAAAATTCATAATTCTTGTGGACCTCTAGCCATTACTTGTATATGAAGATGATATCCTTCCTATATAAGGTAAAATGAAGACTTAGGTGATTAGAGTACATGAAAAACAACTCACTCACTAGGTAGTGTCACCACATCATCAAACGGAATACTACCACTAATCAATCTTGATTGTGGGTGGGGTAGTTATTCTCATTTCGTTTCATACACTATCAAATATCGACAAGCACTACATTCCTCTGAATCTTGTCACAACCTTGCTCGATTCATGATGCATCATAAAACATTACAAACTCATCACCATCCTCTGAAAATATGAATATGGGAGAACTTTTCAAACTCTGCCTCAACCCATAGAGGACCATATGTAACATCTCTTTCATAAAAATGGCATCCCCTTTCGAGTCAAATCCATAATGGGAGTTGATATCCTCAGGAAATAAGGTGTGAATATCCCGTAATATTCTTCCAATGTATGGAATCTTCACACCTCCAACATGCTCTTAGGTGAATCCCATTATAACACTACCATGACATTGACATAGTACACTTCCACATCATCTACTCAGATAACTTACCTTTGAATTTGGACCTCTTGAATCAATAACAAGAACATTGAGAATTTTCCATAGATCATGTTCTCTCGAAGTACACCTAGTACTCTCTTTAATTGTCTTGTGTACTCCTCCTTAGATGATGAATATGAAAGAATATCAACAATGAAGACAACCACAAACCATTCTATATATGTAAAATATCTGATTCATGAGTCCCATTAACACTACAGTTGAATTTTCAATGCTAGTGGGTATCACTATGTACTCATAGTGACCATAGCGACATGAAAATTTCATATACAGTATGTCCCCATATGATATTAGCATTTAGTGACATCCTGACCAGAGGTCAAACATTTAGAGCCATCATTCCCATCTCAAATGATCAAATTCGGCATCGATCATCAGCATTGGATTCTTTTTCTTAACAGAAACATAATTACTGAACGAATATTCCACACACAACCTAAAACTCATGTCTGTTTTTTTGGAAAACAATACTAGGGATGACAAGGGTGAAACATTTTGTCTCATGAAGACCTTTCTCTCAACGTCCTCCCTTATCTCCCTCAACCGTCATGGCTCTCCGGGACTCAACCAATATGAAGGAATAGATATCTATTTTGTCCCATGTATTAGATCTATGTATATGAATATCTCTCGGCAGGGAGGTAGAACTAAAAAAACCAAGAAAGGTGTTCTCAAACTCCTCCACCGCTATAGGAAATTGAGAACTCATAAAATCTACTACAATAAAGATCTGGATAGACAACCATGTATAAATTTATTTCACCATCCATTGAATGAACATATCCATAGATTATAGGGTTTCATTTTCACTATCAATTGAAAACCCAATTCCATCACTATGTGCATGCCACACTCTTTTTCAAAAATAATCAGTCTGGGCATGGAATAACGATAAGACATCTATAATAAGAATGATGTAACATAGCCTCAATATCACTATCATGATGTTCCAACCAGAAATATGAACGCCAAGAGTAATGTCACACTATCTGCATAAGTGAGTGATCACTAAGCCTTTTCCAATAAGAGTCTCAAACATGAGGGTAGATCATAAGTTAATTTTTTTCATTGATATCCTAGTTCATTAGCCTTAGCCACCTTCAGTTGACCCCACCCATGTCTTCTGGGTCCTTGGGCCGGGCATGGACAGCCTAGAGATTGTAGTGGTAATATGTCAAAAAAATTACACCTCATGATACAATCATATATCCTATACCACATTCTTCATCTAATGAATGTTCCTGCACCTACTATTGTCTCTTCCTCAGTGGCCCATCTACGGTTTCTCGATCAGCAATGTAGTGGTATAGAAATTATCAAGGGAGATTTTCTCAGTCCTCACATGAGTAGAACTACATCTGTGTGGAATGACTAGACCCACCCTGTGAGTTCTTAACAACATATACTCTATACTAGGATCTCCTACAAAAACATATTGCACATTCATGTCCCTGATTCTAATATCGTAACCCTTCTACTGATGTCATTGTTCTTTCTTTCCCAAAACTGACAATCACTTGGTGTATCTAATCATCCAAAAAGAATTCTACCATGAAAGCTCACTAAATCACAACATCATAATTTGGAAAGCATAGAGGGATAGTAATAACTCATGTGTTTTTCCACGGACCTCCCTTAATATTTTTATCACTATAGAAATGACCTCATACCATATCTGTAGAGTACCTTGAATGGTTGGTTAACCACAATGAATACTCGTCTAACTTAATGCATCCATACTGAATCTGCAAAAGATCCTAGATACGAATATCCCACTGTTCATTTAGTGAAAACTATTATATAAAAAGACATTCACAATCTGTTCATTAAATATTCCCTTAATGTAAGACATGGTAAAAATCCCCACAGTCTCTCTACTGATCAATGAAAAATGATCGATTCCAAGAAGACAGCCTCATCTGTTGGACTCATGGCTATATTGAATAATCGGGTCACCACCACATGCCAGGCATTAGTCAGCGTTGTTTTGGGCCTGCCTTATAACCTAGGGGTATCTTTTTGCAAAACTCATGAAGCATTCTTATCTTGCGCTCCAAATTCTCTAATAATATGAGTACTATGTACTTCTATACATTTTTTTTGGAGATAGAATCACATGGAGGTTACTTCTAGTAAACTAGTCCATATAAAAACACATAATTAGTAATGATATCATCCTAATGATCATCATGCTAAATCTGATCTTGTATAAGTTATGGTGGCATCCTAAATGTAAACATGATGTTCCAAAATCAATGAGTATATCTTGAGAATTGACTCAAGATGTACCCAAAAACCAGAAATCATTACAATATGAAACTTATTCCATTGTTCTCCCTACAACCATTTTCATCATGTACCGATTTGAGAAGTAGGTGATCAAATACCCAATGTATGGATACGTCGGTTGTTGTACCAATACTATTCTCCCCGAGATGAAATCTAAACATGAAACTCTTAACATTGACGAGTCAATCCAATCTCACAGACTCTCTATCATATGGAATAACTGACACCTCGGATACCAATCTATCACAATCCATCCTAGTAGGGCCCCTTTTGTGATTCCCCAAGCCTTAATCCTATATTCCAGCGGCTATTGACTAGAACCGTGGAGGGAAATCAGCCATAAGGGAGTTTTTTCCTATTTACATCCACACACACACATCTCCCTGAAAAAATACCGACATGTAAAAACTATTTAACAACTAATGAATGCATACATATATATCCCACAACTAGAGTATGGAAAGAATAAATAAAATTAAATAGTTACAAATACAATCCCAATAGAAAAAGTCTATAACACATGTCCAAATTGAATTTAATGGTATTGGGACTATTTCATGAAATCCATAGGAATAGAATTCAGTATTTCCGAATTCACATGGACTAGTATGGTCCTTGTCCACATAGTACTTCATAAAATTGATGATAATCTGCACAAGACATGACATGTGTAGGAAAATTCTATATGGTGGTGAGTATAAAAATACATACTACGACACCCTGGAACCACAAACAATTAAAAAAAGCAATGTCATGTCCGGTCTAAAAATATATATTTCAAAATAAAATATAACAAAAATATCAAGATATATGTTAACCAAGACATAAATTCTGGAGGTAAGTCACAACAATAGTAAATCAATACCAGGATTCCATCATGAAGATTCTACGAAGCATTCATCTGGTAGAACACACACTTGAGCCTGATAGTACTGAAGATGTCCATCCAAGAGGTACTTCTCATAGGGTCTCATCATGAGAATGAATACAATGATATTCTAAAGATATATGATAGATAGATGATGATCACTACAAAGGAAATTGGTTGATACCAAAAAACGCCATATATATTATCACTTCTATGTAGAGGATGGTTACTTGAGTAGTGTTGGTCACAACGATACTAAGACCACTAGCTAGGTGATGAAGATGAATAAAGGATATCACTCCATGCATCTTGTGGGGATTCAAACAAAATTATCCTATAGGACCTAAAGAAGGGAATGTAGTACAATGAGTACAAAGTGACACTATACCATGATTTTGTAAAAAGATAATTGGAACAACCCCTAACATAATTTCTCTAATAAACAAGGGACAAAAGATGTAATCAATATATGAAAGAATAAACAACATGTAGAAGGGTTACACATCATTTCCCATGTCACTTAGTTCTCCCTATGTAAGTTTCCTATGTCATTAAACCATTTCCATGTAGTATTACACATCATGTCGAATTCCCATGTATTTTACCAATGTATCATTAAATGAATCAATCTTGATTATATATTCTCTTGTACAAGTACAGAACTTCAACAATGTACCTTGTCCATGTCGTTTCATGCAGGGGATTTCACATAGTATAGGAATCTTGTGTATTCCACCATGTGTCCGAGTACTTCCCAATACATCAGCCAAGTTACCTGAGATAAGACAAATGTTGTTTGACGTTTTTCACACAACGTTTGATCCTTAAATTTCACTCATAAGACATTGATACTTCAAGTGGACCTAAATGGTGTGTATATACAGTTTATAAGCCATCTTGTTTGGGATTTTCTAGAAATACCGTTATACCATTTTTGTTCAATATAGTATCTCTAAACCTTTATCCTTCGATATTTTCACCAAAAAAAATCAATGATCAGAACTTTTTCAAGTTGTTTCATTATCAAACAATATATTTCATCTATAGATCTTCTAAAAATATGGATCAAATTTTAATTCTTCTTTCAACCCTGAAAAACACTGATGAATAAAAATTTTGGGATCTATATTTTTCCGAATCCCCTTATTTCCATCGTCACACCACTATTGTTTCATGACAATCCATGATCTATGATATCATATTTCTACACCATGATTTGGGAGTTCAATAATAATTTTTTTCTTATTTTTTGGGTCATGGGACAAATAAAATAACTCATGTAATGAATGATTAATAAGGATTGAAAAGAACAAGAACAAAAGAAAGGAATGAATATAAATCGATGTTCCTGCTAATCTCGATCTGTCATTGATAGAAGAAGGTCAAATAAAAAAATGGTTTCAAAGATTAATCTAAAATCAAAACCATGAAAATAAGACCATACTAGAAGATGATAACACCACATATAAATCTATTATATGATTGAAAGAATTTGACATTAGAATTAAGAATGGTGAATAAAAAAATAAGTACACATGACCTATCTCGACTCAGTTTGATTGATGATGAATAAGGATACATGGCCATCATCATTTGAAGGATCCATCAAATCTGAGTACTTTTGGTCATTGATCTATGATCGAACACCATTTTTCTAAAAGGATTCATTAAATATCACTTCAATGTTCCTTTGGTATATCTAATGTTATGAATATATCCCTAGTATTTCCCGATAATTTTCTACTTAAGGGCCAGTAAATCACTACACTGTAAAAATAGAATAAAATAATTTTATTCAATAATTTTATTCATTTTGACACCTGCAATGAATTTTCCACAAATAAAGCACGCCAAAAAATGGTATGTAATGCATATGGTACACCCCACTTTATAAGTCCAATTGTTCCATTGGATTTCTGATATAGACACCCGATTAGATATTATTCTAAATTCAAGATAACTATTCCCACATTCTACCTAATATATTTTAAAAATATTAAAAATTTATTCAATGAAAAATGGGCCCAAGAATCAAACACCATCTTAGTTCTTGGCCTAAAAAATAATCCTTAGAAAATCAGAAAACAATACCAAAAAATTATAATACATTATAGTAGCCTCATCATATGATAAGGTACGTAAAACCCCCTATATTTCCATTCATCCATAATTAATGATCACCACCCTAACAAAAATCTAATCTATATTTTCCTTGAGTAGATGGAAAACTAAGGTCATCACCTTATGGTTTCCCTCAGATACCTACGGGTTGGGCTTTCCTAAGAACCTATGGGGTTTATAAAACTGAAACTCAGGAAGTGAACTCATCCTATTAACCATATCTGCCTGCACATGGGGTACCATGTGCTAGTATATAAGTGGTATGGACTAGGCATGACATTGAGGTAACATCTTTGAACTCGTGCCGATATCAAATCAATATCACTAAGGTAACATTCTCGTGATCATCATTTTGGTTCCTATCTGTTATACGTTGCATAGGAATTTTAAATTAAATGCGATGTACCATCATTAATGAGTATATCTAGAGAGATGACTCAAGGAGGACATTTAAACACAGCCCATTCATATATGATGCATGTACCATTGTTTTTAATGCATCCAATATTCACATGCACTATTTTTAAAAGTCGGTGTTTAGAGTCTTTGTTTAGGGGAACATCATCCACCGTATGAACAATATTGTCTCATGCTTGAAATCCAAACTCAAAACACTAAAAACTATTTACCATAACCAATATCACAAAATCTTATTCTTAAGGTAGAACCAACAAGCTCTGATACCACATTATCACTACCCATCCCAGTGGGGGGCATGTCATGACTCCCCAAGCCCACCTCCAAGAGGCCAGGGGCTGGTGACTAAAAATGAGTTGTAATACGCTTACATGTGTGGAATTTAATATGTATATGTACACACACAAAAATTAGAACAAAAAAACTAAACATGGGTAAATAACTAAATAAAAAAAGATTGAATAAACAAATATCCCATAACCAGAGTTTGACAAGATGTAAATAACGTAAATATGTTCAAATACAAACCCTCCATAGAATAGCTTTGAAAAAATTACTACCTAATTGAAATAAGAATACAATCTAAATCCATTCGAACAACCCTCATTCTCTAAGGTATCACTATGAAATTTCTAGTCTTGGTCTTTATATAAATCTTTTAAAAGGTCGATTGCGTTTAAAAGACATGAAAAATGCTGGAAAATCCCTTGAGGTGGTGAGAATAAAAACACTTTTTAGGACACCATGAAATCATAAAAAAGAAAATACAACAAAGGAAAATAAAATTAGCTCTACACATGAATATGTATAAAACTCATATAACATGAATATATATATACACTCACTACATGTCAAAAAATCTATAGGTATGTCACCACCATAGTATACATGACATGAATTATACCTCGAATATTCCATGAGGCACTCATCCAAGAGAACAAACTCTTGAGTCCAGTAGAAATGATGATGCCCATACGAGATGTACTACTCATTGGGTCTCTCAATGAGAATAATAATCTAGTATTATAATGAGAATATGATACATATATCCGGATCGCTCCTAGGTATATAGGGTTATACCAATAAATAATTCTAGAATAACCTGCTGTGTAAAGGATCAGTACCAATTAGGATTGGTCACATTGATACCTGTAAAACTACCTATAGATCAACACTAAAAACAAGATCCCACTCTAGTCCTCTCTCAGGGATTTTGACAAATCTATCATTGAAGTCCTTCTGAATGGATCATATTCATGTGAGTATAAAATGATTCTCTACCAAAATTCAAGGAATATATAATGGGAATGAACCCTAATAAAACATGTTGAAGATAATGGGGACAATATATTCATGAATGTAAGAAAATGATCACGATATGTAGAGGGTTTACACATCATTTCCCTTGATCAAATTTTTTTCCAATGTAAATGGATTGTTTCATTCAAATCATGTCCATGTAGAACGAGAGTATATAATGTGTACAGAGGCCACACACCATGCCCATGTATCTAGCATCCCACCCATGTACTCTAGCCATGTTCTAGAACATAACATTATACTTTATAACTATTCCCAGTTACTAGTAAAAGAGGTATCCCATGTCCATGGTCTTGGTCATGCTATGAGGGAGAGTACATGCAATGTTGAATGGCCATGTATTCTAACCAATGTCTATGTACTCTCTTAAGTAAAAACTAATTATCTAGGGAGGTAGCACTGGCTGTGTAGACCAAGACACATGACATGGGATATGAGACATCCTCCAAAACACCACCCACTACTTAGGGGGGGGGGGGAACACACTATTTAATCTCACATTACTCACCTTATTATGCATGATTTTTTAGAAATACCATTATTACATTATGTTTCATAGTTAATTCCTCAGCCTTCTATCTGTATGTTTCCTTAAAACAAAATTGTATATTGAGCCTCATTGAGTCATGCCATTATAAAATAATGCTCTTTCAATGTCACGTCATCCTACAAAATGGATCAACTCATCATTATTTTTCACGGGACAAAGAAAACTAATGAACACAAAATTGGGAATCATCCCTCGTTCGATTCACTTTGTCTATATCATCGCATATCTATTATGCATTTCTTGTATCTATTCTATTATATAGGATCATAACAACCTGAATATGTTGTGTACCAATTGATTGATCGGGTTGTGTCATGTCAAAGGCCAAATGATGAGGGCCCACAATGAACAAAAAATGGGGGAAGAAAATCACATCTCAAATCAAGTGGAACAAACCAAGATTGATGCCTGTTTCGATCAAAATTAATTACTATTAAAATGATAAATGAATAAATGAATATTCATAAAGAACACCAATAAAACCTCACAAATGTAGTACAATCCTGCAAGATGATCAACCTATAGATCAATTTTTTGTTGATTGATCTACTTTCATTATAGAAATCAAGAATGGGGAAAATCCAATTTTAAAAACCTTTTATACCATGAATTGTATTTATTTCTAATGAAGAACGATTATTTCGTAATTTTTTAGGTATGATCTATTGATATTGATGGGAATCAATCTTCGAGCAGCGATTATATCGTAGCTTTCGTAAGAGGATTCTCCAAGCCTCTCTCATAAGATCTTCTAGAGTTTATAGGATTGTGTGTCTATCCTTGGAATTATGAAAAAAATTACAAATCCACCAACCTCCATGTCAACTCGAATGAAATAAAATAATTTTCATAAATTATTTTTTTCATTTAGGTTCCCATTTTTTATTTTCAACAAACGACTCACACCAAATAATCAAAAATTGTACCTAGGTTAGAAATGCTATTCTAAAGTCAACAGTGCCCTTGATTTCTGAGTAGAGAACTCATTTAGATGTTATTCTACATTTTTATGGAAACTAAGTGCATGTTACATTTAATATATTTAATATATTTCAACCATTTATTTTGGGCACACCGGTCCTTTTAATATAATTCCATCTTACCCATTGTTCTCAAAATTAATCTATAAAAAAACAATACATGGAAAATTAGATATCTTTCATGAAGCATAGACGATGTACAAACCATACATCACACTCTGTAATAATTTTGAACTTGTGAATGTTTTTTTACTATTTCTAAAACTCTTTATAATATTTAAATCATTCATTTATAATTATGTTGATGGATTTGGGAGAATTAATTTTCAAAAAATATGATTTATCCACTTCACTTATATGATTAATTGTTCTTCATTTTCATGTCCATATATATTTTTCCATTCTCAACTCTCATCATGGATAATGTAGAATGGTCTTTCTTACTCATAGAATCAACTAACTTGTTTCATTTTCTTATATGATAATTCAACAAGAAATTAATGTCTTAGATTACTTCCAACTATCTCCTACTACACATGTTTAACTATTTCTAGGTTAATATAAATTTGAATCACTTTTGGCCACTATTAATATCTCACTTATCAAATATATGAAATTCATGGATCAAGGTATTTTTACAATTGAAATATCAAACACAAAATATTGGGGAATTCCATACTATCCCTATGAAAGGAAATATTATATTCCCCTAAAATATACATTTCATCAATAATGACTTCCTTTTAGGTCATTTTTTCTATAGCCCCTTATTAATTTCTATCATGACCCATATAACAGAACTTTATTCCAATGGTAGTTCCTAATCATCCTTATATTTTCATTGGAAAACTTTATTATTCAGGTTATTAAATGATATTTCCTTATCATGGAAATTGATATAATATTTATAGATTTAAATCCAATACATGTCTAATAATATGTCAAATTAAAATAAAAGGTGATGAACATTATCAAATGAGAGTATCATTCCACACACATTTAATGGATAATAATTATATAAGCTATATGAAACCATAAAAACACTAAGTGTTTTTAATGATTGTTCTACTTACAATTCATGGAATGATTAATGAATTCTTATAAAACATATATGATATGAAATGGAGTTGGAAGGTAGAGAGATGAAAGACCATCTCTCTCAAAAATCAAGAAAAGTTATGGTATCTCTTGATTGATTCCACAATGTCTCTCGGATGGTAGCCACATTCCTCACAACTAGACGATTTGCTTCTCATAACTTTGAGACTCTTTAGACAAAGCACACTCTCTATTCACAAGACACAGTTGTAGATGATCAAAGGGATAAAAGCTCCCAAGGAAAAGTCTCCATCACGCATGATCGTTGGTAGATTGCATGTAAAATAATTCATGGATTATTTAAAAGGTATCGATCCAAGAAAATAATTCACAACAAAACCCCCTCACCTAAAAAGACTCAATGATGGATGCTTCTTGGGGTAATTGGACCCGGAAGCGCTTCAACGACACCCAAAAATGTGAAAATACTATGTCATGGGCCGCATCTCTTACCTAAAAGGAGATCATCATTGGCCTTGGATTGATTAATAGTCACACATTACACATTACTAGAATATCTTTACCTGGAAATTGATTCCAATAAGAAATGGTTACTATCACACACTTTTAAAATCATAGGATGATCTTGATAAATTTGTGAGGACTGGAAAAATTAAATTTAGTAGAGGATTTCATAGATTATTGGATTGAGACTATTAATTTAGCCCACATATTTACAGAATTACCATGACACATGTTTGGGTTAATCAATGCGGGTTGAGTTGGTATTTTTGGAATCCAAAAATACTGAATGATATTGATTATTTTATTATAACTCCCCTGAAGATAAATCATATATCATTAAAAGATGATTTAGTAATCATTGCGGGATTGATGGTCGAAATTAATTTTAAATCAAAAATCCCCAATGTTATTAGTTTTGCTTCATATGATTATAAAAATGAAATCAGAACAGAATATGAGTGAAAACCACTTTTTTGTGATCTTTGTAAGATCATTGGACACACAATAACAAATTTTAGGGATGATAGAAAACAAGTAAATAAACCAGATATAAATTAATGGAATGAAATATGGAAAATCACGATAGATAATGACCCCATTGTGAAAATACCTGAAACCTCCAAAAAGGGAAATAAAATATGGGTGGAAAAACAAGATAATTTGACCCATATAAAGGACAATCCAGGTACATCCTGAGAAGATGTAGGTGAAGAGTTGGATGCCTCCAGTAAATAGAAATTACTCTTAGACAAAATAGAGATGTTGGTTTTAGATACATTAAAATTTTAATCCTGGAAGTTGAGATGATAGAAATAGTCACATGTAAATCTGAACAGATTTATTACTCTAATTAAGTCAATGGAACTGAATCTAGCTACTAACCACAAGATCTATTTTCCCAAAAAACAAACATAGATATGTTACTAATTATTTATCTCTGCACACAATCCAAAAACATATAAACACAACTTTTACTTTGGTAAATCATGAAACATTGTCTCAATATGAGCAGATCCAATGCAATACTAATATTACATGCATTGCTCACACTTAGGAAACTGATTCACCAGGGTTAACAACAGAGAAGTATTTTAATTAACACACACTTTTGTATATGGACAAAATAAAAATATAGTTCACCCTCCATGAAACTGTTAAAATACAGATGAAGAAGGAAACCACTAACAAGAAAACCAACTTAAGTTCATGTCCCTCGATTTTCATGTAGAGTATTAATAAGACTCAAACTCTAGACGCCACTAATTTCACTGTTAATCCTGAAAATCATCCTACAATATTTAAGGCAGTTAATACCAAGGCACAGTCTAAAAATAATCCAAATGAATCTGAAGCCAATAAAATGAAATTTATGAACTCCACATTTCCACCTACAATGGGATCCTTTCCCTCAGTAAAGGGATCATCACTATTTTAAGAACACAAGGATGATGTTGTCATAATACTGATGGATATTGGACATCTTACAAAATAGGTGTAGTGCTCTCAACCTGCTATAGACTATTTATTTCCCAATTCTACCTTATTTGACACTAAGGAACTAGGGGTTCATAGGATAAAATTAGATATATTATGCTACTCCATTGCTGGAAAATACATCCCCAAGTCCAAGTACCCCAGCATCACTTTCAATAATCATTTCTATTTATGAATTTCACTTTATTAATTGAATTATTATTTATGAGCATACAAAAAATATTTTTTTCTAGCCAAATTATTAACTCATTGGTTCTGTGCATTAAAAATTCCACTGATTCTACTACTTTTACAATGAGGAATGTTATGGATTAAAACTGCCCTGCTGAAATATCAAAAAAATATAACAAAATAGATCACTAATGGTGATAATTACCAAATGGTTGATTTTATTCTAGAAATAAAAATTTAGGGAAAATGAAATAAAATATTTATAACTCCCAAAAAAGTTTTAAATGAATATTATTTTTTCAAATTTTCAGGGTATAACTAACTCTAACATGTTCATTGTTTCTTAAATGAAGGGTAAACAATCATCATCGTTTGTTATTTTATATTGTTGAACCAGATTTGTTTTTTTGATAAACATTCCATTTTTTGGCATCATAACAACTCCTTTATTAGTGAAATAAAAAAATACCAACAATGTAGAAACTCTACGAATTCTTTCCCACATTTCCTTACAAAATGTTCATATATTTAATGTTTCTAACAAAGTGTTAACCTGCAACATTAACACTGATAATTCCTAATTTTTTCTCCTTTAATTATGATATGAATAGATATAAAGAAAAGAGTAATTTTTTTGGAATTTCCAATAATATTTTGGCACCAATATTAACAATCCATAGTTTATTATTATATACTTCAATGCAATTCTCAACACAAGTGAAAAAATTGATCTGATCCCTATTACTATTTCCCCAAGAGAATTTAATGCTTCAATTGAAGACAAAAATCTAATTCAAATTAAATTCACTACGGTGAAATTTAATTTTTATATAATACAATACAATAGGGTGGTTGAATTAAGGCTTGATAGATCATTCCCAAATTTTCCTTCCTTAGTTAAATGGGACACTATCTCTAGCAACACACTTCACAAGATAAACTCTGACCATCATACCATCCCAGTCAATGTCTCTACCAACGGAATGAAACCTTTGTTGCCTTTCATATTTAATAATGCATGTTTCTATGATGAAGAATTCACCAATACAATAAAAACCATTGGTCATAAATATCGTAGAACAATGATGCCTTCACCTGTACTGTTAAATTAAAGCACCTCAAACAGACTCTCAAAAGCTAGTGTAGCTTTAAATATATAAAAATTAATAATGAAATAATTCTTCATGGGAAAGATTGAAATGAATTATAATACAACAACACTATATCTGATTTCAATATTGAACCAATTAATCAAATAAACATTTCTATTATGCTCGACTCTTTACTAAATTTTAAAGAAAGCATGAAGAAACAAGTGTTTAATGTTAAATGGTTATCCGATGACGATAATAATACGAAATTCTATAGTTTTCTCCAATAAATCAGGAAGGCATGCAGAATGATAACCTTTATAAAATATGGAGAAAAACACCATGATAATGAATATGAAATTTCTCTTCACGTTGTATTTTATTGTGAATCCATCATCAATTGTCCTGATATCAACAAAGACCTCATTCCAGAGTTTATTTTGATTGTGGTCAATGATAACGACAACACATTCCTCCTCAACACTTCAATGGATCATGAAATCAAAGATGATGTCTTTATATTGAAACAAGACAGTGCTCTTGGTCCTTTTTATTTCAATAATGGTTTTATCCAGCACTATTGGGATTTGATTCATGTCGATGTTCACAAACTTTTGAAATCATTTTTTTCCAATGGTGTATTTTCTCTTTCTCTTAATGCTCAATTCCTCTCCATGATCCCTGAAATGGAATATTCTTCAGAGATACAATTGTTTAGACTCATTTCGCTTATCAATACTGATTTTAAAATAATCACTAAAATCATTGACAACAGAATCTCATCTATCATAGATAAATTTTTTTCCTAGAACCAATTTGGTTTCATTAAGGGTAGATCCATTCAATAATTTATCTATATTTATTATAAGTGTGTTAATAATATGAATAAAACAAACAGAGGGAGTTACCTTTCTATTAAACTAAAAATGAAAAATGATTTTGACTCCATGGACTAGAGATTTATCATCAATGTTCTTCAAGGTTATGGAATTATTGTTTCATTCAATACTACAATCAAAACATTCTTCAACTTGATGTATATCCCAATTTTAATCAATGTTTCTCCTATGGACTATTTCAAATGAACAAATGGGGTTAGGCAAGATTATACATTCTCTGCCATTATCTTCTCTATATTTTAATACTATATTTATCGTCTGATCAATCATCTAGTGGATCTGTATAATATTAAAACCAACCATTTCTCTAGGATCACAAATTCCCCCACTAACATGTTTTATTCAAATTACATCATACTTTTCAATCAATGGGATTAAAAGAATCATTCTAAACCTCAAAAAATATCTATAACTATGACATTGTTTATAGATAAACCATTAGTTGGAATAAATCATTAATCTTCGTTGAGAATAACATTCCCCCAACAAAAAATCAAATATTATTAGTGAAATAGTTCTAAAAGATGCTACTCTACCATTTTCATATACATGCATTCTCATTTTAGGGGGAAGGCACAAATATTTCATCTTTTCTAGAATATGTGACCAAGTACTAACACAACTATCTCTATGAAAATGTAAATCTCTCTCTATAGAGGGCATGATATGCCTTCTCTAATCCACCATTGTTTCAATGATTATATACTCTATGATGGTCTACAAATGGCAGGTTAGTCTTATCAAAAAAATGAACACTCCTATAATTTTTTTTATTTGATTGGATGCACTCTTGAAAGAAATATTGTGATTGATCCTTGGTTAACTTCCTGCAAGATTATTAAAAAGTTGGTATCATAATAAAAATATTAATTACTTTATTGAATATCTTTATGAACGACTCACTTGGAACATTCTACATTATAATTCTGAATCTATTAATTTCCTAAAAAATAGATTTCTTGTAAAACAGAAGTCAAGAATTTTAAATTTTACTAATTTCTATATCTGTCTATCCATCAATCATTCTTACTCCAATATAATAAAAAATTATAGATGAATTCTCTTCGCGGACTCCTCTAGGAAATTTATGTTGGATAAATAGACTGGTACAAACCTAATTACTATGATTTCTCCCGATTAAACCCCTGAGAGTACTAATATCTCTATTAGAGATAACAAAAACTCTCAATATATTCATCTCCATAAAAATATTATTAATGTCATTAAATACTAAACGTTTTAAAATACTGATGATTTCGTAATTTGGGAACCTAACAAATAATTTTATGCTTAACTATTTTTTTCAAGAAAAAATTTTTTAACTAAAGAAAGTGACTTTTTTTGGAATAAAAACAATAAAAATCCTTTTATAATGTCTTCAAGATTCAATTTCATTTGGTGGCATGCTCACACAGACATCTCACATAGAGTTTACTTCCATCTTATTGAATCTAGACCAGTTATAAATGAAAACTATGTAATCAACATTGATAAGATTCTAATCATATCTTTCTATATTGTGCTAATGATTCTGATTATTGGAACTATATTCTTAACATTTTTCTGCAGATGGCTGGTTATTAACTCCATTAAGACTCAACTAATTTTTTTTTCCGATATATATGGTTCTCTAAAATTCAAGAAACACTTCTTAGATGTAGTTTTTGAGATCCTTCATTTCATCTAGTATGACCAGAATTATATTTTTCATAAAAATTACATACTCAATCAAAATGCATGCCCGATGTGAATCCTCATTGTCGTACATAAATCTGTATTGGTGAATAAAGGACATTTACAAAACACTATGCATGACATTTAAATCCTATGACATCTTCAAATTAATTGAAATTATTTTCCTCCTCATCGCACTCTGTAATTGTTCTGGAACGATCCTCTCCCAAGATGGATTAATGTTAATATTGATGGTGCCTCCAAATGAAACCAGGGCCCTACAGGTTGCGGTGATATCTTCAAGAATCACCTAAGTCAGATCTTTGGATGGTCCATGGGTAGTTGCGGCATCGACACCTCTCTTGATGATAAGATGATGTGTTTAATCCATGCTATTTTATTTTCCAATCTCCATGGTTGGAACAATCTCTAGATTTAATGTGATTTGACTACCATTATGTAGGATATTTGGAATGGAATAATATATCTTGTATGGTCTATTACTATGTGTTGGATGGACTGCACCAATTCTAATATTGATCTAAACTATGTCACCACACATGCTTATCGAAAATAAAACACAGTTTCAGATGACCTTTCCAACATGGGTTTAAATCAAATCATTGTTTGGTTCAAACAGCTCCCATCTGTTTAACTTTATTTATAATAAAGATAATGTAAAATTTCCACATATTTTCATATTTTGTAAACTATTTTTTTTATAATAATTGTTCCATTTTCATTTTGGACAAAGTCATTATCTATTAAAAAATACATGATATGAAAAAATGTGATGATTTAGAATAAAAAATCGATGTCTTGGAAAAATATTGGATACTATATATACCTCTCATAAATTAATCATTGTGATCCATCTTAATATTAGTAGTATAGTGAACTCATCCCCACTTCTTTAATTTATGAGGTTTTAGGTTCTTATTATCTTTTTTATCTACGGTGCTTGTAATTTTCTTCCTGAAATTCCCAAAATCATTTATTTTAAATAATTGGATTGGGGGTTGTAAATTAGTTTGGGATTCTTCTCATCCATTTTATTAATGAGACTCTTAATATTACATAAGTTGTTGTAACCTATGTGGCCTCTCTTATAACACATAAACACATCTATCATATTTTTGGAAAATTAATAGGGTACTTCATCCTATATTATTATCTTATATGATTTTATACATTCTTTCCTTTATCTGGATTAACATCAATGATTACATTATACCTCCCCTTCTTTTTTCACTCTTAAAAACAATGAGATTCCCATGTTTTCATCTTTAATAGTAGTGTGCATCAAATTATTTCTCCACATATTTGAATATTTCGTGTGGGTAGTTTGTTGTGTTGAATTAGTTTTGTAATACAGTGAGATGTTCAATATTTTCCACAGTGATAGAGATGAACTATAGGTGAACATATGTATTTTTTGTTGTTTTAATCATAATTCCAACTGAGATCATCATAATTTATTGTAAACTAAAAAAAATAATGATCTTTAGGTAATGTGTTATAAACTATACATTTTTATGAATACATTAATGATGTTCCCTCATTCTACCGATTGCAATTACTCCTTCATTTAAATTTTAATGAGAGTCCACTATTGGATAACCCCACATTATAAATGTTAAAAAACTAAGACAAAATTAACATGTTCTAAGTACTAGATAACATAAAATAAATTTCTCATTATATAAGTCAACTACTGGGTAATAAATTTTATTAGAAAATATTTGGATGGAGGGTGGAAACTGTATCATGAAACACTCAATGGAATGTTATTCCATAATTTTTAGTTTAATATGAAAAAATGGTTTGAATTGTAACTCCTAACTAGTTAATGTTATGTGAAAAATTAAAAAATATTCTATATTACTGATCTAATCCAGTTTGGTCATACATTATGACAAAAAATATATTTCTAATAAGAAGCAATTTAATCTAAATTGATCCTTAATCCATTAAATTCTTAATGCACATATTATTAGAGACAGTAATATATAATCTTAAAAAGATGCATATATAGTATAACAGAATAATTTTTAAATTAAATTGAACCATAACCTATAAATATCTATGATTAAATTAAGGTTTTTTCATTGTATATTTCAATATATGTTATAATAGAATACCATAAAAATTCAATTCCATTCATAGTTCTCCATAAAGAGTGTGTAAATATCCATTAAAAATAAACTTGATGTTTTAACCCGGTTTTATTGCTAGGAATTTTTTTTCATGAACTTGTTAATGATCATGTAAATATCCAACCATATTATTCTAGTTTATTACCCTTAAACACATAAATTTTAGTGCTCTTATTGACATTTCTGTATTTTGATTGGGATATAATTTTAATAAAACTATAAAATTTTAGATTCACTAGAATTTTGTGGTGGTATCCAATATATATAATAATATATAGCATGTTAAACAATGTTTTATCTACATAAAATCCCTATATTACTATACAAGTCATTAATAATAACTAAACTATAATTTATACTAACTGAGGTGACCCAAAGTATACATAAGATAAAATTTACATTAACATTTTATGTTTAACATATCTTTATTAAAAAATTATCAACGATAAGAAATAAATGTTAAATAACATTTTCATAAAGAATAAATGATACTTGTTTTACAATACGTGTTTACTATTATCTATAATTTAAACTCAATAGATTCTCATTTTGACATCTGATTAGTTATAATATTATTCACAATATTGTGATTGGAATTATAAGAAATTGGATAGCTAAAATGAATAGTAATGAAAAAAATATCAATGAATACTAATTTTTATATCATAAATATATGACCAAACATAGATGGGGTGAAATATATATGCTTAAAATATCATGGGATATTAATTTGTAATCATAAAATGCGTACATGATGAATTGAATATGATATTTGAAGATAATCCTATAAAAAAGTTATCAAGGTAAAATAAAAAATAAAAAATGGTTTAGAAAAATATAATTTTTTAAATTCATGGAATCATAATATATTGAAATATAATATCATATAAATTTGTGAGAAACAAATTTATAGGTTAATATCTCCTTTGTGTGAAAGTCAATACCAAAAATAATTTTGAGAAAAAACTGAAAATGTACATCAATACCTATCTGAAGAGATACAAATCGTTTAACAATTTTTTATAGAGATATATAGGGTCTAAATGGTAATATTCTATATATACATGTTCTATAAGATGTCAATTATTTATCTTTTACTAATCCAATATGATGAAAATGTTATTCCAATAATTTTCTAATGGTATCACATAACATGATATCAAATGTGTATATATTAATAACAAAAAATTCAATCACCGAAAAGAGTATGTAATAATGGAATTTAGAGGCTTTTTCATAAAAAAATAAATCAATATATGTTAGAATATAATATATATAAATAAGTAATGTGGAAGAAAAAAATAAAATAACCTTATGAAAACATTCTAAAATATATTCATAATGATAATAAATTTTGAGTCAATGTTTAGAATGTAATTTTTCAAAAATATAAATGATGGTTTCATTGAAATATTTTTTTGTGAAATTTAAATAATATATCATTAATATGTAATAATTGTTACTATAGAAAAGGTGGATTATATTATAATAATAAAAAATTTAATTGATATATCGTTAAAACTTTTTTTTAATTATAATAATCCAACATAAATATTGTGAAGGAACATTCATTTCAATATTGTTCAATATATAAATGAATATCACCTATAATAACATATATTTGATTAAAAAATATTTAAGGGGAACCATATCTAGAAGAGAGAAAAAGGAAATCGAAGAGAACGACAATATTGGGAGAGGGAGGGAATTATTAACATCATAAAAATATATAAAGAATAAAATTCAACAAAAAATATGATTATGATGTGAAAAAAAATTTCATTGTAAATGAAGAAAAAAAAAATATTAAATCATTATACTATAAATTAATATAATATTGATCTGTATATTCAATAGGTAATAAATATGAAATAATATAAGATGTAATGATAATAAAAAACACATATATTTAATTTATTTTTTATTGGATAGTATAAAATATATTGTATCCTAAAAACATCATTTTTAATCGAATATATTAAAAATATTACAATATCTATTATAGTTTTTACAATTTATTTATAATCAATCTCTATATGTTCATCAACTAAATAATGTTCATATTCATTATTTTATGTTTTGATAATTTCACATATATTTTATAATGGTGATGTAAAACCCCATTATTTGTCTCCATTTTAATCATTAATACACTAAAAAATATGATTACATATATTTTATCAATTATTTATTCATCCCGATATTCATTTAATTGAATCCATGGGCTTGTTATGCGGGAATTAAATTAATGATGAACATATTTCAGGTAATTTATAAATATATCCACATATTATAATAAAATTATAATTTTTTTTACCATTTTAGAATCATCCCCAGGATGTATATTTATCTATAAAATCATATATATTTGTCATGTATATATTTAAACCAACCTTGTTGAGTGCTGATGAAAAATTTAA
The DNA here is from genome assembly GCA_963277665.1 of Viscum album. NCBI lineage: Eukaryota > Viridiplantae > Streptophyta > Magnoliopsida > Santalales > Viscaceae > Viscum > Viscum album. Next base: position 1,138,237,590 of record OY728164.1, on the reverse strand, counting down.
CATATCACTACATGTAGACACAAGTAATAACACACACGCTTTACATTTTATGTTTACAATGAAAAAATGGATCTAGTAATTGATTTATATATATTGAATCCTAATTATATTATAAATATAAAATTTATTCATTTAATACTCCTTTAAAACGGAATATATATGTTTATAATGAAAAATAACATATTGATCTATATAGATAGTATCCTATAGATACGTATTGTTGAATATTTCATTTTCCTAAAATGAAGGGTGGAAAATAAGGAATATTTTTTCAAAAATATTTAAAAAATTCTACTATAATATTGAAAATTATTATATTATTTGTGGATGTTATAATAGAAAATGAGGTGTATAAATAAGTATTAACAATGTTAGAATAAAAATGAGTAAAAACGATTATATTACACCTTAAAAGAAAACCATTAAAAATTGAATTTATCATTTAATAAGATGTATTTTGAGGATACCATAACCATTAATAAATTTATTTGTGTTTTGGGAGGTATTTCGATAGATTAATACCAATATTATGGTATTTTGGTTTGGGATGAATTTATGTGGTGATCGTATCCATTTATAAGTGGTAAAGGCTTCATATTTTTAATAAGAGGAGAATTATTCAATGAAACTGTCACTAAAAGTAGACCATAATGGATATTAGATGGGTTTTGAAAAAAATACCTCAAAAAACGATATTCATGTTTTGACACTGAATTATGTCTTTTACCCATCATTTTAAACATTTTAAATTTTTTAATTATTATTGTGCTAATATCTTTTTACCGAATCCATTTAATTTTCTGTCAAAAAATAAAATATAAAACATTAAATATTTGGGTCTTTCTGTTTTAAAATATTAAATCCATTTTATTATGTATGATATCAAAATTTAATATGATTAATTTTAAAATAATTATTTTTAACACAATAAATATGAATTTAGTGGAAAATATATTACATTCATTGTAAAATTTATAATATTGTTATGTAAATTAAATCATTAATTTTTAAATTTATAATATTACTTATAAAATATAAATTCAATTTTGAAAAAGATTTAAAAATTATTTAAATCATGCTTATGTTATAATGATTTTATAAAATAATCTATATTTTTAAAAAAAATATTTTGTAATATTCAATTGAATATAAATACTTAAAGAAGAATCCAAAATTATCATTCAATGATTCTATATATATATATATATATTATGAAAATGAAATTCAGTTTTTAAAATTATAATTTTTTATTTTTTTATTATCATTAAAATGAAAACATGTAATAAAATTTTCATATAGTAATTATAATTTCATATAATAATGATTCTTATTTTCTTGATAAAATATTATACCGAGCATTAAAATAAAATTATAAAAAAAATGTTTTAAGCAAAAAAATATCTTATTAGTTTTCAAGATACATTAATTTTATTTCAATAGATAATTTTTAATAAAATTGAGCTTTATTTTTTCATAAATTATTTCATAATTTGGATTCACTTATTTATACCCTATAATTAAATAAGTGATTTAAAATAGCTATATATATATTAATAAAATGTGTTTCATTTTATTTGTGTTCAGAGTTGCATGATAAAAATGTTATTTTAAAAAAAATATTATTTTAAAAAATAATTTTCACATAAATAAATAACTCTTACATGTTTCTATACTTCTTCGAATTTTGTCTTATCATATATAAAAATATTTATTCCATAAATCATGATTTATTTTCTATGTTTTATTGTGCATGATTCTCTTATGCTATGATCATAAACAATTATTATATTATCTTCCCCATTTTCTCACCTTATGATCATGTATGATATTTGATTATTATATTTGATGTGTACTATTATTTATCATTTTATTATACTGGTTCTTATTAATCCACTTATTAAGATACAATGAATACTATTATTTATAAGATATCAAGAATTGTATCGTTTGAAAACAATATAATAATTATATGTTGAAAGACGAGTTTATTTAATATTTAGTATCCGAAGACACTAAACCTATAGGTAATAGGGATTGTTTTACATTGAAATGTAATGAATTTTGATATATAATATTCCAATATGAATATCTGTTATAGTTACATAATTTCATCAATGTAGCCCCCGTATGTCATTGATCTATTATGGGCTTACCTTGTACCTAGTACGTGAGCCAACACATGGAAGGGATTTAGGAATATTATGGATCCCCATCAGCTATTGAAATTTTCTAAGGGAGTCATTGTGATCATAGGAGTAATTATTTTACATTATATGTAAAATAATGTTTGGTACATACCCTTGGAAATTTACCATGACAACTCTATGCATTATATATCCTTATTCTAGATGAAGAAACCTTCAATAAATATGGAGACACAATATATATTAAAAAAGAAGAGTAGAAATAGGATAAATAAATAAAATATAATTATAATACGTAACAAAAATAATCAAATTGATCGATATATGAATTGTTTAAAATTAATGATATTGAATCTGATCGTAACATTACCCAAAATGTCACATTTTAATATGAATTACAAATAGGATCCATCAAAAACTATGATCTCAACATGAAAGAAACATATATATATATATAGGAATGAATTCATATCACTGATTGAATAAAAAAACATCACCCCATTAATAACCATTATGTAAAATATTCAATATCAAGCTTTTTTGAATAAAGTGAAAATTAATGGTTTTATATGTTATATTGAAAACTAATAATGATTTAATATAATTTAAATCCTTTGAAACTAAATATTTAATGATACACATTATAAAAATATTTTATAATACCCTTTTTCTATGATAAAATATGTATTGTCCCTTAACCTATTGCATGCCATATAATTTCAATTAGTGAGATCCCATGAGTTCTTTTAATATGGAAAGGAAAAAATAAAAATGGAAAATTAATAATAATAATCCAAGATAGTGTGTGATATGGTAATGATTTGAGAATGTACCCCAAATTTTTTTGAATTAAAATAATTTGTACAAATGTACACATGATTTTTGAGGATCTTACATAATCCAAAAAAATATTAAAAAATATATACATAATTCCAATGTCCAAATAAAAATGGAAGGTACCTAACATGACCATGAACATAGATATAACCCTTTGTAATTTTCAACAGCTATTATTAAATATATCAACAAGTAGATCAAAACATGATTTTATATTATTTAATAACCATTAATTATAGAACTAAATATTTTTTAGGACATATCCCAACAAAAAACACATTCATATAATAGATAAATGAAATAGTATATATCTATTTAGTTATTGAATATAGTTCATTCTCACATATAAGTTTTCTAATATGAACCAATAAATCTTCGTTAAATTTTCATTCACATCCCTTATTTAGAAATAAATGAATATACTATAACCCAAGAACATCTTTAGAATTAGCTAGTTAAATGATTGACACTATTATTAATTCCACACTATATTAAAATATTAATATATATCAAATTATTTATTGACATAAATATACACAACCAATATCCCATTTTATCAAGGTCTCCCCATTTCCACATTCTTTATCATGAAATATGTTAAATTGGGGGAATTTCTACGATTGGAATTATTTCATGATGTGCAAGTTTTATGCACCCTGAAAAAGATAATCTATGGTAAGAATAATTATTGAGTGATCCAAAATATTTCCCAAAGACCATATTTATAAACAATAAATTATTCAACATAATCCATTTATTTCTTTTTAATCACCACATAACAAATTTATGAATCATCAAATTTATGATTTTCATAGTAAAATTTGATTTATAGTTTCACATGACTAGGGATTTCAACATTTTATCGATATATTCAATATATTTGTGAGTTATTATAATAATATGACTAAGATATGGAGTGAATTTTAAAGTAAATCCACTAATACAACATAATAAGTGGGTAATGTTAATCAACAACTACTATATAATCATAATGTGTTATCAATGAAATTAATAAAGACAAATAAGAGACTAATGAAATGCTAAATTTAAAGATCATACACTTCCCCACCATAAAAATAAGACATTAGGAAAAAAATATAGACCTTCAATGAACATGAAATCCATATCTAGAGAAACACATCCCAATTATAAATCAAAAAGTTGAATTTTATGTAGAGACTGACATGCCCAAACATAAATAAATCGCTTACAGAAAACTATTCCAATTAAATCCCTAGGAAATCGTAGTCAAAATTTTAATCTATCTCAAATTCAACATCATCTCGAATTATAATATTAATAAATTGATAATCTTAAATTATATACTCTTTATTAATATATCTTAAAAAATTCCACTTTTAGTTCCCCTCAATCATATGATATAATTCCTTTATAAAATCTCCCTTAATATCAAAATTATAGTTATTAATTTTAATGGATTCATGATACCCTTTATCCAAGATTGAGGAGAAATGCTCATCCTCTAATGAAGAGAAAGGATCTTCAACAACTTATGGATTTTTATAAATGTTATTATTATACATAATATCCAATAAAATATATTGATAATTGTTCTCTTAATTATAGAATAGCATATACATTTACACGTCATTTAATGGGGGACTTATAAATTCATTAGGGGTAAAAGTTTTTGTCTTACATTTTTTTTAATAAAGCTTAGGTATTCATCCATAGTTTTGTGAATTTTTTTATGATTATCTCAATTGGATTCTTGAGGAATATGGTTTTCTTGAGGGGCATAAATATTATTCCTCGAAGAAACTCAAATGGTACATTAGATAGCTTGAGAATCATTACCCGCACCCAAAATTCTCATGAAAACATAAATTTTAGTTTAATAAGGATGAGTATATTTAGTCTCTAGGTAGAATTAATTATTTATTAGTAAATTGACATTATAAGTTTCATCTTTTTCAAGAGTCTCCATCTTATCATTCTCAACAATGAATAATTTTATATTTTATGGATGAATGGTAAGGTTGATAAGAACAATACAACTTCCCATGTTGTATTTACTTAATCCAAATTATATGAATATGTAAATAATTTATTGTATTTTAGATCAGTAAATGGGTAAAAAAATTACTCCATATCATAGAAAAATTTACATTAACATTTGATTATTTGGATAATAGAAAAATTGGATTGAGTGTGGTAGACCTCAATGTTGACATGCACAACATATGGCCATTCAAGATTTTGAATAGAATAATCCCATTTATTAGATTCACATTTCAATTTAAAAAATATAATATGGAAATTGTATTGATGTGATATATTTATATGCATTGGAATCCAAACCATATTGGTGCAATGTGGGCTATAGAATTGAACCCAATGGATATAGACAATTTAATAACATTTGTTGAACATTCATTAATTACCTAAGACCCCCAAAATATAAGATGATAGAAATAAATATATGATATGATGTGTATCAAAAACATTTATATAGTCATTAATGATAATATAAAAAGTGAAAAAACCAATGTATTCGATGGTTTTAATAATTTTTTTGGGAATCGGGATGCACCAAAAATTTATAAATAAAAAAATATAATCTCAAAGGAATGAAGTTGAACCTCCACATTTAAAATGATATAGTCCCATATCCTTTGTAGAGGAACTAATTTAGATGATTTTGTTTGAGAATAACTAGTTATACGACAGTATCAATCGATTTTGATTGATATTTTCTTGTAAATATGTCTATTAATATTAAATTGATTGATGAATTAGGGTATCAATTGGAATCACCATTCAGTAAATATATTCATAAACTCCATAATAATAATAATAATAATAATAATAATAATAATAATAATAACATCATCCATAAAAAGAACAAGGAAAAAAACAAATCAATTATGGGTATGACATGGATTATTGTAAATAATCAAAAATCAGATATAATAAATTAGTGGATTATTATTTCACAAAGTTAAATCCAAATATTTTTCATCATGTGGTCATGTAGGAATAACGTATAAATCAAGAATAATACCAAAAAAAGACCCATCTTATTATAATTCATTATAAAATCCAATGTTCCTAATGATGAGTATTTCCCAACTTAGACTAATAAATGGGAATACTCCCATTTTTGGGGAAAACCCATATTAATGACCACTATCGAAGGTGTAATCCTAAACTAGTGAAACATGTTAATTTAGACATCCCACATTATACTCTATATTTCCCAGGGAAAATTGAAGTGAAATAGAGATAAAAAAATTAAATAGAAACTAACACTACTATAAATGTATAAAAATACACACTCAATACAAATAAAACATATATTTATATGTATATAAATTTTTTAAAAACAATTGACACACCCCCAAGAATATATTTGGGAAATATAAATGTATCTACTAAAGATTATAAAAAATGTATCATATACTAGAGAAATTTTAATTATTTATAAAAATGAAATGTTCATGTCCATAATGTTTATATTTTTCCCACAAAAAACCGTCATAAATATTCATCATGGCCCCATAATCATTTTTTGATATTGAAAATATTAAAATCAACACTAAAATAATCATTGAATATCTGGTTTTTGTTGAAATATTTTACTTATTTTAAAATACAAATTTTAAAATTCATTCACAAAAATAATCATCATTTAAGGTTTTTAAAAATAATCATAATAATTATGGAAAACCCCTTTTAGGATTCAAAATAAAATTATAAAAGAAATTCATGAGTTTTATTAAATATTTTTTGTTTGAAGTTATGAAAATAATTATTCATTGTGGTTATATTGAATATCCCTTATCATCCAATGATAATGAAGTGAAACACTAGGTTCTATCATATTACTTCAATAAAAACATATAATAAATCTATTATATATCTATAACAAGGATTTTAATCAATAAAAAATAAATGGTTCTAGAATTAATGTTTCACACATGGATACAATGTACATTAATTTTTTTTCTTTTGAAGTGAGAGGTGGTATTACGCTATCATGACAAAGGGAACACTCTATCTTAATAATCAAAACTAATAAAATGAAAAAAACAATAACATAACCTAAATGGATATACACATACCATAATGACCTCGATATATAAAGAATAATAGTGGAAATGTATGAAATTAAGAGGGAAGCTGATAAAAGAGATCACAACATTAGAACCAGACCTCAAGAGGTGAAGAAACCACATAGAAAATCATAAAATGGTGGAAAATAGTTAGAATATATACCATTAGTTTAGGGGATCCAATGGATTGAGTGAGGACCGATTTTTTTTGTAATTCAAGATTTCAAATATATTAATTTCACGATTGTTTAATTGTATTCATTGTAACATGATTTAAAAGCACATTTTAAAAAATCATATGCCAAATTTATTCCCCTAAATAGAGACACCAATTCTCCAACATTGTTTTCCCTCTTGGTATGAGAGAGCTTGAAAAACCCAAAAAAATATACAATTAACTACAATCCACTGATATAGTTTTAACATGATAAATACTATGCACATGAAAATTGATCACCCTTCACTGAACCTATTAAAAATAAAAAAATAAAACTATATAAACCCTAAACTTTTTGATAAAATATAAACAATAAAATTAATAACCATTAATGAAAAATAATTATTGGGTTTGATAATAATCACCTCCATAAGTATATTTTATCCAAGTATAAATGGTGACATATAAACTCAAAAGACATGATTAAGTTAAAAAAAAGGAATATCTAGAGAACCAATAACATAAAACATAAGTAGATAAATTATATGAACAATCCACCAAAAATCCAGCATCTAATATGAACATTAGAAAAAAATAATCAATATCATGAGATCTATGGTGACATCCCTACCATATTAAATTACCCCTAAAAGCAAATATCTTTTATTGGTGACCAATCACACACACAGAATAGATGAAAAAAATAAACCAAAAATGGAATGGAATATTCTCAATGAAAAAAATTTAATGTAAAAAATATTTACAAGTGGGAACTAAAAAATATTTTTTAAATTGGTACCTAAATATAAAAATATAAAAAATTATCATAACATCATATTATTAAATAATATATAATAAAATAGTTTTAAGGAATAATGAATAAAAAATAATGAACCTAGAAGACAGATAATGAGTGAAAATTTTATCATGTCGATCTTGAGGAGTCATAAAATGAGGGGATATTGATCAAATCCCATTAGAGAATATACTTTTGAAAAATCTCTAGAGATTACCCTACGGAAATAAACACGATATACATTTGGAACCATTGAATATTGTGACATCTGATGACATGTCTTTTCACCCTAATGGAGAATTGGTGTCCTACCATAGTTAATGTAGATGTGGTAAAAGGATGGACTATGGATACCACAAATTTCATATATATAATTAAACTAATTCTTATTTTCCATAGTATAATTTATTACCCACTTCTATGAATACAGAAAGACGAATTTACCATATGTGTTCCTATTAAATATTTCACAACATGAACTACATACATAACAACATATGCATATATGGTTAAAACAATTACAATAGATTCATCTGAAGTTATGAGATGAAACCTTTCTAAAAATACATATCCATAGAATAATAAACAGTGGAAAACAAAAAAAGTTATGGTTCTACTATAATTAAATTGAATATGATCTTTAAAAATAATTGATAACCTTGATAATGGTAGAATAAGACCCTCGCCATTTAAATATTCATATCATTAATGATATACAATTTAAAATAGGACCCTTAAAACCCTCCCACAACCATGCATGTCATGGATTGGAAAAAGAAAATTACAAACACCATATACAACATAGATCCCCAACAATTATGTTAGTGAACATAATCTTCCCCAAATAAGAGAGTAATATATTAAAAATTGTCCTTCTAATACCATAACCCCATTATTATTATTTATAGGGATCATAGTAACTGTAAAATATTAATGGTTATAAATTTAAAATATATAAAATAAATCATTGAAAGGATTATATAATGGTTTTACATGTAGAAAAACACATTTATATTCTCCTAGGATATCCATCTAGGCATTTATTAGTGAGAGATCGAATATTCAATAAAAATAGACAACACCATCAAGAAAAATAAAATTATAAATATATCTTTAAACCTAAATAATTGGAATCAAAGGAATATATATAAATAATATTATCAACATAGAAAATAAAATCTTCTCAATCAATCCATTTAAAATATTTACAAACCTTCGATCCATGATCAATTAAATTGTATTTATAAAAAATACCACATGAATTTAAAATTCATGTCCACAATCCATAATATAGATCTAGTATAAAAACCACCAATAGAAAATTCACATCAAATTTAATTGATAAATTAATTTTTTAATGAACCCCACAAATAAGAATTCTAAATTTCATAAATTACCAATTTTAATAATATTTTTTGAACTAAAAAAGTAAATTCTTTTTCAAACATCCATACAAAAAAATGTTTTTTCAAAACCACACCATTAATAATTTAAATAAAAAATAATAATTTTTTGAAACCAAGAATCAACTAAATAACACGAATTTATCATAATAATATAAAATTGAAAAATTAATAAGACCAAGAAAAAATTATTGGGGTCATAGATACGATGAACGAATTGGTTACATGTATTATTGAAATATGTTTCGATCGACCACATATAGTAATAGCTCTATAAAACCATGAACATGAGGTAAAATTATTTTCCCTTATAATTTCAACCCCCTATATGTATCTGGTTCAACTCTTGTTTCACATACATTAATTTAAAAAATCTTAAACCCCAAACTACATAGATTTAAATTTACTGACACATTAAAAAAATCAAAATACATGACTCACATCCAATAAATCAAATAATTATTAGTTGAATTATAAGCATCATAAAAAATAAGATACAATTGTAATGAATGATGAGAAACTAAAAATTCAATATTCATGGACCAATATCCGTTTGTAATTAATTTTTTTATAATTAATGTCAATAAAATTAGTCCTTGTGAAAAAAATCACATGTTTTTAAAGTCATTTATCTTATCGACAATTACTACACACATAAAAATGTTTATCATATACAAATTTTCCATTAAAAATATTGATAGCACCATGTACTAGATACATGAGAAACCACGGTTTGTAACGGAGGAGAATTACATATCCAAACCAGATGGGGATCAAGGAAAATAGAAAATATGTGAACATAGTGGAAATGATTTCACCCCAAAATTAAAATTTTACATTGGAAATAACCTTTAAAATATATTATGATCAATTCATACATAAAATATATATTTACCTGAAGAAAAAATATTTTCATAAATATGATGACCAAAATGTCCATAAAAATAAAATAATTCAAAAGTAAATAAAACAAAAAATATATTTTAATAAGGAAAATGACTGAATTTGATCAGATATAAATTTTAATAAGTTTAAAATAATAATAAGGTTATTCTTATTCGGATAAATTGTTGGTCCCTAACTGGTGGTCTATAATGACCGCAATAATTCCTCCTCATTATCTAGTGGCTTTTCAATAGTAGTGAGGGACCATGCGATTTATGTGAGGATTCCATTCCCTCGTTACTAGAGTGTTCAAAAGAGAACTAAATAATAAATATATTATTAATAAAATTATAAATAACTAATAATAATATATAATTGGATATAGAAATAGATAACCAAATAAATAATAAAATTAAAATTGTTACCACCTCTGATTAATAGATTTGAGATTCATTGTATCAATGTCCCAAAATAATAAAATGAAAAGAAGGGAAATAACGATGATGAACACCTCAAATTGTTGGAGTACTAGCCTTGTCCTCGTATCCACAATCCATATTATGACCCAAGAATTTTAAAAAATTATATTACATATTATTATATAAATATTCAATATTGTTTAAAGATACAGTCAAATAGACAATAAATTTATTGGTACATTTGAATCATGTTGACATGAACAATTGTTTTGAAATAGAAATACATCGTCTCATACTTATTATTTGATAACTATAACCCCTATTAGACACATCAAAAATAAAACATTTATTTATAATGTATGTAATGAATACTATAAATGTTAGATTTCATATGTTTAGAAAGCATAAACATGGAATATTTTCGTTATAACTAAAATATTACATGAGAATAAGGGGTTGGGAACATGATCCTCACATTTGAAAACCATATCCTATATATCATGGATCATAATAAGGATTTGTGGAATAAAAATTTACAATGTATAATATTGGAATCATAATGGAATCAAATAACATGATCAATGAGAGAATATAATTAGAATATGATAGCAGATAATGAAATACACATACTAAGTGAAAATTATTTCCATATTATTCAGGGTATACAAACAAAAGTACAGGTGAGGATTGTTTTTACTACCAATACCATCATAGTATTCAATGATTACTCCTAGTACTATCACAGTTGGATGGTTTCACCCCAAAATCCAAAATATTTTACATTGTTCACACCAATGAAAATAATGAAAGATGGTACCTCTTTTCTGATTTTGGTTCACTTCACATTCCAATCCTTTTTACCTCATGAGATATCAATCACTACACAATGAATTAAGGGGATACATATCTTCACAACAAAAAATAACACAATAAAATCATTAAAGTTTTTACTACATGATCATAAGTAATTAATAACATCTGAAACCATGAAAATATATTTGTTGTTTCATTATTTTTTATAAAAATAACCTAATGAAAATTTTCCAGTTTCATAAAAATGTCATCATTTTGTCATTTAATAAACTGTTGAAAATGAATGATTTTAATAAAATATATATCATCATCAACCTAAAACATCCAATGAAATATTTTGGATGGTATTCTCCTATCACATCCCTAGTTCAACAATAGTTAAATCATGTTTTTTAATATTATGACTACCATTACATGATCAATAAAACATTATTGAGGAAAATATCATATCTACATTGAAAAAATGTTTTAAATATTAAAAATTTCACAAGAAAATTTAGAATAATTTTATTTGAAATTATCCCTAGAAACTCATAATTGAATATTTATATTATTCAGTTGTTATGATGTTGTTTAATTCAGTTTATATTAAATATGTTAAAACAAATCTTTGATTTTGTTTTGTACAAAGGAAAAAAATTACATCATTTGTAAAATGGAAAGAATATTGATTTTAAACCATTTTAATATTGTAAATAATGGGTAAAAATTACTTTAAACAATTATTTAAGAATATTTAAGACAATCATGAATATATTTTTAGGAAAAAAGTTCTTTATGGGAAATGATTTTCATTGAAGGAGAAAAATAACATTGTTTTTTTATTAAAAACATTATTTCAGCCGCTTCAGTTATTAATGTGGGAAAAATAAAATGAAAAATATATTATATAGAAATAAAGAAATTGGAATTAAAATAATGTAATTATAGATAGATAGTAAATAATTACACAAATTTAACTTATTTAAAAATATCTTGATTAAAAGAAGAGATTGTATCATAAAACCATTACTTCTTAGGCAACACTTGAATCATATGTCCCATTAAAAGTATTCTTATATATAAAATCATATACAATAAAAAGTATTAAAATAATTGCAAGATATATTATTGGGAGTTATTTAAAATAAATAAAATAATCATGTGGTGAATTTGACATGTGTCAAACTAAAGTAAATTTCAAAAAAAGTCCATTTCAACAATGGTAACTATTCAATAATATGCCCCATTAATGAATAAAATCAATTTACAAAATAGATATCCTTAAAATCATGATACTAATTTTATTAAATGTTATATAGGTAGTATATACAACACCCAAAAGAATATTGAATTAAATTTGGAATAAGTCTCCCATATAAAAAATGTGACTTTAAAAAATCAATATTTCAGTTCTGATATCCTTCACAAATGATAAGGCATCCTAAATAAAAAATATTGATTTATTATAAATATATTCCACATACATAACCATATATATAATAAAATATAATATTTACATATATCACTATTTTATGGTGATATGTGATTCTATTGTCTTGTATGTTTTAGTTCTTTATTTTCCATCCATGTACATCGATCATGGTTAAATATTATATAAAATGTTTACCATGATAAATGTAACACATCAATTTTTATGACTATTTTTTAATTTTTTTTAACATGAAATATCATTGATTATATGTGTTATATGCTACACCAGGATAAGATTAAGCTATATAACACACTTTTCAACTATGTTTTGTGGACATGATATAAGAACAGATCTAGTTTTACATATATAAGTAGTATAATAATAAAAAGGTAATTTTATCGACTTTTGATGGAACATTTGTTTTAAATATTTTCTGATTCTTTTAAAAATTAAATTTTACAAAATAAACTTATTCATTGAAATATGAATATCAAAATTAATTGTGGATGATTTTATTTAAAATTTAATATCATGTTGAATATTAAGAGATACTAAATTTTAAATGAAAACTACTATTTCATCTAGATTATTTATATAGATAACTTTGGTTTTTAATATGTTTTTAAATATTATTATTTAAATTTTTTATCAGTTAATCTGATTTAGTTCACATGAATTAATTTGAAATTTAAATAATATATAAAAAGATTGTTATCATTTGAGTGTTTTTATTTTAAAACCCATTTTTTCTTTCAACACACATGATTAAATTTTAATTGTTTTCTTCAATTTCTGTGTTTTGATATTTTAACAAAATAGATTCAATATTTGGAATAATGTGGTCCATATTTATTAAATAGGTCCCTTTTTAGGAATATATGAATAGAAACATTCATAATTTTTTTATTACCTTTTTGAGGGATAAAACTAGATAATTATGGGAAAAATTTTATTATAAATCATAGAACTTATCCAAAAACTCTTCTAAATTTTAATGAGTATTTTGTGTCTCTACAAATTAATGTATCAGTTATAGGACCTTTTATTTCCTTTTGGATGATAATATATGTTTTATATGATTATATTTGATGTAATGTAAATTTTTTATACCTTTGTTTTCCACAAGATAAATAATTTCAATATGGGCTTATATAAGGGATAAGTTCGACTATAAATTGTATTTTTAAAGATAAATGTTTGATATATATTAGGGTAATTTATTTATAATTTCATGTTATTATATAATTACCCTAAATGTAGTAACAATGATGATGAAAAAATTGTTTTATTAATGGATGATTCAAATAAATGATATTTCAAATATTATAATAAATATTTTTTGAAATAATTAATTTCATCCATGAATATTATGGATTAATTTTATATATTAATGTGTTAAATGTGTTTTTTCAAATACAAGTTTTATGATACTTTTTAAAAGTATAATAATGAATTGTGTCAAAATTGACATTAATGATATTTGAAAAAACTTTATATTTTATTAAAATATATCAATGTAATAAAATTTTAAAATTCATCCAACTGATAGGGTTATGTCTAAAAATTTCATAAATGAATCATTTTTTTGTTTATTACAATTATATAGTAATTATATTAATGCAAAATTTTTAAATTAGTGATATCATATAAAGAATTAAACAATAAATAAGGGTTAAAACCTACATGATAACTATTAAAAAATAATCATAATTTGTATAATTTTAATTTATGGTATATATTTTGACCCAAAATATTATAATATTTAAAATAAATCAGTTTGGTATTATTTATAATACAAAATTAATTTATATTATTTTAATAATATGACGAATTCCCAAAATACACATCCCCTCTCCTATTAAAGGGAACTCATTCATCTCTTATCTTCATACATCAAAACCTTTTTGCGTGCTGAAAAAATATATCAATTTATCCTCCCAACTCCCCCATTAACTCATCCTTGAAACATTTACTTCAGGATAAATCACACAAAAAGAGTCATTTTGTGAAAATAAAAAAAGATACTGAAAGAAGTTCTACTGTTCATTAACAAACATTTTTTATTTCATCCATAAAATGATTAAATTATTATTATTAAATGATTATATAAAAAATTAGTTTCATAAATATACATTAATGTATTTATATTATTGGTATGACCTACACTCATACAAACATAAATCAAATGGAATATACAATCACCATTCCTTTTTAAAATATATTGTGTCCATGAAAACCGTTGTCAACCATTAATTCATTGATAGTATAAAAGGTTTTAAATAAAAATAAAATTTATGTTTTGAAATTGTATATATATTATTTATTATGTATTTATTCTTATATAAGTATTATATAACACATAACAACATTCTTTTAATTTTGGGTAAATATGATAACATCGTTTGCAGATGTGTGGAATACTGCATCATCAAAGCGATGTGATTCATTTACATTTTACATTTAATTTTTAATGATGTTTTATGTGTTATTATAGGAAATATATGAAACAATAATTACACTTAAATGATATTATTTATCAAATATATATATATATATTATTTACTTACTTTTTTCTATACGACATGAAATGTAAGTAGCGTTCATGCATAGGTACAACCAAGCATCTCCAAGAGCATTTTATTTAATTTTATATACCATATAGATATCCATAAAAACATATTTAATCAATATATATGATATTTTTATGATGGATACCATTTTTAGGATAAATAAATTATATTCTATATAAGAGATCAAAAAATAACATTTCAAAACATGTACAAGAAACAAATCATTTATTACCCAAAACATAACAAAAACATAGAATTATTAATAAGAGGGTAGTATAAAGTCATATATAAATGATAATTTTTAATATATATATTAATATGTCTTTTTAATATATGTATAATAAATTTAAATTTATTATAATGGAGGTTCTCATGAGTACGATGATAGTTAAGATATATGGTATGTTATTTCCATCTCACATTTTTATATGATATATAATCAATTTTCACCACTAATTTCTTTTATGTTTTTTATATACTACTAATGAATTTATTCTATTATTTTTTTCCATATATTTATGAGTATTGAAAAAAATTAGGATCTCTCTTCCAAGAAGATTATGATTTAAAAATTACCAAATCAGTAAGGTAATATTCTCTCAATTTTCAATTTGTAAAAGAATTTATGTTCTTAGAATATATTCCTTCACGATGTGTATATAATATTATTTTATATTTTTTTTCATTGAAATCCCTATTTTCATTTTGTAATACATTTTATTTTATTTTATTATCTATTTAGTTGGAAATTTGTGTTCCTAAAAATAAATAATTTAAAAAAGTGTTTTAGTGGTGTTTTAAAGGATATTTGTTGGAATTTTTTGTGAAAAAAATTTAAATATATTTTAAAAATAGTTTTTAAAGGTTTAGTTATAGGTTTAAAAGTTTAATTTCAATGAATAATGTTTTCAATATGTTTTATTATTTAAAAATAATTTCCAAAAATGGTAATTGATTTTTTCTCATGAATTATTTGAGGTGATATTTCAAAATAATTTTCTCTCTATGATAATGATATTTGATGTTTATTATATTTTACAATGTATATGACACTAGTATGATTGTATTATCTATTTTATTAATGTTTTATACTTATTATGTATTTAACAATATTAATTTTATTTTTTTTCTAATAGATATATTAAGATGAAATTATTATGATCCCCATGATTCAAGGGTTCGGATAATATTTTTATTCATGCAGAACAAAAATTTTATGGTTTTAATTATGATATGGGTGGGGTTTATATCTATCTATAATGAATTGTATAATGATTTATTTCTCATGAATTAATGATGTAAAAAATAAATAGGCTTAATCAACTATGAAAGATGGCGTAACACAATCCATAATGGGATGATGGGGAAATTGGTTCTCCTATACAAAGTAGGGGAAACCCATTACATTATATAGAAAATAAATCCATTATGATGGTGGTAAATCCACCGTATAGGATTATTCCCCTAGATTTTTCTTGTTACATTTTTGTAATTCTCAGTCAAATATAAAAAACAATATTACATGTTAATGTGTCTAACACAAAATCCATGTTTTATGCCATTATTAAATTGTCATGGATCATGTCTTTTGATTAAGTTATGATTTATATATTACAAACTACCATTATTTAGGACATGAGACTAGTATATGATCACTGATAGGAAGGTTATCAAATTATAATTTTAATATCATGTTTTTATACCCTTATGTCCCTGATTATTCTTTCTTATCACCCTTATATTCCCTATAGTTATTATCTAAGAAGAAAATTTATTATGTTTTTATTCCCCATATTATTATTAATTTATTTTATATAGTGGTATTAAAGTGTATGAAAAATATTGGTGAAGATAGGGATCAGTCACATTATTTGATGAATGTGTTATAAATTTTCATTGATCCTTAACTATTAATGTCATTGGGAATGTATTTGTGTAATAAATTTTATATTCATCTAAAAATATGTAATATACACATATGAATGTCCAAAGTCATTATATGTGGGATAAAATGAATATATGTGTCAACCATTAGAAACTAGGATGTGAAAATTTTAGTGAGATCCTCTATGATATATCTATATATATGTATTTGTAAGTCTATGACGACATGTCTATTTATAGGTAAAAATCCAAGGGTTTTCATAATAAAAATTAATAACCTAGGATCAAACCTATTGTTTTGTATATTGAAATATTATATGATATTTCCCTTGATAATGACATTAAACCACTTTGATTAGTTTTTCCCACACTATGTTTTCTAGATTTAGTCTATAGATAGATGTGGATGGAACTATTTTAATTATTTATTTCGAAAATTAGATGTTTTTCCTCTTGATAAACTGAATTTTATTGCAAAATAAATGAAATGTATTGTTACTATACTCACACAACATTCTAAAGCTATGAATCAAGAAATATTTCTAAATGTACAGAGTATGGGATATAATTATGTTCATTACTTCATGAAGTAGAAACCAACTTATTTCAATGGCTCTACTAATACACATGCGGATGAGTAATTGATCTGTACCATTGAGACCAAATTATTTTTTATCTAATGTTTAGAACATGAGAATTTCATTTTATATATTTAATATTTTGAAGGTGATGTAGATGAATAGTTAGATAATATCAAGAATATGGGGCAATGTGATGAAATTTACTCCATAGACTGGGATGAGATCAATAACTTATATTTCAATATATAAATTCTCTATATTTTTCGAATAAAAATAAAAAATTAATTCTTTATATTAATGAAAAAGTATATTGAATTTTTTGGAACGGATAAATATTATTTTAAAAGAATTTTGAGGTACGGTATAAGTGTTATCATGCAACCTAAATACAAGGATGCTGAATTTTTTAATGGTCTAATACAAATTCTACAAGGGAGTTATCCATAAGGAAATATAATAGTCATAATGGAATGATGAGATGTTCCATTTAGGTGGAAGTGATGGATAGAGTTACCTAACAATATCATGGTATTGATAGGAAATGAAATATATAGATAAAAGACAAATATAAAAAACATAGGTAATAGAATATTAGTTTTTATTTTATATTAAATATGTTGGAAGAAGCATGGTTGAGATTGTAAGGTGTTGAGTAAATTATTAAAATATGGAAATCAAGGTTATCTGGTAAATGAATTGTGGATTAATAGGAAGAAGATATATATTGATATAAATAGAGAGAAGAATATAAAAAATAATCCCCCAGACATAAAGGTTTTTTTTGTTTGGAAAATTGTCATTATGCTAATCAATTCGGATATCGAAAGGTAAATGATAATGATCATCATTAGAGACGTCATACAAAGGGAAAAAGAAAATATCATGTGATTACAAATGGAAATGTCGAGTATGAAAATGAAGTGGTGGGATGATTGAGTATTTATGTATTTTAATTAAATAATAACATTGTAAAAGAAATTTTATGGTATTATCGAATAATGAAACATCTATTTGTTGGTTTACTGTAGTTTTTTCAATAAGTATTTAAGAGAATATAAATAATGGTACTGGTCACTATGAAAATTTATTGAGGTGGTAAGGTAATATATTTTGAAAACACATGATTAAGGGAAAGATAAATTATAATATATTCATGATGATGGGATAATGAAATATATATAATCCATATAATGATAAAATAAATTGGATAGTATTGAATATCGTGTGGTTTATAATATGACATTATTTATTATGATATCATTGAGTGATATTAAAGAAATATTGGATTTGTGGTATGAGTAAAGAGTTAATTTTTGAACAAATACCTTATTTAATTGCAGTTTTATAGTAATTTGAATAATTATCATGTTTCAAGGGAAAACTTGATGACAGTATTAACATTTTTGGTATATGAAAATTTAGTGCTACATCATGTTTTAAGGTATAAAATAAATTTATAGTGACATTATTTCAAATGTAATTATTTTATATCAATTTTTATTTTTGATAAGGGTTAATATTTATGAAATTTTTTACATTGAATTATAGATGATGATTATGTGATCAATGTTCTGATTTTAGAATATTGGATAACATATGGTAATAATTTTTTTAATGATGATAACTATATATAGATGGAGTGACTTATCATAAAATTATGAATCTTATGATACAATATTTCTTAATGAGTTACTATTTCATCCTAATTTTCTAGGGTAAGATATAATGTTGAAATTTATCAAGCCGCCATTAATGAATGAGATCATGCTTAAAAAATGGAGAGAAATCATGTAAATTTATCTTCTTGTGTAAATTGACCAAATTTTGAAAAGCAATCATTAAAAAAATATCCTAGTGACTTCATTTTCAATGAATCAAATAGTCTCTTAAAACATCATGGATTTAATATTTTTTATGATTAACTTTATAGAGACCATTATCTCTATCATTATCCATAAAAACATGATATATTGAATTCTCTGACATGTCCAAGTTTTCAATATCTTTTAAAAATGAGTTATCTTGTGATATTTTACATTGACTTTTCCTATGTTTAAGGGTGTTTTATTGACCCTTTCAATTACGTAGGTTTCTACAAAAAAAATTCTCAAACATCACTCAATTAATTTAAATGTGAAATTTGAAATTTTATGGATTCACTTTTGTTTTCTAATTATTTAACATGTTGGAATTGTAGCATATCCCGTGGAATTTCCACCAAATCACTCTCATGTTCATCAAGTCTTCCAATAATCTCTTAAAAAAAGACATACATGATCCTTTAACTGTACCAATATCAGTGGTCATACCACTAGGTAAAGATCATATTTAGGTATTGAAATAGGTAAAATGGCTAATATAGATGATTTTATAAAACTCAAATCCTCTAACATGGTTAATGTGTTGTGTATAAAACCACTAGTTTAATGGTTTTTGGTGAAAACTTGAGAATATATTGAGGTAAAAGTATCCACATTTAATTGAATTATAATTAAATATTTTGATGGAAAAATCATTTTAAAGGGGGTATAATGTAACACCTTGATTTTTTTTGAATCATTTTTTCTTTTTTAATATATTAAATTTTTTAATGTCTTATGTTATGTGATACACCATGTTAAGCATATACTATACACAACATCATCTTATCATTCATTGCATGCAACACTGTGATTCAATGAAATATTATTTTATTGTGATACTAATTTAAAAAAGTTATTTAAAACCTATTCATTATAACATTATGTATGACTATAATTAATTTTATTTAAAATATTTGGTTTACAACAAATTATTTATAAATTAATGTAAACCCATTTTTAATATAAAATTAAATGATTTTTTAATATTATTTAATTATTCAATTTTTTGTATTGGTAAATAAAAAAATAAATATTATATAATTATATATAACATATAAATATTATTTTTAATATAATTTTTAACATTCACACTTTGTGTTTTCTAGACATGATATAAGAATAAACCCAATTTCATATATAAAAGATGTATTTTTTTAAAATACAAGTTTCCCACCTATTGATGGAGCACTTGTTTTAAATTTAGTTTTTTAACCTTATAAAAATAAAATTTTAAAATACAATAAAATTTTTAAAAAGAAATGTAAAAAATCATAATTAGTTTAATTTTTGGTTTTTTACTTTTAAGATTCATGTTTTGATGGATTTTGAAAAATATAAAATTTTTATTGAAAACATCATTTTCATCTAACTTATTTGTGTAGATATATTACAATTTCAATTGGTTGTAAAATAAATTTATATATATTTTTTACCAATTAATATAACGTATGTCCTTGTAATAAATTTTTAATTGAAATACGGTATAATAACATTGTGAACTTTTTAATTTTTTTACTTTACAAACCCATTTTCTCATTCCTTCAATAAGACTAATTTTTAATTAATTTATTAAATTTATTAGTTTTTTAATTTTTAAAAACGAACTCCATATTTATAATCACATGGTCTAAATTTACTAAATATTTTCCCATTATATTTAAAAAATATAAATATTAACATTTTTTCATACCACATTTTTGGGAAAATAGGTTAATAAAGGGTAAAAATTATTATAAATATTTTAAAAATTACCATAAAACCAGTCATATTTCTATTTTATGAATATTTATTATCCATAAACCTTAATGGATCAGTTTGGAGACCATTTATGAACATTTTGATTAGAATATAACCATTATACTATTATATTCAATAGAATGTGATTTTTTTTTCATACATTAGTTTTTAAATAGATGAATGATTTTAAAATTTTGTTTGACAATATATATGTCATACTATAAATATAATTGGGAAATATAAATTTTTTATCATTATTATAGTAATTTATTTATTTTTTTAATATATAATTACCTTAAATGTTGAAACATTAATAATGTAGTAATCATTTAATTAATTGAAGAATCAATAAATGATATTAAAAATATTAAAATAAATTCAATATGATATAAATAATATCCTATAAAAATGTTATGGATTACATTGAAATGGTAGATATTTCATAAAATTATTATTTTAAAATATAATATTTTAAAATATTCTTCAAAATTCAAGCAATCAATTGTGTCAAAAATGACACTAATGATATATTCAAATAAATAATATTTTTTAAAATGAGATAAAAATAAAAAAAATCAAAAAAACATTCAAATTATTTTTCTAAGTACAAAAATGTCAGTCATTACACATTTATTAGTCACATGGAATTTTCTATAATTTATATTTACCATCAAATTGTAATTTACATGATATCACGATAGGAATTAAAAATGATAAATATTGGTTGAAGAAAAACGATAAGAATTAAAAAATAATTCAAAATATCTAAAAAAATTATTGATGAATTTATTTTCACCCATATTTACCTTATCTTTGAAATAAATTGGTTTTTGATCCATTTTTAATAAATAAAATTAATATATATCAATTGAATACTTTGATGAATTCTCAGAATACCCCACACCCTCCTATAAAAGGGAACACATTCATATATTTACTTCACACCTGAAAACATTTTTTTATTTTCATAATTCTATCCAAATCTCCTCCCAAATTCCCTACATTGATTTTATAAGCCCAACATGGGGAAAAAATCAGCCAAAGAAGGACATTTGTGAAAATCAAAAAGAGATACCCAAAGAAGAGGTAACATTCATCAATGAACATTTTGGTTTTATTTATTATTTAAACCTATTCAATTCATATGAATAAATTATTATAAAATAACCAATAAATAATAAATATAATGAGATTTTATTATTTTTTAGGTTTAATATAAACTCATATACAGATTGCTAAAATGGGATAGCCAATCATCGTTCATGTGTATGGACGACTACCAGTTTGTGAACTGAGGTAACAGGTTTTCCCATCTCATCATTTGAAGGTTGAAAATAATGATAGAGTTTATGTTTTTATATGTTATTTATGAATTAACTAGTCTTATTTAATTATAAATTAACACATACAATCATGATTTCAATTTTTTTCAAAATATGATAACTTCATTTGGGAATGTATGGACTACCACCTCCTCAAACAGACGAGATTCATTCAAACATAACTTGAAATGCATTGAAAATGATTTAAGTGAATTTCATATTTTAAATTTGACATTATATTTCAAAATAATTATATATATGTTTATGTGTGTGTGTCATTTACATACTCTCATTCAATACAACATGAAATGGATTCACTCTTCATGCTTACATACGACCTACTATCTCCCCCTAACCTTATAAAGGCATCATTTATATTTTTATTTTATAATTAATTTTTTTTAACTTAAGGGGTAATCATTACATGTTACATATACCCAAAGGAATAAAGCCATGAAACCAAGGCCATTTTTTACCAAAATAGATGACACCACATGGCAGGCCATCCCATAACATATAATTTTTCAATCAAACTTGAAATCGTTCCAACCTACATACCTTGAAATCCTTCATACTTAAACAGTGAATGTTCAAATAGTAAATTATATACCCCCTCAAAAATCTACTCTGATATCTCTACATTTCTGGGGTTGTTTCTCGCACTCCATCTCGATCTCCATCTTTGTGGAAATCATTCATTTTTTCCAGTTTAGTCTTTAATCTGTTGTTCCGCTCTAAATTTTTCCATCACCATAGAGAAAGCCACACCAAAGTGATCGACCATCTCACATCCCCCACTCTAATCTACCAAGACACCGGAAGCTCCTTCCTCTCCAATCACCACCTCTCTAACGCCGACGTCAGCCTTATGACCCCACATCGGGCCTAAAATATCTATAATTGATGTATTTTTTTAATTATTATATATAACCATAAGTACGTATTTAAAAAATATATATTTGATATTAATATCATGTTTATATTTTTTTATATAATTATATCATGATATAATTATGAGAACTAAGAAGAAAACTTCAAAACATGTATGAGATTAAATGGTTTTATTACCTCCAAACATATCCTAAATGTTGAATGGTTAATAAGAAGGTAACATAAATTCGTATTTAACTCATATATGATATTATATAAATTAATATTCATTTTTAATCTATGTATAATAATCTTTTATTTGTTATATAAGAGGTTCTCGGAAGTACGAAGAGAGTCCAGATATATGGTATGTAATTTAAGTATCAAATTAATTTACTATGATATATATTCCATGTCCACTACCTATATAATTTTATCGGTGTATATATTTCTTATGAATTTATTATATTATCCCTATTATTAAATTTATTATTATTTAAATATCCATTTTACAATCTCTATTTGATGAGATTTATGGTTAAAAATTTACCAAATTGCTAAGGTAATTTTTGTCCCAATTTTCTTTTATTGAGACAATGTTATGTTTTCAATCTCTATAATCTTTATAGGATTATATACATCCCTTTGAAATATTTTATCTTTAACACCATTCATTCATAATATTATAAGTTTAATGTAATTCTATTCTCCCTTCGGTCAATAATCAATATTTCTCCATGTAAATATATTCTATAAATATTTCAAAAGATTTTTAAATGTTTATTTAGGAAATTTTAATAAAAAATGATTTAAAATAGTCATAAAAGTTTTTTTAAAATATTTTATTTATAATTTTTAAATGTTACTTATATAAAAAATGTTTTCTAAATGGATTATTATTTAAAAATAATATTTTGAAATGGAAATGATATTTTCCTCTATATTTTTTTCATGAGATATTATTAAATAATTTTTCTTATAAGACAATATTTTTTTATGTTAATTGTGTTTTAATATGGATATGACTAAAGGATACCATTGTTATTCATTCCTCAAATGTTTTTTATTTATTATGAATTGATCTCTATTAATCGTTTCTCTGTACCATCAGTTATATAATGATGATATGTTTATAAAACCCACTTTTTAGTGGATTTTAGATGATTTATATTCTTATGGAACACAATTTTTTATTTTAATTAGCTGATTGATTGGACTTATATTCCATCCAATTAATTGGGAAATTATTTATGTCTTATGGGATAATGATGGAAACAAGTCGATGATCATGATCCAAAATGGAATATGGGGTAACATGATCCACTATGGAAAGATGGGGAAGCACGATCCACTATTAAAAGATTGGGGAAACACAATACCTTACATAGAAAGGAATACAAATGGGGTTGGAGGTGTTCCCCTCCTAGTATGTTTAGTCTCTATGAATTTCCCTATTATGTTTCAGCAATGCGCCTTGACATATAACAACTGATATTACATGTTTATGTGTCCCACAATGATCCCTTATTATATTATCCTTATGATCATATTATCTCTTATTATTTTGGCCAATAATCATATTTATGTTCTTTCATTTTAATGGTACAATTTTCTAAAGATAATCTCATGTTCTTATTGCCTTTTGTTCAACATTAAGTTTACATATCTCCTTTAGTTACCATTTTTGATCATCTCAGATCACCCATTATTATGTTTCCTTTACCCGGGTTATAAATAAAGGTTTAAATTTTTGTACTAAAGGGTAAGATGTTAATGGGAAATTTTTAATATCATTCACAAAATTATATGAATGTATTTCTAATTTCTAAAGGCACTAAACTACTTTGGTCATCCTGTATGTGTTTTTTAAATGAGAATAATATATGTCTTAATAAGATATAACATCAATTAATGTAAATCATGAGACATTCAAATATAAATATAATAATTATTAATTATATACATATTTATATTCCTCTATAAAATTATTCATAGAAAGATTAATTACATTGTTCAAGGAGATGATAGAATGTATTTATGTATCAATGACGTTCTAATTTTTTTGTGGATGATACAAATGAATTGTAAATATTAATTAACCATTATCTATTAATTATTATATCATAGATATCATATATAATAATTATATATATATATATCTTTTTAACAACCATTTAATATTGAAATGACTCGCGAATCACATCTCATTGTTGAGATCGTAGTCCACGCATATGCACGAGTGAATATATTTTTTATCAATTTATTTGAATGCATGAATGTTGATGTAGTATTTTAATTAAATTATTATTATTTATTAATTTATATAACATATAAACAATAAAAGGACAATAATAACCATCTATGTTATATGGTTGAAGAAAATAAATTGTATCCATATGTGGACATAGAAAGATGTCTATACACATTTTCAATAATTTTTCATCCCCTTTGATAGGGAAGCAGTTGGGTAATATTGAATTTATAATAAATAAATTCACCTTATTTATGATTCTGATATTATTATTTCAGGTTATATATTACATATTTATCAGTTATAATGAAGAATTAAATAAATCTTTTGTGATCGGTTATGGTTAATACAACTTGTTTGAGATAACATCTTTTGATATCCTCTAAAGGATCAAATGGTTTGTTATCTAGGAATTCCATAAACCATTAACTTTTACTAAAAATTTTCAAAAACTATTTTAATCAAGATATGGTCTATTTGGAAGTCTAAAAGTGTTGTGAAGAATATAAGGTTGGGTTTCTCTTTTTATAATATTGGGGAGGGAAAACATGGGATTTCATAAAAATAAAAAATAATATTTTCACTCTCTATAAATTTTTTTCCAAATTAATAAGTATTAAATAATTAGGTATTATGGTTATTAGATTATATCAATAAATAAATGTTTATGATATTTTTTTCTTTTCGACTTTTGTTTTTTATTAATTACCTAATTAATAAATTTTATCCTAACCCATGATAACCTAAATTTTACTCTGAATAGATAATTATTTTACATATATGATAATAGTTGATTCATTAATATATAATTTTTAAAATATTTGACCATATATTATACACAATGTCAGCTTTCAATATGTTTATGGGTTTTATAGTTCAATAAAATATTATTTGGATAAAATATATTTAATTACAATTCTAAAAATGTTCTTTTAATTTTACTATAATTTCATAAATAAATTTTTTATATTAGAATATAATACTTTTACAAATCTCTAATAAGTTATATTAACAACTAAATTCATGTAATTCTATCAGTTTGAACCCGTAAAGTTTTTAATAATTATTCATTAATTTTTTATATTAATTTAATATATAATGTATTATCAAATCATGAAAATTATCAAATAGTTAATTAATCATTAAAACATACAAATAATTTACTATGATGAATATAATTTAATTATATAAAAAATTACTATTATGATTCATTCATAACATCTTTCTCCCTATGAGAAAACATAAACGAAATTTTAAATGAAGAGATTGAAATTTTCAATCATCATTACATTATTTATTTTTTTAGGTAATTTTAATATAAATGATTCCATGAAACAAATAAATATTGAGAATAATGTCAAAAAGGACTAATTTAATTCATTTAATAAGAAAATGGGTGGAAAATTATGGTCGTAAAACATATTATTAACCATGATTATCGAAATTTACCTTTGATAGATGTGATAAATTTTACAAAAGTCACTATTCATATTGACAAAAATAAAAGGATACAATTAAAATAATTTTTATATCATAATTAAAAATATAGATTCCAGTTTTCATAATTAAATTTTTATAAGTTTTATATATTAATTTTCTAATAAAATTAAAAAGGCAATGAAATATAGTTTTCCTAAAAATGATATTCTTGGCATAAATTGTTTTTATACTAAATTCAATTATAGATTTCATTATTAGGATTATAATTGAATATATTTTAATAAAAATGAACAAATATAATTTAAAAATAACCAATCATATAATTCTAATTTTTAAAATCATTGAAAAAATAATATTTTCAATAAAAATATATTTTTTCATGGTTTAGTGAATAATAAATATTTTTAAAAAAACTATGAATTTAACTATATGATAAATTTTTTATTCTGATTTCTATAATGATATAATTTCTTTAAAACAAAATTTCAAATGAGCCTCAAATTACATTCAAAATTTTCACAAAATAATAAAAAATCCATTTTCTAAAGAAAACATATTACTTCAGAATAAAAATATATTAATAAAAATTATAATAATAATTAATATTAATTTTTCAATAAATTAATGTAGAATTGAGAAGTTATATATATGTTTGATAAAAAAATTAATCATATTCATACCCAACGATTTTATAGCTAGACTACAATGATCATTGAATTATATTTCAGCGTTTATTTAGTCTTTGTGTTAAATTCTTGAATGATATCAATGAAATTGAATTTAATTGAAAAATATATATAATATAATCAATTGGTGTTAAATTCACTCCACCCTTTTTTAAATTTCATATTCAATGTTTTAAATTGTTCTCAGTAATCAATGGTTTGAACTTTTAAAATTCTGTTGTCGAATCCCAAAACATAAAAATAGCTAATATTATTGATGGAGTTCATCCCTAGATCTGAATTTTGTGTACATTATATTTTAATATATCCATAGTTTTGAATATTAATAACCTTTTTAGTACATCATAACTGTCCTTTTATGTAACATAATATGGGATAATGTCCCAAGATTAGTTCTTCCACTAAATATCCTAGTAGTCCCCCACTATGATGTGAACTAGGAAGTGATATGAAACTATCCTTGAATAAATGTTCTGTAGATTGATGCTATCATCTAAGGGGAAAATTACAATTCCTTTCATGTGTAGAGACTCATATGAATTTGAGGAAACTTCTCAGGGTTTACATCATTGGTAATATTAAGTGTTGAATAATATGATAATGAGACCCACTAATATAAAAACCCCATTTACAAAAATCCATTTTTTTATTTTTTATGAAGAAATCATTAGGAAATGTGGGAACCAAAAACACCTCTATATAACACCCTTACATACCCCACAGGATAATCAATAAATTTCTAACAAAATTCATAATGAAAATAAAAATAATTATTCCAAATCTATATGGTCACTATAGAATACCAAATTCTACAAAATTCATAATTCAAAAACAAATGCATCACCATCCCGTCATCTCAATCCACTGATCGCCTTTAGTCTACCACCCTGACTCGAGTAACAAACCGTATGTGTCAGCCATCCTGTCCACATCAAACAGGATCACCATCAATATCCACTATCATTATCCATTTACGAAGAAAAAAGAATCATCGTCTTTACCATACTTGAATCACAGAAACATCACACATTCATTAATATCACCATTTCATTTCTCATCCAAACTAATCAGCTCATCACAATCGGTATGCTCCCCAATTTCCTCCACCTACACAAAACACCATCGATGTTTTCTCACAGGACCTCCGAAATCATGAAATTCATAAACACTGGTCCACAACCATAATTTTTGTTGTCGTTGAAAAATTACCCAACAAAACTGAGTTCCCTCCATCTTCTAAACTCTAGCCTGGCTACCCGAAACCCTCCAACCAAAACACACAACACAACCCAAAACATCTATTGAGCCATCACACCTGACTAAATAGGATGGGAGTAGTTTATATGGAGGCCAAAGTGGATTATGTGTGGCCAGGACTTCCAATGAATTCAATGACCGAGAAAACTCCATCTGAATCCAAACAAAAAACTTTGATGAACAATTACCTACAATACTGAAAATAAAACTCCATCCAAAATCGCAACTGAAATAGATTCACTCCTCGTATCCACTATGTAACCAGGTAGTGGAAAATCAGACTGAAAACCTTAATATAAATAATGATGGATATCTAAAATGATTGAAAAACCTGAACCCGAAAAATTAAAATTAGGAAAAAAATATGAAAAGGTGCATGAGATTCAAACTCTATGTTGAAGAACCAAATCTTTTATTTCCAGGAAATCTGTTTTCCACTAAACCACTACCTAAACCCTCAGTTATTCGTGTGCTCCAAATATGAATAGGTGAAGAGTTAATGAATGTGAGACTAGAGCACAAAGAGATGGACGAGGAAGAATGATATCACCCACTCCGAGTATAGAGAGTAGATAGATAGAGAATGAAATTATTTGATATATTGAATTCCTTAGAGAATATGATAGAACAGGAACTTGAGAAGAGAAAAATAGTGGAACCATCGCCATCATGGAATGAAAAAATTATATTTGATAAGATGAGATATCTAGAGTATCCACGTGAGTGAGTATAATTAATTATTTTTATGAGTTGTATAATTTGAATTATTGTCAAGCATTGTGATGACATATCTTCTCGTTTAGGTATTATATGTTGGGTATGTTATAAGTAATAATACATTAAATAATAATGCATGAAATGTTTTTCAATTATGTTACATAACAGTAGATGATATATCAAGATCTATGATGGATCCAAAATAGCCTATATAATTACATGGCCATGGTGTTTTACAGGAATTTTAAAATTATTGGAAGTCAAGGAAAGAGATATGAAGAACACAAGTTGAGGGAACAAACTTTCAACTAGCTTGATTAGTGGTATTGTGATTAAGATATCATATTACACAATAAGTGTGCATGCGAGCTCATATTTAGTTTCAGAATTATCATATTTTCTTATCAGATCCTTGGTGTGTTTCTAGATGTTAACCTTGTACATTAGGCTGCATCACTTAATTCAACCGAGAAGGAGGTGAAAATAGTCCCACATTAAGTCTATCCAGAATCATAGTAAAATAATATGTTGTTATATTATTTTAAACAATTGAATAAATATTATTCATTCCTATAGTTTAATAATTATTCATATTTTATTGAATGTATATATTTTTTCATTGGTAATTAAAAAAAATATACTATGAGCAGAATATTTGACAACTATTTAATTCATATTTTCATAATATTGAAGATAATTTTTTATTGTATAATTTTGTCGTGATGTTTCTATAATAAATAAATAGTCATCATTTAATTCCCAATAAATATTTCATAACAATATCATACCTAGTATAATGGTTAGGTATGAACTAATAAATATTGAATATTATTTGATTAAATAATTATTATTTTAATTCATAGGTTCAGTGTATATTGGGAAAAATAATATTATTACTATTTATTTACATGGGGATTATAATGGATTAATTTAATAATAATGGAAAATACTGATATTTTTTCATTTTAACCAGAGCGAAATATAAACCAAATTATATTATTTTATAAGAGATTCAATTCATTTTTTGGGTAATTCCCTATGGCTTAGATAATTTTATCAAGCTGTATGGAGATCCATTACCAAATAACACTCCCATGAAAGGAGAGATAACTTCCTCCACCATTATCTCTCAAGTCAAGAGAGAATAAAAAGAACACAGAAGATGCACTTCTCATGGAAATCAAAAGATAATGACGTAAGAGATATGATAACCCATGACAGAACACCAATATTTTCATGTAAACATTCATAGTTTTGTGGAATATTTGTGGATCACCATTAGAGATCATCTTATCTTGATTCTTACCATATAATAATGGTGCTATAGATATCAGTAGTTAGACTAATCGATTATAAAAGATTTACAACAAAGTAATTCTTTAATAGATGAAGTTAATTATAAATAATATGTTGTCACCATCTTTCTGGTTCTTGAATTCTATCAGTTGTCTGGTTTCTTTGATTCAACTCCATTGATCATGTCATTTAATGATGTGTATATCTCGGATTAATTATCGGTCATGAAAAAAATCAATGTTGAGCTTAATCAATAACATCCTTCTACTGTGGTTGGATCATAAAAGTGGTATTAGAGGGGTAAATTATTATTTATAATTATTTAATTATCATTAATTTGTATACAAATTTATTTATTTTTTTCATTCATTTTTACTCATTATTTTTACCTGAATTACATGATCTTTATAGAAACCCTATCCTTTATTTAACATTGTTACATGATTTTAAACATATTTAATCATAAAATTACAAGAAAATGATTTTAATTTCCATTGTTTTGGATGTATAGGAACATAAAACTAAAAACAATAGGATGTATTAAACATTTCATTACTTAATATTCATAATGAGATCATAAATTCCTTCCACCCATTATATCGGCATAGGGTAACCAAGGGATACAATTTATAAAATTGATGGTCTAAAAAGACTATTAAGAGAATAAGCACAGGAACAGAAAAAATCATATAAGTTAAAACAATAACATGATGAAGTATTGAAATTGAAAATGATTAAACCAAATGATAAATGACATATATAATGTGGTAACATTTATTCATGGAATTATAGTAATGAGGGAAAAACATATAAAATGACAAAATCAAGTGTTAAGGATATCTTCCAAGACTATGTAACATGGTGTGAAATGTCCCATAAGAGAATCTAGTTCACTGTATATCCAAAAATCCTATCTCTTGAGACTACACATTATTCAGTAAAATAGAGTTCTATCTAGGTTCACCAATCATAACGTGTTAATGAATATGTGTGCCACATTAAGACTAAAAATAAGGGTTAGCCATAGAAATAAATGGGTATCATAATAATGTTATAAGTAATCACTGATTAGAATATCCTGAATGTGACCATTAATGAATGTATTCAAAATATACATAGACATTAATAATGGAAGATAGACATAGGTAATTAAATGGGATGTCAAACTAAATTGGATAAATTTAAAATTACTATTTATGATATATTATAAATTAAATATTTTTGTGTAGTTTAAGGACAATATTAATGATTCTTTTGAATAGTAATAAAATAATAATTTGAATAAAACCAAAAAAAATCCATGAATGTTTTTAATGTAAGAAAAGTGTTTTTTTAAAAAAATTGTGGCATAAAATAGGTGATAGAACTCACATGGAATGGGTAAGAATTTGAGATATACCATTGAATAGAGCTTTCTTATCTAGAAGAAATAAGTAGGTAACCTTTTAAAACAATGAATATCCTTAAATAAAATAATTAAATGATCTTGATAAATGATTTTAAAACATATAAAAATAATTTATAATAAGTATAATTATATAAAATTTAATTTAATTTTGGTATAAATAGTGAAGGGGGAACTTGAAAGAATAATAGAGGTTTGGGTAGAAAGAATTATCTAATGTGTGAAACTATTATACACATGATCTTATTGACATGAGTAATCAAAATAAATTCATTTATTAATTATTAAAAAATTGTTTATACATTTAATTGTTTCATTATGATTTTTTATTTCCATTTATGGAATTTATAATGAGGTATATTGTTCTAATTAAATTTTCAAAAGTTCCCATTTTTTTTGTTTTCATGATCTGTTTACTTGTATAAAAGTAGATATGTTCATGTAAATTTGAAATTTACATCCAAAACTGATGTTATAAGATATTATTGAAC
The DNA here is from genome assembly GCA_963277665.1 of Viscum album. Lineage (NCBI taxonomy): Eukaryota > Viridiplantae > Streptophyta > Magnoliopsida > Santalales > Viscaceae > Viscum > Viscum album. Next base: position 1,138,204,277 of record OY728164.1, on the reverse strand, counting down.
ATCCATAATGTTTAATCATAATATAAATCATTTTTTATTTTTTTGAGGATGAATCAATATATAATAGTTAATTATAGTCATTTATGTTAATTTGGTTGTTTTTCAATCACAACGACCACATTTTATTTTATCATTTAGTATTATGTATCAAAAAATGTGTCCTAAACATTAAATAGGACACAATACATATAATATAATATGTATCAACCATATGAATTGTTTTATAATCCACATTGAAGGAGGAATTGACTGATAAAACTGTATTATCTATGATGGTGGTAAATAAATATCGCATGGAATATTTTTCCAATATTAAAATAAATGACACAAGAGAGATAATTGATGAATAATTACCCCTTAAAAAATATAAAATTACAATATACATATGATACTATATTTATTATACCAGTTGAATAATGGTATGTGATGGTCAGATAATAAACTAATGATCTTGAAAATAAAATTAATAAAACATATAGAAAAAGTTAACTTTGGAATTTATCCCCCTTGAGAGCCTCAATATGGAAAAGATTTTGTCTGTATGATGATTATAAGAGATCCTCGAAGTGGTATATGGGATTGAGAGGATATTTGATTAAAATTTGGAAAAGTAAAAAAGGATTGATATGTGTGAGAAGAAGTGGTGGGGAGGGTGGTATTCATTGTGTTGAAGAGGGTTTATCTTCATTTTTTAATTCATTGGTTTATTATTTCTCTCAAGGAAATAACTAGTATTGATTTTTGAGACTAATTATTGTAATTAAGTATTATTGGTTATCTAAAATGATTCATACATTATATATGGATCAATAAATATTTTATATATATTATTTTTTATATGTACCATAAATTAACATTTTTATCATTTACATAAAAAATAATGTATTTTAAGAAAATCCCAAAAATATAACCTTAACCATTTATTCAGTGTGTAGTGTTCGAAAATGAAATCCATTTTATGAAAGTGATTATCTAAATATGAGAAATTTATTTTTAAAATAAAATCATAATATAATCGAAAAGTTCATATTTAAGAATTACATCGACTTTTATAACAATATGAAACTATTTCATTGGTCTCATAAAATTATCATAAAAAAATAATAAATAAATTATATAAATTTATGATTACAATTTATGAAAATAAATATACATTTAAATTATAAAAAAATTGTAATTGAATATTTATCACGTACAAAAATATAATCACTTAATTAAAAAAATCAAAATACATATTTCGACATATATTGTATATTTATTACATATTGTCAATTATAAGATGGAAAAATATTATTTATAATTTTATTGGTGAGGTTATTAATTAATTATAAAGTTTTCTATACATAAGGTTCATGTTATGATTCCGAAATTCAAGTTCCTATTCCTTTAGAATATGTTACTTAACTTCAGGAAATGCGGGTTTTTTCATTAATTATTCATTTATAATGTTTTTAGTGTTCTCTTAATGTGATTTTATATGATTATACAATGTGAAATAATTATATGAGTGAAATTTACATTGAAAAAATAGTGGCTCATTACATTCTTCCACACTTATGAAATATCACCATAATTTTTTTCATTCTAAGATGAAAATATGTGTGGGTACTACTTGTTCATCACTTCCTCTAGTTCCCATTTTGCCTCTTTATAATTATGGTTCAACCATATTACATTAACTTGGTGACAAGTATTGTTAAGTATAATATCATCTCTTCGATCTAGGATCATCATGGGCCTCTCCTTGTAGAAAACATCATTTTCCTATTGTACCACTGTGAAGATAGTATATTTGAATGATCTGGTATGTGCTTCCATAAGAGAGATATTTTGAATTCATCTAGTACATGATACATGGTAATTATATGTTCTAGTTGATAATCCACCACTCCAACATGATCAAGAATATTGAAGGGTCTTATTTACCTGGAACATAGTTTCCCTTTCTTCCCAAATCACATCATACTCTTTCATTGAGATATTTGGAGGAATACCATGTATCTGAATTTAAACTCAATTTTTAATGATACATTTTTTAGATCTCTTTTTTTGACATTGGGATGCCATGATGTGTAGCTGACTGATTTTCACCTTCGGCACCATTTTATTAACCATTTCAGGTCCTAGAACATACATTCACCAACTTCATCCCAGCATGCCAGTGTTCAACATATTTTCATATATTGGTCTTGATATAAATCCATTTTAATGCCTTAGGGGAAAAATTTATTGTAAGAGAATGAAACCAGCGGATGCTTTTTGTCCCATGATCTTTTTAATCCAATACGACATGATTTCATCATTTTTTATATTTTTTTAATTGGACATTAGATTGATAATGATAAGCCATAAAGAAGTGAATCTTTGTTCTTATAGAATGATGGAGAGTTTTTCAGACCATCGAGGTGAATATCAGATCTTGGTCGGCTATAATTAATAGTGGTTCCCGATTATGCATTATAATGTCATTTGTTTATATCTTTGCGGTAGATCCAGTTAAAATTACTCTATAAATTTGAAAAAGCGAGTTATCATTGTAAGACAATCCACAATCACCCATATATAATTGTTCCCTATGGATGATTTTGGATGTACAATAATAATTTCCATGGTAATTTTCTTCGACTTCCATGTTTTTAAAGGTATTAGTTTCATCATCCCCTTATATTTTTTTAACAATCACATGATAATATAACAGTAACATTTATAAATATTCAGCAATATCATTTTTCAATGTTTCCCACATAATGTTCTTATGGAGAACATGATACATCTTTAAACTCCCTAGGTGAATAGAGATGATTGATCTACTTGTATCATTCAAGAGATCTTACATTATCTCTAGATCGGATGGCACAAATAGACATGACCCAATTCTCACAACTCATTCCTAATCAATACTAAACTCATAAGATATCCCATTTGTGATAGCTTCCACACTTTTCTAATTTTCCATTTCATTTCTTTGAGAATCCTTTATTATATCATTGAGGTATAGTGTTTTAATAATTTAAGAAATGATTGATGATGTTCCTCCTTTAATTATTATCATATCTATCATTTTCATGTCTAAAAAGAATGGATCCTTCTATATTAACTTCATTGACAAAAATGTAGGATCTTTTCTACCTAAATCTCCTATCACATTATTTTCCTCGGAATTTATGTAGTGGATTGAGAAATGAAAATCATTTATGAGCTCTAACAATATTCATGGATATATATTAATCTCTCTCTGTTTGAATATATGGTTGAAAATATTGTGATTAGTATATTTTTCAATATTCTTCCCATATAGATAATTCCACCGGATTTTCAATGAAAATAAACAACTTCCAACACCAGATCATGTGTGGGATATTTTTGCTCATGAATTTTCACCTTCAATGAGTTTTAGGGTATAACATTATCATTTCTCATTTTTAAATAGAATAATCCTTTTTATGATGAATCACTTTACATGACAAATACATACCATCTTTTTGGTAGTGTAAGTATTGAAGTATTGGTAAGACACTTTTTCAACTCCTTGAAGTAGTATTCATATTCGCTTGTCCAAAAAAACAATTATCCCTTCGTAGTAAGCTAGGTTATTAGGTTGAAAAATTGTGATATGTTCTTTATAAATCACCGATAATACCCAGCTAGACCACAGAGACTACAGTTCTTTGTTACATATTTTGTCCTAGGCCACTCATTGATTTCCATTATCATGGAATAGTAAATATATATCGATTTTCTAGTTATTTAATGTCAAAATTATGATACCTCCTCCATCTAAAAATCAATTTTATTGTACATTGTATAATAATTCTCCCATTGTAATGTATTTAACATATTATTCAAATGTTCTTCATGTTCCTTCATGTTCATAGAGTATATCAGAATATATTTGAAAAATACTAACACAAATTTTTTTAGGTAATCTCTTAATACCCTATTCCTTTAATCCATAAAAATTTCAGGGGCATTATTGAGTTTTTCGGGAATCACTATGAAATATGTGATTCCATACCTTATTTGAAAGGAAGCCCTGGTGATATCTTTTTTCCTCAACATTAATATGTGATATCCCCACCAATGTTCTACATTTGATAAATAACTAGCCTCACCATGCTGATCTAAAAATTAATCTATATGATTTTTGGGGAACTTTTTTCATCATAATTTTATTTCACTCATGATAATAAATTCATAGGAACCTTGATATATCTTATTATTAACAATTTAGAGTAGTTCATGCCATGGTGATGCACTCAAGCATTTAAAAACCTTCTCCAAATTCGCCGACAACTAGTTTTTCAGCTCTTCCAACTATACAGTGGCCATTCTATAAGGGTTCCTTTATATATAGGGTGATCTGTTAATATTTTCAATTGATATCTCATATTATATGTTGGTGGAAATACAAGGAAACTATTTGTGGAGAAGATCAGTGTAGTACCATAAAATGGGCATGTCATTGGTCATGTCTTTATCCATTATCTCTATCATTTGAGAAATATATTCTTGCATAGAAAGAAATAACATCCACCTTGAGCTAATTATTCTAAAAGAGATTCATATTCTTCCAAAAACTTTTATAAAAATGGAGGATCCTCTATGATGTAAGCAGTGATCTCCCTTTCCCGATTGTCGATGTTGGCAATATATAAAGATATCCAATCTATTCCCAAAATAGCATCAAACTCTACGAGAGGGAGTATGATAAGATTTTTTGGGATGTTCATTCCATTTACATTTATTGGGGATAAGTTATAGACATTTGATGCAGTAATTTTATTATTATATATAATATAATACTGATCAACATCTAAATTTGGTGGTGGTTTTGAAAAGTATTACTAATATTGATAGATATGAAATATCATTTAGAGCAAGAATGAAAAATTACATTCAATATTCCTTATTGAATAAAAAGTGTACCCATCACAACATCCTTTTCTGGAAACACCACAGTAATAGTGATAACATATTTCCTTTCGTATTTCCTTTAAGTTTGTTTTTATAGCCTACAACAGACCTGGTCTTAGGGAATTGGTTTTCAAATTACACATGTTCATAGAAGTTTAAACACCAAACTGCAAGATGATCATTGACTTGACCATTCCATTCATCTTCTACAATTGTGGGATTCTTCATATCCCTTCAGTAGTTTTTTTCCATGCTCCCTTCTTTTCCACATTTTATGTATCTCTTGGTTCCCTGTATGTATTATCTAGGATACGTCTTCACACACTTTTAACATGTGTGATATTTGGACTTCTTTCAATAATGGTATATAAAAACCAGATTAAAATACATTATCATTTCCTTTTCAATATCCCAAATAGGCCTTTGAGAGTCCCTTATCACTATTATAACCTTTTGGGAATAATGGAAAATATACTCAAAACTTTTGATGTCTCTAATTTAGAATGCTTTTCATATTCTTGAGTTTTGTTTTCTAAAGATGTAATCCACCTTGATTTCAGTTTTCATGAAAAATCACAGTGTTTATCATTGAAGTCTTGTAATGTTTTCTTCATATACCCTGATGGACAGATCTTCCTATTTCATCATTCCAAGGATTTTTATTTCCATTTAGAGATGGATGGTTCAGGGAAAATACATATTGAAAACTATTTTTTTTGAAATTTTCACATTCTATGGAATAAATTAACTTCTTGGAAGTTGTTTTCAAGATCATTTTCCACCACTAATCTACTTACCCATCAAAAGAATCTAGTACCAATTAAAAATTCTATTCATCTAATCAATAGAGGATAGGGAATATATTTTCAATGGAGTTATTCCACTGTTAAATGAGTATGGGATCAGAAGATCCACTAAACATTGGAGGCCTTTTCTACATGAAATATTTAACATCAGTTTGATCATTCCATATAGAAGGATGGAAGTATACACGATTCAAATTATTATTCTAACATGAACCATATGAGAAAGTGTTGTCATAATGTTTTGATCACCCATTGCCATCATATTTGGTATTTCATTAGTGTAATCATCACATTCTCTAAAATACAAATCGTTGTCTTGTTTTCATATAATTCCTACCATTAGCTATGAAAATAAATATTCTATTAGAGGGATTTAATACATAAATAATGATAATAATAATAGGAATCATTAAACATAAATGCATAATTATGTAAAGGAAAATTCTATCCTACCTTGTAAATCCCTATGTTTCAATCTCGGTTATCCATAATCTATTTCCTTACATATATTCCTATGGAATCTTTTGCATTCCCAAAATCATGGGTTGTAATGATCATATGAATATTCCAAATCTTATCGCTGGGAGAATAAAACATGGTGCACATTAAATCGTATTTTAATATATATGGTTTTCTTAATTTAGTCCCAGAACACATTTATTGTTTTTTTACTCATAGGTACATCTATTCCAGAACCATGTCCACATGTAGTATCCAAACAAGGATATATTTTCATGAAAACCCATTTTCATTTTATTTTAAAAAAATTATGGATGCTTTCATATACATATCCGTATCCTAATGGTTCATAATAATGTTTTGTAGTACTAATCTCAAATAATTACTAGACCTTCCTGTGATACCATCTAAAGAAATGATAGCCTTTTCACATATTATTAAAATATTTTAAACTTAATTTAATATCAAATTAAAATCACCAAATTGTAAATTTAATTATCCTAGAAGACAAGGAACATGAAACTAACTACATGGGACTGAAGAAGACATTTTATTATTTAATCATCATAATGATCTCATAAATTCTTTGGACCCCATACATTGGCATATGATAACCTAGGGATAACATAATGAAAAGGGATGAGATAAATAGCATAGTAAGGGAATAACCATAGGAATAAAACATAGAATATGAGATATAAGGAATAACATGATGACATTAAGTCTTGGAAAAAGAATAAACATAATTAATAATAATGTGTATAACATATTAACATATAATTTGGCCTCATTGTAATTTGACAACAACGTATAGCATGGAAACAACATGAGTCAAGAAATATTGACAATAGTATATAACATGAGATATTAAAAACATACATGTACATTAACAAGGTAAAATATAAATAAATCATGATAAGTGAGGCCAAATAATGTGGATAAAAGTAAATATTATTTTAATAGACATTAGATATATAACATTTTTTTATTTGAAGGTAAAAATTAAAGATTGTTTAAAAAAAATATAGCAAAAATTACATGTATATAATCAGAAATGATTGATGATAGTTTTTCATGATAAAAATAGTGACATTAAAAAAATAATAGTGGAATAAAATATGATATAGAGTGAAATTGAAAATGGCTAGGAACCAAAAAAGTTCTCTTAAATCGGGCATGCTTATCGGGAAGAATTAAAAAGGGATACTTTTAAAAACCTGAATATCCAAACAAAGAATTAATGGTTCTTGATACATTATTTTAGAATTTATAAAATTCTTTTGTAATATGTACATAAAAATAAAATATAATTTAATTTGTGTAGAAAGAGAGAAAGAGTAACCTAAAGGAATAATGAATGTTCGGGTAGAATCCCTTACCATATGGCCAAAATGATACTCCAATAGATTATATTGTATGAAATAATAAAATTAATTTTATTAAATAAAAATTAATGAATCTTTTTTGAATGTAATTTATTTATTATAATAATATTATCTTCATTTATAGACTTTTTAATGGGTAATACCGTTCAATTTCTTTATTCTAGAGATCTTTTTTTCGTAGTTTTTTGTGATTGGTTCCATAGTATAGGATTATGGATGTTCATTTAAAATGGTAATAGAAATTTTTAATTAGTATTATAAGTTATTAATGAACTTTTAAAATGTTAAATGATCAGTTAATTATAATTATTTTTTGAGAGGATGAATCATTAGATAAAAGTTAATGATGATCGTTAAAGTTAATTTGGTGGGTTTTTATTACAATGAAATAGTTTTGATATATCATTTAATATTATGTATATAAAATGGATTCATAAAATTAAATAGGATGTAATACAAATAAAATGATCTGTTTCAACCATAAAAATTATTTTATGACCATCCTTGAAGGTGGAATATAAATATGAAAACATGTCGTCCATGAAGGGGATAAATCGACACCTCATAGGTGATGTTTTCATTCTTAAAATAAAATAATGTGGATAAGAAATTAGATGAATACTTATTAAATAAACCTGAAAAAATTACAATTTTGAATGATACTACTGTTTTCATGCCACTTCTACTAGGGTCTATGAAGATAATATAATAAAATAAAGATCATGCAAATTAAATAATAGAAGTGGAATGAGAATTTCTCCTCTTGAATTTATCATCCATGAGAGACACCATAGTGAAATGATTTTTTCCATTAATGATATTAATAACTCTTGGATGGGGGTATGTATATCAGACAAGATTTTTGTAGAATATTAAAACGTCACAACACTTGAGATGTGTGAGGAGAAGAGGTGGTGATGGGTGGTTTTTATAGTGGTTGATAGGGGTTTTTTCTTATTACCTAAATTATTATTTTATAATTATTCACAATATTAGAAATAGTTTTTATTATTGAGAATAAATATAGTAATAATATCAACTGAGTTTAAATCTATGGTACTTACATCATCCATGATTCATGGAAAAGTGTATTAAACTTATTATGTATATAAACAATATATTGTCATAATTTAATATTCCCAAAAAATTAATGTATTTAAATATAAAAAATATTCAACCTAATCATTTTTTATTATTATAAAAAAAATTATCTCAATTTTATTAAAATAATTTTCTAAATATGGAAAACTAAAATTTTTCTGAAATTATAATTTACTCAAAATTAGAAAATTTATAATTACAACTAATTTAATGGAACATTAAAAATTTAAAATATGAAATATAAAATTATCATATAAATATATGAAAAAAATATTAATTTATGAATGCATTTTATAAAAATACATATTATTTTAAATTATATCAAAATTTAAATTAAATATTTATGACTTACAAAAATGTCATTACTTGATTAATAATTCTGAAATAAAATTTATTTACTTATAATATGGAATAATTAAATCATATATTCACTTATAATATGGATAAATTTTATTTATACTATCATTTTTGAGGTTACTATTAGTTTCTCTAGTTTACTAATCCATTATATAATGTTATTATTCTGACGTTCATGATAATATTTATTTGTTATATGTTCCATAACTTCTACAAATTCATTTTTCCATTAATTAAACATTTATAACGTTTTTATTTTTCTCTTAATTTGATTTAATGCAATTATATTATGTTCGATAATTATAAGAAGTTAATTTCCATTGGTAAACATTGGTTCATTAAAATATGATTCTTCCTACTTAATTTCTCACATCCAATCAAAATGATGAATTTATTTGATGTAGTATAATCGAGGAATTCATCCAGAGGTGATGATGATTCTATCAAGATAACATCTGCGTAGATACCATGTAACTAGAGTTACACGACATGTCATTTTGTTCAATGCACTGAGAATTAATTTAAAATAAATTCAAACTATATGAATTGATGAAATAGGGTGTCTTTATTTCTAAAACATCATATTGATTAGTCTATCCTTGCACACAATCAGCTGGATTTCAATCTGTGATTCTTATTTACAAGTAATTTTGTCCTTTAAGTCACAGATTGGACACCTAATTCCATAACGATCCAACAATACCTATGATCTATTAACTAGGACACCACACACTATTTATTCCTTTATAAATTCTATGTACTCAAACTTTTTGAAGCTCAATTTACATACCATGTTCCTTGGAATGTCACTCAGATAGTCAGTTAGAGCTGTACACACTATGTATCTCTCTTTTAGATTTCATGCACTTATACGTAATTACGAAATAATTATATTAATTTTTAATACTATGTATACCTTGTAAAAAGGGTGTTTCATGTTTTAATTTGGTTGATAAGTAATTCCATGTGATATATATATATATATATGTAAAAATAATTTCTGTGTAATGCTCTATTATATATATCATTTGAAAGTTGTATGAGGGATATTACACTACATGCGTTAAAGAATAACATGTTTTAAAAACTCAGGAAATTCATGTGATAATTTAGTTGATTGAACATTTCATGAATGTACGTGAAAAGTCATGTATGTTATATGTTAAAAACATCAACTGCATATTAGTATAATACATGTTTGGTAGATTCAGATGAGTATTAGTTGTGTTTCCTCAAATGTCAACTTATGTGAAAACATATTTTTATATAATTTTATTGAATATTTTTAAAATTATAAATGAATATAATTTAAATAAATTAAAATTATAATTAAGATAAAATAAATGATTAATTAAAGATGAAAATTATTTTATTTGATTGTGATTTATCTTAAATAAGAATTATAAATAATTGATTTCTACTTTTATTAAATAATTTACTAGTTTCATGCATATGGATGATCATGAGCATAGACCATACCTTTCTATGTGATTGGATTATTCTTATTTATTATTAAATTAAATAGATAACATTCATTCCTTATCTCCACATATTATTAAAGGGAATACATTTCCATGGTTTATATTGTTTAAACCATTTCCCCCTCACCTATATGAGAGGAAAAAAAATGAAATAATGTAAATAATTGGAAATTTATGAAATAAAGTATAAGATCCATCAATTACATATATTAATTCAGTATATAATTCAAATACATTAATTAAAATCAAATCATAGTTCAATGTGATTTACTAGACAACGTTTGGGTGATTTCAATTACTAGTAAAATATAAATTGAAATTTTCAATTGAATTAACTGAGATCGCATCGTGCGTTGACCGCCAAAGTAATACATGGTGTAACTATGAGGTTAAGGTTAAGGAAATTAAATTTTATGATTTTATGATTTCTGTGTCCACTCAATAGATCGAGGAACTATGTGTTAATGTAGTTGTAATTTATTACTCCTATGTAATACCATTCAAGTTTATTAACCAACAAATTTTGGGGTAATAGGAAAGGAATATGGATCCCTCACACTTGATTTCTCAAGAAACTGGATATTTTGAAGCCAATAGTGTGGTCTATTGGGTTCTGATAAAATAGTAGAATATTAATAAATACAATATTTATTTATTTGTCTAAATTTCAGTAGATATCGTACTACAATTATTATATTCATATTTAAAAAAAGATAAAATGACTTCAAACATTTCTCTATGATCCATACATGAGATGTATAAACTTCTCACCAACACATGTTTCAAATTGTGATTTTTTACTTTTTATCCTTCTTCATGAATGGAATTTATATGTGATGAAGGAACACATTCTAGATGTGCTTGATAATGTGGAAAGTTATGATGAATAATTTCTCTATGATAAATATTAAAATGTTTCCACATACCTTTAATGTTTCATTCTACCATAGGGGTATCTATAAAGAGAAGGTGATACATGAGATGTATGATATCTCAAATTCATTTTTTGAAACAAATCATGGAGAACCTTCACCATCCAGATCTCATGTAGTAATTCTTATTTTCTACATTAAACACCTAGACATGTTATGTCTTAAATTCCCAAATGTGTGTCGTACTAATCTCATACTTTAATCACATAACAATTACATCTTATATTTTATTGTAAATTATTATATGATGAATAATGATAATTCTAACTAGGAAAATCTTACATTTTTCCATGTGGATAAGGAAATGGTGAATGGTAAACCTGTAGTCTTTATGGAGAATAAGAAATTTTGAAAAATAGACACGGGGCCCAACAAACATAAAAATTATAAATCGGAAAAGAATCATCCAACCAAGTTGTTGATGTTCCATTGGCAAGGAATGTAAAATGAGGATATCTGTTTTTCATTTGGAAATCCATGGAACTGTATGAGAATTGTGCACATAATCAAGGGGAAGCTAATGTTTTTTTCAATATCGAATGTAATTATTAAATATATATTCATTGGGTATCTGATACATCTTGTGGTGCTAATATCTATATCCAAACGTAAGAACAAATTTTATTTTGAAGCATTTCTAGGGAAAAGAGTATTTTAGATTTGATAATGGTGTGAGGTTGGATGATCTTGTTATTGATGACTACAAACATTCATTTTCCAAGGATTATGATTATAGTTTTAAAATTTTGTTATTATGTCCCAATGGTTATGAATAACATAATTGTTGTACCATGCTTACATACACATGGGTTTATTTTAATTTATGGAAATTAATGTTGTTTAATTTATAAAGACAAAATATGTTATATAATAGAAAATTTAAATAATGGTCTTTATGTATTAAATTAATATATTAATGTATTGTATATTGATAAGGAACTACATTCACATGACTCATATAGCAGCGATTTTTGGAGTCATCTACATTGTTAGGTAAATAAGAAGAAATCAACAAAGCTCTTTCATAGAGGTTTTTTAGATGCATCTATACTAAAACCACAAGAAAACTTTCATGCTTAATTATAAGGAATAATGACCAAACCTCTATTCAATAGATAATGTGAAATGTAAATAGAGATTCTAGGACTAGTACATACTAATGTGTGTGGACCATTCCTAGTCAAATCAAGAAGTATATATTAATACTACATAATATTTAATGATGTCATTATTATATATGGTTATGTCTATTTGATGAACTATCAATCCAATTCCATTGATATATTCAAGTAATTTAAAATTGAATTAGAGATTCAACATTTCATAAGGATAATGAAACTATAATAAATATTAAGTGGTTATTAACATAACCAAGAGTTTATTCACTTCTTATAGGTTTTTGGGATTCTATCTCAACACACCCAACCTTATACACAACACTAAAATGGTTTTAATGAATGGTTGAAATGTTCCCTTTTAGAGATTGTAAGGTTGATAATCCATTTGGAAGGTCTTCTAATATCCTTTTTTGGGATATGAATTAGAATGTATTTCTTACCCATTAAACTGAGTAACATATAAATTGAAAAATGGAATTTTCATTCAGTTATAGAGTGGAAGGAAACCTATTATTTCAAACACATTTATGGGGTTTTAGGGAAATTTTTATGGAATTCTCAGTCATCAATATAGCACTCAGAAGAAAAAATTTATCATTTTTGGATATCCCAAAGAAACAAATGAATACTACTTATTCAACCCCATGGACAAGATAGTGACTTACACTAGAAAATACATCTTTCTTGAGAGAGAGAGAATATGAAAAAATAATATAATGTAAGAATGATTGTCATTGATGAAGTTGATTCTCGTGATACTAAAGAGTTTGTAGAAGACTAGATTCCATAGGTCCCCATAGATGAGGTAGTACCAAAAACCCATCTACTATATAGAAGTGAAAGAGAGGTATAAGAATAATAGAGATTTGGTTTTCGAGTCACTGAAGATGGTGGCACATTATTTCTTGACAATGATGAACTTCTATCTTATAAAGTGAAATTGGGGACATCAAAAGTTTTATGATTGATAGAATCCAGGAATTCTGAAATCGATTCCATGTATTAGAACCACATTTGGGTTCTAGTCATTGTGCTAGTTGATGTGATGATTGACAGGTAAAAATGGGTATCAAATCTGAAAATGGACATGGAAGGTAAATTAAATACACACAATTCAAGGATAGTGGCTATGGGGATTAAATAACATCAATAAAATAACTATGATGAAACATTTTCACTATATTCCTTGTATAAATCAATCAAATTTATTATTAAAATATCATCATACAATGATAATAAGATTTAAATGGTTGATGTGAAAATTTCATTCATTAATGGGAACCATTAAGAAGATATTTATATGACACAACATGATGGGTTTGTGACTAAATGTAATTCCAAAAGGATTTCCAAGTTGCATAGATCCATTTATGATTGAAGTGAGAATCCATGTCATGGAAAATTCAATTCGATGAATATATAATATTTTTTGGTTTTATAAAGAATGAGTGTGATCCTTCTGTTCCAAATAGGTTTAGTTTAAATTTAGTTGTTTTTATAGTCGTATATTCTAATGGCATATTACTTATCTGAAACGACATACTAGTCTTATATTCTTTTAAATAATGGATAAAAAATTGTTTGTCCATGGAGAAATTAGGTGATGAATCCTATATTATATGGATAATTATCATTAATGATAGATCCAAGATGTTTCATGGACTACAAAAATGTACATATATTTACCTGATACTAACTTGATTTATTATAATATAATCAAAGAGGGTACTTGTTTCACTATCACATTCTTTAAATCGTTCTATGAAGATGTATCCTCAACCATGTTAAGAGAGAGAATGATTGAGTATGATATTATATTATTAAATAATAAGATCAATTATCTATTTCATGTCATGTATTAGACCTAATTTGTCTTATGAATTGAACATTATAGCCAGATATCAAGATTGTCTAGGAGAATAGCATTGGTCTACAATTAATGATTTCATTAACTATCTGAGAATAAATAAGGATATTTTCCTAGTGTATATAGAATATAATAATATATTAATTAAAGTGTTATACTGATGATAGATTTTAGATGGATCAGAATTATCTGACGTTGAAGTCAGGATATGTTTTCTCTATCAAGGAGGAGCTGTGAGATTGAAGAGTTCAATGTATCCCATTATCAAGAATTCTAAAGTGGAGGTCATGTTTATATATAATTTTGATGTATCCACAGAATCTATTTTGATACATATCCTTTTCTAGGAGCATTATGTGTTACCTATAAGTAAATAACCTACCATATTGTATTGCGATAATACTATATCATTGGCTCTTAAAAAAGTTCCAATGAAACACTAATAAAGAATTATTATACACTAGAAGTATCTAATCTTGAGAGATTTTTACTAAAAGGGTGATTTAATAGTTATATGAGTAACAAAATATGATAATGTGGTTGATCCATTAAAAATTACTATCTTAGTTGAATTATTAGTATCATTATAAAGTTAGTGTACTGAATGATGATAACAACTGGCTCTAGTGAAAGTGGGATTATAAAGGAGTTTTAACCCGACAAACGAAATATTTGTATAATGTTATGAACTATATTCATAGTTACAGATATTAATAATCTTATTATCATATCAAGAATGAAATTATGAATAATATATCATGTGATTGTTTCCAAAAAGTACTTGCCTCACTAAAAGGACATAGCAATTCCCCACTATAATAACAGCCTTGAATTTCTACAAAACTCTTCTAAAATAAATTTTATATAGTTAGATGATAACATTTATGGTATATAAATGATACAATATATAATTGGGAAGACTCTTAGAACATTTCAGTGCATTATCATGGTGTAATTCCTTAGTAATATTCTGTGTAGGATATTATGATAATTAAACATGATAGGTGGAAATCCATATTTAAATGTTTCATTTCATGTTATTTTTCATGGAAGTGTATATAGATACAAATAAATTATGTTTATTATTAATGATTACCATGATTCGTGAACTTTGATTAATTTATTAAATCCATGATAATAAATGTTCAAGTCCATGTAGGATATGTTGGTTGCATCACAATAAATAATACATTAACTATTAAATTTAGAAATTATTTTTCTGTTCTATTTTTAGTAGAAGTTGTTCTCATAGACCATATTAGGGAAATTATGTAGAATAAATACAACCATGGACATGATGTTCAATGGGGTTGTATTATTACTATAATGTCAAAGAAACATATGTCAAACACGTAGGATGATGGCACCAGTATGCATCCTATTTGATTAGCGATATCATCCAATAGATATTGTATTATAATGTATGTATCCATAGAATGTAATATATATTTTCAGAATTAACTTCATTCTATGTGGGTGCACTTTTCTATTTTAAGATTTTATCCTTGGAATTTAGGGTATTTCTTATAATTACATAGAGAATAAGGCCTAAAGGTCCACACATTAAGGTTATCCAGAATATCAGTTAAATAATAAATTATTTGTAATTTAATAAAAATATATAATAAATATTTCTCCTTCATACAAATTTAATATAGTACATGTTTTCATGATCTCTTATATTTTTTAACCTGGTATTTAAGAGAACATAATGTGAGAATACTATTTAATAAATATTTACGGTTGTTTAATGATTATTATTATTTTTATTTATTGATTAATAGTATAATGATATTTTTTAATAAATAAAATGTCATTAATCAAGGCAAGATAAATATGATGGAAGAATGGAAAACAGAGGTTAACTATCCAGTATTAAATGATTTTTTAATATTATTTGATTGAATAAATTTTAATTTAATTGTAATATTTAGTTCATGATTGAAAATAATAATATTATTATAATATTACATGGGCTTCACATGGATTAATGAAATAGTAAATGGAACTTGTGAAGTTATGTTTATTTATCCCAAGAGGTTTATAAACCCAATTATATTTTTTTCAAAGAAATCAAAATCATTTTTTTGATTATTCACATTGGATTTAGATAATCTTCTCATTCCCTTGTAGGATCCTAGTACGACAAATGATTTTAATAATAGAGAAGGATCCTCCTATACCATTCTCTCTTAGGTCGAGACAGATCATGGAGAACTCTTTGGAAGTAATTCCAATGGTGATAAAATAAAAAAATTTAAATATATAGAGTCTATAATTGTAATAACGTATGATTAAAAAGACGACATTAATATATTTTTCAAACTCATGTGGATCAGCGCTAGAAGTAATATTCTATTGATTCCTACCACACAATGATGGTACAACACAGATCGGCTGTTAAGCAGGCGAATGAAGAAATAATTCCAACTAGATAATTATTTAATTTAATAAATCAATTATAAATTATATGTGAATATCCTCTCTATGGTTCAGTTATTATAACCCTCTTCTATTTCATTTGAATGTATTATATATATCTTGATTTTTATCACAATGTAAATCTTGGATTAATCACAAATCATGAAAAAAATGAATTTTGGTGCAGCCCAACACTTGCTTCCACTTCTCCATGAACATAAAATAAACTCATATTAAAAATCATAATAAAATTTATATGGTCATCGAAAATAAAACAATATTGGAATAATTGTTGGAAAAACTAACGGAGAGTGAAAAAATGTACAGGTAAGTGAAATTGATTTCTTAAGGACTAATGGAGAGTGATATAGAACATGGTTATGATAATGATATTGGATAGAAACCAATAAATATGTAATTGGTGGAGAGAAAATTAATTAATAATAACATAAGTTAAATGTATAACATTTTATATCAAGATCTTTTTACCAATAAAAAGGGATTATGATCGAAAACAGGAATAAATATACTCACATGATTTATTTTTAGCCATTAAGAATAATTTTATCCATTTTATGTGCTTGATCAATTTCGGCATAATATTTAACTATCTAATATGTAAATAAATATTAATTTTTCATTGCTACATTTCAAAAATTAAGTATTAACAGAACATATGATCCATAAAATAATGATTTGTCTTTCATTATATCTCTATTTTTTATCAAAACTAAAAATTTCCCATAAGATATCTAATATGGATAAAAATTTATTTGATTGAATAATACATTTATCAGTAAACCCTATAAAATATTTAATTTAATAGATTACATAATTGTATAACCTTATAATCCATCAATAATTTAAAAAAAATTATGAATTGAGTCACTAATGATTCAAAATTATCTTATGAGTTATCGAAGAAATATCAAAAAATTTATATTCATTGAAAATTACAAAATATATTGACTGCATGGTAATATATTCTCTTAAAATATATTAATAACTTGATTTAACCTGAAATGTCAATGAAAACACACATGCTTCCAAAAATTAACTCTTCCCCAATTCGCTGAATAAAATAAATGATTACTGAATATATTATATTAATATATATTTTATTAACTCTATCAATGATAACATATTCAAATAACTTTTTATTTGTTTTCATTCCCTTAATCATTTTTTTCAATTTAATATATTTTCACTAATAAAATACTTTTCTTGTTCATCAAAACCATTCAATACATTATTTCAATACCTAACATAAAAACCTATACATATCAATACTTCTATATTTCATTATTTATATATCCAGACTTAATATTTTATAAAATATTTATTGAATTAAAATTACTTAAACACTTCAACAATTCTTTTTCATTCTTTAACCATTAACAAGGATTCATGACATAATACAATATTAACTTCTTTTATCAATATGTTTTTCATCAATTCATCATTAATACTAATAAATTATTTCATATAAACCTTTTTACCCACATCTTGAGATTTACCCCTATGACATCTATTTCAATATTACCCATCCATACCTTGTTTATGAAATTCAAGCATCAATGATACCTTAGAGAATTAATATTTCTAAACCATTTTGATAAATGAAATTATTATTTTTACTCATAAATTAGTAATTTTATGTCCTTCATTTTGACACCCAAAACATTTTATCATTCCTCTAATACATTCATTAGAGTTATCAACACACTGTTCAAATGTGGGAGGTTAAAAATTCATTAATCCTTCGTCGTTAGAGAAATCCATGTTTATATTGTCATGTATGATGGGAAACACATACAAGATGAAGTTGTTAATCATATAATATGATTGATGATTAGTCATAATAAAATTGAACGTGATTTTTTGGTTTTTAATTCCACCTTAAGGTGCACATAGCTAGATTTTGAAAATATAAATCCATCATCAGAGTCTTTAGAACATTCTGAGAACACCCATGATTGTACATGGAAGTATTAGTGTGTGTGAACAATGTTCAAATCCATGTGTAAGACTCATGTGTGCTATATATTATGTCAATCCATCTCCTTCCGTTATGTTCATCCAATTTGACACGGAATCCATACACAAGATGTAAATGATGCACATAAGGAACTAGATCCACATGAAAAAAAATCAATTTCTGATAGAACATCAATTGACCCCTTTAATTTTTTCCCTCAGCTAATATTAGGGTAGCATTGAATACCACTTCAATGAATTAAATATTCTATTCCATCATCGATGAAGTTAGATATAAGTAAAATGTCACCCACTCATTTTAGGGTGATCATCTATAAGTTGAGATGCCACTCTGGTCCATGTAAGACCAGTAATCCGAAATATAATGAATCCATGTAACCTTCACGGTATAGATCTTGATCAATAGGTTCTTTATGTTTCCCCCCTCATGTGGTCCCATTGTTTTTAAATCATATCCAAGTCATTATACCCCTGGCTGGGTGGCCGCAAATCCCCTTCTTGTTTGTTCCCCCAAACAAGCATCCAAGCCTCCGATATTTTGTATGCCCATGGTCTTTTATAGAAGCCTCCAATCCCGCACTTACACCTTCTCTGATGATTATTTTCCTACCATTATGTTATTGTTATATTTCTAGGTTCCCTTTGAGAGTGATTCTCTTTTATTGGGTGTATCCCCCCAAAATTTCAGGTTTCAACGTCATGGTCCCTCACGAGTTTTCCCATATTATAGTAGTACATGTGTTTTCCAATATTTTTCTTATCCACATAGGAATTATAATTACATTATCTTATCATCATAACTAGGATAACATGGACTTCATTATTTACCACTATTACACACCATCCAATCCTTGAATCTCTTAAATGCTTCCTTACCAAAAATGTGCATGAGCCACAATTAGGTAATCCCAAGGGTTAAGGAGTGAGTCCCCCATGTCTGAGATGAAACATGCAAAACATCCTTGCACCAAGAACCTTATCACTTAAAGAAAAATATTTCTTTATATAAGGAATAGAGGATTCCCCATGTACAACCATCATGCGATGACTCCATCTCCACCCTAGGGGATATATTCCCAACACCTGGGTGGCATCCACACATAAACCCCAAAACTTATACTACTCTCTGTATACAACTCCAACACCAAGTCGAACTACCCCAAAACCATGAACACATTACCACATAATACCCACTCAATCAATTTAAAAAAAAATTAGTTTTCTATATATGATTCACATTTAATTGTATCATCATCACATTGGATGATATCCTCCTCAAATGGAACGACATACTTTTCAGGAAACATTAATGTGTATACCCCCAAAAAATATCTTATTGTCACATCATTCATGTCACAAATTTTTTATATTATACCTCATATTATTTACCATGTTGAGAAAGAAACAATTAGTGTTAGAAGTTAGTTTCAATCATCAGACTAATCCACAACAGTCTCTAGTAATCCTCATTATTTTATGCCTTAAAAAATGTGTCCCCTAAAATTGGATGCTTCCATGGGTAATATAAAACCAAATTCACCATTTCCTTGGGCCTCTTATCTTTGTATAGGCCCCACCATCTCCAAACTACATGGATTTTGATTCCCTATTTATTGGGATTCATAGAATTGATCTCCAAGGTCCAAACAGAGCACCCAACACTCAATCCACACCATCCACACCCACCTTGATTTTTATGGGGCCTCTACATCCAAAAAATATCATCCTCTTACCTCAATTACATTTCAATTTTTGGTCCCCTTGAGAAACATCAACATGTAGGCCCCATCAACAACATTTATCTTTTTAAAGGAACTCATGTTGCTCCTAGGTGTAATCCCCACAACATCCTAACATGATATATTTTTTAGTGAATGGAATCTCCCATGGGTAAGCCCTGCACCATTCCTCACAGACCCTCCTTTCATCATGAAAGATTCATTACTATGCGATGATAAGCTTCATGGACTGGTACTATCACATGACCAAAAAATGAAGCATTAAACAATCTGGTTTTTATCTCTATCTTCTAAATAGGTTACAAATAATGCTTCCATATGGTTCAATCATGAAAAATTGTAAACCTTAGTTCCCCATCCTAAGGGCGCATCTCCCTAGTCCACCGCTGGGGGTTTCTTAATCTAACATCATGGACTGAAATATCTCTATTATGGGAGAATCTTTTTTGGTTAGACACTATAGTGAACCCATCCACATTCATGACTCAACATCACACCATTATGGAAAACATCTCTTACACCTTCCTCAAAAAGGCCTTCTAATCCGTCAATTGGTAATCATTTAGGTGCACCCACCTATGGACTCACCTCACCCATCCTCCCATGTGGTGAATTATGATCAATCTCACCTATGTTTGAGGTTTAAGCCACGACCAATATCTTTGTACTACCTCATGATAAGCATGGTATTTATAAAGCAAAGGCCTTCGAAGATATGTACCCATGAAGTCAACTAACCTATATTAAACATCATATTCTTGATGTGAAGTCCTTATAAATATTTCATTCCCATTAGAGACGTCGTGACATACCCAAGATGCATTTGGTTACACATCTAAGATTCCCACATGAGAATCCCTCACATGAGGAAGAATTATGGTGACCAATGTTCCTACTGTCCAGACATTCCAACAATGCCCAACTTGTCTACTCGCCGGACTAAAGGTTGCACCCCGGACAAAACACATTGGATTGTCCAGATGGAACTATTATAATTGAACATCATATATATAGAGATGGAAACAAGAATAAGTATCATGGGGATCAATCAAATCAATATGGGAGACCCAAACAAGGTGAGGAGCTATATGGAGGAATCCATAGAAGGATTACCTAACATCCAATTATCCCTTTTCGATCAAGGATCATAAATTTCTATTAAAAGTGAATAAAGATGCCCAACTATGTAAAGAAGGAATGTGGGGAACCAGATGTGATGTCAGCTAGAGTCAGACACATAAAAGTGGTATTCCTTAGATAATGTGTCGAAAATAGATATAGTGAACCCAATGTGAATATTTTCTCCTATGACGATGTAGATTTACCATGTTCATCATTATGTAATGTATAGTAAACTAACACTGATAACCTTGGAACACCAATAAAAATGATGATACTGATGTGGAACTCTTCCCCAGAACATTGGAACTATATTCTTCAATGATATGATAGGATTAGAATGTGACTTGATCTTATTATAAATTTACAGGACCCACCAATCAAATACCAGGCCTGATATGGAACTCACCCGAAATTGGTGGAGTTTCATGATAGAGATCTTAGTCTGGTACATCGTCAGCATGAATCTTTATATTCATCAATATAATATTGGATTATGTATTGGAATTGAGAAATTATTTCTTATATTCATACTAATAGCTGAATAATCTTTCTTTTTAAGACCCTAGCCCTAAAAAATTAGATACTCAAAACAAAAAAAACCCCAAGTATAGAAAATTGCAATTCATCAATCCCACACAACACCAAATAATCTACAAAATTAGTAATGGCCATATATATTAAGAACCCATTCCCTATCTCACATTCTAAAATAATCTATACGAGGGATATCGATAACCATATAGAATATTTTGAAGAGGGGGAATTACCATAGGTGACATATCCTAGTAAGACCTAGATGATTTTGAGTATCACTAACACTTCTACACTGAAGAGATTCATAGGGAGAATCATCTCCCCAATCCAATAGTGAATCATTTGTAGAGTCCCTCCCTCGATTGATCATATGACTCACACCCTTGTTATGAGGAAGTGAGGGATTTTTGATTCACCCTAGTTGCAACTAATCTCTAGGACCACACAAAAAGGTATTCTATTAGGACCCTTAAATTCCATCAATGACTGGTCCTTCAAGGCAAAGAACATGTAGACTATACCCCTTATATATTGGATCCAATATGAATTAACTAACGTCAATATCAGGGATGATCACATGAAGATACATGAGAAAAATTATTGCCTTCTACTGCTTTAGTGTCCTCATCTACCACATAAATATTCCAATATATCCCTAAAACTATTGTGAAAGGATAATTTTTCTTGCAAATTAGATCAAGACCATAGCTAATTCATTGAAATGAATTGTTGAATTTTTCTAATCATCATCATCATCAGTAGAGGTTACATGGAATCCCATGATAATGGGTTTTTGTGCAATGGTCTTCCTCGTGTCATTCCCAGCTCAAGAGGTGGTCCTCCCCTTTTCGATATCTAGTACAAAGGATATCCCCGTGTGATAAATAGTTTTCAAAATGGACTTGCATGTGTTAATAATCTATCAAATTGAGTTCCTTATCACTTTTTCACCAATCAAAATAAAGGTCCTACCTACTTCAACATTGATAAAAGAGGAGGTCCTCCCCTCTTTAATGCCAACTAGTATAGATTTCATTCTCATAATTACTCTTCCCAGAATGGAGAAACTATACATTCCACAAATAATAATGGTTGAGGACCTCCCCACTCAACTAAATATAATTATTTATATCATCTTCATGTTTCCCCATGTTGAAGAAAAATGAATCCCCCTTCCATGAAAAGTCAACATGGAGTCTAACCTCATATCTTGTTCAATCATTATAAAGGTTATCATATAACTTTATCTAAATAGCTATTCAGTTCCTCCATATTCAATCTCCAATAGTTATCGTGGAGGTCGTCCCCATGTTCCAAACTACCATATCCAAGCTCCTACCTTCTATGTCAACATTTATACAAGAGGTCTTCCCCACTCATATAACAACCAAATAGGAGGTCATACCCATGATATCTTCTATTGGATAGAGGTCATCCCAATCAGAAATATCTTCCATTACCTAAATAACCATCATAGGGAATGAGGGTGAACCACCACCACCAAAGGAAATAATATTGGAATGTTTTAATCATTGTCAATCCTCTCTTCCGCTAACAGTGTGAGGCCAAATACGATCCTATGATGGATAAATCAACCCAGTCATGTATATCATAGTCTGCGGAAGGAGACTAGTAGGAGATGATCATTATCCTAGATGGTGATATCCAAAAAAATTCATGGATACATTAGAAGGTACATTCTAGTGGAGGAATATACGGATCCCTTCTAGGGTCTCATAGTGTTGTAATATCTATCATTTATAGTTCCACTATCTACCTCTACTCGAGACCTCATAGATTTATTCTTGAACATGATAGACATATAGAATTTGAAGGACCCAATGAGGAGAATAAATTTCCTAACACAAGAGGAACTAGCGAAAATCCAGTCCTATAATGATGAGATGATATGGTTGGCAATACACATGAGATATGACCAAACATGTTGTGTTAAATTGGCTCACATAGTAGTTCCTCAAACAACCAACCATCTTCCACAGTGATCCACTTCGGTTATATCACTTGTATCCAATCAAGAAACCATCAAATCATGGGATGACCATTATAAGGGCCCTACTTAATAATAATAATGCTTATGGTATACTCTATTTGTTGATCAGTTTTTTTTCATGTCCTCAATGAACATAACTCATAACATAAAAATCTAGGAGTCCCTCACATATTATCATGTATGGTGTTTCTGCAAGATTAACTAGTTGATTGATGTTCGGTTATGTAACTAAATTTTGGTCTATCAAAGATTCCAGAATTATTTAGATGTCATTTATTGGTTGTGCTCCACGGTTGAATTAGTATAACTTTCTAGGGATCATCCCCATGCATTACCCAACTGCAAAAGGACCATCTAACATATATGCGTTGAGAGATTCACAGTGATCTATATAATCATTTAAGAGGTTTCTCTACATGTGAATATCATCATCATGGGAATTTGTGATTTTTTTGTACATTAGTCCCATCATGAAGTAGCCAAACCTACCCAATGATACTTAATATTTACCTCCAGGTATCAGGATAGTGAAAATAGTCATTCTATGATATATCCAATGATTTGTATATCATTGTAGTGTCCAACTAATATAATAATTCCATAGGGTAGTTTTGTATCAATAGGAACCCCAAATAGGTGACCACACCCACCTTAAAATGAACGTGCACAACATTGGGTATGCCACTATATTACGACATGTCAGTCAAATCACAAAAAAGGAAAAGGTTCATATATATCTCTCTGATGCATTTGATGTTGCACATAATATAAAGGTTGAAACATTATTTAATACCTTGATCTAGAATGGCACATATCCAAAGAAGATCGATGATGGGTAATTGTTATGTTGTGCTTAGATCATGCCTGAATTGAACGAAGGCCTTCATTTTTAGTGATTTTTTATAACCCACCTTTCAAGGGATGATGGGGAACCCTTACAAGGCCCGTAGGCTTAGAGATTACATGGCCTATAGGATCAAGAGATTACATGGCCCAAAGGTTTTATGTAATTCAAGTAGACTATCTACAAGAACTGCCCCTCCCCAGCATCTGCATCTTGATAATATCTCTCCACCTATGCATGACTGTATGGCTAGGCTTCCCATGCAATCATAGGCTAGTACCGACGGCATAGACATAGCCTCTCATTCTGACAATCCATTTGGCTCTACTCTGGTGAGTGCACCTACTCTGAATCCTCTTCTGGTGCTGGTACTTTTTTGTAGTATGTCTGGGGAATGCATTCATGTGTCCCGAAGGCTTTGGGGTGGACCTAAGGACTTATGGTGGCCCGAAGGCCATGAGAATCAACTGGCCCAAAGGCCTTGGGTGGCCCAAAAGCCTTTCAGGACCCGAGGACCAAAACGGTGGCCAGAGGCCCAGATGGATGAATAGTTCCTGCTGCTACAGTACAAAACAGTGCCTGCTACAGTAGTGATACAATACTACAACAGTACCTAGAAATATGCCTCCACCCGTATTTGATCTCGGGTCTCTTGGATGCACCTATCGAGTCCTCACCAACTGGGATGAGGCTCTTGTGCAAGATATTCATAGATCATGGAACACCTCAACACGATCATATCCCTCCTCCACTAGGGAAGTAGGGGAAGCCATAAACCCTCCTCAACAAGTTTATCCCATCCGAACTCAGTGATCTCATTGTTCCTAAAAAGAGTAGTGGATGGAAATTATAGAATAATAATAATATACACATCACCGAATCCATCTGATTTGCATGATTACCCTCTATGGGACCTAGGATCTTCCACTCCATGAGCTCTTAAGAATTTATACTTTATAAAGGATCCTATAAATGCACTGGTAGTCAAGGATCCACATCCTAATAAGACCCCCCTCCAAGACAATTAGATAGATTCTCTGACTTCTCACCACGAATCATTACAAACATCACTAGTGGTAATCCCATCGGAAGGAAAGATATAACTAACATGGGTGGGTGACATGAAAGTGGCACCAAATTTCTTGAATCTTAAAATTATGCCCTAAAATTGCATACGAAACCCACAATAGAATCTGGACCACTTTATCTCAAGGTGTGGGTCCATGTTGGGAACCCAAGAGTAACAGTAGGTCACCATGAACCATTGTTTTTTTAAAACATTGGAAGGTCCAACATTCTCTTAGTATATCAAATTACCCTTTGGGATCATTTATGTCTAAGAATACATATGCAGGATGTTTCCCTATTGGTTCAAATACCCTACGCTAAATATATACTTTTTAAACCACTTCAAGGGAAATTTTATTTTCATGACCAGGTCGTTGTCATTATATAATGGTGGAAAGGCCTCATGTATTTACTCACTATGCCACTTACCAAATATATTCTCCAAATTTTATTTGTATGGAACATCTTGACTAAGTGGGTCCCTACACTCATCACTCAAAACATCCCATGAAGATTTCATGATTTCTACACCAATGACCATTACATGGAGGAAGCCTAGAAATAATCAAACAAGGGACACCCATTTCCTCTAACTTCTCCATCAAGATGATCCTATAGTAAATGGACAATAATCATCATATAGGTAATTCCTCATGAGGCGATAGAGCTATTTTCAGATGAACCATAGAAAGAAGAGTGTTATTGAGTGAAAAAGCCTCATCAATCCAAGCCTAACATAGTATATAATCAACAGAAACGAACTCTCCATGAACAAACACCACGATGGTAGAATGTATCTCCCACCCCACTTCTGGCTTCAACCCCTCTTCGGGGCCATGCTCCCAATGTTCTATTCTTGAATAAGATAATCTGAATCTACTCTTTAAAGGATTCACATGTTACTGTTTAATTACACAGTTACCTAAAAAAGGTGATTCTGAAGCTATCATTGTGAAGGATTCCTAATGAAGATAATTTTATGGATCTCTCTAACCACTTACTTTTACCCTGGATCCTGAGATAAATCATCAAGAAATATTATGTGTTAAATGATTTAATCTAGTACTATATGGAAAATAGTTTGGTAAAATTATGATATATCATGGTATATTAGAGAAAAAAATCTTCCATGATCGATATTGATATAGAGGCTTCCATTGAAATGAAGCATGTTTCCTTCAATGGGACTCAGATGTGTGATGAATTTTTTTCTCTCCCAGTAGTTACACACAACCCTGGATTAATTTATTAAATTGTTTTCCTATATAACATCTCAATGATACCATGCCTTCTCCCGCTGGAACTTTTGTGTCTTTTTTGTAGCCTTCCACATATCAAAAGTGTAGCCCTCGACTGTGTAATGTTAATGAAAGGCCTCCTACAAGGATGAAGACATATCATTCACTCAGTTATTTCATAAGAACTTATATAATAATCACACCATGCAATAAAAGAATTATACAATTATTATAAATATTATTCTATTACGAATACCATCATTTTGGTGGATCCCTTAATGGTACCTGACAATAATGAATTTTAGTAAATCTGTCCATGATCCCCCAACTAATTGTATTGATGAAAACAAACTAAAATTATTAGACAAAAATTAAGGGCTAAGATGACATGATACCAATATCAAACAATGGAATTCAAATAGATATTAGTAGGAAACGTCCTCCAAGAATATTCTATTATACATGCTACCATGACTGACCATGCTAATTGACCTAGAAAAACATCCATGACCACATTATGAATAGATGTGTCCATCTAATAGAAATACCCTATCAGAAGTCAATCAAATAGTAATGTACCTAGGATATATTTCTGGTGACCAGTAGGTAATTTCCAACACAAGCAATAATTTAGGGGTTTATCCATAAGAATCAATCATGACATAATCTTAAGTGAAATCCTATAAATTAATAAATGTACATATGAAACGAATGTACGATGTGTTAAAGCATATCGACATCATACTACAAGATATATTTATCAAGAGAAGCTTAAACTATAATTAGAGATGCATGACTCCCTCACAGAGGCCTTGTAGAGCCCCTCGTGTTCATAATATATGAATCATCTATAAAAACAATTTATTTTTAGGAAGTTGGGTGAGCATAATTACATGACATAATCCCATTTTATATGGATGATAATGGCCCCATTATGAAACAACACCTTCATCAGTTATACATCACTGGAGAATTCTATGAATTAGAGATCCATCACTGTCTAGTTAAAACATGTTATAAGATCAATCACATCTTGACCAGGATGCTTTGTATGTTAGGAATGACTAAAGAAGACTTGTGTCCCTCTCACATGAAGATTCAAGGTTATGAAATCACCGTGTAGATACCATTTGGAATAATTTGGTTGAATACTTAGTTCAGTGTATTGATAGAGAATACTAAATTCTTGTTTTCATCTTATCGTAATGTCTATAACATGTTTATGGTCATGTAATGTCCCCATCTGCAAGAAACAACTCATTCCAAGTATCACCAATGCCTCAAGTACTTCATCAATACTCGAGTAGTTGTACTGAAAGGTTATAAATCTCCAATACTCACATGTGTACCCCAATATATAAATTATATGTATTATAAGATAAAGAAAAAGCTGGTTCAAACCAATCAGTTTTAACACACAACTACGTCTTCCAGCATGTGGATAATCATTGGTGATGCATTCATCATCCAGAGTCACTAGTAGGAGGACATGATAATAGACATGTGGAATTTCATTCTTGTTTCTAGGTGGAAATGTCACTAAATCACTATGTATAATGAACATTGTATGATCACCTCATACACCTACACAGGCTGGACCCGAGTGACACCATAAACCCCAAACCTTTTGAGGTACAATGATGTTTGTCTGAGGGATACTATAGTGTGGAATAATTTCCTATTTCTCTATTCTCTATTGAACTGATAATAAATGACCCATAACTAGTCATTTGACATCATTCATGGACACTATGGTAAAAGTATTTATGGGATTGGCATGGAAGTCCCTCTCTCTATGATTTAACTAAATATAGTGTAGCCTAATAATGATTCCATATATTACATATAATTATCAAGTTTTATTTTAATGTTAGTCAGCCCAGATGAGAAATCTCCAACTAGGGATCCTCTTATCTCAAATGATGATCATTATATTTAAGAATCTCTTCCCATATTTGAAGATTTCATCTCTAACACCGTGGGTGAGTTGTCATAAGAGAACCTTGTTACTGAACATGATAAAAGGCCAACACAAATTATTGTATCTGTGACCCCAAATGAACATTAATGGTATAATCAATTCTTAATGGAAACATAGTGATGTGTTCTCATTTATTTGTGAAGATATTCCATGACCAAAACCTCATGTCATCATCCACTATCTTGGAATCCCAATGAATCACTGAAGGTTCCCATAATATGACCCTACTCATGGATTCATGGTTGAGGCTGAGGTTGATAAGATTATCTAAGACAACATAATGAGGGATGTTATGTAACCCATGTTTTTTTGGAAAAAGAGTCCCATTTGGGAAGAATAATGGGTGTATTAGAGTTTGTATCAATATATGGTACCTTAACACCCCAATCTAAATCACGATTTTCCCCTTATGATGATGATGTTCTTGATCCATGCAGCAACCGGGTTCCAAGATTTCTCATCCACAGATGGATATTAAGGATACACCTAGATCCATATTGTCCTCCATGACTATATGTTTACCTCCTTAAGAGAACCATAATTAAACTTTTTTTATCATTAATTCCTTTTTATTTGATGATTTCATGTTTGATTTATCAGTAGACCTTGCACCACATCTTGAAACTGATCCTCAGGACACTAGTGGATTTCAATGTGGATTATGTGGCTGTAAAATTCCTCGAACATCATGACAATTTAAGTGATGTTATTAAAATTTTTCCTTCCTCCATTCCTGGAATTAGAATATTAATGTCTTGAAGAGATATATTAAGGTTTCCTCTGGTAAGATTCATAGATTTATTATTAGATATATTGTATCTAAAATAATCCCATAGAAGATCAAATCCTTCATCGAGGATTCTCCTCTAAGCACCATCGTGGTTCTCCCTGGACATTAAGGATAACTTATCCAATATACACTGATTTTTTGAGAATATGGAAAGAATGTGTATTCCATTTTCTAGGATCATAAATAATGGTACCATCTACCAATGGGGAAAAGTGGTCTAGGTCAGCTTTGAGGAAATCATGAATTATCTTCTACATCCTCATTTTTTAATTCCACCCAAATTAGAGAATCATTTTATCCTCTATATGGCCTCTTTATAATGGTACATGAGTTCACTTATCACTAAAAACAATTAGGCTAGGGAGAATTTGTTATCGTTTATCAGTATCATACTCCTTGAAATAGAGGCCATATATTCTCCAATCGTGATGAGATTCCTCTTTCTTGTTTTCATTAATAAAAATTTTTATGGTTATTTATAGCATCCTGAGATAAAATTGGTGTCCCATGGGGAACCTCTAATGTATAATTGAAATCATCCTATGTTGACAAGATGTCTAGCACATTGGTTATTTATTACATTGTATTTCGACATATAGTTCATCTTGTAGAAGGCCATCAAGGGCCAAACACTAGAAGAATTTCAATCCTCCAATCTAGTCCCTAATGAAGTTCATATAGATGTAGAATATTTATACAAGGCATTTTTATTAGTTTCTAATATTTTCTTTTCTATCAACTGCATTTCAACAGTTCCCCTTAGAGCTCAAAAAATCAAAGGTTCAATTATCCCAATCAAAATAGAGTAGTGTTGGGGATTATTTTCTTCACTACGTCTAATTTTTTTTCATCCATACTCATTCCAACTATCATAAGGCCTCACCAATAATGAGGAAGTGTATCATGATCTCAACCCTAGTCTTGATATAGGAATTTATAATGATTTTACATGCCTACATGTGAAGAGAGACATTGAGTTAGTCATCAAAAAATAAATATTGATTACATTGTCCTGAAGACATAGGTTGTTCCCTTATATGAACACCCTCATAGGCTAATGGACTAGTTCCCTTCACTAAAATAGGTGTCTCATGTTCCCAAATCATATAATGACCTAGATAATGCACTGTCATGTTTTCCTATTTCTTTCATAGATCCTTGCCAAGTTGATCTGTTCATCCCTGTGGGGGACCAGAGGATTGTCACTCCCATCATTGCAAATGATGAGAATAACTCGTATTTAACTATCCTAACCACTTATAGATCCACATTACGACCTAATGATTCCATTGTTTAATATGAACCAAATGATTACATAACACCTTTTTTGAGTAACTATATTAGGGAATCCTCTAATTATACTGGGCCAATCATCAGAGAGTCCATCAATGTGTATTAGGTTTCATCTTCCAAAGAAGACGCAACATTGATTAGACTATCCAAAAACAAGGATGTGATGAAATTATACAATTTTTCATAAATGAGAAGAAATAAACCAAGTCATGTAGGATGTTCATGCTGGGACTTGTGGTGCCCACTAGGTAGGGTTTAATATTTCCCACTTCATTGAAATGTTTTGATTCTTATAGCCCTCCATGGTCCATCACTTCATCAACAACACCAAGAGGTTTCACATGTTTCATATTCATGCCAAAATTTTCCATAAACCATTTAATACCCTTAATAATACAATTTATTCATGGAATATTTTTCTATGGGGACTTAATGTCATGGGACATTACGGACCAAAAATTTCTAACCATAGATGGTTAATTATAAATGTTATAGATTTTTTTCCAATTAAAAAAATCTACTCCTTTCAAAGAAGTTAAGGCCTGATCAATGGTCCAAATTTTGAGTTCCCACATCGTCCATAAATTCAGAGTTCTTCATTTTATTCTCACAGATAACAAAACAAAATTTGTGTAGTTGAGAATATTAGAATATCTACCTACTATATAATCCTATCAAACTATACTTCATGTTAACATGCATAAGAAAATTCATTGATATAGGATTTCAAAAAAACCCACTGAACTCTATAGAATATGGTCACCTAGAACCGAAAGAGTTGGAGAAAAATTTCTCTAATCCTTTTTGGGATTACTAGATTAAAACATGAAATTCCCCCTAGGTGACTCTATAATACATGGTGTTTGAAATATATGAAATTATACCCATTGATATATGGTTACAATATCACTAGAAAACTATCTATTATCAAGAGATGTTATACATAATTGAATATGTACGACAAGCTGGGATGGAATCCCTTAAAGAGAATAGGACCCATACTTAGTATAATCTAAATAGAAACTAGAACAAGATATCCAATGAATACACAAATTATTTTTTTTCACTCCTTCCACTAGGTTAATATGGTATT
This sequence comes from Viscum album, assembly GCA_963277665.1. Lineage (NCBI taxonomy): Eukaryota > Viridiplantae > Streptophyta > Magnoliopsida > Santalales > Viscaceae > Viscum > Viscum album. The sequence continues at coordinate 1,138,171,725 of OY728164.1, read as the reverse complement.
GGATCAATGAATTACCATGATACCTTGTAGAAATCCTCCCAATATGGATCCCATGTGGGAAGGAACATACATAATTCATAACTTCTAATCCATTGGGGAATACTCCTTCATATCCAGGGATGGAGAGCACATTACTCCTCTACCCAACACCACAATTTTCAAGATGTACATCTCATGAGGAGTCACTATCATCTCTGTAGAAAAACATTAAATATTATTGTTACTATCATCATGGTATGAATTTGAAATATATGTCATCATTTCTGAAGCACAAGAAGTTAATCTGGGAACATTTTAATCTTTGGGGATGTTTTGGGTGACATTGGGCCATTTTTTTCCTCCTTTAGAACATGTTATAACTATCAATCCATACATATCCCCCTTCAAACTATTTATTTCCTTGTCCTGAAAATATGATCTTAATCCATGTACTCATAAGCCATGTTTTAAGGAATTAAACAATGTAATAATTAGTGTATTCCACCCTCATTGATAAACTGTATAAAATTATTATCCTTTCTATATGGAGATAAGCTACACAACAAAATAATGTTCTCACCTAAGAGGATTTCCCCAATCATCAGTCATCTACCATGATGAAATTAATAAATATGTAAGTATTTATTCATATCCTCAAGGGATATATAGATATTCCAAAAAATTTACATCCTTCTATAGCCACCCAAAACCAAAATTCCACCTCCATGGGAGTGGGTCATACCTACAGAGATATTTATATCATGAACTATATATGGATTGACTATTAAAATTTAAGGATATTTACTGACACCCATGCATTAGACTCAAGGCACAGCCGTAATTTCATCATCCCCATTTCACCCTTATGCCCTGTTTTCTAGAATTATGGGCCTCTATGGTTGTAATTTTCACCAGGTATTTCATAAATTTATTCCATATAAAGAGTCTACATTTTCCATCTTAAAATCATCCCCATAAAAAAGTGGGTTGGAATTAGACATTTTAGGTACTCATTCACCTCAGTTCTTTCAGTTCACCACCCTACATATTGTAATTCTAGGATTCCATTGTATGATCTATATTACCATAAACAAAGAACATCGTGATCTAAATGATATGACCTTAGAAAATGGATCATATGGTCTAAAACATGAATATATACAATTCACACCATATCCATGCATCACAAAATTAAACTATATGTTCATCTCTCTATGAGAATGTGTGGTGTGACATAGGGCCTCATAAGCCCTCATTCACCTCAGGATACTATTATCGTTCCCTACATGTCCCTTTTGGTTGAGATTCTCCACATAAAAGTGTGTTACTCTTTTTGGGCTATTTAATGTGGGATTTTTATTCTTTGGTATTATTTCATGTCATCATAACAATCAACATTACTGTATTTTATCAATCATCGTCCCAACTATATGGACCTAACCTAGGAGTTAATTTCCAAAAAGAACTTCTTTAGACAATGAGGCTAGCCTAAAAAATTTCAAGAATCATCAAAATAGGCATCAGATTCCTCAACTACCATAAAATATAGGATTTCCATCTATAGGTTGAGTATCTCACAATGTAGTGTCCTGGAACTATGTGTGGATTAATTCACATTATTTTGGGATACATAGTGATTCATATCTATTTTTTAATTGGTCCTACCTAAATAACTATCAATACATTGGCCCCATGGTCTCTATAATTTTTTAAAAATAACAACATTAAACTATGTATGATTCCCATGCAGAATGTGTTGGGTAATGATACATCTCTTTGGCCTTCATTAAAAATGGGTTTTCTAACTCACCGCACTAAACACGTCCATCTAAAGAATCATACGGTCAGATACACATGACATTAAATTTTGTGAATCATTGATGTCTCATGATTGGAAACTGTGGGATGCATCCTAACCACACAATTTTAAATAGTCAAAAGCATCATCATCAATATAATATGTTATAATATAATTCCTATCGTCCTTACATGCATTATGTAAAAATGAAAACACTAGTCCCTTGATTGAGAGGTCCCCTTCCCCGATCTTTCACAATATCCATATTGTCCTCATTTCAAACTGTCAGTTGGTATTTGAGATACAACATCCTTGGTAGATGGTTTTGATCCTTTCTTAGACACATACACTTACAATAATATGCTCTAAAACACAGTGGAATAATTAATAGAGTTTTGGAATCAATTTGAACATTCCATCACTCCATTCCCACACATTACATACCGTTTATTTGGGTCCTCATCCTCTTCAATGTTTTAGGGGACCCCCTTGTGGCATGGTCCCATTCTATTTTGGATCAATTTCCTTCTATATACAATGTGCTATAGGACTTCAGAAAATATTCATAGACCAGTTTTGTGTTTTAATATGTTTAGTGGTTTATCATCATTAATTTTTCTCTATCCTGGTTTAATGGTCTATATGATAGATTTCGAATACGGTCAGTAGTTCTCTAATTTCACTAATCCGCTCTCCCTGGATTCCAAAATTTGGGCATTGTGATTCTCTCTTCCAATTCACTTTGTTCAGATAGGTTCAATGAACCTAGAGTTATCCAAATCATGTTATGAAATATGTTTTAAAGGAAATTTTCATTTCTAAGAGCCCTTTATTCAATCTAAGATCTCTTTCATACTAAGAACACTCTGTGGTCAATTAAAAAATATAACCATCCATGTGTTCGATGATTGTTACAAACTATCATAAATATGAGAAATCATGTGATCTTAATTTGATTCAAACACATGAAATTAATTTCATGATCTTACCGAATGGTATTTGGTAGTCTAACAAATATGATTGAAGTGCGATAATAAAATTAGTGAAAGAAATTTGTCTATGAAAACTAGAATGTTTCAAAAGAATGGAAGGAAGTTGTTGTAGTATGAGGGGACATACAGATGGTGGAACCTCTCATGATTCATGGGAAAATATCACCTATATATATTCTTGGTGATGTATTTTATAAGCTCTACAAACCTATGGAGTGTAGCCTCCAATGTAATCTACCACTTCGTAGGCTCTGTCTCCTAATCATCATCAAATAAGGGAATCTTTATATCATTGATTTCTGTCCAGAATATATCCAACTAGAGGTATAACACATGATATTTTCTTATATAATCTCCCTGAGAGCCTTCCCCAACATAACCCTTAGTATGTTGATTTTCACTATATGTTATTCAATGCGGGTAGAATGTTTGTATATTTTTTACTCATGAATCCAAATCTCATAATTAACATCATAGAGAATATCAATTCTTCCATATTTCTCCTAATTATTGGAAAATTCCCGATTATTGGTCTAATCACACATGTGTTTGGTGAGAATTTTGTGGAACAATGTGTCAACAATATGTCCATATACCACTCTGATGCGCAGATTGTGTAGGTAGTGGCGAATAAACCCCATCTGACCCACTAGTTGTGATTAATGTGTCTATATAATAATTTTTTTATGAAAATCCATTTGCTTCGCCAAATTATGTTATTATATTCGATCATGTCTAGGTAATAGTCATTTATCTCTTCTAGTGATGTAGGATCATTCTAATGAAAATCATAAGATGTTTTGTAGAAGGATATTACTCTGAAAAAAATCAAGTGTTTGGGGTCTAGATCATGTAGGTTTTCATCTTCTATTGACCACATCGTGATGATTTTATCTCCTCTAACATCATGTTCCACCCCACCAATGGCATCCCCTACGAACATGATAGACTATCTGCATAGAACCATGGTAGGGTTTGCATGGAAAATTGATCCTCGTATACTAGAATGGTTTTTTAAAAATGACCCATAGATGATACAATCTTGTTTACATACTGACTATGATGTTCTTCAAGATCTTTTCAAGAGGGGAACTTGTTAGTCATTGTTATCATCGAATGATGGTTATGAATTTCCAAAAGAAATTGACCTAAGAAGGAATAATGAAGATATGTTAGGATCATAGGTCTCTGTAGAGACATCCACCATTGCATATCATTCATAAGTGTTTATTTTGAAAACAAACTCTAACCACAATTGTATTGGTCAAGGAGGATCCACCTGGATAAACAAGCACAATATTAAAAATGCATTGTGAAAATATATGTATTGAGAAATATTTCATGGTCTAGTATTTCATTGAGGATGAGTAATTCAAATGATGATCCATCTCATGAGCACAATATCTCTAATAGTGGGATGCATCATTTGAATGATAAGGAATTACCCCTCCTAGATGATTGGGAGTACATGAACCACTGATGGTGTTATTCGGATCTTCCTAATCATAGTTGGCCAACCATACACTTTAATCCAAGGAAATTCCCTCAAAATATGGTTCTTTTCACCAGTCGTTTAAATTTTACCCCCATTAGTTGACACCCACATTACTATATTTAAATTATATGCTACATGACATGTTGTAGATTTAGAATATGAATAGTGTAAATGGTCAAAGAAGTATCATGGTGAGTTTATGGTTGACCTTAATATAATCAGTCATATCTTATTCAGATGTTTGAATATTATCACATTCATAGGCACTACCATTATAGGTTGTTGTTCTCTAATACTCCACATCAATTAACCCCTATGATTCCTCATCCAATGACACCACATCACTCGAATCTTGGAATTCTGGTATTTATGAAGGCCCAAGATCACTTCCAAACATACCCCTCACTATAGTGGAAGATGGGATAGTTTCCCCTTGTTTTCCTGAAAATTAATCTACAATGGCCATGTACATGTGCCTCTAATTAATGTATAATTTGACCACAACATGCATAAACCAATCACATGGTTTCTCAACCCCATATTGGGTCATATTCAACCATAGATATTTCAGAGACATCTACATTTGCATCGCTCTCCATTGTAGACAATATGGAATAGAAGACAAAAAATACATATGTTTAGAGACAGATCATCAAATTCTACCCAAGAACCTCTTTATTCATTGACTAGGGTTACTTCCATGCGTCATACCCTCTATGAGGTGGGGTGTGTCCATGACCTGTAATGTCCCCGCCACATCATTTCATGATTTTTCCCATAAAGCATGGCTTTACACTCCATGGAAACTCATCTACTCCCCCCTTCCCGAGCTCCATGCCCCTAGTTCAATCTCCCAAATATGATTCCACATTATTTCCTCCACATACACTTACTCTATGTTTCTATAATATTCCATCAAAAGACCAAAATTTATAGTAGTTAGCGGCAACACAATTTTCTCATCGTAACCCACATTTCACATCTTGCAAAATAGTTTTCTAAGGATAGAGGGGTGCCTCTCAGCACAGATCCGCAACTATAATCTCATCAAAACTAATTTAAGGTACCACAAATTCCTGGTGAAATTGTATATCATGTATCACTCATATTAACAAATTTCATCGATCGGGGACACTAAAACACAACCCTTAAATCATTGAATGCATACACTCGGATCCCATGGGATTTTCAATTAATCCACTATTAGAGAAATTATAGTTGTGTAGGGGTGTAAATAAGAACATGAATGGTTTCTGATCCGAAATAAAATTTTGGTTATGTTAATTTCTAGTAGCCAAACCATAGTTATTTTATGTAGAGATGGTTAAAGATTGATTTTTGGAGGGATGATAGTTTTTGAGACTTTATAACCCCTAGATACATTGAAATCTTGCCATGCAATTACTGGAATGTCCAAAAAAATATTCTTGGTATGATTCCCCTTGAAATACATCCCATTATGCTCTAATGTCATGCAAGAATGGTTACCCATAACATCTCTATGTTACCATATGATAATACCTCCTCCATCACCAACATCCCTGGATGTATCCAAATTTGAATATTCCTTATTGGTAGTACCCATAACCTCTAAATAGACTCATGAAAACAAGAATATACATCAACAGGGTCCCTACATTTTACCATTCTTTTAACTCCACTTTGGATATTTTCACTCTTTTAGAACCAACCAATACTTTACTTTATTCATCATCTATGATTTTTTCTGACACTTCTTTTGGTCAACAATACATCTTCAAATATTAATTATTCATAAAGAAGATGTCAAACCAATCTTATAAAAGGTTATCCATGTGAAAAAATGTGTTAGTTTTGAATTTTCCATCAAAGACTCAAAAGGATGTTCTACGATAGTAACATGAAACTCCCTAGTAATCCATATATTATATGATGGAATTAAGTTATCATCCTATAACATTTCCAGTGGAAGGCCACTAGTGTAGTGTTTGTTCAATATGTTGACACTGACATTCCCATTGTAAATATGAAATTTGTTTTAAAATGGGGACAATCAGATGAGGATCTCTAGCACTATATCCTCTTGGATATAAAATTTAAATTGTGAAGTCCACAAGCCATCGTATATAAAAATATTTTCAAAATCTATTACATAATTTTGGAACCTATAGTGAAGCTAGAAAACTCATTCCTATTCACTACTGATGTTTTTACTGAACATCATGTCATAATATTTACTCTATGGAATTTTGTTATCGCTTATACTACTATAGAAAGAATTTGAATACTAGGAAAGAAACTCTTCTTCCATTGGAAAAATCCCATGTGACCATCCACATTTATCCATTCAGATTGTAAATTTCAAAATCCCCATAATTGTTGGAGGTATTATCATTAAAAATGTTGTTCCAGTAGTAAATATCTTATTCACATGTGAACCAAAACTATGGTGTCTCATACTAGAAGGTCGATGCACCCAATTTATCTAAAATCTCAACATTGCACTATAAGAGGTAGTATATTGAGGAATAATCATTTTGGGTCTGTTACAACATACACTTAAGAATTTTATTTTTTTTATAGGTCCATTTTTTCTTGATGGTTGTGAGGGTCCCAAATCATTTCATCTCTTCTTGTAGAAGCAACAACAACATCAATATGAGTAGTGTTTTATTGGTCTGGTCATTCAAATTATTCTGAAATATTAGAGGACAAATAAGGTAAGATCAATGTTTTAGTTAATGCGAAGATACTTTTAACCAAAAATTATGTAACATTCAAGAAATGTGATGTTGTTTATTCATCTTATATGTTCTAAAGAATGAAATTTTATATGAAATATGAGGATTAAGCTCAATTTTATCCACATAATGGTTGGACTTATTTACCCAATAGGAGAATTTTTATCACATGAAATGTCAAGGTATAATACATAGGGCTCCGTCTTTATATTTATATCCATGCAACAATTTTTTTCAAGTGTGTATGTGACTTATAGTCCTAATGGAGAGTTTTGTGTGCAACTGTGGGAAACAACCCCTATATTCAGTGTTTCACTGAATACTTAATCTTTTAGTCCCCTTTATGCTTAGATTTAGAGGGGCAATTTTTGGACCTGAATTCCACTTGATGATTCACATGAATGGATTTGGAATATATGAAACCATAATTTTCCCACCAAAACATTTCAAGAATTCCGTAGAAGGTGTGTGCATGTTTTGAGGTGTGTGTGCAATGTAGAAACAGATGTGCAAGACTGATGCTTGATAGATGAAATGTTAATATTCCTTATGGGTCCTCCCTTGAGTAAGTCAAGAGTTGTGTAATACCAACCCAAACTCTATCAACCCATGTTAGGTGCACTAAAATACTCCTATAGAATGCACCATCAGCCTTATGCTTAATCCTCTAATCATGTGAGAACCCATGAAATTTTGTCCAAGCCTACCATATTTCAGGCACACCCTTATTTTCTGATCAATGCCTTTCCATTATGTTAGGGATACATGTCTAAGTACGATTTGTGTAAAAATATCCAATCATGCCTGAATCTCTTTTTCACATCCCTAAAAATAGGCATTCATTAATTTCATATTCCCTCATGAGCATTTCCCTATTCCCATAGTTCATGGGATTCAATACATTTTGCTTATCAAAAGTGGAATGCTAATGACTTTTTGTTTTCAACATAGGCATGCTAACATGAACCTCCAGATCATTCATTCCTATACAAAATTAAAACATTTAATTTTTAAAGACACTCCCATCCCAGGGGTGTGTGTTACACAATTATATACTACCATGTGGTAAGCAGCGAGTCCACCACATACTAGATGAATGAAATAAATCATCCTAACACAATTTCCCTAAACACATTACATATAACTATAGTAATATTAAATGAAATTCACATGAGATACCCCACGTATGATCATAAAATGATATAACCTTATCCATCCCATGGTATGAATCACCAATACTATGGAGGCATCCATGTGTAATCCCTGAACCTTCTCCCCCACTGTGGGATTCTACCATGGTAATAGGGGATGTAACCCAACCCATCTGGCATCATTCATGCATGATACCCAAACAATTAGTTCCATAATTATAGGTTACACAATCTATGAATCAAAGGGAATGAGATACTCCCCACATAGAATGACATCATCCTAAAGTATATTTCATGTGTAGTTCTTACATCATACCATGTTGAAACACCTTTTGTGATACAATCATCAGGTCTACTACATCCCATTCTTTCTCACACTATGGATGAATCAACAGAAATTGAAGGTTATTAGTGACCATAACCCATTCCAACCACTATTTATAGGCATCTTCAATAGTGTAACCCCTAAAAAAATGTCCCCTTAAATGGGGAGCATCCATGCATAATCCATGGAAACATGCACCACATCCTTGAGTCTCCTATCAAGGTATTTCCCCTATCCCTCTTTGAACTACATATTATTTGATTCAAAACTAATAGGGATATATAGGAGGTCTCTCTAATTTCCAAACCAATCACCCCTCACTCCATACACTACATCCATATCCACCATAATTTTCCCTAGGCCTCCACATCCTAGAAATATGATACCCAAACTAGAAGCCATGTCTCTATCATATCTCCTTGGGAAGCTTCCTCAAGTAATCTCTATATAATTCATCACTAATGTTACCATAAATTAGGACTCTACCCAGATAATGACACACAAAATCCATCTAGGATCACTTTCTTGTGAAGGGTGGTTTCTCTGAGTAATTTCCACACCATCCATCACTAATGTTCCTTTCACTGCGTGAGCATCATTGTTATATGATGTTAAACTTCAACGAATAATCAGGTCACAAGACCCAAACATATGAAATAAAACTAAATGGGTTTTTATCCCTTACTTCTAAAATTTTTATGTTGGATGCCTCTCTATGGTTCAATCGTGATAAATAGTAAAACTTGGTTCCCCCTCACAGGGTGAAGCTCAGTGGTCTAACTCAATGGGTTTAACAATAATTGTTCATGGTGGAGAATATTACCTTTAGGGGGAAAACATCCAAGATCATTCATTATTGGGAACCCATACTCCTCCAATATTTAAAAAATTCACTTTATTGGAAACATCTCTTAGACCCATCTTTAAAGGGAATACTAATATGTCATCTGGTTAATTTTCAGGTTCCCACTTCTATGAACACACCTCCATGGTCTACCCCAATGGGTCATTCTGACCATTATCATTCTTTATCTTCCAGATGTTAAACCTAAGACCTGTCTCATATGACTACGTTATCATTAACATGAGATGCCAGAGGTTAAATAGTTAGATTATATACACCATTGGCTTTAGCTATCCCATGATAAACATGGGATGCTTGAGGAGAATGCCTTAGATGATATTACATTAACAAAAAATACGTCACAACTAGCATGATATGCATTGGATTCCATGGCTTATATGCATTGATAAGATTCCCACCCATTATGAAGAATACTGGTGACCAATGGTCCCACTGTCGAGACATTCAAGTGATGTCCAACGTGACTAATCTTTTGACCAAATGTTTCTCCCCTTTCAAGAACCTTTATAAAGTCTAAATATGATTGGTATAATTACTTTACATCCACAATGAGATAGCACCTTTAATGAGTTTCAAATGATGACTTCATGTTATTAGGAAGAACCGAACAGGGTGATGAGATCCAAAGTGGAATTCCTCGAAGGATGAACTGACATCCAATCAAATTGTTCCTTTTAGGGATAAGACATCATCAATTAAATAAATTAAATCATTCTACCTTTAGAAATAATTAATTTATAAGGGGGTTTCAAAACGAAATTCAATATAAAAAGTGGTAGTGCACACCTATAAATGTGGTGGAAACATCATTCTAGCTCCCATTTCATTTGGTTTATCATGATATAAATCATTCCATTATCCCACAAAATTTAGAATTGACATGAATCCTTCTGTTTTCAACAATTGATTAAAATAAAAAATAATAGTGTGTGTAATAATAATAAGTGGAAAAAACACATGAATATGAAAAATCATTAATATGGTGTCTAAATTGTGGATCCTTATTGGGAATCTATAATGTCATTGTCTTAACCTATTTTGTCCATAATCATTATCTATTCAAATACATGAGTTTTTTGTTGAAGGAAAATGTTATAGAACCCATGAATATCCATATGGAGTGTAATACAAAGCTTTCAGTGAGGTATCACTCACTATGAACAAGAATTATGGTTGATAAATACTAAAAATAATCCTTTTAGTGTTATTTCCCATAAATGTATCTATTCCTAAACCATTTCCAATTGTTGTAACTATATAACTACATATTTCTTGTAAAATCAAAAAATATTTTCCTTATGAAACCATTATGTAATCATGAAATAAATTAACACATCCATAAGGGTTTCACTTAATTTTTCTAATCCTAGTCTCAAATGATTGACTATACAATTTTTTCCCATCTATTTAGAACCATTCATTTCATAAATATATATTACATGTTATTAGAAGAATATTCAATATAATTTTAAAATACATTCCTGATGACCATAAATGTTTAGTTAATTTTGAATCATGAAGACATAAAAAACTTGTTCATATATATTCTACTTCACCACTCAATTATTTATAGATAACTAGAAACATTATTTGGTGCATCATTATTGAAAAAAATTCATATACCAGGAATGTAATCATAGTAATGAGTGACCTCAAATGATTAGTAAGGGTAAACAGTGTCTGTATTATTGATCACAGAAACAAACCGTGATAATTTTAGTATAATAACATGAGAATAGAATTTAGATCAAAATCATGCATATCACATATCCAAATTTTGAGTCATTGGATAAAATTTGGCAATTTGTAAGATATGTATCATTGTGAAATCAACGAACATGAGGCATGTTATAATTACATTAGCATACAACGTAGGTTTGATTCATACACATAATAATATGAAGTGATTTTTTAATATTCATGGATAACTACATATACTATCTGGGAGGATAGGGTTCGCTCCCCATACGAGCATAGTAGACAAGGTTCACTCTCATTACTATAAAAAAGGATTTATATATCTCCCCATCCATCTTAGTAGTTAATGATGTACATTTTCACTATCAATATAGAAATACAACCTTACAAAAAATGATTTGCACCCAATTCTGTTGTTTTTTATCTTATTGTATGTTAATCATTTAACATTTCATTAGAGGGGTAAATAAATATGGGACCATAATTCATATAATGAGAATTCAACATATATGATGCCAATGATAATAAGACATTCATAACATCACAACCCATGAAAATAAATGGGTTTTATAAACATTTTATCATATCATAAGTTGTTGAAAATATAGGGGTTTCTATAATCATTTTATTATTTCATCATATAATTACCATATTAAAGGGAACGTATTTCATAAAAACCTTATTGTCACTCACATAAGACATATAGAGAAATAATAATGATGTCATACTTTAATTATACCACTGATAAATCAAAAGAAAAATCATGGGTAGTTTCAATAATTGAATATCATTACATGACGTTTAATCATTTTTGATTAACACAAATAAATTATAATTTAGAAATATTTTTTATATATTAAAAATCAAAAAATGATATGAAAACAATTTTTTTTAAATATAATATGAACTATATAATGTAATCTTTTGATTTTTTTGATGTTTTGACAAATTCCATTCATACCGTATATGTTGAAAGAAAAAATTCCTTTCAATTTTTTTAAAAGTCAAAAGTACATTATTTGGAAAAGGATATAAAGATTCTATTTTAAAAAATTTTAAATTTTAAATAATGGTTTAAATTTAATTTAAAAATCATATCATAATCATAAAAATATCCTTTAAAACATTTTAGGAAAAAGTTTCATGGAAGAGAAATGATTTTCGATCTTAGAGAGAAATGATGGTATTTTTTATGAAAAAATTATTATTTTTTTGGTCTCTTATGTTCATAAAGAGAGAAAAAAAATTAGAAAATGTTTATTCTTAAAAAAATGTGAGTACAATCAAATTCATAATATTTAATATAAATATACTATATGATTTAATAAATTAAACATAGTCATATGTGATCACGACTAAACAATGAGACTATAACCTAAACATTTACCTCATCGGAAAATATTAAATCATAAGAATAAAATAATAATTAACCTTATATATAAATTTATATGAAATAATTGATAATACAAAAATTAATTAGTTGGAATTATATAACCCATATAAAGTAATCATGTATTGAATATGGAATTTTTTTTAACATAACTAAATGTTTGATAAAAACCAATTACTAATCTTGTGAATTTTGAATAATAATCCACATGAAAGAATAATATATATATATAAAAATTAAATATCATGAAAATATAATGAATAATCATATAACATGTTAAATTATTATTATATACATGATAAAAAATTAATGTGTGGTTACGTTTTAACAATACTCATAGAAATAAAAGTGAGAATAGAAATCTCATACCTCAAGTCCAACTCTAATCATATACAAATGAGAATCAAAAAAACAATATTATTTTAAATATAAATATATTAAAAAATAATATACATATATTTTAATATTGATAATATTTACCTATATCATATTATAATATGTTTATCAAAAAAATATATAAGAAATCACAATTCTGGCTGTAATCTGCTTCATTATTCATGTTTATTTTGGTTTAGTTTTTTCTGACCTTTTACATTAATCATAAATAAAAAATATTCAAAATGTTAATAATCATATAGAATTAATATTTATTAGTTATTTTAATATTTATATTTATCAAAAATATTATAGATTGGAGATATAATGGCACTGTTCATAATGATGATATGGTTTTTGATTAAATAAACATAATTTTCATTTTCCAACTCCTGGAACTAAAAAAATAAAAAAATTAATATAAGATTAGGGAATCATTATTAAATCATATATATATAATAAATATTCATCATATATATCTTTTTTTACCATATTTACTAAGTTTACATGTAATATTAATCACATATATTTCTGGGAGTGGTAGTCCACATGTACACATGATTAGCATAATCATTTATCCAAGAATATGATGGTTAGAATTTAGATGTAATATTATAATTAATAATGTTCAAAAAAGACCTTATTATCAAACATTAACATTAAAAACATCATAAAAACCATCCATGAAATATTATATCCCAAAATCAATTGTATCACTATGTGGATATGGTATGACATGTGTGTGACTAAGTGATAATTTCTCCTCCAATTTGATGGGTATGAGGGTGAATAATTGATATTTCCTAATCGTAATAATATTTCATAAACAATTTGTATCTAAAATATTTATTATTTAATAAATACCATATATATATTGTGATGATGAAGAAGAAGTAAAAATAATTTTATTGGTTAATGTAATTACCATTTCCTTGAAATAACTACTTATGATATCTGATAAATAGTAATAGAGTTTTTTTGGAATACTGGATCCTAATAATGTGAATTCGTATATTTAGAATGGATTTTGGATTGGTATTATTGAGTTAGAAGTCTCACATTGTGGCGATTAATTAGATGTAGGTGCTTATTTATAATTGAGGGGAGGGGAACTTCTCACCCATGATGGGACACTAGAAAAAAATGTAACATTAATCCATAGTTGATATGTCGTTATGTGATCCCAATCATAGATACCTACATCTGTCAAGCCTGTATCATATCATGATTGGTTCCACTATATATATATTGTAACGTCCCAGTTCCGGAAGCCACCCAGAGGTGCCCCGTACCTGGTTGGTCACATGGCCTCAAGCACCTTTCCCCAAATTCTAGAGGTTGCTGACTAGCAGCGAGGGCCTTGGGTGTGATAGTAGAGAAACTATGCCCTCATTGGCAGAGTACACAGTGTATGAAACGTAAACATGCAATAGTGTAAGCAATAATAACCAACAAAAAAACAGCAGAAGACTAAATGAACAAACTATAGAACATATGTATATATAAAATGATGCATGATATATAACTATGAATGAAGCCAAATAAGTCCCAATGATGGAAAACACTACATTACCAAAACAAGTACAAAATAAAAGTAAACAGCTCCTCAGTATCGCAATCCAAATCTTGGTCCCATGCTCTCCTACTCCACACAATCATGTTCCTAAAGTCGAAGGGAGCATTACTTTGTCTATAACTACAACAACATAGTCTTCTTATGCCCAAAAGCATGGCCTAGAAAGGGTGGGAGATAATATACTAGTAGACATTCACCCGAAGATCTGTGCCTAACAATGAGTGAGTATATGGCAGGTAAAAGTAAAATAAGTAGTAAACAGAAACAACATGCAGTAGGCAGCAAACCCCAAGCAGTAAAACTAGATGATACATAGAAGCAATCAATCCACAACAAATCAACAACAGTGAAACAAACAGCAAATAAGCCGGAAACCCTAAGGGAAGTACTCACAGCCATCCCCTCTAGTCCTATCTATGAAGTACCACAACCCTCTGGGATGTTCACTCAGCCAAACCCCTTTGGCTTGGTCATACAAATTTATTATACTCTCCGGGGAAGCTCACTCAGTCAATTCCCCTTATACTCTTGGGTAGTCTGGGACTCTCTTAAGGAGGATCACGTGGTCTAACCCTCTTAGACCCATGGTCTAGAGACTCTTTGAGGAATCTACCTTGTTTAAATCCTCTTATAGCCTCAAGTATACCACACACTCTCTGGGGAAGGTCACTCGGTGAATTACTCCTCTAGCCTGGGAAGGTTCATAAAAAGATTAAAACAAGGTTAGAATCTCTGAGGAATCTCACTCGCTCTACCCTCCTATAGTATAAAAAATCCTACACTCTCTGGGAGTTCACTCAGTCTATCCCCTCTGTAGTCTGTAATATCTACGACTCTTTGGAAGCTCACTCGGTCTATCCCATATAGTATATAGAACCATGTTCTCTTAGCCCCATGCCAGTCAGTGCATAATAATGCTATAAGGACAAAGTAAACATATAGAGCTACTTGGATAAGAAATGTACACCTATAGAGCTACTTAGCTAAACAATCTACAAGGCAACAATCATGTCATGAGTTTCACTTCTACTTATAACCGCGAGGCATGAAAACAGGTGTAGTAGCCAAAGGAAAACAGGACCCATAGGTTGTAATTAGAACAAAGAAAGGTCAAAAACATCCAAGCACAACAGATTACCCTCTATCATGGTAAAATTACTTCTACACAAGAATACAAGCAAGGCATGAAAAAATGAGGGCCAAAAAAAGTAACACACAATACCTCGTTCAAGGGTATCGGTGGAAATTTGCACGTAAACTCAGAGACTTTGAACGATAAGGCTCAAACCACTTACCAAGATCCTAGGAGATCAATATACGTGAACCAATATGGCTGATTCTCCCTAGAACTTCATATATCGCTACAGTTCCAATGCAATCGACAGATCTCGAATCCGAGAATGGATGGAGGCTCGAGAATCCAGAGAATTTTTGTGGTCGTACGGTGTCTCTCGGTCGAACCAGACCTAGAAGAAGACGATTTTGATGATGAGGCGCAACCCTGGTCCATTTTTTGAAAAATGTACATGGCGTCTATTTTTAAAGTACACGGCGTGTAGTGGGTTTTTCCGTACTCCGCCAAAATCGGCCTCTAAGTCACCCTTACACACCGTGTGTGTGGTTCGGACATGGCCAACACACTGTTTCAAGTGGGAAAATAGTACATGGTGTGTACTCAGAATGTACACGGCGTGTACTTCTAAAATTTCTATAAACTCAACAAATTATCAAATACTCTAGAAAAAGAAATACATACACGAAGAACTGGGTCCTTACAAACATCCCCCATTAAAAAATCTATCCCCAAATTTCCTTAGATGGGAATAGAATAAGAAACCTCGATCACCTCTTGCCACTGCGATCAAATCTCGGCCTCCCTCTCCCATGTCTCGTCCTATACTCTCCCGTGCTACCATAGCACTCGTACCAGAGGAACTGACCGAACTTGTAGATCCATTGTACTGCGATCAACAATCCGGATAGGATGCTCTTCCAACGATGCATCTGCTTCGAGCTCAACCTCCCCGAACTTAAAGACATGAGAGAAGTATGAAAAGTAACATCGGAGCTGAGAGACGTGGAAGATGTCATGCATAGGCCGGTACCTATGAGTTAGTTGCATCTGATAGGCAATTGGCCCAACTCTCTCCAATAGCTCAAATGGCCTGACGTACCGTGGTGAATGCTTACCCTGTCTCTGAATCCTTTTGTGTCCCAACCTCGATGCGACACATAGGAAAACCCGATCTCCGACCTCGAACTCCAGAGGTCATCTTCGCAGATCAGCGTAAGACTTCTGTCGAGACTATGTTGTAGTCGTCCTCTTCCGAATCAACTCTATACACTCTGAGGTCTCATGAAAAAGATGAGGTCCTAGAAAAGATGCCTCTCCTGCCTCCATCCATCATAATGTTGATCGACATGGCCTACCGTAAAAGGACTCGTATGGCTCCATCTGAATGGTCGCTTGAAAACTATTGTTGTAGGCGAACACCACAAGAGATATATTCTTCTCCCAAGAACCGTCGAAGTCTAGAATGCATGTTCGGAGCATATCCTCAAGCAGCTGGATCGTGCGCACGGACTGGCCATCAGTCTGGGGATGGTATGTTGTACTCAAACATACCTATGTACCCATGGCCTTCTGAAGTCCCTACCAGAACTGAGAGGTAAAGCGCGCATCCCTGTCTGAAACAATGGACTGTGGAACTCCGTGTAGATGTACAATATCTTGAATGTATAGTAGTCCCCGATCATCAACACTGAAGGTTTGGTTTATCGACAAGAAGTGTGCTACCTTCATATGCCTATCGATGACGACCCAAACAGAATCACTTCCCCAAGGTGACCTCGGTAACAAGGTCACAGAGTCCATCGCACCATCGTTCCACTTCCTCTCCAGAATGGGTAACTGCTGTAAAATCCATTCTGAACGTTGATGCTATACTTTGACCTACTGACAAGTAGAACATCTAATGAAAAACCCAGAAATATCTCTCGTCATACCTGGCCACCAGTACTGGAGATTAATATCCCGATACATCTTGGTGACGTCTGGATGAACTGCCCAAACTGAGGAATGAAAATCCCACATCAACTCCTCGCGTATGTCTCTTGGAACCCATATGCATCCCTGGAAATAAAAGATCTCATCCTTGCCCACTATCCATCCAGGAAGAGGGTCCCCTCCTGACACACTCTCTGGTAGGACTAAGGCCTCTTAAACTGATAGATGCCTCATTCGTACCTGATCAAGAAGTGTAGAGGTAATAACCATATATTAAAGAACATTTTGTTCTTGCATGTAATGCACCTCTAGATGAATCTCTGATAACATAAACATAAGATGATACTCAATTCTAGCCTCCTGAACTACCTGAATCTGAGTTCTCATCCTCAAAGAATCAGCCACTGAGTTTCCCTTTCCCAGCATATAGGCGAGCTCGAAGTCAGAGGACTGAAGATACTCAACCAACCTACATTGTCTTAGATTCAGATCACGATGATTGAACATATACTTGAGACTCGTATGGTCAGTAAAAACCACAATGTTCTCTCCCAGAAGATAGTGTCTCCAACAGCGTAAAGCATGAACAACAACTGCCAACTCCAGATCATGCATCAGGTTTTTTCTCTCATGTGGCCTCAACTGCCTAGTCCCATAAGCAATGACCCCATATCCCTACATAAGCACAACTCCTAGATTGATACCCGAAGCAATACAATAAACAATATAGCCCTTTCACAGCTCCAGTAAGACTATTATCGGTGATGACGTCAACCTCCCTTTCAGCTATTGAAAGGCTGACTCACAACAATCTGACCATGAAAACATCACCCCCATCTTGGTCAGACCTGTCAATGGTGCTTCTAGGCGTGAGAAGTCCCGAATGAAGCATTTGTAGTACCCAGTCAGCCCTAGAAAACTCTGAACCACAAAAATGTTCTTTACCTGCTCCCATGAAACTACAACTCTCACTTTCTCTGGGTCCCCAGATACTCCAGCCTCTGAGATGATGTGACCAAATAATTGATTCAGATCCATCCAAAAGTGGAACTTCAAGAGTTTAGCGTACAAATGATGCTCTATCGGTGTACTCAGAACGATCTCAAGATGTATGTCTTGGTCGTGTCAAGTGTGAGAGTAAACCAAGATATAGTCCATAAAGACCATGACAAAAGATTCCATATAAGGATGGAACACATGGTTCATTAGTTCCATGTAGACTACAGGCGCGTTAGTAAGACCAAACGGCTTGACTGTATACTCATAAAGCCCATAACTTCTCTTGAAGTGTGTCTGAGGTATATCTAATGGTCTAACACACACCTTATGATAACCAGACCTCAAGTCGATATTCGAGAACACCCGGGCTCCTCGAAGCTGATCAAATAGGTCATCAATCCTTGGCAAGGGATATCGGTTCTTGACCGTCAACTGGTTCATCGTCCGATAATCAACACAAAGTTGAAGGTTACAGTCTGCCTTCTTCGCAAATAGGACAGGCGAACCCCAAGCAGAGGTACTGGGTCAGATGAAAACCTTTACCGGAAAATCCTCCAACTGCTTCTTCAGCTACTGCAACTCTGGTGTAGCCATCCAATAACGAGGAAAGGATAGCGGTGCTACTCCAGGAATGTGCTCAATCGAGAAGTCTACCTCACGATCCGGAGGTAAAACTGAAAATTCTTCAAGAAAGACATCCCTGAAATGATCCACCACTAGAGAAAATTCCAACTGTGAAGTCCCATGGTCATCCAGATAAAGACTATAAATCTGGGCTATAACATTCCCTAGCCCATGATGCTCTGGTCCAGATCTACCCACCTGGACATCCCACTTGCCTCTATGAGGGAATGATCTGCCCTCTAGTGATATGAAACTCACCCTGCAGCGATAGAAATCAACGAATACCTTGAAAGGAACTTACCAGTCCATCCTGAGAATGACATCATAGCCCGTCATATCTAGGACATAGAGGCCCCATAAGAAATGACACCTCACAACCTCAAGAGGGCGCTCTCTACACTGACGTACGCTAGATGTCCTTGTTCCCAAAGGTGTGTCAAGAGTCAACAAGTCGGTAGATGAAAAGATACAGAGCCCAAGGATCTCGATGACATCAATATAGATAAAGCTATGGGAATAACCAGTATTGAAAAGGGATGAAGAAAAAAATGAGGCTACTATGATCGTACCTCGAACTCTAAAAGGGATGGGATCATTCTCCAGAAAGGTCTACTCCACAGTGAAAGACTGGCCTGCACCGCAGCCCTGCTCCCCGGGGTGACCACTCTGAGCTAATCCACTCTACTGTCGCTGATGACATGGTGACTGACCACCATGGCCGCGACCTCCACCTCGGCCAGAACCACCGAAATAACACCAGTTCCCTAATTGGTGGGAAACTGGTGAAGCATCTCTAGAACACGTGGTCATAGAGGAACCCCTACCACCTGCTGAAGGTGAAAAAATATGACAGAAACGCAAAAGATGGACCATCATGCCGCAAGACTAGCACTCCATCAGATCTCTCTGGCAC
Source organism: Viscum album (assembly GCA_963277665.1). Classification (NCBI taxonomy): domain Eukaryota; kingdom Viridiplantae; phylum Streptophyta; class Magnoliopsida; order Santalales; family Viscaceae; genus Viscum; species Viscum album. The sequence goes on along the minus strand of OY728164.1, from coordinate 1,138,151,818 downwards.
TAAGGCCTAGTATTCCCACCCCTACCGCACTGGTAGCACACAACCTGGCTACTAGAAGACGCATCCCGCGAACCTCGATCTCCTCGGGAAGACTCTCTATAACGCTTCCTACTGTCCGTAGGAGGAACACCAGCCCTGGATGACGAACCACCCTGGATCACTGCTCTAGAATCCATCATATTGCGCTCAGTGATCAGTGTCTGGTTGACGATGAGGGATATAGAAGTCAACTGGAAGATATTCAACTGGGAACAGATCTCCTTCCAGAGACCGTCCTCAAATTTCCTACCAAGAAGCAACTCATAACCTATTGGGATTGGTGTGAAACACTACATCTCAGTGAAACGAGATGAGTACTCCATAAAAAAAATATTACTCTACTGCAAACTCATAAACTCCCAGGCTCGATCGGCCCTCAGGGTCTCTTGATAGAAGTAGTCATAGAAGGTGGATCGAAACTCATCCTAAGACATATCCTGCTGACGCCCTGAGCATGGGATCACCCCCACCACCTCTTGGCAGTGTCCCGAATCATGTAAGTATCCATATTTACCCTTTTCCCTGGAGGGATATATAGGTGATCAAAGATGGTATGTGTGGCCTCTATCCATGACACTGCCACCTGGGGTCCTCCATCCCCTAGAAAATTATGAGGATGCTACTGCTGGAAAACCCACGTCAACTCATCCATCGACAGGGCAGGAGGTGGCACTCCCTAGAAGATCTGTATCATCCTCAGGAAGTCCTCCCTGAACTACGCCTCAGATCCTAAAACGTGTATAATTGTTGGTGCCAAGGCTAGCACAACAAGAGGATCTGCAGGAGGTCCCTGGTCGGCCATATCCGGTGTCTGGTCACCGTCTGGTAACTAACGCATGAGTGGAGGACATCTTAGAGGCATATATCTAAAAGATTAAAAGCACACCTTAGATCAGGATTAACAAAGACAGAAAACACAGGAGTACAAAATGGGAACATGGGATGAAACTATCATTTTTTACAAAACACGACTACACGACATGTATAAAAACTACACATCTTTTCTACTTAATCCATTAACATGGGCGTGTACCCCTCGCGACCGATCATGTCACAACCCAAACTACATGGAGTGTTGTTCCCACACACGACGTGTAATTGAAATCTAAACCCATGCCCAAGTCTCCTTACATGGCTAACCCACACAGTTAAAACTAACCTCAGACTACACAGTGTGTTCCCTAGGGACATGGCATGTACTAGACACGATCTCGGTGTCCCGTGTTGTTTTTTACACAGATGCCTACATAGCTGCCCTTAAACGGCGTGTTCCGAACAAACACGATGTGTATAAGAGAAGATAACACCGACCCGTGTTGTTCGTGACACGACCGGGTACCTGGGAAAAACAACACAACGTGTTCTTTAACAACAAAACGTGTTCTACTCGAGCTTCCCTGGCCCGTATTATTAGTGACACGACCGAGTGCACAGATCTAAACTACATGGTGTGCACCGACCGTACACGGTGTATTCCTGATGTTATTTTCACGACTCCGTGTTTCTGCTCACAAAGTTTGTGACAAGGCCAGAAAACTATACAAAGTGTATCCAGAAAGTACATGTCGTGTATTCTTGGTTTTTCTGGGTAGTAGCTCAGAAACGGCACAGAAGCCCAGAAACACTGAAAACAAGTCAAATTGGTGCCAAAATCTGATCTGTGACGGCCTTATACTCCCCGCAGATCAAAGGTTGACACCACCTAAAGTCATGTAAAAGAGAAAATAGGATCATGATCCACCAACTTCCGATTCAGGAGGGTCCATAACACCTCAATAATTAAAATTTGGCGTTCATTTTAAGAAATTTATAAAACAAACAGTTTCTCTATCAAACTACAGATATTCTATCAAACATCTATCACAACATCATGAATAATCTACACAATGTCTATCACAACAAAATGAAATCGCTAATGTACCCTAGATGACATGGAATGAATGCATGTCATGTGATTTCTAACAAGTTCTTATATGATGTATGAGATGGAATACCCTAATCTCATTGGGTTACGATAGAAATAGAACCATAATAACAATACAATTATAGCACAAGCCATGTGAATCACTCTGGCTGAAATCATATCAACCGTAAAATCTCAAAACTAGAAAAATGCAATAAACGAAGTAGTATGGATTTTCCCTATACAAGGGTTAGCTAATCCCGAACACAACTTATTAACAAGTAAAAAATCTGTCCAATCCATGTATAAAGTCTCCAAATAGTAATGAATGATAAAAGAACTCCTGTGATACAACTTTGTGATGTCCTGGTTCCGGAAGCCACCCAGAGGCACCCCATACCCGGTTGGTCAGATGACCTCAAACGCATTTCCCCAAATGCTAGAGGCTACTGACTAGCAGCGACGAACTTGGGTGTGATAGTGGGAAAACTATTCCCTCATTGGAATAGTACACAGCAGAAGAAAAGTAAACATGCAATAGCGGATGTAGTAATAACCAACAATATAACAGCGGAAGACTAAATGAACAAACTGGAGCACATATGTATATATGAAATGATGCATGATACATAACTAGGAAAGCAGCCGAACAAGTCACAATGATGGAATACATTATAGTTCCAAAACAAGTACAAAATAAAAGTAAACAGCTCCTCAGCATCACAATCCAAAGCTTGGTCCCATGCTATCCTTCTCCAAGAAATCATGTTTCCGATTTCGAAGGGTGCTTTCCCTAGTCTATACCTGCAACAACACAGTCTTCTTGGGCCCAAAAGCATGGCCCAAATAGAGTGTGAGATAAAATCCCAGTAGGCATTCACCAGATTATATATGCCTAAATGTCATTGAGTATATGGCAGGTAAAAGTAGAATAAGCAGTAAATAGCAACAACACGTAGTAGGCAGTAAACAACAAGCAGTAAAACCGGATCATTCATCGCAGCAATCAATCCACAACAAATAAACAGTAGTGAAACAAACATCTAATATGCCAGAAATCCTATGGGAAGTACTCGCAGCCATCCCCTATGGTCTTATCCAAGAAGTACCACAACCCTCTCGGAAGTGCACTCAGCCTAACCCCTCTGGCTTGGTCATAAGAATTATTGAGACTCTCTGGGGATGCTCCCTCGGTCAATTCCAATTATAGTCAAGGGTAGTCAATGACTCTCTTGAGGAAGATCACGTGGTCTAACCCTCTTAGAACCAAGGTCCAGAGACTCCCTGAGGAAGCTATCTCGGTCAATTCCTCCTATATCCTCAGATAGACAACATACTCTCTAAGGAAGCTCACTTGGTCAATTCCTCCTCTAGAATGGGAAGGTTCTTATAGAGATTCATACAATGTAAGACTCTCCAAGGAAGCTCACTGGTTCTACGCTCCTGTAGTATATAAAATCCAAAACACACTAGGAGCTCACTCGGTCAATCTACTATGTAGTCTATAATATCTAAGACTCTTTGGGAGGTTCACTCGGTCTATCACTTATAGTCTATAGCACTAGGTTCTCTCAGCCCCATGCCAGTTAGTGCATAATAATACAATAAGGCCAAAGTACACCTATAGAGCTACTTGGCTAACCAAAGTACACCTATAGAGATACTTAGCTAAACAGTCTACCTTGAAACAAGAATGCATGAGTTTCACATCAACATATAACTGCGAGGCATGAAACAGGTGTAGCATACAATGGAAAACGAGACCCAAATGTTGTAAACAGAACAAAGCCATCGCAAAAACATACAAGCACTAAAAATTACCCTCTAACATGGTCATATTACCTCGACACAAGCATACAATCAAGGAAGGAAAAATTGAAGGCAATAAAAGTAACTCAAAATACCCGGTTCACGGGTATCAGTAGAAATTCACACATAAACTCAGAGACATTAAATTGTAAATCACAAACCACCTACCTCAATCCTAGGAGATCGATATAATGGAACCACGATGGATGATTCTCCCTAGAACGTCATAGATCACTGTACTTCCAAATCAATTGACAGAGCTTGAATCGGAGAACGGATGGAGGCTCGGGAATCCAGAGATGTTTCGCGGCCGTACGACATCTCTCGGTCAAACCAAACCTAGAAGAAGTCTATTTTGATGATGATGTGCAACCCCGATCCATTTAGTGAATAAAAATAACAGTACACGGCATGCATTTCTAAAGTACACAACGTGTAGTGGGTTTTTCTATACTCCACCAAAATCGGCCTCCACGTCACCCCTACACACTGTGTGTGTGGTCCGGACACAGCCAACACACGGTCTCAAGCGGGAAAATAGTACATGGCGTGTACTCAGAAAGCACACGATGTGCACTTCAAAAATTTCCAGAAACACCAAAAACTCTCAAAAACTCCAAAAATAATGACATACCTGAAATGAAGATCTGGGTTTTTAAATATATATATATTTATATATATATATATATTGTATATATAAGTATAAAAATATATTTTCATATACATATATATGTTGTACTATCTTGGACCCGAGGTGTGAAACCATGGAATTCCTATATAACATAAAGGATAACATGTTAATAAGAAACCCCATCCAAATCCTTCAAATAGGGATAAAAATACTATTATTATCAATCCCCATAAATGATTTAATTCTTCATTTTCAACATCCCAATCATGTGATGGGAAATTTCATGTGCAAAAACCTAGAATCAGGTGAAACTCCAAGTTCAAAATGTTAATTAATGGTTATTAAACATCGTTTCCTACAACATATTAATGTCTAGTAATGACATTTAAAACATCATTATCATGCATCAGTAAATTTTATATAAAAACCAAATAATTATTTAAAACACCATGTACAACATCCTCGGCTAAGGGGGTGTGAATCAATATGTCCAACGACCATATCCGTGCCTCTAAGTGATAATAAAACATGTAGAATAAATGTAAGGATAACATGCATAAAATATGGGAATCACCAATCAATAATGTTACTTGTAATAAAAAAGGCCCAAAATTTGCATCGAAAAATGTTCTACCGAAACCCATAAATCAATAGGTCAAGTTGGTCAACCACATAAGAACACACTTGGGTCCCTTAGTTTAGAATAATTGGGAGGGATAAATATTAGAATACACCAAGACATAATATTAGTCTCACCTCAATAATTGAAACACAAGGACTTAATTTACTACTATATCAAGAATATGGTAGTTATGCCATGCAGACTACAACATGTCACATAAATACAGAAACCATGTGTAGAGGTCCGATGACTGTATCTCGTTTCTATAGACTCTCTATTTTTTATTACACATCCAACTCTAAGATGGTGTACTTAATAATTTTCCACCAATTATTGTACAAAAGTTGGTATGTCATACCGACTATACTAACACATCATTAAAGGAATGGATGCTTCTTTTTTCTCAAGAAAAATCCTTTTCCATTAATTTCTCAAGCATGAATCGAGCTTAAAATGGTATTTAGTGACCCCTTTTATTCATCCCATTCATTTATCTAATATAATATAGGAAAAAATAGTTTTTATGAAATATATATAGGATTTGTTCCCTTATGGGGTATGAAATAATACAAATACTACCATTAACATAAATGAAAACCATAAGGTATGTACGGTAGGCCACCATCCTTTAGGAAGATTTCAATTTCATTCCATGGATCCATTATTAGGTTCCAAATCTATTTCATGTTAATCTTTGACAGATGGAGTCTTATCATACAGCGAAACTCCATATATTAATTAATTAAATTTACATTTTAATCAATTAATTAAACCAATTAACATTAAAAACGCATGAACCTATCTAAAAAGTAATAAATCACAACCCGTTGTTTCATGATCTGAGCACACCAAATCCGCAAACTAATGCTGACCAAAAACTTATGATATATAGACAATATTATTTGAATAATAATAAAAAGGAGAAAAATTAATAAAAATTAATGTTATAAATATAAGATTTAATGTAATTCAATAGAACAACAATGAAATTCCAAGATTAAATGACACGAGGAAAAGTGATAATCGAATCATAAAAGATCTAATTCCATGGAAAAATAAAATCTCCACAACCAGTATCTGATTCCACAATGAAAAAATTCATTTTTTTTATACAGTAATCATTGAATTCAGATATTATGAAAAAAATATAAGGAATCAATGAGAGAAAACTGGAAGAGATATTATACCTCAAAAAACCATGGAAGGATTTCAAGAAAAATCCATTTAATGGGGCTTATGAATTAATGAAGATAATATGATGTTCAATTCATCTAATATAGGAAATGATAACAAATTATTTTTCTAACCACCTATAGATCATCAGGGAAAAGGTTAATTTCATATTTTTTCATAGGTGACACGGTTTGGATGAATTGTTTTTAAAAATTAGCTCCAACATTGTGCCTCATATGTCTGAGGAAATACACCTTGAATGAGAATAGTGAATATTTTAACATACTCTAAGATAACTATGTGATACCTCTATAATAAAATATAGTCCACTACATGTTTTTTCTTATCTATTCACATGGTTTCCCAAACCCTTGATCATGGGCATATTGGGCCACATGGTTAGATCATAAATTATTAACTAACAATTTAATAATCATAGGCCTAATTCTATACATTTTAATAACATCCCCATTAAGACGCAAACCCCTTAATATTCTTCCCAACCCATTGACAACTTACCAATAATCAAGCAACATATAAAAACATTCATGGAGACATTACAACCATTATAATTCCACTCTAATCTCTAATCATGATGTGTCCCATCTTGTAATTAAATATTCTATTTCATTATGTAATTATTAACTCTAAAAATAATGGATTATAAAATCTCTACACAATAATACTTTTCCCCATAAGAAGACTTTGTGGGAATGGAAATGTTTAACTTATCTTACATCGGTCACAATTTGTATTCAAATGGCCATTGGGCATTTTTGAATCCCCCCAATTCCTATTTAACATACGACGAATAATATTCTATAACATGTATACAATGATCGTTACCAATATTTTAACATCAAGATGAAACACAATATGTTCATTGTAATTGAAACTACTTTCACATCATTATCTAACTTATAAAATGTCATATGGCACTCCCAATCAGTTTTTTACATTTCAACGACCAATTTTGATGCATGACATTATCACAATAGGAATTTATAAAAGAAACATTGACCATGAATCTTAATGATGACACCAGTATTCCCATATTCTCTATAAATTGATCCATACTTGTTGTCACTAATCAATGTCTTTGATTTGAAAATAAGAGCCAATTTTTTTTATCAATCTCATCCTTTATAAACTATCATTTACTGAAATATCCATGGATGTCCTTCAATATAAATATGTATCATCTCTATATTGTATCCAAATTTATTCCACACTGACCACATTTAACTATTTTATTCAACTCAAAATGAACGACCTATGGATTACTATTATTGAACATAATTGGATTTAGTAGTCGATTAATTGATAAAACAATATTCAATTTAACGATGACATCTCATTTCAAAATGACTATTTAGAGATCATTTTTAACCACACATGATGCCCATCCCCCAATAATTGTAGTTTTTAGTAACATAATGAAGATTAATTTCCTCAATAATGAAGATAAAATCATATGTCCATTATAAATATAACCACAAGTATATATTGATGTTCTCTCACTTTCATGTACTAACATAAGACGTCTCTTGTTCCATCTTCGATAGAATAGTTTCCATAGTGGGAACCAAAATTCAATCTTAACAAGGGTCACTAGTATAAGATATAAAATTCTTTACCCAACTCTATAGTAAATATATTTTGAACCAATCCATTTTCATAACATTATAGGTTTAACTGAATCAAAATGGAAAGGATAATCATGTATCTCACAATACAAAAAAATTTGTCTCTCAACATACTCAAAAAAAATTTTAGGATGCGGGTAATTATTGCCTCTATGTTAATATTACAGTAATATTACATCAATACGAAAGTATATATCTCCAGTAGATACTCACATGTAGAGCCTAGTCATACATTCCCTTAAACAACTCTATACACCTTGCATCCTAACAATGCCTATCCATGTCTATCCATAGATTAAACTCTGTGTGGATCCCTATTTATTCTTGATGTCTTCCCTAAATTGGAGGGCAAATCTTCATTTTATCACAACTCCAAATATAAAATTCCCATATAATTAATTTGAATCAATTTATCAATGATACATTCATATTCTATCAACAATTTCTGATTTAAACAGTACCATGATTAACCAATGTGTACCAAAATATAATATGCATTTGGTGTACAATCTGGAACTATCCCATCAACATCACCATAATGACATGCTTGTGAGTCATTAATAAAAAATTCCATGATTTTCATTCAACACAATGCAACACCCAATGATTTTATGAATTGTTATATTTATAATAAATTAAATTTCTTGGATATATTGTGTTAGAAGAAAAACGTAGTAAATTTTATACTACACACAATAGTGGGATACCTTGAATTACACGTGACACTGAGTTCTAACGAAACCATGATATACCTTTTATATTATTATTTAAATACATAAATTTTAACCTATCCGTTATACATGAAGATACAAATATTAATAACTACTTTTACAATATTAATTATTTTATACAAATAATTTATTTTTATAAATAGTAATTAAATTCTCGTCAAGTATTCATTTGATTCATAAATATTTTTATATAAAAACAGTTTGTTTTTTCTTTCTCATTATCAACATGAATAAAAAATAAAAATTTTATATAAATTTTTTTAAATATTTTATCTAATATTTTATTCAGATTTTCATAATTATGTTTTGGTGATTATTTTTGAATTCTTTAAAAAAATAAATTTTTTATTACTAATGAAATGTACAAAATTTTAATTGAAAACTATTATTATTTTATGTTATATATATAAAATTAAATTACATATTAAATTATATAATTTTAAATTAGTTATATTGTATAATAATTTATCTAATTTTGGTTATTGGGATCAATTTCTATTTTAATTTTGACATAAAATTATTTCAAACAGTTGAACATTTACCCTTTTAAAACCAACATTAACATCATTTCTGGGAAAAATGATTAAAACAAATTTATCCCGTAATTTAGCTGTAATTATGAAAAATGGATTCAATATTTAATATCATCATAATTTATTTTATCTAATATATTCAACATATTTTTTACCAAAAAAATAGAAATATCAGTATAAATTATTTAATTTGGTTACGGTTAAGATGTGTTTACCAGGGAATAAACTAAAAATATAAGAGATAAAGTGACACAAATAAGGACCATATATGGATTTATGGTTGTATTACAACCTTAACCCCATTATTAAACATAAGTTTCCATTATTAGATCTTTAAATCATGAAACAAGGTTGGGTAAAATTAATCCTTTTAATAATAATAATTATGCCAAACACATCACTTTTAAAAGATAAAACATTATCCTTTCCTCTTCACACCAATAAACCCATTCATTTGAGACAGTAGCTACAAAAAAAAATTGATCCAAAAAAATCATCCTATCATCTTATAATCCTTATTTAATATAGAAATACAATATATGATGGCTTTTGGTGAAAACATAATGACGATACCCAATGAATAGGTAATGTTCATCAATGATCATTTTGGTGTTATTTCATCCTCCAATCCCTTGATTAATTATTATAAAATTATGATATAATAAATTTTCTTTCTTAAATATACTTAAATTTTATAATATTAAGGTAATTAACTACAAACATATCCACTTCCATCAAATGGGTTATGAAATAGTTTTTCATGTGTACAGTAGACTACCGCCCAACGCACCAATGTAATTTGTTTGTCCATTTCTACCACGCATGTCTATAAATAATAATTAATCAATTATTCATATTTAAAATTTATAATATTATTATTGTTATGGAATTATAATATTACAAATACCTTTACATTCTCCATTTTATAGGATTATGATAATGTCTCTCACCGGTATGGTGGACTACCGTCTGGCAAAGCGATGTGATTTTGTCACACATTACTTGTAAGGTAACATAGATGGGATTAATGAACACATATGATATATATGAAATAATAATTATAATATAATGATATTATACAATTTAAAATACAATATTTCAATCCTATATTTCTTTCCAAACTGAAAATTAAAACATCATGCATGCGTACACAAGGCCATCATCATGAATGAATGATTTATTTCACCATCAATCAATAAATTTTATTAACACCTATAAAAACAGTAATATTGATTTTATATGATACAATTATCATGGTAAATATTATTGAAACATTTAAATAATTATAATTTTTTTAGGAAAAAGAAAATAGAAATTATAGACATATACAAAAAACAAATGTATTGTTACTCGAAACCTAGATTTAACTTAAAATTAATAATAAACGGGTAATAAAATGTCATATGAAAATTATAAATGGTATAATATATATAATTATTTTTCAATAACATATCTAAAATTATATTATATTTATTATGAATTAGTATTTTATGTTTATGATTGAAGTCATGTAATATGTTAAGGGGATATCAACTCTCATTTATTTATGAGAGACATATGAAAATTCACAACTAATTTATCTTGTGGGGTGTATATACTACTCCTTTGAGATGTAATATAATGAATAAAATTATTTTAATGTTATTTAATGTTTCAATTAATTTAATTCTACATGTGGGATTGTGTTTAAAAATATTTCTAATGTTGTGAGGCATTTTTTATTTAATTATTCTCTTGAAATGATCATTATGTTATAATCTTATAGTATTTAATGAAGTGTATTTACGTACCCATTTACATGTAAAATCAAGATATTACTAATCAACATGATATTTTATGTGCTATTTTATTTTATTACTTCTTATGGATTATGATTCAATTTTTTATAAGTGGTAATGATTTTATGTTTCAGTCTCATCATTTATAGAGATTTTTTATGATTATATATCCTGTTATAAAACATTTTGAGTTATTTATTTATTTAAAAAATTGATTTTCACATCCAATGGTTAATCTTGATATGAAGAGTACAATTTTTTCACTCATTTTTACTTAAAATAATGGAAAAATTATCTTATTCAAATCCATCAATATTGATCTCTTTTGTATAAATATTATTTTATTCTAGAACAATATTTTGTAAAAATGTTTTAAAAATGATTTAATAATCACCTAAAATTTTTCATGAATATTTTACCCATGTATGACTATTTTAATAAAATTTAAAGTAATATTCATGTTATTTTGGAAACAATAATCAATTTATTTTTATTGAAAATGTGAAAAAAATTATTTATTTTTACATTTATGGCATGAATAAAACCTTGTGTTAGTATGATTATTATTTTCTTATTTAGCTTAATTTATATTCATTCAAATTTAATTTCAAAAAAATATTATTTGTAAAAAATATTATTTTCTAAATGGGTTTTTTAAAAGTGTAAGGCTTATTTTACTAAGGAAATGTTATAAATGACTGATCAAAATGATTTTCCATCTACGAGGAAATCCATTAATATCACCTATTAATTAATTGAGATATGATAAATAGGTAACTTTATTACTCATTAACTTAATGGTTTATCTTTATGATATAATTATTTTTACGATACCTATTTCATTTCTTAATTGTTATACCATGGGATATTTTTAAAAAAATATTCTATATAAAAGTTTTAGGAAATAAAGAAATTATTTTGAAACCTGTATATTTTATATAGGTTATGTTATGATAATATTTTTAGGAAAACCATTTAATTTCAATGGTTATTATATGTTTAACATTTATTGAACATGTGAAACACATAAATATTATATTTATTATTTCATTGGGCGGACCTATTTCTCCCCCCCCAATTAATTGGGAAATGATAAATTCTTTATGAGACGAAATGGTACATGGGAGGTTAGCCTACGAACAAAAAGGAGGGTACAAGGTTGGTAATCACAAGCTTAAAAACATGGTTATATAGTTGGTCAGCCTAAATGTAAAGTGGATACATGGGTGATTATCCCAAGTCTAATATTTCATTAATTTCATATTTGGTATTATTGATAAACATTTTATATAATTATATTTATTTCATAATTCTATGTATTATTCCAATGTAGCCTCTTAAGAATAATTTTATTTGATTTATTTATGATTCATGTGTTATTAAAAACCAATATTTATTACATTATTAAATATTATGATCCTTGACATGCTATGTATGGGTTTCAAATGTTATTCCCACCGTCTCTTATCCTTTTGTTCATGTTATACGTACATACCTTCATTTATTCCCCTTAATGAGTATCCAAGCTCCACATTTCATATGTTTTAATTCCCAAGGTAATACATTAATATTTTACATATGATTCGCCTTAGAAGGTTTCTAGTATTCTAGGACTACAAGGGGAGTTGTTGAAGTTTTCCTGTAGACTAGTTTTTTTAATTTCTACGTTACCATAGTATCTATATTATTAATGACCTCATGATTAATTTATTATGAAATAAATATTCATAAAAAGTAATTTTATATATGTTTATGAATAATTTATGTTAGTATAGTTGAAATTAATTAATGAGTTTAGTTATCCTTTTGAAACTAGTGTGGGAAAACCATATCGATTTCACTACAAACATGTTAAAGGATAAGTATAAGGATGAGACAAACTATATGAAAATATCCTATAATTTTATAATCGGGTAATGGAAGTGGTATCTATGAAATTAAATCCCTATCAAGATACAACATGTTTATGTGTCTCTAGCACAAAGGTATTTAGGGGTAATTTTTTGAAAAAAGAACATTGAGCTAGACATAATCATTATCTAGTATAATTCAATGCGCCTTTATACACACATGGTTTGACACACTAGGGGGATCCACTATATAATATCCCAAATTAATTATGAACCATCATGAATGATTTAAATAGAATATTCATTTGTCTAACATAGGATACAGTAAAGGAGTTGTAGATTAAAAAGAAGGTGTTAGTATATTAACATAATATAAGTGACTTTTCTATATTACTAGGCTCCCATCATGATTATTATTTATAACTCTTTATTTTTTATTTTATTAATTGACAAGATGCATGTTCATGATATTTGTGACAAACAATGTAATGATTTTTCTCCTAATCATCCACAATTTATTATAGGTTAAATGAGAAATATGATTTCCATTGTCAAACATCAATATTAATAAATGAATCATGTTGAGTTTACTAATGAGAAAATGAGGGTACAATGAAATGTTTATCCCTTAATAAGAAAGTGACAACCACATTACAAGGGATGTTGTGATGGACTAGTTTGTGAAAAATGGATCATCACTAGTGGAAACAAATTTTATTATATTCTAGTGTTCAGAAAATGAAAATGCCATTTTGTATGACAACTATTTGTAAGAAGAAGAGGTTCAATAGTGACGTCCAATGCAGAATAGGTGGCAACATGATGAAATTAATCCTATGGATTGGGACTGTTTTGTGAACAAGTTTTAAAAAATAAATTTCATTGTATTCATTGAAAAAAATAGAGATCGTGTTTTATGAGATAATTATAAAGGATGATGAATCAATTGGTACCTAAAAGTATAAGTATATAATACTTGTGAGGTCACCTTATTTTAATATCATCAAACCAAAATATAATGCTCAGTGATTCCTTAGAGGAATTTAATCAAGACTCTGAAGGGAATTATTCATAAGAGAAATCATTATCTATGAATATATATATTTTTTGATTTTATATAAATATGGAATTATAGTTCAATGTTACATATTATTCTCATGGTTTTAATAATAAGTAAAATTAGAATTCAAATGAAAATTTGAGAACCATGGAGAAAATAATATGGGAATTCCTTTTTTATGAATTCATTAGAATAATAATGAATTAAATTTTATTAAGATGTCTATTAAGATTTTTACATGGTTATGGTTAAGACATCATGAAATTTAATGCTGATGTGATGCGAATAACCTAGATGATGATGAAAATAATGGGGTAGCTCAATAAAATACATCACTCCCACTCTAAAATTTCATATTCAAGATGTTATTTGGAATATTGATATTATGTTAACAAATAAATGGGTAAATTATTTTGACCAATGCCATCATCTTCTTAATCTGTGAAAGAATGTGTAATATCATATGATCACATTAGTTTGATGAGGTGTGCGATAACGACAATGTGAAAAGAACACATATCATCCACTCTATGATTTCAAATGTAATGATTTAAAGTGAATAAACCTACTCAAAAATGTATGAATACTTTTCATTGAGTATAAATATACCACACAAACTATTAGGTAATGAATTTATAGTGATAACCCATAATAGTGTGATGATATCATCTGATGTCTATGATTCCTCTCTTGTACACATTGGAAAGTATGTGCATCCGATAGATCATATAATTATTCATACTCTTTAATTTGATATTTTCATAGTCATTTATTGTATTTTTCATACAACCAATTTTTTTATGGTATTTTTATTTAAATCTAATATTTTCAATTTCTTATACTGAATTTATCACCCATCTAAAACAAAAAACGATAAATTGTTATGTTACTTTTATAACCTAGCCATTGAATTGGAATGCTCATATAGTATTAAAAATATTATTAAATTTGTATATTATATATTCAATAAAAAAATTCATTCATACAATATATTTTGATATAATAATATAAGAATAAATCAAATTCTACGCATAAAAAGATATATTATTCTAAAGGATTTTTTATCTCCTTCAAGTGGAACAATTTTTTTGAAACTATGTTCTGAAACATTTAAAATCTAATTGAAAAAATAAAAATAATTTGTTAAATAATAAATTAATAATAATCATTTGCTGAATGTTTGGTATTTTTAAGAAAATTTTGATTTCTAGTGAATTGTTTTAAGTATTGATTCCAATAAAACTATCAATTTAATTATTTTAATGTATCTATTTTATATTAATCTGCTTAAAATTGAACATCATAACTATATAGATATTAAAAATATAAACCATTTATTTTCATTAATTTTTATACCTTATTTTGGTATATGCACATTTTTTGGAATAAAAATGGATTTTTCAATAAAATTATTTTTCATTGTGTTTTCGGAGATTTATTTTAAATGAATATATTAAACCAATGAGTTTTTATTTTTCCAAAAAATATTTCATGTTAGGATTATAAAGGTTTCATTTTAATAAATATATCCTTTTTATTCATTCCTAATATGAATAGAAACCATGGTTATTGTTTCTACAATAGAAAAGGTTAATTTTGGTTAATTGGGTTTTAATTTAAATGACAAGGGTTAATAAATTCGCCGAAAAATTGTCCTTATTTTATTGGATGCATAATATCCATCCATAATCAATCATGTGTCAGATATATGACCATTTTATTCTATTAGAATGTTATTAAAACTCATATGTTTTTTTATTTAATGAAATGACAATTATGTGACATTCATGATTTTAATAAACATAATGTTTTTAACATGGTTATATACAAAATGAATCTTCAAATATAAATTTTCTTTTTAATGGAAAATAAATTCTATTCATTATAATAATTTATTTCTTTTTTATTACGGATAAATAATTACCTTAAATTGATTAAAAAAATTGATAAATTAATTATTTTAGTAAGAAAAATATAACAAAAATGATGTTAAAATTATTAAAATTAATAAAAATTGAGATAAATATTATCATAAATTAATTTTATAGATAACAGTGAAAATAGTGAAAATTTTGTCCCAACCGAATTCGTTTTTACATTGTATTATTAAACTATCTTATGAAAGGACTCAATTGAAAAGTTGTCATGTATCTCAGAAACATGAACTGGAATAATTATGAATTTATTTAATTTAGATTTATGTTATTATTTTACATGTAATTATCACTATGATTTTATATCTAGATTCATTTCATTCTTGGTTAATTTATAAAATGACATCTGTGTTAATTTATTTACCTTTCCATGATTATTTAGTTCATTGATTCATAATAGCTTCCACTATAATTAACACTTACAGAGATTTTGATCACACCAATATTTTATTACCTTTCCCTAGGTGACCATGATTATTACATTGATTGTTACCCTAGTATATTCTAGGGTGAAATTATTTTACTCTTAGAAAAAAAATTTGTGGATTTTGTCTCTAAATATCTTATAAGAAACATTTATATATCTTGTTTACAAGTTATAAAAAACTTATTCAGTCCTTTGGGATGTGATTCCTTGTATGTATGCCTATTTAATTAAGTATCCACTAATACAGGTTTAAGATATTGTATGTTTTTTATATTCCTTTTTTCATTTATTCACGAACACTTTCACCCATTTTTGGAATATAATGGATAGTTTGTAGTTTGGGATTTTTTCTGGTGATTCTGGAAAATTAGGTATGTTTTTGGAAGAATATGTTAAATTCATGGTTTGCGTATGGTTTTCCAAAAACATGAACCTTCCCCATTAAAATATGAAATCCAAATCCAAGGGGGATCACATAGTTGGTGCATGTTTTTGTCACATGGTATTAAAAATCATTCTCCCCTTCCATGAAAACCACGTGCAAAGTATTATTTTCTCCAAAAAAATTAAAATTTATGACTCCCTAGTATTTACCCAGATTCTCCCATGCCATGATGGAAACAATTTACCAATATTTTTAGAATCTCTTTGATGGATTTAATGTCCATTTGAACATCCTTCTCGATGAATTTATGATCCAATTAATGGATATTTACCTCTTCTAATATGTAATATCATCATGTGTGATTCCATATCTCTCAAATATCTCTTTCTAGATGGATTGGATTGATTTTTCCCATCGTAACTGGTTTAGATCTAGTTTGTGATTTTTATGTTAGGTATGATCTTGATCTTCACTTTTGGATTCATGATGTGTTTTTTCAATGTGGTCTTGGATTATTCAATTCAAATTGGTTATTTTAATTTATTGAATTACATCAATTATCATGAGTTTTGTGGTATAATTATAAATTTCAATTGTCTTGATTATAATTGTGTTTCTGTAATTGATAAATTGAAATTCACAAAATTTTGAATTTATTTATAATTTTAGATGAATAATTGAAATTTCATGTAATAAATAAATGGGTCGAATTTTGTATATTGAATTTTGTAATTATTTTTATGAAATCGAGGATTAATGTGATTATGATTTGATTTACAATGGGAATTAATGGATGGTTGACCTACCCTTGATGCATTTTTGGTTGATATGAATAATTTTTTATAAATGTTTTAATGGTGAATTTATGATACAATTCAATGTAATGAAACTAATGAACCATGATTATTTGGATAAATTGAAATGGTGATGAGTGATGTAAATTTTACTAAAAGGTATTAATAATGATTGACCATAATAGATGAGATTTTTTTATATGTGATTGTGTGATAATTTATGTTGGGACAATGACTGATTCTACAAATACCCATATGTTATTGAGTGATACATTAGTGTGGGACATGAACTATTGCTACAAATTCACATATATATTGAATTGATAAATTCAGTGTTAGATTGATACTAATTTTAAAAATACTGATGGGGTACTAGACATAACATTATAGGGCCAATATATTTGAATTGGACTGGAGATTCAAATACATTTAATATGAAATAGTAATTAAATAGTTGATTAAATCCACTGATAAAATAATTTTTTATTTTCTATGGAATATATTTTATACCTGGGAAATTGAATAATCAGTTATTGATAGTTTTTTTGTCATCGTGACCCCAATGAAATATGATGTTAATTACAGTATAATGATATGTTAAATTTTTTAACATTATTTATTGTACATTCATCTTTATACAATTTTATACACTATTATATTCAATAATTGTTTTATACACTAATCGTGGTTTCCTATTGAGTTGTACTGATACCATAATTAGTCTACCTGATTAATACATGAATATGTTATTTTTTCAGAAATGGAAAGTGAAATAACTACCTAATAGATGGTATTTTATAAATATAGAATATATTAGATAACCCAACATGATATTAGTACATGGTTTTAAGTTGTCTATGTGTATTTATTTTGGTTTTATAATATTGAATCATGAAACATATATGGAATTACATAAATAATGCTTTTGTTTTTATATTATTTCAATTTTTTCATTATTATGTTAAATAGTTTTTTACTGGTCTGGGTATTATTTTTGGTTATTTTTTATTCTCATTTTTCTATTGTTTATTTATTTCCACTATTTTTTGATGATTTTTTAATGTTGGTATAATATCCCCTAGTTATATATTAGAACCTCGCTTTTATTATACCTCCCCTACTATATGTGGATGAATATTTGAGGTCTTATAAAGAACTATAATAGGGAATCGTCCTGTCTCACACAGATCAGGACATTACAATGTGGAATCTATGGGTTTTTTTCTTTTCTTTTCTTTTGTATTACTATTATTTAAATGTAGCTCAGAAACTATGATGAGTTGATCATTTTCCATGTTATCTTGCAAGGGAGTAGCAAACCAATATACATAAGTAAAACTATGTAACCCGAGTGGTTTTTAGGTACTTATTGAAAAAAAATTAGGTATATTTTGAATAGGTTTTAGTTCTGGGTTCTTTCTAATGATTTTGAAAATGTATGCATATTATTATAGGAAAATGGATAGTTCATGGTTATGAATGATTTTCGTAAATTGTTTACCTAACCCATAAAATCAGGCATTCCAAAATAGAGAGGATTCACATGGATTGAGCATCATTTATAAGACGTCACACCCTCATATTATAAATCATGAACCCCTAATAAAAGGTTTGAAATTAACGACCATAGTTTGGAAATCCAAGTTCCCATATCAGTGAAACTATGTGAAATGGATTATTTTCTTTGAAAGGGAGATTTTAAAATTATTGAACCCACCATTATTGATCACTATTCACCACAACTCATCTCTATCATTTTTTCTTTATTTTGTGGAACTCCTTGATTGATAATAAGTCCCCTCAAAATACATTCATAGAAAATTATTGATAATATTTTAAGACCTATACCACTTCTTGTTTGTAATCTATTCCCATTTTATTTACTCTATCTCATGTATCTCCTTCTAGATATAGTGGAATGAATTATTCTCCATTTTCATGGAATTATATCTATGTTATTACTGTTATGTTTTATTGGATCTAGATATTAGATTTAGTTTTCTAGATCATATAAACAATTTTGATCTAGGCTATCATATATCAAATTATGGTTTCACATTTATAGAATTTTGTCAACGATCTTGATGTATATCTTCTTTTTATCAAATCCCATTGACATGATATTAATTTCATGTATGTAATCGATCAATTTCAATTTCGATATTGTGCATTTCAATTAAAATATGGTTAAATTAAACTTCACAGTTTAATGGTTTATATGACTAAATGTTGAAAAAAAAATTAATTGTGAATTTTCCATATTATTATAGGTGATTAATGTGGTGAAACAAAATTATATTTTTAAATTGAAATGAAGAAACAAGATTTGAATTAAAAAAAGTGTTAATGATGTCTAAATTTGATAAATTTCATAAATTTTATATATTTTTTTGATTGATAAACTAATGCGGGACAAATATTGATTCTCTAAATACCCATATCTAAGTGTGGGATATAGACCGATGCCCCATATAACCATATGTGATTGAATTATAAAAATATTTTGTGATAGGGAATAAATCTATAAATACTACTGGGGTGATAATATAAATATTCTTGGACCAATACTTAGCATTGGATAAAATTTCCATGTAGCCATAATATGAAATTGAAATTAAATGCTTCATAAAATCCCATAATATAATTAATTCTGATTTCCTATTATATATGGTCCAGACTCTGGATGGGATGAACTACTTATTGATGGTGTCTCTGTCATAATCTTACCATGAAAATATATCATTAATAAAATAACAATGAAACATTGAAACTTTTTACTTTATTTATTGAACTTTATTCATTATACAACAATATAATGTAGTATACACTAGAAATTATTATAGCGGCCATTAGTTTTGGCCTACTATGTTGTACTAACAACATACATAGGCTAACTGATATGTACATTAATATACATTATGTTTATATAACATGGAATTTGAGAGATCACTTTGATATTTTGTTGATTTGGGATGAATCATGAATGCGGGAACCAAACATTATGTGATGACTCAAATGGGTGTTTTCAATGTGTCTTTTTTTGTATTCATTATATGGAAACATGAATCAAATATGAGATGAAAAATCTACTACATTTGATATCTTCATTTGGATAATTTTTCCCATTATTGTGTTTCTTTGATAAATAGTGTACAATCAACTAATGTTATATATTAGATCCTCACTAATAACTAGTAGCCCTATGAATATGGGTAGGTGCACCTAATTTCATGTAAATAATTTTCCTGGGCACCGGCATGTGGAACCCGAGCCATAATGTTACATATGGGCTACTAGTTTCTGTTTTATTACTATAGGAATCAACATAATATTTGTAGAAACATTATGAACCTGATTTAGTAAATCACAAACTAGAAAAAAAAACCCTGTGAAAGAATTTGACAATATATCCAAATTAAAAAAACCAAATTATTTAGAGATTAGTTATACCTATATTTTCAAATTATGTTAATTTTTTCTCCAGTTTTGATATTATACATTTGGTTTCATAATTTTATGACATAATATATCATATGAAAATATATAGAAATGGAACATAGAAGAATTAATGGAAAATATATCAATTAATGTAATCCATGTATGTATTACCCTCTTGTAAAAGATAACCAAGATAGAGCTATATTTTTCGTTAGAGCTAAGGCAATATTTCGAGAAAAATAATTATAACTACATTTGGTTCCATAGATTAGGTTATGAGAAATAACCTTGAACATATCAAACTACCATTTAATATATAATGTGCTATAACAATGCTAGATCCCATTAAACATCACTGACCACCATCATTCAATGGAACTGAAAATATTTTTTGTAACTAAGCAATTATTTTATTTCTTATAAAATATATTTCACACATTGGGATGTAATGATAGGGAGAAGTTTGTCATTACAGTTTATCATTTCATAGGGGATAAAAATAATTAGTGGTAAATTATGAAATTTATTTTTTCATAATATCTTTATTTATAATAATAAATTGTTGATCACTTTTTCTCACACTTATTTTGTTTCCTTACCACAATAATCCACAAATGGTACTATTATTTTCCAGAAATGATATTCTGGAGGGAAAGTTATATTATTCTAAATGAAAATTATATGGAAAATTTGATAATTAATTTTAATATGGTAATCATGTATGTTTCTATTTTACATTGAGATCTAAACAATTCGGTCTTCTAGGATGTGAGTCATTGTATCTATCAAAATAAAATAAAGTAACAATTGAATTGAGGATTATTGGTATGGGATCATTAAACTATCTCTACATATATCACATATAAATATCAATGAATTGAATATAAATTTTATATTCTTAAAAACCTAATGTTTATTTATCAACATTATGATAATTAAAAATGTCTAATGGAGATAAAACAATTTTTAATGTTCATTAATAAAATTTGGAAGGGATGTTTATCCTAGATTTTTTTTTGAAAAACATGACATCAAAGATATTTATTTTATAGGGGGAATTTTTTGATTTTATTCCAAAAAAGATTCAATTCTTCATAAAAAAATCGATGTTGAGCTCTAAATAAATCACTTATATGGAGTCATGTAAATTTAAAATGGTCCTTATAGACTTTCCCTATTTTAATTTTACGGAATTGAAAAAGAAAATCATGAATACATTTAAAAGTGATTAATTTGGCCAGGTTTTTTACCATTGGGAGAACCTATCAATTTTTTTTAAAAATACTGATGGATCAATTCGACTCTAAACTGATTATATATATCAGAATAAGATCATAATTAAGATCAAGTATCATCATCCCCATATCTATACCATGTTTTATTAGTTGTGTAGTGATAAATATGATTCTAATAATTACATTTATTATAGATATCATCAATTGAAGTTCAAATGGACAATATACCCATGAATGAATTCCATTAAATGTATGCAAAATATTAATATATTGAAATTACATGAAACATTACTAATTATCCCAATATCATCTTTGATTTAATGAATATTTTATTTAGATATTACCATGATAAATTCATGGTAGTCTTTATATATGATTATAAAATATATTCAAAGACAATGTAAGATAATGTAGTTTAAATGATAATTTTTCTAAAGATCCTAATGAAATGGAACATATATGAAAAAATTCTGAATGCTAATGTTGTTCTAAATTTTTTTTTATTTCATTGTAATATAATCTCATTTGGGGGAATATTGATACATCCATCTAGGATTGAGAAAACTCAATGTTTCCCTAGTCCAATCATGATGACTAAAATCCATAGTTTTCTTTGATTAGCTGGATATTCTCAATAATTATTGAAAAATTTCTAATGACAATATAATCCTATAGAAAATATAACTTAGAGGGGAGATAAGATCCTTTAGATAGATGTATGTTAAACAAATATGGAACATAATAGAAGATTATTGAGTACATCTATAATTACAATACCCTGTAGTAAATAATTATTTCTATTCATTATTGATGAACCAATGTAGTGATTGATATTTTTTCTTACTATGAATGAAATTGTTATAGTTTATTCCTAAAAAAATTTTAAATTAATGAGATATTTTAATAAAAACCATGATTTTGAGTTATCTAGGGTAAATTTTTCCATTAAATATATATAGATACTATCTATATGGTGAAAAATGTAACATAAATATTCATTATAAATGTTTAATATATATAATTAAATATATTGAGTAAAATA
The DNA here is from genome assembly GCA_963277665.1 of Viscum album. NCBI lineage: Eukaryota > Viridiplantae > Streptophyta > Magnoliopsida > Santalales > Viscaceae > Viscum > Viscum album. The sequence continues at coordinate 1,138,128,788 of OY728164.1, read as the reverse complement.
TGTGCAATATAATGATGTCAAATATGGTTAAAGATTATAACTACTAAATACATTACTATCATTGGAATTAAATGATGGTTGACTATGGACTCTACCAAAAGGATCACTCTAGTTTATCTATGATGTTTATTACAAATTATAAAATGTTTATAGATTTTCAAATGATGGATTAAGAAATATGGAATGTGGGGAAAAATATAATATTTCTCAATTAAATGATAAATCATCCATCTATGAAATGATTAATGTGATGTAAAATTTATATGTGGAGTGTAAAAATAATGTTTTAAATGTTTTTATGTTTATCCTTGATCACAATTAAATGATATGTTTTGGGAACCCAGTATAGATTCCATCCATACAATATTTTATGTAGTTGATATAGGATGTTCATATGTCATAATTGACTATTTATTCATGAATTACAAAGAAGTATACAAATTTGAATGAGTATGTCTGGTTGGTTGGAATGAAAAGAAATATCACAATGTTTGTAAATTGGTGAATGTTATGTTAGAAATGGATGGTTTAAAGACAAAATTATAAGTGGATGTTAAATCAATTAGCCATACTAGAATCAAAATGGGTAATATCACCATGGATTGTTTCCTTGTACTACCAAAAATTGAAAGATTGAATAATCTTATATTGGTTGTAGTAGATCTCATATACTAATTCTATCAAGATCTCCTATCCATTATATAAATTCTGTTTTATAGTTTCACGGAGGACCACATTCTATTATGTCTGATTGTGATATGAGGAATAACTTAATGTGCTAAAGAAGTCTTCACCATGCTCTTGATTTAGAGTTGAACTTTTCACATCATGTCATGATAAAATAAATATGGTTAGTATTGATGAAAAATTAAAATCCTTGATGATATACTGATATCCAGTTCTCTCAATTTCAATGGATGTTGGGATCAATAATTTCATATAGTTTAGTTTTTATACAAAAATATTTTTCACCCCAGTATTTTGATGGAAACTTTTCTGGCCTTATATAGAAGGAAATATACATATCCAACATTATGGAACGATAATGGAAGAAGAATTCAATTGGGACATGAGATATCTAATAAAATGGAAGAGAATGTTTAATTCATTGAGTAACATGTCATGATATCTTGATGTCGGCAGAATGTTTCTATTGATAATCATCTGCAATAGAATTTGACAGCGGTGAGAAGGTATTTTTATGAATTTATCTATAGAGAATGTTTAAGAGATTCTATAATAAATGGATACCCTGACCAAGGTGTAATAGTCTCATTTTAATTCATAATTGTATATGGATTGTATCCTATCAAATGGTTCTTCTACCAAACCTCTATTAACTCAATGACATGTTCCATTTTTCTCTACAGAGGAAGTACATAACTTACACTCATAGGTACGGAAGTCATAGGAAATATCAATAGGAAAATATCATTCGTATAAGAATCATTTGGTGGATATTATAGATCATACATAGAATGTTAAAAAAACATGACCACTCAACTGGTCATTTCGTTATGGTGAAACCATCCATTTGAGGAAATAATGGTCAATCCTAAGTAAATAATGAACTGAATGTGCCTTCCCTTTTTGTAGTAGAGTGAAGAATATTAAGTCATAAATGAACTTTAAGAGGGTTAGAATGTAACACCCCTTGTACTTATGAAATAATTTTTCATGTAAATTAAATATCTTTTATATTTTTTGTTTCTTCAAACACCATGTTTATCATGTGCTACACACATCACTTGGTCATCTTTCATTATACAGAACACTGAGTTTTAACAAAACCATTATATAGTATTAATATAATTATTTACGCACATAAAATATAACATATCCTATAAACAGAGGGATATGAATACTAACAATCAATTTTACATTTTAATGTAATAATATAAAGAAATAATATTGATAACAATAGAACATAATTTTTTGTAATGTCTATATGTCTCAAAAAAAAATTATGCCAAAAATGATTTTATAAAAAATATAAAAAATTATATATAAAACATTTACAAAATTAATTTGAGAAACTAAAATACATTTTTGGAATTAAAATGCGAAAAATTTATTTAGAGTGAATATTTTATGTTTTTATGAAATGATTCAATTTTTTATTAATATTGAAAAACAATATATATTAATTAAAAATTTCATATTAATGTAATTAATTTATAATGTAATATTTTAAATAGGGTTTAAAATAAAATTAGTTTAAATGTAAATCCATTAATAAAATTTATTTCATAAAATATATATCTTGTTGACTTTTTATATAAAAACTATTCAATAATTTGATCATTTTTTATTCATAAACTTTCATTCTTGTTTTATCTGTGGGATTATTTTTAATTAAAATTTTCCACATATTTGAATGTAATTAAAAAAATGGATTTGAAAATTTTCATTAGAATAATTTAAAATATTTAATTATTTATACTTAATTTATTTTTAAAATTAATTGTAAACATATTAATATTTATTTACCACATTTGAGTAAAAATGAGTTTAACCTAGGTTATGTAAAAAATGTTAATCTTTTAAAATATCCCAAAACTGATCCAAAACCCATTGTATGAAAATGTTTCGACCGTATTCCATTTTGGAATGAGAATAGTCCATTATTATTGTATTTTAAACTTAAATAACATGGTTGAAATTTATTATTTATAAAAATTACTAGTGTGTCACTCACCTTACTTATAAAAGGACACTACTTATTATCTTCTCTTTACACACTCAAACGATTTTTTCGGGGCCAATATGTATCTAAATAAATTTCCAAATTACATAATCTCATCCTAGAATCCATATTTTGAACATAATTTCAACCTAGGATGGCCATGGTGACAATCTTATTTATGATACATGAAGAATAAGACACTTTCAACAAAATGAATTTTAATTTTATTTATTCATTCAACTACAAATATTAATATTACAGAATTTTTATTTATAAAAAAATATCTTAAAAATAATTTTATGTTATTATCTTATGTTCATGACCTACAACTTTCTCTATTTCCATCAAAGGGGTTACAAAATCATCCTTCAGGTTTTCGGAGGACTACTACCTTGGGAAGTAATGAAATATTATTCTATTTCCTACTATTAATGTTAAAAATAGTTATTAATTTATTATTTATATTTTATAATCATTATATTATTATTATTCAATACTCATTATATTACACATACCAAAATAATAACAATTTTGTTAGATTACAATGACGTCACTTAAATAATTGTATGACTACTGCCTCATGAAGCAATGATACTCATTCATGATTTACATGGGAGGTAATAAGGATGGTATTAATGGAAATATGTCGAATATATTAACTAAAAATAATCTAGAAAGATAATATATAACTATTAATTACTAATTTAATTCAATCAATAAAATGGAAACAATTTTAATTCATGCATACGTCCAAACATCTCTGTGAACTACGTATTTAACTATCAATGACATCTTTTTTGGATCAATCTAAATACATATATTATGAATTTATATGAAATATTCATATCATCACTATCATTATAAATATTAATAAATCATGATCAATATAATAGTACAAAAATATATCAACTCTGAAAAAAGAAAACCAAATATAGTTGTTACCTGAAACGTAACCATAACAAATAATTTTATATTAATCGGTAATAAATAGTCATAAATAATAATATATATTATAATATATATAATATTAATTCTCCAATATATGAAAAAGAAATGATTATTTATTATATAGGTTGTTTGAATATGTATAATAATATTTAAGACATACTGTAAGAGGATTTCTAGTCTCTCTTTAATTTTTCAGAGACATATACAAATTTAACGATTTTTTCTCATATGTGTAATATTGAATTATATATTAACATGATCGATCATGAATTATATTCCTTTAATTATATTTAAATTTTCATTTTATGACATTATTTAGTGGCTATTAGAATTCAAATTATTACTATTGTTTAATGTGATTTTTGTCCCAATTTTTTTCTATGAGATGTATGATATGTTATGCAATGATATTATTTCACAAGGTGTTTATAAACCAAATTTGGAATGTAATATCAAAAATTATTTATTATAATTATATTCTATGTTATATTTTAGTTTATTCCTTCATGGGGCTTATTTTTAATTTTTCCATATTCATCATTATTTTATGTTACAATCTCATTGTTTATTAGAATTATTAATGAAGTTATTTTAGATTATAAAATATTACAATTCATCTATAATGTAATTAATTAATTTTATTGTACTATGGTTATAAATGATACTAATAGTTCTATTTTTCCACTCATTGGTACGTAAAATAACTTTGAAAATATTTTTATGAAAATATTAACATATATTTCTCTTTGGATGGAAATATATTTTCCCCCAAAATAATGTTTTCTAAAAAAAGGAAGACAAATTTTACTATAATCCAACGATTAAAAATATATATTTTTAGTCATGGATGAAATAATAAATAATTATGTCATGTTAAGTCATAATTTTCTTTTTCTAAAAAATGAATTTAGATATTTTACTAAAATTATGATATGATTTTTGTTTTAAAGGGTATAATTATAAGGAAACTACCCTTCATCATTGAAATTATTTTCATTGTTGATACAATTATATGATTCTGGGTTTATTTAAAATTGAAAATATTTTTGAAGGTTGATTATATTTTGAAAAAAATTTAACTCGATAATTATATTTTCCTCATGAAATGTATTTAATTATGGATCAAAATCCTTCTTCAACTAATATTAAATCAATTGTGTTGCATAATAATTAATGGGTATTTAATCCTAGGATACCACTCTAATTCTTTCTCAGACTGGTTTATGTTTATGAAACCTATTTCTTTAGCCTATGCGTTGTATCATGATAAAATTATTATTATACCTTCTTCCTTTTAAACATGTTATACTATGATAATATGATCATATAATTCTAAAAAATATCGCTTTTATATAAATTACTATATTATAAAATGTTTATGAAACTAATTTCATGGAATATGTTTTAATATGGTGATTTGTTTATGATATTTTTTCACACATACATATGATTTTAATTTTTTGATGGGTGTGACCTATATCTCGCTCACATTATATGGGTATTGATAAATTTTGTACAATATTATAGGGTACATGGGTGGTTATCCTAATATTGAATAGCTGGGTAAATGGGTGGTCATCCTATGAATAATTAATAGGATACATGAGTTGTTATCCAAATCCCAAATCATGTACATGGGTGGTTAGACCAAGCCTAACTAGTTATTATTAACTCTTTAGGTAGGTTTGACATAATAGTTTCTATTATCTTGTGTATAAATAAATTAGTTCATAATCCAAATTTATTTTCTTATGCACCATGTTATTTGAATAACTTATTTTTCATATTTTATTAATTTCCAATAATTATTTAATGACTGAATATTATGATATTTGATATGGAGGGTATAGTTTCCAAATGTATTTCTGATATTATTCAACCCTTATAATCATGTTTGGCATACACGAATCCCTTTTTTACACATAATGACTATCTAAGATCAGTCATTCATATGATTCCATTAACCATGTTATAAATAAATGTATCATGCATGATTTGTATATGATTTTCTATAGTTATGATGATTATAGTTGTAAAGAATGAAGTTTAACTATGGACTTATTTGGTGTGCTAATAATTCTCCAAACACACTGAACAATTATAGTCCCAGGGTGTTAATTTTTTAATGTAATGAATAATAATAAACAATTATGTAATATATATGTATGATTTTCCTTGGTTTCTATACATGATTCATTTCCTTCATTAATCTTGAAACTCAAATGGTAGTCATATTCAAAATGAGGAACGTCACACATGCCATAACATATCCCACACCCACTCATCTAATTGTGTAATTTTAGTCCTGAACCCCCATGAATTATAATCATTTATAATAATATAATAACTATTCAACATGTCAATGAACAAAATTAGTCTTTCCCATATTACTAAAGCATTATACCCTATCTTCCTAGGTGCATCATTACAAAAATGAACTCATAAACCAACCAATAACCCAAAACATTAGCACCTCCTGAACATCAGGCTCACAAAGATTGAACTAATAATCTCACCACATTAATGGAGTCTATAAATAAAATAAAACCCCATTCACAATTTTCCATTGATCATTGTAAATGTGGACAAGGAAGGTTTTCAATCATATTTAAGTCTATCTTGTTCTCCCACCATTCACTAATGATCGTGTATTATAACATGGTCAATAGGATCATCCTCTAACCAATAAATAAAACCTATCTCCAAGGTCACATATCAAGGGTCTTCATCATCACATGTATCTAAAAAAAACACATCAAAATTACATGTATGTCATTTCTATAGAGTTTAATCATATCCTCAATCTACATGGGTTATACCTCCGAAAAGGTTTCTTATTATGACCTAATCTTCTATGATAATTCCCATTAGAAATTATTCCTTTGAGGTTCATGATAAATATTGAAGATAATCAATTGATTCCCACTATGATAAATTATATGATATTACCCTCAAGAAGTTCCAGGTTTTTCAAAATGTCTAGGAATCCACTAACATCTCACAAGAGGATCCGACAGCAAAACCGCAAATTATTGTTTGTTATGTAAAATGAAATATAATGTTATATGGGAAAATCCATGTTGGATGTCAAAAATATTTAGGTATATCTTATGAAAATGATAAAAGGGTATTCAAGAAGGCATCAGATTAAGACCTTGACCAATATAGTGTAACAAGATACTAACAACATTGTCTCAATGGTTTCATTCATGAAACACTCATACATTTTATCCATGTATAATTTTATTCCAATACATTTTTGAAAACACAATATTCGTTTAACAGAAAATTTTAATAAGAAGACATAAGAAACAAAACCCTATAAGGGAGTCCGACTCCTACAAATCATGTTTCATATCTGAAATAATAGGAGTCTTTTTTTAGGTATGTATTTATTTTATGGTTGTTTTCAATGAAAATATGACTTTCTTGAAATTTCAAGAGTACATTACATTTAACATTAATTACATTCCATGTACCATGTTTCCACTGGTGACCATGTGTTGGTCGTATAATGGCCGAGCGCATCTCCACATCTGGTGACCCAGAGACTGCCAAAAGCGGAGGCTAGAAATGGAATGTACAGACAGTGTACTTATCAATAACATATTGTGTACTTTATTTTTATTCATTAAATGGACCATGGTCATGTATAATAGTCCTAACATTCTTCTTCTTCGTCTGTCTCGTCCACAAGCCTCCGTATGGCCGCAAATCATTTCCGAGACCCCAAATCACACTTCGTTCTCCGAATCGACCATCGTTGATTGCATCATAATCACATAGATGAGTTCAATTTTCTTTTTCATATTCATCTCTTTATTTCATTTCTACCACGAGATATCCTCGGTTGACCATATTTAGCGTGTTTATTGATCTACAGAATTATATGGTGATTCAAGTCATGAAATTCACTTATAACTATGTCATGATACCGATGTAGGTGTTTTGTGCCATTCCGTAGATAATATTTCAATTTTATGTGAAAAAGTTCCCAATACCCTAGTTCGGGGTATTACATGTTTTTGGGTGTTAGCCATGTTATTGAGTTTTATTTCTTGTTTGTTTTTTATAGAGGAAAATTATTATTAATAGGGTTAACCCTGCTATTCTACGAATGTTTGTCCCATGGTTTCTAGTTTTGACTGTTTGGTCTAATTTTTCTTATTAGGGTACTACTTTGTTTTCAGTGCCTAGTATTGTTGGGATGGAGTGATTCTATCTGAAATTCTATGAGATACTATATAATATTTATATTATTAGTTATTGAGATTTACTTTGGCTTCCACATATAATTTGGGCACTATTAACTTACAGAGGGTTGTGAGAAACTATTGTAGTAGACCATAGAGAGAATGGATGTTGAGGGCTTCCCCAGATTGTCTATTTTTATAGTGATGTTGTGAGACCATAAAAGTAATAGAAATCATTATCCCTCAGAGATTCTGTAGATTTATCGATAAGGGCCACATGGGGAATTGGATGTTCAGTGATTCCTTAGAGTGCCTATTAGCTACTGATACAAGACAACATGGGGAATTTATAGTGAATTCTTCCTCATAAAGGGGTTTCTAAAGAGGAACCAAATGTGTTAGACTGTGTGTACATTTTAGGGGGTTGTTTGTGGTTGTTTGGTTGACCTAGTGGGGTTAGGCTGTGAGTACATTCTAGAGAATTGCCTTTTATTGATTGGTTACCCTTGATATATAAAAATAAATGCAATTTAAATTGTAGGACTGTTACTTTGTGTAGTTCCTTATTTACTACCTCATTTTTTTATTACCTACCATATATATTCACTAACTCTTAGGCATGAATCATTGCCTGGATTCCTACTAGGATTCATCTCACACCCAATTTGTGTCATTTTTTGTGCCCAAATAGATTATATTGTTGTAGGTATAGATACGGGAAAGTTCCCTTCTACATTAGGTACATGATTGTTGTTGAGCTAGGGAGCATGATACCATGCTGAGGCTTGCGATGTTGTGGAGTTGTTTAATTTATTTTCTTTATACATTGGTTAATTATTGTATTAAAGCATTGTGACTTGTTGGTATTATTTTCTAGGCATATTTAACAGGCATCATATATACTTATATGTTCTCGTTGTTTTTACTTCTAGTCTTCTACATTTTTCTGTTTAATTGTATTATTACTACATATGTTATTACAATATATTTTACTTATGCTATGTTACTCTACCAATGAGGGAATAGTTTCCCCACTATCACACCCAAGGCTTTCACTACTAGTTGGAAGCCTCTGGCATTCGGTGAAATACACTTGAGGCTATACATCTAACAGGGTACGGAGCCCCTCTAGGTGGCTTCTGGAACTAGAATGTTACAAAGTGGTATCAAAGTAATTATTTTCTTCATGAAATAGTGCTTGGAGGCTATAACTAAAGACTGGATATAATATGTATATGGTAATAATATGTTCCGTGGAGTTATTGACCCATGTAGAAGGAAAATCCAATTTAACTTGTATATTTGGATTATTATGGTTTTTCTGTTTTACAGTTAAATTTATTTTAACATTTGTTGATTCACATGTGTTGTGTTGTTATCATTGATGTTATTGAGGTTGCATTTCTATATCAAACTAATGAGATAAGGGTATTTCATCCCATGCATCATATAAAAACTTGGTAAGGATCATATATCAATCAATCTTGCCATGCCATTTAGGGTTCATTAGAGATTGCATGTTGTTTTGACAGATGATGTTTTAGATATGCATGATATTGTGATTGATACCATGATAGAATACCTGATTTTTGATATGATATTAGTTTGTGTCAGGTTTTGTTTTAATGGACTCAAAAAATTGGTTCTTGATGTTCAATGGGTCCTCATAGTCTAGAAGATGGTGGATCATTGCTTTTTTTTGTTATATATAACATGTATAAGATTACATGCATTGTTTCATGGAAAGAATATTCCATCACAAATTGGAATTTTGCCACATTAATGTTCATTTCAGTTTTTTGTGGATCCAGAGTAGTTTCTAAGGATGACTTTCCAGAAAAAACAAGAATACACAATGTATAATGATAAAAAGATGACTTGTGTCCTTCTGTTCAAGAAGGAACTGTTTTTCTTAAGTACACGTTGTGTACTATATGTAGACACCGTGTAGTATCTAACCATGTCACTGGATCTGTGGGTAGAGACATGGGGTTGGGAAATCATTTTTAGAACACATTGTGTTTGTGATGTACACACCATGTTGTAAAGATCATGTTTCCACCCGTGTGACTAACAACAAGGATAGATTTAACACTAGTTATACACACTATGTGAATCTTGAGAATTATGTGTAGTGTAACCCTTGAATCTGGTTGTGTAAAATACTACACATGTTAGTGAAATATTTCTAGTACATACCATCTCTGGCACAAAGAGTCCATGTAGAGTAACTCATGTAACCGACCGTGTAACTAACTACATAGGTCGATGATGTTTTTCAAGTACACATCGTGTATTGAACTAAAACACTGTGTCGAATTGTTCTAGGGAAATCATATGGCTTACCCATGTAGAAGAACTTGGGTAGGGAAAGAGGATTTAAGTACATGCCGTGTGTTTAGAAAAAACGCTTTGTGTTTGGGGTGTTACATGACCTAGGTTGGCTATCGTACATGCCTATGTGAGGTATTAATGTAACATGCGGTGTGAGAATTTTATTATCGTGTATCCATGTATTGAAAACACTAGAATGATTTAATTATATTCTTCCCTTTATATATTTTTATATTTTAGTACATTATAATCTTGATCTAAGGTGTGCACTTGACATTACAAAGTCATGCAACTGAGACGTCCCCCAGTTGTCTACGAGTTGCAGGGCAGTGTTCAAACACTGGATATGGTTGATCAGAGACTACCAGTAGATCCACCAGTTGTGCCAGTCATGGCACCAAAAATCATTCTGGACAGGTGATGATTCACAGTTTAGAATGGGCTTTATGAGATTTATGCAGTCTTTCTAAAGAGTACTGCATCCTTCCCTTTCTATGGAAGAGTTGACCTGGGATTCTAAGATGCAATGTCCTCCCATCATTATAAGGGAAGGAGGACCTCAGGATCTAGATTCGTGTTTAGAATCAATGCTTTCTATCTTCAAGAATCTAGAGATTATTATATAGAGGTGTGTGAAGATATCTATGTATATTCATTAGAATTCCACCAAGATATGGTTAGATATGATCTCATAGGTGGGACGCTAGTAAGTTATTGTGTGAGTTTAGTTCCAGCATGCCTTTTGTGACTACTTCTACTCGGAGACATTGAGGGTTGATCAAGCCTGAAAGTTCATGAATCTAGATAAGGGAACTCTCTCTATTATTATGTATTATTCTCGCTTCATAAAGCTACAGTGATTCAAACCTATTTCAGTAGGTGATGAGTTATTTCTATCAAGGATGTTTGAGGATGGTCTCAAGCATGACATCTGATCTCAGGTGAACATCTTCATGTGAAATTCTACAACTTCTATAGTCAATCAGGCTCTAATAAATTAGTGTAATATGAGGTATTCTAAAGTGGTGATCCTAGGAGGTTCGTCATCCATAGTTGGTATCCCTCATACTAAAAGTAGGAAGCGACATTGGGAGTCTATGTGTGGGGATCCGAGGAGGCAATATACTTCTTTTTGAAGACATGTGATGTTCTACTAGTGCGGGAATATCAGTTATATGTGTCCCCATTTCCCAAGAGACCCATTGGAGTGTCAATCATGTGGTATGATGGGCCATTCTTAGAATTTCTAAAATGTTATCTCTATGACAGTAGGTATCAATAGTTCTTCTATGACTCCTCATTCAGAAGAAGCACCACCATATTCACATCAGTTAGAAAACTGCATCTCTTCTAGTCATTCGGGATGATGTGGAGGTCACGAACATGGTTTCTAGTCGACAGGCTTTCAACGAAAATAGAGTGGATCATCTCAAGGTTGTCAGGTAGGGTCGTTGGGCTATACTGTAGATTATACATTTTTTGTGGAGTAGACCCAGTACGAGCAGGATCCAGGACCCTCTAATGTTCATGGTACGATACAAATTTCTTCTGTTTTAGATTCTTCACTTTTCGATACATGGGATTCTCATAGCATTATTTATGTTGCTGTTGTGGAGAGCCTTGGGCCGTTCATATTTTCTTATTCTTATATCTTGACCCCAGAAAAGTCGTTTGGGACAAGAATGACCAGTATTGTAACACCCCAAGCTTCCACGGTACGTTTCCCTTCGAATAATGCAATAGCGTGTGTTGTACGCAACCTCGAGCTCTAACACACACCACAACTAATTAAACTAGCCGTTGAGAATAGTAATACCTACTTTTTGAAATTTTATAAATTTTATTTATCAAAATGGACTTCATTTTTGGATTCGGAATATCAAAATTAGCCTATGTTGAATTTTTGAGATTTTTCTGAGAACTTCTAAATTTTTATGAATAGTGAAAAATACTTAAAAAAAACCTTTTTAATCAAAATAATTTATAGTGATAAATTATACTATTTATTGGTTTTAGAGTATAATTAGTATATATTTTTACCATTTTATCCAATGGTGGTCATTAGAATTAATTTCACTTTGAATTTGGACATAAATAATTGTCAATCTTTTGATATATATTGTTTCTTAAAAACACGCTATTTGTTGTGACATCGGGAATTAATTATAAAATTTATTAATGCAAATTATATGTTTGTAATTTTTTAAAATAGATATAATTTTTGAATTCAGAATATCAATTATAGCTTAGGGTGAAATTTTGGCATTGTTCTGAAAAACTTCAATTTTTTATGAATAGTGAAACCACTAAGTGGTAGTTAAATAACTGATTTTTCGTTTAAATGAAATATTACCACTTCTGTGTTTTGAATTTCAAAAATCCGACATACATGGTTGTCATTAGGATGTAAAATGTGGTTCAATGGGATTAAAATAATTTTTTGGTGAATAGTAACTTTTAAGTTTAATTAATCGCGATTAAAGGTAATTAGTGAAATTTAAAGTAAAAATTATATTATAAAAATATGAAAATACACTTACACTTGTCCAACCCCTATTGGATGAGTAATGGCCGACCAAGACAATCCATGGGTCAACTTGGGGACCCCATGGAGCCACTTTAGTTAGAAAATGACATAAATACCTTTTATTTAATGTTAAAGTAAAAAATTACACAAACATGAAATGTTTTACTAAAAAAAATTTCACATGGGGTTATAAAAGTCATAATTTTTACTATAAATAGTCATTGGAAAGATAAAAATATTTCCTACATCATAGTATTTTTTTTTAATTTTTAGACATTAAATAAATTAAATTATTTATGACATCATTATGATTCAGTGATGACCTCATTATATAACGATTTTAATAAAATAAAAAGATAATGTAAAATCCAAGTCTTACACTTGTCCAAATACTATCAGATGGGTGGATTTCGAACCCTTATCACCATAGACACGAATTATATAAGTGTGGGACCTTTAGAATCTGATAAGCATTGTATAATAATGTAACATTTCAATCATTCCAAAAGAGCCCCTCCTCTCCTCTTATAAAAGGCCCCCACCTCTACCACCTCATTCACACTTTCAAGCCTTTTGGTTCGGCCAACCTCTACCCAAATACTCTCCCAACTTCTATCCCTTCATCCTAGAAGCTTTAATTATTCAGATATCCATCCTAGGGAGTCCTTTTGATCAAATCAAAAGGAAGAACCCGAAGAAGAGGTAACGTTTTCATCAACCTCTTTCAAGTTTCTTTCTTCTTCCACTCCATCATTGTTTATTATTTCAATTCAAAAATTATAACTCCAGTATATTCTATATAATGTGATGTTATTATAAATATGGAACAACCATATTCAGTATTCTACCCATCATTTGAATGACATGTCACCATACGTGCGTACGTACGGCTTACCGTCTCCACGTCGTGGTGTAATTGTTATTCAATATATTATTATTTATATGGGTATAATAATGATATGTAATTCATGTAAATAATAAATATAACATGATAATGATTCTGTATATATGATATAATATCCAATTATATATTATTTTAATATCAAAATAATGATATTGTCGCTCGTGCGTACGTACGGACTACCGTCTCCACGAACGCGATGAGATTCATTCTTAGTCGTTTCCATTCAAGTATAATTATCATTTGATGATTTAAAAATAATTTTTAAGGACATGATATCATTCTGGATATTAATAAGATACAAAATATCCATTAAAAACACGACTTATGTAACAAAACATATAAAAGAAAACGAGTAAGTTAACACCCGAAACAACGATAAATCCAAGATATTGTTAACAAAGCAATGTTAAAAGATCATATATGATATCATATGAATGTATATGATTCTTGTATAATTTAATAACAATTATTTCACCATTATATAGGAGGTTAAGCTACCCCAACCAAGGAAAAGTACAAGGTAAGGGTTTACTTCACAACCTCTTCATTATCCAAGGTTGTTTATACATAAATATCTACTGGGACCTCATTATCATCCACATCCATGTTTCTTTAAAATATCTTTCAAAACATTTCTACTATTAAATGGAAAATACGTTAAAGTCATTTATACCCTTATACGTTTTTCAAAGGAATCTTACCGTCGTTTTCCAAAAAATGTACTTTTTGACCTTTTTGACAAATTTAAGGTAAGAATGTTTTTTTAACTTATATGGCGGGTATGGCTAATTTCCGCCATTATAACTTCGTCGAAGCTTCCCTTACAAGCTTATAAGAATATTTTCAAAGTAAATGTATTGTTTTATAATTATGTGAATTTTAAATGATTTCAAAAAAGAGAGATATTTCTCTCAAATAGCTTTTATTTCATCCATGTCAACATCCTTTGATGGGTTTTAAGTTTAATTGAAATTGATTTATGATACAAAACTTCCATTGAAAATTTTGTGAAATATTTGACTGTGGATGTGTTATTTTTATACCATCCATAATTTATGGAGAAATTGTTGACATTTCGTATGCTAGTTTTAATACAAATATTTATGTTATGTTTAAACCTATTTATTTGAGGAATGTATTGGACTTAATAAGTGACGGGTGGAGCCCGTTGTAGCTCCTCGATGCATCGGTAGGTCTCATGAGACAACTAGTAGTGTAATTGTCCGAGGCCCTTTCCCAATTTTATTTATGGTTTTGGCCGAGGCCTTAATCATTTTAGACATCTTGGCCGAGGTCTAGACAAAATGTTTCAGAATGTCTAGCATTATACATTCCCTCATTATGAAAGGGGTTATTGATATTTCATGTGATTATTCATCTAGTAGAATATCCATGTGAGTATGTTATGGCATTATTTTATTTTACTTTTTCCATATTATGCCGATGTTCATGTTCAATAAGGCTATTGTTTTAGTTATACATTGCATTAAATGTTTATGTTTTCTTATGAAAGTTTCCGCTATATTGTTATCCTTACGGAGCATTTGAGCTCACCCCTTTCAATGTTTTATTTTTCCCAGGATGTGAAGAAGTTTATTATGACTGACTTGTAAGAATAGTCATTGAGGATATGAGTGTGGACTAGGGAGACCATGTTATTGTAGTTTTAACATTTATGATGTAATGTAATGTTTATGAATGTATCTAGTGTTTCCAAGGCTACTAAACTAATCGGTCTTTCGAGACTTGATCTTTTGTGATCATGCCAATGTTATGTAATAATGCACCGAATCTGGGTAGCTGGGGTCGGGGCGTTATAGTTGGTATCAGAGGATGTTTAGTACAAACCTTGGAAGCTAGATTTAGACAAACTCTGATTAGAGCACGTAGAACTAAGATGAACTTTGAGGATTAGTATAGAAGAACTTCCTAAAATTTTGGTATTGTAGAGATTTTGTGAGTTTTCCGAGTAATACATCCCTGTCTGGATACGAGTAGGTAGAGGCGGCTCTGGCACAGATGTACCTAGGGGTAAAACCCGAAAAAACCGCTTTGAGCTAGACTCGAACGGGAACTGGTGCACGACAACGGGCCTTGCTGCACTCTTGGTTACGACACTCCAGGGGGATATGCTTAGGATAATTCCCATTTTCTTTACAAACCACTATGAAGGGTTACGAGTATATACTTCCTCAAAGAAAACATTTTTATAATTATGGATTATATCCATAATTAGTTCAATTTATATTAAGTTTTTTACAAGTATGGAATTCTGTATTTTGATTCATAAACTGATTTAGTTTATGCCATTATTTAGAAATGGCGCCTAGTGGAAGTAATGGAAACCGTATCAATGCACCCACTCCGTGTAGGGATTTCCCTCCTTCTCAAGATAATTATGGCGGAGCTAGTGATACAACTGGTGCTGATCAGCTTCTCACCGTACTGGGACAACTCACGCAGGTTATGAATAATAACCTTACTCGTATGGAGCACCCTGATCCGCAACATGGAGGATCAATGCTAGACCGTTTCATGAGTCAACAACCATCAACATTCAATGGGAGTAAAAATCCTATAGTAGATGAGCAATGGATAAATTCCTTAGAGAAAATATTCCATGCCTTAGGGAGTAGTGAAAGGGAGAAAGTTGTCATGGCAGTTTACCGCCTCATTGTAGATGCCGATCAATGGTGGTCACTAATTCAAAACACAATGGAATATGATGAATTAAAAAACCTGGAATGGCAGGAGTTCAAAGAGTTGTTCTTAGAAAAATACTTTCCTCGAGACCATCGAGCGGATATGGAAAGGCAATTTCTGAGTTTGAGGCAGAAGGAGGATGAGAATGTCGCAAAGTATGAGGCTAACTTTACAAGGTTAGCGAGGTATGCTGCAGATTACATACGTAACCCAAGAATTAAGACTGATCATTTCTTTGATGGGTTAAAACCATTTCTCCGTCGAGCTTTAGTATCACAAACCTTCTCTTCATACAAAGGTATTGTCTCGTGCTCTATCAAGACGAAAAAGGAATTCTCTAAGTCTTATGACATTAAATCAAAGCAAGATAAGAAGAGATCCGCTGAAAACTCTGGGAAAGGAAATAAGGAAATAGGGAAGAAGGGTAGAAATGAATTTCCACCCTGTGATATTTGTGGTAGGAAGCACCCTGGTGCCTGTCTAAAAGGAAAAGGAGTATGTTACAAGTGTGGTGAAAAAGGCCACCAATCTCATGAATGCAAGGGAAAGAAAGCGGCTATCAAGGTGGAATGCTATAATTGTAGAGAGAAGGGACATTATGCAAATGAATGTCCTAAGCGTCAGGGGAACTTACCTTAGAAGAGGCCAAGGGATCAGGGCCAGGCTTATGCTATCACTACTGCTGAGGTGGAAGCTCCGAAAGACATGGTGGCAGGTAATTTAATGGTTTCCTCAAGTTTAGAAAATGCATTATTTGATTATGGATCATCACATTATTTCATATCTTCCCAATTTGCTAGGAAAATTAGATATTTCCAATTTGATTTAACAAGGGAGTTGTCCGTCAAAACCCCTAAGGGATGTATTGTTGCAACAATGTTTTGTCGATTAGTTCCGATTAGAGCACCTAAATGTTCTTTACCTGCTGATCTCATTGTCATACCCATTATTGAATTTCATATAATCCTCGGTATGGATTGGATTTCGAACCATGATGCAAAAATTTATTGTAAGAGGAAAGAGGTTACGATTCTTGATGATGATGATAAGGAACACCTTATCTTTAGAGCAAAATCGTCACCACATAATTCTTATCTAGATCCACCCCCAGTAGCTCAACTAAATTCAATTCTTGGGGAGGAAGATAAGGAAATTACTGAGGGCTAGGAAATGAATATTCAAATAGAGGATGTACCTATTGTGAGAGAATATGTTGATGTGTTTCCGGAAGATTTACCTGGACATCCTCCAGAACAAGAAGGTGAGTTTTCCATTGATTTAATTCCTGGATCAAGGCCCATATCGAAGACCCCTTATAGAATGGACACTGTGGAATTAGTTGAACTAAAGAAACAACTAGAGGAATTGAGTAATAAGGGATTTATTCGCCCTAGTGTTTCTCCTTGGGGAGCCCCTGTTCTTTTTTGTTAAGAAGAAAGATGGATCTATGAGGTTGTGCATCGACTATAGGGAGATCAATGCTATAATAATAAAGAACAAGTATCCCCTACCTCGCATTGATGATTTGTTTGACAAACTGCATGGAGCTCAATACTTTTCAAAGATTGACCTTCGGTCTGGATACCATCAGTTGTGTGTGAAGAAGGAAGACATTCCAAAGACAGCATTTCGAACAAGGTACGGGCATTACGAGTTTACAGTAATACCTTTTGGATTGACTAATGCACCCTCTGTTTTCATGGATCTAATGAATAGAGTTTTCAAGGAATATCTTCATGACTTTTTAGTGGTATTTATTGATGATATCTTGGTATACTCCAAAATTCATGAAGATCATAAAAATCAGTTACGCATTATCCTGAAGACTCTTAGAAGACATGAATTATATGGGAAATTTAGCAAGTGTGAATTCTAGCTTTAGGAGATTTCTTTTCTTGTCCATATTGTCTCTAAGGATGAAATTTCTGTTTATCCTTCTAAAACCAAGGAAATCCAAGAATGGCCAGCACTGACAAGTATAACTGAGGTACGCAGTTTTATTGGTTTAGCAGGTTATTATCGACGTTTCGTCCAGAATTATTCCAGATTGGCTAACCCATTGACAAAGCTCACACATAAAGGGATTAAATTTGTCTGGACAAATGATAGTGAAGAATGTTTTGAAGAACTAAATAGAAGATTATTCAATGCCCTTTTATTGACTCTACCATTGGGGAATGATGGGTTTGTTATTTATAGTGATGCATCGAAGAAAGGACTTGGTTGTGTCCTTATGCAGAATGATAAGGTTATTGCCTATGCATCACGGTAGCTAAAAATTCATGAGCAAAACTATCCTACTCATGATCGTGAGTTAGCAGCAGTGATCTTTGCTTTAAAGATATAAAGACATTACCTCTATGGTGAAAAATGTGAGATTTATACTGATCACAAGAGTTTGAAGTATATTTTCTCACAAAAATAACTCAACATGAGGCAAAGGAGATGTCTTGAACTACTCAAGGATTATGATTGCACGATACATTACCACCCAGGAAAGGAAAACAAGGTGGCAGATGCTTTGAGCAGAAAAGACCATTGAGTTTTGAATGTGATGAGAATTGAAAGGGATCCAATTTTCATGGATCTAGTGAAGATGGACATGGGAATAACTAGGGAAGGTGAAATATCAATGCTTTTTCAAATGGTTGCCAAACCATTATTACTAGAAAGGATTAAGTGTTCTCAGACCGATGATGAAGAATTTCAGAAGAAGATTAAAGATGTGAATGATGGAAGATTGAGGGACTTTGTGTATAAGGATGGAATTTTGAAATTAGGGAAGAGACTTTGTGTTCCCGATATACCTGATCTAAAAAGGGAATTGCTGGATGATGCTCATAGTTCCAATTTCTCTATACACCATGGGAGCACCAAAATGTATAGAGATTTAAAGGAACATTTTTGGTGGGACAATATGAAGAGGGAGATTGCTGATTTTGTATCGAGGTGTATGGTTTGTCAACAAGTGAAAGCTGGAAGGCAACATCCTGGTTGAGTATTGCAACCTCTTCCCATACCTGAGTGGAAATGGGATAATATTACGATGGACTTTGTCATGGGACTACCAAAGACTCCTAGAAGGAATGATGCAATATGGGTCATTGTTGATCGTCTTACTAAGTCAGCACATTTTCTGGCTATACGGGAGGATCTACCACTTGAACGTCTAGCAAGACTATATATTAATGAATTTGTAAGACTTCATAGAGTAACCCTATCGATTGTTTCTGATCATGATCCTCATTTTACTTCAAGATTCTGGAAAAGTCTTCAAAAGGCCTTGGATACTGAACTTCGTTTGAGCACTGCCTATCACCCTCAAAGAGATGGACAGTCAGAATGGACTATTCAAACCTTAGAAGACATGTTGAGATCATTCTCTCTTGACTTTCAGGGTATGTGGGGGCAATATTTACCACTGGTAGAATTTTCTTATAATAATAGCTTCCATTCAAGCATTCAGATGGCACCTTATGAAGCGTTATTCGGAAAGAGATGTCGTACACCAACCTGTTGGGATGACGTTGGTGAAAGAAAACTTGTGGGACTAGAACTGGTGGAAGAAACAATGGAAAAGGTGAAGGTAATCCAAAACCACATCAAAGCAGCTCAAAGTAGGCAGAAGAGCTATGCCGATAACAGAAGAAAGGTTTTGGAATTTCATGTGGGAGATCATGTTTTCCTAAAGGTATCTCCATGGAAGGGAGTTATACGTTTTGGTAAGAAGGGTATGTTGAGTCCCAGGTACATCGGACCTTTCGAAATTCTAGATCGTATTGGGGCTGTAGCTTATCGTTTGGCGATGCCGCCAAATCTCTCCAAAGTTCACGATGTTTTCCACATATCGCTATTGAGAAAATACATGCCTGACCCAACACATGTACTTACCTATGAGGAATTAGAACTGGAACCCGATCTATCTTATTGCGAAGAGCCCATCAAAATTCTTGATGTGGGGGAGCAGGTGCTGATAAACCGGACGACTCGTCTGGTAAAGGTTTTGTGGAGAAATCATAAAATGGAAGAGGCAATGTGGGAACCTGAGGAAGTTATGATGAAGAACCACCCGAGTCTTTTTATGCAGTAATACCCTAGAAATTTCGAGGACACAATTATTTGAAGGAGGGGAGAATGTAACACCCCAATCTTCCACTGTACGTTTCCCTTCGAATAATGCAATAGTGTGTGTTGTACGCAACCTCGAGCTCTAACACACACCACAACTAATTAAACTAGCCATTGAGAATAGTAATACCTACTTTTTTAAATTTTATAAATTTTTTATATCAAAATGGACTTCATTTTTGGATTCGGAATATCGAAATTAGCCTATGTTGAATTTTTGGTATTTTTCTGAGAACTTCTAATTTTTTATGAATAGTGAAAAATACTTAAAAACAACTTTTTTAATAAAAATAATTTATAGTGATAAATTATACTATTTACTGGTTTTAGAGTATAATTAGTATATATTTTTACCATTTTATCCAATGGTGGTCATTAGAATTAATTTCACTTTGAATTTGGACATAAACAATTGTCAATCTTTTGATATATATTGTTTCTTAAAAACACGCTATTTGTTGTGACAGGGGGAATTAATTATAAAATTGATTAATGCAAATTATATGTTTGTAATTTTGTAAAATAGACATCATTTTTGAATTCGGAATATCAATTATAGCTTAGGGTGAAATTTTGGCATTGTTCTGAAAAACTTCAATTTTTTATGAATAGTGAAACCACTAAGTGGTAGTTAAATAACTGATTTTTCGTTTAAATGAAATATTACCACTTATGTGTTTTGAATTTCAAAAATCCGACATACATGGTTGTCATTAGGATGTAAAATGTGGTTCAATGGGATTAAAATAATTTTTTGGTGAATAGTAACTTCTAAGTTTAATTAATCGCGATTAAAAGTAATTAGTGAAATTTAAGGTAAAAATGATATTATAAAAATATGAAAATACCCTTACACATGTCCAACCCCTATTGGATGAGTAATGGCAGACCAAGAAAATCCATGGGTCAACTTGGGGACCCCAAGGAGCCACTTTCGTTAGAAAATGACATATATACCTTTTATTTAATGTTAAAGTAAAAAATGACACAAACATGAAATGTTTTACTAAAAAAAATTCACATGGGGATATACAAGTCATATTTCTTACTATAAAGAGTAATTGGAAATCTAAAAAGATTTCCTACATCATAGTATTTTTTTATAATTTTTAGACATTAAATAAATTTAATTATTTATGACATCATTATGATTCAGTGATGACCTCATTATTAAACGATTTTAATAAAATGAAAAGATAATGTAAAATCCAAGTCCTACACATGTCCAAAGACTATTGGATGGGTAGATTTCGAACCCTTATCACCATATCCACGAATTATATAAGTGTGGGACCTTTAGAATCCGAAAACCATTGTATAATAGTGTAACATTTCAATCTTTCCAAAAGAGCCCCTCCTCTCCTCTTATAAAAGGCCCCCACCTCTACCACCTTATTCACACTTTCATGCCTTTTGGTTCGGCCAAACTCTGCCCAAATACTCTACCAACTTATCTCCCTTCATCCTAGAAGCTTTACTTTAGTCAGAAAGCCATCCTAAGGAGTCCTTTTGATCAAATCAAAAGGAAGAACACGAAGAAGAGGTAATGTTTTCATCACCCTCTTTCAAATTTCTTTCTTCTTCCACTCCCTCTTTGTTTATTATTTCAATTCTAAAATTATAACTCCAGTATCTTCTATATACTTTTATGTTTTTATAAATATGGAACAACCATATTCAGTATTCTACCCATCATTTGAATGACATGTCACCATACGTGCGTACGTACGGCTTACCGTCTCCACGTCGTGGTGTAATTGTTATTCAATATATTATTATTTAGATGGGTATAATAATGATATTTAATTCATGTAAATAATAAATATAACATGATAATGATTCTGTATATATGATATACTATCCAATTATATATTATTTTAATATCAAAATAATGATATTATCGCTCGTGCGTACGTAAGGACTACCGTCTCCACGAACGCGGTGAGATTCATTCTTCGTCATTTCAATTCAAGTATAATTATCATTTGATGATTTAAAAATAATGTTTAAGGACATGATATCATTATGTATATGAATAAGATACAACCTATCCATGAAAAACACGACTTACATAACAAAACATATAAAAGAAAACGATTAAGTTAACACCCGAAACAACGATAAATCCAAGATATTGTTAACAAAGCAATGTTAAAAGATCATATTTGATATCATATGAATGTATATGATTATTGTATAATTTAATAACAATTATTTCACCATTATACAGGAGGTTAACCTACCCCAACCAAGGAAAATTACAAGGTAAGGGTTTACTTCACAACCTCTTCATTATCCAAGGTTGTTTATACATAATTATCTACTGGGACCTCGTTATCATCCACATCCATGTTTCTTAAAAATTTATTTCAAAACATTTTTACTATTAAATGGAAAATGGGTTAAAGCCATTTATACCCTTATACGTTTTTGAAAGGAATCTTACCGTCATTTTCCAAACAATGTACTTTTTGACCTTTTTGACAAATTTAAGGTATGAATGTTTTTTTAACTTAAACGGCGGGTACGGCTATTTTCCGCCATTATAACTTCGCCGAAGCTTCCCTTAAAAGCTTATAAGAATATTTTCAAAGTAAATGTATTATTTTATAATTATGGGAATTTTAAATGATTTCAAAAAAAGAGATATATTTCTCTCAAATAGCTTTTATTTCATCCATGTCAACATCCTTTGATGGGTTTTAAGTTTAATTGAAATTGATTTATGATACAAAACTTCCATTGAACATTTTGTGATATATTTGACTGTGGATGTGTTATTTTTATACCATCCATAGTTAATGGGGAAATTTTTGACATTTCGTATGCTAGTTTCAATACGAATATTTATGTTATGTTTAAACCTATTCATATGAGAAATGTATTAGACTTAATAATTGACGAGTGGAGCCCACTATAGCTCCTCGATGCATCGGTAGGTTTCATGAGACAACTAGGCGTGGAATTGGCCAAGGCCCTTTCCCAATTTGATTTATGGTTTTGGCCGAGGCCTTAATCATTTTAGACGTCTTGGCCGAGGCCTTGAAAAAATGTTTCATAATGTCTGGCATTATACATTCCCTCATTATTAAAGGGGTTATTGATATTTCATGTGATTATTCGTCTAGTAGAATATCCATGTGAGTATGTAATGGCATTATTTTATTTTACTTTTTTCATATTATGCTGAAGTTCACGTTCAATAAGGCTTTTGTTTTAGTTATACATTGCCTTAAATTTTATGTTTTCTTATGAAAGTTTCCGCTATATTGTTATCCTTATGGAGCATTTGAGCTCACCACTTTCAATGTTTTATTTTTCCCAGGATGTGAAGAAGTGTATTATGACTGACTTGCAAGAATAGTCAGTGAGGATATGAGTGTGGAATAGGGAGACCATGTTATTGTAGATTTAATTTTTATGATGTAATGTAATGTTTACGAATGTATCTAGTGTTTCCAAGGCTACTAAACTAATCGGTCTTTCAAGACTTGATCTTTTGTGATCATGCCAATGTTATGTAATAATGCACAGACTCTGGGTAGCTGGGGTCGGAGAGTTACAAGTATACATTATTGCAATGAGTTCCCTATTGGGGTTGGTGGGTGTCACATTCTATGGGACATTTATGTCCTTGAGATGATGTGATATGATGTCATTATTGGAATGGATTGGTTAGTTCGATTTCATTTTTTATCAATTTCTATCACTGTAGGGTGAGTTTTACATCACTAAGGGGTGGATCGTTTATTCATAAGGGCATGTGGGATGTCTAGTTTAGTAAATCAGTACCTGAGCATCATGGGAATGGAGGAGTTACAACCCTAATTTCTAGTCATTATCTGGATTACCTGAGAACTTCACCAATATAAATTCCTCAATTGGTGGATCGTTTCACGGATTTCTTTTTAATGAAATTCGCATGTTTTCCTCCAGAGAGAGAGGTGTCCTATTCTATAGATCCTGTGTTAGGAGAGGTACCAATCTCCATTACTCCTTATAGGATGTCTACACTAGAGTTGAAGGAGCTCAAGAAGGAGTGGGAGATGTTGTAGGAAAAGGGTTTCATCCGACCTAGTAATTCTACTTGGGGTTTTCCTATCCTGGTTATGAAAAAAGCATATGGTACCCTTAGACATTGTGTGGATTATCAGATGTTGAACCAGTTGACGGTCAAGAACTAATATTCATTACCTTGGATTAGTGATCACTTTGATCAGCTTTGAGGAGCCCGAGTGTTCTTGAAGATTGAATTGAGATCTGGTTATTATTATTTGCATGTTAGACCATCAGATGTACCTATTATATAATTTTAGAGTAGGTATGGTCTATATGACTAAGTGGTTATTCCATTTGGTATCACAAACATGCTTGTAGTTTTCATGGAGCTGATGAACCGAGTCTTCATTCCATACATGGATTCATTCATGGTAATCTTCGTCAATGATATCATAGTGTACACTCACACAAGACATGACCATGATAACCATTATGATATCTTTTTGAGTACACTAATAGTGCATCAGTTATATGCTATGTTCACAAAATACCACTTTTTGATGGACCAAATTATCTTTTTGGGTATTTTTATCTTAGATACAGGTGTATCTGTAGACCTAGAGAAATTGAAAGTAGTAGTTTCTTGGGAGGATCCTAAGAATTCATTTGAGGTACAATGTTTTTTTATGGATTTCTAGTTATTACAGACACTTTATATAGGAATTTTCATACTTAATAGTTCCTATGACGAGCCTGACTGGGAAGGGTGTGAAGTACTTATGGTCTGAATCTTGTGAGTCAACCTTTCTGAAGCCGCAACAGAGGATGAATTCAGCACCAATACTCGTTTTTCCAGAGTTGGGAAAGAGTAATAATGTGTATTCTGATGCATAAAATATTGGGCGTAGTGAAGTACATATGTAGGGATAAGGAGTTGTTGTGTATGGGTCTCAGATGTTGAGGCCACATGAGAAAAACTACCCAACACACGATCTCAAGCTGGCTGCAGTTGTTCATGCTTTACACTGTTGGAGACATTATCTTACAGGAGATAATTTTGTGGTTTTCACCAACCACAAAAGTCTCATGTACATCTACGATATGCGTGACTAGAATTTGAGGCATCAAATGTGGGTTGATTTGCTTCAGTCTTTTGACATTGATATTTCTTGCATGCTTGTGAAAGGAAATGTAGTGGCTAATGGGTTGAACAGGATGACTCAGATACATGCAGTTCAAGAGGACATTTTTGAGTGTCAGTTTATGTCTCTATTCTCTGAGAGGCATTTGGTGGTGGATGATAATTAGGGGAAGAAATGTCATTCATTTGTTGCTACTAACCATACTCTACTTGATTGAGTGCAAATGAGGAAACTATCAGATTCAGAGGGCCTAGTATTACAGGAGAGTGTGTCAGGAGAGGGCCCTATTCATGTATGGACAATAGGAAAGGATGAGATTTTTGTTTTCATGGACGCATGTGGGTTCCAATAGAAGTATGCAAGGAGCAGACAAGGGACATTCATTCCTCTGTTTTGGGCAGTACATCTGGGTGTCACGATAATGTACCATGATCTACACCATCATTATTGGTGGCCATGTATGATGTGAAATGTTTTTGGGTTTGACATGATATATTCAACCTATCCTCTGTTGAATGTAGAGCATCAGCAAACAACATGGCTTTTATAGTAGCTTCCCTAACTAGAGATGAAGTGAATTAATTTTGTGATGGACATTGTGATTTTTTTACCAAGGTCGCCTCAAGGGAATGATCTGGTATGGGTTGTCATTGAAAGACTCACGAAATATTATCACTTCTTTACGATCAAGGTGATATTCAATGTTGATGATCTTGGGAGTTTTAACATCCAATATAATGTATGATTACATGGGGATCCACACACCATTATTTCAGATAGGGATGCCCATTTTACATTTCAAGACTAGTAGGGACATCATAGGGCTTTGGGTATATAGGTACATCTGATTACAGCTTAACATCTTCACATGTCTGTGCAATTAAAAACATTACATTTCTCAATGACTTTTTTTGTCATATTGGGCCTCAAAATCACTCACCGTCTAAACAATTTGTATCCAAATTTTCCCATATAATTTCTAAAAATAACATTTGGAAAATATTTTTCATTTATTATTCTTAAACATAGGGGTTCATGTCCATGAATGAAAAAATATGGCTACTCAAACAAATGAGGGAACATAGCATGAATATGGACCCTCCTCCCATGTTCATTCTTCTAGATTCTCATGATAAAATAAAATGCACACTAGATGTAACAACCCCCCAAGAAGGATCCTCTGCAATCAATCCTCGATGTCCATAAGGTACTCCTTAAAATTCACACCATATTTAATGTCGTATGTCCTAGTATATCATCACCAAACATGGAATAATCACCAAATAGGTTGTATGGATGTCCCTAAAAACCTCATCCCATAAGTCCACTGGTATTACTGTGTTCCATATAAAAAGAACTTAATTGACCCCACTATTTGAATATCCATCAGGGCCATGCCCTTTGGAGATCTAAACCTGTAATGTATAACAGTTAAGATCCTCATGTTATGCCACCCAGGATCATTCTAATAGTGGACATGTAAAAAACATATACGCAAGCTATGCTGGTCCATCCACATCCCCAAAGGATATCTATATCAAGGCCAGCTGTTGTGATTCTGCATTCAGCAACTATGAACTGGGACTCTTGCTAAGATCATCTAAGACCATGTTAACCCTCCCAGAAGTATAGACAATCTCAAAGTCATATAACTGGAGGAAATATTTCCATATACTCTAATTCAATTTTTTTATCCTTCTAAAATAAGATATACATAACACTAATTTTTTCTGAGTAGATTATAAACCACATGTCCATTAGGTTGTGTCACCACATCTTCAATGTGAAAAATACCAATATAGTATCATGAGCATGGATCAGGTAGATCAGTTCATGTGGTGTCAAATAGCTTGATCCATACGTAATGGATACATTAACCTATATCATGACACTACCAATAAAAATTCTTGATGAATTACAGAACACTACATACTCTCTACCCTCCTGGGGAAAACATTATATAGTAGTGATCTTAGAACTCTACATCAACTACTGAAAACTCAAATTTAACTTCTGAATTCTCAAAAAAGTCAACCCCTTCCATGTCAAACTCTATAGAAATTTCATTTAAGAACTACTAATAGTACCTGAAATGTCCATTGAATCTCTCCACCTCAGTACCAATCTTGAGTGGCTCCCAAGCAAGCACTTCCTCAATAGTCAATATATCCACTACAAATCCTGCAATTGAAATGACAAGTCAAAAAAATTTGACCTAAAAAATATATAACTAACCGTTAGAGAGAATCATGTAAATATATTTATCTCATAGTGTTACAAATAACATCATCAATTTCCACATGTGCTCTTCATCAGATGCAATAACATCATGATGTTATCAATCAAGCCCACCAAGAACAAGTCAATGTATTGTTTAAATATCATGTTAATGAGTCCCATGAATACTTTTGGGATGTTATTCATACCAAAAAGCATCACCATGAACTAATTGTGGTTGTAACATCATCAGATGTCCATCATCACTATGTACACATCCAGTACTCATAGCTAGTGATAGCCAAATTTATGTCAATATTCGGGAACCATCATGCCCTTTTCAACTAATTGAATATGTAAAATATCTTTGGTAGTGGATACTTATTCTTCAATGCCACCATATTTAAGAACTTTATGTGCACACATAACCTCAATTTATCACTAGCCTTAGGGGAAAACAAAACTATGGCTTCCCAGGGTGAAACACAAGGTCTAATGAATCCCTTCTTCTACATGTCCTCTAATTTCACCCTTAACTATCAAAGATCAATGAAATTCATTCGATATCTAGGTGTAGATATTAAAACCTTCTTGAGGTATAGATAAATTCATATGTATACCTCTTTATTTGGAGGTAATTTTGGAACTTACACATTAAATACGTTCTCATACTCTGTCACAACTCTACGAAACTATGCACTCATATCATCCACCACAACAAGGGTGAGGCTGTCCAACTGAGGAGTAATCTGATGCTCCATCTTTTATAAGAGTCCATCATACACTTCAGCTGTTTTATTTTATAGTTAATTGTAAATATATCTTTCATCAAAATAGAAACACAACACTTTGTGCCTAAAACTATCAATCTAAGCATGAATTGTGGAAAAATAGTCCATAATGATAATAATGATGAAATTCCTCAACACGGATACCACGAGATCCTAACTGAAAATCTAACCTCCTAGAGTATGGTTACACTATCATCACCATTGTTTAATCCTTAAATAACCTCTTTTTGTAGTATCTAAGCATTAGATTCATATCAAAAACTCAACCAGAAACTCCAATTATTGAACAAGGATCTTGGGAAGAAATAAATTACTGGCACCTATTTCTATCACAAATTTAGATCATGTATTAAAGTAACAAATAATACATCTAATAATATATGGAGCCTTGGGTTCATAATTCATTATCACCTTTAATGAGAAACATCTTTTTCTACCCACTCCCAAATCTAGTTGTAGGTCACCGAGCAGTGTTTGTGGTAATAGATTGAACCTTCGACCACCTCTTTCCCCCCTCCATGCTTCACTGACAGGACTGACACCATATTAACCACCATGCACCTACATCAACATATACCTTTATGTCCCCTTCACTATCTCGTGGCCGTTCAAATGATTTCTCTGACAATATCATACCATGTATCATAGACCTCTACATGAGTAACACATCCTATCCCTCAACTGACTCGTGCTACCCTAGGGTCCCCACACCAATAATATTATATCATTGCATAATCTCCCGAAGAGCCTAACATAATTGGGTCTTTGCAACTGTCTTAGTCTACCTACTGCCGAGGCCTGAGCTACTTGGTGCATGCTATTAGCTCTAACTTTTGATTCCTTCTCTTCTTGAAATAATGGTAGTATTAGTGAATTTTCATGTTCCCCACATAATTTAGAATGTATATGGATATTATGGACACTCGGATATCCTAGTGTAATCCTTTATTAATGGCTCAACCATTGAATAATGGGTCTCAAATCATATTTATTTAGTAGAACAAAAGATAGGAAAATCTCACCAAATACTATGCCATTGTCTGACTACCATGAAGAAGATGTAGAAGATCATGTATGTGCACCCACATGAACATGGATAGAATGATAGCGTCATTGAAGAGATTCATTATGTTTTCCAAAGATAGAGTCATATCATTGTGTGTCTATGTCACCTAGCTCCACCTTCACCCCACAGATCCTTGAAAAATACTCCGGGAGTGGACTATCATCATATTTAATGGAACTATTACAAGGTGGATAATTTATAATACTACCTCAATCCAATCCTTAGTTTCCTAGGGGACTGGATCACCCTAAAACTTGTGATTTTTCAACCTATGTAACTCATAAAACATAGTCAATCTTCATTCATCCTCTGTATGTCGTAAAGTTAGTAGATGCTTCCCAACATGTGGTTTTATAGTTGGTAAAACACACATATGTGCCTTTTTGGGTACAAGACAATTTACGGATGCCTCTCCTCTAGTTGGACCATACTCGTGATCACTTCGCTGAATATTCTATGCCTATCTAGGAAGAGTCATCCATTAATAAAACAAGAAAATTGATTGTAAATTGATTATATCTAGAGAGATGACTCTAAAAGGACATGAAAGACCTAACCCACTATAAAATGATGCATGTAAAAAAATTCCTTGATTTCAATTTTGTCATATACCTATTGGAAAAGATAGTTCCCATAGTCTTGGTGTAGGAATTCTTCTTCTGTAAACCCAACCATGGATTCACATTTATGAAATACTAACTCGAATAACAAAACATTATTTCCTCAAACCAACATCACATAATCATGTTCCTAAAGTAGAATTGAACACTATTGATACCACTATTTCATGGCCCGTTAAAGAAAGGACCATGCTATATCCACCCCTATCCCACCATTAATTTCCCATGGGCTTCTAACTAACATTGCTTAGGCATATCCCAAAAACGGGAAAAATTATCCTCTCATACTTGTACGCACGAAAAATTATCTATGCATCAAATGTTGAAATGTAAAAACACTAAGTAGACAATTAATTAAAACCACTATATACCACATCCAGAGTACAACAATAAAAGTACTGGAATGTAAACAGATCAAAATAAAACCCAACAGAAGAAACGAGTCTATAGCTACAAGTCCAACTTAATAATTAAGAGGTACAAACCCTATCGTCAGAAAAGTAGCTGAAGGATACCTTAGACTATTTGGTCTCAAATACCACCACCTTGTCCCAATATTACAAAATTAATATCGAAGAGTTGATCATATTCACAAGTCACACCATGTTCAAACAAATCCCATATAGGGGTGAGTAAATTAATACCCAGAATAACACCCCAGAAACAAAAATGAATACCATAATGGAAATACCTAAAGTGAAATACCATGAAGGAATACCATAATGTAATACAGAAAATAAAATATCATGAAATAATAATACAAAATAATCCAAAAAAGTAATACTACAAAGAAATACCACAGAAGAAATTTAATGATGTAATACCATAAAAAACTCAATATTGGAGTGCATAGTAAGGTCTATAATGTTATATTTCTATAGAAAATATATCATGAAAATCCAGTTATACTCACTCCAATATGACACATAGTCTAAATAAGACACATATTCCCAATAAGAAACATAGTCTGTATATGAAAAACGAGTCTTTATAAGACACATAGTCTCCATAAGACACATAGTCTCCCTTATACCCAATATCTCTATAAGACACACAATCTATAGGTCACATACAACCACAAAAGTATTTTCCAAAATAACATTTTTTGTGGAATAAATCACTAATCAATAGAATATATAATATCCATAGTCCCAAAAAAACCCACATAGGATATCTCAAAAAGAACGTCTCGTCATAAGTGCATTGACACCGTAGATGGATAGTAAAATGGGTTCACTACTTGAATGTTATAGTGGTTTGATGTTTCAAAGGATGGGGGTCTGTATTCCATGGACCGAATCATGGTCGGTCCACGGACCATCAAGATTTACCATGGAGTTTGACATCCCCCTATTTTTGGGGTCGATCAAAGAGGTTGACCTCCCTTGGCAATTCTAGTAATATAGGATAGTGGACTTCCCAAAACTGTCATTATCACGTGGTATCTAGTGCTACCATGGTAGACTATGGCCTTGCTCTCACCTAGTTACCCTTAGTCTGACTCGGGTCCCACCCAACCAACTAACCTGACCTTACCCACTAGCCCGACCTAACATACCGGTCTAACCCGACCCACTGGGTCTGACATAGCCCCCTCACTCGGCCCGGCCTATTCAGCATGGCCAATTGTCGAAATCCCTAAGGCTACCACAACCAGTGTGTTCTAAATCAGTGTCCTTATCGGTTTCTTATTATATGACCCAACAACTTCTCCGCCTCTGCATCCCTAGCTCTATTATCAGTGTCCTTCCTTTTTCGGTGGTCTCAACACTGTCGTCATGTCCGACCTCGGTACAGTATCACTAGACTACCATGCAAGTCCCATGGAAGTTTTCCCTTCCACGAACCATTGATCCAATTTCAATGATTTACTTTTTTGAAATGAATTCATATCTGTCATTCATGAGTGCTATTATACACTAATATGGCCTTCTATTTAGTTTTACTCAAATTCCAAGGTTTGATTGCATTTGGAGTCTCCTGATAAGGTAAAAAACAACCTTGAGGATCTAATGGTGAATAAATCCATGACAATAGTAGAGGAAATAATGAATAACTCCATGAGGAATAGACATGGGACTTTGTTTGTTTTGGCCACAATCCATTATCAATACAATATAGAACAAAG
Organism: Viscum album; assembly: GCA_963277665.1. Lineage (NCBI taxonomy): Eukaryota > Viridiplantae > Streptophyta > Magnoliopsida > Santalales > Viscaceae > Viscum > Viscum album. The sequence goes on along the minus strand of OY728164.1, from coordinate 1,138,096,402 downwards.
ATCAATCATGAAAACTCCCAAAAATATTCCCCATAATTTATTAACCATCATGCAACGATGAAATCATGGATCAATATGTTTTTGGATTGGGCCACCTTCATCATGAAAATTATGAAATAGGAAATTAAACAATGAAACAAAGGAAACACCAAAGATATGGATCATTTGAAATCGAGGATTTATTTCTCTTCCAGAATGGTCATGAACAAACTCTGGTCTCGGTGTTTGTCATCATTGATGAGATAATTCAGTAAGGATTATCTCTAAATCATAGAGGGAATAACCAGGGTTTTAGCCAAACCTAGGGTTCCTACCAAATTATTCATTTAAATGTAACAGAATCACTTTTTTTGAAATAACTTAAAATAAAATAAATTCATTGTTTTTTTATTTAATAATGTTTTTATAAAAAATATTTCATATCTGACCCGTGCTAGATGATGTTAGGCCTTTCATAGGGAAACCAGCACACTGTGAACTCAAATGTGGTATAAAATTTCCAATCTCAGTCACTAACCATGAGTTATTTGGATTTTAAAATAAATTAATTTTATTTTGTTATTTTCTTTAACGAATCATCATTGGATTCATTTTCTTCAGCTGGATGTTGCTGAACAAAGGTACATCATGCATACTATAAATTATCTATTTTAAGATCAACAGTTCTATTTGATTTCTGATCTGGGAACTGGTTTAAATGAAATTCTACTTTTTCTTGAAATCCACACATGTCTTCTTTTGAAAACCTAATAATTTTTTAAAAATTTTATCGTGAACACCAAACCTCAGAAACACAAACTGTTTCATCGCTTTGGTCTAATATTTTTCCCAAATAATTTCTAATAGAAATTTGGGAAAATTTGAGTAACTTAATTATGAAATAAGGAAATTAAAAATGTACTATAAAAATTACTAATCACATTATTTTTAGTTAGATGAAATATATTTTTCATTAATGAAATTTAGCCACTATATTTATGGAGAAATGTGTGATATGTATACACACCATAAAAGTTTAATTTTATTTTTAATTCAATAGGATAATAATATTATCCAAATGATATAGATTGAGGTTATTAGAGATTACAATGTCTCAATACATTACCAACAAGGGAAATTGATCAAATTTAAAGATGCTTAGTTTTTAAAGGACCCTTCACGATTATTTATTTTGAGGATAAAAAAAGATCCAATATTAATGTATTTTAAAAAGAAGAATCTAGAAATCATAAATTATGGGGAAAAATATTATCAGAATAAAATTATTGTTCAACTATCTATACATGTAAATTTTTAGGAGGCACATAATAAATATTTAGTGAAAAAAATAAGATTAATGTTTATGAGTAAAACATTGAATGTGATTGAATAATAATTTCCAAGAACAATGTTTGTGTGCCACCCATAATAGATTTATATAAGGATATTTTGGATGAGGCTCATTTTTAATCATTCCCGATTCATCCTGAAGCTAAAAAAGATGTATATATATCTAAATTGTATTTCTAGTTGGATGAAATGATGTATGATATTTCATAATTTGTTTATCGATGATTGGATTCCCAGCATGTTAATGATGAGCAAGGTAAGTCTAAGGGGATGTTACAAACAGTACCCATACCCGATTGGAAATGGGTAAAACTGTTATGGAAAATGTCATTGGACTTCCAAAGACATCTAAAGGGCATTATTATATATTGTTATAGTCGGTCTCCTTTTGATGTCATAACACAACATTTCTGTCAGATAAGAATTATCGCTTGATCATAAATCTATAACATATAATAAGAAATTGGAATGATTTCATATGATACCACATTCAATTATATATGAATGGGATCCGAAGTTTAGCTAGATGTTCTAGAAAAGTCTTCATCTGGATCTTGATACAGAGTTAAATTTCTACACTACTTATCATATTCAGACATATGGCCACTCAAAGAAGATAATTCAAACACTATAAGACATGTTGAGATATTTATCTATCTATTTCAATGGAGGTTGGGATCAACACATACCTTTAGTACATTTTTCTTACAACCATAAGAATCACTATTGTATTAAATGGCTCTATATGAATACCACTATGGTATGAAGAGTATAACTAATAAATTCTTGGATAAAGTTGAGGAATGAAATATATTGGGACACTATCGATTTGAGAGAATGGAAGAGGTTTATGGATCTATCCAATGATATATAAGAGTGTATTTTGTCAAAAAATATTGATGTGGATAATAGAAGAAGATACCATTAGTATAAAGTGGATGAAAATTCATTTCAATAAAAATATCCCAGGAAAATAGTGATGATATTTAGAAGGAAGGGAAATCTATTATTTATGTATATTATTACTTTTTATATTTTAGATGATATTGGTAAGGTATCTTATCGATCAACACTTCCAACGAATCTAAATCAAGTTCATAAGGTGTTTGAGGTATCTATCCAGAGAAATCACATATCAAAACCTTAAAATGTACTAAACTCATAAGTCAGATTACATAGAATGATCTTTCTAATGAATGATAACTGATAAATAATATGAATCATATAGAGAAATATCAAAAAAATACTACCACTCGGTTGGTTAATGTTTTATGGTGGTTCCACCAACTTATGGAATCTACATGGGGACATGAGGATGTGTGATATAGAGTTTACCACAACAATTTTATTCCTAGTTAATAATTTTTAGGGACAAATTCTTTTTAATGGGCATATAAAGTTACATGATAATAGTTTTATGAAATATTTTAAAAAATATATTAATTCTATAGTACTTTTCATTGCACTCAATAGTGAGATGAAACAAAAAAAGACAACACAAGTATACAAATACAATTATATGCTAGACATAAATGTTTTGGGAAAAAATATAATCAACTAATTTATGAAATAAATATATATCAACATATTTTATTTAATAGATCACACAATTTTTAGTAAAATATCCTTATTCTTAAAAAATATATTTTTTAAAAAATGAGTACATGTAAATTTTATTTTTAAATGTTATAGAATATGGAATTAAAATAATAAATTTTAATTTTTAATTCCTAATTTTAAAATTATCGTAGAATTAATTTTTAAATAATTTTCTAAAAATTTTTACAGAATAATTAAAATAATAAATTTTAATAAAAATGTATTTTTTTAACATCATTACATAGTAAAATTATGATTTGAACAAGATTTTAATTTTAATAAGTAAAAAAATTAATGAAAATTTAGTTCTTGTTTTATAAAAGTAATTAATAAATGAATTAATTATAAAAACATTTTATGTTTTAAAAATGAATTTTTAAAGGAAAAAAATCATGGCTTTTTATCGGTTTTCTTTTAAATTCAATTCATTAAATTATGTTATTTGAATTTGGATAAATGGATTCAGAATTTATATTCATAAGGTCAAAATATAGTGAATATTACCCTTTTATTTTTGTCCATTATGAAATGTATCCTTGGTAATTTTTGTTAACATGATAAATAGTAAATTATGTAAATTAGTTTAAAAATAAAATTATAAAGACTCCACAAATGACCCTATAAAATTCTTAATTTTTAATTGATGGATTTAATTCGAGCATTATCACATAAATATGAATCCTAAGTTGATTAATGGACACTAGTTCATGAAAATGATTTATATAGTATTTAAATAATATAAAGACAGAAAATGCCACTTTCATTGCCTTTAATATCCCTAATGTGTCCATAAGGGGAGAAGTTGTTTCTGTGAACAAATCTAAATATAATTTTTCTACATAATAAAAATATTTTCATGATATAAAAATATTTTTTAGATTTTTGGTCACTTAGAATAGATTATGGCATTTATAAAATCAATGTATATAATGATTTATTTATTCCACATTGATGTTTTAAAAAAATTATATCGTTTTTAGTAAAAGTATTCACAAAATATATATTTGAATATAAATTTTCTTTTAAAATTAAATAATTTATCCTCATTATGATATATTATTTTTAATTTTATGTAAATAAATAAATATATAATGTAATTATACAACACTGATGTATTATTTATTTTAATTGAAATATCAAATAAATGATATTAAAAATGTAAAGATAAGTAATATTTTAGAAAATTTAGGTGAAAATTTTATTTTATAGATGACCTTTAACACATATGGATATAATTAAATATTTTTTTTGATCTTAACTTATTATATGGATATTGTTTGATGTAAAAATAATTAATAGTGTCATAATTTCCACTAATAGTATTTTTAAAATAAAATGTTTTTTTAATTTTTTCTGAAAATAATAAATATATATATATATATAATTTTTATTCAATTATTAAAAATTAAAAACATTTTAATATTGAACTACATGATATATTAGTTAAAATCATAAATATGTTACCTTAGGGATAATAAAAAGGTTAAGGGTGAAATATAATACCAAAATATGGTTAAAATATATTTGATGATGATATCGTAACCTTATTTAGTCTTATATTCTAATATATTTCCATTTTGTGGTATTTTAATTGATTAAGAACATATTATAAATCAATATTTTTTAAAAATTCCAAAATCTCTCTCCGCATCAATCATAAAAGTGTACCTCTTCCCTCAATTTGTTTTACAGAACATTTAGTCTTTGTGTGTGATCATTACATAAAAATTTATATTCTAAACATACAAAATCAAAATATATATTTTACCGTTTTCTCAAGAATCCAATACTAAATTATTGAAGAGAATTTCTAATGTATGTTCACTATGGAAGAAGTAATCATCTTTACCGACTCATTCGATATTATTTATTACTCTATTTTATCTTCAAATTTTCCATTAATGTGTAATAAAACTAGTATAAACGATAGTTTGAGATGTTATTATTTTAATAGAAAAACCATAATTTACCTTTTAAATGTCCTAAAAAAATGAAAGTACCATGTGTGGGTTTTTACGACTTACATTCCTATCAATGTTGTATAATCGGTTATTCATCCCTACATTACGTTGATGGATATAATGATGGAAATGATATATATATTTATAATAATAATATCATTATATTGTTTATGGAAAAATGTATATTCCATAGTATTCCTCACCCTTTTACCATTAATGGATTGGTACCATCATCTGTGCATGCGTACATCCTACAGTCTCCACAACGAGATATGATTCGTTTTCAATAGTCACCATTGAAAAATGATAGTATAAAAACAAACATTGAATAAATATGATATAAATTAATGTATTATTGTGTTTATAAATTATGTATCTATACCCTATTCAAAAGAATTGGGACATATATGAAAAAACATGTATAGGATAATTATGTAGTTAACACCCTAATGAATAGTAATAATGAAATTTTATTAAAAAACTGTGGAAAATAAGATCATATATGGTATATTAAAAAAATTAATTGTTCTATAATGATTTAATAAAATTTAATCCATTATAATATATTTTCTAAAATGTAAAATGAATGTCATATCAAGGGTAAGGGATAATTTTAAATTCTCATATTTTATGAGACTGTTTATGCATATGATTCTGATAGGAAATATTTACCCCTTATGACTATGTTTCTTAAAAAAATCACTAAATATTTTTACCATTGTTATATTATTTTTATATCTAATTTTATCAATTTCTGTCATTTTACCAGATGGATTTAAATTAATATTTCATATCATTTTCATAATGAGAAACTCTGGGACATTTTTTCCCAAAATAAAAAAATATGTATTTAAAATATAAAGAAATAATTGTTTTTTATAATTTTATGTTGACTTCATGCCCTATGTAATTAATTAAATGATTATTATTATATTTTTACTGAATATGGTAATTTTAAAACATTGTGTCCTAATAAGAGAAGAAAATTATTTTAAAGAAGAAATGCTATTTTCTACATGAGTTATTTTAAAGTCATATCCAAATATTATTTTCTATTTGTGATATCATTATATGATGTAAATTATGTTTTATTGGGGATATATATGAATTATAATATACCAATTATTAATATAGTTTGTTTTTTTATTATATAATCATAAATATGAATCATATTTATTTAACATGGGTTATGTTATGATTGAATGAGGTTTATAAAGTCCATTTAATTTCATGTGGTATAACATGAGGAATGATTTATGTTCTTATGGAAGACATATGCATGGGTTTCATTTTGTGATCGGTGGAACATATATCTACCTCGAATGCATTGGGTAAAGATTCATATCTCATTAGATGTACAAGATTGGATTTGGAATAGAGATTGTATCAGTAGTATAGGGTTGGAATGTGATCTAAACCTAGTTATATAACACTAGATAAGAAAGGGGAGAGAACCAAGTTCAGTACATGAATATTTACACTATGATGATCTTTATAATGAGGCTTGACTAATATGAAAATTATTTTCTATTCTTATTTTTATGGAACAATTTTTTGTATTCTATTATGATCTCATGAAATATATTATTTATGAACTTTTATGATTAATCCTATGACGTGTGATCATTATCATCGATTTTTAAGAGATAACTTTCAAAATATTTCCATTCGTTATTATGATTCATGATTATCCTATGATTGATATCTTCCATTTTTACCCTTAATGTGATTTTGATAAAAGAATTTATTTTGTATATTTTCCCATGATACGAAGAAATGTATTACGTAAGATGTGTACAAGGGGTTATAATTATAACAGAATAAATGTGATATGATGTATATGTTTGATGAAATTTATATTTATATTTCTTATTTTTCAATGTCACTAAACCTATATGGTTCATATATCATTTTTCTTTTTTATATAATGATCATTATTCTATTAAATGTAATATATAAGTATTAATATTATGGTTCATTATAGAATAAACTAAGGATGGATCCCAATTGTAATATTCTGATTCATATTATAAGTCTTATAACAACAACCAAATCACTAGGATGGCATGTCATACAATATCATGAATAGATCAGAATAGTTATTCCAAAAAATTATGATCATGATACAATAAAAATTATCATGAGATGGTCCATAATCCAATCAAAATATCATGGTATTTCTTGTATGGTATACACATCCATCAAAGACCTAGACTGCCATTGGTTTTCCTCCGAGTCTTATAAAAAGAGAAATGTTCCATATCAAGTTTATTTTAACATTTTTATATGTATGGTGGCCACTTGGTGTCTCGAGGCTATGTCAGAAAAATGAATTTCCAATGAATGAATTTATTGAAAAGGGTTGTTAGTGTCACGTATAGTTCATCCATTTAAATTATATGATTTTATTAATTAAAAACTCATTGGAATGAACAAAACAGGGGGATTATATCATATATTATAGAACATTCATTCACATAATACCATGGACATTCATCAATTCCATAGATATGGAATGATAGAACACATTCATTTTGGAGCATTTCCACTTAATTTCTATAGATTAGAAGAAACTGTTGAATCCCACCCATAATCATTTGACAAATATGAAGCCCTATGTTAAAAAAACTAGAATTTAATTAACTAAATCTAAATTATATATAATTAATTAATCCAAATAAATATAAACAACATATACAAAACAATCGAAAAAGGTAAAAACATCAAAACCTAGTTAGTCGATATCATCACACCAGAATTGTGACCAAATACACCCCCACTTCCAGAAACATATCAACAATAGTAAAAACCCGGATCTTTGTTTCAGGTATGTTTTTCCTTTTCTGGTCGTTTTCTAAAAACAGTGGAAAATCTGGAAATTTCTATAGTACATGTCATGTACTTTATATGTACATTCTGTGTATTATGATGTCGCGCGAGGCCAGGTGTTTCCCATGTCCGGGCCACACAGACGGTGTGTAGGGGCGATGTGGATGCCGCATAATGCAGAGTACAGAAAATCCAAGTACATGTCATGTACTCCAAAAGTACACACCACATACATTATTTTTTTCATTTAAAGGATAGGGGTCGCGCCGAAATGATAGAATCGTCTTCTTCTCCAGGTTATTCGACTGAGATCATCCATACACCTACAAACATTTTCCAAGCCCCTGTGCCTCCATCTGTTTTCTAAATCGACCATCGTCGATTGCATTGGAACCGCAGTGGTGACCTCTTCCTTCTTCTTGAGTTTCATTCCATGATTTTCCCTCTTTCTCTAGTTATCTTGCATTGACCAATTTTTTTTGCGTTTTCATAGATCTACGCCATTATAAGGCGAATCAAACCTCGTGGTTCAATTATATTGATCTCATAGCATCAAGGTAGGTGGTTTGTGCCTTACCATTCGATGTCTTTGAGTATTATGTGCAAATTCCATCAATACCCGTGAACGGGGTATTGCGTGTTTACATTTTTTCCCCTATAGTTTTTCTACCTTTCATGTATGGTTGTGTAGGGTTAATTTTATCATGTGTGAAGATAATTTGTTATGCTTGGATGTTTTGCCTATTCCTTATTCTGCTTACGACCTTTGGATCTTGTTTAGCCTTTGGTCATTATGCTTGTTTCCATGCCTTGTGACTGTAGGATGGAGTGATATTATTGACATGTTGTTATGTTGTAGACTGATTAGCCAGGTAGATCTATAGGTGTACTTTGGTTTTCCAAGTTTCTCTATAGGTGTACTATAGTCTTATAGAATTATTATGGACTGACTTCCATGGGACCATGAGAACCCAATGCTATAGACTATAAGGGATAGACCGAGTGAGCTTCCCAGAGAGTCTTGGGCATTATAGACTACAGGGGATAGACCAAGTGAGCTTCCTAGAGAGTCTTGGATATTATAGATAATAGGAGGGTATACTGAGTGAGATTCCTCATTGAGTCTTTACATGATTTAATTTCCTTAAACCATTCCAGGCTATAGGAGGAATTGACTGAGAGAGATTACCCATGGAGTTTGTGATAGACCTGAGGCTATAAGAGGTTTTGACCGGGTGAGCTTCCTCAGAGAGATTCTAGACCTTGGGGATATAAGAGGGTTAGACCGCATAATCTTCCTCAAAGAGTCCTTGAATACTCTAGACTATAAGGGTAATTGACTGAGCGAGATTCCCCAGAGAGTCTTATAATTTCATATGACCAAACTAGAGGGGTTAGGCTGATAGAACTGCGTAGAGGGTTGTGTGTATTTCTTGGATAGGAGAAGAGGGGTTGGCAATGAGTACTTCCTAGAGGGGTTCCTGTTGTGTTAAGCTATTTTTTTATTTCTAATTGTTGTTCTGTGGATTGATTACTCTTGTATAACATCCTATTGCTGGTTACTTATTACTGCATACTATATACTTTCACTGTTTACTAATTATTGTACAATTACCTGCCATATGCTCACTAACATTTAGGCACAGATCTTCAGGAGGTTTCCTACTTGTATTTCGTCCCAAACCACGTTTGGTCCATTCTTTTGGGCCCAAACAGACTATGTTTTTGCAGTTATAGACAAGGAAAAGCACCATTCGACTTCTGGGACATGATTACATTGGAGTAGGAGAGCATGGGACCAAGCATGGGCTTGTGATGATAAGGAGTTGTTTATCTTTTATTTTGTGGTTGTTTTGGTACTGTTTGTATTCCAAGAATTGTGACATGTTTGGTTGTTTTCCTAGATAGGTATCCTGCATCATTTCATATATACATATGTGATCCAGTGGTTTATTGTTTTAGTCTTCAACCGTTTACTTTTTCATTGTTGTAAGATATTTACTGCTTTCGCTATTGCATGTTTTGTTTACTTCAGCTGTGTAAATGGCCAATGGAGGCATATTTTCCCCACAATCACATCGAAGGCCCTCTATGCTAGTCAGCAGCCTCTGGCATTTTTGGAAATGTGCATGAGGTAATGTGACCAACCGGGTGCAGGGTGCCTCTGGGTGGCTTCCAGAACCGGGACGTTACAAAGTGGTATCAAAGGAATTATTTTCTCTTAATTTAGTGGTTGGATCCTTTATGCATGGGTAGGAAAGATTCGTTACTTGGTAATAAGTTGTTCCCAGGAGTAGCTAACCTGTATATAGGAGAAAGCCAATCTAGCTCGTTTTTTGCAGTTTTCTGGTTTTGAGATTTTACGGTTGATATGATTTCACCCAGAGTGATTCACATGCCCTGCATTGTTATTTTTGTGCAAGTGCAATTCTATTTCTGTCGCATCCCGATGAGAAGAGGGTATGCCATCTCATGCATCATATAGGCACTTGTTAGAAATAACATGCCATGCATTATTTTAATTCCATCTAGGGTGCATTAGATATTTCATGATTTAGTGATAGACATTGTGTAGACTATACATGTTGTTGTGATATATGATTTGATTGAATCCCTAGAGTTTGATAGAGAAACTTTTTGTATTGTGCCTTGCTTAAAATAATGCCAAATTTTGGTTCTTGAGGTGTTATGGGCCCTCATGAATCAGAACATGGTGGTTCGTTAACATTTCCCCTTGTATATGATATGTAAGAGATGCCAAGCTTTGATTCACGGGGAGTATTGGCCCTCACGGATCGTAATTTGGAACATTCATGCTTGTTTTTAGTATTTTCTGGGCTTTGGTGCAATTTATGAACTACTTCCCCAAAAAACCTAGAATACACTATGTGTGAATTATGACTACACACAGCGTAGTTTTTAAACTGTGTCACTAATTGTGTGAGCAGAAACATGGGGTTGTGCAATGTCTTTAGGAACACGCCATGTACGGTTGGTACACACCATGTAGTAATGAGCCGTGTACTCGACCATGTCACTAACAACACGGTTTGAGGAAACTCATATAGTACATGCCGTGTTTTGTACGAACATGCCATGTTGTCTTTTTTTAGGTGGCCAACTATGTCATGAACAACATCGGTCGGTGTTATCTTCTCATATACCCTCCGTGTTTGTTCGGAACACGCCGTGTAAGGGTCAGCCATGTAGCCGGCCGTGTATCTAACAACACGGGTCATCGAGTCCCTGTCTATAACACACAGTGTTCTTAGTGAACGTGTTGTGTAGTCTAGGGTTAAGAAGACCTTGTGGATTAGCTGTGTAATGAAACTCGAGAAGGAGACTGGAGTTCATGTACACGATGTGTGTTGGGACAACACACCGTGTAGTTTAGGGTGTTACACGACTATCTGTGGCAGAAGTACAATCCCATGAGTATGGCCTTAAGGAACACACTGTGTAGTTTTTATACACGTCGGGTAGTCATGTTTAGTAAACATGACTGTTTATTTATCAATTTCTTATTTTTACTCTTTTGTTCTCTGTCCTTGATAATCCTGATCTAAGGTGTGCTTTTGATCATTCAGAGTTATGCATCCAAGACATCCTCCAGTTGTACATCAGTTGTCAGATGGTAATCAGAGAACGGATATGGTTGATCAGGGACACCCTGCAGATCCTCCGGTTGTGCCATCTTTGGCACCAGCATTTATACTCGTTACAAGCGCCTATGACTAATTTAGGGAGGACTTCCTGAGGATGGTGCAGACCATTCAGGAATTGCAGCCTCCTACCCCGTCTATTGCCGAGTTGATGCAGGTTTTCCAATAGCATCATCCTTCTACTTTCTCTAGTGATGGAGGACCCTAGGCTATAGAGTTATGGCTAGAGCCACACTGACAATCTTTGATCATCTGGATATACCTCCAAAGGAAAGGGTAATGCATGCTACTTATATTCTTCAAGAAACTGCTAAGAGGTGGTGGGAGGTGATCTCACAGTCAGGGTGTCTGTAGAGTATGACTTGGGATGAGTTTCAGTGCATCTTCTACGATTACTTCTATCCAGACACCTTGAGGGCTGACTGAGCCCGAGTGTTTATGAGTATCTAGTAGGGTACTCTTTCTATAATGGAGTACTCTTCATGTTTTACTGAGCATCAATGCTTCAAACCGATCCCGACAGGTGGTGATTTGTTCCTTGCTAGGAAGATTGAGGATGGTCTCAGGTAGGAGATCTATTCCCAGATGAATATCTTCTGGTTGACATTGATATCCTCTATCATCAACCAGGTGTTGATCACTGAGCACAATCTGAGGGATTCTGAAGCAGTGAGCCAGGGCGGCTCGACATCCAGAGTCAGTGTTCCTCCTACTGATACTATGAAGAACCGTAGGGAGTCTATTAGAGGAGATCAGAGTAGGAGGAATGTATCTTCGGGAAGCCAGGTTTTATGTTACCTGTGTGGTAGGAGTGATCATTCTAGGCCTCTGTGCTAGAGAGACCTGATGGAGTGCCGATCTTGTGGGAATATGGGCCATCTGTAGTGTTTTTGTCTAATCATTTCGCAAACAACTGGTGGTAGGGGTTCATCTATGACCCCATGTACAGGGGATGTATCACCAGTTTCTCACCAATCAGGTAACTGGAGTTCTTTCGGCTGTTAGGGCTAAGGTGGATGTCACGGTCGTGGTGGTCAGTCACCAAGATACCAGTGACAGCAGAGCAGATCAACTCAGAGTAGTTATCTAGGGGCGCAGGGCCGCAGTACATGCCATATTTTTTCAATGGAGCAGACCTATCCGGTGTAGGATCCCGACCCTTCCATAGTTCATGGTATGATCTTAGTAGCCTCAATTTTATATTCATACCTTTTCGATACTGGTGATTCACATAGCATTATCTCTATTGTTGTTGTGGAGAACCTTGGGCCATGTATCTTTTTTCCTGCCATTATGTTGAATCTTGATACACCGTTGGGAACGAGGACGTCTAGAGTACGTTAATGCAGAGAGTTCCCTCTTGAGGTTGTAGGGTGTCACTTCTTATGGGACCTTTATGTCCTAGAGGTGACATGATACGATGTCATTCTCAGTATGGAATGGTTTATCCCCTTCTAGACAGTCATCGATTGCTTTTTCTGTAGGGTGAGTTTCATATCACCAAGGGGTGAATCTTTTCTTCATAGAGGTGACTGGGATGTATAGGTGGGTAGAGCTAGACCAGAGAATCATGGTCTAGGAGGAGTTATAGACTAGACTTCCATTCCTTATCTGGATGATCAAGGGACATTATAGTTACAATTTTTTCTAGTGGTGGATCATTTCATGGATGTCTTTCCATAGCACTTTTCATGATTTCCTCAGGATCGTGAGGTATACTTCTTGATTGAGCTTGTTCTAGGAGCGACAACAATTTCCATTCCTCAATATAGGATGGGTACACCTGAGTTGCAGGAGCTCAAGATGTAGTTGGAGGAGTTGCATGCAAAGGGTATCATCCAAACTAGTACTTCTCCTTGGGTTTCTCCTGTTATGTTTATGAAGAAGGAAGAAAAAACCGTTAGGCTTTGCGTGGATTATCGAAAGCTGAACCAGTTGAGTGTTAAGAACCAATATCCCTTGCCATGGATCAATGACCTCTTTGATCAGCTTCGAGGAGCCCATGTGTTCTCAATGATTGAATTGAGATCTGGTTATCATCAGTTTCAATTTAGACCATCATATATACCTTTTATATCCTTCAAGAGAAAGAATGGTCTATACGAGTATACGGTCATTCCATTCGGTCTTACGAATGCACCATCAGTTTTTATGGAAATAATGAAATGAGTGTTCTATCCGTACTTGTATTTCTTTGTGGTAGTTTTCATGGACGACATCTTGGTGTACTCTCATAGTCGGTACAACCATGATACCTATCTTTAGATCGTTCTGAGTACACTGAGAGATCATTAGTTATATTCTAAGATCTAAAAATACCACTTTTGGATGGATAAGATTCAATTCATGGGTCACGATATCTCATAGAAAAGAGTACCAGGAGACATAGAGAAAGTGAGAGTTGTAGTTTCCTGGGAGTAGTTGAAGAATGTCTTTGAGACGCAGATTTTTTTAGGGTTCTATGGATACTACATGCATTTTATATAAAACATTTAATGCCTGGAATCACCTCATATAGTTCAAACCAATAATGGTGATAAGTTCTTATGGATAGATTCATGTGAGTCATCCTTTCATGAGAGGAAAGGGAGATTGACGTCAGCATCGACACTAGTCTTGCCAGAGCTAGGAAAGAACTATATAGGCTACTGTGATGCTACAAGTGTTGGACTGGGAGTTTTTCTTATGAAAGGAGATGGAGCTGTTGCTTACGGGTATCGGCATTTGAGACCGCACCAGAGTAACTACTCGACACATGATCTAGAGTTGACAATTGTTGTTCATTCCACACGTTGTTAGAGTCATTACCTTCTGGGAGAGTACTTTGTGGTGTTTACCAACCACAAGAGTCTCAAGTACAACTTCACTCAGTGTGATCTGAATTTGATACAGAGTAGGATGGTCATATATCTTCAGTCTATCAACATTTAACTTGCCAATACTGTGGGAAAAGGCAATGCAGTGCCGAATGCATTGAGAACGAAACGCAAATTCAAGATGTTCAGGAGGCCAGCACTGCATGGAAGCTTATGGATCTGTTCACTATGATGCACATGGAGGTGCACGATAGATTGGGATAAACATTTCTATATTTTATTGTTGTTACCTTTATTCATATTGATAAAATATGAATGAGGCAACTATCAGACTCATAAAGCCTAGTCCTGTGGGAGAGTGTCTAGAGAGGACCCTCTTCCAGGATGGATAGTGGGTGAGGATGAGATCTTTCATTTCTAGGGACGCTTATGGGTGCCAGCAGACATATCCGAGGAGCTTATGGGGGATTTTTATTCCTCGGAGTGGGAAGTTCATCCTGGCATCACTAAGATGTATCGTGATCTACACAGCCAGTACTGGTGTCCTGGTATGAAGAGGGATTTTTTTGGGTTCGTCATGAGATGTTCTACTTTTCAGTAGGTGAAAGCGGGGCATCAGCGACAAACATGGATTTTGAAGCAGTTACCATCCCTGAGTGGAAGTGAAATGATCTCGCGATGGACTTCGTGACTAGGTTTCCGAGGTCACCTATAGGGAGTGATTCTGTTTGGGTTGTTGATGATAGGCTTAAAAAGTTTTCTCACTTCTTGATGATCAAGGAGACCTTTAGTGTTGATGAGCTGGGGTGGTTGAACATCTGGGAGATTGAAGTTCTGCAGAGAGTTCCACACTATATTGTTTCAGAAAGGGATGCACATTTTACTTCTCAGTTTTGTCAGTGGATTCAGAATGCTTTTGCTACACATGTACTTTTGAGTACATCATACCATCCCCATACAGATGGCAAGTCCGAGTGTACGATCCGGGTGCTTGAGGATATGATCTGAGCTTGCATTAAAAAACATGGAGGTTCATGGAAGAATCATATTCTTTATATGGAGTTTGCATATAACAACAATTTTCAAGAGACTATTCAGATGGATCCCTATGAGGATTTGTGCGGTAGGCCATACTGATCACATTTGTGCTAGCTGGAGGCTGGAGAGGCAGCATTTCTTAGACCTCATCTTGTTCAGGATACCTTAGAGCAGAAAGAGTTGATTCGGAAGAGGATGGCTACAGTACTATCTCGAAAGATGTCTTATGTTGATCAACGGAGACGACATCTAGAGTTTGACGTCAGGGATCAGGTTTTTCTGCGTGTCACACTGAGGTTGGGACATAAGAGGATTTGGAGACAGGTTAAGCTTTCACCGAGGTACGTCGAGCTGTTTGAGGTATTGGAGAGAGTGGGGCCAGATGCCTATAGGTTTCAGTTACCTCCGAGCTACTGGGCTATGCATGACATCTTCCGCATTTCTCAGCTCTGACATTACTTTTCAGACGCGTCTATTGACTTCCATCCTAGGGAGGTTGAGATCGAAGAAAATATTTTATTTGAGGAGCATCCTATCTGGATTGTCGATTGTAGTACGAAGGTTCCTCGTGCCTGGTCTATTCCACTGGTACGGGTGCTATGGAAGCACGGGCGAGTACAGGAAGAGACCTGGGATATGGAGGCCAATGTACGATCACAGTGGCCGGAATTGTTTGGGGTTTCTTCTTCAACGCTTTGCAAGAGAAATTCAGGAATGACATTCTTTATGGGGGGAATTTTGTAAGAACCTGGATCTCCATTTCAACTATGTATTTCCTTTTCTGGTCATTTTTGATAAAAAGAGTAAAATATGGAAATTTTTAAAGTTCACACCATGTAATTCATAAGTATACATCGTGTACATTGATGTCTTGTGAGGACATGTGCTGGCCGTGTCCGGGCCACACACACGGTGTGTAGGGGTGATGTGGAGGCCAGTTAAAGCAGAGTACATAAAATCCATGCACACACCATGTACTCCAAAATTACATGTCGTGTAATTTCTATTTTTTCATTAAATAGACCGGGGTCGCGGCTAATCGACATAATCTTCTTCTTCTCCATGTTCTTTGACCGGGAGCGTCCGTACGGCCGCGAACATACTCTAAGCCCCCAAGCCTCCTTCTGTTTTCTGAATCAACCATTGTCGATTGCGTTGGAATCGCAACGGTGAGCTCATCCTTCTTCTTGAGTTTCATTCCATGATTTCCCCTCTTTCTCAAGATATCATGAGTTGAATGTTTTGTGCATTTTCATATATCTATGTCATTTTAAGGAGAATCATGCCTCTTGGTTCTAGTATATTGATCTAATAGCATCAAGGTAGCTGGTTTGTGCCATACCATTTGAATTATCTTATTTTTATATGAAAATTCCACCAATACCCGTGAACAGGGTATTGCGTGTTAACCTTTTTGCACCTGTTGTTTTTCTGCCTTTCTGGTATTCTTGTGTAGAGGTAATTGAAGGTCCACGCGACACCCTAAGAGGGGAGGGGTGAATCAGGGTGGAAACATCTTCTTTTAATGTGATGGATCTAGTTCCCACGTTGGTAGGAACTCGTTGAACCTGTATGATGAAAATGATCGAAAAGAAAACATTCACATGCACAGAGAAGACACAACACTTTTTACTTGGTTCACCACTAATTGATACGTCCAAGGAGCATATGTCGACAAGTTGTCAGTCGTACCAAATTCCACTAATCATCACTAGCTGTGTATTACCAAGGTTCGGGCACATTCACTCTGTCCCAGGCTCACTCCCTTTACAAAAGTTCAGGGAAAGCCCACAGCGTCCCTCAGGTCACTCCCATTGACTCCCCCTAGCTCACTGCCCTTGGTGAAGTCACACTGAGTTTATAGACATGAATGTCTCTTCATAATTGAAAAATAATGCATCCACTATTGAATGTATATGCACTTTTGAATTCCAACTTTAACTCTTATACTAATCCCCCTATGCACTGAAGGTATCAGGCAATCATCTAGTTTTCATGCAGCTTCAAAAGGACCGGCGTACAACAACCTCACCTGGCGCACTTCTCCAATAATGGTGTGTAAATTTCAAGAATGTCACGCAAGTCAATTTAACAGTACAAAATAAGTGTGTAGGGGACAACAAAACCCTTGCGCGACACTGCCTCCTTCAACTCCAAACTTGCACGACTCTTCACCTTTAACTCCCAAACCGCCTTTGTCACCCAGCCAACAACCGGCGCACAACCTCTACTTGTGCGACCCAAAAACCACTTGAAAGACTCAACCAATTACGCGAAGAGATATTGAAAAATATCTAACTCTTGAATTTATTTACAAATGAGGAAGTGTGGTCCCCTATTTATAGGAAAACTTGACCCCCTGTGCAGTGGTGAACATGTCTTCCCTCGGTGCACTAGTTCCGTCGCGCTACTCATCCTCCCTAGCCTCTGTCACACTGCTCACTTGCGCGACAACACCAATACGTGCGTGAACCACAATTATTTCCCATAACATGATGATCTGATCATGAAAAACATCAGGTGTGCAAGTTTCCAGACCTCCTAGGCACCGGCGTGCAAGTCCCTTCTCGACGTGCAGGTCACTTGCGCAACCCAACCAATACATGCGCAACACTTATCCCTTTTCCATTTTTCAACATTCGGATAATGAAAACCTATAGGCACACAATTTTCCTCTATTTCAAGTACACGGTGTGAAAGTATCTTTTCATGAACACTTTTCTCCATTTGTTGATTTTCGGGCACAAAAAGTTGGCAAACACTGGGAAATTGCGCCACCTTCAATAATATTGTCTGCTTGAACTGTATGATCTCTTTGCTGGTACACATTAGGAACTTCCACTTAGGATTGAAAACAAAAACAAACCATACTACAATTCATTCATATCATACCATGGTTCCAACAGTAATTTGAAAATGTGTGAGTACAATTTTTTGTGCATGGATGTTTTCCCATTCCTTATTCTGTATATATCCTTTGGGTATTGTTTATCCTTTGGCTGTTATGCTTATATCCATGCCTTCAGACCGTAGGATGGCGTGATATTCCTGACATGTTCTTATATTGTATACTGATTAGCCATGTAGCTCTATAGGTGTACTTCGGTTAGCCAAGTAGCTCTATAGGTGTATTTTGGCCTTATAACATTTTTATGCACAGACTGGCATGATACCGGGAGAACCCGATTCTAAAGACTATAAGGGATAGAACGAGTGATCTTCCCAGATATTCTTGGACATTATAAACTACAGGGGATAGACCAAGTGAGCTTCCTAGGGAGTCTTGGATATTATAGTCTATAGGAGGTTAGACTGAGTGAGCTTCCTGAGAGAGTCTTTACTTGTTTGAACATCTTTAAACCATACCAGGGTAGAGGAGGAATTGACCGAACGAGCTTCCCCAAAGTGTCTATGATAGACCTGAGGCTATAAGAGGAATTTAACGAGTGATCTTACTTATAGTGTTTCTAGACCTTAGGGAAATAAGAGGGTTAGATAGTGTGATCTTCCTCAGAGGCTCCCTGACTAAACAATAGTATAATGGGAATTGAATGAGCGAGCTTCCCTAGAGAGTCTTAAAATTTTGTATGACCAAAACAGAGGGGTTAGGCTGCGAGCACTACCCAGAGGGTTATGGGTACTTCTTGGATAGGACTAAAGGGGTTGGATGTGAGTACTTCTCAGAGGGGTTCCAATTGTGGTCAGTTGTTTACTTCATTGCTGCATATTGTTCAGTGGATTTATTACTGTTGTATATCATCCTATTACTGCTTACTAATTGTTGCCTACTGTTTACTTTACTATATACTTCTTACTTTAATATTACCTTCCATAGGCTCACTAACTGTTAGGAATAGATCTTCAGATGGTTGTCTACTGGGATTTAGTCTCACACCCTATTTGGGCCATGCTTTTTGTTCCAAAATGACTATTTTGTTGTAGGTATAGACAAGGGTAAGTTCCCTTTGACTTCTGGAAATTTATTACTTTGGAGTAGGAGTGTATGGGTCCATGCATAGTCTTGTAATTCTATGGAGCTGTTTATCTTTTCATTCTTTCCTTTTTTGGGTACTATTTTCATTTCTAGTATTGTGACCTATTTGGATGTTTTCCTAGATAAGTATCATGCATAATTTCATATATACATTTATGCTCCTATGGTATACTGTTTTGGTCTTCCGATGTTTTCTTGTGGATTTTATTTCGATATTAACTGATTCCACTATTGCATGTTTTGTTTACTTCATTTGTGTACTATGCTAATGAGTGCATAGTTTTCCCATTATCACACCCAAGGCCCTCGCTGCTAGTCGGTCACCTCTAGAATTTGGGGAAATGCGGTAGAGGCTATGTGACCAACCAGGTATGGGGCTCCTCTAGGTGGCTTCCGAGAACCGAGAAGATATGAAAACCATAAATCAAGAATAATATTTTATCATCAAAATCATGATAAACGTATAAATATTTAATATAGGATTTAAATATTTAGAAAATAATATTGTGACACACCTTGATGAAATGATATGCAGTGATGTGTAGACTAACTCTTAGTATGTCCACTTATTAGGAAGAGGAAAATCCCCATAACATGTTTCTAATTACACAATGATAAATTTGAATCAATATTTAAAAACATTACTATATAAATAAATAATTTAATTCAAAGATAATTGGAATGAATTTGAGGCCATTAGATGAAAAATCATTCCTCAAAACATTATATCAGTCCATAATGAACAACACATTATTTAGGGGTGAGTAATGGAGTGGTAAGATAGGATGATTATATCATGTGATAAAGGAAAGGAGAAGAAAATAATAGGATACTATATTAATGATAGTGGGTGTAAATGACAGATTATCGCTTTTTAATATGTCTCATGGTATGGTTTCAAAGTTTACCATACTGTTCACCAAATATGTGCCATTACAGTATGCAGATGAAACACCTATCATGAATACAATTCAAATATTAACAGTCTATTTTACAACAATGTGGCCTATCTATAATAAACAACATACATATTTATGATTTTCTAGGGCATGCTGTGTGGATTCCCCAGCTCATGCACCTGTGAAAACTACATTGCATAGATGCGCCCCATAGTTTCCACTAACTATGAACCATATGTTTCTCTTATGAAAAAAAAGAAAAATCAGGTGATAAACCATAAAAATTATCCCAATACCTAAAAAATATATTTTGACCATCAAAAATGAATTACAAAATTATTTGATGTCATTTTAGCCTTTGATATTTCTTTCCAAATGTTTGATCAAGATTTGACCAATCCTATTATTGAAAATTCAATATCCCATTAAATTTCCCAAATTATAAAAGACGAAATATTAAAAAAAAGCCTATGTTAATATGGGTCTAATTGAAATTTTCCAATAATTATTGGGTGATATTAATTTTTCTAACATTTAGTTTTACACTAGATTATCTATATTTATCTTTTTTTGAGGTGATAATTTTTTCATTGGATTCTATACATATTGACCACAAATAAGATGGGCCACTTTATGAAATTTTGACCTCATTTTTCCAAAAATAGGATATATATTTCTCTATACTATTTATATATTTATTAGATATAAATCAATGGTTGAAATTAAAATTAAAAAGAAAAAATGTTTTTTCGGAAAAAAAATTCATTTTTCCGGATAAAAATATTTTTATAAAAAATTCATTTATATATTTCATTCTAATGTCAAAAAATTTATTATTCTTAATAAAAATTAATCAATATTATAAAATTATTATTTTTTTCATAAATAAAATAAAAAATATCAGTTTTAATAAAAATTTTCATTTATTACAATTATATAAAAAACCATACTTTAAATAAAAATACTAAAAATTTTAAGTTATGTGGATACCAAAAATTATATTATTTTCATAAATAATATTGCAAAATGTTATTCAGATTTATAGTATTATTTTCACATAATAGATAATTATTTTCATTATTAAATTTTTTAAAAGAATAAACTACTTTATTAAAAATTGTGCTGTAAATTATTATGATTTTATCAATACATTTAAATTGGTTAGAAAATCTCTCTCTATATATATTTATATTATAAAATATGTAATACAATTTGTTAACATCAATTTAATAGAATTATTATAGTGGTCAAATAAAAAATTAATAGATCATTTAGGGAAACAGATGTGTGTAACAAAAACTAGAAATGCTATTAAATTTAATTAAAAAATATATTATAAAGTATCTGTATGTTACACTGCATACTATCCCAAATAAATAATATTTTAAAGGGTTTATTTTATTGTCCAAAAAATCATCCATTATGTCTTCATGGGTACCCAAATGTTTCCCATGTAATGTGTGAGTCTGAAATACTAGGTCTCCACCAATGGTGTGTAGAAAAATATTTAGTTAGAGACAATATAGTGTATGCGAGTGTATGTCATAAATAGGTGGTGTGGAAAATAAATAACTTAAATATAATATCCACAACCCATAGGCTCTATAATGTAACTCGGGTAATACTAGACTACATCATCAAGTCTCAGAGGTCTCTAAGAACAGCTCGATGAACACACCAAAAATAGTCACCACATAGAATCCATGTGTCCCTCCAAGAATTAACAAATATCATATATCAATAATTATCCATGTACTCATTCTGATATTTATATGTATTTAGTATCATGAGAAATCATTGAATATCATCATGGAATTTCAATATCACATGCAATACATAATCCAAAGAGGTCATATTGGAATTCCATATTATTTCTCATCGAATGTCATATATAATATAAGGAGATCATACTATCAGTCCAACATAATTTACATGGGATATATTAAATTATCATAGTTTATATCATTATGACAAATAATTTATCATATTATATCATATATAATCCAATATGATCATCCCAACATTTCCATTCAATTTTCAGCATCTTATATACCATAAAATCAGAGGTGATTTTATTAACATAGATATTTATTTCGTTAGGTCAATATATAAAAATTTATTCAATTAAATATAATTATTCTCATGTCTTGTGTTAATAAAATTTCTATTATTCCCAATAATAAATTTCTCATTTTATTTATAATTAGATATTTTTAATTAAAAGCCAACATATGCACCTCATTTACCAGAGGCTTGCCAATTTACTCATTAGAAACATTTACAATAGCCTTTCATGATTAAATAATGTCATTGGGGTTTTAAATGAACATCTTTTTCACCCTCACAATAATCTAATGTTATAATGTCATGTCCATGACACCACATCGGCATATCTTGAAACTAATCCGGACATTACACATGTCAATATCAAGTTAACGACATGTCTGATGTATAATTTTAAATTAAACATGGGATAATTCCAGAACATCATGGGGTTTAATAAATTTATAGGGAACAAACTAATTGAAATTATTTGTAAGCGTGAATGCATGATAATTTAAATATAGGTAATACAAGTAAAATTCTTTAAAATTAAAAAACTATTTGGGGAATCATGAAGACCCCCTACCTTTGGTTAACATAGTTACAATATTCATATGTTTTCCTTAGGAATTAGAATACTTCCGTGAAAAATGGAACATGTATAAATTCCTAAAAATATTTCATATTATCATTATACATCATGAGATGAAAAAGTAGGGGAATATATCAATAAATGGAGGATACATACTCATAGACATTCCTTGGGGATTCAATTTTCACAAACAAAAACCAATCATAGGAAGAACAAGATATAAAATGATATGCTAAAGGTTATGGAGAGGGGATCTCAATGAAAGTATTCAGTTAAATGGATTTAAATGATATTTGATTGAGGAATAAATATTACAAAGTGGAAAATAAAATTTTTCCCAAAAAAAGAAATATCACTGAAACCAAAAGCTAATTTGTGGGACATACCAACTAACTTGTGGTCCGCAATAAGCTAGATAGTGATACCGATGCTTTAATGTAACCATTTCCAACTTCTCTAGAGCCTCCCATATTCATCTGAGACCAACTAAAACAACATGTAAAATAAAATAGTGATCTAATAATGTTATTTAAACAAAATTATTGTATTTTTTACCTTATTGAAGTGGTGATGTGTTGTAATATCTCCATTATAAAGTCGTTCAACCCCAATATGCATTATAAAAATCATCATCCTCCTCGATGAACAACTGAGGCTATTATGCTGGGCTATCTACTTTATTATCCCTGATTTATTCTATACAAGCTTATTTCTTGGAAATATATTTTCCAACAAGAAGTATTTTCAATGATATATCCCCTCCCTACGATACAAAATATGATCCAAATTCACCTAAATAAATGCATAGTCTTTATGATCAATTTCGTAAGAATCAATATAATGATATGGATTAGGAATGTATCATTGAATCTAGGAAACATGAATCATTTCATTCATGGAACTGATCTGATGTGGCTGGACTACTTTATATGCCACTGGGCATTCCCTATCCACAATATCAAACGATTCCAGGTACATGGGTTCAATTTTAACAATTATCTATAAGCGAAGGTGTCCCAGTCTATGTGATTAATGTAAGAATCAATGCCCACCAATCACAAATTTAATTTGTCTATGAAATCAATCTACATTTGATGAATGCAAGATTTTCATAGTCACCTATCTCCAAGGAATTAATAGGACATTCTCGACCATATCCAATACAAGACTCAGTCCAATATTTTCCACCAATAATTCATCTATAAAATATTTGGTGTAATGAAATGACCTCCCATATAAATCCATATAACATTACATGTAAATGGTAAAATTATATTAATTTTTATAGCTAATTAGTCTGGTTTTAGAAGGATGTACTAAAAGAATTGAAAAAAAAATTTATTCTTCCAGACCCTATTAGATGTGAAATGGGAATATATATATGACTATATTCTATGTGTCACATCATTTTAGAATAAAATTTCATGAATATTAAATATCACAAACTCAAAAACTATAAAAGACTCATTGATTAGTATGAAGTGTTACAACAACATTAAAATATTGATTATAACCCAATACTTATGTTGTCAAAATGGTGTTCTCAATATTTCTATTACAAAAACTATCATGAAATTTTCCCATTTACAATAACGGGATTACAATCACTATAGAGTACTAGCGGTCCAATGGTGGTTAACTTTCACCTACTGAAAGGCGGAGTACTAGAGAATGAACCCATAGATGTATTTCTATATTTATATCCACTATTACTATAGGTGAACATCTTGATACATATTTATCATACTCGTATAAACATCCAACAATAGAAAATGGGTATCTAGTTGGCCAATAGTGTTTTTCATTAACCTTCAAACATGTAAAAAATGTGAAATGAACCATGATATGTTATTATTCATTATTGGCCACTAGTACCGTTATCCAAGTTATTGATACATTTTATACATACCCCAATGCACATAACACATCAATAAAATTAAATGTGTCAACAATTATTTGATCATGGTCATAGGGTCTTTCACATGGAATTTGAACTGAATAATCTCATTAGTATCGAATGAATAATTAGGGATATAAGAAAAAAAAGTATTGGTTTCTCATAACTATGTGTAATGAATTTTATAGTTTTATAAATTTCACAGTATCATTGTCTGAGAATGTCATAGATAAAAAATTTAATTTCACATAGCCTTGGTACTCCTAAGCATACAATCACTGCCCGACAAACAAGGATATCACCTTCCGCTCTAAATTAATCTCATGGACTACTTGGTTTATAGTCATCAAACTCAAGGATTGTGAATTTATTTTCCCATTATAGGAGTATATTTCAACACATTGTCAATGTAAATTTGGAACAAAACCCACTTCATATTCCTATGATTATAGTCGCCCATGTTCAAAAGAAATTTCATGATTTTATGATCTATGTAGACTAAAACCCTCTCCCCCATGAGACTGTGTTCTAAAAAACATAAGGTGTGTACCACTACATCCAAATCCAAATAATGGGTTGAGTAATTACACACATGTTGTCTCACCTATATGGAACTAAAATAGTCTACCTTTCCATCAAGAATAATCTTATCATGTTATATAAAACAAGATGCATTGAAATATGTGGTATTTTCCTTCCATGTTTGGGGTTAGAATAATATTTGTGAGGATGTAAAACACCTCTTAATCTCCCAGAGACATACATCATAAGAATCAGGATAGTAATTCCTCAATCTATTCAAGGTTAATCCAATGGATTATCCATATAATAAGAATAAATCTCGATAAGTATTTTATTGTATTGAGTAAACCTATGTAACATTGAAATAAAAATGTTATTATTGGATATCTCACATGAAATGAATGTTTACACCTTTTATAGGTATACTGGTATGATGTAGACGATTTTGTGAAATCTATCCATCCAAATCTGGCACATTGATAATTTTTCAAACATCTATTGTACAAAACATGTTCTCGAATGTAGCTTTATATTTATGTCATTGTATTGTTTCAATTGGAGAAAAATACAATATAATCAATGAATATGATGATAAATGAGTACACGAATGTATGAGAGACAATATTTAATACATTCATGTAAAATTTAAAATAGTTTTTTTACATTAGATACATTAAATGGATTTCATAATGACCTTACCATCTAAAAAAATGTTTTATGTAGATTTTTAGATGGTCGAACTAGGTGATTGTGGTATCCTAACCACAAACAAATCATAATTAAAACCTAATAATAATTTATCTATTCGAACAAATCATCATTGAGTGGGATTAGATATCAATTCATAATAATTTCTTTGTTAAGAAACTAATATTTCATATATAAAAAAAAGTATCAATTCATCTTCTTCGTGAATAATACTATAGTATAGAAATCGGACATTCTTAGAAGGATAAAACAAATTTTCTCTAAGACATTCAGCTTAGATTTAAATTAAAAAATTTGTAGTAGTTTCATCCTATAATTTGTGAAAAAATTGGTTTTGTACCTAGAAATAGATCACGAAAAACTCAATTCTATGTTTGGGAGGTAATATTGAAAAGGTATTAGGAAAAAAATCTAGGCATTGTCCCACAATGAGAGGAAAAATATCTCACTAAAATCTTCTATTATTTAGTCCCAAACTAGTGACTAGGGTGGGAAGCTCACCCATCTTCATAATATTGATTTCTATTAAACCTACAAGTATTCGTTATTCATTGACATGTAAATATTTTTTTACATTATGAGATGTAATAAATGATGGGATCTTTTTGGAATAAATATAAGATCCATATATAACTAGATATTTCATAATGAAAATAAAATTAGTGATACTAATATCTTATCCAAAGAGTACCATCAATGTTGATAACCCCTAATAATTGTGGAAGACTCTCGAAAAATTAATGTAGCCTCTCACTAACCACCCAATATAGATTCCATAAAAATAATTCATTTTTGGTATAGAAAAGTAGCCAAATTATTCAACAAACCACGGTGGTATAACAGAATGTAAAGCTTCTATATAAATGAATGAAAAAGGAGTTATGGAAGCTACTCATAACTTACCTACATCTCTATATAGTACAACATATGGGTCAATATTCCTTGTATAAATTACATGTTACTAGCCAGAAATGAATACATGTGATCTATCCTAACTCCTCTACAAAGAACTAAACAGTAGGTGCTGCTACTCCTAAATCTACACTCCAATACCTCCACCTTATATTGAACAATACATAGATCCCCAATTACCCGCTTAATGTGGTGAATCCATGACAACCCAAAAAACATACATTGGTGTGAACCCTGAAAATAAATGGAAGAGTAACTATCTTGAATAACAGCTAAATCTGATACAACCTTCAACTTATACAAAATTTCTCAAATTCATGGTCACAATAAGGCCTGATAATCCCCCACTAACCTCTTAGTAGGTACTATAGAGAACTGTCACCCAAGAAATTATTCCCACTCATGGTATTTAAATTCAAATAATTATGGGGTTTATGGACTCCAAAAGACCCACTAAGAGTTTCAATGTAGGATTTATATATTTATCATATTACTCACTCAGAATATCCACTAAGAGAAATGTTCAAGTACTACCAATACATTAATGGTTTTAATATCAATGACACTCTATGGAAATCATATCACATATCTCAATCCATCCTCAAACCACCTCATATATGATTACTTATCATATATTAAAGAAGGGGAAATGAACTACATGTATATTCGGTTTTTAAATAACTCTATGATAAACATAATCCCTTTCTCAATGAAAATGAACTCGCCATCCCTATCATCAATAACGTTTCCCAAAATGAAATCATTTACTAAATGTGTATCAATTTAATTCCAACGCTTACCCATAAACAGCTCATCATGGACTAATATGTTAAAAAATAATACATTAAATGATCAGGGTAAATAAAGTACTAATTCACCACCATTTTTTTGGGTTCAAAAGATGATTGATTATAGTTTGAATACACTTGATCAAGAACTCAACTATTAGGGCCACCTTCACCAATAAATGACAATGGGTGTTGGAGCTAAAAGTCCATGGTTAACTCTAACATGGAAGGGATAGTGTGAGTATCCTCCCTCTCTGACACATGTACTAATCCGACTAATATATTTCATAATTTATCTTCATCAAACACGGTCAACCACGTTGGAGGACCTACAAGACAGACATAGGGGTTTTCCCATATATACACTCTTTGTTCTCAATTGGGGGTTGGTGTGGAGGAATTATGATAAAATTTAAAAAATGAGTCTTATATCACATCACGTAAAAGATCATGATATTTATATTTAATGGATATATGAAGATTCATAATTCTATATTATCATTAACCTCAAAACATAAAATTTATTTACTCATATTATCTGCATCTCCCCTGCAACCCATACTAGCATAATGTAAAAAAAGGTAGGATTCATGTAAATTATTGATCTAAATAAAAATAATTTTTAATATACCTAAATAATTCTTTAATTTAAATATATAATGTGTAGTTATATGATGTTTTTATTAGAATATAAATGGAATACACATTACAAATTGTTATGGGAACTTTATTGAACTAGAAACATGTTTTTCTAAAATTATAACCATAAAAAAAATCTTCGACCCATTTATATAATAAACTAAAAAAAATTATACCATGAATTTACATGAAACCTACTATATACATTAATTCATTAAATTTATGTAATTTTACCATATACCATTAAAATATAAATAATGTCAATGGGGAATAAAAAAAATCAATTCCTTTCTTCCATAATTATGTATATACACAAGACTATTTCTGTAATAGTCAAAGAGTGAGAATCGATAATATAAATATTTATGGAATCATAGTCCACCAGTCAAAGTGGAAATCATTGAACTATAAATTAATAACTATAAATAAAACCCCCACCCTCTGTTAAATGAATTATCAATCATATAAAAGTCACAAAAATTTTGTAATGTCACCTTTTCCAAGCATTGACATATCCTACACTCTTGTAAAAATAAACTAAACTGTAATATAATGTAAAATTTTTAATACCACATTTCAATATCCAATCATCCCTAAAAAATCATAAGTACATTAACTGGTGGATTCTACTAAGCATAATTATCTATCACCATATACCATATTTGTAACGTCCCGGTTCCGGATGCCACCCAGAGGCGCCCCGTATGCGATTGGTCACATGGCCTCAAGAGCATTTCCCTGAATTCCAGATCCTACTGACTAGTAACGTGGGCCTTGGGTGTGATAGTAGAGAATATATACCCTCATTGGAAGAGTAAGCATCGGATTTAATAACACATACAACTGTGGAAGCAGTAAATATACAACAACAATAACCGCAGAAGACTGATACATAAAAAACTAGAGCAGAAATATATGAAAATATTTCATGATACATATTTGTCTAGGGAAAAATACAAAAAGTCACAACTCTGAATAATGAACTAAACCAAAGTACCAAAGAAAAACATATGGGAAACTCCTCAGAATCACAAGCCTCAGCTTGGTCCCCTGATCTCCAGCTCCAGTGCAATAAAGAATGTAAAGTAGAAGGGCTCTTGCCCTTATCTATACCTGCAACAATATTATCTGTTTAGGCCCAAAAGCTTGGCCCAAATAGGGTGTGAGACAATGTCCTAGTAGAAACCCTCAAAATGATCTGTGCCTAACAGTCAGTGAATATATGGCAGGTAAATGTATAGAAAGCAGTAAACATGGAAGTATTAAATAACAAACAATCCACAGTTTCAAGAACATAATTACAAAAATGTAAATAGTCACTCAAGAAATTATAACAAATTGGTAACTTCTTGGTATTTCTCATAGCCTAACCCCTATGGTTCATCCTACAAGTACTAGAAACCCTCTGGGAGGCAAACACAGTCTCACCACTCCTATTCAGCTAAATAATAGACTCTATGGGGAAGAACTCACCGTCAATTCCCCCTATAGTCTCGTATTATACTAAAAGTGATCTGGGGAAGCACTCAACATCTCATTCCCCCCATGGCCCGCATCAAGGAACTATAGACACTATGAGGAAACACTAAATTTCAATTCCCATGTTGTCTCTCATTGTAAATTTATTACACTCTGGAGAATCCCTTACGTCCATTCTATCTATGGTCTACTTCACTAGGTTCTCACAGCCCTGTGTAAAATCAGCAAGTATCGCCTCGTGTAACGGCCAATGTATCCTCAAGAACTACTTGGATAGAATTCTACAGAATCCCAGCATGGAATAACATCAGTCACACCATCCTACAACTAGGCATGGAACTGACAATAGCCTAACAGTTAAAACAAGACCAAAAAGTAAAAAACATGAAAAACATTCATGGGAAAAGCATCAAAATCACAGAAAATTACCCTATTCACAAACAATAACCTCTACCAATGAATATAAGAAAAGTAGGAAAACAACACGGTCAAAACAAGAAACACACAATACCCCATTCAAGGGTATTGGTGGAATTTGCACAAATAATAAAAGAAATTGTATATAAAGGCACAAATTACCTACCTCGACATTAGGAGATTTATAAACATGAACCTCAAAGCTTGAATCTAATTTTAACATATTATATATAAGAAAAAATCTAAATCACTCAATTGAATATAACTTGATAAAGAAGAGGAATTGGGAAACAATGCTCTGGTAGAAGGAAGATTATACCGTTGCAGTTCCAACACAATCTATGGTCGTCAATTCAGAGAACAGATGGAGGCTTGGGGGTTCGTCGATGATATGCGGCCGTACATAAAGCTCTCGGTTGAAGAAGCTGGAGAAGAAGATGGTTCTAGGGTTTAGACGCGACCTCGGTGCATTTAGTGAAAAAAAATAAATTAAATGGCATGTACATTTTGAGTACACGGCGTGTAGTAGTCTTTTCCGTACCCTGCTTTAGGTGTCCTCCAATGCACCCCTACATGATCGTTTGTGTGGCCATGACATGACCAACACAGAGCCATGAGAAGCAACAAAGTACATAACATGTTCTCAAAATGTACACGGTGTGTTCATCAATTTTTTTGAGAAATTCATCTTTTTTCAAAAACACCAAAAAAATGATAAAAATAATTGAAAATAAGGTTCTGGATCATACAAACTTCCCCCTTAAAGATATTTGTCCTCCAATTTCCGTAGTGAGGCATAGAAGAAGAAACCCCAAACAGCTCCGTCCATTGCAATCTTACATCGGCCTCCCTCTCCCAAGTCTCATCATGTAATCACCCATGATTCCGTAGCACCCATACTAGAGGAAAAAACCAGCCACAGAGAATCTTAATACTGCAATCCACAATCTAGATAGGATGCTTCTCAAATGATGCATCCACTTTTAGCTCAACCACATTTGGTTGAAGGACATGAGACGAGTCTGAAAAGTAATGTTGGAGTTGAGAAATGTGGAAGACCTCGTTCATATCCCGGTACCTATGAGGTAACTGTATCTGATATACAACCGGCCCAACTCTCTCCAACACCTCAAATGGCCCGATGTACCATGGTAAAATCTTACCCTTTCTTTGAATCCTTTTGTGTTCCATCCTCGGTGTGACATGTCAGACAACCTAATCCCTGACTTCGAACACCAGAGGTAATCTCTACTGATCAGCATAAGACTTCTATAGAGACTATTCTGTAGCCATCCTCTTCCGAATAAACTCTATCTTCTCTACGGACTCCTGAAAAATATGAGGTCCCAGTAATGCTGCTTCACCTGCCTTCAGCTAGCATAAGGGTGATCGACATGGCCTACCGTATAGATCCTCATAAAGAGCAATATTAATAGTTTCCTAAAAGCTATTGTTGAGGAGAACTCCACAAGAGTTATATGGTTCTCCCATGAACCTCCAAAGTCTTGAATGTTACTTCAGAGAATATCCCCAAGCACCTGAATCATACGCTCAGACTAGCCATCTTTCTGGGGATGGTATGTTGTACTCAAATGTACATGTGTACCCAAAGCCTTATAAAGCCCCTACTAGAACTGAGAAGTGAAAATCACATCTCTGTCTAAAATTATGGAGTGTGGAACTCCATATAGATGTATAATCTATCATATGTAAAACCATCCCAGATCACCAACACTGAAGGTATCCTTGATCGCCAAGAAGAGATAAACCTTCGTGAGTCTGTCATTGACAACCCATATTGCATCATTCCTTCGAGGCGATCTCGGATGACCAGTCATGAAGTCCATCATGACGTCATTCCACTTCCACTCGAGAATGGGTATCTACTGTAAAAGACCTTTTGGTCGATGATGATCGGCCTTCACCTGTTGATAAGTGGAACACCTCATGAAAAAACCAACAACATCTCTCTTCATACCTGGCCACCAATAATGGCGGTGTAGATCACGATACATCTTGGTGTCACCAGAATGAACCAACCAAACTGAGGAATGAATGTCCCGCATTACTTCCTCACGTATGTATGTTGGAAGCCATACACGTTCCTAGAAATTAAAGATCTCATCCTTGCCCAATGTTTATCCAGGAAGAGGGTCCTCTCCTGAAAAACTCTCCAACAGGACTAGGCCTTCTGAGTCTGATAGCTAGATCATCTGTACCTGATCAAGAATTGTAGATGTAACATCTACATATGATAGAAAAGTCTTCCACCGTCTGTCATGCACTTCCAAATACATCTCAGAGAACAGATCCATAAGCTGCCACTCACTAATTCCCTCTTGAACTGCATTTATCTGATCCCTCCTTCTTAACGCATCAGCCACTGTGTTTTCATTTCAATGAATATATGCAAGCTCAAAGTCAGAGGACTTAAGATACTAAACCCACCTACACTGTCTTAGATTCTGATCACGCTAGGTGAAGATGTATTTTGAGACTCTTGTGGTCGGTGAAAACCACAAAGTGCTCTCCCAAAAGATAATACCTCCAACATCCTAAGGCATGAACAACTACCACTAGCTCTAGATTATGCATCATATAGTTCATATCATATGACCTCAACTTTGTTGACCTGTATGAAACAACCCCATCTCCCTGCATAAGCACAACTCCAAAACCGATACCTGAAGCTTCACAATAGACATTGTTGCTCTTTCCTAGTTCTGGAAAGACTAGTATTGGTGCTGAAGTTAATCGCCCTTTAGGATCCTGAAAGGGAGACTCACAAGAATCTGACCATATGAATTTCTCACCCTTCATGGCCAGACCTGTCAGTGGTGCTTCTATAGGGGAAAATTCTTGTATGAAACTCTTGTAGTATCCACCCAACCCTAGAAAAATCCGCACCTCATTGATGTTATTCAGATGATCCCAGGAAACTAGTAATCTCACATTCTCTAGGTCCACTGATACTCTTGTCTAATAGATAACATGGCCCATAATGTGAATCAGATCAATCCAAAAGTGTAAATTTTAGAGTGTAGCATATAACTAATGATCCCTCAGTGTACTCAAAATGATCTCAAGGTGGGTTGCACGGTCGTGTCGAGTGTGATAGTATACCAAGATATCATCCATGAATACCACTAAAAAAGAGTCTATGTAAGGGTGGAACACCCGATTCATCAGTTCCATGAAAACTACTGGAACTCTTGTGATAACGAATGGCATAACTATATACTCATATAGACCATACCTACTCCTGAAGGTTGTAAGAGGTATATCTGACTATCTAACACACAACTGATGATAACCAGATCTCAAGTAAATATTCTAGTGCACTTGGGCTTCTCAAACTAATCAAATAGATTGTCGATTCTCGGTAAGGGATATCGGTTCTTTACCATAAACTAGGTCAACTTATGAAAGTCCACACACAGCCTGAGGGTACTGTTTGCCTTCTTTGAAAATAAGATAAGAGATCACCAAGGAGAAGTATTGGGTCATTTGAAAACCTTTTCCTACAACTCCTTCAACTACTTCTTGATCTCATGTAACTCAGATGTATCCATCCTATAAGGAGGAATGTACAGTAGTGCCGCTCCTATCACGAGCTTGAAAAAAAAGTGTACCTCACGCTTCGGTGGAAAACCTGAAAAGTCCTCTAGATAGACATTCCTGAAACGATCCACCACTAGAGGAAAATCTACCAGGGAAGTCCCCTAGTCATCTAGATATATAATATAAAACTGAGATGTAACACCGCCTAGCCCATGATGCTCAGGTCTTGATCTACACGCCTGGACATCCCACTCACCCCGATGGAGAAAATATCCACCTTTTAGTGATATGAAACTCACCCTACGGCGATAATAGTCGAAGACTGCCTAGTAATGAACTAGCCAGTACATTCCAAGAATTATATCATAGACTATCATCTATAGGACATAGAGATCCCATAGAATTTGACACCCTACAACCTCAAGAGGGAACTCTATGCACTGACGTACACTAGCCGTCCTAGTCCCCAACGGTGTGTCTAGAGTCCAAGTATCGGTATTGGAAAATATGCAGAGCCTAGGGCTCTCCACAACAACAAAAAACAACAATGATATGGGAATCCCTTGTATCGAAAAGAGAAGAAGATAAAACTGAGGCTACTACGATCGTATCTAAAACTGTAGAGGGTCTGAGATCCTACTCCAGCTGGGTCTGCTCCACTGCAAAAGCATGTCCTATACCATAGCTATATGGCCCGACATGACATATCTAAGATGATCTTCCTATATGTCGTTGATGGATTGGTTACTAACCACCACGGCCTCGACCTCCACCTTGGACAGAACGGCTGGATGAACTCTAGTTCTGAGACTGGTAAGAAACTGGTGGCGCTGCACATGAATGAGGAGTCATAGAAGAACACCTGTCACCAGCTGCTGGAGAGAAGATCTGATAGAAACACTAAAGTTGACCCATCTTGCTACAATATCTGAACTACACGGGGTCTCTCTGGAACTACGACCTCGTATGCCCATCCCTTCCACATTGTTATCATACCACCTGGATACCGGAAGATGTGTCTCGCAGCCTCAGATCACAGTGCGTAGTCTCTCTACGGCGCTTCCTGCTGTAATCTGGTGTAGCACTAATTCTGGAAGTAGAACCACACTGGATATCAACTACTTAATCTCTCAGATAGAACTCTGTAATCAGTGCCTTGTTGACTATAGAAATGATGGATGTTAGACTAATGATATTCACCTGTGAGCAGATCTCCAGTATAAGACCATCCTCAAACATCCTTGCCAAGAACAACACATATGCGCTGATGAGTGGCGTGAAACGCCAAAGCTCAGTGAAAAGAGAGGAATATTCCATGACCAAAATAGAATACTTATCCAGGATCAAGAACTCCAGGGATCAGTCGGCCCTCAGGGTATCCATAAAGAAGTAGTCAAAAAAGATGCACTGAAACTCCACCCATGCCATAACCTGCTAATGACCCACCTATGAGATCACGTCCCTGCACCTCTTGGCGGAGTCACGTAGCATGTATGAAGCAAACTTGACCCTCCTCTTTGGAGGTGTCTCGAGATTATCGAAGATCTTCATTATGGATTCAATCCATGACTCTGCATCCTGAGGTCCTCCTTCCCCTGAGAAGGTGGGAGGATGCTACTGCTGGATAAACTGTGTCAAATCTACCATAGTCGAGGCAGGAGGTGGAGCTCCCGGGATAGTATGCATCATCCTTAGAAAACCTTCCCTAAACTATGCATTGGTGCCTACAACCGGTATCACTGCTTGTTCCAAGGCTAGCACAATAGGAGGATCTATGGGAAGTCCCTGATTAGACATATCAATTGTATGATCCCCATCTGGAAAATGACGTGCAACCTGAGGACATATCGGTTCCCTGACTCTGCATGTTCAAAAGCACACATTAGATCACATTACCAAGGACTAAAAACTACGATCGTAAGAAGGTAATAGGGGAAATAATGCATTAAAAACGTACAAAACAAAACTACACGGCATGTATAAAGACTACATGGAATGTTCCCTTAAGTTATTTACATGGGCGTGTACTTCTTCCTAAAATGGTATTGTAACACCCCAAATACACAGTGTGTACATGAATCCTAATCACTGACCAAGTCCTTCTACATAGTTTAGCCACATAGATCCTCTAAGACAAAACAACAAGGAATTTTCAAGGAAGACACAATGTGTACTAGACATGCTTTACCTGGCCTATGTTGTCAGCGACATGGTCATACACATGGCTGACACTACACTACGTGATCCAGACCGACAAGATGTGTATGTTAAAGGGTATCACCGACCCGTGTTGTTCATGACACGACCGAGTACCTAGATCAAACGACACAATGTATAAAATTCAGACACGTTCTGTATGTAAAAGGCTAACACAACCCGTGTTGTTCGTGACACAGCTGGGGTACCTATTTCATACTACACGACGTGCTAAACTAGGGCAAGTCATGTTCTTACAATATTTTCACAACCCAGTGTCCCTACTTTCATAATCTGTTAAATGGCTATAGACTACACGACATGCAACCATAAAGTACACTCCCAGTATTTTGGGTTTATCCTAACAGTAGCCTTAGAATCCGCTCTGGATCCCATAATGAACATAAGGCTAGCATTAAGGTGAAAAATTCTGATCCATGAGGCCCATAATCCCCGTGAATTAATGTTTGACATCTTATACAAGTTCAAACAAGGTAAACAGGTTAGTGATCCACCAAATTGCAGTCCATGAGGGCCCATAACACCTCAAGAACCAATGTTTGGCGTCCATCTAAGCAAAGAACTATACAAACAAATTCCATATGAAACAGTAGGGATTCTATCAAAGCATCTATCACAACATCATGAATAATCTACACAACATATATCACAACTACATGCAATCATTAATTCATCCTATATGACATGGAAAGAATGCATGGCATGTGATTTATAAGAAGTACTTATGTGACATTTAAGATGTAATACGCTAATCTAATCGGGTTACGACAGAAATAGAACCGGAATAACAACAACGGTAACAAAAAAAGTCATTTGAATCACCCATGGGTGAAATAAAATCAACTGTAAAATTTCAATAAATGGGGAAGTATGGCTTTTCCATGTACATGGGTTAGCTACTCCCGGGAACAACACATTTCCAAGTACATATTCTGTCCTATACCTTCCTATAGTCTCCAAATAGTATGTCAAGTGAAAATAATCCATATGATACAACTTCTTTAACATCTACGTTCCAAAATCCACCCAATGGTGACTCGTACCTAGTTGGTCACATGGCCTCAAGCGCATTTCCCCGAATGTCAGAGGCTTTCGACCAGTAGTTAGGGCCTTGGGTGTGATAGTGGGGAAACTATGCCCTCACTGGCAGAGTACACAACAGAAGTAACAACACATACAATAATAGAAGAAGTAAATATACAACAACAATAATAGCGGAAGACTGATAAATAAAAAACTGGAGTAAAAATATATATAAATGAAGCATGATACATATTTGTCTAAGAAAACATCCAAACAAGTCACAATGATGAATACTATACTAAACCAAAGTGTAAAAGAAAAATAGATGAGAAAAACCTCATAATCCCCTGCCTCGGCTTGGTTCCATGCTCTTTAGCTCCATTGCAACTAAGAACCTGAAGTAGAAGGGCTCTTGCCCTTATCTATACCTGCAACAATATAATCTATTGGGGCCCAAAATCATGGCCCACACAGGGTGTGAGAAAAAGTCCCAGTAGTTAACCACCCAAATATCTATGCCTAATAGTCAGTTAATAGATTTCAGGTAAAAGTACAGAAAGGAGTAAATAGGGATGTACTACACAGAAATAAATTCATAGATTATAGCACAAAAATATAAACAATTAAACAGGAACTCATGAATGTGGAACAAATTGGTAACCATTGGGTATTTCTCACAGCCCAACCCCTATGGTTCATCCTACAAGTACTAGGAACCCTCTGGGAGGCTCACACAGTCTCACCCCTCTGGTTCAGCTAATGAATATACTCTCTGTCAAAGCCCTCACCGTCAATTCCCCCTATAGTCTTGTATCGTACTAAAGGTGCTTTGGGGAAGCACTAAACATCTCATTCCCACTGTGGCCCATGTCGAGGAAATAAAAAAACTTTGAGGAAAAACTCAATGCCAATTCCCCATGTGGTCTCGCATCGTAAATTAAAAACAATCTGGAGAAGCCCCTACATCCATTTTCCCTATGGTTTACTACACTAAGTTCTCACAACCCTATGTAAAATCAGCAAGTATCACATCGTGTAACAGCCAAAGTATCCTCATGAGATACATAGATAGCATTCTATAGCATCTCATCATGGATGAATAACAGTCACACCATCCTACAACTAGGCATTGAACTTTCAATTTCTTAATAAGAAAAAATAGACCAAACGGTCAGAAATAGGCAAACATGCATGTAAAAATAATCCAAAGCATAGTAAATTACACTTTTCACAAAAAATAACCTCTACTCAAGAATATAAAAAAAGAAGGAAAACAGAAAGGAAAAAAAACATAATTCCATGTTAAAGGGTTTTGGTGAAATTTGCACAAATAATCAATGACTTCCTACAGAAAAGAACAAACCACCTACCTCCACATTAGTAGATTGATATACTCAAACCTCAAAGCATGAATCTCCTTGGAACATCGTTTATATAATAAAACTTCAAATGCTCTCAACCCACGATAAATTGAGAAAGAAAAGGATTTGGGAAACAATTCTATAGGATAAGGAAGAGAATACCACTACGGTTCTAATGCAATCGACGACAGTCGATTCTGAGAACGGACATTGGATCAGGAGGTAGTCTATGATCTGCGGTTGTATGGAATGATGTCGATTGAAGATGATGGAGAAGAAGATATTTCTGGGGTTAATATGAAACCCGAGTGTGTTTAGTGAAAAAAAGAAAGTACACGGCATGTACCAGGCTTTTCTGTACTCTGATTTAGGCCGCCTCCATGTCAACACTACATAGCCGTGTGTGTGGCCATGACACGGCCAGTACATGGCCTCGAGCGACAACAAAGTACAAAACTTGTACATAGAAATTACACAACATGTTATTCAAAAATTTCCATAAACTCCACTTTTCTCAAAAACACCATAAAAAGGAAAAACATACCTGAAAAGAAGGTACAGGTTCTTACAATATTCTATTGACTAGTTTTGTGTTCCCATGTGGTTACCATGTTGATTATGGTTCCACTACAATATTTTGAAGAATAAGATGTTAATGACTAAGGATTCACATCTATATTCAAAAATTAATAATATAAAGAATAAATAATGGAATATGTATATAGATAGCGTATCATATATAAAAATACATGGTATCACAATCAATTATTCATATATGATATATTCATACATATAAATGAAAAAAATAACCAAAATAATATTGTAGAAAAAACTGATGAACACCCCCAAAATGTATTTGTACAAACCCATTCCCCATTTACAAGCTATATCCCATCCCATGTTATGTAATATACATATCTATATTTCAATTGTAAATACAATCATTAATAATGTATTATTCGGTACCAACAAAATACCCAAGAAAGGTGTGTATATGACATTGTCTTCCACAAAAAAACATATCTAACATGACCTAATATAGAGTATTCTAATATATGTTATAAATAAGTTTTATTTAAAATATATTCTAAAATAAAATATACTCAGTCATCATGCTCCAAGATGTATCCTGGGTGGAACATGCCTACATTAACTAGTGCATTTTGTCTTTAAAGATGCCAACAAGATTGTTTCTATCATATTCACCATGAACAATCTAGGGCCTCATTCTAGAATTCCCAATTATCATATATCATGAGGAATATCGATGAAAATAATAGAATTCCAAATCATCTTTAATCATGTTAAATCGATAGAAAAAATCATAAAATTATTATCTCATGTATTTTATAGAATCCATGGAGCTCATCTTAACATGACCAATTATTTACCACTGTATTTCCAATAGAACATAAGGATATCGTCCAATAATTATAAGTTATTTACTTTTTCTATGTCATATGGAATCTAGGGTGATAATCATGGAATTCCCATTCATATTTTATCATCAAATATCACATGGAGTCCATTTAGATTATCCATACATTCTAATATAATTATTTAATTTAATAGATGATCATTTATATTTTTTCTTTTTATTTAATTCTAAGTCCAATGTTGAGAATATTTCAATTATTTCTCATTAAAAATATAACATTTTAATTTCTTTCATAAAATTGGTATATAACACCCCAGTAAGACACTTCATTTATTTTGGGAATTCGAGTTTATTCATTTCAAGAAAATATATGATCATTCAATGTCTAACTAACATCAATAGGAGGACCTAATAAACATCCACGAAACCTCACATTATATACCAAGTCGATTATCAGGTCCATGACACTACATGGGATTCATTTGAATATAATTACAATATTACTCATTGCTAGATCACCCAACATGGACGACCCGTTTTTGGACTTTATTTCTCCTAGGGTAATTTTAGTGCCTTTGACACAATTTTTTTGACTTATATTAGAGAATAAACTAATTGAATATAGATTCAATTTTGAATTCATGACAATTCATCATGGAATCATTTATTTGATATTCTATATTTTTTTCAAACATATGAGATATATCATATACGACTTATATTTTAATAGTAGAGATACACTTAATGAGTTTCGACCTTTAGTTTAAACATAAATTAGGAAAATATAAAGACTATAAAATATAACTAAAATTATGTGTTTTTTCTTTAAATATTTGGAACACATATTCAAGAAGACTACATAAATGAAAGAGGAAGAATAGATCTTATACTAATCATGGGGATTTAGTTTCCTTAAATGAAACCCAAATCATAGAAAGAATATGAGAGATTTTTTAAAGATAAATGTGATGGAGGGGGATCCTGTGAGGGGTCCATTGTACCAATTATAGAGAGAAGAATTATGTGATTTATAAAGAGTTATACGAGACAATAAAGTAAAATATAACCATCACGAAAATAAAACATGATCCTACTGGATGGATGGTGGGAATACAGTACCCGTGCGAACCAAAAGTAATAAAACTTAATAATAGGGTATTATAACATGGTTTCTGGTGACATAGTATTTATATAGATTCATGCCCATACTACCTTTATATCCTCATAAATTCCTATAAAACCCTCCAAACCACTTTTGATACTACATTTCAGATATAATAATATGGGTTTAAACAAAATTACTTTTTATTATACCTCATCAAGGGGGTGAGTACTTACATATACCAAAATCCATATCGATATGAACCCATAATTCTCCTTCAAACCTCATTAACATAAAACCTCTATAAGTGGCAAGTAGATAGAACCAAAATTGAAATTTATAAACACATGACTATGATCCCTATTAGGTAGGAAAAAAATCATAGTCCATTAATTACCTCTATATAAAATATACATTTAATGTGAGTTAGAAATATAATAAAAATGAAACATTTTCTTTCAAATTTAAATCCAAGGATGAGATATTATTATTTATAAACATAAAATGTATAATTTTATAACTATAGATTAAAAAAATCTACGAAAAAAAGAATTTGTTCAAACAAAAATATGGATGTCCCCTAAAACAGTCACAAACGACATCATTAAATATTGAGAAAGTGAAATTTTTCTTTTAAAATAGAAACACAAAAGTAAATAGAAATAATAATAATATTAATTATAATAAAAATAATAATATAATTTCAATATAAGTATAATAGAATGTATTTGAGAATAAATGATCATAAATGTATATTATAATTAAACCACATAAACGTACTTGATGATTAGTGATGAGTGGACCACCGAATTTTCAGGGGGAATGTACTCCAATAATAAAACAAGATTAATCCTACCTTCACACATGATTAAATTAATTCACTATAACATAGGGTATCTATCTACCAATCCTAAATAAGGGTAAAACTCTGGATGTATAGTGAAAAACATACTAATCAATTTTACTTAGTCTGTAATCATAAACTACAACATATGTATCAGAACATCCAATTATCTACAATAAAATAAAAATAATAAATTGACATGAAATGGAGAGGAAAAAAATAAATATTAAATAAATTTATAAATATAAATACTTATCCTCAAAAACCCACTAATTACAAAAAACTGTAACTGGAAAAGAATCATAACTTACCAGAACGCTTCCTAGAATGATGCCTTTATCCACACATCAATTAAATATAAATAACATGCCCTATAGAGAACAAATTTCCTTCTATTATGAAGTGGGAATATCCCCAAGGGGTGTATTTCCCCCAATAATATAATTTTTATAAAGTTCCCAGGAAACTCACAATCATTCATTAAAATTAAAAATTATAAAAAAACTCTAAATTAATGTATCTAAAATCATTTGGTAAATAATACATTATTGAAATTACTAAAAAAGATGGAAAAATAGCAGTTAAACATTTATAATTTTATTAATATTTTGGAAAAATATAAAAAAAGACACAAAATTTCCTCTGAGATTAGAAAATCATTTATAATTTTTTTGGGAATCCAATGGATTTTTTTGATTGAATAATGGATAAAAATAGATTTACAATCAATTATTAAATTTAAATCCATTTTTATCTATTGATAAAAATTTAAAACCTAGTTTTTTCATAATATTACCAATAACATATATAATTTTACTAATTGGTATAAATAACAAATAATTAATGAATAAAAAATCAATTTTTATTGAAATAAAAATAATGACATAAGGAAAACTGATGTAAAATAATTTTTATG
This sequence comes from Viscum album, assembly GCA_963277665.1. NCBI lineage: Eukaryota > Viridiplantae > Streptophyta > Magnoliopsida > Santalales > Viscaceae > Viscum > Viscum album. The sequence goes on along the minus strand of OY728164.1, from coordinate 1,138,053,876 downwards.
ATCTATGAGGTGATAATCCACTATAACTAGGAACGGATAAAACATACATGACCAAAATTAAACCTAAAAATATGAATCCTCCAATTAAAATTTTATCCATATAGATAAAAACGTTATTATAGCCTCACTATTATAGAAATATGAGATAAGAGAGACGAAGTTAAGATAGGCGTAGATAATGAATAACTCTCCATGATGAAACCAACCAAAAACATGAATATACCACATGGAGATCTCTGTGAAAAGAATAAAATATATCAGGGGATTTTTTAATTGTTTGAGGACATTAAATTAGAGTTAGAATGGCTTGTTATGTGTTAAAATTCATTAGAGTTTTCATTATAATTAAATGATTTTTAATTTCTGGGTAGTTCATAAGGTTTGGATAGACATATTTCCATAATGGTAATCCATCAAAGGATACATCATATGTGAATGTATAGATTTAACATTTTCTTAGACAAAAATATTCAAACTAGGAAAAATTGTTTTACTATGAACTATAATCCCTTCATGTAGTTTTTTGGTTAAGAATAACTACATTCAAACACATGTCCTTTTATAAATATATCATAACATAATAATTCATAAAAAATAAACTAAAAAATAAGTAAAATATTATAAATCATTATATAAAATTTTCCTATGTAAAATAATTTTAAGGGATTGAAAAATAATAAAAATATATTGAATTATACGTTTTTAAATTAGAAATATATATTTTGATCAATAAAAAGGATAATAGTTAACACCATTAGAGATAAATGGGTCCCAAAAACAAAATACACTACTGAAAAGAAATGATACAATACTTGTGTTACTAATTTTATAAAAACACTAAACATTAATAAAAGACCTTAAACTAGAGCACTACCAGAATCAAAGTTAGGTTAATTATAGTGGCCTCCCCATTTTATAAGGCATCCTTTATAAATTCCTATATTATATTAGAAATATACAACATCAATGGACATAATGAACTGTTAGAAGAAACTGCTATGATCATAATTTTTTTCAAACATAACCATAATTTATTCAAAAATTAAAAATGAGGGAACACATAAAAAAGGGATTAATTTTTCCTAAAAATATTATGAAATATAATAATAATAACTTTAAATGAATCATTAGGGGAAAATTTGATAAATGGAATAAATTAGAATGATGAAATCCACAACCAGCCACATAATCAAGATTGAAATTATAATGATGACCAATAGATCATCTGAATGGGTTGATATGGATGTGCTACCTCTATGAATGTATCCTTGGAAAACCATCTATAGTTGAATCAAATATCCACAACAATGGTAGATCATTGTTTCCTTGTTACATATGTTTTAAAATGAATATGATGGATGTACCAAAGTCACACATGTATCATTCACTTGAAAAAGATGATAAAGTGATAAATGAAGGCCTCTAGATACCACCACATTACATCTTAGTTTGGGAACACACCAATATTCCCTTAGTTTAATTACTTTATCCAATTCTAGGAATATAGGATTTACTAGTCACCTCATGTATTCATACTATGAATACATCATCCCGACCCCCTTATCATAATACTAATATATATGAGGTTAAAATTAATTCCAAAACCGAAATTTTGTGTTTCATGCATTGAAATTTTTCAAAATAAAAATCCATTTGGGTTTCATAAATGTAAAACTCCATATGATAGGATACTAGTTAAATTGAACAATGAATGTAATTCAATAATAATAAATATATATATTTAGTGATGTACACCTCCATCAACATTTCCACAATCTCTTTTTGAGATCATCACTTCTATATTAACTTCAACGTATAAAAATTCCATTAATGGTCCACTAAAAGAATATCCTAAATAATATACTACCACTAAATCCAATATGGAATATCTAGTATAAATGGTAAAATATGATCTTGAAAAAGCCATGTATTTTAATAAGATCAATGTTCAATTTACTACCCAATCCACAATTTTTTAATGGGGATTTTCCCCCATAAATAATATAAAGTTCTATATTCATAAACACAAAATCAAAATTTCTAGTTTATTTAAATGATGTTTTTAAAAATGTAATTCTTACAATAGATATACCGTGAAAATCCACTAAGGTTTTATAGGGGATTACTCTAAATGATTATAGAAACCCGAAACTATATAAATACAAAACCTAATATAAAAATATCATAAAATTGTATATCAATTTATTAAAATAAAACCAATAAACAATATATCAAATGTAAAATATAAATCTCCTCACTCCTACCCATTATATCATTTATTACCATCATTATAAATTATCATAAATTTCTTTTCACAAAAATTTCAAAGGAGTTCATATACCATTTATGCACTCCATCCTTGAAATTTTTTTCAAAAAGTTATATTACATCTATTTCACTTCAATTCACATTGAAAATTTCCATTATCTATTAACTTGAATAAGTCCCCATTTAACACTCCATATATTCTTTCTTAAAGACATTATTTTTTAAATAAATATACTATACTCATTTTCAATACACCGTAGAAACCCCATTAATTTTTATAATCCATGACAATTATACATTACCCAATTATTATTAATATTAAATCCAACATTCAACTAAATCATTTATATATAATATAATAAAACAACTTGAAAAAAAGATATAATAATAATTTTTAAGGGATATTACTGGGGATAAATGACATTGATGCATGGATTGGAAGAGCATTATCTAATCATTTCATTTTTACATTGAGTTACACAAAACCACACACATGAGATTATCATGGTATTCAAGGCTTTGTGTGATGACCATATGGCAGTTTATAAACTCTTATTTCACCCTCAAATGTAATATAATTCATAAATTTCTCATTTTATGTCAATAAAGCATAAAAAATTGGATTTAAAACATGTAGAACCAATAACCTGTAGGGAGTCTCAAAATAAAAGACACTAAATTGATTGCATAAAGAATAATTATTGGAGTAAAACAATACAATAAAAATAAAAATACACCAGTCCTAATTGGGAAAAAAATCAACTGTAATAGACCAACATCCTAGGGTAAATTACGGTTTAGTACTAAATGTATTATTTATTCATCCCTATTTACTAAAATACCATGTTTTCATAGTCATTTATAAATATATCATCTCTAATTAAGGAAAAAGGGTTCACTTATATTATTTTCTTCATCATGTTATTCATGATACCATTCATCCAATCACCTGGGTAAACCCATGGAAATGAAAAATGAGCATTCATGAGCTCCCATGTTAATAAGTTATAAGGGAATAAAATTCAATAAAATGGGTATAATTTCCCTTAAATTTAGAACTAAACATGTAACTTCTCCTTGGAAATATATCTTCACCACACCATGCATAATAGGTACATACAAAAGCCCAATTTTTTAAAATAAATAGCCCACAAGTATAATATAAGAATAATTAAATATTAAAATAAACACTCAACAAAATCCTAATGTGAGGTCAACCAGCAATATAACATCAACTAATGATTCATGAGTAACCCTAGAATATAAATTAACTTTCTATATATATATATAAGAATTAGAATAAATCATTATAAGTTTATCAAAACCACACCCCACGAGTAAAAATTAATTAAATGATCTATTTCTTATAAGTTTTTAATATAATAAAATATAAGATTATTTTTACATATATTTAACACTAACAATGATTTATTACCATTTAGTAATATTTAAACAAAAAAAATTATATTTTCCCTTTAAAAATCATTTAATAAAAATAGTTGTTCAAATAAAAGGGGGAAGTCCCCTAAGGCCCATACAACCCATTTATTATAAATTAGAGAAATTACACTATTTCCTATAAAATGTAATAAAATTATGATAACTAGAAACAATAGTTATTAAAAATTAAATTAATGAAAATATAAAGAAAATATGAAAATAAATAAAATATCAGAAAATAGTGGAAAACAACCCATATTGAAATTTATATATATCATTGATAATGTGGACACAATTAGTGTAATGTAAAATTCTATAAAAATAATAAAACATGATTCATTATATATATGTGATTAAAATAATAGAATAACAATTCTAATTATTATTTAACTATCGAAGATATCCACAGATAAAATTCTCAAATTTTGTTGAACATAATAATAAGTGAAATTATCTACAGTGTAATCCATGACATGTTCATCAGGTTTATAGGAATATCTACCTACCAACTTTTTTCGCCCTATAAACATTATATATGAATTGGATGTGAGCTAGAAATATATTAACAAAAAATGATATATATAATTATATATATATATGAACATGAAATAAATTATATAAACAAACATCACCCCCAATAACCCATAATGAAAGTATCTTATTACCCACCCAGTATAGAAATGGATGAAATATGACTTATAGTTGGGAAATTTTCATGAATTAGAAAACAAAAATGCTAGTTAAAATACCTAGAAGGTTCTTATTTTTCACTAAGAAAATATAATTTAATAAATCAAACCATGAATAATAATAAATAATTAATATTTAAATTTATATAATTAAAATTTCAACTTATTATATAGCATCATATTGTTTTTAAAAAATTCTAATCCCTAAAAAACATAATTTTTGAGATATAGAAAAAATTTAAACTCCATCTAAAACTTTTACGATATCAGTGTGTGGTAAAAAACATAATCAAAGGCTTGAAACCCAATTTAAATAAATCAATATTAGTATATTGATAACTATTCTATGAATTGAATAATTAGAAAAAAAATATTTATACTATATTTCTATATTGAAAATCACATTAAGTATAATAAATATGATGTGGAAATATTGTTCGCTTCATACTAATTCTATAAAAAATTAATTTATAATGTTATTATGAAATCAAAATATTTATTATAAGAATAAATAATCATGGGTTCAAAAATTAAGTATTTACCCATTGGATAAACCTACCTTATATTTCCAGTTCCAATGTAATAGGTGATTATCAAAAATGAGGAGGTGGGGATGGGAGCTATTGAACCCAAATAAACCCTAAAACATAAAGACACCTTGTTAAAAAAAGATTTATGGAGGACTATATGTTTTTGGGACGTCAAATTGGAATTAATAAATGGTAAGACAGATAAAAAGAAATAAATATGACATAATGAATAGTTAACCTTGGAGTATTAACAATAAATTATGAACAAACAATATGAATCTGCTATATAAATTTGGAAAATAGAGGTCGAGAGGTGCTATAAGATGATAGTATTGAATGGTTCAAAAAATTGTTGATTTTGGGTCAGTATTGAAGATGGTTATAAGATAAATTTTTATATTTTAAAATTACAGGAAGTTTATATAGTTTAAACACATAGATACCAAAAAATATTCTAACTAGGAGACCCTCACCGGACACACTTGGGTGATCACATGGTTTTCCCACTAATTTTTAAATTAATGTTAAAACCATTTAAAATATACCTTCAATAATTTTCTATCATGACACATGTTTTATGAACTTTTAACACTAGCCATTCACTAAAAATTATCCATGTATTGAATCATTATGATATATAAATATTAAATATATTTTACCCAAAAATAGGTCCAAAAAATTAAAAACAAATAAAAACAAAAATATGTAAAATAAATTTTGGGGAGTGACATGGTATATGTTTTTATGAAATGGGATAGGGAAGTGCAGTAAATAATGAATAATATATTACACAGGAAGATTAGAGGTTTCATACTAGTGTTCTGATGGAAATAGGTGTGGTTACTGACACAAATGTCATAAATCTACTAGAAAATTAGGGGATCTAAATTAAGTCTAATGATGATTTAGAGGGTTCCCATTGATGTTTTGGGGGTTCATAACGAATTTTTAAAAAGGAATAATTTAATAATTAATTGTTTTTATTATAAAAAATGATGATTTAATCGATAAAAATTCATGGGAAACAAAAACAAATACCTCCCTATATCATTCTTCTCTCATTATACTCACTTTCATGTTGGAACTCTTTTTATGTGATGATGGATATTTATAAACATAGTCATATTGGATTCCCACATAAATGGTTACCTCTCCACTTTCTTCTACTATCATATTTCATCACTTCGTAAATATGAATCATTATCAGGGCCCTTATTTGAGGGATTTGTATAGTATTCATAACATATTACATTTTAGGATTAATTGTATGAGAGTATTCAATTTCAAATTTTAAAAATATGATAGGGAATTGGTTCCAAAATTTATCATTGGTTTTTATATGACTGGAAGGTGTCGTTTGAAATGTGTGGAACACAAATATTTTAATACCTTGAAAATAAATATTATTGGATTCATTAATTGTATTTGGTCATTTGGTACTATATATGACATGATACCACCCTTGTAGTTATTTTTTAACACAAATGGTTAAAGTCACCATTAATTCTATAAATTTGTATGTGAATCAATGAATTTAGACCAAATATGTGTGCTATTTTTGGGAATCATCAATTTGAGAAATGTGTAGGGGTCTTCGGTGTTTCAAAGTGAAATTTAAATTTTGTAAAAGTTATTAATGAGGTGATTTATCATATTAACGGGGATTTTAATTGGGTTGATGGCTTAAAAACATCATGTTTTTTTTGATAATTACAAATGATATAAAATTTTGAAATTATATATGAATATTTTGGTTGTTACATTATATGTAGTGCTTCCTTTTCCATGTATATGTAATAAATGATGGTAGACCCACTAAAAGAATAAAGTTTTTCATTGATTGTATTAATTTAGTCATTGAAATGGTGGAACAAAATCCCCTTTTTTACGACCTATTATTTCTATGAAATCTTCATGATATTTCAAATTCATAATCTATTGTATGTTTTTTAGAGTAAGTGCACCATATTCACAGGGTTTTGTTCTAGTGATAATCCATTCATCATGAATTTTATGAATGTAGTGTGGGAAAAAATTATAATGTGATACATAGAGAAGATCATCTATTGTGGGGATGGTATTAGTGGTGAAACTTACCCATTTGGATATCATCTAATTCATGAATCATAATCATAAATTCTAGTTAAATGGTTATTTCATTCACCTAAATGATATTTCATGGTTGGGTCTAATAAAAAATAGTTTTCAAATGAGGTTATATATTCATTTCATCCATGTTAATGGTATCGTATCATATATCAATTATGGGTTATGTCTCATTCAAAATGTAGATACCCATTCAACAATATTATCAAATTTTTAATGGATTGATCACCTAGAGGGAATTTTATTGTTATATATGATTCTTATAAATGTATAATGTTGTGAAATATATTTCCAGATATTTTTTAATTTTGGGTTGAAAATCATTCATCTAAGATGATTAATAAAATAATATATATATCATCCCATTATGGAACAGACAGAAGCTAGTATGGCACACATGATTTTTTGGGAGTATCCCACAATGTGAAGGGTTATATTTTTTAATTTTTTTACCCTACCATAATTCAATATCAAGAATGAATCTATATTTAATTGACTATTTTGGGATACCGTTGTTGAAGGGTCATTGATTTATATTAAAACATTTATTGAAATCCTTATAACTTGATTAAATTGTATATTTTATGACTCGGGTAAGGGAAAGTTTCACATGGCTTTAGACAGTTGATCTGATGGTCCATGGTGGGATCTTGGATTTTTAACCTAGTAGTGATTTAACGAAATTATTGAGGTTAATTTATAAATTTTCTATTAGAATTTTTTATTATGACTTACTAATAATTTATTTTACTTATTGTTTTATAAAATCTATGAAATTTAAAACTATTCCTATTGATATAACATACTATGTGAATATTTGTAATATTTTGGTTTCAACATTTGTGGGTTGGTATTTCAAATTTTATGAAATGTTTTGTGAAAAACTTATATCCTAATGTTTGAATTCAGTGTAGTTTTGTGTTTTCCTGTTGTCGTTTACCCTAAATAGTGATTTATATCCCAAAGAAAATATATTGAGTTATACGATTAGAATTCTAGAAATATATTACCATGATGGTCTCCCATTTTTTTCACTATTGGTGGGTAAAATAATTATATATTGATAGTGGATGTAGATGTATATGTTGACCAAGTTCCTGCTATAGACCAATAACATAGACATATATTAATTATGGTATTGTATTTTATTGGGCATGGAGAACTATGGGGTCGACCAACTATGTTATATATCATTAATAATTTCAATCAATAACATGAATAACTTATCATTGGTGAGGGTAGATAATAGTTTTCAATGTTTTATATATAGTCTATGTGAAATAAATTTTACAATCATGACAAATCCCCTAGTTTGTTTTATTATGGTTTCCACTTATATGCATCAGGGACGAATAAAGCTCTTATGGGACTATCTCAACTAGGAATACCACTATGTTGATCAGAATTGGAAGGAATTTTAGTCTCAAATCTTTATGCACATCTTCCTATATAACATGTTATCTTTTAAGGCCTAGTATATTATCTATAAGGAATAATAGTTATGTGAATGATGGATTATTCTACCATATTTACAATTATATTATTATTTTCTCCAACACATTTGGTCGGTGGAACTTCTAGAGATAATCAATTTAATGATGACCTCATTCAATATATTTGATCTTGAGGGAATATATTTTTCTTTGAAATCATTTTAGAAGACATGAGTTTGTATCTAATTGTTAAGTGAAACTAGATAGATGGTTGAAATCTGGCACCATACATCAAATATTGAGGCATGTAGTTTTCAATTGTGTCATATGAAGTTAAGGTTTTAATTGTATTTTAGATGAAAATATAGCTATAATGGTTGTGTTTTCTGACATCCCCAAATATGGAAAGCCTCAATATGTTATTAACAATATAGAAATAAGTGTTCTATTTTGAAAAATTCAGGAATAACCCAACTGATTTCAAGAAGTGTAAGGATATATGGAATTTATGATGTATTGTCTCATAACCCTAAGACTACCTAAAATGTATGATTATAGTAACACCCAATGTATAGGGGTAGTTACAAGAGTAAAATTTTAGTAATCACATTTGTGATCCTTTAACCACTCAATTAATAGTGATTGTCATGTTTTAACACTTTTTGTTCATAAATTCTTGTATTATGATATCCCTAAAGGTATTCAGGTCATAGAAAAGTTGATATATGGATCATGAAATCATAATTCCATTAGTAAATCTCATAAAATGGATCATAAGTATCCCTGCATAGTATAAGGATTCATTAATATGGTTTCTAAAATAACATTTGTTCTATTTCATCTTTGTGTATCAAAGTCATTAATATCTTCTTAACTTTATTTTCTAGAAGTGGGTTTATTATAGTGTAATATCTGTTGTGTTTTTATCAATATTCTATTTGGGATGTAATAATTGGCTATGTAATGGCGTCCAAAGTGAAATATAGTGGTAATTGTAGGTAGAATTATCTGCAATTTAATCATTTTAGAGATGTGGAGTTTCGATTTTACCCTTGGGATGGATTGGATGAATCAATTTTGAGAACAAATGGAATACAATACCTTATTGTTATCATTAAAATTTTTAGAGGGTGATTGATATACCAATGTCGGTGACTCTGATTAGTGGCGAGGATGTTTAATAACATTACAAAAGTAAAAAATTGATTATAACCCAGTATCACTGCATTAAATGGGAATATAATGATATTTAATAGATTATGTTTCCAAATATCATTAAATTCTTTTTCAGGACATGTTTCATAATGATTTATTTGACTTTACCACTTAGTATATGATTGATTGTATGATATTTTTTGTTCCATGTACAATGCTTAATTCCATACATCCTTCAATAATTTATCATAAAAAAATAATGATTGGACCTATATGTTACAGGACATTGATAAAAAATTAAATATTTAATTAATATTGTAAATATGGTGTTTGAATACTTATGGTTTTTTGTATATTATTAAATGATAAATGCATCTATAGTTAAGAACATGTATATTTTCAATTGTATCAAAGTTCTATTTGACCATTTTAGAGATAATATGTTGTTTTATAGGATCCAAAGGAGGACATTATATTATTTATTATTGGAAGGGCCTTATGTTATTCTAAATTAAACGTAATGTATATGTTATAGCCCATATGAGTATCTTTGGATATTGTTTCTACTAAATAATTTACTAGATTTATTCAAAACTATAATGAATAGGATCATGATTTATAATTTTTAATTATTATGTCTATATTTTAAAATTGTATGTGGGTAATCAATTAGTTTATGGATGGTTACAATCATTAGTAAGAGGTCACTATATGTATAGTAAAGGATAATTAGTCTTATGTAACGCTTTTAATGTGCCAGTTCAAGATCAGCTGGTGCACATTATTAGTCATATGACATTTAATATTTGAAATTCCAAAACAATATAAGTAATTGATGGCATTTTTTATTTCACCAAACAAATAATAAATTATATATTTAATATTATGTGGGATTATAAGGTTTCTATGGGAGGATTATTCTTTACTTATACCACTTTTAATAATTAATAATAGACCAGACTGGCAATGATTTTAATATTAGGTGGTCTAAGTTTTTGAGATAGATAGTTAAGATCTTAATGCTATGATTACATACATTCCAATTCATTAATATCTTAATCCATAAAAATATTACATGTTTTATTTTTATTTATAATGATTTCATATTAGAGATTTTATATGTTTGGTGTGAAAGTTTTTGTTTATGTGTTTAGGGAGCTAAACCTATACTATATAAACTAGAAAATGTATAAATAGAATTAAAAATTATGATATGTTGGGGAATATATATTATGAGGGATATGATTGTGATATATACCAAAAATAATGTTCCTTTATTGCAACATTTCATATAGGTACAAGAACCTTCAGTATAAGAGGTGGGTTGAGTATATGTAAGTATTCAGTTTTAATGTTGATTATACCCCTATAATGGGGATCATCGTATATTATGTGATGAGTAGGATAACATAGATTCATTTGGGGTAGGTGAATAATGGTGACTTTTTGGTGATGATCCATTTCACATATATGTTCCTTGATGATTATGAATATCAAGAGACAATTACGTTAACATCTTTAAGTATTTTTTTCCTTTGTCTATTAGAGGTTGGAGGAGAATTAGTTTTCTGATTTGAAATTTATGGAAATGAGGTATATTTTATTGGGTATTCACTAACCAAATGGTCCCTATATATTGATGAGTTTCTCTATTTATGGGTTTGGGATGTAGTCCTTAAGAGTATGTGTATAAAGATGTTATGATATTCATACAAATTAATGTGATCTATTCACACAATGTATAAATACGAGTATCATACTATTTTGAGGTTATATTTATGGCTTAGGATAAATAAAAAAATAAAGAGGATTATTTCATGATGAATTGTGTACCAGTAGTTAATGGAATACTATAATAAACATGCGTATAACCTCTAGTAATTATCAATTCCCATATATTTGTTTGATCACATCATGATAAAAATTACGATGGGATTTCAATGGTTCTCTCATATAAATTATGTTGTATGGGTTATCATGAAATGGCTGGGAGGGGTTTAAAAATCATGTTCATTTCATTAATGACCAAATTATAATTTGTATCTCTAACTGACAACAAGATGATTAATTTTTGGTTTTCTATGTAGGGAAGTTCATTTTGATTTTTAAGTGATTATTTTTTATCTAACGAAAACATTGAAACAATATTATTGTTATGTGATGATTTGTTATGATAAAAAAGTAAAATTCACCTTTATTATAGATAAAAATGACTATATAAAGGTGAAGAGACATGAAATAAAAAAGATACAAGTTAATGAATTAAATAAAATTGGTGTGTTCAAAATCATATAACATTCTCATAAATAGTCTTTTATTTTTAGGGATTTTCAACATCCCTTGTGAAATATTTTCACTTCTATTTAGCGTACCATCATTATAGAGGAAATGTGATAAAAAAATTGCACTGAATATAGAATATAACAAATACATAAAGAATAATTAAATATGAAATATTTAATTTTCAACAATTATTTAATCACATAATTTTAAAAAAAATTAAAAAAATATATAAACATAATAAAAATTAAATAGTAGAATAAAATATGAGTTGATATGATATATAATATCTCTCAATAATATGCCCATCCTTGCACTCCACATTCCCTATGTTCATAACATTAAATATATTTTGGGTATTCAATTTATAATTATTGTGAAAACCCTTTACTACGGTGCTCCCATATAGGACAGATGAGTATATGTCTCTATAAAATTACCCCTCCACTTTTTACCCAATCAAAATAATTTAGAATTATTTATTTATATTTGTATTATTATAATTTATTCTATATTATTTTCCTAATGAATCACAAATGTGTTTTGATGATATATCGTTGCATAATATTTCCACGGAACCATGTGATTCTGGTGATAAATATTATCGCATTCATGTGACCTGTGTATGTTCCCAATAAACAAAATTAAGTGACTCATGTGGACTCTGTTTCAAAAAAATATGGACAAAATACATAACATGATTAATCCAATTGGATGATTCGTTACCATCTAAAAATTAACAAACCATTTACTGTCTATCGAAGTATGATCCAGAAAACATATCTGTATCTCAACCCTAAAAATATTTTTTGTTCTTATTTAATTCATTATAAATTATGTCCTCTATTCGCTAATTTGAAATTGTTTATGATAAGGATCGCCAACTAGATTATTGGGTATTTCCCTAGTGATAACTTTATTGATAAACTGAAGTTGACTACACATAATAAAATCCTGAATTGATAAATATAATATTTATAATATATGAGATCATCTGTTAAACATGGTGCAAACATGGGACTCAATAAATCACTTGACCTAATATTCACATGAAAATTTAGAGGAACACCTTATATAAAAAACAATCAAACATAACAACAAGTGGATTCCAGAAGATCAAAACCTACCTTATAATCTAAATTCTATAACAACTTGTTAATATTATATCAATAAATAATTCTATTACATATATGAATGAGATAGAATAAGTTGAAATTCAATATGAATTGGTCATCTAATATTCATCTATGAATCGTAACTAGTTGGATTTAATTACATAATTAAGAGATAGAGGAATTTATAATTTATCTATCTCTTCTAGTTTGAGTAACATACCTTATGTTCCCTTTTTCATTGATGGATAACGCTTTTAAAATGAGGGCATCATCTATTAGGTTTTTTTGAACATCCAAATAACCACATGTTAATCGAAGATGTGATCCACAATAGTATCATATTAATGCTATGTGAAATTATTTGTTCATTTAATTGATAAAAGATTCTATATTCAACTACTCTATAGAAAATTATTTTGCAATGTCGAATGCACATTCATGGTTATTCCATAATTTATCTTCACCTGGCATACGTTATCCTTAAATTAGGCTCAATCCTCTATTGATTTATCATAGATAAAAAATAGGTCAACCATTCTTCTTCAAATATGATGGGATGATTATAATCATAGTTTCTAGAGTAATGTGAGATTATCGAGAAATAATTTATTTTATTTGGCATGATAGTTATTTTTCCTTCACTAGGTAGTGGGTGATTATTGTAGATGAAAAATATGTTTTGATTTAGAATAATTTTTTTATTGTCGAGGTAATATTAGTAGGATAAAAAATGACATAATTATTAAAGAGGAAGAGAAATAAAATGGTAGTTTTATATAAATTGATGATATCCTAGTTTCCCATGTATAGAATCTGCAACATTTATATAAGTAGAGTCCTAAATATTAATAGGGGTTGATAACATAGAAATTGTCGGACACATGTCAGTACCACTATCCCGATAGTTAGAAAATTAAATATTTAATTTTAAAAATAAAATAAAATTTCAAAACCTATATATTTTAAAATTAATTTTTTTTTATTTATTTATAACAAATTTTAATGTAAAATATTAAATATTAAACACAAAAAAATAATACATTATAAATATAATCAAAATCCATTAATTAAATTTGAGACATAATTAATTATTAAAATTATAAATGAAAATTTAAAATTAATTATAAAATAAATTAATAAGATATGTTCAAATAAATAAAAGGTAAAATTATTATCAATAAACAAAAAAAACATAAATGTTTATAATTTTAAGTTAATAAAAACTGAAATAATATAGATAAATATATTTTTTTTTCAAAAATAGTGTGAAATAAAATTAATAAACCATTATATAGTTATAATTAATTTATAAAATTTAGAAATATAACAATATATATATATATATATGTTATGATAAATTATTTAATTTAACGAAATTTATGTAAATATTAATTTTTTGACATTTAAAATAAATTCAATTGATAAAAACATCAATATATTAATGTAATAATGTGAAAAACACATAAACTTAAGGACACATCAAATTACCCAACAAATAAACATTTCTATACCTCAAGAAATCATTTTATGAAATTCAATGGGATAAAATAATTCAATAGATTAAAAGTGCATGTTTCCCATAACATTATACTTTCTATGATATTTTACCCCATGGGTTGTTTCAAGAATGTAAATGAATTTTATCTTCCCAAAATAGAAAATGTTTGTCTAAAAGTCATTTTAGTTTCTAAAAAAATATTTACATTTAAAATTGTGTAGAATTTTTAACAATCCTTGAATTTCTTATATTTATTACCAAAATACTTCTCTTCACCCCTAGTAATGGACAATAACATAATTAAATTGAATAATAATTAGAAACTCTATTTATAGGATAATGTTTAATAATTACAATGTATATAATTAATTCCAAGAAAAACATATGGAACTACCAAATGAATGAGTAATGTAATAGAGTCCTAATGTGTATTTGGATTTTTCAATCATACATCAAGTTAATATAATGATTAGATATTTTCAAAATCTTCTAAAATGTTAAAAGCAAATGGTAAATATAAATCAGTTTATAAAAACTTTACAAAAAAACAAAATTCCTTACATCGGTAAAATCATAGACCCAATTTTTTGTATAGGTGAGTTGGAAATTTTATCATCCTGAAAGTATTTGTTCAAATCTCAAACATTTGAAATATTTCAATCCACATAATATGAAATATAATTGTAAAAAAACTCACCATTTAAATAAAAATATAGGGTTTTGACGGGTCTACAATAATGTATATTGCAACCTGAATTATGAACCCTCCCCCACACATAGTGTCATAAAATGTTAAATTATATGTTGTAGGAAAAACAGTAATATTATAGGTTTATGAAAAAATTAATCATAATAGTTAAATTTTATATTTATATGACACATGTTATTGCATACCAAGTGAATACCTCATAAAATATTTTATAAACGTTATAAAAATGTTCATTCATTATCATTATGGAATAGTGTATGTTTTTTTAATAATGGTCAATAAAATTGAATATAAAAACATATGTAAAGAGGAATAAATTTTTCTACATGTATGCAAGTTTTTTCATTTCCATCTTTAATATAATAAAAAACAGTATTCCAATAACTAAAAAATTTATAAATATTCAATTAAAAAAATGAAATGGGAATTAATGCCCCATACATAATTTCGCTGGGTAAAAAAATTAAATGTATATCTGTTAAATTTGAAATTATTAAAAAAATAACAATAATATAGATATAATGATGATTATAAAAATATAAATTCAACATTTTTAATTGAACACTACAATGATTTATGAATCTTCTTATCAATTGAGTTTATACAAAATTAAATCATTTGACATTACATTGAGTTAAATAACATAGTTCAAACTGCAAATTTTATTAAAAATTAAAATAATTTAACATAATAATTATATTTATTATGATCATAAGAAATGATAAACAACAGGTGATGAATAGGGAAGTTGAACGATTGAGGATCATGATAGAATATTCTTTTGGAATATTCCTAGTAAACTTGGTATCTTTCTAATGATAACTAAAAAATTAATTTTATATTCATCCATGTACATTGATATTTTAAAATAAATATTTGAGATACTTAAAGGGATAATAATATATAGAGATAGGGGAAGAGATACATGGAGGCCTTAGTACACTATAGGAGAGCTTGTATTTTGATGACTAAGAATAGGATAAGAACATGATTGATTTTATTCATAGTAAAAAAATGAATTTTTTTATCAAAATGGGTTGCCTCCAAAAAATTTCCAGATTTATATTTCATAGTAAAAGGATCCTAGAAACTAACAATATTCCATATGTGAGTGTTTTTTCTCAGTCATTAACCATAATATTTTCTTTCATCAACAATTGTTAAATGTTATATAACTCCATATGGATCCTATTATTCTAAAACCACTCCCCACACTCTAGAATAAATTAATTTCCCTAGGTAAAACATTTCATCATCAGAAGAATGACCTAAGGATTTAACTTGTGAAGAAAAAAATAATCAACCATCCTTGAAATATTTGTTATTTAACGGTACATGTAATTGAGTGAAGAAGAAGAATATTCTGTAACACCTAAAATGAAACTCGTATGTTGATCAGTTATAAACTAAAATTTTGAATTAATATGGGAAAGAATAATTTCCACCTAAAAAATTGATTATTATTTTTAATTTTTTAATGGTAATGAAATAAATTTTTTATATTGCTGTGAAATTATCCAAAAACCATTATATTTTTCTCACAATATAAATGAAAAACAATTTATCGGTTATAGGGGATGTGTTTTGATAAAGGGGATATGGATGTGGCTTAATAATAATATGGTGAATATATTTTGAGACATTTCAACTCTTGTGGAACACCCCTTATAATATACAATTGTACTCAAAATGATAAAAATTATTCAATCTAAATGTGCAATGTTATGAAATATATGGAATAAATTTTATTCAATCCATATATTATAATTTATAAATATTAAAAACTTATTGAAAAAGTTCTTTATCTAAAATAGGAATAATAGAAACCATATCTTTCAAAAAAATTAATGCCATTAAATCTATCAAATATTTGTTCATAATTTAAATTATGATAATGAAAAAAAATACATTCTAAAAAATAAAGTATGTTGAGTGATATAGTTTAGTTTATAAGATAGAATATTCAAATTAAGATTCATAATAATTATATTATAATATTTTAAAATTTATAAAATATTCCTTGGGTTTTATAATCCTATTTCCAATTATTGAAAACAAAACATTAAAGACATTTCTTATCTCAGAGATATGTATTGAATTATCTTCTGTTCCCTGTTCCTCAAAGAACATCCGTTATTCATAAAATCAAAATCCATTTAAAATATTTATGATTTCACACTTTAAAAAATAGGATGTTAAAATTTATAAATAGTACCAAAATTATCTTAATTAGTATTTATAATCCAATCCAAAATATTCATAGTTACATGTTAATATTCATTATTAAAAAATTTAAGGAAACATTGTGAGAAATTTTTGAAATTCAGGTTCTCGTTAATAACATGTTCCTTATACTAAGAAATTGCATTAACGATACTCCTAAAATGGTGAAACATTTCATATATGGGAGCTATAATGAGAATATGAAATTACCCTTAAATAAAGTTCATTTTTATCTAAAAATTCCCCAAATGAATTGCCTTTATTTTCTTGATGAAATCATCTATGTTTTTTTATTTAATATATAGAGGGTTATTTTAACATGCTTCACTTAATTGGATTTTAAATCATAAATATTAGGGGTTATTGAATTTATTTTTTCTTACTGTGATCTATAAATTCATTAAAAAATTTCCCTATCCATTTCCACATTCTCATATGTAACATGTATGTTTTTCATTTATCATTTCACAAATTCTCAATGTTTTTAGTTATTCATTTATAAATAAATATTCTATTTATCATTGCTAAAATTTTCAAAACATATTCTAAATTAATTATTATTTTTTAAATAATCTAAAAACATATGTTTTTATATTTTATGAGTTTCCTAAAATAGATATGTCTGTTTTTGTTTACTATAACCATATTCCAACGTAATGTTTCCAAAATATCCATCAAAAACATAATATGTTTAATTTTGATTAAAATATATCCAATGATTTTTTACTTTTAAGTATCACACAAATACTTATAACGTTAAATAGAAAAACAAAGCATGTTTCAATAAATATTTATGTCCTAAAAACACAAAATATAATTTAAAAATTTAAAAATGACACAAGAATCATATTTTAATACATAGTGTTTTTGAATATTTTTTATTTTTTTAATTATTTATTTAAAACATTACCCTATGAAAATCAACACACTATATCATGAGTAACATGGGCATCATTTGAAAATGCTATGGGAATTGATGTGATATCAAAATTATAAATTATATATGTTGTGCTCTATTAGATATTAGATGGAATGATAGATCAAAATAAAAAGTTGGTGATATGTTCTAGAGGATTATTTTTAACATAAATGGAAAAAGTTAATATATTAAATGATGTTAATTTATGGTTTTTTGTAGATAGAATCATTAAAATCATAGTTATTATAGCTCTCACTGACAAAATTAAATATATGAGAAATGAAACTTATAAAAGAAAAACCATAGAAATAACTCAAATTGACATGTTCAATAAAATAGAATAATATCCAAATCCATGTATAATGTATAGATATTTTCAACCGCTGAATATAATTATAATAACTAATATCTATCATCATGTTTTTTCTAAAGAAATTTTATCAAAAAATATAAACTATGATGAAAAGAAAAAAAATTCATTATGTAATTTCAATGACTGAATTAGGGAGAAATATTTTTAGAAACTAAAATAGAATATATTAACATACTAAAAATTAATCTTTAGGGAATAATAATGATATTTGATATCTCCTGTGAAAAACATACTCATTGTCCTCTCAAAGTATAGTTCGACTTCTGCATATAAATTGATATTCATTTGTGGAATGATCATGAATAGTTTTTTATAATTCATCTCCACTTGACCTTGTTTTTTCGTCATTTTGTTTTCAATACTCTATTGACAGCACCCAATTCTGAAGTAATTTAATTATTTCAAGTAATATAGAAAAATCTGAATATAATGGTAGTATAAAGGGGTACATTATTGAAATGTACAATTGATGTCTTGTGTTATGAACAGAATAATTTTTTTTCACATAATAATATGATTATACTGTGGATGAATGGTAGAAATTAAAAAATATATAGTGGTATCATAAATAGCTTTTGATTATATCAATATGAGAGTGGGAATGATATATGTAACTCTAGATGTCATAGAAAAATGAAATGGTATTGGAAGATGGATTGATTGTATATTTATTTCATCGGTGTAGTAGGTGAAAAATTTAGGTCAGTATAGTCCAGGACTGTAGTACTAGTCAATGAAACATGAATAATCATACCCCCATTGGTAACACTCTCAATGTAATACAAAAAGTTAATATTGAAAAACGTAAGAATTTAAAAAATAATGTTACATAAAATTTGAAATTAAAAACATATATATATTAATTTTTTAAAATTTTAACTGCATGTAAAATTAAAAAATTTAAATCAAAAAATATATCGTTAAATATAAAATAGATATCATTTATTTAATCATAATTTCTAATTAATTATTGAAAATTGAACTGAATTAAAATTATATTAATGAAAAATAATATGATGTTTTTAAATAAATGTTCCATTTATAATAAATTAATGAAAAACCAAAACAATTATTATTCGCAATTACTAAATAAAAAACAGTTTCACTAAATAATATTATTCAAACATAAAATTATAAATGTAAGATAAGGATAATATATGAAGAAAGAATTAATTATTTAAATGGAAAAATTGAAAATATACCTTATAATATAATTAATTATTAATATTAAGATTAAAATTACATTTGTTAAAATATTTGATTTTTAAGACACTTTTTACTAAGAAAAACATACCAAAATATAATTTTTTGGTGTAAAAAAACATCCAAATTATTAGACACATTGAAATGTCTCACATTTTATACTAATTCAAGTCTCATTTTCCATCGATAAGTTGGGATTCATATATATATATATATATGTCATATACCTGAGGTGACAAGGAACATCATTTTTCGTCAAGATAAATGATTTTAATCATTATTCTCACATAAGTTAAAAAAAATCACAATAATTAAGACAGTAGTACCTATAATCCTCATATAAGGGATTAGTGTATATACAAAATCTCAGTATTGAATGATATTTTTTGATCATACATATTTGGTTTTGGTGCTTTATGGAAGAGCTATCAATATCTTTTATATTTTCATATTAAATTTGTTATTTGATATCAATTATAATGGTTGATCTTATGAATTTATATGTAATATTTACTCAACCGCGATTATAATGGATAAATTGAATATTGTATGTGGTTATAATCTTACGTATTTTATAAAATACAATTAATCATTTTTAGATGATAAGAATGAGGTTTGTGACCTCTTAATGAAAGTAAAAATCATATATTATCTATAAAATAAATTAATTGATGTTGAAGGTGGGTGTGTGGTTATTATTTTATGTTTAATCTCAATTGTTCCACCATCTTTTTGGAGTAAAATTCATTTAGTTCTAAGGATCATTGTTTTATTCATTGTTTTTAATTGAATATACTTTATTAGGAACTATATTTTTATTACACAAAGATAAAAATTATTACACTATTTATATCATGTATATAATCTTAAGAAATTCCATCATGAAGCTTCCTATATTATTATTTTCAATGAGGAAAATATAGATCTTGATGATTTTTTTAGAATTATCTATTTTTATAGTGTATTGGATAATGAAGTCTCATTTTAGATAAATGTTTACAATAGGATGTGTGTTGTGGTACCTTGAGTGAATCCTATGGAATACAAGTGAGTGGATGTTTGATATATTGTTCTTTTGTCCAATGATTTTTTATTATGCGGCTTTCTGATATTTCATTGTTCATATCAATAAAGATATTCTATATTTTGGGGATTTTGTAACAAACATACATTTCCTATGGAGTGAGGTAAATTCATTTTCCATTGAATCTCATATTATTTTCTCTTTTGATGGTATTATATATGTGAGAAGTTTCTGGGGGTGTGAGTAAAGTAAGTTAGACTATGGTAAAGAAATGTACAATAAATTTCTGATGGTTCGCTATAGAGTTTCATTGAATGTGGTAATGACTATTATTGTTTAAATATAAATTCTACTCTAGAGATAGAGAAAACCATAAAGTCAACATGAGATATAGTGGAAACAAAAACATCTCATTTGTCGTATATATCCATTAAAATAAGTTAAAATAAATTTATTCATTAGTTTAGAAGTTATAAACTTTGTTATATATCATCATTTAAAAGGGTAATATTAGCACAGATACCTCTCACAACATACACCCTCATGACCATATTTTATAAGGAGTAACTCTCTCATGTGACCATGGATCATTGTGTTTATAATATATTTATATCAAAAAGTGTATTCCCACATTAAATCAATAATTTATTATTTATTTTCCCCATAAAATAACTATGATTTTCTATTTTAAACCTAATAAGGGGGTTTTTATTGTTTTTTGATTTCAATACATTTAGGATTAATCCGTAATAGATGATTGATGAGAGTGAAATTTATGTTTTTTGGTTGGTGTACCTAATATTTAGTTGATTTTTATCTATATATTATACATCGTATGTAATACAAAAATTCACAATGTAATATCAATCCAAAAAAATTAATTTAATTATTTTCTACGGTTTACTTTAGTGAGGTCAAACCTAATAGGTCATGAGTGGCCCGTATATGGTGTGTGTGGCTATTGATTCAATTTAATGGCCATTATTTATTTGAATTGGTTTTTGAAACATTGACATCTTGACTTATATGATATTTTCGATATATAATTAAATTTAAAATCCTAAATTAGTATCATAGTGTGTTCTTTGGTGATATTTGTCTTCCGAACAATCTAGAGGAGTGGTGAGTTGGAGAGTAAACCCCTAAATTTAATACATATATATAACTTTAGTTTATATGAATTTTCATTTAATCTCATAATAAATTTCTCAACATAACCATTAGGTTCATAATATTATGGGATTAGATAAATAATCAACATAATTTAAATCATGTTAATCATATCCTATAAATAATATTCTCACATTATACATATTATGACTTATTTTACATACTATTCTCCTTAATAACCTAATTTATTGTAACATATGAGTTGATATGATAAGATGTTATGTAGCAGTATATATGATGGAAAAAATCGATAATCATAAGATAGAATAAGATAAATATGTGTTTCTCAGAATATAATAAAGGTGGAGGGAGATAATGTGAGAGAATAAATCCAATCCACAAATAGATCATAAATCAGAAACCATTGAATAAGGATTTTGTAATAACCTAATACATGAGAGGGAAGAGTGTGGATACATGAGTAAATTATATTGATCTAGGAAAATATAACATAGGTTAAACAATTTAGTATATATATAGTAAAAAAATTTGATTCATTATGTCCATACACATACCTAAAAGAATCATCATAGAGTGGATGATGTTCTTTAATGGATTAGATTTTATCATTAATCCCTATCATATTATATAATCCAAAATATATGTATGTTTCAAATACATTGGACCACAATTTAAATTTTTTACACCTTTCACCCAATAGACACAGTCCCTATGTTTTTTTGGTTCACACCCTATTCAAAATCATATAATGACCTATTTATTCAGATAATTAATATAAGAGATATATAATTTTTGGACTATCTATAAAATTATAAAAGCCACATATATTTATTTCACATGAAAATATTCATAAATACATAACAGATTAATTAACTTATCGGAATAAAATGGGTTCCATAAGAACATCCATAAGACATTATTATAATCCTTATAGAGGGAGAGGGAGCATGGTACCATGCGATGATATTTTTACAAAATTAAAATAGATTATATTGGATTTGTTCATTAATGGAAGAAACAGTAATATAGGATCATTAATATATATAATAAGAAAAAATAAGAAATAAATATTTTTTCTTATAATATTTAATATAAATGACATGTTTTTTTATAAAAAACCTAAAAATTTCATTTTAAAATGATAAAAACATGAATATCATTTTATTAAAACAAATAGAATAATATCGTAGGAAAATGAGATTGTATAATATTTTTAAAAAAGAATACATTAAAATTTTATAATTAATATCGATGTTACATGAAATATAGCATACCAAAAACATAAAAATGTTATTCATTTTCTGATGAATGTCTAGTAAATAGAATATTTACTAAACAAATTTTATATGGAGGGATAATATATTCCATTAAAATATATCGTATGTAATTTTCAGAACATGATTCCAACCAAAAAAATGTGGTATAGTTTGTTTAATTTACATGAATCACATTGACGACATTATAAACCATAGATTAAGTGTAATTGTACAACAAAATGTTCATGAAGTATCCTATGTAAGAAAATAATTGAGGTTTTATAGGGATGTTTTAGAAAATTTATCAATATGTAAACCATTCCATAACATTCCTCAATTAAAAATTTTATTGGAATGAAAACCCATAACGTTTACTCATGAAGTCCAAGAATGAATTTTTAACAACATGAATAAAAGAAATAACCATATTAATATATTATTTAAAATCCATATAAATATTTAATACCATTTTTTATTAATAATTTAGTATCATTTATTAAACAAAAATTATTTAGTAAATGTTTATTTTCACCATCATATGTTTTTAATTTTAACTACTACATCCATGTCTAATATTTTTTAAATGGGACACCATGATTAAATAATAATTTCACCATTGCATGTTTTGAAAAATTAATTTTTTATTAATTTTTTCAATTATTAATTTCTCCCCAATATAATTTGATAGAAAATATGTGCATGTTTTTTATTTATGGAATCTATGGGGTGTGTGCTTTATGTAATTAATCAGTAAATAAATTATTTAAAATAACAATTCATTTTCATCTCAAAATTCATAAACCATATTCTAAAAATATATTACTCACAGATATCATATATTATAACTATTAATTTTTTTGAATATTATTCATTGAAATAAATGGTGATGTTTGTAATGTATTTTTCATATAGATTGTTGATCGAACCTGAATATGAACATGTTATGAAAGTAAATGAGTAAGAGTATTAATAAATATAATATTTTTATAATTTAAATTGAATTAACATAATAACAAAATATTATATTTATTTTTGTGAATGATTTTTATAATTATTTCATATGATAAGGACGTTGTAAAAGTAGTAGAATAACATAGTTACTTATATGATTAGTTCACAATTTATTAATTGTAGTTCCATTAGAATAGAATATTTGGGAATAATTTATGTTTCCATATTCCACATTATATTTTATTTTAATTTAGGAGATGATAAATATTTATGGTTTTTAGAGGGATTAAAATGAATATGGTGGTTTTCAAGTGATATTGGATATTTTATTTCATAGTTGAAAAAGCGGGAAATTTCATTGGAAAAAAATTCCAGATTAAGGGTAATGGTTGAATCACATGAGAATTTTGAATATAAGGTTTGAAATATTCCATGTAAAACTCTTATATGAATCTAGAAACTAACTAATGTGATTTAAAAATGAATCAGTATAATATTTATTAGATAAAAATAGTTCTATGATCATTGACCCATTATTACCACACATTTATCAAGATTTTATTTTCAACAGTAATTATTTTTGGATAAATATACAAGATAACCTCTCATACCAAATTCATATTTACTGACTTAGAATATGAAATTTGTTTACTCTAATAAAATAATATAATATGTTAATAATTGGTGTTGTGTAAAAATATTAAATATAAAAGTACTATTTTTTTAAATCAAATTATTAATACATTTAGTTTAATTATTGTGATTTCCTAAAAATTAATATTGACTGAATCTTATTATATTTAATAATAAATTTTAAAATTAAATTATATTAATCATAATAAAGTAAAAAAATTAATTTATTATGTTTAAAATAAACATACCATAGAAAAATAGTTCAATTAAAATTATTTTGAATCATTAAATATTTATAACCAAATAATATTAAGGTCATTTTTTCAAATTTTGGACAATTAATATTGATATTCCATTTGTATTAAAATGTTTTATTGCATTTTTTAAATAAATTCATTCTTTCATATTTAAGGCAACAGGAATATATAACACATAATAATGTTTTTCAGTAAAATATATTAATTTTATGCATAAAAAACACATTTGATATACCCATCTATCATATATTTAAGGATAACATTTCTAATAAAAATATTTCCAATGAATGTATTTATAATATCCATATATATATATATAATACTAATTTCATTCATATATTAAACATTAAATACATTACTTAAATTGTTCAACCAACATTCATATATATCAACATCAATAATATATTTATAACAATACTCCTCTATTTAATTCTTTTAGTGTGTGTTATGAACATTATTTTAGGGATTCCTTGTTTATTGTCATATATATTATAGAAATGTATTTTTTAAATGATATTTTATATTATATATTAAAAATTTAGAATTTTTTTTCATCTATTTTATATTTTATTTAAATAAATTTTACCATGATTCATAGTAGTATAGTTTTATTTGTGAAATAATATATTCCATAAGATATTTATTAAATTGAAAAAATAAAATGAAAATTACAATGGTGTTGCATTCTAAAACCTTTACAATAATCTTACAGTCAAAATTTTTTTACACTAGGGAAACAATGAGTTCACTTCTCCCACATTAAATCCTTAGATAAGTATGTTTCTTTCTTAAATATATGAATCTTACATTTAATAATAACCAAATTGGATGTATTATTTTTAGTAATTTATCCCCATGATGCATTATTTCATATAGTTACTTCTCATAAGAATGATTTTATTCTATATTGGAAATATATATGTTAAATGCACATGAAGTGTCTCATGCGTATATCCTCATAAGTGATTTAAAGAATATATCAGGAACATAGGAGTCGTTTATATGATGTAAATAATTATGATACACCATTACAATTAAATAAATGATTTGTAAGGGGAAATTATATCTTAGTCTCAACATTAAATTCATCATGATTATCATGACTCTCTTCTATGGTGACATTAAAAGGAATACATTGTCTCTAAAAACCTTAGATCTGTTTACTGAATATTAGTATATAAACATAGTAAAATATACGATATTTTTATATACTAGTGAATAATTGGATTCATATATTACATTTCTTGATAATGAATCTAGTTTTTGTAGTTTAAACTATCCAAATATCTCCCAACATGTTGTTCCTATACACCTATTATAATATAAATCTTTATTAAGATTTATTTTAATACTATAATGGAAATAGTTATTATATGTGAAATATACTATGGAATAGTTTTAATAAAATACTTCTCTAAAATCCAATTAATATAATTGTATCTTATTCAATATATAATATTTGGATTTTTTAGATTGATCATTGGTCTATGTCTGATATGAAGTGATGAAAATTTTTACTAAATATAATACAAGTTAAAGAATTCCCTAGAAAATCATGGAATGCATTTTTTTCAATCAGTAAAATTTTTGTGTGAAACTACATGAAATCCTAGAAAGTATCTTTTATATAACATATGTATTTTATTAATATATAAATCTTCACTAAAATCAATTGAGTGAACCAAAAATGTAACGTCATCATCAATTACTAAAATATCATGATTCTATTTTTAAGTCTTAAGAAGAAAAACCATAAATAATGTTGTGATGATATCTCATTTCAATAGAGCTATGAATAATTATATCACTATCCCATTATACTTTTATCATTCCAAATTAACAAATTTCCACAATAATCATTAAGATGTATAATATATAATAAACTATTTTTTGTCCCCCCCGAGTACTTATTCCTGATATTTAAATACATCTTGGCACTTCAATGGTTTTTTGTTAATCATTATCTATGTTTATAATATAAAATATATATCCCCAATTATTGTACTTATAGAATATATAAGGTAATTTTATCTTATAATTCATTCAATGTTAGTGATGATATTAAAAGTATTTACCACATTCTTTTATTTCACTATATTCGATAGTGCGTCCTTGAATTTTACACTGATGCATAATTGAACAATTATTTTTTGAAGAATAGGATTTATCCACTTCCATTATATTTCTGTCTATATCATCTTTAAACCCATGAAAATTGATTCTTTTCTAATCCTTATTATATAAAATGTAATATGACCCCAAAATCTCAAGGCATCGGCCACATTGATTTCCTTCCATGTTTGATAATTTATAGATTAGAAATACTCTATAATCAACATTATTCATATTATTTAGATCATTTTTATCTCAATTTGTTTGAATATATACATTTTACACTTATAATTAACATATATTTTACACTTTTCCCTATAAATGATGTTTTTCTATATCATCAGAGAAAATATTACTCTTGTAAGAGCCAAAAAATGTGACTGGTAATTTTGATCAAGAATATTTAATTAATGAATGTAATGAGGTATTATAATTTCATTAAACATTCATAAAAAACCTAATTAATATCATTATGCATCACTAAATATTATAAACTCGTATAGAATATACTGTTATGTGAATACATGGGAAATTAATATTTTCATCTTGACATCCATAGACATTTATTCTCATTCATTTTACTACAGGAGAATGAATCCCGTCAATTTTATCATGTTAAATGAGTTTTTTAGTTGTAAACAAATTATCTAAAGGATTGGATAGTATATATCATATCGAGTAAAACTATAGATATCTTTTAAAATGGTTGGTTAAGGTCATTCTTTAATCATATATGTCATTAATAGATCAAAAAAATTCCTTCTCATGTGATCATATGACCCAATAATGATATATTCTACAGTAATATTCAAAATTTCTAAATTTTTCATTCTATATTCCCTCTATAATTTTATATATCATTTTATTCAAATGATAAATATATAAATTATCATAGAATATATGAGAATATCCTCTATTATAAATAAATAAAACTCATCATGATAATATCTAAAAACATCGTTAATTATATCAAGGAAATTACGAAGGGAATTTTATAAATATGAATAGAATTATTTAAAATTAATATTTCCCATATCATGTACAAAAGAATCTCTTCAATATTAAATATGTATCCACTATTTAATGTTGATATAAATATTGAAGGTAAATCATTAAAAAATATTAATTCTTTTATAGAAAATAAAACAATTCCACAATAAAATATCTAAGATACTTTTTAAGGACTATGATTTTTTAATATCATAATAATATATGATGAGATGAATTAATACTTATTTACACATTAAAAAGATGAATCATGACACCATGATAATGTCAACAGGAATGTACAACACCTATCAATATTATATTAATGTTTCTTCTTAAATTCATGTAATTCAACTAGGGACGTTATAAAATGATTTATTATTATAGTAGTTTCACTAGGATTTACATTAATTGAAACCTCAACCACACATTTTAGATAAAGACTAGAGAAATATGTTATAAATTGATTAAGATATTCCCACACATTATGAATAACATAAATTGAAATGGTTTCCAAAACCAATTTAGTAAAATATCGTTAATCATTGTTTAAAATGACATATAAAATATATTTAATTTACCCAAGGAATTTATGGAAATAATTTTACTCCTATATAATAAACATTTTGGTTGTGAAATTGAATTTCTCTCATCTATTATGATATGTTATATGGGATTTATATATGAGGTCCAATATTTAATGAAGCATATTTTACAATCAAAGATATTAATTCAAAATTGAATAATATTCATTAAAAAATATCATAAATTTACAACAAGACTATACAGGTATAGTGACTTTAGAATTTTTTCAACATTAAAAACTAGATAATAGAACATCTATAGTTTCTACCACTTATTAATTCCTTACCAGACCTTTTTTGACATATATTACTTTATATCCATATTCATTACCTAGGGAAAAGAAACATAAGAAAGGGTTATCTTGAATTCTCAGTAAGGGTAAAAAAGAGATATATCAGTTATATCATAATCATAAGACATAAGAACATAGCATTTCAAAAAATTATCCTTCATATGAATAATCAAGATATCATGTCATGAGATAAATCAAAAAATGTTCATAAAGAATCAATTATCATATTCCTAAAAATCATTACAAAATACATGAATTTTTTTATATGCATATGTATAGAAAATCATTTTATATTAGCCAAGGACCATTTCCAAGGCTGTCATATCGGACAATGTCCATTACTGAACTGAGTTAACTCCTTGTTATAGCTATGTATTACTGAACTGGATTTAAAATTGGTTCCAGTTGCCTCTATATCATGAGATATAGATCTTAACCAAACAAATTTGACATATATATAGGTCCCACAAATCTCATATTTAAATAATTCTAATATGTTCCCAAAAAACATTAATCTTTCTTCTTAGTATAACCCAATGATTAAAATAGATTTATTAAATATCATCACATCTAAATAATTATAAAACAAATAGACCAAATAAAATTAATTCCACCATAAAAAAATCATATTGAATATTGGGATACAAACATAACCTAATTTAATGAATTTATTCTTTTATAGAAAATAATTTTGATAAAACACTTGAAATTAATTCTTGGGGAATATATCCTTTCTTCTTAATTTTTTTTTTAATTTCTCAAAATTCCACATAATTTTAAAATAATGTAGTATCCTTGATAATAAAAGTGATATATTGTAAATGAATATTCATCGAAATATGGATTTATGAAAGTGAAAAAATATGTCCATGTCATATTAGTTAAAATAAAACATTCTTCATTAAATTTTTCTAGAAATTAAATATTTACTTCATATTGAGAATGGAAAAATATTCCATTCATATAATTTCATAAATTTTTAAACAAAATTTTAAATTTAAATTAAAAAAATTAGATTAATATTAATAATATTTTATAATACATATCTATAAAATATGGATGAAAAATATAACCAGTAAATACTTATGTATAAACAATCTATGATTAAATAAATGAGATAGTGAAATTATCCATTACCTAATCACAAATACCCTTTTTATGTATCTGAAACTCATATATAATAATTTAAATAGTTTTATTAACTTATTATAGAATCATATTCATTTTTATGATATAATATATTATCATATTATCATAAATTTGTTAGTAACATTATAACTCATCCACCAGGTATTAACTTATTTATTTTCTTAGACAACTTTTGTTGGATAAGTTATTTTTCATATTCATAGGATATAGTTATATAATTTTGAAAATTATATTAGTATAATATATATCATATTTAATCATTTAGTTTATTTATATAATCATTATTTAATGAAGATCATCTAGAATGAATCACATCACAACTCATTTCCCAGGATGTGAATAATTAATTTATGAATAACCTTTAGGGATAGTATGAGGGGATATGAAGACAAGATTTTTTTTCTAGTTTTCATACTTTATGAGGTAATGTATGACTTATTAATATATCTAGTGTTTACAAGACTTCTAAAAAATCAGTCATTAGGGACTTGATCATTTGTGATTATGCCAATGTTATGTAATAATGCACCGACTCTGGGTAACTGAGGTCGGGGCATTACAGTTGGTATCAAAGGAAGTTTAGTACAAACCATGGAAACTAGATTTAGATAAACTCTGATTAGAGCACATATACCTATGATAGATATTGAGGATTTTAATAGAAAAACTTCCTAGAATTTTGGTATTGTATAGATTTTGTGATTTTTCCAAGAAATACATCTCTGTATTGATACGACCAAGTAGTGGTGGCTCTAGAACAGATGTACCTAGGGGTAAAACCCAAAAAACCTCTTTGAGGTAGACTCGAATAGGAACTGGTGCATGAAAAGAGGCCTTGGTGTACTCTTTGATACGTCACTCTAGGGGGATATGTATAGGATAAATTATATTATCTTTGCAAACCAATTTGAATTATTTTAATATAAGATTACAATAAATGATCTTGGTTATTCCTAAGGTATATCAAATTGAGAATATAGTGTCATGATATTCTCTAAATGATTTTATGACTAATGTTTCTAACACAATGCTTTCTGGGTTTAGACAATTGCTGGAGTCCATGGATGTAATTGTAAATTTGGGAATGATTTAAAATGATGGAATTGTGGTGGAAATGAGCCACAAAATGGAATGTTGATAGGCGTAAAAGATATTGTGTTCATGCCAAATTAGTTTTCCAAAAAATATGATCAACAACATATATATTAACCAACTCCCAGAATCAACAACGAAGAGTAAGATGATGAATGATAAGAGCTCCAGCAGTGGAGACCATGGAGAAAAGAATCCTAAATTTCCATCATGTAAGAAATGTGGATGGAGACACCCAAGAATATGCCTCTATGGAACAAAGAAATTCATTACGTACAGGAAAGAAGGATATAAAGGTAAGAATTGCCGAGGAAAAATGAAGAGTACAATCGAAGAAAATAAAAATGGTCCAAAGAATCCATTTACAGTCATTTGCCGTAAATGTAGGGGACCTATCCATTACCCATGTGAATTCTCAATTCTATAGGATATTTTCTTGGTCAAAGAAGAAGCTATGGGGAAATAAATGGTTGGATAAATGATTAAAATTAGTAGTTCTCGTTGTTGATCGGATTACTTTTGAATAATTTTCTCTTGTATTTGTAACCCCATAGTTTTCCATGTGAGAACGATATTTGAGGAAGTCTTATATTTTCCCTTGTGGATATAGTTATAAATAACCATTTGGTTTTATATGGTCATTGGGTTTGAGGAAATTACATGTTATTATATTTTGGGACGAAAATGAAAGGTATGAGATATCATTTCTGGTTAAAATTATGTTATGGTTATTTTGATGAATTTGTCTCATTTGGGTACTATTATAAAATAACATTTTTTTAAAAAGGACAACACACAGACGGTGTGAC
Organism: Viscum album; assembly: GCA_963277665.1. NCBI lineage: Eukaryota > Viridiplantae > Streptophyta > Magnoliopsida > Santalales > Viscaceae > Viscum > Viscum album. Next base: position 1,138,021,657 of record OY728164.1, on the reverse strand, counting down.
AACTCATCGCGTCAGACAAAGCTGTGGGAATCAAACACACAACCAATGTGCGATAGGGATTTATCACCTACCACTGGACTACATGAAGTCCCTGGTTATTGTGACTAAATATTTTTATTTAAATTATTTTATTTATTAATAATAAGTTGATTTGGGTTCTTATGTATTATCAACATAATACCCTTAGTATAGGAAAATGATTTGGTGATTAAGTGATAAATGTTATTTTAGAAGATGTTCGCTTTATTGGGAACACTATATGCCCAAGGAAAATTGAATACTATGGGGTTTATTTTGAGGAGTAATGGTGTATTTTAATCCATGTTTTTATTGTATATTTATTGTGATTTGGGTTATTTATGGAAATGATTAACCTATATTAGATAATATGTTATTAGGTTAATTAATTTTAAGTATGTGACTTTAAGAGTAGTTGATGTCATTCGGAGATACAAGTTATCCTGGAAGACATAACAAAATTCATCTATGTTTTGGGTTTCAATATCAATTTGGATTATATTGAAGGATTTTAAGGACAATTGTTTATTTAATGGTATTTATTTAACTTTGGGTTATTGTTGGTATAATATTAGAAATTAAGATTAATGTATCTTTCACTAATGAAATATCCAATTGGGGGATAATCAGATCTCATACTAACTATTTTGGTTTTGATTAAGCTATAAAGACAAGGAAAATATATAGTTTATCCTTCCTGGATCATGTGATTCTATAGAATTTTATTATTTCTCTTCTAGTGTGACCAAGTCTTCTTGAATACACATTGTAAAAAAATGTGTTAGTAGAGGAAATTTATTAAAGAATAAAACTCTACTTAAAATGTATGTATATCTCTTTATTTTATTAGTCAATATCATAAATGAATTTCTTGTCTTTATGTAATGTAACTTAAAAAAATGGTGTCCATATACTTTTCCTACTAGAAAACTAATGTCTGTTGGTCCCATCATAAGTTTGTGGCTTTCTTGTTGTTAACTTTCTCTTGATCATGTTCTCTATCCCTATCCATCAGAACTTGACACATAGTTTATCTTCCATATCCATGTTTTACGATATGTAATCCTAGTATGAGTTATCTTGGTGACCTTTGTACTTCTCTTTCTTTCTTTTAAGGTGATTGTTTTATTGAGTCTTCTTATGATATAGGACTTTCCATTATATTCCGAAGCGCAATTTTAAAAATTTTTTGGATGAAATTATTTGAAGGAGGGTGGAATATAACACCCCAAGCTTCTAAGGTACACTTCACTTTGAATAATATAGTAGTGTGTTTTGTACGTAACTTCGAGTTCTAACACACACCACAGCCATTCAAACCAGCCGTTATGAATAGTAATTCCCACTTTTTTGAATTTTATACATTTTATCACTCAAAATGGACTTCATTATTGGATTTTGAATATCAAATTTAGTTTAGGGTTAATTTTTTGTGTTTTTCTAAAAACATTTAATTTTTGATGAATAGTGAAAATCACTAAATTTTAATTATAAACAACGTTTTTAATCAAAATAATTAATAGTGATAAATTATGAATTTGAGTGGTTTTATAGTATATTTATAATATATTATTAAAATTTAATACAATATGGTTTATTGTATGTAATTTTACAATTATACCGGAAATAAACAAATGTCAATCTTTTGATAGTTATTATTTATTAAAAACACGTTTTTTGTTTTGGCAACGGGAATTAATTTTAAATTAATTTATTACACCTTTGTGTTTTGAATTTAGAAAAATGGATTTAATATTTAGAATTTGGAGGTCCAAATTGTGTAAATATGTAACTTTTATTTTTAGAAATTTTGAATAATTATTTCGGTAAATATTTTATTTACCATGGTTAATGGGTAAATACGATAAATAATGGTAACAAATAATATTATAATACTAATAAATTACACTTAAACATGTCCTAACCCTATTTTTTGATACATGTCCGACCATGGGCATTTTTTGGTCGATTTTTGGACCCCATGGATCCACTTTTAGGTTATCATGACACTTTATATTAAATAAGTTAATGTAAATACAAAAATGACAAAAGCAGATATCTTTTTTAAAAAAACTTTTTTATGGGGTTACATATGTTATATTTTATACTATAAATATTAATTATAAAGATAAAAATATTTCATACGTAATGGTATTTTATTTATAATTTTTAGACATTGAATAATTAAATTTATTTATGACATAATAATGATGCAAGAATTTTCCATACTAATGAAAGAATAAAATAATTAGTATTATAAATATTAAAAAAATATAATTTGAAAGTTTTGATGACATACACGAATATTATTAGTCAATATGACAGGTTAGGATTGCTTAAATTAATTTGGTTATAATTAATAATGTTCTTAATACTTTAACAAAAATTAACTATTTTATAATGTCAAAATTACATAAATGAGTTTTGAAAACAAATATTATATTACTAATTGATATTCTATTCCTAAAAATAAATGGATCACCCAAAATACTTTTATAATGATATTTGTATCATTAATGGACCACTTTGGGAATCTCTTGGAAGTATATAATATGTTTATTAACAATATAATATAAAAATACAAAGTGACATGGTAAATGTCAAACTATTTAAATAAGAGTTAAATATAAATGATATGTTTAATATAGTGACCCAAACCTATCTAAAATCTATTGGATGAAATAATTTTGACCCATCACTTCCTTATAATTTTAATAACCCACTTTTGAGTAATTATAAACTGAATATGAATTTATTATAAATTAATACTTTATGTTTTTCCTAAAGATCCCCTCCTCCCCCTTATAAAAGGACACCACTTATAACAAATTATTTCTACCTTCAATGCCTATTGGTTCGTCCAAACTCAACGCAAATACCCTCTCAACTATACTCCCATAATCCCAGATTCCTTCTTTTAGTCATAAATCCAACCTATGGATCCCTATTGATCAAATCAAAAGGAATATCTGTAAGAAGAGGTAATGTTTTCACCACCGTTTTCAAGTTCCATTCTTCTTCAACTTCTTCATTATTTGTCTTTCAATTATAAAATAATAACTTCAGTATCTTCTATATACTGTAATTTTACTATAAATATGGTACAACCATATTCATTATTCTCTAAATCCTTTGAATGACATGTCACCATACGTGTGTACGTAAGTCCTACCGTCTCCTCGTCGTGGTGTAATTGTTATTCAATGCATTATTATTTAGATTGGTATAAAAATGATTTTTAATTCAGTTAAATAATAAATATAACATTATAATGATTCTTTATATATAATATTCATTATAATTATATATTATTTTAATTTCAAAAGAATGATATTGTCGCTCGTACGTACGTACGGACTACCGTCTCCGGGAATGCAAGGAGATTCATTCCCCATCGTATCCATTCAAGTATAATTCTCATTTGTTGATTAAAAATAATCTTTAAGGAGTTTCTATCATTCTATATATGAATAATAAACAAGCTACCCATAACAAACTCTACTTATGTAACGAAACATATAAAATAAAATGAGTAAGTTAACACCCGAAACGTCGATAATACTAAGATATTATTATCAATGAAATGTTGAAAGATCATATATGATATCATATTAATGATTATGATCCTTTATAATTCAATAAAATTTATTTCACCATTATACAGGAGTATAACCTACCCTCGACCAAGGATAAAGTAAAAGGTAATGCGTTTCTTATCTCACTTTTAATTCTATGAGATTTCCATTGTTCACCACTTATTTATTGCATGTGGTGTGTGAACTGCCCATGATTGTATTCATTGTGTAATTTACATAAATTTATGGATATTAAAATCATAATTTTATGATCCTTTTTTCATGTGTTTATGTTTCGTATGTTACCAAATCAATAAGGGAATTTGAAATTTCAATTTCCACTCATTCGGCTTTACGCATACTTCATTGATTATTTTACTCCAAGATTATGTGTGGAATAACTATTCATTTTCTTATGTCATAATTTCTACTCCCCTTTCTGTGGATATAATTTTGATACACATAATACTTCCATTTATAAATTCTGAAGTCATCGGTATGAACTTTATTTGAGTAATTTTTACTCAATCTTCATTTGTTGAGTTAAACATCCAATTCATTGGTGTTGTTTTTACAAGAATATGTTTTAATGTCCATTGATTGTTTTACACTTAATATCCAATAATATTTATTGTATTTATATTTTTCATACATAATTATGTCACTGATTTATCCTTAACCTAAGGATACAGCCTTTATGAGATATTTTGTCACGACCCGTCCTTGGGGCTCGTGCCGTGACTACCCCAAGCCCGCCTTCCATAGGCCAGGGGCTGGCGACTAGCACCAAGGCGTAAATCCTGATAAAAAGGGAAGGCATTTCCTTTGTAAAGTAAACAAGCACCCTAGAGTTCAAGCGGAAGAAGTAAACACTAAGTAAGAACTAAGTACAACAGTAAGGGTGTAAAGTAAAAGGGGCCAGAAATACAAGCCCAAATGTAAAGTACAACTCGAAAGAGAAAATATCAACTGTAAAGTAAAGCTGATACGCCGAGCTATACACTGGAAATCACACCTGAAGGGTGGGTACAGATAGATCCACTACTCCATGGGTCCCGCCGTCCGCTCCGAGTACGTCTCGCCCGGTGGTCCACCTCCATGTACTGTCCTGCTCTGCACGCCTAAACCACGATCAACGATGTCCGTCGTCTGCAACCAACACAACGTAGTGCGGGCATAACCCGTGCAGGGGTGAGTATAAGCAACTCAGTAGGGACCCCGAGACCCCCGAAGGTCTCCCAAAATCCACAAAGGATAATCCACAAAGGAAAGATACAAACATGAAGTAACAACCGACATTGCTTAGGTATATGCCCATACATATACCTAAGTCATCAATTCGAATACGCTCCAACATCCGAGCCCAAGTACAACTCAGTCCACACAGGAATGTATACGAATTCCACACAGGAAAGCAAAACGTAATCCACACAGGATAGCACAACACAATCCACACAGGAAAGCAAACAGGATTCAGCTCACACAGGTATAATTCTTCGGAAGACGATAGAGATGATCACTGATCCATCTAAGTCGTCAGACCCACAAAGGATCGATAAGTACTAACCCCCGCAATGACCCACACAGGATCGGTAGGAAACTAACCCCCACAAAGACCCACACAGGATCGGACCCACACAGGATCTGTAGGCGCTGGCTCACACAGAACCACTGAGTGCTGACCCACACAGGATCAGACCCACACAGGATCGGTAGCACTGATCCACATAGGATCGCTGAGTGTTGTAGTCGTCATCGAATCCACTGAGGATCTCTGCACAGTCGTCGTCGCAGTCACAGTAGCATTCGCAGCCAGTTCTAAGGTTCCCGCACACAACAAGCTCGTTCAGGAGGGTCCGCTCCATGAGCCGAGAGGCTGATACATCAATTGAAACTTAGTCCAGAGTTTTTGTATCCAAAAGTTCCATATCGTCAATAGGAACTCAACGCAACATACGGCGCGTCAATTGGACTCCCGGTCTGAGAGTTATTGGATTTTTCGTTCCAGGGGCCCGGTTGGTTTTTAAGGAAAACCCAACCCGACCATACTCCACCTGCGTCCAAACCTTAGGCGGAGTATGCCAAAAGATCTGTCTCACTAAGAGGAACTCAACAAAGTTGACTGCACGTCATTCAGACGTCCGTAGCTCAAGATATGAGCGTTTCCGCTCTGAGGGCCCGGTTGGTTTCGTGTACGAACCAACCCGGCCAAACTCAAATTATTCTGAAACCTTGAGTGCGATATACCGAAACAACCGTCTCTATCCAAGGATCACATCGCCGCTGACATCGCTTCGTTTAAAGGTCCGAAGCCCGAGTTATGGTCATTTGAACTTAAACAGTCCGATAACGGGGGTTTCAGGCCCGGACCGACCCGGCCCGAGACCCCCCCGGCTGGCCCAAACCAGGTCGACCCGCCCCAGACGGGATCGACCCGGCCCGGCACGGCCCGGCCCGGTGGGGCGCGGACCGGCCCGACGCGGCCCGGTCCGGCTGGACGCAGCGCGCCCAGCACGCTTCAAGCTCGGCCTTCGGCCGAGCTGTTGGAAAAATGGGGGTCGCCTGCCCCCCTTGTGTAACCGCGGCCAACCCCCCCCCCCCCTCATTATGGGGGGCCGTTGATGCTGGCCGGGGGAATTTAATTCCCCCGACATTCTCCTTTCCGGCCGGCCCCCTTCTCAACGGGACCGGTGTTGGCCGGTCCCCTTCCGGCTCTTACACCGACGCCCCGGCTGGCCCGAACCGGGTCGACCCGGCCAGGCCCGGCTGGGCACGGCCCGGCCTGGCAGACCGGCCAGGCCCCGGTCCGGATGGACGCAGCGCACCCAGCGCGCTGCCATCTCGGCCTTCGGCTGAGCTGTTGGAAAAACGGGGGGGGGGGGGGGGGCGCCTGCCCACCTTCTGTAACCCCACCCCCTCATTATGGGGGGTCGTTGATGCTAGCCGGGGGAATTTAATCCCCTCGGCTTTCTCTTTTCCGGCCTACCCGACCTGGCCGGCTGACCCCCTTCTCAACGGGACCAGCGGTGGCCGGTCCCCTTCCGGCTCCAACACCGGCGGCCCGGCTGGCCGCCATTCACCATGCTCCACCGCGGCCCGAAACCGGTCGCGGATCTTGTCGTCCAGCGCGGTGTGACGGCACCGTGCCCCTCCGCCGCGGCTCCGCTCCGGCCGTGGCGCCTTCGACTTCCTTCGACGCGGCGCGACGGCGTCGCGTTCTTGTTCGACTTCTCAGCATGGTGCGACGGCGTCGCGTAAAACTTTCTGTGCGATTCTCGCGTGGTGCGACGACACCACGCCATCCCGTTCCATTCACAAAGAAAAAATCATGAACATAGGAGGGGGTTAAGCCGTGTTTGTGCGGTCCGACCACCTCTCATTAAACGATAACATTTAGTCGATTAACCACGAAGTTCGACATGATAGAATAAAGAACGAAAAATAATTTAAATAAATAACAATAATCTCCCACCTCGGTTCAGGAACGGCGTTCGTCAACGACCCGCGGAGGACGAGCGTCGTGAAGGACGGGCGTCGCGGGGAAAGAACGCCGACGTCGCGAAGCGAGGATTCGAAGTCATTGACGACAATTTCGTTGCGGAAAACCGTCATGGAAGAGACGACGTGGAAGAAGAACGTCGCGTCGTGGATATGGCGTCGCGGAAGAACCGTGTTCTTCAGCGGAAAAGTTCTTCGTTGAAGAACGGTGTTCATCGCATTCTTCGTCGAGGTTGAAGAAGATGGAGAAGAAGAAGATGCTTTCCCAACTCTCTCAAGGTGACAAAACTCTAACAAAAATAAAATAAGACTATTTCTTATTTTATTAACAAAACAACACATTTGAATTTCAAGAGTTTGAAATTCAATAACCACACACAACTCACCTCACTAAATATTATAAACTCATATAGAATATACTGTTATGTGAATACATGGGAAATTAATATTTTCATCTTGACATCCATAGACATTTATTCTCATTCATTTTACCATAGGGGAATGAATCCCGTCAATTTTATCATGTTAAATGAGTTTTTTAGTTGTAAAAAAATTATCAAAAGGATTGGATAATATATATCATATCGAGTAAAACTATAGATATCTTTTAAAATGGTTGGTTAAGGTCATTCTTTAATCATATATGTCATTAATAGATCAAAAATATTCCTTCTCATGTGATCATATGACCCAATAATGATATATTCTACAGTAATATTCAAAATTTCTAAATTTTTCATTCTATATTCCATCTATAATTTTATATATCATTTTATTCAAATGATAAATATATAAATTATCATAGAATATATGAGAATATCCTCTATAATAAATAAATAAAACTCATCATGATAATATCTAAAAACATCGTTTATTATATCAAGGAAATTACGAAGGGAATTTTATAAATATGAATAGAATTATTTAAAATTAATATTTCCCATATCATGTACAAAAGAATCTCTTCAATATTAAATATGTATCCACTATTTAATGTTGATATAAATATTGAAGGTAAATCATTAAAAAATATTAATTCTTTTATAGAAAATAAAACAATTCCACAAAAAAATATCTAAGATACTTTTTAAGGAATATGATTTTTTAATATCATAATAATATATGATGAGATGCATTAATACTTATTTACACATTAAAAAGATGAATCATGACACCATGATAATGTCAACAGGAATGTACAACACCTATCAATATTATATTAATGTTTCTTCTTAAATTCATATAATTCAACTAGGGACGTTATAAAATGATTTATTATTATAGTAGTTTCAATAAGATTTACATTAATTGAAACCTCAACCACACATTTTAGATAATGACTAGTGAAATATGTTATAAATTGATTAAGATATTCCCACACATTATGAATAACATAAATTGAAATGGTTTCCAAAACCAATTTAGTAAAATATCGTTAATCATTGTATAAAATGACATATAAAATATATTTAATTTACCCAAGGAATTTATGGAAATAATTTTACTCCTATATAATAAACATTTTGGTTGTGAAATTAAATTTCCCTCATCTATTATGATATTTTATATGGGATGTATATATAGAGGTCCAATATTTAACGAAGCATATTTTACAATCAAAGATATTAATTCAAAATTGAATAATATTCATTAAAAAATATCATAAATTTACAACAAGACTATACAGGTATAGTGACTTTAGAATTTTTTCAACATTAAAAACTAGATAATAGAACATCTATAGTTTCTACCACTTATTAATTCCTTACCAGACCTTTTTTTGACATATATTACTTTATATCCATATTCATTACCTAGGGAAAAGAGACATAAGAAATGGTGATCCTGAATTCTCAGTAAGGGTAAAAAAGAGATATATCAGTTATATCATAATCATAAGACATAAGAACATAGCATTTCAAAAAATTATCCTTCATATGAATGATCAAGATATCATGTCATGAGATAAATCAAAAATGTTCATAAAGAATCAATTATCATATTCCTAAAAATCATTACAAAATACATGAATTTTTTTATATGCATATGTATAGAAAATCATTTTATATTAGCCAAGGACCATTTCCAAGGCTATCATATCGGACAATGTCTATTACTGAACTGAGTTCACTCCTTGTTATAGCTATGTATTACTGAACTGGATTTAAAATTGGTTCCAGTTGCCTCTATATCATGAGATATAGATCTTAACCAAACAAATTTGACATATATATAGGTCCCACAAATCTCATATTTAAATAATTCTAATATGTTCCCAAAAAACATTAATCTTTCTTCTTAGTATAACCCAATGATTAAAATAGATTTATTAAATATCATCACATATAAATAATTATAAAACAAATAGTCCAAATAAAATTAATTCCACCATAAAAAAATCATATTGAATATTGGGATACAAACATAACCTAATTTAATGAATTTATTCTTTTATGGATATTAATTTTGATAAAACACTTGAAATTAATTCTTGGGGAATATATCCTTTCTTCTTAAATGTTTTTTTAATTTCTCAAAATTCCACATAATTTTAAAATAATGTAGTATCTTTGATAATAAATGTGAAATATTGTAAATGAATATTCATCGAAATATGGATTTATGAAAGTGAAAAAATATGTCCATGTCATATTAGTTAAAATAAAACATTATTCATTAAATTTTTCTAGAAATTAAATATTTACTTCATATTGAGAATGGAAAAATATTCCATTCATATAATTTCATAAATTTTTAAACAAAATTTCAAATTTAAATTAAAAAAATTAGATTAATATTAATAATATTTTATAATACATATCTATAAAATATGGATGAAAAATATAACTAGTAAATACTTATGTATAAACAATCTATGATTAAATAAATGAGATAGTGAAATTATCCATTACCTAATCACAAATACCCTTTTTATGTATCTGAAACTCATATATAATGATTTAAATAGTTTTATTGACTTATTATTGAATCATATTCATTTTTATGATATTATATATTATCATATTATCATAAATTTGTTAGTAACATTATAACTCATCCACCAGGTATTAACTTATTTATTTTCTTAGACAACTTTTGTTGGATAAGTTATTTTTCATATTCATAGGATATAGTTATATAATTTTGAAAATTATATTAGTATAATATATATCATATTTAATCATTTAGTTTATTTATATAATCATTATTTAATGAAGATCATCTAGAATGAATCACATCACAACTCATTTCCCAGGATGTGAATAATTAATTTATGAATAACCTTTAGGGATAGTATGAGGGGATATGAAGACAAGATTTTTTTCTAGTTTTCTTACTTTATGAGGTAATGTATGACTTATTAATATATCTAGTGTTTACAAGACTGCTAAAAAATCAGTCATTAGGGTCTTGATCATTTGTGACTATGCCAATGTTATGTAATAATGCACCGACTCTAGGTAACTGAGGTCGGGGCATTACAGTTGGTATCAAAGGAAGTTTAGTACAAACCATGGAAACTAGATTTAGATAAACTCTGATTAGAGCACATATACCTAAGATAGATATTGAGGATTTGAATAGAAAAACTTCCTAGAATTTTGGTATTGTATAGATTTTGTGATTTTTCCAAGAAATACATCTCTGTATTGATACGACCAAGTAGTGGTGGCTCTAGAACAGATGTACCTAGGGGTGAAACCCAAAAAACCTCTTTGAGGTAGACTCGAATAGGAACTGGTGCATGAAAAGAGGCCTTGGTATACTCTTGGATACGTCACTCTAGGGGGATATGTATAGGATAAATTATATTATCTTTACAAACCAATTTGAATTATTTTAGTATAATATTAGAATAAATGATCTTGGTTAATCCTATGGTATATCAAATTGAGAATATAGTGTCATGATATTCTCTAAATTATTTTATGACTACTGTTTCTAACACAATGCTTTCTGGGTTTAGACAATTGCTGGAGTCCATGGATGTAATTGTAAATTTGGGAATGATTTAAAATGTTGGAATAGTGGGGGAAATGAGCCACAAAATGGAATGTTGATAGGCGTAAAAGATATCGTGTTCATGACAAATCAGTTTTCCAAAAAATATGATCAACAACATATATATTAACCAACTCCCAGAATCAACAACGAAGAGTATGCTGATGAATGATAAGAGATCCAGTAGTGGAGACCATGGAGAAAAGAATCCTAAATTTCCATCATGTAAGAAATGTGGATGGAGACACCCAATAATATGTCTCTATGGAACAAAGAAATTCTTTATGTACAGGAAAGAAGGATATAAAGGTAAGAATTGCCGAGGAAAAATGAAGAGTACAATCGAAGAAAATAAAAATGGTCCAAAGAATCCATTTATAGTCATTTGTCGTAAATGTAGGGGACCTATCCATTACCCAAGTGAATTCTCAATTCTATAGGATATTTTCTTGGTCAAAGAAGAAGCTATGTGGAAATAAATGGTTGGATAAATGATTAAAATTAGTAGTTCTCGTTTTTGATGGGATTACTTTTGAATAATTTTCTCTTGTATTTGTAACCCCGTAGTTTTCCATGTGAGAACGATATTTGAGGAAGTCTTATATTTTCCCTTGTGGATATAGTTATAAATAACCATTTGGTTTTATATGGTCATTGGGTTTGAGGAAATTACATGTTATTATATTTTGGGACGAAAATGAAAGGTATGAGATATCATTTCTGGTTAAAATTATGTTATGGTTATTTTGATGAATTTGTCTCATTTTGGTACTATTATAAAATAACATTTTTTTAAAAAGGACAACACACAGACGGTGTGACAACTCATCGCGTCAGACAAAGCTGTGGGAATCAAACACACAACCAATGTGCGATAGGGATTTATCACCTACCACTGGACTACGTGAAGTCCCTGGTTATTGTGACTAAATATTTTTATTTAAATTATTTTATTTATTAATAATAAGTTGATTTGGGTTCTTATGTATTATCAAATTAATACCCTTAGTATAGGAAAATGATTTGGTGATTAAGTGATAAATGTTATTTTAGAAGATGTTCGCTTTATTGGGAACACTATATGCCCAAGGAAAATTGAATACTATGGGGTTTATTTTGAGGAGTAATGGTGGATTTTAATCCATGTTTTTATTGTATATTTATTGTGATTTGGGTTATTTATGGAAATGATTAACCTATATTAGATAATATGTTATTAGGTTAATTAATTTTAAGTACGTGACTTTAAGAGTAGTTGATGTCATTCGGAGATACAAGTTATCCTGGAAGACATAACAAAATTCATCTATGTTTTGGGTTTCAATATCAATTTGGATTATATTGAAGGATTTTAAGGACACTTGTTTATTTAATGGTATTTATTTAACTTTGGGTTATTGTTGGTATAATATTAGAAATTAAGATTACTGTATCTTTCACTAATGAAATATCCTATTGGGGGATAATCAGATCTCATACTAACTATTTTGGTTTTGATTAAGCTATAAAGACAAGGTAAATATATAGTTTATCCTTCGTGGATCATGTGATTCTATATAATTTTATTCTTTCTCTTCTAGTGTGACCAAGTCTTCTTGAATACACATTGTAAAAAAATGTGTTAGTGGAGGAAATTTATTAAAGAATAAAACTCTACTTAAAATGTATGTATATCTCTTTATTTTATTAGTCAATATCATAAATGAATTTCTTGTCTTTATGTAATTTAACTTAAAAAAATGGTGTCCATATACTTTTCCTACTGGAAAACTAATGTCTGTTGGTCCCATCATAAGTTTGTGGCTTTCTTGTTGTTAACTTTCTCTTGATCATGTTCTCTATCCCTATCCATCAGAACATGACACATAGTTTATCTTCCATATCCATGTTTTACTATATGTAATCCTAGTATGAGTTATCTTGGTGACCTTTGTACTTCTCTTTCTTTCTTTTAAGGTGATTGTTTTATTGAGTATTTTTCTGATATAGGACTTTCCATTATATTCCGAAGTGCAATTTTAAAAATTTTGAGGATGAAATTATTTGAAGGAGGGGGGAATATAACACCCCAAGCTTCTAAGGTACACTTCACTTTGAATAATATAGTAGTGTGTTTTGTACGTAACTTCGAGTTCTAACACACACCACAACCAATCAAACCAGCCGTTATGAATAGTAATTCCCACTTTTTTGAATTTTATACATTTTATCACTCAAAATGGACTTCATTATTGGATTTTGAATATCAAATTTAGTTTAGGGTTAATTTTTTGTGTTTTTCTAAAAACATTTAATTTTTGATGAATAGTGAAAATCACTAAATTTTAATTATAAACAACGTTTTTAATCCAAATAATTAATAGTGATAAATTATGAATTTGAGGGGTTTTATAGTATATTTATAATATATTATTAAAATTTAATACAATATGGTTTATTGTATGTAATTTTACAATTATACCGGAAATAAACAAATGTCAATCTTTTGATAGTTATTATTTATTAAAAACACGTTTTTTGTTTTGGCAACGGGAATTAATTTTAAATTAATTTATTCCACCTTTGTGTTTTGAATTTAGAAAAATGGATTTAATATTTAGAATTTGGAGGTCCAAATTGTGTAAATATGTAACTTTTCTTTTTAGAAATTTTGAATAATTATTTCGGAAAATATTTTATTTACCATGGTTAAAGGGTAAATACGATAAATAATGGTAAAAAAATAATATTATAATACTAATAAATTACACTTAAACATGTCCTAACCATATTTTTTGATACATGTCCGACCATTGGCATTTTTGGGTCGATTTTTTGACCCCATGGATCCAATTTTAGGTTATCATGACACTTTATATTAAATAAGTTAATGTAAATACAAAAATGACAAAAGCAGATATCTTTAAAAAAACTTTTTTATGGGGTTACATATGTTATATTTTATACTGTAAATATTAATTATAAAGATAAAAATATTTCATACGTAATGGTATTTTATTTATAATTTTTAGACATTGAATAATTAAATTTATTTATGACATAATAATGATGCAAGAATTTTCCATACTAATGAAAGAATAAAATAATTAGTATTATAAATGTTAAAAAAATATAATTTGAAAGTTTTGATGACATACACGAATATTATTAGTCAATATGGCAGGTTAGGATTGCTTTAATTAATTTGGTTATAATTAATAATGTTCTTAATACTTTAACAATAATTAACTATTTTATAATGTCAAAATTACATAAATGAGTTTTGAAAACAAATATTATATTACTAATTGATATTCTATTCCTAAAAATAAATGGATCACCCAAAATACTTTTATAATGATATTTGTATCATTAATGGACCACTTTGGGAATCTCTTGGAAGTATATAATATGTTTATTAACAATATAATATAAAAATACAAAGTGACATGGTAAATGTCAAACTATTTAACTAAGAGTTAAATATAAATGATATGTTTAATATAGTGACCCAAACCTATCTAAAATCTATTGGATGAAATAATTTTGACCCATCACTTCCTTATAATTTTAATAACCCACTTTTGAGTAATTATAAACTGAATATGAATTTATTATAAATTAATACTTTATGTTTTTCCTAAAGAGCCCCTCCTCCCCCTTATAAAAGGACACCACATATAACAAATTATTTCTACCTTCAATGCCTATTGGTTCGTCCATACTCAACGCAAATACCCTCTCAACTATACTCCCATAATCCCAGATTCCTTCTTTTAGTCATAAATCCAACCTATGGATCCCTATTGATCAAATCAAAAGGAATATCTGGAAGAAGAGGTAATGTTTTCACCACCGTTTTCAAGTTCCATTCTTCTTAAACTTCTTCGTTATTTGTCTTTAAATTATAAAATAATAACTCCAGTATCTTCAATATACTATAATTTTACTATAAATATGGTACAACCATATTCATTATTCTCTAAATCCTTTGAATGACATGTCACCATACGTGTGTACGTAAGTCCTACCGTCTCCTCGTCGTGGTGTAATTGTTATTCAATGCATTATTATTTAGATGGGTATAAAAATGATTTTTAATTCAGTTAAATAATAAATATAACATTATAATGATTCTTTATATATAATATTCAATATAATTATATATTATTTTAATATCAAAAGAATGATATTGTCGCTCGTACGTACGTACGGACTACCGTCTCCGGAATGCAAGGAGATTCATTACCCATCGTATCCATTCAAGTATAATTCTCATTTGTTGATTAAAAATAATCTTTAAGGAGTTTCTATCATTCTATATATGAATAATAAACAATCTACCCATAACAAACTCGACTTATGTAACGAAACATATAAAAGAAAATGAGTAAGTTAACACCCGAAACGTCGATAATACTAAGATATTATTATCAATGAAATGTTGAAAGATCATATATGATATCATATTAATGATTATGATCCTTTATAATTCAATGAAATTTATTTCACCATTATACAGGATTATAACCTACCCTCGACCAAGGATAAAGTAAAAGGTAATGCGTTTCTTATCTCACTTTTAATTCTATGAGATTTCCATTGTTTACCACTTATTTATTGCATGTGGTCTGTGAACTGCCCATGATTGTATTCATTGTGTAATTTACATAAATTTATGGATATTAAAATCATAATTTTATGATCCTTTTTTCATGGGTTTATGTTTCGTATGTTACCAAATCAATAAGGGAATTTGAAATTTCAATTTCCACTCATTCGGCTTTACGCATACTTCATTGATTATTTTACTCCAAGATTATGTGTGGAATAACTATTCATTTTCTTATGTCATAATTTCTACTCCCCTTTCTGTGGATATAATTTTGATACACATAATACTTCCATTTATAAATTCTGAAGTCATCGGTATGAACTTTATTGGAGTAATTTTTACTCAATCTTCATTTGTTGAGTTAAACATCCAATTCATTGGTGTTGTTTTTACAAGAATATGTTTTAATGTCCATTTATTGTTTTACACTTAATATCCAATAATATTTATTGTATTTATATTTTTCATACATAATTATGTCACTGATTTATCCTTAACCTAAGGATACAGCCTTTATGAGATATTTTGTCACGACCCGTCCTTGGGGCCCGTGCCGTGACTACCCCAAGCCCGCCTTCCATAGGCCAGGGGCTGGCAACTAGCACCAAGGCGTAAATCCTGATAAAAAGGGAAGGCATTTCCTTTGTAAAGTAAACAAGCACCCTAGAGTTCAAGCGGAAGAAGTAAACACTAAGTAAGAACTAAGTACAACAGTAAGTGCGTATAGTAAAAGGGGCCAGAAATACAAGCCCAACTGTAAAGTACAACTCAAAAGAGAAAATATCAACTGTAAATTAAAGCTGATACGCCGAGATATACACTGGAAATCACACTTGAAGGGTGGGTACAGATATCTCCACTGCTCCATGGGTCCCGCCGTCCGCTCCGAGTACGTCTCGCCCAGTGGTCCACCTCCAGGTACTGTCCTGCTCTGCACGCCTAAACCACGATCAACGTTGTCCGTTGTCTGCAACCAACACAACGTAGTGCGGGCATAACCCGTGCAGGGGTGAGTATAAGCTACTCAGTAGGGACCCCAAGACCCCCGAAGGTCTCCCAAAATCCACAAAGGATAAGCCACAAAGGAAAGATACAAACATGAAGTAACAACTGACATTGCTTAGGTATATGCCCATACATATACCTAAGTCATCAATTCAAATACGCCCCAACATCCGAGCCCAAGTACAACTCAGTCCACACAGGAAAGTATACGAATTCCACACAGGAAAGCAAAACGTAATCCACACAGGATAGCACAACACAATCCACTCAGGAAAGAAAACAGGATTCAGCTCACACAGGTATACTTCTTCAGAAGACGATAGAGATGATCACTGATCCATCTAAGTCATCGGACCCACAAAGGATCGATAGGTACTAACTCCCGCAATGACCCTCACAGGATCGGTAGGAAACTAACCCCCACAAAGACCCACACAGGATCGGACCCACATAGGATCTGTAGGCGCTGGCTCACACAGAACTGCTGAGTGCTGACCCACACAGGATCAGACCCACACATGATCGGTAGCACTGATCCACATAGGATCGCTGAGTGTTGTAGTCTTCGTCGAATCCATTGAGGATCTCTGCACAGTCGTCGTCGTAGTCACAGTAGCATTCGCAGCCATCTCTAAGGTTCCCGCACACAACAAGCTCGTTCAGGAGGGTCCGCTCCACGAGCCGAGAGGCTGATACCTCAATTGACACTTAGTCCAGAGTTGTTGTATCCAAAAGTTCCATATCGTCAATAGAAACTCAACGCAACAGACGTCGCGTCAATCGGACTCCCGGTCTGAGAGTTATTGGATTTTTCGTTCCAGGGGCCCGGTTGGTTTTTAAGGAAAAACCAACCCGACCATACCCCACCTGCGTCCAAACCTTAGGCGGAGTATGCCAAAAGATCTGTCTCACTAAGAGGAACTCAACAAAGTTGACTGCAGGTCATTCAGACGTCCGTAGCTCAAGATATGAGCGTTTCCGCTCTGAGGGCCCGGTTGGTTTCGTGTACGAACCAACCCGGCCAAACTCAAATTATTCTGAAACCTTGAGTGCAATATTCCGAAACAACCGTCTCTATCCAAGGATCGCATCGCCGCTGACATCGCGTCGTTTAAAGGTCCGAAGCCCAAGTTATTGGCATTTGAACTTAAACAGTCCGATAACGGGGGTTTCAGGCCCGGACCGACCCGGCCCGAGACCCCCCCGGCTGGCCCGAACCAGGTCGACCCGCCCCAGACGGGTTCGACCCGGCCCGGCACGGCCCGGCCCGGTGGGGCGCGGACCGGCCCGGCGCGGCCCGGTCCGGCTGGACGCAGCGCACCCAGCACGCTTCAAGCTCGGCCTTCGGCCGAGCTGTTGGAAAAATGGGGGCCGCCTGCCCCCATTGTGTAACTGCGGCCAACCCCCCCCCCCCCTCCTCATTATGGGGGGTCGTTGATGCTGGCCGGGGGAATTTAATTCCCCCGACATTCTCCTTTCCGGCCGGCCCCCTTCTCAACGAGACCGGTGCTGGCCGGTCCCCTTCCGGCTCTGACACCGGCGCCCCGGCTGGCCCGAACCGGGTCGACCCACCCCGGACGGGGTCGACCCGGCCAGGCCCGGCTGGGCACGGCCCGGCCTGGCAGACCGGCCAGGCCCCGGTCCGGATGGACGCAGCGCACCCAGCGCGCTGCCAGCTCGGCCTTCGGCTGAGCTGTTGGAAAAATGGGGGGGGGGGGGGGCGCCTGCCCACCTTGTGTAACCCCACCCCCTCATTATGGGGGGCCCTTGATGCTGGCCGGGGGAATTTAATTCCCTCGGCTTTCTCTTTTCCGGCCTACCCGACCTGGCCGGCCAACCCCCTTCTCAACGGGACCGGCGGTGGCCGGTCCCCTTCCGGCTCCAACACCGGCGGCCCGGCTGGCCGCCGTTCACCATGCTCCGCCACGGCC
This sequence comes from Viscum album, assembly GCA_963277665.1. Taxonomy (NCBI): domain Eukaryota; kingdom Viridiplantae; phylum Streptophyta; class Magnoliopsida; order Santalales; family Viscaceae; genus Viscum; species Viscum album. The sequence goes on along the minus strand of OY728164.1, from coordinate 1,138,003,034 downwards.
CGAAACCAGTCGCAGATCTTGTCGTCCAGCGCGGTGTGACGGCACCGTGCCCCTCCGCCGCGGCTCCGCTCCGGCCGTGGCACCTTCGACTTCCTTCGACGTGGCGCGACGGCGTCGCGTTCTTGTTCGACTTCTCGGCGTGCTGCGACGGCGTCGCATAAAACTTTCCGTGCGATTCTCGCGTGGTGCGACGACACCACGCCATCCCGTTCCATTCACAAAGAAAAAATCATGAACATAGGAGGGGGTTAAGCCGTGTTTGTGCGGTCCGACCACCTCTCATTAAACGATAACATTTAGTCGATTAACCACGAAGTTTGACATGATAGAATCAAGAACGAAAAATAATTTAAATAAATAACAATAATCTCCTACCTCGGTTCAGGAACGGCGTTCGTCAACGACCCGCGGAGGACGAGCGTCGCGAAGGACGGGCGTCGCGGGGAAAGAACGCCGACGTCGCGAAGCGAGGATTCGAAGTCATTGACGACAATTTCGTCGCGGAAACCCGTCATGGAAGAGACGACGCGGAAGAAGAACGTCATGTCGTGGATATGGCGTCGCGGAAGAACCGTGTTCATTAGCGGAAAAGTTCTTCGTTGAAGAACGGTGTTCATCGCATTCTTCGTCGAGGTTGAAGAAGATGAAGAAGAAGAAGATGCTTTCCCAACTCTCTCAAGGTGATAAAACTCTAACAAAAATAAAATAAGACTATTTCTTATTTTATTAACAAAACAACACATTTGAATTTCAAGAGTTTGAAATTCAATAACCACACACAACTCACCTAATTAAACTCATTACATTTAATTCATAGGTTATAACTTAAGTTAACATAATTAAAGTGGGAGTTGAGGGGGGTTTTAGAGGATATGAAGAGGTGGGGTTCATGTGGGCCCCACCACCCTCATAACCTCCCAAGGGAGGTTGGGTGGTTACCCATATTCCATCAAGAGCTAACATTTAGAGTATAATAATAAAAATTGTAGTGTAATTATAAAATAAAATTCCACAATTTTTATTATCAACACTCGTGTAAACGCAACTCTGGAATAGGAGTTCCTAAGCAATAATCGGCGCTGCGGTTCCATCAGTGCCCTCGGAATTCGATTTCAGGTAACGGTTCAAAAGTTAGAAATTCCCGCTCATTCGTTCACTAAACATACCTGAGCCAAACTTCTGAATTTGATTCCGGGCACACTGGGCCTCGGAATCAGGTGCCGTCATAAACCGCACTCTTGTAAATTTCCAAAGAAAATTAAGAAAAAATATCCTATGAATTTTACGGGTCTTTACATATTTCATCTCAATTTACATTCCATTGAGACTCCTTTTTTGTTATACAACAAATCAGTTTTCTATGGTGTATATAATGTACATTGACATAATATATCATGAATCACTTTATTCTAATGATATTAAATAGATTTTATTGCCCAAATTATTTTTATTCAAGTGTCTATCTATTTGTTAGGAACTCTAATTTAAATATCATTTTAAAATGTTTTAAAGATTTATTATTCTAAATCTTTATCATTAATGTCCATGTTTTAAAAATGGTTTTAAGGACTCATTTATATGGACATTATAGTATTCAAATCATAATTCATTTTAAATGTTTCAAAGTGATATGGGAAACTTTGATTCAAAAGTCTATTTTAAATGGATTCTTGATAAATAATGTGACTTTTAAATGTTTTCAACAAAAGGGGGTATTTTTCTAAATAGCTTGATGATTATTTTAATATATGTCAATATCCTTAATTATTCTCGAATGAGGATAATCTGATACAGTAAAATCTTCCATATTATATTGAATGAGTTATGTTTTATATTAGATGTGTAATTTATATATCAATCATGGTTTGTGGTTTAAGTATTGACATTTTGTATGCTAGTTTTAATACGGATGTTTATGTTATGTTTCATGCTTTGTATATGAGGAATGCATTGGACATAGTAATTGACGGGTGGAGCCTACTATAGCTCCTCGATGCATCGGTAGGTCTCATGAGACAAACTAGGGTCTTGGAACAAGGCCTTGACAAAATCGTATTTGTAGTCTTGGCACAAGGCCTTGACTATGTGGTTATGATAGTATGGAATTATCCATTCCATCATTATGAATGTGGTTATTGATATTGCTTATGGTTATTCGACAAGTAGAATATCTATATGAATAATTAAATTGAATTATTTATTTTATCTTTTCCATATTATTCAGAAGTTCATGTTTAGAAGGCTTTTGTTTTAGTTATACATTGCCTTAAATGTTTATGATTATCTATGAAATTTTCCGCTATATTGTTATCCTTACTAAGCATTTGAGATCACCCCTTTCAATGTTTTATTTTTCCTAGGATGTGAATCAGTAATTTATGAATGAACTTTAGTGATAGTATGAGGGGATATGAAGACATGATTCTATTGTAGTTTTCTTACTTTATGATGTAATTTAAGACTTATGAATATATCTAGTGTTTCAAATACTACTAAAAAAATCGTTCATTCGAGACATGTTCATTTGTTATCATGCCATTGTTATGTAATAATGCACTGACTCTAGGTATCTAGGGTTGGGGAGTTACAATTGGTATAAAAGGAAGTTTAGTACAAACCATTAAAACTATATTTAGATAAACTCTGATTAGAGCACATATCCCAAAGACAAACATCGAGGATTAGTATAGAAGAACTTACTAGAATTTTGGTATTGTATAGATTTTGTGATTCTTTCATGCAATACATCTCTGTCTGGATACAAGCAGGTAGAGGTGGCTCTGTCACAGATGTACCTAGGGGTAAAACAAAAAAACCACTTTGAGATAGACTCGAATGCGAACTAGTGCACGACAGCGGGCCTCGTTGTGGTCTTGGTTACGACACTCTCGGGGGATATGCTTAGGATAAATTAAATTTTCATTACAACCCAAATTGAAATATTTTAATATAAGATGAGAATAAATGACATTGGTTAATCCTAAGGTATTTCAAATTGAGAATATGGTGTCATGATATTTTCTAAATGATTTTATGGATACTGTTACTCACACAATGCTTTATGGGTTTAGACAATGGCTGGAGTCCCTGGATGTAATAGTAACATTGAGAATGATTTAAAAGGTGGGAATGGTGGTGGAAATGAGCCTCAAAATGGAATATTGATAGGCATAAACGAAATCGTGTTCATGCCAAATCAGTTTTCAAAAAATATGTTCGACAACATATATATTAACCAACACCTGGAATCAATAAAGAAGAGTAAGGTGATGAATGATAATAGCTCGTGTAGTGGAGACCATGGATGAATTAATCATAAATTTCCATCATGCAGGAAATGTTGAAGGATACACCCAAGAATGTGTCTCAATGGAACAAAGAAATGATTTACGTATAGGAAAGGAGGACATAAAGTTGATAATTGTTGAGGAAAAATGAAGAGTACTTTGGAAGAAAATAAAAATGGTCTAAAGAATTCATTTATAGTCATTTTTTGTAAATGTAGGGGACCTGGACATTACCCAAGTGAATTATCTATTCTATAGGATTTTTTCTCAGTCAAAGATGAAACTATGTGGAAATAAATGGTTAGAGAAATGTTTAAAAGTATTAGTGCTCCTTGTTGATAGGATTACTTTGGAATATTTTTATCTTATATTTGTAACCCAGTAGTTTTCCATGTGAGAATGATATTTTAGGAAGTCTTATATTTTCCCTTGTGGATATAGTTATAAATAACCATTTGGTTTTATATGATCATTGGGTTTGAGGAAATTACAAGTTATTATATTTTAGGATGAAAATTCAAGGTATGAGATACCATTTCTGGTTAAAATTATGTTATGGTTATTTTGATGAATTTATCTCATTTTGGTAATGTTATAAAATATTAATTTTTAAAAGGACAACATGCAGACAATGTGACAACTCATCGCGTCGGACAAAGCTGTGGGAATCGATAACACAACCAATGTGTGATTGGGATTTATCACCTACCACTCGACTATATGAAGTCCGTTGTTAGTGTGACTAATTATTTTTAGTTAAATGATTTTATTGATCAATAATATGTTGATTTGGGTTCTTATGTATTATCAAATTAATACCCATAGTATAGGAAAATGATTTGGCGATTATGTGATAAATGTTATTTTGGATGATGTTCGATTTGTTGGGAATACTATATGCCAAAGTAAAATAGAATACTATGGGGTTTCTTTTGAGGATTAATGGTGGATTTTAATCCACGTTTTTATTGTGGATTTATAGTGATTTGGGTTATTTATGGAAATGATTAACCTATATCAGAGAATATGTTATTAGGTTAATTAATTTTATGTATGTGACTTTAAGAGTAGTTGATGTCATTTGGAGATACAATTTATCATGGAAGAATAAATAAAAAAATTCAACTATGTTTTGGGTTTCAATATTAATTTGGATTATATTGAAGGATTTTAAGGACAATTGTTTATTGAATTTTATTTATTTAACATTGGGGTATTTTTTGTTTAATATTAGAAATTAAGATTAGTGTATCTTTAACTAAAGGAATATCCATTGGGGGATAATCAGATCTTGTACTATCTTTTTTGGTTTTGATTAATCTATAAAGACAATGTAAATATAAGTTTATCATTCGTGGATCATGTGATTATATAGAATTTTATTCTAGCTCTTCCAGTGTGACCAAGTCTTCTTGAATACTCATCGTAAAAAAAAAGTTTTAGTGGTGTTAATTTATTAAAGAATGAAAATCTACTTAAAAATTAAGTATATATCTTTATTTTATTATTCAATATCATAAATGAATTTCTCGTCTTTATGTAATATAACATAAAATAATGGTGTCCATATACTTTTCCTACTGGGAAACTACTTTTTGTTGGTCCCATCACAAGTTTGTGGCTTTCTTGTTGTTAACTTTCTCCTGATCATGTTCTCTATCCCTATCCATCAAAACATGACACATAGTTTATCCTCCATATCCATGTTTTCTTACATGAAATCCTAGTATGAGTTATCTTGGTGACCTTTATACTTCTCTTCGTTTCTTTTAAGGTGATAGTTTTATTGACTCTTTTTCTGATATGAGACTTTCCATTATATTTTGAAGCCCAATTTTAAAAATTTTGAGGATGAAATTTTTTGAAGGAGGGGATAATAAAACACCCCAAGATTCTAAGGTACGCTTCACTTTGAATAATACCGTAGCGTGTGTTGTACGTAACATTGAGTTCTAACACACACCACAACCAATAAAACTAGCCGTTATGAATAGTAGTACCCAAATTTTGGAATTTTATACAATTTAACATTCAAAATGGACTTCATTTTTGGATTTTGAATATCGAATTTATCTTAGGGTGAAATTTTTGTATTTTTTTGAAAACATATAATTTTTTATGAATATTGAAAATCACTAAATTTTAATTAAAAACAAATTTTTTAATCAAAATAATTAATAGTGATAAATTATGAATTTGTGTGGATTTAAAGTATATTTATAATATATTATTACCATTTAATACAATATGTTTCATTGTATGTGATTTCACACTTAAACCGGATATAAACAAATGTCAAACTTTTGATAGTTATTATTTCTTAAAAACTAGTTTTTTTTACAGTGGGATTTAATTTTATATTAATTTCTACCACTTCTGTGTTTTGAATTTAGAAAATTTGATTCCATATTTAGAATTTTCAGGTCCATTTTGTTTAAATATTTAACTTTTATATTTAGTAATTTTGAATAATTATTTCGGTAAATATTTTATTTACCATGGTTAAAGGGTAAATCTGGTAAATAATTGTAAAAAATAATATTATAATAATAATAAATTACCCTTAAACATGTCCAAAACATATTTATTGATAAATTTCCGACCATGGGCATCATAGGGTCGATTTTTGGACCCTATGGATCCACTTATATGTGATAATAAGACTTTATATTAATTAAGATAATGTAAATACAAAAATGGAATAAGCATATATCTTTTAGAAATACAATTTTTACATAGGGTTACATATGTTATATTTTATACTATAAATATTAATTATAAAGATAAAAATATTTCTTATGTAATGGTATTTTATTTTTAATTTTTAGACATTTAATAATTAAATTTATTTATGAGACAATAATGATGCAGAGTTTTCTTTATTAATGAAAGAATCAAATAATTAGTATTATAAATGATAAAATAAATATAATTTGAATTTTTTTTATGAAATAAGTGAATTTAATTAGTTAATATGACATGTTAGTATTTCTTAAATTAATTTGGTTCTAATTAATAACGTTTTTAAGACTTAAAAAAAACTATTTAATATTGTCAAAATTGACATAAATGATTTTTGAAAACAAATATTATATTATTAATTGATATTCTATTCCTAAAAATATATGGATCAGCCAAAATACTTATATAATGATATTTGAATCAATAATGGACCACTTGGATATCTCTTGGAAGTAATATTATGTTTATTTACCATATAATATAAAAATACAAAGTGACATTGTAAATGTCAAACTATTTAACTAAGAGTTAAACATAAATGATAAGGTTAATATAATGACCCAAACCTGTCTAAAATATATTGGATTAAATAATTTCGACCCATCCCCTCATTATACTTTTAATAATCCACATTTGAGTAATTATAAAACGAATATTAATTTCTTATAATTTAATACTTTAAGTTTTTCCTAAAGAGCCCCTCCTCCCCCTTAAAAAAGGACACCACTTCTAACCAATTATTCATACAATCCAATCCTTTTGGATCATCCAAAATATACCCAAATACCCTCTCAACTATACTACCTTAATTCTATATGCCTTACTTTAGTCATAAAGTCATCCTATGGATCCCTTTTGATCAAATCAAAAGAAATAACCGGAAGAAGAGGTAATGTTTTCACGACCGTTTTTCATGTTCCTTTATTCTTCAACATCTTCATTCATTGTTGTTATATTATAAAATAATAACTCTAGTATCTTCTAAATACTGTAATGTTACTATAAAATATGGTACAACCATATTCAGTATTCTATAAATCCTTTGAATGACATGTCACCATACGTGTGTACGTAAATCCTACTATCTCCACGTTATGGTGTAATTGTTATTCAATGCATTATTATTTGGATGGATATAATAATGATGTGTAATTCAAGTAAATAATAAGTATAATATGATAATGATTCTTTATATATTATATACCATCTAATTATATATTATTTTAATATCAAAATAATGATATTGTCGCTCGTGCGTATGTACAGACTACCGTCTCCAGGAACGCAATGAGATTACTTCCCCATCATATCCATTCATGTCTAATTCAAATTTGTTGATTTAGAAAAATCTTTAAGGACTTGATATCATTCTATATATGAATAAGATAAAACCTACCTAGAACAAACACAACTTATCTAACAAAACATATAAAAGAAAACGAGTAAGTTAACACCCAAAACGACGATAATTCTAAGATATTATTAACAAAGAAATGCTAAAAGATCATATATGATATCATATTAATGTATATGATCCTTTTATAATTAAATAACAATTATTTCACAATTATATAGGAGGATAACCTACTCTCTACCATGGAAAAAGTACAATGTATGGGGTTTCTTATCTCACTTTTAATTCCTTGACATTTCCATTGTTCACCACTTATTTATTGCATGTCGTGTGTGTACTGACCATGATTGTATTCATTGTGTGATATAATTTAATTTATTTATTATTACATAATAGTTGTTTGATCCTTATTTCATGACTGTATGATTCGTATGATACCAAATCCATAAGGAAGTTTGAAATTTCAATTACCACTCATTCAGCTTTACACATACTTCATTGATTATTTTACTCCAAGATTATGTGTGGAATCAATATTTATTATCTTATGTCATAATTTCCACTCCCCTTACTGAGGATATACTTTTGATACACATAATCACTCCATTGATTATTTCTCAATTCAAAGGTATGAACATGATAAGAGTAATTTTTACTCAATCTCCATTCGTTGAGTTAAACATCCAATTAATTGGTGTAGTTTTTACAAGAATATGTGTGAATTTCCTTTGATTGTTTTGCACTGAATATACACCAAATCACTTTTATATGGTGTTTATAATGTACTTTGACATAATATATCATGAATCCCAATATTCTCATGATAATACAAAGTTTTTATTACCTCAATTATTTGTATTCATGTGTCTCTCTTTTGGTTAGGAACTCTAATTAAGATATCATTTTAAAATGTCTTAAAGATTTATTATTTTAAATATTTCTCATTAATGTCCATGTTTTAAAATTGGTTTTAATGTTTTTCTATATGTACATTATAGTTTTCAAATAAAAATTACTTTTAAATGTTTCAATGTGGTATGCAACCCTTTGATTTAAAAATCTATTTAGATTGGCTTATTGACAAGTAGTGTGACTTTTAAATGTTTTCAAGAAAAATGGTGATATTTCTCCCAATAGTTTGATGATTATTTTAATCTATGTAAATATCCTTAATTATTCTCGATTGATGTTAATATGATACAATAAAATATTCCATATTGTATCGAATGAGTTATGTTTGACTATGGATGTGATATTTTTATACCATTTATGGTTTGAGGTTAAGGTATTGACATTTTGTATGCTAGTTTTAATACCAATGTTTATGTTATGTTTCAAACATTTAATATGATGAATTCATTAGACTTATTAAGTGATAGGTGTAGCCTGCTATAGCAACCCGATGAATCGGTAGGTCTCATGATGCAAAATACTGTCTTGGGAAAAGGCCTTGACAAATCTTATTTGTAGTCATGGCATGAGGCCTTGTCTATGTGCTTATGATAGTCTAGAATTATGAATTCAATCATTAGGAAAGTGGTTATTGATATTTCATGTTGTTTTTAGACTAGTATAATTTTCATGTGAATAATTAAATGGAATTATTTCATTTTATCTTTTCCATATTAGGCTGAAGATAATGTTTTAAAGGATTTTGTTTTAGTTGTACATTTCATTAAATGTTTATGATTTTCTATGAAAGTTTCTGCTCATATTTTTATCCTTACAGAGAATTTGAGCTCACCCCTTTCAATGTTTTATTTTTCCCAGGATGTGAAGATGTAATTTATGAATAACCTGCAGTAATAATATTATGGTATATAAAGACAAGATGATGTTGTTGTTTTTTTACTTTATAATGTATTGTAAGACTTATGAATATATCTAGTGTTTCTAAGACTACAAAACTAACAGGTCTTTCGAGACTTGATCTTATGTGATCATGCCAATGTTATGTAATAATGCACCGACTTTGTCTTACTGGGGTCAGGGAGTTACAAAAATTCTCAAATTACATTTAATTTTATATTTATAATTTCAATTATTATAATCATTCATTAATATGGTAATTACTGAATCATCATTATGTATTAAATAAATATAATTATATAATTATTAATAATTATAATTGAAATACCATGATTTAGGAATTTTTATTTATTTATAATGAATATTTATAGTCAAATTAATCTTATGTATAACCCTATATTGAAAATGGTCTTGTTGTTAAAAATTGAATTTTATACATTTAACTCTTCCTTAAATAAAAAAATAATGAATGTCCTAATCAAATCCATGTGGATCAAAGCGGATCATATTTTATTTCTATGGTTTATTTTTTTAGAAAAACACTTATCCATTAAAATTACTACAATTTTAGTGTAAATATAATATCATTTTTATCTTTATTTACCTTATTTATTTTTAACTGATGTAAATAAAATTCAAAAGTTACTATTCCCAAAAAAAATAATTATATTGTACAATATTTTATTTAGTAATTCCAACCGTGTCTCATGGAATTTTGAAATTCAATTCAATGAATCGGTAAAATTACGTTTTCTGCAAATTTTATAATGTGCCTAGAAGGTGGGTAAAAGAAGTTAAAAATATCAATAACATTTTATGCTTCATGTATTATTATAAAATGACTCAAATGAATAAAATTGAACTAATATATGTATTATGTATATTTTTTTCTTAAATTAAATATAAATAAAATAAATAGTTATTTAAATATAAACTTGGTTTTAAAAAACAACGCATTGTTTTTTACAATTCACAAAAATTGAATGTATTCATTAAAATACCAAATAATCACCCTAAGCTAATATTGATATTTTGTATAAAATAATGATATCCATTTTGAAATTTAACATTTAAAAAAATTAAAAATGTTGTTATTACTATTTATAACAGTTAGTTTGATTGGTCATGGTTTTCTAGAACTTGATGTTTCCTACGATGAAGCTATTTTATTATTTAATGAAAAGCATACCATGGAATTATGTGGAGTTATATTTTTCCTCCATAAAATAATTTCATCCTCGCAAATTTGAGAATTTTACTACCCCAAATGATTTGGGTTTTTTTAATCATTATTTTATCATGATCCCACATTGCCTCTTCCATTTTATGGTTTCTCAAAAGAACTTTTACCAGGCTAGTTTTTCTGTTTCCAAATGATTTTTTTCTAGTATCATGGATCTTGAAATGCTTTTCCAAATAAGACAAATCATGATCCAGTTCTAGTTTTTCATAGGTGAGTACATGCATTATTTCAGACATGTATTTTATCAATAGTCTTAGTTGTAACACATCATGAACATTGGAGATACTTGGCATCATTTCCAAATAGTATGCTAAAACAACAATTTTTTATAGAATTTCAAAAGTTCTGATGTACGTGGGACTTAATTTACCCTTCGTACTGAATAGTATAACACCCTTCCATGGGGATACCTTCATGAAAACTTGATCTCTTAATTGAAATTTCAAATCCTTCCTTCAGTTATCAACATATATCTTTTTACTACATTGAGATTCTTGTATGTGGGTTTTTTTAATATACATATTTTCCATTTCTTCCTCAAAATTGTGTTGTCCAACATGTTTTCATTCACTAACATCATCCCAACAACATGGTGTGTGACATCTCTTTCAATTTAACACATTATATGGTGCCATCTGGAAAATTGAATGTAATCAATTTGTAGAGTAATATTCTACTAGAGGTAAATACTAATCCCACATACCATGAAATCAATGTGTGAAATATTTCAACATGAATTATATGGATTTAATAGTCCGTTCTAATTTTCCATCAGTTTAAGGGTGTTAGGTAGTGATCAAATGATGTTCTATATCCAAGGAATTCTGAATAGTTTTCTATAATCTTGATGTAAAACAAGGATCACGATGAAAAACAATCAATAGGGGTATACCAAGATGTCCTGCAAATTAATTAATATATTTCCTTTCTAAAAGATCAAGTCATCAATCATTTGTTATAAAAAATGTATCGACATGGTTTGACGATCAACAATGACCGTTATTTCATCATTTCTTCTAGGTGTCTCTGGTAGCCACATGACAAAGTATGTCATAATATCATCCCATTTACACTTAGGTTTGGGAATATGTTGCATGAAAACTCAAGGATTTTGTCTTCATGCCTTCACCTATTGACTAACCATACACCATGACACATAATCAACAATATCCCTCTACATGTTGTCTCTCCAAAAAACATTCCTTCAAATATCAATACATCTTAGTGATACTAGGGTGTACATAGAAATTGGAGCTATGATAATTATCCCACAATTCCATTTTTAGATCAGGTTTGTTAGAACACAAAGTCTCTTCCCATATTTCAAAATTCTGTCATCATATACGCAGTCTATCAATATCCCATCATTGAAAACATTAATTTTCATTTTAAACTACTCATTATCAATATGAAAACTTTTATCCATTCTATTTAAGATTGTTTTTCAACCATTGTACACTAGTATAAAAATAATCTATACCAATGGTTCGAAACCATTGATATAGCCCTCCAAACCGATAGTATAGCCCATAACAATGATTTAGAGAACCGTGGCCAAGTAATCCATGGGGATAAGTATATACCAATGGTTTTCCCAAAACAATTGGTATAAACCTATACCAATGGTTTTAAAAACTATTGGTATACGAATTATGAAAACTCTATAACAACATTTCTATAAAACCATTGGTATATGTATTTCTAAAAGAAATCATTCATTGGGTTTTGATCCCAGTACCTGAAGTTTATGATTGAACGACCTAACCACTAACCTAAAATGACTTTTAATAACATAATTTCAAAAATAATTATATATATATATTATCATAAAAATATTAAATTTCTATTTATTTAATTTTCTCTGTATGATGATTCCATAAAAAATATATGTAACTCTACCAACGGTTCTCAAAAACATTGGTACGGACCTATAACAACAGTTTTGAGAACCGTTGGTATAGATTCATTTATTTTGGGACTTATAACAATAGTTTTGGGAAAACTGTTGGTATAGGGTGTCTGTTATGGACCTATATCAATGGTTTGGCCAAACATGTTGGCATAGGTCTATATAAGTGACCTATACCAACGCTTTTCCCCAAACCATTTGTATAGGTCCCCCTATATCAACTGTTTGTCCAAAAGCGATGTTATATGTCCAAATTATTGACCTATACTAATAGTTTTGGACAAACTTTTTGTATAAGTCCATATAAGTGAACTATACCACCGATTTTCAAAAAACCGTTGGAATGGATCATATATCCAGTAGTGTTTAAATGTATTGATGTTTCACCATCCATTATTATTTCCATATCAATATTTACTAGATCCATGAACATAAGATCCCTTTCTAGTCTCATCTTTTTCAAAACTCAATGATCCTTTCTACTCAAAGCATCTGCCACCTTATTTTCCTTCCCCGTGAGGGATTGCATTATGAAATCATAATATTTTAGTAGTTCAATCCACCTCCTTTACCTCAGGATGAGTTCATTCTGTGATAAAATAAAATTCAATCTCTTGTGATATGTATAAATATCACATTTTTCCCAGAAGGATAGTGTCTCTATATCTTAAGAGAAAATATTTCAAATGCTAACAAGAGATAATGAGTGGGATAGTTTTGTTCATGAATTTTTAGCTATTGTGAGGCATAAAAGATAACTTTACCATCTGGTATAAGGAAAAAACTGAGTCTTTTATTTGATGAATCGATATAAATAAAAACCAATTATTCCCCAAATGTAGAGATAAGATAAAATAATTGACTGATATTCTCTTCAGTTCTTCAAAACATTCTTCAAACTCTTGTGTCTAAAAAATTTAAACCCTTTACTTGTTAGTTTGGATAATGAGTTAGCAAATCAAGAAAACTTTTGGTTGAAATGCCAATAGTAACATACTAAACCAATAAAACCATGTACCTCATTCATACATATTGGTGAAGGACATTATTGGATTGAATTTTTTCGGTTATGGATCAATAGATATTACATCTTTAGTGAAAATATGTCCAAGAATAGAAATCTCCTAAAGAAAAAATTCAAACATGTTAAATGTTCCATATAATTAATTACTTCTATGAGTTTTTAGAGTAGTGTGAACTTGATTTTAATGTTCTTTATAGATTTCGGATTATACCAATATATCATCAATAAATAACACTATAATGTCATCTAGATATTCCTTGAAAACAATATTAATTAGAATCATGAAAACAGAGGGTACATTAGTCAGTCCAAGAGGAATTATTGTAAACTCATATTGCCCATACCTGGTATGAATTTTTTTCTTTGGAATATCTTCCCTCTTCATTCAAAAACGATGATATCCATATCAAAGGTCAATGAATGAAAAATATTCAGCTCCATGATGTTGATCAAATAAATCATCAATGCGAGGTAGGGGAAACTTGTTCTTTATTGTTATAGCCTAGATCTCTATATTGTCAATGCACAATCTCATAGATCCATATTTCTTCTTTTAAAATAAACATGGGATCCCCAGAGAGAAAAACCAAGGTGAATAATTCATTTATTACTCAATTCAATTAGTGGTTTCATTAGTTCCACTAATTCCATAGTGTCCATTCTATAAGTGGTCATTGTTATGGGCCCTGAACCCAGTTTTAGTTCAATGGAATACTCAATTTCATCTTCTAGTATATGTATAGGTAAATACTCTAGAAACACATAAACATACTCCTTCACAAAATCTATATCCTCTATTTTAACATTACATTCCTCACCAATAGTAATTTAACTCTCTTACTCCCTAATAATTGAATTTATTAGAGATACAAAGTTTAGATCTATATGAGAAGCAGATTGTGATGTTTCTTATCTAAATATAGGGGAATCCTTAACATCATCAAAATTTTATCCTCTTTATCATCATAATATATTTTTTTATCATGGTATGAAATACAATCTATGTTGATGATTATATAATATTTAATAACTGGTATGACAATAATATTAGAAGATCATGCACATTTATATGCCTTAATAGTAACTGATTCACAAAACATTCGGAAAATGATACACCCCTTAGGAGTTTTAAATGAAAAATTTATTGTTAATTCAAATTATAAATATATAATTTTCAAGGAAAACTGAGATCATAAGAAATAATAAAATAATCTAAAAGCAAATAATTAATTGGATAAATTTGAGAAAACTAATAAGGTACCTGACACCACGTCATTCGGAATATCAACCTCTATAGTTATGATAGCATATGCATGGAATTTCTCCAATATCCACATATTATGTAAGTTTACTTCGATCATAAGAAATTCATTTTCATAATTCCCTATTTCTCTACAATTATAGCATTCAACATTAACAATCTCTTTCATTCCCTTGCAATCAGGTGCTCAGTGTCCTTTTTTCACAACACTTGTAACAAACTCTCATTCCCTTTAGGCATGTACCAGGGTGTTCTTTCCCACATTTAATACAGGAAAGAAATTCAACAATTCCCATCTTCCCTTTATTTCCATTTCCAAAGTGTTTAGTAGATCTCTTTCAATCATTATTTTCAAATAAGTTATAGGACATAGAGAATTATTTTCCTATCATGATAGCACATGAGACTATATCTTCATGTAATGAGAATTATTGTGATACTAATTATCGAGGTAGAAATGGATTTAACCCATAAAATAATCATTCAATATTACCTCTTGGGTTATATATATAAATTATAGAATTCTTTTTAAACCTTTTAATGTTAGACTCATACTTTCCAATATAATCTTCCTATTTTTTCCTCAGACTCAGAAATTGCTTTCCATATCCTCCTAATGCTCATGTGAAAAGAAATTTTCTAATTAAATCTCTTTAAACTCCCTCCATTCTATATTTGATATCTTTTCATCATCCATTGTGTTATGAATTAAATACCACAATGGATTTTCATCATTAATGAGGTGAAAACACCCACGAAAACGATTTTCCTTTCACTACTCCCCAATGCATGAAATATTTTCTCTAAGGAACATATCCAATTATCTATGAAAAATGGAGTTATAGTCAAATTGAATGTTGGTGGTTGATTCCTCATGAAGCTGTCTAACAATGATCCACTGCGTTATGGATCAGGGTGCTCTTTATGGGTAAGGTTATCATTCATAACATGAGGAAGTTTTCCCAATATGATTATCAGCTATTCAGCACCAGTTGCACCACCAGCTCCACTATAATTATATTGAGTGTGGGGGAAATACATATATAGATTATACATGTTTATGTGATGTCCATTTAATCCAATAGGGTCCATTTTTAAACAATAGAATATGCTAGGTCAGTTTATAAACCATAGTGAATAATTCCATACTTGTAAAACATATAACATAATTTGAACAGCTAATGCATATAATCCATATTAATAAAAAAAAAATTGGTGTATTATTTACTCATAAATACTCTATAATCGTTAGAAAAGAAAATATGAATTATCCTAAGCATATCAGATGAGACTGTCAATACCAAGAGTGCAGCAAGGCCCATTCTCATGTACCAGGATACCCTATGTCAAGCCCAAAACTAATTTTTGAGTTTTCACTCATATGTACAGATTTTCTAGATCCACCACTACTTTTTTGTATCCAAACATGCATTTATTTTCATGGAATACCCACATAAAATTTACAATGCCAAAATTTTTGGATACACTTAAATAGAAATCCACCATGTCTATCTTAAGGTATTGTTCAATAATCAAAGCTTTTATAAATATATATTCCATGAATTGTAATTAACATTCTATGAAACCAATAGTATCTCACCGACCCTAGTTACCAATAATCGTTGCATTATCGCATAACATTGGCTTGATCACAAGGGATTAATTCCCAAATGAATAATCATTTTAGTAGCTTTGGAAGTACTAGATACATACATAAGTTTTACATTGTATTATGAAATGAAAACCAACAACATTTTGTCTCATATGAATACACTCAAATCCCATAGCTTATCCATATATTTCAGTCATAATATACTTCTTCTCATCTCGGAAAAATGAAACATAGAAAGGGGTTAGTTCAGATTCTGAGTAAGGAAAACAATATAGAGGAAACATTCATAAACAAGCATAAACATTTTGGAAATTTATAAGACAAAAACAGAATGACTATAAATTTAAAAATAAGAATAATATGGAAATGATAAATTAAATAATTCCATTTAATTATTCACATGTATATTCTACTTGTCAAATAATTACATGAAATTTCAATAGCAAATATCATAATGATTGAATGTATTATACCAGACAACAAAACTATATAGTCATTAACTCATTCGAAGAATAAAAATAATATTTGTCATGGCCTTTTGACAAGACACTATTTTTTCTCATATGACCTAGTGATGCATCGAGGAGCTATAATGATCTCCACCCATCACTTACTAAGTCCAATGGATTCATCATATTGAAAATATGAATCACAACAAATTAATATTTATTATAACTAGAATACAAAATGTTAATAAATTAATTATAAACCTTGAATGGTGCAAATATAACACATACACATTCAATCATATCATCAATCCTTTAATATAATATGGAGGATTGTATCATAATAAATCAAATTCAAAATAATGGAATATCCATCAACGGATGTTGACATAGAATAAATAAAAACTATTTTAGAGTAATATCTATTTCTAATTGGAAATCATTCAAAAGTCACGAAATTATAAATGAAAAAGTTTATTTAGAAAATATTCTTATACGAAATTATGGGATGCTTAAAAGGTTTTATAATATCCGAAAATAGCTGCATCCACCATATAAGTTAAAAAACATTCTTACCTTAATTTGTTGAAATGGTCATAAAGTACATTATTTGGGAAAAAATGAATTAATACTTTCAAAAAATATTACAAAAAATTAAAACCATGATATAAATGAGTTCAACCCATATTATATGAAATAAAAAAATTTGAAGTACATTCTTAAGAAACACGAATGTGGATGAAAAATAATTCTGAGTATATGCTTACTTATAAACAACCTCAAATAATAAAGATATTGTAAAATAACCCTTTCATTGTACTTTTCCTTATTAATGGGTATGTTAATCTCCTATAAAATCATTTAATAATTTTTATTAAATTATACAAGAACTGAATACATATATATGATATCATATATGATGTTCTAATATTTATTTATTAATAATATTTCACTAGTATCATAGTTTCAGGTGTTAAATGATACATTTTATTTAATATGTTTTGTTATATAAGTCATGTTTTTCTAGATAGGATATATTTTATTAATATCGAAAATAAAATTATGTTTTTTGAAAAATAATAATCATCATATTATTTTTATTCATGAATGGTTACAATGTGGAACAAATTCACATTGCGTCGTGGAGACGGAAAGCAGTGCGTACACATGAACGACAATAAAATTCAACTGATTTTGAAATAATATGTAATTTTATAGTATATCATATATACAGAATAAATAACTTGTTATATTTATTATTTCATCAATTATAATCATTATTATACCCATCCATATAATGAAGTGTTGAATAACCCATTACACCATGACGTGGAGACGGTAAGCCATATGTACACATTTATAGAGACGTTGTCCTTAAAACGATGGATAAAATAATGAATATTGCTATACCATATTTATAATAACATAAAAATATGTAGATGTAATTAGAGTTATTATTTTGGTATAGAAAAATAATGAAATAGGAAGTAGAAAAATAAAAGAACTTGTAATGAGGTGATGAAAATATTACATTTTCTTTTATTTATTCCTTTTGATTTGACTGAAAGGGAACAATAGGTCAGATTTATGATCAAATTATGCCCTTTTGGTTTATTTTGTGGTAGTTCGAAAGATATTTGATTAGGTTTTGTCTGTTAAAAATTTCATTGGAGGTGTTAAATTACGAGAAGGGGAAGTACCCTTTTATAAGAGAGGTGAGGGTCACTTTAGAAAAGGATTAAAATATTATTTTATTATAAATTCATTTTCAATTTATAATGACACAAAATGGATTTATTTAGAATCAATGGTGAGTATGAATAAAAATATTCTCAATCTATATGGTTTAGGTTTGTTTAGTTTCCCATATTAACCTTATCTTTTATATTTATTTCATAGTTAAATAGTTTATCTTTAACCATGTATTCTTGTATTTTGATTTTACATGGTTAAAAAATACTATAAAATGACAAGAGAACATTAAGTGGTTGATTTATGACATATATATATCCTGTTATATGTCCTTTGTAAGAACCTTATATATTTAGGAATATTATATCATTTAATAATATAGTATTTTTTTAAACAAACTCATTTATGTCAATTATGACACTATTTATTATTTGGTTTTTTTATAAAGTAAACAAAACGTGATTAATTCAAAAAAAAATTACATTAAATCAACCCTAAAATGTCATATTGACCTATAATTTTTTTATGCATAAAAAGTTTGATTATACATTTAGTTTTATATTTACAATATGAATTATTTTAATGTTTGAGTAATAAGGCAATTACACAATCATTATTGAGTCATAAATAAATTTAATAATTTAATTCCGAAAAATTATAAATAAAATACCATAATTTAGGAAATATGCTTAGAGTTTTAATAAATATTTATAATCTGATTTATCTTATGTATAACCCTATATTTAAAGTAGTTTAGTTATTAAACATGGAATTTTACACTTTTTAATCTTCTTTAATAATAATAATAATAAATGTACAAATATAATTCATGTGGATCAAAGAGGATTATATATTATTACTAAAGTTTATTTTGGTTGACAAAAGTTTATTCAATAGAATTTGGACATGTGTTAGGGTAATTATAATATCATTTTTACAATTAATTACACTATTTTCTTTTAATCATGGTTAAAAAAATTTAAAAGATACTATTTGCCAAAAATTATTTTAATCCTATTGAAACACATTTTAAAATATGATGTCAACCATGTTATTAGGAATTTTTAAATTCAATTCACAGATGTGGTAAAATTTTGTTTTATGCAAATTTGAATATTTACAACGAAGGTGAGTAAAAGAGGTTAATATTTTTATTAAAATATAATATATATAATAATATTAAATAATGACTCCAATGAATTATATTGAAATAATATAGTATTTATGTATCTATTTTTACTAAAAAAAATTAAATAAAATGAATAAATTTTTATATAAAAAGTCAATTTTAAACAATTACGCAGTGTTTATCACTATTCATCAAAAAATGAAATTTTCCATAAAAATACAAAAATATAACCCTAAGTTAATTTTGACATTGCAAAACTAAAAATGAAATCAAATTTAAAAACTAAATTTTATAATATTTCAAAAATTGGTTATTAGTATTAATAACTGCTAGAATGATTGGATGTGGTGTGCTAGAACTTGATGATGCATAGAACGCAAGTTATTGTATTATTCAAAGAGAAGTGTTCCATGGAAGATTGGTGTGTTACTCATTTCCCATCACATTCAATATTAAAATGATTCCTCTAGGTTATATCCATTCACTTAAACCATGATGCATAGTATGAGAAATAGTAATCTAATGGGAAACCCATATAATAAAGAATGAAATTTCAATGTTTGAAATTTTTTATTTTATCCTATGTTATTATAGTACATTTATAAAACACTAGGATTGTAACCTACTCTTTTTATTATCATAGGGGTATTTTTTTGGATTTCTCATTCTAGTTTCTAGTGGTTAACTATAACTTTCATCTTATAAAAACTATAACAAACCATTATATACATACATAGATATTACATTAAAATTGATGAATATTCTTTAATGATATATCAAAACAACGATAAGACCTTATAGGTATAGTGTCTTTTGGAACTAGGAAAAATAAATTAATCATTTATAAGTCATCTACATTGTATAATATATACTCTTTCTTAACTATAACCCTTTTGATGTATCTTACTTAATATCAATCTACTTGAAGTTGGGAAATGAAAAATAAGAAATGGTGTTCTCTGATTCTTAGTAAGGGTAAACAATGTAGATATAAATTATATCATAATCATAATACATAAGAACATATAATTTTAATATCATATCTAGTATATGATAGATTAAGATATCATGTTATGGGATATGTAAGAACCTGAGTTTTGGGCTTGTAAGACTTTGCATATTTCTTCATGTTATTCCAGAGCATGGAATTCAGACGGAGTGTGATTCCGAGCCTAATTGTGGCTGTAATTAAATTTTATGTGTGTTCACACTAGACATGACAAATAAATATAATAACTACTAAAAAGTTTCTTGGTTGGGAGAACTAAGGGCAACGTTGATTCTAGAGCGTCATGTTTACCCTAGTAGGGGTGTAACTTTCACGGGGGCGGTGTTTCTGTGGAAAACCCCACCATGGTTGTTTTTGTAATTTATTGGCCTTGGGTGTGAAATTTATAACATCTGAACGGAGGATCAGATAAAAATTCTAAGACCAATGTTCTGCTCAGAACATAGATTTTACCCTAGGAACATCTTATCCTTGACCCCGTCAAGTGTTCCGATACGAGCCTTATGGTGGGTGTTTAAATTTTATTAAATGTTAATTCATTAATTTTTTTTCTCCTACCTGAACACAAATCCTATCTGTCCCCATTTGTGTTCTCTGGTAGAATATCCCCCAAAAACTCCCCTCCCCTTTCTTCAAGCTCCCCCTCCTCCCAATCGACGTGTTTTTAGTTCCGGCAAAGGCGGATTGATCATTGAGCGTCAGGCTATGCCAAGCGAGGTAAGCATCATTACATTTTCATTTTAATTTTCTCACACCTTCTATGAGCATACATTTTAGCATTTAAATACTGTTAAATTGTTGATAAAAGTCCATATTTGAGTAGTTCTAGATCTAATCATTCCAACGATTCATTTAGAACAAAAGTTTGAGCCCCAGGGTGTCTGGGGTTTTCCCGGGATGTTTTCCAGCTAAAATCCCTATTTTCTGGTGCTTCCAGGGAGGTATGATGGCTTCGAGTTGTGGTCCGGTGGGAAACGATGGAAAAGCAGGATCCCCAGGCGGTGACGTGGCTCCTTGGTGGTCAGTGCGGGCGAGCAGGTTGGCAGCCCAACAGTCTGAGCCATAGGAGGGCGTGCTGGTTGGCTTCACCAGTTGGCGTGTAGCGTGAGACCCGAGTCGTCACGACCCCGAGAGCAGACCAAGTCTCGCAAAACACTACTCTCGTGGAATAGAGCAAGATTGTCTTATGCAGGTCTGAGTGATGCCTTGTAGGCCACAATGTAAAGAATGGGATGGGGGGGTCGGGCAGTCCGGGCGGCCAAGCTGCGGACCGGCCGAACCGGTCCAGCCACCTCGTCTCCATCATTTGGAATTAAAACACCTCTAACTTTCAAACTGAGTATCAGATATCTGTCCTGTCTACGGAAACATGATCCTTAGATCGAGATAGAGGTTTTAAAGTGGTCTTGGATGTTTTTAATTCTCGAGACCGGGGCTCGATGGCGCGACACACCCATTTAGTGTTATTTAGCACCTCACAGAGATTCTTGTTTCAGATGGCGCGAGCACATCCGATGTCTGTTTTAGGCGGCATCAGTGGCGTTGTGACCCTAGAGTTAAGGAAAAGGTTTCCAGGGGGTTTCATGCAATGATTTCAGAGTTGAGGTATGGGCCCCATGGTCCGTCTTTTATGTTGTCTACAGCGTATTTCAGCTTTTTCATCACACATTATTTCAGGGCAAATGAATAGTCGATTTGGAAAGTATTTTGAGAGAATAATGATGTTGTAGTTAACCCGACCTTCTTTTAGACCAGGGAGTGGAATCAATGAGTCTTTGTATGAGAATGAAGTGGTGTTGGATAATGTTTTCATCAAGAGTCTATTTTATGAGACTAAATAGTCTATCTCATGTGTTTTTTCGTGTGGATTGCAACTGTGCAATATGTTTGGAGTCTGGAACCTTATTTTAGATCTCATTAAATGTTTAATCATGAAATGGAATTAGTTGTAGGTTCCTTTGATGCACTCTGATCCAACACACAATGGAGATGTTAGTGACACCTTGTGATAGAACGACCATTGCAGAGTTATCAGACCAGTTCTGGGATATACGTCCAACTGAGCTGGGTAGTGGGTTACCCACCGGCCTATCAGTGATTACCCTCCAGTGAGGCTTGGTAGTGGTTTAGTCATTGAACTTAGGGTTTACCCTCTATTAGGGATGGGCAGTGGGTTTCCCGTTGAACTTATGGTTTACCCTCCAGCTGGGCTAGGCAGTGGGTTACCCGATGACCTTTAGGGGTTTACCCACCAGCTGGGCTGGGAAGTGGGTTACCTAATGACTTCTTTCAGACAAATCCCTTTCTATGAGGCTATTCATTGACATTTCTCCGTGATTTCCAGAGCCGGACCCTTGGTTGTATGGTTCAGTGATGAGATAGCTTTGACGTGCGGGACATTTGGGAATCAGTGATGGATATCTTTAGAACTGTTGGTGACTTTTTCTAGGCTGAGCATGGAGATGAATATCCCATTATACACTCGTTCGGGTTTCCAATTGATCATATATATATATACAACCAACTTTTTTTCCCACTTCTTCGGTTATGTTTCTCTCCTTCTAGGATGGATGAATACGCGTGGGGTATGCCACGTGCTTTCCATGTCTCGCTTATCATGATTGGATAAGTCTTCTTTCTTTCTCTTGGTTGGTTGAGATGCACTCTATTTACCATAAATTGTCACTATTATTTGTTCTATATACTTCTCACCTCTTTAGTGGATACTTTTTTACTCCCTCGAGCTTTCGGGAATCCTACTAAGTATCTTTATACTCACCCCTTCTTGGGATTTTCCTGCACCTTGTGTTCCCATACAGATGATGGAAAGGTCGATCGTGACTACATAGGAGCATAGAGGGCACCGTAGATTAAGCTGCGTACCAGAGTCAATGTAGAGATTTAATGTGTGGGACTCTCCAGTTGTTTACTTTCATTTACCTGTTTTCAGGTTGGGGAAAATTTCTTGTTGGGTGTGTGTTTTTCCCTTTTTCTGTTCATTTTCCATGTCGGTACTTTTCAGCACATTACTTGTTCTATTTAGATGTTGATAGATGACCGTGGTTGGGTTACTGTTGTTTTTCCTTTAGTATTCTTTTTTATTGTGAACTTATGCATTGAGTGATATGTTTGTGTGTGTACAGTTACATAGGATAATGACTCCTCGATATCCTTACGCCTTCGGTACTTGTCGCAACACCTTGGGCAATGAATGCGGGCTTGGGGTAGTTCCTACTTGAGACCAGTAGGGTTGGGTCATGACAAAGTGGTATCAGAGGATAGTTCATTCGTTGGGGCGTTGTTCGGATGTCCCTTAAAAGTATAGGATCTTATTCATGGAAATAGTGTCGACGTGTCTTGAGAGAGGCTCTCCGGCTTGGGAGTCGATTGATTGTATGGGCGACCGACATATCCATTCACTAGGACCCTGATAACATGCTTGTCGACTCGGCATGCTGATAAATTTTGTTGTAGGGATCTTTGGAACATACATCCAGTAGGATTGAGTCATTGACTATCCTTTTTGAGTCATCTCCCCTTTGTGATTACTATAATATATATATGCTCATCCGATTGAGGTAATATATGATAATTTTCTGTATGCCCCCATGATAGAAGCCAGCCAGGTTACCCTCTCCAGTTCAAGATGAGGGCCTGGCGAGTGACGAGGTGTCAGTTCACAGACCCACACATGATCCCCTTCCACCCATTGGTTCAATAGTATCCCCTCCATCTAGAGAGTGGTAGTATGTACTGACAGTAGAGGCTGAGGTTGAGAGCAGGATAATTGTGCTTCGAGACATACAGCATCAGCGACTGCAGATGTTCTGTGGGTACCGGGATCCTCAGGCAGCAGAAGACCGGCTAGAGTCTGTGGACCGACTATTCAGGCTAGTACAGACACTAGTGGACTAGATGGTATCCCTAGGTACTAGCCTCTTCCTCCGGATGGCCGGGCGTTTGTGGGGGTTGGTAATTTTGATCCATGATGAGTCTTCTCTCATGCGGGATAGCTTCCAGTATCTCTTCCGGGAAGAGTACTCCCCCTCTTGTTTATGCTCTGTTTAGATTCAGGAGCTTCTGGAGCTGATGTAGGGGGGATGATTGTGGTGCAATACTCGGCCCAATTTACAGATCTGACATGCTACTCACATAATATGATCTATGATAGTTACTTTCATGCACAAAAACTTGAGGAGTTTCATCGCAGGGAGATTTGTGCTAGTTTAGTACCCATATGAATCCCTACTTATTATGGGGTTCTAGTGTGGGTGCTCGTGACAGAGAGCTTCTTATATGATGGACTCCATCAAGAAGCGCCTATAAATGCACACTTCAGTGCAGAGTCTTCAGTAGCAGGCATGTGGCAGAGAGCAGAGCCTTAGTCAAGTAGACCCTTCTATGAGCAGACTCAGAGGTAGGGTCGAACACCGCTGTGGTGCCGTAGAGAACCGGGGTAGTTAGTAGGTAGATGGTGTTATGATTGTGATGGATGGGGTAACCTATCATGAGACTTCTTGTCTAGGTATACCGAGCAACTGTGGTTGGCAGTGGGTGCACCGCAGCAACAGAGACAACACTGTGACCAGGGATCTCCCAGTTGAGGACATGGTGGTCCTTAGTTAGGCGGCCCAAGTAGAGCATAATGACCTAGAGGTGGGGGGAAGTTTTATTAGATCTATCCACCACCACCAATGGGTGGCCCACGCCCATCTTAGTGAGCTTTTGGTAGGGGTCGCAGGCAGCATCGGGCTATGGGTGTTCGTGAACCACCAGGACACGAGATGGTCCGAGGTACACTATGTGTTTATACTACTCTTTCTTCGGTATAAGTAGACACAAGCGCCATCCACTCTTTTATATCGATGCTTTTGGTATAGGAGTTGGATCTCCCAGTAGAGGTGCTGACACATGTGCTTAGCCTCGATGTTCCAACGAGAAGTGCCTCGTTAGTGACCTTTGATTACCAACAGTGCGAACTATCATTCCGAGAATAGAGTTCCACGTCGGACCTACTAGTTATCACAATTCAACCTTACGACATCATCCTGGCCAAAGATAGTATTTCTATGGTTCATTCCAACATCGACTCTCATCGTAGACAAGTCATATGCATGCATTCTGATGGGATGATGTTCACCATCCTCAGTGAGAGAGACCTCATGGCAGAGCAGACAGGTGCTCTAAGCAAGATACCATGACCTTTGTCTCATCATTTGGTGAGCATGGATATCGGAGTAGCAGACACTATATTCACCTGTATCCTTACCATTGTAGTAGAATATATGAAGTTTTTTTCCTAAGGATTTCATGGTAATTTCTTCTGAGGCGAGAGATGGAGTTTTACATTGACTTGCAACTGGGTACTTCCCTGATAACATGTGTTTATTATCAGACGGCACCAACAGAGCATCATGAGCTATGATTTTAGTTGGATGACCTTCATGATAAGGTATGCATTAGGCCCAGTGTGTCCACCTGGGCATCTCCAGTTTTGTTTCTGGAGAAGGAATATGGGATTCTATGGTTTTGTGTGGATTATTGTCACCCGAATCAGGCCACGATAAAGAAAAAATACACTTTCTCTAGGATTGATGACATATTCAACCTGTTGAGGGGTGCAAAGTGTTTCTCCAAGATTTATCTTCGATCTTGCTACCACTAGTTGATAGTTCGTGAGAATGATATCCCTATGTTGGCTTTCCATTATCGTTATGGGCATTACGAGTTTTTGGTGATTCCCTTTGGCATAATGAATCAACTTGTCGTCTTCCTGGCTTTGATGAACCAGATTTTCCTACCGTACTTGGGCCAGTTTGTGGTTGTCTCTATTAACGACATACTCATCTACTCTATGAAAGAGGAGGAGCATGCAGAGATTATGAGGATGGTCCATGACTTACATTGGGAACACAAGGTGTATGAGAAGCTCTCGAAGTGTCAGTTCTGGATTCATGAGGTTCCGTTTCTGGTGCATGTCATTTTGGAATAGGTTTTAGCCATATATCCCGCAAAGGTAGTGGCAGTGCTTGATTGAGATATACCCCAGAATGCATCTGAGGTGTGGATCTTCCTTGGTTTGGCAGGGTACAACAGAAGGTTTGTGGAAGACTTCTCTAGTATTGTTGCCCCTTTAACCAAATTGATGTGGAAGGGAGGATCGTTCACCTAGACTGGTCATTATTAGAAGGCATTCGAGGAGTTGAAGCAGAGGATGACTAGTACTCCAGTGTTGAGGCTGCCAGAGGATGGCATTATGTTTTTGATATACTGTGATGCTTCAAGAGATGGGCTCGAGTGCGTGCTGATGTAGCAGTGGACAGTGATTGCATATAGTTCGAGGCAGTTGAAGCCCCATGATAAAAATTATGCGACTCATGATTTGGAGCTAGAACAGGTGGTCTTTGCCTGGATGTTAAAGATACACTACCTTATGGGTGAGAATTTTGTGGTCTTCTCAGACTACTAGAGCCACTTGCACATCTTCACACATATGGATCTGAATCTGAGGCAGAGGCCCATGGGTGGAGTGTCTGTAGGACTATGATTCCAAGATTGTCTACACTCCCGGGAAGGGCAACGTAGTAGAAGATGCCCTTTGAACGAATCCCTTAGCTCATCTAGTGTTGGAAGAATCAGAGTAGTTGACTTCCCTACAACAGACATTGGTGGAGAAGGAGGGTACAACTTTTCTGCAGTTGATGATGTTGACTCCTTCACTTCTTGAGCATGTGAGAGAGTGGCAGCAGGGGGATGTCGACAGGGAGGTACTGCGTGATCAAATATCCATGAGTGATGCACCCGATGGGTATTCTGAAGGATGGAACCATGAGATCATATTCTAGGGGATAACTATAGTACCCGTGGAGATGAGGGAGTAGGTGATGTAGGGATTCCACACTATTCCCTTGGTTGTACACCACAGTGTGGGGTCGTTGAATAGAGGCATTCAGCGACAGTTATGGTGTTCTTGAATGATGTGAAACATAGCTAATATTGATTCTCAGTGTCTTACCTATAAGCATTTGAAGGTAGGGAATCAGGTTCTGGAAGGGTTGTTGCAGCCCCTCGCTATCCCAGAGTGGAAGTGGGATGAAATATCTATGGACATCGTCAATGGGCTTCTGTGCCCAGTGAAGGGCCATGATTCTATTTGGGTGAAAATGGGCCAACACATATTTCCGGTGCCCTTCCTTGCCATCAGGCAGAAGAGCTCGGTGGAGAGTATAGAGAATTTGTACATTCAAAATATTGTCCACCTTCATGGTGTACCGTCTACCATCCTCTCCGACCGCGATGAGTGGTTTATGTCGCGATTGTGGCCAGGCCTATATGAGGCATTCGGGACTCAGCTGTGGATGATTACATCATTTCACACCCAAACGGATGGGTAAACCAAGCGTACTATCCATGTATTTGAGGATATTCTCAAGGCGTGAGTGTTAGACTTCTTCCTAAGCTGGGAAGATCACCTAGCCCTGGGGGAGTTCGCATATAACAATAGTTTCCACTCTACTATCAGCATATCACATTTTGAGACCCTCTACGGGAGTCCCTGTAGGTAACTGTTGTGCTGGACGGAAGTTGGGGAGACCTCCCTCATGGGCCCAGAGGTGGTGCGGGTGACGACGGAGAAGGTTCTTGTCATTCGTGATTGGATGATGATGGCTCATAGCAGACATAAGTCCTACACAAACAGTCATCGTCAGCCATTGGAGTTCGTACTAGGGGACAATGCCTTTTTGTGAGTCTCCCCACAGAGTGGAACATGGAGGATCGGTTGGGGAGGCAATCAATCCTGGAGTTTCATCGGGCCTTTTGAGATCGCGCGCATGGTTGGTGAGGTTTCCTACCATCTTGCTCTACCCCCACAGCTGGAGAGAGTGCATGATGTCTTCTACATGATATAGGTGAGGAAATATGTGCATGACCTCATGTACATAATTGACTGGGGAGAGCTGTACATTGAGGACGATTCCATCTTTGCGGAGTACCCGGTAGATATTGAGGACTGGAAGGAGCGAATATTGCATGGATTGAGCCTTCCTTTGGTTCGAGTGTTGTGGCAGTATGGGAGGGTGCATGAGATCACTTGGGAATGGGAGAGCGAGATGTGGGGTCAATATCTCGGGTTGTTTATGTAGTTTTGTTTTTTTGGATGAAATACATGAAGGAGGGAATTATGTAAGAACATGAGTTTTGATCTTGTAAGACGTTTCATATTCTTTGGTGTTATTCTAGATTAAGTCATTCATACAGTGTGTGACTCCGAGACTTGATCGGTGTGTCCGAAGTTAAATATGTAAGAGTGTTAACACTAGACACCCCAAATAAATATTATTACTCTTAAATGGTTGCTTGTATATGAAAATCGAGGACACCGTTGAGTCCAAAGCATGCCATTTACCATAGGAGGGGTGTAACTTTCAAAGGCGCAACCCTTTTGTGTAAAATGCCACAAGGGGTGCTTTTCGTAATTTAGAGGCCTCGGGTGTGAAATTTATAACTTCTGAATGAAGGATTAGATTAGAATTATGTGACCACTGATTTGTATAGAACATGGATTTTACCCAAGTAATGGAATAACCTCGACCCCATAAAGTTTTCGTGTATGTGACTACAGGTGGGTGTTTAAAATTAATTAAAGGTTAATTCTTTGATATTTTTTCTCCTTATTAAACACAAATATTCTCCTTCCCCATTTATGTTCTCTGGGGGAATCCTCCAACAAGAATTCCCACCCCATCCTTCAAACTCAAAATCCTCCCCAACAAAGTTTATTCAGTTCTGGTGAAGGTGGATCAATCATGGAATGTCAGGCTACACACTGCGAGGTAGGCGACGTTGCGTATTCATTTTTATTTTCCCACACAATTATTGAGATTAATTTTTTGAGTCGAAATTTTGTTAAATTTTCATGTCAATGACATATTTGAATAACTCTCTATCTGAGCATTCCAACGACTCTTTTGGATCATAATTTTGAGTCTCGGGGTGTCCGGGGTGTCTCCGGGATGTTTTCTGGCCATAATACTTGTTTTCTAATGGTTCCAGGGTGGTCCGGCTGCTCCGTGCGATGGTACGGCAGGTGATGGCGGCGGCTCGAGCTCCCCAGGCATTGGAGATGCCCCTCGATAGTTTAGGCAGTCAAGCAGGATGGTGGCCCGATCATCCGGTCCACGGGACGGTGCGCTGGTCGCCTTTTCCGGTCGGCATGCTGCACGTGATGAGTGTCATTGTGACCCTGGGAGCAGACCGAGACCCACAAAATGTGGGTCCCGTGGAAATGAACCTGACTAGCTTAAGCCTATCCAGGTGAAGCGGTGTGGCCCACGTGGGGAATCATAGGCCGTGGAGGACCAGGCGGTCCGACAGGCCGAACCGGTCCGGCCCACCCCGTCTCCGTCTGTTGGCATTAAAACGACTCTAACTCTAAAACCAATTATCAAATTAGTGTGTTGTCTACATCAATGTGATCATCATATCGCGACATAGATTTTGAGATGTTCTCAAAAAAATTTAAATCCTGATACTGGGGCTCGGTGGCACGACACGACCATTCAGAGTTATTTAGCACCATACTGAGATTCTCGTTTAAGATGGCGCAAGCACATTCGAAGACTGTTTAAGGTGCCGTATTTTATGATGTGTGCAGTGTATTGTGAATTTTTCATCAAGCATCCATTCGAAGCAAATGAATAGTAAATATGGTGTGTTTTTTGGAGATCATAATAATGGAACAGTTCACCCGACCTTCTTTGGGACTGAGTTGTGGGCCCTGTGAGACGACATATGGGCATAAAGTGGTGTTGAATTAATTTTTGTTGGGAATAAGTTTCATGCGAGTAATAGTCTATCTAGTGTGTTTTTCCTTATGGATTGAAATTTTGTAATCTATTTGGGAATGTGGAGCCTCATTAAAGATCTCATTAAATGTGGAAACATGATGATGCATTGGTTGGATTTTTCATTGATGCACTATGAACCAATGCCTGGTGGCAATATTGGTGACACCCAATGATTGCACAACCAGTGCCGAGTAATCGGACTAATTCCGAGATTACCCTCTAGCAGGGCTAGGAAATGGCTTACCCACTGGCGTATCAGGGTTTACCCTGTAGTGGAGATGGGCAGTGGGTTACCCGTTGATCTTAGGATTTACACTCCAGCGGGGCTGGGCAATGGGTTACCCATTGAAATTAGGATTTACCCTTAAGCTGGGCTTTGTAGTGGGTTTCCCGATGATAATTAGTGGTTTACCATCATTCTGGGTTGGGCAGTGAGTTACCCAATGACATCTTTCAGACTCCACCCTTTCAATGAGGCTAGTCAGGGACTTTTCATTGTGATTATCACAGCGGGACCCTTGGTTGTACGGTTCCACGATGAGATAGCCTTGACGTGTGGGATATTTGGGCATCAGTGATGAATATTCTTAGAACTATTGTCAAATATTAATGGGCTATAAATAGAGATGGAGATCCCCTTACACATTCGTGCGAGTTTTTTGTTTAGCGTATATATACACACACCCTACTTTTGTTCCCACTACTTTGGTTTAGTTACTTTACTTCTAGGAGGGGCGAAGACGTGTGGGGTATTCCAAGTGCTTTTCGTGTCTAGATATTCTTCATTGGACGAGTCTGCTTCCTTTCCCTTATTTGGTTGAGCTAATCTCTATTTACTGTACTCTTTCACAATTCTTTGTTCTATCTACTGCTCACCTATTTAGTGCCTCCTTTGTTACTCCCTCAAGTTTTCGGGGAATCCTACTGAGTATCTTTATACTCACCACTACTTGGGCTTTCACCGCACCTGGTGTGCCCTTCCATACGACGGACAGGTTGATAATGACTACGGAAGAGCATAGAGAACATAAGATCTTGGGCCACGTACTGGGGTCGAAGTAGAGTTTTCAGGTGTGGGACTCTCCTGTTTTTTACTTTTGTTTACCTATTGTTGGTTTGTGAAAACATTTGAGTTGGGAACGTGTTTTTCCCTTTTTCTATATCGTACCCTTGTTAGTACTTTTCCATACATTTCATGTTCTATTTAAAAGTTGATTCATGATTGAGGTTGAGTTATAGTTGTTTGTCCATTGGTTTTCTTTTTCTCTGCACATATATATCGAGTGGGTTGTGTGTGAGTGTACATGTACTTAGTCGAAGGCCTCTTCATGATCGTTACTCCTTCGGCGCTTGTTGGCAGTCCCTGGCCTATGGAGGCGGGCATGGGGTAGTTGTGACTGGAGACCAGTAGGGTCGGGTCGTGATAGGATTAATCATAGGAGTCCATAAATTATCAATGGAAATATTCCCAAAATTCAAAAAAATGAAATAATTTTTTCCATACACATATTCAAATAAAATAATTTCATATTAGTCATGTTTCAGTGACAAGAACTTCATATTAGAAAAATTTCAATACAAAACTAATCCCACTCCTCGATTCATCATAGTATTATTGAACAAAATTTACTAGTCATTCCATTTATGTCTATCTCATGAGATATAAATCTATACCCAATTAATTGGAGGGTGATAATGGTAACAACTATCTCATAATTATGTCATTCAATGGTTCTCCACAAAAACATAAATCTTTCATCATATCATAACCCAAGGAAAAAAATGGGTTTCTCAAACATCATTTCAACATAATCCATATAAAATAATCATAAATAATTAATTGGAATCCATAATAAACATAATAAAAAGATTATTGATAATAAGGATATAAATATAACCATATTTAAATAATTTATACTTAGATGGAATATAATTTTGATAAAACACTTCAAATTAATTATTGAGAAAATCATCATTTCTCCATCAAAAACATATTCATTTCTCAATATTCCATGAAATTATCAGAGAAATTAATTTATTTTAAAATAACATTAAAATATGGTAAATGATGATTAATTAGAATAATGCCTTTTGAATGAGTGAATATAGTTCATTCTATATATGATAAAATAAAACATTCTTCTCATACATTTTACAAATAGTCAAAATGTACCTCGTATTGAAAATAAAATAAGATACCTTTCATAATGTTTCATAATAATTCACCAATGGGTAAAATCATTATTAAAAATTTGTGTATAGATATAAATAATATTTTGTTGTAAATATGTACAAACCATGGATGACAAATATACCGCTGTAAATACATACATATAAACAATTTCAGTTAAAATTTTATACTGTGAAATTATCACTTACATTCTGTTGGATATAGTTTGTATGAATATGAACCTCCTATATATTGATTTAAATAATTTAATTTAATTCTTCTATAATCATATTCATTTTTTTGATATCATATATGATCATATTATCATCTATTTTTAGTAACATTTTTACTACTCTATCAGGTAAGACCGTCATTATTTTCTTACCTGTGTTTTGTCAGATATTTTCATGTTCTTATTATTTGATTATAGATAAATAATTAATATATTGTTAATATTATTATATATATCATATTTCTTCAATAAATTAATTTATATAATAATTATTTAATGGAAGTCTTGTCTAACAAATCAAATCGCATCATTGAGATGGTAGGTTGTACGTACGCAAGAGCAACGATATCATTCCCATAATTATTGAATGGTATTGAATTAGATGGTGTATAATATTTTAAAAGAAATTAAATAGTATAATAATTATATATAATAATTATTTACATAATTATACTCATCCATGTTAGGTGGTGGTGAAAATATATTAAACCACAACATGGATATGGTAAGTCATACGTACGAAAGCGTGGTGATTTCTTTTTTTATAGGCTGGATAGAAGGTGGAATACAGTTGTTCCCTAATCACAAAAAAATATCAGTATATAAGTGATAATAGATTTATTACATTATATTAAAACATGTCATGAAGTGGAAGTAGAAGACAAAATAGTTTTTTATAAATCACTTTATGATATTACGTCATCTTCAACGTGCTCATTCTAAATATCCTCAAATGCACTAGAGACGGTCTTTTGGGAAGACCAGAACCTCTAGAATGATAATATGGAATATTATAATGAAAAATAATAGGGTATATTTGTTCTTTAAGTATCAACGAGTTCTGATGAAATGAGTGAGGAAGTTCCCATTAATAATTGAGGTAACGGGGAACATTTAGATTATCCCAAAATATAATTTTTTAATTAACTAAAATCAGATACAATTCCAAAAAAAATCACATATATTTAAATATAAGATTATATTGAGTATTAATATCATTAAAAAATAATTTTTTTAAATTTATTTATGTCCAATAAATCATTATTATTTTCCATTAAAACATTGTTATTATATTGAATTTTAAATAAGGTAACAAATATTTTAGTATTAAAATGGTACAATATTAACTTCTTGCATATAAAATAGACAATAAATTAATAATTTAGAAATTTTTTTTCTATTTTATAATTATTATATATTTTTAAAATATTTAACGATTTTTAAATAATTTAATAATTCATTATTTTTATAATGATTTAACAGTGTCACTTTTCTTAATATGTAATTAAATGATTATTAAAAATATTAATCCAACAATTTAGAATAGATTTTTTTAAATTATATCCTAAAAAGTACATGTTCATCGATAAAATACATTATATATATTAATAATCACAAATTATATTTATTATAATATTTTTAATAACAATTATTAATTATCTTCCTTAATAAAATAATTAAAACATCACTTTTGTGAAATTATTTAAGTTACATATTTGTTGAATAATAATTAATAAATAAATAGTATAATAAAGATAATTACTATATTTTTAAAATTAATATTTATAGTATAATATATCTTACAGATGATAATATATTAAAAATGTTGTATTTATTAGAAAAATAAATTTGTAAACATTAACTGAACTTTATATGAAAAATTATAATGGTCATAATTTCCCTTATATGGATGAAAATTGTAAATAACTAAATATATGGATGATTATTTATGTGAAAAATAATTTTATTTCATGATTTTTTCTTTTAATGGTTATAATCATTTTAATAAAAATGATGTTTTTTTTCTTCATCTATGAAAAACTTTATCCATCATCAATGTGTAAGTCGTTAGGGAAATTATTTATGTCTAATAAATTAAAAAAATTTACCCTGAAAAAGAAAAATATTTAATATTTTAGTTTTATATTTTTATTGAATTTATTATCTATATAAACATATATTAAAAAGGATATAATTATTAAACTTTATGTGAGACATATTTAACATTTATTTAAATTTTAAAAATTTGTCCAAATCTTATCTAAGTGGATTCCAATAGATACCATTTCGACAAAAGGTTGATTTTAATTTAATCATACTCATCAAATGATATTAATACAAGTTTTATTGTAATTTTTTTATATTATACATACACTTAATTACATGATTTACCATTTTTCCATATTAATAAAAATTACTCATGTTATTATTCCAAATAAAAAAATAATAAAATAAATCTATTTAAATAATTTAGACCAACTAATTCCATATATGGAATCAATTTTCATATTAAAAAACATATATGTTTTATTAATTAAATTAAAATTAATACCCATGTCAAAAATAGAGAACGAGTTTTAATAGGTAGCACATTGGAAAAGATCGAAAGGTTTTTACCTTCAAATTCAATGAAAAATTAATTATAAAATATAAATTATATGGAATGATGAAAATATATTCTATATATAGTCAAAAACAACTAAAAAATATAATTTTTCTATATAATGTTTTTAATGAAATAATATGTTCTATATTAATATTTAGTATACATTTATTATTCCAAAAAATTATAAAGTTATTAAAAAATATCAAATATTTATACAATATGAATTTATATATAATTATTCTAAACAATAATTTTATATTTAAATTTAAAAATTATTAATGTGTCAAAATCATAATTTAGAATGGGTTCTCTATTAAAAGGAGAAAAATTCCTTTTTTAAAAATAATGGTTTTTATACATCAAAGAGGGATTATCCATACCCTATGAAATAGTATATATATTTTATGAATATAAACAATATTTTATTAATTAGGTAAAATATAAATTTCATTAATTTCATAATGTAATAGTAATTCACTCAATTTATTAATAATAAAAATATAAAAATATAAATGATTTATATTTCTTCATAAATAATTATTATCCAATGAATTCAACATACATTTTTATAAGTTAGATTTATTTAATTCATCTGACCCAACG
This sequence comes from Viscum album, assembly GCA_963277665.1. Classification (NCBI taxonomy): domain Eukaryota; kingdom Viridiplantae; phylum Streptophyta; class Magnoliopsida; order Santalales; family Viscaceae; genus Viscum; species Viscum album. Next base: position 1,137,967,278 of record OY728164.1, on the reverse strand, counting down.
ACTAGAATATATTTGTCATTTTATACTAATGATGAGTAACATTTTGTTTAAAAAAAATTGCAGGAATTCAAGAAATTAAAAATGAAAATTATTTTATGGAAATACTTCATAAAATCATCCGAGTGTTACAAATTCCATATCTATAAAAAATTTCTTAATGTGAGAATAATATTACTTTCATGGAACACGTTCCCAAAAATATATATTAATGAAAAGTTTCATACATATGAAAAATTATCAAAATAGCAGGTTTTCACCTATAATCTAAAAAAAACCCATTGTGGTGGTAATTTTATTAAAATATAAAACATTATAGATATGATTTTCTTTGAATAAATAATATTAAAATTGAAATTTATAGTTTTATAGTGAATGCTAAGAATATATTTCACTACTTTATTCTCATGACCCATATAAATATTTTTGACTGCATTGTATTTCTCTTTCTACTATATATTTGGAGGTTAAAATCGTTGATTTAATTTACTAATTATTTTATAGGTGAACATGCAAATTTAATTCCCAAAATCTTTTAAATTAACTATTTTTTGTTGTGGTTGTTTTACTGAGGTGAAAATTATTTTCATTCATCACATTAGTTTTTTCCTATATACTTCCTCAACATTCATATTATCAATTTACCTCTATGTTATAATATAATCATTTCATATCCCTTAACATAGTTTCCCCAACTATTCATCTAATATATTTTTTAGAAAATATGTAGATTTAGTTTCATTCTTCAATGCGTTTTATCACAAGTGTATCCATAATAATTTATTTTTCTAATTCTTCCCTACAATCGTGAGAATTACTGGAGTTACTATTCTATATTTATACCATTATAGAAAATATATAATAATCACCATACCTACCAATGTCTATTATAGACAATTCTTTTTTGTGGTTTAATTTTATAAAAATAATGTAATTAAAATTTTTTCTTTCGCATTAAAGGATTAAAAAATATACAATGGAAATATTAGGACATATTAGTCATTGATACTGTAAAGACTCGTAAAAATTCAAGGGAAATTTTTTCTTAATTTTCTTTGGAATTTTACAAGAGCGTGGTTTCTGACGGCACCTGATTCCGAGGCCCGGAGTGCCCGGAATCATTTTCTAAAGATTGGCTCGGGTACGTTCAGTGAACGAACGAGCGGGAAATTTGAACTTCTGAACTAGTGCCCGGAATCAAATTCCGAGGGCACCGATGAACTCGCAGCACTGATATTCACTTAAGGAGACCTTTTCTGAGGTTGCGTTTATTGCGGGTTGAGAGTTAGTTTTTGGGTTTTTTAAATAAAGTAAAATAAAATGTGGAAACATATTTTATTTCTTTTTTTGTTAGTTATAACCTCCCAAAGGGAGTTAGGGGTGGGACCCACATCCACTTAACCTCCCTTGGGAGGATTAAGTGTGGTGGGTCCCACACGAACCCTAACTCCTCATCTTCTCTCAAAACTCCCCTATAACCCCCTTTAATTAATTTTTGACAACTTGGTTTAATTAATTAAGGTGGGTTGATTTGAATTTCAAACCTTTAAAATTCAAGTTAATATGTGTTTAAATAAAATAAGCCTTAGCTTATTTTATTTTGGTAAGCCATCTTGAGAGGATTTGAGAGCTCCTTCTTTTTCTTCAAACATTGACGAAGAACACTCAAGCTCCGACGAAGAACGCCGCTCCTCTCTTCTTCGTAGCCGGTTTGTTTGCGATGATCGGCGACGCCTTCCGTGTCAACGAAAGGGAACGCCGCTTCCTCCTCGGACATCCTTCGTCGGCTTACGAAGATTCACCAATGACGTACCTCATCGGACGTACCTCTTCGTCAACAGAATTGACGAACGATTACCGTGACACCCAACCTCCGCGACGTTTGTCTTCCGCGGGTCGTTGACGAACATCGTACTTGAAACCGAGGTAGGGGTTTGTTGTTGATTATTTATTAATAATCGTTCTTGGTTCTAGCATGAAAAACTTGAGGATAAATGATATTGTGTTATCATCTAAGGAGAGGGGGGTCAGGCCGCACAAACACGGCCGAATTCCCCCTCCTTTGTTCTTGAATATTATTTTTTCTTGCGGATGAAACGAGATGGTATGGTGCCGTCGCACCATGCGGAAATCACAAGACTATAAATTGCGCGGCGCCGTCGCGCCGCGCCGTGGAAAGATTATCAAGAACGCGACGCTGTCGCGCCACGTTGAAGGAAGCCGAAGGCGCCGCGGCCGGAGCGGGGCCGCAGCGGAGGGGAGCGGTACCGTCGCACCGCGCCGGACGACGAAGGTCGCGGCCGGTTTCGGGCCGCGGCGGAACGAGAAGACCGGCGGCTAGCCGGGCCGCCGGTGTCGGAAGCCGGAAGGGGGACCGGCCTTGCCGGTCCCGTTAAGGAAGAACCGGCCGGCCATATTGGGCCGAACGGAAGGAAGAAGGACCGGGGGAATTTATTCCCCCGGATGGCCAAAAACTGGCCCCCCATTAAGGGGGGGCCGCGGTTACACCAAGGGGGGGGGCAGCGCCCCCCGTTTTTCCTCAAAGCAGGCCCCCCACGTGAGGGGGGGCCGGTTTCACAAAGGGGGGGTAGCACCCCCCTGTTTTTCTAAAAAGCAGGCCCCCACGAGGGGGGGCCAGTTTCTCAAAGGAGCGGCTTCAGCTGCGCCACCAGAGGGAAGAGGCGGGGGCCTTGCCCCCCGCGCGTGGCACCCGAGCGGCGCCCAGGCCGCGCCGCCATCGGCCGGGCCGCGCCGCCGTGCCGAACAGCGCCGCCGTGCCGGGCCGCGCCGCCGGCCGGGCCGCTCCGCCGGCCGGGCCTGGTCGGACCTGGTGCGGGTCGACCCAGTTCGGGCCGACCCAGGGGGGGTCGGGCCGGGTCGGCCCGGACCCGGACCCCCCGTTTTCGAATTGGCTTCGGTCTTTTGCTCATAACTTGAGCTACGGACCTCTTATTGACGAACCGTCAGGGGTGATGCAATCCTTGGATTGGGACAGTCGATTCGGTATATTGTACTCAAAGTTTCGGAATACTTTTAGTTCGGCCGGGTTGGTTCGTACACGAAACCAACCGGGCCCTCGGAGCGGAAACGCTCATATCTTGAGCTACGGACATCCGATTGACGTGCCGTCAGCTTTGTTGAGTTCCTCTTAGTGAGACGGATCTTTTGGCATACTCCGCCCGAGGTTTGGACGCAGGTGGAGTACGGTCGGGTTGGTTTTGCCTTAAAAACCAACCAGACCCCTGGGACGAAAAGGTCAATAACTCTCAGACCGGGCGTCCGATTGACGCGCCGTCTGTTGCGTTGAGTTCCTATTGACGATACGGAACTTTTGGATACATCAACTCTAGACTGTGTGACAGTTGATGTATCAGCATCTCCGCTCGTGGAGCGGACCCTCCCGAATGAGCTTGCTGTGTGCGGGAACCCTAGTGGTGGCTGCGACTGCTACTGCTACTACGACTGTGACTGCTACTGCTACTGTGACTGCGACGACGACAGTACAGAGATCCTTGGTGGATTCGACGATGACTACAGCAGTCAGTGATCCAACGTGGATCAGTGCTACAGGTCCTATGTGGGCCCGATCCTGTGTGGGTCTGATCCTGTGTGGATCATTGCGCTTAGCGGTCCTGTGTGAACCAGCGCCTACAGGTCCTGTGTGGGCACGATCCTGTGTGGGTCTTTGCGGGGGTTAGTTACCTATCGATCTTTCGTGGGTCCGACGACTTAGATGGATCAGAGATCATCTTTATCATATTTTGAAGAAGTAAACCTGTGTGAGCTGAATCCTGTTGCTTTCCTATGTGGATTGTGTTGTTCTATCCTGTGTGGATTACGTTTTTCTTTCCTGTGTGTAATACGTTTACTTTCCTATGTGGACTGAGTCGTACTTGGGCTCGGAGGTTGGAGAGTATTGGAATTGATGACTTTGGTATATGTATGGGCATAAACCTAAGTAGTGTCGGTTGTTACTTTGTGATTGTATCTTCCTTTGTGGTTTATACTTTGTGGATTTTGGGAGACCTTCAGGGGTCTCGGGGTCCCTACTGAGTAGCTTATACTCACCCCTTCACGAGCTATGCCCGCACTACGTTGTGTTGGTTGCAGACGACAGACAGCGTTGATCTTGGCTGAGGCTTGTAGAGCAGGACGGTACCCGGAGGCGGACCTCTGGGCGGGACGTGTTCGGAGCGGACGGCGGGACCCGTGGAGTAGTGGAGCTATCTGTACCCACCATTCAGGTGGGATTTCTAGTGGACAGATCGGTGTAGCGGCTTTTACTTGACAATTGTTGTTTTCCCTTTCGAGTTGTACTTTACTATCAGTTTGGGTTTGTATACTGGCCCATTTACTTTTCCGCACTTTCAGTTGTACTCTGTTTTTACTTAGTGATTACTTTTCTGCTTGCTTACTCTGTGGTGTTTGTTTACTTTTCAAAGGCAATACCTTCCCTTTTTACTGGGATTTACGCCTTGGTGCTAGTCGCCAGCCCCTGGCCTATGGAAGGCGGGCTTGGGGTAGTCACAGTACGGGCCCCGAGGACGGGTCGTGACAAATTGGTATCAGAGGAGTTCGGTTCTACAGCGAACTCTGATCTTTTCTATGTGAAGCAATAATGTTTAGTGTATTGAGTGTGGTTATCAGTCCAGGGAGTCTAGTGTTGGTGCGTCGGATGACGTATCCGTACACCAGGACCCTGACTACTGATTTCCGACTTAATGCACAGAAACATTGATTGCGTGTGTGTTTCAATGTTTTCTTTGTGATTACTTTATATCAGCTCACCAGGTATACTGTTATGACCATGGCGCACCTGTTTCCTTTTCAAGATGGCCCCACGACAGCAGCCAGCTGGGGTTCCGAGAGTCGAGCGTGACGACACCCCACCGAGCGACGAGGCCTCGGTGGAGGGCCCTTTGTCAGCAGTGGCACCGGCGGTAGCTCTACCCGTCGAGCCACCGATGCTTCCAGCACCATCCGCTGATGTTGCACGTTGCCTCAGCGCGCTGCATGAGTTTCAGCGCCAGCGACCGCCTAGGTTCCATGGGGAGATGGACCCCCAGGCAGTAGAGGACTGGATGGAGGCAGTGGTACGAGTTTTTAGGCTAGTGAGGACACCTGCAGACCTCATGGTGATCCTCGCTACGAGCCTACTACACGCAGCATCAGGACGATGGTGGAGCTTGATGCTCCAGGTGCACGATGAGGCATCACTACTTTGGACGGACTTTGAGAGCCTCTTCCGCTCAGAGTTCGTCCCAGTCACTCTTCGTGCAGTGCGTATCCAGGAGCTTCTTCAGCTGCGGTAGGGAAGCATGACAGTCGCTCAGTACTCGGCGAGATTTACTGATCTCTCACGCTACTCGACTGACATGGAACGGGACCCATTCTTCCGGGCCCGGACCTTCGAGCAGGGTTTGAGACACGAGATCAGGGCATCGCTGATCTCCCTCAGCATACCGACTCAGACATGAGTACTGGAGCGGACCCTTTTGATCGAGAGTTTCCTTGCTGAGTCTACACCAGCGCCGAGACCCACCGCAGGGCGGCACGTGGCAGATTCTTCTGCAGCAGGCAGTCGACGGATGATTCAGGGGTCCATGCAGACCAGACCATCAGGCAGACGACCTCAGGACACTGGCTCAGCAGTGCGGGGCACACAGCGCGGAGCCAGTCTTTCGAGAGGCAGAGAGTGCTACTCGTGCGGCGTGCAGGGCCACATGGCTCGTGACTGCCCGACCCGCCGTGCCGAGTAGCAGCAGTCGGTTGAGGGACCACCGAGGCAGAGGCAGAGGGTCGACCGTGGTGGTCTGCAGGGAGGAGGCGGACGAGGCAGAGGTGATGGATGAGCAGCAGGTGGTGGGCGACGCTTTGAGGCTCTACCACCACCAGTACTAGGAGGTCCACCCCGACCATAGGGAGATGGCGGGCAGAGACATGCACAACTCAAGGCAGCAGAGGCCTACGACCACGGTGCACCTGAGATGATTCGAGGTACTATCTGTGTCTATTCCACCCTTGCTGCAGTACTTATAGACACAGGAGCGAGTCACTATTTCATAGTTGATACCCTTGTTCGGAGCTCGGAGATTCCGACAGAGCCATTGGCTCGATCCTTACGGCTAGAGACTCCTACGGGAGCAGGCTCGACGATTGCGCACTGGTGCCGGCAGTGTGAGATTACTCTAGGAGGCCTGAGCTTCAGCTGGGATCTTCTTGTAGCAGCGTCTAGGCCTTACAACGTCATCTTGGGCATGGATTGGCTATCTACAGTCCATGCACATATTGACTGTTTTAGGCGCAAGGTGCAATGTGTACGCACCGATGGGTGCAGGTTCACCTTCACCGGTGAGAAGGGAGCCTTTGCAGCACAGGATGGACTTCCGCGGAGGAGATGACAGCCCATCACTCATCAGTTGGCTAGCCTCATCCTTGGAGCAGTTGACGTGCGGAGTCCTGGATTTCCTACAGTGGTGGATCAGTTTGCGGACGTTTTTCCCGATGACGTCCCAGGGCTACCTCCTCGCAGAGAGGTAGACTTTTATATTGATCTATACCCCGGGACAGCCCCGATATCGACTCCAGCATATCGGATGGCCCCCGCCGAGATTCGAGAGATATGGGTACAGTTGGAGGACTTGCAGGGCAAGGGGTTCATCCGACCCAGTGTTTCACCCTGGGCTTCCCCGATATTGTTCGCCAAGAAGGTGGGCGGGAGCTTGAGACTTTGTGTTGACTATCGTCACCTGTACCAGGTGACAGTGAGAAACAAGTATCCGCTACCGAGGAATGATGACCTCTATGATCAGCTCAAGGGATCACGGTGGTTCTCGAAGATAGACCTCAGGTCAGGCTATCATCAGCTCAGAGTCAGAGATGAGGACGTGCAGAAGACGGCCTTCAGATGTCGGTATGGCCACTATGAGTTCTTGGTTATGCCTTTCGGCGTAACCAATGCTCCAGCCGTGTTCATGGCCCTCATGAATAGTATCTTCTAGCCATACATCGATCGGTTTGTCGTGGTCTTCATCGATGACATACTGATTTACTCGACCACTGAGAAGGAGCACGCCTACCACTTGCTAGTTGTACTGGACACACTCTGAGAGCACCAGCTTTATGGTAAGCTCTCGAAGTGCCAGTTCTGGATACGTGAGGTCCACTTCTTGGGACACGTCATCTCTGAGGCGGGAGTTGCAGTGGATCCCGCGAAGATCGAGGCAGTGCTAACTTGGGAGCAACCCAGGAGCGTGACAGAGGTTCGGAGTTTCTTGGGACTAGCTGGATACTATCGAAGATTAGTGTCAGACTTCAATAGAGTTGCGGAACCACTCACAGCTTTGACGAAGAAGGGGAAACCCTTCGCGTGGTCAGACGGTTGTCAGCAGAGCTTCCAGGAGCTGAGACAGAGATTGACCAGCGCACCTATCTTGAGGCTGCCTGAGGAGGAAGTAGGGTACGTAGTATACTGTGTTGCATCAGGGACCGGACTCAGATGTGTTCTGATGAAGGAGCGGGCTGTTATTGCCTATGGATCACGTCATTTGAGACCGCATGAGCAGAACTACGCTACCCATGAACTGGAGTTAGCAACAGTGGTCTTCGCTCTGAAGACAAGGCGACATTACCTGATGGGAGAGCGTTTTACAGTCTTTTCTGATCATCAGAGTCTCTGGTATATCTTCTCGCAGAAAGACCTGAACCTGAGACAGCGGCGATGGATCGAGTTCCTCCAGGACTATGACTTTGAGATAGTCTATACTCATGGGAAGGGGAAAGTAGTAGCTGATGCCCTCAGTAGGAGGACGGGCATTCAACTACTTGAGGAGGCGACGGAGCAGGTATCCTCTTTGCAGATATCCTTCGTGGATAGAGATATAGCAACCTTCCTCCAGTCTCTCACAGTCACCCCTCCACTGCTGCAGCGGGTCAGAGAGGCACAACGTGAGGACGTTGACTGTGAGACATGGCATGCACAGATATCCTCGGGACAGGCACCTGATGGTTTCTCCCTTGGAGCAGAGCACGACATCCTTTTCAGAAGACGTACCATGGTACCAGTAGCTTTGCGAGAGGAGGTGCTGAGAGATTTTAACAGTTCTCCTTTGGTGGTACATCCAGGAGTGGCGAAGATGTACCAGGATCTCAGACGACAGCACTGGTGGCTGGGCATGAAGAAGGTTGTGGCAGAGTTCGTTTCCCGATGCCTCACCTGCCAGCAGGTGAAGGCAGAGCATTAGGTACCAGCATGCTTGGTATAGCCCTTGGAGGTTCCATAGTGGAAGTGGGACTGCATATCTATGGACATCGTGACTGGACTTCCACGCACTTACAGAGGTCACGACTCCATCTGGGTGATTGTTGACCGACTCACCAAGTTGGCACACTTCTTACCCATCAGAGAGAAGGGCTCAGTGGAGAGCTTGGGACGTCTCTACGTTCAGGAGATTGTGCGGCTCCACGGCGTGCCATCATCTATCGTCTCCTATTGAGATGCTCTCTTTACATCCCGGCTTTGGAAGGGGTTACAGGAGGTATTCAGGATGCATCTACGTCTGAGCACAACCTTTCACTCTCAGACGGATGGTCAGATGTAGAGGACCATTCAGACTCTCGAGGACATGCTCCGCGCATGTGTCATCGACTTTGGTCCTAGCTGGGAGGACCACCTACCCTTGTTGGAGTTTGCGTACAACAACAGCTACCACTCCACCATTGGAATGGCACCGTACGAGGCGTTGTATGGCCAACCTTATAGATCTCTTTTGTGCTGGACAGACCCGGGGGAGTCAGCACTTGTGGGACCGGAGATGGTCCAGGCCACGACAGAGAAGGTCTAGGTCATCCAGGAGTGGATGAGGACAGCTTAGAGCTGGCAGAAGTCATACGCTGACAGGAGGCGGAGGCAACTAGAGTTCGAGGATGTCGACCACGTCTTCTTGCAGGTCTCACCTCGACGTGGTATACAGAGATTTGGCCGAGGCGGCAAGTTATCTCCACGCTTCATCGGACCCTTCTAGGTCCTCAGCAGGATTGGCGAGGTGGCTTATCGCCTAGCTCTACCACCACAATTGCACCGGGTACATGAAGTCTTCCACGTATCTCATCTGAGGAGATACGTGCACGACCCGACGCACATCATTGACCATGGGGAGCTTGACGTTGACGATGGGGAGACTTTTACGGAGGTCCCTGTGGAGATAGAAGATCGACATGAGTGGGTCCTAGGTGGACGATCGATTCCTCTTGTGCGCATCAGATGGCAGCACGGGAACCTCCAGGAGAGCACATTGGTGCGGGAAGCTCAGATGCGTGCTCAGTAACCTCATTTGTTTCCCTAGTTTTTGATGTATCTTTACGGGGATGTAAATCCCTGAGGTGGGAGTAATGTAAAGACCCGTAAAAATTCAAGGGAAATTTTTTCTTAATTTTAATTGGAATTTTACAAGAGAACGGTTTCTGACGGCACCTGATTCCGAGGCCCGGAGTGCCTGGAATAATTTTCTGAAGTTTGGTACAGGTACGTTCAGTGAACGAACGAGCGGGAATTTCTAACTTTTGAACCGATGCTCGGAATCAAATTCCGAGGGCACCGATGAACTCGCAGCGCCGATATTTTCTTTAGGAGACCTTTTCCGAGGTTGTGTTTATTGCGGGTTGAGAGTTAGTTTTTGGGTTTTTAAAATAAAGTAAAATAAAATTTGGAAACATATTTTATTTCTTTTTTTGTTAGTTATAACCTCCCAAAGGGAGTTAGGGGTGGGACCCACATCCACTTAACCTCCCTTGGGAGGATTAAGTGTGGTGGGGCCCACACGAACCCCAACTCCTCATCTTCTCTCAAAACACCCCTATAACTCCCTTTAATTAATGTTTGACAACATGGTTTAATTAATTAATGTGGGTTGATTTGAATTTCAAACCTTTGAAATTCAAGTTAATATTTGTGTAAATAAAATAAGCCTTAGCTTATTTTATTTTGGTTAGCCATCTTTAGAGGATTTTAGAGCTCCTTCTTCTTCTTCAAACTTTGACGAAGAACACAAAGAACACTCAATCTCCAACGAAGAACGCCGCTCCTCTCTTCTTCGTAGCCGGTTTGTTTCCGAAGATCGACAACGCCTTCCGTGTCAATGAATGGGAACACCGCTTCCTCCTCGGACTTCCTTCGTCGGCTTACGAAGATTCACCAACGACGTACCTCTTCGGACGTACCTTTTCGTCAACAGAATTGACGAACGATTATCTCGTCGCCCGACCTCCGCGACGTTTGTCTTCCGCGGGTCGTTGATGAACATCGTACTTGAAACCGAGGTAGGGGTTTGTTGTTGATTATTTATTTATACTCATTATTGGTTCTAGCATGAAAATATTGAGGATAAATGATATTGTGTTATCATCTAACGAGAGGAGGGTCGGGCCGCACAAACACAGCCGAATTCCCCCTCCATTGTTCTTGAATATTATTTTTTCTTGCGGATGAAACGAGATGGCGTGGTGTCGTCGCACCACGCGGAAATCGCAAGACTATAAATTGTGCGGCGCCGTCGCGCCGCTCCGCAGAAAGATTATCATGAACGCGACGCCGTCGCGCTGCGTTGAAGGAAACCGAAGGCGCCGTGGCCGGAGCGGGGCCATGGCGGAGGGGCGCGGTGTCGTCGCACCGCGCTGGACGACGAAGGCCGCGGCCGGTTCCGGGCCGCGGCAGAATGAGAAGACCGGCGGCTAGCAGGGCCGCCGGTGTCGGAAGCCGGAAGGGGGACCGAGGGACTAAATTCCCCCGGCAGGCCAAAAACCGGCCCCCCATTAAGGGGGGGCCGCGGTTACACCAAGGGGGGGGCATCCCCCCCTGTTTTTCCTCAAATCAGGCCCCCCACGTGAGGGGGGGCCTGTTTCACAAAGGAGGGGGGGGGGGCAGTTCCCCCCCGTTTTTCTCAAAAAAAGGCTCCCACGTGGGGGGGTCCGGTTTCTCAAAGGCGCGGCTTCAGCCGTGCCGCCAGAGGGAAGAGGCGGGGGACTTGCCCCCTCGCGTGGCACCCGAGCGGCGCCTAGGCCGCGACGCCGCCGGCCGGGCTGCGCCGCCGTGCCGGACCACGCCGCCACACCGGGCCACGCCGCCGAGCCGCCGGCCGGGCCGGGTCGGACCCGGGTCGGGTCGCCCCGGTTCGGGCCGACCCAGGGGGGGTCGGGCCGGGTCGGCCCGGACCCGAACCCCCCGTTTTCGAATTGACTTCGGTCTTTTGCTCATAACATGATCTACGGACCTCCGATTGATGAACCATCAGCGGCGATGCGATTCTTGGATCGAGACGGTCGATTCAGTATATCGCACTCAATGTTTCGGAATACTTTCAGTTCGGCCGGGATGGTTCGTACACGAAACCAACCGGGCCCTCGGAGCGGAAACGCTCATATCTTGAGCTACGGACGTCCGATTGACGTGCCGTCAGATTTGTTGAGTTCCTCTTAGTGAGAAGGATCTTTTGAAATACTTTTCCCGAGGTTTGGACGCAGGTGGAGTACGATCGGGTTGGTTTTTTCTTAAAAACCAATCTGGCCCCTAGGATGAAAAAGCCAATAACTCTCAGACCGGGCGTCCGATTGACGCGCCGTCTGTTGCGTTGAGTTCCTGTTGACGATACGGAACTTTTGGATACATCAACTCTAGACTGTGTGATAGTTGATGTATCAGCCTCTCGGCTCGTGGAGTGGACCCTCCCGAACGAGCTTGCTGTGTGCGGGAACCCTAGTGCTGGCTGCGACTGCTACTGCTACTATGACTGTGACTGCTACTGCTACTGTGACTGCGACGACGACAGTACAGAGATCCTTTGTGGATTCGACGACGACTACAACACTCAGCGATCCTACGTGGATCAGTGCTACAGGTCCTATGTGGGCCCGATCCTGTGTGGGTCATTGCGCTCAGCGGTCCTGTGTGTACAAGCGCCTACAGGTCCTGTGTGGGCCTGATCCTGTGTGGGTCTTTGCGGGGGTTAGTTACCTATCGATCCTTCATGGGTCCGACGACTTAGATGGATCAGAGATCATCTTTATCGTCTTTCGAAGAAGTATACCTGTATGAGCTGAATCCTGTTGCTTTCCTGTGTGGATTGTGTTGTGATATCCTGTGTGGATTACGTTTTTCTTTCCTATGTGGAATAGGTTTACTTTCCTCTGTGGACTGAGTCGTACTTGGCCTTGGAGGTTGGAGCGTATTGGAATTGATGACTTAGGTATATGTTTGGGCATATACCTAAGCAGTGTCGGTTGTTACTTCGTGATTGTATCTTCCTTTGTGGTTTATTATTTGTATATTTCGAGAGACCTTCAGGGGTCTCGAGGTACTGAGTAGCTTATACTCACCCATGCATGGGCTATGCCCGCACTACATTGTGTTGGTTACAGACGACGGATAGCATTGATCGTGGCTAAGGCTTGCAGAGCAGGACGGTACCTGGAGGTGGACCTCTGGGCGGGACGTGTTCGGAGCGGACGGCAGGACCCATGGAGCAGTGGATCTATATGTACCCACCCTTCAGGTGGGATTTCCAGTGGACAGCTCGGTGTAGCGGCTTTTACTTTACAGTTGTTGTTTTCCTTTTCGAGTTGTACTTTACATTCAGTTTGGGTTTGTATACTGGCCCATTTACTTTTCCGCACTTTCAGTTCTACTCTGTTTTTACTTAGTGATTACTTTTCTGCTTGCATACTCTGTGGTGTTTTTTTACTTTTCAAAGGCAATGCCTTCCATTTTTACTGGGATTTACACCTTGGTGCCAGTCGCCAGCCCCTGGCCTATGGAAGGCGGGCTTGGGGTAGTCACGGCACGGGCCCCGAGGACAGATCGTGACAGATACTACTAAATTAGTTTTTATATTGTTTATGATCTATGTGTTCTATCTCTATTTATGTGTGAATTCATTTATAAATGTACTTCATTAATAATACATTCTTAAAATCTTCACATATCATTAAGTTTATTTCCTCCTATTTCTTATTATTCTTAATGAGTGTACACTATTTTTCAAATTAATCTTCTAATGAGAAAAAAATGAGATAACGGTTTCATGTACTAAGAATATGATAAAGGAAAATACTTTTATCCATCTTTTAATCAATAATAAGTGGGTTTGAAGACACATTAAATGAAACAGGTCGTACTCATAGGAAATAATCAATATTGTTTTTCATAATTGGTGTGATAGGGTGTTAAGTTTTTTTATATTATACATTGTTTAAGAACGTTAGTATATAAATAACATGATAATTTCTACTTGATCTCCATTTTAATTTGGTTTCTCATTTGGAATTCCATTTAAAAATGTATGAAATTCAACATTAACAATATTCCACCAAAGAACATCCATTAATTAAATGTAAAATTTTAGCATTACTATTAAGAAATAATAATTTTAATGAAAAATAATATTCTAATGAAAATAAATCCTAATACGTCCATTACCATTTTATCATATGTCATTTAAGATTCATTTTACATTATTTTTTATTCAATGTATGTAATTTTATTATTTTTTAAATTATTTATCATAAGGAATAATATGTATATTGTAAATAATCATTGTAATATCCCCTATGAATCTTAAACTAAATGTGTAGTAAAGCCTCTTTTTTGTAAACCATGCGGTGATTGAGAAATCACTCAGAAATAAATTTTAGAATTGTTACCCATATGTTAAAATAATCTAAAGTAACAAATTAAAATGTTTTTATCCCAATAAGGACATATATTTTAGATGCTCAACACTATATACATTACAAAAATTTTATAATGGGGACTATTATTTAAACATATCATTTGGTTTTCTAAAATTTTTTCCTAGTCATAATCCCTAAAAATATCTAACATGTGCTTTGATAAAATATAATATGTAAAATAAATTTTACATATATATTAAATAAATTTATATTAATATTCATATCATAAAATAATAAATCTTATCCACAAACCCATATCTTTGGTGGAATTAGAGATTATATTCATAATAAAATGTATTTAAAAAATAATCATTATATCAAACAGAGAGTATTCTCACAAAATACCCATATAGACACATCATAAATAATATTACATATCATAAATAGGTGAATGATAACAGAATAAATATGGGTCATATATTTTCATTTATCATAAAATTTAAAGGGAAAATGAAGATAATAGGCTAACATGACATAATATTTTGGGTATGAAAACATAATCAAGGTGATTTGAAATGACATTCGACAGTCATAACAAAGAAATAATTTTTAATACATCATCAGTCACGAAATATGATCTTTCAAATAGAATAATACATTAAAAATAATCATGGGAAAAATTTAGTAGATATTACTTGTCCATAATAACATAACATAACTATAAATATGTTTCATGTAAACAATTATCTAAAAATATTACTTAACACTTTAATCAATTAAAAAATTTCACAATTTGTGGTTATAAATTTGTTTCGAATTCAATTAAAACAAGAATATGATAATTCTTCGCGAAATATAATAATATAAGGAGGAAAAAAAATAGTATAGAAAATATTTTAAAAAATTATTCTTTTATAATATTATAATATATGTTAATGTTAATTAAAAACATATATACCTACAGTTATAATGGAATATTTCTATCCGAATGAATAATATGTTAATTGAAAAAGTAAAGATAAATATGTCACTAAAATAAATGAAAATATTTATAAATGGAGGAATAAAAATTAAAATAAAAAATTATTTGTAATATTTGTTTCATTGTAATCACCACATCAATTGAATTTGGAATGAAAGGTCGTGTGAAATTGTTTGAGGATATGTAAAACACAAGAAGGAACATATGATAATAAATTAGTGGATTTTTATATTGAAATAATCATAAAACATCCGCATCAAAAAAAAATTCAGGATAATTTAGGATTAAAAAAAGACTAAATATAAACTGTTAACATTTTATATTGATATAGAAAACACTCTAAAAACAATATAATAAACCTAAAATAATATTTACATGTAATACAACATTACTCAATTATATAATGTTTTTATATAACTATATTATTATCATTCCTTATAGACAAATTTGTTAGTTAATTTATTTTATCATTATTTAATGTCAGTACTTTTGATTAGTATATATAAGATTCCTAATAATAATGTTGATACCAATGAATTGATCACATCGTCATACCTAGATAGAATGGTTGTTAAAATAATTAGATTAATTTTTTTTGTATCCGCATGTTTATATTAATGGAATTATTAGTGTGGTTTGTGGAAATGGAATCCATTGTGATCACGTTTTGAGTAATTTAATGATAAAATCATATTAAATTGTAATGATTACTAATATTCTTTCATTATATCATTATTTATATTCCTGAAATATATCAGTGATATATATGAGATATTTTCATTTTTAATCTCATGATACATTTTCCGGGTGAAAAATAATGATGTAGGAATAGAGTTTTTTATACAAGTTGATGAACTGTAGAATACAAGATCATGATATACAAGTTAATGAGTATGCATTTAGAGTAATAAAATGGAATTATATATTTTTAATAATAATAATAATTATGTTAATATAAAATATTTAAAATATAGGATATTGTTTATAATGATTGATATGAGATGTTTATTTTAAATTATGCTAAGAAAATGAATTTCCTACATCATAATAGTAGTTTATTTAGCCAGAAGGGATTATGATTCCTTTTGAGAAAAAAATATACTAAAAATCAAATAACATATTTGGAGATTTTAAATTGGAATTTATTAAATATAAAATATAAATAATATATTTTTATTGGAATTTATATAAGAGTTCTCATTTTATCAGTCAAAATGGTACACATTTTGTGGGAAACATATGTTAGGTGGAAGAAAAAGGTGGAGTCTCATGTGACTTATGTATGATATGTGAGTAAATTTTGGTATGAAATTCATTTATAAAACCCATAACCAATAATAATGTTATATAATTTAAGAATATCATATTAATTAAATCAAATATTATCCATGATAATTTACTAATTTTACCCATGTTAAACATTTTACCTTTCTTCTTGGTAATTATTTTAGAAATAATATAAGGTTGCCCATAGAACTCATTTTTTCTATTTGAACACTATGTTTTTATGCGTTTAAAATTTTTTAATTTATAAATATTAAAAAGAATTATCGTTTAAATTAAATTATAAAATAATAAAACTATATTTATTAAAAATATATTATTTAAACATTCAATAAAATTTAAATTATTGTATATTAATTAAAAAATTATGTTAGATTTATTGAGTAAAAATGATAAATATAATTTTTCATGTAAAACTAAAAAAACATAAAAATGTATTTATTTAAAAAATAAAAAAGTTTAACCACCTAAAAATAAATCCATATTCTATTATATTTAATTATTCTTCAATTAAAAATTTTCTTTTATCAATCCATTTGTTAAAAAATATATATTTCTTCTTTTTAACTATAATAACTTTTTAAAAATATAAATATCAATAATATATAATGAATAAATAATTATTCATTCTATAAAAATGTATAAATTAAAAATTATCTCTAATTTTCATTTATGAATAACCTTGTTATTATCAAATTTCACCAATAACCCATTAGGTGTACCCAACCACCATATATCCAATGAATATATTTCAAATCACTATATTTCCAAAACCCATGTTTCCAATATACCCATATATAATGAATAGATACAATGCCTCAATATAGTAGTAAAAACAATAAAAACATCACCCATCCTATTATGATCTATATTAATAAATAGATTATATTTTTATTATTTTCCCTTAACTACATAGTTGTAGTTTGTGTAAATTTTTCCAAGATTACCATGATAATGATGTTTCAATGTTTTTGTATGCTTATTTATTTATCAATTCCACCTAATTATCATAATGAAATTTCATATTAAATATTCATAATGTATTAATGCCTTTCTTGTGAGGTAATATCTTATTTCATTAAAATGTATCATAATTTTTCATTGATTGTTGTTTTCTTGTGAAAAATTCTATTCAATAAGATATTTATTTATATGAAAAATATTCTAATGTATAGTTGGGGGGTCTTTCGATTGGCCTAGGAATGATATATTGGCATGGTTTGATAGGCTATGTTTATAACCTATGATATAGTTTATAATCATTAATTTTATGCATCGATTTAAAATGATGATATTTTTAATATGTTGGCTTTATTCTATATGGTGGTTCCCCATTCACATAATGTTAATAAATCATGTTATGTTGTCCACTACAAGTGGGACAACGATACATAATTATAATTAAGTTAAACAAAATGGTAGTAAATTATCTAAATTAAAATATATTATTAATTATATATTATTTACTCAATATATCATGCTAGTAGAGAATCATCTACAGATTAGTGTATTATTGGTGGTGTAGCTTCCACTCACTAGTCTATTATGGTGACATAAAATTTAACTTTGATTCAATGATTAGGCCATGTCTAGCCACTCGTGATTTCAGACTAATGATATATCATCATACATAGGGATAATATCTGTATTATGTCATTGAAATTTAGATTTCATCTTAGAAGAGAATCACTGATATGGAGTCATGGGATAGTTTTGTGTTGTCCACCACAATAACTAAAGAAAGGAAATTAATTAATGATTTAACTGAGAGAGTGTTCACAATGTAGTTAGGACCCTTTTGGTAATTGGTATAACATTAGATAATTTATCATAAATATATAATTACATGACTATTTAGGTAATTTCATGGTAGACTTCTTTTTTCTAGGATGAATTGAAATGTCGCGAATTGATGTATAACATATCATCCCCAAATGGGAAGTCCATGATACAACATGTTAAATTCAGATGGAAATTTCTGAAGATCATGGAATGATATTTCAGTTATTTAAATATGTGATTCTATCTAAATTTCTTGGATCTATTAATTTATAGAGTTCTAGAAGTGTCATAAATCATCAACTAAGAACATTTTATGTTTGAGTAGTTCCTCATCACTATAATGGCATCCACACTATGAAGATGTTATTTCAATTTATGTTTTAGAATTTTAATCCATCTTATATTCATTTGGATGAATCATTCCTTCATATAACATAGGGGATTCTTAATTATATAATTTACAAAAAAATTAATTATTGAATAGTGGTAAATTATAAGATATCATTTTCTGATGTTTGATCCATTTTTATTTTATATATCATGAAAATATATAGATTAATTTTGGAGAAAAATTTAAAATATCTTGAAATTGGGGAGAGTGGATGTTTATATGAATAATTTCATTCAATATCTTGATTTTATGAAATAGTTGAAGAAAAAATTGAATAAATAATCAGTTCGTTGTTTATTATGGAGAAAGAATTATCATGGTATGTTATCATGTTGTGAAAGATTTATAACTATCGTTTGACAAATTTAGTGGATATGGAGAAATAGAAATTAACTTTAGGATTGGAATTGTATATTTCTTAATCATTATAATATTTTATAATTAATAGAGACATTCAATACTATTTTAATTTGATGTTAGTGAAATCTAGATATAGTAATTCTTGGTTGTGAACTATGTAAAATAATTTTTGTCACTCAATTTATATTTATATTTGGATATTTCTTATGTGTATGATTAATAGGATTTATGAATTAATCCCAACATAATATCAAGATTATATTTAAGAAATAAAAAACAATAAAAAACATTTTTAAAATATCAATCTCATAATGTGTATTTAGAAATTTTGTGGCTACATCATATTTTTTTAGTTAGGAAAACAATCTATATGATTTGTACTACCAGAATAACATTACATTGAAAAAATTTAAATTATTTAAGTGTAAATAATTTTTCATCAATACAGACTACTTTTATATGAAGAATAAATTTCATGGAGATGATCTAATTTTTATTAAAAACCCATTTAATATAACAGAACAATAATTTTCAGTAAATAAGTTAGAAAAATTATTTATATCAATAATTTACCTATTTCATAAAATGGAAAAATATTTCAATTGATGGGATTAAAATCATTTGGAATATATTGAAGTGTTAATAATCTTACTGGTAGAAAAAATATCTATTATTGATTCTGATTAACACACTAAAAATTATCATAATAAAATAGGTTCTAAAACTATATTTATTTCAATAAAGAGAAAAAATGGGAATATATTTATTGTTATTTAATAACACTACTAAAAACTAAATGTTTAAATTCTATAAATCTAGTTCAATATTATCTTATTAATAAAGAATTTTATTATTATGTATGAAATAAAGATAATTAACACAACAATATGAATAATATTATAGGGTATCATACAAGGATAGTGGATAAAATTGATAATATAACCAAATTGGTATTATATATTAAATTCATCAAAAAATATAATGAGATTTATATTAAGGAATTAAATATGTGAAAAATATTCCTCCAGGTATGGGTGATTAATCATGATGTTATTAATAATTTCATTGATACGTTGGAAATGATTTTATTATTCTCTGACAAAGGGATGTAAGGGAAATTTAATAATTCCAAAATTCAAAAAATATATATTTTTTAATAATGGTTCTGAAAAAATTTATAAAAATATTTAATAAATTAATTTTTTTCTTATTCACATATAGATTAAAAAGGGGATCCTGTAGAAACACCAATGTTTCTTTTTGATGAATTCACCAATAACAATGTATGATAGGAATTATAATTAATTTCAAAAACATAGTTTTCAATGCTGATGAGTAAAACACAAAACCAATGCCAAAATATAATATTATTAATGGATGGTGGTAGACATACATTATGAAACCAGATACCATAATGGAATTAATGAGAAAGAATGTATGATGTTTCTTGGGTTTGTGAGGAGAGAGATCAAAATGTTTATATTTTTTGACATCAAATTCTTCTATTGTTTGTATGTAATGCAATGAATGGATGGATATTTTATTTAAAAATATATTTTTGATGAAGAATTATTGAAATTATTAGGAATATATATTTAAAAATATATAAGAAAAACCATTTTAAACCTACATAATTTTTTTTATGGGATGAAAATGGAAAAGAATACTAGGTGATAATGTTTTGCACAAAATCAAGTTCTTATTATATATTGTATAGACAAGGTCAATAAGTAATTTTTATACATAAAAATCTAACAGACATAAATGTTATCCAAAATAAATCCATGTGGTTGAAATTAATGTTTTACCATAGTATATTTAATTCATAAAATATAATTTTATATTTAATAATGAAACACCACTATTTTATTTAAGGGATAATGTGATGTAGATTACGATAGTTTGGAATTTGGATAGAAGATAACAACAATTGGGGTATTTTTTATGTGATATCAATGTATCTCATTGATATGATTGATGTAATATTATATTTTATTTATTTAATTATAATATTAAGGTTGTTTTTCTACTAATAAATATACACAACTTTCATATATGATGTCATAACTGAATGAAATAGTAGTTGATTAAATATATAATATTTTATTCAGGTGTGATAACTCAGGAAATGTTAATAATATAATATACATTTCCATAATAAAAGGGAACAATATTAGGATAATGTGTCACATTATATAGATAAAAGAGGATAAATTTTATGTTTTATTAGAGTAATTATATAAAATATATATATATATAATTTGGGATATTAAAAAAATTAATTATATTATAGTGTGATTAAAATGATCTAGTTTCCTATAAATAATCAACCATATCCATCTACCAAAAACTCAATGTAGGAGACCATACACTCAAACAGTTATTTATATTCAATAATTTTATTTCAATTTCTCCAAAAAAAATTTGATATAATTAACATGATTCATTATCTAAAACACTTTTATAAAATATTTTGATATCACATTTTGTATCATTGAGATTGTAACTATTTTCATTAAATTCCCCGAAGGCCTTAAATATTTCTATTATAATAAAACCTGTATTCAAGAGAATAAGGGGAAAACCTAAATGAATTTATGAACATCAGAAAAATAGAAAACTAAATGTCTAAGAGAATACCATCAGATTGAAAACATGACATTTACCCTACCATGAATTTTATCAGGATGATGCTCTCAACTGTTGCATGGTTGTTTAACAAACATGTGTCTTGAGTCAAAGAATAGGCCTGATCCGATGGATGACTCCATACCCTCTCAAAAATCAAAAACTTTCATGATCTGGATAGATTAGTCACCAACAATGATTCCACTTCTAGGGTTTGTTCCATGTAGTCGAGTACAAACATGTTGAATCACCGTTAAACCATTTCCCAACAACCCACAATCACAATTAGAAAACAAATCCCTACCGAGGATTACATATTGGATGCCTGCCAACACCAGAGTGTGCCTCTCATGAATGATCCCACTAGACTCCCTACAAACCCACATTAGCAAGTAACTCGATGGGGAAGGAGATCCATGATGTGTGATGTTGGGACAATGTCACCTAGGGTTGGAAGACCAAGAAAACAAAATCGAGGAGTTCTACAAATAAGGGGGAAAACTTTTTCAATGATATAGGTTTCATTTTGGAGATGATTTATAGAGATGAATGTTATTGATGTATTGTGTATTAATCAAACCTAAAGGGGGAATTGTTAGAAAATATTTGTATATGTATTTGTTATTTTTTATAAATTAATAAATTATAAAATAGAATATAATCCTATTAATGTGTTATATTCATGTGTAATAGTATTTAGGGGTTTAGAGATTCTGTCAGAAGTTTTTTTGGGATTTTTGGAACCTATCATACGCTCTAACAGAATTAAATTTATTAAATTATATTTTAGTTTTCTGTTTTATAAGGTTATAAGGATGATTATATCAGGATGTTAAGCGTCTATATTTATATAGATTCGGGTGACTAAATCATTACACTATGGAAATTTTATAACATTACAATATAGATTTATTTCCAATGAATTGGAGGTCTAATACATATTTGGTTCACCGTGATATTTTTTGACTTTCTATTTTTAGAGTATTTTATTTTGGAGTTGTTGTTTGGTCTTGAAATCGTGTTTGTGGTTATATTTTTAAATTAATATCCCTCTATAAAAGTATTATTTTAATACCAAAATGTATTAATTTTCAACGATTGATGAAATTTCAGGATTAAAATATTTTACATGTCATGATTATATTTTTTTAGAAATTACTGTTGTTTTGAAATTAAATGTATCTTAGAGTATAAATATAGAGTTTTAGTCTCATATGGGAAATGAAATATTATATTAATATTTCTATGAAATGTAATCATATGGGTATCAATTAATTAGTGGAACCATAGAGAATATTTTAGGAATATATTGTATATTGATTATCATAATGGTGGAAATGAGATATTGATTACTTGGAAGAAAAATGATATTTCTTAAAATTAGTGATTTGGAATGGAAAGAGAGAACAAGGGTATATCTAACATATAATTTATATAAGACATATGAGTTCATAAATTTTATAAAATGGAAAATAATGATACTCATGTTTTAGTGTAATAATCTCCTCAAGGATTATAGATGAGAAAGGTTTTCACCCAGAGGAGAAGATTATTCTTATAGATTAATAGGAAATGTGTCTTACCAAATCATTATATGTGTTTTAAACCTACTAGAAGTTTTTATAAACTCTAAATTTACACATACAACTAGTCCCCATTTGTAAATTGTAGAACATCCGAACATCACCTTGTATATTGTCTTTTGATGTACCCTACCATGGTTGAAAGAGAATAAAATTTATTGTGTCTCTTTCATTATTAAATTCAATCATATGAATTGTATTTAATATAATAGAATGTTTATTAGTCTTGGAACAAGATCATTTGGAAGATTAAATTTAATCTTGAATACTATATTTTACCATATGTCTTTTGTATATTTAACCTTAATTATATAATACTTACAATGAAATCCATTGAAATGTTTTTCATTAACATTCAATAAGATAACAATAAATAATATCCATTGATTATATCCTTTTAATCCATTATATTACTCAAAAAACACCATATATTTCATTTTATCAGTGATTTTCTTAATTTTTCATTGATTTCAAATGTTTTTAGCATCATCAATAGTAATGTAAGATATTTTTTACGAGTATGATTGTGATGATCCTTCTAACGAGAACATTCCTGGGAAAATAGAATTTTTTTCACTATCGACATCCATCGTGAATATTTTGTTACCTAATCTATATTAAATTTATCGTTATATTTCCTAAAAAATATCCTCTATTTTAATAAGTATTTTTTACATTATGAATACATTTAAATGATTTGTATCTATGAAACATGTGTAACTATCAACTTCTATAAAAAATATACTGTGTTTAGATTATTATATGTTAAAAGGTTTTTGTGTATTTTTATTATAATATATAATATGATAATATTAATAATGATTATAAATAATATTATATCTCACTATTACATTGTTTTTTCCCTCAGAGTTATCCTCAACCTACTTCTTCATATGTTGTTTAATTTTTTTTTTGAGATTTTCTAAATTAACACATTATGGATGTATGTTAATTTCATTTTAATTAGGTATTTTTCTACCATATATTCCTTCTCATAAATGTTTCCAATAATTTTATTGTTCATTTGGGCTTCTAAAAAAACATATAATTTCTACATTAAAAAATAAAAATACAATTTTTTCCAAAAAAACTATCCATAGATTTTGAACATTCTCAAGCCTATTTGTTGTAATTTTCTAAAATCATAGTAAATATTTTCTTCAGTTAATCATAATCTTCAAGATGATTTTCATTAAGTCTATTTAACTATTAATTATTGTAAATCAATTTTTTTTGTAATTTCAAGATTCATCTCTTTTACATTTCTGTTTCATTTGATATCTCTAATAATACCCTCATATTCATCTTCAGTCACTATATATTCTTTATAATATTTTTCATTAAATGAAATTTTAAATGGATTGGTCTACATTTTCATGATTTATTTCTCACATTAAACAATTTAGTTTTCCATTTTAAAAAAATATGTCAATTCTAAATTGGATTTTTTAATTTATTCATAATTATTATATTCTATAAATTCTTATTATTTAATAATTTATTTGTTATACTATTGGAATTTAATTGAAAATAGATTAATGGCCATTAAATATTGACTAAACATCTTCCTTTTTATTTTCAACATCAAAATATATGATATCATTTTTTTGGTATATTATTTCTTTATATATTGTATAATACAATTAAATAACTATTGATACATTTTTATCCACTTTTACCACATTCCATATTAATTATTTCAGCGTAACATTTGGACTGATCATCCTCTTCCACTTCTTGATATGTCATTTAGGGAAATGAAGTAATACACTAAACAAAATATATAATAAATATAAAAAAGTAATATCCATTGGAATTAGTAAAAATTATTATCATGAACCAAAACATTTTTTTTATATTTTTATTGTTTCTATTTCTAATTAGGATGCCCTAGTGAATGAAACAAGGTTTTATAGAGACCAGTAATAAGGGAATTGAAATTACTTTCACTAAAAAAAATCATTCAAAATATATATTATTACTCCCAATAAAAAATTATATTGAAAATAAAAAACACATATTTATGATGAGAGATAGAGAGTGTGTGAAAATTAATATAATGAATGTGTTTTTAACATATTACCCATACTATTTTTATAGGTTAATAATTGGTGTTTTGAAGAAAAATATTTAAAAGGATTTAACATTATTATCATAATTGAATAGTATAATTTGGATATAATATTCTCATTTTCTATTAGTATAAAAAAGATCAAAAGATTATAATCATCAATTTCCATATCCTTTAAATACACTTTTTTATGTAACTTTAAAGAAGGATAGGGTTTGTACCTTCATTATTCTATTAAAAAAGACGACAATCAATTAACAATTTTAATTTTTTACTCATCAATAATAATGTTTCAATATGAATAATCAAAAAAATTACATCATTTAATATAAGTAAAAAAATTTATATTGTATTTAGTGATTTTTTTGGAATTTTATGTTTTTTGAAACATTTATTTGAAACATGAGAGTATATATTTAAAATATATCTCAGATATTGAATAAAAATTTTCAATCCATAGTTTTGTTTTTTACATGAACAATGATGTAGTTAAATAAACCATAATTATTTTCCTCTTATATCATTTCAATAACCAAAAACATTAATCCATTATGATATTCACCCTATTTTTATATTAACCAATTGTTTTTAATACACTATGTAATTTTGATTCCATGTGGTTTTCATATAGATACCCAATCAAATCACTAAGAAAACAGTCATGTAAACCCTATAAAATTTATCCTAAACCATGACATAATGGTGAAAATTATTGTCACTTTGTATTTATCCATTGATTAATGATTAAAATATATAAGATCTAGTTCAAAATAATCATCTATTAAAATCATAATTTTCAATATTTTAATAAATAACCCATGATATTTTTTTGAGAAAACAATAAAAAATTATTCTACATCATCCTAAATTTTTCCATTCATTTTCAAATAACTCATCTAAAATTTAGTTTATATTTGTCAATGAGAATTCAAAAAATAAAAATAACATTATAACACATATAAAATCATTCACATTAGCATACCAAGAAATGAGTCATATAATGATATTATGGTTATAGTTATCTAAAAATAAAAATAATTCATATTATATTGTTTTTTCTATTTTTCAAACCCATAATTTAACAAAACACACTCCAGTAATCCAGACATAGTTAATTTCATATTGAGTACCACTTTGTGTCCATAATCCAATATAGATCTCCAGTTTCACATATCATTAATGAGATGATATATTTCATTGTTTCTCACACATTATTAATGGAATTGATAAAATAATATTTTTAATGAACTGTTATTCTATAAGACCCTATATTTTATGCATTGATATCACATATTAATAGATGAATATTTATTTAATTTCACAGAAATATGTATGAGGACTATAATGGTGTTGTGACTTTTAATACATTGATTATTAAACAATGAGTTAAAAATATAATTATATAATATCCAACTAATATGTTTATAAATAGAACCCGTCTTAGATAAATCATACATAAAACATTTCTTCACGACCCATGTATATGTATAATAATTTTTTTTATATAATGTGCTTGGTATTGGTAAAAATGGAACCTATCATTGATCACATAAGAATATAATTGGAACAAGGGATTGTGAACAGGAACAAGAAATTTTAAAACCATTACCTAAATATTAAATATCATATTATTACTAAATTTATTATATATTGGTAGTTCTGAAGACCTAAATCATAATGATATAAATGAACATGAACCATGAAAGCATAACATTATCATAATTAATAGATTTATTTTGTATAGATATTTATATAGATTAACTTTATTAATAGTAAATTATTTTTATTATGACAATCATAGTGGATTTCTTTCACTTCCAAAATCATCCTAGTATTCATAGTTCACTCATAGGACTATCATAGTGGGAAAGTTCTCAATGTAAATAGTTTCCACTCCCCATTCATGTCCTGTATATCTCTTTTTCTATCCGTTATCCGCCCATACATTAGAGGGATATATAATTCTGGGAATAATAATTATGTAATGAAATATATATATATATATATAAGATAGTATCGTAAACCCATGCATCATATCAAAACCTGTGTAGAAAAATGGGTTTCATAAACATCCCATAACAACATATACCATTAAAAAATGGATTAAATAAATATAATTTCACTAAAAAATAAAAAAAATGAAAAGTGTAGTATTATTTAAAAATATACTTATTAAATATTAGGAGACAATAATGTATGTCATCATAGATATAATATTGTTTTAAAATATCAACAAGAACAATTATCAGGAAAAAATCAATTTCTACATTAAAATCACATATTTAAAATTTAAAATTAATACAATATAATGAAAAAAATAATATTTGAAATGAATTTTCATACATTCTAAAATGTATCATAAAATAAATAATTGATTTTGATTTTATAAAATTATTTTCATGTAATTTGTATTAAAATAATTTTTTTATTTTCAATTTTATAATATTTAAAAAGCAAAAAAATTTGGAAAATAAAAAAAATATTTCCTATTAAATTTTATATAAAAAATAATTTCATGGGTAAACATGATTTAAAAAAATCACAATATAATATAAAAACATTCATTGAAACATTTTATTGAAAAATGTTTATGGAATAAAAATTATTTTCAGCCAAGGAGGGAAATAAAATAGATTCTACATTATAATGATCTTCATATTATTTTAGTTTATCAAGAATGGAAAATTAAATAGAATATAATATTATCCAAAATTAATAAAAAGTTAATAATATTTATGAGTTAATTGATATATAAAATTTTTTATGATAATATTCCGTCATCGGAATAAAAAATTTAAAAATTCTCTATAGACAATGAGATTGTATCATAAATCCCATACCCCTTTTTTATATTTAGAATGTAAATTCCTATGAATGAAATATTATTTTATGATTATTTATGTCTCATTATATTAATGATAATAAAAAATAATTAATGTTATGAATGTACACCTCATAAGAGAAACAATTGGTGAATATGGCATGTGTCCCATGAAGATAAATATGAGTTAAAAATCATTTACCAAAAATCATGAAATTATTTGTAAGTATTTTAAGCCCAAGTATAATAAATTTACTATTATTATAAATGTATCCCAGAACCATTATCTATTATATCATACCTCAAATTTATTACTTGTAAGCTTCTATAACCCATGTATTATTAACATACTATTAAAATAACAATTTTAGATAACAACTACATTGTTTTTCATTTATTTTTTGGTTTTAATATTTTAGTCCTGATAATTTTTTCACAATTGAATCAAATAAAAATGGTAATCCTTATATGTATATAATATATTTTTATTATGTAAATATTTATAGTCTTCCATCAAATTTATTAATAGAAAATTGATTTACATAGTTTATGGTGATGGTGGGTTATACGTATGTATGTCTATTATTTTGATATTCTCGATAGATGAAATGGGATAAAAGTAAATTACAAATAAACTTACTATTATAATTTTTATATCATAAGTATCATCACTATTCATTAAATATATCCTTATTACCATCTACATCAAATAGAAAAGAAAAATGTATCACATTTCCTTATGGGGGGTGTAGACCACACATAATAATATGTCATAGACATTTACTATCCATTACATTGTGAGAAATTTGGTGATTGAGGTGTCTTCAAAATTTATGTGGACAATTTTCAACACATGGAATATTTTCTTGTTTTCAATCTTTGAAAATGGGTTTTCATCCTAACGGTGCCTCATCCAAATAGTGTCTCACTCTAGTGGTGCTTCAAAAGCAATGTCTCAACCTAGATGTTACTTTCTGATGGTATCACACTCTGTTGATGTCTCACCCTAATGGTGGATTGTTGTTCATGTCTTTAGTACAAATGGTTGACGATTTTGATTAACATATTGGGGAAGTGGAGATTAATTTTGGTTATTCCATTAAAGTAATATAATATTAATAGATCATGGATAATTATAAATTTATATCTTAAAGTATGAATAATATATTTTGTAGGTGGAAGAAGAAATATTATAAATATGCATGGATGCGCTAATATTTCTTCTTTAGAAAACCAATTTAGGTTTTGATGTAAATCCTTCCTATAATTGTTTTCTAATAATCCAAAGTGATATATGTAATGGGGTTGTATTTATGTAATTTACTTGGTATGTATTGGATTATCCAAAAGGATATTTAATTTTGGATGATTTAGGATAGGTGGTTTCCTTTTATTTGTGAGGGAGAGGATGCAATTGGAATTATTGATATAATGAAATATACCAACATTTTAGACTTACAAAATTGATTCAAAAGTGACCATTACTAATCCTTAGATGATATAAGGAGAAAATATTTTCATAAATAATAAATTGGATATGTTTTAGGGTATCTTATCAATATTATTTTCAGATTAACTCCCTCATTAAATCATCATGCGCTATAAAAATGTGGTTGTTTTAAAAAAACATTTTCGTAAGTATAATTTAATATTATATCAATATTATTATAAAATTTTCTCAAAGAAAATATTTATGATTATTAATAATATAATAAAACATAGTACACATGTAAAATAATTTAACATAAGTGGATATTTTTAACTTTTTTTGAATAAAATGTTGTTCTCTAAAAAAATAGTAATTTTCACTATTAATTGAAAAACACAATCTTTACTAAAAATTCATAAAAACACAAGATAATATAACATTGAATTACTCATTTAAAAAATGAATTTCATTTAGTCAAATAATTTTTCTAATAGAGCAATAAATTATTTTAAAAAATTATTTTGAAAATGAGATGAAACAACTTTTTACAATTATACATTTTGTAATCATAAAACTGAATTCATTTTTATCCCATGAGTATAAAAAATATAAAATGAATGATTTTTTTTCATTAATTATATAATGTAAAAATATAAATAATATTATTCATTAATCGTGAATAATTTTATTTTTTAGGATTAAAACATAATGCACAAATAAAAAAATCAATAAAATGTTTCCACAAATTTCTATTGATTTTTAAATCTTATTTAATTTTTATTTAATTGATAAACAATGTATTTATTTTAAAACTTTATAAATATTATTATTTAATTATTAATATTATTACATAATAATTTAATTTATATGTTATTATTGTATACTAAATTACTGATTATATAGCCTTAGGATTTCATGAAATGAAATCTATTTATTAAATTGTATTTATTTTAAAAAATAAATTTAATAAAATGTCAGGGTTGTAAACTCTACCACACATAAAAATAATTTCTCTCATTTAATTTTGTTACTCTGATGAAAACAATGATGATAATTGTTTCTAATCACATCATAATGTATTCATGTAGCTTCTCTAAATTGGTGGTTTCTCCACAAAACATTGACCACATGAGTGGGCTTATTTCATAATAAAAATTATATAACATTTAATATCCAATATTTTTTCTTTATAAAAGACATTATTTTTGTTTATTATTAAATTAGAGGTCATTATATGTTAATGATTAATTATATAAATCTTTTATAGATACATAAGGAACACATCTTGATCTTGAGGGTGGTTTGGTGAAGTCTCTAAATGATATTATACCTTCTTTAATCAATCTAGAAGCTCAATGGGGCAAAGATATGAAGGGATCATCATTCCATTCGTTATAACTTTTATAACATTTTTTCATCCATAAAATCATATGAAAACTAATTATAAAATTAATATTCAAGATCACACTGACGATTGTCTATATATGTTTTCTACTAACTATGAGCTTCATTGTTGTGTTATTAAATGGAATTAATGTTATATTCTATTTCAAAAAAAATAAAATTATCCCCAATTAAATTCATTCATAGAATTCATTCCATCACATTTTAGTTCTAATTTAGTTTCCATTTTGTGATTTATAATGATCCATCATAATGTACGATTGGAGGCTATTATTTTCATAAAAATAAAAAAGAGGTATGTATCGGTCTCGAACACTATTGAAATACATAGTGTAACATCTCAATATATAATCCAAGGGGTTGAATTTTACTCTTATTATAACAATCTCTTATGATGATACTCCATAAAAAACACAATAATTTATCTAGATCCTAATGAATACTTCTCTAGAACATCAAGGTAACCCTTGGGCCCCGATAAAATAACAAATAATTTTGGTACATTGTTCAATCATACCTCTTTGTTAATGTATATAATTGAAAATTTTTTTATGGATAAATATCATTAATTGAAATGATGTGTGTTATATATTTATGGAGACCAACTAAAACAAAAATAAAATTTTATAATTTAGATATTTTTTGTAGATTAACAACAAAATCCCTAGTGATATTTTACATTTTCAATTCATTTATAGGGAGTTTTTGTAAAATATACTACAACTTTTTTCTAACATAATTAATATGTTATAAAACCATATATAGAGATACCATATCAACTATATCTATCCTAATTTTATCCCACCATAAATACTATTTAATATTTATATACATCATATAACTTCGATGAAGAATTGTTAATTAAGAATCATGATCTTCCTCGAAAAAATGCTTCATAAAATATTGTATTGATGGAATAAAAAATTATTTATAAACCTTATCATTCAATATTAATCAATGATATAGTCAAAAATATTTATACCCTTCTTTTGTGTCTCTAAATAAATTTTTGTACCTATTTGTTCTTATCGTTGATAATATGTTGAACACTTAATTGGGAAATATAAGATTCAACTCCTTACATTATTATTTCCAAATCCGTTCTACGGAAATAAAAAAATATTGGATTTTTTTCTTCATCATAAATATTCTATAATGATTATTTCAATTGAAATAATAAACCGCATTGTTATCATTATGATGATAGTAATGGAATCGGTATTGATAATAATTAATTTTTTCCACCAATATTCTATGGAATATATATAAAATATTCTTTTTCAATATATATATTTATTTTCTTTATAAATATGTATATTAAATCATTTTGTATAATGATAATTATTCCATTACATTAATTAAAATAGTACCACAAAAAATTGAAAATCATGAGTTGGGTAATTTTTCAATAGAACCTAAATTTACCATGAGTCATAAGTTATAGCCATATAAATCTACATTAGGATTCAACCCATTCACATATCTTCTGCATCACTATAGATTAAAAATCCTTCTCTACAATAAGGTAATATATACATTGTCTCAAAGACTATCATTCAATTTACTGCCATGAAATTTTATTCTCATTCAACTATTCAAATGAAATTGAATCCAATATGATTGAATATAGTGAGTGGATTTGAATGATGTAGGAAATTATGAAAAACCCGAAAAAATATGAATCTAAACATAGAAATCATCGATTCTCAGTCATAGTGGTTTCTCTGTTCTAACATTCAATTTCCTTTATATTGGATAGATCCACCAATATACCCTATATTGAGATTATATTCCCAAATAATAAAATATTATATATCCCAAACTAACTTTTTGTAAATTTTTTAGAGATTATCCTCTCATTATGGTATACAAAACACCATTTATGTTATATTCACACTCCAAATTTATATTTTAATTGATATGAATATCCTATATAGAGACTACCACCAACTATTGAATGAAAAAAATAAAAAATCTATTTATTAAATTAATATAAATAGTATGATAACAAGTAAGAAAAAATGTTGTCTCTATATATTCGAAATATCCAATCCTAATAAGGATTTTTTTCGTATGTACATCATCATTCAAGACCATAAATTTATGATATCAAAAATGATTTACAATATTTGAATTTTTTTACCCTTAAAAAATTGATAAAAAATTTGTCAATATGAGGTAGAGGATTCTCATTCCGGATTGTGGTTTGTTCGGTTCCCCGTAATCATGGTAGAGTCACTTTGATAAATCATTATTCATAATTTAAAAAGCACTAGTAGTCCCCATGTTGACATAATTTCTAGAATGAATCAATTTTTATGATTCCCCAAGACAGAATTTTATTTTAGTGAATTAGTCACGACCATTCCCTAAGGACTATTTGAATTTGTTGTATAAAAATGTTTGAGTTATATTCAAAACTAATGTACATGATTCTGAGAAATAAAATGAAGCAATTAATGAAATATATCCAGAAACACTAAAATAATATAGATATCATTGATGTTGATGTTCTCCTAAACCATTTAAGATAAACACCCACTTTAAATAACCATCAAAACCAATATATGGATGTGATATCCATCAGAAGTTCATATTTATGAACATAATTATAGG
Source organism: Viscum album (assembly GCA_963277665.1). Classification (NCBI taxonomy): domain Eukaryota; kingdom Viridiplantae; phylum Streptophyta; class Magnoliopsida; order Santalales; family Viscaceae; genus Viscum; species Viscum album. The sequence goes on along the minus strand of OY728164.1, from coordinate 1,137,934,268 downwards.
TAATCATTGGATTTTTTGGGATATACAACAAGACTTCCTATTCTCAAAAAATTGATTTTGGATTTATATATATACATCAAATCCATGATAATGAAAATGGGGACTTCAACAATATAGAGAATAACAAGATTTAATGGAAATAAATTACCTAAAAAATATACAAGTTATGTAGAATTGAATAGTGATTTTATCATCGTAACATTTAAGGTTTTCACTACTAATTCAACATATAATAATTTGGATGTAATTTTTATACCCATATAAAATTATTCAAATATAAATGAGTTTGTAGATGTAGTTGAAAATTAGATATTAATTTTGTATATTTAATGTTATGTGTACCATTCCTTACATTGATACCATACCCTCATAATAAATAGTGATATTATTATATTTCACTATACATATATAATTAATTGGATTATAAAATAAATCATCATCATTACCCATAATATTTGGTCATGGTTTTGTATAATTCCAATTATCAAATAATTTTATACACTATATTATGTGTGTTCAATTTGTGGGATATTTTCCTCTATTCACATAATCAGTAAACTTATTAACCACAATACATCATTAAATTTACTAATGTTCTATCACTCAACAAATTAAACTTTTACCATTCCCCTTAAGTAAATTTCCACCATTTTTCCTACCCCGTTTTGATCATAACTGATGTTTCATCTTCTTCTCCCAATTGGATTTCAGATTTCATTTGAATTGGATCTTTCTTTTGTTATTGAAACCCAGAAATTCATGGGATTCCCAAATCTCAATTTCTTGTGTGATATCACATTGAATGGTTTCTTCATAGACACTAATGTTCTTTTGGATCACTTCCTTTGTAGGATATATTTTATAGAACTAAATTAATTATCAATCTTACAATTTGTGTGATGACAATACAATAAGTTTACAATACATGTCTTCTAAAATTTCCCTCGAAAATACTCATAAATTTATCATCCATCATGTTCATTTCAATTAAATCTGCCATCATTTTTATATGATGAATATAGGGAATATACATATTTATTAATATGATATAAATCACATCCCACTATATGTATTTAATATCTTCATGTTTCCACATATTATTATATTGATTCCACCATTGATCTACATCACCATCAAAATGATATACAGATTATTTTAATTTTACATTTTCTAAAAACACGATAAAGGAAAATATGTTTTTAGCGGTACCTATCCATTTTTCAACAAATGTTGGATCAACAAACCCATTAATATATATTTTATATTGACTCAATATGGAACTAAAAGAACATTCTTATATACATTTCTAATTTGGTAGTTCAAACTGATTCATGGATTGATATTCTTGTATAAGAAAAAACATTTATTCTATATCCAATAACATTTGGTTTTTTAGGAGGATTTTCATTCAATTTTCTCTCTCATTTAGCATTAACAAGACTCCTTTGGGATCTAACCATTGAAAACCCATAAAAACATAGTGTGAGAAACAATAATAATATTGAAAAACATATTTCCGTGAAAAATAAAATATTGGCAATCTAAATAATTTGAGGATATCATAAAAAATGAAAGAAAATGCTATATCTAGGAAATTCATGAACATTATATAAAAATATACTTCATGATGGTTCCTAATGAAAATGTGTATTAACATAAGGATTACCGTGAGAGTGTCATACCAGTTATGCAATAAGGAAAAACTCATTGTGCACTAGAATAACAGATAGTTTATAATAATACAACAATTTTTGTGATAATCAAAACTAGATGAATCTATATTAATCCCATACCCACTTGTAGTATCTAGTTATATATTATTTTCTTGGATAAAATTTTTAATTTATTTACCATAGATTAAAATGTTTTCTTATATATTGGATTATCTAATGTCATCTCATTAAATATTTCTCATCCTTATTCTACATAATAACCAAACCAACCCTCTCATACCAACAATAGTTGCACATACATTACATACAAATATATTACTATTCATAGATTAATATTCATTTATATTTAAAAAAACACACATAAGGTCTTAAAAGTTTATTGTCATTTTAAACACATATTTATATATAAAAAATTCATAGATAACCTAAATCATATCTTAGAATGATTTTCATCAATGGAACCCACCATAAAATATCATAGTTAATACAATTATTTATAACCATGGTAATTAGAATATAAAATATATTGAGATTAGGTCCTTGTTGATTGTAAAAAAGGGGGATATAAATGATAACTTAAGAATAACATGGGAATAAGGGAATGAGAAAAAAAAATTAACATTTCAAAACATTAACTCACATATCAATGATTGTAATTATGATTCATTGAATAAATCTGGGTAGTTGATACTACCTGAGTTACAAAAGAATCACATTATATGATCAATGAAATCATAACATTACAATAAGAAATATATATTTAGAGTAAAAATATGCATAGAAATTAATTTCTATAGTTGTTAATTCTCACATTCAATACCATCAAAGTGGACTGGGATTAATTCCCAACCCATTGTAGTAGTCAATGATCATTACCAAGATGATCATATTGGAAAATTTTTCTTAGAAAACTGGGTTTACTCCCTATTCTTGTCCTATTTATCTAATGAGATATCCATCTATAACCAATGAAATACAATGATATATAATTATGTTCACAATAATCACATAATTAAAATTTTATATATGTGTTACGTAAGGTCATAAACAATTATCATATCATAAAATTATAAAATAAATTGGTTTCATTAACATTTCTCCATAGAATTACCCATGAAAAAGAAGTTTATTTGATTATCATATTTTCATCATAGTCAGTCTATTTAGATAAATAATGAGAATGTTATCAGCGGATCATATCCCACTAATTATTATTAATCTTCAAAGGATGTAACATTAAGATAAAAATTACTTTATGAGATCACATTGCACATTTCATGATGAAAATATCCTTCCGTTTTGGAAATCAATTATTTAAAAATTTTAAATATACAAAAAACTAATGAATCAAATTTCATTGAAAATAATGTTTCTTTTTTTGTAAACAAATATCCATATAATTCATTGGTCAGGATGGTAGTAAAATCATATAATGTCATTTGTCTTAAAATAAATATTCCATTCATATTTTTTGAGAAATGTCAAAAAGTAACTCATTATGGACACAATGATAAAATTTTTAAAAACCTTATCATTATTACTCCTTAAATCGTGATTTATTAGATATAAATCCACTAAAACGCATAATATCATGAATAATAGTGTATTTTGGTAATTAGGTACTTTATATTACATCATAAAATAGTGGGTACCATGGAATTATTGAAAACATTTATAACAAGTTCATATTAAGCCGTAAAAATAAAACTCCATGGGAAAACATGATGGAATACATAAAAAAGTGGTAATAAATAAATACCATTAAGGAAATAGAAAAGGAATAACTTGAATATGGTATACTAAATTACACAATAAGATTTTCAATTGGACCTAAAAGGGGTCTTCACCCCCTGAATGTATGTTACTGGGTTTCTTAATATGTGTCATTCCTTATAGTTTCTTTATTAGTGATTGTATTAATAACAAATTATTTCATAATATTTGTAGTGTATTTTGTTTTTGTGATAATCAAAATTTATCAAGATAAATGATTTTTTTGTAATTGTGAAATGATATTTGTGGCTTGTTGTGTGGTGTAGTGAATTTTGTTATACTCTAAAATGTGATAGTGTTATGAGTTGGATGTTTAAATAATTACCCATAGGCTGGTATTGTGTTATAGATATTTATTATCTATAATTTTATTTCTCCGAAATTTAAAAAGCACACCCTTTCCATGTAGAGAAATATGTGATGAACACCTGCATCGTCACACTTGTAGTGTTATTTCCAACATCTACTAAAGAGTGTATATTGATAGGTACCTAATCATTTCCAATATCTCTTCCATCAGTGGTAGTTATAGAACAAGATGTAGTGGTATGAGTTTCATTAATTATTTATATTTTTGTTCTGATAGCCCATGTATTTGTGGGTGAGTTTGTTCTTGGTCTATGTATATTTAGTGAGATTTGATAGCCCATGTGTTTGCAGGCGAGGAGCTTTGTTTCCCAGTTGTCTTCAAGATGAGTTGTGATGTTATTTCCCATGTTTCATAGAAATTATTTGTAGTCTCTCTTAAGGACAAGATGTGTGCGTTCAGGGATTTTTTGTGTGGCCCAAGTGTGTGAAGACATTTTGTATTGTTTGTCCCAAGTGTGTGCAAGAAATGTTTGATATGGTATACAGAAGTGATGGGAGAAAAATTACATTCAATTTGGGGAAAGCACAATATACCACTGTTAAAGTGGTATGGGGTACACTATCATCAATTTACATTGTAACAAATTATATTTATTGACATGTGTAACCTGTTGATCGTGCATTGGTGAGGTTTTGTATGGTTGGTATAACTGGTTAGGTGTTGTTTGGTTCTACTATTTTCTCATAGGGGAGTTAGTATGATTCATTCACATGTGAATGTGATATTTTTTCCTAATGATTGTACTTGTATTCACACCCTATGTTTATAAATATGTTTTTAGGTTTTAAGTATGATTACTTGGATTGTGTGGGGGAATAACTAGCATCGACCATGGCATAGTTATTGTGTTGTTGATTTATCCTTACCATTTGGAATTTACATTGGAGACATTATTGTTTCTTTATCTATTTTATTTCATGCATGCATGTGGGTTGTTTTGGATTTTTCTTTATATTATGTCTTGGAGTTGTTGTTGATGATTCATTATATCTCTCGATATTGTTTATTATAAAGGGAAATGCCTCTCAACACCAAATATTTGTACAACCATGGTTCTAGTATTTCCTTCAAAGCCTACTAGTTGTAGGAAGTAGGGGCGTCATTATCTCTTTCCCCGAATTTTGGTATATTTGGATGGAGGGGGACATGGCATATTCTCTTGAAAAATGTTATTGTTTTGAAAATTATTGTAATTTTATAATATTGATGTAATATAATAATTTTAAAATTTAATTATGTACTATATTTCATATATATGATAAATCCATCTTTATATATATTCATGAGATATGGTGAGTTAAAAATAATTACATTAGTTATTGAGGCAGTAGTATTTAGTTCACATGATCGACGATTTTGATTCACATATTGTGGATGTTGAGATTGACTTAGGTTATTCTATTAAAATAATAAAACATTAAGAGATCATAGATAATAATGTATTTATATATAGAATTTTAAATTATATATTATGTATGTGGAAGAAGAAAAATTATAAATATTCATATATTAGATAATATCTCTTCTTTAGAAAATCAATTTGGATTTAGAAGTAAATCATTACAATATTATTTTTTTAGTTAACAAGGGGATCTAATAAATGAGTTTGTATGTATGTAATGTATTTGGTATATATTGGATTGTCCAAAAGGATATTTAATTGTGGATAATATACGATGAGTGGTTTCCTTTTTTTGTGAGGGAGTGAACTCACATGGTATTTTTGCAATAATAAAATACCCCAACATTTTACACATACAAAATTGATCCAAAACTGCCAATTTTTAATCCATAGATGATATAAGGTAAACATATTACCTAAAATAATAAATATGAGATATTTTAATGCATTTTATCTATATTATTTTCAGAATAACTTTCTCATTAAATATATTTTAACCTTAACCACTATTAATAATTTTTTTACTATTCATTATGATGAATAATTTATTTATAATATTAAATAATATTAACTAGGATAATTCAAAATATAGAATATATTTTATAAAATTAAATTCAATGACTATAATAAAATATTAAATTAATGATATTTTTTTATTTATTATATAATGTTAAAATGTAATTAAAATAATTCACTATACATGAATAATTTTATTTTTTTGATTAAAACTTAATGCACAAATAATAAAAAAAACCAATTTCCACCGTTTTCAATGCTTTATATTTTTTATATAATTTTTCATTAATTGATAATCAATGTATTTATATGTAAATCTTAAAAATATTATTATTTTTTTAATATTATCAGTACATGAAAATATAATATGAAGGATATTATAATATACTAAATTATGGATTATTTTGTCTTAGTACTTCTTGAAATTAAAACTATTCAAGAAATATCATTTAGTTCAAAAAATTAATTTTTTAAAATATTGTGGTAGTAAACTCTATCATACTTAAAAATAATTTATTCTATTCGGTTTTTTAATTATGATACAGAAATTGATGATAAATTTTCCACAATACATTATAATGTTTCCAGGTTGCATCATTAAATTGGTTGTTTCTCCACAAAACATTGATCACTTGAGTGGTCTTATTTCATAAAACAAAATATATAGCACATAATATTCAAAATATTTTCATTATTAAAGATATATTTCTATTGTATTATGAAATTAACATTAATTATATGATACGGATCTTTTATATAAGTATTTTAGAGAGACATAAGGAACACATCGTGAACTTGAGGGTTGTTTGGGGAAGGAATTAAATGATAATATACCTTCCTCACTCGATCTAGAATCTCGAAGTGGCCAATATAAGTAGGGATATTAATTCCATTCATTAATACTTTCATAACATTTACCATTAATAAAATAATATAAAAACATATTATAAAATTTATATCCATGATCACACTGACGATTGTCAGCATAAGATTTATACTGACTCTTAGCATTATTGTCGGGTTATTAAATATATTTAATTTTCTCTTATATATCTTTAATATAATAAAGGACCCAATTATTTTCATTTCCAAACATTATTCCAACATATTTGAGTACACATATTCAACCCATTTTGTGATTCATAAGGATCCATCATAATGCATGATTGTATGTTATTATTTTCATTTAAATCAACAATGGTTGGTTTCTGTCCCAACCACCATTGAAATACATAGAGTAACATTCATTATATTCTCATGGGGTTAAATGTTCCTCTTATTCTAACCATATATTATAATGATAATCCATAAAAAACTCAACAATATATCTAGATCCTAATGAAGTCTTCTCCAGAATTTCATGGTAACCCTTGGTCCCCGATAAATATAAAATAATTTGTTATATTGTGCAACCTTACCACTTACATAATGTATATCATTGAATGATATTCTAGAGATAAATAAAATTTATTGAAATGTTGTCTAACATATTTTAATGGAGACCAACTAAAACACAAAATAATTTTGGAATTTATATTTTTTGGGTTGGTTAACAACAAAATACCTGATGATATTTTACAATTTCCATTCTTGTATGGGTAATTTCTTTAAAATATACTAAAACTTTTTTCTATCATCTTTAATATGTTTTCATCCCATGAAATGAGATACATTATCTAATATATATCTACACATTTCATCCCACCAGAAACACTATATAATATTCATATACATCATTTTACTTCCATGATGAATAAATAATTAAGATCTATGATATTCCTTGAAAAAATGCATCATAAAATCTGGTATGGAAGGAACAAAAAATTATTTCTAAATCACATTACACAGTCATAATCATTGTTATACAGAAGAATATTTCAACCCTTATTTTGTATCTCTAAATAATTATTTTTGTGCCACTTTGATCATAACAATCATTGTTTGTTGAACACTTAATTGAGAAATATATAATTCAACTCCATATATTATTATTCCCAAATTTAATATATAGAAATACCCAAATTAATGATATTTTATTTATCTTCATCATAGATATTCTATAGTGATCGTTTCATCTGATATAATAAATAACACTATTATCGTTCCTATTATAGTAATGTATTGGGTTGTCATAATCATTAATCAGTTCCACCAAAATTATATTGAATAGATTCAAAACATGATTTTTGAATATATACATTTTAATTTCAATATCATTATGTTTATTACTTATTTCACAATAAAGAAAGTTTTTCCATTACATAAACAAAAATAGTACCATAACAAATTTAAAATCAGTATTTTTGTAATTTTTCTTATGAACCTAAATTTATAATGAGTAATTAGTTATAGAAATATAACTCTACATAAGAATTCCCCCCATTTACATATTTGACACATCAGTATAGATTAATAAACTGTCACGACCTGCCTTCACCATGATTTGGGAATGGACAATAGATTTTTAGACCCTTCCTTCTTCATTTAGAAGGATAAACAATGATCCCTAAAACTAGCCTTCAATAGGTATCAGAGTGGCAACTAGCACCAATGGTGTTGAATTATCGAAAAAATGGAAGGAATTACCGTTTTTTTATTTTGCATTATTGGGAGATACGATTAGTAATTCCCAAACAACACCGAAACTCGATTGAGAAGTAATTCCAAAACCAACTATTCCCATATGCATGTTTGTAAAGTAAATGCTACAAAAGTAGAAGAAAAATCCAAAAAATGTACTACATAAAGGAAAAAAAACAAAAACAATTGTTCCAAGGCCCGAACTAGTACGGTCATGCACGATCTTCAATGTCAACCTAAAAAGCTGAGAACAGTTTATATACATTGGGTGAGTATACAGGTATACTCATTAGGAAAAACCAAATTCTCTCGTGCACAATTGGGGAGGCATTCTAATGCCCCGTGAGAAACAGATATGACTAAAGCACCGATAAAGGAATCTATCATCCCTAAAATCACCAAGAAACACTCCCCAAATAACTCAAGTCATGTTATGTAATATTAATTACACATCAATGTTTGGGTACACTGTGCCACTTTCCCACAGGTTATTGATGACATCTTATACATTAGAACACTCCCGCCATTCTCACTGAAGTCCAACTTCCATTCCCCACCCAAACACACATGGGATATCACTACCACACATCCTTCCCATAAACACCTGGGCCACAACAACTTAACATAACCACGCTCGCACCCACCTAGGTCCAAACAACTATTGTCCTTGTTGAAGACACCCGAGACACATTTTGAAGACACTTGGGTAACCACATTCCCACACACACCTAGGACAACCACCAACACGTACCCTTCTCAAATAATATAGGGAAATAATGGACCTAATTCCATCACAACCATCCTGAAGATTCATGACCTACTCGAGAAAAGTTTTAGAGAAGGAGATAATAACCATCCACTCATAGAAGTGTGGGGAAAACACCCTCCCCCATGAAATGGGGGTGTTTTGAACGAAGTTCTCTACTTGGGTGGGGGATAAAAATAAACATAAAAACAAAATTATACATGTAGGTAACAAGCACTAATTCCAGCCTAGGGGATCCAAAACCAACCTCTACACAAACACCCTCATTAATGTTCATTCATAAAAAACAAAACACCCATGGACAAGTAACAAATTATTCCCAAAAACCAATTCCCCATTGAACCCACTCTTGTTTTCATATTCAAGTGATTCCATTAAATATTTCTTCATTAATGGTAACTAACTAGCATAGACACAAACCAAGGAATGGAAAAAATCCAAATAAAATTTAAGAATTCAAAGCCGGTTCTCTTGTAATGTCCCAATAAAAAATGGGATCCATGAGATCCTTAAAAGTTATAGAACCAAACCAATCCCCACCATAAATCCCCACATTTCCTCGGATCCAAAAACCGACAACTGCACCATGACAAGGGATCTCAGACCCATCCATATCTCTTACCAAGAATCAACCGTAAACATCAACAAAATAGAGAAAGGGAGTATTCAAATATGAATATGCTATTCAATCAGTTTGTTCATTCTGTTTGGTTAACCAGAGTGATCACACCATGATCCTTATTCATTGGGAATCCATTAAATCAACTTTGTTTACGTGATTTACCTGTTTCCATGTTACTTCCATTCATTCAAAAAAACATTCAGAAAAACATAGGTTAATTAGTGCACTAGATAATACCACCGATGACCATGATTTTCAGTGAGAAAAAGATCGTACAATTCACAACACAAAATCAAGGATAATGAGTATAACTAAAATATCGATCACACCCAATTCATTCCTAAAAAGAACAATTATTATCTTCATTAAGGTTTGGTTTCATCCATCCCCACAAAAACACTAGCAAACCCACGCCGCATGATACACTATAAATAGAGACAAGGAAAAAACCGTACTTGGATGATCTACAATAAATGTTTTTCACCATACGTGGAGAATTGGGGTTGCGCGACTTCTAGTGGAGGAACTTTGGGGACTCCATGGGTGAGTAGGAATTCTCAATCATAGGTGAACCACTTCCCTCGGGATGGGGGCTCCAAATACACCGAAAATATGTAGTAAATGAGACCATCCCCAAAGAAAAGAATTATCGTGTGATAAAACTGAGATCCTAGAGTTACGGGATATCAAAAACGTGAATGGATTTAAAGTCGGATCATGGTTTCACCATGTGGTTTGGTGGTTACACATGGTGGTATTAATTTCTATTTAATAATTCTCATTAGAAAGGTGGCCAATACAGCTATGCATTAAATTTTATCCTTTAATCAGAGAAAAATGTGCCATAGGGGTGGAACTGGATAGTACAGGATATAAAAAAGATGAGACAGAGTGTAAAAACCACATGTTTTGGTATGTGAAGTGTCACCCAACTCTTGAAATATTTTAGATATCATTTTTGGATTTTAAATAGATTTAAAAAGGATATTAAAAAAAATTACGTAAAAATATATGTTGCGAGAGAGGAACTGATGAAACGTGGGAAACTGGGAAAAAAATGGGGAGAGACATGGTTTGTTGAGACACCATAAAAGGTGCCACCATTGTGGTGTGTGACCATCACAGTTTCACCAGTTTATTGAGACACCCTGAGTGGTGCCACCATTTCAGTGTGTAGCCATCACGGTACCACCGTTATGGTGCCACCATTATGGTACCACCGGTTTGGTGAGACATTTGTGAGTGGTTCCATCATTTCAATGTGTGACCATCACGGTGCCACTGCTTCGGTGAGACACCTTGACCGGTTCCACTGTTTCGTTGTGCGACTGTCATAGTGACATCATTATAGTGCCACCATCATAGTGACACCAGTTCGGTGAGACACCGTAAGCAGTGCCACTATCACAGTGCCACCATGATGGTGCCACCATGACCGGTGCCACTATTTTGGTGGAATTGAGTTTTTTTCAATTTAATGGACCAGGAGGTTTAGGGCCATTACATTAGATACCTATCAAACTGTTATCGCACTCAAGAATAAAAAATACACCAAAGAAAATAGAGGGGTCCGAACAACAACATCAAAATATACCTCTCAACAGAAAACCTCCTTAACATCCGGGAACACATCTCCTTCATGTGACCACATCATATAAAGGTGTCACTGTCCATACATGGATTAGGGAGTCCTTTTCCCCCATGTGAAGATATTATCTTGCTTGAGCAGCACTTACTCACTCACACGGGTTTAATTGCAACCACTATAATGCATCTAGATTAGGGATCAATTCATCCCTTCCCCACAGTCAGGACCCTTCACACACATTCAGAGAACAATGAAATTGACAAATTCAATGTTAACAAGGTCAACTATTCCATCATAAACAAGTACAAAAAATAGGTGGAATCTAAAAACATCTCTGGGTACTGGGTGTGTATTTGTGCCTCCTTTTCCCAGGTACACACCTCGAGGACACCATGAGTGCATAACACAGAAACAAATGGAATGGTTTTTACATTAATCACATTCTCTTCACGACCTTCAAACATCATATGTCTCTCTATGAATGTATAATCATCCCTTGTATCCAACTCTACCTAGTTAATGACATGGGAGACATCCTGTAGATATTGATGAATATGGTAGAAATGGAAAATGGAGTGGGTCCTTTCCAACTGAGGATGCAGTGCTAGCTGATATGCCGCCTCTCAGACTCGACCCAACACTTCTAAAGGCCTGATGAAATGCGGAGAGAGATTTCTCCCTTTGTCTAAACTTTTCTTCCCATGTTGAGGGGATACCTTCAAGAACAGATGGTCTCTAACCTCGAAATCATAGGGCTTCATCCTACGATCATCATATGACTTCTGCCCATCCTGGGAAGCCTTCATCCTCTCATGCACAATCTGAACCATTTTCTTCATTCTTAGCACTACCTCCTGGTCAAGAACACCTACATCCCCAACCTTGGTCCATCACATGGGAAAAGGACACGACCTCCCATACAAGCCTTCAAATGGTTCCATACTAATATTATAGTGATATATATTATTGTAGGCAAACTATAATAAGGAATAATGTCATCCCCATTATTTCTAAAAGTCTAAACCACATTCCCATATAATATCATTCAATGTCTGGATGGTTCACTCTATCTGCACGTCTTTCTGGGGGTGGAAAGTAGTACTAAGGTCTTGTTGGGTGAAAAATTCATGTTGATATCCCCTCTAGACTCATGAGGTATACCTTGAATCTCTAAATAAGAATATGGACCTCTGAAATCCATGAAACTGCACCACATCTTCCATGAAATGTTGTGCTAGGGTATCCACCGCAATCGACTCCTTGATCGCCAACAAGTGAACTGATTTCGTCAACCTGTCTACCACTACTCAGATAGCATCACATCCACCTTGAAGAATAGGTAGTCATATGAAGAAATCCATAGAGATGTCATCCCAATTCTACTATGGGACATCTAAAGGATATAAAAGACTTCTTGGTACATAGTGTTCAGCCTTCACCTGCTGACACACCAGGATACATGCCAGAAACTCTTCCACTGCCTGTTTCACCACGGGCCACCAATATTGTTCCCTCAGGCCTTAGTACATATGGGAAACTCATGGGTGTACCGCTTTGAGTGAGTTATGGAACTCATGGAAAACTTATTCCCGCATATCCACTGAGAAAAACAATATCCCTCAAAAAATCATCTGATTATGACCATCTATTGACCACCCTTCTGGATCATTGCCTTGGATAACCCGATTGCGCATCACTTCACTCTCTATGTCTCCCCACTGAGACTCCTCCACCTTCCACAACAGAGAAAACTACACTGTCATCTGGAATAGATAACCTATACCATCATCCACCCTTACATCTAGGTGTAGGGAATCCAACTCCTCCATTGACTTCCGAGAATCCACAGATTCTTGAACAACTTCCCTCCATGACTTCTTGCTCAAGGCATCAACCACCATGTTCCCCTTGCCTTTTGTTTAAGAGATCTCAAATTTGTAGTCCTGAAGATAATCCACCAACCATTTATATCTCATGTTTAGGTCCCTTTGGGTAAAGAGATGCCTCAAACAGTTGTGGTCTGTGAATAAAATAAATTTCACCCCGATGAGGTGATGTCGCCACAACTTCAACGCAAACACTACTACTAAAAGATCTAGTTCTTCAGTGGCAGAGTTATGGTCATCATAACGTAACTACCGAGACCCGTAAGAAATCACATCCCAATGCTGGATCAGAGCACACCTCTGGCCAAGGCCAAAACCACCACCATACACCTCAAACAATATCCCTTCTTCTGGTTACCAGAGCACTGGAGGGCTGAACAACCTTTCATTTAGATATTAGAATGCTTCCGGACACTGCTCACTCCATACGAAGGCCTGGTCTTTTATAGTCAAAGATGTCAAAGGGGATGGAACTCTAGAGATTTAATGTTTGAACCTCCGATAATAACATTCCAGTTCCAGAAAACAGTGAACCTCAGTGATGTTAGAAAATGTTGCCCAAGATACAACCAATTCAAACTTTGAAGTATCAATTGCTATCCCGTTCTTTGACACCACATGACCAAGTAAATGAACTTCTCTTGCCACTAACATAAACTTGGACTACTTCCCATATATTTGGTGATGACGAAGGATTTCCAAGACCATCCTGAGGTGATTAGTATTATCCTCCTCTGATTTTGAGTAGATCGAAATGTAATCATGAACACAATGAAAAACTAGTACAGAAACTCACATAAAATAGATTTCATGAGCCCAATGAACACAGCAGGTGTGTTCGTAACACCGAATAGCAGGACTAAGAACTCAACGTGCCCATACCTGCACCTGAAAGCAGTCTTCAGGATATCATTGTCCGTCACCCTAAATTGGTGATACCCAGAATGAATATTGAGCTTAGAGAACCAACATGTGGCCCTCAGCTGGTCAAATATATCATCTATCCTTGTGAGAGGGTAACCGTTTTTTACTGTTACATGATTCAATCTTCAGAAGACTATGAAAAACATGAGACAACCATCTGCCTTATTCACGAACAAGACCAGATCACCCCATGGTGACTCTCTTGGTCAAAAAAAACCCCTTCTTCATCAGTTCAGCAAACTAAATCCACAGCTCATGTCAGTCAGAAGGAACCATATGATAAGTATCAATCTAGATCGGATGACCACCATGATTCAAGTATCTATTAAACTAAACATCATGTTGAGGGGGTAAGTCACCACATCTTCACAGAGGAATTCCATGAACTCACTAACAATCCTCAAGATTTCCACCATCTATGTATCTACTGAATCCACAAACATCTCATCAAACATTGAATGGAGGGGTTCCACCCACAGACTGCATTCCTAGAAACCCCCCTCATCGAAGAAAGTCACACACTGTCCATCCTTATCAGAGAGCATTAATCTACTTCTGAAACAATTGACAACATCCTGTACAGAAAATCATTATTCAATTCCTTGGATGACATCATATGGATGTATCCTCAAAAGTAGAAGATCTCTTCTCGACTGATGTGGCCCTATCATTATTCTATACCCCCGATTGACATAAAACAAGTCGATCTAACCTCTGATTGGAGAACTCAATACCAGGGGCACTGGAAGACTATCAATGTACAAACCTATAGAACATGTCAGGCTGGGTGAAAAAAAATGAGTGCGAAACTTCTGTATCAAACCTGGGAAAGCCAAGAGTTCTAAACTAGCTGATCGTACCTTGAATGATTTCATATCCAGCTGGAACTACTGCCTCTATAGCGTCCAACAACCCACGCCCTACTTCTATGCCTGTCATCTATCAACCGAATCAGTGACCAAAACCTGGTCATGGTCCTTGATGAGCACCCAAGGTTCAGCTTCCTCCATCCATGTCTTCTCTTGGATGAGTAGGAGCTTGTTGTCCCTGTTGTTGCCGCTGCTGCAAGGGCCTGGGTGGATGCTGCTGGTACTGAGGTGGGTGATAAACCTATCCACCCCCATTGTACTGCAAACTATTTTGGAAACAATTATGAAGGTTCCCAAATCTCCCATGTATGATGAATATTGGTCCTAGGCCCACTAAGAAAGGACGAGAACTAGGAAATCGAAACTAAATTTGCTGGGGTCATCTCTCAACTAGTTGAAACCTAGGAGGCCCTGACTCCGGAGGCCTGTGGATAACTGCCTTCCCCTTGGATGATCCCAAATGGCTTCCCTCATAGAGAATACCTCCCAGCATGTGCATCCTATCCACCAATTCATCCGCCTTTATGACCTCTAACTACGTCGGTAGGGTGAAGGGAGTAATAGAACATTGAAGTGATGGATGAAGAGCCTCATCTAAACATATCACTCAAGAATCCTCATCTGGAAAAAGGTATGGAGAAAAATGAAGGAGATATTTGAACATGATCCCCATATCTCTCACTGAAATTCTCACCTTCTAGAGAGATAGCAGCTCCATCATCTTCTAATCCATCATTGTGGAAGAGTAGAATTCTGCCCAGAACTTCTTCTAGAAGTTAGACAAAATATCCTCGGCCTACCTCTTCCCCCAAGGTAGAGAGTACACCAATGATGTGATGCTCCACAGATTCGGATTACAGATAGTGGAACCCATTACTCAATTGAATCCTGAGTGAAGCTGAATGTTATCCCCATCTCCTCGATCCAGCTCCTCGTATCCATGTATGAGGTGCTGCCATCTCACTTCCCAAGGGTCTACCCCTGAAATGCATGAAGCATCATCTACCACTGGTCATTCATTTCCTCTAGATCAGCCCTCGACTCATCAGACAACATAGCCTCCCTGGTCTCGATCACCCGCACTACCCATGATCATTGTTTGAGTTCCATAGCTACAAGGCAAACAAGGAATGCCTAAGCCCAATTAGTTTAGAAGATTGATTTTAAATTTTTTTAGACTTCTTATTAATTTTAAATCCCCAAAATACCCATGAAAGAAATGAACAAAAGTCATTACGATGTGTGTACCATTCCTAGGGTCTTAACCCTGCAATCAGTGTTTCCTCACTTGGTCATTTGGTAGGCCTAGAGTCCTTTCATCAGATCACAGGAGGCCCTAAAATCCGATGTCCTAGCTGGTCTTCACTGTCCTATTTCATGCACCAAGATTGCCTAACTCTAATTACCTACCATCCAATGCAATCCTCACTGTGCCTAACCTCAAGCTCCATCCTATCTCTCAACCACGATTTGATAGAATTCTATCACGACCCACCTTCACCAAGATGAGGTAAGGGAAAATGTATTTACATACCCTTCATTACTCAAGTTGGAGGAGAGATAATGGCCCCTGAAACCCGCCGTAAAAAGGTCCTGGAGTGGCGACTAGCACTAAGGGTATTGGATTTCACACAAAATGGAAGGCATTACCCTTTTTCTATTTAGTATGATAGGGATATATGATAGTAAATCCCATACAAAACCAAAACTAGAGGTTAAATTAAAGACAAAACCACCCATTCCCATATGCATGTTACAAAAAAATGCTACAAAAGTACAAGGAAACCCCAATGAAAGGTACTAAAGAAAAGAAAAAAGGAAAAAAAACTGTCCCAGTGTTATAACTAGTACGGTCATGCATGATCCTCAATTTCCTCCAAGAATCCTAAAAATAGTTTATATACATTGGGTGAGTATACATGTATACTCAGTAGGGAGAACAAAAATATCTCATTCCCAAGTGGGGAGGCATTCTAATGCCCCTTGAGAAAATAAGTTAACCAAAGCACCTAGTAAAAAGACTATCCACACGAATCTCACCAAGGAACACTCCCCAAATGACACAATTCAAGTAATGTAATAGGAATAACACATCGATGTTCAGGTACCCCATGCCACATTCCCACTAGTTATTGAAGACATCCTACACATCAGACCTCTCCCACTATTTTCACTGTAGTCCCACAAACACACCCTACCCACACACACCTACACTATCACAACCGCACATCGTAACCAAAAACACCTGGTCCACATCAACCAATCACAACCACGCAAGCACACACCTAGTTTCAAACAACTACATCCACACCCGAAGACACATGAGCCTTATCCCGAAGACACTTGGGAATCCACATTCCCGCACAAACCTGGGCCTACCACCACCACATACCCTGCCTAAAGAATCTAGAGCTATAACGGACCTCGGACTGTTACATCCTATCTGAAGAGTCTTTGGATACTTGGGAAAGGGAGCAGAAAAAGAGCTAATAACTATCTAGTAATAGAAGTGTTGGAAAAAACACCCTCCCCCATTAAATGGGGGTGTTTGGAACGAATTTCTCAACTTTGGAGGGGTGAGAAAAATAAAAATAAAAACTAAATTATACATATAGGTTAAAAGCACTTATCCCAGACTAGGAGTTCCAAAACCAGCCTATACACAAACACTATTGTTACTATTCATTGAAAAAACACAACACCCACAACCATGTCTCAACTTATTCCCAGAAACCAATTCTTTATTGAACCCTCTCTTGTTTTTATATTCATTTGATTCCATTAAATTAGTTCTTCACTACTGGAAGCTAACAAGAATATCCACAATCCAAGGAAAGACAAATTGCCAAACTGTAATTTAATCATTTACACCCATTTCTCTTGTATTTCACAACAAAAAAAGGATCTGTGAGATCCCTCAATGCACTGGAACAAAACAAAGCCACACCATATGGCCCCACAAGGCCACAGATCCAAAAAATAACTAATTCATTCCAATATAGGATCACATCTCCATCCAAGTCGCTTCCCAAGCATCAACCGTAATCATCACAAGAGTAGAGAAACAGAGTTTTGAAATTTTAATACGCCATTCATTCAGTTTCGTCATTCCATTCAGTTAACCATGTGGATCACACATGGATTATTATTCAATGAGAATCTATTTAATCTACAATGTTTACAATATTTACAAGTTTCCATGTTACATCCATTCAATATCCAATGAAAACCAGAAAAATGGTGGTTCATTAGTGCACAAAAAAGACCACCAAAAATAATTATTTTCTATGGGCATAAGCCCATACAATTCGCAACACAAAATCAAGGATAAAGAGTAAAGTTGAAACATCAGTCCCCCATTTCATTATTTTATATTCCATTTATTGTCTTCATTATGGTTTGGTTTCATTCGTCCCCATAGAAACCACAGCATACCCACCTATCATGATACACTACAATGAGAGACTAGGGAAAACCCCTACTTTGGATGATCAACAATTGAAATTTTTCACCACTGGTGGGGAAATTGGGGTGTGCGACATGCAAGGGAGAATCTTCGGGGACTCCAAGGGTGAGTAGGAAACCACCTACATAGGCCCACCACATTCCATGGGATATGGGATCCAAATGCACTAATGAGATGAAGTAAAATAAACCAGCCCCGAAGAAAAGAATTCTTGTGCAATAAAAGTGATATCCTAATGTTACAGGATATCAAAAACATGAACTTATTTAAAGGAAGATCGTGGTTTCACAATGCGGTTGAGTGGTTACACAAGTTGGAATTAATTTACATTTAACAATTCTCATCAGATAGGTGGCCATAACAGTTATGTGTTAATCTTTTTTCCTTTAATCATAAGAAATCGTACCACAAGGGTGGAATTGAAATGTACGAGAAAAAATGTGTGACACTAAAGAAAAACAACATGTTTTGGTATATTAAGGGTTTCCTAGCTATTTGGAGATTTTAGATATCATTTATGGGAATTAAATGGCTTTAAAAATAGTATTTAGACTCTTTTACATTAAAAGATACATTGCGGGAGTGGAACTGGAAAAACATGGGGAACTGGGAAAAAAATGGGCTGAGACACAGTTTGGTGAGTCACCATAAGTGGTGCCACCATTTCAGGGTGTGACATTCATGGTTCCACTAGATTAGTGAGACACCATGAGCGGTGCCACCATTTTAGTGTGTAACCATCACAGTGCCACTGTTTCAGTTCCACTGTCACGGCCCCACCGGTTCGGTGAGACATCGTTGTTGGTGCCACCATTTCGGTGTGCAACTGTCATGGGGCCACCATTATGTTGCCACCTGTTTTGTGAGACACTATGAGTGGTGCCACCGTGTTAGTGTGTTACTGTGACGATAACACCGTTACAGTCTCACCATCATGGTGCCATCGGTTCAGTGAGACACCATAAGTGGTGCCACCGTCACGGTGCCTCTGTCACAGTTCCACCATGACCGGTGCCACCGTCAGGATGCTTCCATGACCAGTGCCACTGTTTCGGGGGAGCCAAGTGTTATTAGAAAAGCAATGCACCAGGAGTGTTCGATTCAATACATAATCGTTCTCTACAACATGGTATTATAAACATTATTTTAAAGACTAACAAACAATTTACTATCTTGAAATATTATTCTCATTCACCTATTTATACGAAATTGGATCCCATATGATTGAACATGGTGAGTGGATTAGAATGATATATGAAATTATAAAAAACAAAAATTTTTTTTGTCTAAACTAACAAATCATCAGTTCTCAGTCATAGTTATTTTATTATTCTATCATTCAATAGAATTTATAATTGATATATCCACTAATATAACCTTTATTTAGTCTATATTCCCACTAAATAAAATATTATACATCACAAACTAATATAACCTCTATTTTTGAAATTAATAACAATAGAAAGATAATTTGTACAAAAAATGGTGTCTCTATATATTTTTACTCTCCATGACTTATATGTAATTTTTTCTAACGTACATCATCATTCATGAGCCTCAATTTATGATATCCAAAATGAATTTCAATATTTTAAAAATAGTAACCTTTACAAAATTGATAAAAAAATGCATCGATATGAGGTAGAGGATTCTTGTTCCTAATTGTTGTTGGTTCAGTTCCTCGTAATCAATGCAGAGTCACATTGATCAACCATTATTCGTCACAAAAATCTCTAGTAGACTCCATGTTGATAGGGTTTCCGGAATGAATCAATTATAAGAAACCCCTAGGGATTATTTTTTTATTTCAGTGAATTATTTATGACCCTTCATTAGGACTGTTTGAATTTGTTGTATCACAATGTATGAGTTACACTCAGAACTCGACTTCATGATTCTGAGAATTAAATTGAGATTATTAAATAAATTCATCCTAAAACTCCAAAAAATATAGATCTTATTGATGTTGATATTCTTATAATACATTTAAGATTAACAACGATTTTAAATAAAATTGAAAACTAATAAATTGATTTGATATCCATCCAATGTTCATGTTTCTAAACATAATGCTATGTGATCCCTGGTTAGTTTGAGATATCCAACATGACATCCCATCCAAAAAAATTGATATTGGATTTATATTGGTACATGTAATACATGATTATGAAAATTTCAACTTCAACTAGTTGGAGATTAATAAGATTTAATGGAATCAAACTACCTAAATGATATACCATTGAAGAATCATATAATAGTGATTTGATCATTATAACATATAAGGTTTTCCCTATTAATTCAACATATAATAATTTAGATAGAATATTGAGACCCATAAAAAATTATTAAAATATAAATGAGTTGGTAGATCTAGTGGAAAAATAGACATTACATATACTATAGTGGATGTTATGTGTACCACTCCCCATATTGTTACTGTACCACAAATTATAAATATTGATCTTGTGATATTGCACTATACCTATATAATTTAGAGTTTTATAACATCAGTAATCATCGTTACCCTTAATATTTGATCCTGGGATAGTATAATTTCCATGATCCAATCATTTGAGACACATGATTATGGGTGGGAATGTGGTGGATGTTTCCCTATATTCACATAATTAGTTCACATCATAACAATAATACATCATTAAAATTCCTAATGTTTTCTCTCTCCATACATTTAACATTTACCGATCACCTTATGTCAATCTCCACCATGTTTCATACCACGTTTTGAGGATAATAAAAGCTTTATTTTCTTCTCCCAATGGTTATAAGATTTCATTTTAATTGCAAAATTCCTTTATTATTAAAACATTGAGATTCATGGGTTTCTCAAATCTCAATTTCATGTATGATATCACATTGAAGGATTTCAACATTGACAGTAATGTTGTTATGGATCACTTATTTAGGAGGCTTGGTTTTATGGAACTAAATTA
Source organism: Viscum album (assembly GCA_963277665.1). Classification (NCBI taxonomy): domain Eukaryota; kingdom Viridiplantae; phylum Streptophyta; class Magnoliopsida; order Santalales; family Viscaceae; genus Viscum; species Viscum album. The sequence continues at coordinate 1,137,912,882 of OY728164.1, read as the reverse complement.
ATGATCAATCATACAAATGGTATGTTGAAAACATTATTTTTTTACCTCACATGTCATCTAAAATTTCCCTCCAATATATACATATATTTTTCATCTTTCATTTTTATTTTAGTTAAATACTTCATCATTTTTATATAATGGTTATAGGGTGTATAAATATTATTTAATAAAATATTAATCACATACCACTCTATGGAGTTAATTTCGTCATGTTTCCACATATTATTATAATGATTCACCCATTGATATACTTCACCTTCAAAATGATAAACAGATTAATTAAAATTTTCATTTTTAAACACATGATAATGGAAAATATATTTTCCGTGGTACCTATCTATTTCTCAACAACTGTTGGGTTATCAAACCAATTAAAATATTTTAGATGTCAACTCAGGATGGAATCAAATGAAAATTCATCCATATTTTTCTCATTTGTTAGTTCAACGTGATTCAAGAATTGATAATCTTCTATAAAAATAATTTCCCATATATATCACATGAAATATGGTCTCTCAAGAGGATAATAATTTTATATTCTATCTCATTCAGCATTAACATGACACATTTGGGTTATAACAATTGTGAAAACCAATAAAACATAGTGTGAGAAACAATAATACTATTGTAATAACATATTATCAAGAAAAATATATATAGATATTCTATATAATTTTATGATCTTCTAAATACATGAATCATAATGTTATTTCTAGGTAATTAATGATCAATATATCCTGAAATACATTATGAAGGTTTATAATGAAAATGTGTATTAACATATGAATATCCCCGAGAGTGTCATACGAGTTGTGCAATTAGGGAAAACTCATGGTGCACCAGAATGATGTATAATTTATAAAAAACCAACACTTTTAGTGATAATCACCCATAATTGAATCTATGTTATTCCCATACCCACCTTTAGTATCTATTTAGATATTTTATTTGTGGATAAATATTATAATTTATTTACCATAACTTATCACATTTTCTTATATATAGTATTATATAATGTCATCTCATTAAATATTTCTCATCCTTATTCAACATAATAACCAAACCAACCCTCTCATACCAACTATAGTGGAACATACATTGCATACATATATATTACTCTCCATAGATTAATATTCATTTCATTTTACAAAAAACACACATAAAGTCCATAAAAGTATATTATCATTAGAGAGACATATATATAAAATACAAGATCATATTTAATCCAGATAAAATCCTATAATGATTTTTGCTAAATGTAACCCACATTATAAATATAATAGTAAATATCTTTCTTCATAACCATGGTAATGTGAATAGAAAAAATAGTGAGATTAGATTATCAGTAATGGTGATAAAGGGGGTGTCAATGATTACTTTATAATAACATGAGAATAAATAAATGAGAACAAAAAATTTACATTTGAGAATCATAACCCACATATAAAATATTGTAATTTTGATTCGTTCAATAAATCATAGTAGATGATAAGACATGAATCAAAAATGGATCTCATTAAATGATCAATGAGAGCATAAAATTAGAATAATAAATGTATAATTAGAAACATGTATGTATAGAAATTAATTTACATAATTGTTAAGGATCACACTAATGACCATAATAGTGGATTGGGAATAATTCCAAAACTATTTTAGTAATGATGGTTCAATCTCAAAACTATCATATTAGAAAATCTCTCTTAGTAAACATGGTCTACTCCCTGTTCGTATCCCATTTATCTAATGCGATATCGATATATACCCAATGAAATAGTGGAATGTATTATTCTATTCTGACCAATAACATAATTAAAATTATACATATGTGTAAATTAAGATCCTAATATAGTTATCAAATCATATTTTTTTACAATAAATATGGTTTATTAACATTCCATCATCGCATAACCCATATAAAATAACTAGATTTAATTAACATCTTTTCATCATAGTCATAGTCTATCTAGAAAAAATAATTTTGAGGGTATAGGTGGATCAAATCCCACTATATATTGTTAACCATTTAAGGATGTAATATTAGGAGGAAAATTAAATTATGAGAATAATTTGAACATTTCAGGATGAAAGTATATTTTCCAACTGGAAAACATTTTTTTATAATTATAAGATATACAAAATATTAATGAAAATATTTTAATTGAAAATAATGTTTTCTGTTTGTAAATAATGATCCATATATTTCATTGGTCATGATTGTTGTAAAATTTTATAACATAATTTGTTTTAAAATAGATATTCCATTCATATTTTTAGAGGAATGTCAAATGTAACTCTTTTTCAAAATAATTAGAATATTATTGAAACCCTTATATTTATTACTATTGAAATCATGATTTATTACATATGAATCCACTAAAAACCCATAATATCTTGTATACTAATGTATTTTGTTAATTAGATACTTTATATAACAAAATAAAATAGTGGGTACATTAGAATTATTGAAAACATATATATCATGTTCATATTAAGCCATCAAAATGAAACTCTATAGGAAAACCTGAGGGCATAAATAAGAAAGTCATAATATATAAATTTCATTAAGGAAATTGACAAGTGATAACATGAATATGTGACACTAAATTACACAATAGATATTTCAATATGACATAAAAGAGTTCATAATCATAAAAATTAACAAGGTGGCATGATATACCATGATAACATAAAGGTTGAATTGGAATATCGAAACAACATTAAACATGAAATATATGAATTTACCAAAGATAACCACCATGTAATTATAGTATAATGTTTTTATTATGACCTTTCATGAACAATATATATCATCTCAATAGACTAATTCTCTTCTCATCACATTGGAGAGCTATCTAGGAACATGCATCATATTCATATAATGTACAATCATAAGTTAGCCACTAATATTACTTGAAATATAAAAATATTTTATAAACATTAATTTTATTATAAAGTGTAGAATAAGAAATATAAATTAAAAAATAAAAACCCATGGTATTGTCTATGTTAATACCCATGGGTTAAAATAGTTATCATATTCAAAATACAATGTTCATAATTGAAAAATCATAGTGGAATTTTTCTAGCTTAACCACAGTATATAAACTATCATAAAATGGTTTAGTGACAGAAAAATAGGTAGTTAAAAATTAATTAATAAAAAGGAATTTAATAAGGATGTGTAAAAACATATACCAACATTATAACTTCAAAATAAAATGGATAAAATGAACAGGATGATTTAATAAATAGAAGATTGATAGGATCCCTTACAATGTGTGGGTGATTCCAAAAAAAGTGAGGAAATTATTTTTATTTAGGGAGACCCTTAGGAGTAATAAAGATATTTCAAAATAAGTAATTATGTTTTCCATTGTTTCGTAGTGAAGAGGAATGAGAGAATGGGTGGGTTTATACATTAAAAGATAGTGTAGTTCATTATTATTTAAAGAACATTGGATTTGATATCTATATAATAATGTAACAAAAAAGTAAAACCATCCATTTTTCCCATGTTTTATACCTCAAATGAGTGGTTTTATTCCTTTTATAAGGATAGTGGTGGAACACTGTAAAACATTACCCTTGGTGATGTGTATGTGAGTCATGATTTGGAATAGTTAATTATAAACCCCATTAATATAATACTGATTTCAAAGGACTCCAAATGGGTTTAAAATTACCCTAATACCCCAAAAATTACTTTTTTTAAGGAGAAATGTAAAGTTGGTATTTTATACCTTTTATAACGTGAATTTCATCACTTTGTGTAATTATGAAGTATTAGTAGACACCAAAGATTTATACTGTAGTTAATTTTTGAACCATATATTTCAGTATATTTAAAAATGATGAAATTTTCATTATTTGATAATTTTGACAGGGCACTTGAAAAAATAGTATTTATTTTATCACATAATTTTTTTAGACATTGGAATTTTTTATATTAAAATAATATCTTTTATTTATTTAGAAATTCTATTTTTAATAATAATATATTTTGAACCATTAAAAAACATTTGAATTCATTATATTTATATTATAATTTTTATTTAACAATTTTTATTTAATTTTTATTTTTTTAATTATAATTTATTTTCAAAATTCATAAATTCATCAAAAATGAATGTCTAAATAGTAAAATCATGTTACAAAAAAATACATTTTCTGTTTCATCAAATCAATGTGAAAATAATTAATAAAGAAACAAAAATAGGAAATATAAATAATCAATTTAATATATTAAATAAAATATTCATATTTATATCATTAGAGTCTTAATACCTTACCCTTTATTACACCATTAAATTTCTATAATTTATGGTTTGTGATGGTAAACTTTTCATGGAGTGGTTGCATGTACATAGTTTGGACTGTGATCTTGATGAGTTTGAACATCATCAATAAATAGTTTCTCATGTGCATTTATAGTTTTTATATTATTTCTATTGGTAATAGAAAATGACTATTGATACCATCTCTCTCAGATTCTTCTATAAATGTGCTTTATGTGGAATGATCTTATGGATTTGTTACATTACATCATTTTTCTTTGTTGATTGGATTTATCAAATCCCAATATTCATTATAACAAAATAATCACTATTCAAAATCTTTATTATCAATGATTATGATTATTAATGATCTTTTATATTTTATAATAAAAAAATTAGTTCTTCTGCTTTATATAACCATAATAAGGAATTTAATTTAATATTAAATGTAATTTTATTCATTTAATCTCAATCCCCCCCACTTAGAAACATTCTTGCTCAAAATATTCATTTAACATAAAACATATATCAGGTTAATTCAATTTACTATCCTTATATGGTTCCCACATATCTTCATAAATAAACTACATTCTCTGAAGCACTTTGACCATGTTCATTCTCTTATTCTGTAAAACATTGTATCTGTGTTCTTAGATCATCACTAAATGTTCACTGTATGAATGATCACACACTGATGATAAAAACTCTATATTATAGAATGTAGGTGGTATGGTATTTTCTTACTCAAGAGCGGTAAATTTAACAAATCAAGAATTTTAGGTAGGGTAGATGGGAGTGCTAGTTGATAGTCTGCCACTCCTCTGTGATCAAGCATCTCAATGTTGTTATAGTATCACAATCTATGATTTCCATTATTTCACAATAACATTACTTATTCAACAGATATATTCATATGAATACCATTTCTATAACCTCAAAATCCAGGACATGTTTGTTATTATTAGTATTGAAGTTATGTCATCTTTTTGTATCCCATATGTGTTATTTAATGGTTTTGACCATTTTATCCAATTCAGGATGCATCAGTTTATGTTCCACAACATCTTCCAAACATTAATATGTTCTACATCACATAGCATAAAAGATTCCCATGGATCCATTAAAATGCTTTTGTTGTAACCTTAATTGTATGAGGACTCAACAAAAAAACATGTCTATCCTACCCCCCTCTGAATTAAATTTAACATGATCTCAAAATTTACTCAATTGATTGAATTTTCCATTTATATTTTAGCATAGTTAGGTGATTATAATCTATGATGAAGTTAAACTCAATATTTAGAATCTGTTTTATAGAATTATAGAACATGGAGATATATCATGGTTCTTCATTATATACAATTGATAGTGGGGTTTCATATGGCCTCAAAACATCTCTAATATATATCCTTGGATATTCATAGAGTGGAGTATCTTATCTATTTTTAATTATGTGATAAGTATATTAAATATGATCCACCACAACCCATATACTAAATTTTTTCCTTAATGTATTTAGATAACTATTGAAAAAATCCATGTTATATTTTCCCATTTCCTTTGAGGTATGGGGAATGGTTGCATCTTCCCCCGTAAAATTTTTCCATTAACTGTTCCATTATTGACATAGAATATGACATGATTTGAATTCCATGATATAATTTTTAATATTGTTCCAAAAATAGTTCTCTTCATGATCCTAATACATCTTTATGCTCACTATTTTAATGGAGAAGGTTGACTTATGTGCATGATCCAGTAAATCATTTAATAACATAGTATATTATGGTACATAAAGTCATGAACCAAATATTAAAAATCCATCATCATTAATTTTTAACTCTATAGATTTCAAATTTCTAATATCATTCACCTTATTCTTAATTTTCACATCCTTTCATTGAGAATCCATTATCTTCTCCATAAGTAATTGTGGAGAAATCATTTGTGAATTATTGACGAAGTTACTTTATTTAAGATTACAATTTATATACTTTTCATATTTAAGAATTTTTTATCATTTTATATTATCTTCAATGATAATATTTTAAGATCATAAATATTTATATGAAAATAAAATATTTACATTCCCATGATTGTAGTGTATTGTTCAGTCATAGTCCTTAATCAATTCGAAATATATTTACAGGTGCGTAATCAACTCATTCTGTGTGAATATATAATTGAGCCTCATATGATTTTTATAAGTTTCACAATTTTTTCCAAAGAGATAATGCCTCGATATATTCAATGAGATGTATATGGAGGCCTACTATAGATCATTCTTTAGGTAGTTATGTTCATGAGATTTCAAATGACTAGAGAGATAGGACATCACATTTTTATTCCATAATAGTAAACATCCCAATCTTTTCTTCTAAGCATTACTATATTACATGAAATATCCCCCAATTGAGGGAATCTTGTGTACATGTGAAGTGCTAAAACTCTATTTCAACTACATGAAACTCTATTCACATTCATTATTACAAGAAAACTTGACTCCCTTCCTTGTTATCTTCGATAAACTATTTAATGATAGTGATAAGTTTCCCAAAATTCGATGAATGTTCCAAGCTAATATATAGAAACTATAGATTTATTTCATAGAGGTTTGCCTAAAAAATCATTAATTTCCACTTCATTTGGAGGGTCTATAAATGTCACATTACCTATGATATATTACTCTGTACTAATAATTCCTTCTACCATAAATCAAAATTTATTAATTTTTATAAATCATATCCATTCGTATGGTCATTATCATAGTTTTTAGGTAATAATAATGTTCATTATTTATATGATATTATATATTTTTTTTCTATTCATAATTACAAAATAATTCAGTGTGATATTTTAATACTCCATTTGTGAAGCCCCTAATTATTTTTGGGGAATTTTTGACTCTAAATGGAAATACAATGAAGTCATAGTGCCCACACCTTTCAGATAATGAGTATTTTATTTTATCCACCTTCTCTAAATTTAGAAATAATACCCTATCCAAATATCCAACATGGGGAAGTGTTGGGATCCACATAGATGATAGTGGAATCCATCAATTTATTATAATGTTTACTTGTTATTTATCATGATATCATTGAGCTCACAATAGTCAATGCAATAACACATCAACTAATCCTTCTTCAGGAAAAAGAGGACTGGTTCATCCCATAATCAAACACATGGGAGTATAAACCCTGTATCTAGATTCGCATATAGTAGATTTGTCATCTCATCATGATCAAAAATCATTATTTTATATGGATTCTTGTATATTGGAAAATATAGATGTTAAATATTGATTGGATAATTAGTCTCATTATTAGAATAAGAACAATAAATTTCCTTAGGAAACACATCATAATATTCCATCTCAATGGGAATGTCCTAGTGGATGATCATAGAATCAATCATCTGAGCTAGATAACCTTTCATATAAGGTAATAATATCTATAATTGAGATATTTTTTTCTAAATAATATTCATCATCCTCATTTATTTTTTATAGAATCATAGTGTGATTCATGATATAGATTGTGACATATTTCACATGACAATTTATGTTGACTCCATATTGGGAAATCCTATCCAAACCCAGAATTTTATCAAATTCCACTAAATGGAGTTTCATGAGGTTCACTGTGAAGTTTATCACAAAATTTTCGATATATGAGGGTTTATATACATGGGATAAAATAATTTCCCAATTTTTCATTGACAATAATAAAATTACATCCATTTTTTATTGCAGTGTTTTAGTTTTTCGAATAATATATGTTTTGTGAAAGAATTCATAGAACCATAATCAAAAAGAAAATTTATTATTCATTATAGAATAACAAGAGTACCAATCTCCACTTCATTTTCAGGATCCACCTTATTCGTTGTGTTATAATATTCTCTCCCCTACTACCATTGATGTTGTTGACGTTGATTATGATTGAAACCCCTTTTTTATGGAAGTATTCTGATTAATTTCAATGATCATTTTATTTGAAATATTTCAAGATAGGATGGTTTATGAATGGATAATTTCCCTAATAAATTTTATTGATATTTTCCCCTACTGTGAATCAATATCGATGTTCCCTTTCTTTCAACAACTAAATAATTTCCTCATCCCACATAGGCAATTTCTAGTGGGTTTTCACATATTTGAAAAGTGGGATACAGAAATTTCTTACAAGATTTCGATTTATCCCTCAAAACAAAATAATTCAACTCCAATTTAAGATTATTATCCAAGTGATTCAATTGAAATTCAGTGATCTTCATTTCAGTATTGAAAACACATCAGAAAAAGTTTTTATAGTTTTGATTGCCCGAAATTGCATCTGAGTTTTTAATCACAACTTTATCCAAATGAAAAATTAGTCAACATTGAATTCAGGGGTACTGAAAAATACAGATAGTTATTTGGAATGTCTAATGAAATTTTCCTCATATTCCCAAATTAATTCTTCATTTTTAGGATAGGTAAATAAATTTCCAATAAATTTTGGAGAGTGTCTGGAAAATAATTTTCAAAAAATATTTTCCAGATATCCATCCACACCATTGCTGTAATATTTTCATTGGGATTTGTATTTTTGATAAATTTCTACCACGGGTAACCTTATTAATCGATATAATTAATTATTAGTACAAAATATTTCTCTCTTCAAATTTAATTATGGATAAGATCTTCTCAACAGAGTTGTTCAATTAATTAGATATTAAGGGATCTGATGATCCGTTGATTTTAGAGTCCTTTATCTCGTAATAATCCCAATTTTAACCTTTTCATTCTTATGGGTATTTATATTTTACCCCAGATTTATCTATCTATTCAATAATTATGTCTAAATTAGGAGACTCATCAAAATTTTCTAATTCTTACTTTCATCGAGTTGGGAGACTCGTTTGGGCTGTCATCACATCTACCTTCACATTAGTTGTTTAACTGATTCCACAAATTTATATACATTAGATAGAGTTAAGTGAAATTATAATTGAGTAATTTAAATATAATATAAACAATAATGAGAAGACAATAGTATAAAATTGATATATTATAGATAATTTTTATTCAATATGTTATTAATTTATAGGCTTTAATATATGTTATACATAAAATATACCATATTGTAATCATTTGATGTATATTTCCCTTTAATAATGTTTAATAAAGAGATTATTAATTTAACAAATGGAATTCATTATAGTTTCAAACAAAATATGATGCAAGGATTGTTTCCTTTCAGATGTTCCAAATCGATTTAATCTCAATGCGGTGTTTTTGGGTGTAAACACTAGGTAAATATACACCACAGACATGTCCAATTATATTAGCATGATGTGGATTTATTTTGATGGAAACTATTTAATCTATATTTTATGAAAGTATTGTGATTTATTATTATGTGTAGTGTTATCCAAAAATCATTTTCAAGATTTTCTATATCATAATCCCCAGAAAAAAAAATATTCATTTAATATACTATTTAATAATCGTTGTATTTGTTACACATTAGATTCTGATTTATTACCATGGAATACACATAATAAAACAAATTGTATATAGATTATAGTGTCTTTTCAAAATTAGTTACATTACATAACATATTTAAATTGGGGGTACATCAGAAATATTAAAAAATTTCAAGACATTATCATATTATTCATTCATTAAAAATATTGTATGGGATAACCTAGAGTTATAATGGGGTGAGTTATAAAGCTATGTAAGTGAATTAACAATAAATACGATGAATAAAATTTAAAATTTTTATCAATAGTAATTCCAATATGAAATTAAATGTGTGTGAATCATAGACATAGACAATGAGACATGATATAACTTGATCATATAAAGACAACAAGGGAATGCTGAAACAATATTAAACATGAAAAAATAATCATAAATCAATGTTAACCACCATGAAATCATAACATAATGTGGTTATGATAAAATATCATTCAAAATACATGGAATCCCATGATACTAAAACACTTCCAATAAATTGGAATGCTATCAGGGTTCACCCATCAAAATAATATCATGTTCATTCATAGGTGTGGCACATTGATGATATAATTGAAGAACATATTTCATTACAACTAATTCCATGATAAAAAAGTCTGGAATAAAAAAGTGGATTTACCACATAAAATAATTGTTGGTATGTTTATTTGAATACCCATGAGTTAAAATAGAATTTCTATTAACAACACAATGGTTTGTAATGGGATAATCAAAGTTAACTTTGGGAAACATAACAACTGTACATAATGGTTAATAATATGTATTAATGATATATAAAGGGGTATATTAAATTTTTTAAGAGTAAGGGGGATTTTGAAAAACATATCCAACATTAAGAATTTTATATAAAACGAATAAATTGATGAATATTATTCACTAAAGTATACAAGAAGAGAATCCATTACCTAGAAAGGGCGATTTCAAATGGTTGGGAGGATTTAATTGAGTGCATTTTGACCCATTGGGAGGAATATATAGATGGGAAGTATTATTAGTGATAAGACCCAATTTTTTTTATGAAGGTGGAAGAGGGAATTAGTGGGTTTATATAATAAAATATCAGAATATATATTATAATACAATAAAAAACACTCAACTTGTTTATATCAAACTTTTCAACCAAAGTGTATCGATTTTATTAATTTATAATTTTATAGAGTGGAAATTAATAATATATCTACCCTGGTGATGTGGAAATGGGTCATGTTTATAAAGAACTTGTTTTACAACTATAATATATAATATTGGTTTTTAAGGATTCATAATGGGTTTATAAAATTAATAAAATAAATTAAAAATATCTTATTTTAAAGGTTAATCTTATATTTTTTCATGGATGAAATTAATATTGTTTATAATATCACTTTTTTGTCATTGTGGATTCATAATACACAATGTATAATTATACCATATATTTTTTTACCCAAAAATTCTTCATTCATAAGAATTTATTAAAAAAATAAATGTTATATAATATCAATGTGGTGATTTAAAAAATAATAACTATTTTATAAAAGTATTTTTCAAAAAATGTGATTTTTAACTTTTAAAAAAATGAATCAAAATTTATTGATAAATTCATGTTTTTTACAATAACAGTTATTTAAACCATATAAAATATACATTTGAATTAATAAAAATTATATAATTATTTATGTTGAATTAGAAATTTTAATTATACAATTTAATTTATATATATTTTATTTAAAAATTTCATGTATTAATAAAAATTAAATTCCATTATTGGAGTTCCATATTATTAGAAAAATCAGTTCATGTTTTATCATATCAAAATAGAAAACAACAATAAAGTGAACACTATTACCTGTAAATATAATCATTACTATTTTGAAAATAAAAATTCTTATTTATATTATTAGGGTATTTATACATACCCCTTTACTAAATAAGGAAATTACCTAAGGGTAATGTGTTTGAGGGTTATGATTTCTTGGCATAGTTTAGCGTAACAGGTTTGGTTCATGATCTTGATAAGATTAAAATTATCTCATAAATAATTTCATTCATGTTTAGTATTTAGATATCAAATTAGTATTGCGAAAATAATAAAGTCTAGTATTGTTATCCCCCGTAGAATATTAAATAAATATGCATCATAGAGATTGATTAGACTATTCAACGTCATCAATAACAATTTTGGGGTAATATGCTTTTTCAAAACCATAAATTTATAAAAATCACAATAACATTATTAAACCCTTAGATTATTTATGGTTATTAATCTCACTGTTCCATTAAAATTGACTATAAAAATATAATAAATTGCATGTGTCTTATATAATTGTAATAAGTAATTTATTTCATTAATAAAGGGGATTTTGTTTATAATTCTTCGGGTCATTATGATTATCCCTCATTCATAAATTTATCCATAAAAATTTATATATAACACTCAAAAAAATATTGGAAATTATATTTCATTACATACTTCTACTTCGACATAACTTCATCAAATATATGGTTTCTCCATAGCACATTTACCAGGTGAATTTTTATTTTTCATTGTGAATTATCTCTAGGTGTAATATCATCGATGGATCCTCTTCATCTAAATAATAATTCAAATACATTACCTTTTTTAATATAGAACATGTAAGGTGTATATTATGTACATCCTCAACAAGAATACATGAACATATCATGATATTGAGATGTGATAAGTGGGAGTTCTAGTCGATATGTAATCAATATAATGAAATCAAGGTTCTCATTGGTACCAATGTATCATGGAATAAGAATTAAATTGTTCCAAAATATAATTTCGTTGATCTATTTAGTTATAGAGATGAATACCATATATTAAACCTCAAAATCCAGGACTCATTGATTATATTCAGCATAGCTCTTTAATCAACTCTGATCAACCCATATATATTGTTGAATATTATGGACAGTTTTCACAATTTTGGCAACCATTTTTAGAGCCATGATTTTCTATTACCCAAATTCATCCCAGCTTTTTGTTGTTATATACCTATTAGCATAAATTACATTATTAGGGTTTATGTTGGATGCTTGATTTGAATATTTTATTTTATGGGAACTATACCAAATGAATATAAATATCCAATGCTCCTTTGATGTTAATTTATAATTCAACATACATTTCTATAATTATCTTGATATCCTTCTTAGATTGTAAACCATTTTTAGTGTTATAATACAATTTGAAGTTCAAATTAGTATTTTGATCTTGTTAGATAATCATCCAGAACATGGTGGTAAATAATGGGTCTCGGTTATATATAATCCATCGTGGTGTTCTATGAAGCATCGCCATTTGCCTAATGTGTATCCTTAAAACGTGATTGTTGAGTAGTTCTCTTAGATTTCACTGAAGTGAGAATTTTTATAATGATTATTAACCACTCACCATATAGAATTATTACCCCAAGAAGTATTTTGAATACCATTAAAAATATCCATGTTTATTTTTTCCATTTTTATATAGGAATGTGTAACAATTAAACCATCCCATTAGATATTTTAACTTCATCCATTACATTCTGACATACAAGACCCCATTATAAATATTATATGAACACTTTATTCATATTATATGTCAAATAGTTTGCTTTGATACCTCCATACATATATATATAACATGGATGGATGGAGATTGACGAGCGGTTAGAATCATCCAATATCTTCTTCATTAAAAAAGGATTTGATTGTACACATAGTAATGAAATAAATATTAAAATTCTCGATTAATAAAAATAGATCTCTTAAAATTTCAAATTTATTATACCATCCACCTAACTCTAAATCTCAAAATTTTCTCTTTGGTAATGCATTATCTTCTTCAGAATATATGGTTGAGAAATCATTTGTGAAAAGATTGCTGATATTCATTTAATTTTTATTCGTATATCCATCAATTCATGTCTAGGAATGTTGGTTCTTTATCAGTTCTCACCAATGATAAAATTGTCATATATTTTCAACATAGAGAATCATCCACATTATTTTATTCCCTATTATGGTAGTAGATTGACTGGTAATTTCCCTTTAGTTTCTCTTTGAATCATCACTAGCACATAGGAATCTCTTTCTATTTGAATAATTACATGAGGATATTATGATCAATATATATTTCACACTTCTCCCCAATGAGATATTTATTTATGATATTCCAAATGAAGATTACTATGGTAACACTAAATAAATGTTATTCAGTTTAGTTTATGGAAATTTAAATAACTTGATGTATGTGTTATAGCATGTTAATTGTAAATTAGAACAAAGACCAAGACCTTCTTTATAACATCGTTATATTCCATGAAATTGTCCCCATATATGGACAGAGTATGTAATGGTGATGTGATATTCATATTTCTCAACTGATTTAAGCACTCTTAATATATATTATTCCACAAAAAAATGACTCTCTTCCTTCCTATCATGTGTTATACGGTATGAAAATATTGATAAATTTCTCAAAAATCATTGTTTGTACCCTGGTTATCCAGTGAAACTATATATTGGTTTCAGATATTTATTCCCTATCCATCCTTCAATTTCATTTGCCTTTAATTTATCAACAAATATCCCATTACATGTGCTAATATTCCCCAAAAATGAGATTTCCTTCAATAAGAACTCACATTTTATGTACTCTTCAATAATATTCTCATTTTGTAAGGTTCTTAGTGTAGTACTTAGATTCCCTTTCATGATCCTCCTTTCTTATGATGTATATAATTATATCGTCTATAAATCTAATGAAAATATTTTTAAATGTAATATTTAAACAATCTAGTCACCCAATCCTTGAATATTTCTTGAGAATTAGTGATTCTGAATTGAATTACTATAAACTCATAGTGTTCATACCATTTATATAAAGATGTATTGAGGATATACTCTTTATTCAACTTTATATAAAAATATATAGAGTGAATATCCACAAGGGATTGGTATTGGGATCCATTTATATGAATATAAATTATTCATTCATTTGAAGATGATTCTTGTTTTTTAGTTTTATATTATTGAACACGTGATAATTAATGAAATTTATTATCAACCCAACCATATTCTTGATAACGTGGATGGGTGATCCCTCCCAGTGAATTACATGGGTGAATGTAAACCTTATATAGATTGTCTAAAAATTGATTCATAAGATCCTAATTTTCCATAACAACAACTTTATATGGTGACATTGAATTTTAAAATCTCTAGTATCATGATCAATTGAAAATTAAAATAATCTATAATTTGGAATACTATTAAATTTCTCTGGAAAAAATTAATCATATTCTCTCACAATGGGAATGTATTATAGGATGATAATAAACATAATAATTTTATCTAGAAACACATTCTTTTTAGGATATAATTCCCATGATTGAGATTTTGGTGCTTATGAAGATTCATCATCCTCATTGAATTTTACATAATTATAGTAGGATTTATGCTATAGATAGTAATTTACTACTCTCAAAATATAATTTTGGATCATTATAATTAATTCCAATACATGCAGATAATTTCATCAAATTGAACTAAATGACGTTTCCACGAGTTCTTTGGATTTTTCATCCACATATTTTTACAGTGGAGCAGTTATTTACTTGGGATGTAACAATTTCTTTTTTTATCATTTTATCAAAAATCCATACTTCTAGGATTTGTGGTGGTGTTTGAATAAATATACTACTAATGTTTGATATGATTGAATTCATCGAACCATAACAAAAAATCATATTCTCTATTCATGAATGAATAACTATAATACCATGAACACCATCATTATTAGGATCCACCTTAGCTGTTTTTAAAGAATATGGTCACCTTTTCTTCCTTGTAGGTTTTTGGAATTAATTGTCTCTTACAACGCATTCATTAGGGATGTTGTTCATATAGTGTCATTAATATTTGTTAAGACCAAAAGTGGTTTAGATACCCTAAGAGGGGTAGTGGTGAATCAGGGTATGGTTATTCAATTTCAAAATTCATTTTACCACACTGGATCTTAACCTCTATATTATAAGGGTCACATTGTTTTGTCTAATGTTGTTAATGCATATCTTGTTCTTTCCTTTTTAACCTGATAATGATGCTTTGGATGTAATACATGGAAGAAAACTAGCAGACAAAAGATTTTTATTTGGTTCACCATCACTGGGCTACGACCAAGGAGCATACAACGACGATATACCGCAGTAACAAATCCACCATTTCTCACTTCCAATTTAAAATGTTTGGGAAAGATCACTTCTATGCGCTAGCTCACCGCCTTTAAAATGATTAGGGAAAGATCACTACTTCTCCAAATACCACTCTTTGTTTCTATCTCTTTGTCTCACTATCAGTTGGGAGGATCATTTTCTTTCTCTTCCTATTCTCACTAGTCTTGAAAGGATCCACTCACAATTTAAAGACCTTTAGGTCTCTTAATGATCACTAATAAAATCAACATCTTTAACTACTAATATATCCTCTATAGACGTCCAACTTTCACCCGAAGATGAATCTGACTTTGCACTAGGTGTACCAGGAATCCCCAATTTTTATGCGCAACCCCTACACTGCCTTGCATGTAATTCCGTACTTTTGGAAGAAATCTAATTTTTTCACATCACCACTTTTATGAGCAACTACCAATTTTACGCGTAACCAACTTATTTTATTTGTAGCCTTCACTTTATGTGAAAACACTTCTTTTAAGAGCAAAAACCCTCTTTTATGAGCAACATACCACTTTTACATGCAGCAGAAGATCTACGCACAAACCCATGGCTTTATGCGCAAACTTTATGTTTATGTAAAACTCTCTTGCATATTCCAATTTCAGACGCCAGATATCGGATACACTATATGTCTTCAACATCTTCAAATGATGGTGTTAAATCATATTTATAGGCAAAATTGACTCCTACATGGAAAACCCATCTTGAGCGTGGAATGCATTCAACTACAAAGAACACATCTTACGTGCAACACCGTTTTTTCTCCCACTACTCCTATATTTCTTTCACTTTATTCCTTTTCAAATTGTTAATCTTCATATCACAAAACACCTCTTGCACGAAAAAAACAAATCCTATTTTTTATGCACCACGCTCTTATTTCATGCACCCTTTTTTTTGCGCACCAAGAAAATATTTCGCGCACTACTTTCTTTTTTCTTGCACCACACAAATATTTCACACTCCAATTTCATTTTTCATGAACCACGAAAATATTTTGTGCATTCCATGGTCAAGGTTCATTAATAAATCATTGATATCCAACACCATCTCTTGAACCCAACATATCACCATGTAAAACCCATTTGTTAACATATTATACATCATGGTCTGCTTTGTGAACAAACACGACACATAGGCCTGCTTTTTCAACAAACACAATCACCTAAAAATTATTCAATGATAAATTGCGGAATTATTTCCCAACATTATATTCATTTTTAATATTGTATGATGTTGTAATAGATTACAATATTATTATTCTCTTCAAATAAATTTGTGGGTTTCTCCCCTAAAAAATCCCTAGCATAGTGCCCTCCAACCCCATAGTTAAATCACTTCCACATCCCCTTAGTCTATTTCTAAGGTTCTTCTATCCACACTTTTTACATGTAGGATGATCAAATTTCATACCACCATTTTATTACACTAGTTTATACCCATAATTGAACTCCAATTTCCACTTCATATCAATATGAGTCCCTTGAGATTCCATTATCACCATTCCACATTGATGGAACATCAGACAATTTCATCAATGTGGTCAATGTTCTAAATCTCTATAGATATTTAGGTACATAGTTTTATTTAACAAGAGAAGCTA
The DNA here is from genome assembly GCA_963277665.1 of Viscum album. Classification (NCBI taxonomy): domain Eukaryota; kingdom Viridiplantae; phylum Streptophyta; class Magnoliopsida; order Santalales; family Viscaceae; genus Viscum; species Viscum album. The sequence continues at coordinate 1,137,895,257 of OY728164.1, read as the reverse complement.
TAATATTTAATTTTGGGGTTATGAAAAAACATATAAAAGTATCATTAAAATATTGTTGTGTTTTACTCATATGCCCAAATATATTTATTATCTTTTTTGGAAGGTCATATTAATCAAATCCAATTTTTTATATATGAACGTAATGAAAATATTTGTCAAAAATAAATTCCATTATTCCATCCACTACATTGATTTGATCTAATAATATTGATTATTATTCATTATAAATGTAAACAACTAATCTTCTTCACCCTCTATATGATATATACCTAGTATAATCTCCACTTTTTCAGAACATTGAATTTTGGAGAAGATCTTCTTAATGGAATTCATCCATTTTACCATGATTAGTTAACTAGAATATCCATTGAATTTCAAAGGCCTTGGAAAAATTATTATATCAATTGATGTTTATTATTTGATAGGGTATTTAGTAGTTTTTCTCGATTTATGATTCTATTTAGAACCAATGTCATATGACATATTATCATCATAATTTTACAATTACTCCTCCCATAAGGTCGGTTAACTAATTTGGGAAGTCCCCACATTTCCCATTACATTTGTGGTTTACATGGTTCATCCTATTTAAAGAAATTTTTAAAAATAAAAGGAAATTTTCGGATGACTAATTTTAAACTATTAACAACATAAATGTGAATCCAATAACATTAAAGGGTTAAAGTGAATTTTATTAAATAACTAATTAAATTCGAGGTATATAACTATGTTATCAATGACATATTTCTTAAAATAAACATTGATTGAATTTTTTATTACAAAAATAATGATTTAAAATGATCATTTAAATTCGGCAATTTATATCACATTATAGTGTCAAAACACATTTGTAGGAAGGACTACAATCATTCACCATTTATTGATCGTTTCTATCTTAGAAAGGTGTTTTTATGAGTAGTCCGTAGGAATTTTTTTAAACTAACACATTTACTTTTAGTATCCTGAGAGGGAAAAAGTTTCTTTAAAACCACTTCAAATATACCTTAAAAAATATAGGTATGTATTCTTATGTTTACTTTTATCACAAATTCATTCTCCATAGTTTACTCATCATAATCGTTAAAATAAATAAACATACATCAGATACCAGTTATGAAAACAATTATTTTTATGATACATTATATCATGATTTATTACATATAAATAAACATAATACAAACATTAATATTAATACTTATATTGTTTTAAGGTAATTAGGTACACTATAAAAAAATTAAAATAGGGGTACATTGACATTATCAAAAACATCCACAACAATCTCATATTATTCCATCATCCATGAAACTGTATTGGATAAACTGGGGACATATATAAACATTGGGTGAGTTATAATGATATGCATTGGAATAAAAAACTTATAACATGAACAATGTATAACATTATTGAAAAAAGGCATTTTAATGGGAAATAAAACAGGAATTAATTATAAAAAATTACCAATGAGGAATGATATATCATTATAATATAAAGGCAACATAGGAATGTGGAAAAACCATAAACGTGACATTGTCTGATGAATTAAATGTTAAACTCCAAGATATCATCAGATAATTTTGTTAGTATAACCTTGCTTTCACAATAAATGGAATCTCATGTGACAAAAACATTACCCAATTCTTTGGAGAACAATGTTTTCACACCCATACTAATCATATGATGTACATGTATATATGTGCAACATAGATAATATAAAATAAGAAAATATTCCATCAAATACAAATTGAAGACAATTGAGTTTTGAATAAGTACATGTAATTACATTAAAAATGAAATATAGGTGTATCATGATTAATACCCTTAAGTGTAAATAGTGATCGAATTGACAAAAAAAATATATGGCATAAGAAAATCATAGTGAAATTTTGGAATCTTTATTGAAGAAAAAAGGTTCATGAACATTTTTAATGATATATCAAGGGGTATATCATCATTTGAAAATAAATTAGATTGTAATACGGATTTGGAAAAATATATCCTGAAATTAGAAATTACAAATAAAAGTTAAAAATTAAGATTATCCTAAAATAATGAGGGTGAAGAGAAATTCCCGTGCATTAAGAGTGTGATTCCAAAAACATGTGAGGAGATTCTTGAGAGCATGTGGAATTTCGGGAGGACATCTGAGAGGGAAGGTATGATAAAGGATTTGTTTTACTATTTTTATGTGAATATAAATGAGATATTGGGTGGAATTATAGGAAAATATAGGAGGGTTCTTTATTATTTCCCAAACATAATTTTTGGACACTATATAATAAAGTAATAAAAAACAAATACCTAATCCTGGATTCATAAAGTGTTTTATGAAAAATGAATATTTATATTATTTTATATGTAAATGGAAGAATCTTAATATCATAGAACCATTGGTGAAGTATAAGTTATTCCTATTTATAATGAATTGATTTTATAATATTAAAATATAAATTAGGTTCTCCAGGATTCATAGAGGCCCAATAAAATTAATAAAATAAGTTCATAATTAAATAATTTAAATCATAAGATTAGATTTTGTTGTGGATATCCTTTGAGATTTATTTCATCATTCATTAGTCATTATGATGTCATAGTACACACCTTATATTTAAACCATATTTAATAGTTTACCAAACAATTCCATTTTATAAGAAAAATATGAAAAAGTTACTATTGAATAATTTCAACATCCAGATTCTAAAAATAATATATATTTTACCCAAATAACATTCAATTTTTTTTATTTTTTTATAAAATCAATAATCTTTTTTTATTGGTAAATGTTTGATTTTTGACAATAACTGTTTTTTAACCCTTATAAAATTTAATTTGACTTTATAAAAATTTTAATATCATTTATACTACATAAAAATTACTTGATTTTATTAACATATTAAATTAGGAATTATTTATAAAATTTATGAGTTCATAAAAAATGAATGTATTAATTAATATTCATTATTTCATAAATAAAATTTCTGTTTTTTCAAATCAAAATAAAAATAAATTATAAATTAATAAAAACAAAAAAAAATTTATAGTCATATTTATATTTAAAATAATATATATATATATATATATATATATAATTATTTACTTGATAAATACCCATTTATTACTCTAGTAAATGAATTATGTTTTAGTTTTATGGTGGTGATATTTGGATGGGGTTGTTCGGCATAAATCGTATGGGATGTCATATCGACGAACATAGACTTCCCCTAAAAACGGGTTCCCTCATGATATATTTATTGGATATCTAATTGGTCTTGATCAATGTAAAATACTATTGATTATAAATATATTATATGATTGAATAAATGGGACTCATAGGGCACAATCCTGGTTGGAATGGACATCACATCCTTTACCTATATCCATTGGATTTATCAAAACAATTTATTGATACAATTTATTTGATCATTTTTCAATGATTATATTATCAAAGGTAATAATGGTTAACAAAAGACTAAATATGATATCATGAACACATATAACTGATGTTATTTTCTCTAACTATAATTGTCCATTTAATTCATTCATAGAAGGAATATTATTTATAAATATTCGAGTCATAATAATGATTCTTTTTTATATATTTAGAATAATGATAAAATATGGTAAATGTAATATTATGAAATCATAAATTATTATTGAAACAATATTTATTACATCTTAGTTAAAATAAGTACATTGATTAAAATGAATTTTCAACTGAAATGAAAAATGGTGATGATTATTTCTAAAATAATCCCTCCACTCTCTTGAGTATAGAAAAAATGGAAATTTAAATGTAAACTTTTATTTCATATAATAACATGAATAGATGAAAATTAATGAATTTAATGATATATATATATATATATATCTTAATATTTCATCATTCGAATAATTAGCATAAACAATTATGATAAACCATGACAATATAGCATTAAACCCACACACCTATTATAAATTTTGAATCGTACACCTCATTAAATGAATGAAGCTTATATAAATTTGAATATCCCATATTTTATATAATAATAAAAGTAGAATAAATTTTATAGGCCATATATACAAAACATAATATAAAAATTTTGTGAATATGGAAAGAGTTCCACAGAAATAAAAGTGAGACGTAAATCACATACATTATTTCTCCAATTTGTTTGTACGTGTGAGAACATCATGTGTAATAAATTTATGATTTTTATAAATATATTAAATTTACTTAAACACATATATCCCACAATATATTATTTATTTATTACATTTTTAATCCATTTATTAACAATTGTTTATTAAATTCACTATTTTTGGAAATAACTACATTGTTTTTCATCTATGTTTGGCTAAGTAGTTTTTTCCCTTTTATATTGGTAATTATTACATAATATTCAGATTCATAATAAAGATAAATATATCATATATATTTATTATATAATTATTTTGATATATCCAAATAATTTATTGATTTGAAAATGTATTACATTATTCATGGAGATATTAGGCCATTCATACACATGAACATTGCAACAATTTTTGTGACAAATGTAATGAAAGATGGATATAAAAAAACTGATCTCTATATAACAATTTTTAAATAATAAATATAATAAATAATCAACATATATATATATATCCTTAATACCATACATTTTATGAATTTTGAATCACACCCCTTCATGAAGGCGGTAGTCCACATGAACCCAAGAGTGACGTTATCTTTTTCCAATGCATTAGATTGTACGTAGGTATATATGATATTTTAATTACCAACGTAAAATTATGTCATAAATAGCATGTATTTAATTTCAATCCATCATGATATCCATCAATTGTATTCGGTTATAGAAAACAACTAATAATTGTTCATGACGTAGTAGTCTTTCATAAACACAATCATGGATTTTATTTCCCATTTTTTTAAGATTATGTTTTTGTTGGTTATGAAATAAAAATTAAAACGTATAATGACATGTGACATATTATTAATATTTTATAAAAATTATTTTAACATGATTTTAAATCTGTATATCAATAAATTAAACAAATAAGCATGGTTTATAATTATACCTCTTTTCTGAACAACCTCTTTCAGTATATACATAATAATATCATTGGGTTGTTTTCTGAATAAACAAGTGGATATAAATTGTTGAGATTTATGTGTGAAAATAATTTATTATTTTTTGTTATACACCATATGTTTATCTAATTTTTTATAGGATCAGAGAGTATGTGTCGTTTTATACATGGAAGAGATGATACACATGTAATTTTTGAAAAGAATAAAATATACATCGATTTTACACCCAACAAAATATATTCAGAATAAACTGTTCCAAAAAATAATAGATTAAATAAGGTATCAATATTTACATAAAATGTAAACAAAATAAGTTTTACTTCATTTTAACCATTTTATATTTTAGTTTAATCCCTGGTAACCTAGTTTTAACTATTATAGTGGTTACAAATTCTTACTCTTTTTACTATTCATTATGGAAAAAAATTAATTTATAATTATTAAAAAAAAATATTCAAATTAAAATTTTAGAGTTACATAATCTAATTAAATTATATAAATTAAAATAATAAAATTAAAAAGTTATCCCACAAGTGTGACTATAATTCCATTTCTCAAATAAATTTTTTCACAGGTTCAAAAAGTTTCATTTTAAATATTGAATAAAAAATAGATTCAAATAAAATAAATTGTTATTATAATAAAATCAGTGATTTTTCCATTTTAAAATCATTTTTAAAATAAAGTGGAACTTTTCAAATTCTTCAAATGAAAACGGATTTTTAATTAAAAAATAGTATTATTCAATATTCATCACTAACATATTCATTTCAAAAAAATTATTCTAAGATAAATTTGATTTTTATGTTCAAGAAATGAAGTTATATTATTTTCAAATTAATTTTATAGACGTAGAAAAAAGTAGTTTAAAAATAATTGTGAAAATTGAGACATACCCAGTATTAGAAAAAATCAGTTATAAAGAATATTACTGGATTTATTCTTTTACCAAGGCTAAAAAAAAATAAAAGAATTATGAATAATTTTAATTAATATATAATTTATAAATTCCATTAAAATGACAAGAAAATAGTGGATAATTAAAATTATTATGATAAAATTTCCTTACATATGTATAAAGAGTTTTCTATATAAATATTTCCTTTTCATACAAATGTTTTTTATTTATCATCAATTGATAACAATTGAATTTAAGCATAAACAATTAAATTTCAATAATTGAAGTAGTCCTACTAACAAAAAACAATTTAATGGCTAGGTTATAACATTACCCTATTGTAATTCCCCGACCCCAGTTACCCAGAGTCGGTGCTTTATTGTATAAAATTGGCATGATACAATGAATATTGTCCCGAAAGAACAATCAATTTAGTATTATTGGAAACAAGATATATACATAAGATCAACATTACAACTTTAAAAGAAAAAACTCTAATTTTTTACAATAAAAACATCCAAGACTTTTAGTTTATGCCTGCAATTAACTAATAACTGATATCTTCATATCCTGGTAAAATGAATCATAAGAAAGGGTTGAGCTCAAACGATCAATAATGTTAATCAATATAGTGGATGATGTCATAACAATTAGTCATGGTTAATAATTAAAAACACATTCCATTAAAAATAATTAACATGAAAAATTTATGGTAGGAATAGGAGATGTATAAATAATGCCATAATAAAACATACTCATTAGTATTCTACTAGTAAAATAACCACATGAACCATCAAAATTATTTTAATAATGTGGGGATGAATAATGTCGGACAATCCGAAACATTTTGTCAAGGCCTTGGCCATGATTTCTAAAATGTTTATGTCCTCGGCCAAAACCATTTATCAAATTGGGAAAGGCCTCATCCAATTCTACATATAATTATCCCATGTGACCTACTAATGCATCGAGGAGCTATATCAGGCTCCACCCATCACTTACTATGTCGAATACGTTCCTCATATGAAAACCTAGAAACATAACATAAATATTTGTATTAAAACTAGAATAAGAAAATTTAATACTTTAACTATAAACCATGAATGGTACAAAAATAACATATCCATAGTCTAACATATCACAAAACCATAGATAAAATATCGATGATTTTTATCATAATAAAATAACTTCAAAAAAGTTTAAAATCAATCAAAGGGTATTGACATAAATTAAATGAAAAATATTTGAAAGATATTACTTTTTCTATTTTGAAACCATTTAAGAGTCACATAATTATAAAAGAAAAAATTTATTTTGAAAATATTCTTATAATCAGGTAAGGGAAGCTTTGATGATGTTGTAATAGTGGATAATAGCCGCACCCTGAATATGTGATAAAAACATCCTTACCTTAATTTTGTCGAATAGGTTATAAAGTACCTTGTTTGGAAAATGAATAAAATTTCATTTTAAAGAATATAATGTAGAATAATCATATAAATGACATTAACCCATTATATAGTAAATATTAAAAATGTTTTTAAATACATTTTTATGAAAACATGGATATGGATGATAAATAGTTCCCAGTAGATACCTGAAAACAACCTCGAATAATAATGAGATTGTGAAATTAACCCATAACTTCTACTTTTCCCTTGGCGAGGTTAAATTAAACTCATGTATAACAGTTAAATGATTGTTATTAAATTATACAAGAAAAAAATACATAATAATTATATCATATATGATCCTCCAATATTTCTTTGTTAATAATATTTCAGCATTATCATCGTTTCGGGTGTAAACTAATTAATTTTACTTTATATGTGTTGTTAAATAATCCATTTTTGTTGAGGATAGAATGTATTTTATTTATATACAGAACTATATTATGTTCAAAACATTTTTTTATTTATCAAATGAAAATTATTTTGGAATGGTTACAATGGGGAAATGAATCTCATCGCGTTCATGGAGACGGTAATGCATACATACCCACGATAGACAATATCATTATATTGATGTCGAAATCAGATTTAATTGTTTGTTATATAATATATAAATAATTATTAACATTTTATATTTAATATTTACATTAGTTATACACATTTTTATACCCATACAAATAATGAAGGGTTTGAATAACAAACTACACCACGACGTGAAGACGGTAAGTCGTACGTATGCACATTTGGTGACTTTGACATTTATAAGATGGATATAATAATGAATAAAATTTTAACATATTTATAATAACATTAAATTATTCATAATCTACAAATTTTATTATTTTGGTTTTGAAACAACAATGAATGTGGAAGTGGAAGAAGAAAAGAACTTGAAATAGGTGATGAAATATTTCTCTCTTTTTCGGGTTCTTCCTTTTGATTGGACAAAAAGGGATCCATAAGTTTTCTTTATGACCAATGGAAGGATTCAAGGATGTAGAGATGAATGTTGGGTGGATATTTGGGAAGAATGTGGTTAAGGAAAATGGATATGGAGGTGTTATTTTTAGAGAAGGGGAAGAGACCTTTTATAAGAGAGGTGAATGTCACATTAGGAAAAGATTGAAATTTTATTTTATAATAAAATAATTTTTTGTTTATAATAGTGCCAAAATAATTTATTTAATTTATATGTTGGGTATTTTTCTAAAACATCTCATCAAATAGGTTTTCGACAGGTTTAGGTAACCATATTAATATTATATTTTAAATTTAACTCTTTGTTAACTAGTCTTAAAAATTACCATGTCTATTTGTATTTTAATATTATATGGTTAATAAACATACTATAATATTCCATGTGAACCCCAAGTGGTTCATTATTAATATATATTACCATATCTAAGAATTTTGGGCGAACATTAGGCTTTTAAGAATATTATATCTATTAACAATATAGTATTTATTTTAAAAACTAAATTATGTCAATTTTGAAACTATTTAGTATGTGAATTTTATGAAAGATATTAAAACATTATTGCTATTAATAAAATAAATTTAACCAACTATAACATGTCATATTAACCTATAAAATTATTTTCATTAATTAAAAGTCTCAATTTACATTTATTTGGATATTTATAATATCAATTATTTTAATATTACAATAATAATGTAATTATCCCATCATCATTTTTTCATAAATAAATTAAATTATTTAATGTATAAAAAGTATAAATAATATACCATTATGTAGGAAATATATTTATCTTTCTAATATATATTTATTGTATAATTTATATTGTGTGTAACACTATATTAAAATGGTTTAGTTATTAAACATTGAATTTAACTCTTTTTACTCTTATTTAAATAAAATAATAATAAATGTCATAATCTAATACAAGTAGACAAAATGGGGTCATATTTTATGATTAAGTTTTTTTGTTGAATTATACTTATCCAATAGAATTATGACATGTGTTAGGGTAATTATGATATCAATTTTACCATTAATTACCATATTTACTTTTAACAGTGGTAAATAAAAGTCAAAAGTTACTATTCATAAAAAATTATTTTAATCTTTTTGAAAAATAGTTTACTTAATTATATTAACTATTCCTCTAAATTTATTGAAATTTATATCAAAAAATAGGTAAAATTATGTTTTATAAAAAATTTATAATCCTCTTAGAAGGTGGGTAAAAGACGGTAAAAAGTTCAATTAAATTTTAATGTGTCTAAACATACTATAAAATAACACCAATAAATTACATGTAACATATATAGTTATTATGTATCTATTTTGAGAACAAAAAATTTAAATAAAATAAATAATTATTAAAATACATTTTCGTTTTTAACCAATAACGCAGTGTTTTTCACTCTTCATCAAAAATTGAATGTTTTCGCAAAAATACCAAAAATTCAGCCTATGCTAATTTTGATATTCTGAATTCAAAAATGAAGTCACTTATGAAAAATAAAATTTATATAATTTCCAAATTTGTGTATTAATAATCATAATGGCTAGTTTGATTGGTAGTGATGTGTTATAACCTCGAAGTTGTGTACAATGCATGCTATTGCATTATTCAAAAGGAAATTTATCGTGGAAGGTTGGGGTTTTACATTCTATCCTCCATTAAATAATTTTGTCCTAGAAATTTCTAGAATAATACCGCATAAAAATATTTGGGTGTTTCTTCATCAAAACATCCCATGGTTCCAATGTTGCCTCATCTATCTTATGGTTTCTCCATAGATCTTTTAGCTGACGAGTCGTCCAGTTTCTCAGCACATGTTCCCTGGTATAATGAACTTTGAAAGGCTCTTAAGAATATGATAGATCATGTTCCTATTCAATTTTTTTATAGGTGAGAACATGCGTTGTGTCACGCATTAATTTTCTAAACATTGATACGTAAGACATATCATGAACTTTGGAGAGACTTGGAGGTATTGTCAAACTATAAGCTACAACTCTAATTCATTCTATAATTTCTAATTGGGTGATATTCCCATGAATCAATTTACTATTCTTACCAAAATGTATAACACCCTTCCATGAAGATACCTTAATGAAAACATAGTCTCCTACATGAAATTTAAAATCCTTTCTTTGGTTATCGACATATCACTTTTGCCTACATGGGCTACTTTGATGTGGGTTTGGATAATCATCACTTTTTCCATTATTTCCTCAATATGTTCTAGGCCTACGATTCTTCTTTCACCAACATCATCCTAACAACTTGGATTGTGACAACTTTTTCCATATAAAGCTTCATATTTTTTCATCTGAATATTTGAATATAATCTATTGATATAGGAAAATTTCACTAGAGTTAATTATTGATCACACATGCCTTGAAAGTCATGTGAGAAAAATCTCAACATATCTTCTAAGGATTTAATAGACTATTCCAATTTTCCATCATTTTGATGGTGGTAGGTAGTGGTCAAATGAAGTTAATTATCTAGGAATTTCTAAAGACATTTCTGGAATCATGATATAAAATAGGAATCACAATTAGAAACAATTTATTGGTGTACTCCATGAAGTCTTAAAAATTCATTAATATAAATTCTTACTAAACGTTCAAGTGGTAAATCTTCTCTTATTGAAATAAAATCTGACGACTGGGTAAGTCGATCAACATTGACCCATATTGCATCATTCATTCTAGGAGTATTTGGTATCCCATGACAAATCACTTTGTAATATCATCCCATTTCTACTCTGGTATGGGAAATGGTTTCAATGCTCTCCAAGGCTATTGCCTTCCAGGTTGTATTTGTTGAAAAACCATATATCTTGGCACAAAATCAGCAATCCCCTTATTCATGAACCCCACCTAAAATATTCCTTAAAATCTCAATACACCATGGTACTCCTAGGGTGTATAATGAAATTAGAGCTCTGATAATGATCCAACAATTCCCTTTTTAGATCAGGTATATCGGGAACACAATGTCTCTTCCCAAATTTCAAATTTTCATATTCATATAGGAAGTCACTCATTCTTCCAACATTTACATATTTAATATTTTTTTGATACTCCACATTATCAGACTGAGCACTCTTTATCAAATCTAGTAAACATGGTTTGGAAACCATTTGAAAAAGTATTGATGCTTCACCTACCATGGTTATTCACGTATCCATATTTATTAGATCCCTTTAAACTATCATCTTGTTCAAAACTCCATGGTTCTTTTCTACTCAATGCATCTACCACCATATTCTCCTTCCCCTGGTGGTAGTGTATAGAGCAATCATAATACATGAGTTTCTCAAGCCATCATATTTTCCCCATGTTGAGTTCATTTTGTGAAAAAAATATACTTCAAACTATTGTGATTAGGATAAATCTCACATTTTTCACCATTTTGATATTGTATCCATATTTTTAGAGAAAATATTACAGCCGCTAACTCAAGATTAGAAGTATGATAGTTTTTCTTGTTAATTTGTAGTTGGTGTGTTTCATAGGCAATAACTCTATCATTTTTCATATGGACACAACCATGTCCTTTCTTTGAAGCATCTTTATAAATAACAAACCCATCATTCCTTGATGGCAGTTTCATGATAATTGAATCAACTAATCTTATCTTTAGTTCATCAAATCAATTTTTACTCGCTTTTTTCCAAAATAAATTAACCCCATTACGCGTGATCCTGTTTAATGGGTTATCCAACCAAGCAAAATTCTGGATAAAACGTCGATAATAACCTACAAAACGAATAAAATTGTGTACCTCATTTATATTCATCATTGTTGGCCATTCCTTGTTTGCCTTGGCAATTAAATGATAAAAAGAGACTCAATCCATATAGGCAATATGTCCATCAAAATAAATCTCCTAAAGAAAGAATTCACGCATTCTACACTTCACATATAATTCATTTCTTCTAAGAGTCTTTTGAATAATTCACAAGTGATTTTCATGGTCTTCATAGATTTTAGATTGTACCAAGATATCATCAAAAAATACCACTACAATGTCATCATGATATTCCTTGAAAACACTATTCGTTAGATCCATAGAGACATAGGGTGCATTAGACAATACAAAAGGAATTACGGTAATATCATAATGCCCGTACCTAATTCAAAATGCTATTTTTGGAATGTCTTCCTTCTTCACACACAACTAATGATATCCAGATAGAAGTACAATCATTAAAAAATATTGAGATCCATGATGTGGGTCGAATAAATCATCAATATGAGGTATGGGATACTTGTTATTTATTGTAATAGCATTGATCTCCCTGTATTCAATGCACAACCTCATAGATCTATCATTATTCTTAACAAAAAGGACAAGAGCACCCCTTTGAGAAAAACTAGGGAGAATAATTCCCATATTACTCCATTCCTCTAGTTTTTTCTTTTGTTCCAATAATTCCCCAAAATCCATTCTATAAGGGGTCTTTGATATGGGAATTGAACAAGGAATTATGTCAATAGAAAACACAATATCTCATTCTGGAGGATGTCTATGTAATCCCATGGAATCATATCAACATATCCTGGCACAATTAGTCTGTCATCTATCAGAACATTCTTTTCCTCACCCATAATTATTTCATTATCATCCTCCATAATAATGGAATTTAGTAGAGCTACTAGGGATGGATGTAGAGAATAATGAAATAGTGATGTTTCTACTATAAAGATAAGGATTTCCTTATCTTCATTGATAATTGTAACCTGCTTCTTCTAACAATAAATTTTTACATCATGGTCTGAAATCCAATCTATACCGAGGATTATATCAAATTAAATCATGGGTATGATGATTATATCAGCAGATAAATATCTTTTATATGCCTTAATGGGGACTAATTATTAATACTATATCACAATGATACTTCTGTACAGAGATCTTACTAACAACTCATTTTTAAATAAAATTGGAAATATCTAATTTTTATAGCAAACTAGGAAGATATGAACCAATGCGATGATCCAGAATCAAATAAAGATTTGGAAAAACTTGAGGAAAATATTATATTACCTTCCACCACATCATTCATAGCTTCAACCTCTACAATATTTATTTCATAATCTTGGACTTGATCTATTGTCCTTTAATGAGGTATGTTTCCCTGACTCTTAGGACATTCATTTTCATAATGTTCCATCTCCCGACAATTTTAGCATTGAACTATGGTAGCTTCATTCTTACCCTTATAATCCCTAGAAAGATGGCCTTTCTATCCACATTTGTAGCATAAAGATTTAAATTTTAGATAGGAACCAAGGTTCTTCTATCGTCAATTATCATAGGGTGCAAATTCAACTCTTCCCTTCTTCCCTGTTTCATTTTTTCCATTCCAAGAGTGTTCAGTAGATCTCTTCTTCTCTTGATTTTCTTTAAAACTGTAAGACTTAGAGATATACTTTTCTTGCCTTGATATCACATGATACAATATCTTCATATGATGAGAAGGTTTGTGAGACTATTGATCGATGAAGAAATGGTTTTAACCCATCGATGAAATGATCTATCTAAATTCTTGGGTAATGTATATAATCTAAAGCATGCCTTTCAAACCTTGTAAAGTTAGCCTCATACATTTCGACATTCTCATCCTCATTTTTCCTCAGATATATAAATTTCCTTTCTATATCCTCATTATGGTCATTAGAAAAGTACATTTTTATGAAAATCTATTTAAACTACCTACATTCGTTGTTTGATACTTCTTCATCATCCATTGTGTTTTGAATCAATGACCACCATTGATCTGTATCTCCCGTGAAGTGATAAAAATCCATGAAAACATTTTCCCTTTCGATAATCTCCATACCATGAAATATTTTCTCTAAGGAACATATCCCTTTCTTTACTAATAATGGATTAGGACTCCCATTGAATATTGCTGATTGTTGACTCAGGAAGCTGTCAAACATTGATCCTCTGTGTTGTGGATCTGGGTTCTCCATATGGGTCTGGTTTTTATTCATAACCTGAGGGAGTTTCCCCAGTATGGTGATTAGAAGATCATCACCAGTTTCATCACTAGATCCACTATAATTATCTTGAGTAGGAGAGAAATCCCTATAATAATTCATGTGTTAATACAGCTTCCATTCCTTCAACTAGGTGACATTTCAAAAAAATTGGTATACAATAGATTATTTTATGAATCACAATACATAATTCCAAACTTGTCAAACACCTAACATAAACTAAATTGATTATGGATATAATCCATAATCATAAAAAGGATTTCATTGAAGAGGTATAAACTCATAAATCCTTTATAATGAATGGTAATGAATATGAGAATTATCCAAAGCATATCCCTATGGAGTGTTGTAACCAGGAGTGCATCATGTCCCATTTTCATGCCCCAATTCTTGTTCGAGCCTAGCTCAAAGTAGTGTTTTCAGGTTTTACCACTAAGTACATTTGTGCCAGAGCCGCCTCTACCTTCTCGTATCCAGACAGGTATGTATTTCTTGAAAAACACCAAAAATATCTACAGTACCATAATTCAAGGAATTTCTTCAATACTAATCTCAAAAGTCTATCATACGGTAATGTTCTATAATCAGTGTTTTTCTAAAACTAGTTTCCATGGTTTGTAAAAAATTTATTCTAAAACCGACGGTAACCCCCTGACCCTAGGTAAACAGACTATGTGGTTTATTACTTAACATTGGAATGTTACAAGGAATCATACCCTGAATGACCGATCAATTTAGTATTATTGAAATCAAAATACAAACATAATTTCTACATTACAACTTCAAAATAAATACAACAATAATTTATTCCATTATAATCATCCATGTCTCCTAGATTATTCCTTCAAGTCACTCATAATGGTCATCTTCATATCCTGGGAAAATGAAACATAAGAAATGGTTGAGCTCAAATGCACAGTAAAGGTAGGCAATACAGTGGAATATAACATAAACATTAGGCATGGTGAATAATTAAAAACACATTCCTTTACA
This sequence comes from Viscum album, assembly GCA_963277665.1. Classification (NCBI taxonomy): domain Eukaryota; kingdom Viridiplantae; phylum Streptophyta; class Magnoliopsida; order Santalales; family Viscaceae; genus Viscum; species Viscum album. The sequence goes on along the minus strand of OY728164.1, from coordinate 1,137,879,855 downwards.
TATAATAAATATGTACTCATTATGGTAGAAATATGAGCTATGTACATAATGACATAACAAAACATAGCCTTGGGTCTTATACTAGTTTAATATACACATGAACCATTGATATTATTTTCATAATGAAGGAATGTATAATGTCGGACAAACTAAAACATTTTTGCAAGGCCTCGGCTAAGACGTCTAAAAATGATTATGGCCTCAGCCAAAACCATATATCAAATTAGGAAAGGCCTAGGCCAATTCCACGTCTAATTGTCTCATGAGACCTACCGATGCCTCGAGGAGCTATAATGGGATCCACCTTTCACGTATAATGTACAATACAATATCAGATGAAATGTTTGAAACATCACATAAACATTCGTATTAAAACTATCATACGAAATGTCAATACATTAACCATAAAACATGACTGGTATAAAAATAAAACAAATATAGTCAAACATATCAAAAAACCATCAATAAAAAATTAAATATTAGTATCATAATAAATCAACCTCAATCAATTTTAAAATCCATCAAATGATGTCTGCATAGATTAAATGAAAACTATTTGAAAGAAATACCTTCTTCTATTTTGAAACGATGTACGAGTGATATGATTATAAAAAAAAATTTACTTTAAAAATATTTTGTATATTCATGTATGAGAAGATTGTATGATGTTATAACGGTGTAAAATATCCACATCCACTACAAATGTTAAAAAAACATTCTAACAATAATTTTGTCGAAAAGGTCATAAGGTACATTGTTTGGAAAATGAAAGAAAGATTTAATTCAAACTATATAAGGTCATATATGGGTATAAATTACTTTAACTCATAGTATAGTAATTAGTTAAAATGTTTTGAAATACATTTTTATGATAACATCGTTGTGGATTACAAATAGGTCCACGTAGATACTTACGTAGATGAGACCTCAGATAATAAATAGATTCTAAAATTAATCCTTAACTTTAACTTTTACATGGTATAGGGTACATTAAACACATGTATAATATATAAATAATAATTATTAAATTATACAAGAACTATATAAATAAATATGATGTCATATATGATCCTCTAATATTGAATTTTTAATAATATTTCAGTAGTATCATCGTTTCGAGTGTTAACTGATTTGTTTTCCATTATATGATTCTTTAAGTAAGCCTTGTTTGATATAGATATGATGTATTTGATTCATATAAAGAATGATATTTTGTTTATAAATACTACTTTTAGTCATCAAATGAAAATTATTCTTGAATGGTTACGATGGTGAAATGAATCTCATCGCATTCATGGAGACGGTAATCTGTACATACGCACGAGCGACATTATCATTATATTGATGGATAAATCATATGTAATTGGATGGTACATCATATATAAAGTATCATTAAAATGTTATATTTATTTTTTACATTAGTTATACACATTATTATACCAATTCTAATAATGAAGTGTTTGAATAACAAACTTCACCACAATGTGGAGACGTAATGTTGTATGTAGCCACATCTGGTGACTTTGTAATTTATAGAATGGGTAATAAAATGAACATGGTTATAGAATATATATTAACATCACCGTATATAGAAGATACTATATTTATTATTTTCATATGTAAATAAAAAATGAAGAGGAAGTGGAAGAAGAAAATAACTTGAAAGAGGTGATGAAATATTTACCTCTTATTCAGGTTGTTCCTATTGATTTGATAAAAAGAGATCCATAAGTATACTTTTTGAAGAAGAAATTCCTCTAGAATGAACAAAGGAAATTTGGGAGGATATTTGGGTAGAGTTTGGATGAGCCAAATGGCATTGGAGGTGTGACTTTGAGATAATGGGAAGTGCCCTTTTATAAGAGAGGTGAGGGTCACATAAGGAAAAGCTTGAAATATTATTTAATAATAAAATTGTTTTTAGTTTATAATAGCACCAAAATGATTTATTTGTAGGCTACGGTGTGTATGTATTGATAACCTCTCAACCAATAGGTTTTAGATTGGTTAATGTCACTATATTATCATTATATATTAGATTTAACTCTTAGTTAATAGTTTGACATTTACCATGTCTGTTTGTATTTTTTTATTATATGGTTAGTAAACATAATTTGAACTACCAAGAAAACCCCATGTGGTTCATTATTAATATATATAACCCTATATAAGGATTTTTTGGATCATTATATTTTTATGAAGATTATATCAATTTATAATATAGTTTTGTTTAAACAAAATTTTTACAATTTTGACAGTATTTAGTATTTGATTTTTTTGAAAGGAATTAAAAAAATATAACTATGAATAAAATTTATTTTACCAACCCTAAAATTTCATATTAAACTATAAAGATATTTTAATTCATCAGAAGTATCAAAATACATTTATTTGTATATTAATAATATCAATTATTTTAATATTTCATTAATAAGGTAATTACTACCTCATCATTGTGTCATAAATAAATTAAATATTTAATTGTATAAAAATTATAAACAAAATACCATTATGTATTAAATCTTCTATTGTTTTTGATTAACATTTATATTAAAATTTATAATTTTTGTGTCCTTATTTTAAAAATGGTTTAGTTATTAAACATTGAATTTAACTCTTTTAAATATTTTTTAAATAAAATAATAATAAAAGTCCTAATCTAATCCAATAGGACCAAAGTGGGTCATATGGTATTCTTAAGGTCATTTTCGGCCAAATTATACCTATCCAATAGAATTAGGACAAGTTTTATGTCACGACCCGTCCCTACCTGGGCTCGAGCCGCAACTACTCCAAACCGGCCTCCATAGGCCAGGGGCTGGCGACTAGCGCCGAAGGCACAATAACTCGGGGAGGCCTTTGGCTATGTACCTGTACACACCCACGCATCACACTCAATGAAAAAGTGCAGAGTAAAAGAAAGAAAAATCAGAGTAAAAAAGAACAACTGCTATATATACCAAAAATGTGCATCGACCTCTAAATAATACAATGTACAAAATGAAAAGAAAATGGAAAAAACACGCGCCCAACAAAAAAGGTGCCAAAACACGGCAACAGGTAAAAAAAAGGAAGAGCTGATGGGTCTCCCACATGGATCCAGGCCACGACCACCACACGCGGTCCAAGCTCCCAAGCACTTACGCTCCACTGAGGTCATGACCAACATGTCCGTCGTCTGCAAGGGAACACCAAGTGTGGGAAAATCCCAAGCTGGGGTGAGTAAAACAATACTCAGTAGGATACCCCGAATGCTCGAGGGAGCAACAAAGGAGGTACCAAAGGGTGAGTAGTAGAGAGAACAGGAAAAGTAAAGGAGTACAACAGAGAATGTAGTGAAGAGTCCAGCTCAACCCAACAAGAGGAGAGAATGTAGACTCATCCAGACACAAGGAGCTGGAAACGGTGAGAAGATGAACTTCCTGTTGAGTCTTCTCTACCTATATTGGGAGAGTAGACTCGTCCAACCATGAGAAGCTAGACATGGAAAGCACGTGGAATACCCCGTGCGTCTTCGCCTCCCCTGGAAGGAGAGTAACCAAACCCAAGAAGTGGGTACTAGAACAAGGTATGTACAAGTCCATATGCTCAATAAAGAAGCCCAAACAAGATCGTAAGGGGATCTCTATCCCGTAGCTCAGCCCAAGAAAGAGTAGCCAACAGTCCCAGAAGTAAAACCATCGATGCCCAGTATCCCGCAAGTCTGCCCCGAACCGCAAGCCAAGGGCTTAATCACCACAATTAGATACTTCCCCGCAGTCGAGAGGTCTACTCAAAGTCGACAGGCGACCCCTGCCCAGCCCCGCTGGAGGGTCCCTGGAAGTCAACGGGTTCCCACCACAGGGAGACCCGGAAAGTCAATGAGTGCCACACTACCCAGTCCTGTAAGAGGGTAATCCACTGGAGGGCGACCTGGCTAAAGTCGGCGGTGGGACCACTGCCCAGCCCAGCTGGAGGTAACCCGTCATCGGGGACCACTGCCCAGCCCAGCTGGAGGTAAGCCCGGCATCGGGGACCACTTCCCAGCCCAGGTGGAGGTAAGACCGCCATCAGGGACCACTACCCAGCCCAGCTCGAGGAAAGCCCGACATCAGAGACCACTGCCCAGCCCCACTAGATGTAAGCCCAGAATTTCTTTGACAATCCCTGCTGGATGGTACTGCTCGGTGACCACCGTTGTACTGGCCATCCCTACTGGAAACAACCTCAGCCCTACTGGTATCAACCTCAGCCCTGCTGGAAACAACCTCATCCCTACTGGTAACAACCTCAACCCTGATGGTAACAACCTCATCCCTACTGGTAACAACCTTAGCCCTGCTAGTAATAACCTCAGCCCTGCTGGGAACAACCTCAACCATGTTGGAAACAACCTCATCCCTACTGGAAACAATCTCAGCCCTACTGGTAACAACCTCATCCCTGCTGGTAACAACCTCAGCCCTGCTGGAAACAACCACCGCCCTTCTTGAAACAACCTCCTGGGTAGAGGATTGATGCCCACGTAAAGTGTTGGTCACACCAAAACCACAAGCTCTACTATGGATCATGGAGAAATGGGAGAAACTCCCCAAACCTTACAAGGAGATCCCGCTCCAATCCACAGAGTCTCTGTCGAAGCGGACCGAGATATCTCATCCCAAAAAGTGGGGAAAATGCCCACGCTTCATGAACACCCGTAGTCGCAGACGGTGTCACAATCCGGTGAAAGGACACAGTACTAAAACCCCTCACAGCCGAAGAAGCAGAGAAACCAAACTATCTCTTCCAGCCAAACCAACGAGATCAAGACCAGGGGGGACACCGCTCAAACCTACTGGTTAGACAAAAGAGAACCAGGCCAAGGGAAACTTCACCTAGCTGGTCAAAAAAATGAACTCAAAGAGAGGGGAAAACTCCACCCTGTTGGTCAAACAAACGAGCACAGAGGGACCCTCTACATCGCGAGAGGTCAAAGTACGTAAAACAGATCACGGAACGCACCTGGGGCCCACACGACGTGTGGCCCCAAGTCAACCCCAACTGAGCGCACAAACATCCTTAGGTACAAACAACCACACATACCTCAAAGTGCTCCCGTATACTCCCAGATTATACCTCGTTGCATCCCAATGGTTATCGTGCACACGTCACCTAGCGTCAACGTGAAGGCGTGACGTAACAACTCCACCACGAAGGCCTAATCACGGCCAGCCACATCTTGTGAACCATTTGTATCACTCTCCCAAGAGTGCACGATCACACCCCAAGGGTCCGCTACAAACAAGGTAGGACGAACCGCCACCGGAGCACCTCTCATGCTCCACATTTAACAAGATCGCGCAATAGGCTCCGCACAACAAAACTGATGACACCATTGTAATCCTCATGTAAAAACACACGACACCGACTACTTACTCACCTCAAATGAATATTTAACGAAAAAGTCACCAACAACACCTCACGCCCGAACAACGTCCCGTGATCCTGAGTCTCTGCCCTGAAAACAGTATGGTGCATCCCACCATTGTGATCCCCTCGGGAAAACACGTCAAAAGCACTACTCACTTGATTGCAACAGATATCTAGAGGAAAAGGTGCATCCCGGTGCACCGCACACGAGCGGTGCCATGTGGGACCCGCATCCCGGTCCCGAAACTCAATGAATGGATCACACCGTTGCGATCCTCTCGAAAAATTACACGGAATGGACTATTCAGTTGTCCAAAATGGTTGCCCGGTGATAAAGCTGAAAATCACCGTCAACTCCTGAAATGGCCCTCGCGGGGCCCGCACCATCGTACAGAATTATAGCAGGAAGACTGCGCCAATGCGATGCCCTCGGGAAAACACCCAACATCGACTTCTCGCACACCCCGAAAGGACGTCCGAGGAAAAAGTCGCTAGAAGCTTCACGTAGCTCAAAAGATGGGTCGTGGGGCCCGCACCTCAACTTCGGACTCAACGCCTGAAACCCTCCTGGAAACCTCTGCCTAGATGCCAGGGTCCCAACGCCACTAACGGTGCTCAAAAAGGACGTCGGACGTTTCCGTGCCGTCCAAAACAAGATCCCCCGAAGAAACGACTAACCCCTCGTCGTACGTGTCGCGCCACCGAGGCCCCTCGTTTAGGGAATTAAAATTTCCCAAAACCATATCAAAAAGTCTGTCTCATCGATATGGTTCCACTGCCGTATACGGCACTCAAAACGGACACCCGTAGCAGAAAATATGGGTGTCCGAACACCGAGGGGGCAAGACCCCTGGGGCTGGACCGGCCTGCGGCTCAGCCGTGCGGGCCGGCCACGGATATGTGGCCCAGGTGCATACCGGCCACGAGGGCCAGTCTCGGCCACTACGTGAAGACCCACGCGGCGCGGGTCTTTGTCACTGCAAAGTGGTCGCGCGCCGCGACCCCGCGGTCGCCGCTCCTTGGCAACCACCGCCTCGCCGGGGGCTCCGCCAGACGCCCCCGCCGACGCCCGAGTTCCCCGCTGCCACGCCAAATGCCTCCACTGGACTCCAGCGCCAACTCTTGCAGACACCTCCTGAGGCCACCTGCCACATGCCGTGACACCGCCTGAGGCCGCTCGCCGGGCCAGGGCTCGCTGGACCACCGGAAAAACCCGCATCTTTCGACGATAGACCCTGGCCCCCTCCGAGCTTGGATTTTGATTCCACAAAATTTGTTGGAGAGATAAATAATGTATTCTACGCATTAATGGGGCTTTTATTGATGTTTTGACTAGGAATCGACAGGGAAAAAGGAGCTCAAAGTAGGTACGTTATACAAAATGCAAACGAAAAATCCTATCGCGTGGGGCCTCGCCCGAGGCTTCGCGTCGATCCACTGGCACCACCGCACATCTTCAAAGTCACCTCGCTGGACTGTTTGGCCAGAGATGGAGGAGAAGAGGGAGAGGAGGGGTTTGCAGGTGGAAGGGGAAGGAGTGTGGTGGGGTTTAAATAAATTAATTAAATATTTAATTAATTTAAAATCCCCGAAATGATCCACATCCGAAACTCCTGACGTGGTCGAGGTTAAGCCTCTCCTCGGGTAAACACCCCCTCCCGAGCACAATTGTAGTCTCAAAATTTAAATCTAAGGCCCCATTAAAAAGTTATAGAATGTTACGTCCGAAGTCACTAAATTACGAAAACGCCCCTGGGGCCATTTTCACAAACAGCCCGCGCTCGTGAAACATATACCCCTCATAGGGTAAACAGAATGCTTCGAACCCAACGGTGCCCTCAGTTTTCCAATCCGTGCCACCGTTTAAGCGATACTAGCGTATCTCCATTAAAATAATAAATTAATTTATTCGTTTAACCTTCTGAAAGTGAGCGAGGGGTCCAAACATCCCACCCCGACATGTTTTATGTCATTACTAGGGTAAACGCACTATTCTAGACCCTTCCATACACTCAGATCTCTGATCCAGATCTCCGTTTAGGAGTTATCTCATTTATTAGGCATTTCCAGTGTGAACACACAGGAAATTTAATTTCGGCCACACCGGGGCTCGGAATTGCACTTCGTCTGAAGGCACTGCTCTGGAATATCATCAAAAATATTCCAAAGTCATTCACAGCAAAACCCGGGTTCTTACATAATTCCCTCCTTCAAGATTTTTGTCCCTGAAAAGAAAAACTAGGGAGCAACACAGGGTACTAAGCCCACACCTGGATACCCGTACCCTGAAGAACCCACGCACAGCTCCACGTCACCGCACACAGACCAAAGGATTGATCAGTTCATGCGAGGTCAGCCCTTTCCAATGTCGTGCAACCACTCCAGACATTGGGTTTAGGGCAAGGTAGTAGGGTACCTCTCCATCCCTTTACACGGTCTCAAACGGCCCGAAGCCCCTCGGGGGTAGCTCACCTCCATGGTTAAACCACTATGTCGCACGCCACGACTAGAATCACCGCCCGCACCTAGAACAAGGCCCGGTGATTCCCTCCTTCAGAATATCCATATGGTGAAACACCCAAGGATATCTGGTCATACAAGATTCCACAGTCGATACTCTCTTACACTCTCCAAAGGCAAAGGATTCAACACCATCAACTAATGGAAAAGGTTTCACGCATTTTTCCTTACCAACACAGGGTTACACCTGACGCCCCGCGTCACCCTGGTAACACCTCAAACAAGGAGCATGGAGGAAAGGATTTCACACACATAGTCTAACAATTATACTGAAAACATGTTGAAGAGTAGTAGAGAGTACCTCTTATAACCTCATGCTCTGCAGGATAATAGACATCCAAAGCTCACGGCGGTCCTCGGTCCCAACTGTCAGCTCCCAGAGCCTGATGTGGACCACCTAGTGGTGATGGGAAGACCTCGTAACGTCTTACCCCACTACCAACTCCTCCCGCTCCTCTTCTAGCACCACCTCTATGGGTACTACTCCGATCACGGCACTGCCTCTGTCATGGTGGTGCGCCTGCTGCCAGCCCGAAGCTCTTAGCAACTCGGGTCGGGTAGTCTCGTGCCAAGTGACCTCTCCCATCACAAGCATAGAACTGACTCTCTCTAGGCTGCACTAGTTCCCTCTGGCTCCACTGTGGCTTACGACCATGCCCCTATGCCCGGTTGTCAGTAAGCCACTTGCGTCGAGGTTCTACTTGCCGATGCCCACTAGTCGCAACAGACATCTCTGCTCCAACGTGGATACTTCCACCACCAACACTAGAACGTGACAGGAAGCCCTTTGTCACCAGTGCCTACCCTAGCACCCCGACATATGTGGAAATGCCCAAGGATACTATGACAGCACGAATCTCTCGGCGGAGACCCTGCTCAAACATTCTCCCTTGGATGTTGTCATCATGGACCAAGTCCAGGTAAAAGCGTGCATGGTCTACAAAACTAGTCGCGTACTCAGCCACCGTCATCCCTCCCTGCTGAAACTGCAGGAGCTCTTGAATCCGAACGGAGCGCAAGAAGGAGGGGAAAAACTCCTCATGAAACAACAAATTGAAGTCATCCCACCAAAGTGACGAATCGTCAAGAAACTGAGTCACCAGACTCCACCAACGCCGAGCTGCTCCCCGAAAAAGGGTGGCTTTCAAAGGCACTCTCTGATCTGTCGGCGTCTGCACATGTCTGAAAAGGCGAACCACTACCTCGAGAAAAACCTCTACTGCCTGAGGGTCTGGCTCACCACTGAACCCCAGCGGTCTCTGCCTCTAGAACTCATGGAGAACGTTCAACCTGCGCTCAAGCTCATCCTTATCTACTGAAATTGTCAGCTTCTCAGTAGGCGGGGGTGATGCTACTAGCCCACTCGGAGAAAGGGGCTCACATGATGGGTCCTAGATTGTGGCCTCGTAGCTCACAGGGTCTTCATCACGAACCAAAGCCTGTATCCTGGCTGGCTGTCCTCGCGGAGGCATCCTTAAAATTATCAAGGAGTGCCGCGGTTAGATGAGCATATATGTATATACCAATAGCAACGATGGGGAGCTGACTCAAGAAGGACAGTCAAAGACTCAATCCTATGTGATGCACAAATAAATTTTCTCTACAACAAGTGTTTCAGCATGCCCAGTCAACAAGCGGGTTATCATGGTCCTGGTGAATAGATACGTCAGCTGCCACACCATCACTGGACTCCCTGGCCTGAGAGCCACTCTCGAGACACGTTAACATTGTTTCCTTAAATCCCAACCAGTTCCTTTTTATTTTAGGGACGTCTGAACAGTGTCCCAAGGAATGGACCAACTCTGATACTACTTTGTCATGACCCGACCCTACCCGGGCTCGAGCCTCAACTACACCAAGCCCGCCTCCATAAGCCAGGGGATGGAGACTAGCGCCGAAGGCACAACAACTCGGGGAGGCCTTTGCCTAATTACCTTTACACACACGCATCACACACAATGAAAAAGTGAAGAGTAAAATAAAGAACAACCAGAGTAAAAAATAACAAATGTTATATATACCACAAATTTTCATCGACCTCTAAACAGTACAAAGTACAAACAAAAAGGAAAATGGGAAAAACACATGCCCAAACAAAAAGGTGCCGCAACCCGGCAATAGGTAAACAAAAAGGAACAGCTGACGGGTCTCCCACCTGGACCTCAGCCATGACAACTGCACGCGGTCCAAGATCCCAAGCTCCTACGCTCCACTGAGGTCACAACCAACCTGTCCGTAATGTGCAAAGGCACACCAAGTATGGGTAAAGCCCAAGCAGGGGTGAGTATAAAAATACTCAATAGGATACCCTAAAGACTCGAGGGAGCAACAAAGGAGGTACATAAGGGTGACCAGTAGAGTGAATAGGAAAAGTAAAGGAGTACAACAGAGACTATAGTAAAGATTCTAGCTCAACCCAACAAGAGGAGTGAAGGTAGACTCATCCAGACATAAGGAGCTAGAAACGGTGAGAAGATGAACTTTCTGTCGAGTCTTCACTAGCTATAGTAGGAGAGTAGAATCGTCCAACCATGAGAAGCTAGGCACGGAAAGCACATGGAATACCACGTGCGTCTTCGCCTCCCCTAGAAAGAGAGTAAACAAAGCCAAGAAGTGGGTACTATATACAAGTACATATTCTCAATCAAGAATCCCAAACAAGATCGTAAGGGGATCTCCATCCCGTAGCTCAGCCCAAGAAAAAGTAGCCAACAATCCCAGAAGTAACCCCATCGATGTCCAGCATCCCACACGTCTGCCCCGAACCACAAGCCAAGGGCTCAAACACCACACCTCAATAGTGCCCCGCAGTCGAGAGGTCTGCTGATTGTCGATAGGCGACCCCCTGCCCAGCCCCGCTGGAGGGTCCCTGGAAGTCAACGGGTTCCCAGCACAGGGAGACACGAAAATTCGAAGGGTGCCACACTGCCCAGTCCCGTAATAGGGTAATCCACTAAAGGGTGACCCAGCTAAAGTTGGCGATGGGACCACCGCCCAACCCAGTTGGAGGTAACCTGGCATCGGGGACCACTGCCCAGCCGAGCTGGAGGTAAGCCTGACATCGGGGACCACTACCCAGCCCAGCTGGAGGTAATCCCGGCATCGGGGACCACTGCCCAGCCCAGCTGAAGGTAATCCCAACATCAGGGACCACTGGCCTGCCCACCTGGAGGTAAGCCAGGCATAGGGGACCATTGCTCAGCCCCGCTGGTGGTAAGCCCAGAACTGCTCTGGCCATCCCTGCTGGACGGTACTGCTCGGTGAACACCTCTGTACTGGACATCTCTGTTGGAAACAATCTCATCCCTGCTAGTAACAACCTCAACCCTTCTGGAAACAATCTCAGCCATGCTGGTAACAACCTCAACCCTGCTGGAAACAACCTCAGCCCTGCTAGTAACAAACTCATCCCTGCTGGTAACAACCTAATCCCTGCTAGGAAAAACTTCAGCCCTGCTGGAAATAATCTCAGACCTACTAGAAACAACCTCAGCCCTGCTGGTAACACCCTCAGCCCTGCTGGTAACAACCTCAGCCCTACTGGAAACAACCTCAGCCCTGCGGGAAACAACCTCCTAGGTAGTGGATCGGTGCCCGCATAAACTGATGGCCACACCAAAACCACAAGCTCTACCAGGGAACACGGAGCAATGGGAGAAACACCCCAGGCCTCACAAGGCGATCCCTCTCTAATCCATTGAGTCACTATCGAAGCGGACCAAGACATCTCATCCCAAAATGTGGGGAAAATGCCTATGATGCACGAACACCCGCAGTCGCAGATGGTGTCACAATCCGTTGAAAGGGAATAATACTGAAACCCCTCAACGATGAAGAAGAAGAGGAACCAAACCATCTCTGTCGGCCAAACCATCGAGAATAAGACCATGGGGAGACCGCTCAACCCTACTGGATAGATAAAAGAGCATTAGGCCAGGGGAAATTCCACCCTACTGGTCAAACAAATGAGCACAAAGCCAGGGGAAATCTCCATCATACTGGTCAAACAAACGAGCATAGAGGGACCCTCTAAATCGCGAGAGGTCGAAGTACGTAAAACAGATCATGGCACACACGTGGTACCCACACTACGTGCGGCCCCAAGTCAACCACAACTGAGCGCACAAACATCATCAGGTACAAACAACCACACGTACCTCCAAGAGCTCCCGTATACTCCCAGAGTATACATCGTTCCAGCCCAAAGGCTATCGTGCACACGGAACCCAGCGTCAATGCGAAGGCATGACGTAACAACTCCACCTCAAAGGCCCAGGCACGACCAGCCACATCTTGTGAACCATTTGTATCACTCTCCCAAGAGTGTGCGATCACACGCTAAGGGTCTGCTACAAACAAGGTATGACGAACCTCCACCAGAGCACCTCTCATGCTCCAAAATTAACAAGATCTTGCAAGAGGCTCCGCACAACCAAATAGATTGCACCATTGTAATCCTCACGAAAAAACACACGAGATCAACTACTTACTCTCCTCAAACAGATATCCGACGAAAAAGTCACCAACACCGCCTCACACCCGAACGACATCCCATGATCCCGACCCTCGGCCACGAAAACAGTCGGGCACATCGCACCATTGCAATCCCCTCAGGAAAACCCGTCAAAAGGGCTACTCACTTGAGTAAAATGGATATCCGGAGAAAAAGGTGCATCACGGCGCACTGCACACGAGCGGTGCCACGTGGGACCCGCATCCCAGTCCCGAAACTCAACTAATGGATCACACCGTTGCAATCCTCTCGAAAAAGTACATGGAATGGACTATTCACTTGTCCAAAACGGTCGCCCGATGATAAAGTTGGAAATCACCGTCAACTCCCGAAATGGCCCTCACGGGGCCCGCACCATCGTGCGGAATTATAGCGGGCAGACTGCGCCAATGCGATGCCCCCAGGAAAACACCCAACATCGACTGCTCGCACGCCCCGAACGGACGTTCGAGGAAAAAGTCGCAAAAAGCTGCACGCAGCTCAAAAGACGGGTCATGGAGCCCACGCCTCAACTTCGGCCTCAACACCGAAAACCACCCTTGAAACCTTCGCCTCGATTCCAGGGTCCCAACGCCACTGACGGCGCTCAAAATGGACGTCGGACGCATCCGCACCATCCAAAACAAGATCCCCCGAAGAAATGACTAACCCCTCGTCATATGTGTCCCGCCACTGAGGCCCCTCATTTTGAGAATTAAAAATTCCCAAAACCATCTCAAAAAGTCTGTCTCGTCGATACAGTTCCACCTCCATAGACGACACAAAAAACAGACACCCGTAGCGGAAAATACGGGTGTCCGAACACCGACGGGGCAAGACCCCTAGGGCGGGACCGGCCGCGACCGGTAGGTCCGCCCGGCCTGGGTTTTCCCGCGGCGTAGTCGCGCAGGCCGGCCACAGACACGCGGTCTTCCCGAAGACCGGCCATGAGGGCCGGTCGCGACTGCCGTGTGAAGACCCCCGTGGCGCAGGTCTTTGTCGCTGCACAGGGGTCGTGCTCCGCGACCCCGCGGTCGCCGCTCCCTGGCGACCGCCACCTCGTCGGGCTCTCCGCCAGACGCCCCCGCCGATGTCCGAGCTCCCCGATTCCGCACCCCGCGCCTCAACCGAACACCCGCGCTGATGCCCACGGACACCACCTGAGGCCGCCCGCCACACACCGTGACACTGCCTGAGGCCGCCCGCCGTGCCAGGGCTCGCCGGACCGCCGGAAAAACCCGCAACCTTCGACGATCGACCCCGGCCTCCTCCGAGCTCGAATTTTAATTCCGAAAAATGTGTTGGAGAGAAAAAAAATGTATGCTACGCACTCATGGTATTTGATTGAAGTTTTGACAAGGAATCGACAGTGCATAACGAGCTCAAAGTAGGTACGGTATACAAAATGCAAACGACAAATCTTACATCGTGGGGCTTCGCCCGAAGCATCACGACGATCCGTCGGCACCACCGCACCTCGCCGGAGTCGCCTCACCAGACTGTCTCACCGGATATGGAGGAGGAGAGGGAGAGGAGGGGCTGCATGGGGGAAGGGGAAGGAGAGGGGTGGGGTTTAAATAAATTAATTAAAGATTTAATTAATTTAAAATCCCCGAAAAGACCCACATTCGAAACTCATGACAAGGTCAAGGTTAAGCCTCCTCTTGGGTAAAAAAAACCTCTCGAGAACAACAGCGGTCTGGAAATTTTAATCTGAGGTACCGTTCAAAAGTTTTAGAATTTAACGTCTGAAGCCGCTAAATTACGAAAACGCCCATGGGGCCATTTTTCACAAACGGTCCGCACCCAAGAAACTTATCCCCCTCCTAGGGTAAACGGCATGCTCCGAACTCAACGGTGCCCTCAGTTTTATAATCTGAGCCACCGTTTGAGAGATACTAGCATTTCTCCATTAAACGAATAAATTAATTTATTAATTTATCCGTTTAACCTTCCAAAAGCAGGCGAGGGGTCCAAACATCCCGCACCGACATGTTTAATGTCATTACTAGGGTAAAAAAACTATTTCGGAATCATCCGTACACTCAGATCACTGATCTGGAACACCATTTAGGAGTTATCTCATTGATTTGGCATTTCCAGTGTGAACACACTGAAAATTTAATTCCGGCAACACCAAGGCTTGGAATTTCATGCCGTATGAAGGCGCTGCTCTGGATTATCATCAAAAATATTCCAAAGTCTTTCACAGCAATACCCGGGTTCTTAAATTTTAGGGTAATTATGATATCATTTTTACCCTTAATTACCCAGTTTACTTTTAAACGTGGTAAATAAATGTCAGGAGTTATTATTCACCAAAAATTATTTTAATTATATTGAACCACACATTACTTACAGATATTTAATGTGTCTCTCAGATTTTTGAAATTCAACTCAGAGAAGCAGTAAAATTATGATTTAAGAAAATTTACAAATGCTTCTCGGAGGTGGGTAAAATATGGTAAAATGTTCAATAACATTTTTATGTATCTAAACATATTATAATATGACTCCAATGAATTTCATTGAACTTATGTTGGTATTATGTTTCTATTTTGACCTAAAATATATTTAAATATAATTAATAATTATTTAAATAAAAGTTGGTTTTAACCAATAACGCATTGTTTTTTATTATTCATCATCAATTAAATGTTTTCAATAAAATACCAAAAACTCACTCTAAGATAATTTGGATTTTCAGAATTCAAAAATGAAGTCCATCTTGGAGAAAAAAATTAAAAAATGATGAAAAAGTTGGTATTGCTATTCATAACGGCTAGTTTGATTGGTCACGGTGTGTTAGAACCACAAAGCTATGTACAATTCAAGCAATTGAATTATTCAATGAGAATCATACAGTGGAAGATTGGGGTGTTTCAACCATATTGATATTAATTTAGTCTCAAGGGTTTCATTTATCCTAAGATAATTATGAAAAGAAATATTTTCTAAAATAATAAAAAAATATATAATTTTTATATAGTGAATCCAAGGTCTACTAATATAAATAACTACAAACCCAATATGATGTAATTTTATTAATGGTCTCAGATTTAATTATTGTCAAAACTATTTATTCTTCTTCCATATTCTTATCATAACATGGAAAAAGAAAACCATGGGATAATGTTGATCCTTCCTAAAAAATTTTGTGTATTTATATTCTTTTTTATACAATTTAATATAGGGACCAATTAATGTTTTAGGGTGGTATCTAACTATCATAAAAAAGAATACCATTTTAAAATACAATACTATATGTTTCTTATATTTTATTCAAAATAACTAATGAATATTCAATTTTATTATAATATTTTATTAATTCTAAATTTATTTCACATTTTTTATTAATAAAATTATTTATTTGTTATCATATAATTATTAACTCAAGAAAATATATTATAAATTTTAAAATTATTAAAGATTTAAATATTGTATTAACTTTTTTTATTTTATAACATAAATATATTTTCTGTTCCTATTTTATTTT
The DNA here is from genome assembly GCA_963277665.1 of Viscum album. Lineage (NCBI taxonomy): Eukaryota > Viridiplantae > Streptophyta > Magnoliopsida > Santalales > Viscaceae > Viscum > Viscum album. The sequence goes on along the minus strand of OY728164.1, from coordinate 1,137,863,956 downwards.
TCTTGTGTACTAGCCTTATGGGAACCTTGAATGATTTTCATATGTTTTTTTAAGTATTATGATGAAAATAATAAATTATTAATCCACGTAAAGTCATATTTCATTATTAATTTGCCTTTATCAGATTATTATAAGTCATCAATGGGTGTTTATTTTTGAATTTTTTTCTATAAATGAAGGGGGTTGAGTATATATTAATATAGAAATATCTTATTGTATTGATAAAATTTATTTCACAATCTTTTTAAGAAATTTAATTCAAAATCCATCTTTTAAACCACCATCAACCAAATATTATGTATGTCTTGTACATCATTCGGTTTCTATGACATTTTTTCTATAAAATTCTCCCCTTCTTCTAAATGATTTCTCATTACTATTTATTTTACCTTAAATATTTATGGGAAATGTTTTAATATTTTTTGTGTTATTTTACATTAATAAATTACCTATTTCATTTATCCTCTCTATAACTTTTAATTTAACTCTAGATATAATATTAAATTAATAAGAGACGATGGTGGATTATTAAAATAAATACCAAAATTTCCATAAAATCCCATGATATAAATATTCTAGTTTTATTAATAAACATTATTGACCATATTAATTAAATTTCATAGACAATTACAATAGAGAATATCAAATAAAATAATTATGATGAAATAAATTTCATAAATTTCACTAAGGTTATGCTTTCTCATAGGTAGGTGAGTTCCACAGATTATTTCATGATTAAAATAGTATCCTCAATTTTAATGGTCATTTTTTTATATATGTTTATTGAATAATTCCATTTGAAATTATAGTATATAATTGCTCGTCATGGATAAGATAACCCCTATCTATTAGATCAATGAAAATTTTTTTTGTTACATCTATCCACTACAAGATGGACCTTTTATAATGAAACTCCACGTTAAATCATTATAACTCTCCAATCACTAGTGGATAGATGATTAATCAATATATATTTGGTTGTGTTTAACCCACCAATAATATATTATAATAAAATATGTAAAATAATTTTAATATTATTTCAAATAAAGAGATATCATAAAACATTCATGAATATCTGAAAAAATTATCCATAATTCCAATCATAACATAAATGTAAAAAAAATTTCCTTCACATTAAAATGATAATTTAATAATTTATATAAAATAAATATAATTATATGATAGTATTAAACTTTATCAAAACATTTTCACTCATTTTGACAAGTCAAAATATCCTAAAAATCCAGCTCTAAGATACTCAACATCGTAGACCATACCAATATAAAATATATAAAATAACACTTTCATCAGATTTTAATATATATGGTGTGAGAGAAACATATTATTTGGATACCCCCAAAAAATTTAATTATATCCTAGTTTCCAATGTACTTAATAGTGTATAAAAAAGAAAGACTAGAATTTATAGTTATTAAATAATTTATTTTAATGAATTCAAATACATTCTAAATTTCATTCGTTTTAAATATGAATTATTTGGACTAATTAGGTCAAATATGTGAATGTATTATAAAATTTATAATATTCAAATAAATATATCTTGTATTAACATTTCATGTTATTAGAAAATATAGCCCTTTGTTAAAAAAAGTGTAAAAAAACCATGTATAATCATAACATTCCAAACAAAACTCCTAACTAGAATCACAATATAACTCATTGTTATTTTATACAAAAAAGTAATAAATATAATAAACAAAATTATAATATATAATATATTTAAAAAAATTTAATATAAAATTATTTTAACAATAACTTGATCACAATAATATATATTAACATAATGATATTTTCATCAACATATATAAAACATGTCATATAATAACACTTATTTAACAAATAGCCCATTTACTAATAAAAAATAAAAATTTACTATAATGTGATAATTTTGCCCTCAGTTACAAAAATTTATACCTCTGGTTGAATTAACAAAACCCTCCACAAATTACATCAAAACATGCATCATTCACTTTATCGAATGTCATATTCAAGAGATTAATTCCAATAATTATTAATGTTAATTTACATAAATTTAAAAAAATAACTAATTACAAAGACTATATTCATATCACATTTTTTATTATAATATTTATAAAAATTTATAAAAAAAAGTAATAATGTGAGCTAAAAATCTCTCAAACTAGTTATAATAATTCATTAAAAACTATGTCTATAATTTTAAACTAATTAATTAAAATTTCTATTCCTCTCAAAAAAACAATTCCAATTATGATTTCTAAAAATAAAATTTATTATTTTAAAAAATAATTAAAAAAATAATTATGTTTTCACGTCACCTTAAAACAAGTCATTTAAATTTGTATACCGAACAATTACCATTTTTAATGTTATTCATTTTCTTAATTCAATGTATGATATGTATTTAGATTAAATAAATATATCATATTTATCTTACTTGAATTAAAAAAATAATCATAATAGTCTTTCTTACATATTTATAATTAATATGTAGTCTTAATAAATTATTACCATATATTGAACTAAAAACTATCATAAATTTCAATAACATGAATTCTCAATTAAACCATAAACATTCATGAGAGATTACAAAACAAGAACATTGTTACATATTGTGAATTTTAATAATAATAATTAAATTATTTAACACTCAGAAGTTTCAATTTAACACCCCAAATTATTTTAAATGAAAAATCTTTTCGATTGTGTATTCAACAAACAAAAACAAGATTAAAACAGCTATAAAATATATAAATTTTAAAATAAGTTGTTAATTACAGGTAATTAATGGTTTTAAATACTTCATGAAACAGATATATTTATCGTTCTAATACAAAACATATATAATTTATAATTTCAAAGTATGTAATATATATATTTCTAGTAATGTAATTTTATTCTTCAAAATTGGGTTTTCATTAACAATGATTCGTTTTCTTGATATAATTATTTAATTATCATTTGTAAAATATTTAAAATTATTTTATAAAAGTATTTAAAATTTTTAAATAATAATATGATAATTTAATTTATGATAAATTTTTTGTATTTTTTTGGAAATATTTAATTTTCTAAGAATATTTAAAATTCTATAATTTCAGTATAAAAGACATTTCTTTAATTAAATAAATTTATTTGAAATTATAATTTTTTTTAAATATTAATTTAATTAAAATAATTATAAATTGTTTATATTTAATCAATTATATTTTTTTAATCAACTTTGCATTGGTTTTGTCATGGTTTAAAAATGATATTTTCTTAAATCTATTTTAAAGTGCATAATGTTTCTGATTTAAAATAATTAGAAAAACCTAATAAAGAATTATTTAAATGATATTTATAGATAATATTTTAATAAATATTAATTTCAAAGCCCAAAATTCTAAATATTGTTTATATGGTTAATTTAACATTATCTTTTTCTCGAAAAATACATTTCTTGAAATCCATTTTATTCATCACACTATTGTGTTTAGTTCCAAATTAAATATTCCATATTATATGAATTTAATTTAGAGAAATTGATTAAATAATTTTAATAATCATAACATATATAATATAAAATGTTTAGAATATATTTTTATCAAAATGAATACAGAAAAGAGTAAAAAATACTTACCATGTTGAAGGTAAAAATATATTTATCAAGGGTTAAACTGTACATATATGTGTTAAAATGATTTATAAACATCTCTAAAACCAATTATTTGATAATATTTGTATATTATTTCTTCTATTGTTTATAATAATATATTTTGGATCATTTTTCATAGATAAAAATGAGTGTATAAATTTTTTTTTTGCAAAATTAAAATTGTTTCACTCACATATTTTATTATATGTCAACCTCTATACTGTATCCATAGCACCATCTTGCCACTTTGGTTCAGAAATTTTTTAACCAAATAAATTAAAAAATTTCATCCCCTAGTCTCATAGTTCTTGGATTGGTCAAAAATCCACTATAGAACTGCATTAGGTATAATCATAACAGGGTGGTTCAAGACAATGTAAATTTCCAAACAATGTGATATTGTTTCTTTTCATCTTCCACCACATTAAATTAATCATTATTTACTAATATATAATAAAATTTAGATTTTACATATACTAATATATTATTATACAGTGGTTATTAAATATATTAATTTCCACCTACGCCTAATATAAAATTATAGTTTCCCTTATGTGTATGGCAGACTACCGCCCCACGAACTGATGTGAAGGGCATTCCATAAAAACCTATCATGGTAGGGTATAATTGTGTATATAATCTATATATATAATAATAATAATATTATTATAACTTTCAAGTCATTATATCTTAAACACCAATTACATTCAATTTATTGGGGGATATGATAATATAACTCGTATGAACGATAGACTACCACCTTGTAAAGTGATGTGTTTTTTTAGTAAGTCATTACATTGAAGGTAATGATGTTGAATTAAATTAATATTTATTATAAAAATTGAATATTTAATAAATCATGAATTTGTTTCATTATTAATATATAATATATCATTTTATTATACTAAAAAATTATAACGACATTCGTGTACAAGTGGACTATTGTCTTCATCGTGTGATGTGACTCTCTTATCATCACCACACCTCCGGGATGAAATATAATAGTATATTTGATTCAATAATTTTATATATGTCATATTTTTATCATTTCCAAATTATAATATATTACATACCATTTATTTGTAATCATCATTGATAAATCAAAATACTACTATTGTGTAGTAACATCCTACCAACTACATTATTGTAACATAGTTCATTTTTAATAAACATGTTTCATAATTAGTTTCAATATGTATTCATTATTTAAAATTATTATAATTTTTTAATAACTAATGTTATATATTTCTTCGAATAATTACCTCATTTAACATTGTCAACACCGCAAATCTATTTTGATACCAATGTCCATAAAACACTCGAATTGGAATTAACTAAACAAGTATTAAAAGGTGTCATTGTAAATATATATAATAATTGATATATGTGTAATTTTATATACCTATACAGTTATTTTCATAAAAAAATATATTTATGTAATCTTATTAAATATTATTTAATATACATAAATTTCATTCTATAATTCCTGTAAGTATTTTTTCGCGAATTACTTTTTATTTATATAAGTCATATTATATATTCATCACAAATTTATATTGTTTGGTGTATATAATTTCTATTTTACATATAATATTAGGATTCATTATTACTTCATGTTATTTTATTTATCAATGTTGAATAATTCATCTTAGGGGCATAAAATTAATTTTCCCAAGTGATAAATAGTTTCATTTTTCAATGTCTCCTCATTGGTTTATAAAAAGTATTCATTGACGTTATTATAATATGATTATGTGTGAAATGATATATATTTCTTAATATGTGTTACCTCTTTATTTGTTTTTATTTTCTTTTTTAGACATAATCACTCCATTTAATATCTTTATATTCAATGATATGGTCTAGGAAAGAGTTATTCATTCAAAATTCTATTATTTGGTACATATGTTTATTATATAATCATATATAAATTTTGTTATATATATACATAATTTTGGTAATTTTATACCTTATAGATTGCACTTTTCAATTATATTTACTTTTGTATTTGATTATATTATTTCTTGGGGATTTTAATTGAAGAGTTTCAAAAGTCGTAAAGGCCTTATGTTATAATCATAATTCTTTCAAGATTGGTTATGAAGAATTATATTTTGGAACAAATCAAAATATATTTTTTTTCTTGAAAAAAATATAATTATTTTCCAATTGTTATGAATTTGGTAAACATTATTAGTATCCATTTATTTATTTATTGATCAATGAAACATATAGATAATTTTTTTGTAACTAATATCGATCCAATATTTTCTTTAAGATTTGATATTATTCTATTATGTATCCCTGATTTCTAGATAGTTTTAAAAAATGTTATATTTAAAAATAAATTATTACATTAATTTATGTCTGATTGTATTCGAAATATATTTTAAAATATTTTTACAGGAAATTTATCATCATATTCATAATTAGTCACTTTTGACTTCAATTAACATTTTTTTCAAATTTTGATTATTTTGGTCATTTAAAATAAAGGAATATTTTTATACCACCATGACCATTATTTTCTTGATACTACATTTATATTTCATCAATAATTTTTCAATTAAAATGATTTTTACAATATTTTAATAATTATTTGTTTTTATAAGATATTTTAAAAATGAAAATTTTATTTTCCTCCAAAATATTTTAATGATATTTAAAAGATATTCCCATTCATGAAATTCTAAAACCCTTATTATTACTTATCTTAAAAGAGTAATATGATAAAATTATACCATGCTCATTAATTCTCTATATTAATAATGTTTAATAAGATGTGATTTTTATGGAATCTATTTTTTTCATTCGTTTATCTTGATTCAAATAGATTTTTATGGAACGTATTTCTATTCCATGGGATAATAATGTTTCAATGATATTTTTAATGAATTTGTTTATTTAAAATTGGTTAATCATATTATAAATAGATTTTTATGAACCCCATTTTATTCTCACATTCAAATCATATTTCATTGAGATATTTATCTCATATTTTTATTTCACACAGTATAGTCATGTTTCATGTAGATTGTTAGGGAATTTATTTCTTTCTCATGGTTAAAACGTGTTATAAATATAATTAAAAAAATTATTTATTTAATGATGGAAAAAATAATCTATGTACGATATTAATCATATGGTTCCTAGTCTTTTTTATAATGATTTTGGGTTTTTTTATAAACCAATAATAGTTGGTTCTGTTATAAACCAATAATGGGTGGTAACATTATTAAAAAACAATGGATATTTCTAGGATAAACCTAGGATTAGTAGTTACAATATTAACCAAGGATGGGTGGGTCTATTATAGACCTAAATTTCATTTGGTAGTCCAGATATAGAAATCATCCCTTTTGGTTCATCTATTTGTATGTGTTGTATTAATATAATTTTTCTAATTTATGAATATGTTTTTTCTATTTTTCTATGAGATTTTAATTTTTCTATTGATAAAATTTATATCGCATGGATTGTGATAATTGATTTTGATGTCATTTTTCACTGTGAAATACATAAACTATTTTTTTAATTTTTTGATGATATTGGATTTTATGGGGGTAATATTCTTATGTTAGGATAATACAATTTTATTATTTCATCATAACCATATTCTCATCTTAAGATCTCTAGTGAAATTAAATTGATAATTATTATACTTATCCTTACTATGAATTTTACATATTTATTCATATGATTCATTTTACATAGGTAATCAAGTATGATGTTGAATGAATTATATCTATAAGGGATGTATATGTATGATGTAGATAAAAAGATTCAATATGAAAATTATAGTATATTTTGAAATATAATCTATTCTATTATGTGGAATTGTTCGTAAATGTGTTTTACATTATTTTCTAAAACTGTAAACTTAAAAGGTTCTTTAAATTGTAATTGATCAAATTTTTCCTTTTTATTTTGTCTGTTATGGACGTAATAAATTTGTTCACCATCATCTATATCCAGATGAAAATATATTTTTTATTATTTCAGCACCGAATACGGCACTGTGAGTTCTAAAATGTTTTAGTAGGAAAAATAATAATGAATTATATAAAATTGAATATTAGTATTTTTTCATGTGAGGTAATCTTAAAATTGATTTATACCATATTGGGTCTATTTTATTAAGGTTGATCATATATTCAATGTCATAGAAACCACATTAAGTTATGAAGATAATATATTTTTAATTTATTAATGATATTTTAAGAGACATTTTTTATGTTGATATATATGAAAACCACTATTTAAACATAATGTATATAGATACATTATATATAAATATGTGTTTTGGTACTGATGAACTTTTTATATCATAATATCTTGGATATATAGATAATTATTGGAACATTTGTGTTATCTTATATAAACCACATGATTGGTAAGGGATTGTGTGACTAAGAGAATAATGTTATTTCAAAAGAAAATAACTATATTTCAGTACTCATATGATGAATGGTATGAGTTGATATTATATGTTAAAACACACTTTATTATTGATGTATTTTTTTGAGATATAGGGTTATATATATAAATAATGATTTGGTTTCTTATATTGAATATTTTAATTGAATTCTGGAGATTAATTTATTACATAATCATTTGAATATTTATTAATTATATGAATTGTTATACCATGTTATTACCATTATGGATATATTTTTATATAGGTGGAATATTTTTTTTCACTTTTATGGTTATGTTTTATTTAAACAATGATTTTAATGCTTCAAGCATGAAAATTGAATACTCATAAATATGAGACAAATATTATAATTTAGTGAAAATTATTAAATTATTAAATTATAGTTGGAATATAAGTATATTTCACTATTTTATCATTCTATAATTGGTGAAATAATTATTCAAATAAAAAAAATTTCATGAAAAACATGTTATCATTGTAAAATAATTTCTTATGAACCAATATTCTTTTCACTCATAAAAAATTTATGGTTTTGATGCCCTTGACATTATATTGGGAATTAAAATTCATATCATAAATAATATATATAACTCTCCATATATATTTATTATTTATACCTTGTTTATATAATCAATAACTACACATTTTCTCTTATATTGTGTCATGTGTTATGATATTCCAGGTGACCGTAGTATGTAAATTTCTATCTTATTAAGAAGTTGTTTTACTTACCTTTTTTTAAATTTTGGTATAAAAAAATATTTTAAAATACCCATAAATTGATTAACAATTTAAGGTAAAACTGTGAGGACAAAATTGATTAAATGGGGGAATTATGTAACAAACCATTATTTTAGAAATGATAACTATGTTAAATGGCATATTCAACACACAAAATTGAGTCAAACAGTCCCAAGAAATGTATAATCATTAAAACCAAGTAGTTTAATGGTATGTATGAATATTTTTCTATAAATTATTACATATATATATATATTTTATAATGTATATAATTTATTGTTGAATTTGTATTTTGTGGTCAATCAATTTTTTGTAATGATATTTTATTGTTCAAAAACTTTTTCCCTCAAAAATAACATGTACTCAATTTTATGAAATATATTATAATTAAAACAAGTAACATTTATAAAATAAATATGAAAGATAAAATAAATTTTAATAATGATAAACACAAAATTTTATTTAAGTGGGATTTAGGCATTTTTCATAAAAAACATATTTTTCAGTGAATAGATGAAATAATGAATTTGAAAGAATAGAATTTATTTTCAATAAATTAATAAATATTAAAGTCCAATTATAATTTTAATATTAGTAAATGTAGCATAATTATTATATTTTAAAATTAATTAAAAATAAATTCATTTTATTCAATTTTGTATTTTATTTAACTTTATGCATGCCTTTGGGTTTATAATGGGATTTTTTTAAAACAAATTTTACAATGATAATGATTCTCATATTAATTAATTTTAAAACCTTAATGATGAATGATAGAAATTATGTGTATAAATTTTATATAAATAATTATTAATTTTTTTCCATATAGATAATATTAATTGTAATATAGTTAATATAAAGTATGCTCTTTCACAAAAAATATGTTTTTGAAAACATGTATTTTCATCACCTATGTGGGTTTAATTTTAAATATAAAATTCAACCATTAATAATTTTTTAGTTAAAATGGATTAAATTTTTTTTTGATAATAATTTATATTAGTTAATACGGTCTCAATAATTTATTAACAAAATTAATAGTGTAAGTTGTAAAAATTAATTACAAAAATCAAGGTAAAAATGAATTCACCACTGGTTAAATGAAAAAGACAAGGGTAAAAATGAACTATAAAAATTTATAAAAAAAATTAAAAAGATATATTTGTAGATTATAATTTTTATTTATGTATAGTAATATTTTTTTTCTCTTTTTAATGTAAGAAACATTGGTACACCATTTTTTCTTTTCATCAATAATGAGTTTGTCACAAACCTAACTTATAAAAGGCCACCTTTTATCCTCTCTTCCTCAGAAATTCAATCGGTTTCATTTCTAAAAATGAAATATCATAATAATTACAAAAATATTACACCCCATCAAATAATTCATGGTTTGGTAATAAATACATTTTGTGAATACTTTTTTTAAATCTTAATGTGGGGACTTGAGAGAGGTAAAATTACAAATGATTTGATTTCGATTTATTTCTTCTTCCACACCTGTAAAATATGATCATTTATTCTTATATAATATCACTAATATATCATATAGAATAATAATTTATTATATTAAATTTATTATATGTAAATCCATATCCAAATTATTTATATGGGAAATAATAATGGCGCTCATGTGTATAGCAGACTACCACCCCACTAACAAATGTGACATGGTTTCCAAAAAGACAACTCACATTTTGGTATGATAATGGATATAAAGTATATATATGATATAAAAAATATGAGATAACTATAGAATAAATATATCACATATATATTTTAATATTCATTACTTAGAGGATATGGTAACATCATATTGGGTACATCAGACTACCACCTCATGATGCAATATGAGTTATCATTCAGTAACACTTTATGTGGAATGTAATAAAGATAAAGTTAATGTATATAAGTTATATAAATAAAATAATATTTATTTTATTAAATTAATAATCAATCTTAATAAATAATAAACAATTTTCATTCTTACACTAAAAAATGATAATGTTGTTCGTGTACGTCTGGACTATCACATTCATGGAGGAATGTGGATTTTATTCATCATCAAACCATGTAAATTAAATATATAAGAACATTTAAAGAAATAATATGTTATGTATGATATTATTATCATTAATTATGGGAAAAATATTTATTTACTTTTTTCAATATTGATTATTGAAAATTCGGAATTTAAATAATGCATATGTATGACATTGTATATTCATGATTGAATCATAGTCCATTTTTTCATAAACATCATTTATTCTGGGTTTTAAAAATTATAATAAACATGAAAACTTATAATTATGAAATTATTATTTATCTTGAAATGTTGAAATAATTAAATCCTTGCCCATTGTCAATATACAAAAGTTGTTTCCAAACAACGAACCAAACACCTTTAAAACACCCAAAATGGACTTAACGGATCATGTATTAAAAGATGTCATTATAATGGAAATAAAATAAATCATATATATATATATATATATATATATATTTAAAAATAAAATTGTTTATTTAAAAAAAAAATAATTTATTTATTCTAATTAAACAAGATTTAATGACATACAAGGAGTTTCTGGACTCAATGTAAGGGGTTTTCTCGAATCTCTTTTTATTTTTGTAAAACATTTTTTATATTAACCAATAATTAAATTTTTTTCTATATACTTCAACTTTTATATTAGATATCATAAATCATTACTAAATCGTGGTAATTTATGATTCATTATGAATTAAGTTATCCACATGTATTAACATAAATTTTTTCGAGTGGTAAAGAGTTTCTTATCTCAACGTACATTCACTAGTTCATTAAACATCTTCATTGATTCTATTATGAAATGAATATATATGAATTGATATGTTAATTTTCATTTTTATAAATTTATTCTTAGTAATATACATTTTTTTAATAAATATTATAATTTAAACACGACCAATTCAATGTTATGATATTCCTAACGATAAATCATTATAAATTACATTGGTTGGTATATGTGATTATGATTTAAACCTATCATAATTATGAATTTCATACACTAATATTTTTAATTTTAAATAATTGATATCCTTATTTTAATGATATTAAACATTTCCATTAATATTGTTTCTCTATAGGGGATATAGTTATAGAGATACCAATGTGTAAAATCCATTATGTTAATATATACTTTCATTCTATATTGAATATAATCATGTTTTTTTGGAATAAATAAGATTTGATTTATTTATTAAATTACATATAATTATTCTATACAGGTTATTAATCTTATTAAAATGTTTTATTTCTATTAACATCCTTATCAATTAATGAAACGTCAAGAATAACATTGGCATGTTATATTGATATTGTACATTCTTTTAGATATGGTATCATTCAATTAGATATCAATGTTTCCTTTTTACAGAAATATTCTCTAAAAAATATATTTTTTCATAAATCATTATATAATGGACTTTTAAATTATTTTAATTGGTTTTAGAAGAAAAATTACTATCATTTCCCAAAAAAAATTACTTTTGAATCCATTTTTTAAATTCATTTTAAATTAATGTATAATTTTATGTTTCATAGAATGAACTTATTTTAACAATATCATGATATTTATTTTTCTCAAAAAATTCCTTTATATGTTTCCAAGGTTTTTTTATATGATTTTTTAGAATTTATTTTTATTTTTAGTTTTCAACATATATTTTAAAAATAACAAGGATAATTGCCTAAAAACAATTTTTATGATATATTAATTATATTTCCATCTATTGAAGTCCAAAATCATTTTTATATACCTCTAATAGGTAGATATTTTAATAATAGAATCCTTATTATTTATTTGGAAGGAATATGATTGTTTCAAAGTAATTTTTATCGAACCCATTACATTTCCAATCGTTAATGATGCATCAAATATATTTTTTTGGAATAAATTTTATTTAATTTGGTAAATTATCTTTAAAATAGATTATCAATAAACTCATTTCATTTCGATTGGTAAATCATATATCAAAAAGATTTTTATGGAACCTATTTATTCCTTATAGGTTAATCACATATCAAATATATAATGTCAAATAAGGGTATAAATTAATCTAACCCATAATCTAGTAAATAATAAAAATGTTTTATAAATATATATTTTTGAAAACATGGATGTGGATGATAAAGAGGTCCCTGTAAATAGATACGTAAAAACAACCTTGGATAATAATGAGATTGTGAAATAAACCCTTAACATGTACTTTTCCTGGGTAGAGGGTACATTAAACACATGTATAATATTCAAATCATTGTAATTAAATTATAATATAACTACATACAAAAAAATGATATCATATATGATCTTCTAATATTTCATTGTTAATAATATTTCATTAGTATCATCTTTTCTGTGTTAACTGATTCGTTTTCCTTCATATATTTGGTTACGTAAGCAATTTTTGTTATGGAAAGGAAGTATTTGATTCATATGCATAATGATATTATGTTTATAAATATTATTTTCAGTCATAAAATGAAAATTATTCTTGAATGGTTACGATTGGGAAATAAATCTCATCGCGTTCATAGAGATGATAATCTGTATGAGCGCATGAGTGACAATATCATTATATTGATGATAAAATTATATGTAATTAGATGGTTTATCATATATACAGAATAATTAAAATGTTATATTTATTATTCAAATTAGTTCTAATCTTTTTTTATTCATCCAAATAATGAAGTGTTTAAAAAACAAACTACACCAGGACGTAGATATTATAAGCCATACGTACACACGTATAAGGACTTTTTCCTTTATAGGATAGATAATATAACGAATTTGTTTGTATCATATTTATAATAACATCATAGTATGTAAGTTGTACTAGATTTGTTATTCTGGTGTGGAAAAAATAAATAAAGGGGATGTGGAAGAAGAAAAAAACTTGAAAGAGGTGATGAAATATTTACCTATTCTTTGGGTTCTTCCATAAGATTTCATCAAAAAGGGTCAATAGGTAGGGTTTTTGACTAATGGAAGGCCTAGAGGATGAATAGAAGAAAGTTGGGAGGATATTTTTTAGTGTGGTTGGTCGATCCAAATGGCTTTGGAGGTGTGAAATTGAGATAATGGAAAGTGACCTTTTATAAGAGAGGTGAGGGTCACTTTAGGAAAATCTTGAAATATAATTTTATAAAAAAATCATTTTTTGTTTCAAAGGGCTAAAAATAATTTATTTAGAGGATAATGTGTTTAAGTATCGAAAACCTCTCAACAAATTGGTTTTAGATAGCTTTATGTCACCATATTAAAATTATCTATTCAATTTAAATCTTAGTTAAATATTTTGATATTTACCATGTCTCTTTTTATTTTTATATTAAATGGTTAATAAACATACTATAAACTACCAAGTGAACCAATAGTGGTTAATTAATAATATATATATCCTTATATAAGAATTTTTTTATCCCTATATTTTTATTAATATTATAATAATTAATAATGTAGTATTTGTTTTGAAAAATCAATTATGTGAATTTTGACAATATTTAGTATTTGATTTTCATAAAATCCATTAAAACGTTATCACTTCGAAATTTTTTTTAACCAACCCTATCATGTCATATTATCTTAAAATTTTATTTTAAATAATCATAATATTAAATATACATTTATTTGGATATTTATAATATCAATTAGTTTAATATTTCATTAATAAGATAATTATTGCACCATCATTATGTCATAAATAAATTAAATTATTTAATGTCTAAAAATTATAAATAAAATACCATTATTTAGAAAATCTTTTTATATTAATAATTAATATTGATAGTCTAGTTTATATTGTGTGTAACCCAATATTAAAAACAGTTTAGTTATTATGCATTGAAATTAAATCTTTTAACTATTCTTTAAATAAAATAATAATAAATGTCTTAATATAATCCAAGAGTACCAAAGGGGGTCATATTTAATTCTAAAGGTTGTTTTTTGTCTAATTATACTTATACAATAGAATTATGACATGTGTACGGATAATTAATATATCATTTTTACCCTTAATTACACTATTTACTTTTAAGTGCTGCAAATAAAAGTCAAAAGTTACTATTCAGAAAAAATTATTATCATTTTATTAAACCACAGATTACTTAATCATATTAACTGTGCTTCTAGGATTTTTGAAATTAAACTCAATGAAGTAATAAATTTATGTTTAATGCAAATTTTCAATTGCTCATAAGATGTAGGTAAAAGACGGTAAAAAGTTTAATTAAATTTTAATATATATAAAATTATTATTAAATGGCTCCAATAAATTAAATTAAACATATATAGGTATTATGTATCTATTATGGCCTAAAATAAATTTAAATGAAACCAATAATTATTTAAATAAAAAGTTTGTTTTAACCAACATCGTTGTGTTTTTCAATATTCATCAACAATTGAATGTTTTCAAAAAAATAATAAAAATTTACCCTTAGATAATTTCGATTTTTATAATTCAAAAATGAAGTCCAATTGAAATATAAAATTTATAAAATTTCAAAAAGCGGGTATTACTCTTCATAATGTCTAGTGTGATTTCTTGTGTTGTGTCAGAACCTAAAAGTTGCATACAATGCATGCTATTGCATTATTTAATGGGAAATGTATCATGGATGATTGGGGTGTTAAAGCTATATTGAGATTCATTTAGTCTCAAGGGTTTCATGATACATAATATAGTGATGAAAATAAATATATTTGAAAATAATACAAAAATATAGAATTTTTTGCATAGTGAATCCAAGGTTTAATAATATTAAAAATTACAAACCCAAGAAGATTTAATAAGATTCATGGTCTCAAATTTAGATATGGTAAAAACTATTTATTCTTATTTTATATGCTTATCTTGACATGGAAAAAGAATACCACGAGATAATCGTCATACATCCCAAAAAAATTTAGTGTTTATTTTCTTTTTACACCATTTAATATAGGGACAGATTAATGTTTTAGGGTGGTATCTATCTATCATAAAAAAAAATACTATTTGAAAATACAATACTCTATGTTTTTTTATATTTTATTCAAAGTCTCTACATAATATCCTATTTTATTATAGAATTTTTTTAATTAAAAATTTATGTGGATTGTTTTTTATTAAGAAATTATTTATGTGTTATCAAATAATTTTCAACTCGAGAAAATATATTATAAATTTTAAAATTTTAAAAAATTTCAATATTGTTTTATTTTTTTTAATTTATCACATAAATATATTTTTTGTGGTTATTTTATTTTTCTTGTTTACTATTCTTATGGGAACCTTGAATGATATTCATATGTTTTTTGTAAGGAATATGTTTAAAATCAAACATTATTAATCCAAACTGGGTCTTATTTCATTAATAAATTGTTTTTATTCGATGCATATAAATCATCAATGGGGTGTTTAATTTAAATTTTCATTTTCTAAATAAAGGGGGATTAATCCATATTAATATAGAAATATCCTATAATATAGATCAAAATTTTTTCCCAATATATTTAAGAAATAGACCTCAAAATCCATCTTCTACACCACCATAAATCAGATATGATGTATGTCTTGTATATCATTTAGTTTCTATGCCATATTTTCTAAACAACTCTCCCCATTCTCTAAATGATTTCTAATTATTATTTATTTTACCTTAAATATTAATGGGAAATGTTTAATTTTTTCAGTTGTTTTTACATTAATTATTTACACATTTCATTTATCCTCTGTAGAACTCTTTATAAACTCTAGAGAAAATTTTAAATTAATAAGATATGATAGTGGATTATTAAGATAAATACAAAACTATCCAAAAACTCATCAGATATATATATTCTAGTTATATTAAAAAACATTATATTTTATATTAATGAATATTCATAAAGACATAAAATAGATAATATCAACCCAAACCATTAGTATAAATTTATTTCTAAAATTTCACTACAGTTATGCTTTCCCATAGATAGGTGAGTTCCACATATTATTTCTGGAATAAAATAGAATCCTCTATTTTAATGGTCTGCTGTTTTATCTATTTTTGTTGAATAATTCCAGTTGATATTATATTATATATTTACTCATCATGGAAAATATAACCTTTTTCTATAAGATCAAAGATAAATTTTTGTGTTTCATTTCTCCACTGCAAGATAGAGCCATTATGATGAAACTCCACATTGAATCACTAGAACTCTACAATAACCATTAGATTGATGATTAATCAATATATATTGGGTTTTGTTTTACTGACCAATTAGATATTATAATATAAATTATAAAATTATTTTAAAATTATTTCAAATAAATAGATATCATAAAACATTACATAATATCTGAAAAAATTCTCCATAATTCCCATCATGTCATACATGTTTAAAAAAATATTTTTCCCATATTAAAAATATTATTAAATTTTATATCTTAAAAAAATCAATCTATATTATAGTATCACACATTATAAACACATTTTCACTATATTTGACACATCAAAATATCCTAAAAACCCAGTTCTACTATACACAGCATCTTGGACCATACCAATATAAAATATGTAAAATTACACTTTCATCATATTATTATATATTTGGTGTGAGAGAAACGTATTATTTGGATACCCAAAAAAATTATATTGTATCCTAGTTGTCAATGTACTCAATGATGTATAAAAAAGGAAGTCTAGAATTTATTATAATTAAATAATTTTTATAATGATATCAAATACATTATAAATTTCATTAATTTTAAATATGTCTTCTTCTGTCAACATAGGTATAATATGTGAATATATTTTAAAATTTATAATATTAAAATAAAAGTATATTATCTTAACTCGTCAAATTACTAGGAAATATATACCGTTGTAAAAAAAATAATATAAAAAAAGAATCATAATCATTACATTCCAAACAGAACACCTAACTAGAATCCTAGTAGAACTTATTGTTATATTATACGATAAAGTAATTAATATATTAATAAAATTAATATATATAATATATTAAGAAAAAATTATAATATAAAATTATTTCAACATTAAACTGATCACAAAAACATATTTTTACATAATGATGTTTTCATCAACATTTATTAAACAATTAATATAGTATCAATTATTAATCACATATTCCATTTATTAATTAAAAATATAAATTTACTATAATGTGACAATTTTACCCTCTGTTACATAAATTTATACCGAAGATGAATTAACTAAAACCAACACTAATTACTTCAAATAATGCCTCATTCACATTGAGAAATGTCAAATTCAAGAGATTATTTCAAATAATTATTAATTTTCATTTACAAAAAGTTCACAAACTAACTAATTACCAAGACTATATTCATTTACCATTTTTTATTATAATACGTTAACAATTTATAATAATATTTGTAATAATTAGTGCTAAAAATATCACACATTAGTTATAAGAAATCATGAAATACTGTATCTTTTACCTTAAACTAATTAATTACAAACATCTATTCCCCTCATCAAACAATGATATAAATTAATATTATTATTTTATAACTACCGAGAGAATTAAATATCATTACTTACATATTTTACAAAATTAATTTTATAAATATACTTTAAAACCAATTCCCCTTATGATTTTTAAAATTAAAATATAAATTTTTAAAAAATTTAAAAAATTATCATTTTATCAAATCACCTTAAAAAATCCATTTAAATTTGTATACCGTACAATTACCATTTTAATGATATCCATTTTCTTAATTTAATGTTAGGTATATATTTATATTCAATAAATATATCATATATATCATCCTTGAATTAGAAAAATTATTATAATACTCATCCTTACAAATTTATAATTTATGTGTAGTCTTAATAAATTATTAACATATTTTTATCTAAAAACTATTATACATATAAATAAAATGAATTCTCATATAAACCTTAAATATACATGATATATTACAGAAAACATTGTAAAATATGAGGAATTTTAATCTAAAAATAAATAAATTATTCAATACTACTCAAAAATTTCAATTTAACACCCCTAATAATTTTATTTGAAAACACTTTTTAATTGTGTATTCAACAAACAAAAATAAGATTAAAACACCAATAAAATATATGAATTTTAAAACATGTAATTAATTACTAGTAATTAATGGTTTTAAATACTTCTTAAAAAATATATATATATGGTTCTAATACAAAATATAAATAATTTATAATTTCAATGCATTTAATATATATATATATATGTATTTAATTTAATTTTATTCTTCAAAACTGGGTTTTAATCAAAAAATTATATTTTTTTTATTTTCCTGATATAATGATATAATTATCTTTTGTATAATATTTAAACATATTTGATAAAGTTAATTTAATTTTTAAAATAAGAATATGATAATTTATTTTATGACAAATTTTTGGTATTTTTAAAAAAATAATAAATTTTCAACTAATATGAAAAATCCTAGTTTTCATTTGTAAAAATGTCATTTATTTAAATAAGTAAATTGATTTAGAATTATACTTTTGTTTTTAATTTTATTTGAAGTAAAATAATTATAAATAGTTTAAGTTTTAATCAATTATATTTTATTTTAACAGACTTCATGTTTGTTTTTTCAAGGATTAAAATTAATATTTTTCATAAATCTGTTTTAAAGTCCATCATTTTTTTTAAATTAATTCAAAAAACCAAATTATGAATTATTTAAATGACATTTAAGTATCATATTTGAACAACTATTAATTTTAAAGCACAAAATGTAATTTTTTATTTATATAGTTAATATAAAATTATATTTTTCTCATAAATTACACTTCTTGAAACCCATTTTATTCATCACACCTATGTGTATAGTTTTAATATAGATTTCACCTATTATATAAATATAAATTAGGTAGATAGATTAAATAATTTTAATCTTCATAAATGATATAATATAAATTGTTCAGTTAGAATTTTTATCACACTGAAAACAGAAAAGAGTAAAAAAATATTTATCATGTCGAAGGTAAAAAAAATTATTAAGGGTCAAACTAATAATATAAGGGTCAAAATGATGTATAAATATTTTTCTAACCAGTTATTTTGGAATATTTGTATATTATTTCTTCTATTTTTTATAAAAATCCATTCTGGAACATTTGACAATGTAAAAAATGTGGGTACATATTTTTATTTTTTCAATATTAAAATTGTTCCACTCACCTATCTTATAATAGGACACCTGTTATACCCTATTTATCGCACATCACAACCATTTGGTTTAAATCTTTTATACCCAAATATGTTCAAAATTTTCATCCCCTAATAACATAAGTGTTGGATTGGCAAAAATCCATTACAGAACGGTATTTGTTATAATCATAAAGGGGTGGTTCAAGACAAGGTTAATTTCCCAACAATGTGATTTTGTTTTATTTAATAATCCACATCGTAAAAATATTATTTATTTACTAATATATAATAAATATAGTATTTTAAATATACAAATATATTATTATACAATTGTTATTAAATATATTAATCCCCGCTTCCCTATATGGAAAATTATAGTTTCCCTTATCTGTATGATGGAATACGGCCCCACGAATTGATGTGAAACACTTTCCATAAAAACCTATCATGGTTGGGTATAATTATAAATATATACTATATATATAATGTTAATAATATAATAATAACTTTCAAGTCATTATATAATAAACACCTATTACATTCCATTTTTTAGGGGATATGATAATATAACTCGTGTGAATGGTGGACTACCACCTAAGGAAGTAATGTAATTATTTATTTAATAACACATTACATAGAAGGTAATGAGGTTGAATTTAATTAATATTTTTTATAAAATTTTGATAATTACTACATAATAAAATTTTATTCATTATTAAAATAAAATATATCATTTTTTATTATACTCAAAAATGATAATGGCATTCGTGTACAGGTGGATTATTATCGTCCCGATGTGATGTGACTCTCTTATCATCACCACACCTCAGGGATAAAATATAATTGTATATTTAATTAAATAATATTATATATTTCATATTTTTATCATTTTATAAATATAATATATTACATACAGTTTATATGTAATCATCATTGAAAAATAAAAATACTACTCAGGTGTAGGCATATCCTACCATCTACATGATTGTAACATAGTTCATTTTTAATAAATATGACTCATTATTAGTATTATAAATTATTAATTATTTATAAATATTATAATTATTTAATAACTAATTTTTTATATTTTTTTTAATAATGACCTCATTTAACATTGTCAACATAATAAATCTATTTTGATATTAATGTCCTAAAAACACCCGAAGTGCAATTAGCTGATTAATTATTAAATGGATTCATTGTAAATATATAAAACAATTGATTTAAGAGTAATTTTATTAACATATACATATATTTTCATAAATAAAACAATTTATTTAATCTTATTAAATATAATTTAAACAACGTAAATAAATTCTATAATTTATGCAAGTTTTTTCCTATTCTCACTTTTTATTTATATAATACATATGTTATATTGATCACATAAATATATGGTGTGTTGAATATACTTCACGTTTTACATTTAATATTATGATTACTTATTACATCATGGTATTTTATGTATCATCATTTAATAATTCATCTTAGTGGATTAAAATTTATTTTTTCTAGTGATAAATAGTATCATTTGTCAATATCTCCTCATTGGTTTATAAAACATATTCATTGACATTTTTATGATATGATTATGTGTAAAATGATATATATATATATATATTAATATGTGTTTCCCCTTTTTAAGTATTGTTTTTTCATTTTTATACATAATCACTCTATCTAATCTCTTTAAATTCAATGATATGGTCTTGAAAGGGTTATTCATAAAAAATTCTATTATTGGAACATATGGTTATTATATGATTATATATACATTATGTTATGTATATACATAATTTCTGTAATTTTATATCATATAAATCTTATTTTTTAATTATAATTAATGTTTGACTTGATTTTATTATTTTTTGTGGGTTACTATTGAAGTGTTTCAAAAGTATCAAAGGCCTTATATTACAATCAAATTTATTTCGAGATTGTTAATGATGAATTTTACCTTGGAAGAAATCATAATATTTTTTTTCAACCACATTTATTTCATATCCAATTGTTATGAATTTGGTTAACATTATTTGTATCCATTTCCTTCATTATAGATCAATGAAACATATAGGCTTTTGATTGTAACTAATATTGATCCAATATTTTCGATAAGATTCGATATAATTCTCTTACATATACATGATTTCCATAATGTATTAAAAAATGTTATTTTTAAAAATAAATTTTTATATTAATCTATGTTTGATTGTTTTTGAAATTTTTTTATAATATTTTTATATGAAATTTATTATGATATTCCAAATTAGTCACTTTTGATTTCCATTAACAATTTTTTTAAATGATGATTATTTTGGTCATTATAAATAAAGATATATATTTTATACCACCATAAAAATTATTTTCATTGATACTACCTTTATATATTTCTATAAATTTTCAATAAATATGATTTTCACAATATTTTAATAATTATTAGTTTTTATAAGATATTTTTAAAATGAAATTTTATATTCCTTCAATATGTTTTTAATGATACATTAATTGTGACATCAAAGGTAAATAAAGAATAATACATTTTCATATTTATTAATATTTGTGAATTAAATATTAATTTTACTTTAAAGAGGTTGCTATGTTCGATAACGTACCCGATATGCAACAACGAGTTTCATTGAAATCTTACGTTGCACACTAGTAATATTATAATATTATTTTAAATGGTAGTTAACATGTAGCTGTTGTATTGGAGGGAATGAATAGAAATAACTAAAATATTTTTATATATCTTTCTTAAATTTTTTTATATTTATCCAATAAAATATAAAGGCTTAAAATATGAAAAGAATTCAATTTTAGGCATAGATACTCTAATATTCACTGAAAGGTCGACTTATCGCCTTTTGATGGTGAACCCTCTTAAAATATAGTAATGGTCACTCATAAAAATTATATTGTACCAAATAAAATTCCTCTTTATAAAAGGGTCATTAAAATTTACTTAATGTATATTTTTTGTATTTTTCCGATAAAGTTCATTTTTAATGAATAATTAAAAATGTGGGATTTTAATTCAAAACCGCGTTTTAAACTAATTTATTTATATGATTAGATTATCTTTTTAATTGGTTTTAATGTGAAACTAGAATATATGTTTACCATTTAATCCAATAGTGTTCTTTGGAATTAATTTCACTTTGAAATTGGACTTAAACTAGTGTCAATATTTTAATATATATTGTTTCATTAAAACACGCTATTTGTTTTGACAGCTGGAATTAATTATTAAATTAATTTATGAAACTAATATGTTTTTAATTTTTTAAAATATACTTCATTTTTTAATTCGAAATATCAAATATATATTAGGGTGATTTTTTTGTATTTTTCTAAAAAGCTTCAATTTTTTATGAATAGTGAAACCACTAAGTGGTAGTTAAAAAACTGATTTTTCGTTTCAATGAAACATTACCAATTTTGTGAATTTAATTTAAAAAATATGACATACATGGTTGTCATTAGGATGTAAAATGTTGTTCAATGGAATTAAAATAATTTTTTGGTGAATAGTAACTTTTAAGTTTTATTAATTGTGATTAGAGGCAATTAGTGTAATTTAATGTAAAAATAATGTTTTAATAATATAAAATGACTTTTAAACATGTCCTACGCTTATTTTAAGTGTCATGGACGACCATGAAAATCCATGGGTCAACTTGGGGACCCCATGGATCCACATGGGTAAGAAAATTACATTAATAACTTTTTATTTAAAGATAAAATAAAAATTCCACAAACATATATTGTTTTACTAACACAATTTTTACATGGGGTTATACTAGTCATATGTTTGACTATAAATATTCATTAGAAATATAAATGGATTTGATATATCATGATATATTTTTTATAATTTTCAGACATTATATAAATTAAATTATTTATGACACCATGATTATGCAGTGATTTCCTCATTATTTAATGATTTAAATAAAATGAAATGATAATGTAAAATATAAGACCTCCACTTGTCAAAAACCTATTACATGCGTGGATTTAGAAATCATATCTCCTTAACCTAGTAATATATAAATGTAGAACCTTTAAAATTAGAAACTCATTATATAATAAAGTAACATTTTATAACTTTCCCAGAGTTCCCCTCCCCTCCTCTTATAAAAGGCCCCCACCTCTACATCCTTACCCACACCTCTCAAGCCTTTTATTCATCCAAGATCTGCTCATTTTATCTCTACATATCCCTCTATTCATCCTAGTAGCCTTCCCTTAGACATAAATCTCTTCGAGAAACCCTTTTTGTTCAAACCATGAGGAGTTACCCGATTTAAAGGTAATGTCTTCACTTGTGTTCTTTTGTTTTATTTTTCTTCTACAACCCACTAAACTCTTATTATTCCTTTACATTGTAACAACATCAGTATCTTCAATATACTAGGATGTTTTTATGAGATGGATTCGAGCTACACATACACACAACATCGTCTAATGGTTAAAGAACATACTGTTTCTGTGGTTGGCGAATTTATGCCTCACAAAACGATGATTGTTCAATCTTATTTTAACACCTTTCATGGTGAAAATTAAGAATTAACTCTATTTATATATGATATATATTATTTTTATGTTTTTTATGCTTCTGTATTTTTAATTTATGGCATTCCTTTATTGTTTCCATTATGGTTAAACGCGATATCTTCATTTTAGGAAGTGCGGACTATCGACCCCTCAATGTGATTTGATTCGTTAATGCAATATGTGGGCTGTATAAATTATGGAGTTAATTATATTATATATGATATTATACTAGAATTATAATATACCTTTATATCTTTATGATTTCACTCAATTAAATATGAAATAGAAATGAAAGTAGTGTTCATGCATACACACGGTTTACCGTCTCCATGAACGGTGCATTTCATTTCTTACCTATAAATGTTATATACTATTATAAATACTTTTATATGCTGGAAATATATGATATATATGATATCCAAATAATTAATATCATTTTGGATATAATTAACCTTTGACCACATGAACAACATGTAATTGTAAGAAGTCTATTTTTGACTTAAGAACCAGATATCCACAAAATGAACATTATTAACTTAAATGATTAAATAATGTTTATAACATGGATATAAGTGATATAAAAGGAATAGTATTCTTGAAAAAGGTTCTTAATAAAGTATAAATTAACACTACTTTATTATTCAAGAGATTAAAGAGTGATCGAGTCATGTTGGACACGAGGTAAGGGACTTCGTCTCAATATCCTTTCATTGAGCCATTGTTTGTTCTAATACAAGACTTTCTTTTATAATCTTTATAAAACACCTTTTACTTTTCATTTAATTCAATGGGAATATTTTTATATGAAGGGTTTTACTAAATGAAAAAAATGAATGTTAATTTTAACTAATGTGGTGACAATGACCTTTTCACCCACCGTGAGTGTTATTTGGTCTTTGGCTTCCTCAAGAAGCCATAATGTTTTTAAAATGAAATAAATAAAATATACTCTTTAATGTATTTTGGTATTCAAAATTGTTTTTATAATGGATTTGTTATGTCAATATATTTGAGTGAAATATTGCGTTAAAATGTGGAAATTTTTTCATTCCATTATATTTTATTTATGTCTTCTGATTGTATAATTGTACTTGGAAATTTGATGGCTGGTTACGTGATAAACCAAATGACGGGTGGTGTCGTGAAAACCAGGACTTGTTGCTAAGTTATAACCTACAATGCATTAGGTATAAATGTTGGTCGTATGGCTATTCCATTTAGTGATATGTGTGGAAGTCGATTATACGGTTATTCCATTTAAGTATGTTTAGGTCCCATGTTATCTTTATAAGTTATGTGTTCTTTATATGGGTTTTATGGTAATATTTTGTTTACAAAAGGGTAAGTATTGATATTTTTTTAGTGTAGAGTATATAATACTTCTTAAAGGTGAAAATTTTTACATTGATAAAGTATTCATGGTTTACTTGATGTTTTGAAAACCTAACAGTTTTTATTTTTTGTGTATCCCTTACTGAGATTTTTATGCTCACCCCATGTTTTTTTGAAATTTTTTTCACAAGACATAATGTGTAATTGGGTCAAGGATTAGATCAAGGAAAATTCATGCTTTCTAAAACATGGAACTAGACATAAGTCTTTTTATTAAGAGTTCATGTTTTTTAAAAACAGGGAAACTTTGTAGAAGTGTATAATGTGTTATCTTTGGAGATGTAATAGGTATGATCTGATTCTATAAAACTTTAAACCTGAAAATATACTCAATGTGAATTATTCATTTAATTCAATATTAAATAATGTTTAAGGCCGGGCCCTTATAGTTGGTCTAAAAGGTCAATTTAGAAATCTTTAGAAGTTAGGATTATATTAAATAATTATCCAATAATATTTTATTTAATGGTCAAATAGAAATGATATAGAATTTTAAGATTACCATGTTGCCATATCTAAGACATGTTTGTTCAGAATGGTTTTCCGAAGAAGAAATAAGGCAGCTATGTTGGGAAGACATCATGAGGAAGTCAACCTTCCAATCAGCAACCTGAGATGGTCACAATTAGAACTGAGTAGTTTGTTGCATTGATGGAACAGTTGGCTCAGACTCTAAATGGTGATGGTATCCATGCACAAGATCTGCCAGATCAATCACAGAGTAACATGTCAGTGGTGGAACATTTAATGAGGCCATATCCCCCATCATTCAAGGGATCATCTATCCCTGTTCTAGTAGAAGGGTGGATTAATGCAATGGAGAAGATTATTGATGTCATGGGGTCTTCAGATCATCAAAAGGTTAGTCTTGCTATTTACCGTTTTGAAGGTGAAGCTGGTCAGTGGTGGTCGATGATGAAAAATATAAGGGATAGTGATGAGATTGATGATCTTCACTGGGACAAATTCAAAGGTATGTTTCTTGCGAAATATTTTCTTAAAGTGGTTCAACATAGAATGGAAAAACAATTCCTATAATTGAGACATGAGGATGACTCAGTGGCATCTTATGAATCAATGTTCACTCGACTGGAAACGTTTGATCCAAATTTCAAAAGAGATATTGATAGTAAAATCAACCATTTTTACTCACGGTTAAAGACAAAGTATCGATGGAATTTATCTTCTCATGAGTTCAAAATTTTTGAAATGCTTGTTAGATGTGTGAAGAAGGTGGAAGTGGAGTTTTTCGATGATCAGGTGTTCTTTGAAAAACAACAGAATAAGAGGTCCAGTTGGCAGGCAAAAGGGAAGAATTCATCAAATAAGTAAAGAGGTATGAAAAACAAAAATCCGTCCATTGAGAAGTCTGGTAAAATGCATCCTTGAGAATGTTTATCCATGTCTGGAAAGTGCTTTAGGTGTGGTAAGTCTGGTCATATTGCTCGTAACTATAAGGAAGATGATCAAGAAGGAAATGAAAAGCCAGCGATAAGATGTTTTATGTGTAATGAAATAGGTCATTCTGAAAATGAGTGTCTAATGAAGAACTCAATGGGGGGAAAGCAGCCAGACTACAAGTAGAAAGGGGTGGTGAAATATTTTGAAACTACTTCAGAAGATGTTGGGCCATCGAATGAAGAAGTATTAGGTACACTCTTTGTTTGTTCAGATTATGCCAATGTGTTGTTTGATTCAGGGTCTACACATTCATTCATTTCTGAAAAGTTTTATAGTAAATTGGAAAATCCATCTCAATATATGAATCCTGAACTTATGGTAAAAACACTCAGAGGGAACGTTGAGACAAAAATAAATTATAATAACCTTATTATCATTGTTTTCAGAAATAATCTATCTACAAACCTTAGTGTTTTGCCTCTAGTGGAGTTTGATGTTATTTTGGGCATGGATTGGATTTCTTTTTAAAATGCTAAGATTGACTGCAGAGATAAAGAGGTTTTTTTTAAGAAATATTTTCAGTTTGTGTACAATAATGAACCCTTGCTTTTGAGAACATCTCAGGAAGTTGATAAACTAGTAAAATATGGAAATGAATTTTACCATTCACATATTGTTGAAAATAAAAGAACTGTACAAGTTAATGATGTGCCAGTGGTAAATGAGTATCTTGATGTTTTTTCTGATGAGTTTCCTGGTATAATTCATGATCGGGAAGTTGAATTTATTGTTGACTTAGTTCATGATTCTAAGCCAATTTCAAAACCCCCTTATCGAATGGCTCAAGTTGAACTTTTAGAGTTGAAGAATCAATTGTAGGAGTTATTAGATAAAGGTTTCATTTGACCTAGCACATCACTATGGGGTGTTCCTGTCTTGTTTGTTAAAAATAAAGATGGTTCAATGAGACTTTTCATTGATTATAGTGATTTGAATAACATCACTGTTATGAATAAGTATCATTTGCCTCATGTCATTGATTTTTTTGATCATCTATAGGGAGTTCAGTATTTTTCGAAGATTGACTTGAGGTCGGGGTACCATTAGTTGAATGTAAAAGAAGAAGATTTTCTGAAGAAAATTTTTCAAACTAGATATGGCCATTATGAATATGTAGTTATGACTTTTGGGTTTACCAATGCACCTAATGTATTCATGGAACTTATGAATAGATTTTTACATGAGATCTTGGATAAGTTTCTGGTTGTTTTCATTGATGATATTTTGGTGTTTTCTAAAAGTAAAGTGGAGCATGAAAGACATTTAAGGGTTATCTCGGAAACATTAAATGAAAAGAAACGGTATGGAAAATTCAGAAAGTGTGAGTTTTGGTTACAAAAAATTTCTTTCCATGGTCACATTATTTTAAAAAATGGCATAACTATTGATCCTACTTAAAAAAAAGTTGTTAAAGAATGGCCAAGACCAACAAATGTAACCGAGATCCGTTGTATTCTTGGTTTGGCAGGTAATTACCCAAGGTTTCTTGAAATTTTTTCACGGTTATCTAGTCCAATGACTAAGCTAACTCGGAAGGGTTTTAAATTTATCTGGACAAAAGAATGTGTTGATTGTTTTCAGGAGTTGAAAAGAAGATTGGTGAATGCTCCAGTTTTGGCACTTCCTTTGAGGAATGGTGAGTTTGTTATATACAGTGATGCTTCGTTGAAGCGACTTGGTTGTGTCCTTATATAGAATGATCAAGTAATTGCTTATGCTTTACGTCAGTTGAAAACTCATGAGTTAAATTACCCTACACATGATTTGAATTAGCTGCTGTTGTTTTTGCTCTAAAAATTTAGAGGCATCATTTGTATGGAGTACTGTTTGAAATATATACTGATCACAAAATTATAAAGTATATATTCAGTCAAAAAGAATTTAAAATGAGACAGTGGAGATGGATTGAATTAATCAAGGATTATTATTGTACAATTCATTACCATCCGGGAAAAGAAAATAAAGTGGATGATGCATTGAGTCGAAAAAGTAATGCTTCATTAACCATGTTACGTTTGGAACAAGATCCTTTGGTTTTTGATTTGATGAACATTGGCATAGAAGTTTTTGGTGCCTGAAGTTATTCTGATTTGTTTCACGTGTCCGTGAGATCATCTCTTTCAGACAGAATTAAGCAAGCACAGAAGAAAGACAGTGGGATGTAGAAAAGGGTAGATCTGGTTCAGAAGGGTATGTTTCATGTATATAACATTGATAATGATTGTGTTTTAAGGTTTCAGAAGAGATTATGTGTGCCTTGTGATTCATAGTTGAAGAATGAGTTGTTATGTGAGGCTCATAGATCCCCGTTTTTAGTTCCTCCTGGAAGTACTAAGATGTACAGAGATCTACGAGAGTATTAATGGTGGGATGGAATGAAAAGAGATATTGTTGATTTTACTGTGAAGTGTTTGAATTGTCAGCAGGTTAAAGCAGAGCGATAGTTACAGAATGGTATGCTGTAGTCATTACCGGTGTTGAAGTGGAAATGAGAAAATATATCCATGGACATCGTTATCGAATTACCAAAGAAATATCTAGGTAATAATGAAATGTGGGTTATAGTTGATAGATTGAATAAATCATCCCATTTCCTTTCTATTCAAGATACTTTGTCTCTAGATCAACTTGCTCGGTTGTATGTTAAATAGATAGTCAGGTTGCATGGAGTTCCCATTTCCATTGTATCTGATCGTTATCCCAGTTTCACTTCCATATTTTGGAAAGGCCTTCAAAAGTCGTTGGGTACTAAATGAAATTTTAGTATAGGTTTTCATCCTCAATTAGATAGGTAGTTAGAACAAACAATTTAGACCTTGGAGGATATTATACATGCTTTCTCTATGGATTATCATGGAAGTTGGGACCAACATACTTCTTTTGTTGAATTTTATTACAATAATAGTTTTCATTCCAGTATTCAGATGGCTCCATTTGGGGAATTATATGGGAAGCGGTGTCAAACTCCAGCTTTTTTGGATGAAGTGGGTGAAAGGTAGCTGATGGGACCAGAATTGGTATAAGAGATGGCAGAAAAAGTTTAGTTGATGCCGAAACATATTAGAATAGCTCAGAGTAGGAAAAAATTTATGCGGATAACTAGAGGAAGGTTCTATCATTCGAGTTATGTGATCATGTTTTTCTCAAAGATTCACCATGGAAAAGTGTCATGCGATTTGGAAAGAAAGGAATGTTGATTCAAAGGTTCATTGGAAGATATGAAATTTTGGAGAGTGTTGGATTAGTTTCTTATCGAGTGTCTTTACCTCCATGTTTATCCCGGGTACACAATGTTTTTCATGTTTCGATGTTGAGAAAGTGTATTCCAGATCCATCTCTTGTTTTGAGCCCAGAGGTAGTTCAGTTGGAATAGAATCTCTCTTATGAAGAACAACCAGTCCATGTTTTTGGTTGTAGAGAGCATGTGTTGGGAAATAAGGTAATTCACTAGGTAAAGGTTCTATGGGAAAACCATATGGTAGAAGAGGCAACATGGGAATCTAAAAATTCTATGAGGGATAAATACCGCCACTTATTTTGATAAGTGAATAAAATTGCGAGGACGCAATTCCAAAAAGGGGGGAAGGTTGTAACATCCAAGGTAAATAAAGAATAATAAATTTTCATATTTATTAATATTTGTGAATTAAATATTAATTTTACTTTAAAGTGGTTTCTATGTTCGATCGCGTACCCGATAAGCAACAATAAGTTTCATTGAAATCATATGTTGCACACTAGTAATATAATATTATTATTTTAAATGGTAGTTAACACGTAGCGGTTTTATTGGTGGGAATGAATAGAAATATCTTAAATATGATTATATATGTTTGTTAATTTTTTTTACATTTATCCAATAAAATATAAAGACATAAAATAAGAAAAGAATTCAATTTTAGGCATAAATACTCTAATATTTACTAAAAGGTCGACTTATTGCCTTTTGATGGTGAACCATCTTTAAATATAATTCTGGTCACTCATATACATTATATTTTACAAAATAATATTCTTCTTTATAATCGGGAATTAAAAATTAACTTTGTTTAAATTTTTGGGTATTTTTCGATAATGTTTATTTCATAATTAATAGTGAAAAATCTTCTAGTTTAATTCAAAACCACTTTTTAATCTAATTTATATATATGATTAGGTTATCTTTTGAATTGGTTTTAAAATTATATTATAATATATTTTTACCATTTAATACCATAGTGTTCATTGGAATTAATTTCACTATGGAATTGGACTTAAACTAGTGTCAATCTTTTGATATATATTGTTTCATAAAAACACGCTATTTGTTTTGACAGCAGGGAATTAATTATTAAATTAATTAATGCAACTTATATGTGTTGAATTTTTTAAAATGGACATCATTTTTGAATTCAGAATATCAAATATATCTTTGGGTGTATTTTTGATATTTTTATAAAAAGCTTCAATTTTTGATGAATAGTGAAACCACTAAGTGGTTCTTAAAAAACTGATTTTTCATTTAAATAAAACATTACCACTTTTGTTAATTGATTTTTAAAAAACCAACATATATGTTTGTCATTAGGATGTAAATTCTTTTTCAACGGGATTAAAATATTTTTTTAGTGAATAGTAACTTTTATGTTTTATTAATTGCGATTAGAGGTAATTAGTGTAATTTAAGGTAAAAATAAGGTTTTAATAATATGAAATGACCGTGAAACATGTTCCACCCTTATTGTATGTGTCATATCCGACCAAAAAAATACATGGGTCAACTTGAGGACTCTATGGATCCCCATGGCTATGAAAATGACATCAATAACTTTTTATTTAAAGTTAAAATAAAAATGAAACAAACATGTATTGTTTTACTAAAACAATTTTTACATGGGGTTATACAACTCATATTTTTTACTATAAAGATTAATTAAAAAGATAAAAATATTCCCTACATCTTGATATTTTTTTATAATATTTATTCATTAAATTAATTAAATTATTTATGACGTCATGATGATGCAGTGATTACCTCATTATTTAACTATTTAAATAAAATGAAAAGATAATGTAAAATATAAAACCCAAACTTGTCAAAAACCTCTTGAATATGTGGATATAAAACTCTTATCACCTTATCCTTGAAATATATAAGTTTGGGTCCTTTAAAATCCGAAACTCATTATATAATAAAGTAAACTTTTATAACTTTCGAATAGTGCCCCTCCTCTACTCTTATAAAAGGCCCCCACCTCTACCTCCTTACCCACAACTATCATGACTTTTGATCGGTGAAGATTTGCTCATTTGTATCTCTCCACATCCATATATTCATCCTAGAAGCATTACCTCAGGTGGAAATCTCTTCAAGAAACCATTTTGGTTCAAACCAAAAGGAGTTACCCGATTAAAAGGTAATGTCTTCACTTGTGTTCTTTTGTTTTATTTTTACTCTCCAACCCACTGACCTCTTTTTAGTAGATTATTTTCTAACAACACCAGTATCATCAATTTAATAGGATGTTTTTATGAGAATTATTAGATCTAAACATACACACACCTTCATCTAATTGTTAATGAACATACTGTTTCTGTGGTTGGCGAATTTCTACCTCACGAAACGATGATTGTTCAATATTCTTTTAACACCTTTCATGGTGGACATTAATATGTCACTCTATTTATATATGATATATATTATGTGTATGGTTTCCTTATGATTCTTTGTTTTTAATTTATGGCATACCTTTATGGTTTCCATTATGGGTAAACACGATATCTTCATTTTAGGAAGTGCGGACTACCACCCCCTCAAAGTGATTTGATTCGTTAATGCCATATGTGGGATGTATAAAATATGGAGATAATGATATTATATATTATATTATACTGGAATTATAATATACCTTTATATCATTATTATTTCACTCAATTAAATATGAAATAAAAATGAAAGTAGTGTTCATGCGTACGTACGGCTTACTGTCTCCATGAACGGTGCATTTCATTTCTTACCTCTAAATGTTATATACTATTATAAATAAATGTATATGTTGGATATACAATATATATATGATATCAAAATCATTAATATCGTTCTGGATATAATAAACCATTGACCACAGGAACAACATGTAATTGTATGAAGTCCATTTTTGACATAATAACCAGATATCGTCAAAACAAACATTATTAACATAAATGATTACATAACGTTTATAACATGACAATAAGTGATATAAAAGGAATAGTAGTATTGAAAAAAGGATAATAAGAAAATATAAATTAACATTACTTTATTATTTATGAGATTAAAGAGCGATCGAGTCAATCCGGACACGAGGTAAGGGACTTCGTCTCAATCTCCTTTCATTGAGGCATATGTTGTTCTAATGCAAGAATTTCTATTATATGCTGTATAAAACACATTTGACTATTCATTTCATTCAAATGGAATCTTTTTCAACAAAGGGATTTACTAAACGACAAAAATGAATGTTTATTTTAACGTATGCAGTGATAATGACATTTTCCACCGCCATGAGTGTTATTTGGTCATTGGCTTCCTCAACATGCCATAATGTTTTTAAAATGAAATAAATACCAGATACAATTTTATGAATTTTGGTATTGAAAATTGATTTTATAATTGATTTTTTATGTCAATATATTTATGTGATATATTTTGATCGAAATGATGAAATGTTTTCTTTCCATTATATTTGTTTTATGTCTTATGATTTTATAATGGTACATGGACATTTGATGGGTTGTTACGTGATAGACCATATGACAGGTGGTGTCGCGAATACCAGGATGGGTGGTTACATTATAACCTCCAATGCATTGGGTATGGAAGTCGGCCGTATGGCTATTCCGTTTATTGATATGTGTGGAAGTGGACCATATGGTTATTCCATTTAAGTATGTTTATGTCCCAATTTACCTTTATATGTTATGTGTTCTTTATATGGGTTTTATAGTTATATTTTGGTTAAAAAAGTGTAAGTAATGAGATTTTTTCAGTGAAGAGTATTTACTAATTCTTAAAGGAGAAAAGTCTTACTTTGATAAATTATTCATGGTTTACATGATGTTTTGAGAAACTAACAGTTTTCTTTCTTTGTGTATCCCTTACTTATGTTTTTATGCTCACCAAATGTTTTTTTGAAATGTTTATCGTAAGACATTATGTGGAATAGGGTCAAGAATGGGATCAAGTAAAAGTCATGATTACTTAAACATGGAACTAGACATGAGGCTTTTTTAAATAGTTTATTTTTTTAAAAAAAGGGAAACTTTGTAGAAGTGTCTAATGTGTAATCTTTTGAGATGTAATAGTTATGATCTAATTCTCTAAAACTCTAAATCTAATGATATATTCAATATGAATTATTCATTTAATTCAATATTAATTAGTGTTTAAGGCTGGGGCATTTTATTAATGATACTTCCATTCATTAAATTATAAAACCCTTATTGTTACTTATATTAAAAGGGGGATATGATTTTATTATACCATCATCATTTATTCTCTAGATTGATAACAGTTTTTAAGATCTATTTATTATGGAATCTGTTTTTTTTTCATTAGTTAATCTTGATTCATATTGGTTTTTATGGAACTTATTTCTTTTCAATGGGATAATAATGTTTCACAGATATTTTTAATGAACTCTTTTATTCGATATTGATTAATCATGTTATAAATAAATTTTTATGAACCCCAATTAATTCTCATATTCAAATAATGTTTCATTGAGATTTTTAGCCCACACGTTTATTTCCACAGTTTAATCATGTTTCATGTAGATGGTTAGGGAATTAATTTCATTCTCATGGTTTAATCATGTTATAAAAATAATTAAAAACTTAGTTATTTTATGATGGAATACATAGTCTATGAACGACATTAATTATATGTTTCCTAGAATTTTTTATAATGATTTTGGGTTCTGTTATAAACTATGAATAGGTGGTTCTGTTATATACCACTAATGGGTGGCTACATTATTAAACATCGATGGGTAGTTCCATGTTAAACCAAGGATGGGTAGTTACAATATTGACCAAGGATGGGTGGGTCTATTATAGCCATCAATTGCATTTGGTAGTCCAGATATTGAAATCATCAATTTTTTTATTATATTTATATGTTTTGTATTATTATAATTTTTCAAATATATGAATATGTTTTATCTTTTTTTCTATGGGATTATAATATTCCCTTTGATAAAATTCTTATCGCATGGATTGTGATAATTGATTTTGATGTCTTCTTCCTCTGTGAAATACATAAACTATTTATTCATTTTTGATGATCTGCGATTTGGTGTGGGAAATATTCTTATCTTAGGATAATAAACCATTATTATTTCATCATAACTTTATTCTGATATTATGATCCCTAGTGAAATTTAATTATTAATTATTATACTAATACATACTATGAATTTTAGATATCTATTTTTATGATTCATTTTCCCTCGGTTATCATGTATGATGTTGAATGAATTATATATAAGATGAATTTATATGTATGATGTTGATAAACAAAAATTCAATATGAAAATCATAGTGTATTATGAAATATAATCTATTCTATTGTAGGGAATTGTGTATATACATGTTTTTTAATATATTCTACAACATTAATCCAAAACGGTCTCTTAATGTTTAAGTAATTCATTTTTTCATTTTTATTTTCTATGGTATGGACGTAATAAATTTTTCCACCATCATCTGTATCAAGATGAAATGTTAATGTTCATTATTTCTCTACCAGATATGGTAGTCCATGTCCCAGGATGTTTTAGCTGGTAACAATATACTGGTTTATATAAAAATGAATATTAGTATTATTTCATGTAAGGTAATCTTAAAATTGATTTATACCATATTGGATCTATTTTATTAAGGATTATTATATGTTCAATGTCATAGACACCCCATTAAGATATGAAGATAATATATCTTTAATTGATTAGTGATATCATAGGAGACATTTTAGTATGTTGATATATATGAAAACCTTTATTTAAACATAATGATAGAAATTAAATTATTTGTAAATATGTGTTAAGGTACTTCTGTAATTTATTATTCATATGATCAAGGATATATAGATAATTAAGGGAACATTTGTTTTACTTTATAGAAAACCACATGATTGGAATGTGACTGTGTGAAAAAAGAATAATGTTATTTCAAAATAATGTAACTATATTTTGGTACTCGTTTGATGAATGGTATGAGATGATATTTTATGTTAAAACACACTTTATTATTGATATTATTTATGTTATTTGAGATATAGGGTTATATATATAATGAATGATTTGGTTTTTTACAATGGAGATTTTTGTTGAATTCTGAAGATTAATGTATTGATTAATTATTTAAATGTATATTAATTATATGAATTATCATACCATGTGATTACCATTAAGTGTTCCTTTGTATATTGGTGGAATATTTTTTTTCACTTTTATGTTTATGTGGTATTTAAACATTGATTTTAATGCTTTATGCATAAAAAATGAATACTCCCCAATATGTGACAAATTTTATAATGTGGTGGAAATTAGTAAAAGATTAAATTATATTTTTAACTTATGCATATTTAACTATTTTATCATCCTATGTTTGTTGAAATAATTCTTCAAATCTAAAAACTTGTTCTTGAAAAAATGTTGTCCTTTTAACATAATTTTTTATGAACCAATATTCTTTTCACTCATAACAAATTTATCATTTTGAGGCCCTTAAATTTATATTGAGAATTAAAATTCACATGATAAATGATATATATCACTCTACATAATTATTTATTATTTTATACCATG
Organism: Viscum album; assembly: GCA_963277665.1. Lineage (NCBI taxonomy): Eukaryota > Viridiplantae > Streptophyta > Magnoliopsida > Santalales > Viscaceae > Viscum > Viscum album. Next base: position 1,137,826,696 of record OY728164.1, on the reverse strand, counting down.
TTTATATTATATATAACCTCATATTATAAATTATATTTTTTAATATGATATGATATTGTAGGTGACCATAGTATGTCAATTTCTATCTTGTAAAGAAGATGTTTTATTTACCTGTTTTAAAATGTTGGTATGGAAAAAATATTTTAAAATATCCATAAATTGATTAACATGGGAAGGTAAAATAGAGAGGAAAAAATAAATAAAATTGAGGGAGTATGTAACACCCCATTATTTTAGAAAACATAACTATGTTTAATGGAAAGCCCAAAACACTAAATTGAGTCTAATAAACCCACAAAATATACAACCCATAATATCAAGTAGTTAATTGGCATGAATGAATAGTTTTATGAAAATTATGACATATATATTTCTTAATCATATAATTTATTGTTAAATTTATATAATGTGATCAATCTATTTTTGTAATGAAATTTTATTGTTCAAAAACCTCTTTTCCTTAAAAATTACATTTACTCATTTTCATGAAATATATTATAACAAAAACAAGTAACATTTATAAAATAAATTTGATAGATAAAATAATTATTATTAATCATAAACTCAAAATTTTATTAAAGTGGGATTTATGCATTTTACATAAAAAATTGATTATTCAGTCAATAGATGAAAAAGTGCTTTTGTGAAAATGGAATTTAAATTCAATAAATTAATAAATATAAAAGTCCAATTATAATTTGAATACTATTTAATGTTTCATAAGTATTATATTTTTATATTAAATAAAAATAAATTCATTTTTATCAAGTTTTTATTTTAATTTCTTATAAGTAGGCCTTTGGTTTTATAATATGATTTTTTTAAAACAATTTTAAAGAAGATAATGTTTCTCATATTAATTAATTTAAAAAACCATACTGATGAAAGATTAAAATTATATGTATAAATTATATATCAATAATTTTTTATTTTTTTCAACATAGTTATTATTAATTGAAATATACTTAATATAAATTAAACACATTCTTGAAAATTAATATACTTTAAAACCCTCATTTTCATCACGTATATGTGCTTTGTTTTAAATATAAAATTTCACCCATTAAGAATTTTTTTGGCTAAAATTGATTCCATATTTTTTATAATAAATATTTATATTAAATAATAAGGTCATCAAAATTTATTAACCAAATTAATAGTGTATGTTGTAAAAAATAATAACAACAAGTAAGGTAAAAATGGATTCAGAGCGGGTTAAACAGAAAAGAGAAGGGTAAAAATGAAAAATAAAAATTTATAAAAAAAATTCTAAAGGTATATTTATAGATTATAATTTTTATTCATGTATAGTAAAATATTTTTTGATTTCTTTTTAATGTAAAACACATTGGTACATTAATTTTTTTATCATCAATTACAAGTATGTCTCACACATCACTTATAAAAGGTCACCTTTTATCCTCTCTTCATCAACTATTTAATATGTCTCATTTAAAACAATAAAATATCGAATTAATTACAAAAATATTACACCCCATCAAATAATACATGGTTTTGAAATAATTAAATTTTATGAATAATTTTTGTATAATCCTAATGGAGTGGATCGAGAGAGGTAAAATTCCTTTTGATTTGTTTTTGATTTATTTCTTCTCCTAAAACTGTAAAATATGAACATTTTTATTATATAATATCACTATTATTAATATATAATTATAATTTATTATATTAAATTCATTATATGTAAATCCATATACACTTTCTTTATACGAGAAATAATAATGTCTCTCATGTGTATAGACGACTACCGCCCCACGAAGAAATGTAACACGGTTTACATCAAGATAGCTCTCATTTTAGAATGATAATGGATATAAAGTGTATATATGATATTAAAAATAAAAGTATAACTATAGAATAAATATATAAAATATATTTATTTTCATATTCATTACTGAGAGGATATCATAACATCATATTATGTACATCAGACTACCACCTCATGATACAATTTGAGTTCTCATTCACTAACAGGTTATGTAGAGGGTAATATGAATTAATATAATGATTATATCTGATATAAATAAAATTATTCTTCATAAAAAAACAATAATCATTCTTAATAGATAATATATCATTTTCTTTATTACACTAAAAAATTATAATGTTGTTCGTGTACGTATGGACTATCACATTCGTGGTGGAATGTGAATTTTTTTCATCATCAACCCATATAAATGAAAAATATAAAAACATTAAAAGAAATAATATGGTATATATGATATTATTATCAATAATTATGGGTAAAAAATTTATCACCTTCTTTAAATATTTTTTATTTAATATTGTAATTTTTAATCATGCATACAGACGACTTACCATTTTTATGATTTCATCACAGTCTGTTTTTTCATAAGCATCATTGATTATGTGTTTTAAAAATTATAATTAATATAGAAAATGATATTTTTGAAATTATTATTTATCTTGACATGAGGAAATAAATAAATCCTTGCCTATTGGTAATATACCAAGGTTGTTTTGAAATAATGAACCAAAGACCTTTAAAACACCCAATATGGACTTAACTGATCATGTATTAAAACATTTCATTATAATGAAATAAAATAAATGATATATATATATTTATATATATATATTTATTTAAAAATAAAATTATTTATTTTGAAAATTAATAATTTATTTATTCTTTTTAAATAAGATTTTAATGGTATACAAAGGGTTTCTGGACTCAATGTAAGTGGTTTTCTCTTCACTATTTTTATTTTTATGAAACATTTTCTATATTCACCAATAAATAATTTTGTTTTCTATATATTTAAACTTTTACATTAAATATCATAAATCATTATTAATTCATTGTATTTTAGGATTCATTATGAATTATGTTATCCACATGTATTATCATCAAAATTATCATGTGGTAATGAGTTTCTAATCTCAATTTAAATTCAATGGTTTATTAAAAAACATTCATTGAATCTATTATGAAATTAATATATATGAATTGATTTTTTAATTGTCTTATTTTTTATATACATGTTTTTTTAGTATTTTACATTTTTTTTAAATGATCTCGAAATTTATAAACTATTAATTCAATGATATGATCTTCCTAATGATTAATAATTACAAATATTATTGGTTGGTAAAAATTATTATGATAGGAACATATCTTAATTATGAATTTTATATATAAATTTTTTAATTCTAGATAATAAATATCCTAATTTTAATGATATTTAACATTTCCTTTATTGTTATTCCTCTACAGGGAATACAGTTATAGAGATCCAATGTGGAAAATGCATTATGTTAATATATCATTTCATTATGTATTATTTATAATAATGTTTTTTTGGAAGAAATAATATTCTCTTGATTTATTGAACCGCATATCATTATTATATACTAGTTATGAATGTTATTAACATGTTTTATTTTAATTAACATCCTTATCAATTAACGAAAAATCGTGAATATCATTTGTACGTTACACTGATATTGTATATTCTTTTAGATGTAGTATCACTCAATTAAATATCAATGATTCCTTTTTTCACAAATCTTCTATAAAAAATATATTATTTCATAAATCATTATATAATGGACTTTTAATTTATTTTAATTGTTTTTAAAAGAAAATTATTATTATTTTTCAAATAATTTACTTTTGACTTCGGTTTTCAAAATCATTTGAAAATAAGGTATCATTTTAATAATTATAACATGAACTTATATTCCCAATATCATGATATTTATTTTTCTCAAAAAGATATTTGCAATGTTGTCTTAAATGAAAATAGTTATTATATTGTTTTTTTAATTTTAGTTTTGAAAATAAATTTTGAAAATAATTATTATATTTTCATCAAAACATAATTTATGATATATTAATTATATTTCCATCCATTAATGTCCACAACCATTTTTACATATCTCTTTCGGGTAGATATTTTAATAATAACATCCTTATTCTTTATTTGAAAGGAATATGATTCTTTCAATGTGATTTTTTTGGAACCCATTACATTTCAAATGGTTAATCATGCTTCAAATAGATTGTTATGGTCGATATTTTATTTCCTTTGGTAAAAATTCCTTCAATTATATTATCAATGACCTCATTTCATTTCCATATGTAAATCATATTTCAAAGAGATTTTTATGGATCCTATTTATTTTCCATAGGTTCATCGTATATCAAATATATAAGGTAAAATAAGTGTATTAAAGACTTTAACCCAAATTCTAGTAAATAGTAAAATTGTTTGGAAATTCATATTTATGAAAACATGGATTTGGATTATAAATATGTCCCTGTAGATACTTACTTTAAAACAACCCATGATAATAAAGAGATTGTGAGATTAAACCTTATCTTGTACTTTTTCGTGTTATAGGGTATGTTAACCTCAGTTATAATAGTTAAATCATTTTAATTAATTTATAAAAAACTATATACATAAATTTGATATCATGTATGATCCTATAATATTGCATCGTTAAAAATATTTCAGTAGTATCATAGTTTTGGGTTTTAACTGATTTGTTTTACATAATATGATTGGTTAAGTAAGCCATGATTGTTATGGATAAAAAATATTTGATTCATATAAATAATTATATTATGTTTATAAATATTTTTTTTAGACATCAAATGAAAATTATTCTTGAATGGTTACGATGGGGAAATGAATCTCATAGTCATCTTGGAGACGGTAACCCGTAAAAATGAATTAGTGACAATATCGTTATATTGATAGCGAAATCATATGTAATTGGATGGTATATCATATATACAGAATCATTAACATGTTATATTAATTATTTACCTTAGTTTTACTCATTATTATACCCATCCAAATAATGAAGTGTTTGAATAACAATTACACCACACTGTGGAGACGGTAAATCATAGGTATGCACGTATGGTGACATTGCAGCTTATATGATGAATAATATAAGAAAATATGGTTTTACCATATTTATAACAACATCACATTATGTTTAAGAAACTGGATTTATTATTTTTTTATGGAAAAAACAAAGAATGTGGAAGTGGAATAAGAAAAGAACTTGTAAGAGGTGATGAAATATTTACCTCTTCATTGGGTTCTTCCATTTGATTTGTTCAAAAGGGATCCTAAGGTTACCTTTATAATCAAAAAAGGATTCTAGGATAAATTAATGATAGTTGGGGGATATTTGGGAAGTGGTTGGCAGAGCCAGATGGCTTTTCAGCTGTGACATTTAGATAATGGGAAGTGCCCTTTTATAAGAGATGTGATGGTCACTTTAGAAAATGTTTGAAATATTATTTTATAAAAAAATAATTGTCTATTCTTAATAGCTCCAAAATGATTGATTTAGAAGATAATGTGGGTATGGATCAAAAAACATTCTACCAAGAGGTTTTATATAAGCTAGTTCACCATATTTACATTATCTTTAAGACTTAACTTTTAGATAAATATATTGACATTTACCATGTCTCTTTTTATTATTATATTATATAGATAATAAACATAAAATAAACTTCCAAGTGAGGTACAAGATATTTTTTATTAATATATATAACCTTATATATGTCATTTATCTAAACTTTAGTTTTTTATGATTATTATGTAAATTAATAATATAGTATTTGTTTTAAAAACTCAATTATGTCAATTTTAACACTATTTAGTATTATATTTTTTCAAAAACCATTAAAACATTATCACTTCAAATAAAATTAATTTAACCAACCATAACATGTAATATTAACCTAGAAAATTATTTTAATTCATCAGAAGACTCAATTTACATTTATTTGTATATTTATAATCTCAGTTATTTTAATATTTCATTAATATGGTAATTAATGCATCTTCATTGTGTCATAAATAAATTAAGTTATTTAATGTCTAAAAATTATAAATAAAATACCATTATGCTGGAAATATTTTTATCTTTATAATTAATTTTTATAGTCTGATTTATATTCTGTTTAACTCTATTTTAAAAATTGTTAAGTTATTAAACTTGGAATTTATCTCTTTTAACTCTTCTTTAAATATAATAATAATAAATGTCCTCATCTAATCCAAGAAGACATTAGGTGGTAATATTTAATTCATAAGGTTATTTTTTTTCTAATTATAATTATCTAATAGAATTAGGACATGTGTTAGGGTAAGATGGATATCATTTTTCTCTTAATTACCCTATTTATTTTTAACCGGGTAAATAAAAATCAAACGTAACAATTCATTATTTTTCATATTTTATTGAACCAAACATTACATAATTATATTATCAATGTATCTCAGTTGTTTAAATTAAACTTTGAAAAGCTGTAAAATTATGTTTTATTCAAATTTTCAGATGCTCTTAGTAGGCTGGTAAAAGACGATAAAATATTCAATAAAAGTTTTATATATCTTAAATTATTATCAAATGACTCCAATGAATTGCATTGAAAATATATATGTATTATGTGTCTATTTTTACCAAAAATAAATTTAAATAAAATAAATAATTATTTAAATAAAAAGTTGGTTTTAACAAAAAATGTTGTGTTTTTCACTATTCATCAGCAATTTAATGTTTTCATAAAAATACCAAAAATTCACCCTGAGCTAATTTTTATTTTTAGAATTCAAAAATGAAGTCCATATTTAAAAATAAAATTTATAAAATGTCAAAAAATATGTGTTACAATTCATGAAAACTAGATTGATTGGTAGTAGTTTGTTAGAACCTCGATGTTGCATACAATGCAAGCTATTGAATTATTCAAAGGGAAAATATCGTGGAAGATTGGAGTGTTATAGCTATATTGAGATTAATTTAGCCTCAAGGATTTCATGTAACATAAGATAATGCAGAAAATAAATATATTTTAAAATAATACTAAAATATAGAATTTTTACATAGTGAATCCCAGATCTACTAATATAAATAATTACAAACCCAAGAAGATGTAATTTGATTCATTGTCTTAGATTTAGTTATGTTCAAAAATATTTCTTCTTATTTTATATGCTTATCTTGACATTGAAAAAAAAAACATGGGATAATGTTGAACCTTCCCAAAAAAAATTAATATGTATATTCTATTTAACACCGTTTAATATAGATACCAATTAATGTTTTAGGGTGGTATCTATTTATCATAAAAAAGAATACTATATGAAAATACAGTACTATTGGTTTTTTATAGTTTATTTAAAATAACTAAAGAATAATATATTTTATTATAGTATTTTCTTAATTCAAAATATATATGGAAATTTTTTATTAATAAAATTATTAATGTGATATCATATAATTTTAACTGAAGAAAATATATTATAAATCGTAAAATTATAAAAAAATTAAATATTTGTTTTAATTTTTTTTTATTACAGAAATAAATTTTTGGTTACTATTTTATTTTTCTTGTGTACTATCCTTTGGGAACCTTGAATTATTTTCATATGTTTTTTATAAGGATTATGTTGAAAAGAAAAAATGTTTAATCCACAGAGAGTCATATTTCATTATTAATTTCTCCTTATCGGATGCCTATAAATCATTAATAGAGTGTTTAATTTTAATTTTTATTCACTAAATGAAGGGGGATTAAACTATATTCGTATAGAAATATCCTATAATCTATATCAAAAAATTTTCCCAATCCATCTAAGAAATAGCCTTCAAAATCAATCTTCTACACCTCTATCAACCAAATATGATTTATGTCTTCTTCATCATTAAGTTTTTATGCCATTTTTTTAAAATATTCTCCCCATTTTCTAAATTATTTCTATTTATTATTTCTTTGACCAAATTTTTTTTGGGGAAATGTTTAATTTTTTTAGCGGTATTTTACTTTAATCATTTACCAATTTCATTTATCCTCTCTAGAACTATTTATATAACACTAGAAATTATATTAAATTAATAAGAGATGGTGGTGGATTATTATGATAAATACCAAACTGTCCAGATACTCATCAGATATCTATATTATAGTTCTATTAATAAACATTATATTTCATATTAATTAAATTTTATAGAGATATACAATAGAAAATAACAACTAAATCCATTAGGGTGAAATTCATTTTTAAAATTTCACTATGGTTATGCTTTCTCAAAGATAGGTGATTTACACACATTATTTCATGATTAAAATAAAATCATAAATTATAATGGTTTATTGTTTTATCTATGATTGTTGAATAATTCCATTTTGAATTATAGTTTATATTGACTCATCATGGAAAAGATAACCCATGTCTATTAGATCAAAGAGAATATTTTGTGTTACATATCTACAATGAAAGATTGATCAAATATGATATAAATCCACATTGAATAACTAGAACTGTTCAATCACTAGTGTCAAGATGATTAATCAATATATATATATGGTTTTGTGTTACCCACAAATTAGATATTATAATAAAATATATAAAATCATTTTAAAATCATTTCAAATAATGATATATCATAAAACACAACTAAATATCTGAAAAAAATATCCATAATACCCATAATATAATACATGTAAACAAAAATAATATTTTGTCTTTATTAAATGGATTATTAAATAATCCATCTTAAATGAATCAAATTATATTATAGTATTACACATTTTCACTCATTTTGACATGTCAGAATATCATAAAAATACAGCTTTAATATACTCAACATCCTAGACCATACTAATATAAAATATGTTAAATATCAAATTCATTATATTTTAATATATTTGGTGTGAGATAAACATATTAGTTGGATACCCCCAAAAAATTTAACAGTATCCTAGTTGTCAATGTTTTCAATGATGTATAAAAATGGAAGACTAGAATTTATTGTAATTAAATAATTTAAAACAATGAAATCAAATACATTCTAAATTTCATCAGGTTTCAATATGTATTCTTCGATCAACATAGGTAAAATATGTTAATGTAATTTAAAATTTTTAATAGTAAAATAATTATATCCATTATTAAATTCTCAAATTACTATGAAATATACCCCCTTGTTAAGAAAATAGTGTAAAAATCCATTCATAATCTTAACATTCCAAACAGAACACCTAACTAGAATCACAGTAAAGCTATTTTTTATATTTTTCCATAAATTATCGAATATATTAAAAAATTAATATATATAATATATTAAAAAAATTATTAAATAAAATTATTTCAACATTATCTTGATCAAAACATAATATTTTAACATAATGATATTTTAATCAACACATATTAAACATGTTATCAAATAACACTTATTAATCACATAGACCATTTATTAATCAAAAATATAAATTTACTATAATGTGATAATTTTACCCTTAGTTACATAAATTTATACATGTGGTTGAATTGAATATACCTTCCACTAATTACATCAAAACATGCATCATTGACTTTACCGAATGTGAAATTCAAGAGATTATTTCCAATAATTATTAATGTTCATTTACAAAAAGATCAACAAAGTAACTAATTCCCATGAATATATTCATATCCCATTTTTTATTATAATATATTAATAATTTATAATAAAAAGCGTAATAATTTGAGCTAAAAATCTCACACATTAGTTATAAGAAATCATAAAATACTATGTATCTTGCATTAACATAATTAATTACATATTTCTATTTATCTAATCAAAAAATGATATAAATTCATTTCATTAGTTTATAACTAACTGGAGAATAATATATCATTACTTACATATTTTAGAAAAAACATTTTATAAAAATACTCTGAAACCAATTCCTATTTTATTTTTTAAAATAAATATTTATTATTTTTTTAATAAAATGAAAAAACATATCATGTTATCACATCACCGTAAAACAAGTCATGTAAATAAGTACACCAAAAAATTAGAATTTTTAATGTTAGGAATTTTCATAATCAAAGGTACGGTATATATATTTAGATTCAATAAATATATCATATTAATCATTATTGCATTAAAAAATCATTATATAGTCATCCTTAAAAATTTATAATTAAAATGTAGTCTTAATAAATTATTACAATATTTTGATCTCAAAACTATTATACATTTCAATAAAATGAATTGTAATTTAAACCATAAAAATACATTTATAGTTTATAGAATTCATTTTATCATATTGAAAATTTTAATGAAAAAAATAAATTATTTAATACCAGTCAAAATTTTCAATTTAACAACCCAAATTATTTTATATGAAAACACATATCGATTGTGTATTTAACAAACAAATACAAGATTAAAACATCTATAAAATATCAAACTTTTAATACATGTAGTTAATTACTAGTAATTAATGATTTTAAATAATTCATGAAAGATATATATATTTATCGTTCTAATACAATGTATAAATAATTTATAATTTCCAAGTATGTAATCTATATATTTTTTGTAATGTAATTTTATTCTTTATGATTAGGTTTTTATTAAAAATGTATTTTTCTTATTTTCATGATATAATGAAAAAATTATTTTCTATAATATATTAGAAATTATTTTATAAAATTAATTTAATTTTATAATTAGGAATATGATAATTTAATTTATGATAAATATTTTGTATTTTTATGAAAATATTAAACATTCAATGAATATTGAAAATACAGTTTTTTTGTAAAAATGTTATTTATTTATAGAAATAAATTTATATAAATTTATTATTTTTTTGAATATGAATTATAGTAAAATAATATTAATATTATATATTTAATCAATTATATATTTTTTAATCAACATCATGTTTTTTATGTGGGGTTAAATACAATATTTTCATTAAATATGTTTTAATGTGCATAATGTTTCTGATTCCAATTAATTAAAAATAATAATTTAAAGTTTTGAAATGATATTTAGATATAATATATGAATAAATATTAATTTGAAGCACACAACTATAGTTACTAATTATATAGTTAATTTTAAATCGACTTTTTTCAAAAATTACACAACATGAAAACCATTTTATTCATCACACCAATGCGTTTATTTTTAAATTAAATTTTCCATACTCTATGAATTTAATTTACAGAAATTGAATCAATAATTTTAATAATAATAGATTATATAAAATAAAATGTTTAATTTAATTTTTTATCAGAATGAAAATGGAAAAGAGTAAAATATATTTATCATGTTGAATGTAAAAAAAGGTTTATCATGGGTTAATCTAAAACTATAAGGTTGAAAATGATGTATAAACATATCTGAACCCTATTATTTGGAAATATTTGTATATTATTTCACTTATTTTTTATAAAAATCCATTTTGTAGCATATTTCATTTTAAAAAATGTTATTACACATTTTTAAATTTCCAATAATAAAATTGTTCCACTCACCTATCTTACAATAAGTCACCATTTATACATTATTCATTTCACCATCATGTCCTTTGGGATCAGAATTTTTTACCCAAATAAATTCAAAAATTTCATGCCCTAATCTCATAAGTCATGGATTGGTCAAAATTCCACTATATAACAACATTAGGTATAATTTTAAAGACAAGGTAAGTCATTAAGGGGTGCATCAAGACAAGGTAAATTTTCTAACAATGTGATTCTCTTTTATTTCATCTTCCACATCATTAAAATATTCCTTATTTACTAATATATAATAAAAATAGTATTTTACATATTAAAATATATTATTATACAATGGTTATTAAATATATTAATTTCCACTTCCCCCTAATGGAAAATTATAGTTTCTCATATGTGTTTGGCAGACTACGGCCCTGCGAACTGATGTGAATTGATTTTCGTAAAAACCTATCATAGTTGAGTATAATTGTGTATATAAACTATATATATAATATCAGTAATATAATTATATCATTCAATTTATTATATCAGAAACACCTATTAATTTCCATTTATTGGGTGATATGATAATATAACTCGTGTGAAAGGTGGACTACCACCTTTTGATGTGATGTGCATCTTTTTTCAGTAACACATTACCTAAAAGGTAATGAGGTTGAATTTAATTAATATTTGTAATAAATATTTAATAATTAATACATCATGACAATTTTTTCATTATTAAAATAAAATTTATCATTTTTTTATTTCACTATAAAATGAAAACGTCATTCGTGTACAAGTTGACTATTGCCTTCACGATGTGATGTGACTCTCGTGTCATCACCACAACTCAAGGATGAAATATAAAAGTATATTTAATTAAATAATATTATATATGTTATATTTTTTTCATTTTTTAAATATAATATATTACTTACCTTTTATTTGTAATCATCATTGAAAATTCAAAATACTACACATGTGTAGGCACATCCTACCATCTCTATGATTGTAACATAGTTCTTAATTCGTAACTATAATTCACGATTAGTTTTAAAAAGTATTATTTATTTATAAATATAATTATTATTTAATAACTAATGTTATATTTTTTTTTAATAATTACCTTATTTAACATTTTCAATGCAACAAATATTTTTTTATACCATAGTCCCTAAAACAATCAAAGTCGAATTAACTGATTAAGTATTGAAAGCTGTCATTATAAAAATATAAAATAATTTTATTTCGGTGTAATTTTATAAACCTATACATTTATTTTCATAAATAAATCTATTTATTTAAAGTTATTAATTTTTATTTAAAATACATAAATAAATTTTATAATTCCTGTATTCTTTTTTTTATCATCTCAGTTTTTATTTATATAAATCATATGCTATATTGATCAAATATTTATTATGTGTGGGGTATATACTTCCATTTTTACATTTAATATTAATATTCCTTGTTACATCATGGTATTTTATGTATTAGTGTTATAAAATTCATCTTGTGGGGTTAAAATTAATTTTCTCAAGTGATAAATATTAATGTTTTTCAATGTATCTTCATTGGTTTATAAAACGTATTCATTGAGATTGTTATGATATTATTATGTGTAAAATTATATATATATATTTTTAATATTTGTTTCCTTTTTTTGTTTTTAATTTCATTTTTTGGACATAATCACTCTATTTAATCGCTTTAAATTCAATGATATAGTCTTGGAATGGGTTATTACGAAAAAATTATATTATTTGGTATATATGTTTATTATATGATTATATATACATTATGTTATTTTTATACATAATTTTTGTAGTTTAATATCATAGAGACCCTATTTTTTATTATATTTAATGTATTATTTGATTATATTATTTCATGTGGATTATAATTGCGGAGTTTCAAAAGACTGAAAGGCCTTATGTTATAATAAAATTTATTTCAAGATTGTTTGTGATGAATTATATTTAAGAAAAAATCATAAAAACTTTTTTTCTTGAACCACATACATATCATATCCAATTGTTTTGAATTTGGTTAACATTATTAGTATCCATTTTCTTCATTATTGATCAATGAAACATATAGACTTTTGTTTCTTCCTAATATCGATGCAATATTTTCTTTAAGATTCGATATTATTATCTAATGTATCAATGATTTCTATAATTTTTAGAAAAATAATAATTTTAAAAATAAATTAATACATTAATATATGATTGATATTATTTGAAAATATTTGAAAATATTTTTACAAAAAATTTATTATCATATTCCAAATTAGTCATATTTTACATCCATTAACATTTTTTAAAAATGATGATTATTTTGGTCATTTACAATAAAGACATATTTTTATACCACCATGACCATTATTTTCATTAATACAACAATTATATTTTTCCAAAATAATTTCAATTAATTTTTTTTACAATATTTTAATAATTATTAGTTTTTATAAGATATTTTTAAAATAAATATTTTATATTCTTCTAAAAATATTTTATTGATATTTTAATTATATTTCAATTCATCAAATTCTAAAACCCTTATTTTTACTTATCTTAAAAGGTGAATATGACTTAATTATACCATCCTCATTAATTCTATAGATTGATAATGGTTTTTAAGATGAGATTTTTATGAAATCAGTTTTTTTTCATTAGTTAATCTTGATTCAAATAGATTTTTATGGAACACATTTCATTTCCAACGGATAACAATGCTTCAAAGATAATTTTTAATGAACTCATTTATTTGAAATTGATGAATCATACTATAAATAGATTTTTTAGAACCTCATTTGATTCTCACAATCAAATCATGTTTCATTGAGAATTTTATCACACATGTTTACTTACAACAGTTTAATCGTGTTTCATGTAGATGGTTAGGGAATTAATTTCATTCACATGGTTTAATTGTGTTATAAAAAAAATCAATTATTTTATGATGGAATAAATAGTCAATTTACGATATTATTCATATGGTATCTAGAAATTTTTATAATTATTTTTTTTTATGTTATAAACCAAGAACATGTGGTTCTATTATAAACCAAAAATGGGTGGTTACATTATTAAACATTAATGGGTGGTCAGGATGAGAAGGTCTATTGTAGACATCCAATGCATTTGGTAGTCCAGATATAGAAATCATCTATTTTAGTTCTTCAATTTCTATGTGTTGTATTATTATAATGATTTCAATATATGAATATATTTTATCAATTCTTTATATGGGATTATAATGATTCCTTTTATAAAATTCATATCGCATGGATTATGATTATTGATTTTGATGTCTTTTTACTCTGTGAAATACATAAACCATTTTATCAATTTTGATGATCTAGGATTTGATGGGGGTAATATTCTTATGATACGATAATAAAGTTTTTTTATTTTACCATAACCTTTTTTTCATCTTACGAACTCTGGTGAAATTTAATTATTAATTATTATAAATATCCTTACTCTGAATGTTAGATATCTATTAGTATAATTAATTTTCCCTAGGTCATCAAGTATGATGTTGAATGAATTATATCTATAAGGGATTTACAAGAATAATGTTGATAATCAAAAATTCAATATGAAAATGTTAGTATATTGTGAAATGTAATCTATTCTATTATGTAGAATTGTATATATACACGTTTTTCCTAATTTTCAACAACTTTAAACCTAAAAGTAACTTTGAAGTATAAGTTATCCAATTTTTTCTTTTTCTTTTGTATGTTATAGATGTAATAAATTTTTTCACCATTATCTGTATCAAGATGAAAATCTAATGTTAATTATTTCATCACCAGATAAGTTAGTGCATGTTCTAGGATGTTTTAGATGGTAACAACAGAATGGTTTTATATAAAATTGAATATTAGTGTTTTTTTCATCTGAAGAAATACTAACATTGATTTTTACCATATTAGGACTATATTATTAAGGTTTATCATATGTTAAATTTCATAGACACCCCATTATGATATGAAGATAAAATATCTTTAATTTATTAATGATAATATAAGGGACATTTCATGATGTTGATGTATTTAAAAACCATTATTTAAAAATAATGTATGCAGTTAAATTATTTGTAAACATTTTTTAAGGTACTGCTAAAATTTATTGTTCGTATGCTCATGGATATATAGATAATTAAGGGATTATTTATTTTAACTTATGGATAACCACATGATTAGAAAGGGATTGTGTGACTAAGAGAATGATGTTATTTAAATAAATTACTATATTTTGTTACTCAAATGATGAATTGTATAAGTTGATATTTTATTTCAAAACACACATTATTATTGATATTATTTATGTTATTCGAGATATAAGGTTTTATATATAAGAGATGATTTTTTTTTACATTGGATATTTCTATTGAATTCTAGAAATTAATGTATTGCTGAATCATTAGATGTTTATTAATTATATGAATTATCACACAATGTGATTACAATTACGGATTTTTTTTCTATATTGGTGGAATATTTTTATCACTTTTATTGTTATGTGGTATTTAAACATTGATGTTAATTCTTCAGGCATGAAAATTGAATACTCACCAATATGAGACAAATATTATAATGAGGTGGAAGTTAGTAAAGGATTAAATTATGGTTTTAAGGTATGTTTATTTCACTATTTTATCATTATATATTTGTTGAAAATTTTATTTTAATCTAAAAATAATTTCCCTAAAGAATGATATCTTAGTAACATAATTTCATATGATCCAATATTCTTTTCACTGATCACAAATTTTTCATTTTGAGGCCCTGGACTTTGTATTGAGCATTCTAATTCATATAATAATTGATATATATCACTGTCCATAATTATTTATTACTTTATACATTGTTTATATAATAAATAACCTCATATTTTTTATTATATTGATTCATATGATATGTCAATCTAGGTGACCATAATATTTCTATTTCTCTATTATTAAGAAGATGTTTTATTTACATGTTTTAAAATGTTGGTATAAAAAATATTTTAAAATATATATAAATTTATTAACATGGGAAGGTAAAAATTAGAGGAAAAATCACTAAATGGGTGTAGTATGTAACACACCATTATTTTAGAATAGATAACTATGTTCAATGACATATTCAACACACAACATTGAGTCTAATCAGCCCACAAAATATATAACCATTAAACCCATGTAGTTAATTGGTAAGTATGAATAGTTTTATATAAATTATAACACACATATATATATAATTCATAATCTATATAATTTATTATTATATTTTGTTTTGGTAAATCAATTTTTTAAAATGAAATTTTATTGTTAAAAAAAAATTTTCATAAAAAATATCATTTAATTATATTCATAAAATATATTATAATTAAAAAATGTAATATTTATAAAATTAATTTTATATATAAAATAAATTTCTTTAATCATAATGTCAAAATTTTATTTAAGTTATATTTCGTAATTTTTCATAAAAAATAGATTTTTCAGTGAATAGAGAAAATAGTGATTTTGTGAAAATCTAATTTTTTTTCAATAAATTAATAAATATAAAAATCCCATTATAATTATAATTTTATTTAATGTAGCATATGTATTATATTTTCATATTAAATTCAAATAAATTCATTTTAATCAACTTTATATTTTATTTTATTATATGTATGCCTTTGGGTTTATAATATGATATTTTTAAAACTATTTGAAAGATGATAATGTATCACATGTAAATTCATTAAAAAAACCCTAATGATAAAAGATTAAAATTACATGTTTAAATTTTATATCAATAATATATATTTTGTGTCCATATAGTTATTATTAATTTTAATATAGTTAATATAAAATAATCACTTTCTCGAAAAATAATATTTTTTAAAACACGTATTTTCATCACGTATGTGGTTTTTGTTTTAAATATAAAATTTCACCCATTAGGAATCTATTGGGTAAAATGGATTCCATATTTTTGTTATAATAACAATTAATATTATCTAATAAGGTCATTATAATTTATTTACAAAACGAATAGTGATGAATTCTTTATTCCTTTTTTAATGTAAAAAACATTGTAACACTATTTTTTTTTCAACAATTACAAGTGTGTAACACCCCTCACTTATAAAAGGACACATTTTATCCACTCTTTATAAAAAATATAACTTATTTCATTTCAAAAAATAAAATCACAAATTAATTACAAAAATATTACACACCATCCAATAATCCATGGTTTTGTAAGAAATACATTTTATGAATAATTTTGGTATAATCATAATGGGGTGGCATGAGAGAGGTAAAATTCCAAATGATTTGTTTTCAATTTATTTATTCTTCCACACATGAAAAATATTATCATTTATTATTATATAATATCACTATTATATCATATAGAACTGAAATTTCTAATATTAAATTCATTATATGTAAATCCATATTCACTTTCCTTATATGGGAAATAATAATGTCACTCATGTGTATAGCGAACTACCGCCCAATGAAAAAATGTGACATAGTTTCTATCAAGAAAACATATATTTTGGTAAGATAATGGATATAAAATATATATATGATATTAAAATTGGAAATTTTAATCATACATACGTATGACTTACCATATTTATGATTGTATCATAGTCTATATTCTCAAAAACATCATTGATTATGGATTTTAAAAATTATAAATAACATAAAAATTGATTACTATGAAATTATTATTTTTCTTGAGATGTTGAAATAATTAAAACCTCTTCCATTGTCAATATATGAATTTTATTTTGAAATAATGAGAGAGAGAACTTTAAACCACCCAATATAGACTTAACTGATAATCTATTAAAACATTTAATTATAAAGAAATTAAATAAATGGTATACATATATATATATATATGTTTATTAAAATAGAATTGTTTATTTTGAAAAATAATAATTTATTTATTCTTATTAAACATGATTTAAATGAAATACAAAGAGTGTTTGGACTCAATGTAAGGGGTTTTCTCGTCTCACTTTTTATTTTTTTTTGAAACATTTTCTATATTATCCAATATTTAATTTTTATTAATATACATCGAATTTTACATTATATATAATAAATCATTACTAAATCATGGTATTTTATGATTTAGTATGAATTAAGTTATCCACATTTATTAACATCAAAATTATCATGTAGTAAAGATATTCTTATCTCAATTTACATTCACTGGTTTATTAAATATAATAATTAAATCTATTGCGATATGAATTTATATGTAAATTATCTTATTTTTTATATACATGTTATCTTAGTAATTTACATTTGTTTTAGATAATCTCACAATTTATAAACTACTAATTCAACGATATTATCTTCATAATAGTTAATCATTAAAACTTATATTGGTTTTGTCACACCCCGACCTGATGCTTATTATATTTTAATTTCTTTTAGGTCGTTCTTTGAGTTGCGGTTTGAATTGATTTTAATTTAAATGGGATTTTGGATCTTATACGGGGTTGCGCCCGTACGCGTGACCATGCGTAGCGCCCAATCATAATTGGACAATGTTTGGTTATTAAATGTCTTATTATTTGGGTGTGCGACCTTACACACGACTGTTCACATTGCCAAACCCGAACTGAGTTTCGTGTTTGGATGGTACATGAGTGTTTTGGCTTGGTTGTTGTCCGGCGCGTGGGTAAGGAATGGGTGAAGCCACATGGCTTCGTCAGTTTTTCGTGCGCCCTACCTGGTACGTGGTTAATTAATTGATTATCAGGGTAAACATTGAAGTGTTCATAATGTAAAGTAACAAAAAAAAAATAAGATTATTTAAGAGTTGTTTAATATTATTTTTATTTTTATTTATTGGGGATTACTCTTCTTATTAGTTCAGCTAATATTTTTATTAGTTGGATAATATTAAATTATTAAAATGGTCAAACAAAATTTAGCATGTATGTTTTAATGTTATTGTTATTATTATTTTTGTTAATATTTTATTTAAGTTATAATAATAATTATTATTATTTTTGATAACATTATAAGTTTTTCTTTAACACCATATTTCTGGCACTAATATTACGACTACTAATGATAACCATATTTTTGTTATTCTAATTTGATTTTGTAGGTTGTTTTAGTTTTAATTTATCATTATTTTTATTTTCTTTTTAATAATTTTTTTCTTTCTTTTTTATTCCTTCTATCCTCCCCCTCTCCCTTGTCCCGCACATTTTATCCCCCCTAGTTCACAGCTCACCCCCCTCCTCTAAACCCTAGAAGCCACCCATATACTCCCTTGCGCCATCTCCCTCTCGGCTGGACCACCAGGAATAGCAGGGCACGTCACCTCAGCCTTGCGCTGCACCTCCCCTCCCCTTGCTCCTCATCGGACCAGCTACCATAGAACCAGCAACAACCAGCTCTCCGACCACCGGCGCGACACCCTCCCTAACCTTTTCTCCTTCTCCAGCGAGACGGCCTGTCGTCGGATTGCTCCTATCCATCGTCCCCTTCTCTTCTCCTCTATGCTTAACACACCAGCAAACCCCCTCAACCACCAGACTCCCCTCCCTGCCTTCGATCGACTCAATTCCGGTACACCTCCCCCATGAGCCCTGTCGACAGTCAGACCTCCCTATGCCTTCTTGTTCGCCGGTGCGTGCCCCCTAGTCCGGTGACCTCACTCCTTTTGACATGGTCGATGGATCGAGATGCTTCCTACAACCATGTGTGCACCCAACCAGCACCCCCTTTACTGATTTATTTTCTCCAGATAAACCCCCTCGCTCTGATGCTTTTTTCAGTCTGATTCTTCTAGCAAGGCTCACCTTTGGCATCCCCATCTTCCTTAGTTGGTCTCCCGCAACCATTGCCACAGGTAAGTTTTACTTCAGATGGTTTTTCCTTATTTTTTATAGAATTGCGAGTAAGTCATACATGTTGTTTAAGGTCCATTTTTTATTATTTTGGTTGAATTTCGGTGTAATTGGTTTGTTGATTGATGTTATAGGTTATTTGAGTTGTTTGCGGAAAATTTAGTGCATGATTGGAGCATTTCTTTGTTATTTGGGGTTTTTCGATGCCGAGGTAGGTGGTTCCGCTCTTTATTATTATCCGATTAATCAATTCACAAGTTTTATTAATTTAGCGTGTTATTTAATTAATATGTATTTTGTGAAGTTGATATTTGATGTAAAATATTTATTTTAACTCTTGGTAGAAAATTTATATCAGGTACATGTTTCCACATATATGTGTTGTTTGACAAATTAATTTTTTTATTTAATTAATTTAGTATTCTCATTGATTATTTTTCTTGGTGTGAACACAGTTTCACTTAAGATTTAATGTGATTTCTATGTGTTTCATAGTGTGTTATTTAATACGAATGTTTTGATTTTGTTAAAACTCGAGATGATCTTTTCATAGTGTTTTATAAACTTTGATGTGGGTTTATTATGCTGCGCAAGTGCTGCGAAGTCTATTTTATCATGTTTTGGTGTTGCGTCATGGTGCACTGGGTATTAGAAAGGATGTTTGAGTGAGTTGTTGGTATAAACCTTTGATGTGATATTTCAAATGCTTTATAAATTTCTTAATTGTTTAATTCTTTTATTAAATTATATGTATAGTGAGTGGTCCCTTCCTCGGGGGTTCGAGTCGTCGGCAGTAGGGACCTGTGTATATTCATATGCATGAAAATGTATATGCATGGCGGTGAAGCGGTCTCAAGTTACCCTTGTCAAAAGCTGCGGGTCTTGAGGTATCCCCCCTATGCCCTAATCTTTAAATAAAATTTCCATTTTTGCTTGGTGTTCTTTAATTGCATCTTATGATTTTTTATGAAATGCACATGCTATACATATGTGTGTATATACATAAATGGTAATGGTTCATTAAAAGTTGTTTCCTTAATGATTTTAGTGTGTAATAAGTATTTCCAATGGTTTTTTTGATTTAAACATGTTTTCTAGCTTGCATTTAAATATATAGTACCTTGGTTGTTTAATTGATCTTTCGAATGGTTTTGGAAACTTAAGTGTTTGGTGATTTTGTGTTCAAAAATGAAATGTGTTTATTGTAATGAATTAAGCATGTCTGGCACTTCGAGAATGGTTTGCGAAAGTGAAACAAAACCCCTCTTAAGGCATGCCCCGTTGTTGTAGAAACATGATGTGTGTGTTAAGTGTGTGATTTGTGATATATGCCTAATAAATAGGCTTATGTGATATTATGTGACATAAAAAGGGGGATGCGCTTAAGGAGGGAGAACGGTGGTGAGAGGTGAAATGGAATTTTGATAAGAAAGTGTTATGTTCTTTATATGTTCTTGATAAAACCTCACCATCCTTTGAAATAGAGCACATGGGAAACCCTGGGTAACTAGGTGGGCGACCAGGACTAGTACGTTAGATGACACGGTAGGGGTTCTTCCAGGGTTGTCTAGCAGTATTGACGCAACAACACTAACTAAACATATGTGTTTTTGAGGGTCGTGCCCATCTTAGCCATGTTTTCTGAGGGTCGGGGCCTTCTAAGTCACGTCTCACCAAGGTAAGAGGTCTCTAGATTCCCACTTGTTCTAGCTACCTATAGGGATTAGTCATGGTACACATTTGTGACATGCTGCTAGTGATGTAACTTTCTTTTCAGTTGTTTCATACTTATTGTCTCATTCTGAAAATCCCCATTTCAAACTGAACTACTTTTCTTGCAAATTTCGAAAGGTGAATGCACTCTTGTAATCGATTTTGAAAATATGGTTGAATAAAAATGATTTTCAAAAACAAAATGCCAACTTTTGATTTGGATTTGAAAAGAATGAAATAAAAAATATTTTATTATTTCTTATTTTCAAACTAGCAAAATTGGATTTCTTTTTATATGTAGGGGCATAGGGCGTGGTTATTACTTGGATTTCCTACTGAGCATCTCGGTGCTGACGCCTACATTACTTTTCAGTTTCTGGTCATTTACTTGGATCACTCTTCGAGCGAGCGTGGTTATATGTTTAGTGGTGACCAATGGGGTCACTTGGAGGTATGTCTAGTTGCCTATCTTTATTTTATTTTCCGCTGTTAGTGTTTTATTGTTTTGTTTTGTTTATTTTTTTATATGTCTTTTATTTTCTGGGATAAATCATTCCCAACTACATGTTTTGATGCCCAGAACTAGCTGCCAGCCTGTGGGGATCAGCGACGCCCCTCGAGCCATGTCACGGGCCGGCTCATGCGCCGGGTCAGATGGCGACCCAGGATGGTTCGTGACAAAATGGTATCAAAGGGGAGGTTTTCATTCTTGTTATTTGGGGTGTCAGGTAGATCAGAGATAAGACTATCGGTACTCGAGTGGTAGGTACGAGAAGAGCATTGCGAACTCTTACGCGTTCCGATTCTCGTGTAACCAGGGGTAGTACGGGATTTAGGTTTTGGTTTTTCTCTGTGTGGATGGAGATGACAATAGGGGTAAACTAGTACTGCGCGTGGTCTCACATGGAGTAGCAACCCGTGTGATGCCCGAGAGTATGGTTCGACACTCCTAGTGGGTGGTGCTTTCCTAAGGCATGGTCTGCTAAACCATGTAGCCAGGTTAGACACGACCACTAGTCATTTTCCTAGATGCTTTAATGTTTTTGATGTCTTGCTTCAATTTTGGGACTAACGCAAAAATTTTTTCCTTTAAAAAGTGAAGCGGACTTTACTACTGCTCTTATTTGTTGTTGACATGATATTTGGGGTGCATTTCTCATGGACCTTGTTTTTGGAATTTGGTGTTGATTTGTCAATGATGAATTTCTAAAGGGATGTTTTGGGTCATCTGAAATTGAAATGGGCTGTTTTAGATATGGAAAGCATTCTTGAAATTTGCCTTGAATTTTTGAAATGGGTTTGAAAAGAAAAAGATATTTTTCTGATATTGAGAATTTTTTGTTTTGAAAGCAGAGTATACTTGCTTCTTTCCAGTGGTATTCTTATGGGTGCTCGCATGTGCATATGGACTTGATTAATGGATAGTTGGTGGATCGTGTGGACGGGTACCTGAGTGGCATGAAAATGCATACTTGCGAGGCACCATGGAATATCCGTGGTGGTTGATTGATCTCGAAGGTTTCTTCTTGTTTCCTAGAAAGTGGTCCCTTTTATTAAAAGTGTTTTCGTGGACA
Source organism: Viscum album (assembly GCA_963277665.1). Classification (NCBI taxonomy): domain Eukaryota; kingdom Viridiplantae; phylum Streptophyta; class Magnoliopsida; order Santalales; family Viscaceae; genus Viscum; species Viscum album. The sequence continues at coordinate 1,137,803,227 of OY728164.1, read as the reverse complement.
AGTGGTTTTGGAAATGGAAAAATGACATTTAATTTAGAGTAAATATGGATTTTCAAAATAGAATTAGGGCATGTTGTGCGGTGCTTGGTTTTCCAAGTGAGTAATTTTCGTTGAAAATGAATTGATGTTTTAGATTGGAATTATTTGATTTGTGTCTGGAATGTTGATGCTTATTTTGTGATGTGTTTGGATTTGTGGAAGGCTGTTTTGTGTTTCTTGTTTGGGATATGCCCCCTAGAAACCTTCCATGGGTTCCAACAGGTATCTCTCAGTTCTTAGCCTGACCCAGACTCTCTGTGGAGTGACAGAGTTGGGTTCTGCTCGGTGGTGTCGATTGTTCTTAGATTTCGATGTCAGTTGGATGTCGTTGAGTTGTTTTGGAAAGTTGGAAGTGTCTCTTGATTTGGAGGAACTCCAAATGTTGTGCAGATGTAAGATTGTCTCGATTACATATGGTGGAGCGGGACTAAACTAGTGAATGGTGATTGTTCCATTTTTGTTGCAAATGAGGATGTCGTGAGCGATCCTCAAGACTAGCCTAATTCCACAGTTGTACCTAAAGAAGAAAAGGCAAGGAAGGTAGTTGATCTCGTAGGTGCTCGACCATTCCACATGCGGCGAAGGAGGTGTGTTGACATTCCTAATGAGCTAGTTCCATGTGTCCCAGAAGTAGTGTGGAATCGTCGGTCTCAAAATCGTACAAGTTTTTAGTCCTGTTTATATTGTGGTAAGAGTAGGTCCCTCATCTAACGAAGAGTGTGAACCAAAGGGACTTGTTCGTGGAGTGCTCCTTCAATCAGTTCTTGTTGCGTGTCGGACAGACCACTCAACCTTCTATCTCTAGTGTGGTCAATCAAAAACTCTAAGTCATTCGCTGAAATTCTCAATTGGTATGTTAATAGAGTGGCTGCATAGGACACAAGGAGATTATGCAGGCTGCTTTTCCAGTGGAGAAAGTTCCAGTCAGAGGTGTTCAGTTTGTGACTATGAGGTTGGAGATGCTTCGAACATTAGTGCCCCAACCATAGGTCTCGGGGTGAAGCTTGCGTGCAGTCAAAAACTCATCGGACATGGGGCGGGCTTGGTCCGACATTAGTCTGGAATGTTTGGACGGGGACAACTTAAATTTCCCTATTGTGATACCCTCTTCAAAGGAATCATTCTTGTTGTAAGGGGAATGAATCCCTTTTCTACTTGTCATGGTCTTATTTAATGGGAGTTCCTCTTGGGCTTTAAAGAGGATCAGAAAATCCGCATTCCTTTAAAGCCAGTAGGCATGCTCCGTGAACCTCCTTGTGGTCGAAGATGCTCATGTCTTGTGAAATTGTTGTGCGCCTGTCTGGTTCGCCTCCTGGTTAGGTGTTTCTGCTATCAAAGCTATCTCATGTGGAAGAGTGTTGTCCACATTAGGGATAATCAGTGCAAGTCAGATGGTGTGGTGGGTTTATGATAAAGGGTTCAGTTAGTTTTGAATAAGGTAAACTGGGAATGCCCGCGCAGGTTCCATGGTGATAGGAAATTTTAAAATGGTGGGGAGACCCAGTGCGGGTCTCGCCAGTGCCTCCTCCTGTTTTGGTTCAGTTTATCTTAGGGATCTTTGCGGGTCAAGAAAGTGTTAAAGATTTGACTAGGTTTGGGAGTTGTTTTGATTTGGAGAACCAATGTTTGACGAGAACACTAATATGGTGGGGAGGCCACCATAAGACGTACTTGTGGAAGACACTGTCTTGAAAGTGCACTTGGCAGGGCGACATCTAACTTCCGCTCTGCCTGACCTCAACCATGCTATTTGGTTAGCTTAGATAATGGGTCGTTGGACGAGTGTTCTTGGAGATCTCGATCGGCCCGAGTGATCCCTAAGTCAGGGGTCAGGGTGTTCCATATTGTAGTTCTACTTCATGGTGAATTCCTGGTTGGTCATTTTTCTTCGTGATTCTAGTTTTGAGAAATTGGAGTTTTAGGTCATGGGATTTTGAATGCCCGGTCATCAGGTGATTGAGGTTTTGTTTTAGGGGTCTTCGTGGTCTCGCTTGGAACCCTTAGTTGACCTAGTATTTTAGGACTTCATGGGGCAGAAAGTGTAATGGTGGGGAGAATTGTCACACCCCGACCTGACGCTTATTATATTTTAATTTCTTTTAGGTCGTTCTTTGAGTTGCGGTTTGAATCGATTTTAATTTAAAAGGGATTTGGGATCTTATACTGGTGGGCGCCCGTACGCGCGACCGTGCATAGAACCTAATCATAATTAGATGATGTTTTGTTATTAAATTTATTATTATTCGGGTGTGCGACCTTGCACACGATTGTGCACATTGCCAAACCTGAACTGAGTTTTTCGTTTTGATGGTACATGAGTGTTTTGTCTTGGTAGTTATCCGGCGCGCGGGTAAGGAACATGCGAAGCTGCATGGCTTCATCAGTTGTTCGTGCGCCCTTCCCGGTACGTGGTTAATTAATTGATTAGCAGGGTAAACATTGAAGTGTTCATAAATTAAAATAATGAAAAAATGAAATAAGTTTATTTAAAAGTTGTTTAATATTATTATTATTTTTATTTATTGGGTATTACTCTTCTTATTATTTCAGCTAATATTTTTATTAGTTGGATAATATTAAATTATTAAAATAGTCATAAAATTTTTAGCATTTAAGTTTTATTGTTATTGTTATTATTATTTTTGTTAATATTTTAATTAGGTTATAATTATTATTATTATTTGTTATTTAACATTATAAGTTTTTCTTTTACACCGTATTTTTGGCACTAATATTACGACTACTATTGCAAATAATATTTTTGTTATTCTATTTTGATTTTGTAGGTTGTTTTAGTTTTAATTTATCTTTATTATTATTTTATTTTTAATTTTTTTCTTTCTTTTTTTATTCCCTCTATCCTCCCCTTCTCCCTTGTCCCGCACATTTTATCCCCACTGGTTCGCGGCTCACCCCCTCCTCCAAATCCTAGCAGCCACCCATCTACTCCCTTGCGCCATATCCCTCTTTGCCAGACCACTAGGAAAAGCAGGGCACGTCACCCCAGCCTTGCACCGCACCTCCCCTCCCCTTGCTCCTCATCGGACCCGCTACCACAGAACCAGCATCTGTCGTGTCTCCGACCACCAGCACGACACCATCCATACCCTTTCTCTCCTTCTCCGGCAAGACGGCCAGCCGTCAGATTGCTCGTATCCATCACCCCCTTCTCTAATCCACCAGGCACAACACACCAGCGAACCCCCTCACCCACCAGACTCCCCTCCCTGCCTTCGACCAACTCAATTCTGGTACACCTCCCCCATGAGCCCTATCGACGGTCAGACCTCCCTATGCCTTCTTGTTCACCAGTGCAAGCCCCATGGTCCGGTGACCTCACTCCTTTCGACATGCCCGATGGATCGAGCTGCTTCATACAACCATGCGTACACCCAACCAGCACCCCCTTTAATGATTTTTTTTCTCCGGATAAACCCCCTCACTCCGATGCTTTTTTTCAGTCGGATTATTCTGGCAAGGCTCACCTTTGGCATCCCCATCTTGCTTAGTTGGCCTCCCACAACCCCTGCCGTAGGTACGCTTTACTTCGGATGGTTGTTCCTTGTTTTTGTTAGAATTGCGAGTAAGTCATACATGTTGTTTATGGTCCGTTTTTGATGATTTTGGTTCAATTTGGGTGTAATTGTTTTGTTGATTGATGCTAGAGGTTATTTGAGTTTTTTGCGGCAAAGATGGTGCGCGATTGGAGCATTTCTTTGTTATTTGGAGTTTTCCGATGCCGAGGTAGGTGGATTCGCTCTTGATTATTATCGGATTAATCAATTTGCAAGTTAATTTAATTTAGCATGTTATTTAATTAATATGTATTTTGCAAAGTTGATCTTTTATATTAAATCATTATTTTAACTCTTGGTAGCATATTTATATCAGGTATGTGTTTCTGCATATATGTGTTGTTTGACAAATTAATTTTCTTATTTAATTAATTTATTATACTCATTGATTATTTTTCCTTGTGCGAATAGAGTTTCACTTAAGGTTTAATAAGATTTCTATGTGTTTCGTAGTGTGTTATTTAATATGAATGTTTTGATTTTGTGAAAACCTGTGTTGAGATTTTCATAGTGTTTTATAAACATTGATTTGGGTTTATTATGACGTACAAGTGCTGTGATGTCTGTTTTATCATGTTTTGGTGTTGCGTCATGGTGCGTTGGGTATTAGAAAGGATGTTTGAGTGCGTTGTTGGTATAAACCTTTGATGAGATATTTCAAATTCTTTATAAATTGTTTAATTGTTTAATTCCTTTATTAAATTACATGTATAGTGAGTAGTCCCTTCCTCAGGGGTTTGAGTCGTCGGCAGTAAGGATCTTTGTATATGTATATGCTTGAAAATGTATATGCATAGCAGTGAAGCGGTCTCGGGTTACCCTTGTCAAAAGTTGCGTGTCTTGAGGTTGGCCCCCAATGCCCTAATCTTTAAATAAGATTTCCATTTTTGCTTGGTGTTCTTTAAATGCATCTTCTTATTTTATATGAAATGCACATGCTATAAATATGTGTGTATATACAGAAATTGTCTTGGTTCTTTAAAAGAGGTTTCCTTAATGATTTTAGTGTGTAATAAGTATTTCCAATGGTTGTTTTTGATTTAAAAATGTTTTCTAGATTGCATTTAAATATATAGTACCTTGGTTGTTTAGTTGAACTTTCAACTGGTTTTGGAAACTTTAGTTTTGGGTGATTTTGTGTTCAAAAATGAAATGTGTTTATTGTAATTAATTAAGCTCGTCTGGAACTTTGAGAATGGTTTGCGAAAGTGAAAAAAACCCCTCTTAAGGCATGCCCCGTTTTTGTACAAACATATTGTGTGTGTTAAGTGTCTGATTTGTGATATGTTCCTAATAAAGTGTCTTATGTGATGTTATGTGACATAAAAAGGGGGATGCGCTTAAGGAGGGAGAATGGTGGTGAGAGGTGAAATGGACTTTGGATAAGAAAGTGTTATGTTCTTTATATGATTTTGATAAAACCTCACCATCCTTTGAAATATAGCACATGGGAAACCCTGGATATCTAGGTGGGTGACCAAGACTAGTACGTTAGATGACACGGCAGGGGTTCGTCCCGGGTTGTCTAGCAGGATTGACGCAATAGCACTAACTAAACATATGCGTTTCTGAATGTCGTGGACATCTAAGCCACGTTTTCTTAGGGTCGTGGCCTTCTAATCCATGTTTAACCGAGGTACGAGGTCTCTAGCTTCCGACTTTATCTAGCTACCTATAGGGATTACTCATGGTGCTCATTTGTGACATGCTGCTAGCGATGTCACTTTCTTTTCAGTTGTTTTATACTTTCTGTCTCATTTTGAAAAACCCCGTTTCAAACTAAACTGCTTTTCTTGCAAATTTCGAAAGGTGAATTCACTATTGTAACCGATTTTGAAAATATGGTGGAATAAAAATGATTTAAAAAAAATGTCAACTTGTGATTGGGATTTGAAAAGAATGAAAAAAAAATTTATTTTATTATGTTTTATATTCAAACTAGCATACTTGGATTTCTTTTTAAATGTAAGGGAATAGGGCGTGGTTATTCCATGGCTTTCCTACAGAGCATATTGGTGCTCACGCCTACTTTACTTTTCAGTTTCAATTCATAGACTTGGATCTCTCTTCGAGTGAGCATGGTTATAAGTTTGGTGGTGACCCATGGGGTCACTTGGAGGTATGTCTAGTTGCCTATCTTTATTTTATTTTCTGTTGTTAGTGTTTAATTGTTTTGTTCTGTTTATTTTTGTTTATATGTCTTATTTTCTGGGCTAAATCGTTCCCAACTGCATGTTTTGATGCCCGACACTAGTTGCCAGCCCGTGGGGATTGGGGACGACCTTCAGGCCATGTCGCGGGCCGGTCGGGCGTCGGGTCGGATGGCGACCCAGGCTGGCTCGTGACAGGTTGGAATAGATCATTATGATATGAACATATCAGAAATATGAATTTTATATACTGAATTTTTTAGTGTAAAATAATCGATATTCCAATTTTTATGTATTTACCATTTTCATTAATGTTATTCCACTACAGGGAATACAAATAAAGAGATCCCATTGTGGAAAATTCATTATATTAATATATCATATCATTAAGTATTTTTTATAATCATTATTTTTGGAATAAATAAGAATATATTGATATATTGAACAATATATCATTATTATATACTCGTTATCTATGTTGTTAACATGTTTTATTTCTATTAACATCTGTATCAATTAATGAAACGTCAAGAATATCATTTTTATGTGATACTAATATTGTACATTATTTATGATCTAGTATCATTCAATTATATATTAATGATTTATTTTTTAAAAATAATCTATAAAAAATATTTTATTACATAAATAATCATGTAATGGACTTTTAAATTATATCATTTTGTTTTAGAAGAAAAATTATTAGTATTTTCCAAATTATTTAATTTTGACGCCCTTTTTCAAAATCAATTGTTTAGAATGTATAATTTTCTTTTTTATAGCATGAAAATATATTTTAATATCATGATTTATATATTTCAATAAAACGTCTTTTATAAGTTTTCAAGGTTTTCATAAATGAAAATTATTTTTAGAATTTTTTATTTCTAGTTTTTAAAATAATTTTTGGAAATAAAGTGTATATTTTCATCAAATCTATTTTTATGATATATTAATTATATTTCCATCCATTATAGTCCAAAAACATATATTACATACCTCTAATGGGTAGATATTTTATTAATAACATCTTTATTCTTTATTTAGAATGAATATGATTGTTTCAAATTGATTTTCATGGAACCCATTACATTTTCAATGGTTAATCATGCTTCACATAGATTTTTATGTTAGATATTTTATTTCATTGGGTAAATTATCTTTCAAATAAGCTATCAATGATATCAGTTTGATTACTTTGGTAAATCATATTTCAAAGAGATTTTTATTGAACCTATTTATCATCCATAGGTTAATCATATTATATATATATTTTTATAGAAATAATTTCTTTTCTATGTTATTATCATGTTTCAATTAGATTTTTTGGAACTCATTTCTATCCCATAGGTTTATCACATTCTGAAAATAATATATGTTGTTTTGATGATTGCATGATGAAATCAATGCTATATTTACACATTTCCTAATATACTTAATGGACAAAGTTTATAATGATTTGTTGTTCCATTATAAACCATGGATGGTTTGCTCCATTATTTTACAAGGAGGGGTGGTAACATTATTAACCAAGGGTGTTTGAATGATATACCAAGGAGGGGAGATTATATCATTAACCAATGTTGTGTGGGATCATTTTATCCCTCCATCACATTGGGTATTCCATAGATTGATGTTTTCAATATTCCTTATTCCATATGTATTTTTGATATGATGATTATGTATCCAAAATGAGTGAAATTTTTATATATGATTCTTATAGGTTTATAATGACTACCTTGATCAAGATTGATATAACATGGATCATGATTATTGATTCTCCTGATTATTGATTATTTTATATCATTATTCCATTATTCATGTGTGATGATCTTGGTTTTGATGGGTAGTAATATTGTAATTTTATTCTCATCCACATAGATTATTTAATAGTACCCTTATACTCATGAAATGATCATTTATGAAATTTATTTTTTATTGATTTAGATTTCCCTTAATGATAATTGAAGCATAAACACATTATATTTCCTTTTACCTAAGATATTGAGAATTAAATTAAATTAAATACTTATTTGTGTGATTATAATTGACGATATTGATGACTGAATATGGAATACAAAAAATACGGGTATAGTTGAAAAGATACTCTCTTGAAATGATGGGTATTTTTTTAAGAATTTATAAAAATTATCTACTAACATAAACTGATAAGGTCCATGATAATATATGTTATTTAATTCATTTTTTTTATAAATTATGATTTGGTTGAAATTTTTTATATCACCTTAAAGAGTGTCAATGTCGGAAATGCGATGTTTATGATTTATGAAATGGAATGTGGAGTGTATTTTTTGAACATTTATATTAAAGATCCATAAATAAAAAAAATTTCAATAAATAAAATATTATAAATATCAATTTATGAACCCTTAATAATAATATTTTCAATTTTCAGCACCTATAAATTTTGAAATATATTTTTAGCTAATAAAATAGTATGCTTTTGATAGCTTTCATAAAATGCAACATAAAAAATAAAAAAACATGATATATTATTAAATATCCATAAATCTGGTGATATTAATAGATATAAAAAATATTTCATAAAATATGTATAAATGCTTAAAAAAATGAAAATATATTCAATAAATATTTAAAAATATTTTCTTATTTTTCAATAAATAAATTTCATGAAAAAATCATTTCATCCCGAGTGATTGTAATTTATTTTTTAATATAGAAATTAAAATATATAGCATTAATTTTATAAGATTTATTTTATAAGATAACAAAATTAATTTTTAAATATACATGTACATACTATTTTATGGTGATGTTTTAATAATTTTTTAAAAGGTTTAGTTTAAATTAAATTGTGAACAATATAATATTTTTGTAAAATTTATAATTATATCCATTAAATAAATAAATTTAAAACACTATATATGTTTTGAATATAATAATAATGTAAAAAAATATAATTTATTTTTAAATAATATAAATAAAGTCAAATGAATAAAATATATGATTTATTTCAATACAATTTCATTTTTGGGTATAAAAACGCAATTCTCAAAAATATTTTTTATGAGAAAATTTTGATTTAATCATTATAACACAATATTAATCACAATACGGTAATAATTTAAAAAAATCGTACAATATGTATTCTATAATATAATTTTAAATTCACTAAATAATAATTTTTTGAAATTGAGTATGAGTTAACTCAATTTTAAGAATAGATATAGATTTTAAATAATATCATCACTTTTTCGGTGAATATTTTCAAATTCAAATTTCAAACCATAGAAATTAAATTCGGTAAAAGTCATTAATTATTTTAAATTATAATTTATAAATTATTTATTAATGAAACATTGATTTTCATCATAATGAATAGTTAAAATATAAAATCATTTCTCCACCATTAATCATATAAATCAATTAATTTAGAATTTAAACAATGATATAAGAGTATAAATTACATTTATAATTAACTAATATTTATTTTATGAATATATTAATATCATATTCTGCCTTAAATTATAATTATCATACATTTTCATCAACTTGCACAAAATATGACATTAAATTATTTAACATTTTTATGAAATCCCAATTGTGTTCATGCTTTTTCTTATAAAAGGGATCATCATCCCCTGATTATTCATTAACATTGAGTCATATATCTTAGACATTACCTACCAAAAAACATCCTAACATACTTACTACATTATTATGTCACCTAATATTATTTTATGGATATTCATTTGTGGATTAATGTTTAAGCCAAAAGAGTGCTGTTAAAAAATAGGTATAAATTTTATATAAGTTGTTATTTTTATTATTGGTCAAACATTTTTGACCTCAAATCCATCAAATGTGAAATGAAAATATCACTCATGTGTATGTGGGGTCTACCTCCTTCATATTGTGATTTTATTAATTTTACATAATGACCATTAACAGTTTGTTATTATGAAAGATTTAATCTCTATATATAATACATAGGAGACAATTATTATTCTATAATTATAAAATCATATATACATTCTTAACATCTAATCAGTTGGAAAATAGTATTGTCCCTCATGTGAAAATGTGAACTACCACCTATATAAATTTGTTTGATTCATTTTACATTTTTACCATAAAAAGATGGTAATAAGGATATATTTAATTACTGTATATTTTATTTATGATATAATTAATATTTTTTTTATTGTGTAATTATATTATATCCATTCAATCCACATAAAACTAGAGACATCACATGTGTGTATGTATATATTATCATCTCCATGAAGTGATTTAATTCATTTTTTATAAATAAATTTTATGAATAGTTATAAAAGTGATTATAATAATTGAAAATAATAACTATTACCTTTATAAACATTTAGTGTTGATAGAAACATAATCAATTTGCATGAACCAAAATATATAACAAGAAACAAACATGAATAACACAACATTTATAACCCAGAATTGAGGATTTCAAAAAGTAATTTATAATAAACTACTATAGAAATGATGTAAGTGGATAAAATGTAATATTGTAAATGTTTAATTTATTTATTGAATTGTATAAGAAATAAAAATTTTATGTGGTTATCATGATTTTAATCTAATTAGACTTATGGTAAGGGTTCTATATCTAAAAATTATTTTATTGATTCATGGTTGAAATTATGAGGAAATTAATGATTATGAGGTGTATATACAACTCCATTTATATGTTATATAATAAAAAAATGTTAAGTAATGATATTTAATTTGGACATTCAAATTATTTCATCCTAGATATTTTTATTCAAATGATAACATGGTGTTAGAGATTCATCATCTATAATTGTATTTTTTTGTACATAAGTTAGGTTATACACCTATTTTATTTCAGGTGTTGTATCTACTGCCCATTCTATATCTTATTTATTTTTATGATATTTATTTTTTGGGGGTTATGATTTAACATTTTCCAAAGTGATAAGGGTTTTAGGTCCCAATCTCACCTTTGGTGGAAAATTATAATGATTTAATATCCGATGATAAAATTGTGTGATATATCTATATAAGATATTACTTAATTTATTCTCTTATAGTGTCATGAACAACGTTACCCAAGAAGAGAGAAGGGATATAAAACCTCCAAACCCTTCCTTCATAATGTTGAAGTAGAGATAATAACTCCGTAGTCAGGCCTCTAATAGGCCCCGAAGAGGGAACTAGAACCATGGGTATAGAATCACACCTAATATGGATATTATTACCCTTATTATACAACATGATTAGAGAGAAGATTGTAAAACCCAAAAAAATAAGAAATATGAATGTAAAAGTTAAGCCAAAAATCCATTCCCATATGATTTTTTAAAATGAACTGATATAAGTACATGATAACATTGAGGATAAGTACAAAAAAACAACAATGATGACCCCCTAGTGCTCAAGCAAGTATGGTCTGACACATCGATATTTGGGTACCTATTACTACTTTTCCACTAATTATTTAGGACATCATATGAACTAGACAACCCCCACACGTTTCACATCAGTCCCACTAAAACCCCAACAACAAGCGTATGGGCCACCACAATGACGCATCCCACCCACACACACATTAGCAAACACAACCATAAAAAACCACCCCCACATACACTTCTTCCACAAACCATGTCAGGAGAATCTTGGGCCATAAAAACCTATAGGCCATTACATGCTGCCCAATGAGTATTTGGATACATAGGAGAGGGAGCAGAAACGATATAATAACTAGATACTGATGTGAATGATGGAAAAAACATCATCCCCCATGAAATGGGGGTGTTCATAATGAATTCTTCAACATGGTTGGGGATAATATAAAAAAATAACAAAAGAATATAAATGTAGTTTTTAAAGAACACATTTGAACCTAAGGGTTCTAAAATATACAACAATATCGTACACATCCACTCATTTTTTTATCCCTACATGCACAAATTCGCAAGAGGCATAACCAGAACACAACCCACTTTTTGGAAAATAATGCCCCACGGTATCCATTCTTGTTATCATATTCAAGTTATTCATTTTAAAACATTCCTAAACTACTGGGATACTAACATGAATAATCTCAATCCTAAACAAAAACTAAAGGAAAAATGGCCTAGAAGGATTTTAATCATTCACACATGGTTTTCTTGTAAATTAACTACATCAAAAGGGATTCGAGAGATCCCTCAATGTACTCTATCAAAACCAATCATCAACACACTAGATCCACAGTGCCTTATATTCACTAACCATCAACTGAAAATCCATAGATCCCATCCATATCCACATCACCCCATAAACCTCCAATAGTGAAACCATGCACACCACCAGAACACATAGAAGATGTTTTCAATTTTAGCTAATACCATTTATTATGTTACTTATTTCTATTTCGGAAGCCACGATGATCATAGATGGGTTTAATATTCATCAAGAATCCATTTAATCATCCATGTTTACATGATTATCCAATTTCTTGGTTACAGTCATTTAATCTCATGGTTATCCAGAAAAATAGTGATTTATTAAATGCGTAATACCGGACCACCCAGGGCCACAATTTTTAGTGGAAATCAGTTCATACATTGAAAACATAAATACAGAGATATAACATTACAAAATCATAATCCTTCCCACCCCTTCACTCTTTAACAGTCTATTTATTATATTCCTTAAGGATGCTTTAATCCATGTCCAGAAGGATCATCATTATACCCACCCCTCGTGATTCACAATAAAGAGAGATGATGGAAGTACCCCTACATGGATGTTGAAGGATTCATGTTTTTCTCATCACACCAAGAACTAAGGATGTGTGAACTTCAACAAAATGACTCCATGGATGACTAGGAAGGGCTATATCAAAGAACATGATTTGTATTGGGAGAAATTTTCAAGGCATAACAAGAAAAACATTTAGGAATGAGGAAGGGATGATCTCGGCCTAAAAAGATGCTAGGTCCTAAAAACAGGGAGACAATTTTAATGTACATAAAAGTATAATTTTGTCGTGACCACATCGCTCGGCGGTTTCACACATTGGTATTAGTTATGATTTAATAATTCTCATTGGAGACAGTGGAGATAACAGGTGTTAGTAAATAGATTTCTTAAAAATGGGAAAACGTAACAATGGAGAAACTAGAAAACATGGGTGGCTGGAAAATGAGGCCAATGGTGTGACATAAAACACGTTTTGATAACTCAAGGGTTTCCAAATTATAGGTGCTCAACGATATCATGTATGGTATTAAAAATATCCTTACATCACATTAAAAGAGGTAATAAAACTCAAATGATATAATAGGTAAAACTAGTGAACGAAACCCCAACACCCCTTGGGGCCACAGTTTGGTTGTGGAACCAATCGATGAAACACCTATCAGTGAAACTTATCGGTGAGACAAATCGGTGAGACCGATCCGTCAGACCGATCGGTGAGACATATCAGTGAGACTGATCAGTATTATTAATCATTGAGACTGATTGGTTGAACTGATATGTGAAACAGATCATTGACTCCATCAAGTGACACCCTACTACTAACACATACACCCTACTAACTCACCGATAAAGTCCATGACACCCCAAACAATAGAATTTAGAAAATTAATCAACCAGTAATGTATGATGCATTAAATTAGATATTTATCCACTTGTTATTGGCCTCAAGAATCAATACATAACCCAATGAAAAGAGAGGGGTCTGAACAAGCACCTCATAAGATACCAGTTCGGGAAAAATCACCATAGAGTTGTTTGAAATCTAGAACAAACCTAGACATTTAGGAGAATTTATCTCACGTATCTCTTGAACACATGTATAAAGACCACCACCCTTCTCCTTAATTAACCCACAAAATCATAACAAGTCACACCTTCCAAACATATGGATTAGAAAGTCCCTTTTTTCCTTGCAATGATACTATCCACTTTGCACCCCAAAAACTCACCTCCAGAGGTTTAATTTTATCCATCCTGATGCATCATGATTAGGGATCAGGTAATCCACTCTCCATAGTGAATATGTTTCACACAAATTAAGTGTACAAGGGGAACAACCCATCTTATAACAATCAATTTCATGCATTCCACCATCTAAAAGATCAAAAATAAATATAAGATCCAAACATAAAACAACTATGGGTACTGGGAATGCATCTATTCCTCTCATTCCCTCGTACTCTCATCAAGGACACCATGGATTCATAATACATGATCCATGGGAATTTATCTTCCACAAATCACTTTCTCTTTTTGATCCTCAACTCCCCCTAGTCTCTCTACAAACGCCACTTCGTCCTCAATATCCAACCCTCCCTAGTTGAGGTTGTGGGAGTCATCATGTAAATACAGATGGAGTTGGGATACATTGATGACGTTGTGGAACTTCTCCCGCAACGGTGGTAATGCTGGACGATTCACTACCCCACCGACATGCCTCAACTCCTCACAGGGTCTGATGAACCTAAGACAATTAATACTCGCCAAATTAAACCTCCACATCCCCCATCGAGGGGAGACCATTATGAACCTGAGGTCAAAAATTTAAAACTACAAGGGTCTCTTCATGTGATATGCATATTACATATTATGGTCCCAGTTTATATTTTTCATCTCATGCACAAGATGAACCTTCTCTGTCATGCTCTGCACTACTATTAAGCAAAAGACACAAGCTTCCCCAACCACTATCCAGCACATGGGTGAACTAAATTTTCTTATATACAAGGTGTCAAATGGTTCCATTCCTATGGTGGAGTGTAGGATATTGTTGTATGAAAATTATACCAGAGGAATGTGTCATACTGACTATCTTCTAATGTCCAAAACACATGTTCATTGTATATCCCCCATTTTCTGGATGTCCACCTCTATTTTTCCATTTGTATGATGTTGGATAACAGTGTTATAGATAGTTAGGTTTCCAAAATCATTTTATAATCCCTTCCTAGGTCATGTAGTAAATCATGTTTCCCAATACTAAAGGATTTTTTTGGGAACGCCGTGTAGCCGTACAACTTCACCCACACACATCTAGGCTAAGGAATCCACTGTGCTCTACTCCTTAATTTCTAATAATTGATCCAATTTTTTCAATATCTCCACCACTAAATAGATGGAATTATGGCCTCCCTCAGTCCTGGGAAGTCCCATGATGAAATCCATCGAGACGGACTCCCAATTCCACTCAGAAACATCTAAGGGCTACAAAAGACCACATTGAATATAATTCTCATCCTTCACCTTATGCAACATGAGGGACTTTGCCACACACTTTACCACTACCCACTTCACATCGGCCACTACATTCCTATATCATGATGTGTAAGAGATATTGAAATTATAGTCCTTAATAAATTGTATCAAGCTCTTCTATCGCATGTTTAGGTCTCACTAACAGAAGAAATACTTCCAGATCGTGTTATTTTTGAAGACCACGAAGCATTCATCGATGAGGTAATTCCTTCTAAACAATAGTGCAAACAAAACTTCTAAAATATCTAGTTCGTGGGTGGAATTGTTATGTTGGGGAGGACATAAATGCCTAGAAACATAAGATATCACTCTTTGTTGTTGTATCAGGGAACACTCCAAGCCTCGACCGGAATCATCATAGAACACATCAAAAGTTACCACTTCTTGAGGCAACCTCCGCAATGTGGAACTAACCAGTTTCCCCTTAAGATAATTGAAAGCATCCTGGAACTGCTCACTCTATATGAATCCTTGAACTTTCTGGGTCAAGGCCCTTCAAGGTGAGCTATCTCAAAAAAATATGGGTACGAACATCCATTCGTAACGTTCTTGTCCCAGAAAACTACAATCCTCTTCCATGTTCTTGGGTTATTCGCTTGAAAAAACAACCTCAACCTTCGATGGGTCTAATTATATACCATGATGGGACACCACGTGTCCATGGAGGTGCACCATGAGTGTTTAGAAATTGAATTTGGACAAATTCATGTAGATATGGTGGTGCCCAAGGACCACTAAAACTATCCTCATATGATTAGTGTTATCCTCCTTTAATCTTGAGTAGATTGGGATGCCTTTGATGAACACTGCCAGGAACCGATCTAGATACTCAATAAAAATAGATTTCATGAGCCCCATGAACATAGCTGGTGAATTTATGGATCTGATCAACATGATCATGGACTCAATGTTACCATATCTACATCTAAAATATGACTTCAAGATTTCATCGTACTTCATACTCATCTAACGATATCAAGACTTCTAGTTGATCTTATAAAACCAAACATCCCCCTCAACTAGTCAAAAAGGAAATTGATTCTCAGAAGGGGATAACTGTTCAAGAACATTACATGATTCAATCTTCAGTAGTCTTTAAAAATCTTAATACCACCATCTAACTTCTTTTCAAACAAGAATAGATCATCCAAGGGTGACGTGCTTGGTCGGGTATAACCCTTCTTCATCAAGTCATCAACCGACATCCACAACTCCCATATCAAAAGAGGTTTCATCTAATAGGGAACCATATAAATCAGAGGATCACCAGGTTGTAAGTATTTACTAAATTCAGCTTCACATCGAGTGGGTAGAATCACAAACTCTTCGAGGAAGACATACATGAACTCACCGACAATCCTTGTAACTTCTATAATCTATACGTCTATGGATTTCATGGACAATTAATCAATCATATAAATAATGGGCGCTACAATTGGGATGCCCTCCTGGAAACCTAGCTCACCAATGGATTCTACATGATAACCACCCATATCTATATAAATGAACCTTCTATAGAAGCAATAAATAATAATATATATGGAAAATAGCCAATCAATGCCCAGGATGGAATTATATGGCTTCATTTGTAGGAGAAAGAGAGCCCTAGTGGACTGATGCAGCCTCGAAAAACATCAAACATCGTTGTCTAACCTCCAAATATAATGACCAACAACATGGGAATGGATAATCTCACTATGTCTAATCCCAAGGCATGGGCTAGACCAGGTGCAACAAAGGAGTGCGAAGCTCTAGAATATAACAAGGCACAAGCAAGAGTGTTAAACAAGATGAATGTTCCATGAATGAACTATGTTCCTACTAGAACTCTTGTCAATGCAGCGTGAAACAACCTACATCTCCCAACTATGACCCAAGGCTATTGACCGCTTCCCTGACCATTCCTCGGTCAAGGTCCTCGAGGAGCGCCTGGTGGTTAGCCTCCCCTGGCACTATCCACCCCCGATGGAGCGGGTGCTCACTGTCCCTGTTGCTGTTACTGAAAATTGATGCCACTGAGGTGGGTGTTGAACCTGCCAACCACCAATGTACTCCACTCAGTCTGGGCTCTAATTATAAATTTTCTCATTTCTTCTAATGATAACACGCATTAGTCCTATGATTATGGAGAAAGATAGAGGACAGTTAGATAAGAACTCGAACTGCTGGGGTCAGCTCCCTGCTGGACAAAACCTGTAAGGCCATGATGTTGGAGGCTTGCTGCTAATGTAAATCCCTTTTTTTGTGCTCATCTGGATCTTTTCTCTTGGAATAACTCCTAGCATGTGCATCCCCTAAAAAAATTAAGCTCTATATAGTGAAGGGATTAACAACATCCTGGAGAGAAGGTAAGAGCGCCTCCTATTTGAATCTTTTTGGCTACTCCCTGTCTAGGAAGATGTTTATAGCGAATCTTAGGGGATACCAAAACTTGATCCCCAAATTACTTCCTGACATACTCACTTGTAGTAGGGAGATTAGATCTTGAATCTTTTCATCCTTCATCATGGAAGAGAGAAATTCTATTTGGAACACCTTCTCATAGTCATTACATGAAACCTCATCTTATTTCTTCTACCTACGACGGAGTGTCCATCATTGAAGCATTGCTCCCCCCATATAGCTAAAAGCGAGAGAAACTAAGTACTCCATCAGATACATGATCATGATGAAAGAAATCACCAGCTCTTTGAACCAGTTATAAGTCTCCATGTCTGAGATGCTACCCTCATACTTCCCGAGGGACTACTGTTGAATGGCATGAAGAGTCTTCTACCACTGGTCATCCTACTCTTCTCGATCAGAATCCACTAACCAACCTAATAATCCCTTTGGGTCCCTTTAACGGAAACTAATCATGGATATCATCTAGGTGACTTTTATTTTAGGTAAAAAAGTAATTCCTATCCCAAGTAGTGTAGAAGATTCATTTCAGATTTTGATTAAACTTTTTAATTATTTTAAATTCTCAAAAAAACCAAGACACTCAATAACACAAGAAATTATGATGAAAATACCATTCCTAGGGAATCTAATATGCAATTACTGTAGCCTCCCCTAGTCTTTCAGTAGGTCCATATTCCTTGCATCAGATCACAGGGGGCCCTAAAATCCTATGTCCTAGATGATCTTCCCTATCCAATTTAATGCACTATGATTTACTAACAATTTTTTCCAACCCTCCCATAAAATCATCGCAATGAATAACCCTGAACTCCATCCTAACTCTCAAAATCAGCTCTGATGCCATTCTATCACCACCCACCTTCCCCATGATGTGGTATGGGACAACAAATAGCCAGATCCTTCCATCTTCATGATGAAGTAGTTATAATGTCTCCTGAGTCCCACCTTCAATAGGCCCTATAATGCCGACATTCACCACGGGTATAGAATGACATGTAATATGGAAGGAATTACACTCTCTATAGAACATCATCGATGATATGATGGTAAACCACAAACAACTCTAAATGGTGAAAGTAATAGTAACTCCCATAATCATTTCCCATATTCATGTGAAAAATAAACTGATACAAGTAGAAGAAAAATATGATTAAAAGTACCCAAAAAATGAAGTGCATCAATGAAGACTCCTGACGCTCAAGCTAGTAAGGTCAGGCATGGTCCTCATAGTCTCACTAGAAACCTAAACGAAATTATATATATGTAGGGTCAGTATACTAGTATACTTTCTAGGGAAGGAAAAATATATCATGCAAAAGTGCGGTGACATTGTAATTCCCTAATAGAAAAAAGGTAACCAAAACACCTAGAAATGAAACTATCAACCCATCCACACCAAGGTACACTTCAAATATAATAAAATTTCAGTAAAATAATATTAATATCACATATTTATTTGGGCACCCCGTACCAAATTCCATCTGGATATTTAGGAAATCCTACGCATCATACTTGCCCACATGTTCCACTACTATCCCACTACCTCCCCAACCACAACCATATGGGCCACCACAACCAAAAATCCTTACAAAAAACACATGGGCCACCAAAAACACAAAAAACCATGCTCACAGGCACCTATTCCACAACAACCACAAAAAAAATCAAAGACATGTGGGCCAAAACAAAAACTGCCACACCCAACGACACAAGGGCCTCATCCCGAACACCCTTTGGAAACCAACCTACACACACAAATGAGAAAACAACCACCATAAGTCTTCTTTGAAAAGTATGGAGAAATAATGATCCTTTTTCCCATCATAGGCTTCTCGATGTGTGTCGAGCTTCATTGGAGTGGGATAAAAAATGAGCTAATAACCAGCCACTTATAAGAAGTGTGGGAAAAACACCCTCCCCCTGAAATGGAGATGTTTGACTAGATGTTCTTGACATGGGATGGGTGCGTTTAAGTAACGAAAGAACTAAATATTATAAATATAGGAAATAAAGCTCACACCCCAACCTAAGGGTCCCAAAATAGAAAACCAACTCTTACCCACCACTCTTGTTGTTATCCCTACATGCTCAAATACACAAAACCACCACTAAAACACAAAACATTTCAAGAAAATGAATCCCCCATTGTATCTGATCATGTTATCTTGTGAATGTGATTCCATTAAAAAAATTCCTCCACAACATTCATACTAATAGGAATAACAACAAGGAAAAACAATAATAGATGAAAAAACATCCATGCATGATTTGAAGCATTTACATTAGATTATCTTGTAATATAACATCATCAAAAGCGATTCGTAAGATCCCTTGAAGAACAAGATCCAAACTAATCCCCAACATATCTTCTTCACATGGCCCCAGAATCACAAACCAATAACTCAAAAACCATTGAACCCATAACCATATATGTCAAACCATAAACATAAAATTGAGAAACAATGAATACCACCAGAATATAGAATATAAGCATTTGAATGTATCCAAAACAATTTATTTTTTCTGTCGTTATGTTAGACTAACTGGGGTGATCACACAAGGGTTTCTTATTCGTTGAGAATCCACTTAATCAACCATGATTATGTGATTAACTCATTTTTATATTATAGTCATTTATTCTCTTGTCATCTTGAAAAATAAAGATTTATTAATGTGTATTAAAGTTCAACCAATGTCCAAAATATTCAGTGGAAATAAGACCATACCATTCATAACATAAAATTAATTGTATAACACAAAAATCCTTATCCTTTGCACCCCTATACTCTATAATAGTATATTTATTATTTTTATTATATTTGGATTCATCAATGTCCTCAATGGTAATAATCATACCCACCCTAAATGAAGCATATTAAAGGGATACGAAGGAAGATCCCCTACATGGATGATTAAGGATCTCTGTTTTTCTCCTAGAGCCAAGAACTAAGGATGCATGGCTTGAAAAGGAAGGAATACAAGAACTCCAAGGATGAGTTGGATAGTCTCCAACATGGCCATGATTCATCTCAGGAGGAAGTCCTAAGGCATACTAAGTGAAATATAATGGCACGAGTAAGAGAGGATCTCATCTTTTGAAGAGGTCAGATCCTAAAATCTGGAAGAAGATTTAGAAGTACTGAAATATCAGATCATGGAACGACCATGCAGATCAGTTTTTTCACATATTGGTATTAACTGAGATTTAATAATTCTCTTTGGATATGGGGGATATAATGGATTTGAGTTAATATATTTCAAAAAAATGGGGAATAACATGAAACCAGTGTGAAACTAGAAAACATTTCTTTATAGAAAACATGACCATGGGTGTGATATGCCACATGTTTTGGTAACATAAGGTATTCTTGACTCTAAGGGATTCATGATATCATTTATGGAATTTTAATCTACATTAAACAACGTTAAAGGTGGTAATAAAACTCAATAGGGAGATTACAAAAAAGGTGGAGATTGAAACCCTGACACCCCACAGTGGCATCATTTCGATGCAACACCGATCGTTTCCACCGACAGTGGCGCCCTACTAAATCATAGTTGGTGTACACGATAGAAAGAACACTATAATATGTACATGTAATGGAAAAAGAAGTTTTTATCCATTACATATAATATCATATATATTTTGAAATTCAATGTCACATTATCTTCTCTAAATGTACTCGATAGCTCAATAGAATTTCATTAGGGAAAAAACATTGATTCTCTATTTGGCTGGGATTATTATTCTTACATGTCTATATTTTCCATTTAAAATGTTACCAGGGATATTTTTTTAATACAAACAATATTTATTAATTTCAATGATACTAATTATTTTATTTTTATATAATTTTTTATCAATAATATTTCATAAGTTTTTTTGAATGAATTACTTTATTACAAAGGTGTGAACAAAATAATTTTCTTAACTAACAACACATCAATGATTTCTAATTCTATTATGACTAAACCTTTATTTTATGATTACATTATATGATATCATGGTTATTCTCAATGAAAATTATTTCTATTATATTTTTGAAATATTTATATTTGGAATAATCTTTATCAATGTAAAATTTTAATTTCTTCATGAAATATTCATTTGTATTATAAGAGAATTTTAAATGCATCACAATAAAATTTTCAGTTACCTATTCATTACTGTGTAAATAATTGGGTTTTGATATCCTTATTCATTATATTAATTCCCTTTTATTATGATGTTGGTATCATAATGAATCCTAATTTATATTCCATTTGATAACTTGTAACAGCCCATGATTTTAATATGTTTTATCAAATAAAATAATTTTCTTTGTTATCTATCATTACACACAATATTTGGTTTTAAATAACCTTGAGAATATATTAATTTTATTATTCAAACATTACCTTTATTGTAACCACTCAATTCCAGAGCCTACAAAACTAGTTCCCAGAGTAGAGTCACCACATGCCCTCTAGAATGCATCCTCTTACACAAGAGGTTGTCGACTATTAGCGAGGTTCTAATTGATAACAAAGGGAGATTATACATTCATTTTCAGATTAAGACCTAAAGGATAACATGAATAAATTAAAAAATATTCAACAAACTATTAACATGTATTACAAACATTTCCCAAAACTAGATACGAACCCAAAACCAAAAGTAAACATGCTATGTAATGTAAATATAGTATCAAGTGTAATAAAACCACCAAAATAAGAAATTATGATGATTCCTCAAAATGGGTTTGGACAATAACTCTTTTCCCCTCTTCCATGAACATCCAATTCCCCAAATAAACCATATAGAACTGGAACATATCCTTTGTCCAAAACTACAACAAACAATTCATCTCAGGTACCAAATGGAAGCCCGAAAAGGGTGTGAGTTCATCTTAGTAGAAAACCAAAAATGGTTTCTAGAAAATATATAGTCCTCATTGATAGTGTATTCAGGTAATAAATGACTTTAAAACATAGGATAAACTGAGTTTCATTAATAAACATTTTCCACTAAAACACTTTAATTAATGTTTTCATGGGTTATGAAATTCATTAAAAAAGAAACTAATAATTCCAATAAACTACTATGAATATGGTAATAAGTAAAGTTCCCTATATCACTAGTGAAACCAATTAATATTCAATTTAATCACACTTTCAATGGAGCCTTAGTCCAAGTAGTCTTGTCCAATATAACTGTTAGGTTCCTAGAGTGTGAATACAACTCCATGACTCATGCATTCTGAGGGTGGTATTTAGATCCTAAGTCTAACCCAACCCGTTGAAGGAGGAGAGGACAAATATCTCACACAAAACTATAACATGTTCATATTATTTAATAAATATTCATTATATAAATCATTTTAATAAACCTTAATCAATAAATACACACAGTAGGAAAAATTAAAAATCCATTAAATATATAAATCATCATTGTGACTTATTCTATGAAAACATTAATATGTATATTCTTTAACTATCTTACATGTTTCTATAGTAACCCTTATTTCATTTGAAAAATTCACCTTAATCCATTTATCCCATTCACAATGTTCGATGATACTCTTTATTCCATGTTAACAATATGACACAACTCTACTTTTTCCACATCAAAACCCAAACCAACATGTCAACACAGGTATAATGGGATAATATTCATTACAATTAATATAAATATAATCATTAACATTTTATAGGTTCTGGTGGTGTGACAACCCATGGGATGCCATTAAAAGGGTTTAATCATTCTCAACCCATCCCATAGGGACCATGTAGATTTTTATCCTTTCCTTAACTGAACAATTTTCTAAATCTTACTAAATCTTCAATGTAAAAATTGAATAGAAAACCATGTTAACATAAACCAAATAAAGAAACTAGGACATATAACTGATAAAAAACCTACCTCGGATCTGTAGACGAACACTCTTATAACTATTGCCTTAGATCATAATACAAACACTCTTTGAATCCCCAACCCATAATCTATTAAAAAAATATTTTTTTGGGCTTTCGAAGAAGAATAAAAAAACCACATGGCCTAATATGTAGAAAGAGAAAATTGAAGTGTTAGACATACCCAGAGCATCAATCTGAACCCAACATCACTATAAATTCCATCAGAATGAAGGATATGGATTATTGGGAAGTGTGTGGGGTCTCAGTTTGACACTAGGGTTATTAGACAAATAAAATGGATGAAAATCTAGTTAAAAATTAAAACTAATGAGGTAGAAAAAGGTAAAAACGCACATTTTATGATGAATGTGGTTTAGAAGAATAGTTTTCAAAACAATTAATAAATCATGTTCTACCCTCTGTTTAAGAGGGTCTAGGTCACACATTTAACGTGAATTCCCCGCAGGTTTAACAAACTGTGTGATATGTTTGTGTACGGGATCTATCCATGAAAGAGTTGTTTGTATGTCCCCTTACATGGTAAACATATCAGTGTTCCCATCCCCCCATGGCTAGAAAATTTTGATAGAACAATTACCCCTGACAATGTGTCAACCATGTAACATGCACTCTATGGAAATTTTTCTTTTTCATGGATATACCAAACCCCCATAACTCCTACAAGACTCCACATACACATGGTAAAAATATAATTAACCAAAATTATGTGATTTAGATAATATTTTAGATGGGAAAACCCCTCACTTAATTCACGGATCCTAAAACCTCCCTATCTTATAACGAATCATCCTTAAGTCGCATTCCCCTAAATCCGTGATCTTTCAAATAAAAGGGTTCTCACCATTGGGCATGTATATCTGACTCCATATCCTATGTTTATACCTAAAAAATATGATGTTTCAATATAATAATAACAAAGGAAGATATATTCCCTCCAAAACCTTATCACTATGATCCACAATATGAACTGAATGATCCTCAAAGGATTCATCAACATCTAGCTCATTATGCTCAACATCTATCATCGTAGACGGGTCATGGTGATACTGTAAAAGCTAATACATATGAAAAACATTGTGCATACCACTAAAAATACATGGAATATCCAATTGATATACCACTAGTCTGATCCAATCTATATTTTTAAATGGACCCTTATACATAGGAACCAATTTTCCCTAACTTCAAATCCAATGGTGAATTAACCATGGATACAACCAATGAAACACATGATCACACACCATAAACACACGATGTCTATAGTATCAATCCATACTTGACATCCTCCTACTCCTCCTCAATGTCAGTGGCTTTAGGATTAAATGAAAATACTTTTATGTCTCCTGCAACATTATTTTTCCCAAAAACTCTGTCCAAGCAGCCTTCATCAAATTTCACAGAGTCCTACACAGCCTCCCATAGATAACATCATACATTTCCCTATAAATCATTTCTATATAACAATCATTGTGAGAAAACACATCATGAGACATGTTTTTCACCCATGATACATCAAAATATAAAGAAAAAGGTCTCAACATGTCTTATAGTATCCAAATATAGAACTTTACCTCTCTATCTACTAGTGGAAATCCATAGTCAAAAACACCTTGATATCATGTGTCATCTACAAAGCATTCTAGAATAATGTACTAAACTATGGATCAAGATCTTGAACTACCATTACTAGGACCCCATGAAATAAATTATCTCATGGACATATAAATAACCCAACTGGTCAATGGGGATAGTCTCTAGAACTAGTAAAAAGTACACTACATTGGTCAAATGTTCCTAGAATACCCAGATTGCATCAATATTGATTAAAATTATTTTAAAACCCACAAAAAAATAAATCCTCACATCATTCCATTTACATTACAGTATTGTAAGTGGTTATAAAAAAACTATTCAGTCATTCATTATCTTCATTTACCTATTAATAGTTATAACATTGTGCCACAAAACCTACAACATCCTTCTTCATCACTCGACACTAGTACTACATATGATGACCATGAAATATTTTCAGTAAAACTAGGATTAACATCCCATATTGAGGCATGATACTCACACATCAACTGTTCTATAAATAAGATGTTATAATAACACACCATTAGATGTAAACTATATCATCATCATCAATGGTCCATAAGGATGGTGTTGTTCAGTCTTTAAAATGATGCCACAAGGATAATCACTCTAGATCCTAATATTTCCTCTCCTTGATCCATCTCAGATGTTTTGACTCAACATCGATGGATGAAATATTCATATTCCCTTTCCCCTCATCCACCACCAAAATCATACCAGCAAACAACTCTATCACCCTTAATTAAGAACTAGATTTTTGAACCACTTTATTTGGAGTCTTCTAACTGAAAACTTATGAAAAACTATTACCCTTACATATTATATCAACAATCTCAAAATAAAAGGAATCCATGTATTCAACTCATATAAACTATATTAGATTTAGGTCACACTAGTAGAAGATATAATTAAAGGTTTCATGATTGGTATTTACAATAAACATCACTCTAAATATTTAATTCCACCAACACATTATATCTTAAACTGCAATGAAAAATTCAAGAACATGAATTGGGTTATTTCGAACCCGGGGCCTCAAATTCTATGACAATATGTCCACAACCTAGTCAACATGAATTAACACTACCCTGAGACCAACACTAAATGTATCTAAAAACATTTTATACTCATTAAAATTATCATGTGTCAAAAAAATCTGTGAATAAGTTTTCTACTTATTTAACTCCACAAAATCACATGCACATGCCTATGAAATTTCCAACATTATTCCATTATTTGTAAAAACTAGTAGTGGTGATGTAAAATAAGATAAGGCTTTAATGTTCCTTTCATAATAGAAATCAAAAACTTCAATACATAAAATATCAATGATATTATTAGGCTACTCCCAAGATAAAACAACATGCAATTTCTACTGGCATATAAACACACCTTTCTCTAAGATAACGTAACCCATTAAATTTACATGTCCGAACATGAAAATCCACTAGGATTGCATGACATATAGAATATTCTTTTTTAGTATACTGATGAAGATTCCAATATGTTTTACATGTTTTCCTTACATCTTGGATTAAACCATGATTTCATCAACAAAGACAACTAAATAATGATCTAGGTATGGGTGAATGATTTTGTACATTATGGACATTCTCACTGACATGGATTTTTCAAACCAAATGAAATAAGAAAACTAATATAACTAATAACTACTTCTATATACATGCCATTATACAATAGAATTACTTACCCTCAACTGGTGATATCATGATGTCAATTCAATCTTGGAAAAAACTTAATAACATCTCAACTCATGAAAAGGATCATCAATTCAAAGAAAAAGGATTCCACTTATTAACTATCATCTAATAAATATTTACATATTAGACACATAATCATAATTATCTATCAGCCTTCTTATAAAACAACACTGGTAATCCCAAAGTTGATGTTGTAATATGAATAAACCCCTTGTTCTCTAGATATTTTTATTTATTTTTAAGCTACTGATGCTCTTATAGTGTCATTCTATATGGTTAAATGGAAACAGGTTCTACCCACATCAGAAACTCAATTATGAACCTAACATCCATATATGATGGTAGCCCCAAGAAATCATCTAGAATCCCATCCTAAAATAGATCAACCCCAAGGAAATATAAGTATCTCTACTCCATTATGATCATGTATAATACATTCCACATGGGCTGTGAGTACAACCAAATACTGACAAACTGTAACTGCACATCTTTCTTAGACATCCCATTCCCGGTGATAAACATATATATTCCACCTAAGGATAAAAAAGTTACATTTAATGGGAATTATTTAATATGTTCCTATTAGAACACTAGTCAATCCATGCCTATATATAGGTAAAAATCCAAAATCTCTATAATAAACATGTGAAAAAGGTAACGGTACCCACCAACCGTAAGGGACACCCATTATAATTCTATATATTTTCATCTAAAACAGAAAATGGTGTATCAATCAACATAACTCGTAATATTTTTTAAACCTCTAGGACCAAAAATCTTACAAATAGAGTAGATATTAAACAATGTGATGCTCATATGTCAAATAGGGAACTAGAAAGAGTTTACGATACAAGAATCATACCCCGAACTATCGATGGCCTTAACACTCCACATATAGGTGTATAATGAAGTGTATAAATCCATTTTGTTTCAATTGCTTTTGTTTCAGTTTGATTTCCTATCACTAGACTACCCTACTGTTATGGATGATATCACCACATAGTACAATGTCCATTACCTAGATTAGTATAGTATATAGAGCTCCAAATACATGCATGATATGTGGTAACTATCATAATGACTATACTCTAGATCAACCTTGATCCTCCATCAGTAACCATTTGTCAATGGCTCCTACTGAACCTCTACACATTCCCCAACATTTGGAATTCTCAACACTCGATAGGTGGTTGAGGACACTGATCATGCATGTGTCCCGACATGCTGTACTGAAATAAGACAACTTCATCACTATCCTGGTAGGCTGCTTCCCTTTTTTGACTACTTTATCCCTCACTACCTTGGTTTAAACTCTTGTAGAATAAATTTCTACAATCAAACGATGCACCACTAGGTCTCCCAACTAGAACTCCATTTCCACCACTATAATCCTCTATTATATTCCATTATGAAATAAGTTTTTGATCTACCATCCACGTAAACCATTTTAAATGAATGATATTCACATGTAATTTAATCTCATGTATAAGTCCATATTTTCAATATCATACCATATCATCCTCATCAACAACAAAATTCTAAAAAAATAGTAGCAATTAAGCATAACAACAAGAATAATCCGTCATGGACATGGGCCGCTAGTTCAACATCATAAACTATGAATCCGTCCCCAAAATCATTATATCTAGATAAAAATGTTCTAGAAACACATTAATGTATATATATCCATTTTACACCGTCATCCAGCCAGTTATGAACATGAATATCCCACCAATGCTTTTCATGTCATAAAATCATATATACTTCCTACATGAAACTCTTCTTATGAGTCTCTCAATGATCACGAATCATATGAATAGACCCGATCTAGTACTAGGATTCATCAAGTCCACCATCTCCACTAAAATTAAGAGAGAGTTACTTATAAAACTCCATATTATGCTGAAACATACTTGGAAAACCATACCTGAGGTCATGTTCCATAATTTATATAAAATTAGAGAAGTTCCCATAGAACATCCCCTCAACAATTATATCATGGACCACCATGTTTTCATCATCCACGTCAAGAGGATCACTCATTGTGAATTCCACTTCCACCAAATTGGATCATAGAGTCTTGGTGTCATCTTCCAATAATTCCAAACATGCTCCCCAGAACCCAAAACAAAAACAACCCCAGTTTCAAAAAATAGGGCTATTCACTATACATAACCAACCATTACATGTAAACTATACTAAAGGATATCATAACACCTCATTCACATCCATTAATCATCCATAGCATGGGTCATGGTCAAAAAAAATAACACAGTCATAAATCCTTCATTATACACCATTAATAAATCCACTTTATCATCACAATATAACTCTTTGACACATTGTCACATTACCATTTTTCATATTATAATAACCACATTTTAACAAATTTATAACTCTTCCTTTATAATTATTCATTATCCATTGTTTCAAATAATTTATATTAACCTAATTTCATTATCTTTATTGATCACTAATTATTTCAATTTTTTAAATAAAAAATAAATTTATTTTACCAAACAATTCTCAAACATATTCCATGTGTGTGTATACCGTGATGTAACCCTCATGTAACATTAGTTACATAAGAAGATTCACGAATTCCCAATTTAGTTCCACTTCAACCAATTGAAAAATATCACAAAGTAGTCACATCCAATAATTAGTGAATCAACCAATGGTGAAATATCATTCAACTATAAAAACACACATCATGAACAAAAATCACACACTAGGACATTGGGATTTTCCATGTACATGTGTTATATACTTCCCAGAACAAGCTCATTAAAAGGAACCTAACTTATACTAATCACATAACTATCATTCACAAATTGTAAGGATCATGGAAATAAATTTATTTTATACCACATTATAACATCTCCAACATAGAGGCCCCTAAACTGGTTCCCAAATTCGAGTCACCTCTTGACCATATACGCTCTTCCCCATATTCCAGTGGATTATAACATAATTAGAGGGTATAATTGATTATGTGGGGTGACTATAACCACTTTTCTAGTGTAATACTAAATATATAAGATGAAAGGATATATTAAAAATTAATAATCAATGAATATGCACTACTGAGATTTCCCAGAGCTGGGTACGATGCCACAACCAAAAGAAAACATGATATGAACTATTAATATAATAATTTGTGTAAAGAACAACCCGAAAGAATAAAAAAATAATAATCCCTAAAGGGTGTTCTAACACTGTGTCTGATCCCCTCCTCGATGTAAAACCTATTTCCAAAAATCAACACTCTAGCACCAATACTTTTCCCTAATCCTGGTCTGCAGTAGAGAAATTTGAATGGGTACCCATTAGAAGGAAAAAAGGGTGTGAGTAAAACTCATTATTCCACCACCAAAGGTATCAAAAAAAATTATCCAGTCCAAATAGATATTGTATTAATGAACTGAAATAATCTCAAAAAAAAGGATAAACCGGGTGCAGATAATTAAAATTTTTCTCTGAAATTATTTCATTATTTTCTATAGGGGTTATGAAATTATTTTACAACATAATGACCAATTATTATAATTTACAATGAATAATTGAATAATTAAATTTACCTATATAACTAAATAAACCATTTCACAATAAACTGTGTGGTACACACCTTTTATACTTAATCTAGGTAGTGTCATCTAATGCAATAGTTAGAGCCCTATATTCTTAATCTAACTCCCAAAAATGTTCATTATAATGGTGGGTTTTAGAGGCTCATTCCATCTTGAACAATGGTAGGTTCCTCAATCCAATATCCCATAGACCAACAAGCCATGTTAAAACCCATTAATAACCACGAATTCAATAAACCGTTTTAATAAACTATAGTTAACAAATACACACATCAATCACAATTTATTGTTCGTTAAATTCAGAAACAATCATTAAGCATTATTCTGTTAATAAATTTCTATTTATATTCCTTAAAAAACATACCTTTTTTCATTAGAACCTAATATCATTTATTGCATTCACCTCAATTCATTTAACATATTCACAATGTTCAAAAGAACCCCTTATGTCATCTTAAAAACTAGAAAAAACTACATGTATTCCATTTCACAACCTATACTAATATGTTAACACATTTATCAATGGATATACATTATTAAAATTAATTGGATTTTAAACATTACTATTTTTCATTATTCGGGTGGTGCCACACACCATAGGTGGCCCTATAATGGGTTTAATCAAGCTCAATGAATCCCATAGGGATCATTAGGCTTTGAATTTGTCCCTTAGAAACCTATTTTTCCAAATATCAATAAATCATCAAATTCATAATATTAAAGCACAAAAATCAAAACCATATACACATAATCTAAACACCAAGACTATTCAATATAACATGATAACCACCAACCTCACACTCATAGATGAACACTCACAAAACATTCACATCAGATCTAGATTATAGCAGTCATTGATGCACCGAACTATGATCCACTAAAAGAATATGGTTTTAGGGATTATAAGAAATATGAACAAAACCACGACACATAATCTATATAAAGGAAATAGAGAAGTGTTATACTTAGACAGAGCTTTGTTATGCACCCAATGCCACACCAACTGCTTAAAGATGAAGGATATTGATCCTTCAGTGGTCTTTGGTGTTTAGATACATCACTTATTCCTATTGGAGAAGAGTAGAGAATAAAATAGGGTAAAATAACTAATATACCAAGGGAAGGGGTAGGGAATTAAAAATAATAATTTAATGACATGCATGATTTTTTCCCACAGTTTTCCAAACCCTTCACCAACTATGGTCTATCCTCTACTCAATATGGGAAAAGTCACATTATTACCTTGGGATCCTGACACATTTTAACAACCAATTATCCAAATGTTCTAGATAATTCAGTGATTGACTTCATATTTTAGCCTTTATTCTTTTACAATTTAACTAACATTACACCCTATCCCCCATGATATCATAGTTTGGTGCATAGTTACCCCTAACCATACATAAACCATAAAATAGTAATTGGTTAGAAAATTTTCTCTTCATCCGGTATCCCTGATTCCAAGAGCACCCCAGAGCCTCCACATACACCTGGAAAAAATATTATTACCCAATAAAAATGAATTTAAAAAAGAATTTAAATAAGAACATACCACCAAAAATATTAGCATCTTATAGTTATTATATATCTATTAATCAAGGATGCATGAATTTAAAAGTAAACATTTTTAACGTTATATTTAATTATTTTATATAAATAATAATTTTTGGCAAAAAAGAATATAAACTTTAGTAAATTAATTATATATTTCTAAAATACTATTTTCTAAAAAAAAAATTTATTTTTATTTCAATTATGATTAATGAAAATAATTGTTGACAATATTAGAAAAATAAATTTATAAAATATGAAAAAAATAATTAAATAATTATGTCCAAATTATATAGGGATAATGTTTGTCAATTTATATGGAAATATCAACATATTTGTGAGTACTGACAAGTAGTTGTTTTCATAAATAAATATAATTAATGTTTAAAAAATTTGGAAAATAAATATTATTTTAATATTGGATTAAAAGTAATATTAGTTAAATTATATATCAATTAATCCAATTTATTATATAGTAATCATTTTAATATTTAATATTGTTAAAATAACATTGTAAACAATGGAACATATTTCTATTTGATAATTCACTTTTTCATTGAGTCTGCGAGATTAATATTAAATTAAACATTTCCACATTTATGAATTTCATTAAGAAATACGGATTCCAAATATTTAATATGAAATAATAATTTTATCTAATAATGTAATAATACTTCTTCACCATTATGAATATATAAAGGAATAACAAATAATTATCGTGGATAAAATAAAAATGGGTTTAGGTAGGGGTTAAACCTATAAGATAAGGGATAAAATGACTACAAAACAAGTAAAATATCTGTTGGATCCCCATATTTAAAATTATATCCACTCATGTTTTAAACTATATCAATTTTGATTATTTGATCTTGTCAATTACATCATTATTTGGGATAATTTGGGAATATTTCTAAGTAGTTTTCATGTGGGTTCCTTTTCCATATATTATAAAATGACACCAACACTATTTACTTATTATTTCTTCTAAATCCATAGAATTTGGAAAACCCTAATGAAATTCAACACTAATTTTCTTATATTATTTTATATCTACATTTCCTCCCAAAATACAAACACCAGTTTCAATAATATGTTGTCCAAATGAGGTTATTATAAGTGAATATAATTCTCCTCAATAAGATCATTTATTACTTTTTCATATAAGAGAATAAATTATTCTTTAAATATACAATATAATAAAAAAATATCATGTACAATGATATGTACATATGTTAAGGTAATAAACTAGATCCATATCATGTTCCATCATCGAGAATTGAAACTGTAGACTGTATGTATATTGGACTGTAACATGGGGAGCTGATGTAGTTTTTTTTCATAATTACCATTCATGGGTAGATTTAATGTTTGATTTTACGTATTTATAATATATTTATGACATTAATAAACATTTGTAGCTTTTATATTAGTGATACCTTCTACATTTTATTCCACATGGGATACAGTAATATCGACTGTGTGTACGGTGGACTACAACCTCGTTAAGCAATGTTATTTATTTCTTATTATAAAAATACAAGTTATTAAGGAAAAAATTAATGAATATAAATTGTATATATGAAATAATAATTATATTATAGTTTAATAAATTATTACATTTCTTTATTCCATTGTTAAAATGAAAACAGTGTTCATGCGTATATATGGCATACCATCTCCATGAATGATGTATTTTTCTTTCTATCTACAAAATTTATTGATTTTTATAATGAAATATTATAAATATATATTTGATATTTATATCATGGATAATAATATTTTAATTATGGAAAAAAAATCAATTTAATATAACAAAAAAATTGAAATAAAACACTAACATGAAAAAAATACTGATTTTTCGAAACATAACATTAATGAGAAATTCATAATAAATGGTAATTGAAATGTCACAACTATATCAAATATTTTATTATATATATATTTTTTGTCATAGGTATATTATGAACAAGTATTTATTAAATATAAGTTTTGGATGTGTACAATGTTGGAAGAAACAAAATAAAAGTGCGTTTTTTCTATATTTTCTTTCTTTGATACATATTTTATTTTATGAATAAGTCTTATTTAATTAGTTTTATATAAAAAAAATTGATATTTAATATCATAATTTGATTTATATTTATGATACCTTATGATTAGTATAATCTTTTTCATTCATAGGGATTATGATTTAATGTCACTAATGTGTTAATAGTTTTATGAAACATTCTCATCCTTTATCTGGTTGTTTATATTAATTTTTCTGGTGATTGGATATTGAAAAATCAATAAATACATTAATATTATTAAACTATGTTTATTTTATGATAATAAATGTTTTCTACCCATTTGAATCTCATTATGTACTCAATACGTTAGAGGTGTTTTTTAAAAAAAATCATCTTTATTTCATTCTATAGTCGAAATAAAATTTTCATCCAAAAACATTTTATTTAAACATTGTAAAAATATTAACATATTTTAAATTATTAAATATATAAATTTATACCCATTTTATCTTTTTTTAAATAATCTTGGTATTATTTACCATAAAATGCACATTTGGATTTTATAAAAAAAATTGTGAAACTAATCATCATTATAATGTATAAATCATAAAGGAAATTTAAAACCCAACATTTCATAAATCATTTATTTATATATTTTCGTGTATATTTTCATTGAACATGACTTTAAAGATAATTTATGAATTTTTTGTTTTATAAATAGATTTTCAAATAAAATTTATCATCCTTAAGTAACATTTTAGGTGATTTATTATCCAAAATCATTTTCCACCTATGTTGAAATCATTTAATCCATCATATGCTTTGTTGGGTATTTGATCCAAGAATTCAATTATAATTATTAATCATATCATTTTATGATGAAAACATATTAATGATATAAATTAATCATCCATGGGTTATTCATTGATAAAAATCATATGAAACTAAAAAAAATTCTACAGGTAATGTTATGATGAAATGATGATATAATTACAAACATTATATTATTTACATATATTATGTAATGATAAAGTGTTTATGTGACCCTTTTCATTTCCTGGATTATGATATTATCAATTTTGTTTTATATAATGGAAAACATATGTCTTATTTTCATTCTGTGAGAGGTGGGACCTATATCTCCTTCAAATACATTTTGT
The DNA here is from genome assembly GCA_963277665.1 of Viscum album. NCBI lineage: Eukaryota > Viridiplantae > Streptophyta > Magnoliopsida > Santalales > Viscaceae > Viscum > Viscum album. The sequence continues at coordinate 1,137,768,259 of OY728164.1, read as the reverse complement.
AAAGATTAAATCTCATGAGACATGAATCAATACAATTGGGAATGAATCTTGTTTTCTTGGAAACTATTTCTGAAATGATGGTCTTGGATGTGAACATAGAATACAAATATTTTTTAGGTTGTGAACCTACGCCACTCTGATAACCTTATTACTCTTCCATGGACATTATGTAAATTAATTTTTATGCTTATGAGCAATCCACAAATATATGTCTTATTCTAATGTTAGGATCTCCTGGATCGTGTTATTTGATTCCCATACGAGTCATGAAATCTGATCATCCAAAATTTATTGTAGTACTCTATATTATGATCTATAATATTATAGTTTTAGTTTTAAAATGTTATACACTATCTCTTATAATGTAATATTCATGTTATGCTTATGTATCTCCCATATTTTACATTTAAAAGTATATCAGCTCAAAATTTCAGATTTATGTGATAACAAGGTGATAAAGAAATGTATTATATATGATATGTAAAATAAAGGATCCATTTTTGAAGGAAATTTTAGTAGATGACTTATTTCAACAATAATATAGTTGTCCATGATTCCATGTGTCCAAATAAAATAAATAAATATGATATATAGGCATGTGTTTTTAAAAGGAATTTAATATTTATCTAAAAAATTGTGACACCTATTTATGTAATGACTGGGTTAATAAAGTTCATATCAAAAGAAATTTTTAATTATCCTTTGAAAAATAGGATATGAAAACATTTGTGTGATCCATAATGACATCTCTAGGGATATGATTATGGATGAGTCAAAGTGTATGAATAAGTAATCAAATTCTAGGTATACATATAATGAGTGGTTCCCAATACATTACATCCCTTTCTATAAAAAACAAGTTCATCTGGCTTTACGGAATTATTACCCATGAGAAATATCTCTAAAAATGATCAATTGATTTTTGACTCGATTTTCACCTAGTGCACATTAATGGTCTTTGATGAACTCCTAGTTTTAAACTACATAGATATATGATTTTATTATTATTAAACTCATTAAGAACCACACTGATGGATTTAAAATGATTTTGAATCTTAATGACAAAGGGTAAACCTATTTTGTCATATATTATAAATAATATGTCATAATTTAGACATATTATATGTTATTTTTCATGATTATATAGTACCCCACTATTATAAATTTTTTATACACTATTAGTGAATAGACTTATATTCTATTTCAGGACAAATACATATGTACCATTGAAATCATATTTTCAATTCTTATGTTTTTTTCCATTAAAAAATAATTTGTATTTCAATAATGTACAAGGATAATAAGATCAATTTTGGAATATCATAATGAAAATAAGGAAATATAATTAAATTAAATTGATGGTTTTGAATGAGTTATACAACTAATTTTTAATTGTGTTCCTTCCACATATTTATTATACAAAAATCGATAAGAAGTTTCAAGAGACAAAATAAGTGATGTTGAATATTTTTGTATCTATGGTAAGTATTTTAAATGACTTTTGAAGTAATCATACATTATTATAATCCATGAAAAAATATGTGGATATATATTCTTCAGTGGATTTTAATAACATCATGGAAGGGTCATATACATAAGAGACATTAGTTGATATGAAGAGATTATTAAATGTCTTAAAAAGATATAAATGGAGGTTTGAATTACATATCAACCTCATGTATTTTATTTAAATTTTAAAATGGATCTAAAAAAATATAAAAAACATGGAGATATTAATGTGATCATTCAATTATAGTAAATTAGTATCATCTAAATATTTTTATAATAATGATTGTTTTAAAATTTCAATGATTAATTGTGTTGTATGATACAAAACGGTAAATTTTTTCAATAATCTACAATGACTTATCTTGTGGTATATGCATCACGGTTCTTGGGTTTTGTTATCCAAATTTAATATTATTTTGATAAAATTCATTTCTCATAAGACTGATTATACGTGAGTTAAAAAAATTATACAGTCACTCTTGATGGATTTTATTAATAAAACATATAGGTTATATATCCAATGTATAATTTTAAATTCATACTATCCTTTTATATATATGATATAAGAAAGAATTTAATTTTTCAGATTAATGATGTATTTAAAATAATAGGGTTTTAATGCCTTTAAATAACTCACCATTTTTAATCTAGTTTTAAAAATATTTTTATATAATATTTGAGAAAAAAATATTATTATTAGGAATAGGTACATTAAAATTTAATTTTTATATTTTTATGGTAGTTTTCTAATAATTTTCATATTTAAATTAATGGTGAAAGATAATTCATTTTAATTCAAAACTACTTTTTTGTCAAATTTATTCATATTTTTATATATTATGTTTAATTGGTTTAATGTAAAATTAAATTGTGGTTTTATATTTTAATACATTTTAGTTCATTGGATAAAAATTTACATTGAAATTTGAAATACACACATGTCAATCATTTGAAGGTTTTTACATTTTATAACCCCTTTTTCCCATTCCCACAATGTAATTAATTTTAATTTTATTAATTCATCACCTATCTTTAAAATTTTGTAAACATTAATGAATATTTGAAATCATTTGTTTCAAATTATGTATATAGGCTTCTTTAAATTTTTTGGACATTATGAATAGCATCTTGGTAATTTTTATTTGCAACTTTTAATGTTAATTTGTTAGATTATGGTAACAAATAATATGATAAGGATAAAAAACCTCCCTAAAACCTATCAAAATATTATTGGATGAATAAAATTATACCCTTGAATCCTAAATATAAGAATTAACACATCTAATGGAATCTCTTATACAAACTATATATATATATAATAACAAATAAGAATGTTACATCTTATCACGCTCTTATTAATTATAAGTTGAATAATTATAATATAATGATAAATATGAGATAACTTTGAATATAAATATTAACAAAAAATATAATGAAATTTTATACATTTTGGAAGTTTTTTTATATTTATTATATATTAAATAATTTTTATAAATGATTGTACAATGATGATGCAAAAAATTATTTAATTCCTAAAAAATCAATAAAATAATTATAAATACAATGATAATAACAATTAAATGACATAATATATTGACCAAATATTAATTTAAGAGTATATATATTCCATATTAATATATGGTTCATATTAGTGACCATATGGATCCATGTGGAAAGGATTATAACACTTACAATATTTTACTTTAGATGATATTAAAGTTGTCACATCCATGATTTAATAAATATGACATTTTAAATGTAGGATTTTCCAACAAATATATTCTAATATAAGTATTATTATGAAATATAAAATATTTAACTTCATTGTATTATTTAAGTTTTAATTTCTATTCAAATTTTATTTATATTAAATAATTACACAAAACAGAAGTAGTATTTTTTTATATAAATAAAAAATTAATGTGACTAATAATATGAAAATAAATAAAATTTGTGAAAATTAATATATCGAAAGAATTTTCAAGATGAAATTTACCCATTATAGATATAATAATGTATTTTTTTATAGATAGATTCTTATCCTGATATTATAAAAAATCCACAAAATGAATTGTGTCAAAATTCAATATATTGATATTTTGGAAAATAATATTTTAATAAATTATCTAAAAAACATATAATATTTCAAAAAACGTAAAGTAGTTATGATATATTATAAAATTATCTAATTTTACATTTATGGTATAATTAACATCATATAATTAGAAATTACATTATTTTCGTACTGAACAATTTGTTACCTTAGTTAAAATTGAAATAAATAACTAATGGTGAATTGAAATGATAAGTTTTAAATTGACATAAACACTTGCCAGAAAATAATAGGATTTTTAGATTTCAACCTTATCTCATATTATATTCAAATATAATATATTTTAGAAGTTATTGGATTTGGATTAATTTGATTTTAAATTTATGTTTTTGGAGTTTCCAAATGTTCCCCTCAACTCAATTATAAATGGGCACCACCTCACTCACCTCTTCACATAACATTATGCCTTAAATCTTTACCATCTCTTACCTATTTCCCTTATCAACATCATTATTTACATATTTACATTCTTTTATTATAAAAAGTCCACTTTTAGTGTCTTTAAATGAATATAATGAGGAAGGACGTTGAAGAAGAGTGGGTTTGGATACATACAATGGATACCAGTCCTAATGCAAGGGATTTGTTTGTCTCATTTTTATTTCTGTTGTACATATGCCTCATACCCCACCAAATTTTTTTCATGTGTTTATCCTATTGATGAATTATTTTTTGATAATTATTTTGAATGTTATTAAATCTACATAAAGAGTATAATTTTATCTATTTTATGAGGTATATGATACAACATATTAATAATAGTTAAGGAATAAATTTTAAATCTTATTAGTATCCAATATCACTTTGAAATAAGTATTTACTAATAGGTTTTTATCATCAAAATAAATGTTTTCTAAAAAATTCTTTCCTAAATTTTTTTAAAATTTTCATATAAATGTTTATAGTCATTTTTACACTTTTTAATTTTTTACTAATGGGTCTTGAATGAATCATTATTTCATTATCAAAACAAGGTACTTTTCAATTTTTCTAGATAATGTAAAAAAATAATGTTTTTTGACTTATATTTAATGAATATATTTTTAAGTTTTCTTAACAACTTATTTCCATAAATCTCTCATTACAATTTTCACAGTTGTTTTCAATGAAATTATTTTGATTCAAATTTGTGGGCAATTTTAGGAAAATAAGAATTTTTATGATATGAAAATAAATATTCCTCATGAATTATATTCCTATGTTTTATAAAAATTTGTTTCCCTATAATATGAAATTATTTAATAAGGATATTTTTTAATTATACTATCCATATTATTCTTATAGTTTAATTATGTTTATGATGGAATGATATTTATGAAATATATTTGTATTTCTGGAATTATGTTATTTGGGAATGTTATTTAAGAAACCCATTTTATTCCATATGATATGCTTTGATGATTAATTTATTTTTTTTGGAATATGTAAAAATTATTCCATTATTGATGGGTGGGACCTCTATTACCCTATAATATATTGGGTAATTATGGATAAATCTTGAGGTATATATGTTATGAGTGATCCTGATTTTGTGTCTATAATTCTACATGTCGATCTAGTTTTCATGTCTATAATTTTTTGACTGTATCTGGTTGTCATGTCCATATGTTTATGAAAGGGCCTAATATCATATCTTAAATTTAATGAGTGAACCTTTAAGTATTTATAGAAGTTCAAAAAGTTACATGTTTATGTGTATTAAAAAATTTCATTTATTATTTTAATATTGTGATCTCAAGGATTATGTTCCTTGACTTCCTTACAATTCTTCCCTTCTAAACAACCAATATTTATTTCATAATTTATGATATACAAGGTGTGATCTTATATTCTCACAATTGTGTCGTCATTCCATTATTTTCATTATATAGCTAGATATATCCTCTTTATAGCCTTACTGATCATTTGATCTCACAAATTTTTTTGTTATATTTTCCTTACATTATAAAAATGGTTTTAGGTAGGGGTACTAATGGGGAAGGTATTTATTGGAGATGTTGAAGATCAATCAAAAAGTAATCATAATGTATTCCTTGTTTCCAGAGGCACTAAAATATTGTATTCATCAAGATTCATTTATAAACTATAATGAATATTAATATTAAAAGATGTAATATTCATGTATGTCATTCTTGGGTTGTTATAGTTGGTATCAAAGATTTTTTTTAGTTAACCATTATACACTAGGATGAAAAAAACATTACTGTTATCCCTATAGATATTTCTAGGAATTTTTCTAGGGATATTTCAAAGGATAACACTAATTATAGTTCACAATACTAGAATTTATTATCAGGAATTACATATGATTAAACATAGTATATTATATATTGAAATTAATTTTCCTTTATTATGTTTTATTTAAGTATTTTTTTCTCACACTATTTGTTTCAATTTTAGTTAGTGGTAGTAAATAGTGGAACCATGTTAATGATGAATGAAATGATCAATGAATTAATTTTCCTTCAGAGGATAAAAATGTCTTCGGACCTATAAAACAAAATCTTATTTTTATATTCACAAAATATATAAATCATGATGGACTTACAAATGAAGAGTGGAAGTAAATATTTTCCATTTATTTCTATATGAGATAATGCCCAACTTCTTTTAGTGGGACTACCAATCCACTTGTTACTAAATAATATATCAGTACCATTGAAAATATATATTCATCATTCAGTGTTACAAATATGAAAAAAGTAACATTGGCTATTTATTTTCATGAAGTTGAATCCAATCCATGTATTACTCTAATTAAGAACACTAGGGATCATGTAGTAATTGTACATATGGAATGAGAATAGATTAATGGAATATTATTCTTTATATATATCCCTCCCATTCTATGAACCAAAATAGGGAATGAATTCCTTGAGCTTCTGAAAAAGTATGATGAACTTATTGTCATCTATTAATATCATTTTACAAGACTTGTATGTTACGCTTTTAGGTTTATCATTTTCCAGGAAAACAAGATTGACATTTTCTTTAATAGCCTAAAAAAATTCTCTAAAAGGCCAGATTTTTAAGGGACATTATTATCTATGATGAATTCATTATTTGTACACTAAATTTTTAACGGGAAGTTGGTAACTCTCAATTTTTTAGAGATAAGAAAAGGATGGTAGTGCATAACAAAAAATATTGTGGGTTTTTACAAGGAAATTATAAAAAATATTAACATTAAACTTTAAAAAATTGTGGAAAAGTGCACATACGGTAATTCTCTAAAGGATCAAGAATATTTATCAATTGGGGGAAACCTTAAAATCAAGAAAAATATTTTAAGTGTGATATAGAAAAGTTTATTATATGGGGAGAAAAATTTTGAAAATTCACCACTCACACTTCATTGCTACATGGGTAAAAAAATGGGTCGCTATTCCGACAAATTCTATAATCCATGGTTTATCAATAGTGATTGATGTAAAAAAATTTTTAAGAACATAGACAATGGAAAATTGCATGTAATACCTATTGTAAATGTAGAGTATGAAAACAAATTGGTGGAATGATTGAGTTTTTATGTAATGAGATTATATAATAATGTTGTAGACTAAAATTTAGGATATAATAGAATAACTGGCCCGAACACAATTTTTCTGCATGTACTTAAATTTATATATTGAATTTTATGGTCTACCATAAAAAGTGATTTAGATATTTTTTGAAACACGTTATTATGTAATGAATAATCTTTAATATGTGCATAATGTTTGGATTAGGAAATAATCATTTGTTTAAAAGTTTTAATGAACTCAAGACTAATATGATGATATCATGGACCAAGAATTTTGATTATTTGGGATTTATGTTCTGTGGATGGATATTGAATTTGAAATAATTCATGTTTTCACTATGTTTCTGTGGTAATTAACGTTATACATGATGATGGACTTCACATGTTTGGAATGTGACCAGTGATAGATACCATATGATATATATTAGATAAATGATATGTTGAGTTAGTGGACTGAATTATAATGTTTTTTATTTTCATCATTCATAAGGATTGTATGCATATCAATTTAGGTGAATTTTATTCTAATCCATGGATGATTTTTGTATAAAAAAATTAATATACTACCATTGGTGGACTTATGCATGTTTGATAACTTATGCTACACTTTTGTAGTGATAAAGATATGTGGAATAAAAAATAATTATATTTAAGGATCACCTGAACTATTAACACATTAAGATTGTAAAATTAAACATAATTTATTTCAAAAAGATATTAAGGGGAAATTTTTTGGGGCATGACCAATGAAAAGATTGTACTAAATTCATTTATGTATATCGTCTCATTCGAATTTTTCATCATTAGGAAAAAGGATAATGTTATAAACGGGTGTCCAATTATTATCATTTTCATGGTATCAATGGCCTCTTTCAAGCATCATTAGATATATAATTTTTTCTTTGTTTACATTACCATGATCATGAACTTTTTTGTAATAAGTTGTCTTTATCTATCAGTATGATTATTTATTCTTTTCCAATTTTCCAAACAAATCACATATGTTCACCTACATAGAGACATAGTTATGATTTACATAGGAATATTTCTATTTTCCAACTATTACCTTTAAAAATTTATTTTATAAATCATTTTTGAAATATGAGATTATATGAAAGAAAAATTCAGGTATTAATAATTTTATATACCAGGTGAATTTGGAGGGAAAAATCATTTTAAGGAGGGTTGAAGGTAACAACCTGAAATTTTTAAAAAATAATTTTTAAAAAAAATATTTGATATCATCTGTTGTATGTTACACCAGGATAATATAGTTCTATATTCATCACTAGATTATGTAGTGGTATACACATCAGTATTCTTGGCTTGTGTTTTACACAATTTCTAGTTATTTTGATAAAATTTATTTTATTCAATTATGAGTTTATGTGAGTTTATAAAATAATAATATGGCTCATGATATAAATTATTAATGAAATATATATTTAATATATATAATATAATGTCTGAAATTCATTTTATATATTTTCAATAAATGAGATAAGAAAAAATTAAATTTTTCCGATGAAATAATTTTTTTAAAAAATGTCGGTTTCCTCCTTTTGATAGCACAACAATTTTAAATATATTTTTGACACATTATTATATAATATTTGAAAAAATAATCTTATTATTTTCATTCATGATATCAATTTATTTTTTTGATATATATTTTTATTTATTTGATAATTTTCAAATTTAAATGAATAGTGAAATATACTACATTTTAAATCGAAATTACATTTTCAAATAATTTATTTATATCATTAGATTGTCCTCTTAATTTATTTTAATGTGTAATTAAATTTTCTTTTTATCCTTATATCAAATGTAATTCTTCAAAATTAATTTCATTTGAAATTTGACAAACACGCATGTCAATCTTTTGAGGCATTTTACTTTTTAAAAACTCATTTTCTCAATCCTCAATAAGATTTATTTTAAATTAATTTCTGGAATTTATACGTATAATATTTTGACAAATTTATTCTATATTTGTAATAAGTGGGTCCAAATTATGTAAATACAATCCTTTCATTTTTTGGTTCTTTCTGAATTGTGTCATTGGTGATTGGTTTTAACATGGTTAATGTTAATCTAGGAAAAATATGGTGATAAATAATATGATAATGATAATAAAATAAATCTAAATCCTAAGGTTAAACATGGGATTATTGTTCTTTTTATGACTTTTGGGTCTAAGTGGATTTGAGCTGATTATGTAATATTTTTTTATATTCTAGAGAACTATAATCCAAAATGTTAATTGGGGTTAGAAATGTTCTATGACTTCATTTTTATGATTTATGGTTTTGATGAAAAATTTAGGCCATAGTTATCTGATTCAAGCAAAAAATGTAATGTTGTGGATTTTATCACAAGATTAAGGAGTGTTAGTTCTGGGATGTTATAGTATGTATCTAATAGAGGTTCAAATAATATTAGATATTAGTTTGTTTTCAAGTGAGGGAATCTTAAGAGTTTTTTATATTTTTATAGTTATATATGTTTAAGTATGATCGTAAGTTCAAATTATTAGACACCCCATTGTGGTTTTCAGCGATTAGATAATAATTTCATTTTTAAGACATTTTTCTAAAAAGGTATAATTTCCTATAAAAATTGAATGTATTTGGGAGGAATTAGTTTACATGTTTAAATAAAAATTGTGGATTAATTGTATGCTCGATGTTATTTTTCTGCATGCACCTTGGCGGTGGATCATGAACCGATATATGAAAGATGATAATAGTTTCACAAACTACCACTAGCCTACATGATGTGTTTGTTCTTATAAACTTTTAATGGTAAATATTAATTTGACTTGGAATAAAAAAATTAAATTCTTAAGGAATAATGATTTATTTATCTTGGAAGAATATATGATCAAATCATTCTAAAATTTGCATTTCAAAATAAATCAAGAAATGGTTGAAGGAAAATAAGGATAGTTATTATGTGAATAATTTAATATTATCTTGGGGTATAACTATTTAAATTTCAAAATTGGGGTATTATTTTATGGTTTTCTAATTTTTGTTATTATCTCAGAATGATATAATAATTTTAGTTTTTCTAATGTCTAATGATTTATTGATGTACTATACTATCCCATTAATTGATATGTGGTCATTAAAATATTGTTTTTGTGCATAAAATATTGAATAGTCGTCAATAATACTCATAGTATTCAGATAAATATGTTATTTTGGAATACATTTATTAAAGGATAATGTTATACTCATCATGTAAGTATATTTCCACTTTGACTAAATGAAATGATAATTCATTAACTCTATGAAAGGGATCATGATTAAAAATTATTATCCTAGTACCTTCAATTTTTATTAAATGGTGTTATTATAAATCATCACATTTTTATTTCATTGAAATACATTACTTTCATTGTATTATTCACATTTTTTTGATTAATGGCCTTAATAAATCCCTATAATTTGTTCAAATTATTCTTCTATTCCCGCCTATATTTCCCTATAGTGGAATCCATTTTATGACTTACTTCTAGTCATCATTATCTTTTCCACATTCCAATTTTAATAGAATTTTTTTAACCATTCTAAAAACATGGGTTTCAGTAATGTAATACATGAAATGTTAATCATATTATAACCATGGTGAATATTCACATAAATATATATTTTAGGGGGACGGGGTAAACTGTTACATATTTAAATTTTTTGAAATAAATTATTAAAATTATTTGATATTAATTAGTACATTGGGTTACATGAAATTCATATATTATCATGTATAAAATGAAAAAAATATAATTTATCTTTCATTGAATGAAACACCATGTTCCTTCTATGATCAATTTTTTACTCAATATTGAGTCTTATTTTATAATAACATAGTATTAATATTATTATTATTTCAATTTTCCAAAAACATGAATGAAATAAATGAATTTTAATAACCAAATCATTAAAATATATGTTAATTTTTTTTATAAAATTAGTTTTTTTCTGATATGTTAATTAGAAATGAAAATAAATTTCTAATTGAATATAATGGTTGTGGTTTTATAAAAACCGTATTTTTACCAGAATTACATTTTATATTAATAAATTAAATTATTTAATATTAGAGAAATATAAAAATGATAATTTTATTTTATTTATTTTTATAAATTTTTTTCATATTCATCTAATGATTTTGATAGTGTTACGATAATAATAATTCCAATTTTATACACAAAATATTATATATTTTTTAAGAGAACTTTTATCATCTTTTATAGTTGCAACAATTTTAAATCTAATTTTTGTTACATTTATAAGTATTATATTAAAAATTTATACTATTCCAATGTTTTGATATAAAAAAATTCATGGTGGTTCTTTGTGATAATTATCTGTAATGTTTCTTTTTTTATGAATACTGAAAAACAATCCATTTTAATTAAAAACATATTTTTATTCTTATTTACTTATGGTGTTAAATTATATATTTAATTAATTTTAAATAATAATCAAATAAATATTATATCATTTATATTAATATAAATATTTTTAAATGATTTTTTATTGAATTTAGATATATCAACCAATATTACATTTGAGCATTTTTTACATTAAAAACATGCATTCTCCTCCCATCCACTGAATAAATCTTAAAATAATTTATTTCAATTTTGTGATTGGAATTTGGAAAATTGATTAAATATTTTCTATCATATTAGTTAATAATATTGAAAAATTTGACAAAATATTTTTTTAAAAACTATAATTTATTGTAATTAAAGTTAATTATAGTGATTGAAGAAAACAAGAATAATTAATGACAAAACTAGAAAAAAAAATTGTAAAAATGACCCTATACATGTCTATGTGTTATATTCTGGACATATTGAGACAATTCCCCCTTTAATGATCTATATTAGTATATTTCCACCATTTTTGGAAAAGTAAAATATGGGGAGAACACAAACCATCTCAAGAATACCCAATGTGCCATCACTCTCTAATTAGAAAAGGTATCTTCACATCCTTATCTAGTCGAATCTCTAATGAACTTTTAATAATCCAAAACCATCACAAATAAGCTCCCAATATTCTATCCACTCACCCTAGAGTGCTAAATTTTGGAATAAATCCATGTATGAAGAATGACTGGTGAAAACCAAAAGGCATTACCTAAAATATATGTGATACAATTTAACATTTATTTTTTGTTTTATTTAATTATCCACACATTAATTTAAAATTATCTTATGTTAATAAAAAAATTATATATAAAATATTAGGTTTTATGTTAATTTTTAAACTTATACATGCATAGACATCCATATAATGTTTAATTAACATTTAATTTGTGTGCACGGTGAACTATGACCTCCCAAAAGGATATCATTCATTTTCTTCATTACCACTTCTCATTTTATAGAATTGTGATTTAAGAAAATATTTCTATATGATATTTATGATTCTTCTATCGAATTGATACTTATTTACCTATAATATAATACATATCCTTATGATTCAATTTTTTTAAATATAATAACATTGTTTCTGGATGTGTGGACTACTACCTCCTCAAAGTGATGTGATACTTTCAAACATTACCTAGAATGTATTTAATATTGTATTAATTAAAAATATGATTATACAATAAAATCTACATTATATTAGTGACACAATTAACTATCTATAAATAAAATATATCATTTTCATTATTACCCTTCCCAACACTAAAAAGCGATAACATCATTTGAGGATATGTGTACTACCACCTTCTTTACCTGATGTGATTAATTTTACATAAAAATAATAATACATAAAATTATATATGTTTAAATATTACCATATTCATGATATAATTAAAATTATATAATCATAAATGTTACTTTTCTTCTTTTCGTTCATTGACATGTTTGTTATGTTATACACTTGTATTCATTTACTAGGTGTATATACTTATTATTTGAAATGATATGTACTCAATCTCTTAATGTGGTATAGGAAGCTTTGGAATTTTTAGAGGTTATTTTCTTCATGAATGTTTTTAATTTCTTTTTAAGGTCATTTACGTTAATAAGATTCTATAAAATATACAGTTACTTATCCTTCATTGCGTATATTTTTTATAGATATAATCCACATTAAATATTTTTATGGAATATGTATGTTTCAAGTAGATATTTATTTAATAAATTTATTTTAAATGGGTAAATAAAACTTGAATAATATTTTTATATAACCCATATTCATTCTATGGTTTAAACATGTTTTGAAAAGAATTTAATTTATCCCATTTTTTCAATAGTTTATTAATGTCTCAAAGTGATTCATATTGAAAAAATGTAGTTTACATGTTTTAAGAATGTTTCAATGATATTTTAATTGAACACATTTCATTTATAGGGGTTACCCATATTTCTTAGAGATTATTATTTAATCCATTTATTTTATGTGGTATAATTGTGTTTAAAAAATATGTTCAAAGAAAACATTTATTTTTGATGGATTACTCATGTTTTATAGATTTGTTTTGTTATCACATTTCCAATTCATGTATTAATAATGTCTCAATGTGTTTGTTATGGAACTCAATTCGTTTCCACGAGTTAATCATGTTTCAATAAGATTTTGGTTGAACCCATTTCCTTTCCACGTGTTAGTCATATTTTGATAATAATAATACTGTTTATTTAAATGAGTTTTTCTAAATTTATTATGTCTTCTGTTAATATAAATTATAAATTTTGGGATCCAATGGTAGCTCCCAGTGATTGAATTATAACTTATATGATGTATGCTTAAAGATTGCACTCTTTTGCATTTGATACTCTGTAGATGGAAGTTAGACATATTGACTATTTAATTTGTAAGGTGTTTCTAAGGGTTCTATAAGGATTTAATGATATGATGATATGAGATAAGAAAATTTTCAAGGATTACAATGGGATTATTATTTTTTTATTGGTCGAGATTGATATCACATGGCTTCTATTTATTGATAATGTTGACTCATTCCTTTACCATATTTTTTTATTTTACGGTCTAGGTATTCATGTGTATGATTCATTTTATGATTTACTCATGGAATTTATTATTTAATCATACCCATAAACATTATTAATCTCTTTGACAACAATTAATTGTTAATTATTATTTTTACACTTTTGAAAATTTTGATATCACCCTTCTTATGTTTCCTTTTCTCCATTTTGTGAAGAATTACATTGAAAAATTTATCTCTATAATGGATTTAGATTAGATGATGTTTATAACCTATTCATAAATATGAAATGAATGGTAAAATTGAAGAAATTATTAATTTATAACATATGATTCCAAGTTTGTCTCAGTTTTTATGTAATTTATTTTCATAATTATCTAAACCACTAATTCTAAAAGGTCCTCGAGATTGTACTTGATCCATATTTTCATTTTATTGTTTTATCATTTAGATGAAAAATTTGGGTCATAATTATAAGATCCAAGCTGAAAATGTTATGTTATGGATTTCAGTATAGGATTTGGGAGTGTGAGTTGCATGTTATTACATATTTAATCAACTGAAGATAAATATAGATGAGTTTATTAGTAAATTAGACAATATGGACAATAAATTTGAAGACCATATCATGGATTAGATGGATAAAAATGTAATTGGTTTTAATTATAAATTATATAGATATAATCCTTATTTTAGGATAAAACATGATTTCAATTTTTTTTGGATCTATTATAGTGCATGATAGTTTTTTTGTTTTTGTATGGTATTAGATTTTTTCAACAGAAGTGTTTCAAAATAATTAAAATTTTTCATTTAAAAAAAATTATTCAAATTAGATATCAGAACTTGTACTAATATTTTTATGTGAAAAATTATATGAGAAATAGATCATCATATTCATTATCTTCTCATTATCTATTATATGTTTATTTTAGTGTTATATGTACGAATAAAATAGTTTTTTCCATTCCAAATCTGAATATGGGAGGAATATAGATGGAATATAATTGTAATATGTATCCAAATGGTGAAATTATTTTTATTTAGTTTAATAAATCATGAGTTTTTTCTCATTTTCATTAGTATATAATTCCACATCAATGGGAAACAAGGTCTCGAATATGAAAATAATGTATTTTTTATTATTATTTATATTGAATTGATGGTCTTTTTCTCCCTTCACAAATTTGTGGTTTTGTGGTCATTAACAATATCATAATAATGACTGATATTATAATATAGTACGATTTGATATATTATATTTCTCCTTCATTTCCATCTTCCAACTTCTTGTTATTTTTTCCTTATTTTTGAATCATATTTTCGGTTATTTCAGGTAATCATTATGATTCCAACTTGCACATTTCAAATTAAGTGTTATTATCCCATTATAGGATGTGGTTATTTAAGAAAAAGCATTCTAGAAGATTGAAACATTCATTGTGAATATAATTTTTTTAAAGAAACTATTTTTTTAATATGGTATAATGTAATACATTGAGATTTTAGAATATAATTTTCATTAAATAATTTGAATGTGCTAGATAGATTAGTTAACTCAGAACACTAATTTTAAAAGGAAAAATGAAATATGGGATGCCATGAACTTACTAGAAATTATTGGATTATAACAATATTAAATTGGTACTATATTTTTCTGAACTCGTGTTTTTGAAAATAACACTCTAGAAGAATTGAAAACATAGATACATTTGGGAATCTCACAGCACAACTGAATAAATAGAACATGAAATAATATATTTTTTCAAAACCCAGTTATTTCAATAGAAAAAATTTATAAAAATAATAGTTCCATTATTTACATAGATGTTATTTGAGAAAAATTAAAGAGGGGATCACTAATGATCAATGGAGAATTTTTTCCAATAGATATAGTTATTGAAAAGATAAGGCATGAATAATTTGAATTTAATATATGTTGAAGAAAAAAATTCAAACAAATAATCACTTGGGATAGAAGCATATTGATTAATGAAATTACTTACAGAAAATTTAAATAGGAATCAATGAAATATTTCATAATAAACTAATGTGTAATTATTGACATTATAGAAATATATTCAAGGCATCAAGCAATGACAAATTACATTAATGGGCCTTTCTGTGACCATATACACTACCAGTTTTAACTCATGATATATACCAATGCATGAAAGGGATATTTATTTTTATCCCCCATCACAAGATAATTCCATTGTATTTGTCAGATTAATAAGAAAAATAAAATACTAAACATGCCCTAATAATCAATAATTTTCAATATTTTAATAACTAGATGTAAAATTCAAAAAAATTACAATGTAAAAATGATCATAAATTTTCCATTAAATTTGGTGTATTTTATTATTTTATTTTTTCCACATATATATAATAATATTGATTAGTGGATTTTGGCATATTTTAAAATACATTTAAAATTTTACTATAAATATTCAAGTTAAAATTAAAATTTTCATTTTCAAATGATATATTAAAAATACAAAAATTTAAAAAATATTATGAAAACCATTTAATCTCTAATATAAATTTAAATTTATAATGAAATCCTCAAATAAAAATTTAATCATGATGGTGGGAAAGTTTGTTCAGGTTGTTTCTATTAAATAAATGTTTTGATCATACTTTTGGTAAAAATTAAGTCATTAGAAAAACCATGGGAATATTCGGTATAATTTTTTTTTTGTAAATTAAATCTTTGTAAAAATATCAATATCTTATTATTATATAATACTAAAAATTTATTGAAAATACATTTTAAAAAAATAGACATGGAAGAAAATGTTTCTCAATCGAATATATAACAATGCATGTTTCTATTAAAATTGTTATTTCAGTCTATTGAGTAATTAATGGGAGGAAAATGAAAAAATAATTGTTCATGTTTTGGATGTAAAAAATATTTTAAGAAATTATATTGGTTTTTGTATAGATATATCTTATAATTCAAGGTGATATAAATTTAAACAATTACAAATACTGATGATATTGTGAAATAAACCCTTACCGCAAGTAGGACATTAATCATATGTGATTTCAATATACATTATAATTAATTATAATTTATTATAATTTATTAAAATTATCATATACATATTTATATTGTCATATCTAAACCACTAACAATATTCCAACATCGATTTATAAATAAATCATTATTAAAAAACATAATTTCTGAGAGATAACTATTTTTCTCATATATTTTCAAGTTTTTTAGTTTCAGTCATTAAATATTTACATGATGTTAATCATGTTTTAAATAACCTATATTTTCATTTAATAGTTATTTATAATCATCCATGAATGGAAGACATGAAAAATTAATCGAATCACCTCATAGAATTGGTAGTACACATGTATGCAAGAATGATATTATCAATTTTAAATTAGATAAGGGTAATATATTATAGTATATATTATATTTTAATGACCAAAATTATTTAGAAAATCTAAAATATATTCAATATTCCATTTTCATAATAATGAAATTAAAATGGACATGAAAGATGAATTACACCGCTATGTTGAGACGATATGTCGTATATAACCATGAGTGATGTTTCCACATTACAATGGTTATATATAGGGTGGATAATAGTTGATATTTCACAATAATGAAAATTAATTATATTTATTTAATTATATTTCTTATTTTAGTGCGGATACTATTAAAATAGAAGAGCTATGTGTATATATAAATTTGAAGGAGTTGTTAAAGATGATAATTTCTTCTATAATACAACCTCTTCAAGGACATTTTAGTTGACCCATAGAATGTTATTTTAAATATCGTGATGATATTATTATTGACTTGGTAACTTGTGACTATAATTGGGTATTTCATTGTCGAGCTTAGTGACTCAAGGTGGTTTAAATATGAGAAAGGAGGATAACCTCATATATTTGGGCGATGATACCCTGCTGGAATTTTCCAATAGATTATAGTATTGTTATGTAATATTTATAGAAATGTTTCCCATTAATAATTTAATTTTCATCTTATGGTGACTAGGTACAAAATTATATCACCAAATTAAAAATATGATAAATAATTAAGTCCATTTAATTATTTTGTAACCATAATTTATTGGGTTTACCACTTTACAAATGTATTAATATATTTACCGTAGTTACTTTTAAAAAATAAATACACTAGAATCATTAATAAATTTTTTCATTATTATTAAAAATTATGATTCCATTTATCTAGATTAATTTTTTGTTAGATGAAAAATTTTAATTAATATAAATAAATAATTAGCTGTGGAAACTGGTTTCTTAAAAATGCATTTTTTATGTCAATAAATATTTTTATATGATGATAATCCCTAATATTACTACATGATGTATATATTGAATTATTCATAACATAAATAAATTTTAAAATAATTCCAAATTAAAATAAACCTTTTAAAATACGTAAAATTAAAATGATAGTTTCATTAAAAATATATATTTTCACTGTTCACCAACAAAATCTACTTTCTTAAAAAAATTACAAAAAATTACCTTAATATAATTATAGTAGGCTGTTTTAAATTATTTTATATTTTTATGTAATTAAAATTATAATAGTTTTATAGATTATTTATAATATCCTCACATAAAATACAATATAAATGATTTTTTAAGAAAACATATATTTTAAAAAAATTAATATAGCATAAAATTATGTACTTATTTGATATTAATTATTTAATAATATTTCACAAGTAAATAATTAAATCATATTTTTTTAAATTTGGTCTTTCCTATTCATACCATGTAATATTACTGTTAGGTTATAATGAGAAAACATAAATAATTATGATTCCATAGTATATCTTGGTTTATTTAAACTCCGTGTTACCTTTAAGGAAAAAATCAATGAAATTAAATAAATTTTAAAAATATATATAACATAAAATAATAATGAGACACAATATAACCCCATTATATCAGTTTCACACAGAAAATTATATCACTCTCATAAAATATAATGATATGATTTCTTCCTCATAATGTCCTCGAATACCCACATTCTTTCCATAAATTTGTTTTTTTTACCACAAAACTTCAAACACGAAACTGGTATAATTTATAAGAATATTTTCTCTATGTTCCAAAATATATATCAGTTTTCCCTCATAATATAGATCATAATCTAGTAACAAAGACTCTCAATGTTGTATATATGAAGGATTAGATATGTAATTTCTCTTAAGAGACACATGTAACACCTATATAACATGCTATATATTCACTGGAAGATAAATGTGATATGAAATTGTCCTACTAAAAATAAGAATTAAAGGGGACTGTATATTTAGGGCTCAGCAAGACCGTTTTTATAAAACTGATAACCACATTAAAAGAATATATTAGTAGTAATACCTTTCCACTATCATCGAACTCTTGATATATCCAATGATTGTTAATATGACATTACTATCGAATTTCATCATACAATACATTATTTTGAATATATATAACATTCTACACCATTTTTTTAAACTATATCTCGTCCAAATTTGTTTTCTCTCTAAATTAATTCATTCTCATGGGAGTTATTCACTTCATACTATAGAGGGATTAAAAAGGGTACATTAGAATTCTTTAGTGATATCAATTTTTTGATAAAAAAATAGACAAGAAAAATGTGTATTTTAACAACAATTAAAATATTTATATAATAGTTTCTCTACATTTTATATAGAATTAGTGGTCCTCTATGACGATACCTCTATATGATATTGATAAGTAGTATAAATTCTAAATTTTTTCCATATTTTTTTAAATTATTCTCTAGAACAACACTATAAACCTCAGAACCATTCCAAATATGATTTAGATTCTTACTCAATTTATTCTCTAAACATCTTTTAAATATAATTTAGTAATATATTCAGGATAAAAACATTCTCCAGTTGAAATAAAATTTGGTGAGTTTTTTCCATGATAGAATGAATAAAAATACAAATGTGTCATTTAGACGTTTTGGGATTCAAATGATGATATCTATTGTAATGGTATCCAATTTACATTCAAGTATGTGTAATTATTATAAAATCCCATTATACATTTGTTTCTGAGCCATAAAATTTTAAAATACAACAAATAGATATTATATACTCTATAATAATATTTTTAATATTATCCCACTAAAAAAATCATTCAAATATGGATACATATTTATAATTGTATAAATAATAAATAATTGTGAATTGTGAGGTTCATCAAAAAATCATTATTCATTTATGTTATTGATGGAATAAATATATTTCACTTAAAAATTTTCATTCCACCATGATCATCAATTAACATATAAACATTCCACATATTCTTATATCATTCATTATCTTCGTTATTTTCATTCTGAATTTATTCATTTATGGATGAGTAAATATTGATTTGAAATTAGTAAGATATAGTCAATTTCATTATGGTTTTATGAGATATCTAAGTAAAATCTATAAATATTGGATCTTATTCAATCCTTTATCATAGAAAAATTAGTATTGTGTTTCTAACATAGGGAATCAACCACATGTCCACCTTTTTTAGTGGAATGTATTGAGTATTCATAATCACTAATCAACTCCAACTATTTTTTCTGATTCATATTATATTCTTTATATATGAATAAAAAATTTAATATTTATGATATGTATATATATATATAAATTTTCACTATATAGATAATGAATCATTATCATTAATGGAAAAAAATTGTAGCCAACACCAAATAATTTTCTAGGTAAATTTTCTCTAGAATTTTTAATTGGTGAGGGGAATAATCTATAAAAATTTCAATATTAATGAATACACTTAACAATTTACTCATTCATGCATCCCTATATATCACAAACCCTTTCCTAATACAAATAGTATAAGTAAAAATGTTTCCATAATCATTCTATTTAGTTATTTTAATTTATTTTAAAATTTATATGTCGATAATATGATTAACCCATTCTTAGTTAACTTTTTCATCACATTTTATATCCATGATATAGTTTACTCAAAAAAATTAGAATATAAACAATAAAATATTCCAATGCATGTCATCCACATTAGTTGGTCTATGAAATTTAAAAAAAACATTCTTCTTTTAAGAATCCACCAATATACCTTACATTTAAATTATATAATTGAATACTGATTTTATCATTATCAAAAATTGAACCATTTTTTATTTTTCATATATATTTTCCTTCCTCAAGGTCTTCTACAAAACCCTAAAATGACCTTTATGATCTTCTTCCAAATTAAATATATAATAATATCATATTTAATAACACCACATACTAATAAAGGTAATCTCTAATGAAAATATGAATTGATTCCATAATGTTAGGAGTGGAATTGGTATATAAAATTGAATCACTATAAATCCATGATTACCATGCTTCATATTGAATGCTTTTCGGGGTATATCATCATTTTTGACACTTAAACAATAATATTAATATCAAAGATAAATAATAAGAAATTATTGATATCCATATATATAAATTAAAATTACTTTAATATGTGTTAGAGGGTTGTTATTTTTAATAGTGATCTTGATATGTTCACAATAATCATTTCAAAGATGCATTGTCACATCATTCTTATTAACAAAATGAACTACATCACCAAAAGGTGAACCACTCTACCAGATAGATCTGTTTTTTTATTCTTTAGTAGATTCAACATCAATTCCTATATCTAAATTATGTCCATTATATATGGAATCTATGTGATATGTGTAGAAACATGTATGATTTATATAGAAATCTCATATTCACATATTAGGGTAATATTATCCATGTCCTCAAAAATAAATCATCATATTCACAAATAATTGTAAAATGTTCAGAACAATATTTTCAAAAAAATTTGATATAAATTTCCCACTTGAATAGGTATTAAATCACTTATAAAGGAATTAAGTTCAATGTCATGTTTTTGTTCATCATAAAAGGATTATAAAATAATAGGTCGGTTTGGGAAATTTAATATAACATAACTTCTAGTAATTATATAATTTTTTCTATACTAAGAGAGCTAAATCATGCCCAAAATTACATAATATCATCTAGAGGAAGAAGAAGATTATATTCCAGAATAATATTCATATAAACATATACTAGAGAGAAGATATATACTTAAATTGTGATAATCATTGCATTTTTATTTTGAAATCCAATATAAACAACATATATTTCTTGTGGCGATGTGATGCCTTTAGAAATTTCTCTATATATAAAATAGTGGGTCAAATATGATTGAAATAAAAAAAATTGAACATAAATGTTGGATGATAATTATTACATTCCCAATATCACTATGAATATTCACATTGTTTTTATTAATTTTATAATAATTTCATTTTAACCTTGGATTATTCAATATTATTATTTATTGACATTTTTGGAATTGGATGGAATAGGTCACCGTATTCTTTACTATTAAAGAACATTATTCTGATGGTTTCACCCTCACATCTAACTTTTTAGCATGATATTTATCTCTTCAATGTTGAAGAAACCTCATATACCATTAAATCATTTATTTGTGTCTTCTCTTCCACATGTATCACATGATATATGTTCTTTACCCACTTCTCATATTCCCTATATCAAAATTCTCTTCAAGAGAATCTCATTCAACATAGTTTTATCTTAAAATACTTTAAAATTGTATGCCACAAGAATTTATTCTATATCTATGTAGAATTATAAAAGATTTATTGATATGATGAGAATGTTTGGGATAAATATTCCATTCAATGGAATGGATTTATCCCCTCAAATAAATGGTCAATCATACTCTATAGATTATGTGTACAGTTCATAGTACTCGTATATAACCTTGTAATGTTAGCTTCATAACAAAAACCATTTTCCTTTTCATTTTTTATTATTCTTTTGTATTTTATCCCCATATCTGATCATTCTTCATTAGGAAATTTTTTTCACAATAAGATTTCATAAAAATCTTCTAATATATGTTCGAGATTTTCTCCACATCCTTACTATTTTTTTATATTTATCACAATTTATTTGTATCCCATGTGAAATGATAAATTACCATTACATATTTCTTCAAAAAATTATATCCCAAATATAGTAATATAATTTTTGATGAATTTATACATTTCCTAGAGTCTAATAGATTTTTTATTCCATTGAATTATATATGTTATTGTAACATGAAATGTTATAGCATTGTTACACTACATTTATGGTCAATATTCGACAACATAATGGAATGGTTATTATAGAAAAACCCAACTAAGATTCCCTATTATAGTCATAATTAATTTAGCTCTTTCATCACCATTAATGTTTTTCCATGAGACAAATCTGTACATAGATTATATGCATTGATGTAATTACTATTCCATCCATTATCATCCATTTCAAAATAATAGTATATACTATATTATATTATTTTAATATGAATCATAATGATTAATTTATAAAATAGAGATACATTAAACATGAATATAAAATTCATACACATAAAATTATGAAATGATTCTCTTTTTATAATTGGTAATAACTTAATATTATAAAAGTATTTTCACATATTTCCTAATTTTTTATATGTAAAATGTGAAACATCAAAATAATATCACCTGATATTGAATAAATAGGTAATAATTCATAGGCCCACTCATTATGAATCACTAAAAAAAATGAGATAATACATAAATCTACCAATTTCATTATAATTACCCTAAGGTTCATCAATTCTATAACCTCTTCCACTTTCATATATTTAGATTTGGAAAAATTTTCAAAGTAACCACATATTTTCTACTGTACCAAAACATCCTGAAAATTTTATATAATTAGACATATCCCAATAGTATATTATATGATTATTTCATCAAATATATATTTTTATTAAAAAAATACTTTTTTATATACTAAACATACAATCATTCCAAATTTTCACACCATAATATAGTACCCCAAATCCAATACATAATTTATTATATTGGAAATAGTTAGATTAAATCAAATTAGTAGGGATAAAAATTATTTATTGTATTTTAAAGCTAGTTAAATTATTGAATATCACGTTAAATATGAAATAATAACATACAACATTTTATTATGTATCAAAAACTAGTTATTACTTATGATTGTACTTATATATGAATCAAACTACACTTCCTGAAATATTGAGGAAATAACATGTATAAAATTGGTGAGCTCCTATGCTCTATAGTGGAATGTGTATTGAGGATGTTTTCTCATAATAATAAAGAATGAATAAGATGGAAGTTATAAATGTTAATAATATATTTCAAAATAAATAATTTCATTATCATGAATCATATGCATGGATTACATAAAAATTTGAATGATCTCTTGGAAATCAATAACTGGTTTCATAATTTTTGAACCCATAGTCAAATACAACATAAACATACCATCAAGGCCCTATTCTATGATATCATACATAAATGGGTTTAGTGTAGCGTAAATACCCATCATTAGTTTTCTCATGAGACCTACTGATGTATCATGGGCTATTTAATTTTGGTCCACTACCATTAGATGACAATTCAAATTCATTCATTTTATTAATAAGAAAAATAACATAATCAGTTAGACATAATAATCAATAACATTATTTTTAGGAATATTATGGATAAATAATTTAAATACATTTCATAATAAATATGATCACAATATATCCAATGATATATTGTTGATGGTTTTTGTAGTCAGTATCATTAATAAATAATAATATTCTTCACATTATTTTAAAATTGAATAAATTTATCTTAAAAGACTATATAAAAATATATAGTAAAATTTCATGTTCATTTGGAAACAACATATCCAAAATATAGTATTTAATAATAGTAAAAATATTTTCTTTTGAAAGAACCATTAAATTTTGTAATGGAATATCCAATGAAATGAGTAGTCCTGTGGGATATAAAATTCATTCATGTAGTATATATTAAAACTAATGTTTTTTTCACGTCATTATTAAGAACAAAATAAATTATATAATGATGAGAATATGACATTATAATTTTTTTTATGAAAAGTAGATAACTGTTAAAAATTTCTATAATAAATAATTTAATAATACTAAAAACATTTTTGATATTATTTTTTATAAAATATTAACATTGAAGAAAAACATTGCAAAATGAATGGAAAAAAATGCTAGTTTCCCAAAAATTTGTTTCTGAACTATTTATTTAATCAATAGAAGAAAAATAAGGGCATCCTGTTAATTTTTTAGAATAATAATAGGAAACAAATTCATATTTGTTTTATGTTGAAATTAATATAAAATTTAGGTATACTTAAACAAAAACAATCCAAAATTATGAATCATTTTTGAAATAACATTTTCCTAAATTCCTACATGATTCATAATATAATGTAACCTAATATAGAATAAAAACTATATCATAGTTATTTTAATGAACTATATTTATACTCTTTAATTATATATGATCGACTTAATGTATTTTTTTGAGTGTTAATAGTTTAATAAGTAATGTATGTTTTAGTTATTTGGAATCATTCCATGAATATTTTTTGTGGATCAATTATCTATATAAAATTTTTTATTATATTAATATAATACATATTCATTATATATATATTTAGAATCATCATTTTATGTAAAACATGATAAATGATACTCATCGCCACATTGAAGTGTTGGTCCACCTCTATACAAGAGTGACATTATCATTTCCAATAAGTTGATGGATGTAATTTAAATTATATATTATATTTATAGTATAATAATTATGTCATAAATATTTTTATGTATTCATTTGTCCCATCTTTATAACCATACATGTACCATTATTATGATAAAAACAAATTACACCATTATATAGAGATGTTTAACTGTAATCACACACCTGGGAAGATTCCATATTTTATATGATTAATGTAAAAAGGGTAATTATTTTTCAATCATCCAAATAATTATTAATGAAATTTTATAAATGGAATAAATTATTTTACTATAGATACAATTGATTATTAGGATAGAGAAGAATAAATAAAATTGAATGTGTCGGTAAATATGATTACCTATTAATCAATATAACTTTGTTATATTCCTTCTTAGGGACCCCTGGAATTGTCCATAAATATGATAATAACCTCTATATTATAGATATGGATGTATAAAAAATGTGGGATGGTTTTTTCAATATAGGTGGCTCATGGTGGTGTAAATAATAGATAAAATGGGAGACTTTTTATAAATGGCGGGACACACATAACATAGAATTTTCAAAAGAATAAAATATTATCAATTCATACTCATTGAACTGTGTACTATAAATCTTTTTCAGAATTACATAATAAAGTTATTAGTATCAAAATTTACCAATAATATGAATTTAACATTATGGCCTAGTAACTTAGTGTTAATCTTAATTTATCTGTATTATCCATTTCATTAAGCTTGTAATATTTTACCATCTTTTACAATTGATACTGATCATAACTAAAATTAGAATCATTAATAAATATGAATACATTTATTCCAAACATGGAGTTAATTTAAAATTATTAAATATCATAAAATGGAAGTAATTAAATTAAAATTAAAATTAACACACCATGGAAAAAAAGTTTTTTGAAGGTTTATTTTTGTGTCTAAAATAACATTTATATTATGATCATGTATAATATTGAACTAAGAGATATAAACTGAATTATTAATAAAAATTATAATAATAAAATTTTAAATCTTATAAAATAAGAAATGGGGATTTAAAATATGAAAAAATAAATTATATTTTTCATTAAAAATTAGTAATTTCAATATTTATCCAACAATTTAGTTTTTAAAAAAACTATAAAATTCTCACAGTAACCAATTTTTTAATTAATACTTCTAATAATTATATAATTTTTATGAAATTATTTTTTAAAAATAAATTAAATTAGTAATAATATTAAATCAGAAAATCCAATATAACATAATTTTTATGTGAAAAAACTATTGAGGTGTGAATTGACATTATTGAATATTGAGTACATATTTTTTATGAATTAATAAATATATGATATATAAAAAAAACTATTATACATATTTGTTATAACGTGTTTAATCAAATTCATAACAACAAATATGACAACTATGTTATAATTGTCACATTTAAATAATTAAAATTTAATAGTATATCATGGTTTATTTAAACTCGACATTATGTGGTAAAAAATATATCAAGGAAAATAAATTTTTCTAAAAAATATATCATAAAATATTAAGGTGATAAAATATATTATAAACTGTCCATTAAAATATTTTTATGAATAATATTAACTAAATTACATAATAAATTGAAACTCATTACAATATTCAAAATTTTCATTAATTTATAATAAATAACAACTCAATTTTCACTAAATACATTTTATTCTTAAGTAATATTTTTCCCCAAAAAAGGTTTTTATAAAATTTTAAGAGTTAAAATGACATTCATTTTCAAAAAAATTCAGAAATTATATTTTAAGAATGAAAATCTTTTTTTAATATGATATTATATTTAGATATTTTTTGGGTATTTTTGCAAAATGATTCATTTTTTTGTGAATTGAGAATATTACTAAATTTTGTAATGCATTACATTTTTTTCATTAGATAAATTAATTTCAAATTAAAATTATAATAGGAACCTAATAATAATGATAAATAAATTTCATTTAATTATATATAATCCATTTTATTTGATAACAATAAACATTATACCTTTTTTGGTAGAAGGACATTATTCCTCTTAAAAACAAATTTTTATGAAAACGTTTTTCCCTTGAAATATGGGTTTATCAGAACAAATAAAATTAATAAAAATTTAATAAAAATTATTATTAATAAATATTTATATAATATAATATATCACATATTTTTAAATTTAGTTAATAATAATTTATAGGAAAAGAGTGAATGTAAATTTTGTTTCGTGCTTAAAAATGCATGTTTATAAAAACTGGTTTTCATGGAGTTTGTATATATAAATTTAAAATAATTTTATTTGAAAAATAGAAATCAAAATTTACCAAATTTATTCCATATTATGAACTATATTTTGAAAACCTTTTAGTGATTATACCTTTATTTTTAGATATAATGAATTGTTAAAACAATATTCTTTTGTTATGATGGTTAAGGTTAAAATAGGATTGATGTGGGGGGGTGGTAAAATAATTGATAAGGGTATATTTTCTACATAATATCATCTAATTATTATATATTTTTATGAAAATTTTACCCTATAATATATTTCCTTCCAATTCATTCCTCTTTGGAGATACGGTGACATAAAAATAATAATGTATTATTTAAATATTTTAAATCATTTAATGTGTGTCATCTCCCTCACCTATAAAAGTAAAATTATCTCTTCAAATATTAATGAATATTGATATTTATAATTTAGAAAATCCCTAAAAAATATTCTTTGATTTAATATCTCCATTCTATATCCCCTAATTTTATTCTATGAAAAATCAATCATAGAATAAACTGTAAGACTTATGTGGTCCCTCAATGAAGACTTAAAAATTATAACTATGATATTTCATTTCTTTTTCATCTATAACCTTATATAAAATTCTTTTATCACTAATAAAATTATGATTCTACTATCCTATATATAACGTGTTTAAATTATTATTATTTAATAGATATTATTTCACCACATTTCCTTCAAATGAGAAAATAAATTATTACTATTGTCAATATGTGGAAGAAATCATCCATGTGGAGATATTATTCATTTTCATAAAAAATATTTTATGGTTGGTTATTATTACAGATTTAATAATGTTTATAAATTATATATATGATGTGATTATGCTTCTAAATTTATATTATCTTGTATAAATTCATACCGTCCCATATGTTGAAAAATAATACCATCTTTCGTGAATACATTAGGACTACCAACTCCACAAATTGATGTGATAAATTTCTCAATTAATATTTAAATACATGCTAATAAAGATGTAATTAATTAATATATAAGATATTTGTTATATAATATATATTTTTAAATCGGAATTCATATTTTAATTTCTTTTCTGCTATTCATAAAAATGATGAAAAATCACTTTTTCCTAGGATCAAATGACCTTATTGAGTGAGTAATGTAATTAATATTTAATATACTCTATATATGATTGGTTATAAAGGATTGTATAATGTATAAATATGATAATTATGAAATTATAAACATTATTTAGAATATTGATCTTTTATCAATGTATTATGACAATTACAAGAGAACCAAAATATACATGAAAAATGAAATTTTTGTCACCCATAAATAAGGAATTTTATTAAGATATTTTAATAAATTATGTAGGAAATATTATATTTGTATAATATATAAAATTATAAGTGTGTTAATTTTTTTGTTGTAGAATTATAATTAATTTTAAATTATTAAAAAATTGTAGAGTTATTATGAGTCATGCTAGACAATATTTCGGGGTTCTTCATATCAATAATATTTCTGTTCATAAATTTTTAATATTCAGAACTTATTTATGTCAATGAAGATTATATACTACTCAATTTAATGTTTTTTGTACACTAATTTAAACAAGTTTTTTAATTTTTTTTTCATCCCACGTGTTTTGATTTGAATGTTACCACAATGATAAGAGATTATCTACACAAATTTATTTCATTGGGATTATGATAAATTAATACACTATATTCTATTATGAGTATTATCTAAAAACGTATTTATATTTTAGGTCAGAAATATATTTATATTGATGTTATATAAAATTTTAATTTAATTTAATTTTTTCCTAGGGATTATGATTCAAAAGATATGAAATATGTAAACATTTTATGTTATAATTTAATATTTTACCTTGACTATTTATGGGAAAATTTATAATGATGAAATTATATTAAATATCTCTAAAAATAATATATATTTTCTTTTCCTCTATTAATTTATATTTATATAATGTATGATTTTAATAGTCCTCTCTCAACATACTCAAATGTCCAGTGAATATTTATTAATGAAAAAAAGTTATTGTTTCTTGATTCTGATTGGAATATTTTTAATACATGAAATTATTTTCATTAAATAAATTATGAATTTTATTAATATAATTAAATTATTTATTAAATTCATTTACATATTATTAATTTTCCCCAAAATGGTTTAAATTTAATATTGTTTCCATTTTTTTGAAAGTCGTTATTATGTAATGTGTGAACTAAACCATTTTTTAACATTACATAAAATATTAATTATACTATAGTCTAGGATAGTAATTTTCTTAAGAATATTTTTTCATTATTCAATTGTTATTTAAAATGTAAAATGATTTAATATATATTTTTGGAAAATTATTTATTTGGAATTATTTATTTCCAAGTGAAAATGTATTTTCATTAAAATGTATATCAGTGATATTTGAAATAAATTTATCATCATTTATAACATTGATTTATAAGGTCCTAGATCAGAATAGACCGGCTATTTTAATATTTCCAATGATTTTTGATCACATGCGATAATTTCGATGTGACCTTGAGGGGGATGTCTGAGAAATTATAGAATCAGGGTGAATATATGAAATGAAAAACCTACAAGATGTGTAATTTAAATTCACTTATTGTACTAGGATGCTTCTTGATTTGTGAATTATTTTGGTCAAATAATAAAAATAAGACACATTTTTTAGTGATTTCTGACACCTAGAATTTACATGACATGTAAATTGTTTACATGACGTGTAAAAATCCTTGACAACATGTCAATAAAAGCTTCAATTGTTCAGGGGCACGTAAATCCATTTTTTCCCTCTACTTTTCCAGTATCCAACATCACCCTTAAATACATTTTTGGATATTCATTTATGGATAATTATTCATTGGGCTATAATCATCGGTCCCTAGTGAAACATGTTGATCAATGGTGCATTCTTTTTTTGTTTTCTAGTAGATTCTCCAAATTTAATCATGCTTCCTTTAACTTATCCTTTCTATGTGATAGAAGATGATCTCACATGTTTTTAATCTGGTTTTATTATTCTCGGATGGTGTGGTTATTTTAGGGAGTCCTAATGTGGATGCATTTCATATGGGAGAGGTGATCGGAGATCCTTGATATGGTCTATTGTCCTAAAAAAATATTCATTTCATTTTAGTTAATATATTTGTGGCTTCTCTTTTATTTATATGAAATCATACACTAAACAATACATATCCCATTATATAGTGATAGAATTTAACTAATAATTATTTGAACTATATTAAAAAAATCGATTGTGATCAAATGATGTCTATGATGTTTCATCATAACTTGATGTTCTTACTTTTCTAGATTTTCCAATATATATGTTTTATGAATTATTATCATATTTTTCATGATATATTTTCATAAGGAATTCAAAGACAAAATTAATTGGTAATTAATTTTCCTTCTAGAAGAGGCTTGTTTGTTACTCATGGGTTAATATAATTTGAAGATAATCCATTTGATGCACTATGGAAGTTTATTTGAATTTAATATTCTATGTGATTAATTTAATTGATAAATTATTAAAAGAAGTTATATCCTTTATGATAATTGTAATAAATAAAAATGATAATGGATCATCTCTAGGCTTTCTCAAAATATAATACATCATATGAGAATGTTTTTCATGAGTGATTATTATATCTTGATAGAATATTTTTCTTATTAGTTCATCCTATTATTAAATAATTCAATTAATTAAATATATAATAATAACCATTCATTTGATAATTATAATGTATCTTTTGGGGGGATTGAGCTATATATTTTCATGATAAGGCTAAATTTCTTATTTAGAAGGCCTATATTCCATGTTTTTTCCTGCTATTTTTATTTTTTAGAGTTTTTTTCTCAAATTTATACCCTTATTTTGTGATCCAATTAGATTTTATCTTATAATGGGTGATTCTATAGGGTTGTAGTGATATGTGCGAAAGTATGCCTGAATGATGTGACATCATCTGATGCCGATGTTGGTGATATGCATTAGTATTTGAATATTGGTGTCAGAGATGGAATTATAGTTGATGGAATCGTTTAAGCTGGAGTAATCCATTTATGATATACTAAGAGATGGTATGACCTCATGAATCTTCTTAATATTGGATTTCCATGTTTTATACTTTATATTTATTTCATTCCCTAGTACATGACGGTGGTGGAGGTTCATGATTGCATATTTCCTCTTAGTGCTATCTTAAGATGGATTTCTTAGAGTAATTGGATAAATATAATGTTAATAATGAAAATTTTTTAACTCATAGGGTTTGTTTATTAAGGATATATTTTTTTAAAAGTTGATAATCTTGATAAAACAAGTACTTTTTTGGACAATTCATGTAGGGCTTATAACTTACTATGATAAATAATTTATCAATAATTAATGATATTTGAAAAAATGTTAATAGATAATAAATGTATAATTAATTAACTTATTCAATGAAAATTATTAAATCAAATCTATTAATTTAATGTATTACTTTTATATGCTTATTTACTTGTATTATATATCTTCTTAATAGTGGAAGACGAGAGTCTGAGAGACATTATCTACAGTTGAGTCTAAAAATATGTTACGTACATAGTGTTGTTGTGATATATATTATATCATTTATATAAATTAATTACATACACTACCCTACCCATGTTGGTAAGGGAACAAACACATAGTGGGCAATATGAGGGTGTTTTCCCCAACATTACAGTTGGAGGAAGGATGGGTGAATACCCCCTCTAACCCCTCTCTATTATCTAGGTAGATAACTAAGATGTTATGCAAGAAAGATAGTTTTACCATATATGTATATAGAGGGATGAAATTTCTTGAGATTTTTTTCACACAGATGTACTATCGACATTGGTATGATCACAAAAGATCAAGTCTCGAAAGACCGATTAGTTTAGTCGCCTTGGAAACACTAGATACATTCATAAGTCTTTCATTACATCAAAAAGTAAACAAACTACAATAACATGGTCTTCATAGTCCACACTCATATCCCTTTCTAACTACCCTTGCAGGTCATTCATAAAATCTTTCTTCACATCCTGCAAAAATATTAAAACATTGAAAGGGGTGAGCTCAGATGCTCAGTATGGTTAACAATATAGCGGAAGCTTTCATAAATAAACATTAACATTTAAGGCAATGTATAACTAAAAAAAAGCCTTTTAAACTTGAACTTCAACATAATATGGCAAATGTAAAATGAGATAATGCCATTCACTTCTTCACATGGATATTCTTCTGGTCTAATAATCACATGCAATATCAATAACTACTTTCATAATGATGGAATGCATAATTCCATACATTCTGAAACATTTTTTCAAGGCCTCAGCCAGGACGTCTAAAATAATTAAGGCCTCAGCAAAAACCATAAATCAAATTGGGAAAGGGCCTCGGCCAATTCCACGTCTAGTTGTCTCATGAGACCTACCGATGCATCGAGGAGCTATAGCGGGCTCCACCCGTCACTTATTAAGTCCAATACATTCCTCATATGAATAGGTTTAAACATATAATAAAGCATAACATAATCGTATCACATAAAACATGCATAAAGAAAATATAAAATTTCAACATTTCAATGAAAAGATATCAATACAACACATTGATATAATAAAAACTCTTTCAAAACCATTTTCAATACCAAAATAAAATAAAGTTAAAACTTTGTATTTATTTTTCACTAAAAAAAATTATGGCTTGTACAGGAAGCCGAAACTCAAATAATGGTCACGGCGGCGGAGAAGTCGTTGTTTCCACATAAGTACGGAAAGAAAAACATTCCCTTTTGTCGTTTAGCAAAATTCTTTGTATAAAAATATTCCTTTTAAATAAACGTAAAAGTCAAAGGGGTTTATACACCGTATAAAAGAAAGTTGTGTATAAAACCAAATATGCATCAATGAAAGGGGATTGAGACGAAGTCCTTAAAAAGATCATTTTTAAAATAAAATAGATCTATTATGTGTATTAAATATAATTACACATAAAGAAAGAAAAAATACAAGATAGTACATAATAATATCATGGCATAATTTGAAAGTAGGAGATTAACCCAAAGAATATAAATTGGGTTAAGAAGATCCCTTACCTCGTGTCCGACTTGACTCAACCATTCTTTAACCTCCTAAATAATAAACTAGAGTTAATATATACCTTATTAAGAACCATTTTCAATTTCATTATCCTTTTTTTATCACTTATTACAATGTTATGAACGTTATGTAATTATTTAAGTTAATAACGGTCGTTTTGTTGATCTTTGGTACTTGTGTCAACAATAACCATCTTATAATTACAAGTTGTTCATGTGGTGAAATATCCATTATATCCAGAATTATATTCATGATGTAGATATCATATATATCATATATATCCAGTATATACATTCGTTCATAATATTACATAACATTTAGAGGTATGAAATGAAATGCACCGTTCATGGAGACGGTAAGCCGTACGTACGCATGAACGCTACTTTCATTTCTATTTTGTATTTAATGTAATGAAATCATAATTATATAAAGGTATAATATAGTTCCAGTATAATATCATATATAATATCATTTACTCCATCCTTTATACATCCCACATATGGCATTAACGATTCACATCACTTTGAGGGGGCGGTAGTCCGCAATTCCTAAAATGAAACTATCGCGTTTACCAATAATGGAAATCATAAAGTATGTCATAAATGAAAAATACAGAAGCATAAGTAAAACATAAAAATATTATATATCATATATAAATATAGTGACATCTTAATGGCCACCTTTTAAGGTGTTATATGAGTGTTGAACAATCATCGTTTTGTGAGGCAGAAATTCGCCATCCACAGAAACCGTATGTTCTTTAACCATAAGATGTAGGTGTGTGTAAGTGTAAACCAAATAATTATCATAACAAAATCCTAGTATATTGTATATACTTGTGTTGTTACAAAATAAAGGAATGAAAAGAGTTTAAGGGGTTGGAGAAGCAAAATAAAACAAAACAACATTAGAGAAGACATTACCTTGAAATCGGATAACTCTTTATGATTTGAGCCAAAGGCTTCCTTGGGAAGAGTATTGCCCAAAGTGATGCTTCTAGGAGTAAGAGGGGGAATTTGGGAGAGTATTTGGGAAGAGGTTGGCCGAGCCAAATGGCTTGAAAGTGTGAATTAGGTGGTAGAGGTGGGGGCCTTTTATAAGTGGAGTGGAGGGACACTCTTGGAAAGTAAGGAAATTTTACATTATTATACAATGATTTTTGGATTCTAAAGGTCCCACACTTATATAATTCGTGGATAAGGTGATAAGGGTTCTAAATCTACCCATCCAATAGTCTTTGGACATGTGTAAGCCTTGGATTGTACATTATCGTTTCATTTTATTAAAATTGTTAAATAATGAGGTCATCACTCCATCTTAATGATGTCATAAATAATTTAATTTATTTAATGTCTAAAAATTATAAAAAAAATACTATGATGTAGGAAATCTTCTTATCTTTCCAATTACTATTTATAGTCAAAAATATGACTTGTATAACCCCATGTAAAAATTGTTTTATTAATACATTTCATGTTTGTGTCATTTTTTACTTTAACCTTATATAAAAGGTATTTATGTCATTTTCCAACTAAAGTGGCTCCATGGGGTCCCCATGTTTCCCCATGGATTGTCTTGGTCGGCCATGGAACATCCAATGAGGGTAGGACATGTGTAAAGCTCATCTCATATTATTAAAACATTATTTTTACATTAAACTACACTAATTACCTCTAATCGCGATTAAGAACTTAAAAGTTACTATTCACCAAAAATTATTTTAATCTCATTGAAAGAAATTTTACTTCTTAATGACAACCATGTATGTCGGACTTTTGAAAAAAAAAATCACAGAAGTGGTAATATTTCATTTAAACGAAAAATCAGTTATTTAACTATCACTTAGTGGTTTCACTATTCATCAAAAATTGAAGTTTTTCAGAACAATGCCAAAATTTCACCCTAAGCTATAATTGATATTCCAAATTCAAAAATGATGTCTATTTTACAAAATTACAAACTTATAAGTTGCATTAATTAATTTTATAATTAATTCCCACTGTCACAACAAATAGCGTGTTTTAACCAAACAATTTATATCAAAAGATTGGCAATTGTTTATGTCCAATTTCAATGTTAAATTAATTATAATGACCACCATTGGATAAAATGGTAAAAATATATTCTAATTATACTTTAAAACCACTAAATAGTATAATTTATCACTATAAATTATTTTGATTAAAAAAGTTGTTTTTAAGTATTTTTCACTATTCATAAAATTTAGAAGTTCTTAGAAAAATACCAAAAATTCAACATAGGCTAATTTCGATATTCCGAATCCAAAAATAAGTCCATTTTGAAATATAAAATTTCTATAATTTTAAAAAGTGGTTATTACTATTCATAACGGCTACTTTTATTAATCATTATGTTTTAGAACTCGAAGTTGCGTACAATGCAAGCTATTGCATTATTGAATGAGAAGTGTATAATGGAAGCTCGGGGTGTTACATTCTCCCCTCCTTCGATAAATTGCGTCCTCGCAATTTGAAATTTTTTTCTTTGAAAATAAAAGGTTTAAAAGAGAAAATACCTTTGTGAAAAACCCACATCGAAAATAAGATTAATAAAATTTAGCCTTAATAAGAGGGAAATGGAAATAAGAAAGACACCACCAAATTATGATCTCGATAAGGAGAACATTGGTGGAAATTAGAGACATATAATTGGAGGAAAAATGTAAATATTTGTAGGGAGTGATTGAGGTCATCAATCACAATCAACTGTCAAATTGAGGGCCTCAAAGCCTTCAATCTATGTTGATTTAAAATATCATCAGTTCAACAAAACATAAGGTATTAGGATAACATAATTTTTTTTGTTTTAATATCCCTTTACTAAAGTTTAAGAATTAATTTATTCATTGAATAAGAGATAGGTATATATATATTTATGCTTGACAATTAGAGTTTCAACCTTTAACTCATCTTTCACTCAAAAAGATAAGAGAACTCAAAAATATTATACTTATCCTAATTGTATAAGGTTCCAAATATTAACACATATGATTTAGATTAGTAAAATTATTTTGTAATAACTAGGGACTTCCTGTAGGCTAGTGGTAGGAAATAAAGGCTTGTCGCTCCATGATTGTGGGTTCGATTCCTGCAGCTTTGTCCGACACGACGGGTTATGCCCCACCCTGTAGGTTGTCCTTTTCCTAAAACTATAGTATCATAATATTCCAAAAATAATCTTCATAAATTTTTTAACCTTAAAAAATACTATCCAAAGATCAACTTAATCCACTCCAACCTTTATAATTATCCAATATACCTATGTCCAGACATTCTCTAAAAGGTCTCTTAATTCCAAAATCAATTTATCAGATTCCCCAAACAAAGTAAAGTTTCTCTTATTGTCACATACTATAAATATAATTACCTTCATCATATTAAAACCTTACTAAAATCAACAAGTACTACAGTACAATCCTTATATATATATATCACATTATTCTAATAACCAGAATATAATCCATGAGTCCAAAAGCACCATTACATTAGTTATTCTGCTTCAACTGTAGTAACAGCATAAGATTTTCCTTGATTCCTTGGACTTTTTCTGAGCTAAGATTCCCTGACGCTTAGGACATTCATTTGCATAATGACCCATTTCTCTACAATTGTAGCATTCAACATTGATAGCCTCTTTCTTTCCCTTGCAATCACGAGCCTGGTGACCCTTTTCTCCACATTTATAACAAACTCCCATTCCTTTTAGGCAAGTACCAGGGTGATTCTTCCCATAATTATCACATAATGAAAAATCCTTCTTTCCCTTTTTCCCTTTATCTGTCTCTTGTTCCACCGTTCTCTTCTTCTCTTACTTTACTTTGTTATCATAAGGCTTAGAGAATTCCTTTTCTGTCTTGATAGCACACGAGACAATATCTTCGTATGATGAGAATGCTTGTGATACTAAAGCTCAACAGAGAAATTGTTTTAACCCATCAAAGAAACGATCAATCTTACTCCATGGGTTACTTATATAATCTGCAGCATGCCTCGCTAACCTTGTAATGTTGCCCTCATACTTTGCGACATTCTTATCCTCCTTTTGTCTCAAACTCAAAAATTGTCTTTCCATATCTGCTCGATGGTCACGAGGATAGTATTTTTCTAGGAAAAGCTCTTTGAACTCCCTCCATTCCATATTCGATACGTTATCATCTTCCTTTGTGTTTTGAATCAATGACCACCATTGATCAGCATCTCCAGTGAGGCGGTAAACTTCCATGATAACCTTATCCCTTTCACTACTCCCCAAGGCGTGGAATATTTTCTCTAAGGAGTTTATCCATTGCTCAGCTACTAATGGATTTGTACCCCCATTAAATGTTGGTGGTTTTTGCCTCATGAAGCAGTCTAACATTGATCCTCCACGTTGCGGATCAGGGTGCTCCATACGAGTAAGGTTATTATTCATAACCAGAGTGAGTTGTCCAAGTATGGTAATAAGTTGATCAGCACCAGTTGTATCTCTAGATCCACAGTAATTATCTTGAGCAGGAGGAAAATCCCTACACAGAGAGCGTGATTTGATACGGTTTCCATTCCTTCCACTAGGTGCCATTTCTAAACAATGGCATAAACTAGATTAGTTTATGAATCAAAATACATAATTCCATACTTGTAAAATACTTAACATAAATTGAACTATTTATGGATATAATCCATAATCATAAAAAGGTTTTATTTGAGGAAGTATATACTCATAACCGTTCATATTGGTTTGTAATGAAAATGGGAATTATCTTAAGCATATCCCCCGGGAGTGTCGTAACCAAGAGTGCAGCAAGGCCCGTTGTCGTGCACCAGTTCTCATTCGAGTCTAGCTCAAAGCAGTGTTTTCAAGTTTTACACCCAGGTACATATGTGCCAGAGCTACCTCTACCTGCTCGTATCCAGACATGGATGTATTGCTCGGAAAACTCAAAAAATCTCTACAATAACAAAATTCTAGGATGTTATTCTATACTAATCCTCAAAGTCTATCTTTGGGCTATGTGCTCTAATCAGAGTTTATCTAAATATAGCTTCCAAGGTTAGTACTAAACTGCCTCTGATACCAACTGTAACGCCCCGACCCCAGCTACCCAGAGTCGGTGCATTACTTCGTAACATTGGCATGATCACAACCGGTTAGTTTAGTAGCCTTGGAAACACTAGATACATTCATAAGCCTTTCATTACATCAAAAAGTAAACAAACTACAATAACATGGTCTTCATAGTCCACACTCATATCCCTTTCTGACTACCCCTGCAGGTCATTCATAAAATACTTCTTCACATCCTGGAAAAATATTAAAACATTGAAAGGGGTGAGCTCAGATGCTCAGTAAGGATAACAATATAGCGGAAGCTTTCATAAATAAACATTAACATTTAAGGCAATGTATAACTAAAACAAAAGCCTTTTAAACTTGAACATCAACATAATATGGAAAAAGTAAAATGGGATAATTCCATTCACTTCTTCACATGGATATTCTACTGGTCGAATAATCACATGCAATATCAATAACCACTTTCATAATGATGGAATGCATAATGCCAGACATTCTAAAACATTTTGTCAAGGCCTCGGCCAAGACGTCTAAAATGATTAAGGCCTCGGCCAAAACCATAAATCAAATTGGGAAAGGGCCAAGGCCAATTCCACATCTAGTTGTCTCATGAAACCTACCGATGCATCGAGGATCTATAGCGGGCTCCACCCATCACATATTAAGTCCAATACATTCCTCATATGAATAGGTTTAAACATATCATAAACCATAACATAATCGTATCACATAAAACATGCATAAAGGAAACATAACATTTCCACATTTCAATGACAATATATCAATACAACACATTGATATAATAAAAATTCTTTCAAAACCATTTTCAATACCAAAATAAAAGAAAGATAAAACTTTGTATTTATTTTTCATTAAAAAAATGATGGCTTGTAGAGGAAGCCGAAACTCAAATAATGGTCAAGGCGGTGGAGAAGTCGTTGTCGCCGCATAAGTACGGAAAGAAAAAAATTCCATTTTGTCGTTTAGAAAAACGCTTCGTATAAAAATATTCCTTTTGAATAAATGTAAAAGTCAAAGGGGTTTATACACCGTATAAAAGAAAGTTGTGTATAAAACCAAATATGCCTTAATGAAAGGGGATTGAGACGAAGTCCTTAAAAAGATCATTTTTAAAATAAAATAGATCTATTATGTGTATTCACTATAATTACACATAAATAAAGTAAAAATACAAGATAGGACATAATAATATCATGACATAATTTGAATGTAGGAGATTAACCCAAAGAATAGAAATTGGGTTAAGTAGTTCCCTTACCTTGTGTCCGACATGACTCAACCATTCTTTAACCTCCTGAATAATAAACTATATTTAATATCTACCTTATTAAGAACCATTTTCAAATTCATTATCCTTTTTATATCACTTATTACAATGTTATGATCGTTATGTAATTATTTATGTTAATAACGGTCGTTTGTCGATCTTTGGTACTTGTGTCAACAATAACCTTCTTATAATTACATGTTGTTCATGTGGTGAAATATCCATGATATCCAGAATTATATTCATGATTTAGATATCATATATATCATATATATCCAGTATATACATTCGTTCATAATATTACGTAACATTTAGAGGTAAGAAATGAAATGCACCGTTCATGGAGACGGTAAGCCGAACGTACGCATGAACGCTACTTTCATTTCTATTTCGTATTTAATGTAATGAAATCATAATTATATAAAGGTATAAAATATTTCCAGTATAATATAATATATAATATCATTTACTCCATCCTTTATACATCTCACATATGGCATTAACGATTCACATCACTTTGAGGGGGCTGTAGTCCGCACTTCCTAAAATGAAATTATCGCGTTTACCCATAATGGAAATCATATAGTATGCCATAAATGAGAAATACAGAAGCATAAGTAAAACATAAAAATATTATATATCATATATAAATATAGGGACATCTTAATGGCCACCTTTGAAGGTGTTATATGAGTGTTGAACAATCATCGTTTCGTGAGGCAGAAATTCTCCATCCACATAAACTGTATGTTCTTTAACCATTATATGTAGGTGTGTGTAAGTGTAAACCGAATACGTATCATAACAACATCCTAGTATATTTTAGATACTGGTGTTGTTACAAAAGAAAGGAATGAAAATAGTTTAAGGGGTTGGAGAAGAAAAATAAAACAAAACAACATTAGAGAAGACATTACCTTAAAATCCGGTAACTCTTTTTGATTTGAGCCAAAGGCTTCCTTGGGAAGAGTTCTTCCCAATGTGAGGCTTCTAGGAGTAATAGGGGGGAAGTTGTGAGAGTATTTGGGCAGAGGTTGGTTGAGCCAAATGGCTTGAAAGTGTGAATGAGGTGGTAGAGGTGGGGTCCTTTTATAAGTGGATAGGAGGGGAACTCTTGGAAAGTAAGGAAATTTTACATTATTATAAAATTCTTTTCGGATTATAAAGGTCCCACACTTATATAATTCGTGGATAAGGTGATAAGGGTTCTAAATCTACCCATTCAATAGTCTTTGGACATGTGTAAGCCTTGGATTGTACAATATCTTTTCATTTTATTAAAATTTTTAAATAATGAGGTCATCGCTGCATCATAATGATGTCGTAAATAATTTAATTTATTTAATGTCTAAAAATTATAAAAAAAATACTATGATGTAGGAAATCTTTTTATATTTCCAATGACTATTTATATTCAAATATATGACTTGTATAACCCCATGTAAAAATTGTTTTAGTAAAACATTTCATGTTTGTGTCATTTTTTACTTTAACATTAAATAAAATGTATTTATGTCATTTTCCAACTAAAGTGGCTCCATGGGGTCCCCAAGTTGAACCATGGATTTTATTGGTCGGCCATGGCACATCCAATGAGGGTATGACATGTGTCACGGTCATATCATATTATTAAAATATTATTTTTACATTAAACTACACTAATTAACTCTAATCGCGATTAAGAACTTAAAAGTTACTATTCACCAAAAATTATTTTAATCCCATTGAACCACATTTTACTTCGTTAATGACAACCATGTATGTCGTATTTTTGAAAATCAAATCATAGAAGTGGTAATATTTCATTTAAACGAAAAATCAGTTATTTAACTATCACTTAGTGGTTTCACTATTCATCAAAAATTGAAGTTTTTCAGAACAATGCCAAAATTTCACCCTAAGCTATAATTGATATTCCAAACTCAAAAATGGTGTCTATTTTAAAAAATTCCAAACATATAAGTTGCATTAATTAATTTTATAATTAATTCCCGCTGTCACAACAAATAGCGTGTTTTTAAGAAACAATTTATATCAAAAGATTGGCAATTGTTTTTGTCCAATTTCAATGTTAAATTAATTCTAATGACCACCATTGGATAAAATGGTAAAAATATATTCTAATTATAATTTAAAACCACTAAATAGTATAATTTATCACTATAAATTATTTTGATTAAAAAAGTTGTTTTTAAGTAATTTTCACTATTCATAAAAAATTTGAAGTTCTCAGAAAAATACCAAAAATTCAACATAGGCTAATTTCGATATTCAGAATCCAAAAATGAAGTCCATTTTGAAATATAAAATTTCTATAATTTTAAAAAGTGGTTATTTCAATTCATAACAGCTACTTTGATTAATCATTGTGTTTTAGAACTCGAAGTTGCGTACAATGCAAGCTATTGCATCATTGAATGAGAAGCGTATAATGGAAGCTCGGGGTGTTACAACAGAACATGTAAATCTTACGAACCATGTAATTGTAGTTTATATCTTCTATAGGGTTAGTTCATGATGTGTAAAATTTCAAGGATAAATAATAGAAAGATGATATGATTCTAGTGATTAATTACTCTTGGAAATTTACGAACATTTGAATGGCTTACCCACCACATACACTCAAAATGATTACTAC
The DNA here is from genome assembly GCA_963277665.1 of Viscum album. NCBI lineage: Eukaryota > Viridiplantae > Streptophyta > Magnoliopsida > Santalales > Viscaceae > Viscum > Viscum album. Next base: position 1,137,724,991 of record OY728164.1, on the reverse strand, counting down.
TTAAAACACATAAATGGTGTGTCTACAAAATTGAACATATCATCAACCTTAATCTTACATACCAATGATTGTATACATAACTATTTGAATAAAATCACATGAAAAAACCTAATCTATAAAGTAATATAAATCATTCTTATTATACAAACTATAACAATCTCAAACCCACACTCCTGGATATATTACTAAATTAAGAAATAGTAAATTTCTTTCATTATAAGGATAATTGAGGAAAAATTTTTTTAATACAAACTATAATAAAAAATAAAAATTTGGATAACTAAAATTCATGAGGGCCTTTTGTGAATTTTAGATAAATTTTAAACATCCAATATAATCCATACATACGTAATTAAATGTGAATTTATCCAACATAACCCTACTATTATAATTTATCTTTAAGTAATCATCCTTATCCATATGTATTAATTATTTAATATAATCAATGAGTATAAGAAGTACATAATGGTATAATGGAAAAATATGAGTAAATGATAAAACTGTAAAATGAATCATAAAAATCAACACTGAAATTATCAATCATCATATATGGAATAATGACTTAATATATAAATGACTTATATTAATATAAAATCATTATCCATATGATATCAGTCTTGATTAGTGGAAACAATAAAATATCATGGCCATCAAAGATAAAATGTGTTTGTGTCACGGAACATCATCATAATAAAACACATAAAAATACCCTACAAACCCTTAATATTGGAATAAATATATATATTAATTCTAATATGATTACCTAGATAACAATATAATTAACAAAATATTTTTATCAATATATGGGGGGACCCATCATATAAGATATAACAGTTTCTCCCAACACTATCTGGGTGCACCCATCATATATAACGTCTGTGAAGCCATATATTAATATAGTACATTTTTATTCCATCAAAAAACTAATATAAATAGTGAATACTATTTTCTATCCTGATGAACCCAATGAAATGAAATGGATTTCAGGTCAATCTCTATGAATAATGATTAACCAATTTAAAATTTACTTGTATAATAATAATATCTTTGAATCATGATCAACCTGTGGAAGAAAAATGAGTTCCATATAAATCTATTTAAATAATAATTATCCATCCAAATAATGAATAAATAGTTTATCAAAACCACAAATACCCATTTGATTAATAATAATGGTTCGTCATAATTAATGAATAGAAATATCATAAAAATATATTAAAAACATTCTTGAGGAAAACATACTTTAATTTATAATGTAATTTATATAACTAAATGTTAAAAAAATATTTAAGAAATAATTTTCATTGATAGTAATCAATGAATATTATACATGTATTTTTAAAACATATTATTGTTCATGATGGCTATAAATTATGCTGATTCTTTTCAAGTTAAAACAACCTTTCCATTAATTTTTTATAAAATTCAAAACAGTCATTGTTTTTGTAAAAGACGTATGATTATTTGAGATGGTTTTTTAATATAAAAAATTCAATAAAAATTAATTTATTAAATCCTTTATAAAATTTTTAAAGAATTTTTTAAAACATGTTTTTGGGAGAAAATAAATTTTAACTGAAGAGATAAATTAAGTGGTATTTTCTAAAAAATATTTTCTCAATTTTTTTATGTACCAATGAGGGGAAAATTGAACTATTAAAGTAAAATAGCATTAATTTGTACGATATGAGAAAAATAAAGACAAATATTTTGATATATATATATATATATATTAGTATGTCATCATTAGAAGGATAATAATTAATAATCCTGATAAATGATGATATTGTATGATTATATTCCTATCACATAATAACATTGAATCCTAATTTCAATTAATTAATTATTTAAATGAAATATATATTGTCATGAAATATTTATATACATTATATAAAAAGTATATGGAGATTTATATAAATCTCAAAATATATCATGGGTTTATAACATAACATACATCTCAAGTAAAAAAATTGAGAAAAAATTCCATATTTCTTTGGTAAAATTTAAAATATAACCCCCATGAAATTGAGACCATAAGATGTGTTTTTTAAATAAAAATTAATTGACTTATAACAGTCATAAAATAAATTCATGAGTGTTATATACACCATACAACAAAAATAAGTGTTGAATATGACTTATATCTCACAGAAATATAGTTGAGATTAGAAAACCCTTGTCTATAATTTTCTTTGGTTTGATCATGTTTTATCATCCTATATAACGGTTTTTTAAAAATTATTAACTCTATAAAATCTATATTAATATTTATAATATCTTATTTGGTCCTTTTATAACACATTATCACCCATTCATTAACAATAAATCATTATTTACAAAGATAATAATGTAAATTTCATTGTTTTATCAATCATGTTTTGTTATGAATGCAACATGAGTTTTGAATATTATATTATTATATCATATAAATATCAATAATAATTAACTAATTATCATAATTTTAAAATAATTATAATTTTCTGACCAATAACAATTGTTAGTTTTGAGAAAGGATGTATAAAACAATCTTGGATTTGGTAGGTCATATGAATGCATGAGTGACATTAGCATTTCTCAATGCACATTATTCAATGAAGGTAAGTAGAATTTATAATTACCAAAATATAATGATTTCATAAATAACATATTATTTTATTTTATATTCTTATATATGCCATTATTTTTAGCTGGTTAGTAAAAATGGAATCACAATGCTATCAAGAATATGTAGTCCACACATCTATGAACAATCTGATCATTTATATCAGTGAAGGAAAATGTAAGAAATTGAATATATATTTTATTTAAATTATGAGAAATAGGTCACAAATATAATAAATATGTCATGTATAACACATATATATATTATATTTTGACTAATAACATTCCATGTAATGCATTATGGAATAATGAATAACGTAACGTAATGAGAGGATTGTCAATTGTACACAAAAGTGGATTTATATTATACATTAATGTATAGAATATAGAAATCTATATATGATATAATTACTCCAAAGGTATAAATATTTTATGAATATCATTTCTAAACATTATATACATCATTATACCCAATTATTAGAGATTATAATGAAAAAACTAATAAAATCATTTCATGAGGTGGTAGTCCATTGTACACACGAATAATGATTTTGTGACACTTTTGATGGAATATAGAAATTATTTAGGTTATGAAATTTACCTTATAACTTCTAAAAATGTGTAATATAATGATGTATTTATATTAAGATGGTCTAATAAAAACTGTGATAGGTGTGTAAGGAAATAAAATAATTATGCTTCTAGAAGAGCATTACATCTTATTCGGGTACTCTCCTTAGTTTTGAATTAAATCATTATTTGGTTTTATTTAATAACAAAATACTGATAAAATAATTATATGAAGGATTATTTGAATTTATTTTGTAAGATATGGTATAATACCCTGAGGGAAAAGGTGTGAAGAAGAGTGGATAGGGGGTTTCCTTTTACGAGTGGGGGAGAGGACACACTTTGTATTTTTTTAAAATAATCCAGTGCCCCCATATATTATATAATTAATAAGGGTCCAAAATGGACCATTTATGAACCATATAGTTTTAATTTTTCATAATTATCCATAAATATTTTTTATAAGTTTATAGTGAATTTTAATTGATAAATAATTTGTTTAATCACAAGAAAAATCCATATTTACTTCAACCATGGTTAATAATTTCTAATGCATTCAATATTTATGTTTGGAGAAAAACTAGGATGAAATTTTTAGAATTTATTAAATATTTTTATTCAATATATGGAATTATTTTTTTCTGAAATTAATTCATATCGGGGCATGTTTTTAATTTAAAACTAACCCCCAGAGACATGATTATAAAAAGTGGGGTTTGAATGAAAAAGGTTCAAAACTTTTAATAGTTTTTATTTAAAAAATAAATATAAAAATGATTATAATAGCCATTATGAGATTAAATGAATTATAATTTAAAATATTTTACATAAAACCAATTAAAAATATAATTTATCTCTATAAATAATTTATATGAAAAAAATTTATGATTTAAATTATGTTTTTTCAGAATTCCCCAAAAGAAGAAACATTTCAAAAAACACACAAATTTTACCGTAAAACAATTTTAAAATTATAGTTTTAAATATTAATATGATTTTATCAAATAATATTTTAATATGGTAATGGATATAAATTTAATGAAATACAAGAATAAGCCATGAAAAAACTAGTTCTCAAGAGGTGTATTCATTCCACACCGAAGATTATTTAATATTTACTCTACATATAATAATAATAATTACATTAATCCAAATATATATTTAATAATATAAAATAAAAAAATTCATTTAATTCATTCCCCATTTTTTTATTTTAATCTGTTAAAATAGATAAACAATATGTATTTTGAATGATTTTTTATAAATATCCCTATTTTATCCATAAATCAATATTATACTAAAATAAAATATTATAATGAAAAAAATCTAATTAATTTTTTCAAATATAACTATATCATACAGATGAAATCACATTCAACACATAGTAAGGATTTTAAATTAATTAATTTATTAAAAATAAATTCAATTTATAAAAAAATCTGAATTATCACTATTCAATGAAACTATTTAAGAAATGATATCATCCCTTTTAAATTTTCTGACTTATAAATAACATAGGAAACATGGGTAATTATTTTGTTGATAAATATTGGTAATGGTCATTGATCCCTTCGGGGGTTGAACCATGGTGTTTTCTTTGTTGCATGGGCCATGTTTTTCTACGGACAAGATTTATGACACCATATAATGTTTACTCATTGGATGTTCCTCTATTCCATCAATGATGTTATTATTATGACTTTATTATTTCTATCATTTTGGGTTTACACATAGGTATTTCCTATATTCCCTAATATTTTTTGTTTTAAAAGAAATTAAGTTTTGATTAGCATAATACCCTTTTAATGGGTGAGGGGAAATGAAACTTGACTTCAGAAACATAAAAAAAATTAATTGTGCACTAAAATTCCAAAAACCATCCAGAACCAGATCAAGCAAAAAACAACTCATTCCCAGTATCAAAAAAAATTATTTCTAGCATCCACCTTCACATTTTTCTTTCTCTAATCATCCATTGAAATATTTTATGGTCTTGGTACTGGTTAAAAAAGCCATACCCTCTCAAACATCCAAATCATGATAGTAATGGTATGGTGAAAACATTCTTCTCTGAACCTCCTTTGAAGTCTCCCCTTGGATATGTTATAGTTGTACAAGCCCTTAAAATAATAAAATAGGAAACCAAGACCATCACAAATTTCATGTTTCTAATTCAAATATTATAAGATCCTCTAAAAATAAAATCCCAACAATAATCTTTGGTTGTTGTTCAATGAAATTCGAAAATGCCAACGATTTTATTTTTAGGAATAGTCCATGAAGTCATCCTAGAAACCTTAATGCATTATATATATGTGTGTGTGTGTGTGTGAGTGAGTGAGTGAGTGTGTTTGTGTGGTGATCATACATGTATACCTAAGGGAAAACACAAATTGTATCATGTACATGTGAAATGTATATTCAATTTAACTATTGAGGAAACGATAGAATTGGATATGTCAAAAATATTAGTTTACCAAGCCCTATAATCACCATTGAATATGAATAAAAATAATCAACCCATGTATAATAGAATAATATGAATAATATTTATGATATGAAACCAACATCAATTTCATAGTGATTATAAAGTCTCACACCCCAAACTACTTATGTCATGGTTCCCCCAAATCAAATGTACATCCTCACAAAACATCACATCACAACAAACCAATAGACACTATGTCTACCAGATCCAAAAACATCTCACCCGTAGACACTAGGGACATCAGGTCACATCTCATCCCATATCATAATAAGGGTAGTAGGGTATCATGAACATGATGAGAATAAACCTTTTTCCCACCTTCTACCAGAATAACCACTTCCATATTCTGTATAAATAGACCTCATATAAAAACATCACAATATTTCACCTTTGAATTATAATCATCAAAGCCAGTGAATTTCTAGATCACTTAGATGAGGGAGTGGGGAAGGGAAAGTTTCCATCAATCCCTCCTCACCATAGGGGTTGTTGGAAGAAAACTCAACTAGAACTTTTGGTTTTCATCACTATGAGATGACAATGGAAGGGTTCATATAGAAAATAATAATTTTTTATAGGGTATCTCTATAATAACATATTAACAAATACCAATATATTGTTACACAACATGATATCCACCAAAACTAGAAATATCACCAACAAACCCTCCTATCATTCGATAATTTCACTTTTATATCTATCTTTATAACACCACCCACAAAAATTCTATCCCCATTTCATTACATTTTCCAATTATAAAAAATTTCAAGATTTCGATTACTAACCAATTACATTTAATTAGTTCCTTGATATTTAATCCCACTATTACACATACATGAATTAACCATTCAACCCATACCATTTCAATTCATCATAATATAAATTCTTTCTATTACTATTTTGGAATATACAATAATATATCTTACAGAAATAATATAATTAGACCAACTTCCCATTCTAACATTCCAACACAACAAAACCATTTTATAGACATAGACACCTTCTACATCTTATTCGTTACCCCTATTCTACTTCCACTTATCATAAAATTGCAACCTCACATCACGACATCAAAACATCATCCCATTTAACCATAATGCATCACCTCTACACACCACAACTACAATTATAAAATGTTCATGTCACAACACTTTACAGCTCACTACAATATATTTTCAATATTTTCCCTTGGGATATCCATTACAAGAACATATTTATTTTATAGGAATTATCACACCAGAAAAATATATAGTTGTATCCAATTTATTAGATGATTATAATAGGGTAACCATTTATTCAATTTCCTGAGTTAATATTAAATGATATGGTTTTTAAAACACTATTAAATTATTCAAAAACAATGTACCTGAATGACGATGATTTTCAGTGGAATTATAATTAGTGATAATCATTATATAAGAATATCAAATGGTTGTAAAATCACATGAATAAATTAAAATTAAATTAAAATAAATTAAAACTAATTAATATATATATTTTATGATATGTGAAATAGTATTCCCAATAAAAAGATTGTAAATCCATCCTTCTTGATACACAAGATCAGAAAAGAATTATCCCCAACCTCAAATAATGGATTATTATAAGAACCTGGGGTTTTTCATTAGGAATTTAACATTTTAGTTTTAGTTTTAACCTCATTTAAATAAAATATTTGTCATAGACCATAAGATAGATCAGGGGAAAGATGGGTCGTTTTTTGGAAAAGAAGGGGAATGAGGGAAGTGGGATGGCTACCGACCAATTACATGATCTCTAATTGGAATACATTATCTTTGTTAATTACATGACATGTAGTGGTTTCAGTAAAAAAATTCACATAATGTAAATGGTTTTCTAATGGGTATTTATGATGAGACTTATATTCCTTGTAATTTATTTATTCATCATGTAAATTTCTAAGTAATTTTTCAAAATTGTAGGTAGGTTATCTGAATTATTTTATTTGATAGAGCCCAAATCTACCCTCTCCCTTACAAATTATATCCCATTTGACCCAATTTCATGGATTTATTGTTTCCTCAAATTTTGTTTCCATGATTTCAAATTTATTTTTCATGTTGGATCCATCTCGGTATTTACTCTATTCAATTTTATTCATTCATTATTATTCTTACTATCGATGATTTTATTTAGATTCTAGTTTAGTTGCCCTATTTATTGGAAATTGATTCAAAAATTAGATTTAATCTGATGAGGGAAGAATTAATGGATGATGATGTAAAAGGAGAGTCATATGTGTATGATTTAGGTGGTCTCATTCCATTTATTAAAGGTCATCATTTTATATATATCCTTGTCATGCAATCCCAATTATTAATCATTAACTTGAAATAAATTGTAATCCTCAAATTGAATTAATATGTATTAAATATGTAATTAAATAAACATGTTAATGATTGATTATAGGTTTGCTTCATTGGATGAGACAACTTACATGGGTGTGATTTGAATTTTAAGGGAACATTATAACGGTATATGGATTGGATTTATTGAGGTGTCCCTTTTACCCATTTTCAATGGATTATTAATAGTGAATTAAAAAATATATATGAAGTGTTAATTATTTGGAAGTATATTATCAATTTTAATATAAGTGATAGTGTAATAATAATCTATTTTATTTCCCTTCATACATTTAATGAATTGATTAAATAAGCATGAGATTCATTTTATAAAGAAATTCCCACGTGAGTTTAATTAAATGCACGCCTTCTATGCTTATCCAAAGACATGAGTCACTTATTTCGGTGATATTGAAAGAAATTGGATACATTCATGTCCCATAGAACAATTTATTTATTTTAAATGTCTTTTAATTGGTTAAAAGATTTTATGCCTTGGGGGACCCATGGATTCGTATGGGAATGAAATTTGTGGGCTCAGTTGTCTGTTACATAACTTATGCCTGAGTTAGACTTGCACTCATGATATGGACTATAATGGACATACCCATTGGAGAAAACTATTTTATATTGAGTATCCGTTGGACACATTATAGTTTTCTAAGGATGGACATGAGGGAATTGATCATTTAGTCCATGGGAGATACTTGGGATCCCTTAGAATATCTCTAAGGACTCACTCAAGTGTCTGATAATTTATACCACACCTAGAGAAATAAAATGGTTCTTCAGTGGTTTATTATGGATGGGTATGTTGGGTGTTGGTTTATATTATATGTGGAGTGATACGTAGATTCAAAATTTGGAATTTCAGGGAATGGATCAGATTTATATGTGAATAATGAATGGAATGGTTTATATGACATGTTTTCTAAGACAATGAACAATCATGGATTCCGTCTTTTGGTTTTACAGTTTATCAATGTTCTGTTTCAACATCATCGATCATGATATGATGGGGGATGTCAAGATTCATTCTAGGTATTTAAACTAATTAATAAAATGATTCTGAATAATTTTCTGAGTTTTATTTTAAATGATACTAGCATCAATGTTAATTGATATACTTGTTTTCTAAATGAAACTAGATAATAAATTGATATTAAAAGATTAAATGGAATTTATAGAATGTTAACATTCATGTCGTTTTGGAATATTATATTACTATCTTTACACAATGTTTGTTATATATTCATTTATTAGATTGAACATAAACATGGGTGGTTTCTTGTTGGTATTTAGTCTCACACCATATTCAATCCTCCATGGGTACCAAATAAGTTATATGATTGTAGGTATAGACAAGGGAAAGTGTCATGTTTTAGGCTCTTGATAGTCGCTTATGAGTAGGAATGCATGGGACTGAGCTATGTTTCCCAATTCTAGCTAGGATACATTTTGGATTTTAGTTTAATTTGGATACATATATTATTAGTTACTGATGTGTATCTATTATTGATGCTTCTTAGAGACATGAATAACCATCATTGTATATAAGATTCTTTTTGGATTCATTATCTATTCCAACTATTTCCCTTTTTTATGATTTATTTCTTTTCCTAATTATATATTATCTATATTTCACTATCTTACACTATGGTGTTGAGGGAATAGTCTCCCCAAATACACTTCTAGGCCCTCACTACTAATATAAAGCCTCTAGTGTTAGGAGATATGTGCTTGAGTACATGTTACTAACTAGGATCAAGGCACTGTTGAGTGTCATTTTAGTTTGGGATGTTTACAAAGGGGTATCTAATCCTTATTTTGTAGTTATTTTTATTATTTGGTTAAAATATAATGGAATAATAATTAAATGAAATTTGGTAATGAGTGGTATAAAGTTATAATCACCAGTGTATTGGAAAAAATACAAATTACCACGAATGAGATTTCTATATTCTAGATTTTGACTATTTGAATTGATTTGATTCCACCGTTGGGTGATAAAATTGAGTTTCATGTTTTTAAAAATATGATTGTGTGTAATACCATATTATATCATAATATAATGAAGGTATACCACTTCAGAATTCATATAGTTAATTTATAATAATCACATTCCTTTCTTTTTTCATTCCATTTATAATGCATTAATTATCACATTCTTTTGTAATAGGTGTCATGATATTTATACCAACTATTGTGATATATATAATAGAGAATATTATGGTGTAAATTAGGTGGATGATATACTTTTTTTCTTGAGGAGTAGGATCCGTCATGGATTGAAATGTTAGGATCAACTGGTTTAATATTTGAAAACAAATTGTGATAAATTATAAATGAGTATAAATACAAATGAAATGGAAATGTGTAGTAATAAAATAGAATCTTAATTGTTTATAAAAGATAACATGACCCAAAACCTACCATATTAATAGGAATTTGGTTATATCTCATGATTATATATTATATGTATGTTATTGAGAACTAACTCTATGATTTTGTACAGCTATCTGTTTTTATATAGGAATTCATGAACCATTAATATTTTTGTATTTTCAATTTCAAGATGTGATATTTGATAATATTATTGATCTGATCAATGTAATTTTTATTTGTATAGGTAAGGTGATGCAACATCTTATATTCATATGCAAAGAAGGTTTTGAAAACAACACTCTATAGGTGGGGCCACAGGATAATAGTGGTTCTTCCAGTACTACCAATAGAGGTACTAGATGATATACTAGATAAAGATGCTAAGGAAATATTCTGGGAAGGCATTTTATGGTTCTTAAAGACTGTTCAAGGAGCACCATGACTTAACCTAACTATGATATAATTGGCATGCGAGTTCCAAAACAATCATTAACCCATGTTTTCAAGGGATGGTGGAATATAGGCTATGAATTCATGGATATAGTCCATTTTATCTATTTTTTAGAATCAAGAGACCCCTACTAAGAGAAGGGTAATGATAATTATGTAATTAATGTGGGATTATGAAAAGATATGGTCGATCTTAATTATTCAATATAATACTCATTGATAAATGGCTCAGAGGGATTTTCATATAGCCTTATATGACTACTTATTTCTTGAGAGATTGAGGGCTGACTGGTCTAAAGATATCATGCAACTAGAGTAGGATGTGTTATGAGGTATTTAATATTCTGAAATATTTACAAATATCCAATAATTAACACCTTTTTAAATGGGTGATGATTTATCTAGATCTATGTAATTTCAAGTTGGCCTCGGGTACAAAACCTGATCATAGGTGAGAGCCTTTCAGAATAATAATTTTAATAGAATAATGGATTCTTATCGTATAAAATAGCATAATCTGGGATAGGATGGAGGATTGAACTAGCGAATTTAGGAACCTAGACCTGGTACTATATTGACTAGAAGAAGGAAGCATCACATGGACCTTATGTGTGGTTATATTAGTAGCAAGAGAACTTACTCAGGCACTTATCTGAGTTTCAACTAGTTTAGTAGATTGGGACATCTAGGCTCACAATATGTGAGGGTCCAAGTCGAGTATTGATCATGTGATAAGATTTGTATTCTACAACACTTATACATAATGATCCCACTAATAACCTACAAGAGAGGGTTTATAATAACTCCACATTCAAGAGAGGGGTCAACAGCTTCTCATCAGGTAGATAGCTGGAGTATAGTTACCTAATCAGGACAAGGTGGTTGTCATGGCCATAGTAGATATACACATTTATAGTGACAACCAGATGGATCTAATCAGGTTATCCAATAAGTATCATAGGACTAAAGTTAATTCTAGATATACACAGTGTAATAGAACCTTGAGCAGCATGATCTCAATACTTATAATGTAAGAGGAAATATTCTAGTAGCCAGTAATTTTTCTTTTTTATTTTTGATTTTTGGATCTCCAAATCGATTTCTATCATTGATCTTTTTGGAGAGCCCTAGGCTATGATTTTATACTTATGATGGCATTTGGACACCTGAAACATCATTGGTGATTAGAAAGGATAATGTGCGTGAGTTCACGAAGTGTCCCCTATAGATTTTTGGGTGTCACATCATATGGGGAAACTTTTTTCTAGAAATGAATGTTTTTTATAATGTTCAGCAGAAGGAGTCGTTTGTTTAATTCCATGAATTTTTTTATTTTTATCACCATAGGGTTACATTCACATCATAATAGTGTAGAACATTTGTTAAAAATGGTGGATAGGATGTTTAGGATAGACAATCTGGCCCAGACCATCATGAGATAGGAAGGATAAGAACCATTATTGTGATTTTATATCTGGATGATCTGGGAACACAATAGATAGAATCCCCACTAGGAGTTTATCATTTTAGGGATGTTTTTCCTCGATGTCTTTTCATGATTATCTTCATTTAGATAGGTATAGTTCCCTATCGATCTAGTGTCAGATGATACCCCTGTATCCATTCCTCAACATATGATTTATACTACAGAGTTGCAGAATCTCTAGGGCTGGCTAGAAATTTTTTAGGAAAATGGGTTTATCAGACCTAGTACCTCACTCTAGATTTCAAAAGTCCATTATGAGAAAATAATGAATTGGAAAATGAGGTTATATGTAGATTCTGTAAAATTTAATCAACATATGGTAATGAACCTGTATTATTTTCTATGGATGGATAACCTTTTTTAAATTCACTTTGGATATCTACTTTTCTCAAAAAAATATCTGGTTTTCATTAGTGTATGACAAACTACCTTACATACCCCAAAAAACCAATAATAGAAGGTCATGTCTATATGAGTAATTGTTAATTATTTTCAGTCTCACAAAAGATAAGGATTACATCATGGAACTAATAAACGAAGTCTTCAATCCTTATATCGATCCATTTGTGGTGGTTTTTTTTGATTCCATGTTGGTGTATTCTCAAAATTGAAACAAAAATTCCAATCATATTGAGATCATATTGAATAAATTGAGATGGAATCATTTATATTCTATGATCAAAAAATTTCAATTTTGGATGGTTAAAATTTACTTCCTAGGATACATAATCTAATACACATGATTATTAGTTGACTTAGATAATGTGAGAGAAATGATTTCTTATAAAAGGAACATAATTTCATTGAGGTGTCTAGTTTATGGGTTTAACTTGATTTTAATGGCATCACATATAAGAATTTTCATTCTTATAAACACTATTCATCGGCATAACTACAAAGGTTGTTATGTTTTTGTGGATATATTATTGTGATAAAAAAATTAGGAGAATAAAGGGAGATTAAATTTAGAACTAATACTAATTTTTCATGATATATGTAAATGTTACACTCTTTACTACAATGAATCATGTATCGGTCTAAGAGATGACCATTTACAGGGGGATAGAGTTATGGAATGTGGTTCTCAATAGTTGATTCTACATGAGAGGAATTACCCAACAAAGAATCACATGTTCGATATAGGTTTTCAATAATTACATTACTGGAGACACTAAATAATTGGGGAACATTTTGTGGTGTACATATTTCACAAAAGACTCATGTACATAATTACAATGTATGATCTAAATATGATGCAGAAAAATTTAGTTGAATACCTGTTGTATTTTGATTTTTAAATTTTATACATACATGGTAAATGAAATTTAGTTGAAGATACACTGAGCATGGGAACTCAGATACAATAAGTTCACAAGGACAGTAGGGAGATAAAATTTATGTTTTTGATAAGAGATGAATTAGAGGACAAAAATAGTTAGGGTAAAATATACCAATCATCCTTAGATGTTATCTCTAAACATATATATAGAGTGAGGAAGTGTAATATGTCAGACTCATAAGGCCATGTCCTATAGGAGAGTGTGGTAGGTGAGTACCCTCATCTTGGTTGGACCATGGGTGAGGATGAAATATTCCGATTAGGTGGATGTTTATGGGTTTCATTAGATTTGGGTGAGTAATTGATATGAGGAAAAATAATTCATATTAGACAACATAACCCAACTTCACCAAGAAGTATTGGTATTTACGTCACCAATACAACTAGGAAGGTGTGAAAGGAAATGTACCATGTTTTGTCATGGGGTGCTCCAATTTTCAACTGGTGAAGGAAAATCACCAGTGACCATCGATAATTTTATAGATGTTAATCATCCTTCATTGGAAGTGTGTTGTTGTTGAAATGTATTCCAGGATTGGTTTATCGAGGTTTCCTCAAGGTCAAGATATTTTATGGGTTGTTTATTACAAGATCACAATGTCACACATTTCCTACCAATCAATTAATCCTTAAGTATTGATGATCATGGGAGTTTATACATCAGGGAGATGGTATGAATTTACAATGTCCCACATGTTAATGTTTTAGATATAGATTCTTGGATTACATCATAATTCTGTAAATGATTGAATATAGAAATGGATACATAGGTTATTCTGATAATAACATTAGACCACTAGAAATATTTCCAAGAAGAGCACATTATTTAGGTGCTTGAAGACTTTCTAATGGCATGAAAACATGAATTCATGGGATCTTGTGAGAGTAATATATGCATGCTTGAATTATCCTATAACAGTATCTTTCGTGATACTATTCACATAGATCCTTACGAAGATTTCTATGGTAGAAAAGTTTGATCACCCCTATGTTGGTTAGAGGTAAGAGATGCATCTATTCTTAGTCCATGTGTTATTTAGGAATTACAAGAAAAAGTTTAGATGATTTATAATCATATGGGTACAATATATTCTCGTTCAAAATCATTCTCTAATCACCATATATTACCTTTAGAGTTTGAGTTAATGGATCATGTTTTTTTTCATGTTTCACCAATGTTGTGACAGATGTGGATCATGAGATATCATAAGATTTCACTCTATTATATAAGTTCATTGGATATTCTATATCGATTTAGGAAAATATACTATAGGTTTTTGTTACCATAGAGGTAATGGGACATGAAAAATGTATTCCATGTGTCTTATTTATGAAGCTTTTGTTCAGACTCATCTCATTCCCTCCATCCTAGAAAGCTTGTGTCCCAGATGGATTCATCCTTTGGGGAGAATACTATATGTATTGTATATTGTAACAACACATTTAATTAAGGTAATTTTATTCCTATAATTTTTTTGATATAGAATAAAAAGAATTCACATGATTTTACACTTGATCATGAGGCCGATGTATGATCATAGTGGCCAAAGTTATTCACGGAGTATGCTTCACCACCCATGGAATAGAAATTTTGATTCAAATTTCATTAAGGGGTGATGTTTCTGAGAACATAGGTTTTCCATTAGGTATGTATCATTTTTAGTTTCTTCTTTAATATATTTATTACATCATATTTTTTGTTAAACCCTACGTTTGGTTGTGGGACGGTTGGGCAGTACTTTGGTTGTAGGGGGTAGAAGGGATCTAAGTTGGGTGTAGGGAAATTACAATACATTTAATAAGAATACTCAATGTGTGATCGTATGTCCAAAACCATTCACGTCTTGAAATTGTGTTTCTTAGGTGGGGAATAAATATATATTTACATTACATGAAAGTCATGTACACAAGGTTTAAATTTCTATAATGTTCTTTTAAAATAAGAGGTAGGGCCTCCTATTTTTTGGACAAATCCTAACTCTCCCCAATTCCATTAACAAGACACGTATTTTGAAAAAATATCTACGATTTTTTGATTCTTCATGATCTAGACTATGATTCTATATCAATTTTTATTTTCAGAACCACACCAGTATGTAATAAATTCTATTTTATGCATTCATCATTATTCTACATTCAACGATGCTATTTTGATGTAGTCTCATATGACTTATTTTTCAGTCATAGAAAAATTCATCCAATTTATCAAAATCCAAGACTAACTAAAGGATAATAATAGATGATGAGATTTGTATGGGTAGTTGTATGTGTTTCTGTACCATTATTTAAAATTCGATCTGATTATATATGTCGTAGTACCACAAAAAGATTATTGGGTGTCACCATGATAAGTATGTTAATCCACATATTGGATTAATAGGTACAGACTATATAACAAAAGTGTCTTTTTAATGAAATAGTATAATTTGAATACAATGAATGGGATCATCTTTCGGGCTATTTTGTGAATATAATTGGACCATCGTGATGGTGTTCGGGTGGTATGCCTTGAGATGTTTCCTTTTACCCATTGTCATGGGATGTTTAACATTGAATTGAAAATTGCAACTGCAATGAATGATATTTGGAATTTTAATATCAATTATAATAGAATTCATAGAAAAAATGGAATGGATTCCATGACATGAGAAGTTTTATTGGTAAAGTTTAATTAAGAGGGAGATGATTGTTATAATGAAATGTTGGCACACATTAAACCAATGGTAAGACTTCTAAGCATAGCCAGTGACTTGAGTAACCTCTTCAATTGACAGTCAGTTCAAATTGATAGGGTGGTGAACCGTGGTATAATTAAGTTGATTATATGGAATTAAATTGGTTAAATAGTTGTATTACATGGGTTACAGAAGTATTTATATGGTAATTCCATGGACAAACACTATTGGATTGTACCTTGGTTATGCATGAGATACACTTGGACTCCTGATATGACCTGCCAAAGACAGACTAATATGGGATGACTATTTGAAGTTGAATGAAACTTTAACTCCATATATATTTTTAATGATAGACTGGAGGTAATTTATCATAGTTTAATGGGTCAAACATTGGATCCCTTAGTGTATCAAATAGGACAGACTCAAGTGGATGGGAATTTGTACCACACATAGAGTGATACATGGGATCTTGTGAGGTTCTAAATATATATAAATTCAAATTTTTGGTTGATGGTATACCTATTGTGTTACCTGGATTATAAATTAGTAATCCCATGAGTGTATTATGGTTCATAAATGAATAATGAGAGGAATGGTTTATATGACACATCTTCCAAGACAAAGAACAGTATTGTATTGAATCCTTTGTTCTTATACTTTATGGTTGGATTGTTTTGGCATCGTGGATCATGTTATTATGGGGGGAACTAGGAATCATTTTCAGTCTCAAGACATATTAATTAAATTAGGTGGAATATTTATATGATCATTATTATTAATGATATAAGCCTGAATGTTAATTTGGATAATTACATTCTAAATGAAATTGGTCTTGAGAATCGATCTGAAATAAGAACCAAAACAATATAGAATATTTACATTCAATACTTCATAGAATATTTTGATACATCATGTACAATGTGACTCTTATATATTCACTGATTGTATAGAACATGACCTTGGTGGTAACCTATTGTGATTTAGTGTCACACCCTATTCAGGCCGCCTTGGGTACCCGAATAAATTATATGATTACAGTTCTTGATCATGGAATGCACCATAAAATGGTTTAATGATACATTCTATGGAGTAAGGGCGAATGGGACTATTTGAGGTACAAAATTCAAGTTGGGATACTTTTTTTATAAATTTGATACATGTATAATTTTGTTCTATTGTGTTCTTGTTTTACCTTCTTTGTAGATATATGTATAATGTTCATTTTACATGATATTCCTTTTGGTTTTATTTCTATCCATACTGTTTACCTTGTTTTTGAATGATTTATTACAAATAATAAATATATGTTATTGATATTCCATTATGATACATTATGGTGATGATGGAATAGTCTCTCCAAAGACAAAATTAGGCCCTCTATGCTAGTCGAAAACCATTATAATTTTGTTATATTCACTTGAGGCCATGAACCAAATAGGCTCATGGAACTGTTTAATGGCATACGAGTTTGGGATCATGTAATTCAAATCTTCTACACAATGTTCAACATAGAATAAGGACACCACTAAACAGCATAATAATGGGAGGATTATTCCCTGACCTATAATACAATAACCATATTACACTCCCTTGGTAACAATATGAAAAATGATATTTCACATATTGATCGAAATATATAAAGAAATTGGGAAATTGGGAAAATAGAATGGAAGATCTCACAAAAATAGCCATAGATCGATCAACCATTACTTTTTCGAACAAAATTGAAGGAGGGATGAAATTGGATCCTTGTGTTTCACAAGGTCACCTATGTAATAATCTGGGGACTAGTAATTTTGTCAAGTCCTTGGGGTTTTAAAAATAAAAAAACTTCAAAAAACGAGTACAACAACACAACATCACAAATCACACCACATATTACTTAAAAACAATAGTAATAATGTAATGGGATCTCTATACATGTCATATCTCAACATATCAATATTACCTTTGAGAGCTACTACTATTTAAATTCAATAGAACAATAAATATAGGGGAGTCTATAGCAATTAAAATCTAATACATTACTGACCCTCAACAACTAGAAAAAAGCTATGCCATAGTAACCACTACATAGCATAGTTATTCTTGAAATTAAATGATCCTCCTCTTACAACATATATTCTTCTTCATATTGTTTCCATCACCTTATGATGGGTAGGAAAACCAAATTTAATGATCCACGGTGCAACTATCCATATAATGGTAGTAGCTCCTAGAATTCTTCCACGCACTCTCTATTATGTATTGGATCCTCCTACACCATAATAGTGACCATTACAGCCTAAGCCTAGGCTCCATGTTGCAACATTACCAAAATTGGTAGTGGTAACCCCATACCATCATGAACACCTCTAAAAACAACAATACATCTAAATAAACATTAAACACTGTAATTATCATAGTGTAATGGGGATATTGGTTTAGATTGTTACATCAAATACCTCTCAATCAATTTTTCCCTTATGTATCAAAATAAACCCAGATAGAATAATGTAATGATGATGTGAATAAATATCTGAAAAGATAACTATAATTGATATCATTTTAACTGAAACACCAACTCTAACCAATAAAAACCAAACCTTCTATCATTTTACATTAACATTCTTTCACGAACACATTATTACACCACACTATAATATCCAAACCCACCTGGTTAAAGACAAATATCACAACCACTACCACACTGTTGTGCCCCAATAACATAATTTATAGAATCAAATATATTATTGAATTGTTTTATCATATTTAAGAATAACTAACCCTCCAACACATTTTTAATCATGTCAATGTATATGAAAACAACATTAGTAATTATGTTTACCTCTCCTCATTTGCTGAATGACATATCAAACATCATATACAAAGTAAAATGAACATTTCATCGAATACTAAGATCCAAGATATCAAAAAATCAAGTCAAAACAATATAAAAAAACATTGATTGCTCAAATAAAATTAGTGAATTGATAAAACCTAATCATCTCATATTCCAATATAAAATACCCTAGCCCACTATTCCTCTATAACATAAGAATAATAAAAATGGTCATTCGTCAAAACATCATCTCCCTAAGATCGTAGATCTCCATTTGACATTCCATGAATGTTGGAAAATACTTGACATCAAATTATTCATTACCAATTGAATATTATCTATAAAGAAGATATACATCGAGCTAGTTTAATTCGTAGTCTTTGTGGAACATGTCTACATAATGTGATCAGTCCAACTAAAAATCCTCCTCACAAATGTGTGAAAAGACATCTAAAATCCCATCAACCCAAGTGGGAGTTTACCCCCCCATAATCCTCCACTTACCACGCCAATGGAAATAAGTTAGAAATATATGGTCTCTAATATTACACATTAAGGACATCCTCCTGTGATGTACAAACACATATATAAAAAATGAGTTTCAAAGAACTTTTATTTATAAGTGCTAGACAAATTAGATGATAATCTTCATTTTTATTTGCACTAAACAATGTTATATTAAAATAATCACATTATTAGTTCTCATAAAGGACACCAATTATTAATACTTTTTTAGTGATGACAAAACGTAACCTTTATCAACACTTTATTTTAGCACTGATAGAGGAAACTTTTATCTGTGCTTTATTTTTATCCCTTATAAAAGGATGCATTTATCAGTTTGTTTTTAGAATTGATAAAATGTTACCTTTATTATCAATTTTTAATGATTATAATTGTATAGAAGAAAATGAAAAATTAATCAAATAAAAATAAAATGTGTAAATTAAGAAATAATATAAAAAATTTTATTATTTAAATTACTATTTATAAAAATGAATAAATTTAATATACATATATATATATAGATTATAAATATTAATAAATATAATTTATTAAATATAAATATATAAAATTAAGAATTAAAAAATATATAAAATTTTATTTAAAAAAATGTTTATTTATTATTCATTTTTAATGTTGTTTGATTTTTCAATTCAACCAATATCAAACATAATGTCTTCCATTTATCACACATGTATATATATATATATATATTAATGAATATTTATACAAATAGACACATAAAATATATGTACACAATATATATAAAAACATAAACCAAATTGATTAATTTATTAAAATTTTATAAAATTTCAGAATTTTATTATAACATGGAATATTTTATATATATTATATTTTTAATATTTCAATCTCATTTATTTCTTTAAAATAATATAATTTCATTTTTATTTTTTTATTTTTGAATTTGATAGATTTTTATTATTTATTTATATATATCTTTTTACCATGTTTTAGTATTTTCAATATGTATTCATCCACTTCAATATATATATATATATATATTATCATATTATTTAATAATATATATATAAAATTAAAAAATCATATACTTATTTGAATATTTTTAACCTGTACTCATATTGAATTATTCAATTTCACTAATTTTTTAAGTGCATTTATTTAAGATTATATATAGATTAATAATGTAAAAGAATTATGTTTAAATTAATATTTATTATTAAATATATATATATATATTAATATTTATAATATTTATAATTATTATAAAAAATTACTATTACTTTTTAATTAAGTATTTATAGAACTATAAAAAAAAATTATATATATTTAGATAATTATTAAATTATAATAAATATAATTAATTTATTAAAAATTATAATAAAGTTATTTAGATTATTATAATTATAATACTTTTATCATCATTTTTAGCGTTTATAACGATAATTATTTATCAGGAAAAAAAATTTGTTAAAAGATATATTTATCACCACTTTTCTTTCACTGATAATAGTGGTCTTTCTCAGAACTTATCTAAAAGCACTGTTAAAAGTGTCCCGATCTATTTAAAAAAATCCTGACCAAAACTCACTTTCTCATGATTCTCAAGATCTTATGAAATTTTAATAATTTCGGTGTTACTCGTCTATGTTCCTATAGATTAATCAAGGCTAGAATTTATTGTATGTTATTTTTCAAACATCCATTATCATTGTTTGATGTTTTGGGTTCTTTGTTTTTGATTTTTGTGATGTTCTTAAACATGAAGAAATCTACATCTCTTCACGTCATTAGTGAAATACAATGTCTGTTTCTATTTTTTCTTATCCATTCATATGTATTTTAGTGTCCATCCCATTTGTCACTAGAGACACTCATATATGACTTACTCTACTCTCGACATTAACTAATAGAGATCTCACACCCACCCTGATTTTCTCATCTTTTGAATAATATATTGTTCTATAATCTAAGTAGTTTTTCAAATTTATTTCTTATTTTATACTAGATTATAGATTATAATGTCTTAATTATGAGGTTATTAGGATTAGTGGATTCCATGTTCTGGTCCTCATTTATTGGTGATGAACATATAGGTACCAAGGTAAGTGTAAAAATTATTAAGACATGTTTTGGGGGTTTTTTATTCATGTATATTATTAAACCATGAAATGGGTTATATATATTTATGAATTTGATGAATAAGTTTTTCTTTAAGTCTATAAAAATTGATTTAATTAGTCATTTTCCAAAAAGTATTTTTTTGATGCATGTTATGAGTGTTTTTTAATTAATTCAAGTTTATTATTAAACATTAACAATGAGTTACAATGTGTTATTGTGGATTTCATTGTTTAGAAAAGTATACTGAACAATTATTTTTAAAATTTTCAAGATTTCAAAGAGTTGGAAAATATTTTTGTTAATGAAAATAGATATACACACAAACATATAAATTGAATATTTAAAAAATTAATGTGAGTTGTCCATGGTTGGATAGTTGATCAAGAAAACTATGAAGAGTTATTTGTTAATATATTTTATAATATATCTAGAATTATAATTACTTTATGTGATTAAATATATTTCCTAATTCCATATAACATTATGAATAAACTTAGAGAGAATAAAAATTGATTAAAATATTATTTTGATGGTTTGGATCTATATGTCCAGTAAGTGAGGTAATTTTCTATCCATGTTCAAAATGCACAAAATAGAGATATTATCTGCCAATTGTAATTAACCCATTGTCTCATTCAGTATCCAAAACATTCTTCTTATTTAATCATTGATTATCACTTAGTTGAGGTGTTATAACTCCTTCAGTTATCAGAGGATAAAACCCTAAAACTCATATGTGGTATCACAGGCTTGTTCTTCAATGACACAATGTATTGATCTCTATTTTTATAATAAATAAATTACATATTGTATTATACCCATATGATATATTATGTATTAAAGGATTTATTTTCTCATCAATATAATATGGATAACATATATCATATGGTAAGACATATATAAAATCTAGGTATTTGAACTATGTTTTATCAAAAAATATATTATATCATAAAATATTACTATATCCATGGTTTGTGTGAATTTACAAGATCAAAGAACAAATATAATGTCACCTAAATTGTTAGATATGATAAATGATATTAGATATCTCTCATCATATTAATTGATAAAATAAATAATGTAGGGATAATGTTTCATCATTGAATATTATTTATTTTTGCGAATACATCTCCACAATAATATATTTTATAACCAATAATATCATTATCAGTCATAACGTAGAAAATTTCTAGTAGTAATTGTAAATATAATTCAAAAAATCTCATATAATTTTCAAGGATGTAAATAACATATGTTTCCTCTGAAATTTTATGGTAGTATATCATGATAATTAATTTATGATTTCATTTAATATATTCATTTCATTTTTGAGAGTAAAAACATCTAGATTAATACTGTGCATAAGTTGAAAAAATCTCTCGTTAAATGGATGTATGTTATTTGAGGGATCATATGGTGGATTAAAAAAATATTCAATATTAGACGGTTCTTAATCCTTGACTATAATGAAGTGATGTAAAATATAGATCGGTTGAAATTAATTTCATGAATATCATTACAGTTCTGATATTCCAATTCATCTTAAATTGAGTAGTATTTTTGAGTGATTCCATTAGCATAGGTTCATAGGACGTTTTAATCCATATACTCTTGATTTTCTTCCATATCATAATTATGGATTAGACACTTTCTTTCAAACTATAATTTATCTCATTATTTGGGTATATAAGAAAATCAATATTCTATGTAAGGATTAAATATATTCCAAGAAGTTATGTTGTACTATTGTATTGAATTATTATATCTCTGTTCCAGATAATAACAGTTGTCATGCTAGATGGATGTAATAGTGGAATTATTGTCATGGGGTGTACTTCATTGTAGTTATTCAAGAGAAATTAAATTTTTTAATACTCATTAAAAAAATTTCATATGAACATGATGATGTTTCTAATCCCAAGAAAGAATAGAATGTTGATGAGTAAACTAATGAATTATTTTTGGATCAATGAAATGTTAATGAAAAAAATAAAACCAAAATAATAATGATGATGCATCAAAGTTTAGATTGATATTTTCATGGAAAAAAGTCATGGTATAATGTTTTTGGTCGGTTGGAAGCAACATGGCCAACCTATTGAACGTAAAAATTCAATTGTCATTAGTTAGTATGAGGTTACAACAATGATAAATATGTTGATTTTTATTTCCTCATGGAGTTATGTCCAACCTATAACAAAGGAAACCTTTGGAATGATATAGTGGTAATGTTAAAATATACATTCTCTTTTCTAGAAATAAAATTTATAATGAAATGCGGGATTAGTTTTCATTAATCTTTGAATAAATCATTTATTTTAAAATATTATGGTAATAAATTTTTCTTAATGGCTTCTAGAAAATCCCATAGAGGATTTCATAAAATTACCAAATATTTAAATATAAGGTATGGTAATGAAAAATTAAATCCCCACCCACCACTCCGTTATGCAGACATTATATTGCAAGAAAAATTGATTATTTTCAACAATCATCACAATGTGAAATCATTTCAGGTGAATAATGGCTGATAATATATTATTTGAAGTTATTTATTTTAACCAACGTGATTCAAAATTATTAAATATTTAAAATAAGAGTGATGAAAATAAAAAATGTGCATCAATACCAACGTACCCCTATCACATTGGAATGATTGGGTATACATCATTATAGAATAAATTAGTAATTAAATTAAATTAACAATAAATTTATATTTATAAAATATAAATCAATATATTTTATTTAGTTTATATGCAAATATATTATTGAAAATCTGAATCCACTTCCATCACATGCCATTTTCACTAAGAGGAGGCTCGTGTAAATAAGTATCGTATATTAGTTGATGAAGACACAAAAGAAGAATGGGATGCAATTGTAAGTATGTTATACTTATAATTTTTATTATTTATAAAAATATTATATAAATATAAATATGTTCATATTTTTTTATATGATTAGACACATGAATCTACAACGACTATACAATATGAAAAGTGAATTTTAGTATATTTAAAGTGACTTGTAAAATATGGTCATGTTAGAGGATTAGGTTTTGGGGTCTATCCTCATACATATTTTGAAAAGATAAAATTACATAACGATACATATAAAATAGGGAAATGAATTTAGGAAAACATAGACTCCCTATAAGGTATTATTTTCTAGTCAGGTTTGGAAGAACAATGTATAAGAATGGATCAAACCAAACCAGTGGTGGGGAAAAGATCAGTATATGAATGCAATGACCCCACTAGCAATGAGTATAGTCATTCCCCCCAACTGCATACCTTATCCCATGTAATCAATTTCTTCATTAATCATTCTTCTAAATGTGATTCAATCAACATTCAATAACATTATATTAAAAAAAATTAGGGTATATTTTTATGTGATTTTTTTCAATCAATACCCATGTATCACTGTGTCGTAAAGGGTACAATATATAATATCATAAGAGACTATCTAGACAGTCAAACCCTCACAAAAATAAACATGATAAAAGTTATTGAGGTAGCTTAGGATCCGTGTTCTGAGTGGCTTACTCTGCCTGATAGATCATATATTACAATCATTGAAGATTCTATTTGTGATTTTATAGCTTGGTTTTCTAATATTATAAATATACATGTGGTAATTATTAAAAAAAATTCATATAAAAAACATGTAAAAATTGATTATATTAGTTCTGATGTGAGGTATGATATTATATATACATAAATGGATTGTAAAATGAAATGTTCAACAAAGATAATCATGTCAGTCTAACATGAAATCAAATTGACCTTCTAAGAGTATCATCTCCCAACCAGATCCAATGAAATATTTTTTATCATTACAACATCATGGGGAGAAAACATTCAATGAAAAAACAATGTATTTCATGGAATATGAAGAACACATATATGGAAACTCCTTCATAGACATAATTTGCCTCGAGACTATAACTGAGATTCTGATACATAAGTGGATGGGTATCACAATTGTGAATACATAAATAATTTACATGTTCATCATTCATCATTCCAAATAGTGAGATAAATATGATTATTAATGTTAATAACTATTTATATTTTTTATACGCAACTTTATTACCACTATATAATGATAACATCATGTAAATGATGATTTGGATTCATTAATCCCTGTATCTTTTCTATGTAAAAAATTACATTGTATAAAGAAGAAATGGATAAGAAAAATGATGAGTTAATCAAAGTGTTTAATAAAAAAGTAACAGATGCCATACTCTTTTTGATACCAACAATCCTAATGTAATACTATACTATATTATCTCATAAAATATATTTTTAATATTTTCATTAATTATTTTTTTTATTTTTTTAAGAAACACCAGATGTCCATAAAATTTAACGTAGACACCCGAAATATTTATTTTTGGTATTAAAGGCAAGGATTTCCAAGCATTCGACCACACCTTATCTGTATTGTGAATTTGTAATACACTAAATTCAATAATTTATATATTTTATTGGAATTATATGCTTAGTTCATGTTTTAATAATAATTTTGTTATAATTGGATGGTCGCTCAATACATACTAGATCATGGCATGAATTTGGTATCTGAAAAAGCTAAATTTTTTGCATTAATACAACTAGAAAAAATTTAATTTATATATAGAATCATTTAACTATAAAAACATTTAAAAACAATTTAATTATTTTCATTATTCATTCTATTGTGTTCAAAAAAATTTAATGATATCGATTTTTGATATTATATTTTCTTATTTATGAGAGAAATATTAAATAACGAAAATTATAGAATCCCGCAACTGGTAATTTGTAAAGATAATTAAAATTTCATTAAATATATTTCATAATTAATTTTTATATTTTTTTTACTATCATGATTTATGAAAATGGATTTTCTCAAAATAAGAAATAATTATTTTATATATGAGTGGGTGGAGTACTTTTTGTAAAAATATTTTCCAACAACAGATTTTATTGATAACTTAATATATTAGAGATATATTACAAATTATGAACATGAATATAAATTTCGGGTGTGAAGAATTAGTGTTAGAATGCTTATATATTATTTTTCTCTTATTATCAAGGGGAATCACAACTGAGGAAATCAATTTGATTAGAATAACATAAATTCATTGACTAAAATAGTAGTGAATGCATGGAAGTAGAGTCCTATGTCATTAAGAAAGAAGAGATGATGGCGAAGGAAGATTCGGATACATAGACTAGTGGGGAGGAGGAAGTGGAGGAGAAGTCTAAGGTGGGGTCTGAGGAATAGGAGTATAAAATCATTGGATTTCTAATAATAATTTTTTTGGGAAATTTTGTAAAATAAGGGTCATACCATGACTATGTTTGGGAAAAATTGTTTAAAAGTTAACACATCAGTTTTCACTTATGATAATAATCATTGTGTGTATTTACAATTTAAAATGACATTTTAGAAAACAAAATATAGCATACTCAAAATAGTGAAAAACTTATCGTATTGTTGTGATACATTAGAAGACTGATCGATATGTCCTTTGTAGCTTTTAGGGATCGTAATCACCTCAATATGATTCACAGTGTGACTGGTATGACCCCATGTGTCCGTTATCAATTGAAAATTGGAATTTTAATACCAAAACAGAAACCCACTAAAAATAGATCAAAAGTGATTAGACTTTCTTACTAATTTTTAAAAACAATTAGTAATTCATTTTTGACATGTTATAATCAATCTCATGTAAAACCAACACAAAATAACACATAAATGGTTCAAAGTTTGGGTTCTATGTTTAAAAAATATTTTAGTAAAAAAATATGTGGTGTACTCCAAACTGATAAAAAACATTCAGATAGTTTTTATACTTTAGTAAAATTATCATTAGCATTTGTGATGTCCTGGGATTAGTGATACCTAAATCCAATTCATATTGTGACAAGTATAACTCCAATTTTTCCTTTAAAATTAAAACTGGAATTTATTTAAAAAAAACATACATACATAAAACGTTGCAAACTCATTATAATAGTTTTGAAACATTAGGAAAATGATACATTTCACATTTATGATTTATAGGAATTAGTCATACCACAATTCGACTCACTGTGTAAGATGTGTGACTCAAAGTGTTCCTTTTTAATCAAAATTTACATTACTGTTGTTAAAAAAACATACATGAACAATAATAGTGTTATAATTTTCTTTTATTTTCATTAGAAATATTATTTCATTTATGTTTAGTAAATGTATCTAAATTTTGTTATTTTTTCGTTATTTCTACTGATGTAGTGTGTTATTATAGCACACTGCTCCTGTTTCTTGTTATGCAGTGCACTGAATCATTGTTGTGTAGTTTTCACCATAATTAGTGATAATAAATGTGTCGATGTAAGTATAATTTATCTGAACATTTAGAGATCCTTATAAAGATTCACTTTATTAGTGAAAATTAAATTTCTGATAAGGGCAAATTTATCTTCAATAAATAAAGGTTCTGATAATTGAGGTCTTTTATCATCTCTTTTAAACAAACTAATAAATAATACTTTTATTAGTACTTTTAAAATCCATGATAAATCTACCCATTATTACTGCTTTTTTTGAAATGATAAAATCCCAGAACATTTTGCCTTGATAATGTATTTAGTGACTTTCTAGAACTGATAAAGGCCGATTATAGCTCTATTAAAAGGCATGTTTTGCACTATTTATAATACATCTATCATACCTATAGTACCTTCATCCTATCATAACCACGTTTAAACATCTCTTTATGGATCTAAACCATATAAAAACTGAGGACCAATTGCTCTTCAATAATTTTCAAGCACAAAATATACTCAAAGGACCAATTGTAGAAATCATAATAAAATTCCATGAATATGTATGAATGGTATCAATTTTTATAAGAAAACTCAACTAAAAGAGTGTTCACATTCAAAATCCTATGAAATATAGTATACATGGACCTAATATATCCTCTAGACTCTAGATATCCCACTCCCTATTCCCATATATCGGATAGTGGAAAGAATTTTTAGGGAACAACTTAGTGAAAAAAATCATTATTAATACCCCTCTATACATGATAAGTAATATGTGATTATTGATCTGAGTAAATGTAACTTATAACATTATTTAACCATTCCCCCTCATATACATATATGATTTCCAAAAACAACTACAATAAATGACTCCTTGAACACTACAAAGTGATACAATTTCCCCAACTGATCCATGCTTTACCAGATAGTATCATAGCCTAATTAATCTCATGGTAAACCATTTAAAAAATATGATGATATGTAGTCCCATTTTCAATTTTCAATAACCATGCGATGTAACAAACAAATAGGGACATTATTCTCGACCATTAACAACTGGAAAATGACACACCAACGTAAAAAAAACCACCATACATTTAATCTTAGTCCACCAAAAGTGTGATATCAATCCATGGTACATATTTGAAAATACATGGTGTAACTACAATGGTGTGTTATCAATATCATGATGTACGCTATCCTGAATCACTAAAAAACAAATATCCTCACCTGAATAAACACATGTTTCTATCAGTCCTTTAACTATCCCTAGGGGGAATCATTATGGGTATCACTATTTCTCATCCCCTCTACCCATGAGTCCCCAAACTAAGACTCATCAAACTTTTGAGTCATTAATTACTACACTATAATCTATTAAATGAACCCTCAACCATCAACCACTTCCACATAATGTTGTAGGGATTACAACTCATCCATTCCTTGAAATGAATATTATGACTCATAAATAACTTCTTTAATGACTTCATTCATATAGAATTTGATAAAGAATAAACGTATCGTATGGTTTTAGATATCAAAATACCATAATATTAATAAAATACATCCACCTATACTATCACATATTCATATCGCACTAGGAAAATGTATCCCACAAACTCTTCTGATCTGTATAGATTATAATGTTATCCACATTGAGGTAATGTTGTAGAACAACCATCAAAACCCAACCACCAATAGATATAGACCGTTGGGTGGAATAGTTATTCTCATTGGGTTATAATATCTTATTCCATTAATAGTCTTCTAAATTATTATAAATTATGGTTCATCCCAATATAAGAAGGTAAGAACCACAAAACACCACAAAACATCTACACTTCCTCTTGAAATTTGATTACAATAGCACTAACCAACATCCACATTAGGTAGTTAAATTCTTCTTGAAACTGATTAGTCTAGATAAAATTATATTTATTATTTCTAAATGATACAAAAGGGTTAATAATATATTTGAAAAAATAAATCATCCTTCGGTAATAGCATGTATTACCAAAAAAATCAACAAACCCGTATTAGATTATAGGGTGTTTCTCTAGAAAAAACAACCTCGTCCATTGGCTAATGCTTGGACACACCCATATAAATCTCTAAATTTCTAATGAAATACACATATATTTTTAATAACATCAACCAGGAAAACATTCAATAGATATGTTGGCATCGATTAACATTCATGATATATCTATGATGATCAGTATTATCTGTATTAGACATCGAGTAAAGCAATATTTCATCAATGAAAAATTCAATGAAGTGGCCAAGGAATTCATGGAACTAATATTTTATAAGCCCCACGAACAAAAATTAAGTTTATATGGCACTGAATATCATATTATGGAATGGAAGTGACTATTTTTATATATGAATAAAATATTATGGATATATCTCTCTTTCCCCCATGAACTGGTGATATCAAAACCATAGAAAGATCAATTAAATAATATTATTTAACCTCACCTATTAAAAAAATCAATTATACTATTAATATCTTGATCTTCACCTGATTCACCCATTAAAAGTTTACAAAAAATATCACACCATCGTTCTCCTATTTGGTGAATAACAGTAGAGCACCAAATGATGACTGGATGTGTTAGATAAATAACATTTTCTTTACATCATCTATCTATATCCTAAAATCACAAAAAAAAATGAGAATTCATATTATTAGGATCTATCAATATTTTAGAATCAAATAGCTATAATTAAACCATGAACTAAACATCAAATTTATATAAAATTTTCATATCCTTGTCCAATAAAATGTAGAAACTCCTAAATCAGGTTGGGAAACTATACTATACTGGTTATTTTTGATTTTAGGTCCAATGAAAACCTCAATTAATGAATGAGATACAAGGATGTAATACACACATAATGAATCCTCGGGTCAATAAAAACACACCCAGATCACCCACATCGTAGAACATGCCCCTTTTCTAGAGGTATCTGATAAATCATACACAAAATAGATCCAGTTAATGAAGATAATGATATATTAAAAATAAACCAATATTATTAAAAAACCACATGAATGAAATGTACCTATCACCATTATAATCCATTGATACACATCAAATAATATAATCTACCTCTTATTGGAATGGTGTAAACAAAGGTCATGTGAATATTCTAAATATCTAGTCCTAGATAATTGATAATATATGGTTAAAAACTATTTAGAATATACTAAATCAAATAATATATAGAAACTATATATAATTAAGTATGTGTAACTTGAACAATATGTGGCCCCTATGGAACTACTGCTTCTACTACATGTGACTGACCATGCACTTCTCCTCAAATCCTATGATGGAATCCACCTTAATGTCCATAGTTAGGTCGAGGTACCTAATATTGAGGAACATATTTAGTATATTCACTAGCATCCCCATATTTTATTGAGAGATCATAAGAATTCTTCTCTAGTTTTGGTAATGAATATTAAATGTACTACTTCAGAATATCACACATAAGTTGACCACCTCTACCCAACTAATCATGAAGAACAATGGTATCCTAATATTGATAATGTATATAAACATAAAATTCAAAATAAAATACCCTATATACCCTAAAAATAACTATATACCACTACCCCAGGTGTCCAGATGGGAAGCTACCGGGGTCACCTAAGTTCTAGGTGATGCCTCGAATGAGTCATCTCAGGAAACTGACAGTTAATAACCCTTATCCTAAAGAAATCCCTTTGTTATACATCATATTATAAACATCCTAATTAAGGAATCCATTCAATTGACCCCCCCCCCCTTATTCTAAACCACTTTAAGTACCCATAATGTAAATGAGGTACAAATCCATAACATGAACATAATAAAAATAGAACATTAGCTTAAAAATTTAAAGACCATACCCAAAATATGAAAGGCGTCGATTATGAGTCATGGTATTTGTGTTGGTTATTTATAAGATATAAATCACAATTAAAAAAAATAATGAGATCCATGAGATTACACCATTGACATGATGTATATAATTGTGACATACATATAAGAATAAAAATATTATTTCATTACCAGTTAAGGATTATTTTCCTAAAGTTAGAACAGAACACTATGGGCGGAAACACCTCATGGGAGTAACACAACACCATACCTAGTGGTATCCCATTCCTTATATTGGAATAGTTTCACTTTATAAACCATAATAGTTGTAATAGATTACACTCAGGACCATTATAGTTAAAAAAGTCTCCTACTGAACTGAGTTCACACACCATTCCATTAATAACCATGAAAAGTGATCTAATCCAATACCCAACTCATTGGAGGGATATATAGTTCCTACACATATTTGGTTAAAACTTAAACAACATCCTTATTTATAACCCAACCACCTCAACATAAAAAAATCATACACATGTGTTACACAATATCTTACAACATTAATCGTGTCATAACCCATGAAAATAAAATGGTTTTATAAACATTTAATCTAATTATAACCATTTGAAAAAGGGAATGTTTAATAATCACTTTATTATTTTATAATAGAATAACCTCTTAAACGAATCAGGTTTCATAATATTTATATCATGGTATTACCCATGCAATATAAATAATATTTACAAAAATATTTTCCATATAATCATTAAAAATTTAGATAAATAATAGGAATGATATTATTGGTTCATTTCCCCCATTAATGAAACAATTATATTGACAGTTATCATATAAGCCCGATAATGATTTGGAACGATATATTAGAACATTTCATAAAGATGAAATACACTTTTGAAATAGACTTTGTAAAATATAAAACATTTTAAAAAATATTTTCATTGAAATTTACATCCAAAACATATAAATAAATATTTATATCTATGATTTATCATGATCTCAAAAAAAAATCTCGATTTTATTCAACTAAATATATGATTTACTTTCAAATTTTTTATGAAATAGAAATGGTAGTTGATTAGAAAAATAATTATTATTTTAGTAAAAACATTTCTAGTAAATTTATAAAGTTAGTAAAAATGAATTTCAATTCTCACATGGGATAAAAAAATAATAATGTTTTAGAAAACATGGTTTTGAAAGAAAATTAATATCTAACCAAGGAGATAAATAATGTCAGATTTTGGGAAAAAATCTTCTAAATTATTCAACGAACCAAAATGAGGAAAAAATTTACTCTCAGTAGAAGAAATATTGAATATCAGGAAAAGAATATAATTCATTAATTTTATGATATATTAATTATAATATTTATTATAGTTAAAAATAACTGTAAAAAACCTTGATAAATTATGTGATTGTAACAAAAAATCATTACAAGTTTTCTTAAATTGAATTGTATGTCGCATGAGAAGGATATCCCCAAACAGATATATAAAGACCAATAATTAAGTAAAATCTACATAAGAATCATTGAAATCATGTCTATAAACAATGACAAGAATCATATGGTGAATATGGATTATATCTCATAGGAAATTCAATTGGAAATGTATTATATTTCATTATATATTGAATTACATAGTACATGTTCAAACATCCTCTCCTTTTGGTTACCTTTATATGATTGCATTGACATCGTTCTTGGGTTGTCATTTTTTCCAAAATATGGCTTCAAAGAAGAAGATAGTGATGTTGGGAAGAAAATTTGGAAGTTATTTGAGGAATAAAATTGGTTTTATGGAGTAAATAATAGAGAATATAGGGTGGCCATTTATATATGGGAAGACAAAA
This sequence comes from Viscum album, assembly GCA_963277665.1. Lineage (NCBI taxonomy): Eukaryota > Viridiplantae > Streptophyta > Magnoliopsida > Santalales > Viscaceae > Viscum > Viscum album. The sequence continues at coordinate 1,137,691,145 of OY728164.1, read as the reverse complement.
TAGTTATAATTTTTTAGAAGAATCACGTGATCCCACAATTTTCATATGTAAAAAATTGACCACATCGGAACATTATCAAACATTAAAAATGTACTGGTATACAAATATCCATTAAATAGTTTATTAGAAAGATTTACATATCATTTTTTCCTTTATCATTTTAGTTTAAGCCCCAGTAAACCCATTTTTACCATAACGGAGGTAATTAATATCATAAACATGATAAAAAAGATGGTTTTTGAAAATAAAATGTACAAAAGGATAGAATATTATAATATCTAAATTAATTTGAAAATTTATCAAAATATCCTAAATTGTATTAATGTTTTTATAAATATTAAATTTTTAATTTAAAAAAAAATTAAATACAATTTAAAATAATCTATAAATTAAACAAAAATGTATTTTTTAATTAAAATTCAATATTTTTTGTTATTCCTCAAAAAATGTATCTTTTTTTAGAAAACCCAAAACATCACACTACGAATATTCTAATATTAATATTTAATTTTTAATTTTTTTTAAAAAATATTTTTGGAAATATTAGAAAAAACTAATTTTAAAATAATACCTCCACAATTGGAAAAAAACTATTTTTTGAAATTATGTTTTTAAGCATGAGATTGGATTTATTCTTTACTCTATTATAGAAAACACAGAATATAAATGTCAATGTTTTATCATATATATTATATGTAAATTTAATTAAAATGCATCATAATATTTTTTTCATTTAATTTTTTGATGTAAAACGTTTTTACATTCAAAATATTTTTTTTTTGCAAAAACGATTTCATTTATTTTCAAAATTATTGAATTTTCAGTTCTAACTAATTTGATAAAAAAATAAATTACATATACATGTTTCAACAAATATATTTTCATAATTTATTAATTAAAACTCACACACTCTATTCTAATGTCATAGTGATAATAATCAAAAAAATTATTTGAATAAAATGTAAACAGATTGTAACATGTAACATAAAGGAATCTCTTGTTTACCTATGAAACAAGTCAAAATAATTGTTGAGTGTCACCCGAAATATAAAAATGTTCAAATTTATTGTTAAAAAAATTATTAAAGCCTCTTTTTCATTCTAAGAACTTGAAATGAGTTTCAACGTCGAAATTCAACATGGTCATCAATAGGATAACATTATAAAATTCATTCATAGAATCCCTCATCCTAAAAATGAATAATAAAATTTACTCTAGAAGTTGTATGTTGTAAGCATAGTGGTTACTTAATGTAACTAATAACATTATTTGTATAAAGGGGAACATGAGTGGATGGTGATGATTTGGACCTTAATGAAAAGAATAAATAATTATAGATAGTGATTCAGATCATTGATCCAACAAAATTTGGTGATCCCATTAAGTTTAGTTACTAGATAACTATAGATCAAAGAGGTAAGAAAAATGTCATTGATATCATCAAAATTGGTGATACCATGACTCAATTTTATTTCAGGTTTGTAGGAAATAGTTTTGATGAATTTTCATGAGAATATAAACCTATGTGTTTTGATTCCATCTCATAAGAATATTCATTCCCTTTGGTTATTCCTTTATAAATTATACACATCATCATATACTCAAATAAATTAGGTGAATTTTTTATTACTAAAGGAATAATGGGTCTTATGTTCCATAAATAAAAGGGTATGTTCATCCGTATATCTTCAGTTATCATTCCAAAGAAATGGATATAAAAATTTATCTAATATGATTAAATAATTATACGGTGAAATAATAAATTAAAATATAGAACAAAATTAACATTTAAACATAAATGAATTCATAAATAGATAATTATCATACATTCTATTTTTAAAGAATTCAACTATATTTTCATTTCCTCTATGAAGTTACTTTCTCGATGACCATATTTTCCATAGAAAAAATCATTTATGATACTCTAAGACATTCAGTTTGGCGTTTTTTAGACATTATAATAACATAAAAAACTAAATCATATTTCCTCCAAGGTCCCCACTTCCTGAAATCATACTGAATTGTTTACATATATTCATCAGTGGGTCTAAGATATGATTAACATACACTTTTTTAATAACATTAAATGAAAACTAATTAGAAATAATTACAATGTTCTTTATCCCTGTAATCATCACGTCTATCTACTCATCATCATAATTTCCATCTCATTTATTATCAACACATTTATTTCTTTTTCCCATTTTTCACTAGAATGAAAATGAATACTAAGAGATACACTAATCATATAAAACATACATAGAATCAAAAAATTAACTTATAGAAAGTCTAAATCCTGAAAACTTATTTTTCATATATTAATTCTTCGGATTATCATCATTCATTCATTATAATTATTTATTTATATAATTTATGATTTTTTTAAGTTTTTATGAATTTTCAAAACATATCCCCTATGAGTGTCAAATATTGTTTGTAGTAATACTTTTTTCAGGCCACATGTGAGGGTTGAGTCTAGATCAATGATTCATATTCAGTGTTATTACCCGCGGGTATCATTGGACCAGATCCATATACACTTGTAATTTCTATACCAGGATTTAATTTTATAGAATCCAATTTATAAATCATTTACCATAATTAAAGGACATTATTCAATACATTGAATCATCCTTATAATTAAACATAGTGGAATAATCAGACATATCATTATAAATATACCTTGGAATCTCAATTAATATTTTTCATCATATTTTTTTATGGATCACAAAACATTTCCTCTGACAACCACTATAGTGACCAATGATATTTAGATAATTATATTTAATCATTATTGATGAATTTTTATTATATTTGAAAAAAACTCCAGATGTATATAATATTTTATTGCCTTTAGAATCCAATAACATAGTCTACATGATTTGTTAAATATATTCATTTTACCCCTTAAATATCTTCTAGATTAGTAATCTTACATTAGAAATTTCATTATATCATTTGGAAAGGATACATAAAAAAGGAGAGCTCAGATTATTATTAAGGGTAAATAATAGAGATAGATATGTTTATCATTAAAAAATGGTATGATAACAGGAGAATAACATTTTAAAATTATGCCTGGTATATAAAAGATCATTATCTTTATTCAAGGAATACTAATTTGACATTCTTAAGTCACAAATTATAAAATAATCAAATAAAATAATCCATGAGAGAGTATCCTTGGTATAATAAATATAATTACAGAATACATATATGAATAAAAAATCATTTCCATAGTATACAAGGCTCATTTATAATGATTATAAGGTAACTCTATAGTATACTGCACCTAATGGGAATGAAACTCTACAGTCTCTAGTGGTAGCACAATTTTCAACGTCGTGGGGGTTCACTCCCCAATCCTAAATAGAAATCATGGTTAACTCCAAAGACCATCAAATCAGACAAATTCCCTTACTAAATAGAGTTAATTTCACATAAAAACCTTTTCTATGTTATAATATATAAATTTTTAATGAATGAATTTGATGGAGATATATGTCCCATCTATCTTTGGTTATAACACAACCAGTAACCTTGGTTATTATATAACCACCATCACATAATGAAATCTTACATACGAGTTCCGAAATATCTTAAAACAGTCATCATAACATAACCATTTAAAAGAATCGAGTTTCATAAAAATTTTATCAATTCAAAACCTATGTAAAAGAGACATTTTTTATTATCTATTCATCATTTAATATTACCATAATAAATTAATAGAAGAAAGATTCATATTAATTTTATAATTTTCTGACCTATGGAAGATAAATGAGTTTCTTAATAATATATTCATATTAATGACGAAATATTTAATGGAAAAATAATAATGTTATAGTTGGTTCATATCCCCCTAAAATAAAAAATTATATCAAATGATTTCATTTTTAATCGAGAATTATTTCGAAATATTATATGGAATATTTCATATAATAAATAACTGTTCTTTAAAAATAACATTTTAAAACATAAAATTCATTCATAATCATTTTCTTTAAGAATGATATTGAAATGTTGTAATGAAATATTTAACAAAATAAATTTTCATAATGATGGAATATAAAATTCATACCTTTCATGTTAAATTGAATATTCTGTTAACATTTTTTAGTAAAGTAATAGAATTATTGTTTGGAAAAAGACAATGAATATTTCATTAGAGACAATTTTATAAAAATTCCAACATACGTAAAAATTTCTACTAAAAGTCATTGGAAAATAATAAAACTTTTTTGAAAGAATTTTTTTGATAACATAGTGTTATAAAAATTATATTTTGAACTAGAGAGAGAAAGAATTTTGTATTTTCATAAAAACATGATCCCAATTATTTAAATAACCAATGATAAGAAAAATGTTAGTATTTCTTGACAATATCCTTAATATAAAAGGAGATAAAAATTCATGAATTTATTGAGATTCAGATCATAATATTTTATCATCATAAGATTAATAAAAAAAATTATTAATAAAAATGATATTATAACCAAAAATCACTACCACTTTGGTAAAATTGAATAATAATCTTGATAAAATGGAAATCATAAAATAGACCTGTAAATAATAAAATTTTTACCATTAATCAACATAAGATACATTAATGGGTAGTATATTCACCAAATAAAATAAATATGGGGTAAATAAGGATTATATTCCATTGAATTATTATTTTTCTAAATCACGTACTCTGTGTCTGGATATCCTTTTTACTTGTTCAAGCCTCTTCTTTCTTAGGTATCCTATTTAGGTTTGTACTAAAATACTTTCTTGGTTATATTTCTATCCAAAAAAAGTCCTCTAGAATGACATGGTGTGTGGGAAGTGATTTGGGATGGTATTGGCTGATCCAAAAGGTTTTGATGATCTAGTGAATATAAGAGAGGGATTTCCTTTATTATATGGTGGAGAGTACATATTTGTTATTTTTTAAACAAAATGAGTGATCTGACATTCTTCATATATAATAAGTGTTAAAATGGGTCATTTAGGAAACATACTATCTTAATTACCAATATTTATATCGAATAGTTTTTAGACAACAGTTATGGTCATTTTTACCCATATTTTTGTAATTTACCCTCAGAACTCAATTTTACCTGAAATGTATAAATTTATTTTTTAACGTATTCAATATTCATTTTAGTCAAAAAAAATGATGACTATATTAGATAATATAATTTTTTTAAATTCTATATATAGAGTTCATTTTAACATATTGAAACTAAAAACATCCAATATTTTAATTTAAATTTAATCCCACATTTCTGATGAGATTTTTGGTTTTTAAAGAGAACATGAATAAAAGTTTAAAATGTTTTTATATCTAAATGTTATATTAAATTAGATATAAATTCCATGATTGGTTTAATTGATTTATAATTGAAAAAAATTAACCATAAAATTAATTTAAAACATAATATAAAATTATAAACAAATTATTATAAAATGTATATTTTTATTATTTTTTAGTATTTTTTATTAGTCACCAAAATACAAAATATTTCATGAAAATCCCAAAAAATTATTTCTATCATAATTATCTTATTCATATTTCAAAATTGAATTTTAGTTTTGAAAATAAATTTTCTTGACATTTGTAAAAACTAATTTTAATATAAGTTTACTGAAGGTAAAAATAATTTTTTTAGAAAATATATTTTTAAACATGAAATTCGATTTTCTCTTATCAATTTCCAACAAAACACATAATATAAATTTTAAGCAATTAAATAAATATATAATATATAATTTTATGTGTTATCATTCATAAAATTTAATTTTTTTTATTTTTTTAATAATAACATGTTTATTTAAAAATAAATTAGTTTTTAAAAAAATGCATTTCTAAATTATCAAATGGTTTTTATCTTCAATTATGAATAATTCGTCACCAAATAATTCCATATAAATAAATTTTTAAATACATTTTTTCTACTTAATTTAATTGAACACAAACATATAATTCTAATGGTTGTGTGGTAATTATCTTATGATAATATTTTAAAAGTTTGTCATATTTCATTTAAACAATGTGTTTCTTGTAACAAAAACTATACTCAGTATTTTGATTAACATAAGAAAAATTTAGTGTTGTGTGAAAATACAAGATAAACATAGTGTTACATATATTGAATGGAAAAACCTATGTTCCATGTCACACAAAATATAGATAATATCATATTTATTTGATATAAATATTTTTACAAAAATTGGCATGTTACATGGTCATTTAGTAAACCCAATGTCCTTCAATCGGATTAGGGGGGATGTAAAATCCTTTTTCCACCAACTCATACCTGGACTATATAACACAGCATGTTCATATAATTTTTTTCCTTATGAATCCATGAAAACATCAAACTACCTAACATCAAACACTATCATTTCTCTAAAATAAATATCGGATATCACTATGTCATGGTCTCCTCCCTACAAAAGTACCTTTTTAGGACATAATGGGAGGAAAAGAGGTAATGACCCTTCAGTTCCCCCTTATGTAATCCCTGAGATGTAAACTACCACTGAGGGTATATAAATATAAATATGAGATGAATTACCATCTATAATATATGTAGGAATATGAAATTGGATAACAATGATCATTCACCTCCCTAACATATTATAATAAAATGAAAACTGAATCACTATGCATATATTAGTGGAAATAGAACAAGAAAATCCAAAAATAAATACACATGGAAAGGATACTTTGGTGATCCAATGACAGTCCAAAGGCCTAATCTAGTAATGTCCCAAATATTCTATAATGTCATCCTAGATGCCAAAAAATAGTTAAAACATATATTGGTTTAGAGTATAAGTATAATCAGTAGAAAACACAATTTATCTCATTCACTTGTGAAAGGTGTATATAAATACACCAATGAAAAAATTGAAATCTAAAAAATTCCAAAATAGATCATCTAACTGATCCCTATCTTCAATATGGGACAGTCTCGATATAATTAAATCCATGAATACTAACATAATTTGAAAAACATAGTTGATAGGTACCACACACCAATTTTCTAATGATTATCCACTCTCAGACTCTAATGACACATGTCCTTGTGCTCCCATATCATATAACTAAAATTACATAATGATTAACATGTAGACACTTGGTTAATTAAATCACACCCTAACCCACCCACATACACCTATAATTTTACCACACATTTCATCCCTCACCCTAAACTCCTAGGCTATCTTGGCACATCACATCTCTTCTCATAACCATGTTAACAAGGTAATGTGAACACGATGTACATCAACTACATGCCCACCTCCAACCACTGACAACACCACCATAATTCATCTTGTCGGATATCATCTCTTAATATCTCAATAGTGTAATTTTAACATCTGTTAAACATATCCTATGCATGTCAATATATATTAGAAGAGAGAGAAGGGTAGAGTTGGTGGCCATGTTTCAATCATCCCCAATGTGATATTGTGAAATCCCCCACATATTTTTGTTGGGTACACTATATGTTTTAAATTTGTGGGTATCATAAAAAATCATAAATAAATACAATATAAATATAAAATATCATAACAAAAATCTTATCCTATGGGTATGAAACATGAGATCCATCCCAAATAATTATGTCACCACTAATGAGTCGCATCCCTTTCCAAATTTTATAAAATAACTGAATACATAACACAACCCCACAAAACTACAACCAAATTTCATCTCCATTCTCAATTAAATTAAATTTATATATTCATATTACAAACGAATTACTTTCTATTAGACCATTTATGTTATACTCATTGTAACTCATTCATGAATTAACCGTTAAATCCATCTAGTTTTAATTAAATATTAAATAAATTCATTCAATTACTACCCCATCATCTAGAATAATAGATTATATAACATTAATAAAAAAATGACTAACATCCCATGCTGAAAATCATACATATCACCAAAATATGAATCCAATATCTAGTCTTTTTAAAAATATATTTTCCCATATGCCACATCCACTTCTCTTCATATAACCACCTCTCATCACAACCACATATAAACATCCCATGAAAACATAATGAATCATCCCTACACTTCATTACCACAACTTACACATTCACAAGTCAAAACACATTTCCTATTATCACGTCATACTTCTAATATTTATCAAATCAGCATCTATTCTATCAACTTCTTTTTTTAGTGGGATTATCACCGAAGACGTATTTTCATATTCAGCTAATTAATTATCTGAATATCAGTGTTTAACCATTTATTAATGTGTATTCAATAATAATCATTAATCTATAGTTTCACAACACATATCAATTTCGAAAAAAAACAATGCCACTCAAAACCCGTAATTTTTAGTCATATAAAAAGAAGAGACAATCCCAATATCACAATATTGAATTGTTTTAATTAAAGAAAAATATTTCCCTTTACCATCGATTCTATTTAAATGGATTAATATATATTTATTTTAATCCAGATACTAATATATTACCAATACGTAATATGATTAATCCCATAATGCATGATAGTCCAGATTATAATCAATGTATCACATAACTCAAATAGAACATTATAACGAGTTTGTCAATGTAGAACCATGTAGAAGGCCAATAATGATCACCAATATGGAATAAGTTACATTAACCATCCTAAAACACATAAACCACATCAATATCCCCTTATAGAAACTCTAAATCATTATATTTTTCATCTTGATAGTAATATCCAATAAAAAACAAGGGTTAAATTGAAAATGTTTTGGAGGAACTCTACTAAACTATCATGGATTAATCCTTAAAAACTAAGGTCAAACACTACACAATATGTTCTAAAAAGGGACCTTTATATCCACCTAGGTCACCACTCAGTAAAGAGAAATACCAGAAATGTGGTCAGCTTTTATGGAATTTTAGAATTTACACCCTACCTAAAAATGTAGGACAATACTGAAACCACCTAGACCATGACAAAAACATCCTAAAAACCTATTAAACCATGGTACATAACTTCTCACCACGCTAAATCACTCTTTTCTAACCAGGATATGAAATATGTGGTTATTTACACACTTTGGATCCTATAATTATGGAATGTGTCCATGATACTATCAAATACATACCCCACAAATAATAGACTACTACAAAATAGATACACCATAGAGACAAATCCATGGAATAATTATTCTATAAATTTGAGTTGTTCTAAAATAATCACATACCTCATCTAATGTCATATTAACATCATCGAATCACTAAATTTACTTACCATGGAGGGGCTACATTGTAATCAAGGCTCCACAATGCATCTACACTCATATAACTGGATACTCTAAATAATACATCAAAATTAATGTTACAATATAGTATGAACTCTTATACAAAAAAATGTGGCACTATGGCACAATCACATGCTCAATGAGACAACAATAACAAAATTGGTATTGGCCCCCCTTCTCCTACTAAACACCACTAACCACCTCAGGACATCCACATACAACTCTACCACTATAATTCTCATATACATATATGATGGTTAGTATATTCCATTACATATACATTAGATTAAAATTATATCAATTAGTTATATCAATAAAAATATTACCCTAATAGGATTTTGGTAGACATCCTTTCTTCTTATAGTTTTCTACCTGAATGATATGTTTCTAATTTTACGCTGCTACAATCATTTCCTGTTGTTGTTTATTGGATGTACAGGTTTTATTCAACATATTGTGGGGACTGAGAAGTCCCATTTATGCTTTGAGTAGTCTAATATAGAGCCTAGTTTAACGGGATTTCTAGTTCATGTTATGTTATTATTAAAATTGATCATTGAACAATATCACTATTTGTTACCCTTATAGGGAATCTGAGATCACCAATTCTAATTTTTTATCTTCCCAATGTTAGAATAAGTGGTTTTATGTATGATATATATATAAAATGTGCTAGTTGTGAATAACATAGATGGAATTTATGTAGATATATTATGTACTAGTTGTGTATATATCCATATTTCCGAAGACACATATCCTTTTTCTGAATACGTGCTCTAAACATTTAATCCATTTAATATAATCTATTGTAAATTAAATCAGGACTAAATAATATATTTCCACTCCTTTGATAACAAATAATAAATTTAAAACATCATTTACATTCCCACCATATCATACAAGTGTTTTATGTTCATTAATAAGTTAATAAATATTAATAAAACATTAGATATCACATTTAATTTTTAAAATCAAGAAATAATAATAGTGTTTTTGTGTATTAATTCAGTAATTAATAATTTATCCATTTCAAATTAATATTTCATAAAATAATTTTTTTTATTCATAATGGATAATTTTTAAACACCTAACAAATCTATTGGATATATATTGTTTAAATATGTTAATTTATTATTAAATAATTTCATTTAATTTGAAACATCATTTGAAAATATATCATTTTTACTTCCATGGTGTATATATTATTATTTATATAGTAGTAAAATTCATTTTAAGCCCACATATTCATCCAAACCCTTCATGGGATGGTCATAAGGCCCCATAGAGATAACCCACCAATTAACAACCTGAAGCCCCATACTAGATTTTCCCCAAAATTCCCTTAATAAAATTCAATATGACCCATAACATTCCTTCAAAATAACCCTATGAAACACATAACTGAATGATCTAGTCCTACAACCCAATGATTGAAAACTCCATCATCTCATTGGACAACGTTTCATTTCCACAGACATTATTCATACCACCACCCCTTCAATCAACTTGGTGTTAACCAGTATCATTCCCCATAAAGACAGCATAATTGCACCACCTACATTGCACTAGTCATCCTGTTATTCCAGATATTAATAATAATCATTCCCTTAACATCATCCAAATCCCACCATATATGACACTCTACCTCTCATTCAGCAGTTGTTCAATAGTGTCCAACATGTTGTAGTCTTATTACAACATCCATTCACCATAATCCTTTGTTCTATGAAACACACTACAACTATTAATCAGAATGGGAAGGTAATCACTATGAGAATCGGGCGGCGAAATACCTGCCTCTCCAATGGTAGGCCTGAATCCTTATACAATCTTCCAGCTCACTCATTGGTTTTTCACATCACTACCCTGTTAGAAATTTTTCCCCCACATACGATGCCACCCCCCACAATTTTTCAAAGGGGGAGTTATGGTAGATTTCTGGTGTCTAGGACCAACAATCATACAACATTTAAAGGGAGTGAATGATGTGCTGATAGTACTTGCATAATCATGTAAAAGGTGGCTCTCCCCCATTACATATCATCTCATTTCATAAGCTTCGGGTTATAATAATCGACTATTTCATTTCAAGTAGTTTTTAGTTAATTGGTTCCCGTATTAATTTATGATCGATTTTACAATGGTTTTGTCCTTATAATAGAGAGGGATTGTGTACCCACATTTACACACATTGATCCATCAATTTTTTCATGGTTCTTTACCGCTTTCATTTTGGTGGTTTTTGGTGTTTCATCTATTGTCTATTATTTATTCATTTTGAAAATTATTTTATCTTGTGATTATTGATGCACCGGTGGGCCAATAATATTTTATTCCAAACAAGTTCTATTTGAGGGCAATGATTTGGTCCAATTTTGTATAATTGTTTGGGGATTAATAATCCTCATAAATTATAGTATGCTCTATGATTAAAATTCAGATGATCATTAACATGAAAAAAATCACTGAAATTATTAAATACAAAATTGTGAAACATTGTAGGTTTTGGGATGATGGTTTGTTCAAGTGGAGATGAAATTAGAGATCAAAAAATTCAAAAGGAATAATTTTTCATTATTTGAAATTAGGATGTATGAAGTGATTCAAAAAGAATTATGGAATCAAAATTGGTGAAAACCGAAAAAACCTGATGATAGAGCATAGTTCTAGTGGGAGCCATAATCATGAAATTGATTGAAATTTGTTGTGTTCTTTTGGAAGGGGATATATACTAGTCAACGAAGCAGCACTGACTAATAGAAGAAGACATCATCTCATTGATGCATACACAATCGACTCATGAGTAACATGACATATGATATCTCTATGAGAATAGTTTGACCAGTATGAAACTTCCCTAGAAAGAATTTATTACATGGGGAATGACGAAACCTCATTTATCATAAGTTTCAGTACCATCATATTGATGATGCATGTTGGTATTGTTTGAACCATCCATGGATTACACCATGTGAAGGTTCATAAAAATAATATATTGTCTTTGGGATAAAATGATGACATCAGATGAAATACTACCACCGAGAATGGAGTGATGTGAATTGTGAAGGGTGTGCATGTGGTCATGAAGGAATAAAATATCTTTAATAACATGTATGGGATTATGGGATAAACATATAAAGAGTCCTAAATATTTATTGCATAAACTACCTCAATAGAAGTGTTTATGACATTATGGCATCAGATGTTTGGCCATATGTCAGAACGAGGAATGAATATTTTTCTATTTCAGATGTTTTTTTGTAGACATATAAAAGAATACTTACCATTTTGTGAGCATTGAGTTTCAGGAAAGCATCACAAGTTAATGTTTTGGATGTGAATAGAATGAAGTCAAAAGACCTTAGACCTGATCCATTCTGAAAATTTGAAAATACTGGTTATATCCCTAAGAAGAGAAAAATATTTAGTATTATTCATTGATGATTATTCCATGAGATGATGGGTATACACAATAAAGAGGAAACCATATGTTTTTGATATATTCATTATAATCAATGAGAATAAAGAACTTGAATATGGAAAAAAGATCATGTTTCTGGGGAATGAAAATCGTGGAGAATATATAATAGTGGAGTTTAAATTATTTTTTTCAATTAGAATGAATCACGATATATACCAAATAGGCATATAATCCTCAGCATAATGGGGTGGTTGAGAAGATGAATGCAACCCTGTTTGATAGAACAAGGGAAATGTTAAAGACTATATGGATTTTCAATAAATTTTTTTCAGAAGCATAGAATGTTTACTATTATGTGATTAATTGATCAACATCATTATATATTGATCTGAAAACATCAATGAGGGTGTGTAATGGTAAACCCACCTACTATTCTTTCTGAAGACAAGCTGCAATTTAAAACTATTCAATATATTTTGGAGTGGAATTCTGAAAGTACAATATTGTTGGTAGATGTAAAATCTTAGGAAGAACAGGTTTTCTATGAGGCATTACCAGAGCATGATGACAAAGTATCGGTTGTTCCAAGACCACTATGGTCATATCAAGTAAAAATAACACTGGTATGGTACTTAGACTATGTCACGAAGAGAAATATTGTGTATCATTTATTAACAAAGAATGAATATCTATGGTCTTTTGTGCAGGAGACCCATAGACTAGATGTATCCTCATGGATAGAGGTGATACTGGTGGAACTTGAATTAATACATAAGTACAAGATGTGGATCTTGTTTCATAACCTCATGGATGTAAGGCTATCAAAAAAATGGGTCTATAAGATCAAGAGGGGTGGAAAGGACCATGTGTAAAGTTATCGTGCACAAGTGGTGGTCAATGTATATGTTCTCAAGAAAGGTATATATTTCAATGAAACATTTTATCATTTTGTTATATTAATGACTATTCTGATATATTTATCGATTTGTGATATATAGTGTTAGCATCAAGATCTAGTGGATGTGAAGACTTATTTTCTCCATGGTGATCTTGATGAAGAAATCTGCATGCTCCAACTGGATGGTTTTTTAAATGATCGAAAAGAGAACTTGGTTTGTAGGTTTAAAAACTATTTGTACGGTATCAAGTAGGCGTCAAGGTGTTGGTAAAAGATAATTGATTCATATATAATTATCTATATATACAATATATGTAATTAAAATCCATGTGCATATTTTAGGGGATTGTGTGGTAATGATTTTATCAATCTTTTATTGTATGTAGATGACAAGCTAATTGTAGGCCCCAACAATAATCAGAATTAGGAGTCGAAGGAAATTTTTTCTTGGGAGTTTGATTTGAAGGACATGAGGCCAGAAAAATATATTATTTGGAGGTAGATTTATTGAGAATAAAATAATCAGATTATTTGGTTATCATAGAAGTATTACTTATGAATAGTCTTTAAACATTTCAAAAATAAAGACTATAAACGAATCTATACACCTTTTCCTTTTAATTTCATGTTATCCACCACGATGAGTCCTATAATTGATGTAGAGATAATGCAACTATCTTGAGTAACATATGAAGTAATAGTGGGATGTATGATATTGATTATGTTTTGTAAAAGACAAGGAATTAGATATACATTGGGAGTAGTTAGTCGGTACATGGAGAATCCTAAATGGGAGTATTGGAGAATATTGAAGATGATCCTGTGATACATAAAGGACACCAAAAATACTGCATTATGTTATGAAGTATTTGATTTCACTTTGAGAGGATATATTTATTCATATTTAACAAAATATTTTGACTAGAGGAAATCCACTAATGACTATGTATTTACTCTTGTAAGAGGATTTGTGATATTGATTTCAATTTTAAAAGCCTTTTTGGATTTATCCACGATAGATCTACAGTACATGGAATCTTACCAGGCTTGAAAAGAGGATATTTGAATGAGAAGGTTGTTCGTGGATCTCGAACATTGATAGGAGAATATTCAACTTTATTTGTGACAGTCATAGTATCTTTCACATTGAAATGAATCCATCTTTTCATTCCACAAAAAAGGACATTGTGGTATAGTATAACTTACTCCTAGATGTTTTGGAGGAAGAAAGTCTGGATATAAAAAATATTCATACTAAAGAAAATAAATTATATTTCTTAACGAAGGCAATCATGACAACAAAATAGGGATTTTTGAGCACTAAAAAAGTACTTTATAACTACTAAAAGGCACTAAAAATAGATGTGCTATTAATAGGGGGACCCTTTTATCAGTGCATAAAAATAAGCTAATAAAGGCCACTTTTATCAATGCTAAAAATTCTCTATTAAAAGGGGTCATTTATCTTCACTAAAAAAAGGGCTGATAAATTGGGCATTTATCAGTGACTTTATTTACTATTTATAAAATTTTGAAAATTTTATAAAACATTAAATTGGGGATCCCCCATTGAATAGTGCACGATACCCACTTTAGTAGTGTTAGGTAGCCCTACCTACACCATTTCCACACCCTTTAACAATTTTAGGTGCAACCACACACCATTTAACAGTGCTTTAATCCCTTCACCTGCCCGCACACCCTTGCCTCTACTAGTATTTGAACATGAGACCTCTTCCTTGTGCTCTTCCACTTTTACGAGTCATCCATCTTTTTTTGTTCCATATTTAATGATATATATATCTATTTATTTATATATATATTTATATATATTTTTATATTAATATAAATTTGTATATATTTAATTATATACATATATTTAGTTATGTTTTTATCTATTTATTTATTTCTATATTTATATATATTTATAAGATTAGTTGTAAATAAATTTATAAAATATTTTTTTATTTATAAATTAATAAATACATACATATAAACTACATACATACACATGTATATATATCTTGTATATTTGTATCTATAAGTATAATTATACAGATTTACATATATTTACATATATTATATATTACAATGTATATTCATATGTTAGAATATATAGATAAAATATACCATTTTGGTAATATAGACAAAAAATAACACAAATACACACACAAATTATATAATGATATACATATTCATATAGTTGTATTTTAAAAAAATATATTTTATAAGATTCTTATATTGAGAAATACACCTCATATATAATTATGGTTAATTATTTATTTAATAAATCAATTTTTTATGTTTGGATATATGTATATGTTGTTATATATTTGAATATAAATAAAATTAAATTGTAAATAATGTTAAAAATTATAGTCCATAATATCAATATGATTGCAATTCATGTAAAAAATTATTCCCCATCAAAAAAGGTAAAAAATACCTCCTAAAACGTGCATGGAATTCCATTGAATGATAAAAAACTAGTTTATCCAGAATAAAAACACTATTTTAGAGGACATATACGTCTTTTTTATACGTGAAAAATGTGATATATGGATCTCCTATGTCACTATCATGTATATCTCATTGAAGCCTTCGATTTGATATGTATTAGAGTTCAAAAAGACACCTAGATCAAATGTTATGGTCAATTGAAATTTGAGTTACTTTTTAAACTTATTTTAGATAGTTTATTGATTTTATGGATTTATTTATTCAAATTTTATTTAATGATTATTACTCGATGAAAATTAACTAATTAATAATTAGTAATATTTTTTAAAATATTTTATAAGCCATTTTTTCTAAATTTCTTCTATGTTAAGTGTTGATGTCTTTTTATATTTATCTAAAATTTATTTTGAAAATATCTATTATATATATGTAACTATAAATATATTTATATATTATTTTTAATGACTATTTTTAAATATACTCATTATCAGTGATTGTTAAAGAGATAATTGATAAATACCTTCCTATATTATTGATATTAAAAGAAGCTCTAATAAATGGGAACCCTTTAACAATGATAAAAAAACACTAATAAAGGGGGTACCATAATTCCTGATATTTTGGCACTGTAAAAATGGTGGTGCTCTGAAAACCCATTTTTAATAAGCGATTTTACTCTGATATGTTCAGATGGTAAAGACCTTCGATCAGCTTTGCAGAGACCTAAAAAGCAAGTTTGGAAGATAGAAATGATGTGTGGAGATGTGATTGATTTTCAATCAATCTCCATTTGGGATATGTCTTGGAAGATTTTACCTCCACGAATGGTGTCATCGTCCCATTTTGTCATAGGGGAAGACGTGGTAGATTTTTGGTGGATAGATTCATCAATCCTCTAGCAGGAGAAGAAAACAACATAGGAATTGGGAGGGATTACAATGGACTATAAAAGGAAGCTTCCTTTTAAAATACATCACCTCTTTCTATCTGCTTCAGGTTACTATCACCAATAGTTTCATTTCAAGTAGTAGTTCCTAAGCCCATTTCCCCAGTTTTTCAAAATATATTACACGAGGGTTTTTTACTTGTAATATTGAGGGAGGGTGTACCCACTTATACCCATAGTGATCATTCTTTTTACCTGTTATTTTTTAACTCTTTAATTTTGGGGGATTTTAAGCTTTATATCTAGTGTCATTTATTTTCATATTTTTACTTTTTTTTCGTGTGTTTATCACTAAACTAGTGAAAATATCATTTTTTGTCCTGACATGCACAATACTCAGTTTCCACCACCAGCCAACCCATATGGTATGGTATTATAACATCATGCTCTACATTAATCAGTTATAGATAGGCCCTCGACCACTGTTATTCCAAAAACCATCACGGTTTCACCCATCATCACTCCTCCTTCATTTTAAAATATGACATGCACATAGCATGCATATATCGTTGGGGCTTTAGATTGTAGACCACAGACAATTGTTGTGCCTAACACCATCATCTTGTCTCTCATCTGCCCTCCACATTCATCATTGGTGATTTCTAGCATCTCGAACTGCAAAATATCCTCATGTCGTACCATCATACATCGAGGGTTCTTAACCTCCACTTTAGACAACATCATCGTTACTCCAAACATGCACATCATCTCTTCATTGGTGTTTTTAGGTCACTGCCTCCTTACTCACACTACATGCGCTATCACACTTACCTATTTATTCTCAAATTATTGTTTTCATATTTAATTCAATAATAAATAATTTCTTCAATTCCATATCAATTTAATATTCAATTCAAATTCCAGTGAAATTTGTTTAGTAAATGTATGACTCAAGTTGACCAAAAAACACAAGTGTGGGTATATGAATCTTGAATAAGGATGTGGACACCTATAAAATTTTACAAGAAATAAATATTCAAGGATTTGTAACATAATATGAATTTTCAATCATCTTTATAAAATTAATATTTAAAAATTTTAATAAATAAAAAAATTTGATCATAGAAGAAGAAAAACAAAAAAAAATCTATCAAATTCATATTGAAAATTTTATACAAATTTTTGCATATCTTTCATAATAAATGGATTAATGTTACATCATGGAATTATAACAAAATAGACAATTTATGACCATAGGTCACTAAGTGAAAATTGAAGGAGGAGACCTCATGCTAATATCTTATCAATTTTGTCATCCCAATAAAATTCATGACTATCAAAACATGATAATTAGAAGACTCAACACATAAAAAATGTATATGAAAATATTGGTTATGTTATGGATAAAAAACATCCAACTATTTTCTACTATCCACTTGATGTAACAAAAATGGATAATTGTTGACCCGATATAGTAAACACCCCTTCTTTTATATTCATTAGGTTCTCACTGGCTATACTATATGTGCATAGTGGTGTCCAATAATTGATCTTCATAACCAGTCTTTATTTCTATTCTCTAGACTAACCTCCATGATATAGAATAGAAAATATTAAACTAAACCCCAAAATTTAAAATAAAAAAATATTAAATTTAATATTTAAAATAAATCTTTCTTAAAATCCCATAATTTACAAATCACCATCATAATAATTTTCATCCCTAATGCTTTTGGTTATCACTCGGGAATTGAATTATGAAAATTTTCTAATTAATCATTCCATTCTAAAATAGTAACTTGAAAAACCTCATAAAACAATTAATGAAAATGATTAAAATCTCTCAACCATATAAATCATCTTACTGAAAGGAATACAAAATCTTTTCTGCTGCCCATATGATGACAAATAAATAGGGGTACCTCATACACCATCCACATTTCTAATCACAACAAAAACAATTCACCATGAATGTTAATAAAACTCACCAAACTTGGTGTACACCACAAATATATATGATTTAAACAAGAAAAAAATATTCACAATCAATTAAAACCTTTGAAGTCATTATCAGGACCAAAGTTTCCCATTCAACACTAACCCAAAAAATGTATAACGAAAACCTATCTTTTATACACACCACTACACTACTGATGATAGTGAATTTAAATGAACTAGAAAATTCTTTTAACGATTATAGAAAATTTTAGTTCACCGTATTGATGATAAAGGGGTCCACTCTAAATCACTAATAACCTCCCACCCCTCAATTATATTTTAGCATGGATAAAGGATATTCATTATCAGTAGAATTTTTAGCATAGATAAAGGACCACTTTTTTAGAATTTAAATTATAACTGATAAATGGCCCCTTTATCAGCACTCATACTACTGATGATAAAAGCCTATCATCGTATGATGTGTGGTTTATATAATATCACACATGCCGGCTCTTGCACAAAAAATTAAGATTCGAACTGCACAACACACCCAAGAACAAAGAAGCACACACAAGGGTTTGGAAAGCAATTCGATATACATTTTAGACAATGTAATATATAATTACTTTTACAATTATCTAACAACCAATTAAAAACATGAATTTTTCAACCTTTGACATCTATGATCCCCTCTATAAAATTTCCTACCATTGTATTAGTTACCTAAAAAATCTTCCAAACTCTTGAAATTGTTTATACAAATATATGAAAATCAATATTATGTTAGTAATACTATAATGAAATAAATTAATCATTAATATGAATGAATACATTAATAAAATGTAAATTTTTAATAAAAAACACACATTTGGAGTTATATAGGTCACATCATGCATCATATTGAGTTTTGGTGGATTCATACAAGTCACAAATGACATAGGGATCGTTTTACTAAAATATCATAAAATTACAAATGATTTTTTTGGGTTTTGAGAATTTCCCTCATTTAATTTAAAAATAATTTCAAATTTTAATGAAATATTTGAATTTATATTTTTCATGTCATTTTTCAGATTGATATTCAATTGATTCTTACACATCACAACTTACACATGGATCATTGTTCTAATTTATCAATCCAATCTGAATGGGTTTTCACAGTTTTTTGTATAGTAGTATCTTTTTTACTAAAATATATTTTCAATCCAAAAACACCCATTTTGTGTCATACTGGTAATATCGTGGATTGGTTTGTGGTGATACTTCATTATACACATCCAAAATGACATAAAAATTTCTCTCTAAATTAAGAAGATAATTAGTGGATGTTTTCATGGATTTTAGTGACTGCAACATTTTAATCTAAGATGTAAATTTTTTACTAGTAATGAACAATTTTAGTCATAATGGCCACAATGTGGGTTATATTGAGGTTCAGTTGAATACTACATAACACAAATAAATCGTAGATTATTTTTTGAAATGATCAATATAATATGAATGCGTTTTCACAATACTGAATATGTCACTAGTTATTTTATAGATAAATTAATGTTAATTTAAAATGAAAATAGATTAAGATTTATAACAGTAATTTCATTCATCATATTGAGGTGTGGTTTACTCTACTGATAAAAAATGACTCATGGATCATTTTTTAAGATATCAAAAAAATCCAACTGTATTTTTTTCAGTTTTTGGTATGTCAGTTTTATTTTTTTACTATAAGATAATTTTAAACAAGAAACATGATTTTTTATTCAAATCAGTCACATTGTGCATCGATTTTTGGTGCGACTAATTCATTCACATCAAAAATGACATAAGAATAAATTTTAAAAATTATGAAGACGATTGGAATTTTTATTGTTTTTAGTGAGTGACATGTTTTGAGATAAAATGTAAATTTTAAAAATATATCAAACACTTTTAGTCAAACCAGTCACACTATGCATTAGATTGAAGTGTGATCGATTCCTACATATCACAAATGTCTCATGAATCATTTTCCTATATTATCAAAATAATACAAATAAATTTTCTTTATTTTTAGTATGTATTTCTTCCTTTATTACATAAATTATGGTAATTTTAAATAAAAACACACCATAGTATTTACATCGGTCACATCGTTAGTTTTATTGATGTGGGGGTGATTCATACATGTCAAAAATTACTCATGGGTCATTTTATTAAATTATAAAAACAATTCAAATGTGCTTCTTCTATATTTAGTATGTCATTTCTATTTTTTAATAAAATTAATGTCAATTTTAAATAAAAAGAGAAACATTGTTTCATAACAGTCTCATCATGCATCATATATATGTGACGTTGATTCAAAATTGTCACAAATGACATATAGATCATTTTACAAAAGTAAAAAAACAATGTGAATGAAATTTCTCTATTTTTGGTATATTAGTTTAGTTTTTTTACAAAAATATCATTTCAAATTAGAAACATTCATTTTGAGTCCTACCAGTTGCATTGTGTGTAAGTTTGACATTATAATACTTCATACACACCAAAAAGAACATCAGAATCAATTTCCTAAATTATGATGATAATTGAAGCGCATTTTCATATTTCTCAATGAGTGACTTTTTTTGAGATAAAATGTAAATTTTAAACTGATAATAGACACTTTTTGTCAAATCAGTCACACCGTTCATCGAATCTTTTTTTATTCCATCATTTCACAAATGACTCATGGATAATTTTCCTAAAGTGTCAAAAAAATCCTCAATAAATTTTCATTGTTTTCATCATGTCACTTGTTTTATATCTACAATTATTATTAATTTATTATAAAAATACACATTCAATTTCATAACTGTCACACTAGTACTTAGATTTAGTTATTGTTGATACCTAGACATAACAAATGACAAAGGGATCATTTTACTAAAGTATTTAAACAATCTTAATGTGTTTGGTCATTATTCAGTATGGTACATTTTCTTTTTACAAAAAATAAAATCAATTTAAAATTAAAATAGACACTTAAAGTCATATAGGTCACATCATTATGTTATTTTTTTACACTATTCCACAATGTATGTATCACATTCATTTCCATCAAAATAGATATCATCTTTCGAATAGTATTTTTTTCGACAATCATTGTAGTAATGAAAACATATAAATACACAAAGGATTAAAAAATATTTTTAAAATGAACTAGAAATTATCTTTATAAATACCTCTTCATCGATGTAGGTTCCTTCAAGGAATAAAATCTATTTCATTAATTTACAATCATAATAACCAATATCATTATATATTTTTTTCAGACACTGTAGAAACATTGTGAAAAATAAGGATTTTTTTTATATGTGTTTGGATTGTTAAATCATATTATATATATCCTAATTTCAATCAAATTATTGTACTTGTGATTTTTTTTTCTTTTTCCTCTAGCACCATTTCATGATGTAGATGATATTAAAACACCACTATATGAAAACTAAATCCTCATTAAAAGATGATCTAAATAATATAACATGGTGTTTAGTTATATTTTTTTTGTACTGTATGAAAAGTTGAAAAAATTTATCTTGTGTCAACAATTTGTTTGTCTCCAGGAATTTAATTCAATAAAAAAATACTTTTAGTATCCAAATTTACTAGAATGATAATCTAATGGTTTCTACGAACAAAAAAAAATTATTAAAGTAATTGAAATATATTGTATATGATTATATTTTAATCTTTTACAATTGAATAGTTGTAATTAAGAAAATTCTTCATCAATATTTTTAATTTTAAATGATTTGGACATGGCTATCACTATTTGAAGATCTTTTATAGATACTATTTTTTCCTGTAAACATCATATGACGACTAGTGCATCCAAATTTTTTTCCATGGGGGTATCGATTCAATTATGATTCATATATTTTCCTAAAAAATATGAAATGTATTTAGTTATAATTATTATAATATATCAGCATTTAGAAAATCAAATGATGAAAACATACCTCATGTATACATTTAGAACTGAGTTTTATAGCCAATCATAGTCTAGGATTACACAAACATTGTCAACAGTAATGAAATATAGATCTTCCCCTTAGTACACAATTTTTAAAAAATTAATTGTGTGAGTACCACAATCTTTAAACACAATATTAACAGGATCCTAAAATGATAACAAATTCTGATATATAAAAAGGAGGTTTAATATGCTTTTGGTAGACTATTTTGATTGGTTGGTTAATCCTTTAGATGTTATTGATATTTTATTTCATTTCACTTCATCTATGTGTCTGTCTATAATAAAAATAATCAGTTCAAAACCAATTTGATTAAATCGTAACAATTTATATAGAAAAATACATTTTAAATGAATACCTCCTTTTCGAATTTTTTTTACAAGTTGTCATTGGCATGCCTTGAATCTTCCAAGATATTGTTCTACCATATGAATATCATCATCATAAATTGGAATAGATAGAACGATGCTCAACTAATGGTTAATGTTAATAAAAATATTTGCATGGCTTGTTAGAAGAGGTATGTTTTATAGAATGGCATTCTATATATTGAACACCATAACCCTTGCTATAATGAGATGGGCGAGTGTTGATAGATATAAATCACACTCATTTTCAAAATTTACAACATCAATACAAAAAATGTATCAGTGTCTATCTGATTCAAAATTAGTAGAAAAAATAATTTAAAGGTTGATTTCCTAATCTAATAATTGTATTTGAGGGAAATTGTTTGCATGAATACTAGTGAGGGTGGGGGGGCCTTCATGCACTGGTTGATTATGAGTTGTTTCTTCTATTTCCCCCCTACCATCACATTTGTTATGAATTCTCACTGTAATTGAATTTTTTTTATCCAAGATAGATATTATTTATCTTATCATTTTTTTTTACTTTGATCCTCATCTTGTTTTTCTTCTCAAAAAAGTGTTCGGGGGTGACACCCAGAATCCTACACATCTGACACAGCCATGCTTTTATTGATGTTTCAAGGCCACCTAAAGTATTTTTACCTCCATTTTTGATGTTGTTGATTCCTATGTATAGGTATCATAGAAAATATGGTAAAATGAATAATCATTGTTAGGTTATATTGATTTAATGAGACATAAATATTTATTATTTCATACATACATATGATTCCCTCTCATTTTGTGTGTTTTCATCTGTTAGTATCTCATATTTATTTACACGGTCCCCCTTCCATAGCACATGTCATGAGATATTAGTGACATTGGATATGGATTCATCAATTTTCATATAAACAAAATATCATAGTTGTGGTGTTGTTTTATGTCCCCTAAAATTATTAATGTATATTTCAAATAAGTACCAATTTTTTTCAAGTGAAACGTACCCCATTATTACTTTACAATAGGGTTATTCTAGTTTTGTTACTCATTCCTTATTTTCAAAAATCAATTACTCTTTCAAAAAATTGGTCAATTAATGTGGTTAATTCATGTATCATAAGACAATGTATTTCCAAACAGAATGTACTTAAAAAGCCTGTTCCACACGATGGCTAGTAAATGAATCCCATGTTCCTTAGGAAATCTGGTTTGAAAATATAGAAATTGGGTTCGGTTTTATTTTCCCGTCAGCATTATTAAGATAAAATATTGATAAAATTTTGTTAAATACATTGTGAATCCTTACAGCCACCCTTAATACACAGTCTTTTTTCAAGTCATAGACTATAAATTCACATTATAAGAGGTGATGAGGAGTGGGTGAATGTTTCATTATCTTATTTGTATACTAAATTTAGGAAATGGTATCATAATGATATCATAATGTATCTCAACATCAGTGTCGTAAGCCCCGAGACGCCATGGTTCCAATACTGTAAATAAATCGGAATTCATTATCGAGTGATGATTTTAGTGTAATTACTAAACATGTCCTTTTGGTAGTTAACATGATGGCCCCTAATTTTCCATATGATCTTGTATTTGAAGTCTTTCGTTTATTACTAATAGATTTCTCATAACATCATCAAACTATATAACTATTATTTTTCAATGCTTCCATAGATTCAATTCATACCATTTCCTCAGTTTCAGTATCATCAATATGTTATTCTAGAGAACTGGCATTGACATTTCCAGAGAGTGTTCTTACCTCTCCACTCCAAGCAGAAGTGGGTTGAGATACCTGTTTTTCATTTTCACTGTGATCATCACTAGGATAAGAGCACTATTGTGCCTTAGGATTGGGAACATCCTCACATGTTGATGTCGTTAACTATAGAAGTATTTTAAATTTAATTTATATTACATAAAAGCCATAGTGAATATATAATAACATATGTTAACATGATGTATATTACAATATATATATATAACCTGATTATGGGAATCTCTTTTTTAATGATGAAGGGATTTTACCCCTTTCTGAACTATCTAAATCCCATCTTTTTGGTCTCCTCAGGCTTAGAAAACACTATCTACATTAGGATGTCCTTGAAATGATTGTGATATCCCAATTTTAGTGTCATCCTTCATTGAATTTTAATTTTACCCTTCTGTAGTTTTAGTCATAACAGAACAGTTAACCAATTTTGATTTGTAGGATATGTTATAATAAATACTTTTAGGTCCGATGATTCCATTATTAATGGTTCTCCTTTATAAAATTATTTACAGATGTCATCATTCATGATTCTTAACTTATCTACTTTAACAGAAACTCTTGTTATCAATCGACATTAATGGAAAAATGATAATAAAGATTATTTTATAATCTTACTAGCCTATTTTTTGATGATGAAAAAGTATGACATAATCGCCTAAATGGGATTTATGTCCTTATCACACAAAACATGTAGTGCTTCAGTTGTCATGACCCATCTCCCAAGGCTTGTGCCGTTAATACCCCAAGCCCACCTTCCATAGGCTAGGGGCTGGCGAGAAGCACCGAAAGGGGTATTACATAAAACCGAAAAGTGTTTCCTTTATAAAATGTACACTCACATAATCCAAGCACACAACTAGATACAAGAAAAAGTAAAATATATAGTAAACATGGTGTGTAATAAATGTAAAGGGGACATAATACAAGCCTAACTAAAAATTACTAGAAAAACTGGAAGGATCAAGTAAAAATGAGTACAACTCCTATAAACACTGACCAAGGATCCTACCTAAAGAGTATGCACATCTATTGAACGATCATCTTTGCAGATCACCTCGTCAAAGGTCCACCTATGAGTAGTCTCCAGTCCAGGTACCCTCGAACTCAGTCTTTTCTATTCATTGTTTGCAACATACACAACAAGGTGCAGGAATAGTCCATGTAGTGGTGAGTATAACAACACTCAATAGGGACCCCGAGGACATTGATGTTCTCTCCAATCCATAGTGGATAAACCAAAAAACATAAAAACAATATTCAATGCTACTTAGGTATATTCCCATACATATAACATAGTTATCATAATATACCCACCTTACACAAGTGGGAAGAATACAAAACATGTAATACCATGAAGGTAGGAGTACAACACAGGTATTACCATGAGGATAAAGTACCAAACAGGTACCCCATGAAGATAGTACCATGAAGGTAAAATTCTTAGTTCAAACATAGTCTCAGATCAAACCAGGTTTTCAGTGAAGTATAGAAGTACATATGATTAGTCATGAATATTGATCATATTATTCTATAAATAGGCCATGTTGCTGATTATAATGAGTCTGACCAACACATGATTGATAGGTACTAACCCCCCGCAATGACTCACATATGATCTGACCCACAATCACATAGGATTGTTGAGTGCGGACCCACACTTGATCTGACCCACATAGGAATTGTATGACCAAACCCACACTGGATCGCTGAGAGCTGACCCACACAGGATCTGACCCACACAACTTCACTATGAATGTTGATATACAGTCATAGATTCTCTAGGACTTGGAACAAGTAACATTCCCTATCACAATGTCAGACATTTCAGCTACTGGAGAACTATACTCAAACAAGAATAGTGGGCATGATGTGTCACACAGAGGTGATTCCCACTAAACATGGACTATTGAGGTACTCCTCCGGTTGAGTATCGTGGGTCTGCCGCATCCCATAGAGGCTCTCCACACTATGGGACTATCGTGTCACATAGATGTTCTCTCTATAGGTCCGGTCGAGTCACTATGAGTCGAAATGGTCAGCAGTCGTCATGTCTCATCTAGTCACAGGGTTCTGTATGTAGCACGCTTGGGGTAACCTCTCCTCAGCCCATAGGTTATATCTCAACCTCAACTATGTCCCATAAATAATTATACCAATTGTTTTTCACATCATAAGATACCCAATGCAACAAACGGTGCATTAATCAGACACCAGGTATGTATGTTATTGGTGTTTCCACTAAAAGGGCCCAGTTGGATTTGGGGATCGATCCAACCCGACCATACTCCAATGTTATCCCAAACTCAAGTAGAATATACCAAATGGACTGTCATAATCCAAGGATTCTAACATCTTATATGGTTTTTCAAATGGCCTCTCGATTCTCAAGATATAGCAAAAAGGCGAAACTGGGTCTGGGGTGGGCCCGGGTCCAGTCCGACCCGGTTTGGGTCGACCCTACCTGACACGGGTCTGGCCCAGATGGTATGGGCCTTGGCGGGCCTGGCATGCTGGGTGTGGCCTGGCCCGCGGTAAGAGCGGTCCACTGGAACGACATGCTGGCGCGGCCCACTTGATATGGGGTTGAATGGTGAGTGGACCTCATTACATTTAAATTACCAAAGGGCACCACCTTAGGCCCTACCATGACACCAGGGGGACCCGAGCGGGTCCTGACGTCCTGCAATGGCTAGTCTGTGTTCCATCCAGTCCTCCTCCCTGTGGCGTAGTCGCTCACCACTACACTACAGCGACCGACCATTCTTTGGCCTCCGCTGAAGCATAGCGGTCGTGGTCTCCGTCTCATCTAACAACATGGATGTGCGCCACCCTACCTTCATGTGGTTGACTGGTGTGTCAGCCCTCCTCCTCTATCGTGGGTCATCGAATCTCCGTTCTTAGCCCGAGAATTAAAATGATCACCTATTTGTGATCCTTGGGTAATGGGATCTACATCCATATGTCACAGTCAACAATATATTGGGTTTCCAGTGTCATTAAATATTTGGCGCTGAAGAATGCACAAAAAACGCGCGGTGAATCAAAAGATAAGAGTCATGGTATAAGCACGGGGATGATGGTCTTATTAGTATGGCCATCGTCATTATGACACCAGAATATGATGAATCATTAATTATACTCAATCATATATAAATCCACTACCTTGATTTTCTGATGGAGATGGTGTGAGGAAGAAGAAAAAGTCTTTGAAGAATAACATTGGCATTTGTCACCCCCACAAGATGATCCACGGGCGGTTCCTCATTCTTTGATTCTGGATGTCATTTTTCATTAGAGGATCTCCTTAATTGGAGAAATATCTTCCAAACTCATCAAATCCCTCACCTCTTTTTCCAATCCCATTTTCCTATTATAGGTGTGGTTCCAAATTATAAAATCTTAACCAATATTTTAATTAATGTTGGTACATTAATTAAATTAGGATGGTACATTTAATTTGGGGAAAACCAAGAGTTTATAGTTGATTCGTTAATTTTGAATTAATGATTCCTATTAATTAAATTGGAATGTGGTTACACATTTTGTTTAAATGGGCATTTAATGCGCGATATTAAATGCACGACCACCCTTGTGTGGTCCCCACCTTCTTGTCTCAAATGGGAGGTTTCAATTTCAAAAATAACATAAATCATGTTTATTTTTTTTCCACAAAATGTTTAAAAACTAATTTCCACCCTCATCCTACTGCATTCGAGGTGAATGACTCATTAGGTGAATATCGGTGCTGCGAGTTTAACGGTGTCCTTGGATTTCAATTACGAGCACCAGTTCAAATGTTACAAAACACCGCTCGTGCATTTATTGAACCTACCCAAAAATGTTCGGAAAATTATTCACAATTCCCCTCAAGCCACACCAGTCATGGTTAGACTCTTCCTAAGAGAAACACACCCAAAAAAACCCAACAGTACTCTCGGATTTTGAATCCGAGTTACCCATTATATGTTATTTATTATATATAAAATAATTGCCTCTTAATTATTTTATTTACCGCCAAAAACTAACATTATATGGTGGCCCAAACAATCCAAAGATAGTATTTTCCTAAAGAAAGCATACACTTACGAGTTTATCTGTGGTCTAGGATTTTTAATCCGAGTTACCATTCGAGACTAATAATCATTTGAAATATAAATTAACTTTAGTCAAATATTTTATGTATAGTTATTCAATTTTTGGGTTTTCTAAACATTGGATTTTGCCGGCTAAACTAAAGTCTCACCTAGGGTAAAATTTCCATCCTGATATCAATGATGCTCTCAGATATCCAATCTGGAAACCTCTTAAGATGTATTCCACTTTTTTAGGAAAACTGATTATGCACGTTAATTAATGTTTAACAAACTTCGATGGTTTTTTCAAGGAACTCCCGACCTTGGAATCGCATGCCTTCAGATTTCCCCATCTCAAAATAATTATGTATAATTAAAAAATTATATGTAAATTCCAAGACATTACATTCTCCCCACTATTGGGCTTTACATCCTAGAAATCCACAACCTAGAAAAAGGAAATAAATGGGGGTACTGTGTATGGATCTGTGTATCCCGCTCCCATGTGCTCTACTAATGTTTAACTTGCTGCCAGCGAAAGCGCATCAGAGGTATTGACCGCCCATGAAGGACCTGCTCCTATTGATCCTCAATCTCTACAAGAACCACCATAAACATCGCCTGATCGTCTAATTCTTTCTCATCATGGTTGATGTCTTGAGAAGGGTCATGCATGTTTCTTCTCAGTTGGAATATGTGGAAGATGTTTTTCACACAATCCGACTGTGGTTGTAGTTCCATGTGGTATTCCACCTCCTTAATCCTCCAAAGTATTATAAATGTTTTGATAAGCTTGAGTGATAACTTTTCAACTTGGCCAAATATCTGTAGTCCCCGTCGAAGAGAATCGCAAAAATACACACTCCCCCTCCTAGAACTCCAAGGGTCTCTGTATCATGTTGGTATATGACTTTTGCCAACTCTATGCAGTCTTCACTTTCTGACAAGTGAGACATCGTGATACAAACTCTTCCACTGCTTCCTTTATCCTTGGCCATCAGTACTGACATTGGAGGTCATATTACATCTGCACCACTCTACGATGTACCGCTAGAGGGGACGTAAGAAACTCCCTCAACACCTACTCCTATACCACTACTGGTACCATTGTATACCCTTTGAAAGGGATGACATGCTCCCCAATTTCATAAAATCCATCAGGTGCCTGCCATGAGGATATCTGAGCATGTCATTCCCCATAGTCAGTGTCCCCAAGCAACATATCCCTAACTTACTGAAGGGGTGGGGATGTGAATATCATCGAATGAAGGTATGCTACTCTATATCTATCTGTGAAGGATAACTTCAATGCGGATAGCTCCACTGTTGATTCACTAAGCAACTGTAGACCAGACCTCGTGCTGAGTGCATATGCTACCTCATTCCCCTTCCCAAGTGTATAGGCAATCTCTAAGGCAAAGTCCAAGAGGAACTCTATCCATCATCATTGTATTAGGTTCAGGTCTTTCTAAGAGAAGATATACATGAGACACTTTTGATTAGAGTAGACTGTAAAATGATCTCCCATCAAGTAGTTTCACAACATCTTTAGTGCAAAGATCACTATTTCTAACTATAGGTCATCGGTATCATAGTTCTACTTGTCAGTCATTGTCCAATCTACTTAAAGCATTGCAGACAATTCTCTGTCCATAGGAAAGGCTCCCCCTTTTCGTCAAAGATAACAAGGGTGACACTTCCATGGAGAAATCAGGTACAAATCCCAAGTAGTACCTAACCAATGTAGACATCCCACTCCCTTTATGGAGGGAATCCTGGAAACCACTTTTCAAATGTTTTACCCATGCTATACCACTATTGTTTGGAACTGAAAACTAAAAACTCCTACTGCCACAAGATTAAGTGTAGCTGACTCGAGAGTGATCAGTTTCACCCTTATATTCAAGAGTTTATCATGTGTTTTCTGGGTTACCTTTTTTGCTGACCAAGGAAAATCTCATTCCAACGTTTTAGGTAAACCACAAGCCTGTTGCCTAATACAGTCAATCTGAGTATGACCTATGGATGTACAGTCCATACGCTAACTAATGTATTAAGGCCTAGACACTTCCACAAAGAGGTTCCAACCTAAACTCTCACCTCAAGGTTCAGATCACAATGTTTGAGAAAGTGTAATTATTGAGCATCCAACCAAAGTTATCTCCAGGCGCGAGGGTTAATTTAATGGATTAACAGGAAACTATATGTATTGGACAAGATTCTGGGAAGGATGGAACATTTGGTACCAATGTCTATTAATATGGGAACTAGTTGTAGAAACATACCATTCCTCAAATCATTCCTAGAGCCCTTGGGTCGCACTACATGACCAAATGTAGCTACTCCCTTCCCCTGTCCTCTAGCTCCCTGATCCTGGTGAGGAAAACAAAGGGTGGTGGTGTTACCATTTCGAAATGTACACCACCTCATGATATTCTCCTTCCACTTCTTCCATGTCTACAAAACTGTAGATCCATCTGTCCCAAATAATTCATCTTCTCAAAACATTTTTTCCTGACTATGTCTGTGAGACTAGCACCAGATTCTTTCTTTCTGGCTACTAACATTCATTGGTTGTATCTGCTTGCCAAAGTACATTCAACTACAAAGGTTCTCTCTACCACTGTTACATAGGTTGGAATGTATATAGGAATAGTGTTGTCTCAGATGTCCTTAACGACACCTCTCTCATATGTCTAACCCCTAAAGCGTTAATCATATCGTATTTATCAAGTAACAGGAATGGTCGGTACCCCTCAATGAATACTCAGCTACCAAAATTTTAATCAGCCAAAGCTCTAGAAGCTCTAGAGAACTCTTTTCCACCTCCTCAAGCCAGTCCTTAGCTGCCTGGGAATCTGACTCGCCTAGAAACCTCATAGGCCACTATCGCTAGAACTCGTGTAACACGCTCAGTTGGCTTTCATCCTCTACTGGTGGGGCTGGTGTAAATACATGTCCAATGGGTAGTGATGCTGCTGGTACACCACCCAAAGGTGCTAAATCCATAAGAGGGACCTCTACTGAGGCCTCATTTCTCGGTGGGCCATCATCATATACTCTATCGGGAATCCTAGCTGGCAATCTTCGAGGAGGCATCCCGATAACAAACAGATGCGTCTAGGAAATTATGTTATACCTGATGAGCTAACATCAAATAATTCCAAATAAAAACTTTTCAAAAACACATTCAATCATTGTATTCGTACACTATGTCAAAAATTATAAATGTGGGTCCTGGTGTATGGATACATCAGCCACCCCACCAACACAGGACTCCTAGAACTGAACACCACACTCATAACACTTAACACTATTTCTTTTTAATATAGATGAAATTTTTAGTTATTCAGTATAAATGAACTCCTTTGATACCAATTTTTCATGACCCGTCCCTCAAGGCTCATGTCATGACTTCCCCATGCCTAACTTCCATAGGCTAGGGGCTGACAAAAAGCACCAAAAGGTGTATTCCCTATAATGGGAAGGTGTTGCCTTCAAAAACTGTAAACTAACACAGACCAAGAACACAGAAAGATACAAGAACAAAGTAAACTATATAGTAAACATGGTTTTTATAGAATGTAAAGGGCCAGAATACAAGATCCACTTGAATTTACATGATAAACTCGAATGTACAAGTAAAACTGAGTACAAATCCCGTGATCACCCACCAAGGATCCTACCTAAAGGGTAGGTACAGATCTTGAATTCTCGTATTTGCAGATCAACTTGTCAAATATCAACCATTTTAAAATATACAGTCCAGGAACCCTCGTCCTTAGTTAGTGATGTCTGTCTTCAACACCAGAAACCACAAGGTGCGGGTGTATCCCGTGGAGTGGTGAGTATAACAATACCTAGTAGGGACCCCAAGACCCCCAAAGGTCTCTCAAATCCACAGAGAATAAACCACAAAACAAAGAAACAATAGTCAACCTTATTTATGTATATGTCCATACATATAGCTAAGTTATCATAATATACCAACCTCATGCCAGAAGGAAGAATACTACATAGGTAATACCACAAATGTAGGATTACCACATAGGTATCACCATGAAGATAATGTACCACATAGGTACACCATGAAGAGAATACCACAAAAGTTAAAGACTTAGTTCAAACATAGTCTTAGCTCAAACTAGGTTTTCAGTGAAGTATAGAAGAAAAATGATTAATCAAGGTGCTAGATCTTCCTATTCTATTAAGAGGAACTACTACTGATTATACAGAGTTTAAATAACATAAGATCGATAAGTACTAAACCCCCAGAATGTCCCATGCATGATCAGACCCTCATAGGATCAATATGTGCAATCCCATACAAGATCGTTGACTGTTATCCCAACAGGATCTGACCCACACAAGATCAGTATGCACTGACCCACGCATGATCAATGAGCGTTGGCCCACACAAGATCACTATGAATATAGATAGTTAGTCACATATTCTATAGGCCTAGGAACAAGTAAAATTCCATGTTCGAATGTCAAACACATAGGCTGCTAGATAACCCCTCCTTTAATGCATATAGTGGGACTATAGTGTAACATAATGGTGCTACCCATTAACATTTTTAGTGCTGAGGTACTCCTCTTATTGAAGAATTGTTGGTACTTCACATTACACAGACATGCTCCCCACCGTGGGACTGCCACATCACATAGAGGTGATCCCTCTTATCGCCTGATGAGGTACCCCTCCTATCGAGTATCATGTGTCCACCACGTCACACAGTGGCGCTCCCCCCTCTGGCTTTGCACGTCACATAGAGGCACTCCCCAATGGTAATGTTGAGTCACTCTGAGTCAAAATGTTCAGTAGTCCTCAAGTCTCAGCCCGTCTTAGGGTTTAGTACATAGCACGTTTGGGGGAACTGCTCCCCAAGCCATCGGTCATAACTCAACCACCCAAAAAGTCTCACTAATAAGTTTCACAAATGTATTTCATGTCAAAAGGTACCCAACACAACAAACGAAATGTCAATTAGATGATTGATCCATAAGTTATTAGCATTTCCACTTCGAGGACCCGGTTATATTAGAGGTTTAATCCAACACGGCCATACTCCAACAATATCCAAAAATCATGTGAATTATACCAAAAGTAGATTCAAAATATATGGATTCTTGTGTCGTAGATGGTTGTTCAAACAGACGCTTGATTCTCAAGATATGGCCAAAAAGGAGTAACAGGATCTTGTTGGGCTGGGGTCCGGGTCAGACTGACCAAGTCCGACCAACCCGGGTCCAGCCCCAATAGCCTGGGCCTTGGCGGTCCTGGCATGCAGGGCTGTGGTCCGGCCTGACCCACATATGGGGTGGCCTGACCCAGCCCACTGGGCACGACCCACTGGCACAGCTCAGTGGTGCAGTCTGCACGACACATTGGTAGTCTACATGCCATGTCAATTACACAGTAGCCTCCACACATCCATATAGGCGCCTAAACCTTGATGTGTTTGGAATATACCTAGAATCTTGTAGGAAAATATTCATCTACCATGTATCAAGAAGCACCACACATTGGGGATTCTCTAAGTGATTTTTTTCCATAAAAAATAGTATGTAGTCCTTCAAAAATGTGTGTATTAGTTCAGATATCAAACACATCGACTTTATTATTCGTTCGGCGTCATATGTTTGGCTTGGGAGTTCATTATCTACTATGATTATGACATTAAATAGTGAAATTTGTTATTTAAAACTTTTGTCACTACATCTGCTGCATTCAATCAAATTATAAAAATTTATTATGGCTGAAAATGGTGTATATTTAGTGAAACCACCATAAAAATCATCTTTTCACAACTCTTTAACTTGGCAATAAATTTTGGGAAATCATAAAGTTCATTTTCACCTTACCTTATAATTTACTCAATTTGATTTTCTACATCCTTCACATCTATAATCACATCCTCAATAGAATCTTGATCATTGTCCACACTTGTAATCAAATCATATGATCTATAAAATGCACTATAATCATAGACACTAGCTACATTCACTTTTTCCCCACTTTTATTCAAAAATTTATAACTTCGCTATATTCTATGACATGTCAAGTGTTATTTCAATACACCTAGACTAAATTTTCATGAATAACAATATCATAAACATGGGGAAACGTTTTATGAATGGTCATATACATGATCTTTTTCATACATGATTAACTCTTCCACTCCATCTTCATACTCATTTATCAAACGATTAGCAACCGTTCATTATTTATTTTGATTCATCTTATTTTAGTCAGTTATATTAGTATTTAACAAAAAAAATAAAACATATATTTATAAAATCTAATGGTTTACTTAATTTTGTAAAAATTTAAACATATAAGTTTAGGAAAATACTACAGTTCAAATGTCCTTTGAAAATTATTTCGAAAATCAAACTTGAAATCCCATTACAAAAAAAACTATTTACACAAATTCCACTTTAAAATAACATATCCTTCTTAGAGTAAATCAATAAGTTCAAAAAACTCTTTCCCAAAACCACAATTCATTTTATAGATATTTCAAGACAACTTCAGGGACCAATACTATTAATAATTTAAAATTTATGTCAACTCATAATGATAAATTTGAAAAAATAGGATCATTTTAAAATGTAAAATTATGAATTTTGAAATTTTAATTGATACAAATGGATATAAATTATAGTTGTTACTTTAAAAACAAATTGACTCACCCCCAATCAATTATTATTGAATGATTCCATTAAATTATTCTAATGGTATGTGTAATCAAAAAAACTCCATAAGCATTAGTATTTTGAACCCCACCATTGGATTTCCCTTTTCTATGCTTCATTTTTATAGTTATATTAATTATCCTTCAACACAAAACAAGATTCCAAACATATATTTTCCAAGTCAGTGACCACAATCGTAACCTTGGAACCATCATGTTCTAGTTTACTACAAACACTGCATTATCCCAATGATCTGTGGTACACACCAAATCAATTTTTTATACACCCTAAGAATAATGTATATATCTCTCACATAAATTTCTATTTATTCCATCATTTATAAGTAAATCTAAATAAATATATAATCATTAACCAATTTCATAATAATGAATTTCTCAACTATCATTCCTTTCACACAAAGAATTTACATGTGCCACTCATCATTACAATAAAAATTATTTCATTCCCAATCCATTTAATTACATTATGTCTCAAGTCATAATAAGATAAAAATAGTGTCACTAAACTAAAAGATGGTATGATTTTCCCTATTCTATTTTCTAATATATTCAATAAGACAATATAAATGATAGTAAAAAGAATATCCATTCTAAAATTCATAACGAAACTCATATCCGTAACGTCTAGAATCAATGGGATGAGAGTGTAATTATAGGTATAAAGAGAGTTATTACCTATCTAAAACTCATTCATTATATTAACAATGTCAAGTACCATAATATTTTAGAAACTTTTAATGAAATTCTATTTTGGTTACCTTTTTTGGGTGCATCAACCTAAATATCATAACCACTTCATAACATTGAATATCAACTGTTAATAATTAATTCATATAATTTGTTAAAGTTTTAATAAAAAAATAATTTATATATTTAGATATAAAATTATGGTAAGACAAAATGTTGATTTTATAACCACTGGAATTATATAATTATTCAATTTGGGGGCATTCATCATAAAGTGCCTATGGGTGGATGGATTCATTACATGTGTTGTTATCATTTTTTTACTTAGGTGTCCAAAAAGTGTCTAATGTATCATTGGATATGTTGGGAAAATATGTTTATCTTATAACTAGATTTATCTCATAATAATGATATCAATGTATTCCCATATAAAGTTGTATATTCATAAAACAACCTAAATTTCAGGTGGGGTCTTGATTACATTTATGTATTTGATTTATCCCTTATTCTGATGATTTTCTTATAGGGGTGTATTTTCGAAACCATGAGGTTACTGGAACTAGAAGGTAGATATCAGATGTAGTTACATAGTGGTGCCTCTACATCAATGATATGGTATTTCAGGTTTGTGGATTGTTCTAATTCAGGTATATTCTATAATTTCATTAGGAATCAACATATTTTGGGGGATTAATTTATGTTTTTGGTGTATACCATTTGTATTGTTGATTCTTACCCAATACAACCTATGGAATCATCTATTTTTCTAATTCCATTATCAGTTACCTAAAAGTTATTATTAAATATTGGTCACATAACATCTTGTGATTATATTTGCAGGACTCGATAAAAAGCCTTGGTTTCAATGCTACTTGGTTTCCTCTAGTGAAGTGGTTTTCTGAGGTTTAGTCGAATTTCATGAGTAATGTAGAATTTTTTACATTTTAATGTGTAAAGATTGAATTTATATTCAATGGTTGGGTATTTAGAAATTGGGGAAAATAACCATCCTACGCTTGTAGAGTTTAAAAATTACATTTATTGTGAATGATTCAGAAGCGAGGTTTTCTGTAGAATGGGAAACCATGAGATAAATGAATTAGAAATATATTTAAAATGTGTGTCCAAGAGAATCATGATCCTATAGGGAAGAAGGAAATTCCTCAATGATGTTGAGCAGTAAATGTGGATTCATAGTTGAGGGATGTTTCCAAGAGTATTATTAGAAGAGGTTTTGGTGAAATAGTAGTTCTCAGGGAGAATGTAACAATTCATAGAAAGTGATGCATTTGGATCGATATATAGGTAATAGATTGTCGATTCATAGTAAGTGTGGGGATTTAATCCCATTCTAGAACGGGTTTGTAAATGTCTATAAAGTGTATGTTGTGGTCCTGACAATGTAATTGGGGTTCCCATGATAAATGAAATAGTGGAAACAAAAATCAATCATGAAATCAATCACATAAAATCTATATGACCTAAACAATTATTTATCTCACCATTAAACACCCTTAACTATAACAAATAATTTTTTCCTTGAATAAAACATTCTAGATTAAAATCAACCCACTTTTGATAAGCAATAAAATAATAAATATAATGTATATAAATTGTTCCAGAAAAAAAAACATTTCATAAATTTCCAAACAATCCTTTGACAAATCATTGATAACCAAATCATGAAATTATTCATATGAAAATTTGAGATGATCCTTACATATTTCACCCAAGTTGACTACATAAAATCCTTTTGTAGACATAAAAAATGATTCAAATCATAATGATAAACTCTTTTATATAATAAATGAATTAAATTCCAACAAAAATATATCATTCATACATAACGGGGTGTCAAAAAATCATATAGGATATTGTAACATATTACTAAATAAAATTAATATATAAGATTCAGAAAATGAAAAATAAAAGAACACAAAAGACAATTAACAATCATATCCTCATAAAAAATCAACATTTAATTAAGAAATAAAGAAGAAATTTTAATTTATTACAGATAGAAAATGTATCTTGGTCATTAGGTGGCTTGAAAAACTGTTTAAAAATAAAAGCCCATGAAAATGTCTTATATATGTTATTTATAAAAAAACACAAAGAGTGAATTAGAATGTTTTATTACAATATATAGATATTGAACATGTGGAATCCCGTTTAACATAACTTCCATGTCACCTTGACAAGGAATCATTATTTTATCATTGAAAATAGCATAATTTAATATTCATTAGATGAAGAAGGGGCTTAACATAGATACACACCCAAACATTTTAAATTAAATAGAGTTTAAAACAAACAACTACCAAACAAAGTTTATATGATATGAAACATTTGAGGAGGTGAAGAGAGGGTAGGTATTATAGATATAATCGGATAAACCCAAAAATTATTGTTAAAAAATTTAACATGTTTAGAAATGTTTATAAGTGAAAAATGTGTGATAATTCCATAAACATTATTATTATAATGCATTCATACATGGAAAAACATTTCCCATCATCACACACAGAGAAATTAAGGGTATAAAAACATATTTTACATGAGGACCACTGATTTCATTTCAAAAAACCTACTAGCATGCAATTCATTTAGTGTGTAAACATGGACCACCTACAACCATTATTTTTAATATGCCGTTTATACCATGTAATTCAAAAAAAACCCAACAAAACTATATAATGAGGATAAAACTCACCTCGAAGGTGTCATTCACTTTGCAGTGTAGGTGCATCCAAGGTAGAGAATATACGAACAACTAAAGGGTCAACTGAGAGAGGATTGGAACCCGAATGAGGATAGAAGCATGATAGAGGAGAGAAGCACAGAGGAGGTGTGGAACATGGCAGAGGTTTGGCACGTGACGAAGATATGGCGTGTGGTAGAGGAGAGGAACATGGGAGTATTGTTTGCAGTGTACAATAGGTGTGTGACAGAGGTGTGGTTAACAGAAGATAAGAGGGAACAAGAGAGGAGGAGGAGGTGGTAGAGGTTGAGGTGGAGGAGGTGGTTCGGCGGATGTGATCAGATTCCACGAGAGCTTGATGGGTTTGAGGAAGGAGGAGAATTTTTAGCATATGTTATAAAATTAGGTAATCCTTTTGTCTGCATTAGCGAAAAGGCACTGATAACGGGATGTATTGTGAGCGCCAAAATAGAACATGCTTATAAAACATGACTTTAAAAGTGTGTTTTTAGCACTCATAATGATAAGCATTTATCAGTGCTAAAAACACTCATAAAGGACATCTTTATCAATGCTAAAAATATAGAACTGATAAAGATATAATGTTAATTATTTATTTCTATTATTATATATATTTATAAAATTTTATACAAGATAAATATATATTAATATTTATTAAAATATAATTTAAATAATTACAAAATAATTAGAAAAATACATAATTTATTTATAATCTTATAAATATACATAATAAATATACAAAATTATATATATTTATATGATTATAGATGTATATAATTATATTTCTCCAAATATAATATTTATTTGTATGAATATATATATATTTATAATTATAATTATATATGAATAATTTTTTATTTATTTAAATAATTACGAAATTATAAAAATTTAATATTTTCAATATTTATAATTATAATAAATTTTATATTAACTATATTTATTATTATTTTAAAACTATATCTATATATATTTATTTATTTATGACTAAAAATATAAATATTTTTATTTATTTCTCAATACTTCCATATATTTATTTAATTATGTATAATAATATATCTGAAAATAAAAAAAATGCTTTTTATGAATAAATAATAATTTAAATAAATATATATTTGATTATATTTATAACTAATAAATATAAATATATCTATATTGACTTTTAATTAAAAATTATTACAAATGATTTTTTTAAATTATATATATATATATGTAATATTATAAAAAATATATTTATAAATTGATAAATATATATAATTAATATATTTATCATAAAATATTAATGATTAAAATATATCTACAATGATTTTGATTTATATTTAATAATATTTTATTTTTTATGGATATTTGTGTATATATATAATTTATATATTTATTATTAAAATTAATTATTTAAATATATTTATATTTATTTACAAATTATAATTATAAATATTTATATATATTCGAAATATTTTTATATACTTATACATATATGTATTTAATTTGGTATTTATAACTATATATGTAGTATGATAAATATATTTATAATAAGTTTAAAAAATTTTACATATATATATATATAATTTTTATTACAACTATAAATAAATATTTTTATTAACATTTTATTATATTAATATATATATATATATAATTATAATATATGTATTTATTATCATTTTATAATTATTTAGATATATATATATATATACTTAAAATTATAATGACAAATAAATATATAAAAAAATAATTAATATATAATTAAAATTTAATTATTATAATGATAATAAATATATTTATTCATTAAATATATTTAGTGAAAGTTTGTGAGTATTGAGAACATAATATAAAATATATATGGGAAACATGTGAATTAATCATGTACACCTAAATAAATATACACATAATAAAAAATTGTCCATCCATGGACAACATGAATAATAATAAGAGATTAATGTGTAAATGAACATTTAGGATGATACATAACATATATATATGCATGATCGATATATTAATTGAACAAGTTCATTAGATTCAAATATATATTTTATTATAATATTTTTAAAAACATTATATATATATGTATGAATTATTTAAAAATATGTATTAATTAAAAACATTCATTTTTTATTTAATATATACTAATAAACATTATTATTGACTATAAATATAATAATTTTATATAAATTATAATTAAAAACATTTATCAGCGCTAAAACTAGCACTTATAATGGTTACACCTTTATCAATTCTTTTTTTATCAATAACAAGGGAATGATTTATAAATGTTTTACATAGAGTAGATAAATCCCCCCCTTATAAGTGCTTTCTTTTTATCAAAAATAAAACAAGGCACTTCCCTTTCCTTTTTTTGGTAGTTCTTCAACTAATAATTTACCAATAGTTAAATAGTTTATCTATAATCCAATAATTAGAGACTAAATCTGTAACACCCGAGGTAAATAAAGAATATGACATTTCATATTTATCCATATTTGTGAATAAAATATTTAAATAAATTTAAAGGGGACGCTATGCTCGATGGCGTACCCAACACGCAACAACGAGTTTTTGGGAATCTTATGTTGCACTCTAATAATAAAATAATATTATTTTAAATGGTAGTTAACATGTAGCCGTTGTAATGG
This sequence comes from Viscum album, assembly GCA_963277665.1. NCBI lineage: Eukaryota > Viridiplantae > Streptophyta > Magnoliopsida > Santalales > Viscaceae > Viscum > Viscum album. The sequence continues at coordinate 1,137,649,299 of OY728164.1, read as the reverse complement.
CGGGAATGGATAGAAATAACTAATATATGATTATATATGTTTTTAAATTTTTTTACATTTATCCAATAAAAGATAATGGCTTAAAATACGGAAAGAATTCAATTTTAGGCGTATATGCCCTAGTTTTCACTAAAGGTTCACTTATCACCTTTTGATGGCGAACCGTCATTAAATATAGTTTTGACAACTCTTATACATTCTTTTGGACCAAATAAAACTCTTATTAAGAATCGGGACATCAAAATTTACTTTGTGTAAATTTTTGGTATCTTTCCGATAAAGTTCATTTTTTTAATGAATAGTGTAAAATGTTGTATTTTAATTCAAAACCACTTTTTAATCTAATTTATTTATAAGATTAGATTATATTTTGAATTGGTTTTAAAGTGAAATTAGAAAATATTTTTACCATTAAATCCAATAGTGTTCGTTGAAATCAATTTCACTTTGAAATCAGACTTAAACTAGTGTCAATCTTTTGATACTTATTGTTTCATAAAACACGCTATTTGACATGACAGCGGGAATTAATTATTAAATTAATTAATGTGACTTATATGTTTTTAATTTTGTAAAATGGACTTCATTTTTGAATTCATAATATCAAATATAGCTTAGGGTGAATTTTTGGGATTTTTCTGAAAAACTTCAATTTTTGATTAATAGTGAAACCATTAAGTGGTACTTATAAAAACTGATTTTCCGTTTAAATGAAATTTTTCCATCATTGTGTTTTGATTTTTAAAAATCCTACATACATGGTTGTCATTAAGAAGTAAAATGTGGTTCAATGAGATTAAAATAATTTTTTTGGTGAATAGTAACTTATTAAGTTTTTAATCGCGATTAGTGGTAATTAGTGTATTTTAAGGTAAAAATAATGCTTTAATAAAATGAGATGAGCATGACACATGTCTTACCTTCATTGGTTGTATCATGGCCGACCAATACAAGCCATGGGTCAACTTGGGGACCCCATGGATTCACTTTGGTTGAGAAATGACATAAATAACTTTTTATTTAATGTAAAAATAAAATTGACACAAACATGATATGTTTTACTAAAACAATTTTTAAGTGGGGTTATACAAGTCATATTTTTAATTATAAATATTAATTGGAAATATAAAATGATTTAATACATCATAGTATTTTTTTTATAATTTTTAGACATTAAATAAATTAAATTATTTATGACATAATAATGATGCAGCAATGACATCATTATTTGACGATTTAAATAAAATGTAAAGATAATGTAAAATCTATGAACTAAACATGTCCAAAACTTATTGGATGAGTTTATTTCGAAGCCTTATCACCTTATCCACGAATTATATCAATGTGGGACCTTTTTAAACCGAAACACATTTTCAAATAAAGTAATATTTCTTTACTTTCCAAAAGTGCCCCTTCTCTCCTCTTATAAAAGGCCCCCACCTCTACCTCATTTAACACACACCTCAAGCCTTTGGCTCGGACAACCCCTGCCCATTTACTCTCTCCACATCCCTCTCCTCATCCTAGAGGATTCCCTTTGGGCATAATCCTTTCAAAGTAAGCCTTTAGGCTCAAATCAAAAGGAGTTACACTTTTAAAGATAATTCGTTCTCTCATGTTCATTTGTTTTATTTTGCTTCTCCAACCCCCTAAAATCTTTTTATTTACTTATTTTGTAACAACCCCAGTATCTTCAATATACTAGGATGTTGTTATAAGATTTATTCGAGCTACACTCTCACACAACTACATCAAATGGTTAAAGAACATACGGTTTCCGTGGATGGTGAAATTCTGCCTCCCGAAACGATGATTGTTCAATACTCATTTAACACCTTCAAAGGTGGCCATTATGATGTCACTATTTTTATATATGATATATAATGTGTTTATGTTTTATTTATTCTTCTGTATTTTTCATTTTTGTCTTACCTTTATGGCTTCCATTATGGGTATACGCGATATCTTCATTTAAGGAAGTGCGGACTACCGCCCCTTCAAAGTGATTTGATTCGTTAAATACAATATGTGGGATGTATAAAGGATGGAAATATGATATTATATATGATATTATACTGGAATTATAATATACCTTTATATCATTATTATTCCATTCTATAAAATACGAAATATAAATGAAAGTAGCGTTCATGCGTACGTACGGCTTACCGTCTCCATGAACGGTGCATTTCATTTCTTACCTCTAAATGATTATGTAATGTAATAAATGCATTCATGTACTGGATATATATGAAATATATGATATCAACATAATTAATACAATTCTGGATATAATAAACATTTGGCCATAGGAACAACATGTAATTGTAAGAAGTCCACTTTCGACTTAAGAACCAAATATCGGCAAAACAAATATTATTAACTTAAATGATAACATAATGTTTATGACATGGTAATAAGTGGTATAAAAGTAATAATGAACTTGAAAAAGGTTCTTAAGGAATTAGAAATTAACTCAAGTTTATTATTCAGGAGATTAATGAACGATCGAGTCAAGTCGGACCCGAGGTAAGGGATCCTACAACTCTCTTTCCTTTTAAGTACACTCTTTTATGTCATTTATTTTAAGCTCATCTTTCTTATGATTGGGATGTTCTTTTATATTAAATTTACTGTAATTTTTATGTTCATGAGATGAGAGACACTTTTCTCTCTCATCAATCCATTTTGGAAGTTTTGAGTGGCGCAGTTAGGCTGCCGAACTTTCGTAAGAGATCTAACCTCTCACTTTCTTTTTAAGTACTCTCCTTTATGTCACTTCTTTTAAACTCCTCTTTGCAATGTTGGGGGATTTTCTTTTATATTACACTTGTCGTAAATTCTATTTTAATATTATGGGATACTCTATTTGATCTCATCAATCCATATTCGGAAGTTTTATGTGGCGTCGTTAGGCTGCCGAGTTTTCGTAAGGGATTTTTCATCTCACTTTTATTCCCGTGAGATTTATGCTACATTCGCCGCAAATTCCATTGAGTGGTGTATGTACTGCCCATTATTTTACTCTTTGTGTAATATACTTTCATTTATGATTATTTACATCAATGACCTATTTTCTTTCTTTCATGGGGTGTATGTTTTGAAAGATACCCAAGTCGGTAAGGGAACCTTTCACACTCCTCTTTTTTAAAAGACTTCTTTTATTGGGTCTTTTAATTTACATATTTTTATGTTGGGATATGTTCTCATACATCCTTATTGATGTAAATTTTATGTCCAAGTGATGAGATTCACTTTTTATCTCTCATCAACTCATTTTGATGTGATGTCGTTAGGCTGTCAAGGGAACTTTTTAACCCAATTTCGATTTCTTTGGGTTCAACTTGTAGTCATTGAATATGTCATCCATTGAATATGTGTGATTGACCTTTTATTGTTTTACACTTAATATCCACTTATATTGGGTGTATATATATTTGTCACACATATTTTTGAGATTTATTTGTCCTTAATTTAAGGATACCTTTTTTATAAGGGATTTCATCACATTTGACATTTCTATTGAGGGTTCATTGTTGTTATGCACCAATTCACTCTTATATGGTGTATATACTGTCCTTTGGAGTATTATATCATGAATCCTTTTATTCTTATGATATTATAAAGTTATGACTAAATGTTACTCCTCGATTATTGTATTCAAGTGTCTCTAATTTTGGTAAAACCCCTTTAACAAAAATATCGTTTTAAATGTTTTAATTATATGTTCTTATTAATATCCAGGTTTTAAAAATGGTTTAAAGGATTCATTTATATGGATATTAATGGTTTAAAATGTTAAAAGCTTCCAGGTGGTATGTGACACTTTGATTCAAAAATATCTTTATTAAATGTTTTAAATGGTTTTGGAAATGGTTTCTTTTTGAATGGATTCATTATTTCAATATCCTAAAATGTTATATTGTGATTGAAATGTGGAAATGTTATGTTTCCTTTATTCATGTTTATGTGATATGATTATGTTATGGTTCTTGGGCATTGTTATGAAGAACGGGTGGTTCCGTGATAAACTAAGGGCGGGTGAGCCTGATATAGCTCTCCAATGCATTGGGTAATGCGAAGGAGTGAAACGTTAAGGTTTCTCCGAAGAGATTTAGGGAATATACTGTGATGGGTATTCCAAACGTAACCAAGAGGTTTAATCCCCACGTAAGAATGTTATGAATGCCTCAAGTTACCTTTATGTATTATGTTTTCTATGATTTATTCATGGTTTGATGAGGTATGTTAAAGTGCCTATGTTTTATGGGTAAAGTATGATTTAATTCTTATGTATATATGAACTCATGTTTCCTTTCCATATTTTTATAACCCTTACTGAGCTTTTTATGCTCAACCCAAGTTTTTGAAATGTTTTTCACAGGTCAAGGGAAAGGTACATGATGTGATGATAGTGTCAAGGATGTTTCAAGAAATAATCAGTGTTATATTTTAAATATGTTTCCGTTGATGGGAAGAATGAATACTGTCTTTTATGTAACCACTTTGTTTAAATGTGGAATGTAATGCAAGTTTCATGATCTAATTCTCTAAAACTCTAAACCTGAAAATATCCTCAATGTGTAATCTTGTAATAACTCAAGATTAAGTAAGGTTTAAGGCTGGGGCCTTATAGTTGGTATCAAAGGCCGGTTTAGATAACTTTAGAGGTTAGGGTATTCTTTAATCATAAGTGACATTACCATAATGGTTAGGATTTCAGAAAGAGTCCTATTTTTAGATAAAGTGAATGAGTAAGTATATATTAGTGTTTACCTTCCTCGTTAGTACATGATGGTTTTGTTGATATACTCACACTGACCTTTTTGGTTTTAGTAAATGGCTGGATCTAGCAGGCACCAAAGTGACAATGGGTTTGAAGGAAACTGTGGTGGTTCTCTGATTAAGATACTCGATGAGATGGGGGGTTCAATGAGGAATCTCATGGTTTTTCTAAACCAACTATCAAGGAGTCATGATCAACCACTTGAACCTTGGTGAGTTCTCTAATGCATCATGTACGAGATGGCCAACTCGATATGGAAATTCAGGTAATAATTATTAAGGTAACCATTAGGGTTTATATTATCCTTACTTTTGAGGTAATTATGGGTTATTATATGATATGATGGAAAATGAAGGGCATGAGATAAAATTGAGGTTAAAATATGTTATGATTATTCTTGAAGATTTTATCTCATTTTGGGGAATGTTTTAAGAATTATATAGTTTTTGAAAAAGGACAACACGCAGACCGTGTGACATCCCGTCGCGTCGGACAAAGCTGCGGGAATCGAACCCACAACCAAAGTGCGACTGGTATTTATCGCCTACCACTGGACTACGTGAAGTCCCTGGTTAGTTTGACCGATTCTTTTTAGTTATATGATTTTATGAATTAAGAGTAAGTTGATTTTGGAGGATATGTGATTAGGATAATTACTTTTCAATGTGAGACTTTAGGAGCAACTGATGTTGTTTGGAGATAAATGTTACGATTTAACTTGGTAGACTATGTGAATAAATCCTTCAAATATTTTGGTTTCAATCTTAGTTTGGTTTACTTTGAAGAATTTTATGGAAAAATGGTCCTCGTTGAACTTTGGGTTTTGTTGGACAAATTTTGGAGATTAAGAATAGATTTTCTTTTTATAAAGGGTTATCCATTTCTGGATTATCTGATCTTGTACTAGCCTTTTTGGTTTTGGTTTTGGTTAAAGACATGGGAAGTATATAGTTCTATTTTGTGGATTAGGTGATTCTCTAGAAGTTGATTATAGTACTCTTAATGTGAACAAGTCTTCCTAAATACTCGTCTTTTGGAGAAAATATGAGTTTGTGTAAGGAATCTAATAAAAGTTGAAAGTCAATATGATAAGTGATTATGTTTCCTTATGAATAAATTCCTCAATAAAAAGTAACTTAAATTTTTTTGTCTATTAACTTTTCCTACTGGGGAATCGAATACCGTTTAACCCATCACGGGTTTGTGATTTTCTCGTGGTTAACTTTCTCCTAAACATGTTTTCTATCACTCTCCATCAGAACATGACCCTTTGTTTTTTCCACCATGTCCATATTTTCATACTTGGGATCCTATTATGGGTTAACTCAGGTGACCTTTGTACTTATCTCTCTTTATTTTCAAGTGTTTGTTTTACCGACTTTTGTTCCGATGTGGGACTTTCTAGGATGTTTCCAAGCGCAATTTTAAAATTGCGAGGACGCAATTCCCAAAAGGGGGGAAAGATGTAACACCCCATGTAAATAAAGAATATGACATTTCATATTTATCCATATTTGTGAATAAAATATTTAAATAACTTTAAAGGGGATGCTATGCTCGATGGCGTACCCAACATGCAACAACGAGTTTCTTGGGAATCCTACGTTGCACTGTAATAATAAAATAATATTATTTTAAATGGTAGTTAACATGTAGCCGTTGTAATGGCGGGAATGGATAGAAATAACTAAAATATGATTATATATGTTTTTAAATATTTTTACATTTATACAACAAAAGATAATGGCTTAAAATACGGAAAGAATTCAATTTTAGGCGTATATGCCCTAGTTTTCACTAAAGGTTCACTTATCACCTTTTGATGGCGAACCGTCATTAAATATAGTTTTGATCACTCTTATAAATTATTTTGGACCAAATAAAACTCTTATTAAGAATCGGGACATCAAAATTTACTTTGTGTAATTTTTGGTATCTTTCCGATAAAGTTCATTTTTTAATGAATAGTGTAAAATGTTGTATTTTAATTCAAAACGACTTTTTAATCTAATTTATTTATATGATTAGATTATATTTTGAATTGGTTTTAAAGTTAAATTAGAAAATATTTTTACCATTAAATCCAATAGTGTTCGTTGGAATCAATTTCGCTTTGAAATCAGACTTAAACTAGTGTCAATCTTTTGATACTTATTGTTTCATAAAACACGCTATTTGACATGACAGTGGGAATTAATTATTAAATTAATTAATTTGACTTATATGTTTTTAATTTTGTAAAATGGACTTCATTTTTGAATTCATTATATCAAATATAGCTTAGGGTGAATTTTTGGGATTTTTCTGAAAAACTTCAATTTTTGATGAATAGTGAAACCATTAAGTGGTACTTATAAAAACTGATTTTCCGTTTAAATGAAATTTTGCCATCATTGTGTTTTGATTTTAAAAAATACGACATACATGGTTGTCATTAAGAAGTAAAATGTGGTTCAATGAGATTAAAATAATTTTTTTGGTGAATAGTAACTTATTATGTTTTTAATCGCGATTAGTGGTAATTAGTGTAGTTTAAGGTAAAAATAATGCTTTAATAAAATGAGATGAGCTTGACACATGTCTTACTATCATTGGTTGTATCATGGGCGACCAAGAAAATCCATGGGTCAACTTGGGGACCCCATGGATCCACTTTGGTTGGGAAATGACATAAATAACTTTTTATTTAATGTAAAAGTAAAATTGACACAAACATGATATGTTTTACTAAAATAGTTTTTAAGTGGGGTAATACAATTCATCTTTTTAATTATAAATATTCATTGGAAAGATTAAAAGATTTCATACATCATATTATTTTTTTAATAATTTTTATACATTAAATAAATTAAATTATTTATGACATAATAATGATGCAGCGATGACATCATTATTTGACGATTTAAATAAAATGGAAAGATAATGTAAAATCTATGAACTACACATGTCCAAAACTTATTGTATGAGTGGATTTCGAAGAATTATCACATTATCCACGAATTATATCAATGTGGGAACTTTTGAAACAGAAACACATTTTCAAATAAAGTAATATTTCTTTACTTTCCAAAAGTGCCCCTCCTCTCCTCTTATAAAAGGCCCCCACCTCTACCTCATTTAACACACTCCTCAAGCCTTTGGCTCGGCCAAACCCTGCCCATTTACTCTCTCCACATCCCTCTCCTCGTCCTAGAGGATTCCCTTTGGGAATAATCCTTTCAAAGTAATCCTTTAGGCTCAAATCAAAAGAAGTTACACTTTTAAAGGTAATTCGTTCTCTCATGTTCATTTGTTTTATTTTGCTTCTCCAACCCCCTAAACTCTTTTTATTTACTTCTTTTGTAACAACAACAGTATCTTCAATATACTAGGATGTTGTTATAAGATTTATTCTAGCTACACTCTCACACAACTACATCAAATGGTTAAAGAACATACGGTTTCCGTGGATGGTGAAATTCTGCCTCCCGAAACGATGATTGTTCAATACTCATTTAACACCTTCAATGGTGGCCATTATGATGTCACTATTTTTATATATAATATATAATCTGTTTATGTTTTATTTATGCTTCTGTATTTTTCATTTTTGTCTTACCTTTATGGCTTCTATTATGGGTATACGTGATATCTTCATTTAAGGAAGTGCGGACTACCGCCCCCTCAAAGTGATTTGATTCGTTAAATACCATATGTGGGATGTATAAAGGATGGAAATATGATATTATATATGATATTATACTGTAATTATAATATAACTTTATATCATTTTTATTCCATTCTATAAAATACGAAATAGAAATGAAAGTAGCGTTCATTCGTACGTACGGCTTACCGTCTCCATGAACGGTGCATTTCATTTCTTACATCTAAATGATTATGTAATGTTATAAATGCATGAATGTACTGGATATATATGAAATATATTATATCTACATAATGAATACAATTCTGGATATAATAAAAATTTGGCCACACGAACAACATGTAATTGTAAGAAGTCCACTTTCGACTTAAGAACCAAATATCGGCAAAACAAATATTATTAACTTAAATGATTAAATAATGTTTATGACATGGTAATAATTGGTATAAAAGTAATAATTAACTTGAAGAAGGTTCTTAAGGAATTAGAAATTAACTCAAGTTTATTATTCAGGAGATTAATGAACGATCGAGTCAAGTCGGACCCGAGGTAAGGGATCCTACAACTCTCTTTCCTTTTAAGTAAACTCTTTTATGTCATTTATATTAAGCTCATCTTTCTTATGATTGGGATGTTCTTTTATATTAAATTTACTGTAATTATTATGTTCATGAGATGAGAGACACTTTTCTCTCTCATCAATCCATTTTGGAAGTTTTGAGTGGCGTCGTTAGGCTGCCGAACTTTCGTAATAGATCTAACCTCTCTCTTTCTTTTTAAGTACTCTCCTTTATGTCACTTATTTTAAAATCCTCCTTGCAATGTTGGGGGATTTTCTTTTATATTCCACTTGTTGTAAATTATATTTTAATATTATGGGATACTCTATTTGATCTCATCAATCCATATTCGGAATTTTTATGTGGCGTCGTTAGGCTGCCGAGTTTTCGTAAGGGATTTTTCATCTCACTTTTATTCCCGTGAGATTTATGCTACATTCGCCACAAATTCCATTGAGTGGTGTATATACTGCCCATTATTCTACTCTTTTTGTAATATACTTTCGTTTATTAGTATTTACATCAATGTCCTATTGTCTTTCTTTCATGGGGTGTATGTTTTGAAAGATACCCAAGTCGGTATGGGAACCTTTCACACTCCTCTTTTTTAAAAGACTTCTTTTATTGGGTCTTTTAATTTACATATTTTTATGTTGGGATATGTTCTCATACATACTTATTGATGTAAATTTTATGTCCAAGTGATGAGATAAACTTTTTATCTCTCATCCACTCATTTTGATGTGATGTCGTGAGGCTGTCAAGGGAACTTTTTAACCCAATTTCGATTTCTTTGGGTTCAACTTGTAGTCATTGAATATGTCATCCATTGAATATGTGTGATTGACCTTTTATTGTTTTAAACTTAATATCCACTTATATTGGGTGTATATATATTTGTCACACATATTTTTGAGATTTATTTGTCCTTAATTTAAGGATACCTTCTTTATAATGGATTTCATCACATTTGACATTTCTATTGAGGGTTCATTGTTGTTATGCACCAATTCACTCTTATATGGTGTATATACTGTCCTTTGGAGTATTATATCAGGAATCCTTTTATTATCATGATATTATAAAGTTATGACTAAATGTTACTCCTCAATTATTGTATTAATGTGTCTCTAATTTTGGTAAAACCCCTTTAACCAAAATATCGTTTTAAATGTTTTAATTATTTGTTCTTATTAATATCCATGTTTTAAAAATGGTTTAAAGGATTTATTTATATGGATATTAATGGTTTAAAATGTTAAAAGCTTCAAGGTGGTATGGGACACTTTCATTCAAAAATCTCTTTATTAAATGTTTTAAATGGTTTTGGAAATGGTTTCTTTTTGAATGGATTCATTATTTCAATATCCTAAAATGTTATATTGTGAATGAAATGTGGAAATGTTATGTTTCCTTTATTCATGTTTATGTGATATGATTATGTTATGGTTCTTGGGCATTGTTATGAAGAACGGTTGGTTCCGTGATAAACTAAGGGCGGGTGAGCCCGATATAGCTCTCCAATGCATTGGGTAACGCGAAGGAGTGAAACGTTAAGGTTTCTCCGAAGAGATTTAGGGAATATACTGTGATGGGTATTCCAAACGTAACCAAGAGGGTTACTCCCCACATAAGAATGTTATGAATGCCTCAAGTTACCTTTATGTCTTATGTTTTCTATGAGTTATTCATGGTTTGATGAGGTATGTTAAAGTGCCTATGTTTTATGGGTAAAGTATGATTTCATTCTTATGTATATATGAACTCATGTTTCCTTTCCATATTTTTATAACCCTTACTGAGCTTTTTATGCTCATCCCAAGTTTTTGAAATGTTTTTCACAGGTCAAGGGAAAGGTACATGATGTGATGATAGTGTCAAGGATGTTTCAAGAAAGAATCCGTGTTATATTTTAAATATGTTTCTGTTGATGGGAAGAATGAATACTGTCTTTTATGTAACCATTTTGTTTAAATGTTGAATGTAATGAAAGTTTCATGATCTAATTCTCTAAAACTCTAAACCTGAAAAGATCCTCAATGTGTAATCTTGTAATAACTCAAGATTAAGTAAGGTTTAAGGCTGGGGCCTTATAAAATCCCTTTTCAAGATTTTCAATCAATACAAAAATAGAATGCATTAAAATCATAATACTCCTTAAGATCAATAAAAATTTACAAAATAATTCTTATTCAACCAATAAATTCATCAACATGAGCTTCTATCCATAAGTAAATAACTATTTTTTTATTTTTTATTTTCTACATGCTCATAAAAAAATCATTTCGTTAAATTACCCATTATATTATCATAATAAATTTTTTACTATAACATTAAAAATAATGTAAAATTAACATCTTTATTTTGAATAATATTTAACAATATGATAAATAATATTTTAACAATTCATTTCTATCTTATATTAAAAATATTATCAATTCGTGTTAATCAACACGTCAATAAAATGTAATCCAAAATAACACACAAGATAGAACAAAAAAATTAAATTCTATATATTATATAACACACTAAACATTATTAAATTTTAAATAAATTTTAAAAACATTATATTCCATATAGATTTCATTAATAGAAAACAGCCCCACTCACCCACACACAATTATAACATTGCATGAGAATAATAATTATACATATAATTATAAATGTAAAACTTTCATCACAAATATTAAATTCCTAATTTATCCCTTTCATCATAATCAATTCAAATAATTATTTCTAATTAGTATTATTCAATATATTATCCTAATATTGATTCATAGATTTAACGTTTTATAAACCATTAACCGTATTCTATATTCCAAAATATATTGAAAAATATATATAAACACAAATCATCATCCAATAAGAATTTAGGAAAATTTTTTATGAAATAAAATATAATTAGAATCATAAAAACATCATAATATTTTAAAAATAATTTTAATTTATGAGATACTAATCGAATAAAATATTATTTTAATATAAATATTCATTATTAGAAGTCAATTTATAATTTTGACTATTTTTTATTAATAAATTTAATTAAATATAAATTATTGATATAAAAAAGAAACCATTAATTTATAAATTCAATAATGAAAATCCATTTTTAATATCCCAAATTACAAATTAGTCAAATATGTCATAATTTCATACTCTATACTTCTTATGTCTATTATTCAACAATAACATTTCCCATATATGCCAGGAAAAATGTTCATAAGTTGACCACCTTAAATCTCACATTATTTTGTGCAATTAAATAATTATTAATTCCTATTAACAATATCTCTAATTAATTATTCAATATTATAATTTTAAAATAATATCATTGAATTTCAGAGGAAAACAATAAATCATCACAAATAAATAAATAAAATCAGTATTAATAATCCATTGATTTTTTTAGAAAAATCGTCATTAACTTTTTTTATGAAAAAAATTATATATATCCCAATAAATTGGTCCCATAACTTAACTGATTTTTTCAAACCAATTTCAAAATCATGAACATTAAGAAGTTATCCAATGTATATATCATACTAATATAAGATAAAAAAGGTATTTAAAAGAACTACTATTCAAACTCGTCCAAGGATAATTTAACATCCCTAAGATGAAATAGATTTATTTGGAAGTCTCTAGATAATAAATCCTTAAAATCCATCAACTCAATTCATCACATTCCTAGAGACATATAGAAACAAAATTGGTCGATTTTATATTTATCCAAGAGTATCACTCACAAAAATTCTTTACCATTATCATTCCTTCTACGATTAAAAAAATATCATCACCTAAAAAATGAAACTTCTGTGATATGATTTTTTAAACATCCACCATAGAATTACCTTTCCACCGAGATCAATTAACACACCATGTCATGTGCACTCCCTGGTAACCAAATGTCTAATGTTATCACCATGGGACAATTTTTATCCTTTAGAGATCAATTCTTCATCTAAAAATAATTATAATAAAATATAAAAAATGACAGTAACATTAACACATCACAAATTGATAACATAAATCATTCATGAATATCTATATAAATTTTAAATAATTTCCCAAGTTATGTACACACACACACACATGTATATATATATATATATAGTTGACTAATACAATCATTCCTTAACCCAATTAATAATAAACTATTAAAATAAAATATATAAAATTGAATGTGATAGATACATTCATCAACACATATAATATTATAATGAATTGTAAAAAATTTCACAATTAGCTACTAAAATAAACATCGATTCCTTATGAGTATCATTATAATGCATGTCTAACAACACAACCATTATAATTGAATGTATTTTTGTGAGAAACACATCTTAGTAACATACCACGAGAGACATAAAACAGATCATGATTCATAATGTACTCTTTTTTATATTAAAATTCATTATACAATATAATTTATGAAAAATATATCAATTATAGCAATATACTCTAATAAAATAAAATTGGCATTAAATATAAATTCATTGACAATTGTTCTTGAATATTTGGAATTTATGTCGTAATATTTCAAAACTAAAAACATAGCTCAACAATTAACTCTACTAAATAGATATCTTAATACCCATCGTACCGAAATCTTGAAATATTAAAAACCATAGTTGGTCATAATATATCCAATCACAAGACTTCTCCAACATCATAATAAAACATATAGTTATAGTATATATAATAAAAATTATTATACTAATAAAAAAATTATATATTCAATAAAAACAATATGAACATATCACATGAACGCAAAATCACCACATTAATTCTATTCTCACAATTTTTTCAACATAGAGCAATTTTTATCAGCTTCTAATGATATATGAATGAAATCGATAATTAATTCTCTCGTAACCCCTTTATTAATTAGAAAACTAAATTCAATCATACATGATCATTTCACTCTATTTTTAATAATATTATAAAACTAATTAATTTAATTGAAATATCTATTAATTAAACCCCAATCATTCTTTTTTCACATTATAATATACTAATGTCATGATATTATTCACAATAATTATTACCAATCCATGACACAATGTTCATCACATTAATCCATACAGCAGATACATTTCATTTCATATTAAATAGAAAATATAAAATAGATAAAAGGTAAAAAATATTATATATGAAATCACCCAATCACACACATTAATTGTAATAGTTAATTAAAATACTCTATAAAATTTCCCTAGCAAATATCCACTTTCAATTCCTTTCACTACACAATAATATAATATAATATCTTTTGTTTTTGTAGAACATATCCATTGTAAAACTAATATCTATCTTTTAGAATATATTTCACTTCATAAAAATCCTAGTACAATTTCTATTATCATTCGAAAATAATCTTGACCAGATTTTGTAAATTTGAAATCAATAATAAACATATTATCAAATTACATGGAAAAAATCATTTAAACAAATAAAATATTAATTCCCATTTAAAATTTACCCTAAATATTCATTTTGTTCAATGTTATGAAAATATATAGATTCAATTATTATACCATATATCACATTTCAACATTTCAAATACTCAACCAAAGGCTTAATTATTTTGGTACATTTTTTTATTTTGTTAATTATTTATAATCGTATGTTAATCTATTAATCATTTGTTGTTTTATTAATTCCCATCACATTTATAACCTTTATCATCCAAATGAGTTTTGAAAAGTTATCTATTACCCATAGTTAATTTTACGAACGAAAAATAAAATTATTACATAAAAAATGATTTTAAATAATATTAAATAGAAAAATGTTACATGAAAAAATATTTTATAAGTGTTTATTTCTGTACCCTTAAAAATATTTTTAACTCTTTTAATAGAAAAATAATTTTCCAATGTCACCCATGTTATATACTTCATTTTAAATTTATTATATATTATTAGCTATAAGTCCCACACTTGAAAAAATATTATGTAAAAATCATTTATATTTCCACAAAATCACATAAAAATTTAATAAAATTTGAAAAATGAAAAATGATTAATCAACAATAAATCATCAAAATACATTACAAATTTGTTTTTAAATATTTAAGATAAACATATAGTATTATCTCTAAATGAATATATAATTTCCTAAATTCATCCTTGTTATGTGCATGGAATGATTACTAGTCACTTAATAAGCACAAGATGGAAGTATATTTTTAAAATTAAATATGTAATTATAAAAAATTTCATCAAATATTAACATTATATAATATTATAACTCATTTTTATATGTTAAAAATGATAAATAATATTTTGAATATATATTCATTATACACATTATGTTGTTTTCACAAGAATAATTCACAATACATCATATCCTTAATATTCACTTAAATTAATAAATAATCTTAATGACAATAAAAAACATCAACGGTATATAAACGATTCACCTGACTAAAATAGACCAATTTAGTGATTTAAACCCCTAGTGAAAATATATACCACCTACTGCTACATGTTTAAATAATATTTGTAACATACTAGGTGAATAAAGAATATAACATTTTCATATTTATTAATATTTTTGATTTAAATTTAAATTTTACAATAATAAGGATTCTATGTTTTATGGCATACCTAATACACAAAAATGAGTTTCTTTGAAATCATATGATGTACACAACATTGGGTCATACTGAAAAATAATAATATAATATTAATTTAAATGTTATTAATCACCTAGAAATTTTATTGGTGGGAATTGACATATATAACTACAATATGAATATACATGTGTGTTAAATGATTTTACATTTATCCAATAAATATTAGAGGCCTAAAATAAGAATTTTATTTAAAGCGTTAGTAATCAAATATTCATTAAAAGGTCGATTTACACCATTTGATGGTAAACAATCATTAAATATATTTTTGGACACTTTTATATGTTCTATTTGACAAAATAAAATTTCTATTTCGAATCGGGACATCAATATTTAATTTTGGTATAGTTTTTTTATTTTTCTGATAAAATTCATTTCATAATGAACAGTGAAAAGACATGTATTTTATTTCAAGACTACCTTTAAATATAAAAAAAATTATGGATATATTATCTTTTTAATTGATTTCAATGTTTACTTAGATTATATTTTTACCATTTAATACAATTTTGTCATTAGAAGTAATTTCACTATTAAATAGAACATAAATATTTTTCAATCATTTGAAATTTATTATTTCATAAATATAAGATTTTTGTTTTGACAACTGTATTTAATTTTAAATTAATTTCTAAAACTCTTGTGTTTTGAATGTGGAAAAATGGATTCCTTAATTTGAATTAGTAGGAACAGATTATTTGAATAGGTAAATTATATTTTTAGACATTATAAATATTTACTTCAGTAAACTTTTATTTACCATTGTTAAATGGTCAATATTGTAAATATGTGTAAAAAGGAATCCTTGGGTTGATTTTGGGACCTCATGGATCCACTTGGGAGTGGTAATGTCACTTTATGTTAATTAATTTTAAATAAATTAAAAAATGTCTTAAACATATATATTTTACTAAAACAATTTTTACATGGGGATATATAAGTTATTTCTACTACTATAAATATTCATTTAAAATCTAAAAACATTTCCTACATCTTTATATTATTTTTATTTTTGTAGACATCATGTAAATTAAATTCATTATGAAACAAAAATGATTAATTGTTTACCTCATTAATGAATTATTTAAATAAATAAGATTATAGATATTAATACAATGTACAAAACATGTCCAATCCTAATTGGATTATTTTATTTTGAACATTAGTCATCTTATCTTAGAATTTAATGAGTTTTTGACCTTTGGAAACAGAAAATAATAATATAATAAAATAATATTCTTAAACATTCCTAAAGAGCCCCTCCATCAACTTATAAAAATCCACCACTTCTAACCCATTCCTCAAACTTCTCAAGACCCTTTTCACATCCAACATTTTCCCAATTAAGCACCCTAAATACATCTCTTTCTACTAGAATCCTTCCCCTGGGCATAACGTAATTAAATTAATCCTTTTGGTTCAAATCAAAAAGAGATACACGATTTATTGATAACGTCTTCTCTTAATTTCTATTGTTTTATTTTCAATCTTCATCCTCATAAACTATTTTTATTCCATTATTTTATAAAAAACATAGTATCCTCCACATACTGGGTTGTTGTTTTAAGATGTATTCGAACTACACATACACACACCTTCATCTAATGGGTAATGAACATACTATTTATGTGGAATTCAAACCACTGCCTTAGGAAACGATGATTGTTCAATCATCTCCTACCACCTCTTATGGTGGACATTAAGATGAAACTGTATTTTTATATGATATATATGTTATTTATATTGTTCATATTCCTATTTAGTTTTAATTTATATAATACTTTTATTGTTTTCTATAGTGGTTAAATACGATAATTTGATTTCATAATGTGCGGACTACCGCCCCCTCAAAGTGATATGAGTCGTCCAGGTCATACGTGAAGTGTATAAAGGATGTAGTTTATGAAATTATATATGATATAATAATTTAATTATAATATACCTATGTATCATTATGTTTTTATTCCATTAATTATGTAATATAAATGAAAGTTGTGTTTCTGCGTATGTACGACTTACTATCTCCATAAACGGTGAATTTCATTTCTTATCTCAAATTATTAGGTAATATTATAAATAAATACATAAAATGAATATTTATGATATATATGATATATAAATCATGAATATAATTCTGTAGATAATGAGATTACAACCACAAGGACACTTTATAATTATAAAAATTTTATTTTTAACTCAGGTTCCAAACATCGACAAAATGAACAATGTGAACTCAAATAATTAAATATTTTTATAGAAAGTTAATAATAAATATTAAAGTAAAAATAAACTTGAAAATTATTTTTAATCATGTATACAATAACTTTAGTTTATTATTCTGAATATTATATAATTATCGAGTCATGTCATTCATGAGGTAAGGGACTTTGTCTCAATATCTTTTCATTGTGGAATATTTTGATTTATACATGAATTTATTTTATACGGTGAATAAACCCTTTTTCAACTTAATTTCAATCAAAGGGAAAAATTTTCTATGAAGTGTTTTACTAAAAAAATAAAAACAATGTTTTTTTTACATGTGAGGTGACAACGACCATTCCACAGCCATGAGTATTATTTGATATTTGGATTCCTTAACATATAAAAATGTTTTTAAACAGAATATAAATACAATATACTCATTTATGTCTTTTGGAATTAAAAATTAATTTTATAATCAGTTCTTTATGTAAATATATTTAAATTATATATTGTGATTGGAATGGGGAAATGTTATATTTCCTTTATTTTTTTGTTATGAATAAGTTATGGTTCCTGGGAATTGTAATGTATATTGGTGGTTCCATGATAAAACTAGTGTGGGTGTCGGCCCTAGATAGCAGTCTAATGCATTGGGTAATGTGACCGAGGTAAAAATTAAATTCTCTCCTAATAGATTTAACGAATATATTATGATAGGTGTTCCAAATGTAACAACCTACATAGATGTTAAATCTACAACAAATGTATGTTATGGATGCCAGACGTTACCCTTTATTATTTATGAGTTCTATGTGTTTTTTTAAAATCTTATGATATCATGAGGTATGAGCATATGATTGGTATGTATTTATGGAAAAATTTAATCTTTATTTAACTTATAACCCATATTAATCATTCTATACTCATCCCATGTTTTTTTGAAATGTTTTTCACAGGACATAATGATGAATAGTGACAAGGATGGGATCATGGAAAGTCATTTTTTCTAAAACATTAAAGTAGACATGAATCTTTTTTTCAAGAGTTTTATTTTATGAAAAAATGGAAACTGAGTAGAATTTTATACTTTGTAATTATTGATATTTAATGTAGTAGTTATGGACTAATTCTCTAAAACACTAAACCTAAAAAGATCATCAATGTGTATTATTCATTTATTTCAAGATTATGTTATGATTTATAGTCGGGTCATTAATGATGGTATCAAAGGTCAGTCTAGAAAACTTTAGGAGTTAGGATATTGTTAAATTAATATTAATAAATTATTTTTAATTTATGTTATGATTGAAATGATTAGAATTTTCTGATTACCATGTTTCTTTTATTAATATATATATATGTGTTTAGAATGGTTTTCTATAGAAGAAACATGGCAGCTATGAAGGGGTGACATCAGGAGGAAGACAACCTTCCAAATCAGCTACCTAAGATGGTCAATATAAAAACTGAATTGTTTTTTGTAGTGATGGAAAAATGACTCAGGTTATAAATGGTGGTGGTATCAATGCATGAGATAATCTAGATCAACCCCAGAGAAACATGTCAATAGTATAGCATTTCATAAGGCAACATCCCGCATAATTCATAGAATCATCTTACCATGTTCTAGGTTGATAGTGGATTAATGCAATTGAGATTATTGTTGAAGTCATGGGGTTTTCAGAAAATCAAATGGATAGTCTTGATGTTTACCATTTTTAAGGTGAAGCCTATCTGTGGTGGTCAATGGTGAAAAATATGAGGGTTATTGAGGAGATTGATTCTCTTGATTGAGAAGAATTCAAAGGGATATTCATGAGAAATATTTTCCTATGGTGGTCTATATTTTTATGGAAAAAAATTCCAATAATATAGGTATGTGGATGAATCAGTGGCTACATTTGAAAAAAAAGTCATTCAAATTGAAAGGAATGCTTTAAATTTCATACGAGATCTTTATTAAAAAATCAATCAATTCTACTTAGGATTAAAGACAACGTATCGAATTGATTTAGCTTCTCGTGTGTACAAAAGTTATGAAAAACATGTTCGATGTGTGGAGAAGGTAGTAATATAATTTGTTGATGATCATGTGTTTTTTGAAGAACAACAGAATAAGAGGTCGGGGTGGCTGACGAATGGGAAGAACTCTTCAAAAATTTCAGATGGTGAGAAACTTAAGTTTACTATTTTATAAAAAAATTGTAAAAAGTATAATGGGGAATGTTATTTCAATTATAGTAATTTTGACTGATGTTGTAATATAGGACATAAGGCTCGTAATTTCATTGAAAAATATCAGGGAAATGGTAAAACAAAATTTGATTTACAGTCTGTAAAACTTTTTTACTGCAATGATATTTGTCATTATGAATATGAGTGTATAATGAAAAAATAAAATGGGGAGAAGGAACCAGAATAATAGAAAAGAGGGGTGGTGAAATCCTTTCTAACTAATTTAGAAGCTGTTGGGCCATCAAATAAAGTAGTATCATGTACACTATTTGTTTGTTAATATAATGAAAATGTGTTTCTTGATTTAGGGTGTACATAATCATTAATTTATGAGATGTTTTCTAGTAAATTGGGAATTTCATCTCAAGATATGAATCCTGATTATAGGTTAAAAACACCTGGAAAAACTATTGAGAAAAAAAGAATACATATGTACCTTATTACCGTTGTGTGTGGAATGAATAAACCAACAAACTTATTGGTTTGCCTCTAGTTGAGGTTAATGTTATTTTGGGTATAGATTGGATTTCCATTAATCATGCTAAGATTGAATGTAGATCTATTGAGTTTTTGTTCAGAAATATTTTTAGTTGGTGTACAACAATTTACCCTTACATTTGATAACATATCAAGAAGATAAGAAACTACAAAAAGATGGAAATGAATTTGACCTTGCACATTTTAGTGAAAACAAAGGAACTATTCATATTAATGATGTGCAAGTCGTAAATGAGTACCTTGATGTTTTTACTGATGAGTTTCCATGTATTATACCTGTTATTCAATTTTAATTAACATTTAACATAATTTATGATGTTATTCCAATTTTTAAACCCCCCTATAAAATGTCTCAAATTAGTCTTTTAGAGTTAAAGAAGCAATTGCAGGAGTTACTAGATAATGGTTTCATTTGACCAAGCTCATCACCATGAGGTCCCCTGTTTTGTTTGTTAAAAAGAAATATGGTTCAATAAGACTTTTCATTGATTATATATCATTGAATAACATTATATTTAAGAACAAGTATCTGTGTCCTAATATCGATGAATTGTTTTCTCAGCTCTAGGGAGCTCATTATTTATCAAATATTTATTTTAGGTCAGTATAACATCATTTGATTGTAAAGGAAGTATACATTCTAAAGAACTATTTTAATACTAGAAATGGGAATTATTAATTATTAGTTTTGCCTTTTTGGATAGCTAACTCACTTGTTGTATTCTTTGATTTTATGAAAAGAATTTTCCATGAGTTCTTGGATAAGTTTTTGGTTGTGTTCATTGATTATATTTTAGTTTATTCTAAAAGTAATGAGCAGCATGAAATTCATCTAAGGGGTGTCTCTAAAACATTAAAATAAAGGAAATTGTATGGGAAATTACACAATTGTGAGTTTTGGATTCAAAAAAATTTGTTCATTGGTCAATTTTTTTAAAACAAATGGCATAACTGTTGATCCTACCAAAACAATAGTAGTTGAAGAATGGCCAAGACCCCCAAATATAAATGGGATTTGTATTTTAATAGGACTAGAGGGTTATTACCAGAGTTTTTTTTGAAAATTATTAATGATTATCTACCCCAGTAGCTATGTTAACTTGAAAATGAGTTAAGTTATTCTTGAAAAAAGAATTTGATGATTGATTTCAATAATTGAAAAAAGATTGGCTAGTGCTTGAGTTTTGGTTCATCCTTCCATAAATGGTTATTTTGTGACCTATAACGATTCATTGTTGAAATTACTTCGTTGATTCCTAATGAATAATGATTAGGTAATTGCTTATTCTTTACATCAGTTTAATATCGATATGACAAATTACCCTACATATAATTTGGAATTAACTGCTGTTGTTTTTTCATTAAAAATTAAGAGGCATCATTTGTATGGAGTAAAATGTGAAATATATACTAACCAAAAATGTTTCAAGTATATATTAAATCAAAAATAATAAAACTAGAGACATAGGATATGGTTGGAATTAATCAAGGATTATTATTTCACAATTCATTAACATCTAGGAAAAGAAAATAATGTCGTTGATGCATTGAGTTGAAAAAATAATGCTTCATTAACGATGACACATATTGAATGAGATCCATTGGTTATTGATTTAATGAAATTTGGGATAGATGTTTTTGGTGTAATAAATTCATCTACTTTGATTCAGGTGTCCGTGAAATCATCTCTACCAGACAGAATTAATAAAACACAAAAGGAAGAAAGTGAGTCTCCGAAAAAGGTTGTGTTGGTTCATATGGGTATGTTGCCTAAATTTTTCATTGATAATGAGTTTGTTTTTAGGTTTGGGATGATTTTATGTATGGATTGTGATTCACAGTTGATGAATAAGTTGTTATGTGATGCTCATAGTTCTCCATTTTTTTCATCCTAACAGTACTAAGATGTAAAGATATCCTCTGGAGTATTACAGGTGGGATGGAATGAAAAGATATATTGTTGATTTTACTATGAATTTTTTAAATTTCCAATATTTTAATATAGAGAGGCAGTTACCTAAAGGGATTCATTAGTCCATACCTATGCCATATTGGAAGGTGGAAAATATATCCACGAACATCATTGTGGGATTATCGAAAACATCTCACGTTAATAATGAAATTTGGGTTATTGTTGATCGATTAACTAAATCTTTTCATTTCTTTCATATTCAAGAATCATTTTCTCTATATCAACATTCTCATTTGTATGTTAAAGTCACAGTCAGGTTGCATGGTTTTCCCCTCTCCATTGTATATGATCGTGATCCTAGGATTAATTCTAACTATATGAATGGCCTTTAGAATTTGTTGGGTAATATATTAAATTTTAGTACATCTTTTCATCCTCAATAAGATAGGTATACATAAAAAACAATTCAGACCTTGGATTATATGTTATGTGCTTTTTAAATGGATTACTTGGGAAGTTGGGACCAATATCTTTTTTGTTATAATTTTGTTATAATGACAGTTTTCATTCCATTATACAAATGGTGACATTTGAGGCATTATGTGGGAAGCGGTGTCGAACTCCATCTTTTGGGGATGTAGTAGTGAATGGAAACTGATGGGACTTGAATATATAGATGTGATGGCAGAAAAATTTCAGTTTATTCCAAATCACATGAGAATTGCTCAGAGCTTGCAGAAACATAATGCGGATAAATGAAAGAAGGATTTTTCTTTTGAGGTAGGTGATCATATCTTTTTCAAATTTTATACATGGAAATTTGGGATGTGTTTTGGTATGAAGAGAAATTTGAGTGTGACGTTCAATGGACCTTATGAATTCCTAGAGAAATTTCGATAAGTTGTGTAAAGAGTTTCATTACCTCCATGTTTATCCTAGGTACACAATGTTTTTCTAGTTTCAATGTTAAGAATGTATATTCCAGTTCCATATCATGTTTTGAGCTTTCAGGTAGTTCAGTTGTTAGAGAATCTCTCTTATGGGGAACAATCAGTCCAAATTCTTGGCTGAAGAGAGAAAGTGTGGCAGAATAAGGTAATTAATTAGTTAAAGGCTTTGTGTAAAAACTATATGGTTGAGAAGGCAATGTGGGAATCTGAAAATTTTATGAGGGATAAATAACCCCACTTATATGATAAGTGAATAGAATTGCGGGGATGCAATTCCCAAAAGGGGTGAAGGATGTAACATACTAGGTAAAAAAAGAATAGAACACATTCATATTTATTTCTATTTGTGAATTAAATATTAATTATACATTAATGGGGATTCTATGTTGGATGGTGTACCCAATATGCAACAACAAAATTTCATTAAATTCTTAAGTTGCCCAAAACATTGGGTCATAATGAAAAATCATAATATATTATTATTTTAAATGGTAGTTAAAACCTAAGCTTTTTATTGGAGGGAATGTAAAAAACTAACTAAATTTTTAATATACATGTTTGTTAAATGTTTTTACATTTATCCAATAAAGTTTAGAGGCTTAAAATAAGAGAGAATATGATTTTAAGCATAAATACTCTAATATTCATTAAAAAGTTGATTTACTGCCTTTTGATGGTGAAATCTATTTTTATATGTTTTATTCGAAAAAATAATGTTTTTATTTAGAATCGATACCTCAAAATTTTTGGTGGGTATATTATTGGTATTTTTCTAATAAAATTCATTTAATAATGAATTTTGAAAACTACTTTATATTAATTCATAACTAAATTTTAATCTAATTTATTTATAAGGATATATTATCTTTTTAATTGGATTTAAAGTATAATTAGAATATATTTTTACCATTTACTTTAATTTTGGTCATTGTATGTAATTTCACTTTGAAATCGGACATAAATAATTTTGAATCATTTGATAGTTATTATTTCTTAAAAACACCCTTTTTGTTTTGACTGTGGGAATTAATTTTAAATTAAATTCTCCCACTTCTATATTTTGAATGTGAAAAAGTAGAGTCCATAATTGGAACTAGGGGGTCCAAATTTTGTAAATATGTAACTTTTAATTTTATACATTACAGCTATTTACTTTAGTGAAAATTTTATTTACCAGGATTAAAGATTAAATCTAGAAAAAAGGGTAAAAAATATAATTATAATAATATTAAATTACCCTAACATGTGTCCTAATATAATTAGATGGTACATATACAGCGATGGGAATCCTTGGGTTGATATAGGGACCCCATGGAGCCACTAAGTAGTGATAATGAACCTATATGTTAATTAATTTAAATTAATGAAAACAATTACTTAAACATATAACTTTTAGTAAACCATTTTTTACATTGGGTTATATAAGTTATTTCTTAAAAAATAAATATTAATTTGATATCTAAAAAGATTTACTACATCATGATATATTTTATATATATTTTTATACATCATATAAATAATATTATTTATGTCACAATAATGATAAAGTGTTTACCTCATTAACGAATGATTTAAATAAATAAGATTAAAAAGATTAAAAAAATATCCAAATCATGTCCAATTATTATTATATGATTATATTCGAAACATGAGTGACATTATATTCTACTTTAATTTGTTTGGAACCATTATAATCCAAAAATAATTATATAATAAAATAATATTTTCAAACATTCCTAAATAGCCCCTCATCCCCCTTATAAAAAGTCCTCACTTCTTACCCATTCCATACACATATAAAGCCCCTTTTCCCATAGAAACATAGAAAAATTAAGCTTCTTAAAACCATATAATCCATTTATAAGCCTTACTCTAGGAAGATGAAAATTAAATTAAACCATTTGGTTCAAACCATAGAGATATACCTGATTTAAAGGTAACGTCTTCTCTTAAGTTATTTTGTTTTATTGTACTTCTGAGACCCCTAAAATAATTTTATTCAATTATATTATAACAAATACAATATCCTAAATATAATAGTTTGATGTAATGTGAATTAGTATAACTAAAATTACACACACCTCCATCTAATGTGTAATGAACATACTATTTCTATGGATGGCGAACTACTGCCTCATGAAATGATGATTGTTCAATATTCTCCTACCACCTCTTATGGTGGCCATTATGGTGGAAATGTATTTATATGTGATATATAATATATTTATAGTGTTTTTATGACTTTTTTTTCATTTATATAATACCATTATAGAATTCCATAATTTGTAAATACAATAATTTAATTTGAGGATGTGAAGACTACCACCCCCTCAAAGTGATATGAATCATTAATGACATACATGGAATGTATAAAGGATAAAGTTTATGAAATTATACATGATATTATAATTGAATTATAATATAACTATGTAACATTATGTTTTTATCCCATTAAATATGAAATATAAAATAAATTAGCATTTATTGTACCTACGGCTTACCGTCTCCATGAATTGTGCCTTTCATTTCAGATATCCAAATGTTATGTACTATTATAAATACATATATATATATATATACATTATATATATGATATATATGATATCTAAATCAGGAATATAAATCTTAAGATAAAATAATTTCTACCACAAGGAAAATTTATAATTATAACATGTTCATTTTTTACTCAAGTTCTGAACATCGAAAAAATGACCGATGTGAACTCAAGAAATTAAATAATTTTTATAGAATGGTAATAATTGATATTAAATGAATAATAAACTTGAAAAATGTTATTAAGAAAGTATAAATTTACTTTATTTTATTATTAATGATATTAAAGAATGATCGAGTCATGTCAGACTCGAGTAAGGGACTATGTTCCCATAACCTTTCATTGAGGCATATTTTGATTTATACATGACATTATTTTATAAGGTGAATAAACCATTTTGATTTTTCATTTCATAAAAAGGAAAATTATTTCTATGATAGTTTTTACTAAATGAAAAAATGGAATATTTCTTTTTGACGTACATGGTGACCGTGAACTTTCCGCTGCAACAAGTATTATTTTATATTTAGCTTCTTTAACAAGTCGTGATGTATTTTAAAGGAAAATAAATATCATATACTATTTTACATAATTTTTTATTAATAATGATTTCAATAATGAATTTTTTATGTATATATATTTAAATGATATATTGTTATTGATAAAGATAAATTTTATCTTTCCTTTATAATATTTTATGTGTTATGAATATGTTATGGTTCTTGGGAATTATTACATATAAAAGTGGTTCTATGATAAACGTAGGGTGGGAGAACCCAGAATATCTCTCCATTTAATTGAGTAACGTCATAGAGGTAAATATGAATTTTTATCCTAAGAGAATAAGAGAATATACTATTATTGGTATTCCAAATGTAACTCTCAACATATGATTGAAAGCTACAATGTATGTATGTTATGGATGACACTATTTACCCTTTATTATTTATTATTTCTATGTGTAAATCATAATTCTCATTATTTTTGGACGTATGAGCTTATTCATCGTATGTATTTATGGACTAATATTATATTTCATTAACTTATAACCCATATTGGGCTTTTTATGCTCATCCCATGTTTTTTTGAAATGTTTTTCACAATACTTAATGATGAATAAGGGAACGTATGGGATCAAGGAAAATTATTGTTTTCTAAACTATGGGACTATAAATGACACTGTTTTTTAAGTGTTTTATTTTATGAAAAAATGGAAACATGGTAGAATTGTCGACATTTTAATTTTTGAGATGTAATGTAATACTTATGACAAAATTCTCCAAAACTCTAAACCTAAAAAGATCCTAAAAATTAATTATTCATTTAATTGATGATTGTGAAATGATTTATGGCTGGGTCCTTATAGTATTCATAATAACTAGATAGTCAATTTTATCTCATGAAATCATAAATAAAGAATCCTCATAAAAATACGAGAAACATTTATTTATAAAATACAATAAAATAAACAATGTTTCATTTTATAAAAATAATATAGAAGACTTTATAATAAATATTTGAGTTAAAAAGAAATAAATTTATTCAAAATACATTACAAATACATTTAGAATCCATAAAAGGAATATTTTGTAATATTGAGAGAGAATTAGAGGAATAAAATGAATAATGGACATTTATAATTTAGAAAATATCGATTAATTTACCATATTTAGAGACATCCAAATTATTATACAACCTCAATAAAAAATAATTATAGAAAAAACATTGATTAATCAACGTATAATCAACATCCACATTGGGGATAAAAGACATTGACAATAACATGAATGTTTAAATGGTGGTCGGATGAAGGAAAATCTACCATTTTCTATTTTCAATAGGTATCTAGTTGTTTCTATTGTTTGTTTTTAGTGAGCAACAACCTGTAACTAACCCATAAACTCATCTAATTTAGAAAATACATAATATATATATCTAAAAAACATTCTTCTAAATCCTAAATCTACAAATTAATAGTTTGAAATACAACGTAGAGAAATGAATGGACTACTATATAATTGATAGTTTATATATTTCTATTTTTTACTGGAATGAAATTCCCTATGTTATTTGATTCAATTATATTTTTCATAATTATTATATTTTTATCATGTTTATATCAATTTATAAATTACATGTGATGTTATTACAATATTTTAATATAACCATTAATAATAATACACATTTCAAAATCAATAGCATTAGTATCATTAAATATTTGGCTCATCTAACACAAATATATATATACATATATGTTCATTATTTATGGTTTCTATCATATTCATCTTAAATAAATTCATAATATTCATCATACATGTGATCATATAAGTGAATGTATCAGTGAAAGGGTTCACTAAAAAATCCATATAAGTGGATGAATTATGGGAAATAAAATTTAATACATGTTTTCATTTGAGCATGCATGAGAAAAATATTCATTATCAGATATTTTGAATTTTTTCATTACCATATTCATCTTATGAATATTTCTTGTATTTATTAAGAAAAATAATAATGAAAAATCTTAGACATTAGATATGTCATTATATAAAAAATAATATCATTATGAAAAAAACTCCATATTCTGTATTCATAACACTCTAATGAAAGATAATTGAATCATAGTTATGCAAAAAAAATTCATAGATATAATTCTGTAGTAAATACATTTAAATGTTATATTATTCTCTAGCCACCCTTCACAAAACCGAATTTTTCTTATCAAAGAGTTCCATCTAGAAAATAAATATATATCAACCATTAACATGGACAGAACTATGATAATACAATACGTTTTGTAAATATATATCTATTTTCAAAACTGGCCATATAGAAAAATTCAGGTATCTATAAAAATAATGTTAGTGTATTATTTTTTAAGGTAATGAGTAGCAGAAATTATTTATAAGGTTATATTCTATAGAGATAAGAATAAACAACATAAGAAAAAAATGGGTATTTTTCAAGATTAATGAATTTATAAAATTCAATTTAGGTTCCCATAAATACATCCTAGGAAATTAAATACAATAATAACCCATAAATAATAATGGGGGAAATTATATAAATTCATTGAGAAAAATTTATAGAAAAATATGAATGATAAAAAGTTATAAGAGGGGATAATAGAGATTATACAAAAACAAAATAAAGGGAAAGGAATTGATTTCCTCCCTCTTTTAGTTCATATTCTACTTCATTATTCATAAAGCCCTACTATAAAAAACAACACACGTTAAAAAATAACTCTAGATGAAATTTAAATTAAAAATTAGTTATTGTTTATAAATGATTACTATTTTAAATTACCTGTTAAATTTTTATAAATGTTAGATTGTTAAAGGAAATATTTCACTAAGTTATTCCATTTTTATTTCAATATTTTAGTTTTTATTATATAATTTGTTAATGGAAAAATAGAAATTCTAAATTCTAACTAATGTGATAGATTTAAGGAATCCCAAAAATAATGTTGTAAAAAATTACCGACATAGTAAATCAAATATTGAGAAACATTTTAATGACAATTGTATAATTCCTAGAGATGAAAAGACCTTCACATTACTAATAAACTTTATATTTAGGCCAAAGTTTCAAAAAACATATTACCTACTATTTAGGAAAGAGTTTAAAATTTACCTCTTACAATTATATATCCATCTCCCAATTGATTCAAACCATTAGAGTGGTATGATTTGAAAAATTAAGATATTCTAAAATGCATTCCATATCTTATTTAATACTCAAAAGTGTGATATTAATCCCATGAAATATATTTAGACCAATAAGGAAATCATTATCCTAATCTAGAATAGAGGTTCCTTTCCCACAATGAATTTAAAATGCTATATTTATTGAACCTTAGTGGTCTGAGACTTCCCCTCCAATCATAATAGAATAATTAAATGAAAAAATTCTATGTATAATTTATATCTAGAAAATGGATACATATAAAAGACCCATCATCCTCAATAAACACTCAACCTGAGATTCCACAACCCAATAAGTTATATTCAAAATTTCTAAACAATGTTATGAAGAAAAGTATCTATAATAGTATACATCAATTCATAAACTAACATGATTCAGAAATAAATAACTTTACTCAATCAAATATTAATTTCCATATATAATACACTATTTCACCCCATCGATATGATTTAGTATTATTTTGTTGCTATATATAGAAGAATTTATCATTAATTCTAATTATTCTTATGTATGAATTATGAATTTAGTATTGAAAAAAAATAAGGCATGATATGAACAAACATTATTATTTGAGGTGTTTTCATATTCTCTTTACCCAAATACCATAGATAAAAAAATTAACTCAAGATTACACTTTCCCTAACATACAAAAATTTTCATTTAGAGGCGAGTGAAATGCAATTGATTTGTATCATAACATTTCATGTCAATGAATTTCATCTGACTTGAAAAAATTAGTAGTTTCCTATTAATAGAAATATTTTTTTTCCATTTCTACTCCCCCAACTATATCATTAGTCTTAATTATAAATTATATAATAAAGAACGAGATTAAGAGAAGTTAAAATTGTAACAATATAAGTAATTTAATTGATCCATAGTACATGACAAAGCATTTTATATTGCTAGAGATAGCTGGTATTAATTTAGAGGATCCATAATACATAAATAAACACATGAACACACACACACAGACACACCCACCCAAAGACACACACACCCATATATCAAACAATCTATTTAAGGGAAATGTGCTAAATTAATATCTCATAACATCTTATTATGCAATAAACTAGATAATTAACAAGATATGATCAAAGAGAGAGGGATATAGATAATATATATTATAAATAGCTAATAATAAATAATTACTATCATAATATATATATATATATATATATTATGTGAACAATCCCTAAAGGAACAAATAAATATACAATTTACTATTTCGTCACAAACTGTTAAACCATACATTAAAAAGATTTACTAAAAGAGGAAGAGGGATGATAAATATTTTAAATATATTATAATTATTACATATATTACATAGTATAAAATTTAATTAGATAAATATATATATATTAATATACACAATATCTTGTTTATGTGAAAAATAAATTACTGAAGACATCCTCAGAAGCTGCAAAATTGACCCTTAAGAGGACTTCTCAACGTGGTTGAGTTAAAATATATTTATCTATATATATTATAATAATTTTATGGTAATTATATAATATTTTAAAAATGATATATATTTAATAATTGATTATCTTATGGGGTTTATGTGGATATAATGACATGATCTTAAAACTAGAAGTAGAAAATGAAGTGAAGAGGGTGGATAGTTTCCAAATCATTGATAGTTACAGTTTTGAAAAAGAACTAATGCATTAATGGTTTATATTCGGGTGGGATTATTACATCACAAAGACACATAAGTGGTTTTGGATGAGGTATTATGACATATATTGAGTTGTTGAATGAATTTGGGATGTGATATTCCAAGGGGTGGGAGGTGAAATTTATACATGTAGTGGAGGATAAGTTTTTTAAAAAATAAAAAATAGAAAAAAATTCAAGACAAGTAAATTAATTATTATATTCATTGACAAAATATATAATATATAATAAAAAAATACATGTTTATAACTTTTAAATCCTTCTAAATATTGTTTTATTTTTTTTAAGAAAACTAAAAAACAAGCAACTGGAAAGTAATTTTCAATGGAAAAAATTATATTTTTTTCCTTTGAAAATTACATTCATCTTTTTAAAATGACTTTGTTTTATCTAATTATATTATGTATCTTAGTAATTTAAATTGTAGTTAATAAAAATAATATTTAATTTTTTATTTTTTTAATTACTTCAATATTTTGTCCTAAAATAGATAATATTTAAAAACCCTTTAAACTACTCACTCCAAAATCTAAAATACTTTAATAAAGTAAAAATATATAAAACACGGTTAGTTCATACATTATGATTTCAAAAATGATATGAAATTTTATGAAATAATATTCAAAATCTGGTAGTCAAAATATATAAATATTACGATAAAATATAATATTTCTAATTTTATATAAAACAAAACATATTAAATATATAATATTTTAAACTAATAGTCTTAATTAATTATCATATTTATTTTATTGAATCATATTATATTTATTTTTGATTTTTTCCAATAAATTATTTTGTACTAGTCATTTTAAAATTTCAATGTTTATATTATTATTCCAATGGTCGAGATTGTATTCTAATTGAAATTTTACAAGTACAAGGGTATTATTTATCTTATAATTCATATAAAACCCACTATTTTCATTATTCATCAATAATGTTGTTCTTCTCAAGGATAAATATATTTTATTTCAAATATAACACCTTTATATCATACCATTATAATTTGTATTATTTTTTATTTATAAAACTGGAAATTATTGGAGACGAATAATCATTTTTATTTCGAAATAAAGTTCAAGATATTTATACATTATTATAGTTCCATTATACTATTTTTATTTTTATGAAAAATAAATTTTCTTGGTAAATATTATTCTATATTTATTAAATTAATTTTTTATTATATGATGTATATGATTTATATAAGCCTTATTCCAGAATTTAAAACAAAAATATGTCTATGTATCATAAAAAATTTCTTAATATGGTAATTTTCCAATAGAGAACATGGGTCATTTTAGTGGCATTCATCAAATTAATGATGGACAATTGAGGACATGAGATTTTATTGTTTTATTATTTTTTTAAAATATAATTGATCAATTACAATCATGTTTCATTAATATTTTTTATTACCATTTGTTATGTTAATTATTATTTATATTACGAAAAAAATTGTACCATTAAAATATGTATCATGCCTCATAGAATGTTGAATAAATAAGAAATATATTTATTAATGGAATCCACCAAAAAAAAAGCTTTCCAACCCTTTTGTATTTCGTGATATAGCCAAGTTAATGTTCATTAATATTTTAAATGAAGATACGTTATTTATTATTGGGTTGATCAAACACACTCTCCTAGACTAACATATATTCAGTGATTATCTTTATCAATGAAAGAAGATCACTAGTAAATATGCTAATTGAATGACCAATACTTCTTTTATTAAGTATCTTTTGTAATATTATATTAGACTTTTATATTTTTATTTTTATCATTGTAGGATACTGTACTATTTAATGTTACTTATGAATTGTCTAATTTTGAAATTTGGATAAAACATGACCATATTTCTTTGAATAAATCATTAATCTAATCAATTTACATGAATGTAAAATTATATATATATATATTGTATATTATAACTATACTTCATAAAAATATTCAGGAATTTAATATTATTTTTCCAGTTCATTATAATGTTAAGGTAAAGCATAAGGATTAAAATTTTGAATAACCATCATGTATCTTTTTTTATAATTGTTTTAAATTTTTGATAGATTAGATAATATATAGAAAAAAATTCATGACTCTTATTGAATATTAAACAATAATGAATTAAAATAAAAATTAATCTAAGTGCATGGCTATGGTATAGTTTGAAGGTTTAAATGTACGTGTCATGATAAAACATACTTGAACAGGGGGATAAAGTAGTCTAAAATAAATTCAATCAGCATAATTATAAAAAAATAGATTTAGTTATTTACTGGAATGAAACACTAAAAAATTAAGTAGGAAACGTTGTGAATATTATAATAATACTAATAAAGATGGGTTATATCACTCTCTATTTGTCGAAAATGATTATGAAAGTACAGTATGGTTAATTAATTGGTGTCATATTCTAGTTAATTGTTTTCATAGGTTCCATTATTTGATTTAATTTTCTAAATTAACAGAGTATGAGACTGTTGATGTTATATAATAAATATAAAAAATGTTATAATATTATGGGATGTTCTATTTTTAAGGAATCTCAGTAATGATTGGTTTCAACTCATTTAAATGTTATGTGGGTATGAGAACAATAGTGAAACCCCATATCATTGGTTGTTTTTTATCAAATGGTTGTAATTCTGAATCAAAATCCTGATATATTTTGAATAAAAAAGACCAAAAACTATTTTAATATTTTTTTAGTTAATTTTATGATTGATTTTAATATAAATACATATGACAGATTTTTACAAATCAGTTATTTAATAATTTTTTAAAATGTATTAATCTATCATCACTAACAATAATATGTTAATGTCATAGGGTTTAGAAATAGAATATAATGGCCTAATAAATTTGATTATCTAGAGTATTCATCCATTATGTGAATATTGTTTACTCAATATATCCATGTGGTTAGTTTATAAATGATCGAGAAATAATGGATTCATATTTGGAATTGGGATCATTCAAAATTAATGGGTCTCTCAAAAATAACCACTCATGGCGGAGGATTATATTTTTCCCATTAACTGTCGATCATTCACTATATATATATATTAATTAATTTATCTGCTTATATAATATTTTCTAACTCTATAATTCAACCATTTAAAAAAAAATTATATGAAAATATAGGAACTAAATGATAGGTAATGGAGCATAGTATCAATAATCCAAATATATAGATTATTGTACCACTGATGGTATAATTTCAAATCAAAAAGTAAAGGACACAAACAAATAAAATATGTAACCTAATAATATAAATATAACCATCATTCATAGAGTGTATTACATATCATTATAAATTGGTATACTTTTATAATGATTGATGTTTCTCTCTCTCTAATTTACTATTCAATTTTCAATCCATCAACTAAATTTAATTTTTTTATAGAGTAATTATTAACATGTATGTATCACAAAATATTAATTTTGAGGTTTTTTTGGATTTACATCATACACTTATTTGAAATCAGAAAAATATAAACCAACAACATTAAAATAATATATATATTATTTATAATAATGGAGACATTTTTTAACATTTCTTTAGTTAAACCTGAATATTTAAAATGTATTATAATATATGATGTTTTCATCTATGAGACTAATAAAACATTTACTAATACATTCGATGATAACTAATGAAAAAATTAAATAAAAATGGAATTAGGGTTAAAATATATCACCAACTTCGTTATCATTATTACATTTTCACATTGAACAATAAAATAAACATAAATTCGGTCTATATCATATTTTTAATCATGAAATGTGACAAATTTCATCAATTATGATTACCAAATTCCCTCATATATGGTTTTGATAGTCTCTCTATATATCCCTCATTTTGGTCACACTGATGTGTCTATATATAATTTTAATATTTGTTAATATGTATTTGATGATGATCCCCAATAATAAAAATAGTCAACCAAATACAATGATTCTAAAATGATAATTTTTATAAAGATTAATGAAATTTATTATATATAAAAACCCTTAGATATATAGTGAATAAGAAAAAAGAAAGTAACATAATTGGTTAAAAAGTGTATCATTAATGTAAATAAAAAACAACACTATAGAATCTAAAAAAAGAACATTCCATGACATTATATAATGGAATTTTAATATTTTATAGTGATTTTTTAAATAAATATTTTATATCATATTAAAAAATATTCATTGATTCAATTACTTATACATTTTTAGGGAACATTTAATATTTTTTTAGAATTTTAATGATAAAATTTATTTCTTACATAGGAATTTTGGAAAAAAGGATATAGAAAACAATATTATATTTATTATGATACATTTATAAAAAACTGATTTTCCACTAAAATAAATATTCTTAGGCATTAGAAAATTATTTTTTTTGTGGTATAAGAAATTTTAGTTTTTTCTAATTTGAAACTGCTTCATCAATAGAATATTTTATATATGTATTGACTATAAATATTAAATTATTGAAATTATATAGTTTATAATAAATGTGGATTACATAGTAATTATATAAAAAATATGAAAATTTTAATTCACATAAAGACTACAAAAAATTAATTTTCATAATAGAAGATAATGAAAATAAATAACATATAATTGGTATATAAAAAAATTTGATTAAGAAAATAATATTATTTATTTCTCTTAGACTAATTCTATTATAAAAATAAGAAATTGTTATATATTTCATAAACATTGAATGTTTTGGTTGATATATTTGGATACAAATATAATTTTACATCGATGAAATCCAATAATATGGACATGGATATAAAATATTTAAAATGGATCAGTTATTCTGATACTCTTAATAGTATTATATATCTCATCATCTTCTCGAGGATGGATTTTTTTACTAATCTTATATTATTTATGTATGTGAATTACCCATGTAAATATCCATTTTGTACAATAAATTGGATATTGAGGTACTTATAGATGTTATTTAATCTTTTCTTGTGTTTTGGAATAAATGTGGACCCCAATATCAAGGATTGGATTTTTTAGATTGTATTATAATTCAAAAATATATACCAATAAGTTAATAACTTTTTATTTATTTACCAATTGAGAATGGAACATATATTTTTTAAAAAATTAGCATGTGGTTTCATTATCGAAATCAAAAGAACAGTATATTTCACTAATCGATTTTTATTTACAGAGTTATATGGTGATTATTTTTTCTTGTGATATTTAATTATCAACATATATTATTAATTAATTATATGATTCCCATAGTACTTAATATTTGATTATAATTCATGAATCCTAGATAGTTCAAAACATATAGATATGATATTATATTTTGTTAGATAATTCATTGAAATTTGGAAAATGCATGTAAAAAATGTACATATAGTTAAAAACCTAATCAATAATTTAATAATGAAATTTAGACTATTTAAAATTAATATTAGTTTGGATATATTGAATATATTACTACTTCAATAACACCATTTCATTATTTAGACAATATAGTTATAATTTCATAAGTATATTATATTTTCTATGTAATTGTGTTTAAAAAAATTAAAATTTTAAATTAAATTTTCCATGATGTATGTTTTCTCTATTTTAATATTATAAATTATCATTGGGATATTCATATTTATTGGATTTTATTAAATCTAATTATTTATTATTGTATTTAGACTATGGTTTATGTTTCCTTAATCATTATTGATAATTTTTTCACATTACAGTATTGACCTGTGTGTGGGTCACTCATCTACCTCCCCTAATATTATTATCTTAATAATGTCGAATTAATTATTCTTGATAACATATTTATAATGGATTCTCAATGTGTTTAATAATTATGATACTCTTCATTAGTTTCCATAATTTATCAATTTAAAACCAAAAAAATCCTATATGGGAATTCCATATGTCCACCCTATCTATTATATTATTCACCAATATAATACATCTACTAGATCACTATTATTATATTTTATAATGAATCCAATGCCTCATTTTGTATAGTGTGCTAGTTGCACTAAGAAAAATTCAATAGTTTTTCCATCTTTGTTCCTATTACGATGGTCTTCCCCTGTGGAATTTATGTTTTATAATTAATTTTGTGATGGGAATCTCACTTTAATAAATTTCGTAGTTAGTTATTTATTTCATAACTTCACTATAAAACTCAGGAAAAAATATAATGAGAATAATTGATCATTTTATATTTCTATGATTAGTTCTTCATTATCCTTGTATATATTATCTCTTAGGATACTGAATAAAATATCAATAATTTTATCATAGGATAGTTAATGTTCTAGGATATATATCAAAAATATAATCTTTCATGGTTTTTAGTTTCTACATATATTCATTGGGTTCTCCCATGTTATTTACTTTCACAATTTTATGTGTACCTCTCGTTAATTAAAATTATATTTGATTTCATTATTTGAAATTGATTTATTTATTCTATTTGTGAATTATTCGAGTCAATCAATATTGATATTATGATTTTTATCTATAGGTAATGGATTATATATATATATCTTAGGTAAATAAAAATACATGCCAGATATTTTTAATGGAAATATTAATCTGTGTTTTTGATTCTCAATTTTATCAAAATGTATTTTATTTTGAATAATAAAAATAAATATTTCATTTTAGTTCTTCCAAAATATACATGACAAATGAGGTCAAAATATATTAAATACATGGTTCAATTTTTTATTTATTTCTCAAAGATTCTTCACAAACATATTACTTTTTCTGAGGTATTCCTTTCAAAATCAATTCCTCTTTATCAATAATTTTTTTTTCTTCAAATTTATATACTATCATAGTACATACAATGGCCTATATAATATTGAAATAAAATTTAATACCATGAAAAGAGATAAACCCCAATAATAATAATAATAATATTCAACTGTAAAATTGAAGTGAGATGTACTCATAATACAATCATTATTTATTGAATTAGATTTTTTTCTCATGTAAACAATCATTCAGTAATCAAAATTCTATAATGGTTTCTATATATTTAAATTATTATAATGCATCATAAAATATATCCTTAGAACCATGCTTCCATATATACTAATAAACATTAATACTTTTATTCATCATTTGTATTACAATTGCGACTAAAATAAAAATTTCAATGCCTTTTGGAACAACATGCATATTTATATTAATTTATGATACAATGTAATTATATTTACAAAATATTATACACACATAGAATTCTAAAATACATATACTATTATAGATATTGTTTATTAAATGGGGAAACACAAGAGAATGAGTATTCTCAAAATCATTGTAAGGTGTAAAATAATTAATATTATACAACAAGTTGAAAATTTTAAGATATGTTTTCATAAAAAATTATCATGATTAGAGGAATAAGTTATTAGAAACATAAAATTTGAATATGATTACATAATGATAAATCTGGGTATAATAATGGGGAGTGATACCATCAAAATACATTCTTAAAAAATGGATTATTTTATATGATTATTGATTACTGTTTATGAGCGATGGTGAAATTACAATGGAATTTGATGTTTGGAAATAAATGGATGGTCTGTTCACTAAAACAAACATCAGAACATAATTATGAGTGTAGAAACACATCTCTTTGTGCTTTTTAAAATTTGTTGAATGACTGATGGGTTTCCCAATTGATCTTTTTAGTTTTGGAAGTGCAGGGAAATGAAATATCTTATTAGGGATGTTTGATAGAGCCATATTGTTTCTCTAAAACCGTTCGAAATTCAACAACAATCCATAAAACTTGTTTTAAAATAACAGATTGTGTAACACGAGATTCACATAGTTTACCAAAACCAAGTGCATATCCTTCTTGTTTAGTGACATATAAGAATTATATATTCATTATTCATCAATCGTTTGGTGCACGGATTGGAAAATCATGCGGCACAATCATGTGAGGTGGGTTTCCTCAAAAAAGTGTGTTGCATGATTAGAAGACATTATGGAAAAACAATGTAAACCAGTTTTGGGAGTAAAATAATGAAAATACCCTAAATTAGTTTTATGTTTCTTTTTGATTTATTTTTTCATCCACTAGTGGGTGATTTTTCCTCTTTTGTGATACGAGTTCTCATCCTCTGAAATCATGGAATCGATAGGTCTCCTCTATCCATAAACCAAATTGAACTTTTTCATTATCTATGGATTCCCATTGGTTGGATCACAATTCATATTTAATTATATTTATGTTTTTTTTTATTTGTTACTTTATTGTGTAGTAAGGTCATTTTCTATATTTTTATTGAAATTAATATTTCCACATTTTCAACAAATCTATAGTGAATCAGAGCTTGATATTGGGATACTAGAAGGTTATAAGAACATGGAAGGTGTTCAATTACTTTTTCCAATATTTTACATCATTTTACAAATATTTTAGTTGACCTCATATGTACCATTGTCATGCATTTCCTTAAATATTCATTCTTTATTTTAAATGGGAATTTCCACCTAGTAATACTCGCATTAAAATATTTTTCCATATTTTGTTCAAAAAATTGATCATGGAATCCCCATGGTTATGATGACATGTATTTCCATTTTTTTATTAAATAAATAAATGAATGGAATGAATTAGAAGCATTCACCTCAAACTAAAGACTGAATTCCCACTTTCTAATGATTTTTCATTATTGGTAGATTTTATAATTGGTATCGTAAATATTTATATAGTTAGGTCTTTTATATTGATTCATAGTAATATTAAAATAATTATTTGATAAAAAAATTCACAATTTAAAAATAAAACACATTGGATGAGGTGAACTACCTTATAAATTACAATGTGGTAATTACTAAAATTTTTATTTGTTATCTTTTATTGTAGTTATTGTCTTATTATCAGTTTGTTAAATTTAAACATATGAAATGTTTTTTACATGGACATCTTTGATATTTCTAAGTGATGTTTAACTCATTTAATGAATATTTTTATCTAAACCAAGGAACCTATTATGTGCTTGGACATAATTGTGATCTGGATTACCTATGAAGTTAATTTCCTTATTTTTCCAAGGTGCCATCTATGTTCCCAATTTACTACAATAAATGAATTTATATATTTATATAGATTCATCAGAATGTATTAAAATTGAATGAAGTGTTCACAGTGGCTCGAATTCCATGATTGTTTAAATTATTTAATTAAAATGGATATGAGTTGGGTGGCCTAAACACATCTCTTTATTTATTTGAATAAGAATAGAATGTGTGAATTGAATTAAATGATTTTAATGATAGAAAATGTAAAGGCTAGATTGGGAAAACTATCTAGTACATTGCTAATTAAAATAGTTATAAATGTAATTCCATGATTATAATTGGATTTATTAAATATAAAGCATGAGAGGAAATGCCTCATGGATATTCTTATAAATATTTTTACATCATGTTATAGGATATTGAATTTGGTATGTTTTTTTCTGATAATGTATATATCCCATTTCTATATATTGAGTGTTTATTCAGGTCATCTCACAGTATTGAAATTATCGGTATGGTGGGAATGACAAACCACATTTTTAGGTGAGTGATGGAATGTCAACATACTCACCTCATTCATCTGTGTTCACATGATGACACAAAAAATATAAATGAAGATCATGACTTTTTCCACTCATTATAAAATATAGGTAATGTACCCTATTTATAGAGCTTATATGATCATTCAGACTGGTTATGAATGGAATAGATACACCCTGATCATGAAGGTATCTAGTATTAATAATATATGGAAACTTATGTATGAAAAAATGCATCATATAGGTGGATAAAATATATAACTAATATATATAAATAATTTATAGTAATCTATTTACTATTATGATTCAATATTGGTAGAGCCTCCTGGTGTCATTTTGGAACCTAATATATTTGGTTATTAATTATTTTAATATTGCTTTTTATTTATCTTATCTATAAATTTCATTACATATTATATATAGACTCGATTCAGTTATAGACATTAATGGTGGTAACCTAACAGGATTTATATTTCACACCATGATCAAGCAGCTACTATAATGGTGTACCCAAGTAGACCTTGTGCACATATGACCATGTATTATAGCTTGTGATAATTTTCTAATACATGTATGTTAGGAGAATATGACAGAGCTGGAGCTCCGGATGCTCATGGAGTTCACCAATGTGGACATTACTTATTTTCTTTATTTTCAAACTGTGATATGTGTCTATATTTTGAGATTTTTATTATCATTTGGACATGCATGTATCCATTTTATATTGTTGTTGGCCATATTTTTTTAATTATATATATTATTCTTTTTCTACAATGTCATTCTTTTATTACTACTTCCAATATTATTTTTTGAAATTTATTTAATATACAAATTTCCCTAATCTTATATGATAGTATAGTCTCCCCACTACTTCTTCCAAAGAATCCTGTTTCAATTTGGAATTCTCTAGTGTATAGGGAGTCATGCAAGAGGCCTTGTGACCCACAATCCCTACTACTGATTTTTTGTTGATTTGGGTTGGTACATAACAAAGTAGTATCCATTGAATGTTTTAAATTCCCTCGTATTACTATTTCATGAATTGGTATATAGAAGACTAGGAATGTGTTAGTACTTGGTAAATAGACATGAATATAAGTGAGAACCCCTCCGATATGGAAAATCATAGGTGTCTAGTGTTGGGAATTGTTTTCAGGATGATCATTAGAACAAATTATATTTTTTTCAAATTGAGTGATTTTTCTACATGCTTCTACATATTGATTTACAGGATTTATGTTATTATACCCTTGGAATGATATGGAAAGTTTTAATCCATAAATTCCTCATATTGGGCACATAGATATTCACTTTCCCTGTATATCACATGTAATTTAGTTGAATTTATAGGTTTTATGTTGATTGTATTTAATTCCTTGAGTGATATTCCATAATTCCTATATATTTAACAATTCATGCCAACGTTCCTGGATTTTTTACTTGTTTGCAAGATCTTTGTGGTCACAAGTTATGTTAACATGATTCCATTCTATATTGATATATGTAAATGGTTTCATGTGATCAATTTATTGGTTTTTATTAAACAAGGATAGTTTTTTAATTTCAAGGTGTATGTAAAACCTGAAATTGGGAAAAGGAAACACATATACATAAACCATTTTTGATATTTAATTATATTTATAGAATTTTTTAAAAATATAAAGGCTTATAATGATTAGATTTTAATGTGCGTTGGATTTTGTTTAATGGGAACTAGATTGATGTCAATAGAGATTATGGGATCTTGATACGCTAGAGAGAGGAAACCCATAAAATCAATGTTAGATTTATTACTATGTTAAATTTTGAAACTATTATAAATGTAAATGGTGATTAATTTTTAAGTGAATTGAATTAGTTTCCCTTGTAAAAGCTTTTTAATCTATCATACTGGAATGGAAATCCATATGATAAACATTATTAAATGAAACAAATTGACCCATGTTGATCAGTTGGGGAATGATTCTTATGAGATAACCCACTATGAGTGTTTTGATACTTTAATAATTAAGAAATATCTATTGGGTCAAATTAGGATGAACCCATATTTACTTACTTGGTCCCTTGTATGTCTACTTATCTATTATAAAATAAAAATGAGTTTAGTTCATAAAATTCTTAATTATGACAAGATGTCCATAAATAGTTATGGATTAAAAAGGATGATTTAAAATAATATTTTATTATTCCTTGGTTTTAGGTTGTTTGTCGTTAAAATATTTAACTATTTAAAATGAACTAATGTAATATCATAAAAAGGAATATTAGGTGGTATCCTTGAATTAAAACATCATGTAAGCTATGTTCAAAAAATTTTGTCAGTTTCATTGGAATGGAATCTATAATAATTTATATAAGAAATTTCCATTATAGAAATTGATTTAGATATAGGAGTAAGGCCTAGTAAAATTTGTTTGGCATGAACTAGAAATAGGGTAGATACATATACTTTCAGAATGAAAAAACCATTGTAGGTAGAACCCTTGGAGCATTAATAACTTGATAATTGTTTTGAGTTTTCTACATCTTTGTGATTTTTTGGTTTCATTGTCCCTAGAATAATTATTTTTGTTTAAATAAAACCCTTTTTTAGATGGGTGGACATGGTATCTTTGGAATTTTTAAGGGATTGATAATAATTTAATTCTTAGTTTCATAAGGTTATACATATTTAGGCCATGTTCAGACACTTCTAAGGTATTTTGACGCTTTCTTATATCCTTGGGTGACTCGGGACTTTTTTTTCTTTTTTATAGTCATATGAGATAATGTGAAATGAGCATGTTTTCTACATAGTACATTTGATACATGATCGTATAAGTAAGACAACTTATGGATAATAATGATGGTTTCTAAAATTTATTACGAAATGATGAGTTATATGCATTGATACACATATTACCCATCATATTTATAAATAATGTATCAAATAATTATTGTTCAGTGAAATCCTTGATCCTTTGGTTTTTGAGTATGTTCTTGGGTCATCTCTATGGTAGAGTGAACGTTTAGTTAATGTAATCAGTATTTCCAAATTTATAAGAGGTAGTTTCAAGTATATCGTGTGTTTTGACATGCCAACCAATTTGGATTTGGCTTTCAATCCAAATGCATAAATTTTTATGAATTGTGTGTTTGGATCTGTCTCACATATCATTGTCTTGTCTACCCCTTATTTCAAGCATGATGAAACTATAATTATTGAGAGTGTAATGTCATTTCTAGGGAATATGTGTCCTTCCAAGTTGCATGAAAATAACTAAAAGGGAAAATATTGAATTGGTCAGTCTTTCTAAAATTCACTTGAGGCCAGAATTTTTTGGATTATGATGGTTCTTGTTCGAAAACATAATGATTATGTGGTATGATTTGTATATGAACCATGTGAAACACCATTTGATATGGATGGACTTCAGTGGATATATCATTAAATCAAGGGATTCCTCAAGTTGTGAAGGATTCTGATCGATTAGTGAGGATGTTCCAAT
The DNA here is from genome assembly GCA_963277665.1 of Viscum album. Lineage (NCBI taxonomy): Eukaryota > Viridiplantae > Streptophyta > Magnoliopsida > Santalales > Viscaceae > Viscum > Viscum album. Next base: position 1,137,604,859 of record OY728164.1, on the reverse strand, counting down.
AGTTGAGGAAGAGAATCATTCAGGATGTCAACCTACAGTAGTTTGACTGTTATCATTTTGGTTATCATAGGTTTCCTCTTATTGCAGTATTGTGAAAGAGATGATATTGACCCCAAACATGATGTTATCTTTGATTCACTATGAGAGTGTAGGTATTACTCTACAATAAATCTTTAAAAGTTATTGGGATTGATTAGTAAATCAATCAGAGGTGTATGTTGGATGTGAGTGTTTTAATGATATTTGTTTAGTATTGAGTTTTATTGGGGATACCATGTAGGAATTCCTTGGATGATTCCTTAAAAACTAGTTTTTTATAGTGACATTACATCATGGTGGATTCCACTCATTGATCAATCAATTATATGATTTGGTATCATTGTCTTTGTACCAATGTATCACATATAAACATTGTGTATGGACATCCATGAGTCAGTTCCTTAGAATCTATTTTAATGAATCTGAGGTTTCCCAATGATTTTGGTCGAGATCAAAGCTGATGTTTTAAGGGTGAAGGTATCAGTTGATTTATTTTGGGTTACACTATAGTTTGAACTAATTCATGATAGATTTAATTATTTAATGTTTTTTGGTGAGGAAACATCAACAGAATTTAGATGTGGGATTTATTTATTGTTCTTGTTGTAAAGGTAATATGCCTTTGGAGAAATCGTTGGTGTTCTATTGTTTTACAATGGTTGTCTATGTCAATAATTTTCATTAATTATCGATCAGAGTGGATTGAGTTTTTTGTCATTATTTTCAATGGATACAGTTGAATGGAACCATTTTAAATCACATCACTAGGTTAAGGAGGGTGTGGTGAGAAGGTCGATATGATCTTTTTAGGAATTCTTGTGTGACTATTTTCTATTTGGTTTGTGGGATTAAAATGTTTTATTATAATGAAGTTGTTGATATGACATCAAATGTAATTGGGTTTCCATGTTAAAGGAATTGTTTTTGGAGCATCTCTAGAACTCTTATGGGGTGTGCTTTTTAAGGAAATTCCAATGGTGGCGGTATTGTGGTTCATAATTAGCACCTTCTTAATGTTCATAACACTTTGTGGGAGAACCATAATCCAAAATCTTAAAGATAGATGTAGTGATCGTGTCTCTAACTAAATGGTCTTGGATAATCTCGTTTTTATTTTTTTGTTCGAAAACAAGAATTGGCATGTGTATTAATGGCTTAAGTACCATATTCATAAAAAATTTATGAAGGTGCATTGGGAATTTTGAAATTAAATGATACCATTTGAATAATACATCACAACCCCCATTGTTCAGGTAATGCTTTCATTATTCCTGAAAGAATCATTGGGAATGGAAGTACTATTTTGGAGAGGTTATAATGATCGGTGTTTTTTAGGGAAGGTGATATTTCAAAAAAATATTTATTTGGGCGATTATTGGATGATCCATTAATAGAACCGTGAATTAGAATCTAATTTCATGTGTTGGAACACTTATATGTGTTTTTAGTCATTGGTAATGGATTGAGGGGTTTCTCATGTGCTCTGTTGATTCGTGGGAGCACTGGGATCTGAAATCACATGTTTTGTTATTTGGACCAAGGTGAATAGTTTTTCAAAACCATGCAGCCTCCAGCAACAAAACACATGGCTTGCTTTAATTTAGCATAAGGTGCTCTATAGGTTGCACATAGTGTATAAATACAGTGCTCCTAGACTGCACATATTGTGCCACATAGGAAGTACGAATCCACTACTTATTGCATAGTTGGAACATCGTTTGGAAAATCATGCAAAGTTAGATTCCTAGGTAGTGGGTTCTTATGGTTGGATAATGGTTTGGACAAACTGTGTGACAAAACAATTTTCCCTATTTGTGAGGTTGAATTTGTGAAAATAACCTTAATGAGTTTTATGTTTCTTTTTCTTCATTCATTCAACTTCCTCCAGTTAGGGAGCTCTCCTCATGTACACTACGAGTTCTCCTCCTCTTCAATCTAGGCTTGGGTAGATCTCCAATTTTTTAATTTTAAATTTGATATCATCATTAAATAGGGATCCAAATTAGTAGCCTCTTGATACATCTTTAATCATTTCTATGTTTCTTTTCAAATTTTTTGCACTACTTACGTGTGAGCTCATTTTCCACATTTTCATGGGAAATTAATTTTTCATTTAATTCATCCACACCAAATGAAATAAGCCCATGATATTGGATATGTTGAATTTCCTAAGAATAATTTAGGTGGACAAGGGATTTTCATAAATTTTCCATAATTTTATATATAGAACTTTTGTGCAGCACACAAACCTTTACAGGTCATTACATTTAATATATTTTCTTTAATCTAAATTATTTTAAAATCATAGTATTATGTCTATTGAGGTTTCTTTTAATATATTGGGTTCTCACACATCAATCAAGGACACCCCTTTTTTTCCTACATGTATTTTCACTTTTTAATTAAATAAATAAATTCAAATAACGTATTCTATGCATCCAGCTTTGACTAAAGATGTGGTGGACCATTTGTAAGTATTTTTTCATGTTGGGTTGTTTATATTTATTTTTTCATAAATTTGAATTGATTTTTTACTTTTTAATTGATTCTTAGTTAAGAAAAATAAATGTTTTTCAAAACAATTGTCATGATTTTATAATAATACCCCTCATACGAAGAGTTATTATTTTGAAATTAAAAAGTTGTAATTATTGAATTGAATCATTGTTAGGAATATGGAATTAATTTTTTCATGTGATTTTTTAATGTTATACATATTACATGTTCTATACACTACCTTATTAGTTATTTCTAAATTCATATTCCCTCATTTAATTGAATTATTTATTTGAACCAAGGAACATAATAACCTTTGGCATATCTTATGAATGGGTTTACCCATGTAGTTATATTCCCGAGTTAATCAAGTAGCCTTATATGTTCCTCATTTAACATGGATAAATGAATTTCCTTTTTTACCTAGATTAAATGTATTGTATTAAAATTAAATCACATGTTCATGATAGATTTAGTTTTTATAATGTTTAAATGAAATAATTGAAATGGATTTGAGTTGGGTGGTATGACCAAACGAATTAATATAGTGAGATAACATCAATTATTTGAATTTATTTAAATGAATTGAATGATGTAAAATTTAAAAATTAGAATGGTAAAACTTTTAACTACTTGATTAATTAGATTTGTTGTAAATAAAATTTGTTAATTATAAACGGTCTTAAAAAATGTAAATCATTTGACATAATGCCTCAAGGGTATCCATAAAAATATTTTTACACCTTGTTATTGGATGTGGAATGTGTGTACGGATTCTGTTTAGTACTATCATATGATGTTCCCTTATATTAGGTGTTGATTCATGGAGTCTCACGCCATTGAAATTATCAGAATAGTGGGAATGATGAACCATATTCTTCGTAGATTGTTGGATTGAAGACACATTATGAACATTCTTGACTACTGACGTGACGACACACTCACCATATCAAGTGACCAGTATGAAATCTCCCACTTAAATGAGGTGTTTTCTATATACCCTATGTGTAGAGATTATAGGCTCGTTTAGGCTATATATTGATTGTGGAGTTACAACGCAGTCTATCGAACATCTATATATTCCAGGAACATTCCCTATTACATCTGCCTATACGTGGTTCATATTGGTGGAAAAATTGTATTATTAAAAAATATATATAATTTTTAATATATATATTTACTATTTATAAATTCATATTTGACCATGTGTTGATGCATGTACAGTCTCCATGTGTTTGTTAAGAATCTCAGAGAGTTGATTTTTGTTTATTTAAGTAGTTTTATTATTGATATTTCCTAAATAAAAATTTAAATATTATTCAATGTTTTTATTTAGATGTAAAAAATATGGGTGGTAAGCTACTAGGATTTATATCTCACACCATCATCAGACCAACATTGAAATGGGTTACCTAAGTAGACAATAAGTTAGTTTGACCGTGGATTCAAACTTGTGCTAATTTTGATATACCTAGGAGTAAGGAGAATTAGACCAATTTGGAGCATAATTTGCTCGTGGAGATCAGCCTTGGAGATTTTAGTTATTTTCTTTATTTTCATATTGTACTATATAAATTCAATTTAAACTTCTTTATTATTTTTAGGACTACAATGGATATTTTTTAATTTGGCATTTTCCATATTAATTAAATAATTTATATTTTTCTTCCACAACCCTATCTTTTATTTATTGTTGCATCCCTAGTTGTCTGTTGAATTTGATTTACTATATCAATGTTCTTCTATATTGTAGGGGTATAGTCTCTCCTCTATTACCTCATGATACCATCATTATATAGTCGATAGCCTTTGGAAAACATGGGGGTGTGCTTGCGGCCATGCGACCCACCAGAACATCTAATATTTTATGGGTGAGTTGGGTTAGGATGTTAAAATGGGATACCATGGGCTTTTTTTGTTCCTTTCTTGTTAGTATTTTGGGAATTGGTAGACATGAGACTTGGAATGTGTCAGTTCATTTTAAATTTACATATATAGGACTTATCATCTCACCCATGGAGAATATTCCATGTTTATCATGCAGGGATAGTTTTTCATGTTCTTTGTTTTTACGTTTGATTTTTATTTCTCCCTTAGTGATTGGTTTATGTTATCCTACATATTGATTTTGGGGATTTTTGGTATTTTACAGTTTACATGGTATGATATATAGGAACAGTTACATGCATCAATTTACGAACATTTAGATTCACATTTCATTCTTATATCATTCTATGTAGTGGCATTTGTAGGTTTCCTGCTATTTAGATTGTATTCCTTGAGTGATTTTTTGTGTTACATATTTATTTTACATTTTATTATTATTTAACATACATTTGGTCTATATAGCATGACTAATGTGGTTACCTATAATGATATCATGTTTTATATTTATATAGATATATGTAAATGGTATTATGGTATAAATTTATTGGTTATCATTACATGTGGACCAATTTTTAATTTTAAGGTCAAGGGGAACCATATACATGGGAAAAAGTAACTCGTATACACAAATTATCTCTGATATTGGGTTATAATTAGTTATTTTTATTAAAATTTAACAGTTGTAAAATTTCATATTTTATGGTGAGTTGGATTTGGATAAATGGGAACTAGACGATGGTCTATAGTTTGTATGAAAACATTATATGTTGGGGAATGGTAAAAAATATAATAAAACCATTTTATATGACCATGTAATATTCTTAAATTTTTATAAATGTAAATTATGTTTAATTTTGACTTTAAATTAAATGGTTTTCTTTTTAAATTTTTTTGACTCTATCATACAAGTATGTTGATCTGTATGATCAATATTCATCCATGAGAGTCTGGAGGCAAGTAGTTCAATTGGGTCAGGTTTTGTTATGAGATAACACACTACATGTGTATTGAAACATTAAAATTAAAGAAAATATTATTGATATTTATTATAATGAACATAATTTTCCTTAATAGGGCCCTCATAGGTCACATTATCTATTACAAAACAAAAAGTTTTGTATTTTATAAACTACCCAATTATGATGGAATTTATGTAAATGGGTTGTTTCTAATAATTAATAATTATAAGACTTAATTTTCATGACTTTTTGTTTTTTTTAAATCAATAAATTATTTAAAAATTGAATATTAATGAATATAATAACATACAATACAACCTAACAATTTTTCTTTTGTTTAAACCCTCAAGTAAGGGTATTTCAAGATTTTCTAGGATTTTCCTAGGAATGAAACCTGAACATTTTTTAGAGGCCTTTTACTTTATAGAAAACACATAAGTGATATGAGTAGGGCCTAAGTAAATATATTTGGAATTTACATGTTCTAGGGTTAATGATGATGCTTTCATAATGGAATTGTCGTGGTAGGTAGTACCCTTATAGTGTAAATTGTTTCCTAAATGCTGCGAGTTTTATACCACGTGTTATTGTTCATATGTCATTATCCCTGGTAGACCTCTTATATTATAAATTAAACCCTTGTTTGGAATTTTAATCATGATATCCTTGGCCTTTTTATGAGTTTTATAATCCTATGATTCTCAGTTTCTATAAGCTAGTAATGCCTTAGAAATAGTCATTTTTATATTTAGAATTCAGACCCTTTTAATTTTCCGTGGGTGACTTGGGAGGTCATTATTCTATATTATATTCATATTGTACATTGTGACATGAGTGTTTTTTTACATGGTTCATCTGATACATGATATTATATGGTGGTCAATTTATGGATAATATTGATGGGGTGTCATATTTCTTATAAAACCTCTAGTTAGTATGCATTGAGAAACGCTCTACCCATCATGATATTAAATGATTTCAAAAAACCTATTGACTTCCTTGAAATAATTATGAATTACAATATTGAGTATGTGACAGGTTATTAATGGTAGTACAATGATCATCTTGTAAATGTACTCAATTTTTTCTAATTCTATAGATGGATTTTCAAGATAATTGTATTTATTGATAGACTGACCATTTTGGTTTTCGTTTTATTAACAAATTTTCAATCAAATTTTTCATGTTCTTTCAATATAGAGTGATTGTGAGAAACTATTATATCCCATCTTCTCATTATGGGGATAATTCTATTTTTTGGATTATTGTTCTGGTTAAAGTGAATGGGTTTCAATTCATGTAGAAGGAAAACAAGATAATAGGACCATTTGGAAATGGTCGGCCTTCCTTTAATTCCATCAGGGGTTAAATGTTTTGGATTGTGTTAGTGATCAATGGATAGAATGAAATTGATGTGGTTGGTTATATTCACACCCCATGGGAAACAATTTATTTTTTTATGGACATTGGTGGATATGTCAAGTGATCATTGGATGCCTCTAGTGGGGAAATCATGTGATCAATTAATGAAAATGTGTCTGTAGGTGACTTCCATCTTCTTCCATTAATTATTCAAGTAGTGGTATCTGCATTCCTTTTTTTGATTCCTCTTACAGTACTCTTCTATAGGAGACAACTTTTACCCCTACCATTATTTCATCATTGATGAACTATGAATGTATAAGACATTCAATAGACTGATGTGTTCAAAGAAGATCATGCTAATATGAATATATATTATAGTTTTTCATTGAATTCCTAGGTTAAAAGAGACATGCACAGTTCTGAGTGATACTAGGGATCCCATGTTAGAACGCCTTGGATGGACTCGAAGACACTAGTTGTTTCATGTGACATAATTTCTATGAAGATGCTTCCCTGGGATTAGTAAATTACGTGATGTGGATGTCTACAATTTGTACCAGCATCTCAATTATTTACATGAAGTACATACTACTGGTGTCTTCCCAACCGAATTGTTTATTTTAGTAACCTAAATTGAATTTTCCATTCTTAATACTAGAATATTGTATGTATGTGGTTGGCCCATGTGGAGAGTAATGTTTCTTTCTTCATGATTTGTGACCAATTTATTGAATATACTAAATTTTAAAATCGATGTTTATTTTTTGTGGATTTTTTCCAAAATTTAATATTATTAAACTCTTCCAAATCAAATATAATAAATTTATATAATTTTGAAACACTTAAACTAATTTTTGATGTTATATGATAAAAATGTGTGGTGGTTGTGGATGTTTGTGTTGGTATAAAAGAACACTTTTTTACTATTATGTTTTTTAGTTCATAATAACACAAAAATCTAGGTTTTTAACGTTTTGAAACCCCTTCGTATGGTGAGTTCTAAGTAAATTAATAGGGAACTATTCCTGGGACTAGAATTTTATTCCTATTCATTTTATTAAATACCATCCCATCTAAGATCCCAAATGTATCTAATGATCATGTGTGAACTTTATCCTAATTCTAATAAGGACTCCTTGAAACACAATTATTTCTCAGATACATGATATTCAGTGATATTTGATAAGCTGTATCGAAGGAATTATGAGATAAAAATGAAGAAAACAATATAAGAAACCAGATTGATTAACAAACCCACATTTTTTTATAGTCCCAAGACAATGTGAATTTATCATCACATGGATTAAATGATGAAAAATGGAAATTTAATACATGAAATGTTCATTACATTGCAAATAGAAAAGAAAAGACCGCTAATTACTAAGGAAGAACTCCAAAAATTTTCCTAGAATGAGTTCTAAGCTCTCCCTCAAACAATTTGTGTCCTCTGGATGATCCCCCTATTATCTATACTATCCTTCTCCCCTTAATTTCATGTCCCCCATTGTCCTAGGGTGTTTAGGGGTCCAAATCCCAAGATAGTGGTTCGGTATGATAGGTTTATAGGATATGAGGTGGGCTTTTGACCACTGCACTATTACAACACAGGGATGGATAAGTTGTGTGCCAACCGTGTGCATCGTTTTTTCTACCAAAAGAAGGGATCATGGGTTATTGGACAAGTCCATATAGTTTGACAAACCATGTGGATTCCATGCGGAGGGTATCTGTCCAATAAATTCACACCCTACATAGTTTACTAGAGAATCTACATGTTTATTCAAACCATTCAAAGACCATACAGGGAACCTATTATTTGAAAAATTAAAATCTACCTAGACTTCAGAGAGGGGTTCTTGTCTTAGGTGTCATAACCGTAGCAAGCACCCTAAAAAATGGCTCAGATGCCTCCGATTTTTATCAAAATAACCCAGAAGTGAAATTTCATCATTTTTCATTCCTTGGTAAATAAAATACATATCAACATATAGTTAAATTATGATAATAAAGAAAATAAATTCCAAAAAAATAATTCAATAATCATAAATAAGTTGAAATTCCCTATTCTCATTATAGTATTAAAACATCCCCACACATGATTGATTGTTAGTCTATAGAAAAAAATACATAGACATCCATTTATGGATAATTACCATTGAAATAAGTATAAGTGTCCCGTATAAAATTAATATAATGAACATAGAATTTGAAATAATTATCATTAAAAATTTCTATATTCGTAAATCATGACTACCCTCATTTGTGACATTATCTAACAAGGTAAGCCTAATACAAAACCTACAACCATTATTCCAAAAATCATTTTTGGTTAAAACACGATTTTCCATATTCATTCAAAGAATGTCCCAATATCCTTTTTTATCACATTGTACACATAGATTGGTGAAGCAGTGGTTTCATCCTTTCCAATTGGAAGGCTAACACATTTATTATTCCCACATCATCATTTACATGATGATTTTGGGACATGATGATAGGTAATGAAAAATATTGGTCATTTCATTGCATATATTGAATTATTATTAATGGGATGATATAATATTATTAAATTGTGATTAATTATATATGTCCACACATGGTTAATATTTAGATCAAGTAACGATTTCATGAAATTAAAACCGCATGATAAAAATGTAAAGTGGAAATAACAATTCCAATACATTACCTATCCTTATGAACAATTTGATTTCCATATTATGGGGTTTTTTTAATTCAAATTACATTATAAAAAAAATTAATTTTTAAAAGTAGTTTTTTTAAAATGAATGAATAAACATTTATTCTCATGTTTTCAATGTTTATTTATATCAAAGTCAAGGTTTTTCAATCAATACATATGAGCAATGTGTAGAAATAATTCAACAAAAACAATTTTTATCCATTTGATATAAGTCTCTTGAACCAATAACACCCCTTTTAAAAACACCTAACAAAACATTTCATCCTAGGAAATTTTTAGGATGTCGAGTAAATGGGGTGAAATATATGGCCACCCTCCCCCACACATAAACACATTCAGTGTCCCCCTGGAAGAATGTATGGTAGAAAAGGATGGGAATGTTAGGTAGGCAAGGGGAGGGAGGAAAAAAAGATATTAATTATTGAGAACATAAAAAGTACATCATATTGATGGAAAATAGATGGAGAAAATCATTGTGCATGATACCGCCTAGCAAAAATGAGTATTCAAGCTGGTGAGAGTGATTCACTTACTGACCAAACAGGAAAACATTAAAAGTGGTGCAACAAAACCAAAGCAGAAGTAGGGGGAACCAAAAGAAAGAACACAATCACTCAATTAATATGAAAACACGACAGTGTAAAATAAATTATAACAATTTCACCCAATATAATAGAAGAACAATAACAGTTAAAAAATATTAATAGTACAATATCGTGGAGGGATTAGAGGGATTGGAAAAACTGAGCTGGAGAAGCTTCATCCCAGGTGGGTCAACAGTTGGAGGACTGGTGGAAATTGCTCTAGTGGGAGCTTCAGTGGTTGAGGGAAAACCCATCGATGAGGATCCCCAAGAAGAATCAGGACAGAAATGTGAATCTATATATATTTAATAATATGGAGGGTGATAGGGAACTTCCTCATAGATATTTTGTTCTTAAATATTGACCATCTTGAGGCCTTCCACCTCCAGTCGAGTCTTTTCTAACTGCCAATGAAATATCTGATACAAGTCATGCATGCACTTCCAAAAGTTTTTTGGGTCAGCATAAGGGGTTCTATTCAGGTTGGGGTATGAGGGATATATGGTAAAATTTGGTGGGACCAAATAGGTGGGGGACATGGTTGGAAAATATGCATCAGCATAATGAGAGGAGTGGTGGTAGGATGTAGGGAAAATTTGAGGTGTCTCATCTTCATTGGACTCATGTTTGTGTTCATTTGGTTTTTAAATGGGTTGGCCTCTAAAATGGTATCTTGTTCCATCAAACATGAGAATACACATGCAACAGACAAGGTTGATGTCAGTAGTAGGGGTCAGTGAAAGCATAATGAATTATATCTCATCATATTCAATATTCAATATGTCCATCTAGAGAGTGACCAAGGGGACAGGAATAATGTCCCCCATTTCCTTGAAGAACACGATCTTGAGGTATTATGAGAAAAGGTAGGCAAGATTAACCACAGCACTGGTGATCAAGGGACAGAGGGGGATATTTTCTGATTTATAATATTTCCCTCACTATCAGACCAAGCAGTGAAACTCATTTCAATGATATGGTGTGAAATTTGATGGATGGGATTTGGATGTTGGGATTCCTTAGATGATTGGGGCACATAAAAATCTCATGGTTTGGAAATGGTGGCCCAAGAGGTCTTAGACTGCTGTAGGATCCCATTGATGGGGTGCCTCGACATAGGCAATAGTCTCAACATGTGCTCAATCATAGATCCTAATGAATGTGGCCACCTCATTGAGGAAAAAATGATTCTTTGGATAATAAGGTGAATTGAGACATTGTCATCAAGATCACTCAAATATCCTTTCTCATTCTCTGTATACAAATCTTGTAATTAGATATTTTTTTGTGAAATCTAAAACTAACAACTTGAATGTGGGGTTGCAAAGGACAACTGCCATGGTGTGGTGGCCCCCAGATAGGAAATATTTTATTTCCTCTAAAATTACAAGGGAATCAATATATTCTAATGAAAAGGGATGAGGAGTATCATCCACTCAAGTGACTATCTTATGATATTTCATATTTTCCACCATTTTACTAAATTTCATGTGAGGACCCTAAAAAGAGTCATAAATGGAAGTGTGACCTCTATAAAAGAAATAAATTATAGGGTTGGGTGGATGAACCTACAGAGATATGATTGAACACTAATAGAAATTTCAAAAAAATTTAAAAGATTTATAAGAAAATTGAATAAATATTATGCAAAAACCTAATGAACCTATGGAAAATAAAAAATCTAGAGAATGAATTTATGATATTTGGAATTTTGGGAAAAATTCATTGATTCCCATGTGATATGAAAATGAATTAGTGAACAACGATGAGGAATAGAGAAGGAATTAAATCCAATGGGAGAATAAAAGAAACTAAATGAAAATGGGGGAGGAATATACGGTTGGTTGAACCATAGGAAGAAAATAAATAGAGGAAAAGAAGAGAAGATGAAATGAATGAAAATGGGGTGGAGAAAGCATTACCATGGTAATGATCTAGTGGAGGAAGGATCTGGATTGTTGGGGAATTGAAGGGGAAGAAATTACCAACATCAAGAGAGGGGATAAATGGAAGATTTGGTTGGGTTTGTGCGGGGAGATATTTTTGGGGGTTTTAAAAGAAATTTTATGTTTTTATGTTGCTCCACAGTTTTAGCACATGGTTTGAAAAAACATGTGATAACTCTAAGAGTGGATACAGGAATGGAGGGGTTGGCCCTCACAATTTTTATGGGTTTTTTCACACAGTTTTTCAAATCATTCTATAGTCCTAGGAGATGCCTTTGAATGGTAATTTTTAGGATGCATAGTTTTACGAATAGTTTTCCAACCATAAACAAGGTTTTATTTGAGACATTTTGGAAAAATATTTTCTTTTTAATTAGAAATACCACTTTAAATTTGAAAAATCTTATACCCACATGATGTTTAAATTACTATTTTATATTATACATATGATATTTAACACATTATTGATATAAATTCTACAATATATCTATCTCAGTATAGTTATTATATACTAAAACAAATAATACATGAAAAAACACTAACATGAAACCCTAAGTACACTCAAATAAACAATAATATTAAGAAAATGGTTTTTAAATGACTTATTAGATCTCAGTCAAATACGCATTTAATGTCCTGTACTCGACATAATTGTGCATCTTTCTACACTAATATCAAGGTAGGGACTACACCCACAATGTATTCTTTTTTAATATAATTTTTTTGATGCTTTCCATTTACCTTAAATGGTTGACCATCTACTCCAACAACATCCATTGTACAATACTGTATGTCTTTGATCAATTTAAATGATCTCAACTAATGGGACATTAGATTCCCTAGAAATAATTTCAAACGAGAGTTGAACAACAACACCTCATTGCTAGGTGGGAAGGATTTTTGGGATATCATGTTGTAATGAACAACCTTTTTCTTCTCTTTGTATATCGTAGAATTATCATAAGAATTCCGCCGGATTTTATCTAGCTCTATTATTGGAAATTTATGTTTCACCTTTGCAGCCTTTAGATCAAAATTTGAGGCATTCACATACAAATACATGTTATTCTCAAGTTCTACTGATAAATGACATGGTTTTACATATATTAGATTGAATGAGGATATACCCAGAGTGTTTTAAAGGTGGTCCTATATTCCCATAAGGTATCTTCAATATTCATAGACCAATCCTTATTTTCGACTTCTATAGTTTTTTGGAGGATTTGTTTTAGTTCTCAGTTTACGACGCCGACTTGGTTGTTGGACAGGGGATGGTAGGGTGTCCCCATGCTATATCTCATTCCATATTTTACAATCACGATCCTCATCAACGTATTATCAAAATTTGTCCCTCTTTCACAAATTAGATTTTGTGGAAATATCAATCTACTGAAAATATTATTCTTCAAGAAGGCAATAAAGATTATCACCGTTTTATGCACCATGTAAGCAACATCCACCCATTTAGATATATAATATAAATCCTAAATTTAGGAGTTCCCATTTAATATTGTAAGGTACCAATGAAATAAATACCCAATATGTATTAGACATCATCCTCAATTATGGGTTATTGAGTAATTTTCACTCACCACCCCATGTTACTAGTCTGTTGTTACATTTCATAGTGTGCTACAAAATATCAGGTACTTGTGTATAGTGGGGAAAAAATACCCAGATTAATGAATCAAAGCTATTATTAGGTCTGGCCCATGATGCACCCCTAGTTGGGGAGGAATGAAAAAACACTAGATTATTATTAATATCTTTTTCCCAGACACATCAAAAAATCCACCAATATCCACCTGAGAAGAGGATCATCAGGTCTTACTAACAATATATTTTTACATCTAGAAGCAGTTTATTAATCTGTTAGAATGTATGGTCATGATGAATCACACTCGTAATTAATTAATTGTGAATTTAAATATACCATGGGTGATGAGTGACTCGAACGGGGACATTATTCATCTTCTGGAAGTCCTCCTTGATTTCTCTTTCATCATCTCTATCAAAATCAATAATTTCCTAGTGATAGAAATGACCAACGATGAAATTATCACATTATTTATTGTCATGGATTTCTATGTCAAACTCATGGAGTAGAAGTAAACAATAAATTAACTTTGTATTTGTATCCTTCTTTTTCAGAAAGTATTTATGTGATTCATGGTCATCAAAAACATCTACTATGGATAGAACAAAATTCAACCATAATTTATAGAATGCAAGGGCCACTGCCAAAATATCCTTCCCAATGGTGGAGTAGTTTATTTGGGCTTCATTTATTTCTTAGTTTGAATAGTAAATTAGAATAAAGATACTATTAAATATCTATACAAGTACTTCCCACATAGTATAATCACATGTGTTACATATAAATTCAAAATGTTCCCCCCAATTAAGGGAAATCCTGACTGGTGCCTCAACCAATTTTTCCTTCATGAGATAGAAGGATATGACGCATGTTTCAATAAATTGAAAGATATTATAATTTGAAAATATATTGGTAAATATTTGTTCTATCGTTGAGAAGTCATGGAAAAATACTCAATGAAAACCTAGATTCTCTAAAAAACATTGAATTTCTCAGATATATGTTTGAATGGGAAATTTTGATATTACAATAATCTTTTCATGGACGACTTCAATATATTTCATGGAAATGTAGTGGCCTAAAATGATACCATTTTGTTCCATATTGTAAAAATTCTCCCAGTTCAAAACTACATTGGTGTGCTCATGGTATTCAAGGACAAATTCTAAAATTTCCAGGAATGATTTAAATGATTGTCCATAGACTGAGAAACCATCCTTCAAAACTTCTATAATCTTCTCCACAAAATCATTGAATATTTCTAACATACATGACTGGAATGTGGATTTACTATTTCACATGACAACAATAATTTGTCGATAAGAAAAAGTTCCATAATGGAATGTGAAAGTACACTTCTCTAGGTCTTCAAGGGAAATATTTTTTTGGATATATTGAGAATAACCCTCCAAAAAGTAGTAGAAGACATTCCCCACCCTCTCTTTAAAATATAAAATATAAAGGTAAGTGAGAATTGAACCTTCCTCATAGCACCATTATGCTTCAATTAGTCTACAAAAACACACTATCCCATAACAGTTTTTATTGGGATGAGTTCATTTTTATCATTGGAAATCACAATGATAACCTTTTTTGTACCACATGCAGAGGAATCACCCATGGGTTGTCGGATATTTGGTAGATGATTCTTGAATCCAATAACATGATCACTTTTTTCTTCACTAACTACATAATTGGATGGTTTATCGATCAATAAGATTGAAAAAAGGGATTTTCTCTTTCCTAAAGCAACACCTTTTGTGAGAAAATAGTTGGACTAATTATCTTAATATTAGATACCGTCCATCCAATGGCTGGTTTTATTCTTCTCAAAATGTGTATGTGTGAATTCTCTTGATCTTGTATTAGTGGATTATTGAGTTTTACCAGTAGAGTGTTCTCATCTCCCATATACCCACATTTTATAGAAGATATGAGAGGTTTCATCTCGAGCTATCGGGATTTAGGGACTTAGGGAAGAATTTGTTCTACATCATACAACTATAGAATGTATAGTACCTCTAATCAATTCCTATAATACCCAAGCCTATAATAAATTACAACTTCTATGGTTCATCTTCAGACTAGATGTCTTTAAAAACAGGTTCATAGATGGTATGAAAACCTTCCATGTCACTCTCTATATGGCTCAAGTGATCATCCACTATAGTTAGTGCATGACATTCCTCAAGTTACACACATGAAACTTGCTTAATAGCTTGGAGGACATAGTAGGATACATTTTCATCACCCACTCGGAAGATAAATTTTCCTTGGTGAACATATATCTATACATTACCCATATCCATGAAGGGACTTACCAAAATAGGAGGTGCATCTTGGTCTTCTTCCTTGTCAAGCATAATAAAATCCACAAATAGATTCATTGTTCCCACTTTAACTAGCACATCATTAAGTATCACTTTCTGATATTTAATAAACTAGTATACTCGTTGTAATTGCATTCAATTATGTTTTAGATAATTCATCCCAATCTTCGTAAAGTCTATAATGGGAATCTAGTTGAAACTAGCTCTTTAATAAGAATGTGCCTTTCCATATTTACAAGATCCAATTGTCCATGGTATTTTAAAACATCAAGGATAATTGTGTTTTGGAGAAATAGAGTGTTGATCTACCATATAGACTTCCATAGTGAGAGGTATGGTTCCCAAATTATGAATCTTCTTATTGGTCAAGTAGATTTATTTCATGAACTTCAAGTTGGTTGGAATTTTAGTCACTTCCTCTAAATGATTAATTTTAATGTGTTATTTCTGGTACACCTCCATGTATTTTCAAAATATATGATCTCACATCGTCTCATTCATTTTCTTGGGAAATGGAAAGATGAGTATAAAAGGATTAACCACCCATATTCCAATACAATGTGGAGCCTCCATATCTTTGGATAATCACTACGATGAGGGAGTCTTCTCAACTTTAGATTCTTTATCCAAAGAAGTTTTGGGTTGATATGTATTTTTAGCTTCACCTTGATAGGTATATTCTTTATGTTGATTCTACATACCACATCATAGAGTGATATAATTAGCCTCCTCTTATAGATTCTTCCCAGTATTTCCCGGTAGTGTATCAGGTTTCCTTGATGATAGATGATTAAAAGGATCCGCAAATCTGATTTTCAAGGATTTTAATATATTTATCCTAAATCTAAAATATTTTTTCAATCGTATTAATGAATTTTTACATAATTTATTCTATAATTGATAGGGGATTATTTTGAGGTTGTCGTGAAGCCTCTTGAGGTTGTGGATGTCTTGGTGGTTACACTGGATGTAGTTTTTGAAACACTTATTGTTGGATGGTTCCATACATAAATTGACTTATATATCATAGTATAGGATATGTATTTTGAAACTATTGTTGACCATAACCAAGTGGCCTATGTGGTCAGGGCTACGAATTTTATTTCAATGATTCCCATCCCATATTCATGTTACATTCCTTGCCTATTTTTTGTATTAAGGGTAAATGTTTGGCCCAATATTTTGATAATAAAAATTAAATTCACTAGAGAATGTATTAACACATGAACCTATGAATTCCCCCAAAACTTTGTTGTATCTATATATTCTTCATGTACGGTGATGAAAACCTTGAACATGTTATGTGGTTTCTAGAATCAATGCACATATTTTCTTCAACACATCATTGAGTTGGGGAGAATCAATTGTGGTGGAATCAATATTTTTCATGCCTCTCTTCTGAGTTACCTACTCAAAATTCCATTCTACTGTATTCACTGACATATCTTTAAACAGTTCAAAGAGTTTCTCAAGAGATTTTCTCAGAACCATTCCTCCATCCTATCCATCCAGTACTGATTTGGTGTTTTCAGTAATACCTCCATAAAATGTTTGGACATTCATCCACAAGGGATGTCCATGATGATGGCATTTCCATGATTTTTTTTGGATTTGATCCCAAGACTCATTTAGTTACTCTAGATCATGATGCTGAAATATTGGAATTTCACTCCAAAATTGAACTACATTGGTAGGAGGGAAATACTTGTAAAAAAAGATTAGGCTACTGAATCCTAGGTGAGGATGAAACATTGAGGCATCACTTTAATAAATTTCATTACATTATACCTTAATGAGAAGGGAAAAAATAAAAAGATGAATGGAATCCTCAGACACCCTACGGTAACAAAATGAATCACATATTTCCATCAAGTTGTATAGATGATATTTTTAGATCTTTACTTGGTAATCCTCCAAACTGAACCTTCTTTTTGATGAGCTACCTAATTTTTATCTTGATCTAAAAATGATGGGCTTACAGTAGTGGTCTGATAATACTAGTATCCTCCCAATGATTAGATGGTATCCTATACTTCATAAGCATATAGGACATAAGTTGTTGTTCTTAAGGAATTAATGATATAAATTGTTCCTCCTATGCAATATAATCTAGTTGGTTTTTAGGAAAGTATGGGTAGGGATCATGTGGAATGTATTTCCATAGATGTTCTGGTCCAAATCCCTACATATAAAACATTGGTGGTCATTTATAATTCTGAAGAATATACTCTATAAAATTGGAATTTTGATTATTATTTTTCTCATCCTTAGTAGCATGTTGTTAGTTTCCATCAAGTATAAACAACTTCCTAACTCTTTGGACCAAAACCATTTCTTCCTCTTGAAAATTCCCCACGGTGGTGTTTTGTTTGTGATCTCCCATAAGTGACACACATCGTCTAGAAACAGTTCGTTTCATTTCTAAATCCCGAGGAAGTATTTACAATTACTTGGTAGTCCAGGAATGTGTGATTAGTAAACTCATACACCTATAATCCTATACAACACCAAACAAATCACCATTCATAAATGGAAATTACAAAAATAATTAAAAAATTAATTGAGGTCATGAACAAATTTTTTAGAATTTTCATTTTTTATTCACATACTTAATACAACGCAATGAAAAAACACCTTTAAATTAACACCCGAGTAATGACACCATAATTTTGTTTTCATCATAGACAAACTATTTATTTTGGCCACCCAAATTTAAATTCATATTCTTACTACTAGTTGATTGAATGTATGGGGTTGATCCACAAGGAGAGTTATGATGTTCTTGCTTCTTGATTTGTGATTAATTTACTGAATGAACTGAATTTTAAAATCCATGTTTATTTTTTTTGGTAAATGTATTCAAATGGTAAAATTATTAAACTCTTGTAAGTCAATGATAATGTATATTTATAATTAAAAAACACAAAAATTGATTTTTATTCTATATGATAAAAATGTGTTGGGGCTGTTGATATTTTTGTGGGTCGCTAAGAATCATTTTTTCTATTGTTATTTGTTGTTCTTAATAAATCACATCTTTAGGATTCGAACATATTGGAACCCCCTTGGTCCAGTAAATTCTGATTAAATCTACTGAGACCAATTCATTGGTCTATAATTTGATTTCAACTAATTTTATTTAAGACTGGCCCTTATGAAATGTAAAATGTACCCAACGATCATGGGTGAAATTTGTCATAATTCCTCTTAGTAACCCTAGAAACTCTATCCTTGGTCTGATTTGTGGTTACCAATGATAGTCAAAAAGAGGTATCGAGGTAATTATGGGAGAAAATTTAACAACAAAAAATTAAGAAACATGATCGATTAACGAACCCACATTCTTCCACAAGACCAAAAAAAATTGTAATTTAGCTACACATTATGTAAATCACGGGAAAAAAATTGTAATACCTTATATTTTAATTACAGTAGAAATTTAAAAGAGATTATTGATTAATACGAGAGAAAATCACCAAAATTTTCCTTTAATTATTTTCATGATCTCTCTCCAACAAGATGTTTCTTCTAGATGATCCCAATTTTCTAAAAAGATTCATACTCCCTTTAATTGGTTGTTCCACCATTTCCTTGAGTGGTTAGGGTTATAAATCCCATGTTAGATGTAGGGATAGAGTGTAGATAGTAATAGGTGATGGAATGTTTACAACTGTACGGTTATGACACATAGTTAGATAAATTGTGCACCTCTCATTCCCATGTTTTTGTCCACTAAAAGAAGGGCGCATGGGTTACTGGGCTAGTCTGCACTGTTTGAAAAACTACGTGGATCCCATGTAGAGGGGCTATATCTAAAATATTTCCCACACCACACTATTTTTTATAGAATCTGAATTTTTTTTCAGACCATCCAGGGTGAATCAACCTCGATAAAATTATAACTTATTGTCCTTTGGGTTGGGGTGGTCAGTCTAGGTGACATAGAAGTAGAAAAAACTGTGGTAAAAGGTTCCAAATACCTCTAATTTTCATCTGAATCACCCAAAAAGAAAATTACTTCAATTTTCATTCCTTGGTGACTAAAATACCTATCAAAACATAATTCAATTTTGAAAATCATGAAAATATATTTCCACAACCAAATTCAAGATACATAAACAATTCAAAATTCCATATGAATAGCAGTTCATAAAATACCGTCTATTATTTCCATGGATTATAGTTCAATGAATCTAAATATACCCTAGACTTGTGGTTAGGAACCAATGTGATTTTTGAAGGGTGAAAATCCCAGTGGGATTCATCTGGGTTATAACCATATTTGTGTGGATACATGAAGGATTAAAATCTCAAATGTTTGTCTAGGAAATGTCCCTAGAAGTCTGGTATGGGCATCGGTGGTCATGCACACTGTAAAAATAATATCCTTATAAAGAAGGAATTATATTTCTATTTTTATACAATGTCCATATAAGAAAATAATTTTTTATAATATTAAGATGGTGTGGATCATTTTTTTGTTCTTATTTTCGATACATATGTTTGAGTGAATCCATTTTAATGCATGTATACTTGTTTAGGTGTGTAAGGAGTGAAGGATTCAGGGTCTTTCTGGGTAATAGTGTGTGACCAATTTATGTTCGGTTGATAAGGATTCAACAATTTATGTCTCATGAGGTCCCTGATATAACCTCAAATATAATCAGATTCACCCTATTAAATAAATCACACATGGAGCATCTGTAGAACATTTAGGGGCATGCATTGTATGGAAATTATGACAGTGGAGGAATTGTGGTTTGGAATTTACCTTTATTAATGATCAAAAACATTATGGGGAGAACCATCAAAAAAATAAAGAGATGATGAATTGTTCATTTATCTAGATAAATGGGTTTTGGATATGCTCTATTTCTGTGTATCATTCTAAAAATGGGAGTCGAATCATTTTTTTCATGGATTAAGTGACTTATGCTTATGATATCATTAGAGAAGAATTTGGAATTTTGAAATTCATCATGGAAATTTTGATGAGTCCTCAGGACCCCCTAAGTTTAGGTGATGTATTCATTGTACAAAAAGGATTCTTAGGGAATTAAAATTATTATAGTGGGGAGGATTAAATGACCTGTGATTCAAAGACAATGTGAAATTACATGGGAATTTTATTGTTTTCATTTAGTGAACGGTAAATTATTTGAATCAAGAATCAAAATGTAATTTTGATTTTTCGAAAAGTTTTAACAATTTTTCTATATTTTGGTAATATTGTGATCAATTTCCTAGGTCTTTAACTGTGTTTTAGGAACACTAAGATCTAAAGACTTGTGTTTTGGTGGTATGATAGAGGCACATAATTTTTCTTAAACCATGTAGCCTCCATAAGAAATTCAATTGGGATGTTTCAATGGATTAGAATATATCAAATAGGATGTTCATGGTTTACCCAAAACCATTCCCATAACCCTTATTTCTAGTTCCTCCAAGGTAGTACCAATGAACTATTCTTCATATGGTTGGAACATGGTTAGGAAAATGAGGTTTTATAGCGATGCAAGGTGGGTTTCCTAGGTAGAGATTGTCTTACAGTTGTTACATGGTTTGGCCAAACCATGTGTCTAAACTATGTGAATCTATTATTAAGGAGAAATAATTAAAATACACCTAATTATTTTTAGGTTTTCTTTTCTTATTTGGTTTTTCTTCCTCCATCAGGTTGGGTACCCTTCGATGCACTATGATTTATCCTCTTCTCCAATATATTAGTGTGTATATAGTATCCATCATTTATCCAAATTGAACATTTTCAGTCTCTATAGATCCACATCGATAGGCTCCCGATTCCCATTTAACCATTTCTATTGTTATTTTTCCAACAATAAAACTATTTTGTTGTGAGTTAATTTTCTCTATTTTCAGGGAAATGATCATTTCCATAATTTCATCCATACCAAAAATAATAAGACTTTGATATTTTGTTACTGTAACATCATATAAATTAGGAAGGTGTTCTATAAATTATTACTAAATTTTAAATCTATTTTATAAATATAACTTTGTCACCACACACAAACCATTACAACGCATTACCATAAAAATGTTTTATTAAATATATTTTTGTATATGCACATAGTATTAATCATTTTATGTATTATTTAATATATTGAGGTCATAAACATTGACCGTAAAAAATCCTTCATTGTACTAACATGTATTTCACATTTATAATTAAATGAAAATAAATTTTTTATACATTCTAAGAATTCAACCTAGACTAATGATAAAATGTACCACTTGTACGGATTTCTATATATTGGGTAGTTTCCATAATATTTTTCATAAATATTAAATGATTTATTCTTTTTAAATTGATTATTAGCTATGTTAAATTAATTTTATTGATAAAAAATCCATTCTTGTATAATAATATCCCGTCTGATGAGGTGGGATATATTAAAAATTAAAAATTTGTAATTAGTGAATGTTATATTTCATTGATTTATTTCATTGATGGTTTTTTTTATTATTTTTGTAAGGTTATACATATGGAAGGTTTTTTATATGTTTAATATTTTTTTATAAATGGAGTTTCACTATTTTAACAAAAAAATTATGTAAACTGAGGAACCTCTTTTGTGCTTGGGTTAACTTTTGAATTTAATTTCACATGAAGGTAATTTACCTATTTGTTCAAGGAAGATTATATGTTCCCCACTAATCTTTGATAAATGAAATTACATATTTATATAGAGTAAATGTCATGATTAAGAATGGAATGAAATTTTCATTATGAATTTCCTTCCATGAATGTTTCAATTAATTAATTAAAAATTAATTTAGTAGGGCGGAAAACCCATGTCTCTTTTTATAGTCAAATAGGATTGACTTATGTGAATTGATTTAAATTACTTGAATAAAATAAAAGGTAAACTTTGGAATATTCACAAAATTTATCACAAAAATAATAGAAATTATTATATATGAAATACCTTGATTATAATTGGGATTTATAATTTTAAAGTATGATTATTAATGCCTCATGGATATTATAATAAATATCTTTATTTTTTGATGTATGAGATAGAATGATTGTAAGGGTTTTTTTGGCATGCAGGTATCACGTTCCCTAATATTATGTGTTGAGTCATTATGTCTCACACCTATGTAATTATTAGGAAAGTGGGAATAATGCACCATGTTACTAGGTGTGTTTTGAAAGTATGACACAGTCACAACTTTTCCAAGTGTTTCTATAACCTGAAATTTGTCATATAGAGTAAAAATCATGATTTATACCATTAATTATAAAATTTTGGGAATGTAAACAATTTATCGAGCTTCTATAATCTTTCAAACTATTTATGCTTAACTGAGTTATTCCCCAAGCCATCCAACAAGTAGTATTCTTGGTATATATTTACTCACATCCATAAAAACAAGGTATATATAGGTAGAATCAATATATAACTAAACTATATATATAATTATTAATATATATATATATAGTTACCGGTCATACATATTTTTCTAGTCATGAAAAAAAGATGGTAGAGCCTCCAAGTGTCCTTTGGAAACCTAGGCGGGGTGGTTTTCATTAATTTCAGTAATTTTAATTATTAATATTACCTAAACAATATATTATATATTATCCCTGCAACCGATTCAGTAATAGACACTATGGGTGGTAACTTACTTGGATTAATATATCACATCCTGACTAGTATGCCATAGGACTGGGGTACCCGATTATACCTTTTTTTTCATAAGACCATGAAAACATTCTTGTGCATATTTGATTATACTTTGGAGTTAATATAATATGGTCAATATGGAGCTTGGGATGCTCTTGGAGATCTCCCTTGGGGTTTTACATCTTTTCTTTATTTTGATACTGTGATGTATGTCTACTATTTTATCTTCCATATTATCGTTATGAAATGTATGGTTCTATTATATATTGGTATTTTATATCTTTTGTATGAAATTTATATTAATCTTCCACTAATAAGTCTTTCATTTACTACTTATTACACAATTTTTTATGTATTTGGATATATTATACTATTGTACTACTCTGATATGAGGGTATATTATCCCGAATATTACCTTTTGAGACCATCGTTGTTAGTCTGAAGCCAATGGAATATAGAGAGGCATACTTGCATTCATTTGACCCACTATTCCAGCTACTATTTTATGTAGACCTGGGCCAGGACATTACAATATAAAAATAGAATAAGAGAAAATATTTCTTAATAACATGTTAATTTAGAGAATCATAAGAATTTTGAACTAATATAATGTGTTTCATAATACAATGATCACAGTAAGGAAAAAATTGCATTAAATGATAATATAATTTCATGTAAATCCTATATAATATCTATTGAGACCCATTTGTTACATAAATTAACATTACATGATTTTTTCAAATAGTTAAAACATTAAACAAATAGATTCCCAAAGACTATTTTAGTTTAGGACAACACGAAACATGGAATAATTAAAACTGGAACATAAGTGAGCTATATTTTCTCCCAATAGGTTCTCCAGGATGATTATCCTTCTTATAAAAATCATACATAATGAATTTCCTCATAACCATGTAAATGAAACATAAATAAATTTTGAGTTTAGTTTCCCAGAAATAAAAAACATGGGAGATATTTATGAATAAAAATGCGAATAGGGGTATGATAATGTGATTATAACATCAAAATATCATACCTTCCATGTCAATGATCTAAAAAATAATCATGGAATAAATATTGAGTGCATATAATACATGAATTTGTAGAGAATCATGAGAATAATTAATGAAATAATAATAGAGAAATAAGACATGATGTTGTGGTAGAAAATTAATCATGTTAAATCATTCAATATATGTCATGGTGAATTTTAGAACTTATCGTTGACCATCATGGGGACTACACATACAGTTTGGGAAACACAATCATCCCCAGTCAAAGTCCTTTCATTTTTATGGGATAAGATTTCCCCATCATCCTAGAGTGGATCATGTTTCCCAAGATTCCCATAGTGGATCATGTTTCCCCATATTTTATACTGAATAAATCCCATTAACATGATTTCCATCATTATCGTTTGATATATAAATCATCATCCAATTCATTTGATGGAGATATAGGTCTCACATAACTCATTATGAAATCAAATATATGTGTTCCACAAGATCATACAATGTCATATCATAACAAATGAAATAAAACAAGTACCATAAACATGTAATTGTATCATAACCTATGGAAAGTATATTGGGTTGATAATCATTTTATTAAATCATTGCCAATGAAATGTGATGGGTTTCATATGAATATAGCCCATGAAAGATAAATAAAATTCATAAACAACATTCCAAAAAAATATAATCCATTCATATAAATTGTACTAATGGAACCATTTCATAATTTCACATAAAAGGAATGAGTAACACTAATGTATGTCAACTAATATGGGATATAATTTCGAAATATCTATAAAAACATATTGATAAAAATATCGTTTCATCTTTTAGAAAATTATTTTTTAATTCTTAATTATTTTTTAAAAATACTATATTTATATTTGATTGAAAATATTTAAAAGATGATTCGAAAATTAAAAAAATTAAAATCATTTTCCAATGAAAAAGAGATCAGAATATATTTTTAAAATCATTTTTGATATCAGTTTTGAAATCATTGTTTTTAAATAAAATAGGATTCCGATAGATGATGGAAGAAATAATATTTATTATATTATGATAAAAAATGTATAAATGATACTAATACATGAATATTCTATTACCAATACATAGAAATTAAAATTTATGAGTTTTCATTAAATATGTATCCTAAAATTTCATCTATGAAAGCATAATCATAAACTATCTTGATAAAAGATGAGATGGTTGAAATAAACACTTACCACTTGGTAACATTGAATCTGGATATTCATGTAAGAAAATGAAATTTAATGAAAATTAAAATACAATGAAAATATTTTTATTCATGATATAACATCTCAAAGGGTAGTTTAAATGTTTTTAGAAGAATATAGGTCCATAAAATGGCATGTGTCTCAATGAATAAAAAATGAGACATAATTACATTACTAATGTCTTATCATTTGAATCATAAACCCATGAAATGGAGATGAAAAATTTGATATATAAATACAAATAAATACTGGTATAATAATCATATAACTTATTCATAGTAATTATACAAACCACAAAAATAAAATGAGTGGTGAATAAAAAAACTCATAGAAATATAAGTCAGACTATAAATCTCGTTACATTTTGTATTGAATCTCTTTATACTAAATAAAAACACCTATATAATAATTATAATATTATTATACATATACCATAGAACCATATTCTTATATATAATACCATATATTATTTAGTTATGAATATATATTACCTGTTTATTAACAATTCCATGTTAATGATACGTTTCAAGTAATATCCACATTGTTTCTCACATGTTTCTTAATATGGTATATTTCTGGTCCTCACACTTATTTCAAGATTTAAACAGTGTAAAAAACAATGTAAATATCATATATATTATGAAAAAATGTATATATAATAATATATGAAAAATAGAGCAGCAAACATAAATACTATTCATGAAGATGGACAGTTTTATGTATGATTGAATAATAACTCTCTTTTATAATTGTATTGAATGAAAGAATGTAAATGAACATATATATATATAATATAATTAAAATATAATTATTTATTCATATATATAATATAAATTTACTAATCCCATCCTTAATACATACCATGTAAAGTGTGAATGAATAACATCGCTTTGAGGAGGTAGTAGTCCACCATCCACACACGAAGTTATCATAATTACAAAAATTCTGAAGAATGGTGGTATCTTTGATATAATAACTCTATAGGAACAAAAAAAATTATAATAATAATAAATATAATATAAAAATATATGACTATCATAATGACCACTATGTGCGTTGGTGAAGGAAAAAAACGAACAACATCGTTTTGTGCTGCGATAGCCCGTTGTACATGTGAATGGTAATTTTTATTCACATTAGATAGAAATGCGAAAATTTTTATGAATAATACATGTATTAAAAACAGATTATTATGTTTTTTATACTTATTTTATTATATAAATATGTAATAATAAGGTTTTTTGGGGGTGGTGAATGAAAATAAAACAAAAGGATTTGTGGAAGGCTGTTACCTTTTCTTTGGGTATCTCCTTTTTGTTTTCACCAAAGGTATACCTACATTGGATTTGTTACTAAAGTATGTATTCTAGGATGAAGTTAGGGATTTTTGGAGTGAGTCAGGTTATTATTTTCTATGCCAATGTGATTGAGTGGTGTGAATTACTGGGGGGGGGTTTATTTCTTAGTTATAGTGGTGGAGGAGTTGTATTATTCTAAATTTTTATAAAAGTTAATTAACCTAATGTTTTCTCAAGTAATGTGGCACCGATAATGTTATAAATATGATAAATGAGATTATATTGGAAAAATTGGGTCATAAAATTAATTTTTGACAAGTTTATAGGTCATTTGGTCCCTTGTGTTTATGGTATTTTATTTTGTTAATCTAATTGTTCTCTTTATCACTCAACATAAATTAAATAACATTCAACAATATTTTTGCACAACAAATATGTTCAGATTATTAGAAACTATAAATAATTCTGTTTCCAAAAATGAAATCAATTTTTCCAACTTATTATCTCATAATTAGAATAAATTAATTTAAAATTTATATTACAGATGTGTGGTAATAATGATTTTTTTTTGAAAATGATTAAAAGATTGAAATGTTTTTTTATCCAATTTCAATGTAGAATTAGTTAAAAAATAATGTTGATTAATTTTGGTATCATTGGTATATTTATACTATAAAACTAAATTAATTTAAAAGTTAACTATATAAATAAATTATATGACTAAAAAATTTAATTAAAAATAAATATATTTCACTATTCAACCAAAAAAATGAATTGTTTCAGAAAAATCCATAAAATTTTCCAAATATTAATTTTGAAGTTCTAAATTGAATTTTGTTTATTTTATTTTATTCAATTTTTTAAATGTTCTAATATATGTTTTTTTATTTTTCACCAATGGACATAAAAATAAGTTCATTTGAGAAAATATTATTTTCAAACATATAAAAAATTTACATAAAATTACATGTTTTATTATTATTATATGTTATTTATTTAGAACCTTTATAAATAATATTTAAATGTTAGCTATTAGTAATCATTCTACCATGCTTAATTTCTTTTTCTCTAACTATCTTTTTTAAATAATTATAATACTAAAATATTGTTTCGTAGAAACTCATGGTGGCATATAACACAATCCAAATCAATGTTTCGTGTACTACAAGATTAAATTGTTGTGCCTTATAATCAATGAATAATTTGTCATGGTGTGAAATGAATTATATAAAATGAAAATTAATTCATCCAAAAATATGGTCGTAAAAACTATAGGTGTAACATTCTATCCATTCTAAAATGAATTTCTTCCTTGAAATTCATTATAATGATACAACAAAATGAGGAAACTTTTTCTTCATCATATCCTAATGTTTACATGCTGATTCCCCTAACTGGTGGTTTATATGAAAATGAGTGTTCATGTGAGTGGTATTATTTTTTTGTATGTTCTATATATGATTGGAAATACAAACTACTTGTTACTTTTAAAAAATGATCATGCTCTAGCTGTATTACCTCTTTT
Organism: Viscum album; assembly: GCA_963277665.1. Taxonomy (NCBI): domain Eukaryota; kingdom Viridiplantae; phylum Streptophyta; class Magnoliopsida; order Santalales; family Viscaceae; genus Viscum; species Viscum album. The sequence goes on along the minus strand of OY728164.1, from coordinate 1,137,576,229 downwards.
TTCAATACATTTATAGGGTTCAATATCTACATAATCAAGAGATATAAATGGAATACATCATGTAATTGGGAGAGATTTATAGAAATTTTCAAGTGATATCTACCATCCTAAAATGATCAATAATTTCAATGGGACAAATATACCTAGGTATTAGTTACCCATTCTATCTAATAATTATAACCTTATTTCCTGGTGAAGTTCATAGAAACAAATTATCATCAACATAAAATTCATGATTATTCAATCATTTTTAACATAAAAATTATGCTAACATTGAGTAGCCTTGAAATTCTACTAACTATTTTTAACCATCTTTAAAACATCGTCAGTGATCTCATATAACAAAATATATCCTTCTCCAACTGTATTCTAGAATGTTGGATCTCTATATCTTTTCCCATAAGGGACTTCTTAAGGAGACATCTGAATTATTGATTAAAAGTTTTTGTTGTAAGAAAAATGAACTACAGGAAACTGTTGATCCCAACAAAAATTGAATTATTATTAACAATATCTCAACATATACTATATGGTTTGATTTGTTCTTTCAAATTGGCCACCCATCTATGGACAAAATTTTTTGATGAAAGTGAATTCTATATCATGTGTTTGCTGAAGACTTCAGAAAATATCTAGATAAACCTCCGAACGCGATCATATACAATTGAATATTTTACTCCATGAAACCTCACCAGTTACTTATTGTTTATCATGGAATTGTTATCTAGACGGAATTCTTCTATAATAGTGAATAAGTGTGATGAATTTTTAATCCAATAGACTACCAACCAAATTAAATTAATCCTTATAGAGGTTTTTTGGATTTTATCAGCAAAATCCATACTGATTTTCTACCACTTCCATTATCATACAAGTAATGGATTTATCTTATCCTAATACATTTTCTATCAACATTATCAATTTAGAATATCAAGCACTGTTATACAGGCTTTGTGATATCCCACTTCATTCCATCTCACTATATATGTTCTATCATTTGTCAATATGTCTTCATAATTCAACGATGAATCCAGAATGAAGACTTGTGTGCTTCCTCTAATAGCATCTTCCACAAATCTAGTATGGAAGTGATACATTGATTGTTCCTAAGCCTTATCATTCAGTCATGATCAACATTAAACTATGTAATATCTCTAACCTACTATTATTGTTATATATATTCTTTTTATTCCTCTTTGATCATCACATAGATAGAGTGATAAACCTTTAATTGAGAAAGGTAATATTTACCCCTCCTTCAAGATTTAAATATTAGTCATTCTAAATTACCAAATAATTTGATATTTTTTATCCCCATAATGGATAATCTACATGATTTTTCTGACTCATATCATCTTCCATATTGTTTGATTTCCGAAGGAGCTAACATACTCTAAAATCATTATCGTTTATCAACTCGAACAATATTCTTTGGTGCATGTTCAAAAAATTATTTGTGAATATATTTTTTAGAATTCTATTTTTAGTATATATATCCCATTTTTATCTGTTAAGATAACTCCCTTGTATCATTAATTAAAAATTACTCATAAGGGTTACATGTTCCTATATATATATAAATGTGAGGAAAAGATCAAGTAACTAAATAGAAGGTTGGTCAGGGTACCAATGCTTACATTACCCTATAGTGGGGATGGGATTGTAATCTAAATGGATGAATCCAAGAAGGGATTTAGATGTGTTAATATATAGAAGGACATGTTTTTTAAAAATTATCTATGGTAATACCAAATCATTATTTGTGAAATTTTGTTCATGGATATTCATCTATCATGAGGTAAAATTAAAAAACATGTCCTTCTATATATTAACACATCTAAATCCCTTCTTGGATTCATCCATTTAGATTACAATCCCATCCCCACTATAGGGTAATGTAAGCATTGGTACCCTAACCAACCTTCTATTTAGTTACTTGATCTTTTCCTCACATTTATATATATATAGGAACATGTAACCCTTATGAGTTAAATTGGACAAATTCTTGGATATTCATGAAAAACAATCTGCAGAATTTTGATAATATCCATCTTAACAAAAAAAACTAGGGATCACAATTATCATTGTTGGTCTAGGACAACATTCAACAGCCTCTTTATTTGATGGATCCACTTCTATACCATCACATTATATTAGGTTACATAAAAATGGATACTTTTATAGCCAAAATTCACACTAAATTTTTTTTATACAACTTCTCCTTCTGTAGTGTCTTCAATACAATTCTCATGTGGACTTCATGATATTATCTTCTCTTTGAATAGATAATGATATCATACATATAGACTACCACAATGTGATGAAGGTAATCAAAAAAGACATTATTCAGAAAATATCGTGATGATAACAAGGGAAGGTGTATGAACAAAAGGAATAACTATACATTTAAAGTGTCCATTCCATGTATGGACTTTCATTTTGGATATATCCCGTTTTTTCACCCGCAATTGATGATATCCAAAAAAACATAAATCCTGGAAAGGTATTTATATCCATGTAGTTGATCAAACTAGTCATAAGTAGTGTGAATATGATACTTGTTCCTGATAAATACATTTTTCAACTGTTGATAATAAATCTAGATTCAATTTGATTCATCTTTATTTTTCACAAGGAGAACATGCCCACCCATGTTGACATAGTAGTCTAAAATAACCCCTTATCATGGTTTTCATGGTATTTGTTTTTCAATTTCTAAAAGTCAATTGGATCCATTATAAAGGGAGTATTTTAAATTTGTGTGGGTCTGTGTACAAGTTTTATCAATAACTAAACATCACATTTTTGTGGAATGATAAGAAACACTTCTTGAAAGACATTCAAAAACTCCCAAACAATATGAGTATTATCGATTTTGGGTATTTACACAACTATTTGACACAAACATGCCTTATATGTCACATAAATGACTTATTTTGAAGTTAAATTACATTTAATTTCAATTCATGATTTGTTTTGAGGGTTTCCTAAGCTTTTATGGAGGAATGGGTGAGTTTTCATGAATTGGGACAAACCGTTATCCCAATTCTAGATTTAAAATTAAATTTATATTCCTTTATAACTCCTTCATTTTTCAACAATTTTCATCCATTCCAGTTCTCTATTTGCCATACCCTGACATATTAACACCACCATAATAATTTGGACCATTTAGAAATCCATAATCATGGTGGATATGGGTTTTCATTAAAGAGATTGGGCCTGCCCGATAGCTCATTTTCTGCATTAAAAAAATTCAATTGTTTAATATATCCTTCAATATTTACTTTTTTGGTGATTCAAAAACTCACCCAAGACAATATACCTAAGGATCGTCCCCATTCTATCCTCCCACAATTTGGAGCTCAACAGAATCGCGAAATTGGTTGAAAATTCTATGGATTTCCGAAATCACTGAGATTTGTAGTGCTAAATCGATCTTTTCATAACTCCTTCTATATTTACTCTTTTCCCCAATTATAGTTCAGAAATGATCTCCAAATCCTTGGTAGATCCTCCATTGAATGTTTGGATGTTTTCAAATTCAAATACTGGTATATTTTGAGTAGTTTTATTCAAGTTTGATTAGATTAAGTATTTCTCTCTTCAATTTCGTCCTTCTCCATAGGTTTTCCTCCCTCTTTCATTATATTGTAAAATGTACAGAATTTAGGGTTCGAACCTATGGATTTATTTGGAGTCTTTTTGGTTAAATATTTTGTTTTAGGGATGGATTTATCATCCTTGTGATGTGGCGGGGGTGCGTTTGATGTTTCGCACAAAGTTTTGAGGGATTCGACACATCCAGTTGGTGATTCAATGGGTAAATATTTAATTATGAGTTAGTTTGATTGATTAAATAATTTTTCAATTTCTTTATATGTTGTGCATTATGAGAAAACCAATTTAGGTAGAAATAATAAATCATTTGGTATTAATGTTACATTTTTGTTTGAGGTTGTTTATTAGTTTTTGAAAGGGGCTACCAATTTTGGTTGGGTAATGATATAGTGTCATGTGGGCATAAAAATGGGGCAGTGGGGAATTGAATTTGTATTATGCATGTAACCTTGTTATACTCCTTGAAAGTGTTTTATGAATTTGTGTGTTCTCAAGGGTGTCTTTTGTGATATTGTTCAAGGTGATTATATTACATTTGAAGGTAGATTATTACATGTTGATTGGGCTTCAAATTATGTTTCGGTAGGCTCTTGGTGTGATTTTGGCTAAAAAATAGATTTTTGAAATGTTTTTTAAGTGAAAATATTTGGTATACTCCTTATAATTGGTTTATGAATGTTTTGAATAGTTTATTGAGTTGTGTAAGAGGTGAAACTATATCACCAAACGATTTTGGTAGGATTATATTTTTAAAAGGCCCATTTCATTTGTGAAAAGTATATTATGTGATATGTATCATATTTTAAATATTTTATTAAATAGTTTGAAAGAGATATTGAGGTGTGAAAGAGATTTGAATATGATGTAGACTATTTTATGTCAGTGTGATGTGAAAAATTGAATTTTTTGATTATGAATGGAGTATTATGTGCCTTGTGTGTGGGCTGTTATATCAGTTTCAATATATTATAATTGTTTTATAAAATTGTTTAATGGTTTTTAGAAGTGTTAAAGAAATGTGAAATGTGTTGTGGGATATTTTGGTGTGATTCGGATTTCAAAAATCTATTTGAATGAAAATTGGAATTTTGTGACTTGTGTTGTATACATGTAGGTTGTTTGGTGGATTTATGATATGGATATGATATTTTCATGTGAACTGTATATTCATTGAATTTTTTAACTTGTTTGAACACAAAGGGAAAACCCAGGTATCTAGGTGGTTGGACGTGTACTATAATGCTAGTGAATCCCTGCGGTTTGGCCTAAGTTTCACTTAGAAAGATTGACGCTTACAACTGTAACTAAGCAATGATAATGATGATTGGGTACCACTAGGTTATGGGAATGTTCCCTACTAGTGGCTCATGCAGAATAACAGATATTTGGGATGGTTACTCTCACTAAGATATGGGGTACCTGGGACCCACATCTAGCTAGTTCCTAGGGGTTATTTCCCATTGCTTGTTCTCACTAGATATTTTGTGCTTACTGTCAGCATACAGTGTTAGTGGCTGGAAAATTCAGTAGATTTGGTATTTGTTTTAAAAAAATTTATTCATTAAATTATCCCACCTAACAATTATTTTTATTTAATGTTTTATGTTTTAGAAATTATAACTACTGTTACATGTTTTTGAAAACATGCATGGTTTTCATCATAAAATGATTACCACATGGAATATATTAGTGGTGGTATCCTATTGAACTTTTGATCACACCCTACTTACACCCTTGGGTGTATGTAGACTTGGTTATTTTTTTTGTCGCAGGTTTGGTACAATTTTTATTTACAGTGGTTTGGGTTTCTAGTAGGTCCTTGCTGGTGAAGTCTTGTAAAGATGGATTGAGGGTGGTGCCCCTTTCCAGGAGGGTTCTTGGGTTATTCTATTTTGTTTTTGTAACTTTGTAATGTTCTTTAAACAAATTTATAAATAATTTAATTCAGTTTTGAAATTTTGTAAAAGATAGTTTTAGTTGAAAATCCATATTTGTTTAGTTGAGTTTTTATGTTGTTTAACGTTTATAAAATTTTGTAAATTATTCCCAATTTTCATAATATTATACCCCATGCACTTCTTCCAGCCCATGTGGATTGGGAACTCCCTTTGGGCCTTGTCACAAGCTGGATTTGGGGCCGGGTTTGGTGGCGACCAGATTCGGTTTGTGAAAAAATCGTATCAGAGGAGGTTCTAGTTAACTCTTTCGGTCATGTTATTTGGGGAAGATTCAGGATATTCTGGAGTTAGGATTGTAGGGACTTGGTATTATAGTTATTTTTAGTGTTAATGATCACCACACCTCATGGAATTATTCATGTTTCTAGGGGAATTCATGACTAATCGAAGTCCATTGGTTTTCTTGGTTTGATGATGGTTTGGGTAAATGAGAAGAGAGTTGGGTTAATGGTATCAGTGAGCTCGCAGGGATTGGAAAGCCATGTGAAGTTGGGGATCTTCCCTAGAACACTCTCTGTGATAGGGAAGTGATTAGAATATGGTCTCCAACAATATTTCCAAGTCAACCACTAAAAATAGTTTCCTCTCGCATTATCTTTTGTTATTTAGTTTTGAAATCATAGAACATTGGTTTTAAAGTGACTAGGTTTTAAGAAGGGTGAAGTTTTTGTGAAATGATTTTAAAATAATTAGTGAATGGTCTGGTTAATGAAATGGTGGAACTGAATTTTCATAATTTTTTTTTTGAAATGGAAAATGGTGTTCTTACACCTCTTTTGAAAACATGAACTATATTGTTGTTGGTTATGGAAAGTGTTTCCAATAGAGTTTTCTACACAATCAAAGGGTGTTTTAATGGGATGAGATGATTTAAAATTGATGTGAATATCTTGAAAGTGGGTTCTTTTAGAAATGTTATTGTCTTTATGAAATGTAGTTTTATGATGTGAGTTGGTATTTTGATCTCGTGGTTAGCTATTTTGAGAAAAATGATGTGTTGGTTTACCGTTTTGGTTTTGAAAAGTGGAAAGAATTTTTTAAACCATTGGTATTTACATGAGAAACCATATGCATGGGGTTATATGGGATGATGGATGGTTGACGGAATGACTGGATGAGTGTTGGGATGGATATGAAGAGGGTGCCCGGTGTGGCCTAGAAACATGTATGTGTAAGTCCCATGGGGTACCATTGGTGGTACGATAACTGCTGAAAAGTTTGTTTTCAAGAAATGTTTTTAATGAAAAACACGATGTCTTGATGAATTATTTTTTCTAGCTTATATTATGTGTTTTTTGAGAATGTTTATGTTGTTGGATGTTTTGAGTCCAAAAACCCCTCCTATTTGAACTGTGTTTTGGGTATATGTTTGGTCGGTAAGCTGGGTAGAAGGACTGGTTTGTAGTCTCCTCAGAGATATGTTTCGAGAAACCATTATGACGGTTCCCTTCATGTGTTTAGATCTTGTTTATGGATCTTTTAACCAATGGTTTATCTTGGTTAGGTCCTTGGGTTCTCTCAATGGATACGTTATGCCCCCATTAAGGTTTATGCATAACTGAAGAGAAACCCGAATTGTTTCTCCATTGGAAAATCCTCCAATTGATCAATATAAGGAATATTTTGTCAATCGTTGCTTATTGAGTCTACAAACATTCCTATCATTGATTTTTATATCCTCTTATAGCGGTAGAGTTCTAGTGTAAGGTTGAAAGAGACCTTATTTTCTTATGTTTCTAAATTTGTCGAAGCTGGGAGTGGTCTAGGGTTTTTAGTGGGAATGAGTGTCTCAATGGTGTCTAAGAGGGTATCTAGGTTCTTAAAATTTTCTTTTAAGTATGATATCATGTTAATTCTCAAGTGTAGGAAATATGGTCACGATAGGATATTGGGGCCACTTTCTAGAAATGTGTGTTGTTTGGGGATGTTTTATAAGGTCCCTCTCGATGCATGGTTTGTATCAGTCACAATGGTCATGTTCGGTGATTTCTTATGATGTCATGTGCTCGATTGATAGTAAAGGTGAAATTTGGGAAAGCATATGAGAGTCTTTATTTTGTTGGGCAAATGTCTCACATTGAAAAACATAAAAAATTTCTATTTTAGAGAAACATTAGTTAAGGTTTTCTTTTCTTATATTTTTTCTCACCCGAACAAACATGGTGTGATGTCTGTGCATCTTCTAAGACCTTGTTTCAGTGAAATATCAAGTTAGGGTAAAGTGAGTTTGGAATGTGTTATGTCTTGGAAAACTTATCGGGGATTTCATTGTAGTTTTTGGTTGCATCTAAAGAAAAATTCTCATTCATGGGGTTTCCAAAGCCTAACTACGAGGAAGAAGATGCTTCAATCATTTGAGCTCCAACCATAGGTCTAGGAGATAAGTTGACTCGTAGTCAAGGGAAATTACATGGTCGTTTAATCCCTTCAACAAAGTCCTATAATTAATATGAATGTTAGGAAGGGTTTAAACTTATGGTATCATCATCTTTCTTCTTTTGTTCATGTTCGATGGATATAAGTGGAGGGCCATTTACCCATGTCATCAACCAATGTTTTTCCCTCCCCATTTTGTTTCCATTGAGTCTTTGGAGAAAGGATTTCAGTGTGGCTAGGCTGGATGAGAACACATTTTTCACTTGGTTAATAGAGACCATGCCCCCGAAAACCATGTGGATTGAAGGATCCACACTGTTATATCATTGTTTCCCAAACTGTGCGGACTAACCATGTGACCTTCCCATCTCTTCAAATTTTGGGGCCTTTCTGTACCGGCCCATGCTAGTCGGTTAAGATGGTTGGTTCTTATGATGGGTAGACCCACTATGAGTCGTATATAAGTTATTTCGTAAAGGTCTGATGGAAGTATGTCCATTTTACATGGGAGTCTATTCAGGCCTCCCCTATTAGTTTCTTGATTCTGTGTTGGGAAAAATATTGGTTGTCTCATATGGTTGGGAGCCTATTTTTGTTCCCCCGTACCAGAAACATTGATTTATCCATGATCTTGGATTGCCGGTTGGTAGTCTCGTTTAGAGCTATCAAGATACATATATCTTTTTGGTTAAACATTGAGGTTGGAGAGTGCCCAATTGGTTTTGTTATATCAAGGTAAGTTTAACATTGTTCGATGTTTTTTTTCGTTTTGGTGAATTTCATGAGTCTTGTTCGGATAGTCTTTACGAAGTTTTATTTTTGGATAAAAGTTTAATGCAATTGATCATTTCAAAAAAGTGGTGTATGTTTTGGTTTTGAGTGTAATCCTTCATTAATTGATCACTGGAGGTGTTTTGGCCTTTGGGGGTGAAACCTAACAAGGATGTACCTCTTGGTTTCTCATTTGGGTTTGGTAGTTACTTTGTCCTTGATGTGACTTTCCAGGGTAGAAAGTTTTTAGGGTGGGGAGAATTTTTACAGAAATGACATTTTTTAATGTTAAATTCCATTTATTTTCCATTCATTCTTTGTTTTGAGGGTTCCACAAGCTTTTATGGAGCAATGGTTGAGTTTTCATAAATTGGGCCAAACCATGAGCCCAATTCCAGATTTATAATTAAATGTTTATTCCTTTATAACTCCTTTAATTTTTAACATTTTTCATCCATTAAAATTCATAAAACTCATTTCGTGAGCTTTTAACACCTCCAAATTAATTTGGACCATTTATAAATCCATAATCATGGTGGATATGGGTTTTTATTTAAGGGACTGGGCCTGCCCGAAAGCCCATTTATTGCATTAAAAATAAATTTTAATTTTTTGATATCTCCTTCAATATTTACCTTTTTTAGGTGATTCCATTTCTCACCTGAGCCCAATTATCTATGTCGCATCCCCATTCTTTCCTACAGAAAATAGGAGCTAAAAATATTAAAGAAATATTCGTAACATCCCTGGATTTCAGAAATAGCCCAAATTTGGAGAGGTAAATTGATCTTTTCATAAATCCTTCTTTTTTTACACATTTCCCCCATTCCAGTTTCTACATGATCTCATAATCATTGGTCGATCCTCCCATGAATGGTTGGATGTTTTAGAATTCAGATACTGGTATATTTTTGGTCTTTTTATTCATGATTGATTAGAGTAAGTATTTATCTCTTAAATTTCATCCTTCTACTTAGGTTTTCCTCCCTCATTCATTATGTTCTAAAATGTCCAAAAGTTAGGGATCGAACCTATGGATTGATTTGGTGTCTTTTTGGTTAAATATTTTGGTCTAGGGCTTCATTCATAATCCTTGTGATGTGGCGGTGGTGTGGTTGATGTTTCGCCCCATGTTTTGAAGGATTTTACCCTTCCAGTAGGTGATTCCATGGGTAACAATTTAATGATGAGTTAGTTTTCTTGATTAAAAAATTTTTTATGTTCCTTATATTCTTTGAATTATGTGAATACCATTTTTGGTAGTAATACTAAAGAATTTTCTATTAAAGATACATATTTGTTTGAAGTGTGTATTTTTCAAATGTATTTCATGTGTTATCTCTTGTGGTAGTTTTGTAAAATGTGGAAGTGATTTATTAGTTGTTGAAAGGGGATGCCAATTCTGGTTGGGTAATGATATAGTTTCATGTGGGCGTAAAAGAATTGTATTTGGATGGGTTTTCTACGTGTAACCTTGTTATACTCCTTGAAAGTGTTTTATGGATTTGTGTGTTCTCATGGGTATCTTTAGTGATATTGTTCAAGGTGATTATATAACATTCGAAAGTGGATTATTTCATGTTTATTTGGCTACCAATTCTGTTTTGGTTGGGTCTTGGTCTGATTTTTCCTTAAAAAGTGGTTTTTGAAATGGGTTTTATGTGCAAAACTTGGGTATACTCCTTATAATTTTTTATGAGTGTTTCGAGTGGTTTATTGAGTTGTGTAAGAGGTGAAACTGTATAAGAAAACTCTTTTTGTAGGATTATATTTTTAAAAGGTCCATTTCATTTTTGAAAAGGATATTATGTGATATGTATCATCTTGGAAATATTTTATTAAATTTTTTGAAGGATATATTGAGGTGTGAATGAGATGTGAATGTGATGTGGACTATTTTGTGTGAGTGTGATGTGAAAAATTTAATTTTTTAGTATTTAAGGACTGTTATGTGCCTTGTGTGTGGGCTGTTATATGAGTTTCAATATATTATAATTTTTTTATAAAATTTTTTAATATATTTTAGGATGTGTTAACGTAATGTGAAAAGTGTTGTGGGCTATTTTGTTGTGAGTCAGATTTCAAAAATCAATTTGAATAAAAATTGAACATTTGTGGCTTGTGTTGTATACATGTCGGATTTTTGGTGAATTTATGATATGGAAATGATATTTTCATGTGAAATTTATGTTCATTAAATTTTTTAACTTTTTTGAGAACAAAGGGAAAACTCAGGTATCGAGGTGGGTGGACTTGTATTAGTATGCTAACGATTCCATGGGGTTTGGGCCCAGTTTTATTTAGCAATATTGACGCTTAAAACTGTAAGTAAACAATGAGGATCATAATTGGAGACCACTAGGTTATGGGTATGTTCACTACTAGTGGCTCGTGAACGAGAACAGATATTTGTGATGGTTTCTCTCTCCGAGATACGAGGTACTTGGGACCTATAGCTAACTAGTTCCTAGGGGTTATTTCCCATTGCTTGTGCTCACTTGATATTTTGTTCTTACCTTCGTCATATGGAATGAGTAACTAGAAAATTCACAAGATTTGGTATTTATTTTAAAAGTATTTATTATTTAAATTATCCCACCTGAAAACTATTTTTATTTAATGTTTCGTCTTCTAGAAATTGTAAACAGCATTACATGTTTTTGAAAAAATGCATGATTTTCGTCATTAAATGTTTATCACAAGGAATCTATTAGGGGTGGTATCCTATTAAGGTTTTTCTCACACCATAATTACACCCATGGGTGTAAGTAGATTTGGTTATTTTTGTTTTCGCATGTTGGGTTCAATTTTTAGTTCCAGTGGTTCAGTTTTCTGGTAGGTCCTTTGTGGTGAAGTCTTGTCGAGATGGATTGAGGTCGGTGCCCATTTCTATGACTGTTCTGGGGATGTTCTATTTTGGTTTTGTAACTTTCTAATTGTCTTCAAACCATGTTTTAACTTACTTAATTCAGTTCTGAAATTTTGTAAAAGACAGTTTTAGTTGAAATATCCATATTTGTTTTATTTAGTTTTTTTGTTGTTTAATGTTTATAAAATTGGGTAAATTGTTCACAATTATAATTATATGATACCCAGAAACTTGTGACCGCCCATGGGGATTGGGAATGCCCTTCGGGCCCTATCATGGGCTGGGTTTGGGGCCGGGCTTGGTGGAGACCATATTTGGTTTGTGAATTTCAATATGGGAATCAATACTCATACACTAAATGTATACTCCATTGGAAGATCATACATATCATGTCCTTGATAGACAATCATTGGTTATTTTGAAATATCAAACGTAATATCCAATTTTCAACCATTAATTTTGGATTTATGTCTATAATTACAATCCATGCTTAAAATGACATTAAATTCAACTAAAGGTATGTTGAAAGGTAGTGTAGGATGCACATTCCTACAAACATAAACCAATGAAGAATCTTATACTTGAGATAAAATCATCATTAAACTATGGATTTTCAAAACTAATTCTATATCCAATTATTTGGGTGTAAGATTAGTACCCTTATTAAATTATCTAGATATTACGTAGTGTCTAGATCCATAATATAATAATACATTAACCATTCAAAACTGGTTGGTATGAATGCATTTTACCACATAGTTATCAAATTCTTTACCAAAAATAGTCATCATGTGATATTTCCAATTGTTCATTAGTTTAAGCGGTTGATGACACCCATCATCATCACCAACCCTTGGGGTTGGGCACTGGTTAGCATAATTTTCATCATCCTTAAACATGAATACATAATTTGCATGTGGTAAATTAAATGGATATTCCTCTCTATTTTATCATTGGACAACCACTTCCCATCTGTTCAAAAATCATATTATCTATGTCCTTCCCTTATATATTTAAAATATTTATTATTCCACATAATAAAAATAAACCATTTTATTATTTCCCCATATACTAGATAATTGATGGATTTTCTTCTTCTATCCATGATTTTAGATGTTCCTTTGAAATATATATTACATTCTTTGTTAATACCCTAAGATTGATATGTATCTCCGACCTCTATTTCATCCTTGACCACACAATCCATAATATCCTTATACATTTTAATGTTTCTGATAACTAATGACCTAATGAGATGTGGATTTATACTACTTATGAATCAGTAAACCATATTTTTTCATTGAATGATAATACAAAAAGTGTTCCTTTCATGTCTTGTGAAATTATCCTAAAAGGCACTAACAGATTCATAATCAATTTTTAACTCAAGGTAATCCTTTTGTATATTTATATGAAGAACAATAGGAATTTAATTAATGAAGAATATGTTCATGAAATCATCCCAATCCATGGATTCAATTTCGTTTTTATTTCTCATAATCTAGGATAGATGCCGCCACTGGTTAGCTTCACCATCTAAATGAAAAAACAACTAGAATGACATTCTCAAGTTGCAAACACTGGATAACAGAGAATATTTTTTCAACAGTACTAATCTATTATTATAAAATTGATAGATCCAAAGATCTAATAACATAAGGAATTAATTACCTCGTGAAGGAATCAGTGTAATGTTTTTACATATTTTTCAAATTTTGAAGTCTATAATGATTCATATCGTAGAAAATATGTGTGACCATAACAGTGATATTTATTCATTAAATATCCCATAAAATTTAGTCTCTCATGAAGAAAATCCTTACATTTTCTATTTCAATCACTATAAACACCATTTTTTTAGGTTTCATGCATTTACTAAAACAAAAATTAATAGACAAAGAACAATTTTCATGGTGAGTAATCACATAATCATAAAAACCCACTTATAGGAAGTCTAAATTTTGACATATTTTTTTTATTAAACATTATTTTCATACTACCTTATTCATAAGAAATTATATATAAATCATTCATGATAGTTCGGGCAGAGTTTGTGAATTTCAAAATCATATCTCTTGGACGTGTCAAACAAGGTTTTCAGTAATTCTTATTGTAATGAATCAGTTCCTAATCGATTCTATATCAATACAATGTTTTCAGGGATGTTTACCTTATTTAAATTTATTCGAAATCCTCATTAACTTATAGAATCCATCAATGTATGTATTGTTTATAAGCCACATTCTATATCCTTAAAAATTCAATGATAGTTCCTTACACTTTTCCTCATCCTTAAAATAATCTGTATCCATGTCCTTAGAGTTATCACATAGGACTTATCATCTCAGTTTTCATAGGACAACTATAAATTTTATCAGTTACTAACTATATTGACCCACTATTAAAATAAATTAACATTACAATATTTTTTTATAATACATAATACATTACACAAACAGATTCTCAAAGACCATGTTTGGTGAGTTCTTTTGGATCCTCAAAAAATAGAAAATAGTACATAAGTGAACTAAATTATCTACCACTAGGTTCTCCATGACAATAATAATTCCCAAAAAATCTTACATAATACATATCTTCATAACCTAGTCAATGGAATCCTACAAATGTGTGATCATATAAGATTATTATGGATAAAAAGGGTGACATGTAAGGGTAGACATTAGTATATGTGTATGAAAACATGATAATTACATTAGAATATTATACCCAGTATATCAAAGATCATAAACATTAATATTGGAATAATTATTTGCTGTTAATAAAACATGAATCATAAAGGAATAAAAAGAATAAACCATGAACGAATAAGTTAGAAATAAGGCATGGAATTGTGGAAGACACCAAATAATGTAACATGATTCTCTATAAATTGAGTCACATTTTCAAAACATATAATATCATTGCATGGTGACTAAACCTACTTAGCGGGACACACTAACATCCAAATGTACAATTATTTTGTTATAAGGGAACTATTTTCCCTCTATTTCCATAATGGATATAGTTTTTTCCTCTTCCCATTGTAGATCAAAATTCTACATCATTCATTGTGGATCAAGCCCATTGAATTTATTGGTATTATTGTCTTATGTGATATAAATCATTAATGAATTAATTGGAGGGAGTTATAGGTCCTACCCATCTCATAATGAAAGCATAGATACATGATCCATAAGTTAATAAACAATAATATAATATATCATGAAATGAAAAGGGTATCATAAAATTCTAATCATATAATTACCCTTGGAAAAGGGATAAGTTTCATAATCATATAATCATATCATAACCTATGAAAATTGGTATGATTCATTAGCATAAAACATTTGAAAGAGAAATGTATTTCATAAACATCAATTCATAGAAACTTAATCCATTGGGAGAAATAATATTAATAGAACCTATGGATTATTTACCATGTATGTAATGTGTAAATCAAATGGATTTAATCATATATGGGAAATAATTTTGAAATATATTTGAAAACACCATGTATCTATGTTATCATTTTTTCATTGAAAAACACATTTTAAAACATAAAATATTTTTGAAATAAAATTTCATTAAAAATATCTTGAAAATTTTAAATAAATCATTGAAAAGAATATAAAAATTTAAAATATGTTTTCCAGGAAAATTATTCCAAAATACCATTTCTAATTTGTTTAAAACATGTTTTTTGAATAAAATAGGTTACATACCGAAGGGATAAATTTTATTCCTTATTATATTATGTACCAATGTATAGGAAAATGGATATAATATAGGAATAAATAAAGAATATCTATATGAGAAGAAAATAATAATGTTTTCTGGAAAGATAGATCATAAGATTTAATCATTGAATACTTAATCGCAAGCATCCCTGATAAACGATGAGATTATTCAATAATCTCTTACCACATTAAAACATTGAATTAGACTCCCAGTGTACAAAAAAATGAAATTATATAAAGCATAAAATATCATTAATATAATTATATTCATAATATTAAATATTCATATTTATTTTATACACCTCACAAAAGAATATAGGTGCATAAAATGGCATGTGTTTTAATGAATGAAAATTGTGACAAAATTACATTACCGATTTGGTAACATTTAAAATATAAACCCCTTAAATTATAGATAATAAAATTGAAATTTAAATAGAAAAATATTGAAGTATTATAATAAAATAATATATACATGGGAATTATATACACCACAAAAAATAAAATGTATGGTTAATAAGGCCTCAATCTCCAAAAAAATAAATGTTGGACTAGAGATACCGTTAGTTTAGGTATTAAAACTCATCATACACATTAAAACCTTTATATAATAAATATTATTTTCTTATAAGTCTCCCACATATCCATAATATTATATTTAATACCATATATGATTTTACATATGAATTTATATTAACCATATATTACCAATTCCATTTTAAGGATACGTTTTGTGTAATATCTGCTTTGTCATTCTCATGTGTATTAATTTGTTATATTTTTTTACATATACATATTTATTGATTCCATGAATTTAGAACTTGTTATAAATATTATATATATTCCGTAAAAATTTATTTATAATAAAATACAAAATATTTAAATAGAAAACAAAATACATCGTTCATGGAGAGAGTAGGTTATATGTACATTTGAATAGAGTTTCTGTTTTTTATTGTATTTAAGGATAGAAATTAAATGAAATATATATATATGTCTGTGTGTGTGTTTGTGTGTGTATTTGTCATGAGCCAACCATGTTCAACCATGAACCAGTCACCCGAACCGGTGTACAACATCTCCGGTGTGCATTCATTATCCCCACGGACTAGAAAATAATGGCGGGCATCAAAACACGTAGTTGGGAATGGTTTAGACCAAAAATATAATGAAAGACAAATAAAAATAAACTAGAAAAACAAATAAACAATAAAATATATAAATAAAGTAAATATAACATTCTAGACGTACCTCCATGTGACCTCATGGGTCACCGCCAACCATAAAATCCTGCTCTCTCCATGAGCTATCTAAGACTAAAACCTGAAACTAAAATGTAATGTAGTTGTGAGCACAAGGATGATTAGTAGGAGAAACATGGAATAAAAAACACCTATAAAATTACCTTTAGAAAATCCAACTATGCTAGTTTGAAAATAAGAACCAATAAAGTAATGTTTTTCATTCCTTTCAAATTCATGTTACAAGTTTCAGCTATAAAGGAAAACATTTCACTACTAATGAATTTTGAAGTAGATTCCAAGCATACAATATATGTTCAAAATGAAATCAATTTTTTAAATTTATGTATGGTTTTCACAAAAGAGTGATGACACATGAAACACCAGAAACACAATTCACTCAACAAGAACCAAGTCATAAATAAGAACCATGATCAAATCCCCTATGGTTTATCTAGCATGTGTGGGTCCTATAACAATGTGTCTCTATGAAAGTGTAACCAAAAAGGATATTTATTCTCATGCACGATCCACAATTAGAGAACATACACAAAACCTAGTAGTCCCAAATATCATCATAAATGAATAGTTAGTGTTCTAGCATCGAACATGCTATGTAAAGTAAGGACGAACCACTCGGAATCAATAGCACACTAGAACTAGTCTGCCCACCTAGATACCTTAGGTTCACCAAGTTCTCTATTCCTATTTTATTTCTCAAAATCATAGAAAATCCACTTTCATACGTGTTACACACCACCTGAATAATTTGGAAAGACACATGCATAATTAATAAATCATAAAAAAGGGAAACTATCAAGATCAACATATTTCCCTAAAAACCACTTTCAAGCCATACAAATTTTAAAAAACATTCAAAAAAACCTTTTTCACATTGAATAAAACTCATGAGACATTTATATATCAAAAAAATAATATTAACAATTGTTAAAAGACCAATTGAACAACCATATAACCACACATTTAATGGAAAGCTATATACCTTACATAATTCAATCAATTCATACTAAAGGGATAAAATAAAATACAACAACCTAGTGTGAGGCCATTTTTTAATTTCCATGGCAAATTATGTCTTTGTATATAACATATTAATTTCCAATAAAAAATGAAAACACAGTTTAAAAATAAAACTATGTGATATGGGAACCATTAAATAAAGAACAGGGCATATGGAACCTACCATAGAGTGGAATCAATGAGTCCACATCAGCTCTTGGCCCTTTTTAACTCAGGGTTGTATCTCCCCAAAAATGAATATGGACATTCACACACATTTAAGGACACCTAGACCCTATTATCACATCCTCATGGCCATGGGCATGTGCAAAAGGATCCTTGCATAAATGATTATATATATATACTCGTCTCCAATCAAAAACACATGAGATTATATATATATATATATATATATATATAAAGGAACACATATCCCCATACTCTTATAAACACTACCATGTATGAATATATGTGTAATAGGGGAACCTATATATTTGTATATACATACATATGCATATGTAGGCTAGACTCCCTGGACATGGAGACTAGAAATCGATGAGCAGCGATCATCATACTACATAGATAAACACTAGCACTCTAAAAAACCTAACGAACACCATATGACATGGAAGAAACCAAAAAAAAGGTCTATAACCTTACCTTGGTTGGTAGCGGCAAAACAAATCAAAGGAGAACCACTCGAAACCAAATATCATCTTACCGATTAAATACTAGGGAGTCATAAACAAAAAAATACCCCAATTAAAAATGTAAGAAACTATTAAACATTAGAAACAATTACCTAAGAACAATGTCAGTAGACAAAAACACACCAAACTGCCTTGCCTTTGGTGGCAGTTGGTGGAACACACACTGAAAAGATCTGAGAGGCCTGCATCACCAACCTTGGAAAAAAATTGGAAATTCAGATCAACCCAAAAGAACATGGTTTATGTAAGAACCCAATTGAATGAAGGATATGATGAAATAAGTGGTTAAATATAGTGGTGAAGTGTGAATACACTCTACCTTGGTGATTATGACTAAAAATATGAATAAATTATGCCCCAAAATTGCGGGTAGAAGGAAGGAAGTAGATGGGGGTCATACGGCTCATGATCTATAGGGTATCTTATAGGGGAGGCTTTCATCATGTGGGTTTGAGAGGGATCCTATTGAAGAGGCCACCATGGATAATGAAGCTTGATAGGCGGTGCCTTGCGCGTCCAAAAGGAGGGGGCATTGGGCGTTGAAGATGAGGCGAGGGGGGAGAGGGGTGACACGATGTGTGGAGTAGAGAAAAAAGGAGATGAAATGAAAAAAAATATAGAATATAATTAAATATAAATAAATAAAAAATAAAACAAGATAATAATAATTATTATAATATTATTATTAGCCCAAAAAACATTTATAAGTAAATATGAAATACCATGTGCCAGGTCGGGGGGTGAAAATAGATATATATATATATATATATATATATATTACATTTATTATTTCAGATATATAATTTACATTTATGTAACCCATCTTTTATATATCCCATGTAATGTGTGAATAAGTTAAATCACATTGAGGAGGCAGTATTCCACACGTCCACTAATAAAGTTATCATATTTACACAAATTAGAAACAATGAAGGAATATTTTATATAATAATTATAATTGCATAAATAAATTAATAATAAAATATATATCTTATAAAAACATAATTTCCATCATAATAACCACCATGATAGGTGTTTAAGTGAAAATGAAGAACATTTTTTCACGAGGTGGTAGTCCTCCATACACGTGAATGTTAAGTTTGTTACCCATTAGTTGGAATTGTGTGTTAAGTGTAGGTTAAGAAAATATTATAATAAAATATCAGAATATTTATTATTCTGATTTTATTATATAATAATAGATTTATAGGATTTTAGGGGGTGGAGAAAGAATATAATATATATATTATGGAATGTTGTTACATTTTTTTCAGTAACTCCTTTTTTTCATCAATAAAAACTCCTCGATAGGATTTAACTGATATGGGTGTCTTATATAATGAATTTAGGGATTTTGGGAGGGTATTTGGGGATTATTTTCAAAAAATATGTCTTGAGAGGATTTAATAATTGGGTGGGTGAGTGCCTTTCATAACGGAGAATTGGAAATCTTGTAAAAAAAAATTCAAGGGAATTCCACACACTTTTATCCCAAGAAATTTGACACCAATATTGGTAAAAATAAATTAAATGTTATTATATAATTTAAATATTAACATATAATTGCTTTTGGATATGTTTCTAGTTCATGGAGGGCCTTAATATTAAGGTTTAGTACTTTGTTAAAATAATGTTTCGCCTAATTGTTTTAATTGATTTTAATCACGTTCATTAATGATTTTTTTCAAAACCGATGTTTACATTATTATACATTAGAAATTTATATTATTACAAATATTTAATCCATTTTCAAAATTATTAATTACATATGTGGTATATGTTAATTTAATTTAATCATGTGAACGTGTCACGACAAAGTGTTTTTTAAGAGAAATTGTTTTTAGATTTAAAATCATACTATGTCAAATTATATGGTAATATGGTTTTAAGAAACTATATTGGGTTAATTTATGTACAATTCATCTAATTATACATTAAAAACTTGTAAAAATATAATTTAAATTTATAAATTTTTTTTTTGAATAAGGTGTTTTGAATTAAAATTCATTAATTTTCACTATTATTACAAAAAAAATCATTTTAAAAAAAAACCCAAAAGTTAACCCTACGATAATATTGGGATTTGGAATTAAAAAATTATTTTTATTATATCATTTAAATTTATTAATTTTACAAAAAACAATTTTACTGTTATTTATAAAAGGACATAAAAGCAGTATACATGAGAAAATAGTATTTTCAATCAATAAAATTTTTTAGAAAATATTAAACTTTTTATTATTAATATTATTTAATTATATAAATCCATTAAAAATAATATTTAAAAATTATTTTTTACTATTAATATATCTATGTTTAATTTAAATGTTGGAACTATCTCTTTTAAGTAATTATAGTTGTAGACGTTGAAATAGTCCGTAACTCCCAAAGGAAGTTTCGAAATGACAAAGCAAAGTCATATTCGGAATCTGAGGCCCGGTCCGGAGGCCTAGGAACTGCTGTGAAAAATAAATGAGGAGTTGTGTGAGGTAATGTTGTGCAAGAAAAGCATCCCATAGATTCTCATAATTGAGCTGGTGGTGCGCACAATTTTGCGCGCCCCGGTTCCGCGCGGTGATGCTTTGCTTGCCGACGGTTCCCAGCGAGGAAGATTTTGTGCGCTGCCTGGATTCCATGCCGGATGATGCATATAAATAGAAGGCGACCCAAAACAGTATGTGGTTGCATAATTCAAAATGGCTCCCGTGCGCGCAATTCGAACTCCCCCCCGCGCAAGATGACTTCCAGGTAATTCCTCTTTTCGCGCAACCTTGTCCCGTGGATCGACTTTTCACACAACTTCACCGTCTTAAGTGAATTTTCCCACTCCTCTATGTTCTTCTCTTGCGTTAAATCCTTGCCTCGTGCACGCAATCCCCATCTGTGCGTGTAATTCCAATCCTTTGCGCGCAATCCCCTATCTGCGCAATCCTCTGGTCATATTGCCCGCATCCCAGTCTTTTGCGCGCAACCCTTCTCTTTGTGTGCAACACCTAGGATCCATTACCTTGACGCCCCTTGGCTGCCTCTCCACACCGGCACCTGATGTCATCCCTACCGGTCATGCATTCCATGTGTTGTTTTCTCGTACGGCCTTCCAGGCTCATACAAAGTGACATCAAGGTCCCTTGGGCGGTGTTTCCCATTGTGTTGCTTTGCCTTATGCTTCCTTGTATCGGCACGCTAACGACTATTGCTTCTTCCCATAGCCACGCTAACGTGGAACCCTCAACGGTTTTCCCTGTGGCCCACCTACACTATGGCCTTGCTGATTCCTTCCCTCCCACAAGGGGTAGAGGGCATTTGGTATGTAAGCCCTAGCGGTGTGGAGTGAACCAACATCGTCCAAGATACATGACGTTAAACTGCTCATAACCTCGTCCTTAACACATGAAATTAAACTATGGTCTGACCCCCTGCTCGCACGCGGGGTCCCCATGGCTCGGACATTTTTTACATCCACTCGTCTCCATGGGAATGGATTATTCCTCACAACGAATGAGATCCTCCTTGTTGGAGTGGCATTTGTCCATGGGGGAAGTGCTGCCTCAGAGTGTAAGCCCCTAGCCTCTCTTGTAGAAGGATTCACCCATGCACCTTCATACTTCCCCCCTTCCAAGGCCAGTGGAGTCCCATTCCCACTGTGCTTTGTCACACTAAGGGCCTCCATCCTGGATTAAGCCCTGACACCAAGGGTCACTATCCACGCGTAAGCCCCTGTTTCCTCTATGTGCCGCTCAACGCGTAAGCCCATTTCCGCTTCTCACGGACACACCCTTTGCGATGTGATTGTCTTGTCCCTAATGCCTCTTGTATCTCACACCGAGCACGACTCACGTGGGATTAGAGCACACATCAACCATGACATCCTCTTATGGGCCGCCTCAACACATAAGCCCCATACCTGTGAACTACGTGGAATTTGATCCGTGATAACGCATGGTATGTAGGAAGCCTCCACGAGTTTCAATCCCACCACCTAGTCATTCCGACCCCCCACGTCGGTTCCCCAACCACTCTGGGCCGCCTCAAAGCGTAATCCCCAAATGCCCTTGTCCTGCATGACGTTAAACTGTATCATGTACCACATGTTGTTAAACTGTATCCAGTCGTTCATGACATTAAAGTGTATGCCCTGAACTACATGGACATTGATCTATACCAATGCATTGTACGTAGGAAGACTCTACGAGGTTCAAGTCCATCTCTCAGTTGTTCTGACCCCTTCGCATCAGTTCACCATCACCATTATGGGCCGCCATAGAGCGTAATCCCCGTATTCCCCATCATGGGCCGCCGCAGAGCGTAAGCCCCATGCCTCACACACACGTCTCATCCTGACCTCCCCCTCGATCCCACATGCCTTGGGATGCTCATTCCCAAGCCTGAAGATCTTACTTCGTCCAGGCTCCAATTCATGCGTTCTTTCTCATGGGTCGCCTCATCAGGTGTCCCATCGTACCACCAAACTACGCGGACTTTGATTTCCTACCATGATGATATGTATGAAGCCTCCGTGAGGTTCAAGGCCATCACTCCATCACCCATCCCGATCCTTACTCAGGCCACCAAATCCCTATGAGATCATGCCACCCCATTCCACTCCATGGCATCCAGGAATCCGCCCACGTGCTGGACCCAACATCTGTGTTCCCCCTAGGGGGTCCTTCAGTCTGATCCATCCACGCAAGATGTTAAACTCGTGACATACCCCGTGTTAAACATGGGAAGCTGAGGAAAACCTCAAATGGTAAAAAATCCCCGCATTTGATGTGGGATGCATCGGGCTTCCGCGCCCTCGAGAAGCCCTGTGATAAGGGACTTAAGACAGACATGCCGATCCCTAGTGTCATGACATGCCAACAACACCCCAACATGACTATTCTCCTCACCAAAGGTTGCTTCCCCTACAAGACCCCTTCGAGCGTCTCGATGGAAGCAGCATAATTAACTGGCATCCATGCAGATATGGTACCGGGAATGAGCTTCTCGAACCCATCTTAAATCTATGAGGGAGGCCCAGACTAGGTGATGAGCTCCGAGGAGGAATCCACGTAAGGAAGAACTGACATCCCATCATCCCGGTTTCTATCAAGGAGAATATGTCCCTGAACAAGGAATGGATGTCGCCCGCCTTTGGAATTCAGGAATGCGGGGCCACAAGACGCGTGTCCTCACATGCGTGACGGACACGTGTGCTCACCCTGGCATAAAATAATTGGAAAAAGAAAATGGTGAACCAGACGTGAATCTCTTATCCTCAATATGGAGATAGGTTGCGTTTGGGGTGTCAGATGATTATCATGTCACCAGGTCCGGGTACCTATCACCGGGACATGAAACACGCCAGGGGTTGAGGCAGTCATAATGTTTAGAACTCCGTTCTATGATGTCATAAGCATGGATCACTCTCGCCGACCACAGAAGACGAAATGATGCAAGGCTATTGGTTTTCGATTTATTTTTCTGTTATTACTAATGGGTTTATCTCCCTGCTTCCTGGAATCAGATCACTGCATCCGGAGCTCGATCTCCACCTGCCCACTGGCGTAGAGGCAGGGGCAGTACCGACGCGGCTACCCCACACGGTCCCACCTTTTCCACTATCACTTTGTCTTCAACTGCTATGACTTCCGGGAACTCACACCCCCTCTCCCCATCAGAAATCATCCAGCAAAGGGTGATCAACGACCTGGTTCCTAGGTACGATGAGGAAGGTATCATCCTAACCAGGGGTATGGCCCATTTGGAACTAAAGGCGGCTGCGCCTCACCATTGTCGACACCCCCGAGGGCCGTGCAGGGAGCCGCCGCTCCGCTCTCTGACGTTCAACTACGTTGGGAGCCTATCCCTGGAGCGCCTTAACACATCCCTCCCATATGCCAATGAGGTGGGGGATTTCTGTATCCACCTGATCGGAGATCCATCCCAGGGGTTAATGGCAAGAGCCCCTGCCAGGCTGCGTCAAAGACGCTGCCCAACTCCCCGGGCTGAGGAGTGCGAAATATTTGTGCCAGCACCACCGACTCCAACCCATATGACCCGACTCCAGTGTCGGGAACGAGCGGAAGAGAATGCTCGTCCTGGGGCACCAACGTCAGCACCCACTATGGCCCGATCAACTGCTGACTCCTGTTACTAGACCAACACACATGTTGAGCAGGGGCAGTCACATGGAAGACTAGGATCGAGGCCCCAACTGCCCTGTAGGCAGGTTGGGTCGACTCTCCCGGTCAAGGGCATAGGCAATGGCCACCGCGGAACAATCCACGGTAGTGCCACCCACCATGAAGGCTCATTCTGTTCCACTGATCTGGAAAAAATGAAGTCTTATTCGCGATAGCTAAGCCTTGGGTATGACTCTTTCCAGCACCCACGACACTAGGTATGAGGCCACTCCCCCTACCACAGGCTACGAGTATGGATTCGTTGCACATCCGGTCGCTAACACACATAGATGTCCTCCCCATGTCCCTTTCGACATCTGTCCTAGTGCTTCTCACACAACGACATTCAGTCCCCTCTGCCCTAGTGCTATTGCGGCCAGGGGACTCCTTGACGAAAATCATCTTTGACCTGAGGAGCCACCCAGGGGCAGGATGGTGGGGCGTCATCACCATAAGAGGAATGTTAGGGGAGTCCGGACGGAAATTAGACCACTCAATTTCTCAGACTCTGAGGCGGAGTGCGAATCGATGATGGAACCATCCCCCATCCCTTTGAGTCGAGGTCAGGGATGGGGATGTGGCGTGTCAGTCTCATACTCCCCGTATGCGAGATCCGTATGATTCCCTCTTCCCTTTGAAGATATATCCAAGAGGATGAGGACTTGGCGTACCCCCAGGGGTCAAACCCACAGTTACCACTGGCCTCCCAGAAAGCACCTTCCACCTCAGTCATGGAGGGTGGGGAACTATTCTAGGGACTGACCGAATAGTCACAACGTGACACGCCCTCAGCGAGCACCGATACTGTGATAGGAGGCCTCTTTTCCAGCCCATCCTATCGTGACGTCACAGACAGGTCACTGAAACCCTTGAAGGACGACTCTGGGATCGGCGACCAATCGCCCTGCTCACCGTATTCCCCACCAGCCACCCACCAGCCCGGTGGACTGCCTCGGCACCGTTGATGGCTCCCCGACCATTCTCAGTTAATGATCAGGGGCATCAAGGGCCAGATCCCGAGCTAGATTCGTGGAGTTTTGGACCTTCCTCACAGCGGGCCACTTCCCCGAGAAGTTTTGGCCGGTCGTAGGATCAGATTTTGATATGCCTGAGTCACTCACCCAGGGAGAGTTTTAATGTTTCTGCCAGACTCTCCGGGTGACTCACTCCTATCTTTGCCATCACATAGTTCCCTATCCTAGGAGTCAATCACATCTCAAGGATATCGGTGAGCAGTGTCGTTGGGTCGACCAGGCTGTGCTCCCCATGGTTCGGCACCACGTGTCAGATGGCCACCGTAGAGCCCTCCAGCAACAATGCATCCATGGTTTTAAATTACTATGTAAGGTCATCGTGGAAGCCACTCCCCACACACACATACACGAATGGGGGCAGTACGCTGCCCTTCTTTTCTGTGCATTCCGCCGATAGCCCGATTCACTGGACTGCCCTGAGGGAATGTTGCCATGGGCAGTGGCGGTCAACATGAATGACCTTTCATATGAGGGAAATGGTGTGGAGCTCTTCGATGGGGACTCGACCCCTAAAGAGAAGCCTCTTCTGGACCCATATGGGAGGATTATTCACCCACAGAGGAGCCTCCTACGTCTCCCCACACACACTGGGGCACCAACACTGAGCTGAATCATCGACAAGGGTAAATGGCATGTCGGGTCTGTTAAGCTTACCAACCAATCTACCTAGGTACATAAGGCATAGGAAGACCTCGAGAAGGCCACGTTGTGCAAATAGCTTGCTGATCAAAAGAGGCTGGTTGATGAGCTCTTGGACGAACGCATTGCAGAGCGATGGCCTGACTACGGTAACCCTAGGTCAGGACAACAGGGGTAGGAGCACTTAACCCTTGATGAGATTCTCCTGGGCAACCGCGACCATGCTACGTTCGTTGACAGGGGAGATGCCGAAGCTCATGGAAAGAGGGCGCGATATGTTTTTCCAAACCCTCATGAGTGGCGGGATCACCCGGGGGACCCTACTCGGTTTCCTCCCGCTGCCCCGAGAGTCACTCCGCCAGCCGCCCCGCGAGCTGCTGAGCTTGACTACCAGATTGAAGATCCCGAAAATTCTCTTGTTGTTAGAGATCCCCTTCAGGACAGGAATCCGCGTCCATAAGATCTAATGGAAGCACTCATCTCCCGTATAGAGGCCCTGGAAACTCGGCAGGTGGCAATCCCACCGGGCGAAAAGCCATACCCAGTATGGGTGGATGATATGCCAGCCCCAACGGGATTTGGGAACCCCACTTTCGCCCCCTTTATCGGGAACATAGACCCACTATAGCACCTATCCCACATCAAATCAAGGTGATGGCCTATGTTAGGGACTCCGGGGCAGCAGGAGGCTGCCAAGCTCCGTTGCTTCATTCCGACACTAGAAGGACCAGCATTCATCTAGTACAGCCAGCTTCTTATCAGAACTATGACTATCATGGAGGACCTTCACTAGAAATTCTTCTACCTATTTAGTTCCACAACCCAGAAGATCAACCTCTCAGTCCTCTTCAGGTGCAAAAAAACTTCTGATGAGCGGGTCGCGGACTTCGTCGCCCGGTGCAAGGGGCTCACGTACTCCCTTGACATGCCACTAACTCAGGAGAAATTACTGACAATATGTGTGGGGAACATCAAGGCAGAGCTTTTTCCTTCTCTAATCACTCATAATTACCCAGTAGGATTCTGGGACATCTCAGACAAGGCTCAGCGCCTCAAAGAAGCCCTGCAACAGGCCAGTCAGGAACGCCTGCTGCCTCCTGTAATCCATGCAAGGAGAGCCGCCAGAGATGAGACCTCTTTTCTGGCCCAGATATAGGCCCCCAAAAAGCTATAGTTTCTACCGGTGAGGCCAGCTCAGCAGCCCCATAGCGGTCCACCCCCACAGGTGCAACCTCCAGCCCAGCAGCGACCGCCTCAAAATCGGCAGTCGCCTCCGCGTAACGCACCACCACCACCAAGGAAAGATAATTATTCTCCCCCTACTCGACATTCTCCTGCGACCCCTAGTCCTTGTCACCCTCCAAGATCCCTCTTTCCAGACAGAAGGATTCAGACTTACTCATTTGATGAGGCCCAAGTCCCCGATTATTTCCGTAGTGCCTTAGAGCAGAAGATCGTGCGGCTTCCGGAGTGCCGGAAGCCAGAAGACGCACTTCTCACTGATCACCATAACTAATGCCCTTATCACCGGACCCTGGGGAACACCATCTAGCAATGATATGTGTTCAAGGACTGGATCCAAGACGAGATTGATAACAACATATTCAGGTTGGCCATAGCCCCGGCACAAGTGGCGGGTGTCTTCGTGAGATCATATGGCAGCAGTGGTAACGAGGATGAGTGGCAATGGGTTTCTGACCATGGGTACCAGAGTATAATGACCGGATGGCCCGTAGGATGGTCGCCCATGCCCATGGAATCATCCGTGCCTGCCCGAGTCAGCCAGATCCCTCGATTCTACGAGCGCCGCTTTGGCATCGTCGTCCCATCCTACCTCTTCCGAGAAGACCAAGCGTCAGTGAAATAAGACAGAACTCGCCATGACAATGCCGTCATCATCCCGCACGCTTGGCAATTTTCTGCCCCCAGAAATGGGGATCCTTCCGAGACTCTGTCCGGTAGTGGATGACTCCTCGAGTGAAAGCCCGGGGTACTCTTCGGTTAACACCATAGAGATGGTAAATCCCTTTTGACTCCTGATGATTAGGAATGCTATATGGACCTCCCCAATGTCCCCATCCATCGCCAACGTCGGCGGAGCCGTGACTACATGAATCATCGGGGCACGACAGTCGTCACCTCCAGCTAGGTCGTGCACACTACTGAGACTAGGTAGCATGCCTGATACAGAGATCAGCACACGAGGCACCATTACCCGGTGTTGACAGGTTCGCCTCCACAACCATTTGTGTTGCTGGATCCGGCGGGGCCACCTCAGTTGTTGCGCAACATGCCCAGCCCAGCCACTGGCTGACTACAACCTTCTGGTCCTTACACGGTAGCCACCTCCCGGGCTTCGACTAGTGAACATCGAGATGTTCCTAGTACCATGCAGCCACAGGTACCGCCGGTAGGGCCCGTCATGCCTCTAATCGCAGAGCGACCTCTTGTAAGCAGAAGATCGCGTTTGGCTCGAAAGTATGATGTTCTGAAGCACCGGGTTGGCATTCCGGCAAGGATTTCTGTCATTGAGGCCCTTCTCCTATCGTCTGAATGTGTGAGGCGCTTGTCGAGGCTCTATGGATCCCCCTCCAGTTTGAGACGGAGGTAGCGGCCGTAGAAGCCATCCACACCGAGGCGATTTAGGACGCCGAATGTCAGGCAGTTATCTCGTTTTACGGTGAAGATGAATACCTTCTCATAAAGGGGAACATTCTCCCATTGTACATCACCGGCCAGTTCAATGGCGTGGAGGTCCACCGCTGTCATGTTGGCACGGGTTACTGGATTAACCTAATCCCAACTCGGACGCTGCGAATGATGGGACTGTCTAAGGATGATCTAACTCCCTCAGACCTCAGGATAAAGGGGTATGACAGGACCAATCAAACTCCAATTGGAATGATTCATTTGATGACCCAGTTCGGCGGCCTAATTGCCAATACCGAATTCATGGTTGTCTCTCATGACACTGCCTAAAACGCATTGATGGGAAGGACATGGCTCCTCCTTCATGCAGTGGTCCCCTCATCATAACATCAATGCCTCAAATACTCCCTAATGGTTCGAGTAGGTGTGATCCAAGGAGATGTGTCTCCTTTTTCCTCTTGTGAAACCCTTTATCTAGATGTTGACTGTTACAAGAGCAAGGACAAGCAGATCCTTGCAGGTGAGGTTGATCCCACCACTTTCACGAGTGATCCCTGGGCATGTTTGGACATTTCATATGTCTTCCCAATCCATCGGTTGGAGGACACGCCCCCCGACGTGGGGCAGTGCTTTGTTGTTTCGGGTACTAGAGAAAGGAATATTTCCAGGTCCAAGCAATGGAGAGAAATCACCTCGTACTCTTACCCCAACCAAGCTCAGGTGATCCCCGAGCCCCCTACCCCTATACGATATCGGGATGTTAGGGTCATGGCAATGGTAGTACTTCATGCGTGTCTGTTTCGCTGGGCCAGAATCGACCGGCTCAAGCCAACGTGCCACTACTTCTTTGATGTCATAAAGCATGGACCCATTGGGATGAAGGCCATATGGGATTGGATCAACTGCCTTTGTCACCATAGTCTCCGTAGTGCATGAGTCTCCTGACGTGACGACCTTTACCTCCCATACCGGCACCAGCTTCCCATCAGGGTGTGGCAGCCCCAAAATGGCTCCCCCCATGGATGATCCCTCCACAAGCGGAGAGGAGGACATGGAAGATGCTCCTCCTGCCTTTGAGGAGGGCGTCCCCACCACGGTCGACGAGTTAGTGCAGGTGAACCTCTGTAGCAAGGCAGACCTGAGACCCACATTGGTCAGCACCACTATGCCCCCCGGGGAACGACAACAATATATAGACTTCCTCAGACAGCACCGTGATGTGTTAACCTGGAGTTATGACGAGATGCCAGGACTAGATCCCCAGGTATCTGTCCATCTCTTTGGCCTTCCAGCAAACCATCGAAGGTTCAAGAAGCCTCTTAGAAAGATGCATCCCTATCACGGTGCCATGGTTGAGGCCAAAGTTGATAAGCTCATCATATCCAACATCATAGAAGAAGTCCAGTACCCTAGGTGGCTATCCAACATTGTGCCAGTAAGGAATAAGAACATGCAGATTAGGTTTTGTATTGACTTTCGTGATCTCAGTTTCCACTGTCCTAAGGACGATTATCCCCTTCCCATGACAGAGTTGTTGATCGATTCCATGACCGAGTTCCAAGAACTCTCCTTCATGGATGGGTACTCCGGGTACAACCAGATCTAGATGGCCCCCGAGGATGATGAGTTCACTACCTTCAGGTCCCCCCAGGGCACTTTCATCTACCAGGTTATGCCATTCGGCCTAAAGAATGCGGGTTCCACCTATCAATGGTCTATGCATCACATATTCAAGACGATTCTCAGGACATTGGTGGAGTGCTACATGGATGACCTGGTGGTTAAATTTCGTCAGTGCTAGGACCATCTCAAAGACAATGAGAAACTGTTCGACTTCCTCCGTTCTCACCACTTGAAGATGAACCCATTGAAGTGTGCCTTCGGGGTCACATCCGGAATGTTTCTTGGCTTCGTTTTTAGATATCAAGGCATCGAGATTGACTTAGAGAAGATCATGTCCATTAGTCAGATGCCTCTCCCAAATAATATTCAGGAGATGACAGGTCTTAAAGGCCACTTAGCCAATATACGCCGATTCATTGCGAATCTGGCCGGAAATTGTAATCCCTTTTCTCGGATAATGATGAATGCCGCCGCCTATGAATGGGTTGAGGAGTGTCAGATCACTATTTAGGAAATCAAGTAGTATCTGCTCCAACCTACAGCCTTGATGCCACCTGTTTTCGAAAATCCGATGGTCCTTTACGTGACCGCCATGGAGCGATCCCTCGGCGCACTTCTCACCCATAAGAACAACGAGGGAATATAGAATAGCCTCTACTACCTCATCCACATGCTCCTCGACACCGAAATTAGATATTATCCCATCGAGAAGAGCTTCCGGGCGCTCGTATTTTCGGTGCATAAATTGCGGCACTACTTGCAACACCACGAGGTATAGCTGGTCTCTCGGGTAGACCCGTTGAAATACATCCTGAACGGACCAATGTTGACATACTGATTGGCACGCTGGGCGGTGATCCTACAGCAGTTCGACATCAGGTTCGTACCCCAGAAGGCTGTCAAAGGATAGGTGTTGGTAGACTTTTTAGCTTCCCACCCAACCTCCACGGACCAGCCACTGGATCTAGGTTTTCCTAATGAGGCAATCCTCTCAGTCGATCACGCCATCCCATGATGGTAGATGAACTTTGACAGTGCCTCCCGGAGCCCCACCGATAGAAGGCTCAACGATCCCATGCTCAACAGAGTGGGCCTGGGTATCGTCTTCATCACCCCATAGAAAGCTGTTCTGCCATATTCATCCCTATTATCAGAAGGCTGCACCAATAATGATGCAGAGTATCATGCCCTCATCGCTGGCCTTGAGTTGGCTCTCAAGATTGACGTACCACATCTATATGTAAAAGGGTACCCCGAGCTAGTCGTCAAGCAGGTCAATGGTGACTATGCTGTCAGAAAGACAGAACTCATTCCATTGCTTGAGTGCACCCTCCCTCTAATGGCTACGTTCCCCTCCCGGCCAGAGGTCGTTCACATTCCCGGGTCATAGAATAGTCGAGCAGATGAATTGTCCTGCCTGGCTGCATCACTTGCGGAGCCTGAACATAATGACCTAATTATCCATTTAGTGCACCTGAGAGTCATTGATCTGGTTATTCCAGAGGGATATCGTGGCCCGTGAGTGAACCATCTCACCGCTGGTGCCCCTACGTCAGGATCATCGGGGGCATCAGGTGCGGTAATCGAGACAGTTCCTGACTGGAGGATGCCCTTGGTTGAATATCTCCATCATGGAATCCTCCGTCAGACTGAGCCGAGCGAGAGCAAATCTAATACCGCGCGCCGCAGTTTACCCTTTAGAGCAGTCCCAGTCTTGAGTATCTCTTTTACATGTGAAGATTTGATGGTGTTCAACTCTGTTGCCTTGAAGGAGTCGAGATCCCACAGGTCATGCAAGCAGTGCATGTTGGTTCCTGTGGCGCCCACCAGGCCGGGTCGAAGTTTTCCCCCCAAATTCAGAGGCTTGGATACTTCTAGCTCTCCATGATCTACGACTGCATCGAGTATTCCAAGAGGTGTCATGCGTGCCAAGTTCATGCTATCTTTGTGCATCGGCCACTGAAGCCTCTCCATACTACCATGTATTTTTGGCCATTGTCAGTCTAGGGGCTGGATGTCATAGGACCTTACCTGCCGGTGACGGCCCGCCAGTTCTGGTTCATCTTGACCGCTACGAATTTCTTCTCCAAGTGGGTAGTGGAAATCCCGATCAAGGAGTCAAAGCATGTTCTATCGCTGACTTCGTGAGATCCAATATCATCTATCTATTTGGTGTACCTCACGCTATCCTCACGGATAACGGATCCATCTTCTGAGCAGTTGAGATGAAGAAATTGTATGCCAAGTACAACATCTTCTCTAACCAAACCTCCCACTATCATTCGAATGTGAATGAAAAGATCGAGGTTTTTAACAAAACCCTCTCTAATATTATGCAAAATATGGTTGGTTAGAACAAGAAAATTTGGCCGTACAAGCTCCCCAATGCCCTCTAGGCTTATAGGATGATGACTCGTAACTCCGCCTAGGTGATTCTGTATTCCCTGGTATACAGAGCTGAGGCCGTCCTGCCCATCGAGATTCAGTTTCCCTCATTGTGCACGGCAGTCTACGACCATGAAGCGCTGGCTAGAGTTTCCGAAATCCATCTAGCTGAATTGGAAGAGATGGACGAAAGTAGGATTCAAGCTTTACATAACATGGAAAGGCATCAGAGAAGGATGGCTCGAGCTTCCAATAAAAAGGTTCACCTCCGCTCCATCCTGCAAGGTGACCTGGTGCTGGCTCCCAGAGTGCCAATGATTCCAAGTAGGAGACCACCCAAGTTGGAACCCAAATGGGAGGGGACTTTCATTGTCCATACGGTATATCCCAATGGCGCTTATTCCCTGGTGACTACGGATGGCGAGCGTGTCACTCCTACCACCAACGCCAGGTTCCTCAAATGGTATTTTGCCTAAATCCTTGGTCCGAGTTCTAAGTCCATAAAACTAAGATCCTTACACAGTCCAGCATGACCTTATAATACATTTTTATCAACATATGGGCTCCTTAGTCCGAGTTCTAAAACCATAAAACTAAGATCCGTACATGGTCCATCATGACCTTAAACTACATTTTTCCCTACATCTGGGCTCCCTGGTCCGAGTTCTAATACCTAATACTAAGATACTTACCCCATCCCACAGGACGTTAAACTGTATTTCGTCCTACATGACGTTAAACTTCATTTCTAGAACTATGTGTGGCGTGATTCTAGTCTTTATGGGATAAATAGGACCGCCTAAACACTTAGATTTCTAGTCCAGCCCCATCTTTTAGGAGTTCGCACGATCTCCCGGCTGCCTCTATCTTTTGGCCTTCCGTTTCCTCAGGAATCCGCCATCTTTTTTCTGCTCTCAGACTGAGCCCCTCAACCCTTCCAGTGGTCTGATAATGTGTTTGTAGAACTATTTTCTAGGACCTGGAGTGTCATATTCGACTTAGGAAAGTTTTTGTTTTCTTGTCAAGCTTCGTGTTCCCCATCATTCGGGCCCCACCACCTTTAACACCCGAAGGGACCCCCAAGAACATCCTGGATACAACACCTATGGGTTCTACTACCATCACATGCCAACGCCCCTGAGGGTTTCAGGAAACAAATTGATACAAATCCTGTGTTGCAAATGTGGTCAGTGGTTGATGCTCATTTGTTTTCCCTTACCTCTAGGATAACGTGATAGGATGCTGTGTTGCGAACATGGTCAGCAGTAATCCTCAGTCATCACACCGGATTCTTTAGACCCTTAATGTTGGTTTCATGATTCAAATTACGTTCATCCCCACCATGTCAATATGGAATCTTGAAAATCCTTGTACTAACCCTTAGTACACCCCGACGCGTCAGATGGACCAATCTGCGTAACAGTGTCTGTCAGGTCTCCCACGATCTGAGTGCTAGAGTATGTGCTTGGGTTTCTTCCTTACAGGTTGTGTGCAGCTTGACCATCCTCCCCATGGGGAATGAGTAGTCTCCCAGACATTGCGTTTCGGGCCCAACATAGCTTGGAGCTAGCATCTCCTACCCCACGGATTGTTGAACCCTTGTAGGCCCCTTTGGCCCGAGGCTCCTCTCTCGGAATCGCTCATGGTGATGGTATGTGATTACACCCTCACCCGCATCAGGTATTCTATATCTCGTCGTGCATGTTCCCCCAAGTCTAAGCATTATGACATTAAACTGTGTTGTCAGGTCCAAGCCATACGACCTTAAACTCTGCTGCCAGGTCCAAGCCATATGACCTTAAACTGTGCTGTCAGGTCCAAGCCATACGACCTTTAATTGTGCTGCCATGTCCAAGCCATAGGACCTTAAACTGTGCTGCCAGGTCCAATCCATACGACCTTAAACACTCCTGCCAGGTCCATGCCATATGACCTTAAACTATGCTCCCAGGACCAAGTCATATGACCTTAAACTGTGCTGCCAGGCCCAAGCCATATGACCTTAAACGGTGCTGTCAGGTCCAACCACATGACCATAAACTGTGATGACATCTTCCCGTTAAGACGGTACCACTCAAGAACTATGTATGTCTGTATTCTCATCCTTTTGAGATTTATAGGAGCTCCTAGGAACTTCCCCACATGCCCAACCTAACATTTTGTTTTTGGCCTCTCGGCCTAAATGCATCCCTAGAATCACATAGTAAGCAGGGATTTCCCCATTCATGTTGGGTTTTTCAACCACTTTACCGTGTGGCTCCAATTCCCCATATCCTTTGGTCCGAGTTCTAAGACCTAAAACGTAGATCTTTTTCTTGTAATTCCATGACTCGGCCTCTCTTGTGGGATTGTATTGTGTGGTGCATGATTATGTCCTCATTCACATCAGGTTACTCATCGTACCGTGCCTATCCCCATATAAGATGTTTCCCCTGTTCCGCACATCGTTAAAAATTATTTTTTCCTACATGATGTCAAATTGTGCTTCTAGAACTACGTGTGGATTGATTCTCATCCTAATGAGATACGTAGGAATGCCCAGAAATTTCGTCTTGGGTCCAGCTCCAGGGATTACCAAATCTCGTCCCTCCTTATTGTCGGCCCCCCAGCCTAACTTATTGGGAAGGGGTGTAATCATGACATCTACCCCAAATAAATTAGAGATGCCCCATATTAATAATGGGAAGCGACACTTCTCTCACTAGATAGGTCCTATCTGAAAATTGGGACCATTCGTGATCAGGTTGGTACGTCCGCCTAATGCACCTCCGCCACGGTGGTGAAATTTTGGGAGTGTTGGACTCTGTTCGAACAAACCACCACTCCACATTCCACGCTTTGAATTCCACTTTATTTGGATCCTCATTATATTTCATGTTCAATGGGACCCCCAAACAGTACAGATGATAGACCTATGGTCCACCTACTACCTTGGGCCAACGTTCCGTAGGACTGTTCATGTTTGATGGGACCACCTAATAGTATGGATGATAGACTTTGGTCCACCTGCTGCCACAATATGGATGATAGATATTTGGTCCATCTATTGTAGCAATATGGATGATAGACCTGTGGTCCGCCTGCTGTCCTGGGCCATTGTTTCAGAAGAATGACTGCCAATATTTGAGTTAGGCCCCGTGTTACGAACATGGTTAGCAGTCAGCCCTCATTGATTGTCCCCATTCCAGGCCAACACGATATGGATGTTGCGTTTCCATCACGGTAAACATTTATCCTCCATCATCGCGCCCCAGAGTGTTCCAAATTCGGGTAGCGTGATTCCCCTTTCCTTTCCATCTCCCTTTGTTCGGATGGATTTCAATGCCCCTGACTTTTCCCCACTCGTGTGTCAGAGCACATTGAGAAAGTGATATATCAATTGGTCTGAGGTCTTCTCCTCAGAAATCCAGTCCCAATTTCAGATTCCTGAATCTTGGTTGATGCCCCACAGTTGGATGAAATGATAGCACGAGTATCCTTTGCTTCTCACGTTCGGTGTGACTCACAAGATCTTAGAGGTGATTTGGTATTCATTTCGGAATTATGGTTGAGAATATTAAACAAAAGGTACACATTAATGGATTTATCCATGTATTGGATTGAGATGATGAGCAGTACAAGAAAGAAGTTCATGAGATGGCTGAAACAAAGCACTTAAGGATTAGCGTGCTGAATCGATCTTTCCATCGCTGCTAACCTTTGGCTGGTAGCCTCCAAGACCGCTTATTGCTCCATGAAGATTCTCTCCTCATCAGCCACCATAGAGCGCAGCTCTCCAACCCTAGCATGTGTATGCGCTCGCTTGGTTCAAAGTAAGATCATCAGGTGACTCAACTACATCAGTTGTTCCTACACATCAGCCAGCTGGTCCATCAGTTGCTCCACAAGCTCAGAGCATGTTGCAATGAAGGCCTCCTTATCTGTCGCCTACACTTCGAGGTGCCGAACTTCCGTCTTTTCCCTCAGCAACGCTCGGGCTCTCGCTGATCCTTCTCGGCACTAGGTGACATTGCTGCTCCGACTTCTCTCACGTATCTTCTCGGCCATGTAATCCCAGACCGTCAGATGAAGGCGCTGAGCATCATCCC
Source organism: Viscum album (assembly GCA_963277665.1). Classification (NCBI taxonomy): domain Eukaryota; kingdom Viridiplantae; phylum Streptophyta; class Magnoliopsida; order Santalales; family Viscaceae; genus Viscum; species Viscum album. Next base: position 1,137,539,341 of record OY728164.1, on the reverse strand, counting down.
CTCCGGCGCACGGGAAGCGCATCCAGGTCTGGAGTGATCCCATCCGCCTTAGCCAATCCGACTGGGGATGTCTATGAAAGCGCTGGATACACATCCACCTTTTGGGTCGTGTCATCAGTCTCTCCTCAGCTGCCTCTGAGTCTCAGTCCTCTATCTTCTCAGGGTCAGTGGGTTGGTACGTAGGGAAGGCAGCCAGCAAATCGACAGCAGGATCTTCTTCAGGGCTGTCTTTGTGAGGAATAGGATCCTCGATGTTCGGAAGACTTTCCTCTCTCTCCCCAACAACGATGGTGCCTCCGTTAGCTTCCTGCCTCACCTCAAGAATAGCTCTGCAGATGTCCGCTGCCCCCTGCTCACCAATTTTCGGGGCCGAATCTGTGTAGAGAGCATGTTCTGAATAATGTGGTATGCCCGCCACTGGCCCACTCATGGATGGACCGGGCTCCGCAGCCTGACGAGTCTCCAATGTTGAGATAACTTCTCAAGGCATACGCACATTAGTTGGGATCTTTTCATAGAATGCGCCAGTAGTGAAGTGTGAGACTTACAGGAATCCAAAGCGTTGGCCTCCAGTGTCCCGGCTGCTGCAGGAGCCGCCATGATGGGAGACCCCTCTGCGGTTGTCAATTCAATGATGGGTGTCGGATCCCCATCCTATCCCATCGGTTCCCTTCTTCCATCCTCTAGTGGGGATGCCTAACCAACACTAAGGGGATATTATATGAGGTAGAGAGATGGGTTGGAAATTGAAAAGTAGAATTGACGAAGAAGGAAAATGAATGAGGGTAGAGACAATCCTCGAGTATCTCGGTTATTTCGAGATCAGATCCGAAAATCTCGCCATTCTATCAGAGAATCCCTTAGTAGGTCACCCCTGCGACCCCTTACCTTTGGTTTCTCCTTCTTCTCCATCTTCTTCTTCACCTTTTCCTTCTCTGGTCCCCTCCTCCCCCTCCGATTCATCGTCACTTCTGGATCATGCTACTGGTCGATAATCACTTTCACTAGGAAAGGTGGATCTGCACGTCGACCCCTTTGGTGCACAAATGTTTCCATGGCTGTCATATAAGCACACCGCCGATGGATTTTTACCTGGTCGGTAACTCAAATTAGCCCAACCCTTGGCAGCTAGATCCCCTGTTGCATTATCTTCTACTAGATTGCTTCAATGCTCAACGATTGTCGCAGGGTCATCCAGGATGACCATAGTGCCTGAAGAATGGCATCTTGGGAAGGTTCGAGAAGGTATATTATCTACTTCCCGGCCAGCTCCCTGGCCACCTCATGTGACCCCCCTATGGGCAACGAGGTTGCAACGACACTGTGTGATGTTCCCGCTACTGAAGTCCCGGCTTGTGCAGGCCTCGCTGCCTGACGCACCCCTGGTTCCCCCTTTTAGTAGCACCTTGACTTCTCCCCCATCACCCAGCTTCTGCACGAGTAGCCTCGAGTTGCCGGACTCACTTCTGTAAAAGCCCCTCAGGGTATGCGATGGTCCAGTGCTCGGCATACTCGGTTTCTAGGCCAACGTCAACCCCGGTGGGAGGAAGAGTAATGACGTCGCCAGAGCTAAAAGTGGTAAACATCAACCACATCTAGCGCAGAATGCATGGATTCTTCCCCTACCAGATATCCGTGAATAACTTCTTCAACATTCGTTGGAGGCACCCGAATTTTTGGGCGAATCAGGATGGCATGTAAGGCTCGCAGATCACCTTCCCATCGATCTGAGCCACGAGCACTGCGCCCCGAATGCTCTGGAAATACTTCTGATCTTCCAGAGAGCCTTGCCCATATTCCACCATCTGGCCAACCGGGGTAGGGAATGGGCTAAAGAGGAAGTTGGTGTGGTTACCAATGCAGATTCTCATGCCCTCCTCATTGAGCATCATCGACGCCACCCCGACGATGTTCAGTAGGGACGGTCGCAGGCGATTTCCCGGAGGACGGATGGCGTTTGGGAAAGTGTACCCGCCAAGATGACCCACCACCCAGCCGTGGATTATTTTGAAGGGGCCACATACTTTCTTCGGCGACCCCTCTCTTGAGATGCATCCCAGGATTGCATACAGCTTGGCTAGAACGGAGACCCCCCAAGTTTAACCATTTGTTGGCAGCCATGGTGTGCGCCATCACCAGTGATACTGCCCGAAAGCCCATCCTTGCGTCCCAAACCGGCAAGAGCCTCCCGATCAGAAAGGCGGTGAGGAACCCGAAGTACTGGACGTTCGTGTCCTGGGTCTCAATGATGCGGTAACACCATGATTGGTATTTCCACGCCTCCAGGGTCCTCCTGTATGACCCATCCCTAATCCTATGAGCTGCGGTAGGGCACCATTTACCCCATCTCGACATCTTGATTGTCAGATCCATCTTAAGGAACTGGCTGAACCGGCCCTTGTAGGTAGTTTCCATCAAGAAGTCCTGGACCCCAAGCCTCTCTTTCGCCAGCTCCAACAGTTTCCACGTCAGCATGGGGGTCTGTGACCTGTAATCCCAGGTGTTCTTTGGAGGAACAAACTCGTCATATTGGTATCCCTCCAGTGGGATACCTCCGATGAAGTTAAAATCCCAGAGACTGATGCCAACATCCCCATGATGAAGGTTGAATGTGTTGGTATCAAGAGTCCACCGGGTGAATAGATCTGTCCCAAGATCAGGTTGACGGTGGAAGTGGAACTACGATGTCTATACCACCTCAAACAGGCTAATATTCCGCAGTACATCACTGAAATTGTTGCATGTATGGCGAACCCAGAACGCCCAGACCCACTCACTGGTGAAGTTTTCCCCGGACCACAGGTCCCAATCCTTCAGCCAACCCTTCATGTAATCTGTTATTATTTGACAGAACGTGCTCGTGTAGAGGACTGGAGAATTATCTGCGACATGCTCGTCCCCAATAATGGTCCTGGTCCTCGGGTTCAGGACATATACGTCCGTATGTCTGGTTTCCCTGGAAGGATGGCCATTTTTGGTGATGTTGTAGCACGGAAGCTCGTCCTCCCAAGTCACCCATGACCGCGGTGTGTCCACCTCGAACCCCCGGCAGGGGAACCTCCTCCAGGATGCCAAAGTTCCAGAGCGGGAGGTTGTCAGACAGGGGATACATCTTCTGGGCTGGGGTCAACAGATTGAACAAGGGCAGGTTATTGGAAATGATCTCCTTGGCGCCATAAACCTCCTCGTTCGCCACCATTTTGTTCCTATGAGCGGTTTCTTCCCCCTCATCAACTCGGTTTGCGGCCATCTTGAATATTTCGGGAGTTGCACGAAATCAGGATGTAGTGCGTGGAATCGGAGAGTGTAGCGCGAAATCTAAAGTGGTGGCGTGAAATCCAGGAGTTGGGCACACAATCGGCATGCTAGGAGCAAAATATCCTGAGTAGGAGCGCAAATGCGGCCAAAATTCGGAAGGAATTACACGCTGCAAGAGCATATTTACGCACAGACACAGGAGAAATTTCACACATGAGAGCAGCAAGCCTATCGCGCAGAAAAGCTTGAGTATGGATTTGGGACCCAACGCCCCTTTTTATAGGCAAGGCCAGGGTTCCACACTGCACGTAAAGAGAATTTCATGCGGATCCGTCGTTTTTCATGTCGCTCTAGGTTTTTGGGCGCTAAGTGCCCAAGATAGGACCTACTTCAGCGTTTCCCTCGGGATCAAACCGTTGCGACTTCTCGCTGATCCAATTTTGATCGGGGAATTTGTAGATGCCGATATAGTCTGTAACTCCTAGAGGATGTTTCTAAATGACAAAGCGAAGATATATTTATAATCCGAGGACCCGTCCAGAGGCCCTGGAAGTGGTGCGCGAAATAAAATAGGACTTGTGTGATGTAATGTTGTGTACGTGAAGCATCCCTAGGATTCACATAATCGAGTCAGTGGTGAATGAAATTTTTCACACCCTGGTTCCACGCGGTGATGCCTAGCATGCCAACGGTTCCCGGCACAGAAGAGTTCGCGCGCTGCCTGGATTCCACACAGGTCGATGCCTATAAATAGATGGCGACTTCAAATGGTTTGGGGTTGCGAAATTCAGAATGGCTCCCGTGCGCCCAATTCAAACTCCACCGCGCGCAAGATGACTTCCAATATATTCCACTTTTTGCGCTACCTTGCCCCGAGGTTCGCCTTTGTGCACAACTCCACTGGATTAAGTGAATTTTCCCACTCCTTTGGGTTCTTCCCTTGCGTGCAATCCTTGCCTTGTGCGCGCAATCCCCTTCTTTGCGCGCAATCCCAATCCTTTTCTCCCAATCACCTATATGCGCAATCCTATGGTACTATTGTGCGCATCCCAATGTTTTGTGTGCAAAACATATCTTTTCATGCAACACCTAGGACCATTTACCTTGATGCCCCTTGGTTTCCTCTCCGTGCCGGCACCTGATGTCTTCCTTCCCGGGCATGGGCGCCATGCATTGTTTTTTCATATGGCCTTCCAAGCTCGTATGAAGTAACCTCAAGGTCGGTTTGGCGGTGTTTCCCATTGAGTTGCTTTTCCTTATGCTAATTCCACATTGGCACGCTAACGGCTATTGCATATTCTCATAGACAAGATAATGTGGACCCCTCAATGGTTCGCCCTAAAACCCCCTTCAGTACGGCCTTGCCGATTCCATCCCTCCCACAAGGGATAGAGGGAATTGGGAATGTAATCCCTAGGGGTGTGGAGCGAACCCACCTCGTCCAAGCTGCAGGATGTTAAATTGCTAAGCACCTCGTCCTTATCACATGACGTTAAATTGTGCTCCGACCCCATGCTTCGCAGGCATGGTCCCCTCGGTTCAAACATTCTTTATGCCCACTCATGTCCATGGGCATGGATTCTTCCTCACATAGAATGAGATCATCCTTCTTGGAGTGGCGTTTGTCTATAGGGGAAGGGCTGCCTCAGAGCGTAAGCCCCTAGCCTCTCTTGGGGAAGGATGCACACAAGCACCTCCGTAGTTCCCCCTGCCAAGGCCCGTGGAGTCCCTTTCCCACTGCACTTTGTCGCACCACGGGCCTCCATCCTTGAGTAAGCATAGGCACCAAAGGCTGATAACCATACGTAAGCCCCTATTTCCTCTTTGGGCCGCTCAATGCGTAAGCCCCTTTCCGCTTCTCACAAACGCACCCTTTGCGACATGATCATCTGGTCCCTACTGCCTCTTGTTTCTCACACCAAGAAAGACTCACGAGGTCTTAGAGCGTGCATCAACCATGACATCCTTTTATGGGCCGCCTCAACGCGTAAGCCCCGTACCAGCAAACTACGTGGACTTTGATCCATGCTATCACTTGGTATGTAGGAAGCCTCAACGAGGTTCAAGCCCACCACCTAGTCGTTCTGATCTCCCCACGTCGGTTCCCCGACCACTTTGGGCCTCCTTAGAGCATAAGCCCCAAATGACCTCATCCCACATGACGTTAAACTGTATCCCATCCCGCATGACGTTAAAATATATCCCATCTAGCATGACGTTAAACTGTATGCCCTAAACTATGTGGACTTTGATCTGTGCCAATGCATGGTACGTAGGAAGCCTCCACAAGGTTCAAGACCATTGCTCAGTTGTTCCGACCCCTTCGCTTCGGTTCACCAGCACCCTTATGGGCCGCCTCAGAGCGTAAGCCCCATATTCCCCATCATGGTCCTCCTCAGAGCGTCAGCCCCATGCCTCACACCCACGTCTCATACTGACCTCCCCCTCGAGACGATGTGCCTTGGGAAGATCATTCCCTAGCCCAAAGATCATACTTCCTCCAGGCTCCAATCCATGCGTTCATTCTCACGAGTCGCCTCTTCAAGTGTCCTGATGTACCACCGACCTACGCGGACATTGATTCCCTACCATGTGGATATGAAGGAAGCCTCCATGAGGTTCAAGCCCGTAACTTCATCACCCATCCTGATCCTTACCCGGGCCGCCACATCCCGGTGAGATCATGCCACCCCATTCCACACCATGGTATCCCGGAAGCCGCCCACATGCTGTCCCCAACATCGGTGTTCCCCCTAGGGGGTCCTTTAGTCTGATCCATCCTGACAAGACATTAAACTCGCTACATACCCCGTGTTAAACATGGGAAGCTGAGGAAAACCTCAGATGGTACACAATCCCCGCGTTCGATGTGGGATGCCTCGGGATTATGCGCCCTCGAGAAGCCTTGTGATAAGGGATAGAAGATAGAAATGCTGATCCCCAACGTCAAGACATTCCAACAATGCCCCAACGTGACCATTCTCCTCACCTAAGGTTGCTGCCCCGACAAGAACCCTTGGAGCATCTCGACGGAAGAAGCGTAATTAACTGGCATCCATACAGATATGGCGCCCGGAACGAGCTCCACAAACCCGTCATAAATCTATGAGGGAGACTCAAACTAGGTTACGAGCTATGAGGAAGAATCCACGGAAAGAAGAACCGACATCCCATCATCCCAGTTTTGATCAAGGACCATACGTCCCAGAACTGGGAACAGATGCCGCCCGCCTTTGGAAAGCAGGAATGTGGGGCCACAAGCCGCGCGTCCTCCCATGCATGATGGACACGCGTGCGCGCCCTGGTGTAAAATATTCATAAATAAAAGTAATAATATGTTATTTCCTAGACACCCAGTGTTGCGTGTAATGAATGCCAAGTCTGTGTTTTGTGTCACGCAAGCTTAAAATGTTGTAAATTATAATTAAATATTTAAATGGTGTAGTATGTAAAACAATATATCCAATGAAAATTAATTATTTTGATAAAGTTTCGTTAAATAAGGGGTGTTATAGTATCCAAATAGATTAAAGTATGGAAAAATCAATTGGGGTTAAATATAAATTTTGGTCCACCCATGTCATAATGTTTTAACATTATTACATATACAATTTAAATTTTATCAATTGAGATATGATAAGTACCCAATATTTTTTGGTGCTAAATAATTTTAGGCCCACCTGTAATATTATAATTCATCATTCATATGTGTTTCATGAGAATAAAAAATATAAAATTATGTATCCAAAAACATAAGATGATTAACCCATCAAAATAAAACTATCATATAATTTCATAAATTTCATAACTAGGACATTAATATAAATAATGCAATGAATTATAAGGTATTTAAAAAATTTGATTAATTGTTTTAGTTAAGAAAATTATATCTCTAGCCAGTAGTATTTATAAGTATTTATGTGAACATCGTTCAATTGGAAGAAATAACCTAGTGTATTCACATGGTATATTATTTGAAATAATGGTTATCTTTGTGAATATTTTTTGATAAGTCAGTGAAGATGCAATAATGGATCATTTGAATATAGATTATATTTCCACTATACAATAGATACATATGTGATTTTATAATGAATCAATATATTACATTGGTATAGTAACCATTTATATAGATTATATAATTAATTGATATTAAAGGAAAGAAATGGTAAAATAGGTTTATGGAAAGTTTTTCTTTTCATAGAAGAGTAATAACCTAGTAGAAGATGAGAAACTATTTATTTTTTATATAAAATTCAAGACTGATTGCACAATGATGAAATAACAAATTAAACCCTAAATTAAACATAAATATAATAATGTATGATCTTATAAAATAAAATTGTCACGACCTGACCATACTGGTCTCAATCACCAACTACCCCAAGCCTGCCTCCATTGGCCAGGGGATGGAAACAAGCGCCGAAGGCATAAAAATCTTAGGGAGGCCTTTTACTAAGTACATAGACACACACTCATAGCCCACTCGATGTAGAAGTGCAGATTCAAACGAAAACTGAAGGACAAACAACTATAACCCAACCACAGACATGAAACTACTTCTAAATTGAACAAGTAATGTGCTGAAAAGTACTGACAAGATAACTTAGCAGAAAAAAGGGCAAAACACGCACCCAACCCGAAAGGTGACACAACCCGGAAACATGTATAGAAAAGTAAACAGTTGTTGAGTCTCGCACATGAAAGTACTCCTACGATCACTAAACACATCCCAAGATCTTATTTCCTCGATGATTTTCTGTGGTCTCGATCTTCCTGTATATCGTCTTCAAGGGAACACCAATTGTGGGAAAAGCCCAAGCAGGGGTGAGTATAAATATACTCAATAGGATGCTCTGAATACTCAAGGGTGCAACAAAGGAGGTACTAAAACAGTGAGCATTATACCGAACATAGAATAGTGAATGACTGTAGTAAAATAGAGTGCAAATCAACCCATAAAGAGGAAGTAGGTTCTTCCAACCAAGAGGAGATAGACACCAAAAGCACATGGCATACCTTGCGTGTCTTAACCCCTCCTAGAAGAAGAGTAACTATACCCAAGGAGTGGTAATGAAAGTATGATGTGTGTGTATATATATATATATTCTATACAATAAACCCGAATGAGTGTGTTAGGGGGTATCTATCTCCAAGCCCAACCCAGGAAAAGTCGCTAATAGTTCAAAGGGTAGCCATCACAGGTGCCCAACAGTCTCGGACGTCAAAGATACATCATTCTTAAACCATACCACCAAAACTATCGAACTAGTAATTACAGAGAAAAGTCACTGACTAGCCTCATAGAAAGGGATATGTCTGAAAGAAGTCATCGGGTAACCCACTACCCAGTACCGCTAGAGGGTAAAGCCTAAAAGGTCGTCGGGTACCCACTGCCCAACCCCGCTGAAGGGTAAACACTAAAGTCAATGATTAACTCACTGCCCACCCCCGCTGGAGGGTAAACCTTGATATTCCGATGGGTAATCCACTGACCAGCCCCACCGGAGGGTAACCCTATTACGCAAGTGGGTAACCCACTCTCTAGCCCCGCTAGAGGGTAAACCCAGAAATAGTATGATCACTCTGCACTGCCCGAACCATTTCTAGGTGTCACGAACATAGCTATCGTGTATTGGTTTGGAGTGAGTCAAAAGAACCTCTTACCAATGCTCTTTCATGTTTTCACATTTAATGAGAACTTGAAAGAGGCTCTGTACACCCAAACAGATTACACTGTTGTAATCCAAGTATAAAAACATGTGAGATAGACTACTTACTCGCTGGAAAAATACTCCTGAAGAAAATGATATTCAACCCTGTGTTGTTCCCATACTTCGTCTCGTGGGGCCCAAACCTCAGTCCTGAAAAAGGTCGTACGAACTGTGCCATACTGATTCTCTTGAAAAAACACGCCAAAATGACTATTTATTCGCCTCGAATGGACATCTAAGGAAAAAGTTGCAATATGCTGCAGACAACATAAAAGATGGTCCCCATGTCCCACGCCTCATCCTCAAATTCAATGCTTTAAACCAACTTGGACTACATCGCCTCGATGCTAGGGTTACACCGTAGTTGATGGCGCCTAAAACGGACTCCAGATGTGTTTGCGCCATCTGAAAGAATAATCCTGTCAATGCACTAAAACATACTTAACAAGTGCGCCACACCATTGAGACCCCCCAACCCATCTCAAGAATTAAAAAAATTTATTTTGACCATCTCAAAAACCCCCACTCGAGGTGAGGATCGCACTGCCGTAGACAGCACGCAAAACCGATAGTCGCAGTGAAAGTTACAGGTGTCCAACAACAAGGGGGATAACCCCTTAGGGCTGGGTCGGCCCGGCCCGCAGCCCTTCCATGCAGCCCGACCACTTCCCAGTGGTCCAATAGCACTAGTGGTCCCTTTTTTACGGTCGCTATCCCACAAAGAGACCATCCAATGGAGGGTCTCGGTCTCCCTCTCGGGGTCACGCGCCTCGACCCCCATCGCACCACGCACCGGCGACCTCCGCCCGCCACGCTGGTCCACCGTGGCTCCCCGTCGTGAAGACACATGGGAGCCATGCCGCCACCACCTATGATCCACCACACTAATACCTGGGAGCTATTGTGCCTCCCTCGTCTCCCGTCAGACCGCCACGCGGAGCCACCGGAAACCCTAGAACGGATGGATAACCCAAAATTTGGCTGGAAATCATCTTGGGGTCACCCCGGAAACCCTGAGACTAAAAAAGTCAATATTAAAGGATCGTTGGGAAGCTTGAATAGATCCCTATGAAAATATGTCCTTCGTTCGAGAATTAAAAATTATATCGACTCTAGAATTTCAGTTCAAAGGTATATGTGGAATTTAAAAAAAAACACATGAACCTAGCTCGCTGGGCGTAACCCGTTGCTTCACGAACAGTCCGCCAGAGCCGCCACCACCTTGACGGAGAGGAGGGGAAGCAGGAAAGAGGATTCTCCCTTTATTGAGAGAGCCTCTGCCATGGATAAAACCCAAGGGTGAAATAATGTGTGGGAGAAGTGTTTATGTAGGGAGACACTTAAACACCCACAAGTAGGCCCCATACCTGAACTTTCCACGGGGCCAGGGTTAAGCCGCCTATAGGGTAAAATCCATGTTCTGAGCACAATGGTGGTCTTGGAATTTTAATCCGAGACTCCATTAAGAATTTTTAATGTTCAGCCCCGAGTCCGCTAAATTATGAAAGCACCCCTGGAGGAGTTTTCCATAGAAGGTCCATGCTCAAGAAAGTTACACCCCTACTAGGGAAAATGAAACGCTTTGGACTCAACAGTGCCCTTACTTTTCCCTTCTGAGAAACTGTTTAGTAGTTATTTACATTATTTGGCATTTCCACTATGAACGCACTTAAAATTAAATTCTGGCCACACCAGGGTTCGGAATCACATGGCCTTTAAACTCCATTCTCTGGAATAACATCAAGAAAATTTTGAAGTCTTACAGGCTCAAAACCCTATGTCTTACATCCTTCCCTCATTCACGTTTTTTTACCTAAAAAACAAAACTATAAAAACAACTCTGGATACTAAGCCCGCACCTGGATCTCCCATTCCCAAGTGTTCTCATGCACCCTCACGTACTACCACAGCACACGAACCAATGGAATGGTCCTTCCATGCAGTGTTCTCTCCTGCCGGTCCTCAATCAGCATCGGGTGCTTTGCAAAGGTGGATCCATCCTCAATGTTCAGCTCTCCCCAGTCAATAACATGTGTAGGGTCATGCATGTATTTCCTTAGCTACAACACATGGAAGACATCATGCACCATCTCTAGTTGTGGGGGTAGAGGAAGATGGTAGGAATCCTCCACAACCCTGGTAACAATCTTAAAGGTCCCAATGAACCTCGGGGATACCTTGGCTCCCCAGCAGAACCTCCATATTCCACGCCATGGATAGACTCTCAAAAAAAGATGTTCCCCCAGCTCAAACTATAAAGGCATGTGACAGTGGTCTGCATAGGACTTTTGTCTTCTCTAAGCTATCCTCATCCACACATGAATGACTAACACCTTCTCTGTAGTCGCTCGTAAAAACTCTAGGCCAACGAGGGAGGTCTCTCCATCCTCCGTCCCGCACATAAGTGACCTGTAGTGTATTCCGTAGACGCCCTCAAGAGGACCATGTCAATAGCAGAGTGGTAAAAGTTGTTATATGTGAACTATGACAATGGAAGGTGATACTCCTAGCTTAGGCCAATATCTAAAATGTGTGCCCTAAGCATATCCCCCAATACCTGGATAGTGTGACCGGTCTGCCTATACATATAGGGGTGAAAATTATTAATCATCCGCAATAGAGTCTTGAATGCCTCCAACATGCCTCACCACAATCGCGTTGTAAACAACACGTCATGGTCTGAGGTGATCGTCGAGGGTACTCCATGATGGCGGAAGATCACCCAAACATACAGCTGCCTTAGACTCTCCACTGAACTCTTCTCCCGGATGAAAAGGAAGTGCACCGACTTCATGAGTCGATCTACTATCACCCAAATGGACTCATGGACCTTATCTATGTTGGAATACATGTGATGATGTCCATAGATATTCCATCCCACTTCCACTATGAGATATTAAAGGGCTGCATCAACCCTGCTGGAACCAGATGCTATGTCTTCACCTGCTAATAAGTAAGAAACTGAGAAATGACCTCAGATATGCTCCGCTTCTTGCAAGACCACCAAAATTTCCACTGAAGGTATTTGCACATTTCTTCTACACAGGGATGTATGACCAAGTGAGAAGTGTGGAATTCCCACATCACCTCCTACCACATCTCCATTGGTAGTAAAGATTATCCCTAGAAGAGGATCAGATGATTACATCTTTTAGAATTCCCATCGCGTGTGTCAGCCATAGATATTTGATCATGAAACACCTCAATGTCGACATCCCCCAACTGTGACTCTATCACACACTCATGGAGCGAAGGAGTCAACACCATCGATTGAAGAAAAGTCATACCCTCCTGCTCCACCAAGGCCAACCATAGAGAAGCCAACTCCTTTGAAGCTTCCCACACAAAACGAGCCTGAGACTTCCTACTGAGAGCATCTGCTACTACATTTCCTTTCCCCGGAGTGTAGAATATCTCAAAATAATAGTATTTCATAGACTCCAGCCAACGCCTCAACCTCAAAATCAAATCCATCTATGTGAATATGTACTTGAGGCTCTTGTGGACTGAGTAGACCACAAAATGCTCAAACAGAATATAGTGTCTCCATAACCTCAAGGAGAATACCACTACTGCATAATCTAAATAGTGAGTCACATAATTTGGCTAATGGGGCCTCAACTGCCTCGACCCATATGCAATCACTGCCCGCTTCTGCATTATCACGCACCTGAGCCCAGCTCTTAAAGTGTCATAGTATACCACGAAATCAACACCCTATTCTGGTAGTCTAAACACCGGATCACTAGTCATCCTCCACCTCAGCACCTCGAAGGCCTTCTAGTAGTGATAAGTCCCAGTGAACGGTTGTCCATTCCATGTCAATGCAGTCAAAGGGGTAAAAATCTTGGGGAGATCTTACACAATCCTTATGTAGCACCCTGTTAAACCAAGGAAGCTTCACACCTATGATGCATTTTGGGTGTCTCCCATGAAATCATTTCCTCTACCTTTGCGGGATCTATGGCCAATCCATACTCCATAATGAAATTCCCCAGAAATTGAAAATCATTAATCCAGAACTGACACATTGAGAGCTTTCCATACAACTGGTGCTCTTTAAGTATGTGTAGACCATCCTCAAATGATCCTAATGCTCCTCCCCCATCGCAGAGTATATGAGTATGTCATCAATAAAGGCATCCAAAAACCGGTCCAAGTATGGCTGGCTGATCTGGTTTATCAAAGCCACGAAAATGATAGGGGAAATCATCACGCCAAAGGGAGTCACCAGAAACTCATAATACCCATAATGATAATTGAAAGACAAAATAGAGATGTCATCCTCATGAACTCGCAACTGGTGGTAGCTGAATCGAAGATCAATCTTGGAGAACCACTTTTCACCTCTCAACTGGTCAAACAGGTCATCGATCCTTGGAAAAGGGTACTTGTTCTTTATCATAGCCCGATTCAGGTGATTATAATCCACACAAAGCCGCAGACTCCCATCTGCCTTTTTCACAAACAAAACCAGAGTTGCCCAAGGGGACACATTGGCCCTGATGAATCCTTTATCACGAAGGACCACCAATTGAATTCGTCGCTCTTAACGCTTTGTGGGTTCCATCTGATATGATACACATGATATTGGGGCAGTCCTTGACTTCAAGTCAATGAATAACTCCATCTCCCTCCTTGGAGGTAGTCCTGGGACATCCTCAAGAAAGACGTCCATGTAGTCCTCTCCAACAGTAGGGACCTAAGAGCTTGTAGTGTCTACTGCTCTGAGATCCTTGATCTCTAACTAGTGAGAAAAAGGGTGTGGTCTACTACTCAGAGTACCTGTCCACTCTTCCATGAGGTCTCGTTCACCAATGATGGTGAAACTCGTCCCATCAAAATGGACACATCTAACTAGTTTGTGCTAACAGGAAATCTGGGCATGAACCATGGAATGCCATTCCATGCCCAAGATGACCACATAGGGTTCCATCGTGATTATGAATATGTCCCACGTAAAAATCTATCTTCCAAATGGTAGTTCTCACTATCTCCAGATAAAGGTCACCAGTGAGGCACATCCCGTAAGAACATCAAGGCTTAGTACAGGTGTCAGTTCCTCTACTAGAAGCTCCAATTTTTGTACCAAAAGCAGTGATATAAAGGAGTGGTTGGCGCGTATGTCTACAGGTACCTAATTAAACATAGAGTAAACACAAATCATTCCTCGGACCATCTCGTGTGATGGGTGGTCACGAACACCCATATCCAAAAGCTTCCTGTAGCCCCTACCACCAGCTCCATGAGCCCTGTGTGGGCTACCCAATGTTGGAGATGGAAAGACCTTGAAACATCATCCCCCACCTCTAGGTCCTTCCGATATGCCTCCAACGCCTCTCTGTGGGCCACCCTGTCCTCGCCTAGGGGATTCCTAGTCATAGTGCTGCCTCTGCTGCTGTAGTGTGCCCACTACCAGCCACGACTGCTTGGTATGCCTTGTCTAGAAGTCCCGTGCTAGGTGACCACATTCTTCATAGGCATAACAATGAATCTCTCCTGACTTCCTGGTTCTCTACGTTTCCACTACGGTGCATGAACCTACCACTGATTCTGCTCATGGAAGTGTATCATTGACTGAGGCTATACTCTATGTCGTCTTCCTGCTACCAAAGACTCTGCTCTGATGTGGGCACTGCTAGGCCCTTCCAGCTGGCGTCCCTTATCCAAGAATCTCTATGTCAAGAGATCCTTCTCTAGAACCCCATCATAAGTAGGGATGCACAAGGGTACTACAATAGCACAGTTATCCCAGCGAAGGCCCTACTCAATCTTTTTCGACCGAAAGAAACTATTGCAGACCATATCCTGCAAGTAGTGTGTCAGATCAAAATACTATGATGAGTACTGAACCATGGTCATCCCCCCGACTACAGCTCCAGAATATCCTGAATCTTAATAGAGAATAAACAATAGGGGTAGTACTCCTCTCGGAAGAGCTTCAGTAAGCTATCCCACATGAGGGACGACTCATCGTGGTTCTATGTAACCAACCCCCACCAACGGTTGGTCGTCCCGAGAAAAAGGCTGGATTCTAGGGCTACCATCAAGCCCGCTGGTGTCCCTACCAGCCTGAAAAATTGGTCCATGGATTATAGCCAGTCTTCTGCTGCCTGGGGATTCAGGTCCCTCTGGAGCTTCTGGGGCTGCTAAAACTGCAAGTCTTAGAGCGCACTCAGTCTGCGCTCAACCTCGGCCTATGATCCCAGTACTAACTGCCGCTCTCCAAGTGGAGGGGCTACTTCTGAAGCACTGGTTGGAAGGGGATCATGTGAGGGTCCCTGAACTGATGCCTCATCACTCGCTAGGATGTCGTCATGAATTGGAGAGGGTAATGTGGTTAGCTGCTATCATGGGGGAATCCTAAAAATTATCAAGTATTAATGTGATCAGATGAGAATATATATATATATATATATATATCAATAAAAACAAAGGGGAGATGACTCAAAAAAGGATAGTCAAAGACTCAATCTTACCGGATGAATGTTCCAAAGTTCCTTACAATAAGTGTCTCTGCATGCTGAGTCGAGAAGCGAGTTATCAGGGTCTTGGAGAATGGATACGTCGGCCACCTGTACCGTCACTGGACTCCCATTCCTGACTGCCACTCTCGGGACATGTCCAATCTATTTCCATAAATACCAACCAATTCTTTTTTAGGGACGTCTAAACAACTCCACAAGAAACGAACCACCTCTGATTCCACATTCTCACGACCAAACCCTATGGGTCTCGTTCGGTAACTACCTCAATCCCACCTCCATAGGCTAGGGGATGGTGACAAGGGCTGAAGGCGTAACAATCTTGGAGAGGCCTTTGCCTGAGTACCTGTACACACATACACACTTCTCACTCAATGAAAAAATGTTGAGTCAAAAGAAAACCAAAGGAAAAAAAACAATATCCAACCATAGTCATGAATAAACATCTAAATAGAACAAGTAACGTGCTGAAATGTACTAAAAATTTAACTAAGAATAAAAAAGGGAAAACCACATGCCCGACCCGAAAGGTACCATAACCCTACAATAGGTAAACCAAAGTATACATCTGGCGACTTTCACAGCTGAACATCCTAGTATGACCATTGAATGTAGACCAAGATCATGTGTCCTCTATGCTCCTTCGTAGTCTCGATTGACTTGTTTGTCATTTGCAAGGGTAGAACAACTATGAGCGAAGCCCAAGCAGGGGTGAGTTTAAAGATACTCAGTAGGATGCCCTAAAATATCGAGGGAGAAAAAAACGAGTTACTAAAATGGTGAGCAGTAGGCAGAACATATAATATTAAATGAGTATAGTAATATAGAGTACAGATCAACTCAAAAATAGGAAGGAAGTAGGATCATCCTACCATGAGGAGCAAGACACGGAAATCACATGGCATACCTCGTGTGTCATTGCCCTTCCAAGAAGGAGAGTAACATAACCCAAAGAGTGGGAAAAAAAGTAGGTTGTATATATATATATATATATATGCTCAACAAGAAACTCTAATGCGTGAGTAAGGGAATCTCCATCTCCATGCCCATGCCAGGAAAAGTCGCCAATAGTTCTAAGGGTAGCCATCACTGGTGCCCAACAGTCCTGCACGTCAAACATGCCTCATCGCTAAACCATACCACCGAAAAGCCCAATCCGGTAATCATGAAATAAATTCACCAACTAGACTCATAGAAAGGGGTGAGTATAATGGATGTCATCATTTAAGACATTTCCTAGCCCCGGTAGAGGGTAAACTCTAAAAGGACATCGAGTAACCCACTACCCAGTCACACCGTAGAGTAAACCCTAAAGACAACGGGTAACCCACTGCCTAGACTCACTAGAGGGTAAACCCTAAATTCAATGGGTAACCCACTACCGGGCCCCGATGTAGGGTAAACCCTGATACGCTGGTAGTTAACCCACTGCCCAGCCCCACTAAAGGGTAAACCCTGAACTGGTCTGATAACTCTTCACTGCCCGAACCATCTTTGGGTGCCACTATCATGGCTACCATGTGTTGGTTTAGAGTGCATCAGTGGAACCTCTGAACAATGCTCTATCATGTTTCCACTTTTTTTGACATGTCAACGAGGCTCTGTACGCCCAAACATATTATACTGTTGTAATCCTCGTGGAAAAACATGTGAGATAGAATACATAGTTGCTGGAAAGAGACTCCTTATGAAACATTTATTAAACCTTAAATTGTGCCCATATAGTGTCTCGTGGGTCCCACAACTCGGTCCTGAAAAATTTCGGCAAAATAGCGCATCACGATGCTTTCGGAAAATCCCACCAAAACGACTATTTATTCGCCTCGAATGGACATGTGAGGAAAAAGTATTAAAACACTGCACACTGGTTAAATGACGGGCCATGAGGCCCACACAACAACTCCGGATTCAATGATTGAAACCAACCAGGACTACATTGTCTCGATGCTAGGGTTAAAATGTTGTTGACGGTGCCTAAAATGAACTTTGGATGTGCTCGCGCCATCTGAAAGAAGAATCTCAGCGAGGTTCTAAACCATACATAATAGGAGTGTTGTGCCACAGAGCCCCCCACATATCCGGAATAAAAAAATTCCTTAGAACATTTCAAAAACTCCTGCTCGGTTCAAGCATCACACTACCAGAGACGGTACGCAAAACCGACAACCGTAGGAAATGTTACGAGTGTCTGAAGACAAAGGGATGGGCCGACCCAGTCTAGCCGGTCCACCCGACCTTGGCCGGCCCGCACCATCCGGCCCTACCTGGAACGCCTGCCTGTAGTCCTTCTTCATGGCCTGGCTACTGCCCCGTGATCACGCCGCGCCGACCGACCCTCGTGGTCGATCGCTCTCCCGCATGGATACCCGCTGAAGGCGAGTCTCGGTCTCCCTCTCAATGTCACGCGATGTGACCCATTTTGCGCCATGCACCGACAACCTCTTCCCACCATGCCATACTAACTTCGACGCCTGCCCCATCGCCACCTGGGAGCCTCGTTGTCGCCATCGCATGTCAGACCATCACACAGAGCCTCTGGATACCTTGGAACTGCCAGAAAACCCAAAATTTGGCCGGAAAACATCCCGGGGTCACCTCGGACACCCCACAACTCAAAAATTAGATTTGAAAGGATCGCTGAGAAGCTCAAATCAAGCCCTTCATAAATATGGAATTATCTAGAGAATTAGACAACATATCATTGCTATAATTTGAGTTCAAAGGAATATGAGTAATTAAAAAAAATACACACAAACCTACCTTGATGTGTGTTGCCCGCTGCTTCACGAACGGTCCGCCGGAGTATCCATCGCCATGCTGGAGAGGAGGGGAAGATTGAAGGAGTGTTCTCCCTTTTTTGAGAGATATTTAAATAGGGAGAAAAACCAAGGGTGAAAGAATGCGGGAGTGAAGTGTTCGGGTAGAGAAACACGTAAACACCCAATAGTAGGCCCCGTAATCAAACATTCAGTGGTGTCAGGGTTACGCTATCTCAAGGGTAAAATCCACATTCTGAGCACTATAGTGGTCTATGTACATTTTCCCTACACTGGGATGTACGACCAAGGGATAAGTGTTGAATTCTTTCATCACCTCCTCTCGCATCTCCATTGGTAATATAGCTCGCCCTTAGAATAGGATCTCGTGACTCCCTCCTTCAGAATACCCGTCAGGTGTATCACCTGTGGATATCTGATCACGCAGCACCTTAAGGTCGACATCCCCCAGCTGTGAATCTCTCACATTATCATGGATTGAAAGATTCAACACCATTAATTGACGAAGAGACGTACCCTCCTGCTCCACCATGTTCAACCATAGGGAAGCCAACTACTCTGATGATTCTTACACTAAACAAGCCTGGGACATACTACTTAGGGCTTATTCTACTATGTTTCCTTTCCCCGGAGTGTAGACTATCTCAAAATCGTAGTTTCTTCCGAAACTCCAGCCAGTGCCTCTGCCTCATATTCAAATCTCTCTCAGTGAATATGTACTTGAGGCTCTGGTGGACTGAGTTGGCCACAAATCACTCATCCAGAATATAGTGTCTCCATAACCTCAAAATAAAGACCACCACTGCCAGCTCCAAATCGTGAGTCACATAATTCTTCTAATGGGGCCTCAACTTCCATGTCCCATATGCAGTCACATCCCACTACTACATCAGTGTTCTCCCGAGCCCAACTCATGAAGTTTTGTAGTATACCAGGAACTCAACGCCCTCTTCTGGAAGTCTCATCACTGGAGAACTAGTCAGCCTCTGCTTTAGCACCTTGAAGGCCTTCTGAAACTAATCCGTCCAGGTGAACGGTCATGCCTTCCGTGTCAATGCAGTCAAAGGGGCATCAATCTAAGAGAAATCCTCCACAAACCTTCTGTAGTACCTTGCTAAACCAAGGAAGCTCTGCACCTCTGACTCAATGTTGGTTGGATTCCAAGAAAGCACTGCCTCTACCTTTGTGGGATCTACAGCCAAACCCTGCTTTGTAATGACATGCACGATAAAGTGAACCTCATTAATCTAGAATAGACACTTCGAGATCTTCTCATACAACTGGTGCTCCCGGATTATTTCTTGGACCATCCTTAAATGCTCGATGTGCTCCTCCTCCATCGGAGAGTAGATGAGTATGTCATCAATAAAGACAACCACAAACTAGTCCAAGTCTGGCTAGAGGATCTTGTTCATTTATGCCATGAAAATGGCGGTGGCATTCGTCACTCCAAAGGGGATCACCAGAAACTTGTAATGCCCATAATGACAATGGAAATCCAACTTCGGGATATCAGTCTCACTAACCCAAAACTGGTTATAGCTGGATCGAAGATCAATCTTGGTGAACAACTTCGCAACTCTCAACTAGTCGAAGTGTTCGTTGATCCTCAGAAAAGAGTACTTGTTCTTTATCTTTTCCTGATTTAGGCGATGATAATCCTCACAAAGCCTTAGACTTCCATCTTCCTTTTTCACAAACAAAGTCGGGGCTTCTGAGGGGGACACGCTGGGCCTGATGAATCCTTTCTCATGATGGTCATCCAACTGAAGTCTTAGCTCCCAAATCTCTATGGGTACAATCTGATATGATTCACATGATATAGAGGCAGTCCTCGACTGCAATTCAATGCACAAATTCATCTGTCACCTCAGAGGTACTCTTGAGACATATTCTAGAATGACGTCCATGTAGTCCTCTACAACAGTAGAGTCCTAGGTGCTGGTAGTATCTGCAACTCTGATAGCCATGCTCTCCAACTAGGGAGAAAAACGGGTGTGGTATCCTATTCAGAGTACCCTTCTTCTCTACCACGAGGACTTATTCACCAAGGATGTTGAACCTAGTCCCATCAGAATGAACACATCTTACTAGTCTATGCCGACAGTCAATCTGGGCATAAACCATGGAAATCCAATACATGCCCATGATGGAATCATAGGGTTCCATCGTGATGATGAGTATGTCCCACGTAAAATTATCTCCTCTAAACGACAGTTCACACTGTCTACAGATAAAGGTCACCAACAAGGCACTTCCCGTAAGATCATAGAGGATAAGTGCAGCAGTCAGAAAGTCTACTAGAAGCTCCAATTTCCTTACCAAAAGCAGCAATATAAAGGAGTGGCTAGAGCCGGTGTCTACTAGAACCAAATAATGTATAGTGTAAACACAAAGCATACCTCAAACCATCTCGTTTTCTTGGGGGGGGGGGGGGGGGGTCACGAACACCCATAGCATGAAGCTACGAGCAGCCTCAACCGCCTACTCCTTGAGCCTGACATGGGATTCTCGATGGTGGTGATGGAAGGACCTCAAAAAAATTCACCCACCATTCGGTCCTTCTGCTCTGCCTGTGCCACCTCCCTGAGGGCCACCCTATCCTCGCCTGGGGGATCCCTGGTCACGACATTGCCTCTTCTGCTGTGGTGCGCCCAATGCCTACCCCGGTTGCTCAGTTTTCCTGGTCAGGCAGTCCTATTCTCGGTGACCTCGTCCGTCATAGGCATAGAACCAACTCTCTCTGGACTTCCTCGGTTCTCTAGGGCACCACTACGGTGTATGACCATGCCTTTATGTATGCTCACAAAAGGGTCCCCTCGACTGAGGCTCTTCTATCTGACGCATGACTGCTACCGAAGACTCTACTCTGAACCAGCCACTACTAGGCCCTGTTAGCTGGCATCCCTCATCCATGATTCTCTATTTCACGAGCTCCTTCTCTAGCACCCCATCATAAGTAGGGATACACAATGTTACTACACTAACACAGACCTCCCTGCGAAGACCCCGCTCAATCTTCTGCGCTCGATAGTAACTATCGCGAACCATATCCTACGAGTAGCATGTCAGATCAATAAATCGGGAAGAGTACAGCACCACAGTCATCCCCCCTGCTTCAGCTTCTGGAGATCTTGAATTCGAACAGAGAGAAAACAAGAGGAGGAGTACTCCTCTTGGAAGAGCTACAAGAAGCTATCCCACGCGAGGGACAACTCGTTGTGGGTCTGCGTAACAAACCCCGACCAACGACCGTTAATCCCAAGAAAAATCCTAGTATCTAGGGCTAACATTTGGTTCGCTAGTGTCCTACCAATCGGAAAAGTCAGTCCATGGATTCTAGACAGTCTTTTGCTACCTGGGGATCTGGGTCCCTACGGAACTTCTGCAACCACTAACGCTGGCTGTCTCCGAGCGTACTCAGCCTGCGCTCAACCTCAGCATATTCTGCCGGTACTAACTGTAACTCTCTAGGTAGAGGGGATATTGTTGAATCACTAGAGGAAAGGGTATCATGTTAGAGTCCCTGAACTGACTCCTCATTGCTCTACAGGTCGTTGTCTTGAACTGGAGAAAATAACCTGGTTGGCTGCTTCATGGGGGAATCCTGAATATTATCAAGGATTACCATGTTTAGATGATCATATATATATATCAGTAATAACAAAGTGGAGCTAACTCAAAAAGGTATAGTCAAAGACTCAATACTTCCAGATGCATTTTCCAAAGTTCCCTCCAACAAGTGTCTTAGTGTGCCAAGTTGACAAGCAGGTTATCAGGGTCCTGTTGAATGGATACATCAGCCGCACGTACCATCACTGGACTACCTAGCCTGAAAACAACTCTTAGGACACGTCCACACTATTTCCCTAAATAGAAAAAATTCCTTTTTAGTTATGTCCGAACAACTCCCCAAGGAACAAACCACCTATGATACCACTTTGTCACGACCCCACCCTACTGGTCTCGAGCCCCAACTACCTCAAGATTGCCTCAATAGGCAAGGGGCTGGAGATAAGCGATGAAGGCTTAAAAATATCATGGAGGCCTTTTCATAAGTACATTTACATAAAAACATAGCCCACTCCATGCAGAAGTGCAGATTCAAAAGAAAACCAAATTAAAAGCAACTATAACCCAACCACAGTCATGCATCTACGTCTAAATAGAACATGTAAAGTGCAGAAAAGTACGGACAATATAACTGAGTAGAAAAAAGGGAAAAACACATGCCCATACCAAAATGTGCCACAACCCGGCAATAGGTAAACAAAATTAAATAGCTGGTGAGTCTCACACCTAAAAGTCCTACTGTAATCATTGAACGCTACCCAAGCTCCTGTGACCTCAACGCTCCTCTGTAGTCTCGATCGACCTGTCTGTCATCTGCAAGGGCACACCAATTGCGGGAAAAGCCCATGAAGGGGTGAGTATAAAGACACTCAGTAGGATACCCTGAAATCTCTATGTATCAACAAAGGATGTACTAAAATGGTGAGAAGTAGATAGAACATAGAACAGTGAATGAGTACAATAAAATAGTGTGTAGCTCAACCCAAAAAGAGGAAGAAGGTAGGCTCGTCCAACCAGTAAGAACTAGACACAGAAAACATGTGGCATACCCCGCATGTCCTTTCCCATTCTAGAAGGATATTAACTGAACCCAAATAGTGAGAACGAAAATAGGGTGTGTATATATATATATATATATATATATATGCTCAACAAGAAACTCAAATGATTGCATAAGGGGATTTCTATATCTAAGCCCATCCCATGAAAAGACGCCAACAGTTCTAAGTGTAGCCATCACTGGTTCCCAACAGTCACACACATAAAAGATGCCTCATCTCTTAACTGTACCACCAAAATCCCTACTCCAGTAATCACAGAGAAAGGTCACTGAAAAGCCTCATAGAAAGGACTAAGTCTCAAAGAAGTCAACGGGTAACACATTACCCAACCCCGCTAGAGGGTAAACCCTAAAAGGTCGTCGGATAACCCACTGCACATCCCCACTATAGGGTAAACCCTAAAGTCAATGGTAACCCACTTCTTATCCCCTCTAGAAGGTAAACCCTGATACGCCGGTGGGTAACCCACTGCCCAGCCCCGCTGAAGGGTAAACCCTTAACTGGTCCTATAAATCTGCACTGCCTGAACCATTTCTTGGTGTCACTAACATCACTATCATGTGTTGGTTAGGAGTTCATCAAAGGAACCTCCAACCAATGCTCTTTCATACTTGCACAATTAATTATATCTCGAAATAGTATCTGTATGCCCAAACAAATTACACAGTTGTAATCCTCACGGAAATACATGTGAGATATACTACTTACTCGTAGGAAATAGACTCCCGAAAAAAATAAAGTTATTCAACCCCACTTTGTTCTCATATTGCATCTCATGGATCCCACACCTCGATCCAGAAAAAGGCCAGGTGAATTGTTCCATTGTGATTCTCTCGGAAAAACACACCACAAGGACTATTTATTCACCCCGAACAGAAGAGTGAGGAAAAAGTCGTAGAACGTTGCACACAGCTTAAAAGTCAGGTAGCGGGGCCCACACCACAACTTGGCTTCAATGACTGAAACCACTCAGGACTACATCGCATCGACACTAGTCTATGAATGCCACTGACGGTGCCTAAAATGGACCTCGTATGAGTTCGCACCATCCGAAAGAAGAATCGTAGCATGGAGCTAAACCATACTTAAAGGGTGTGTCATGCCAGCGACCTGCCCCCCCCCATATCAAGAATATAAAAATCCTGAGAACATCTCAAAAACTCCTACTCAATCCAAGGATCGCGGTGCCATAAACGACATGAAAAACTGACACCCGTAGTGAATGTTACGGGTGTCTGAAGATAAGGGGGAAACCCCTTAGGGCTGGGCCGACCCTATCCAGCCGGTCCACCCGACCTGGGCCGGCCCACGACAGCTGGTCCGGATGGAAGAGCTAGCCTACGGTCCTTCCGTGTGGCCCGCCTATAGCCCTATGGCCCACCCACACCGACCGGCCCTCGTTGCCGGTCGCTATCTTGCTCAGAGACCCGCCGAAGGTGGGTCTAGGTCTCCCGCTCGGGGTCACGCACCGCGACCCCCGTCGCGTACCACACCTGAGACATCCGCCCACAACGTTGGTCTACCATTCACACTCTTCGTACTGCCTCCTGAGAGCCGCACCGCTGTCGTCACTCACTGGACCATTGCGTGGAGCCGCTGAAAACCCTGCAACAACTGGAAGACCCAAAATTTTTCCGGAAAACATCCCTAGGTCACCCATGATACCCCAGGACTCAAAAATTTGATCCAAAAGGATCGTTGGGAATCATGAATCAATCTATACACAAATATAACCTTCTATCTAGAATTAAAAAGAATATCGATGCTAGATTTAATGTTTAATGGTATATACAGAATTTAAAAAAATAGACAAACCTAGCTCACTGTTCGTAGCCCGTTGCTTCACAAACGGTCCGCCAGAGCCGCCACCACCTTGCCGGAGGGTGGGGAAGAATGAAGGAGGTTACTCCTTTTGTTGAGAGAGATTATGCTAGGGAGAAAAACCAAAGGTGAAAGAATATGGTGGGGGAAGTGTTTAAGTAGAGAAACACTTAAACATAAAGAAGGAAGGGTCTGGCAATCTGCTATCCATTCCATCCTTCTAGTGAAGGCGGGTCGTGACAGAATGGTAATAGAGGTAGGTTGAGAGATAGGATGGATTCCAGAGTTAGGAACAGTGATGATTGCAAGGGATGGTGGAGAAACAATGCTGGGTGATCTTGGATCGTGAAATAATCCAAGGAAGACTTGCTAGGACATGGGATTTTAGGCCCCCCTGTGATCCTATGCAGGGACTCTGGCCCTACCGAATGACCGGGTAAGGCTACACTGATTGCAGGGTTGAAACCCTATGAATGGTACATGCATCACAATGACTTGTGTTCTCATGATTCATGGGTATATGGGGATATAAAAATAATAATAAGTCTAATAAAATTTAAGAAAAAAATCCACACTACTCAGTCTTAGGAATTACTTGTTTATCTTTCACCTATGGCACTTGTGAGACGACCACGAGTAATGCGGAAGATTGGGGCCCTAGAGGTAGCTTTGGCTGATCAACTGTGGGCTGACCCAGAGGGGTATGATCAGTTGCAGAGGATGCTTCGTTTCTTTCAGTGGCAGACCCTTGGGATGTACGAGGGTAGCATCTCAGATGTAAAGACAGAGAGCTGGCTCGAGGAGCTAGTGATAACTTTCGGCTTGATTCGGGCTCCGACAGAGTACTGGGTTCCTCTGGCCATCAGCCAGATGCGGGGAGTAGCGCGTCAGTGGTCGACACTTTACCTCAGAGAAAAGAATGAGGTTGAGGTTGTGTGGGCTGACTTTGAGGGTGAGTTCAGGGTGGAATACCTCTCATCCACGATGAAGGCTGAAAAGAGGCAGGAGTTGCTCTCCCTCCAACAGGGGAGAATATCAGTAAGAGATTTGGGGATCAAGTTCAAGGATCTCTATCTATTTGCTCCAGACCACTTTCCCGATGAGGAGTCTCAGGTGAGATGTTTGGAGGAGGTGATTTGACCTTTTCTTCAGTAGACTATTACTCCCTTAACCTTACCAACCTACTTAGAGGTCCAGAAGAAAGATGAAGTGGTGAAAAAAATGCACACGTTGGGAGGTGTATCATGAGAGGGAATCCAGTTGGGCTCGTCAAAAGGGAAGTCCGTCAGTAGCAGGCCTCCAGTGTCAGGACCATCTTGGTTTCGACCAGCAGGAAGCAGGCCTCAGCAGTTCTTGTTCTGATCCCCCAGTCCTCGCCCTTTTCATTCGGGACTAGGACTGAGGTGATTCATCTATGGGATCCATGGACACCTTCGGAATCAGTTCCTGGACAAAGTACTGTACAACGGGGGTGGGGAGGTTCAGCGCCCACCTCAGCCACATCAGTTTCTAGCTATTACGCTTCAGTAGCTGCAACAGGGACAGAAATCTCCCGCCCCTCTGAGACCAAACGTGGCGGGAGGAGGGCAACCTCAAGGCGCTCCTCAGGGACCTCTACCCGGATGTGGTCGGGGAGGTGGCCGATAGCCGAGAGGCAGAGGTGCTAGGTGTGGGAAGTTTCACACCGCGGAGGCAGTAGTTCCAGCAAGGCCAGAGGTCGTCCAAGGTACGATCAGCTTGTTTAGTACCCTTTCTTATGCCTTGTTCGATACAAGAGCTTCACACTACTTTGTTGCACCCAGTCTGGCCCGTGATCTGGGTTTTGATGCTGAGAGGCTTCCAGTGGCCCTGGTGCTGAGCACACCCGTAGGATGTAAGAATGAATTGTTTTATGTATCCTGGGCGTGTATACTAAGGTTAGGTCCACATCAGTCAGTCATGGATACTCTAATGTTGCATATACAACCATACAATGTCATCCTAGTAATTTATTGGTTGTTCTCCGTATGTGCCTTCATTTACTACTTCTGAGGAAGGTTTGTGTTTTCAGACATTGGCGGTCGACGTGTAACTTTCATCGATGAGCTGGGTGGAGAAAAGAGAAGCATGAGAGAGGAACCCCTCCTTTCCTTGTGAACTGAACTGTCAGTGGAGTATGTGGACGCAGAGATGGTGGAAGCTCCATGGGACATCTGTGAGTTTATGTACGTCTTCCCCAAATAGGTGACACTTCTACCCCCTCGTCGTGGTGTTGAGTTCTTGATAGACTTGCAACCTGGTGCCCGTTCAATTTCAATGGCCCCTTACTGGATGGCACCTTCTATTTTACGGGAGTTGCGGATTCAGATTGACGATTTGATGAAGAAGGGTTTTTTTCGACCAAGTGCATCGCCATGGGGTGCTCAAGTCTTGTTCGCAAAGAAGGCGGATAGTGGTCTCAGGCTGTGCGTAGACTACAGGAGACTGAATCAGGTGATAGTCAAAAATTGCTACCCTCTTCCAGGGATAAAGTATCTCTTTGACCAGTTGAAGGGGGCAGGATAGTTCTCTAAGATCGATCTGTCGTCTGGATATCACCAGTTTAGGGTGAAGGAGGGTGACATCTCTAAGACTGCCTTCAGATGCCGGTGTGGGAACATTGTGTTTTTAGTCATGTAGTTCGGCATTAAGAACACGCTAGCTGTGTTTATAAGACACAAGAAATGCATCTATCGGGAATACCTTGATAGGTTCATAGTCATGTTCATTGACGACATCCTTATCTACTCAAGATCAGAGGAAGATCATGCTAATCAGCTGAGGAAGGTTTTAGAAGTCCTCCGGTGGAACTAACTCAATGGGAAGTTGTCTAAGTGGAAGATCTGGATAAGAGAGGTGCAAATACTTGGGCATGTTGTGTCTGAGTGGGGAATAGTAGTGGACCCGTCGATGGTCAAGGTAGTTGTATCTTGGGTAGCACACTAGAACTTGGCAGAGGTTCATAGTTTCCTTGGGAAGGCAGGTTACTACTGGAGGTTCGTACCCAACTTCTCTGGAGTTGCAGCACCTTTGACAACTTTGACCAAGAAGGACCAATATTTTGTGTGGAACGGGAAGTGTGATGCAGCCTTCATCTATCTGAAGGAGAAGCTGGTTAGTGCCCTAGTGCTATGATTTACAGAAGAAGGGGCGGAATATGATGCATTCTATGATGCTTCTTGAAAATGCCTCGCGTGTGTGCTAATGCAATGACAATGTGTGATCTCTTATGGTTCTAGGCAGTTATGCCCTCATGAGAGTAATTATGCCACCGGTGATCTGGAGCTTTTAGTGGTCGTTTTTGTGCTATAGATGTGGCGGCATTACCTCATCGGGGAGCGCTTTATGGTATTCACGGATCACAAACGCATGAAATAAATCTTCTCCTAGTGGGACGTAACATACGACAACAAAGGTGGATAGAGTTCCTCCAGGACTACAACTTCAAAATTTACTACACCTCAAGAAAAGGGAATGTGGTGGCTGATTCCTTGAGAATGAATTTGCAAAAGGATGTGGTTAGAGTGCCGGAATATTCTTGGAAGGCGATGGAGGAGTTGGATGCCCTGAACCTAGGTGCAAAGACAGATAGTGGTAGAGGTTTCATGTATTAGATGACTGTGCAATCCTCTCTTCCGTGGAAGGTGGAGGAGTCCTTGTGGGGAGATTCATAATGTGAAGTGATTCATAACCAGGTTAACCAATGCAAAGCCCCAGAAGGGTGGACGTAGGGTGGTCATAATCAGATGCTTTTCTGAGGGAATTTGTTTGTCCCAGAGGTGATGCGCGGAAGGGTTCTTGGTGGGTTCCACATCTCACCCATGGTGGTGCACCCAGGAGATTTCAAGATATACAATGGTCTGAGGAGGCAGTTTTTGTGGCCCGGGGTAAAGTGGGTGGTGGTAGAGTTTGTGGCCAATTGCCTAGTGTGTCAGCAGGTGAAGGCTGAACACTGTGTTCCACGCAATTTTTTGCAACCTTTATATGTTCCCAAGTGTAAGTGGGAAGACATATAGATTGATTTCATCACATGGCTACCCAAAGTTAAAAGGAGGTTGCGACACCATCTGCGTAGTGATGGACTGGTTGACGAAATCGACTCACTTTCTGGGGATCAAGGAGTTGGGTGTAGTGGATTCCCTAGAATGGAGGTATGTGGATGAGGAGGTGCAGTTACATAGAGTTCCAAGGTCCATAGTATCGGATAGGGATGCACTTTTCACCTAACGAGTATGGAAGGGATTGCATCATGCTTTTGGCACCCAGCTATGCCTTAGCACTGCTTTCCACTCCCAGACAAATGGGCAGATGGAGCGCACCATCCAGACAATGGAGGATATGCTACGGGCATGTGCCCTAGATTTTGGGAGATCATGGGGATGACACTTTCATCCGGTGGTGTTTTCCTATAACAATATATAACACTCTACCATTGGCATGGCTCCATTTGAAGCTTTGTACTGGAGGTCATGTCACTCACCCGTATGCTAGACAGAGGTCGGGGAGGCACATTTAATTGGCTAAGAGGTGGTACAGAGCACGACGAAGAAGTTTCAGCTTATACAAGAGAGGATGAAGGCAACTCGGGACAAGAAGAAGTCATATGACAATAATAGGAGGATGCCCTTGGAGTTCGAGGTCGGGGACCACGTATTCCTCGAGGTCTCCCCCCGAAGTGGGAAACGGAGGATCAGAAGTGGGAGTAATCTTTTCCCTAGGTTTTTAGACCATTTGAAGTGATGAAGATGGTCGGTGAGGTGGCTTATTAGCTGGCGTTTCCACCAAATCTAAAAGGGTGCATGATTTCATCCATGTGTCCCAGCTCTTTCGGTATCTGCATGACGATTCAAACATCCTTGACTAGGGAGATCTAGATATGGGAGACGATGCAAAATTCTTGTAATGACCAGTGATGATCGAAGGTCATGAATAGAAGGAGCTTCGTGGATGAACCATTCCCTTGGTTCATGTGTTATAGAGGAATGGTAGGCTTGAGGAAAGTAC
Source organism: Viscum album (assembly GCA_963277665.1). Taxonomy (NCBI): domain Eukaryota; kingdom Viridiplantae; phylum Streptophyta; class Magnoliopsida; order Santalales; family Viscaceae; genus Viscum; species Viscum album. The sequence goes on along the minus strand of OY728164.1, from coordinate 1,137,509,630 downwards.
CTGGGAATGTGAGATGAAGATGCGCACCTAGTACCTAGAGTTGTATTAAGTTTAGTTCTGTTTCGTTTTTACTTGGTTGGTGGAACACTTTAATTTTCTAATTATGGAATGTGTGGTTTTCATTTTCTCTTGATGTGTGTGAAGTGTCCTGAGATGTGTTTAGGGGAGGACATGATCCCTAGGTAAGATTCATTAAAGTGGATACACCTAAACCCAGGCTGTCGATTCAGTGCCACCCAAAGAGTATAGTAACTTAACATGGAGGAATGGAAACCCCTCAACCACATTATCGGAGGGTTTAGTCTTTGGTTTTATTTGGTTTCACGGGCGAGAGGAGCGTTATGATTGTGATTGTTCAGGAGATAGATGGAGAAGGGGGCGTTCCATGGTAACAATGAGGACTACTCTAGAGAGGTATCTTTCCACATGGTTGTTCAGACCACTCTACTTTATTATAGTCTAGTTTTAATTCTAGAGGGAGAGAATAGTTTGAGAGGTATCAGATGTAATTTTCCAGAATTTCCTGGCCATTTTCTATTCAAAAACACAGCTCCACTAAAACAGTGGTACCGTGTCCTCTCCGACCCCTTTGTTCTTCTTCAAATCCCCAACTTTTCATCACCCTCAATGTATCTTTTGATGTAAATAAACATTAATACCCTTTTTAAAGTCATTTAATGCCCATAATTCATTCCTAAAAATTCCAAGAAACCTCCCCGATTGGGGTATTGAATAACACCTTTATATCATCATGTGTAACTTCCCACCCGGGTAATAAACCACGATCTGACTTTCCAGGCATTCAAAATTCTGTATCCCGTAACAGAATGATATTTTCTTTATATCTCATGATAGAGTTTCCTTATTCTTCTTATCAGTTGGTTTTCATCCTTCTTACTTGTGCTCCAAGAGTCCCTTCTTCCAACGTCTTGTGGTGGGCCTCTAGTGGAGCTTTCTGCACCTCTTTGTGTCCACGAAATTCTTACCCTGCAAGCTGCACATCCCTTGTTCTTGGTGTGTGGATAAACACTTTGATCCTTGATATCCCAGGTAGGGGTTTTCCTTCGCCTCTTTTTACTGTGTATCATGCGGGGTGGGTATGCTATTGTTTCTAGGGTAATGGGTGAAACCAAACCCTAATGAAGATAACAAATGGACTTTAATGAATGAAGGGAAGGGGTGTGAACGATGTGATGATTTTATATTTTTCATCTCTTCCTTGATGCTTATATTGTAAACCATTTGGCTATGCTCACTAAAAATCATGGACGTTGGTGGGTTTTCTCTGTGCACTAATAAAATCTTGGCATCTAGGATGATTAAATGGATGCAACATAGAAATTGGTTAATCAAGTAAGCTCGATGGATTAATTGGATGGATAGTAAACATAAATACTTGTGTGGTCACCCCGGTTAACCATCAAGAAGAATAAAATAATGAATGTTGTGCTTGAACATTGATGTTTCCCAACTCTGTTTTGGTAGTAGGTGTGTTTTATGTATGATTTCCTATGGGGTTATATGGGTGATGATGGGATCCTCTTGGTTGTGAGTCTGAAACTGTGTGGTTTCTATGATTGTGATAAGAATTGGGGTGGAATCCTCTACTGTTGGCATATCATTGGTTCAGGGTTTTGGGGATGTGGGGCTGTATCATGAAGTCTTCTTTGGTTACAGTACTTTGAGGGATCACACTTATCTATTTGTTGTTTTTACATCAAAAGAGAACTGGGTGTGAATGCTTAAATTTTTGTTTGGCTGTTTCTCTTTTCCTTGATTGTGGTTATGCATAATAGTTGCCCAGTAGTGCAGAATTTATACTCAAACAGGATCACTTCTACATGAAAACAAGAATGGGTTAAATGGGGAATTGATTCTAGGAATGAGTTGTGACTCAGCTGTGAGTAGTGTGCCTTCTATGAATAGTGACTAGGATGTATGTTCTTGGGTTGAGTTTGGAACCCTAGTTCGGGATGAGTGCTTGTTACCTATATATATATATTGTATATCTTACGTTTCTTATTCACACCCCACCGAAGTTGAGCACTTAGTGCCGAAAACCCACATTCCATGGGGGATGTTGTTTTTACAAACATTTCTATGAGTGGCTGGTTATTAGCTCCTTTTCTGGTCCCTTTCCTGAATAGGCAAAGACTCTTCAGGTAGGCTGTGATGGCCTGAAGTCCATTATTAACCCAAGAATCGTCAGGGTAGGGTAGTTGTGGTGGTTGTCCCCATTGTTTGCAGGCAGGTTGTTTCCCAAGTATCTTCAGGATGAGGCCTAGGTGTCATTGGGTGTGAAAATAGTTTTCTAGACTAGGTGTCTTGGGGCGTGGAAATGGTTGTTTTGGCGTAGGTGTTTGCGTGCATGTTTACGTGTGGTTGTTGTCGCCCATGTTTTTGCAGGCGGGATGCGTGGTTGTGGCCCAGGCGTGTGCGGGAGGGGTGTGGTAGTGGGACTGCGGTGAGAATGGCGTGATTGGTTTGATGCATAAGACGTGTTCAATAACCAGTGGAAAAGTGGCGCGGTGTACCCAACCATCGATATGTTATTACTATAACTTACTTGAATTGAGTTATTTGGAGAGTGTGCCTTGGTTAGGCTAGGGGGATAGTTTTCCGTGCTAGGTGCTTTGGTTGTCCCTTTTCCTAAAAGGGCATTAGAATGCCTCTCCACATGTGAACGAGCATCTTTGGTTATCCCTACTGAGTATACTTGTATGCTCACCCAACATATATAAAACATCTTTCAGGATTCTAGGAGGAATTCAGAGATCGTGTAGGGATGTCCTAGCTCAGTCGTTGGGACATTGTAGTTGCTGTGTTTTCTTCTCCTTTGGGTACTTTGACTTTGTAGTTTCCTTGCACCATTCTGGCTTTTACTTTTGTAACATGCATTTAGGAATGGTTTACTTTTGGATTTAACTTTACATTCAGCTGTTGGAGTTTTTTGGGATTTACTATCTTATCTCCTGATCCTATTAAAATAAAAAGGTTAATGACTTCCATCTTGTGGGTGATTCTATACCCTTGGTGCCAGTCTCCACTCTGGGTCCTATTGAAGGTGGGTCATTGGGGGTCATTATCTCTCCTTCAAAATAAAGAAGGAAGGGTGAGGAAATATTCTATCCCTTCCTTCCTTTTGGTGAAGGTGGGTCATGAAATTTACTCAATATTCCCAATGTTGATTTAGATCATGAGTCAATCTTTTTTTAAGGCATAAAGGAACTTATAGTGATGCCTCTTTAAGTTGGAATGAGTGGTAAATGTGTTTGTCTTTTAATGATTATGTGGATTCTTCCATGATGCATTATGTAGAGATTTCTTACTTGTATAACACATAATAATTAGTTATTTGTGTCCATTTTAACATGTATATATACACGAGGGATGGTCAGATGGTGTCTTAAACTATATGTTGTTCCAGGAGTGGTTGTTTGTTCCATTGTAAATGTGAAATTGGGTTCTTTGTGAGCATTATACCTTAAATGAAGATGTATATCTTGATGATAAAAATAAGTATATTCACATGAGTAATTTTTTGATGAGGATGAAATAATTAGTCATATATTTTATGAAACATAGTCTATTTTTTATTATCTTAATGTGGAGAACCTTGTTTTTAGATGCTTGTTTCCTTATATAGATCTTCCCTAGTTGAAATTAGTTGACATTTTGAAGGATTTGTTCGCTATTAGACATCAGGATATTGGATGGTGTGATTTTTTTGGGTTATAGTGGACAAACATGTGATATTAGATCATTTTCTAATAATTTTTTAGTTAGGTTTCATGGATATATTTGAGCGGTGGTTTGTGGATGATTTGGTAGACTTTATAGAATACTAGGTAACATAATCATTAATTGGAATCCTTGTTTTAACATAAGGTTTTGGAAACTAAAGCAACATTTTATTGGATTTTATTTTCTCTTTATCACTTCATTACACCATGAGAGTGATGGTTAGATGGATATGGACACTACAACATTGGTGTATATGTAAAAAGATTTCAACGTAGACATTGGTGGATCATGGGTGTGGTAAAATAATTTTGATTAGTATTCATTGAAAAATAGATATCACTCATCCAATGTAATAGACTTTTTTATGGTTTTTATGGATGTCCATTTTATTCTACATTTTTCTGGACATCATATGAAGGGTGAGCCATTCTTGGACTAGATATGGAGCACAGCCTAAAGAAGAAGAACTATTTTATCAAAAAGTGGATGAGGGCAGTATAACATTATTATAAGTCTTATTTTGATCTAAAAAGGATCATCTAGAGTTCAGGGGAAGAGGCTGCGTAATCTTGAGAGTCTGACATCGATGTGGATAGTTGTGTTTTTTACTGGGGAGTAACATCTATCCATGGATTTCTGGACATTTTGATGTGTTGTGGTTTGTATTCAAGGTGGTGTATCAAGTGGAATAGAAACCTAAACTAGACAAGACATACCACATCTTACACATGTCCCATCATCATTAATATATTTTTTAATACTTTCATATCATTGATTTTATAGATTTTGATATCGATGATTCCATAATTTTTTTGGAGTTACAACATGATATTGATTATCATTGAGAGAACGTTTTTAGGGAGTAACCATATTAATTGTATTTGGGATGGGACACATGGGGTCTTAGAAGTTAGTAATTGTGATAAGGAAGGATATGTAGATGTGTCCCCTGTAATTTTAGTTTTTTTGAGATCTATATTTCCTTTTTTATTTGATAATGTGATTTTTAGATATTTATATTTTTTGATACACGTTGATTCATTATTGTGGTGAAATGGTTTTGTTCCCAATGAGATGTTGTGAAATGTATATGTGGTTTGATTATATATGTATCATCATGGTATATTTGAAGAGTGATATTTTTCCGTTTTAACATGTACATTAAGAGGTATCTCACATGGTTGTTTTTTGACACCCTCTCAATGATTTCTACTATTTGTATTATTTATTTAGGATTTTAGTCATATAAGAGTCCTATAAAGCGTTGATATTAGACTTCATGGGACATTGAATTCATAGTTTGGGGTATTTTATATCAATAGATGAGAATTTAGGATGTTCTCTGGCAGTATAATCTTTTGAAAACTTCTATGGGAAAATATCAATATAAAATGTGGATTTACATTATGAATTAGAGTTTTGTAGATTATTTGTTTTTCATTTTAAAACTCTTGATCGGTGTTCTATCCTTGAGTGAAATGATTTAACATATTAAACCATGAATATGAAGAATATGATTAAGCTGGACAATGGACCATGATTTTTGAAAAAAACCAAATATTTGGTAATAAAATATTTGAATAGATATTTTAGGATTTGTGACCCATAGATCCCATGGAATTTATAACATAAATATAGAATTTGTTCTATAAATATGGTGACATATTGCTTATATAATGGTTTTGTTTGGCTGAGTTTTCACTCATTTGGATGCTCTAGCTCTCAGTTTGTGGGTGAACCATAGCATATTTAGAGGAATTCTCATCCCTCCTTCATTATATTTTGATATATGGTTTTGGTGTTTTGTTTTTGTGATATTAGGTGAGTTTTTTCTCTACACATTTCTTTACACACATTATTCTCTAGTGGCATTGAAGCATTATTTCTAGTTTCAATTCAGACCTTAGATGGGATAATTTTTTGATGATCATTGATCTGGTTTAGGTTTGATTGTGGTTTATCCTAGTTTGGTTTTGGTTTTCAAACTATTTCTACTTTTGACTATTGTCTACAGTGAGATCAAAAAGCTTCTTTTATGTAGGATATCCTCATTCACACTCTTTTACAAGAAATGTGTAATGTTTAAATTCCTTTTTTTGTTTTGTTGACAGAATGGGTCTTACTAATAAAATAATTAATAATAAAATATTAAATTAATGGGGATAGTAAGTTATTGAATTACATTACTAATTTTATGATATAATTGATGTGTTTTTTAATTACTATTTCCATAATAAAAAATCATATCTATTTTTATCCTCACTCATTCTATTGATGATATATTGAGATGTCCCATGATGTTTAGTTGGATGATTTCACTTAAAATATATGGATAATGAAAATATGTGTGTGTGGATAATAACATAGTTTCAGGTGGAAATATATTTTTGGTGATAATACCATTCATAAATAAAGAAGTAATGTAATTAAATCCCTTGAATAAAAAATGGAAATTCGTATGTGTGTTGTTTCGTTGGGTTGTACCAATTGTGTTGCCTTTTGTGATAGGGGACTTGGTGAACTGATATTGGTGATCATCTTTTATTTTAAAATTGTTGAGGCTGTAATGTGATATGTGGTTGGTTGGCATGGCTTTGATGTTTGTAGTTTTCATGTGGCGAGAAGTGATGTAGAATTATTATGGTTGGTAATTTTATGTGTTGTTTATGAGCATTGATTTTATAATTATTATTGTTTATGTTGGTTGGGGTGTGGGATGGTTGTCATGTGTGGTTATTGGTTGATATAGTGATGTGAAAAAATAGTTGTGAGTTTGGCTAGTTGTGATTTGGTGTAATTCGTTTGTTTTCCAGGTTACTAATAGAAAAAATTACAAATGATGAATGAAATGAATAAATTATGAGGATTCTAGTTGAATATAATGAGTTTTCAATTAAATAATGGGAAATATATTAATTAATTGGTTGAATAAATTAATGGGATGTGAAATGTTAATTGAATGGGATAGTGAATAATGTTTTTGAAAACATTAATTGAAACTGGGAATGTATAGAATGTTGTTTGTCGTGAGATGAGTTGCATATAATTGTCAAATCAGTTCTAACTGTATATCTGTAGCATAATGGTAGTGGTGCTATGTGTAATATTGAAATTATTCTATTCTTATAGGTGGAGTATTCATTATATATATAATGTATAATATGTTATTTCGATATGAACCATACCCTAGTTGGATAACCTTACCAATGCTCAGAGGTTATAGGTTCTAGGTGTTTTCCACATCATCATGGACTGTGGTGATATATATGACTCACTACCCATGATTCCCCGCTATTCCATTATTATTGATAGAACTAGTGTCTTAGAGAGTGATTTTTAGTGGTAGAGAAAGTGTTTTTGTTGAGATCTCATTTGATGAGGCTATAATGATATCTAAAAAGAGGTGCAAGTCATTCATGGTAGGAGGAGAATGAATGGATGATTTCCATCACATTCAAGAAATCATTATCTTTTTCTTATGTGATATTGAGATATTTTTAGTTGTGAGAAATGATTTCAACATCAGATTCAGGGCCTTGTGTGGGTGAGGTTGGTAGAAATATGTCCCCACCCATATCAAAGATAGATGGAACTGTGATGTGATATATAATGATAAGTTGTGAGAATATGACATTTGACATTGGGGATTGAGAGTGGAGAATTTGTGTGGGAAAGACAGTGGATAACCTTAAATCGTATTATTTTAATATTATCATACTACATTAGATTAACTATTTAGGAAGTTAGTTGTGATGAGATGGTTGTGGTTAGTTGACCAATCAATGTTCATGTGGGTTCTTCTTCTTGATCCCTAGGGAATTAGTATGGTATATTCAGATATGAACTTGGTTATTTGGATATCGTCCTAATAAGTATTAACATTATGATAAAAATATGTATAAAAAACTATTATTCAAGATTCTATTTTGAAATTGGGGACCGATCATGACATTTCTAGCTTGGGATGTAATTGTTGTTGATTCACTATTCTAGGACATGCCATTGGAACATTACATGGATTCTCTGATTTGTATCTATTAACATTGACCATAAATTTTGTGTTGGTTTTTGAATTTACTTTTAAAATTTATGATGGATTTTTTTGGTGTATGTTTATCCTTTATATTGATCCTAATTAGATTACTGGGTAATACCTTCCTTTTCTGAATTTTTTATACCTTGATGAACTATCACTAACAGGGGTCCTATTTTTATTAGGAAACATGGGTCACCTTCATTATTCCACCATTTACTACCCAGTAGGGGTATCTTTAGAGGGATGTGATCATGAAATCTCTTCTCAATTCATGATTAATGGAAATAATTAACAGAAATTCTTATTGTTCCACAATAGGTGAAATATTTTTATTTATTATATGTATAGCTCTAGTGAACTAAATATTATCACTAATACTAATATTCTCAACACAACAACTTCACACCTTATTCATAAATTTATTCTCAACATTGTATCTAATATTTGTAATTAATTACAATCAACTCTAAATTCTTTATTAACCGTGATTTTATTAGATGAAATTAAATTGTGTGTAATCTCATAGGGAAATCATTATTTAGTCAGTGTTCCCTATATGAAAACATGAAAAATCTCACAATATAATCTCATTAGAGATTATTCATTAAAAAATATTAGTTATTGGACTCCACTCATATTTCATCATAAAACAGTATAGGTCTGGATTATAAAATTTAGATGTTTTATATTTCATCACCTTCACATAAAAATAGTATCACATATGTTACATTAACATAAATTATTTTCATCCCAATTTTTATAAAGGAACTTATTTTAAATATGGCCTGTAAAATTACTTAACTTAGTCTAAAGCAACTTTTCATTTCTCTTTGTGATCATGATCTTCCTCCCTTAGTATCATTATGTAAGATTTATTTTTGTTAAATATCTGAGTAGGGGGTATTTATATAATATTAAAACATGTCATTTATTTATATAATTGTTGTTGATAATACAATTCAACTTAATTTCGTCACATCATCACATTCTCTTTTCTTGATAAACCAATTTCCTAAAGTATCCACATTAATTAAAAATTTATAAATATAAGAAAATTATGAATAATAAATGAATTAAATATACCAAAAAATTTATCTATAGAATCTAACTCCACAATATATGAAAAATAATATATAACTTTTATTAGGCTGCATTGAACCATCAAAATACATGAAACACATTTGATATGATAGTTTTGGAATTGTAGAGTGTATGTGGGGTAAAGTATTGAATGGATAACTACATCCAGATGAATCAAATTGATGTGGTATAATATCTATCTTGATTTCAATTAATTTATAGAATTTAGTTTAGTGGTATAATGTAATGTATTTCTCATATAAAAACATATCTCCCCATGCACATATGTGAACTGAAGTAACATTGTTTCAATCAGCATGTGATCCTTGGTTTTTATATTGAAAACATTATAGCATATAAATGAGATATTCGAAAGGGTTTATAACTCAAATGTAAACTATATAAGAATAATTTTATACAAAACCCCTCAAAAATGTCATATGGAACAGACTAGATTGTATGTACATAGTATCCATGAAACCCAACATGGTGGTTCTCTACCCATGTGTGGCATATTGTTCTAGATCCATGAAAAAACCCGCACATGAACATGTTCACTCAGAACCATGTCTAATAGAAATGGTTGATCATGATCATGTCAAAAATAATAACTCAGTTCTATACTCCCCCTATTTATAATCATATGTTTGGATTTTTTATGAAAATTTAAATTTAAATTTATTATAATAATAATTCTCATAAATTTATTTTACCAATGAAACATGTACTCAAAAAAATAAAAATATATTCCATATTATAATAAATTTAAATCGACAAAAATATATGTGATTAAACAATAGAGATTATAAAATCATTTCTAGATAGTTTCGACATGAATTTAATTTCACTTGTAAAAAATTAAGTCCTCTCTCAGTAATTTCATGTAGATCCAATAACTTTGTAAATAATTATATAATTATTTAATCTTAAGATCAATAAATTTTTATCCATGTGTTTCATACATTATACCATGATATTCCCAAATGGTAAATTGTGTGATATATCCCAATATTGTGGGGGTGAGTCATGGTATGCAATGGTTGACCAATTTAAACAATTTTATTGAGGCCTCGCTTTCATAAGGTATATTGACATCTCAAATCTAAAGGTCAGTTAATATGCACATTTCATTAGATATTATTATGAAACAATTCAGTTGAATTTATTATTAATCATAAATGTTTTAAGGAATTTTATTCCCACATTTTCTGATCTTGTAAAATATTTAGAGGTCACGAACATTTTTATTCAATTCCCCCTTAACATGTTTACCGCAAGAAGCATGCCATCCACAACGTGTAGATGAAAAAAATAACTATAATTCTCACCACTCATTATTGAGCATCACGATAGGTCAATCCTCACCTTGTCCCACTACCTTATAATATTTATGGTCCATTCATTATCACCCAAGCCTCAATACCTACTTTCCACTGCCCTTATCCTTTCTTCACTACATTGGAAATGTCTTCATACATTTTATAGACACATAGCTCCCTTAAATAAAATCACATGACATGGTTTCATTCATGAATATATGAAGATGCATTGTTCTATTTTTCATTAATGCATATTAATATTTAATGAGAAACTCCTTAATTAAACACAATCCTTCTTCGAGAAATATTATATATTTCTATTTTTATCTTCCTAAGAAGCACATTTCTTCATCCTGGAATTCAGGTCATCATTGATGGAAGATGTTCCAACACATTTTGAAGAACCTCATAGGGATGAACCTTACTAATATATTTACATATTAAATATCTCTATTCCACTCTCTATATTTTTCTACTAGTGTTGATCATATATAATAAATATGAGATCATGTAGATTTAAATCACATCATATTTCCACCATTATGGGTTGCCAAGACCCTATTTCTTAAATAATATGTTTGGGATGGAAATTTTTTGGGACTGTACTATTTGATGATGAAAAATAGGTATTGACCCCCCCTGAGTCCTACCTAAACTATGACCTGGGGTGGAAGCAAACACTATGTGTACACAATCACACAAAATGGGATGAATTACCCTTTTTATAGTAACCATGATCAATAGATAATATATCTCAACCGCAAGAAAACTCGAAAAAATATATATATTAAAGATTCCAAAATCCATCCCACATGCATGTTTAATGTAATAATTCATGAAATAAAATGAAATGATCTAAGGTAAATACCAAAGTAAAACTAAGAACCCACACAAAAATTGTCCCCAACGTCCAAGCTAGTATAGTCCAACATGGTCAATGTAATCTCCTTGGAAACCCAAAAATAGTTTTATATACATAGTGTGAGCATAAATATACACTCTTTAAATAAAAAAAATTCACACAAAAAAGCTGAAAAATTATACTAATTCCCCTACTTAAAGCATCAGATACAACAATATCCTTTCCTGAGGTGTAAGAAGTCCCTAATAATTTTCCCGAAATATATAAATCCACTGTAGATGTTTCAAGATATAATATCACTAGGAAAATATACACCTCAATCTCTTTTGATCCATTAAGGTACCAATGTTCTTCCCAATGATTTAGTGCCTCTACAAAATCAGCCCAGATACGACCAATTCTAGATCCAGATCATGGGTGGAATTGTTACATTCATGTGGACATAACCTCCTAGACCAATAAAATACCACCCCTCATTATTTCATCAGCAAACATCCCAAGACTTGGTTACATGAATAAAAAACCCAAAAAAATCCGACCCTCCTCTGGAAACCATATAACTTGAGCTACGAACAACTTCCCCTTCAGATATTCAAATGTTTTATAGCACTAATTTCTCCACAAAAAGGATGGCCTTTTCAGGTCAGATACATCACTTGAGATAAAAATAAATAGAACTCAAGTAAAAATATCTGATAATAGCCTTCTTGGAGAAGAAAATCATGAACCTTATCCACATTCTTGGGTGATTCCAAAGAATAAACTTCCTCGACCATTGAAAAAACAACTTATATCTCTGACTGAGACATCACATATCCATGGAATTTCAACTCAAAAATACAATACATACAATTATAAAAATACTCATAGTGCCAATGGTGTCTAAGAACCTTCATGATAGTCTTTAGATGCTCGATACACTCCTCTAATGACTTATAATTGATTAGGATGTCATCGATAAATACAATGATATTCCGGTCCAGGAACTCACATAATGAGTTCATAAGTCCTATGAACATGTTTGGTGGATTTGTATCATCGAACGAAATTACCACAAACATGAATTTCCTATACCTACATCTAAAAGATTTATTTTGGATTTTACCCTCCTTCACCACCAACTGGTGATACCCAGACTGTAGATAATTCTTAGAAAACCAAATTACTCCCCTCAGCTGGTTGAATATATCATCTATACTCAAGAGAGGGAAATAGTTCTTGAGTGTTACCAAATTCAACCACTGATATTATGTAAATTCCCTTAGACCACCATATGTATTATTTAAAAATATGACCAGATCACCCCATAACGACACACCAGAATAGATAAATACCTTCTTTATTATATTGTTAATTTGTATCCACAACTCTCACATCTCAGAAGGCATCATCTGATAAAAATCCATTAAAATCGGACTAAAAATGGGTTGAATAACAATCCCGAACACAATGTCATGTCGAGGGGGTAGAGTCACAACTTCCTTGGATAAAATATCCAATAACTCCAAAACAACTCTAGGAATCCCAAACTTTCCATCATCCACAAATTATACAAAAATATCGACCAACAATGAATGAAAAGTCTCCACACGCCGACTTCCCCTCAATCAACAATGTTCGCCAATGAAATCTAGACGTTGGCCATACTTTTTTGAAAACACGACACATTTTTAGAAGTAGTAAATAATTTCATTAAAATATTACAACTTTTCTATGCCCTAGATAACACTGTATGGATGTATTTTTAGAAGAATGGGATCCCCACTGGTCTGATGTGCCCACAAAATCTGTCTACATCCCCATCGAACATCGAGAAAGCAGTTCTAACCTCAAAAATGTGTACTCAGCACTAATGAAATAATGAATCTCTCTATTTATAGTACCATATCATGGGATGGATTGAGTGAAAAAAGGAGTCTAAAGTGCCTGAATCAAACAAGTCACAAACAAGAGTACTAAAAAAATTGATCATACCTCAAACAATATCTGATCCTATTAGAACTTATGCCTCCATGGAATTTATCTAACCATTCATAAATCCTCTACCCCTATAATGTCAGAATCCTCCTTGGTAGCGCCCTGGTAGTGGTCCCTGTGGAACACCGTATGCTCATCTTCTGCCTGCTCAGTCTCCCCTTGGTGGAGTAGGAGCCTATTTTTCATGCTACTGAAATGGCCTACCCAACAACTACTAATAAGGTAGGTGATTAACCTTACCACCTCCACCTTACTAAGCTCGAACTAGGTATAAAATGTAGAAGCAGTTACGACCTCAATAAGAGAAACACTTTAGTCCCCTGACTATGGGAATGGTACAATGATGAGAATGTTGGATCAAAAACTGATGGTGTTGGATCTCTATTGGCCGAAACCTAGAAGGTATTGATTCCAAGGACCTACTACATATATACTTCATATTAAAAGAAAATAGTTTTCTCCCCTCTTGTGGTTATCCTCCTCAATAGTGCATTGTTTCTACTACCTAAACCATCTTCTAAAACTCTATTTATTTCACCACAATGAATGGTATAACTATGTAGTAGAGAGAAGGATTGATTTCCTCCTCTAAACGTATAACCAAGGAATCCTCATCAAGAAAGAGTTCAAGATAATATTTAAATAGATCCTTGACCATGACCCCCAAATCCCATGCTGACATACTCCGCTGCTGGAGGGAGAGTAGCTCTTGTCTCTTCTTAGCCTTCTTTGTTGAGAAAAATAATCCCCCCAGAACTCCATATCATAATAGTTCCATAGAACATCACCACCCTTTGTCCCTACGAATTACAACAACCATCATGGAAGCGCAACACCCCTCATCTAACTAACCATCAATGGATCCTTGTACACACTCAGAACATGATTCAAGATGAATGTGATCACTAGCTCTTAAATCGAACTCACTGTCTCTGTATCTGAAATGCTATCTTCCTACATTCCTAGAGTCTAACACTAGAAATCATGAAGGGTGTTATGCGACTAATCATCCTCCCCCAATGGTTCCACACATCTTCGGTCAACCAAATCAGCCTGCTGAGCATCCACTGCTCGTACCACAGGTAGGCTATGCCCATGTGACATAGCTAAAATGTAAATAGGTTACTCTTAATCCCGAGTAGTATGAAATTTAATTACTATTTATTTGAACTCATGTTTTATTTTAATTTACTAAAAATTTAAAAAAACAAAAAACAACCCAATTCATCCTGATGCATGTCACATTTATAGGGTCTTTACCACACAAATGGTGTAGCCTCATGTGGTTATTTTATATACTCAGAGCCCTTGCATCGGATCATGGTGGGTCCCTAAAAGCATGTGTCCTAGCCAGTCTTCTGTGGCCTATATCACACACCAAGATCCCCTAACACTTCTTACCTACCATTCCATACAATAATCACTATGCCTAAATCCAAAATCCTTCATAAATCTCAACCATCACCTCTGATACCATAATTTCATGTCCCTCATTCTCCAAGATGAGGGAATGGATGGAAAAGTGTCATGACCTTCCTTCTTTATGATGAAAAATATATAATGACTACCCGAGTCCCCCATCTAATAGTTCCTAGGGTGGTGACAATCACCAAGGTTATTCAATCTCAAAACATTAGAGTCATTAACCTTTTTATTGTATCCAAGATTGAGAGATATGATATTTCAATCTCAAAACAACTCCAGTACATGTATATATAAATGAATCCAAAATACATCACTAATGTATGCTTAATGTAAAACATTTATAATTACAATGAAAATTCACATGGTAAATACCAATAGAAAACTAAGTGTATACAAAACATCTACCCCCAATGTTTGATCTTGTATGGTCAAGCATGGTGTACATAATCTCTCAGGAATCCTAAAAACAATTATATATACGTAGGCTCAGGTTAAAAATATACTCAATAGGAATAAACCACAGACTCTCATATCCAAGTGTGATAAGCATACAAATTTTACTATGATAAAAATAGTTGAAAATAAAAACATTATACACGATATACTATCCACCATATCCTCACCCAGGCTAGCTCAATAAATATATCATGTCATGTATTGTAAAGTAGTAAGAAACTCATTATTGGGGTACCCTACACCACTTAAGACTTTCTATCCTCTCATCCCTAACAGAAAACGTCCTAACACTACCACTCTTTTCCTCAATCCCCACTATCAAAACCTCCTTGCACACAACTGGGAAACATACCACATCACACACACATACAAAAAGGCCTCAACCATACCACACCCTATCCAAAAAATCATTGGAATCATTTTAAGCACAAAAAAACACTTCTGAAAGACACTTGGGAAGCACAACTCACCCACAGACACCTAGTCCTCACAATCGCACTACAATATTCTTAAAGGGTTTTGAGACACCAATGACTAGAAGAGAGAGAATAGAAGATCCAATAATCATCCATCCATCCTATCATCAGGATTTTTGAAAACAACAACCTCCCACATAATAATGGGGTTGTTCATAATGTAGTTCTCATCATAGGCATTGTTTACATAGATAACTCAATGAACTAGAATTATATACATATCTGTACCTAACACTCATTCCAACCTAATATTTTCAAATAAAACAACTAGTCCACACAAAGATTCCCTTTCTACCAACTCTACAGACACATTTCACTACGAATGATGGTGACATCTGAAATGAAAAAGGTAACCGCCAAACATTTAATCACATTGATGATATTATGTATTTACCAATTATTCCATCACCATTCATGAATCTACCACCCCAATCCCACAACAAGTAACAACGTAACTCACACTCAACTCACAAAAATATTTGGAAACACTAGCCAAAAGGCCCATATAAGGTAACAAAATCCTTCTTCAAAATTACCCCCCATTTTACATCCTTGACAGTCCCTCTGAACAAAAATCAGCCCATTTAGATAAACAAAAAAACTCAAATAGCTTGAAATCCCAATGCACATTCCCCTTTTCTTGAACACTCGTTCAACCGTTACCACCATCACTCTTCAAAGCAATGTTGCTATGTCTTATCTATCAATAAGAACCCCCTCTCAACAGAGCTCATCTATATAACACTCAGAAAACCCTCTACATAAAAACATCACACCGAGTAATAAAAACTTAACACATCAAAAACATGTTTCCCCAGTACCCATCCACTACTAAGATGCGGTTCCACTGCATCACATGTTCATCCATTCAAATATCAACCAATCTATCGACCTGATATTCCATCAAACCACCCCATACACTTAACCAAACCCCCATCCACAAGACCAAACGACCATCATAAACACAAGGTTGAACAAAACCATACAAATCACAAAACCATAATTTACAACAACGCCTATTCTATTTTAGAAACCATCCTTAATTAATTCCACTTTCATTAATAATGGGTTGTCACATAACATGTTTGAAATTGGGGAATCCATATATTTATCTGAATATACATGATTAATAATAATTTCTTATTTAATCCATTCAATAGTGAAATTTCAACAAATATTCAAAATTAATACATATTAAAAAACAAAGTCCACCAATAGAACTGATTTTAATAAGGCACACAATCCTTATAAGACACGACATAGATCAAGGATAACATATAAAACAAAGTGATCATGATCATCTTCCTAGCCCCTCATTTTTTACTCTTTATTATTTTTAATATTTGGTTTTGATAGTATTTACTAGAAGAAATTGGTAATCTAACCACTCATGATACACAAATAAAAGAGAGATAATGAAATCCTATTATAGAACAACAAAAAATAAAAAATTCATCATTTTTCCAAAAACAGGCGATCCTGTCGATGTAGGAAAGACTGAATGGAATACAAAATCGAAAACTACAAAAAATGAAAATCCATGGGGAATAAAAGTTCTGGGTACACCAAGAGGAAACATAACGGTTCAAAGGAATAATGGATTTTGAATTTATAAAAGCTACATCTTATATCAATTCAAGGGATATAGTTTCAAAGGACATTAAAGTCAGTTCGTGGACATGATAAGATGGTTTGTCAATTTCAAAGTCCCCAAAGTATTAGGATATTAATGATATATATAATATACTTTTAAACACCTTTAAAAACCCTAAATCAATGAATTAATATCGATTTATGTCACTTAAAACATAAGAGGGGAAAAACTTGAAAGACTAGGAAAAACTACAAATGACTCACTGATGGGTGAGTTACCGATAGTAGTAACCGAAATCGAGTCACTGATTTATATGTCACTGATGGATGAGCTACCGATGTGACTCAATCACACTACCCACTGATGCTCGACTCACTGACACCATACCTACTGATGCCTCGACCTACCGATGACCTAACTTATTGATGCTCGACCTACCGATGCCTTATCCTACCCTCACTAAGCTACCAAAATTTATTCACAAATTCATCCTACCCTTGGAAAAAAACTAGAAATTTTTTCAATCTCTTGAAGTGAGCTACCACTTCCTCTAAGAAGACCCTAAATAGTAAATTTTGATAGTGTAATTGGTCAATGATCTATGGACCATTACATTAGATACCTATCACAATATTCTCACCATTGAGAATTCAAAACCAATAAACGAATAAATAATGGCCTGAAAAACACCCATAATATATCATCCATGGATTAACCACCATATGTTGTTTTAATAATTGAGTAAATCCTCAAAATCCATTAAAACATACTCCAACATCTAATTACCCAAAATATATAATATATGCCACACAATCACGAACTATCTAGAAACATTAATAAGGCAATTCCTTCCTCCATATGAAGATAATATCTTATATGGGAGGCACTAACTTTCCCACATGTTATTAATTTCACTTAATTAATGTATACTTATTAGGACTCTTATCACCCCATTTTCACATGTTAGGACTTAATCACACACTAAAGAACAAGGAACCAACCAATATCATAAAAAAGGTCCAATAACTACATTATAAATCATAACACAAAATAAAAACATAAGACTACTCTAGGTAAGAGGACACATTGGAAAATCTCACTCCAATGTACTCTCCTCTAGGCCACCATGACTCCAAAACATGCTAACCAATGGAATGGTCAGACCACATGGCACCTTCTATCAATGATCTAGGATCTGTACTAGCCACTCCATGAATTATTAATAAATCCTGATATCTAACTCTTCACATTTAATGACATGGGAGTCATCATGAAGATACTAATAAAGATGAGAGACATGAAATACCTCATCAATACTCCCCGAATTTAGTGGAATCCCAAACTAGTAGGCCACCTCACCCAATTTCCCAAACACCTCAAAAGGTCCGATGAGTCGAGGATAATGTTTTCTCCCTCTATTGAACCATCGATGCACACGTCATGGGGAAATTTTCATGAACAGATGGTTTCCAACCTCGAACCCCAATTATCTCATCCTATGATCAAAAAACGTCTTCAGTTGGTTTTTTTCTGCATTCATCCTTTCAAAGATAAGAAATACCTTCTCAGTCGTACTTTGCACCATATCTGGACTGGGAACATCTGACTCCCCAACTTCTGTCAGGAACAAGGGTGAACGTCACACTCATCTAGAGAAAGAATCAAATGAATCCATTCCGATTGAAGATTGATATATATTATTTAATGAACACTGTACCAAATAATTGTTTCTCACCCAACACCCAGATAATCCCAAGACACATGCTCTCTACAAATACACCTATGTTTGTATAGCCCTCTCAGTCTGCACATCTGTATGAGGGTGTAAGGCACTACTAGGGTATAACTAAGTGCAAAAAGAATGATTCAATCCCATCCAGACTTGTGAGTTAAAGCACATATCATGAGCTGAGATGAGGGATCTCGGAACCCCATGCACCCACACCACCTCATCCATATACGTTTGTGCTATTTCATCCACTTTGATAGACTCATTGATTATTACAAAGTGAGCCATGTTCTATAGCTGATCCACCAAATCCCACATTGCATCATAGATACTCTATGATCTAGGTTTCATGTGGATTATATCAATTGATATGATATCCCAGTTCATCTCGGGAACATATAAGGGATGAAAAAACCATCGGGGAAACTGTGTTCATATTTCACTTACTAGAACACCAAGCACTTCACCTTAAAATCCTGCACAACCCACTTCATCACGAGACACTAATATTATTCTCTCAAGATGTGGTACATCAACGAAACTGATGGGTTTACCAATAAGGGTGAGCCATAAAATCATGAAGAAATCCATTTCACATTTCCATAGGGACAAATTGAATTCTATAGACCAACATCATATTCTATCCATTATTTAACCATCCCTCTAGAGTATTAGCCTAGTCAATACGATAACACATCACGTCCCCCTTTGAGTCTCTCTAATGAGACTCCTCAACCTGTTTCCTCATATATAAATGTTACATCATCTAAAACATAATTCTTCTACCACCATCCATTTCTATGCCTCTGTTCTATAAAACCAACTCCTATGTTGCCTTCCATGTGTATGAAGATTTCTGAACTACCTCTCTCTACGACTTCTTTCCAAACACACTGGTTACAACATTCCTGTTTCATGAGGTGTAAGAGATCTCAAAATCATAGTCCTAAAGAATCTACATACACCTACACCGTTGAAAAATTAATCTCTCTAGTAAAATATATAAATCAATCTATTGGGATATGGGATGTCTACAAATTACTCCCCAGTGCGGTAGTGCCACCACAACTTCAGCACGCACATGACCATTGCTATATCTAAATCATGGGTGCCATAGTTACGTTCATGGGGATGTAACAGTTAAGATCCATAATAGATCACTCCTAATAGATGCATCATCACACATCCCATGACTATGAGAGAATCATCACAAAACACCTATAACATCACACCCTACTCTATAAACTAGAGCATTGGAGCACTGACTAACATCACATTCAGATAGTCGAACGCTGATGAGAAATTCCCATTCCACACAAAATATTTGGATTTTCTGGTTAGAGTCATCAACAAAGCTGCTACACAAGGTAAATCACATATCAATATCCAACAATAGCATGCCAGACTGAGAAAACTATTATCCTTTGGCACATTATTGTATTCTTCCCATGAAATAACAACCTCATACATTGAAATACCCACTTATATCCCATACTTATACAACACATGTCCATATAATTTCAGATATCTTGTCAAAAACAAACACTTGATTAACTTCTCATAGATCTAGTGGTGTCAAAGAACCTCCAAGACAGTCTAGAGATGCTTGGTATCCTCATCCTCTAACTTCCATAATATTACGATGTTATTGAATAATATGATGACATACAAGTCTAGAAACACATGAAACACATAGTTTTTAAGACCCATGAACATGAATATTATAATGCCAAATGGAAAAACCAAGATCTCGAAGATCCCATACCTACATCAGAATGTAGTCTCTAGGATGTCACCATCTTACACCCATAACTGGTGATACCTAGACAATTGATCGGTCTTTGAAGATCCACATTTTCCCCTTAACTAGTAAAAATGATTATTTATCCTCGAGAGATGGTAAAAGATATGGATTGTTACCTGATTCAAACATTTTTTGTCTATTCATAGACTTAGAACACAATATGTTTCCATTGAAAAGAAAAAAGAGGAACCCCATAGAGAAACACTAGGCTGGATAAATACGTTTTTCATTTGACCATCAAAATGTATTTGTAACTCTTGTATATCATAAGGTGATATCTGATAAGGAGCCCTACAAATATTACTAGCACCATATTATAAGTCTATATTGAACTCAATGTAACATCACGGGGGTCACAAACTCCTCATAGAAATAATCTAGGAACTCCCCAATAACTATAAGAACCCCCAACAAACCAAAATCCTTTTATTATACTAAAATCTTATCCAATAACAAAATAAAAGGCTCCACATATCGGCATCCCATTAGAAAACTCTCATAGCCAAAAAATGAAACTTGTTTTCCATCCTTGTCTGAATACATGACTCTTCTACAAATGATTTTAATAAAATTATGAACAGGGTACAACCGGTTGATTCTATAGATAACATTGTATGGATTATTTTATAGAAGAAATATATCCCAGCTAGACTGATGTGGCCCCATCAGCATTCTATTTCCCCAAAAAAACATTTATCAAGCTAATATTAACTCTGACTAGTGTACTCAACACCAAAGGCACAAATGACTATGTAAGTCTCATCCTCGAACATGGGCGAGACCGGTTGAAACAAAGGATTGGAAAATTACTTAATCAAACAAGGCACAACAGATAGTGATGAATAAACTGATCATACCTCAAACAATCATCATCCCAACTAGAATTTATGCCACTATGGAATGCAACTGACCACACCTAGCATCTTCCTCCTCTCCTATTAGCTACATCCCTGACTACACTGGGGTAGAGGTCCCTGTGGAATTCCCTAAAGTCTGCCTCATACTACTTCATCCCCCATTTTGGTGAAAGAGCCTGCTAGCCCTATTATAGAAATGGAATGGCCGACAACTACTGTTGATGTGCCAGAAAAACCTTCCAACCTCCACCGTATTATGCTCGAATGGTGAAATTACTCATAAGGTTCTCATAGTATCCAAAATAGAAACACCTTGGTCCCAAAAATATGAGAAAAGGACACAGACTAGAAGTTAGGAACTAAAATTGCTAGGGTCGGCTCTCCACTAGTCAAAACATGGAAGGACTTGACACTAGAGACCTAATGAAGATAGACTTCCGTAATAAAGAAATATATTATGTCCCCTCTTGTTGTAAAACTCCTCGCGAGTGTATCCTTTACATTACCTCTACCTTCTTTTGAACTTCTACGTATGTCAGTATGGTGATGGGAGTAACTATGTACTGGATAGAAGGATGGAGTAACTCTTCCAAAAGCCTCATCGTAGAATCCTCATATAAAAAGAGATCTGATGAAATGTGAAGAATATCCTTAAACTTGATCCCTGACTCCCAGACCGACAGAGACCCATGTTGGAGGGAGAGTACCTCTTATCTCTTCTCAGCATTCTTTGTCAAGGAATGGAATTCATCATAGAACTCATTCTCAAAATTTATCCACAGAGTAACACCCCCCTTTCTCATTACCGGGTACAATGTCACCGACTAATGGGTAGCTTCCCATATCTGACTAACTGCTAATGCTACCCTATACACTGTCAGATCCTGGATCCCGCTAAATGTGATCACTAGATCTTCATGAAAACTCTCCGTCTCTATATAAAAAACGTTGCCATCATACATTCCAAATGTATTTATCATCAAATCATGAAGGGTATTAAACTACTAATCATCATCACCTGCTAGTTCAACTATCCATGAGTCAACCAAATTGAATGTTGAGCCTCCACTGCTTATAGCACATGCGCACGATGACCGAGTTCTATAGTTGAAAACTAAATAGGGAACTCCTAAGCTCAAGTAGTATGGAATTTATTTTTGATAAATTTTAACTCATTTGATTTTTTAATTTCCTGAAACACTAAAAAACCAAGAACACATGTCATCATTATGAATGTAATTTTCCTAGGGTCTCTACCACACAACCGGTGTTGCCTCACCTGGTGGTTTGGTAAGATCATAGTCTTAAATCAGATCAGGAGGGACCAAAAATCAGATGTTCTTACTCTTCTTCCGTATCCAATTTCATAAACTATGATATCCAAACACTGCTTCCCTACCATACCATGTAATCATCCATATTCCTAACTCCAAACTCTATCATATTTGTCAACTATCTATTATGATACCCTAATATCAGGACCCTCCTTCTTCAAGATGATGGAAGAGAATGGAATCTTTCATGACCATACTTCTTCATGATGAAACAGAGATAGTGACCCCCCTCACCCTGTGCCCCACCTCTAATAGGCCCTGTGGTGGAGACCAGCACCAAGGGTATTTAATATCACAAAATGAGAGGCATTACCCTTTTTATATTAACCATGATCGAGAGATACGATGTATAAACCTCAAAACAAATCAATGACATGTATAAATAAAAGAATCCCTAATATATCCCACGTGTATGATTAATGTTAAACTTCTATAAATATATTGAATACATCAATGAAAAAAAAACAAAATAAGACTACGCAGTGAAACAACAACTCTCCCCAATATCTGAGCATGTATGGTCTAAGACATTCTGTATAATCTCCCTAGAAACCTGAACAATGTTTTATATACATTGGTGACCATACAAGTATACTCAATAATAAAAACCAAAGTAACTCATGAACAAGTGGGAGAAGATTAATAATTCCCATATGAGAAAAACATTAGAAAATCAAAATTAACTAACAAGGTATTCTATCCAACAAAACTCACCAAGTCCCACTCACCAAATAATGCAAGTAATATAACATAAAGTTGTAATCACATCAATGTTTTTGTACATCACACCACTACCCACTAGTTAATTTTTCAGCCCTACTAGAAAACCCTGGGGCCTCATCCCAAAGACACCTGGGAAGCACAAAAAAACTCATCCCAAAGACACATGAGAAGAACTCCCCACCCCCAGTCACTAGGGTTCCACAATAGAACAAATATCTACTGAAGATTCTAGGTTTACCAATTCCTAAAATGGGGATTATAGAAGAGACAAAAAATTCCATATATTCTACTAGTTGGATGCTAGAAAAAAACACCCACCCCATTACAATGATATTGTTTAGTACATAGTTCTCAACACTGGTGGGGTGCGCGTATATATCCCAAGTTACTACATGTATATATATCTATATAGGTACCAAACACTGAATAAAATTTATGTGTTTTCAAATAAAGCAACCACTTCAAACAAAAATAACCTAAATTCCAACACTACATTCAAATATCACCACGAATGATGGCCATGTCAATAATTGAAAAAGGAAACCTCCTAACATTTAATCACATTGACACTCTTAAGAATTTACCAGTTATTCCATCCCAATCTAGCATACTACAAATCATAACACAACACAAGTACCATCATGACCCACACTCCCTTCACAAAATTATTTGGAATATCTAGTTGAAAGGCCCAAGAAAGGTAACCCCATCATTCTTCAAAATTATCCCTCCTAAACTATCCTCAAAATCACTGCTAAATGAATATAACCACATCCAGAAAAATAGAAAATATCAACTAGCCTTCATCCCCACCACACACTCCCCTCTTCTTGAACAATTGGTCAACCGATTCCACTAGCATTCTTCAAAGTAATGCTTCCCTATCCTTCATCCTAACAAGAACCCCCCCCCCCCCAAACAAACCTCATCACTACCACACATGGAAACCCCTTTTCATAATAACACCACACCTAGTTATATATACATTACACAACCCGAACCTGATTCCCCACTGCCGTACCACTAACCAGATGTGGTCCCACTACATAACAAGTTCATCCATTCCAAAATCAACCAATATCTACTCCTAAGATTCCATCACACCACCCGTGAAACCCCATAAACATATCCACACCCCCATGCATATCAACGCATAGAATAGAATAATCACAAAGATGAACAGAATAACTCACATCATACTACGACACCAAACAACAAGGTTTATTTAGGTTTCAGATCCCTAGTTATTAATTCGACATGTATTAATCCATTGTGGTGAGAAAAGAAGTTGTATATTAGGGAATACAAATATTTAACTAAATAAATGTGATAAATTAAATTATCATATTCCAACTGCTCTTTTGGAAGAAAAAACATATATATTCACAAGTCATACAGGTGCACAAATAGATGCCACTAATAACAAGGATTTTCAGAAGGCATGCACCCCTTACAAAACATGACATCGACCTGTGAGAATATATATGAAAAAGATAAAACAATCATCTTCCTAACCCCTCATTTGTTAAATATTGTTATATTCATTAAATTGGATTTAATGGTAACCATAAGAAGACATTAGTACACCCACAATGCATGATACACAAAATAAAAGAGAGATAAATGATTCTCAACATTGAACAACATACAGTCAACAATTCCAACTTAAAACTAAAATAGGGGGCCACACAACTAGAATTATTGACTCCAAGGTAAAATAAATCCATGAATACAACAAAAATGTGAATCCTTTGGGATGAATTTTTCTCGGTGCATGTAGAGGATATATAAGGATTCAATGTAAGAATGGATCTTAGATTTAGATAATCTTGATCCTATATAAATGGATGGGATATGGTTTCAATGACCATTAATGTCAGATAATGGTCAAAACCATGGGGTTTTAGAATTTCAATGTCTCCAAAGAATTAGAAAAACAATTATATAATTTAATCATTTGGCATAATTTTTAAATTCTTAAAGAAGGATTTAAACTCCATTTATATAAAATAAAACGTAAATAGGGAGACACTAGAAGAATGTAAATAACTCACCGATGGGTGAGACACCGACATGGGTCACCAATAGGGAATCACTGATTCCTAACTCAATGATGTTATTAATATTTTCATGAGTTATTATATACTCCCATTACGTATTCTAAATAAAATTTTCATAATTTTTGTGAAATATTAATGTTTTAATACTACGTATAATTTATTGAGCATTTTTAGAGGTAGTCCAATTGAGTTAGTTTACTTTTTTATTTTCAAATATCACCCTAAAGATCCAAATTTTGGGGTCCTTATTTTCTAGGATTACTAATTCAATATCCAACATTTCATTAGAAGGTATCATGGGACAATTCTACCAATGGAGAGCTCATATGGACCACACAAGAAGGCCCACAGAAACTATGAGGAAACTGGACCATCAATGATGATTGAATTTATGAGCTCAATCCAGAAGTGAAAATTCTTTATTTCTCATAAAGAATATGTATAAAAATTCAAGGAGTAACAGATAAAAATTTCAGGGCCCAACTCCAAGAAAAATGGGCCCAAATAATGCTTTGAAGTCCAGCCCACCATTCTGTTAGGGAATTAAAATACAACACTATTCATGGCATATCTAATGATGTAAAAATCAAATCAAACTGAAATTTTCCATTGTGAAAGAGGAGATATAGGAAGAAGTACTTTTGGAAGAAATAATTCGGATATGAAGGCATCTATATATTTAAAATCCCATTCACATTTGGGACTTCAAAAATATTGGATTCAAATGGACAAATTAACATTGTTTAATCAATCGGCTATAAATTTGGCTCCTTAAGTCAAATGGCCGCCAAATATTCATAGTATATAGAGGTGATATTTATCTAAACGTGAAAAAAGATCATATCTTGAAATTCGACTGTCTAATTTATCAAATTAGTGATGAAAGTGGATGGGTAGTCATTGATTGGAAACAACCCACAACATTGTGCTATAAATACACCCCCTTATATCATTGAAAAGGGTTAGAATTTTCGAGAAAAATAGGATATGTTGGCATGACCAAGGCCATGAAAAGGTTTTGAGAGGATATTACATACTCATGTTTCCACATTAGAGACCTTTCATCCTCTCTTTGTTTACATTTACTTTTGAGTTCTTTTTTGTTGTATTCTTGTAAGTCTTTCTTTTGTAATTCTATTTTAGTGCATGTTTCTTCTTCAATATATCTTAATAGAATCCAAATTATTTATTTTAATATTAATGTTCTTAAAATAATTTAAATACAGTTTAATCCCCATCCATTATTTTGATTTCTCATTCAATCTAACGATCGTTTTTAACGCTCTTCACTATTTGTGTGTGTGTGTTCGACACACACCTATTTTTTTATCCCATTATTTTTATTCTATTTATAATTAATAATCAAAAACCATACAAATATATTATTGACCAAAATAGTGGATGAAGAAATCTACCATTGAGGTGAGTTATAATTTGGGGATGTTAAATGATTGAGATCATTTTCACGATGAATATTCTTTAAATTAACATTGTGTTTGTTAAACATAGAATGTCATGGATTAATGACATAATTTGTTTAACAGGTGGTTACAATGGATTATTGAGAATCATAAATACACTAGCATAAACAAGATATAATTGAAACTAGAACCCTAAGTCAAGGTATAACTTGGATTAAAGCATTAACACATAGTAATTCCAATCAACATTATCTTGTGAAGTGGGTGTTAATTTAAATGCTATATAATGAAAATCTCAAATATTTAATAAGATTAACTCCCTAAAAACGAACTCCTCCAAATATTTATCAATTTGTTAATCAATATTAATTAATCAATCATTTTATAATCTCTGAAAACAAATCCCCCAATCCTAATACAATCAATTAAAAATATTTGGCTATTAAAAATGTATCATCACTGTGGATTTGACCAGAGTAGTGCTATACACATTAGAAGAGCATCAGAACATTGATCAGTCGATATGTGAAAATAGTTCGCTCTTTTCAAATAGTGTTTTTGCTAGGGATGGTGAAATAAAGTAGTTGTTAGTTTATTGTTATTGTAAAAAGAACAAAATAAACATAATTTAAAAAAAATAAAAAAACACAAAGAAAAACCCACCTTCCACATAAAATCATAAACAGAAAAGAAGATATAAAATGACATTATTATTCTTCAAAATAATTATGAATTCCTAGTAGCCTCTCAAAAAAAACCTAAAATTTGTTTGAACCTGAAATTGAGAGAACTCTTCTCTAGCTTAGGAAGAACTTAAGAGATAATCAACTCATTCAAGAACATGTACTAGTCCAACCAGTTCAATTAGATATGGCTAATCCTGGGGAAGAAACACAGAAATAAATTGTTTCCCCTGATAAGAATTACCAACCTATTGGTATTCAATATCTAAACATAGAGGTTGAATTTGAACTCAAATCAGGTATGATTCCTCTTCTTCGTCATTTCCACAGGCTAGCCAGTTTGGATTGACATCTCCACCTTAAAGAGTTCAAAGTAGTGTGCTCTACCATTAAGCCTCAAGGGGTTTCTGAGATATAAATCAAAATATGGGCATTCCCTTTCTCCCAAGTCGACACTTTCAATACATGTCTTTTCTATCTCCCTCCTGTTTTTAAAACCACATGGAATGAAATGAAATGACTATATTTAGAGAAATCATTTCCTGATTCTCGTACTGCTTCTATTTGAATGGAAATATGTGGTATTCGTCAATTACCAATTGAATCACTCAACGAGTACTATGAGAGGTTCAAACAGCTTGTTGCAACCTACCCACACCACAAAATCCCTGACCTACTCTTCATCAAAAACTTCTATGAGGGGTTATTGGTGATGGATAGGACTCTCATTGATACCACAAGTGGTGGTGCTCTTGTTGATAAAACTCTTATAACTACATGAGATCATATAAGCAACATGGATGAAAACACAAAACAATTCCATACTCGAGCACATGATCATGTAAATCAAGTCCAATGCAATCAATACTTTGAGCTGAAAAAGATGTACGAGTTGATGAGTGAACATACAGGTCTTGTGCGTCAACTAGTTGTGGAATCCAATGCCCCAACCTCATCTTCTCCACAATCTATGTTTTCTGGACCTATCAAACACATTGGAATCTAAAACTCACCAGCTTATCCAACAAACACATTTCTTTAACATCAATAGGATCAATATGATTTATAAAGGAAAATTGAGCTCAATGCATTAAATGATCAGGGGAACCCCAACACTAATCAATTAGGACAAGTCATTAGAAACATCAACCAACCTCACTCTGAGCCCTTCTCTTCTTCCTATAACCAAGGCATGAGGTATTGTAATTTCGTCTCTCATCACCCTCAATTACCTCCTCAAAACCCAATCAAGTTTCAATATGGTCAAGGTGTTGGTATCTTCCAACAACCTTATCCTTTGTTCCTCAACAACAATGGAAAAATTCTCCTATTAGATTCCACTTTCTTAATAAGCCTTCCAAATTCCCAAACTAATTTAATCCCTTTTCCAAGAACAAAAATCATGGTAATCCCAATCCAGAAAAAGAATCTTCTCCAAAGAAACCATGGGAATGTGTAGTGGAAGATCATGCCTCATTCACCCATTCCAGGCTCAAAAACATTGAAACCCAAATTGGTCAACTTGAATCCCAGTTGATCCTACAACAACAATCAAATTCTTCTCAACTCTCAGCTCTACCATTACCCAACCCCAAGGGTAAAGTAAGTTCAATTCAACTTAGATCAGAAAACCAAACTATTATGCCCCAAGATATGTCCTCCAACCCCCATTTAAATGTAAACATATAAAATGAAATGAAAAAGAAACATGAAAAGGAATCTGAAGTCATTCCCTCACCACCTTCCTTTCTACTTAGGAAGCCAATTCCTTTTCCTCCAGCCATTTCTAAGACAAAGAAGTCCACTAAACCTGATCCTAAAATGCTCGACATGTTTAGATGTGTTGAAGTGAACATTATCTTCTTATATTTCCTTACAAAAATACCTATGTATGCCATGATTTATAAGGAATTGTTAACCCACAAGAGGAAACTTAGGACCTTTGAAAATGTTTCCACCCAGCAGTATACTCCAATAAAGATCAAATATCTAGGAACCATTACGGTTCAATTATAAATTGAAAGTTATAACATTGATGATGAAATCATAGACCTAGGATCCTCAATTAATGTCTTGGCCAAATCAATATTCTCCATCCTTGGTCTGGTTCCCTTACATCCAACGAGTGTTTTCATTTAGTTTTCTAATCGAAGCGCATCCAATCTTGAGGGAATAATCGAGTATGTTCTTGTTTGTGTCAATGATCTAATCTTCTAAGACGATTTCTATGTCCTTGATATAGAATATGAGAATAACTCTTCTCAATCTCCCATAATTCTAGGCAGTCAATTCCAAATGACAGAGAGATCCAATATTGATGTCCATTCAGGCAACTTATCCAAGGAATTTGGTGACTAACTGTTCAAATTCAACATTTTACAAGCCATGTGATACCCATCTGAGGAGCACTCTACATTCTCAATCTATGCTCTTGAGGAAACTTCTAAGAGTCAATTAAACCCCATTCCATCATGTTCATCCTGTTATGATGATAAAGGATCCAATGAAATCTTCCCCATGATTAACCATATTATAAATGTTGAATTTTATGTGGACCTCTCATTCATAAACTCCATCAATCTAGAGGAACCTGACAACTATCTTGAATCCCACATCAACTCTGATCTCTATTCCCACACCTTAGACAGTAATAAAGATAATGAATATGAAGCAACTGAATTCCATTCCTCTATTCTTGAAATTTCTAACCCACAAATGAAAGATGAGACTAATATGAAACCTCTTACTAAACAACTTAAATATTCATTCCATTTCCATGATCACTCTTATCATGTAATTATCTCTTCTTCAGTTACCGAAACATTGGAGTCCAAACTAGTTCCAGTGTTAGAGGAGACCAAAAAGGCCTTAGGGTGGACCCTAGATGACATACCCGAAATTAACCCGGCTTTTTTACATGCATCACATCCATCTTGAGGAATCATCCCAACCAATTTTATATCCACAGAACAATACTCTATCTACTAATCTTTGATGTAGTTAGGGAAGAGATCACACGACTTCTTCAAACTGGTATTATCAACCCAATTTTTTATAGTGAATGGGTTAGTTCAATTCAGGTTGTACCTAAGAAGGGTGGGATAACTATTGTAAAAAATGATCATGGAGATGTAGTCACAACTCAAGTGAAGAACAAATATCTTGTGTGCATCGACTATAGGAAATTGAATTTTAGAGCAAGAAAATATCACTACCCTCTTCCATTCCGTGATCAAATGCTATAACAATTATCTAGAATGTAACACTATTGATTTCTTGATGAATACACCGGCTACGTCCAAATACAAATCACACGTCAGGACCAAGAAAAGTCTACTTTCAGTTACCCATTTAAAAAATATGGATATAAGAGAATGCCTTTTGGACTTATCAATTCTCATGTAACATTCCAATGGTGTATAATGAGTATATTTTCTGAATATATTGAAAAATTCATGGAAATCTTCATTGATCACTTTACCATTTGTGGTGAGTCATTTGAATCTTTCTTGAAGTCACTCTCTTTAGTCCTTCAAATCTTTTTCAAGTTTAACCCTATGTTAAATTATGAAAAATTTCTCTCCATGGTTGCAAATGGGATTGTTCTAGGGAACATAGTTTTAAAAGAGGGTATTGAAGTTGATCCTACCAAAACTAATGTGATCTAATCACTTTTTGAACACCACTCTATTCGAGACATCTATTCATTCCTCGATCATATTTGTTTCTATCAGAAATTCATCCATAAAATTAGTAACATTTCTCTCCCACTCACCCAGTTTCTCCAAAATGATGTCACATTCCATTTAGATGAGGTTTTAAAGAGTTCCTTCGTTGAACTCAAAGATTCTCTTACATATGACCCGATAATCCAAACCCTTGGTTGGTCCTTACCCTTTTAGTTGATGTGTGATGCTTCTGATAGAACCATTGTGGTTGTTATTGGTCAATGAAGAGAAAAAAATCTTCATGTAATATATTATGCCTCAAAAACATAAGATGAAACTCAATCTCACTACACTATCACTGAAAAAAATGTAGTTTTTTTGGATTTATATAAATTTATTCCTTATATATTAGTTGCCAAAATCATTATCTTCATAGACCATTCTGCTATAATGTTATTAATCAAGAAAAGTGAATCCAAACCAAGGCTAATAAGGTGTATCCCAATGCTCCAAGTGTTTGACCTTGAAATAAAAGATATAATAGGAAAATAAAACCTTGTGGATGATCACTTGAGTAGAATATCTATTTATTGTCATTACGAAATCATCAATCCTGAATTCCCCACGAAGAACCTTTCATCTCTCACTCCAAAAATACCATGGTATGACCAAATTGAAAGCTACTTGTTTTCTTGTGTTTTCCTGATAATTTTTCAAAAGAACAACAAATGAAGATGAAAAGTGATTCAAAATACTATTTTTTTGGAAGAATATCAACTTTGGAAAACTATGGCTGGCTTGGAAATAAGGAGATGACTCGATGAAAATGAACATTGCTCCATCATAGTGTCATGTCACTCAATGCCTTGTGTAGGCCACTTTGGACTACAAAGGGCATCCCAAAAGGTCCGGGACTCTGGATTCTTCTCGCCCACTCTCTTCAAGTACTCACATGAGTTATTTCAATCATGTCCCACTTTCCAACAGTGAGGCACAATTTCAATGAAAAATGAAATTCCCCAAAACCCTTTAATTTTTTAGGAGATATTTGATGATTGGGGTATCGATTTAATGGGACCATTCTACCCTTACAATGGATATCATACATTATTCTTGATGGTTATTATGTTTACATGTGGGTTGAGTCCAAAACCCATAGAAATAATGATTCACATACTATTAGTGAGTTCTTAAAGAAACACATCTTCCACAGATTTGGCATACCTCATGCCTTGATCAGTAACATAGGAATCCATTTTTGTTATAGAACCAAATATTTTATTTTGAAAAATAATGGGGTTGTAGATAAAACATAAACTACATATCACCCATAAACAAATAGAATGGATGAACTTTCTAATAGAGAAGTTAAAAGAGTGCTTGAGTAAATTGTAAATCCCACCAAAAATTACTGGCCTAAAAGACTTGGTGAAGCACTTTGGGCTTATCGAACTGCCTATAACACAAACATTAGGATGTATCATTTTATGCTAGTTTTTCATAAATCATGTCATCTACAAGTTGAAGTCCACCATAAGTTTGTTTAGGCTGTGAAAATCTGTAATTTTAATTGTGAAAAATCTGGTGATGAAGGATTGTTTCAATTGGATGAACTGGAGGGTCTTTGAATTGATTCTTACAAGAATTCTAATCTCCACCAAAAAAATGCAAGGAACTCCATGAAAAACACATCAACAGAAAGGTATTCCATGAAGATGAAAAGGTAATTCTCTTTAATTCTCAATTTTGACTTCATCCATGTAAGATTAATTCTCTATGGGAATGACCTTTTTTATTACTAAGTTTTACCCATTTGGTGTAGTGCATTTCCAAGACCCCTCTTTCAAAAGGACATTCATGGTTAATGGTCATAGGTTAAAGCATCAACATGAGAGGACACAAAATCCAAGATAAACATTGCCTTCTACTAGATCCCCAACTTCTGAAATCGACCCACCATTAGATGGAAATGGAATCCCACCAAATCCAAACCAGGGAAACCTTATTCCCTTTAACTCTATCTTTCCCTCTTCCTCTATATACCCCTTTCTTCATTATCCTATTTCTGTCATTTTTTAGAACTTTATTTATCAAAATGTTTATTTTTATCATACTCTTTGGTGTGGGTGGGTATTTATTAAATACTAAAACAAAACTAAACATATAAACAAAAAAAATATATTCATAAAAAATAAAAAAAATCAAGATTCATGCTTACTCACCATCTAGATCTAAAACATTGTCCAAACTTTTTTGGGAGTCAAGAGACATGTTATCATCTAAATTCTTTTATTTTCATCATGAAGTTGGATATATAATTTTGTATTAAAAGAAATAGATTTTGAATAGTCAATTTTGGATTTTGAAAATGTTTTTCCCCAACCATGAGAACCAACATTGGCTTTCATGACAATTCTAGCAATGGCCATCATTTAAAAATGAGTATTTTTTTCACCCCAATTTCTGAATCTTGAGATTGTAGACCTTCAAGAAGAATTTCCTACTTTACTATGCATTAATATAATAGAGGAATTTTATGAACCACATGAGAATCACAATTACCTAATAGCCTCCCAATAACCATACATTAATCCTTTTTTGAAATCCCCGTCTAGCCTATGAAAACCTTTTCTTTGATAGCCATATTATATTCTTAATACCTTTTTCTAACCAATATAATCATGGATTTTCATTGCATATTTTTTTTTTTGAAATTTAAGTATTTGTGTGTGGGAGGGGTGGATTTCATTTTGGGTACCCTTTGTAGATTTCACCATATTATCATAATCATGGGATAAAGCATCCATTTTAGTGTTGGGGATAGGTTTTCTTTTTAGTGGGGTTTGGGAATGTGTATATTCTTAAGAAATATTGTTCAATTTTTTTTAAAAAATGTTCAAAAAAATTAAAAAAAAATGAAAACAAAATCAATAAAAAATTAGGTTGTATCTTGTGTAGGTATAAAATCACTATTTCTAAGCCTTTGATCTTGTTATAAATATTAAAATTTGTGTCATGAGAAGGTCAATCATAGGATGGGATATGAGTTTGAGATCTATTTCAAGTTAAACTTTCAAAATAAAAGAAAAACAAAGAACACATGCATTATATTCTTATGTTATTGGGTTAAGTTTTGAGTTTTTTAAATATTCCATCTTCTAATTCCCTTAATACTTCCTTCCAATTTTTTGTCTTATTTCACATTTTCATTCACTTTTAAATATGTGTATCCATTTCCTTTCATGTATCATTTCAAAAAAAAGAGCATTTATTTTTCCGTGTTGGTATTTTACCCCTCATGTTATGTCTCCTGGACCTTATATTCCTATCATCCCATGACCACAAAAAACCACTTAAAAATCATCTTGATTTTTGTGCACTATGGATATGGATTGGATGCTGATAGATCATTCAAACTCTATGATTTTAAATTTTGGTTGGTAAAAGAGTGAACCTCCATAAATGAATTTTATCATCTTGAGAGGTTTGAGATTTGAGTGTCCAAATTTTCAATTTCTAAATTTGTACATGAAAAAAGAGTTGTTTTTGGAACATGGTTTCTGTAAAAATTTGAGGTGTAATTCAATATGGATGAGTGAAACAGTCTAAACCTCCCCTAATTAGAGAAAAAAAAATTTAGTATTTTTTGGGGTTTGAAAATGATTTTTTCATGTTTTTAAATTTGTAGCACATGAAGACAAGAACAAGAATATGTGTGTGGGAGTTGATGTTATTAATATTATCACGACTAATTATATACCCCATTTACTTATTTTATATGAAATGAGCATAATTTGTTTGAAATATAAATGTTTTAAAAATATGTATATTTTTTGAGCATTTTTGAAGTATTCCAATTGAGTTAGTTTACTATTTTATTTATAAATATCACCCTACTAACCCAAATTGTGTGGTTAGTGTTTTTGAAGATTTAAAATTTAATATCAAGCATTTCATTAGAAGGAATCATGGGCCTATTCTACCATATGAAGTCTAATATGGACCACAAAAAAGGCCCATAGAATATTTGAGAAAATAGAACCATCCATAAAGATTGAATTATTGGGCTCAATCCAGAATTAAAAATTCATTACTTCTCCTCAAAAAACGTTTATATCAATTCTATGAGTAATGGATAAAAATTTCAGGGCCCAACTTTAAGAACAAGGGGCATAACTAATGCTTATAAGTCTATCCCACCATTCTTATCTAGAATTACAATCCGGACACTATGCATGACATATCACATGATGTAATCATAAAATCGATCTGAGATTTTGAAGTGTGAAAGAAGAGATATAGGTAGATGAATTTTTTGAGGAAATTATTCTTGATTTGAAGGCATTTTCCTATTCAAAAACCATTTCACATTTGGGACTTCAAAATGTTTCGATTGAAATGGGCAGATTAACATTGATTAATAAAAGGCCATAACATTAGCTCCTTAAGTCCATTGGCAATAAAATGTTCAGAGTCTAAAAAGGAGATACATATCTACAACTTGTAATAAGATCATATCTCAAGATTCAACAGTCTATTTTATCAAATAACGATTCAAGTGGAGGGGTAGTTTTTGAATTCGATCAGCCCACAACATTGGGCTATAAATACACCCCCTACTCACCTCGAAAAGGGTTGTCATTTCCAAGAAAAGGAGGATTGGTTGGCATGACCATGGCCTTGAAAAATGTTTGGGATGACCTTCTATACTTACGTTTCCAATTGAGAGACCTTTCCTTATCGATTTGTTTTCATTTACTTTTGTGTTCTTCTTTGTTGTAATCTTGTATGTCTTTATTTTTTAATTATATTTCGATTCAAGTTTCATTTTCAATATCACTTATTCTCATCCAAATTATGTATATTAATATTAATTTTCATATAATATTTTAAATACTATTTAATCTCTTTTCCTTTTTTTTTCTTTCTAATTTAATCTAACATTTGTTTTGAATTCCCTTAAATATTTTTGTCTGTGAGTTCGACGCACAACTCATTTCGTATCCCTTTATTTTTATTCTATTTATAATTCATAATCATAATCATTAGATACAGGTTAATAAATAAAACAATTACTGAGTAAATATACCATTGGGGTGAGTTATAATTTTGGGATGTTAAGTGATTGAGAGCATTTGCTTGATGAATATTATTTAAATTAACATTGTGATTGTTAAACATAGAATGTCATGGATTAATGATAGAAGTTGTTTAACATGTGGTTTCCATGGATTATTGGAACCATAAGTAAACTACTGTAATCAATATCTAATTGATATTAGAACCCAAATTTATGTTAATTATCAGATTAATTCCTTAACACTTAAAAATTACAATCAACGTTATCTTTTGAAGTAGGTGTAAAATTAAATGAAATATAAAGCAATGATCAATGATTTAACAAGCTTAAATCCATAAAAATGAACTCATACCAATCATAATCAATTTTTTAAATCAATAATAATCAATTTATCATTTCATATGCTCTGCAAACAAACTCCCCAATTTGAATACAATCAACTAAAAACATTCGACTATTAATGAAGTATCATTGCCGATGATTTGACCCGAGTGCTTCTATTCACATTTTCAGAGCATCAGAACATTGATTGGTCGATAGGTGACAATCAGTCCTTCTTTTCATTCACCAACAGATGATCGACTGATGCTGATCCACCGATATGACTTATAGGCGTTACTCACTGACACCTTAATAGCCGACCCCCATTCTATGAATGCATCAACCTACTGAAATCCTTACTCAATGATTCTCATCCAACTAACAACAAGTCGTATTGATGGTGAGATAAAAATGATAAGCTAATAATGATTATAATCTGAGTCATCCTACTGTTGGATGAACTAGAAATTTGGGAAAGCTCTTGAGATGTGCTATTATTGCCTCCTCGAACACCCCATCAAAATACATAGACAATGTAATGATCTAGGGTGGTCTATTCCACTAAATATTTCATAAAAAAACATCACATAAATCCAAATGATTCAAATATTCTTGAAATAAAATAAACAACAACATTACGGTCCTTCAATATATTTTTTGTCGCATGAAATAATTTCAAAATTAAAACTTTTGATTAATCTATAATAAATATTTTCAATTCAAGATATAATAATGGTCTACATTTTCGAAAAATTATAGACATGTTTATGCATAATCTGATTCTACATCTCTTGATTATGTGAGTCTACCAATAATATTTCTAACTAAAAATCTACAATATGGACACGTGACTGTTGTATATTAATTCTTCATATTGAATATCCTTTAAAACTCCAAAAAACATGGTATTAGTTGACATTTTTCTTTATCTTACAAGAATATAAAATATCTTCTCTTACATCCGATGTAAACATCATTACCATGAGCAGTGCCACACCAATTTCATGTTAAGTATTTCTCACATGTGAAACTATAAATCAACACTAAATTAAATATTGTGTGGGTATAAACTAATATTTATTTCTAATGAATATAGTAAATTTCAAT
The DNA here is from genome assembly GCA_963277665.1 of Viscum album. Lineage (NCBI taxonomy): Eukaryota > Viridiplantae > Streptophyta > Magnoliopsida > Santalales > Viscaceae > Viscum > Viscum album. The sequence goes on along the minus strand of OY728164.1, from coordinate 1,137,471,874 downwards.
AGAATGGTTCTCTATGGCTATCTATGTTGGTCATAACGATCTCAATGTCTTCAGCAACGAATTTCCTCTCGACCACAACCATTGAAACACCCATGGTAAGCCATCACTATTTTTCTCAGGTAAACTATAACTCAACCATAATGAGGTGATTTAAAATGTGAATTTTTTATATTGGTGTAATAGAAATCTCCCATGAGGGCCATAACAACATGGTCATTTAAAGGTTACCAATTTTGAGAATAATCTCAACATAATACCCTATAGATTGGTGATCTTTTCTCCATATTTCCTCTTGAAATATTTTTATTATTACATTAAAAAAATGTCATCTATTTGAATGTTTCAAACATCCAAATTATATTATATCATGAATACACTACAAAAATTAAGGATACATATAAATAATTCTAATTTCCATACATAAATATCTTGACTTGAAATCCTTGAAGCATCAACTTTTATTAATTATTTCCCTATTATTATGAAAAATACACTTAATTTAAATAAAATATCAACACTTATAGGTTCGAATAATATTCACCTTTGGATATTTCTTTCAGAATTCAATACATTTTCTCACATAATGCATCAAAACTTTATTTCAAAAATTATTCCCCCATTATATTTAATAAAAATAAAACTAATGGACATTACCTTATAAAAAATATCATCTGTATTCAAACATGAATAGAGAAATAATAATTTACTATCTACCCATATGGGTGATCGTATCTAATCATTATTCAGGATAGTAGATAACCAATGCCATCTCAAATTCCTCTTTTAAAAATGTCTCTATGATAACCATGGTAAAACAAAAAAAAATTATTCGACTTCTAAATTCTATAATCACTTTTTTTATATATACACACATTCATAGGATCCTTTTTAGTTGAGTTTTAAAAATGATTTTTTAATATTATAATATTATATATGCCTACTAAGCCTAGACCTTGTTTAAGAGACAATATTATTTGTAAACAATGCCATAGTTGTCCATGTATTTTAGGAATACTAATGATTATATAATATGATTTAAAATACTATTTCTCAATGTAACCTTTGATCCTTACCACAAACTCATACCAATTAGTTTGATCAAATGAAACTATGACTGAATTGATAATTTTTTTATAATTACAAAAATGATACCAATTGAAGTACTTTATTCTTAAAATCTACAGATTCCACAAATGTTTTAATAAGGTAGAATATACATTGTATTTTGGTAACCAACAACCCTATAAACATTATCTTATAATAGTAATTGTTGATTATTTAACACTGGTATATAATTTAATGTTAATTTTCTCAATGTCCAATAGAAATGAATTAATCTCAACAAATATGTAATTTTTTAGCACAATCAAAACAATGATCTATCACCGTCAAAAATATTTCACCACTTCAAAAATACATATTTTCAACAACATTCTCGTGGATAGGTGTCCATCATGGTTTATATTATTTTTGATTTGGGTGTTCATGATTGAATAATCCATACCCATCCACCTTTTATTTTACCTTATTAATATTTTTGTGATGAATGACATCTAAAAAATGAAAAACATTTATTCTTATATATCATAACATGAAGTAAACTTCTTCAAACATTTAATAAACTCTATTAATTGGGAATCCTTTCGAAATATTATTTTTATGGATGTTGACATTAGAATCCTTCATTAACATGAGCATTACCACAATTCTAGAAATAATCATACTTGAAAATACATCATCCTTTTATATATTTCGAGTTAGGATTCCTTTTATGTACATTCTTAGATGATGAAATCATCCTATAATCATTAAATATTCCATTTTAGTGATTCTAATGTGAAAACATAATAATAAATCCTCCATTATAGTCAAATGTGCGATCTATGAAGACAAATTTATCCTATATAGATCATTATTTTGTTGTTATTCCAATGTTCTCATAATTAGAGAAAATCCAATATTATTTTTCAATACATTAATTACTTTTTTATAATATATTTGTTTTGAGGGAATATATTATGCTTCTTAATGCATTATTTTTTTGAACATCATTTAATTTCTCCAAAATATAGAACATTATTTCCTTCATATCATGTATTTTACATAGAGACATATTTTTTTATAAGACATAGGAGTGTAATATCTTCTTATTTCTTCATTACCCTTCAAAATATTCTTGAAAAAACTATTCTAATACATGTGAAAAATGTTGTCATATAAAAAAAATTACCATAATAATCATATATCATGTTGTCTTCTTCTAAATAATTTAATATAACGGTTGGGTTTCTTCATTCAAATTTTACTGTTTTTACTTTGATACACATTCTCTTAAAGGGGTAATGTCATCCACCATATTATTATTTGTTCCAAATAATTTTTTTGGAATCTCTTTTCTAGACTTCTCAGGGATTTTATTTTATCCTCCATGCCCTAGATCAATATTAATTATTTTTATATGATTCAATTTGAGGGATTTTCATCTTAATATTTGAGGTGTTTATCAACTCTTATATTTATATTATTTTCTCATTATTTTAAATAAATTATTGTGACATTTATCTCAAACAGTAACATGGATCCTTTATTGATTGTCTTATCACTATAATATTTTTTTTTTAAAATCATTGATGATTTCTATAAACTACTTATCTATGCAAATTTTCAAAAAAATTCTAATGTAACACCATTAAGGATTTCACTTTATTCATTCATCTTTGTTCGTGCATTCATAATTCTCATCATTGTGGATACGTATTCTCTCATTTTGCACTATCCATAAAACATCAAATATTTGATCATCTCATAATATTCCTCCTGCAAAACTGACCATTTTTACAACTTATCTTGAAAAAAAAGGATTCACTCTTGTACATTTTGTGGAAACATCCTTTATTGGAATTGTAATGTTGTTTCCATACCACCTGATTAATATATCCTTTTTATCAGAATGTGAGTGTAAAAAATTTCTTATACACATTTCTTATATTTAATATTGTAATTAATAGATATAGAAATGGGATTATAATGTGTTTCCATACTCAAATTTTACATCTTATAGGGATATATCCTTATAATTTTCTTCTTATCACCTTTTGACCTAATGTAATTTTCATATATTCTTTTTTTGTTACCAAATGTATCTTCCAACTCCATGAATATTTATTTAGAGAATATAAAATGAGAAATATCCTTGTACCTTTATTTTATCGGTATAATCATTTAATGATTTTTGGACTAAGGGATAAATATTAATATTTTCATGATATACCTTCATATAAATCAACATAATAATAATATAAAAATTCACTTTTGAACATCTTCCTAAAGAACTAAAACTGAATCGTAATTGGTGTTAATGAAATCTATTTTTCCATCCTTAAAATATGAGCATAATGTAAGTGAGACCACATTATGGATAAAGTTACTCTTGAAAAATGTAATATCAATTCAAATAAATAAATAATAAAATGAAAAATAAAAATATACATAGATACCACATGATAGGTACTAAATATTATTTGAGTGAGATATACCCAAAGAGGGTCATTGAAGCTGGATATAAAGTTCATATCCATTTTAGTAACTATTTAAATTAATTTCATAATATCCTAAATTACTATTACATATAAAACCTGAGTTCCACATATTAGTATCATCTCATTAAACAATGATATGATATAATAAACACAACCAGTTCTTTAACTATGTGGTTTATTTTATAGTTTTATATAGAATGTAAATAGGATGAAAATATTTTTTCATGCCCACTATTAGTAGGATACTCAATGTAAAATGTTTTTTTCAATGGGTAGAAGAAAAAATCAATTAAATGATCATTGATATTCATTTGGGATTAGTATAGATCTCTATAAAACTAGGATCTCTAACATTAAATGTTTAAAATAGATTCATTTCCACAGAAGACTCACTATATATTCTTTATAACTAAATTCATTTAGTAACTACTTCAGGGAAAATATATAATTATTTTATGGATATACAGGTCTCTTAAACAGAATATTTATTTTCGATTCCATTTTTAATGTTTGTAGAAGCTATGTTAGAATGATTTTTGTGAATTCTTCCTAATATATGAACTCTTTATTATCAATAAAATTTCTTCATTCCAAAACATTATATAATTCATTTACTATTTTCCAAAAAATATTCATATTTATTTTTGAATTTAGAACATTGAGGATATAAAAATATCCTTCTACTTTTCTAGCCATTATCATGAAATTTTTTTTAACATTTAATTGAATATTTAATATATCATTTTCCCTATTACAATATTTTTTTACATATATTTATCCTCGTTCCTAAAATAAGAGATAATGGGCATTCCAGTAACCAAATTTTTTTTGTCAATTATGGTTCTTAAATAAGTCCCCTAACACCTCGTGATTTTCATCTTCATGATGTCAACTAAAAAAATGCTACATCAACTTTCTCTATCATCTTCATGGAATAGAATAAATTCTAAAATAATCCAATTGAACAATTAATATAAAATAACTTCTAATCAGGTATAAATCATGGACTATGTTTCAGGAACATTATTTCTAAGAATTAAAAACATGTTAATTAATCATCTTAGTTGGTGTCTTCCAAAATAGCACATATCCAAACAGTATTCCATGAAAAATTTAATTATTTAAGACAACAAGTTGTGTTATATTCATTATCAAAATGAAATTACCTTCAATACAAATATCTCAATGCATTTTTTTATAATTTTATTCTGTAGTGTCTAGATGAAATTCCACCTCTATATACAAAAACAAACATCAACACCATAGGAAATGACCTACAAATTTGGGTTCACTGTTTCCCATAGGTGAAACATTAACTTAATATTATTTATTCTATGCTTTAGTGGAAACCAGTATATATTTTTAATGAAACACAACCACTACGTTATGGAGGTCATATAAGGCTATCTATATTTTCCACCATAGACTCCATGTATTTAATACATTGCATCATATCAACCATGGAAACCGAAACACCCACAACTAGGCTTCACCATTTCTCTCAAGTGAAATAGGACTCAAACATATGGAAAAAAATGGTGAAGTAATTTATATGTTTATTTTTATACATTGATTTTATAATGATCTACCATGGGGAACATAATGGTGTAGTCATTTCCTTGATTCCCTATTTTGGAAACATCACAGAAAAATTCCATGAGTAATGGTGTTCTATTCTCCAAAATTCTTTGAGAACATCCATAGTTCTATTCATGAAATGTAGGCTTCATTATGAATGATTTAAAAATATTAACAGATTATAGACATGAATAATACATGGACATCAAGTTTCCCTATAAAAAATTCCAACAACATTCTATCAAGCTCAATGTTATCAATACTTAGGGAATCACTTTATATTTTTTTAATTGTAAGATGATTGTACAATCAAAAAATGGTTTCAAAAATATTATCCTGAACATTTAAGGTTGAATCATAATACATACGATGATATTTTTTCAATATTTAAATCAGCTATTATCAAAATTAATCACATCTATCAAACAGATATTCAAATTCATTTAAATATAATTAAATACAATACGACCTATATTCTGGTAAATATTACCTATTTATTCAAAATTGATTTAAGAAATAATCATTCTGAATAAAAATAGGTTATATTATTCCATATTATCTTTTGAAATATACTTAGAATCTAAATATATCCTTCTTATGATAGTTTTCTTCTCCAAATAATCATTAGTTTAATTTATGAATATGAGTAATTGAAAAATAATTTGATTTAAGGACTTAAACATTTATATTGTATTTCTACATTTATAAAAATATAAAAAATCAATATCATTCTTATTAAACAATTACTATATAACTTCTCTTCAACTAATGATGATCTGATTCATGAGAAGTGGATTCATAATTTCTTCTCAAATAATTATACCCATAATGAAAACTCTACCATAATATTCGTAATAATTATAATCCTTAAATATAATCAAAACTTGGAATCCTTAGTTGTTTTACATTATTTTACTTTTTTCATTCAAATAATTATATCCTTATCTATTAATTATAATCCAATATTTAATACTTGATGATATTAACATCTAATTCTGTTATAATAATATTTTAGGAATCCAAATTTAGAAGTACACTGAGGCTTTAAAATAAATTCTGAAACTCTATAAATGAGTTTAGAACATTTGGAAAAATGAAAAATACATCTATGATAATAATAAACAGCCACACACAAACACACAAAAATGCATATATATAATCATATTACGTAGAAAAACAATATTTTACGATGATAAGAGAACAAAATAATTACAATACATTAAAATATATATTTTTATAAGTATATATTATATAATATTTCCAAAACATAATTTAAATTGTAGAAACTAAAAAAATAGTTTAAATAATATATAACTCTAAAAATGATATCAAATACTCATAAAAATATTTTAAAAGTTATAAAATAGTGTAATCTCATTTCCCAAAGAATAATAATATCATCTTTAATTAAAAAAAGATTCATAATAAAATTCATAAAAATATTTTTTAAACATTACATCGATTGGTTTTATGATTATAATAATTAAATTTGAGTTAATATAGATGATTTATAGATTTTATAAGTATATGTCACATCATTGGAGGAGTCAATGAATACATGAAAAGATAAAACATACAATTCATGAGAGATAATTTATACATATTAAGAGTCAAAAATATCATTTGATGTGTAAGAAAAAAAATTCATAGGTGTAAATATAAAAACACATACAATAATTATAGTGTTAGAAATATTATTTAATCAATTTAATATTCATTTTTTTGATATCGACCAATTTATTGAGAAAGAAAAACATGAAATAGTAAAAAACAAAACATGTATAAAAATTCATAATTTTCATCACCATCCTTAATATGTCATAATCAAATAATAAAATAACAAAACATAAATGTTTTATTATTTAATAAACATATATTTAATAATTTATTAATAATTTATATATAGTTTAGTAATTCTAAATAAAGAACACGATATTAACGATTATAAATCCAAGAACTCAAACTCCCCTAATATCCTTGTTCAATGATATCCAATTTATATACTATATCAACCTCATCAATGATGAACAAAATATTTCATAACAAATAGTATATGAAATCATTTTATTTATCAAATTTTATGTTTTAATTAGTTTTATGGAAAAATATTCACTAAAAATAAATAAGAAATATGATGGAATCATTACCTTACACCTTGAGTTTCAAATATTAGGGTGAGTCTGCTGAAATTGGAAGAGGGTATTGTTATCACACCATGGGCATGGATAAGTAATGTGTATAGAGGTATTTCAATAGATATTTAGAGTTTGGAATAATTTAGAAATTGACGATATTGGGATCGATGAGTAATGATTATGCAGTAAGGGGGTATTTTAAAATAAGATGTATATTATTTTATATTAAAGAAATAAAATATGAATATTATATATTCAATTGAATTTTATTAGTTTATGATTACATAATCTGTTTTTTAGGATATTCATACTCACACAAAACTAAATGCGTACAGAAATCACTGAATTAATGGTAAATTTTACTATACTAGTATATTATTTTAAAATTATATAAATTTGGAATTAAAATTTTAAAATATTGGATTATAAAATAAGTGTTTTAATATTATGTAACATCCATGACTCGGTACTCCATAATGTGTCCAACATGGTATGTAACGTGACCTCGGGTGTGCATCTATATATTCCAGAGTTTTCCAAATTTAGTGAGGGTATAAAAAATATAGTCGGATGATTACACCCTCTAGTGAACTATTTGGATGATATATGAATATGATAGTACAATATCAAAAATATATGAAATAAAATTAATAAATAATTCTATAATCAATTATTATAACTAATCCAAAAAATAAAAACATATAAAAAATAATGCAATGAAAGGATGAATGATGCTAAATGTCATTTCGAATGATCATATAGAAAAAAACTAATAAGACATAAATAAAACCCAAAGGTCCCTTTTAGAAATCCCCATGTCAGTAGCTTATCCATGATTAAACCTAGACCAATGTAAAAATAAATGAAATATGATTAGTAAATAATCATATACACATCAAGGTATGTTTCCATTATCCAAACCTTCACCCATGTAATCTTCTCTAGTACCAAACCTCATGTTTAATTGGGTGTGAGTAAAACATTTTGGGTTGAAAAAATATTATCATAAAATACATTGTCTAAGAAACATAGTTAATTCAATATATTGATAATAAGGTATTAATTTAATATATATATATATATATATATAATTCACAGAAAGGGAACCTGATTATTCCCCAAGATACAGGTTGACACCCAGGGTCATCCAAACCTACTTCGGTTCCCTATCAATGAATCTGTATGAGCGGTGGATCCTCCTACATCATGATGGGTCAAATAATCCATTGGTAGATTCTTCAAAAAAACATGATTCTCTTATATGATTTCATAAACAACTTCCTCTTTCCCAAGACTATCCAAAATCTCTCCCTCATGCATACCAGAATAACACACTCATGTATACCAAAATCTCACCATAAATTCTCTTTTGATTGTTCAATCATTCCTCATATATTTGGTATAATAATATACTCTTAAATTGCGCATCACTTTCAATGATCCATTCCATCCTGAAGTATAAATGACATGCACCAATACCTAATGATAGTGTATCAATTAGGCGTTGTATTCCAACAAACTAAACAAGACACAATGCATATTGACCTCATGAATAAGTCATAATAGGGTCATATAAGCTTAAAATACAAGAAATTGAAAATCACAAGGCCACAAAAAATTTCCCTATATATAATCACAATACACAATAAAAAATTTATAGAATTATAATTTTTCCAAACAACTATATTTCATTAATTTAGGTTCATAATTATAATAAATAATATATAAAATTAATTTCATTTATTATCATAGATTAATTTCATTAACATGTCAATTAACCCAATATAGTTGATTTGGTTGTACAAAAAGAAATCACACAATTTAAAATTTATACCAATTCATATGACTACGTCGAAAATAAAAAAAATCCTTTTTTACATAGGGTTATAAAATCTAGTTAACCATGTCTCAAAAATGTCCAAGGATGGCACACCAATGGTTGACCATGGGTCTCAACCTCCAGGCCAATGGATCCAATTGAATCGAATGGATTTAAAAAATGAAAAAATTATCATCTAATTTGGATTCTCCTATTCATTTTGTTTCAATCGTAGCATGATAATGCAATCATATATATAACATATAATAAATATAATAACATTAGAAAAAAGTGATATTATTTTGAACACCCACTATTAACTATAATTTAAAATGAAACTCCCACTAGTTAATTACAATAATAAAAAATGTGATGATTATATAAAAAATAAATCTTGAACAAGATGGATTTGGTTCAACATTAAAAACACACCACGATCAATATATACCACTTCCACAACCATAAAACCACCATAATAATTGAAAATTGAAGAAAAATACTCACTGAAGATCTATTACATGAATGGGAAAAATGGAATGGATGAAGGTGATAAAAATTCCAATGAAATCATCTCAATTTAAGAGAGAAGGGTTTCGAATTAATAAAATAGAATACATTAGTACACCATTGCATTAATGGTTCTAAACCCGAGAAATATATATAGTGAAACCCTATGAAATTATTATTTTTAATTTATGAGAAACATCAAAAAAACTTATACTGATAGCTTATTTTTACTCTTCATGAACATAAAAAACCATGTAATGGTTTCATGGATGATATTAATTTCAAATATTGAACCTGGATAATTAATTGTCCCTATATATAATTACATTTCATTTAACTCATTTCCATGTAATTTAATTTCCATGGAGAAATTTTTACTTCCTACATCTACAGATGTGCCTGAACAACCTCCAAAACCTTCCAAACTCTTGGGGAAACCCCTTATATGATTTAACATGTCTATATCTGGACTCATTTTATTAAATAACATAAATCCTTGATCATTGGGGTTTTCCCAAATATTGTTCTTTGTCTATGAATATGACTCAAATAGAAGGTATTAATAAAAATGAATACCAAAAAATTGTTTAATGTAAAACTAAATGTGGTACATTCCTAGAAATATATGGGTTATTATAAATTCTCTCCCATATAATACCATTTCATCAAGATACACCAAGTATCATTGTGGGTTGTTATTGAACTTGTCTAGCCAATATGCGAAACTATCATGCTACATATTCCATGTATCCTCTTGGACATGACCATGATTATACTACACTTGTACTAGATTTATAGTCCTACCCCACAAATACATCTCACTATGACCCAAAATCTATGTTAGATTCTATCCTCAAAGGACGCCTCTACAAAAATATTGATGTCCTCGAAATCTATTATAAGATATTGGTCACTAGGATTAATTGTAAACTCTATTACATGAAAAATGACACACATGGAATTATAGAAATATATAAGTGCTAACTATTACACAAATAAAATTATACTTTCCACTATCTCAAACCATAGTGGTCATATATAATTTTCAACATAATATTTATTCATAATCTATGTTTTCACCAAGTGCCTTATTATCAAATAATCCATCTCTTATGTCTATAATATAAGACTAGGACCAACAAGAACATAATAAACTACCTTCAACCACTAATGTTGTGGATTGAAAAAAATCAATATAAGGCCTTCATTTATGTCAATTGATCGATTCATGGAAGTCATTGTTATAATAAAACAAAAGGGTGCCTTCTGTTATTTACATGAACCAATAAAATCGAAAACAATGGCTTATAACATATCCTCTAGTTTCAAAAGAGCCTACTCATATAGAAAATAAGTATTAATATAATAATATATGATTTAAAAAACCTATAATCCCAGTTCCTTTTGAGGTACCTTTTAGAATCACAATATGAAACAATGATCTCGATAAAAATGATAATCATTAGAACACCATGCAATAAAACTATTTGGATCATGTAGATACCACCAAGATCATTAATGTATAATGTATCTCTGATTTGAACGATATGGGAAACAATCATTATCTTATCAATGATCACCCATTCAATATCATTCTTTTGAGTTATCCTGGGTAATCCAATAACAAAATCGCCAGTGACATCATCCATCTCCACTCTTGAATGTGAAGAGGATGCCACATAATTGTAGTCCTATGATTCTATCACTTCAACTACTAAAAATTTAATCATATAAGAAAAAATACATCTAACACAATCTTTATAACTCATAATATTTACTTTTATAGATATCGGGATACATCATTGGAATTCCCAGATGCACCGCCTACCAAGAATAACGGAACTATATCATCAACACCTCACAAAATACTACAATATAGTGACACAATCATTACACAAATTAACATTACAAAAATTAACATTACATAAATTTTTTGAAATACATAAAACATTTTATAAACAGATTCCCAAAAAAGAAATTAATTTGGTGCCTTTGGAAACATGGAAACAATAACTTTGTTAAATAATCGATCAACATCATATCCAACATGGTTCTTCAATACTAGATTCCAACTTAAAAATATAATATATGAAATTTACCTTCATAACATTGATATAAATGCATAAAAAATGTGAGGTTAAATGCTCAGTATGGATTAACAAAAGAGATATTTATGAATAAACAAGAATACATGGGTATGAGGACATGATCGATACATTAGATAATCCTAGCCTACATATAAAAGATCATAAACATAATATATGGAATAAATCATGGTATTTAATAAGACATGAATCATTATGAAATAAACATAAAAATCTATACAGTAATAACTGAGAAATAAATCAGAGAATATTTGGAATTATTATATATAGAAAATCTTCTATCAAGGATGCCAACCAATAATTTTATTACATGATAGGCCAGGTAAATGACCTGTGAAACCGCTTCAGGCATGGGCTAACAACTTGTGTACCCTATTTCTTTTAGGTTTGGGACACAACCCATGTAATATATTTTTTAAGGGATGGGGCTACAAACCATGTACCATTTTATTTTAGACTTAGGTTAAAACCCATATACCTTAATGTTGTCAGGATTGGGCTGAGATCCATGTACCTATTTGTTTTCTTTCATAAGATACAAACTATGTACCCTCTAAATTTTAGAATTGGGCTACAACCCATGTACCATCTTGTTTTCAAGCATGGGCTACAACCAATGTTCTTTCCTGTTTTTTGGATTTAACCTAAACCCATGAACACATTCATCTTCTACACAACATATCATTTCCCAATGAATTGGAGGAATATATATGTCCCACCCATATCTTAATAAAATAATTTAAACATTTCATAAGGAGAATATAACATTCATTGTATAATGACCAATTAAAAGAGATATGCTTTATAAACCAAAAATAATAACCAATGAAAATAAATGTCCGTCATTAAAATTTCATCACATGAAAACTTTTAAAATGATATAGGATTCATTATCCCTTGAGGAAATCCAAACCTTCTGAGAGAAGTGGGTTTCAAAAGAATAAAACTTGTGTAAGTGAAATGGTTGTCATAAGTATCATTCCATCAAAATATAAACCATTCAGGAAATAATATGAATGGAAAATTTGTATCATTTCTTAGAAGGTTCTGAGTAACATCAACATATGTTATCTTATATGGATAATAACATGGAGTAATATTTTAAAAACAATTCATGAGGTAAATTTACTATCTCCTTTGAAAAGTCTATTTAAAACATACAAAATTTTGATTAAAATTTTATTTGAAATTAATTTTTTTTAAAAACATCAAAATTAGAATCGTAAACATGAAAATAAATATTCAAATAATTAATGGTGGGTAAACAGGTATATGACATATGAGGTGAAAAGAAAATTCTTTTTACATATTATAAACATTAGAAAATTAATCATACAGTTAGTGAAAAGATGATTCCAATGAAAAAATAAAAAAATGAAAAAAGGGTAACAATTTATATTAATTATTATAGGATACTATTAGAATATTATTAGGAATTATTTTTGGAAAAAATGTTTTTGAAGGAACTCATATTTCATACCGAACAAAATGGTAAATTCATATTTCCATAAAAAAGAAATATTGCCTATCCTATAAACCAAAGAGAGGAAAAATAGTAACAATATGTGAAGATATGATGAAAAAATAAGAAAAAAAAATTCATTATTATCCTTTAGAGAAGTATTATATGGTTTCATTAAATAAATCATAATCCCAAACAATATTGAAAAGCGATGAGATTATTTCAATAAACTCTTACAACTTGGTAAACATGATCCATACTCCCCATTTAAGAATACTAAATACCTTTAATAATCAAATATAATGAATAAAACACTATATTCATGACATAACTTTTCAATTTAAGTATATACACCTCATGAAAAAATATAGGTGCATAACACGGCATGTGTCTCAACGAATAAAAACTGGGGAAAAAATTCCTTATCAATTTGTTAAAATTGGATACATAAAACCTATGTAAGATATATAATAAAATTGATTAGTAAATATACCTAAATTAAGGGTATGAATCATTTAATTCATCCATGGGCAGTATACACACTACTCATATGGAATATTTTGTGAATAAAGAATGTATCTCATAGAAATAAAGAGTGTGATGAAATTCCCATATCATGTGTCTTGACAATATTCATACTCATAAATAACCATTATAATAAATATAAATTTATTATAAATATTCTAAATTACCATATTATTATATTTAATACATTCAATTTTTTTGATTATGAGCTTATAATACCATCTTCTTTACAAATTTACGTTATGGTTTCACTTCTTGTAATATCGATTGTTCTTTACAATTTATTTTTTTATCTAATGACATTATAGTTATATCAGGATTCAAAAATTCTAAAAATGATATTAATATCTTGTATATTCATAATATTTTTATTATAATAATCTACATAATATTTAAGTATGAAATTTAATACCCCGCCAATGGAGACGGTACATTGTACGTACGCATGAACGTTGATTCAATTTTTATTGTCATATAAATAAATGGAACAGAAATTACATATATGTATATGTGAATATAATATCATTAATTTAGAATTATAATGATATATATATATTTATAATATAAGTTCACTATACCTATCAATAATACACTGTATTTACTATGTGAATGAATCACATCGCTTTGAGGGTGCGGTAGTCCACACTTCCCCAAATAAAATTAGCATAATTACACAAAATAAAATGTAAATGGATATATGAATTAAAAGGAAAAAAATAATAATAAAGAAATAAAAATATACTATTATACATATAAAAATAGTGTTTCTATTATTATTTCTACCATGAGAGGCGGTAAATGAAAAATGAACAATCATCATTTAGTGAAGTGGTAGTTCTATAATTAGCCAATATAAACACATATGTTAATTAAATTTTAATCTTATTAGATGATCATTTTTTATCTTATGGTCCTGAGTTAGTGGATTTTAATTTTGAACATCCATTCTCATAATTTGCGCACTCCAAGCATAATGTACAGCAATTTAGGTTAAATGATTCATCTGATATTAAGGAATTTAATTATCCATATTTGAATTTTTTATTTTTGGAAAATGATATAAACTCCAATATGAACAATTTTTATTTAGGCATAAATAGAGGATTCATAAAGGATAATTGTGATATTGGGGGATAATGGAAACAATTATAGAGATGGTAGATTGGGCACCATCCCATTGATGAGAATGTGGGGACAACAATACAAGCCCAATGAAGCCCAAATTACGAGGGATGATATAACACATGTAGCATAAAAAATAATTCTTCCAGTGCTAGTTCTAATTCATGATTCATGGTGGTTATTAATGTGTACCAAATATAATATCAAAATCTAGGCCAAAAAATGCGGCCGAGAATGCTATCCCACTAATGTGGCCCTAAATCTCGATACCCAACTCCAAATATTCCCAAATTTTATAGAAGTATATATGATATCTGGGGACACAAAAGTCTCTTCTATGGCCCACCACGATTCGGCAATATGATTTCCCATACATGATGATCATTTCCGGGTAGATATGGAGGATAAAAAATCAAGGAGAGAATAAATTTATCCACTTTTTTACACCAAAATAAGGACAAAATTTATTTAATAATTGGGAATACATGGATTGAGGCTCAAACTAAGGCTTACCATTTATTATTTAAGGAAGTGGTGGTTAGGGGGAAGGCATATCTAGTATTATTTATGTAATTTTTTTATGCCAATGTTTCTTTGTAATGTATTTAATTGCCATGTAAGTTTCTTTTTGTATTTTTATGTTCTTAATAAACATATTTCATTTATATTCATCCCATTTCTTTCATTAAAACTCTACAATCACAATTAACAGGGATATCTTGGGGTTGTGGTGAAGTAAGTCACACATAGGTGTGAATTTTGTTCCCATACATATAGGAGTGCTCATTATTTCCAGATTTTTAATTTCTTAAATCCAATTGTTGTAAGCCATCATCCACACACCATTGAGAGGATACCATCAATTGAGGGCTAAAACATTAATGGGATGATCATAGTAAGGGGATATTTTTTGATTTTATGTTCTTTTATGAAAGAATTGTTGTTAATTGTATAATTAACTTTTGACATACATTCATCAGTTATTTCGACCCTTCATCTTCACTGTGTTTGAGGAAGCTACTGTAATGTACTAAAATGACCATATACCTTGTAAAGATCATGAATTTGGTTCTCCATGGGTGTAGAGGATTATTAATTTAGTTTAATTAGGATAAAACCAAAAAATGATGAAGGTAGTTTTATTTTGAAGAATGAATTCATCAAAAATTAATAAAACCAAAATTATCTAAAGAAGTAAAATTCATTCTATCCCCCTCGAGCATAATCCTAATATCTACCCATTTTCGTTAAATTTAATTCACATATGTTTCATTTTGTACCATAAAACCATCTAAAATCAAAACTATGTTGGCCACTTCATAAGCAAAAATCTATCTCATGGGTTCTGTATCATAGGTGTCTTATTAGGTCTTAGTGGAATCATCAACCCATGCTATACTAAAAGGACTTTTCTACCTTCATCTATTGGGTTTATTTGAGTGTGAATCATATTTTAGGACTATTTATGGGGACCAAGTAAGTACCTTAGACAAAAACCTTATTTCCATCCCCCCATTATTCTATTCTCACACAAGATCTCTTATATTTTCCCTTTCTCACTTTTTTTCCTTTTGGAGCATGTTCACCGACACCCGCGACAATTCAAAAAAACTGGTTAGGGTGGAATTTCCTAGGATAGGGGATTTATGTGAACCTAGGGGATTTTTTCCATTATATCCTAATATTCCTGACACTCCATAATCAATAATTGAATCAATTTTAATGGAGGGTTTTCCAAGAAATAGAATTGTAAATCTTAGAGGAAATCAAATGGGAAACCAAAACCAAGAAGCTCCAAACCTAGTGAATGTAGTCAATCAAACCATGAATGGCTACCTCACTCTAGTGTGGACTAATTCACCCTCATGTGTTAGACATAATTCCCTAGGAGATATAAATTAAATCTTTAAACCCCTTGTCCTAAACCACCTTCCAACCTTATATGGGATGGAATATGAGATGCCCTACCTTCATGTTAAAATTTTAATGGACATTGTAGAAACCATGTGTCCCTCACATCAACTAGAATCAGCTAAGATTAGGATCTATCCTTTTTCAATAAAGGATAAATCTAAAAATTGGATAAAAACTTGATACCTACATCAATACACTCATGGGACCAATTGTAAACTGAATTCTATAAAAAATACTTACTTCATCAAAAAATAATTTTACACAAACAGTGCATTTAATTTTTTTTTTGAAAAAGTTTGATAGTAATTCTATGATTCATGGGAGTAGATCAAAGACACCCTAAACATGGTTCAACATCGAGGTTTTTCTATTCCTGAACAAGTGTGAATTTTTTATAAATGGTTAGCCTCAAAGAGAGAACAATTCATTGACATGATGTGTAATGGAGCCTTTAAAATCATTGCCCCAAATGATGCTTACAGGTATCTGGAAAGCCTTGCTGAACAAAACCAAACATGAAGAACGTCACCTTATTTTTAAAAGCCACAATGAACTACTATAATTCATACACTTGGAGAAGATGGAATCCTTAGGGCTAAAATCGCAACACTCTCAAAGAATGTTGAAGTGATAGACCATAGGAAAGTCCATTAAATCCAAAATGTAGACCCTGTTTGATCAATTTGTGATAGAATGACCATAAGAAAGACAACTTCCAACCCATTCCATCCATCTAGGATGCTCTTTAAGTAGGACCCCCAGTGGAAGTAAATTCTTTTAACTTTCAAAAGCATTAATAATAAACCACAATAAACACAATGTATAGTGGCAAGCGAGGATTCATCTAGAAAGATAACCAACAACCTAGAAAACCACAGTGAAAAAATCCTTACACCCATTAGAACTACCAAACTCGTAACCAGTTACAAACCCAAACTATATAGTACTAATAGCCACAAATCCATTTTCAATAGTCTATAACACATCTAAAATATCCCCCTTGGATAAACCAATCTTCTCAATCACTAAACCAAACTATTCCCCAAAGCCTACAAGAACAACTATGAATATTAACGAAAAGAATGAACATTGATGTCTCTTCTCTAAAACAAAAAACTGGAATGGAACCCATGCCTACACCAACCCATCCACAACAAACTGTATGGGTGATTCATGTTGCACTCAATAAACTCATGATCAACTAAAGGTTGTGACTGTTTTATGAAGTGTGAAATCTATTGAGAAACATGATCAACTAATTCAGAACCTATATCAATATTCGAACATAGATGAAAATAGAAATTAAAAAATTATTAATCTAAAAAACATGATAACATTGTCAAAGAATCATCTCTTCAAAAAATAACCCCACAACATGCACCATTTTATCAACGTGTAAGGAGGAAAACCAATCCATGATTGTGTGAATCATTGAGTAAATCTCCCCACAAATCAAGTTGAACATTACCCTTATCAATGCAATAAAAACCATACCTACCTACTAAATGTACCTTAATTACATGTGCTCTTATAAATGAAAATTATCACATAAAAACCATGTCCATCTGGCTGCTAATGTGAGAACAACCATTCAAGGGACCATTACTCCAAATTTGAAAGACCCAGTTTTCCCTTACATCATTGTTGAACTAGAAGAGAGAAATGTTTTCAAGGCCTTGATTAACCTAGGTGATAGTGTAATTCGCATCCCAAATAATGTGTACTGCTAGTTAAGCATAGAAGAGCTCTATCCCACATCTTTCACACATAAACATAGTGATCGCAACATTAGGGATCCAAAGGGGATCTTGAAGGGCATTTTTGTAATGATTGAAAACATTATCTACCTTGCAGACTTCATTGTCCTTGAAAACCATCCAATGTTATGAAATAAGGAACAAACCCCAATCTTCCTTGGTCGTCCATTCCTTGAAACAATAAACTATGTTATCTGAGTTCAAAATGGGGACATGAAAATCTCTTTTGGAAACACGAGTCTAGACATGATCATCTATAATGCAAGCTCACAAATAGGGGATGATGATGATATTCAAGAAGTAAACATGATAGGATGAATTGATAATGGATCCATAGAACATCAAGGAATATTTGATTGATGTTTATGTCAGGATGAGATTTATTTTCTTTTGTTCACAAGAAGAATGTTAATATCCTTGGGTTGAATCAATTTTAAATTGATCTTATGATGAAGTCTTAGGTTTAGTAATCAGTGAAACCCTTTAGGAAACCACTTTCATGGAGACCAATCAAACATCCTAACCTAAATCTAATAAAACCAATCTTGTAGCTGAAACCTCAACACATGAAAATTTGATTCAATCTAAAACTATTTGAAACAATATTGATCTTGATCTAATGTCCCAATCTTCTACTGAAATTCTGACACATCCTGATCTTGAATTGAAGGTACTTCCCTCTAAACCCATGTATTTAATCTTAGAATACAATCAAACACATACTATTTTCATTTATTATTCTCTTGATTCCAATCCTGATAAGATGCTTCTAGATTTCCTCAAAAATCATAAGAAATCCATTGGTGGGTCGCTGTATGATATTCCCAGGATTAGCCCAGTTATTAGGACTGATAGGATTGATCTAGAATCCCATTAAATGTCATGTCATTAACCTCAATGGTGACTCAATCCTAATCTCATGGAATTAGTGAGAAAATAAATTCTGAAATTGTTAAAAGTTGGCATCATATATCTAAAATCTAAGAGTGAGTGGGTCCACCCAAACCAAGTGGTTCCAAAAGAGGATGGAATCACAGTGATAACCAATATGGATGGAGGGATTATTCTGACAAGGATGAGTAGTGGCCTTAGAGTCTGCATGAACTATGGGAAGCTAAAATCATTTACCAAGAATGACTAATTCCCTCTTACCATTCATTAACAAAGTCCTTGATAGAGTCGCATGTAATTCTTTATATTATTTCATAGATGCCCACTCAGAGTACAATCAAATTGTGTTCTCCCTAGGGGATTAAGAGAAGACTACACTCAAAAGTCCATTCAACAACTTTTCATTCAAACTAATGCCCTTTGGGTTATGTATTGCCCACGTAACCTTCCAACATTGCATGATTGGAATCTTCTAATACATGGTAAGGGATTTTCTAGGGGTCTTCATGGATGAATTATTGGTGATTGGGGATACATTTGAGGGTTATCTGTGGAATTTGGAGAGAGTCTTGTCATGATTTAACGAAAATAATCTTATTTGAAACTGGAAAAAATGACATTTTATGGTTAAAGAGGGATTATTCCTTTTCTATATAGTCTCAGGTAGGGGGATTGAAGTAGATGAAGAAATGGTCGAAATAATTCATCACGTTCCATCACCCAAAACTGTTATGAAATTGAGGTATTTCTTAGGACATGCTCGTTTCTATATAAGATTCATCATGGACTTTAGATCAATCTCCTAAGCCCTTTGTGCTCTCCAAGTAATGGATGCTCAATTTTATTGGACAGAAATCTATTAGGGTTCATTCTCAACCCTCAAATCCTCTCTCACCTCTACTTTCATTATGAAATCTCAAAATAGGAATATTACATCTGATCTTATGTGTGTTTCCAGTTACTTTACTATAAAATATGTGTTAGGACAACGTTATGAGAAAAATCTTTATGTCATTTCTTATGAAAGATAATCCTAAATGATTCCTAATAAACTACACCACCACTATAAAAGAGTTACATGCTATTGTGTTTTCCTTAGAGAAGTTTAGATCCTACCTCTTAGGATCCCCCATCACTTTGTTCACTAATCATTCTGCACTAAAATACCTTTTCTTAAAACAAAATACTAAGGGAATACTAATTTGTTGGGTCCTTCTCTTACAAAAATTTGACCTCACAATCCTAGAAAAAATGGTGTTAAAAAGGATGAAGCTTATCACCTCTCTTGGATAGAATTCAATGAAAATTTGTCTCACATCTATATGTCTAATTTGTTCCCTGATTAATAGCTTTACTCCATGAGTAATTTCCCTTGGAATGATGGTATAACCAAAATCTTTGTTACATGGGTCATTCTAAAATTCATAGGCACTCAATCAGGAAGGAAATTTCTTTTTGATGTTAGGAACTATGTCTTTGATGATCCATAACTCTATAAGTTATTCCCTGACCATGTCATTAAGGGTTGTGTCCTAGAATCTGAAAAAGATTACATCCCTATATTATGTCATAGTGAGGCATGTGGGGGTCACTTTTCCACAAAAAGCATCTGCTAAGGTACTTCAGTGTTGTCTCTCCTATCACACCCTCTTAAGGGACTCCTACAAATGTCTTCAAAGCTGTCCTAGGTGTCACCAGGTAGGGTCCATCACAAAGAGGAATCGAATATAACTCACTCCCATATTAGTGATTGAAATCTTTGACTATTGGGAAATCGATTTCATGGGCCCCTTTCCAAACTAGAGGGGACATATGAACATACCTTTAGTAATTGATTATATATCCAAATAAGATGAGGAAATTTCTAAGAAATCTATTGATCATAAAACTTGGATTATATTTCTCAAGGAAAACATCTTTTCTAGATTTGGAATTCTTATGGCTGTCTTTAGTGATCATGGAACTCATTTTTGCAATCATCCATTCTTAGCACTCATGGAAAATTATGTATTTTCAAACAATGTGTTTACTAGTTAAAACCCATAGGCCAATGGTCAAGCTGAGTTATCCAATAGAGAAATCAAACAAATTCTTGAGAAAACTCTTAATCCATCAAGGAATGACTGGTCAAGAAAACTCTAGAATTCTCTTTGGGCCAATCGAACAGCATATAAAACCATTTTAGTAATGTACCCATATAGGTTGGCATATGGTAAACCATTCAATTTTCCAGTGGATATTTAACCAATGGCCTTTTGGGAAATTAAGAAACTGAATTTTGACCTCTAACTGGCCAAAACAAAAAAGGAAATTAGATCTCAATAAAATTGAGGATCATAGGATGAAGGCTTAGAAAAATTACAGGATTAATAAAGCTAAAGTAGAAGCCTAACAATCTAGAAATCTTAAAACCAAACACATTGAATCGGTAAAAACTATTATTTTGTATAATTATAAACATCACATAAACCAATGAATGTTGAGGTATATATGGTCAAGTCAATACATAGTGCATAAGGTTTACCCCCATAGGCTGTTAAAATTTAAGATCACACTAATGGTCATACTTTTAATGTTAATGTTCATAGAGTGAAACCATTCATAGAATCATTCCAAAAACATGACGATGATGGAGAATTGTGTGAACATACATTATATGTGGAAAATAATTAATCAATTAGGGGTATAAGTAAAGTGAATAACATTAAACAAAGCGTTTCATGGAAGTCCACCCATACTTTTAAAATTTCCAATCATTTTGTTGTTTAATCAAATTTATATAGTATTTTTGGATTATTTTGATATAAATTTATTCTACCTCATATTTTTGACCTATTATTCTCTTATAATTATGGATGGGTATGAATGGGGAGCACTGTATTCATCTATGACAAGCCCTATGATCCCTAGGTACTACCTTAACCAAAAAATTAAAAAGAATTCAATGTGTCCTCTATTTGATTTAAAAAAAGAAAAAGAAAAAGAAAACCATAAAATTGTTGAGACTTGGTATTAAATAAATTTTTGTGTGGATGTTTTTGTTTTTTTTCTTGTTTTTATGGTTCAAGGACTATTTTGGGTGATACATATTCAATCATAGAGGTGCTTACTACTCCCATGAAAACAAATAGTGATTTTGGAGCACCATAATCATCATTATGAAGCCACCATGGGAACATGTTCAATGCCATTTACAACTCATTCCCCCATCCAAATTCTCATGTAATTTTTTTAAGAAACTAAGGAAAATTTCATTCTATGTTGGGGGTGTGGAAACAAAATGTTTGATAAAAAACAATGAAAGAAGAAGTAAATATACATTATAATTAATATAATAACATCCTTTCCCCCATTAAAACTACAGAAAAAATAATTTTAATTTATTTGACTTTTAATTCAATTCATGATTATGCTTACAAGCATTGATTTTGGATGTTTTGATGTCCAATGATATATTTCAAAAAAAAAATTCTTCGAATGAATTAAAATTCCACAATGCACGTCGTCAAGACTGTGGGGTACTAATTCGATTTCTCAATGTCCCTTAATAAATAACATAGGCTAGTTTGATTTTTATGAAAAATATTAATATTAAAAAATAATAATAATAAAATAATATAAAATAATATAAAATAAAATTTTCCTTGTAGAGCAACTGATTGATAAAATGAGAGGACGTTAGCACTTGGGGATCATGAATCCAAAGTTTTGTAGATTTCAGTTGTTCACTCTATATATATTTAGGGTAATTTGAGTTTGTTTTTCATAATTTTAAATTTAGATGATGCCCAGGTATGTGGGATTTATTTGGTTCTCTAAGGCCTTTGGGCCTGGGAGTTATCAGTAATGTCTTGCTACATTGGTTTATTTGATTTACTGCAATCTCAATTACTATGGAATCATGGAAAAAAATAAAAAATTCATTTTTGGATTTTAAATTAAAATATGATTTATGGTCTATTTTGTTTGCATTTTTATAGTATGTTACATTTTTTCTAAATATTAGAAAATAATGAATTTTAATTGAAAACTAACATTTCATACAAATAATTTATAATGATGTATTATATATTAATTTCTTTTGTAAAATAAATATTAATAAATGATAAAATTAATAATATAATTGTGTCTTTGTAATATTTATTTTATTTAATTCAAATATAAAAGCATAGTAAAATTTTGAAAATTGTCACATTAAACAACAACATTCTCACCCCGTCAATGATATTTATTTTTTAATTAATTTTAGCCACTTTGGTGTTTTTAATTTTAAAACATATATTGAATATTGGGAATCATAAGGTTCATGTTTAAAATATAGTACATTTTTTGGACTATATGATAAATAATATAAGAAATTTTTATTACAATTATTAATGGTAAATCAGGAATATAAAAATAAAAATAATTATAACAAGGATTGAAAATTTACCCTACCTCATGTACTAGTTTTATTTAATGAGTGAGTTTCAAAAAAATAGAACACCTAGGTAGAATTTATGATCCCTTGGATCCTCATGGAAGATTTTAATCCCATTATAGTACTTTATTGTAATAAAATTCAGAATTGTCACACTAATGTTTTTAATTATTATAACACTTTTAATATTTTGTAGCCCATGAGATATATTTGACTATCAATATTGATTCTTAATAAAACATAATTATACTCATAACAAGAATTTATTTTAGATTTTTAGTGAAACAAATCATTAAATTATGTGATTATACAACATTGATTTATTAATTATTTTTTTAATGAAAAAACTATATAAATGGAAATAATACCACTAAAGTAAAAAAATGGATATTATTATTGTCATCCATAAATTTAATAGATTAATTTACATATTCGAGATATATTAATATATTTTTTTTCAAAATTTATATTGTTTTACTGATTTCATATTAGTCAATATAATTAATATAGTCAAAATTTATATTAATGACATTTTTAAAATAAAGAATAGTTTATTAAATATTATAAATTTTTTAAATATACTAAATTGACCCAAATTAATTTAATAACGATAAAAATGACATAAATAGTCTATTTAGATGAATAATTGAAATTTTATTGTTACTATATTAACACCAAATGAGTTAAAAATAGGTTGTCATGGTTGGAGTTAGTGGGATAAAAATATCAGTTTTAACCAATTGATAAGGGTATGAATAGGGAATAACATATATAAAAATATTGTAAAAGAATATTTTTACCCATATTCATAATATATTATAAATAAATAATTTTTTATCAATTTTTATTTGAGAAATATTTTATATTAATTTAATTTTTTTAATGAGTTTCCAAAAGTTCTCATAAACACAATTATAAAAGGAAAAATCATCACTCACTGATTCACACCACATTGATCCATTTATCTAAATAATAAAATAGCCATTTCTAATCTAAAAATATTTATTTATATTTTTTAGGTTATGTTCCCTCTAAAATACCTAATGTGGGACCATTAAATTATGTTATAAAACAGAACATTCTTATAAGATGTAATCGTCTTTACTGACTCTTTATAAATTCATTCCTATTAAGGTACCTATTAATGTTTTATTTTCTTCATTAATTAGTAAATACTGAATAATATATGTACTGATGTATTATTATGTGTTTTGAGAAACCATATCACCCCTTATACTCATCCGACAAAAAACCAAAGCATCGTGTGTGTCTATGTATGGCTTGCCATCTCCATGGAGTGTTGTGATTTTCATAAAAACATTACATGGATGAGTATAATGATGGAAATAATGGATATATATGATGATTATATCAGGATATGTCTTCTTAAAAAATTAATATACAATCCAATTCCATAAACAATCACCATTAATGGAAATATATCATCTCTTGAGCATACATACAACATACCATCATTGTGGCAGGATGTGATCCATTTTCTTTATTCACTATTCAAGAGTTATTATAAAAATATATAAATAGATTTGTATGATGTACATATATTTATATATATATACATATCCTTTACACAGTTATATATATCACAAATCTATATCATATTCTTGGGAACCAAAACACACATGAAGCAACATGTGGGGAAAATGGATCAGTTAACACCATAAACATAGAAAATATAGAAATATTATTAATAAACATGGAATAAAATGATACAAGAGGATAATATATTATATAATAAATATTAATTTGGGGTTTTTTAAATTAATATCATTATTTGACCAATTATACCGATTGATAAAGTATTCTTAACTAGAGGGAAGTATGAGGTAATAGATTTTTTTTCACTATTGTTTCAATTGAACATATTCCATATTCAACCCGTATTTATATTTTGTGATTTTTTAATATCTAGTTGTACTATTAAATCATGAATCTATTAATTTTCTTGTAAATAATGAAATATTAAAATTGACGTCTTTCATTGGTAATACAATTCCATATATTACAAAATGTTAAAATATTATTTATTTAATTTTTCATTCACTAGGTTAAAATTATATTACAATGAGTATTTATTATGAGGATATGTTTCTAATAACTTTTGAAAATATTAATTTGTATTTCTACTTGTTCATTGTTTAAATACAATAGAATCTATTAATTTGATTAACTATAAGATTTTTTAATAGACATCGTCTCAATTTCACATCCTTAAGAAAAATTTTTATATCATGCACCAAATTTCTTTTTTAAGGAGTATATAATTCCACATTGACTTATTCATCACCATAATTCATTTAAAATTTAATTTCACATAAATATCCAAATTTATTTTACCTTAAATATTATTATTTTGTAAATCATACACCATTTTTTATATGGTGTTTAATTATAAAGTTATATTATTAATTAGAAAACAATGTTAAATATTTATCTTATACTCAGTAGATATATTGTTATCAAAATTAATATATATTCATTATTTAGATTGACTATTATATATATGAGAAATTTTTTGGAAATTTAGTGATGGGTGGGGCTTGGTATTATATATCCACTCAATGCATTAACAGTATCATAACACAAATCAGGGGGCCAAATTAAATGGGTTTCTACCAGTAGTTTTAAACCATCTTTAAAATGGTTTAATTGTAGTGGTATAATGTTCCTGAAATTTTATTCTCTATGATTATGCAGATACATCATTAATAATTTAATAATAAATATGGATGATATTTTCACAATGATATTATCTCAACAAGCATTTCATTCTCTTGTTATTAAATAAATTTCATTCATGTTCAATTAATTTTTTTCTATTTTTGATTATTATTTATTGAATATGATTCATTTATTATTGATTCATGATTATACAATTTTTAACCCTTATTGGTTATTTTATCTAACGATTTTTTTGTTTTACTTATAAAAGTTATGAACATGAAATATTTGAATAAGTTTCATGAATGTATATTAATTTTGTTTGTTATGTTCTACATTTAACTAATAATGTAATAACGGAACCATGTATGTTTGTATTTATTCAATACTAATAACCTGATCAATCCTTTTTGATGTTATCCTTTTTATCTATAACATTATAATAAAATAACTACTATATTTGGTCTTCGAGTGTTGGAGTTGTACTACTTTTCATTTGAGATAAAATTTTAAAAATTTAACCCATATTTATTCAATAATGGTATCATAATTATTAAATTAATTATAGAAACTATTTTTTTTAATATTAAATTAAGTTTATTTTTCTTAAAAAAATTCCAAATAGTAACAGTATGAATTTTTTACACAATAATTCCTAAAATTAATTTAATTTAATTGGATCCCATTTTTAAGTATTATATATCTTATTTTAAAATAGAAAAATATAGTACATGAAAAACTAATTTATTTAAAATAAATAATACTTCATTTAATTTTATTTATCACATTATCTATTGTTATCATTTATAATTCATATGCATTGGATAATTAATTTATAATACATGTAATGAAATGAAATTTTATAAAATTTATCATCAAATTAAGATGTTTTTTTCACTTTGATATTTATTTAGGAAAAATAGTTTTCGTGCAACATGTTTATTGCACAATTACTTCAATTTTTTTTAATGTCCATTTAAATGTTTTCAAAAATTGAGTATAAAAATATAATTATAATTAATGAAAAAATAAATATATATATATATATATGGGAAATTATGTTTCAATATAAAATTAATTAAAATATAATAATGATTTATTACTGTAATATGTTATATTTAATGTTTTAAATAACAGTTTTACAGTAAAAATAATATACATAGAATATGAAAAAAAATTACCATAAAATTTTTGTAATATATTTTATAAATTTAAGAACCATAAAAAAATAATTTTTATTAAAAACAAAATTTTAAAATTTAGTTTACCACATACTTCACATTGTATTTCATAAAAAAAATTTTTAGAAGTTATATAAACTAATGTTGAGACCCTAAAAACATGCATCATACTTTTTTAAGAATTTTGTAAAAAAGAATTAATATCCATTCAAATAACAATAGTAAAATAAGATTAATTGTAATTTTGATGTTCTTATAAAATAATAAATTATGTTTTAAAAGTATTGTGAATAGAGAATAATAAATTTTACAAATAAATTGTCATTAGAAATTATTATAGATAAATTTCAATATGATTGAATAATGTTTTTTGGAAAATATTATATTAAATTATGAGTTTAAATTAAATGTTCATATCATGAAAGAAAAAATATTAAAATTTTAAAAATATAATTTTGGAATGAAAACTTATGAAAATATCTTTCGAAGATCTAGGATGTTATAAAAAACATTCAATGAACATGATTTGTTGCTTTTATATCAAGGTAAATCACTTTTATATCATTTTCTTAGTGATCCATTTTGAATTTTAAAGAAAATATAGTTATTTAGAAATTTTTATTTAATGAACCATTATCAGAATTACAAAATTATGGTAAAAAATGATAGAAATAATAAATTTAAATAGTGATATTTTCAAGGCCTTTTTAATTTTAAAAATTTTAATTTTATATTTATTATTTTCTGATGTATAGGAGTGTATAGAAATAGTTTCAGATATATCAATATTGTTATAAAATTACAAATTTAATAGATTAGTCATCATGCGGCCACTGGGTACATGGTAGCATACCATGGAGGACCCGGTGATTAAACTAGTATGGTAGTGAATAATGTTTTTCCAACATGGGATAATGAAGATAGACCATCAACCTATCGGTTCACATATTAATTTTTTATTTTTTATTGATTTTTTGTATCTAAATATATAATCCATCAAACATATTTTGTAATCACCCCCTAGTACATATTGTTCAAGTCATTCAATCATCAATATTAGGTCTCCATTTATTCAATCACTATTTCTACATCATTCTATGTAAATTTATGGAGTTTGATACATCTAATATCATATCACTATGACATTTTATATAAAAAATAAGGAGATGCGATAAATTAGTTATATTATTTTGCAATTTGTTAATTCTTGAGTCAAACTCTTAGACTAGAAAGTGTAAAATATTTTTAATGTGTTTCCACTTCCTTACCAAAATATTTGAATAAATAAATGGTAGTGTATATAATAAATTCTTTTTAGGTTCATCAAATTTGAAAAAAATATACAATTTTTTATTATCTCATATTCACCTTGGTCACATTTCCGCCACATATTTTTACGAAATGGTTTGAATTGGAATGTGTAACATAAAAATTAATTATAATATATTTAATTTTCATTAAATTCAATCTGTTTTGTATCAATTGATGCATGCCACAAAAATATTTAAAAAATACTCCATTAGAAAATTATTTAAAATTGACCATTAAAACATATCAATTATGTTATATGGTGTTAATATTAATAACTAAATTATTAAAAATATACGGCTTCAAATTGAATAAAATAATTTATATTTGAAAATTTTAAATAAAAATGAAATCACTTTATTAAAAACGTATATTTTCAGAAAAATAGTATTGTTCTAAAATGAAATTTAGTAATTATTTGTGCATACAAATGAAAATTATTTTTTTACAAAATATAAAGAATTTATCATTATAAAAATTATATCAATTTTTAAATAATAATATAAAAAAATCAATTGTTTATTTTTTGGAATTTTTTTGAGTTCTTCCATTCTATATGATTAATTAAAATAATCATTTTTATTGAAATCTATATATTTAATTAAATTATTCACAAATATACATTATATTTAAGATTAAATTTAATTAAAAATTAGTTTAACAATATAATAATCATTAAAATATAGTTTTTTGAATTTAAATTTCTATTTATTTTTGATATTAAATCTATCTATACTTATGAGATTTTTCTTCTTCCAACCCATCTCATTAATCATGTCTATAGTTATAATTTTATATTGGATTTTGTCACATTATGGACAATATTTTTGAAAAAATGAATTCATATTATAATTAATCATAATTAATATTATCTGAGATGTTAAGAAAATGGTTTTTACCCTTATGAATACAAATATTAGTAAAAATTAATTATTTTGTTACTCCATGGTTCTGGAAGCCACCTAGTGGCGCCTCGTACATGGTTGGTCACATGGCCTCAATCACATTTCCCAAAATTCCAGATGCTCCTGACTAGTAGCGAGGGCCTTGGATGTGATAGTGGGGAAACTATGCCCTCATTGGAAGAGTACACGATTTAAGTAAACAAATATATACAAGAGAGGAAGTAGTTATAATGTCATACACTATAAAACCACGAGTATAAACTAGAGAACATATATAAAATGATGCATGATACATATGTCTAGGAAAATAGACAAACAAGTCACAATGATGTAATACAACAGAACTTAACCAAAGTGAAAAATAAAAAAGATATACTCCTCAACATTAGATGACATATCATGGTCTTATGCTCTCTAGTTCTATAGTATGTCAAGTACCTGAAGTATAAGGGTGATTTCCCTTATCTATACCAGCAATAATATAATATATTTGGTCCCAAATTCATGGCTCAAACAGGGTGTGAGACTAAATCCTAGTAGGAAACCCCCATGATATGTGTTCCAAACAGTTAGTGAATATATGGAAGGTATAATACAGAAGAAAATAAAACAAGGATGTACTCAGTAGTAAACAATCCACAGTTCAAAGCATTCAATTCACTACACAACTTGAAATAACTAATCACAGTAGATAAACACAACAAGTAGCCCTTTGATAAGCACCTAAAGCCTATCCCCTTTGTTCCTACCTAGAATCACAAGCAAGAAACTAAACACATGGTAACCCTTTGTGAATTACTCAAATCCTCTCCCCACTGGTCCTACCTAACAAGTACATTCAACCCTCTAGGTAGTAAACTTAGTCTAACCCCTCTGGTTTAGTTCAAACATAGACTCTCTATGGAAGCACTCACCCTTAATTCCACATACAGTCTTGTAATGAAAATAAAGGCACTATGGGGAAGCACTCGACGTCTCATTTCCACTGTGGCCCTGGTCGAGGAACTACACACACGTTGGGGAAGGACTTAAGGTCAATTCCCCCTGTGGTCTCACATTGTAAGTAAAATAGACACACTGTAGAATCCATCAATGTCTATTATCCCTATAGTCTATACACTATGTTCTCACGGCCCTGTGTAAGTCATGAAAGTGTAGAAACACGTAATGTACAAGGTAAACCACATGAACTACATGAGTAGATATCTACAACACCACAGAAAAACAGAACAACAGTCACACCATCCTAAAGTACATGGCAAGGGAAAGTAAACAACAAATTAACAGGCAAGAAAGACCCAAAGGTCAAAATAGGATAAACATGCATGGGAAATACATATAAATCACAACAATTAAACCTATTCACTATCAATAATCATCTACTTATACATACTAGCATAGCAGAGAATGAAAAGGGTTTAAACAGTAAACGCGCAATACCCCATTCATAGGTATTGGGAAAATTTGGACATAAAACTCATATAATTTCAAGAAAAAAGAAACAAAAAACCTACGTAGGTGTTAAGAGATCTCTATATGTGAACCTAGAATCATAAATATCCTTACAACATTGTAGATCTAAGAAAAATCTAAAACGTTAAACCCATGATATCTAGACAATAAATGTAGAGACCCGAAGCTTGATGTACATGGACATTACATTACATTTGCGGAATACTTAGTACATCACAAGAATACACACACAAGGATCGTAATAGTTTAGTGTCTTTGGAAACTCGGAACGTAATCTTCTAATCGTGGTGAAAGATCATCAACATCTCCTATAAAGATCTTCCCTTTTTTTACCTAAAACCTTTCTTTATATCCTGGGGAAAAGAAAACATAAAAGGGTGAGCTCAAATGCTCAGTAAGGGTAATCAAAAGAAATATCAATCACATCGTATTCATAAGAACATAACATTTTGGAAATCTTAACCTGCAAAAGAGAGCATAATTTCATAACATGGGATAAATCATGGTAGTGAAATTTAATCACAATAATCATAACTTAAAACATGAAACTTTGTGTCATTCACACATAATCATATAGAATCATTTCTTGTTAGTCAAGACTCATTTTCAAGACTATCTTAGTGGACAAAGTCCCTTTCTGAATCGAGTAACCCTCGTTTCAGTCCTGTTTCACTGAACCGGTATAACCTACCATTCCAGCCATGTCTATCTCATGAGATATAAAATCTTTACCCAATGCATTGGAGGGAGATATAGGTCCCACCCATCTTATAATGAATCCTTTCTTATGTGTGCCACATAATCATAAACCATACATCATAGCGTAACCCATGTAATAAAAATGGAATTCTTAAACAACATGACATCATAAAACAATTCATATAAGATAAAGGAATTCATAAAAATATTTCCATCACAACATAACCAAATCAATGTAATAATAGGGATAAAAACAGAACCCTTTATTATCTTAGATGGAAAATAATTTTGATAAAACACTTGAACTCCATTCTTGAGGAAAATATCCTTTCTTCTCCAAAAACACTTTTCTTTTCTTAACATTTCATACAATTATAAACTAAAAGAATTTGATTAAAAATAATCTTGAAAACTTATAAAGAAATATTCTTGGAAATAATGTTTTAAAAATCCATTCTTGCCATATAAGTTAAAAAAAACATTCTTCGTACTTTTGTCGGAAAAGTCAAAAAGTACCTCGTACGACAAAAGATTCCTTTCATAGATATTACTAAAAACTCACCGAAGGGTAAAAACGGATTTAAAAAATTGTTGGTGGATGGAAATAATATTACATATTGATGAAACATGGATGTGGATGATAAAATACACCCCAGTAAATACTTACGAATAAACAATCTCGGATAAAAATGAGATTGTGATATTTCCCTTACCTTAAGTCCAATTTGCTTTGTACGTGTCCGAAGCTCCTGTATAATGGTTTAAATAATGTTATTGACTTATTACAGAATCATATTCATTGTTATGATATCATATATGGTTCACTTATGACATTATATTACCCGTTCTTTTGTAAATTCCATGTTAAAGAAGCGTTTTGGGTAAAATCGTTTCATTTATCGTAGGTGTTTTGACTTGTTGTTCTTGAAATCATTATTACTTATATCATGATTTACTTACTTCCAGAATATAAAACATGATTTATATATCATATATATTCAGTATATATATTTATAATAGATAGATAAATAAAATGAAAAACACCGTTCATGGAGACGGTAGTCCGTACGTACGCATGAACGCTGTTTTCCTTTCCTTATTGTCTTGAAATGGAAGTAAGTAGATGACATATATATATATATATATACATAAATACAGTAGCTTTATAATGTCATATATTTCATTATTATTTCTTATATATACTTTATAATCATTCTTAAATTGTTAACATGGAGAATGAATCTCATCGCGTCGTGGAGACGGTAGTCCGTACGTACGCACGAGCGATGATATCATTTCTATAAATATTGAATTGAATTGGAGTGGATTATAAAATATATCAGAATCAATATGATGTTGTAATAACTATGTATAGTTATTCTTTACACCATTATACTCATCCATGTAAGGTGGTGGTGGAAAATAGATTACACCACGGCGTGGAGACGGTATTCCGTACGTACGCACGCGCGGTGATTTCTTTTTCCGTAGGATGGATAGATGGTGAAATAGGGTTGTTTCATACTTATAATAACATATCAGTATATGAGTGATACTGATGTTATTACCTAATAATGAAACAACCTAAGAAGAAGAAGTGGAAGAAGAAATAAAGATGAAAGAATTGGTAACGGTAATTACCTCTTCTTTGAAGCGCCTCTTTGAGACCTCCTCTTAGGGCACTAAAATTGGTCTTTGAGGAAGACCAGAACCTCTAGTATGTTTCTAGGGAAGTGTAGAAGAGATTTTGGCAGGGGTTGGCCAAGCTTGAGTGCTCAAATTGGTGTGAGGAGGAGGGGGAGGAGGTGTCCTTTTATAAGGGAGGAGAGGGGCACCTTAGGAATATCTCAAAATATTATTTTATATTAAAGTCAAAATCGGTTTATAATGGTTCCAAAGGGTCTTATTTCGAAGCTAATGTGGGGAAGGGTCGAAATACTATCAACCAATAGTATTTAGACAAGTTTAGGGTATTATTTTAACCTTATCAATTAGATTTAACTCTAAGTTAAATAATTTAACTTTTACCATGTCTTTTTGTTTTCTTTCACTATATGGTTAATACACTTACTATAACATGCCAAACGAACCCCAAATTGTTTATTATTAATATATATATCCTTATCTAAGTCATTTGGTCGAACCTTAGATTTTTAGGAATAAAATAACAATTAATAATATAATATTTTATTTAAAAACTATTTTGTGTCAATTTTGACACTATTTGATATATGATTTTTGTGAAAGTCATAACAGAATTATATGTTCAAACCATGTTGATTAAATCAACAATAATATATCATAGCAACCTTTAAAATTAGTGGAATTCATAAAAAGTCTTAAATTACATTTATTGTGGTATTTATATTATCAATTATGTCAATATTTCATTAATAAGATAATTACTGCATCATCTTTGTGTCATATATAAATTAACTTATATGATGTCTAAAAATTACAAATAAAATACCATCATGTAGGAAATCGTTTTAGCTTTCTAATGAATATTTACAATCGAATTTATCTTATGTATAACCCCATATTAAAAATGATTTACTTATTAAACATTGATTTTAACTATTTTAACCCTTCTTTAAATAAATTAATAATAAATGTCCTAATCTAATCCAAGTGGGCCTAAATGGTCATATTTTATTCCTAAGTTTGTTTTTGGTCGAATTACACTTGTCCAATAGAATTAGGACATGTGTTAGGGTATTATTAATATCATATTTACCCTTAGTTACCCTATTTACTATTAACCGCGGTAAAAATCGTAAAAAGTTACTATTCACCAAAAAATTATGTTTATCTCATTGAACCACATTTTACTTACTGATATCAACCGTCTCTGTCGGATTTTTGAAATTCCATTCACAGAAGCGGTAAAATTAAGTTTTATGCAAAATTCAGTTTTTTAACTACCACTTAGTAGTTTCACTATTCATAAAAAATTGATGTTTTTCAGAACAATGCCAAAATTTCATCCTAAGCTATATTTCATATTCCGAATTCAAAAATGAAGTCTATTTTACCAAATTCATAACATAAAAGTTGTATTAATTAATTTTATAATTAAATCCCGCTGTTAAAACAAATAGCGTGTTTTTAAGAAACAATATCTATCAAAAGATTGACACTTGATTATGTCTGGTTTAAATGTGAAATTACATCCAATGACCAACATTGTATTAAATTGTAAAAATATATTCTAAATATACTTTAAAACCACTCAAATTAATGATTTATCACTATTAATTATTTCGATTAAAAAAGTTGTTTTTAATTATAATTTAGTAATTTTCACTATTCATCATAAAATAAAAGTTATCCGAAAAGTACCAAAATTTAACCTTAGGCTAAATTCGATGCTCCGAATCCAAAAATGAAGTTCATTTTGAAAAATAAAATTTACAGATTTTCAAAAATTGGTTATTACTATTCATAACGGCTAGTTTTAATAATATTTTAATAGCATATCGTTGTTTAGTGAAACTCGGTATTGCGTATTACACACGCTATCGAGGAAGGTCGCGAATCCGTGTAATGCAAGGAAAGTCAAGGTTGCGTGTTGTGAAAGCTCCTTTTGGTGTAGCGTACAACACAAGACATTAATAAAATTAAAAAGATTATTTTTCATAAAATCTCGGGCTGTTACAATAAAAAAGAAAACATATGATGTTGCTGAATGGGAAGAGAGAACTCACTAATGTGATTCCAACGCAACCGACAGTGTTTGATTCGGAGGACAGATGGAGGCTCAAGGGTTCATCAATGATCTATATCTGTACAGAGATCTCAGTCAAATGATACCTAAAAGAAGTGTGTTATGGAAATTAGATGTGACCCTGGTCCATTTAATGAAAAAAGTACACGATATGTACTTTTGAAGAACACGACATGTACTTGAAATTTCTGTACTCCTCCTTAAGTGGCCTCCAAGTCACTGCCACACGGCCATGTGTGTTTATACTACATAGCTAGAACACGACCTCCTACAACAAGTTAGTACATGATGTGTACTCATAATGTACCGAGCGTGTATGTAGAAAATTTCCAGAATATTCTTTTTCCTAAAAAACACCAAAAAAGGAAAAACATACATGAATATAAGGTCCTAATTCATACAAACTTCCCCCCTTAATGAAGTTTGTCACCAAATCCCCCATGCAAGGTGTAGAAGAAGAAACACTGAGTAGTTCCGGCCACTGTGATCATACATTGGCATCCCATTCCCAAGTCCTGTACTGCACCCGCCTGTGCTTCCATAGCACTCGTACCAAAAGAAAACACCAGCCATGGAAATACTTTGTACTGTGATCCACATTCCAGATGGGATGATCCCCAATTGACACATCCACTTCGACCTCAATCTCTGTAGGCTAAAATATGATAGGCGGGTCTGAAAATTAATGTGGAAGATGAGAAACATGGATGACTTCATGCATTGATCAGTACCTCTGAGGTAACTGCAATAGGTAGGCAACCGGCCCAACTCACTCCAACACCTCAAACAGCCTGCCATACCTCAGTGAATGCTTACCCTGTCTCTTAATCCTCTTGTGTTCCAACCTCAGTGTGACACACAGGAAAACCTGATCTCCAACCTCAAACGCTAGAGGATGTCTCCGCTGATCAGCATAAGAATTCTATCGAGACTGTGCAGTATCCATCCTCTTCTGAATCAACTTTATGTGCTCGGTGGTCTCCGGAACAAGACAAGGTACTAGAATATATGGCTCTCCAGCCTCCGGCCAAAAAAAAAGTTTGATAGGAATGGTCTATCATACAAAGCCTTATATGGTGTCATCTTCATTGTTTTGGAATATTATTATTGTAGGAAAACTCCACAAGAGGTATATGCCTATCCCAAGAACCTCCAAAATCCAAAATTCATGCTCTAAGAATGTCCTCAAGAAGCTGAATTGTATGCTCGAATTAGCCATCCGTCTGGGGGTGGTAAGATGTACTCAAATGTACATGTTTACCTAAATCCTTCTGAAGCCCCTACCAGACCCAAGAAGTAAAATGTGCATCTATGTTTGAAACTATGGAGTGTGGAACTCCAGGAAGACGTACCATCTCACAGATGTACAACCTTCCCAGCTCATCAACACTAATGGTTTCCTTGATCATCAAGAAGAGAGAAACCTTCATGAGTCTGTCAATGACAACCCAAACTACGTCATTCCCAAGAGGTTACCTCATAAAACTGGTCACTAATTCCATCACAACATCATTACACTTCTACTTGGTAATGGGTAATTGTTGTAAAAGCCCTGCTGGTTGCTGATGCTCTACCTTCACCTAATGTCAAATGGAACGCCTCATGACAAAAATAACAACATCCATCTTCATTCCTGGCCACCCATACTGACACTGTAGATCATGATAGATCTTGGTGATGCCAGGATCAACTTCCCAAACTGAGGAATGAATGTCCCGCATCAGCTCCTCGCGTATATCTACTTGCTCCCATATGCGCTCCTGGAAATGCAAGTTCTCATCCTAACCTATGGTCCATCCATGAATAGAGTCTTATCTTGACACACAATCTCTTAAGACTAGGACCTCAGAATCTAATAGATGCCTCATTCAAACTCGATCAAGAAGAGTTGAGGTAACAACTACAGAAAATAGAAATGTCTGCCTCTATCTCTCAAGCACCTCCATGTCCATCTTTGAGAACATTACCATACACTTCTACTCATTTCTGGCCTCCATAACTGCTTGTATCTATCTCCTCCTTCTCAACACATTAGCCATTGTGTTTCCCTTCCCAGGTGTATAGACAAGCTCAAGGTCAAAGTACTATAGGTACTCAACCAGCCTGTGCTGTCTCAAATCTAGATCACGCAGTGTGAAGATGTACATGATACTTTTGAGGCTGGTGAAAACCACAAAATACTCTCCCAAAAGATAATTTATCCAACAACATAGGCAATGAACAATAGATTCTATCTCCAAATCGTGCATTTGGTAATTCCTATCATGTGGCCTCAACTACTGAGACTCGTACACAATGAATCCATCTACCTACATTAGCACAACTCACTACTCGATGTCTGATGTATCACAGTAAACCTTATAGCTCATTCTCTGCATTGGAAAGACTAGTATCCTTGAAGAATTCAAACTCCCTTTCAACTACATAAAGTATGACTCACAAGAATCTGACCATAAGATCTTCACACCCTTATTAGTCAATCTTTTCAGTGGTTTTGCTAAGCATGAAATGTCCTGTATGAAATGTATGTAATATTCAGCCAACCCTAGAAAACTCTGCACCTCAAAAATGTTCTTCGTCTGCTCCCGAGAAACTATAGCTCTCTCTTTCTCTAGGAATACTAATACTCATGCCTCTGAGATAACATGACCAAGAAGTGAATCATATCCTCCAAAAGTGTCAATTTGAGAGCTTAGCATATAACTGATGCTCCCTCAGTGTACTCAAAATTATCATAATATGGGAATCATGGCTGTGTTGAGTGTGATAGTACAACAAGATATCATTCATGAAGATCACCACGAAGGAATCCAAGTATGCATGGAACACTCAGTTCATCAGTTCCATGAAAACTGCTGACGTTTTCGTGAGACCAAATGACATTACCATTTACTCGTATAGACCATACCTACCCTTTAAGGATGTAAAATTTATACCTAATGGTCTAACACACATCTGATGATAATCAGACCTCCATTCAATCTTTGAGAACACCTAGGATCCCGTAAGTTAATAAAAAAGATCATCAATCCAAGGAAAGGGATATCGATTATTGACTGTCAACTTGTTCATCTTCCAATAGTCCACACAATGATTAGGGCATCGTCGTTCTTCTTTTCAAACAAGACAGACGAACCCCAAGGAGATCTACTACGTCGGATGAAACCCTTTACCTGTAAGTCCTACAACAACTTCTTGAGATCCTACAACTCAGGTGTATCCATCCTATAATGAGTAATGGACACTGGTGTTGTTCTTGGAACAAGATCAATAGATAATTCTACCTCACAATCATATAGAAAGCTAGAAAATTCCACTGGAAATACATCTCTGAAACAATCCAGCATTGGAGGAAAGTCTATCTGTGATGGCCCCTGGTCATCCAGATATAGACTAGAAATCTGGGTTATAACTCATCCTAGCCCATGATGCTCAGGACCTATTCTGCTCTCCTGGAAATCTAATTCATCCCTATGACGAAAAGATCCACCCACTGGTGATATGAAACTCACCCTATGGAAGTAATAATAGAAGAATTCCTGGAAGGGAACTATCCATTCCATTCCGAGAATGACAACAAAGCTTGTCATCTCTAGGACATAAATGTCCTATAAAAAGTGGCAACCACCAACCTATAGAGGGCACTCTCTTCACTAATGTACACTAGTTGTTCTAGTCCCCAACGGAGTGTCTAGCCTCAATATATCAGCATAGGAAAAGATGTAGAGACCACGTCTCTCTACGATAACAACAAATATAAAGCTATGGGAATCCCCTATATCATAAATAGAATATGTTAATACTAAGGATACTAAGATCATAAATCTAATGGTATAATATCTAGGATCCTGACCTTGCTAGGTTTTCTCCCCTGTGAATGTCTGGCCAGTACCACAACCCTGTGACCATGCATGACCACATTGAGCTGATCCACCCTGATGTCACTAAAAACAGGGCAACTAGCAACTAGGGCCATGACCTCCACCTCGGACTAAACGACCAGAAGAACTCTAGTTCCCAGACTGGTGAGAAACTGGTGGTGCTGCTCTTGAACGGGGAGTCATATAGAAGCCCTTATCACCATATTCTAGGGAAATGATTTTACAGAAGCACTGAAGATGTACCATATTTCCACAAGATCAGCACTCCAATGGGTCTCTCGGGCAATATGGCCTCGTATGACCACTCTTTCCACACTGATGTCACACCACCTGTCTACCAGAAGATGTGTCTTGCCTCCTTGGATCACCAGGTGAAAACTCCCTACAGCGCTTCCTATTGTTAGTAGAAGGAATACTAACTTCAGATGTAGAGTCACCCTGGATCACAACTCCAAAATCCCTCAGATTGCACTTTATGATCTGTGCCTAGTCGAAAATAGAAGTGAGAGAAGTCAACTAGAAGATGTTCACCTACGATCAGATGTCATGCCTCAGACCATCCTCGCACATCCTTACCATGAAAAACCGATCAACTCCTATAATAGGTGTTAAGTGATGCAGCTCAGAAAATCTAGAGGAATACTCCATAATAGAAGGAGTACCCTACTCAAGACTCATAAACTATTGGGCTCGATCGGCCCTCAGTGTCTATAGATATAAGTAGTCCAAAACGATGACCTGAAACTCATCCCACACTATAACCTACTGGCATCCCACCTGTGATATCACATCCCCCCACATCTTGGTGGAGTCCTGAATCATATAGGTAGTTACATTTACCCTCATCTCTGGAGGAATCTCTAGATTCTCAAAGATCCTCAACATTGCTTCTATCCATGACTCTGCAGTCTGAGGTCCCCCTTCCCCTAAGATTGTTAGAGGATGCTGCTGCTGGAAGACCTGTCTCAAATCAGCCATCGATGGGGTAGGAGGTGGTGCTCCCTGAAAGGTCAGCATCATCCCTAGAACCCCCTCTCTGAACTGTGCATCAACACCCATGTCAGGTATAATGGATGGTGCCAAGGCTGGAACAACTAGAGGATCTACAGGTGGTCCCTGATCAGCCATGTCTAATGTCTAGTCACCACATTGAAACTGGCATATGACTGAAGGACATCTCGATGGCATGACTCTGCATGGTCAAAAACACACCTTAGATCAACATTAAGATGGACTAAAAACCTTGATGTATATGAAAGGAATTAGATAAATAAAACATTAAAGTATTACAAAACATGAATACATGGCCTATACAATTCCTACATGGTGAGTTCCTTGATGTCATTCACATGGGTGTGTACTCCTTCCTAAACAGGTTGTGTAACACCCCATACACAAAGCATGTTGTCTTAACACACTTTGTGTAATTGAATCCTTTTTCCCTACTCTAGTTCTTCTACATGGATATGCAACCTTGATCACATAAGACAATACTACATGACATGTTCCATATAGACATGACCTGCACTAGACAAGATTCAACTAGCCTGTGTTGTCAGTGACACAACCTAACACAAGATTCACACTACATGACATGATCCAGATTGACATGACATGTATGATAAGTGATAACACTGACCCCTGTTGTTTGGGACACATCCGAGTACATGGGTCAGACTACACGGCATGTTCAATGTGGACACGATGTGTATAGATCAAGTATAATCCATCTGTATTGTTAGTTACACAGGCGAACACAAGGTAGACACTACACAACATGTTTGACTAGTACACAGCGTGTTCACACTAGACATTCCCCATCCTGTGTCTCTGCCCACACAGCCAATGACATGGTTAGAGAATACACGGCGTGTACTTAATAGAAACAGTTTCACCATGAACAGAATAACACATTTCATGTACTTAACATTAAACGGCGTATATTCTGGGTATTTCTGGATAGAAAGCCTCAAAAACTACTCAAGAACCAAGAAAACACCGAAACAAACATTGAAAGAGCCAAATTCCAATCCGTGAGGGCTTGTACACCCCACTAATTATATTTTGGAATCGTGTACACATTATAAAATGGAAAACAAGGCAATGATCCACCGAATTCTGTTCCAGGATGACCCATAACACCCCAAGAACCAACATATGGAATCCATTCAAACAAATATTTCAGAAATCAATACCCTATAAAAAATCTTGTATTTTTATCAATGAAAATATCACAACCGTAATCATATTTTTCACATAATCTATCACAACAACATGTAATCAGTAATTTATCCATGATGGAATGGAAAAAATGCATGATATGTGGTTTATAGAAAGTTCTTATATGATGTATGAGATGGAATAACTTCATCTCATTGCGTTGAAATAGAAATAGAACCTCAATGAAATCAACTATAATAGAACAAATCATGTGAATCACTCAAGGTGAAATCAAATCAACTATAATAATTTAAAAACAATAAAAATTACAATTAACAAGGTAGATTGGCTTTTCCCTATACACGAGTTACCTAATCCTGGGAACAACTTATCACTAAGTGCCTATTCCATCCTATCACTGCCTAAAGGCTCCAAAAAGTATGTCATGAGAAAATAAACCTTCTAATACCACTTTGTAATTTCCCAGTTTTGGAAGCCACCTAGAGGCACCCCGTACACAGTTGGTCACATGGCCTCAAGCGCATTTAACCCTAAACGCCAGAGGCTGCCAACTAAAAGTAAGGGCCTTGGGTGTGATATTGGGGAAACAATGCCCCCATTGGTAGAGTACACTATAGAAGTATAAAAATACATACAAGAGAGGAAGAAGTAATAATAAAATACAGAAGAAAACCGAGGGTATAAACTTGAGAACATATATAAAATGGTTCATGAAACATATGTCTTAGAAAATAGCCAATCAAGTCACAATGCTAGAATATAATAGAACTACACGAAAGTGGAAACGGAATAAGATAAATTCCTCAACATCACAAGCCAAATCTTTGTCCCATGCTCTCCAGTTCCACAGCATGTCAGGAAGCTAATGTTGAAGGGTGCATGACCTTATCTACACCTGCAACAATATAATCACTTGGGGCCCAAAAGCATGGCCCAAATAGGGTGTGAGACTAAATCCCATAAAGAAACCACCAAGAGATATGTGGATAACAATTAGTGAATATATGTCAGGTAAAATACAGAAGGCAATAAAAGAAGGAATTACTCAATAGTAAACAATCCACAGTTCAAAGCATTCGAATCAACACACTACATGCAACAGCTAATCAATGTAGATAAACACAACAGATAACCCTTTGGGAAGTACCCATAGCCTATCCCCTCTCGTCCTACCTAGCAACACAAGAAAGAAGCTAAACACATGGTAACCTTCTGGGAGGTACTCACAGCCTCCCCCTTCTGGTCCTACCTATCAAGTACAAGAATCCCTCTATGCAGTACACTAAGTATAACCCCTCTCGTTCAGCTTAATCATTGACTCTCTGAGGAAGCACTAACCGCCAATTCCCCCAAAAGTCTCGTAATGTTACTAAAGGCGCTCTGGGGAAGAACTCAACATCTCATTCCCCCTATGGCCCATGTCGAGGAACTACAAACACTCTGGGGAAGAACTCAATGTCAATTCCCCCTGTGGTCTCCCATTTTAAGTAAAAAAGAGACTTTGGAGAAGCCCTTAACGTCCATTCTCCCTATGGTCTATACACCAGGTTCTCACGGTCCCATGTAAGTAATGTAAGTATATCCGCACGTAACTACCAAGGTAATCCTCATGAACTACTTGGCTAGAATTCTATAAGACATTAGCATAATAGAAAAAAAGTCACACCATCCTACTATACTAGGCAAGGAAATATAAAAAGCATCCTAACAGGCAAACAATACCCAAAGGCCAAAACAGGTAAAACACGCATGGTCAATACATACAAAGCACAAGAATTCACCCTATTTACAATCAATAATCATTTACTCATAAATACCTGCATAGTAGAGAAACAATAGGGTTGAAACAGTAAACTCACAATACCCAGTTCATGGTATTGGAAAAAT
The DNA here is from genome assembly GCA_963277665.1 of Viscum album. Taxonomy (NCBI): domain Eukaryota; kingdom Viridiplantae; phylum Streptophyta; class Magnoliopsida; order Santalales; family Viscaceae; genus Viscum; species Viscum album. Next base: position 1,137,428,179 of record OY728164.1, on the reverse strand, counting down.
TTGCACATAAAACTCAAAGACATTCAACAAAAAGAAACAAACCACCTACCTCGGGGTTAGGAGATCACAATATGTAAACCACGATGTTCAAATTTACATAGAATGATGTAGAACTAAGAAAACATCTCAATCGTTCAACACATGATATCTCATGAGAAATGAGAAAATAGAAAATGATTCTCTAGGAAAAGATAGAACTCACTGATGTGATTCCAATGCATCCAACGATTTTCGATTCGTAGGATGGGAAGAGGCTCCGGGGCTCATCAAATATTCATAGCCGTATGGAGCTCTTGATATAACGAGACCTAAAATAAGAGTGTTCTAGAGATTAGAAGAAACTCTGATGTGTTTAATGAAAAAAAAGTACACGGTGTGTAATTTTTAAGTACACTGTGTGTACTATCCATTTTTGTACTCCGCATTAAGCGAACTCCAAGTCACTCCCATACGGCCATCTATGTGGCTACCACACGGCCAACACACGGCCTCTTAGAGTAAGGAAGTACACGGAGAGTACTCATAAAGTACATGGTGTGTCCGTAATCAATTTCTAGAATTTCTTTTTTCCTCAAAAAACAATAGAAAAGGAAAACATAACTGAATTGAAGGTCAGGTTCTTACATATTTCTCACAATATATTTATTATATTACATGGGTATTAAAGTATTAAGATAAAGGTTACAATTTCATAATAACTTGTCAACAATAAATTTTACTACCATATTTAATTTTTATTTATTGTAAGGGATGATAATGGCCCATTTTTTTGTCTTTTTAAATGATACAAACATTGGTGTAATTTTCCCTTGGAAAAACATCCATGACTGTCTTATCCCCCAAATATAAAATCCACCACATATCCTTACATATTCATCCATCCAAATATATTTTGTTTTTCAATATATTATTTAAATGTCTTCTTTAATCCCATATTAACATCTTAGATACATTAGTTTGATAAAAAAATAACCCTTATAAGGTTTTTTATCAATCAAAAAATTATTTCCCATAAAAACATGTTATAATTTTAAAACAACAATATTGAATTATTCCTACACATCCAAGGTATTATTTAATAATATAGATTTAATAACACCAAAATAGTCCATATAAATAAATATTATTTTCATAATGAAATAATTTTAATCAATACTATGATCCATAAAATGGTTAATAAAACTGTAGGTTGGAGGATGATGGATTACTTACTCATGAACCAATACAATTTGCTTTCCATCACAAAAATTCAATGATTCATAATATTATATATTTATCACAAACAAACACACACACACACACACACCCACTTACAAGAAAAATAGATATTATATTTTTGATAACATTAAACTTATATAATTATAATTTCAAATATACCTTCTTAGTATCCATTCTGTTTAAAAAACTATTATCTCATTTGTGTGTGCTGTGTACTAGAGCCTCACGAAGAGATATGATTCATTTTTCACATAAACATTTCATGGATGATAACAATTATAAATAAAAATAAAATATGTGGTAAATATTACATGTTATAAATTTTTGAATTCCAATATATCACCTAATTCTTTACCCTTTCACTCATTATGGGGATGATATAATCATTCATATGTACGTACAAAAAACCTTATCCATGTAGAGTTTCAATTGATTTTCATTGTCCATCCATAAAAGTTGATTATAAAAATTTATATAAGTATTAAATATTATATTTATAAAATTAATATATGTATTTAGATTATGTTACTATATAAAATTTGTAATAACTTTAACATTCATGACAAAACACACATGAAAAAACAAAGCTACTAAAACACGAAAAATAAATATAAGGAAATATTATTAATAAACATGTGATAAATTGTTATAAGTATAAAATATATCATTATATAATGATGAATAAGGTTTTTTATAAATTAATAACATACATTAAACCATTATAATGTATTTCAAATGTATAAATCTAAACAGAATCATGAGATTTGGGATGTTGTCTCAATTTCCCTTTATTAAGGCATATTTTAATGGTATGCTCATAATGCTTTTATATGGTTCATATACTACCACATTAATGTGTAATAAAATTATTAATTAATAATTTGTTGTATTTTATGATTCAATTTTTTTATTTCATCCACGGGTATTTTCTATGTAAATTACCTTATGGTCTGTTATTGTACAATATCAATTTCTATTGATATTTATTACATTATCCTCACACAATAAATTTATTATGGTAATGTATCATTGAAAATTATAAATACATTAAATAGTAATATTATTTTATAATGTATATGATTATTTCATTAATTATATATCATTTTATTACACAAGGTATTCACAATGAATTTTATTTATTATATGAAAAAATATTGATAAACCTGTATCCTTTACTCGGTAGTGATATTGGATGATAAAGAATATTATTCATTAATTAAATAAATTTTTAAACATATAATAAATTATGTTCACCTATAGTTTTGGGTGATCCCTTTTTATAGATAGTCACTCGAGGGATTGGATGGTCTTATGAGACAAATCAATCAAACAAATCAGATGGATTATTATGCAGAATTTTAAATTTTCTCAATTGAAGACATACATGTAGAGGTATCATAATTCCTGAGATCATGAGAACCAATAATTAAAATTTTCATTCATTGATAATTTAGTTATTATTATTATCTATGATATTTACTCTGTGAAAAAATCTATAGATGCATTTTATTCTCAGTTTATTTATATAATGTCATGTGTTTTAATTTTTTACCTTTTCATTTTGTTTATTCTTTATCCAATTATGATATTCAAGTTATGGATGATATGGAATGTTTGTTATGTTATTTATATTTCCATTTTAATTATTATTTATTGATTCGTGATATCTTCTCTTACATCAAACAATAACTGAGTAATTCATCTCTACATTATTTTGTTTACTTTCCCTATGATATAAAGAATATTTCTTAGAATGTGTTCAAAGATTCCAAAATTATTCATTTCTATATTTTAATTATATTTACCTTTGTAAAATCAGTATCATTTTTTCATTATGTTTCTCAAAAAATTCAAAATGGATTGCTTATTTTGGAATGAATCCATTGTATCTATTGCAATTTTATAAAATATACACAAGTTATTGGTTAGTAGAATCCATATCTTTGAAGATGGTATTTGAGAATGTTATGTAGAATATATGGAAAATAGATTATGGAAGAAATATATTATCGAACATAATCTTACGATAGAATTTGATGATAAATATAGAATAAAATCATATAGTTTTGGAATGGAATAGAATTTTTGATTTTTATTAGAAATACATATCAATTTGGATTCAATGAGTGGAAGTTGTTTTGTCACATGTGTACGTAGGGATAATATCTCTAAAAAGGTACCATCTGGATTGAATTTATGTTCATGTGGTGAATGAATAGAGGCCATAATTCACATGTGTTCTAAAACTATTGGGGAATATTTGTAATGACCCGACCTGACGGGGCTCGAGCCATGACTCCCCAAGACCGCCTCCAATAGGCCAGGGGCTGGCGACTAGCACCGAGTTTGATATCACACACATGGGAGGAATTAGCCTAAGGAACCTGTACACATGAAACCATATACACCTCTATGAAATAGTGCAGAGATATATATAAAAACAGGAAAGAAATGTATGCATACATGTAACCCACACCCAGAGTGAAACGTCACTACAAAAAGAGGAAAACATGGCCCACAAATAGAAAACTACAAAAGAATCCAACATTTTCAGAAGGAGGGAAACACCGCCAAATGCACTTAGAGGTAAGCTCCTCAGCAAAGCTCTGTTAAACACCCCGGTCAGTCTCGCTCAATAAGTTGTACCTTCTCCTGGTCCTTCTAAGACTCGGTCAAAACGCCTGTAGTCTGCACAAAACACAAACAAGTGCAGGAAAAGACCGTGTAGGGGTGAGTATAACAATACTAAATAGGCACCCCAAAAACCCCATAAAAAGAGTGAAACTGAAAGGAAATAGTCCGCTCATCTCAGCTAGAGGGAACCGAGATGAGAGAGAAACTCCATCTCGTGACCATCCTCGGCAAAACATAACTAGTTAGCTTAATCCAAATGTATACACACACATACACATTGAACATACGCATAGGTATATTCCCATACATATATCATGATGATTCACTCAGGTATATGCCCATAGATTACCAAGAGCATCCACACTAATATACGTCCACACATATACCATGAACATCCAGATATACTGGATACACACACCAAGCCATAAAAGGTACCGACCACATCACCAGAAACGGTTCACAATTAAGAGAACACACTGAATTAGCATTGTCATCAAGATAATATTCGTCCGATAGATACACTCCATCGGGTCCCACACAAACATCAAAGATTCTCACCTGAGAGATCATGCTCGTCGGATGTCATCACTGTGAAAGTCATGCTGAAACAACAATAACACTAAATTCCATCGATATGGGATAACTCTTAGGGTCCGCGAGGGGATGCCAAAACCCACACCAGTATTTTACGATCTCACAGATAGAGGATCACTCCCAGGATCCTCTAGGGGATACAACAACCATATCTTGTATTGGAAGATCTCACATATAGGGGATCACTCCCAAGATCCGGTGGGGGATACGACAACCCAATCTGGTGCTCGTAAGAAACACGTCACTCAGATAAAGGATGGTCACCCATGTCACGATGGTCACAACAATACCGAAACCATATCTGGTACATCACGCATTGTAGGGGATCGAACTGATGATGCTGCAACCCTACACAAGACACGTGCTGAGTAGGGGATCGTATAACCAATGATACCGCAACCCTACTACAATCCTCATGCTGAGTAAGGGATCATATACTCGATAATGAAACAACCCTACTGCCCATGTCCCACAGCATAGGGGATCATATTCATAATGTTTCCACAAACCCTATGGGGTTAATCTTCTAGATAGGAAATCATCACCCATGGATAAGCGGTCACAACGATACCAAGAACCGATCTTGGGAAACGATGCTAGGGGATCCCGCTCTGGGCCCACTGGAGGGATGCCACAACTCTAACAGATTAAACATCCCATCGAGGTGGTCAAAAACCTATAATAAGGCTATGATGCCATGCGAACCCTCTAGGAATGAACCAAGGGAGTACCCTAAACCATTGCTGGTCCAAATGTTGCTAACCCGAGCGACTAGCCACAACTCCACACCACGCACCTCCAAGGCCAATACTGAGGATATCATTACGATCCATGCTAAAAGACATGCAGGATAGGCTATTTACTCACACGAAATGGAAAACCAGTGAAAAAGGAAATATTCACCATAGCTAGCCTATGTGGGGTCCGTACTACGATCATGAAACTCATAAAGCAGATCATACCACTACGATCCCATAAAAATAACACACTGGATCGACTACTTGATCGTCCCAAACAGACACCCAGTAAAAAAAGTACTATTCACTGAAGCCAGTGTGAGTGGGGACCACACCACACTCCTAAAACTCATCATGCAAATCAAACCATTATGATCTCCTCAGAAAAAAAGATGGGATCTGTAACACCCCGAGAATTTATGAAGTTTTTTTTTTAATTTCATAAATGTCTTGTGTTGTACGCTACAAAAAAAGGAGCTTTCACAACACGCATCCCTGACTTGACTTTCATTACATGCAATTGCGAGCTTCCTCGATAGCGTGTACGCAATATCGAGTTTCACTAAATGAGATATTGTTATAATATTTTTATGGACTAGCCGTTATAAATAGTAATATTCACTTTTTGAAATTTTATAAATTTTATCTTTCAAAATGGACTTCATTTTTGCATTCGGAATATCGAAATTATCTTAAGGTGAGGTTTTGGCACTATTCAGATAACTTTCATATTCTGATGAATAGTGAAAATTACTAAATTTTAATTAAAAACAACATTTTTAATCAAAATAATTGATAGTGATAAATTAATAATTTTAGTGGTTTTAAAGTATATTTAGAATATATTTTTATAATTTAATACAATGTTGGACATTGGATGTAATTTCACATTTAAACCAGACAAAAACAACTGTCAATCTTTTGATAGTTATTATCTCTTAAAAACACGCTATTTGTTTTGACGACGGGAATTAATTTTTAAATTAGTTAATGTAACTGATATGTTTTGAAAAATTGTAAAATGGACATAATTTTTGAATTCATAATATCAAATATAGGTTAGGCCTAATTTTTGGTATTTTTCTGGAAACTTTCTTTTTTTGATGAATAGTGAAACCACTAAGTGGTAGTTAAAAAAACTGAAATTTTCACAACACTTAATTTTACCGCTTCTGTGAGTGGAATTTTAAAAATCCGAGACACATGGTTAATATCAAGGAGTAAAATGTGGTTCAATGAGATGAATATAATTTTTGGTGATTAGTAACTTTTTAGTTTTTTTTCCACGGTTAAAAGTAAATAGGGTAATTAAGGGTAAAAGTGTTATTATTATTACCCTAACAAATGTCCTAATTCTATTGGATAAGTTTAATTAGACCAGAAACAACCGTAGGAATAAAATATGACCATTTAGTCCCACTTGGATTAGATTAGGACATTTATTATTAATTTATTTAAGGAAGGGTTAAAATAGTTAAAATCAAGGTTTAATAAGCAAATAATTTATAATACAGGGTTATAAATAAGATAAATTCGACTATAAATATTCATTAAAAATATAATAATATTTCCTACATAATGTTATTTTATTTTTAATTTTTAGACTTTAAATAATTAAATTTATTTATGACACAATGATGATGCAGTAATTATCTTATTAAAGAAATATTGACATAATTGATGTTACAAATACCCAAATAAATGTAATTTGGCACTTTTTATGAATTCCAATACTTTTCAATGTTAATATGGCATGTTTGTGTTGATTTAATTAATTTTTTTCTAACTAATCATTCTGTTATGATTTTCACAAAAATCAATTACCAAATAGTGTCAAAATTGACATAAAATTGTTTTGAAAATAAATATTATATTATTAATTGTTATTATATTCCTAAAAATCTAAGGATCGGACAAGATACTTATATCATGATATTTTTTTCATTACTGGACCACTTGGGGGTCTCTTGTACGTATATGGTATGTTTATTAACTATATAATATAAAAATACATAGTGACATGGTAAATGTCAATCTAATTAACTAAGAGTTAAAACTAAAAGATAAGGTTAATATAATGACCTAAACTTGTCTATATTCTATGTGATGAAAGGATATCGACCCATCCTCATCATATCTTTGAAATATATCAATTTGGAGCTATTAAAACCTGATTATGACTTTATAATAAAATAATATTGTTATGAATTCATAAGGTGCCCCTCTCCTCCCTTATAAAAGGGCACATCCTCTCTCTCTTTCTCACACCACATTGAGCCTTCAATCTCAGCAAACCCCGGCCAAATTATCTTATAAACATCCATATAAACATCCTAGAGGTTCTGGTCTTTTTCAAAGACCAATTTTAGTGCCCTAAGAGGAGGTCTCAAAGAGGCGCTTCAAAGAAGAGGTAATGTCCGTACCGATTCATTCAACTCTACTTTTTCTTCCACTTCTTCTTCTTTAGTTTTTTCATTATGAAGTAATAACATAAGTATAACTCATATACAGATATGTTATTATTAGTATGAAACAACCCTATTTCAGCATCTATCCATCCTACGGAAAACCAAATCACGACGCGTTCGTACGTACCGAATACCGTCTCCACACCGTGGTGAAATTTGTTTTTCCACCAACACCTTACATGGATGGGTAAAATGGTGTAAATTATAACTATATATGGTTATTATAACATCATAATGATTCTGATATATTATATCATACACTCTAATTCTATTCAATAATTGTGGGAATGATATCATCGCTCATATGTACGTACGGACTACCGTCTCTATGACGCGGCGAGATTCATTCTCCATGTTAACCATACATGAATGATCATAATGTTTATATAACGAATAATAATGAAATATATGAATTAATAATGATATTGGATTTATGTATATATATATATATGTATGTATGTCATCTATTTAGTTTCATTCAATTCAATAAGGAAATGAAAACAACGTTCATGCGTACATACGGCATACCGTCTCCATGAACGGTGTATTTCATTTATTTTATCGATATATAATATATATATGTATATGATGAATATATATTATATATAATTCATGTTTTACATTATATAATTATGTAAATCAGGATATAAGTAATAATATAAAGAACGAAAAGTTGAAACACATACGATAAATGAAATGATTTTACCCAAAACACTGTTTTAACATGGAATTTACAAAAGAACGGGTAATATAAAGTCATAAGTGAAACATATATGATATCATAACAATGAATATGATTCTGTAATAAGTCTATGACATTATTTGAATCATTATACAGGAGGTTTGGATACGTACGAAGCATATCAGACCTAAGGTAAGGGATAGTTTTTCAAATCTAATTTTTATCCGAGATTGCTTATACATATGTATTTACTGGGGTTATTAAAATCGTCCATGACCAAGTTTTATAGAAGTGTTTTCATGAATGTTTAATGTTTGTTTTACCCATTTTTTACTTTTTGTCTTTTACTACAGGTATGTAAGGAATCTTTCTTTTGTTTATGTTACAATGTACTTTTTGACTTTTCCGGAAAAAGTACCAGAAGAATGTTTTTTTAACTTATATGACATGAAAGGATTTTTACAGTTTTATAAATCCTTATTTTAATGATTCTTCCTTAAAAATATTTCATGACATTTTTCAAAAAAGTCCTTTTCTTTTAAAATTGCAAGACATTTTGTGAAAATAAAACGATTTTGAATAAGAAAGGATATTTTCCTCAAGAATTCATTTCAAATGTTTTATCAACACCATTTTCCAACTAAGATGACATTATTTAATATGTGTATGTTTCATGTTTAATGTCTCTATGATTTATATGGTTTCACTTTTCTTATGATGAAATGTCCGTTTGTATTATATGGATTATGAGATGATGGGATGATGTTTTTGAAACCCATTTTATTTGTTGGGTTATTATGAATGATGTATGTTAATTTTGTGGCACAAGTAAGAATGATTTCATTATGAGATGGGTGGGACCTATATCTCCCTCCAATGCATTGGGTAAAGATTTATATCTCCTGAGATAGACATGGCTGGAACGGTAAGTTAATCTTGTTCAGTATTATTGGATTGGAAGGAGGAGTGAAATCGATTCAGAAAGGGACTTTGTCCACTAAGATGGTCTTGGTAGCAATTCCTTGGCTACTATGAAAGTCATAAAATGTGATTAATGGATGCCACAATTACATGTTTTATTCCCATGCTATTTTATCATGATTTACGTTCCATTATGATCTATGCCTTATGTACTTCCATGTTTTATGTCGTTGCTCAAGATTTTTAATGTTCTTATTTTTTTTAAGTTCTAATGTATATGGTATGTTTTATTTTATCCATTCTTACCCGTATTGAGCATTTGAGCTCACCCTTTTTATGATTTCTTTTCCCTGAGGATTAAAAGAATGATTTTATGTAAGGAATCAAAATTGAGAAGATATTTATGGGATATGTTAAAGATATTTCACCATGATTAGAAGATTATGTTCCATGTTTCCAAAGACACTAAACTATTACGGTCCTTGTGTGTCTTTTTTTGTTATGTATTATGTATTCCGGAAAAAATAATGTAATATCTATGTCCTTCAAGCATCGGGTCTCAACAGTTGGTATTAGAGGAATGGTTTAGTCAACCTTAGGAAACTACGATGTGAAAACGTTAGTGATATCTGTAGAGATATTTCTAAGGTATGTCTAGGGATGTCCCTAAGGATAATTATACGTATAGGATATAGTCCTAAAACTATGGTAACGATCTTAGAATTTAACCTAAGATGTTAGATATTGAGGGTGCTCCCCCTTTACTATGTTGTTTTCCCTATCATGATTTTTTCCTCTCACACTATTCTTTTTGGGTTTTAGAAAATGGATGGAAACAGGAATATTCATGATAATAGTGGATATGATGGAGAATGGAATGATATTCTTCTTGAGAAACGAAATGAAATGAGATTTTCAAGTCCAATCATCATTATTATGCTGAATCAGAAATCTCATAGTATGATCAATAAACTCAAATTTGGTAAGTTTCCTGACTCGACTAATAAGAGAAAGATGGAGTTTCATGATGATCATAGAGGAAGGAAATTCAAATTTACCTCATGTAAATCATGTGGGAAGAGGAATCAGGGAGATTGTTTCAATGGAACTGGAAGATGCTTTTTGTGTGGAAAAGAAGGACACAAAGCCAGTAAGTGCAAATTAAAATGTTCAGTTAACACCGTGGATGAGGATAATGGTATTGCTACGACATCAACAATAGTTAAATGATTTAAATGTGGAATGTACGGGCATTATACAAACCAATTCCCTAAGGTAAAGTCTCATGAAGAGAATCAGTACGATCGTATGGGTAGTATTTATGTTGATGATGATGAAGAGACTACAAATGATATGTGAGATGAATGAATTGTTGAAGCTCAGTCAATGGTTTAAGAAGGTAGTAGAATGATTACATGTTTATCGACTGTAATGTTGTATAAGTAATCTCATGGTACTATGGAATAAAGAGACATCTAAGTATTGTTACATTGTTGTCTTTCCTTATGTTTTGAAATTGTATGATTAATGGTACCAGTAACCATGAAAGGTTATTCAGATATTTTTGGAAAGTAGATGATATGCGCATAATGAAGGGATAAGGAGAAAATTAAATGTTTGATAGTATCTATGAGCTCATGACTTATATAAGGAGAAGTTCATATGATGGGTTGAGTATATATATAATTTTCAAGATTTTGGAATGTGGAAAGAGTTGTCTTTTGATAGAATTCATGTTTTCACTGAGGTTCAATGGGTATTCATTTTTCAAGAGAAGACATGATTAAGGTATTCACATGATTGGAATGTGACCAACAAGATATATGGGGGATAAATGACTGTATTCACCTGCCTGGTTGATGACATTTCAAGTAATCGTTTTCTTTATACTATAAGATTGGACATATGTATTTTGGATAAGCCTAAAGATTGGAATGAATTATGTTGAACATAAGTTAGTATTGTTTAAGGCTATATTTTTTTTCGATATTTTTTATAATGTAGTTTTAGAAAAAGGACAACCTGCAGGACAGGCGACAACCCATCGCGTCGGACAAGGTTATGGGAATCGAACACAAAACCGAAGTGCGACTGGCCTTTATTGCCTACCACTGGCCTACAGGACGTCTCTGTTTAGTAGAAATTAGTTTTATTATATTAACCAGTATGATATATGATGTATAAGTCCATTTTAGGAACCATATATGAATAATCTCACTATAGATCGACTTATGTATATTTAATAACATTTGCAAACCTTTTGTTTGAGACAGATGGAATGACCCATCATTCTATCACATGATCTACTAACACTTCACGAACAAAAAATTCAACATCATTTCTTTAAGAGATGAAGTGGAAATTTTTCAAGGCATGAACAATAGTGATATTGTACCAAAATAAAGTATTGATTCTAATTCAAATTCATCAACATTAAGGAAATGATCTTAAAACCAAAAATGTTGTCCTAGTTCCCTTATATCCAATGAATCAGATGGTACCATAGATCATCAAAAATTTATGGCTTTGTGATTGTTGGCTTTTTCATATCCACGTTCTCTACCACTCTCCATCAGAATATGATGGTTAGATTTCTCTTCCATATCCATATTTTCACCAATGTTTTACTACTTGGAAACCCAGTGATGAGTTAATTTGGGTAACCGTTACGTTTCATACTTTAGTTTTTAAATCCATGTTTTGGTATTCCTTTTTATGATGACGGTTTCTATTAAAGAAACTTTCGTGTAGTAAACAATTTATAACCCAGACGAATTTCGAGGGCAAATTTCATTTTAAGGGGGGTAGAATGTAACACCCCGAGACTTTATGAAAAATAATATTTTTAATTTCATTAATGTCTTGTGTTGTACGCTACACAAAAAGGAACTTGCACAACACGCATCTCTGACTTAAGTCTCATTACACACAATCACGACCTTCCTCGATAGCGTGTACGCAATACCGAGTTTCACTAAACAAGATATTATTATAATATTATTAATAACTAGACATTATAAATAGTAATATTCACTTTTTGAAATTTTATAAATTTTATCATACAAAATGGACTTCATTTTTGGATTCGGAATATCGAAATTATCATAGGGTGAAATTTTGGTACTTTTCGGATAACTTTCATATTCTGATGAATAGTGAAAATTCCTAAATTTTAATTAAAAACAAATTTTTTAATCGAAATAATTGATAGTGATAAATTAATAATTTGAGTGGTTTTAATGTATATTTAGAATATATTTTTACAATTTAATACAATGTTGGACATTGGATGTAATTTCACATTTAAAGTAGACAAAAACAACTGTGAATCTTTTGATAGTTATTATCTCTTAAAAACACGCTATTTGTTTTGATGACGGGAATTAATTTTTAAATTAGTTAATATAACTAATATGTTTTGAATTTGGTAAAATGGAAATCATTTTTGAATTCAGAATATCAAATATAGCTTAGGCCTAATTTTTGGTATTTTCCTAGAAATTTTCATTTTTTGATGAATAGTGAAACCACTAAGTGGTAGTTAAAAAAACTGAATTTTTCATAACACTTAATTATTCCGCTTCTGTGAGTGGAATTTTAAAAATACGATAGAAACAGTTAATATCAATGACTAAAATGTGGTTCAATGAGATGAAAATAATTTTTGGTGAATAGTAACTTTTTAATTTTTTTCCCACGGTTAAAAGTAAATAGGGTAATTAAAGGTAAAAGTGTTATTATTATTACCTTAAAACATGACCTAATTCTATTGGATAAGTATAATTAAACCAGAAACAAGCTTAGGAATAAAATATGACCATTTAGCCCTACTTGGATTAGATTAGGACATTTATTATTAATTTATTTAAAGAAGGGTTAAAAAAGTTAAAATCAATGTTTAATAAGTAATTAATTTTTAATATAGGGTTATACATAATATAAATTCGAATATAAATATTCATTAGAAATCTAAAAAGATTTCCTATATAATCGTATTTTATTTTTAATTTTTATACTTTAAATAATTTAATTTATTTATGACACAATGATGATGAATTAATTATCTTATTAAAGAAATATTGACATAATTGATGTTATAAATACCCAAATAAATGTAATTTGAGAATTTTTATGAATTCCAATAATTTTCAATGTAAATATGACATGTTAGTGTTGATTTAATTAATTTTATTCGAACTAATCATTCTGTTATGATTTTCACAAAAATCAATTACCAAATAGTGTCAAAATTGACATAAAATAGTTTTTAAAACAAATATTATATTATTAATTTTTATTATATTCCTAAAAATCTAAGGATCGGCCAATACACTTATATCATGATAGGTTTATCATTAATGGACAACATGGGGGTTTCTTGGATGTTTATGGTGTGTTTATTAACTATATAATATAAAAATACAAAGTTACATGGTAAATGTCAATCTAATTAACTAAGAGTTAAAACTAAAAGATAGGGTTAATATAATGACTTAAACTTGTATAAATTATATTATATGAAAGGATATCTACCAATCCCTACATTAGATTTGAAATATATAAGTTTGGAGCTATTAAAAACCGAAAATGACTTTATAATAAAATAATATTTTTAAGAATTCCAAAGGTGCCCCTCTCCTCCCTTATAAAAGGGCACATGCTCCCTCTCTTCCTCACACCACATTGAGCCTTCAAGCTCGGCCAACCCCTGCCAAATTCTCTTCTATAGATCCATAGAAACATCCTAGAGGATTTTTTCTTTTTCAAAGACCAATTTTAGTGCCCTAAGAGGAGGTCTCAAAGAGGTGTTTCAAAGAAGAGGTAATGTCCCTTACCGATTCTTTCAACTCTATATCTTCTTCCACTTCTACTTCTTTAGTTGTTTTATTATGAAGTAATAACATCACTATAACTCATATACAGATATTTTATTATAGGTATGAAACAACCCTATTTCACCATCTATCCATCCTACGGAAAATGAAATCACCACCCGTGCGTACGTACGGAATACCGTCTCCACGCCGTGGTGAAATCTGTTTTTCCACCAACACCTTACATGGATGGGTATAATGGTGTAAAAAATAACTATATATGGTTATTATAACATCATAATTATTCTGATATATTATATCATCCACTCCAATTCTATTCAATAAATATGGGAATGATATCATCGATCGTGCGTACGTACGGACTACCACCTCCACGACGTGATGAGATTCATTCTCCATGTTAACCATACATGAATGATCATAATGTTTATATAATGAATAATAATGAAATATATGAAATAATAGTGCTACTGGATTTATGTATGTATATATATATATGTATGTCATCTATTTAGTTTCATTAAATACAATAAGGAAACAAAAACAGTGTTCATGCGTACGTACGACCTACCTCTCCATGAACGGTGTATTTCATTTCTTTTATCGATCAATAATATATATATGTATATGATGAATATATATTATATATAAATAATGTTTTACATTATAGAATTAGCTAAATCAGAATATAAGTAATAATATCAAAAACGACAAGTCAAATCACATACCATAAATGAAATGATATTACCCAAAACGCTGCTTTAACATGGAATTTGCAAAAGAACAGGTAATATAAAGTCGTAAGTGAAACATATATGATATCATAACAATGAATATGATTCTGGAATAGGTCAATGAAATTATTTAAATCATTATACAAGAGGTTTGGATACGTATAAAGCATATCGGACCTAAGGTAAGGGATAATTTTTCAAATCTCATTTTTATCCGAGATTGCTTATTCGTAAGTATTTACTTGGGTTATTAAAATTGTCCATGTCGAAGTTTTATAAAAGTGTTTTCATGAATTTTTAAAATCCTTTTTACCCATTTTTGACTATTTCACTTTTACTACATGGTATGTAAGGAATCTTTCTTTTGTTTACGTTACAAGGTACTTTATGACTATTCCAGAAAAAGTACGAGAAGAATGTTTTTTTTATATTATAAGACATGAAAGGATTTTTACGGTTTTATTAAGCCTTATTTTCATGAATCTTCCTTCAAAAGATTTCATGACTCTTTTCAACAGAATCATTTTCTTTTAAAATTGCAAGACATTTTGTGAAAAGAAAATGATTTTGAAGAAGAAAGGTTATTTTCCTCAGGAATTCATTTAAAATTTTTTATCAAAACCATTTTCCATCTAAGATGACATTATTTAATATGTGTATTTTTCATGTTTAATGTCTCTATGATTTAAATGGTGTCACTTTTATTATGATGAAATTTCCATTTGTATTATATGGATTATGAGATGAGGGGATGATGTTTTTGAAACCCATTTTATTTGTTGGGATATTATGAATGATGTCTGCATATTTTGTGGAACAAGTAAGAATTAATTCATTATGAGATGGGCGAGACCTATATCTCCCTCCAATACATTGTGTAACGATTTATATCTCATGAGATAGACATCGCTGGAACGGTAAGTTAATCTGATCAGTATTACAGGACTGGAACGAGGAGTGAACTCGATTCAAAAAGGGAATTTTTCCACTAAGATGGTCTTGGCAGCAATTCCTTGGATACTATGGAAATCATTACATGTGATTAATGGATTCCACAATTACATGTTTTATTCCAATGCTATTTTATCATGATTTATGTTCCATTATGATCTATGCCTTATGTACTTCCATGTTTTATGTCGTTTCTCAAGATTTTTAATTTTCTTGTCTTTTTTAAGTTAAAATGTATATGGAATGTTTTATTTTATCCATGCATGCCTTTACTGAGCATTTGAGCTCACCATTTTAATGTTATCTTTTCCCCCAGGTTTAAAAGAAAGATTTTTGGTAAGGAAACAAAAATGGGAAGATCTTTATGGGTGATATTGAAGAACTTTCAACACGATTAGAATATTATGTTCCATGTTTCCAAAGACACTAAACTATTACAGTCCTTGTGTCTCTGTTTTTGTTATGTATTATTTATTCCGCAAAAGTAATGTAATATCTATGTACGTCATGCTTCGGTACTCTATAGGATCGACTACCCATTCATCCAAAACAGACACCCAGTGGAAATGTATCATTTCTTCATAAACTCCCAAGAGTAGCCTCATGGAGCCCACATTATGATATCCATCCTAGAACCCAGAAACTATCCTGAAAAGCCCGCCTTACTATCAAGAGAAAAACTTCACTGATGGCATGTCAATCAGATGCTTCATATAAAAGATACAGTGGGTCGAAGTTGAATAATAATAAAATATTATTATTATTTCAACATTTCGTATCCTTGGGATATGAACCTGACTCATAAAATTCCTAAAGGGAGTAGAAAAGTTCCGCCTCGATTTAAGGAATGCGTCGCCTCAAACAACTTGAAAATTAGAGTTACAGTTTTCGAGTTATGGTTTTCGTGTTACGGTGGTTTAATGAAACTCAGAAAAATATGGCCGGACTACCGCACAGTTGTCAGAAACCACCAACTGCCTGACCAGACCGCCATCGCCTGCCGGAATCCACTACTGCTGGACCACTGTTGGAGCTACCAGAACATCTCCGGAGTCGCTAGAAAACCACTGGAAAAAACAGAAATCCGCCGGAAAACATCTATGGGCCACCATGGTCACTCTAGTGGTCCAAAACGCGATCAGAGACCAGATCTTGAATCCTTGAGATGACACATTTAAAGTTCTTTCCTCCGATCAACGATCTGTCACCATTTAAGCATCACAAAAATTAATTGATGCTTCTGCTCACCACTGTGCTTCCTCCAGTACCCAAAATTCAAACCCGAGCATAGATCGGGACTCCTCGAGTTGAGAGCTTCACAAACATATGTATTGCACCTCGATTAGTTGATGATTTGGCGAGGTGAAATGTTAAGGGATGAAGAATGAGAAGAACGGATGAAGAAAAAGAAGAACACGGAAACAAAAACTAAACTTGATGATAGATTTTTTTGGTTTGGACATCGAGAGAGACAAGTAAAGTAGTATAAGCGGAAACAAATCTAAAATGACTACAAAACCTCAACCGGGGAGATATATAATCCTAAAGAAGTCGCCTACATAGAATCTGGATCCATCATTGCATTCCATATGCCATAATAAATTTGTGCCTGATTTTTATTCGTGATAAAATACCATTTAGACGTAGAATCGCCATCTTCTAGAGCATTGGTGTTTGAGAGGGGAAATGAGATAACCCACCTCATTACCCTAACATCCTATTTATAGAAAACTGCTGACAGACGCAAAATCTGAATCTTTCATGCCATCTCAATTGAGGTAACCCCCTAGGGTAAACAAAATGATATGAACTAAAAGACAGTCCTAAATTTCAAATTTGAGATTTCGTTCCGGAGTTATTCGAACTGACGTCCATAACGAAACTTTTCCATTTATTTACGAAAACGCTCCTGGTGGATTTTTCCATAGCAGGCTTGTGCCCACAAGGTTTACACCCCCTAGTGTAAACTCCATGTTCCAGACACAGCTGTGCCCATTGATTTCTGATATGAGCTATTTTTTAATAGATAACTTGTTACCTCCTTGTGCATAGTATATAAATACATAATAATTTTTAAAAAATAAATCCAGGAACACCGAGCCTCAGAATCACAAGCCTTCTTCGCACCGAGATCTAGAATTATTAATTGGAATATTTTGTTGTCTGATAGGGCCAAAATATGAGTCTCTACATCCTCCACACCTTATAACTTTTTGTCCCTGAATAGCCATAAGAACAAGGAAAGAAACTGGACTCTCAACTGGGTCTCCCACACAAGTAAGTTCTCCCACAAACACCTCTGCCCGAACACATAAGACAGAGGGACTCATCCACCACACCTCAACACTATCCACTTTGGGTGGTGCTCACTCTCCCACATGGTTTTGACCGTGTCACAAAAATGGGTCTCGGTGGGGGAAGTATCCCTCTTTCTCACACATTTGATGCACGTCGAACGACACTCACATAGAGTCTTACCGATGAATCAAAAAAACACGAGAATGAAATGTAAAGGGAAGAGTACTAAAAAACATTTTCTATCAAAACTACTATAGAATGTAGAATGGACACATAGCGTACCTCTATACATATACAGAGCCTACGGGTCAGCAGCCTTTAGGGCATGCAACTATCCTCTCCTGCACCCTTCAGTACCTGAGGTCGGCGTGGACTCCTGGGGGTGGTGGTAGTGGCATGTGATACCGCCTACCACCTCTTACTACTACACCAGCTATGTCGCCATGTTTGTCACCCTTCAGACCTCCAAACACAAGACATTGTCGCTTCCAGGGTGGCCTATCAAACAACTCCCTCTCTGCAACACGACGTGTCAGATAATCTCAGCAAAGATGTCCCCAACCATCGAAAGCGTAACATCGCCTCTCCTACGGCTGACCAAAACTGGCATGCGAGCCTTGTGTGCCCTATGCCTCAGATCCTCCATCCTAGGGTCACCTCCTGAAACGTCGGCCACATCTAGACTAAGGCGCCTGCTACCTTCTACCAGCTGCTGACGTCTCAGATTCCACGCACCCAACGCTGATGGGCTGAATTTTCTCATGTAGAATTCTCTCCACCACCAAGGCCCACTCTAGTACTCCATCATAGGTGGGTAGGCACAAGGAAACCACACATGCCTAGATATACCAGTGTATCCCCTACTTGAAGGTCCGAGCCCTGAAGAACGGGTCTCGAACCATATCCAGGGAGTAGCATGAAAGGTCTGTAAACCTCTCTGAGTACTCTGACACAATCATGCCCTCTTGTCGAAGCTGTAGTATCTCCTGAACCCGCACTGACCTCAATGTCACTAGATAGAACTCTTCCCTAAAGAGCTGCTCAAACTCTTCACACATGATCCTCTCCTCATCGTGATACTGCGTCACCAAACTCCACCATCTCCTGATGGACCCATTATATGGATTTCTGCTAGGACCACCATCTGATCTATAGCTGTCCTCACTAGGTGAAAAACATGGAAGACTGTTTCGAGCCAATCATCAGCTGCCTGGGGGTCTGGATCACACTATAACCTTAGAGGTCACTGCCCCTAGAACTTTTGTAGTGCACTCATCCAACGCACATCTTCATCCTGTACTGCCGACACCACCAGCTACTCGATAGGTGGTGGCTCAGCCGACAGACCACCTGAATGCCTAGCCTCAGAACCAACACCCTTGTCTAAAGCCTCTACACATGAAAAATCGTCACCACAATCCCTCTATGGAACCCTCACTGGTTGTTGTCATGGAGGAATCCTAAAATATAATGAAGACGCACGGTAGTCAAAGAGTATATATGGGGAGTAGACCCAAAAAGAACAAGGAAAACCCAAAACATGGGCCTATATGATGAATGTACCATTATGTCTCTATAACTAGTTACCTAATGTCCTGAGTCAAAAGGCATGTTATCAGAGTCCTAGGGAATGGATATGTCTACCGCCACACAATCACAAGAGTCCCTGACCTGAAAGACGAACTTGAAACAACCTGACACTACCTCTATGAAACCAAAACGAATCTCACATCTAGACCACCTATACGTAGAGATCCCAAAGGTGAACCTCCTCTAATACCACTGTGTCATGACCCGACCCAATGGGGCTTGAGCCGTTACTCCCCAAGACCACCTCCAATAGGATAGGGTATGGAGACTCGCACCGAGTAGGCTATCACACACTTGGGGGCATTAGCCTATGGTCCCTATACCCACGCACCCTCATACCCCTTCAAGAAACAGTGTAGATAAATATATAAAAAATGGAAATAAATGCATGCATAAATCTAACCCACAACTAGAGTGCAATAGCAGTACAAAAATGAAAAACGAGGGCCCACAAAAAATCTAAAAAATCATTCATCCTGATCAAGAAGGAGGGAAACACTTCCAAATGCACTCGCAGGTATGCTCCTCTGTGCATCTCCAGTAAACACCCTAGTTAGTCTCGCTCACTAAGCTCCGCTTGCTCTGGGTCTTGATAAGAATCCGTCAAAAGGCATCTAGTATTCACAAAACACAAACATGTGCGGGCATGGCCCATCCAGGTGTGTGTATTACAATACTCAATAGGCACCCTGAAATACCCAAAAAAAAATAGAGAAACTTAAAGGAAACAGTCCACTCATCCCAACACTAGGAACCCAGATTAGAGGGAAACTCCATCTTGTGACCATCCTCGGCTATACATAACTAGTCAGCTCAATTCATGTGTATGCCAATATATACACCTTGATCATCTACTCATGTATATGCCTATACATATTTCATGAACATTCTCTCAATTATACACCCATACATATACTAGGAGAATCTGAACAGATATATGTCCACACATATACCATGAACATCCAGATATACTAGATAAAAATAACAATACATTAGATGTACTGACCTCATCACCAAAAACGGTTCATAACCAGGAGAACTCAATCCACGATCACTTTCGTCCAGATGACAGTCGTCCGAGAGATACACTCCATCAGGTCCCACACAAACGTCCCAAATCCTCACCCAAGAGATCACGCTCCTCATATACCATCATTGAGAAAGTCACACTAAAATAGTAAAAAAACTAACCTCCATAGATAGGTGATCACTCCTAGGTTACGCTAAGGGATTCCAAACCCCACTATGATATTTGAAGATCTCATAGATAGGGGATCACTCCCAGGATCTTCTAGGGGATACCAAAACGATATCTGATATTCTAAGATATCACAGATAGGGGTTCACTCTCCGGATCCTATGGGGGATTCAACAACCCAATCTGGCGCTCACCAGAAACACTTCATTCAGATAAAGGATCGTAACCAGTGGCACGATGGTCACAATGATACTGGAACCCTATCTAGTACATATCAGACTATAGGGGACCGAACTGATGATGATGCAACCCTACAAAAACCATGGACTTAGTGGGGTACCATATAACCGATGATATCGCAACCCTACTACAAACATCATGTTGAGTAGGGGATCCTTTTCCCAGCGATGCCACCACCCTACTGATCATGGCCCACTACATTGGGGATAATATTCCCGATGATTTCACAAACACTACAGGGTTAACCTGCTAGATAGGGGATCACCGCTCATGGATAAGCAGTCAAAGAGATTCCAAGAACCCGATCTAGGGAAACGATGATAGAAGATCCCGCTCTGGCCCCACTGGAGGGATTAATCAATTCTAAAAGATTAAACATCCCATCGATAGTATCACAAACCTATACTAAGGTTTTCATGCCATGACAACCATCGTAAGAATTAACCAATGGAGTACCCTCAACCAATGCTAGTCCAAAAATCTCTAACCCGAGTGACCCGCCACAATGCCACACCACAGACCACCGAGACCAATATTGAGGCCACCATCATGATCCTTACGGGAAAACTTGTAGTATAGGTTGTTTATTAGGCCAAAACATACAATGGTGAAAAATTAAATATTCACCATAGATTTTCCTTGTAGGTCCCACGATACGATACCAAAACACATCTAGCGGATCATACTACTGTGATCCCCTCAAAAAACCTCATGGGATTGACTACTCGATCGTCCCAAACGGACTCCTGGTGAAAAAGGTACTTTTCACCAAAGCCAGCCCGAGTAGGCCTTTCACCATACTCTTGAAACTCGTCAAGAAGATCAAACCATTGTGATCCCCTCAAAAAAACACACGGTATCGACTACTCGTTCATCCAAAATGGACTCCTGGTGTAGAAGTTTCATTTCTCTATAAATGCCCAAAAGTAGGCTCAGGGGACCCACATTCTAATCTCTATCCCAGAACCCAGAAACAATCGTGAAATGTCTATCCTACTATCAAGATCACAACATCATTGACGACACGTGAATCAGACGCTCTGTGTAAATGTTACGGTGGATCAAAGTTTAATAATAATAACATATTATCATTATTTCAACGTTTCGTACCCTTGGGATATGAACCCGACTCATAAAGTTCACAAAGTAAGTTGAAAAGGACAATCTTGATGCAAGAAATGCATCGCCACTAATAGCTCGCAAGTTGATGTTACAGTTTGAGGGTTACGGGTGTTTAATGAACCCCTAAAAAAATATGGCTAAACCACGGCATGGTCGTTGGAAACCACTGCATGCCTGACCGGACCGTTGTTGCCTGCCAGAATCCACCACCGTCGGACCACCCCAGGAGTATTGGGACCACCGCCAGTGTTTCTAGAAAACAACCGGAATTGCCGGAAATCAACTGGAAAACTTTCATGGGCCACAACGGTCACTCTGGTGGTCCAAAACATGATTCGAGAGTAAATTTGGAATCCTTTGGACGATAACATTACAACCCTTTCTTCTGCTCAATGATCTGTCACCATTTCATCATCACAAAATGTAACTGCCACATTTTCTTGCCGCTGCGCTTCCTCCAGTGCCTGAATCTTTAACCCGAGTAGAGATCGAGACTCCTCAGGTCTAGATCTTTGCAAAAAGATGCCTTGCTCCTCAATTCGTTGAAGATTTGGGGAGGTGAAAAGTAAATGGACAAAGAACACGAAGAACAAACGAATTACACGAAGAACGCACAATCAAAAACTCAATCTGATGATGCCTGTTGTTGGTTTGGCAATCGATAGAGACACGAAAATCAACAGAAGTGGAAACAAATAAAAAAAGACAATAAAAACTCAATAGCGGAGATGCATAATCCAAAAGACGTCACCTACCTTGAATTTGGATCCGATGTTGCATTCCATGTGCCCTAATCAGTCAGCGTCTAAGGTTTCATCGTGATCCAATATCATTTGGAAGTTGAATCGCCATCATCCAGAGCTTCACTGTCCAAAAGGGGAAATGAGCTAACCCTGCTAATTTACATAAATCCCTATTTATAGAAAACTATTGGAAGAAGATAAATTTGAAACTCCCGTGCCCTCTCAACTGAGGTCACACATCGGGTAAACACAACTCTATGAACTCAACGACGGTCTTAGATTTTTGATTCGAAAATATGTTAAGGAGTTATTCAAATTGACGTCCATAAAGAAACATTTCTATTTATTAATTAAAACGCCCCTAGTGGATTTTTCCAGAGAAGGCATGCGCCCGTAATGTTCACACGATGCTTAGGGTATATTCCACACTCTGAAGGCAACTGTGCCCTCAGATTTCGGATATGGGCTACCATTTAAGAGATAACTCGTTTCTGCCTCATGCATAGTATAGAAATAATTAATATTTTTATAAAAATAATTCTGAGCACATCGGGCCATGTAATCGCACGTCGTCTTCGCACCTAGCTCAGAAATTATTCATAGGAATATCTTATTGTCTGGTAGAGCCAAAACACATGTCTCTACAAAATTCATAATACAACTTGTATTTGTGTACATACCATTATGATGGATTTAAAAATGAAGATATCCCTATATAATCCATTTTTATGTTTCTATTATTAATAATCCATAAATATTTAATATATATAATGTGTTAAACAATATTTATACTAATAAATTACGATTTAGAAAACATAGTTTTATATGCCAACCTATTTTTTTCCATTTTTTAGAACATCCATTTGATGGAAGATAGGTACCAATAATTATGGATAATATATATATTTTTCTATTGTAGAGTCCAATATATCTAGTATTAGAACTATTTGTTTCGTGGATTTATTCGGGAAACAAAATATGTTTTTAAAAAATAACCATTCATGAATGGAGAAATCAATTTTATTGCACGGTTCTCTCTTGTTAGATCAATTCAAGTGATAGAATCCAAAATAATTTTGTGGGACTACATATCCAATGATGTCTATGTAATGGATAATGACTCTATAGAAGATCATTATGGCCATTGGATTTGATGAAATTGAAGAGGTTACAATTGTATTTTTTTCTCAAAGGATTTTTGATCAGTGGTGGTAGGTATCTAGAATAATATAGGGGAAGAAGAAAGAGGACTCATATAATATATATGTATTAAAGATACATTCTTTAACAAAATTTCCCCTCATTAAAAATAAAATTCAATAGAGTGTTCCTCATATTAAAGAAAAAAGGAGATGAATATGTTTCTGAGTATGATACTACATTATCATGGATATCATTGTATTCTATAGATTTCAAGTGAAACCTAGAGTCCATGGTTTCCCATTTATTTAATGTAATTAATCCATGACACTAAATGTCATTGTTCTCTCAACATATTTCATCATAAGATGATAGTGAATTATATGACATCAATACAAAAAATGAATTATTATGATCCTATATGATCAATAGAAATATGTAAAAAAACGGATAAATGAGAACAAAGACAAAGGCAATGAATCAATGAATAATAAGAAAAGAATGAGATTTATACCTTATGATAACTAAGTAATAGAATCATAATGGGAAATGATTGATTAGATTTAAATGATTTTATAACTATAGATTAAAGAGTAATTTGGATAATAAATGGAAGGGGAATAATGGAAACAATTATATTAATTATCTTAACTATAGGTATAATGGTCACTATGTAAACAAATTCCCCAAAAATCAAAGTAATCTTCCATATAAAAGGATAAGGGGAGGAGGCCAAGATTATGTCATCATTATTACTGATGTAGAATCCTCAAATAATGTGGGGGAAAATACATTATCCTTATCATTAAATGTAGATTATTATTATCTTATTGTTTATTCTCATGATGTTTTATATCTTTTATTTTTTTCATCAAAGTTGTATATTTTCTTATCGTGTTTTCAAGAGTGTTGTCAGTAGAAAATCATAGACGAATTATCACTTATAAATGGTTTTGTCCACAAGTCTCTATTATCACACATAAATATGTGGTATTTTCCTAAATTATGTTCATAAAAATGGTCTAATTCAATGTAGTCCTTTATATGAAATTTATTTCAAAATATGATCTAAAAAAAATTCAAGAAGAAAAAAATTATTATTCATGATGAAGATGTTAAATTATATATCATCATAGTATGTTAATAATCATATGGGTTATATCTATACACAACACATTATAACTGTTGAATATGATTATATAAGAAGAGGTTGAAATAAAATATTTTAATGGAGATGGTAATAAATAAATTGTGGATATAGGTATTGTATGAGATTAAATTGATGTATATCATAGTAATTTCATAAACATCACAAGAGTGTTAAATTGGGTTTTCCATTAATTTAATCTATGATGTAAGATTAGTATAAAATAATCCACAATGAATAGACACTATAGAATAAGTGGAGTTGAAGAATCAAATAGTTGAGTTGTTTGTTATGGGAGTTATTTTCCTTATTGTTTCTCCTTGGGGTTCCCATGTTCGAATTATTTTGATGAATGATATATCCATGCGGTTTTGACTTTATTGTACCAAAATAAATATTAATTTAAAAATTAACATGAATCCTCCATATCACATTGAATACTTATTCAATTAACATCACATATCCAATTATATATCAACGATTATCCATTTTTTGGAACCCGTTATTTAAAGGAAAGAATATATTTAAAAGATTGATTTATGAATGAGGTATAAAATTTATTATTAAATAGTAATAAATTTTTTATTCCCAAACACTATCTATTATTATTGATCTAATTAAAATATTTTTCACTTATTATCCTGGTAATTTCATTCATATCAATTAATTATATCTTAGTGTATTATAAAAATTATGGGTACCATGAGAATCACATTAATATTATTATTGATAATCATTGATGAGAAGCTATTTTTGAAAAATTTATTATGTGTTATTTGTTTCTCCAAGATGTTTTCTTTCTTATAAATATTTTATTAATGCATGGAATCATTTTTTATCCTATGAAGATAATGGAAGTTATAAAATATTTCACAACAATGAAAATAAATAAGGTATGTAGTTTCATTTATTACTAAGATTACTATTGGTAATGGGTTAATAATATTTTCTGATAGGATAACCCATTACAAAACCTTACACGATAAGGTGTTAATATGTTTTGGGACAGTGGAATGTGAAGAATTGTTTGATGAACTAAAAAGAATATTGTTCAATGATCCAATTTTGTTTCTACCTTAATTAAATTATGGGTTTGAGATATATAATGGTTTATAGAAGATGGGTCATGGTTGTTTCCTACTACATGTCGATAATTTTAGTCCATATGCATTATGGATGTAAATTATTCTTGGAAATAATTTTCCAATGGTAATCTAGATTTGGTAGATAAAATATATTTTTAATGATATGGAAACATTTTTTATATTGTGAAACATATGATATACACAAATCCTAAAACTATAAAATCTATCATTTGACATAAATATCTCGAAATGAGGAATTAGAGATTTCTTGATCTTCTCCTGGATTATGATTTGATAATACTAAACCACCACTAGAATGAAAATAAGGCAGTAAATGCATTGAGTAGATAAGATCACTGAGTTCGGACACAAATGAGGATTGTGATGGAAACTATAGTCATTTATTTTCAAATCACATATATGGGAATTAATATGTAATCAAAAAATTCACACCATTTTAGAATAATTAAAAAATTATATTTATTATAAATGATAATATGATATTAATATGATGATGATAACTTTTAGTAGAAAATTAATTATGTTTATAATGAGGGATTAGAAAAATTATTTTGTGAACAGTTTTTATTGACATTTGGAAAGAGACTTATTCTTACATCGATACCAGATATGATAAGTGATTTTATTCAAAATTCACAAAGACCAATCTTTTCTATTTACTATGCTAGCTTCATGTTTTATCTTTTAATGAAGGAACTTTCATTGCGGATAAAAATTATGGTGAAATTGTTGATTATGTCTCAAGATGTTGGATATTAAATATTATAATGTTTTGAGAAAACATCATAAAAGATCCATGAAATGTCCTTTTGTTCCTTTCTCTAAATTTGATGACATTACTTTGGACAATGTTACCAAATTGAAAAATACTCCCATTAAGAATAACTCAATATGGGTATTTGATGATAGCATAACAAAAATAAAAAATTAATTCATTATAAGATAATATTTAACTAATGATAATCCTTAAAGGCTCTACACTAATGATTTTTAAGGCATCACAGGTCACCTCTTTCGATAATGTATGTTAGTAATCCCTATTTTACATTAAAAATTATAATGAGTCATTAGTATCCTTATTCTCTAGAGATTAATTTGATAACATCCTACCATCATAAAAATGATGGATAGTATCTAAGGACAAATCCAACAATTGAAGACATGTTGAGGACATACTCTCATAAAATTCATGGTTTATGGGATAATTATTTACATTTTGTTTATTATTCTGATAAAAATTATATCCATTAAAGTACTCAAATAGAACCATGTGGAGAATTATATAGAAGGAGATATCATAATAAACCATGGTATGAATTTGGTAATTGTAAACATAGAGTCCAAAATATTTTTGGAGAGGAAATAACAAAATTAATGACAATTTAGGGTCGCATTAATGTTTCTCAAAGTAATAAAATGAGTTATGTCGATATTCGGATGAAGGATTTCAAATTACAAGTTGTATATCATATTTTATCAAGAGTATCTCTATGCAGATTTGTTATAAGATTTGATAATAAAGGGAATATAATACCTAGGTACATCATTCCCTTTGAAATATTGTAAATTATTGGATCCATCAATTACTGATTGGAATTGTCTCCATGTCTCTCTAAAGTACATGATCAGATTCATATTTTTTTTTGAATGTACATTAAAGACCGAACGCTCTTGATCCCCTATGATAAAATATAAATGTAACCTAATATATCTTATTATGAATGGCCATTTTAGATTCTTCATATGAGAGATCAATTATTGAGGACATAGGAAACCTTTTTGTTAATGGTACTTTGTAGAAAACACAAAATGGAGGAAGCAAATGGGAACCAAAGGATGATATGAAAAAACAACTACCCTGATATTTTTATAATGTAATACCAATGAAATTTAGAGTATTTAATTTTCATATGAGGTATGAATTTAACACCCGATGACTTTAAACTTTATTTTATTTAAATTAAATTCAATACCTTTAATAGAATGCGATGAAAACAACATATTTTTTAATGGAAAATGATGTATTAAAAATATTATTTAAGCATGACCATTATAACATAGCCAATTTGTTGGTCAGTATGAAATGTAAAAAATAAATAATAAAATAAATATGTTTTATAAATATATAAAATAAATTAAATAGAAAATTAGAATTAATATATAATTCATTTAAAAGAAAATGAAATGTTTTTTAGAAAAATTATATTTTTATAATGGGATATTTAATTTCACTTTTGTCATATAATAAAAAATTAAAATTTACAACAATTAGATAATTTATTTGTGAAATTTAACTTTATTTATTCAAATAATCATACAAAAATTATCTTCAGGTGATTTGTTTCGTACTTTTTTTGAAAATATTCATTTTTGTTGATAAAGGAATATAAGGATTCTTATTGAAAAAATCACTTCATTGATTTATTCACCAATATTATTTATATCATAAAATATTTTAATGTTAAATTAGGTAAATTATAATATAAAAAATATAATTTGGTTCATTTTAATAATTTTCATATTGTACTTTTTATTAAATCCTTCCATATTTATGATAATTTTCCCATTGAAAACTCATTTTTTATCATGTATATAGATAGATTTTAAAATTTTATTGTTTCAATTATATGAGTATAATTTCAAAAAATGTATTACATAAATGGAATAAAAATATTATATTTTAATTAACAGGTTCATATTAATATTTTTACATTATTAATAGTAAAATCTGAAAAAATTCATTATAGTTAATAAGGAGAAATGGCATACCAACAAGTAAAAAATAAAGAATGGTAGGGTAAAAAATTGAATACAAACATGTAAAACATTATTATAAGAACTTATTTATACCAAAGATCCTATACAGTTCTATAATGACAAGTTAATTAATATAATGACATGATAAAAACATGGGTGTAGTTTACTCTTTTAAAAATATTATATGTGTGTTATCTCACCCACATATAAATGGCCACAACTATCATCCACTATTCAAAGAAAAAATTCAATTATTTCATCCGATAACTAAAATATCACATAATTACTCACATAGAAAAACCATGGATCCTTTTTCTATCATTAAACAATCTGTAAATGGATATTGCTGTAAGCCAAAATTGATTCCCTAAAGAAGTGGATACATTATTAAATGAGTAATTTTATTTATTTCTTCTTCCACCACTATATAAATTTATGTATTCAAGATAATATAACAAAAAATTAACTATAAAATACTATTATGTTATTAAGTTAATTAAATGACATATTTTTTCATAATATCTTCTATCAAATGGGAAATGAAATATTTAATAATGTGCACGATGAGATACAACCTCACGATCATATATAATTCTTTTTTCTATCACCAAATTTCAATGATGTATATAATTAATTATTTAAAAAAAACTATTTGATACTTATTTAATTATTAAAATTATTTAATTATAGGATCAAATATATATTCTTACATTACATTTTGTTTAAAATATTATAATGTGGGGTGTTTGTAAGGATTAGTACTGACTCAAATGGCGATGTGACTCATTTTTTTACAAACACAATAAATAGAAGGTAATACAGAAAAATTTTATGATTATATGTGAAATATATGACATTATAAAAATTTTGTAATTTTAATATATCACTCCTTAATTAACTTATCACTCGTTATATAAATAATATCACTTCTTGTGCATACATATAATATACTGTCTCTATGAAGTGATGTTTCTCATTTTATATTCCCAACATTAAAAATGATTATAAAAATAAACATGATCAGTAAATATGATATTATTGAAAATAATATAAATATAGATATTATGGAACACTATAATATGTTTA
Source organism: Viscum album (assembly GCA_963277665.1). Taxonomy (NCBI): domain Eukaryota; kingdom Viridiplantae; phylum Streptophyta; class Magnoliopsida; order Santalales; family Viscaceae; genus Viscum; species Viscum album. The sequence goes on along the minus strand of OY728164.1, from coordinate 1,137,397,978 downwards.
TGAACTGGAAATTCATGAAAAAATATGAATAATAAAACAACGCAATAAAAACCCTAAATAGTGAAAATAATTAAATACTATAAATAAAATGGTGGTAACATGTTATAATGTGATTATATAAGTGACTATAAACAGGAATTTGGTTCTTAAAAAACATAATATAATATTACAACCCATTTTATATTTATTTAAATCATGTTCAACCAAAACGATGCACATGGAAAGGTGATTCTTCTCAGTATTTTTATTGAAGCATATTGTAATATTTCAATCATAATAACTTTTTTATGGTGTATGTACTACACTATTACATGTAATATCATTATTTCTAAATATTTAATGGTATTTTAAATTTAAATTGGAATAATTTAAACTAGAGGTATTTAAATGGAAATTACCAAGTTGTACTATTTATTTTTCAATCTCACGTTATTTTTTTATTTTTATCATTCTCTTGGAACATTGGCATTATTGTGATAATTTATCATTGAAAATTATATTTCCCTTAAATATCTATATTCGTGTATAATGGATATAATTATTTCCTAAAAAATTTAAAAATCATTTATAAGGTGTTTACATTTAATGTTATTTGATTATGTGGGTAAATATCCATTCTTATGTATCATTTATTCAATATAGATAATTGATGATAATTCAGATTTTTCAAGAACTAAATCATTTATATAAAATTGATGAATTATTGAGACATGAAGTATTGGGTGGTTCCTATTTATAGATATACACTTTATTCATTTTAGGTCTCATGAGGCAAATATTTTTTCAAGATCAATTGGTTTTTTACCTAGTAGATTATAAGTTTCATGAGAAAGGTCATTATAGTAGATAAATCATGATTTTAGATATCATGAATCCATTAATTAATCATTTAATTCATTTAAGAATTAGTTATTTTTTATTTTCCATAATATTTCCCAGTGATTTTATCTCTTTATGAATATCATTCATAATTTATTGATCAAATGGAATGTGTTTTCTTTTATTTACCTTCCCATATTCATATTGCCCTATCCATTTTTGATAGTCATGATATTGATTAAATAAAAATATTTTTATTTACTTAAATTTCAGTATTGATTTTTATTTAATGATTAATAATATATTTAATTGTATGTAACTACTACTGATCATTTTATATTAAACTTATGTATTTATTTCCCTAATATATGAAAAAATAATTATTTTAACGATTTAAATTATCGCAAATGTTTCCCTTTACAACTTATATTATTTAATTTACCTATGTAAAATGTGTGTATTTTATGTATATAGATCCCCAAAAAATATAAACTGATCAGTAATTTTGGATTTCACCCCTTCTATCTAGGTTACATTAATAAAATAGACATATAATACGGGTTACTCGAGTCTAGGTATATATATGAAAAATAAACCTCAACCCCATCACACGACAATGAAACCCTCCACCACGGTTTATAAAGACCCTACAATTTTTTATCATCACACCTAAACCATCATACTATACTTTATGGCCTTAAATCATCAAAAATGGAATTTTATTATTTATACAGGTACCACTAGTTCTTCATGGGGATTCTATAAACTCTGAAAAACTCTATCAATTCTTTGTACCATCAGGGGATGTAAAAGGTAAAACCTTTTCTCCTTCAGGATGAAATTTCATGATTTTATTAAGCATTAATACTCACTCCCACTTTAATATCATTATGATCATCAATCACAATGGCCCTTAATTATCTATGAGTCTCCTTCTTCAATGCACAATATCTCACTCCAATATGGGGTAAGATTATTATATTGATTCATATATATTATTCATTCATTAAAATATAGTATAAATTTTCCTATTTTTTAATCAATTCACTATATATATTATTTATTTCTTTACATTACATTTTATATTAATTATATTTTGTAAATATTTTCCATAAATTGAATAATTAAAAATATTTATTATCAATGATAAGAAGTATCCACTTTCAAAAAATTCATGATTTCAAGTTTGAAATTTAATTCAAATATTATTTAAAGAAAAATTAAATATCAAAATATAATTAAAAAAAGCAATGGTATCGTTATTTCTATAAAATCCCAATAAAAATCCATATCATCATTTAATTTAAAATCATATATGCATGGGAGCATATAGTATCAGATTTTTGAACATTATATTGAAGTGTGGATAACTCGCACACTCCTAATAAAAAATGTACTCGTATTATTTATTATATCATCATGAATCAAAAGACTCTTTTATTTTGAATTTTATTTCCTAGAAAAAAATTCATATAATAATATAATTTTAATAATCACTAGTATTTTATTTTGTTAACAAACATTACAGAAATCACTTCATAATGTTAGTGGCTAATTAAAATGAGATCTTATGTAACGAAAACATTTAAGAAGGTTAAATGAACAACACTAAATTTTATTCATCCATACTAATTTCCCAATAAAGCCTTATTAAGATTCATAACGATTCTTACATACTCATGGATACACCTTAAAATCAATTATTGAACATTCAAATGATCCCAAATATTCATTAAAAAGTATATGGATTCCATTCAACAATATGAAAAGAAAAATATAATGTTCGTTCCTTTTATATATTATTATACGTACACTCAACTCTACCCTTAGTAAGTTATTTTTATTGACAATATAATGTTATGGATTTTATTTTTTTTAGAAGTTTCATATACTTAATAAACATATTAATACTATTTTTATCTTATTTTACCTAACATAAAACATTTTTAGTTACATCAAATCAACTAACAACACTAGAAAATAGATTAAATAACCATACAATATAAATATATAATTGATCACATCATTATTGAATCTCAATAACCATTAGATGGTTTCTTAATAACTCTTATGTTCTTTTCCTCCTTTAAATTTCAGGTCTCTAATATCCACTTCAAACAACTAATCAAAATAAACTTCAAAACAACTGAAATATTTGAATAAATCACATATATTAACTTTTTAATGATTCCTTCCATAATAGCATTAGAATCATCAAATATAAAGGAAAAATAAAATGTTTTTACTTCATGAACATATATTGAATTTTACTTAGCAAATAAGTATCATAAATATCTATTTCCTATATATTATTTGGTAGAAAAAGTCAACACTAAATAATTAATGAGAATAAACCCCATCGAATACTATTCATATATTTGTGTTTTCCACAAAACTCAATCATCATCATAGATTGACAATCCATTTTCTAAAATGAAAAATTAATTAAAAAATATATTATAGAATATTAATACCTTGGTATAAGAGAATGTATAAAATGTTAAAAGAAACAACATATTAGGTCACCATGATTATACCTTTGAATGGATTCATATTTGAAAATGGGATAATATAAAATCACCAAAATAGGTGTTATTTTTTAAAATTATGGACTGTTAATAGGGGTTCAGAAAAATAATATTGAAAAACCCCAAACCTTCATAATCATTATAATATAGGGATAATGTTGATCGTAATTTTTTTTTTAAATATATAATTTCATATAAAAACGTAGACTACAATTTGTTTTAATAAAACTTGATGAAACTTTTTAATAAATATACCAAGATGTTTTCCTATAATTATTTACATGAAAAAAAGTATCATTAGAATTCTTATCAATGAATAATAGTACTAAAACAATTGTTTATAATGAGTATTTTTTAGGGGGAAAAGGGGCCTAGATACACTAAGAGGGAAGGGGTGAATCAAGTCATAGATATTCTTTAAAAAATATTCATTTCCCACTAGAAATTGATGACTTTTTTACAAGTGTAACTTCTTATTCTCTTTAATGATAATATTGATCATGTATTTTCTAATTTTATATATTGATAATGCACTTAATTTAATTTAATAACTCAAGAAAAATGAAACAAATATTATTACATGTTTCAACCTCAATGGGATATATCCAAATATAAGACAACAATGATAGGTCGATTATAATAAATTCACTAAGGCTAATAGTAAAATTATAATGTCTGAGGTATATTTTTTTAGTTCAATCTCACTACCTTTATAATTTTTAGGGTCTTATCACTGATTTTCTGAAGGGTCACTACCTATGTCTCTTCCTCTGGCTCACTGCCGGTGGAAAGGATAATCAACTTCCTCTTCATTTTCTCACTCCTCTTGGAAGGGATCCAAACATTGTTTATGGACTTGTAAGCCCCTTCATCATCACTTATGAATGCATACTCAACTTTATGTAGATGATATGTTGATGTAAAACATTTATCCACTGATGAAATTCCACATTACAACAATCATAAAAGGAATTGTGAATCAGTTTGTGCATCCATAGACTGACATGAGATTTTTTTAAGCATAGTGCCCAATTTTTACCTTTGTCACACAAAAAAATAAACATTCTGTTCTACTCAATACATAAACGATAATCAGTACATTCATATTAGTCCCATATATCCATGAAACTCTCTTATACCACTATGAATTGGTGATACTCTCATCTTGTTGTAAAACATCCTTCTTCACTCCTAACTAATGTGACACACACCCTTTTATGGCGAACTCATGATTGGCATGCAACAACCATCTGGAACACAAATTCTGGATAAATATCTACATGTGATCACATACAACATGCATGAATAGAGATCTGATTTTATCTAAGTGTTGGGATTTATAAAAATTAGGGGGGTATCCATATATTTATTTGCATTTTTTCCTCCATGAGTGAATGGAATACAACATCTCTGTCGAGCACTCAAGTCTATTCTCCCATGCCACTATCTCCCAAGTCACCATGCACGCCTCTCAATAACTTGCAAAAATTTAATTTTTATTCTATAGTTTTATTTTAGTATCTATAAAAACACTTGTAGTGCAACCTTACAAGCCTCTAGGATTGTAGTGTACAAGTACCATTCACAATAAAAATTATCACCATTCCCTTATATTTCTTCAAAAAACGTGTCAATCATTGGAAAATGGATCCGACTTGTATACATGCTATTTATTGCCCATCTAGATAATTTAATCATTCTCATGGTTCATTGTAAACAAAGGATGCTAACAATATCTCTAGAATATGAAAACTCCTCATGAAATACCCCATTGTTAACAAACACAACCATCCCAAAAAACGCTTCAATGATTATTTTAGGGATTTTCCCAATAGAATTGCTTGAGTTATTTCTATCCATCTTGTATAAAATATTTTTAGCATGTTTTTCTTGGATATATATATATACAGTAGTTATAGAAAAAAATTAGCTGTGTTTTTTAAGATAAATATTTTATTTAATAATATTGGGTGAATCACTCCACATCAGTTACCATATTATTTGGCTTTAAACTGTTATAGTGGTTTAAATTTTATATATTAATATCAATGGGTGTTGGGGGAAGAAAAATATGAAAAATTTAGTGCTCCAAAAAACATTTTGTTTATATATTATCACCAACATGATAATTATGGGACACAATAATGGCATCATGGTGATAGTCCAACCAATATAGCTCTAATATATTCACAGTAGATAAATTTATCACTAAATATATATCCTTATTAACTCAATACATTTCTATGTATATAGTAGAATCAGAAACAGAGTGATCCACCCATTATTATCCATCATACATAGTAATGACAAAAAAGAAGAAGCAACATTTTTCAAATAAACCAAACCCTAATTGACCAGAAACTGAACAATATTCATTACATAAAAAATTCTTGAAGAAATTATTCTTTCTTAAGTAGTCAATAAATATGTAGAATCTCCAATCTATATGTGTACACTAATAAAAAAATTTCTAAATGAACGAAGTGTATTATTTGAGATTGAATCTAACATAAGAATCTAGGTTCTTCATGAGTCTTGGATCCCTAGTTGAGATGAATGATATCTAATGAAATAATAGATAACATATAAAAATAAAACGACATTTCGTATATCATTTTATTTTCAAATATATGGGTTATAAAAAAAATTAAACAACATAGTATTATTAATACCCTCTTTCTTTCGAATAGCTTTTATTTTGTCTTGAATCTGTTGAAATCACTTAAAATGCATATTTATCCTTGTAAAATCATCCAATAAGTATACATGATCATGAAACACTATACAAAATTCTTGAAATTTCAGGTATAGAACTATTATAATGTTTATAATATGAATATTAAAAAAAAATATTAATTTGAAGATGTGATGAAACATAAACATCATGTTTTATTTCCAACGCCTATGTTCCAGTTCAATTGTTCATTATAGAATTTATTTGGATATGTAATCTAATAATTTTTATCAATATATATTAATGTATATTATTTATTATGTTTTAATAAAATAAGGGGAAATAAAATCACAAATGAACAATATGATACTCAGAAATATCAAATCAACATTTATCAAAATTAATCTTGAAACCTGAAAATATAAATGTATTTTCAAATCAATAATTTTATTTTAAATAAAAATAATGAATTTTAATCTGAATTATTCTTTCATAGATGATCTATAAGTGAGATCTTTTTATTCCAATCATTTGGAAAAAAAATTATCATAAAAAAATACGAGGATAAAAATACCAATATTTACCATAAATATAAATTTATACCTTAGAGTTAAAATCCCAACTTCATCATCATTGAATGCTATCACTAGATATCCATTTATTTGAATTTGGATTTTAGAGAAAAAAATAATCCTTAAAACAAAAATATTCTACAACTCATATTTTAAGAAAATTCACAAAATATTTTCCTTTTATATGATTTAAAACATATTATATATTACCCTCATTTCCATTTTCATAGATATTATGGCTCTAATCATGCACCTTATTTCCTCACATAGGGTTTTAATTGAATTTACATGTCATTGATATATTGATAAAAAATAAAATATTCATTTTCATTTTTCATTTTTTATCTTCAATATCACGCATTAGATTTATTCTCAATACAAAATAATCATTATTATGTAAATATTATTCTATTGCTTATTTTCAATAGTTATTAAGTTAAATATTTTTAGGAAGATCATTGTAATCTTCAACTATCATTTGCAATTTTCAAAAAAAAACATCCACCACAATATTTAGAGCCATAGCATGAACCGATTATAAGGTGAATGATGGAATTACATTTCTATTTTAGAAATTATATTCATGTCAATGTTTATATAAATATATAAGAATATGTTGTCTAAGGAAGAAATATTTATTAACATATACCATAATCATTACATAATTTATCAATCATGTGATACTCGTTATTTTTATTCATTTTTTGGGATATATAAAAATATTCACCATGAATCTCATTACTATAACATACCATTAACAAAGAAATCATGAATATTAAATATTCACTAATATAATACTCAATAATATTATATTCCTAATCAATCAAAACTCATACTTTAACTGGACATTATTTAATCACATCGAGGATAAATGTCTGATCAATCGACATACCCACATTATCGTTTCATATGTTTTGTCAAAACTATGGATTAAAAAACGGAAAATATTTCTGGTAGCCTTATTATCATGTTATCTACCTCTTAAGGTATTTATTTTATTCTTCACTATAACATTCTCAATATGAATTATGTAGAACTCTTATTTTTGTAAACCAACAAAGGGAGTCCTCAAAAACACCCTTAATTAATTTAATTTTATTCACTAATATTTACATAAAATTTACAAATAATTTTATAATTATTTGGATTCACTAATCATATCTAATAGAAAAAGTGTTTATAGAATCCACCTAGAAATAATTATCATGTTCATCCCACATTGGTTTCAAAATAACTCTCAATGGTTTCACTTATATATTTTCAACCATGACTATGCATAGGTTTTAGGGTAATCATCCTACTTTCAAATACCCTCTTATACAAGAAATCTTATTTAACATTAACAATAAACGAAAAATACTATTTAGATTACTAATTCTATATATTATGATTTCCAACATAACATGATGTTTTTTCAAACAACTTTTTGAGTTACATCCATGCCATTATCATTTCCCTAAAGCACCTTTTGTACTCATTCATGATCAATTAATTATAATATATCTAAATTTTTTAACATGTATTTATTTCTATTGAACATTAATATCCTTTTGATTTTCACATCATAACTTTTTAGATGATCCAAATTTGATCAAAATCGTGAGGATTCATCTTGCTTTTGTAACATTTCATATCATTAGTGGCCAATAAAGTCAAACCTAGTTCTATTTCAATGAAATATTAATAATTTTTACTTTTTTAAACATATTATACAAATGTATTCCATAGATTCAGTTTTTACTATTATTAAAGATAATATATAACTTTTCAGCATCATATTCTTTCTTTAAAATCTATTTCTAACTCTCATAGGGATTATTCGATTTGTTAGCCAATTTTACCACTTCAATTATACTATTTACATGGTATGTACACGATTAAATAATAGTTATATACCATATAAATAAACATTCCACAACACCAAATATATTCAAAAAAAATCAATATTTTATGATTGTTTTTATATTTTTTGGTTAACAGATTAATTCTATGTCTTATTTAATCCTTTTCTATCCTTTATATTTGGGGGAATACTCTATTCTCAACTCATCTCAAACTCCCCATGATATGGATGTGTGGTTTTCTAAACATTCCCCAATTTGAAATCATGTATTTTTTTTTGAATCTATAATAAAATTTCAAATATATATTATATTATAAGAATAGAAATTAAAAAACATTGCCTTATTCTTCATACTAGTTTTCATAGAATATTTAAATTATTTGAATGAATCATACAAAAACTTATGAGATTATTATATAATTATTTTTATGTTTCTTTATATTTGAGGCAATTTTATAATTACTCATTCAATTCATCCACTTTATTCTATGGTTTGTTAGTGAGATCATTTAAGATTGTATAATTTACAATAATTGTTATATTTGAAGGGTTGAAATTCTCAATGAGAGTATTTTTCACGTCGTCCACAACACCTTTATATACTACAATTTCCATGATTCTTTTCATATATTTATTTTTTTTACTTATTTAATGACATAATATATGTGCCAATCATTTATTAATTTTAGTTATATTTTTCTTTTACATTAGTTATGGAATAATCTTTCGGTTTTTTTTACATGAGCCTTAATTTTTTTTAATTCTGATCACCACTTCAATCACCTATGTATCTTTATATTGAAGAGTATTTTCTTCATTCCCCTATATTAATATTTATTCTATTTCCTAATGAATACTTATTATTTTTATAGTGTCAACAATTTTTTTATATATTCTATAAAGGAATCAATAATTATTGTTATATTATCACCATATATATCTGAATGACATTATATCCCATAATTCATTAGATAGTTTATAGAAATGTGTCCAACGATTTCAAATCTATAACACCTTACTAAGAATTTTAGAATATTATAATTTTACTTATTGACATCATAATTGATTAATGATCCATAATTCTCATATTGTATCAGTAAACATTGAAATATTTAGTTACACTTGAATCATAATGTTCATCCCATTTATATTTTATTCTTGATTCCCTTTAATGTTATTTATTATTTTTTCCTATTTGACCATCATGTATTTTCTTATCTCATAATAATGTCATATGTTATTAATATAATCATTATATTGGTATCCAATCAATTAATATATTGTTATATTTTGGGAAACTATTTTAGGGAATTTAAATATCATCTTTTTGATAATAGATAAATTTCTAAAAGAATCCTAAAAATATATATGACGATATATCTTATTTACCTAGTTAAAATAGAAATCTAGAGCCTCGTAATCATAAATTTGGGTATCCTAAAACATTTATCACTAAATATAATGTTTGGAATCCATGATTTTCACATTCCCTTCATAAATATTTTTAGGTTTATCCCATATTTTATTTTATATCTTGAGTCACAAAAAAATTTGAACACACTTTATCTAATTAGGATCAATAAATAAAATTCTTATATTTTCTATTAAATTTTAAATTCTTCTTAGTAATAAATATGTTTTCTGATTATCTTCCATGTTGGATAATACTAAATGCTATATCATAACTAACATGTAATCCTTTTGAGAATATATTGAGGAGAATATTTCTATTCCCACCATGAATAACACTTTCATCAGATATAGAAATGCATATACTATTGAAATATTTTATGTCATACATCATTATATTTAGTCCATGGTTGGATCATTCATATTGAACACCATTTTCACTCATACAACCAAATGTTTCTCGGATTAGTAACATCACTATAAAATTAAGGGTGAATCCATGGTATTCTTTTATAATTTATTTTATCCAATTCAACTATTTATTTTGGTTAAATTATTATACACTCAATTTTTGTCACTTATCAATAAATAGATATTTATGTAAATAAATTCAATATGGCAAAGAAAATTTTCACAGTGTTTTTAGCCAATAATGAAAAAACTACTTATTTTTATGATTTGTAATTATTATCTATTATAGACACAATAAGATATCTTGGGTCAAGAATCAATCAATACATTAATGTGTTTATGACACCCACATAGACTCACACCATCATATAAAATATTACACAATTCCTTCATAAATCACACCAGAATAAATTAATTGCATCTCCATGCATTTAATCCACACAAATATAATTTTGTACATTATACTCAAACCATCAATTCTAAATGTATTTTTAAAAACCTCCCATGATATTATATGACTCATGTTGTATTAATATTCAATAGAAGGATTCTTGTGTTCTCCTTTAATTCCATTTCTCATGATCTTTGTAAGGATCCATGCTCTTTATAAATTAAATAATGGTTTTATCTTAAATAATTGAGAGACTACAATCTCAAAGTGAATCCTTATTCACTATATATGTTATCGACCCTATATAGAGTATATATTCATTCAAAACCTAGATGATTTCACGAAATTTCCCAGTCTAGCTCACTCTATGTATGATTACCATAATGGATTATTTCATGAGCTCATGACTAGCTCCACGAATTCATGAGGTAACCAATTTTTGAGTCAAAAGTTATCTTTTGACTATTATATCATGTTTTGGAAATCACAAATTTCTTTTATCATGCTTATCGTACTGACAATGATGATTGTACTGACTATGCTGATCTTACTAACTATGCTGATCATACTAACTATGGTGGTCGTACTGGCTATGCTGATCGTACTGACTATGATCTTCGTACTAACTATGCTGATCGTACTGACTATGTTGATCGTACTGACTATGCTGATCGTATTGACTATGATGATCATACTAACTATGTAGATCGTGCTTACTATGCTTATCGTACTGACTCTAGCAATCGTAAAGACTCTGTCAATCATATTGACTCTATCACTCATACTGATTCTGTCACTCGTACTGACTCTATCAATCATACAGACTCTGTCAATCGTACTGACTCTGTCAATCGTACTGACTCTGTCAATTGTATTGACTCTGTCAATTGTACTGACACTTTCAATCATACTGACTCTGTCAGTCATACCGACTTTTGTGCATCGTACTCACATTGTATCATATCAATACTTTACCATAAGTAATACTTATAGTTCTCTTATTTTACTTTCATTATGGGCTTGTTTTGGTCCTTTATCAAAATCACATGTTTTATATTAATCGTACTAATTTTCATAATCTTCATATATCATATTCTTTAACCAAAATGATATCGTGGATTTAATTATAAACTAATCAAAAAGATGTCATGTTTTTTGTTTCAATATGACCGTTATAATGCCTGGTGTCCAAGTCCCTCCGAGTTTTCTGGAGAAATATGACAGTTGGAGGAAATATGACCGTTGGTAACTGAGGCCTATAAATAGGAGGTAATTTAATGCTAAGAAATAGAACATCAAAATAACAAGTGAGACTTTTCTTATATCAAGTTCTAGAGAGAGACATTGTGACTTCTCTCCTGCTTCGTGCGAAAGCCTTGAGATTACAAAACGGGAACAACTCATTCTTAGTATTTGTATTTCTATAAATGATTTTTTTTTCTTTGTGCGACTGATCAACTGATAACGATTGAGGGTTTTCGGGGATAGGAAGATGGTGTTACCGATCATCATATCGAGGGATTTCATGTTATGGAATGATAGAGGTGCCAATTACCTACAAAATCGAGTGCTTGATGGGATAGGAAGACATATGTACTGATCATCGTATCGAGGGCTTGAGGGGATAGCAAGACAGACGTACCGATCATCATATTGATGGCATACCAAGGTGGTGGTAAGATAGACTTGTTATCCTAGGTGAAAAGATAACCCTTCTCTTTTGTTCAAAAGAATTGTAATACTTTTACATTTCAACTAATGTTTGTTTTAAGAAAGAGAATTGTATTTTTTTCCTTTCCTCATTCCATATTCATTTGTAATTGTTTCAATTACAATTATACTGTTACATATTGTATCGATTGATTCTATATGATATATGGTATAATCCTCACTATTGTATTACTCTGATTATTGTATTCATCTTGAATACAACTGCTTTAAATTCCTTATAGTATTATATCATATCATACATTTATATTCAATACAATTGTGGTTGTTTTTTTTGTTTTGAATTGCATTAGTTTAAGATCATTTAATCTAATTTCATAAGTGTTTAAACACAATGTTTTTAAACCTACAATTCTCCCCCTCTTGTATTGTTCCATATAATATACAGATACATCTACATATTTGATCCATCAATTGGTATCTGAGGAGGTTTCCATAGATTTTTATAACTAGCCCTATTTCTTCCAAATTTTTGTTTCTACTATTTACTACACTAATGGGTGGAGTGGAAAATATATTGTTTTATTAGATGACAGGAATGAATATTGGGTAAATTGACAATCTAAACCCTTCTAGACCACCTATCTTTAATGGGAACAACTATGAATACTTTAGAGATCGAATGATGAAATTTGTTATCAATACTTGTGTAGAAAATTTTATTATGCTTACTGGAGGTTACAAAATTCATGACAAAGAAGTCAGTACATTCACTAATAAAGAGAAGCAAGAATATCAACTGAGTTACAAGGTACAAAATACATTTCTATGTTCTATGATTAGGAATATATACATCCTGATATCATCTTATGAAGAAGCCAAATTTATTTGGTGGAAATTAGAAGTCACACATTTTGGTACATCCAACATTATAGAAACAAGAAGAGAAATGCTTCGAGCAGAGTATCATGGATTTATTTTTCCTTATGGAGAGCCTGTATGTAAAGTGAAATAAATATTTATGAAAATTTTCAACAGTTTACAATCAATGGGGGGAAAAGGTCTTGATAATGATTCTCTTGTTGACAAAATTATTAATATAATGACGAACATATGGGAGTCAAAAAGGACAACTATTAATGAAAACAAAAAAGTTTCCCAGATTACACTTGATCAACTATTTAGAACTCTTCTACAGCTCAAGACAATAATGAAGAGAGATGTATTTTTAAATAAAAAGAAAAATCGAAATGGAAGTGTAGCTTTTACTACTACATCTAAAGATAAAACACCTGAAAGGATAACAAGATCCAAAGCTAAGAAAGTTGTTATGTCTGATTCAAGTGATTGTGATCTTTCAAGTAATGAGTTAACCAATCTTTCTTGAAGGATGAACAAGATTGTGGGAAAGAAAGACATCCATTACCGGTTCAAAAAGAAAGATAGTAAGGATAAGAATAATTCAGAGGTAACTTGTTATGAATGTAATAAAGTAGTTCATATAAGACCTGATTGTCATTAACTGAAGAGAAAAGGCAGAAAAGAGAAACATTATGAAATAAATAAGAAAAAGTATTACAAGACAAAGAAGAAGAAATTATTGAAGGAAAATGATACTTGGGGTGAAAGTGGTAGAGATTCATCAGATAATTCTTCAAAATATGAATCCTCTGGACGAATGAATGTCGGACATATAGCCAGATTACCAATTTAAGATCATTGTCTCGTGGCTAAGGTACACAATGCTGAAGTTATTACAACTGTTTCATTGAATGCGAATTATACTGATAATACATATTATGAATCTTCAGATGAGTAATCATCATCATAAGATAATACAATACATTATTTTGAATAAGTATATAGGTATGCTAATTTACTTGAGAATAAAAATTCCGAACTCAAGAAAAATATTGATAAAGAAAATTCTAGTAATTTGATTTTAACTAAAGAAGTATCAGATCTTTCTAAGTATCATGATACGAAAACTTATGATTTTGAAAGTATTTTTAAAACCCTTGAGAAAGTCAAATCTGATAAGGATAATGTTTCTAAGGATCTAGAAAATGTAATTTCCTAGAAAAATGTTTTAGAGCCTATGTCTAGTTCAAAATCAAATGTTTTGGAGGATAAAAACATAGTTTTAAAATTAAAGTCAGAAATTTTTTCCTTGAAAAAATGATTGTCAAACATTACTCATGGAAAGGAAAACTTTTAAAAAATGTATTCTCAAATTAGACCTTTGATAAATCATTTTGGTATTGGTTATACTCATTCTAAACCAATTTTTAGTAATAACTATTTTTTCCTCAAAATACTCTTTTTTGCTCTATGTGTCAATATAGTTAACAATCGAAAAAAGATTGTTCTCTTAATAGAATCCTGTATTTAGGATTTCATAAAGCTCATTTTTCAAAACAAATGTGGATTTCTAAAACTCTGTTATCTATCCTTTCTAGATCCAAACATGTATGGATTCCGAAAAACTAATTGTTTCTTTTTTAGCAAAATAAGAAGTGTACCAAAAAAATCATTCGGTACATGGATAGTGGTTGTTCAAGACACATGACCGGAAATAATGATTTATTTCAAAAGATCATTGATACAAAGGGTGTAATGGTTTACTTTGGATATAATGCTCAAGGAAAATTGTTGGTATTGGTAATATTGTCTTTCATGGAAAAGTCCTTATAAAACAGAAGCTAGGAATGATTACATTAAATTAAGAATTCATATCTACTTCATGTTTTACACTTCTCATTACATTAAATAACTCCTATTAAGAAATGGGGAGGACATTAATTTACTTATTGTGTTTCTTATATTCTTAGGAGCTTTATTTGATTATTCTCTTGGTTTGTTATTCTGTCTATCATATTGATTATTTAGTTATTGTTTTTATTTTTGTTTTTTGTCTTGTTTTCCTGATTACCGTATTCATGATTGTTTTCCATAATGACTCGGGAGTAAAACACTTATATTCACATGAATAGATACGAAATCCAAAATCACAACACATTCTTGACTCATGTAAACGTCTCCTCAACATGGTCCACTATTCAACCTCTTGAATGATTCTCCACCATGCCACATTCAATAGGTTCTAAAGATATTATAAACAAAATAAAATAATAATATAACCTCAATCATCTTTCGAACCATATCCATCAATAATTATATTTCTATTAGGTACCATACATATAGATCATGAATTAACTTGTATCCCATAACAAAATCAATGTACACACTCATATAACCAAATAACTGTACAGTCATCTCACGCCCATTCAACTGAGCCATTATTAACACAATGGGTTCAAAAAAATAATACAGGCTGATTGTGACCCCTGTACATATTAGTCATTTCAATAAATATTTCACTAGAACTCCACCTCAAAATTGATCACTCTACAAGTTCTATTTCTACTCATGAGGCCTCCTACCTCATGAAATCATTCTAGATTGAATAGTTCTCATATATAGTATATCCAAATAATCAACAATCATATTCCATAAAAATAGAAGTGTCACCCAAACCGTTATTTAACTTATTAGTGTATCCATGGTCAACTTGGGTATACACTTGGATCATCCTACCCATCCAATCAAATCATAATACCAAATCACTCAATGTTAACCATATGAACGAAACTACAAACATGGGTTGACCCAGGTAACACATGATGAAATATAAAACCATGAATTTAAATTTTTTCAAGTCAATCGAAATGTATGTAGCTCTCTGACCAATCCCTATAAATTAGGTCTCATACTAGGGTCACAACGATGAAGTTTATATCCCAAGGGAAAAAATTGATGGTCAAAACTCATGGTGAATCATAAAAAATCACATATAAACACATAGATTAATTATTTCATGTCTTTTTATATAGATTCTGTCATATATAGTGGCACTAAATTTCAATTCAACAACCTATTATGGCATCGATCCTCATGATAATCCCCACTAAGACTACCCCCATGTGAAAATCCACCACTCATCAGTTAACACTACAACATCCTATAAAGTCATCCAAGATTACTCAAATATTGAAAATCATAGTTATATATTTTGGTTAGGTTGAATTAAATTCCATTAAATGTGGGATAAAAATAATAGGTTTTTACTAGAACATTAAATAAATAAGAAAAATAACTACTCATATAATGAATTTCTTACTAAGGAACCATTTTCTCTGCTGCCATACCTTTATAACTACACATTTTTTTCACATTGATTCATACAATTCATCATTGTAGATGGTCACCCCATAGTAGACAAACCCGACCTTACATTATAATAAGATACATATATTGGTCATCAATGATAATTACAATGATATAAAGTACTTATATATGAAAACATCATATGATAAGTCATTGAAACTATAGAAAACTAATCCTCAAAAAATGGTGAGATCACTATATTCTAGTTTTGATTCATGAGTTGCCTCTTACCTCTATAGGGAATGAAAAAAATACAACCATTATCCCCATTCCAAGAGTATAAGTGTTAATTTCTGTTAAAACATAAATCATTACTTTATAACCCAATGTGTTCAACTAATGTTTAAAATAATATAAACCCATTACATTAAAAACAAAAAATAAAATTCTATATCAATGGTAACATGATATTAATATTGGAATATGTGTTCTCAATGAAGTAGTCTATTAACCAACCTAGGAAATAACCCATTCCAAAATACCTTTTCTACTAAATCCTAAAATAGAAATGAAAAAACTCAAGGGATCTGATACCACTTTGTTACATCCCGTATTGGTTCAAACTTTGAATATTAACCAAACATGATAGTTTCATGACATCAAGAGAACAACCCTATATTCAAGAGGCTTTTGATCCTCATTTATCGACTACGGAGGTATCTTGCGGAGGTTGTACCTTATATATCATATAGCACAATCCAAATTAATTAACCAAACATATAAAATAGAATGAAATAATGAAAATACTTATGAATACAAATTCAAATGACCATAAATAGTAAATAAAATAAAATAATATATTAAAAAATGTTGAAAACTATAAAACTAATAACTCACTAGGATATTTAGATAAATAGATTGGAATAAAATAATATATGGACACTGGAATCACGTTGACCTTGAAAAAAAACTCATTTCTTTTCAATGTAATATTATAATATATTACATTAAATTAAATCTAGACCTCATAATAACCATTACATTAATCTAAGTGATCTTATTCTCATTTACCCATGTGCAGTGGCACCCAAGAAGAAAATTAATACATAACTCAATAACAGAAAACCAATTTGATTAGATAAAAACTATCATGCATAGTTATATGTGCATCTGGCAAGGTATCCTAAATACTGATAAAATAAACTACCATCGATCTTATGTATTATGAGACCTATCGGTGATACCTGTATGTACATGGGTAAGGGTATATCTAATAACATCAGGTTGAAATTTCTTTCTTATTAAAGAATTGGTTCCAAATCCATAGCATTCCCAACCATATCCTCTTGAAACCTAGAACCCAACCTCTAACATTAAAGGCATCCAATACACAAATACCTGGAAGATGAATCATGTGTTTGGCTCAAAAAAATTGTTACAATAACCATATATCCCGTGGTTTTTTAGAAAAATCTAACAATATACTTTTCATCTCATACAAAATCCAAGGAATTCATAACCATATATCACATTACTCTCAGGACCCATCACATGGATTTCCTTTTTTTAATCCAAATCCATGGAATCCATACCAATATAACCCCACACTCTATGGGATCAACCTATGGCATTCTGTGTGAAATGTTCCAAATCCACACCATCAATAACCAAAATCAATATCTAAATCAATGAAATCACTAACAAAGAGGGATAAATTTATGGGATCTCCAAACATTGATCTTTAAATTCATTCTAGCTTATTTCTGTATCATTTTTTCAACTATGTAACATATAATAAGCCATAACATGGAAAGTTAAACATATTTTTAGTTAAAAATATAGTAATACATATATTATTTTCTTCCCCATAGGTTTAACATGTAAATTTGTGTTCACAGTGACACCTAAAACCCTAAACACTTATGTTCATATATATCTGCTCATGTTCTTTCCATCAATAGGGAACCCATTGAGGTTCCTCTATTCTAACCAAATGGGGGAATACCACATTGAGGTATTTCTATTTATCATAGTCTTTTTTGAACCCATGATTATCTAACAAAAATCAAATTCTATGATATCATCCATCTAGTATCGTGGCCTAAAAATCTAAATGGGGACTCTTATAAATGTGGTAGTTAAGAGAGAACCCACTTCCTATCTCAGCCATTAAAGTCAATCAAGGTTATTTTACTCATCCAAATCAATCATGATCATAAAATGGTCTTTCCATAGAGTCTTTCTTATTGTCCAACAAGCCTTATTAGGTCTTTAATAACATCTCAATATTCCTATTAGTCTTTAGGAATTTCAATATCCGATTATCTCACTTGGAATAGTTATCCCATGTGATAACACTCCCCATTAATGATACAAACAAAGAAGATAACCAATGACCACTATCATTTGAAAGGCCCTCTCACCCAACTCAAGAGGCCATGAGTTTACAACAGATAAGTTTACAATGTATTGTTAATTAGTGGGTTGAGCATCATTTTACTACACAAATATCATCTTGGCCTATGTATATTAAGATTTTTTATAAGAATTTATGTTTTATATGAAATTAACATTAATTTATAAATATTATTTAATTAAACCATTTCATTTAATTAAATTATACATTTAAAACACTTTTAGTAGAGATACCATGTATCCAAAATATACAAAAAAATGATCATAATCCATATGAATAATGCGAGGGATGACCTACCTCATCTAGAACATTATACATTTTTATTTATGGGCCTAATGTCGGTTCCAAGGCCAATATAACTTCATCAATGATCAACCATACTCATTTTTGTTACCATCGATTTTAAATCAAGTCATATATCATTAATTATTTATTTATTAAACTTACCCTGCCAACAAGTTTCACCAAAACCATGTTAAACCACTCACAGGAGGATTGTTGGAAAATCCTAAAAAAATACTAATAAATGGTACCATTTTAATTATTAAAAAAAGTTGAATAAAAAAATATTAAATACCCATGGGACAATTTTACATTTATGAAACAAGTAGTTGTTGATGGTGGAATTAATCTTGGAGCATTCTCTTCCAAGGCTGAATGAATGTCTAATGATTCTCAGATGATTCAACCAAGAAAAAAAGGAGTTGACATCAAATAAATAACTTTTCAGAAATAAAATTATGTTGAAATTAGAAGAATATATAAGTGGAATAAAAATAGGGAAATCAAACATTAATCACACACAAAAAACAACCCAATATCACCCAATTGAAGGGTGATAAAAGAGCCAATGGAGGGTGGTGTATCAGTAGAATGAACTCCCATAGTACCCCTACTTCATTTAAAACTCCATGTGATATGTGGTAAAATATGTTTCCTACCTCCTAATATATAACCCACAAAGAACCCCACTAGATAGTTAGAATGATTTACAATACTATGTATTCACTATCAAACCATGAACTAACTGGTGGGTTCCCAATGACATGATAGTAGCTGTAGACTATATCCCCAACAACCAAACCTTCTTCTGATTATCACTAAAGATTCAGAATCACTTATCTGACCCCATCCCATGTGTGAAATCGTAATTTTGTGTAGTTCCAAACATCATCATGAAATTTTGAATCCTGCCAAAAAATAAACATCCACATCGAATAGAAAATTTCCTTTTTACTATCTAAAAACAATAATACAAAACTCAAATTTTACATATCTCTCTACTGAATATAATATTTGGAATAATATATTTCCATTATATATATATATATATAATTTTTTTATCTTATTCCAATTTTATATTAACATTATTAGATAAATATAGTTTCTGTACTGTTAATATTGATGCTACCTAGTTATCTATAAAGGGATATATTATTATTAAAAGTTTTAGATAGCGTGATGTTTAAATTATCATTCATGTATCATTTGATATATATATATATATATTCATTTAATTCAATATAAAACATGGTATCATTCTATTTTTTAAAATACTATAAAACCCATAGCCTCTATTAAATATATTTCACACATGTATGAAACTATGATGTTTCCTGATATTGCACTACTTATTATGTTGCCTATCGAACTCAAACTCCACATTCATATTTTGAGGGAATTATTAATCACAATAAAATTAATTTAAAAATTAATTTTAGTATTTCATTCTCTTTTATAAATAACTATTCTTAAAATATTATAATTTTAATCATTACAAATATTTTATTTACTATTTTAATTCAATGATGTCAATTTCATATGCGTGATGTCCAATAATGGTGTAAAATTATCCAAATAATCAATTATATATTCATAAATTAACCCAAAACTCCATTTTGATTATAATTATTTATTATTTGTTAATAAAAAGTTATTTCATTTATTTTCCCTTATAAATATATGATTTTAAAGTTATAAATTATGTGAATTTTATAATTAATGATTTTTGGAGGCCATTAAATACTCTCTTGAGTCATTTTTCAATATTATTTTGTTGTATTTATTTATAGAGTGTATTAAATTATTTATTTAATTATAAATTTAGGTAAATAAATTCCATTAATATTCATTTTGATCGCTTATTCTATATAAGGTCATCCATGGAGTAATATTGTAGGTGGTCTCAAACCCATTTTTATTTAATTACAATAGTCTTAAGATTTTTTTAGACATGATTTATAAAATATTTAATCATTATAATACATAATTTTTTTAATATAAAATTAATTATTTAATAATTTATTTCTTTTGTCAAAATGAATTTTATTGTTAAAATGACCCATTAGAATTATTATTTATTCTTACAATAATGTTATTATTATTATTATATCATGTGAGTTCAAATAGAAAATTTTCATATTATTTTAAAAAATATTTTTATTTAAATATTTCATGGATGATTTATTATTTTACTATTGTTAAATACTTCGTTTTTAAATAAAATCATAACCATTAAAATCATACTCAATATGTTTCTTCCCATGAAGTATTTTCAAATTAACATTAAATTATTTATTATTTTAATTTATTATTTTTTTATATAAAAATATGTGACATGTGAATTTTATTATTGGTGATATTGAAGTAAATTAATTGATTTAGATATATAGTTTCCAATTTCCAGTCCTAAATTCCATTATCATGTCCATTGTAATTTTCAATTTCTATATTGATATAAATGGGTGCCCATGGTATTTACCAATATTGTTTTGAATGATTTATTAAGTGGTAGGTCTTTCGTGGATCATCATTTTCGTCATGTGATTGATCACATGGTTAATAATTTTCGTCATGTGGTATTTCCTTCATGATCGTTTTTTCTGGTTTAGTAGTTTACCCATCAAAGACAATAATTGTGGACATATTTTTTGTCAAACAAATAAATTTTTTTCATGATTTATAACTATATTATATTTTAGATGTAGAATAAGATGAACTCATAGATTTCCTTGTTAAAATATGAAATCATTAGTTAATTAAAAAAAGAAATGGGTAGGTTCTGTGGTGAATAAAAATAAAAATGTCAAACTTGATATCTTATACTAGATAAATAATATTGTCAAATAAACCATCATGGAAGGATTGAAGTATTCATAATGGAAATATAAAATGAATAATATTAAATAGTTCTTTATAAATTACTTGGTTATTTTTAAAATCTTGTTCTTTAATTATGGTTTTATATTTAGTATCTAGTGGTGGAAGTGTTGTTTCTCGTGCAATAACGGTGATTGATGATCCAAAATAAATTTATATTCAATAGTGTGGTAGTGTATTGTAGTGTTTAAATTTTCTAATTTTTTATTCTACCACACTGACATCAGTAGGGAAGCTCACACTGAAATGTTTTAGGTGTGTTTTCCAATTCATTAATGTTTGAGATGGAATGAATAGTTTTTATCCATCTCTCCAACTCTCAATAAGGTGGTTGTTTATGTGTATGTGTATACCTAGATATATTGAATTATAGAATTGGTTGCCTTTCTATCTAGGATATAATATCACAGTAAATTACTATTTATTTTTAAATGGGATATAATATCTTGATGAATAATAAATAATTTTATTTTATCATGTTGAATATAAAATATCAATTGTGAATGTGAATGTCTTGTGATGGTTTGAAGAAAAATGAATTTACACAAGATTTAATGGATCCCAACCATACAAATTTTTATTACTCATTATGATGATTATAATGTTGATTTTTTTAGCATCATAGGATAAAATTTGGTTATGAAAATATAGTAAAATGAGCGGCATGAATTATATATGGGAGGAGAAAAAATTTGATGACATAGTGGTGTAAGAGAAAAAAATTAATGGAGAAGTGGAATAATTTTAACATTATATATATTTAACTAACTATTTATATATATATACCTTATATGGAGTGATAAAAGTTTTGTGGATGATAAAAAAATATACTGATTTTGTTGATGAGTTTGAATACTTTTTATAATTTATTGTGGGAAATATGGTACTTTTATATTTGTCAAAGGATGTTACTAGTAGGATAATGTGGGTATAAATTTCCTTCTAACCATACATATATATATAATTACATATTTTTTCTACATTATATATTTAGTGATTCATATGTGTGTTATTTGTTTGTGGGGGTGTTTGAGATTCTTTTTAATTTCAAATGATTTTATTTTACTACTAATAGTTATTATTAATTTCATTTAATTTCAATGTTAATTAAAATAATAATACTACTTAAATGTTTATTATTATTTTAGGATAATTGATTTTATCATAATATCTGTTATCCTATAAAGATATATTGAGGTAAATTCCTCCCATTTTTGTGACTAATGTACTATACATGATATCCATCAAACCAATACCAATTATATATTTGAGTTTTGGGACATTATACCCTTTACATAATTTCTAAACTAGTATAGGAATAATTGAATAAATGATCTAATTTTAGAGTGGTATCAAAAAACGTTTTTTATATATGCTTCCATCATGAGTTATATCTATGTGAGAACACATGGGTTTTTAGGGAATAATATCAAATGAGCTTAGTATGAGATGTATACAAGAAATGCTAGATTGGGCTTGGGATTTCAATTTCACTTATGTTCCAATGGTTATACATTATATTTACTAAATGTAATAGGTGATGATATTCTACATGAATTATAGATACCATGTAACGATCATACATCAAAATATTATATGATTTTGTTTTTTAATTGGGATGAAAATTAGAAATTTTATTCTAATGAATTATTAAATTAAAATTTTCATTTTCATTTCTCTCAACATTATGAGTTTTCTTAATTTTTTTCTTTTTTAGACCTGTATCCAAGAGGACATAAAAATTATTTTCACATAATGAAATGTTCAATATGATGTTCCAGAAGATTTCCCATAATGTATGTCAACAATGAAGAAACATGGAAGAGGAAATTATTATATTTAACAATATATTATCTATAAATTTGTGATAAATAAATTTCAAATTATGAGAATAAAGATTTTCTATAGGTGGTGAGGATATGCTTATTTTAGAATCATGTCCAAAAATAGAACTTGGCTTATGTATTTGGGAAAATTTTTTCTAGATAATCTATAATGGATTGATTACATTTTTACAAATATATATATTAAATAACTACATGTTGTATAATGTATTGGTTAAAAAACTTAATAATCATGAATTTTTTATATTATTCACTATTGATTAATGGGAAAACCATTATCTACCTAGTATATAATTTTTAAAAACCATTTCAAAAGAAATATCATTTCAGAATAAATTTACATGATCCTTTTATATATAATATAACAATTCTAGGGTTTTCATTAATGATTTTCAATATTAGAATAAATGAGACAAAAACTATGTAGTATCCCTAATTTTCTATTTAATGTTCATTTATACGATCACATTGGGAGGTACGGATTAAGATCCTCACCTTGAATTAACCTCAAAGGTTCCCATTTCTCTCCACTCATACTCAGTTTCATAATGGATTATGTCACCTAAAAAAATGGATAATAATATTACAAAATTTAATGATTTAGATAATTTCATGGATAACTATTGAGGTGGTATTCTTTTTCCAACATTTAAGATATTTATCTGTCTCATCTATTGATGATTGAAGGTTTATGTGTATCTGTAGTGTATAATACACTTTTATTTACCACAGTAATATAGTTAAATTTTTACAAGTTTTTATATTATAATTAATCTATATTTGTGGACAAGGGTTCCTAACGGAATACACTATATCTAACATGTGTTACTAGATTCCTAAAATAATTAAAGTTGTATCAGTTGGATCAATTTTTTTGTCAAATGAATCATTTATTTAATATCAAATTGTAAAAACAATGTCTTGATTCCATTTCCTGTAATCTCACTTTTTAAAAATTGATTACCTATATATAGTTATGATATGTAGTGGTAACTAAGGTGTTACTTTTTATGAAATGAAAAATGTAAATGAAACTCAGTCATTACAATTATGTATATTATCTTCATAGGGGTGACATGGAATTACCTTTTTGTGAAGGGTTTCACATATGTGTTAACCTTCCTTACCCTTATATATATAATTCTATATAATGGTCTCCACAGATTACCCATATCTAAATAAATATCAACAGCCTACCTTTACACATGTTAGATTTGTGTCATGGTTTCATAGTGTTTCCTTAATGAAATTCAGCATAAATAAGGGTTATCTTGACTTTCCCCAAGGTGTACAAAAAGGTTATGTGACAATTTCCTCTATGTGGAGTGAATAATAAAATATAATGTGGTATTTTAACAAATTTTCCTTAACTAATTTTTATATATATCTGTAAAAGATGATTTTATGCAAAGGTAAGACCTTCTATAGCATTACACTACTTATGATAATAATTTTCTAGGACATTTTCCCTCACATTATGGATCTAGAATTGGATAGACTTTATTCATAGTGTCTGCAAAAGTTTTAATGGATAATATTATTACACTAAAATGGGGTTTTATGTATGGCTAGACCATGATTTTTTTTTCAAAATTACTAAACACCCTTATTGATTTTATGAATTTTTTTTAATTCATTATAAAATATATTTTGTTACAATTTAATATATAAAGGGTTTATAAATTAATTAATTTTTTGTAAATAGATTATATTTAATAAAATAATAGTTTTTGAAACAATCATTATGCCCACATATTATTTATTAATATTTGAAAAACTATTTTATAAAATATATTTAATGACTTATGATCAAACAATGAAATATTTTTTTGCAATAAGAGGTGATAATTTATATTGGGTAATAAATTATTAAATAAGGCCAATAAATATTTTTTATTTTTAAATTTTTAATTTTTTATAGTTAATTTTTTATATTTTTTAAAATGAAAGGTTTCCTTATTGAAAAATTATTTTACCAAAAATATTTTTTTAATTATTAAAATTATACTGGTTTAAATAAAGATTATGTAAATATGGTAAATATTATATTAAATGTTTAAATAATTACAATTGACGTATAACTATTTTAAATTTCATATAATATCATACATTTAAATTGAATATTCTATATAATCTTCAATATTGAATAGTTGATACTGAAATGAATTATAATATTATATTCAAAAACATGTAATTTATATAATGATAATGTCGAAATTATTTAATTTTTATAATTAACATTAATTTTTTAATTTATAATAATATTTATCTCGTGAATAAATATCGGAATTTTCATTATTTTAAGGTTATTAATTTCTTTATTCATATATATTTATTAATTTTTTTAGAAAAGGTCATGATTTGTATGCTTTAGTAAAATAAGTTATTCATATTCAATAATAAAATGGCACATTACGTGGTATGTATGATAATGACTTCCTATTATTATCTACCTTGACCTAAATTTATAATTAGAGTTATGGATGTCCATTTAGTTAATACATATTTTTTTAAATATGATGAAGGAGATTTATGATGAAATTTATTCTCTATTGGGTGACAAATATCATGTTAAAGGGACTTATGAATTAAAAACCAACCTTCATCGAGGCTTATGTCCTGTATAGTATGGTGAATGGGATTGGATTTCTTTTTCATCGATCTTACTCATGTGAATATTATCAATATCATGTAAATAAAAACCAGTATTTTACTTTCTCATATACCCTATGCATATGATGAATTTTAATATATATCAATATATATGATTTTTACTTTTAATAATTATGACATAATTATGTGTTTTTTAAATAGTTACACATAAATATAGTTTGAAAATAATAATTTGGTTAAGGTTATTTGATTTCAAGGTAAAATAATTGAAACATGCATACAAAAATGGAATAACATTAGATTACATGGTGAGACTAGAAAAATCTTTGAATACTTACTATAATAATCTTTATAAAGTAAAATCATTTGAGACAGAAATATTCTAACATGGTAGTTCCATGATAATTTCAACTATCTATGGATTAAGTTGTGTGAATAATTTATGTAATAAGTGACCCTTGATTTTCTTATAGTGTAGTTTCTTTCCATTATCATGTTCACCTATATTCTCCGTAGGTTGCCTATTTTTGGTGTTTTTAATGGGTGACACTTAGGTTGGACGTTGTAATGGTTAGGATACCATAGTAATGGTGTTAATTTTATCCATATAATGGATTATATAATGGGTTTTCATCTTAGATATCCATGCATCATATATTATATGAATGGGATGAAGCATTGCGGAATAATTATGTGGTGAGGTGAACACCCAAGCAGTCTCATTTTGTTAGTGTCGTATAGATCTTGTCCCACTAATAAATATGAAAAAACATTAAGGGGTTTTTTTATTCTTATCATGATCCAAGTTAATAAAAATTAAATTGAAATAGTAAATAATACATCATAATTATCTTATAAAATTCTTATGGTAGATAATATCATCGTTATCATTACGTTAATATATGAGATTAATCAATAATAATGTGATCATTAATATGATAAACCCTTATAATGTTAACATAAGAAAATTTATAATCATGATTTGTGATATATGATATTTTTATAAAGGAAATTATATATTTCATATCATTTCATTCCTTAGTAACTACCTGCTAAATGTTTTCATCAAGTAAATATTAATTTGTATAAAATCATACAATGAATAAATCAATGTTTAAATGTTATTAGATAATAAATGGAATTTCTTTATTGGTAATTTTATCTAATTGTCTTGGATTGAGATGTTACGAATATAAGAATACATTCAAGAAATGATTACACGATATAGTCAATGTGTCAAAAATGGATGAACATTAAATATTATGTAACTGTTTTGGTAAAATATAGATCGTAAATTTGGGTAAAAGATCAAACCAATAGAAGAAAAGATGATTCCAATTTAAAATAATGATAATTTTAGAAGACAATGAAGTTCATTGAAACATAGGGTCATGATGAAGGAAGAATAATAATTCCATTTGTTGTGATTTTCCTGAGTTCATGAAGGAGGTTTTGAAACTCCATGGATTGTTCATTTCATATACATATGAAATAGAAATTTATTCATTGAATTTTTCTAAATGATACAAAATATATATTTTAAAAATATTATAAGTTTACATGATATCATAATCAACGGATGAATTGTTTGATATTTTGGTATACATTTATGAAGAAATGTTTTTCTATATAAGAATGTAAATGATTTTTTCATGCTAACATAAATCTAATAAATATATGTGTATATTTATCTCATTTATGTAATGTGATAATTTTTTTCTGGAAGAAAATATTTTTTGTTAGCAACATAAGATGATTAATTTTATTCACACCATTTTTCATTCATAAATATATATAACATGTTTATAGAATAATATGTGAAAAAATTTATTATCTAGGATAAAATTTTTATCCTATAATATGTTGGAAATTTTTACATCCACACATTAGTAGTATATATTAATTAATTATCTTATTAATATAAAAATTTTATAAACACCTAGAATACAATAAGTTATATGGAAACAATAGTAACTTTTTTGACATTAAAATAGAAAATAAAAACTATTACTACCTAAAAATAATGTCCTTTACATCTTAGAAATAAATTTTTAAAATTATTTAGTGTCTTAGAAGATATTGGGAGTATTTTTGTTTTTTTGGATTTTCAAAAGAAACCAAAAAATGATAATAGTACTTAAATGTTAAATATAATTCCACATAATTTCCTAAAATGATTTATATATGTGATGATAATGAAATAGTTTAAGCATTACAATTAGTTATCATGAAAATGAATGACAAAATTTCATGAAGAATTTTATTTTTTTAAATGAAATGGGAATTATAAATGATATCTTAAGAGAGTTTAGGTCGTAATATTAATATGAATTGTAAAGTGTTTAATTTGTTAACATAAAAAATGTTTTTTACATTATCAATAAATAGTTATGGGGGATTGGTTAACAATAATGTCAACAGATACATTATTTCGTGGAAAAAGGTTTACAAGGATGATGATGATGAACATAAAATGATTTGTAGTTACAAAAAATATTTTTATATTATATAATTTTATTTTGAGATGTAAGAATGTGTTAATACATTAATTATGTTTTAATGATAGGAATATGATTACTAAATACCACTATATTTCATGATGAAATTATTAAATGAATTTCACTAATAAAGTGTTAGTGGGACCATATCAAAATAAATTTATATGTTAATGTGATTAAAAATTATGTAATTGTTTTTATTAATATTCATAAATTATATCCAAAATAATGTTGATCCCGTTGTTAATCATATATGATATTATAAATTGTATCTTTTTTTGGATATTTTCAAATTTTTATTTACATATTGACAATATAAAATTATTTAATATTTAAACCCAGAACTCTATAGACCAATCATATATTTTCACATAAAATATGTATATATAGATATATGTTTTGTAAATTTAATTGATAATTGACCTCTCATTGAATGACATTTAGTTTATCCCTATTTTTTGTTTTTCAGGGAGTATTATAGGATATAATGAAATGGTATTGATATACTGAATAGGATTCTTGTATAAAATTACATTATATGATCATTATGTACATGAAAAATAATAGGATTAATAGTTTTCGGTAAATAACATACTATTTACAACACATGTAGTTTTAAGTAGATGACTTTGGTATAATAGGGATGTAATGATAATACTTATATCAGCACTTCCTTAGGTAAAAGAGATACATAACATGAGAATCATTATACAATGATACCCTATATATGAAAGACTGTATATTGGATTATTTAATAGGGAGTTGGTTAGGTATTTTTCTAATCATTTTGTGTGTTGGAACATAACCAAGATGGGATTTTATATCTCGTATGAAATGTTTGCAATCATGGCCCATGATTGAGATACACTATATGATTGTGCGAACATAAATATATATTATATATAGCTATTTGTATATGGTATATGTGATGTTATAATGCATATGGATTACTAACATATGATGTATTTATTGATCTAGTCAAACTATACTCTAAGAATCATCAATCGACGAGTTGGCTATATAAGACGTACATTCTCCATAACCCATAGTTACATTATTTTTTCAACAAAAGGGATAATCTGAGAAATGAAATTTTCATAGGATACAAAATATTAGACATGGGTAGAGTGGTACACTTGTTGGATCTGGATAATACCAATACAGTTATATCCTGGGTGGAATTGACCCCTTCCTAGAGG
Source organism: Viscum album (assembly GCA_963277665.1). NCBI lineage: Eukaryota > Viridiplantae > Streptophyta > Magnoliopsida > Santalales > Viscaceae > Viscum > Viscum album. Next base: position 1,137,367,766 of record OY728164.1, on the reverse strand, counting down.
CCACACAATGTTTACATGAATGGATATAGGTAATCATGTTTTTTAAAATTATATAATTTATTTTGGGTTACAAATTTTGGATTAATGAATGATGATTTAGTTTGACTCTAAGAGAAGCTCTAAAAAAGTTTTAGATTTAATTCAAAAGTTTTTTGGTGGGGTATTCAGAAGGTATTACACTTTATAATGTGATACAAGGTGAGATTAATGACCTCTTTCGAAAAAAATCTATAATATGTCAATACCTATTTTTGGATATTGTTTCAAAAAAATTATATGTTATTAAATATATTATTAAATGGAATAAATATTGTAACATATTAGTGAAAATGGGATATTCATGGAGATATAATAAAATTTCATATATATATATACATATGATATAATTATTTGTTGAATATCAGTTTTCAGAAAAAAAATATGAATTGCGTGTTTTTGTTATTTTATTCCATTTGTTTTGGATACTCAAACATTACTCCACTTAAACTATCTTTTGCACAAATAGTTTCACAAGATTCAATATTTCAGATTGAAATAAGATAAATCGTCAAATTTATCTTGTCGATTATATATTTATTCCATTGGACATGATGTTATTATGCTAGAGAGTTCATTATACAATTATAGAAACACTTTTTTTATTAATTGAACCATATTCTCAAATGAGCAGGCTATTGTGAGGAATTTTGATTTGGATTTTCCTCTAAATATCCAACATCAATTTAGTATGTTTATATTGAAATCAGATATCAAGGTATTGGTGAGGGTTGGGAATATTGATAAAAATGGAAATGAATGGTTTATCAGGATATCAAACTCATAATTTTTTTAATGAAGAAGACCTATGTTGAGGTGTTCATTGTTTCCTATATAAGTGACATAGTGTTTGTAAATACAGACTAGGTTTCCGCATTAATCAAGTCATATTTTTTGGGGCTAAAAAATCATGGACTACTACTTCCGGCTGGTTAATGAATTCTATTTATTATGAAGACTGTGTCTATAATGAACAGAGTTATTTCTTATTAAATTAATAATATGTTTGAATGTTTTATCCACACAAAACAAAATAGCACCCTACCATTTTTTCACTATAATAGTGCTTTGGTTTAGCTGACCACTAGTCCATATGACCACCTCCCCATAGGCCAAAGGATGTTGACTATTAGTGAGGGTGTAAAGAGGTGGTTGTAACGAGATTATACATTCCTCTGATAATAATTGTAATGGTCTATAGATTGATATAGTAGTGGATGTAAGGACATAACAATATGACTACATCCCAATATAGTGGATGAATCATAATGTAGTAGTATAATAAATAATAAATCCAACAATAACATTTTTATAAGAAAACACCACACGTACCTAATAATACAGATCATATAAGGTCATATAGAACAATAAATAAATGGTAGAGTCACCCATGGTTTACCATCATTACATAAATATAATAATCATTTTGAAACTAAAAAGTAAACTATAGGTAATGCAGAGGAACCTCCATTTTCCAATTCCAACTATCCCATGAACATTGTCTTACCCAACCACTAAGGCCCAACATCTAAGACCATTCTTTTACTAATTCATAGAGAAATAAGTTCAATATGAGTCCCTAAGGGACCATGTGGGGTGTGATAATAAATCTCAATATTCCACCACTAATGTGTTCGTAACATATATATCTGAATTAGAATGTGTTCTATATTTAGAAAGAAACACATGAAAAAAATTAAGGACATTCATTCAATGTTCTCCAAATCCACCAGGAAGTAATCACCTACTTTAGCTAGCACCTATATACCACATTCCCCATATTAAATATATTTAATGCAATGATATTTTTACATTTATATAATTTTGGTGGATAAGATACTAAGAATAAATACCATTGCATCCCCTGACGAGTAAAAAGTAGGAGATCCCTCTGGTACCACTTGTAAAAGTACCACCCACAAATCATTACAAATGACATTCCACATATCATAATTATGGAACATGCATCATGAAGGATCACCAAAATATGTACATTATCCTCAAAACCCGACATTGTAAATCCTTAATGGATCAAAGACTGTTTTTTTGGAACATCGATGTATGTGGATACAATTATATACACTGCCGGGTCAATAAGAGATGTCTTAAAAAATAGTTATATCAGTCATCTCAAATAATTATTTCCCAATGAAATCTTCATATGGTTAGTCTAAGAGAACAACTGATTGTGTCAACACTACGAAATGATAGCGCATCACCGTCCACAAGGATTTTGATGACAAAAAACTTCTACATCACTTGTAGTCAACACCATCATTAGTCTCCTATAATGGAGGCCACTAACCACATGTGTTGTCGACACCATATCATCAAATGTTTCATATATATGTTCACAAGAATCCACTGGTAATTTTGGAAATAAAGGTTAGTGTAAATCACTAACTTGGTTTCTAGGACACATCTTCATGACACATTTCAATACTATTATAGTGTCACTCAAACTAGTGGTAAGAAAATATCAATTTCCTAGGACATGTTCCCTATCATGATGGAATTGTATCACTAATCTAGAGACTGCTTATCCCAAATTGGATTTCAAAATCCCCCCAATATAACATTATCCAAGACAATCTAGATGATCCTCATTTCCCCAACTAGATGGTCAAGAGTAAATAATTACTCTAGCCTAACCAATCAGATTAATATGGAACCTTCACATGAAAAAAATAATTTAATATAATTTAAATAACCCACCCAATCTAAAATACAAAACCTATAAAATTACTCTCAATAAGTTTGTACCACAAATAGTTAAGGAATATCATTTCTATAGAAACATCATGTGATCAATTTAATAAAAAAGAAGTATTATATATTTATGGTCTCTCTTGGATAACACAATGGAGAACCCAAGGACACATTCACAAAACTAGACTGAAATCAAATAGAAGGCTAGGATTGACCTACATGGGACTGGTAGATGATGAATCAAAAATTAACAACCTTTATCATGATCTGATTCAAAATAAATTGTCATTTTAGAAAAAAACAAAAACATTGGGCAATTCATCTTGCAAGGATTTAGTGCACCATCTGTAAATAGAAAAGAAGAAGTGTGGAAATATGTGTATAGATAATACAGGTATGTTTTCAGTGAGACTGGGGAATCATAGATCAAATCTTAGATAAAGAAGACCAATTGAATCTAACTGTAGATTTTAAGCACCATGCTACCTGCTATGTACTACACCCATCTATCCATGGATGAGCTATTAAATGAGGGGGTCGAGCCTAATGGATTAATATAAAAAAATACCTAAAATATGTAATTTTTTATGTTATACACAGCGTTTAATTGGTTTTGGAGGTGTCACTCAGTTACACATTGTGAATTCCTTTATTAGACCCCCAAACCTTCATGCACTATTTCATGTCCTGTAAAAGACCGACGTGTTAGGTACGTGTTACATGGAATTTATTTCTAGTTTCACTATTATAAACAAGACAACCACTATGACCTTCCTCTGGTGTTCACCCGAAGGCCTCATATATCCATCAAAACATATAACTCAACTAAAACAAGGTCTTGTGTAAAATGAACACCCATAATGAGGTTAAAAATAATAAGAAAAAGGGTTGTACCATATATAAAATTCAAATGTTCATATTTACATGGAATACTACAAATTGAAAAAACCTAGGACATTACAATATCCATATCGTATCATAGATAATCTACTAGCTATAAATAATTTCCTTGAGATACTAACAAACACACCCATCTAATCAAAATGAACCCATTTTTCTCTAGTTATCAAATATCTCAAAAAGATCCACATAATATGATTTACCCACCCCAGTCAATTACTGACCTAGAACACACATAAAATGATGGACCACTATCCATACCAAGAATAAAAATTCATCCATTGACACATCATCACTCTTGCAACTCCTAAGGGTCTAAAATTAGGATAATTCATAGCTAAAACCCCTCATTTGAGAAATCACATCGATGCTCTCCCCATACCCATGTCTCAAATGGAACCCATGAGGTCCTACATCTCATCAAATTCCTAAAGGAACAAATTCTATATCATGCAGTCATAAATAATTCATCTCATTATATTCACACAATCAAAATTAAGGACACAAAACTCATAAAAAAATAATATCACATCAACGGATAGATTCCAATGAACCTCATACAAGACAGAAATCGTTTTATCTAAATAATAATTATTGGTGTCATGCACCTGATATATATATATATATCATGCATATGAGCTAATTCCGACAAACTAACCAGCACTAGGATAGTCCAGAAAATACATTATGGGAACCTTGTGTACCCATTACTAGACATTCCATTCAAAAAAGTTGTTACAAAATAAAAATACCACAGTCATATATACATTTTACCACCAAAAATAATTTTCTCCTTCTTATATTGTACATGGTGCATCTCCACTTCAAGAACCTAGTTGGAATTCTGACTACCTGAGGCCTAGCCTCCCAGTGGTGCGGCACCAAAAACTAGCCACAAACCCCATTATTGAGTCTGACTATCTCTACCCTACCTCGACAATCAGTAGAGTACTATCTACCATCTCCTTCTACGAATCCCCATATGTCAATAAATTCATGAGCCTTTCCCAATCACAGGATACCGAAAATTCGCAATGGAATCCGGTAGAACCTATCATGATGGATGACCAATCCATTTTCCCAAAACACCTTATGTACTAGATTAAACTAAGTTTTCATATCGCTCAACTACTCACACTAGAAGAAAACTGTCAAAGTCCCACTCCTAAGCGTTCTAATTGAGTCTCTGGACTGAACTTTGTACTAAGACACCTCACAGCCACACTTCCTACTACCAGAATCATTCCCACTATAGTCACATGATTCCATCACACTACTAAAATATCAAACGTCCATAAAATTTACCTTTTTTATTACTACATCAATCAACATCTATCGTAATTATTCCATCCAAAAGATGTTTACAAACACCATGATGGTGTTCTGTAACATATCCTTGAGATATATCATATTCAAGGTGTTATCACCCACCATACCAATAAAAAATTGAGACAAATATTTTAAAATATAAGCATATTCAATGACATACATGACTCACTATTTAATGTTTAAGAACAGCCAATCTCTATCTTCACCCAAAATCTCAGGGTAGAAATTATTGAAAAACCTATACTCAAAGTACTTGTAGGCCAGTCCCTCATATCTTGATTCTTGTACCTATACCTCCCACCAATACTTTTTGATCATTTATGGATGTTTTAAGAATGATTTTACATCGTCTCTAGAGGTTTCTTGGGTGACTAAAAGACGATATTCACTGACTAAATCGAATACTTTGTTCCTTACCGTCCACCCTCACCCTATAATAGGGATGTGGGATTTTACTAGATCTTCTATTCAAGGTATTCCATATAAATATCCACTTCACGATCTCTGAAGTATATCCCCTAGGAAAAATCATCTAAAATATCTTGGTGACAATATTTAATCAATTTTTCAAAATCATCAATATCATATAGTTTTCACAACAATATTAGAGACTGCACAATTTCTTGTACATGCAGTTCTTGTTCAACCCGACACTATAGGGCCTAATCCCGACCCTCAGGGGCCTTAACATGTTCATGATCCTATAAAACTAAATAACTTCCATATTGATGCTCCACCAAATACCTTATAAATGGAATCCCAATGAAACCAACACCATGGAAATCCAACCAAAATAACACCCACACACACACATATATATATATAACTTATATAGGAAACGTTTAACAAGAATCACAATATCAGCATCCATAAAATCTCTAATCGCAATGAAATTACATAACATATGAACTCATGGCCCTTGAAGTTCCCATATTATAGTATGTTAACATATATAAATAAATCCTTGTTCTACCTCTCCTTCCAAAAATAGGGTCAGACATCACATGTAATCTGTGGTAGCATAGTAGAATGCCACAAAATTAAAGCTATATAGGAAAACAGTATTTTGATTACATTGATGACGCATTAAATTCATCATCCCAATAATCATCCCTACATAATCCTATCATATTGTTTCCCTTACATATATATCAAATATATTATATCCGGAGACAATTTATTCAATGTAACCCCATGCCTGGGCTGCCAGAGTTGAATTCCTCCAATGAGAGGCTGTGTAAGAAAAATTTGTTTAGATTCCATTGATGACACATCAAAATTAACAATAACTATCTGTGTATTATAGGTTACCAATTAAAATTTCAATAATTTATTCAAAGGAACACATATATATATATAATCTTCTGTTATTATCAAGAATGACTAAATATCCATCCATTTTTTCACTCATCTATGGATCTTTTTATCTGGACATTCCATAAAATTTCAAGGGTCCCATATAATAATATATAATAAACCCATCATGGTTCCCCCTGAAGGTGGAAATCATATCAACATTAAAAGTTAAAAGGAGATCATCAATTTTCCCCCATTAAAACATCTATTATCCCATATGTAGAAGGATATATAAACCGAAACATGAGATATAAAACTAGTTCTAACTATATATTAGTATATGGAATACCATAAAACAAATATTATGTCCTAAAAAGGATTCATAAAAAACTCATTTCATACCATTGTATAGCCCCGATCATATATTCCACCCAAATAGTTATCTTGTCCGGTTGAAAACTAGGCCTTAAGTGTGCCTCCATGTAAGACAAATGCTGACGAGTAGTAGTCTAGGAGTAAGGAGGTTATAGTGTATAGAGTATACAAACTAGTAATGAAAAATATAACAGTCTATAAAAAAATAAATTAGTATAAGAAGGCCCAAAACAATAAGACATGTTACCCCTTATAGAGGGAGAACAATGAAGCAATAGATCAATATATTATAAATCAATCACACCGCTTGTAGAATAAAACCCTATTTATAATAATGAAGGCATATTAAAATAGGTAATAAAAATCATAGAAAAAAATAGGATAATCCATGTATGACGATTAGCATAGAAATATAATAACTATAATGAAACTCAAAGTATTATCTAGCTATTGTAGAAGAACCTCCATTGTCAAATTCCATCCATACCATGAAAAATTTTCTAGATGAACACTATAGACCATCTCCTGACCTTGGTCTCATAACAATTTGTAGATAAATGAAGACAACATGAAACTTAGGGTCCTGTGTATGAAGTGACAATATTTCCAATTAGTACTCAACCAATGTGTTCCTAACGTAAATCTATGATTTTGTAAAAGTTTTAAATATATATAAAACCACACATTAACGTCATAAAAATGACATTCTTCACTAGTCCTGAACATGAAAAAGGAATAAATAACCCTATTTTGCTAACTCTACTAAAACACATGCCTCGAATAATATATACATCAAATAAAAACATGTCTTAATATATAAAATTTAGTTCTGAGGATCATTGGAATAAAGCCCATTTAATCCCCAAATGAGTAATAAGAGTGAGATCCCTCAGGAACATATTGTCAATGTAAATAATTCACCTCATTCCAAATGAAACATCCCAGGTCAAAATCAAGTATATATCATCCTGATGGAATACACAATCAAGTACCTAGACCCTCAGACCACAACATTGAAAATTACCATCAGCATAAAGCCTGATGTCGAAGGAACATTTATGTTTGTAATTTGAATAATATTTAATGTCACCTCAACAACTATTGTCTCATGAAATTGAGATATATTTCCTCCCAAATAATTCTAGACTAATGGATTCAATATATTGAAAACATAATCCCCTAATTGATGGTCTCATCAATGTTTCCTATTGGACCCTCACCATTGACATGGTTCTCATTAGAAAGCAATTCGAACATAACTTGTGTTCAACACCACCCTAATTTGCATTTAATGGAGGACTCTACCCACATGAGTGGGAACCACAACGACATAATTAGACTTTATCTTATCCACACATTACTCTAATGACACATCATCCAATCATGGTTAGTGGAAATCACTAATTCAATACCTATGACACATCATCTTGTCACCTTCTTCCCCTGTTGTGATGCATCTCAAGAAGATTATAATCCCTATATCAAAGTCCCATACCATTCCATCACACATGATGACCTCGTATCCCCAATCCAAAAAACCACATTTCCCACCCTGATGGTCAAAATCACCCCATATACGTTAAGCTAGGTAAGTATAAAAAACCTCATCGCCATGTCATGATGGTCAAACATATAAAGATCCCAAGGAACCATCACACGAAAAACATATTAATATATTTAATTAAAATAAACCTCGCTTCCGATCAATTTTAAGTTGTCCAAATCCTCTAACAATTCTTGTAATAATTTTAGTTATAGAGGATCTATCCCATAGAATTATCATTTCTTGATATAATTTATTGAATGATAAGAATAAAATCATTAGGTTCTCTATCAGACAACTCAATGGTTCTCTCAAATATAAACCCCCAAAACTATAGAAAAAATCATTGAGAAATATATATAACACATACATATTACTGGTTGATAATATCTGATCATATACTAGACACTAAATCAATCTGAATTTGGAGAAATCAACATTCTAGATGAAAAGGTTAAATTGGGTAAAACATGTAACATGGATTTAGCACACTGTATAGTGAGGGAAAGTAAAAACATAAGAAAAAAGGAGTGGAGAGCTTAAATATATTCCTAACATGAGACACACAAACCTCAGATAAGAGATCAGATGGAAAAGAATAATAAAAACCAAGGGTATAACGGGAGAGGCGTGTGAGCTGCTAGTCACTCCGACCATCTATCCCCTGATGAAAAATAAAATAAGGATGGATGATCCTCCTTCCCCTCGTTAAAAAATCATTCCCCATAACATACACTATGTGAAAATGAGGAAAATCAGTTATCAGTTTCGAGATGATTAGCCCAGTTTCCTATACTAAATTCCTTGAGTATACCCCCTAAGCCCTCAGGCCTTTCTACACATCCTGTAAATTAATTTTATGTCTTTTATTTTTTTCATGGAATGTAATTCTAGATGACACTATTTTAAATATCCACACCCCTCTTACAACCCTATAGTGTTCACACAAATACCCGATACATAAAAAAAACCCATACCATGCCAAATATGGGGTATTATGTGAAAAGAAATCCCAAAGTGAGGTTCCAAAGACCACGAAAAAGGGTTGTCCTAACCAAAAAAATCAAAATTTCAAATTCCTTTGGAAGACGACTCATTCCATAGTCTAGATGCATTAGAAATGTTAAATATATATATACCATTTCAAAGAATCAATTTAATTTTATGCTATTAATAGTGAAAATAGAAATATAAAATATATATATATATATATATTCCAAAAAATTAAGTACATATTAAATATTCACTTGTGAATCTATGAAAAAATAATATTATTTTAGAAATATAATATTTTTTAAAATATTTTATATCATTTAATGAATAAAAAATTAACATGATATTAATAAGTAATTTATAGGGAAATGTTTTTAATATTGAAAAATTCAAATCTATATAAAACATTTTTTATCTATATTATATGTTTTTTTTATTAAAAAAATATAATTTTAATATTTGTACTTGAGAAAATTAAATAGATTTTGGGATTCATTAGATCAAAATATATTTTGAATATATTTTTTGAATTTTTCTAAAATGATTATTTTTAGGTTAATACTGAAAAATAATGTATTTACTTATAAAAAGTTATTTATAGAATCATTATTATATAAATGAAAATTTCAATTCATGAAAACATTTTATGAGACAAAATATGTCTTATACAAGTGAAATTAAATTTTAAAAGTGTTTTTAAAATTTTAAAAAATATATTTTAGAATTTCAAACATATGTTATATTTTCCATATTATTATATTTAATAATATGAACGTTTTGTATGTTTGAGGTGGTTGTTGTTATTTTTAAAAATAAAAAAATTGATTAAATTTTTTTATTTTTTTGACTAATGTTATTTAATTTGGATAATTTAATTTTAAGTTATAATTGATAAAGTACCTCAAGAAAAAAACATTTAACCATAGTGGAATCCAAAATGATAAAAATGAGTATCCTAAAAGGTAAAGAGTTTTACATATTAAAATAATGTTTTTAAATATATATTTGATATTTTTATAATTCATATGTCTTCTAATATTGATATTATCTAAATTATGATGGAACATTCCTTAAATTTGACATCCCATTATTAAAATGGTTTGTGTATTTGTAAAAATCTTATCAATTTTCACTTATAAAAGGGGAATTCCTCTCCTAAATTTTTCTAACACCAAAAACTATAAATATCAACCAAAACTATTCCCAACCATCTCTTAAATACATGTATAAACCATAATTTTTATATGGGATTTTCATAAGTCCATTAATAAATGGTTAATCCACCTTTGTAAAGGAGATAATAAAAGTAGTGAGGTAGAGATTTCTAATCACTCCTTATTTTAATTTTAATTTTTTGAATATATTATTCCTAAAAATTTATTCTAAAATATTAAAATGAAAAAATATCATAATTATATTTTTATGTTATTGTTATGATGGAATAATCATTAACAAACACCACCTCACAATTATGAAAAATGAATTGTGAATCATGTGTATTAGAGGATTACCCCCAATGAATATATGTATTTTTTCCTCGACATATTGAAATTGTTAGCTTAAATGGGAGATTTATTATATTATAATGATATATATGAAATTTTTAATAGTCATACAAAAATATCAATGTTTTCATTTATTTTATTCCATGAATAATTAAATCATCATACATCTGTACGTGCATAATACTACATACATGAAACAATGCATTGTATTTTTAACTATAAAAATCATGGGTAGATCAAAAGTATATTTAGTTTGTATATAAACAATATATTAATATAATTAAAATATATATCATTATATATTTCCATTTTTTAAATAATAAAATTAAATTTTTGTTATAAGGAAATCCATTGATATCAAAAAATAAGAAAAACATGTTCGTCACCATTTTTATCTTTACAAAACCCAAATAAGACTCCGATGTAATTGAATTAAAAATTTCGTATTTTATAAAATAATAATTAATGTTAATTGAATTTTTTTAATATTATTATTTTTTGGAGAGAAATTATTATCAATAATAATTTTAAAACCCATGTAAAAAAAGAAGGATTAATAAAATGTGATTTTTAAAAAAAATATTTTAAAAAAAATTAATAAATCATGAGAATATTTATTGATGATGTTTATAAATAAAAATATTAAAAAATTAGGTTAAAAAATAGAAAATTAATATTTTTTATTATTGTTACATGAGGAAAAATTAATACAATGTAAATTAAGTGAATCAGAAAGGGAATTGAAAAATAAAACTATATTCATTTAGTTATATTCTTTCATAATGATATAATTCCTGAATTTAAACTACATTTTTTATTTTATATATTTTTCCCACTTCATTTGGGTGTCAAATGTGTTTTTTATCTAAATAAATTTCTATAAAATGTTTTATTTAGTTTTGAACCAGCCTAGATACACTAATAATCTAATAGATGAGTCATCTATAACATATCATGAAGATCATTTTTGATCCCTACATGTTTGAAACTATCAAATGTAATCATTCATGATATGTGAGAGAACTATTTTTTCATATTATAGTGGATGATAAAATATAAAATTCATTATTACAATAATCCTCATAAAAAATGTACCATTTATCGAATAGATAAAAAAATACCGAAAGAGATAGAAAGATAACCCCAAAAAACATCAAACCAAAAATCTATTGAAAAATTGAATGATGACACAAATCATAATGTAATAAGTGGGTCGTAGATCCATTGTTAACCACTATCACTCCACGTTCCTAGGGATCACGAACATCTACCAACTCTATGTGTTTTTTCCTTTCTTCAGATCTGGGAAAAGAAAATCAACAACTTCTTGATGTCAACAGTTAGTTGTCAGCTAAGAATTCTAGTAGTGTGTCATGGGGTTATCCAGAATAGATGAAAAACAACTAAAATAATTCTATAATTTAAATAAAATAGGGATGGAATAATATTTAATGTTCATATTTTAAACAAATCAATATTTCTTTTCAATAAATGAAATACATTTCAAACATGACATAAATAAACATTTTTATTAAATAATTTATATAATTAATTTGGAATGAGTTAATTTGTTTTTTAAACAATTGAATAAATAATCCAAAGGTAATATAAATGAACAATGGACATATAAACTAATGTTAATTAGTTTCAAGCTACAAGGTCCTATCATATCTCAAATGAGTAATAATGGAACATACTATAAACACATGTCATACACGCTCAAATGTAATAGGAATAAACAATATAACATCGAGGATAACAATGTCTATTATGGGTTTTGATAGTTTTTTCATTTTAAATCAATTACTAGGTGTTGAGATACTATATTGATTATTCAAATTAATCCAATGACTACCATGCTGACATATAATTAGTCAATCAATATATAATAAGAAAATATTATAATTTCATGTAAAATAGAAATTATAAATCAATTTCAAAATATTCAATTTCAAAATGAAAATTAAATTTCAAAACCAAAACATTGTTTTTTAACATTTCATTCCCTTTTCTCTCTAGAACTAATAATGGGTTTTCATGGTCTCAATTTATGCTATATTCTCACGAAAAGTCCCAAATTATTTTAGAATGTACTTCATTTAACATAATTCCAATTCCAAAAGATATGGAATATTTTCTAAAAATCTTTTGAATTTTTAATTTCATAATCAATTCATTCAAACCCATGTTTTAGTAAATCAATAGAAATTTATTTCCATTCAGTCCAAGAATATAAATGGTTCTAATTACATTGAAAATTTCAAATGAAACCATCTACCACTAATCATGGAGTCAAATAATCAACACATACAATGAGACACTAATGACAATTTGTTGTGAACAAGATCTATTAATAATATCTAGAGTCAATATCCAATCAAATAGATTTGATACCAATCACAAAGATTGTGATATATCAATCTTGTAAAAGATAGATAAATATTCTAGATAATAGAATATGAAACGAGATCTACATAATTGATGGAGATCGAAAGAGATCAACATTATCTCAATATTCCATGAAAATGGGTTATAAGAGTCAATTTGACATATTGAGAGCTTCCAAAAGAAAAAAAATGTTATGGTTGAATGGGAGGATTATGATTCATAAAAAGAGCATTTATAATTTTTTATTAATTTTGATGGAAATAAAATCCACATCAATTGTTTCCTAGAGAGGGCCAAATGGTTAGGAAACCTGCGGGCCCTTACCATGATACAATATTATAATTCTACTTAGGGTACATTGTTCTCCAAAACAACTTAACTAATAATGAACCAATGATGTATTATCAACATTACATGCAGTATATGGTATGTAGAGGTTGTTTCATTGATATAAAAAAATTATTGTCGAACCCTAATCCTCCCTATAGTGACTCTTAATATGATGTGTTGTTTTAATAGAAAAAATTAGAGTTTTCCCAAACTATTTTTTAAATGCACACACTTCAAAAAGAATCCAAAATAATATAAATTTCATTAAAGACACCCAAAAACAAGACCTAAAAATGGAAACTGATAAGTTTAAATGAATTATTCAAAAACAAGTAACATGATGTTACAATCACGACAAAATAATATATTTGTGTCCATAGAATTTATGTTATGAAGATTCAATATAAAAGTGAAGATGCCACTTATATGTCATAAGTGCCTCCCATGCCCATGCCTTGTGAAAACCAGTACTATGATTCAATAATACATGGAATATAGATACCATCATCTACTAATGTACATTATAAATTGTATAAATAAATATTGACATGGTTCTCATTCATGAATTAATCAAGATCGGCTTCAAAAACCTTCTAGCTCAAGACATGAGATGAGACAGAGAGATACTTATGAAATTATGATACATGGGACACATTATGTATTGATGTTAACTAATGTGGATGTGATAATTGTCTAGACACATTATGATCCTATTCAAAAACATCAAAAGGTCTCACAAAGAGTGAATAACACATACCTTTCCTCCCAATATTTCAGTGACACAAACATGTTGAAAATCACAAAAAGAAAGATTTTCACCAACTAAAAAATATATCTTTCATTAATGAATATAATCATATGGTTTATAAATTATTTATTACACTACCATTATTTATAAAATAAATTGACTCATAGATGTGATATTTTAGAAAAAACATTATCCTACCAAGGATTAATCACCCATCATTAACAAAAAATAGATTTACTTGAGAATCCATCCAATTACTCAATGGGATTCATAATACTAGATTATTTTTAAATTTAGTTTTAAGAAAACACAATTAGTCCTATGTGTCTATTAAAATATCAAATACTTAAGGATTAAATAATTGAAAATTTCTTCCAAAATATGAACATCCTAATTTTTATGAAAATCTATATCTGTATGTAATGTTGTTCTCAAGTTCACTATATATTCCACTGCGTCCTGGAGGCACCTAAAAATGATAAGTGAACAATGGATTCCTATTAGTTATTTTCATAGATAGAGCACAATGAAATATGAAAAAAATATTATATATATATATATATATATATTATGAAGCCCTTAACATTGGATATATCATGTATGAGTATAACATGAGTTGATTTGGTTGGCTTATAAATATCAACCCATATCAAATTATTCTTTTGAAACATATAACGTAAAACCACCATGATGTCTAGAGATATCTCATCCCACGTTCATTTTTTCACTAGATGGGACTAGATAAAACTCGATGCTTTATTGTTCTCATTCATGACTTATTTGAAAATATAGTAGTGAATATCATGGTAAGAAATGTCTCATATAATACATGGAATCTTTAATCATAATTTCATATCATAGAACAACTTCATGATACATTGGTGCACATCCCACTGAGATCTTTGAAAATCTCCCAACACATCATTCCTCACACATGAAGGGAATACGTTCCATTTCCAGAAATATAAAATAAACTTCATCAGGAATGGAGACTCATCGATGGTATCCACAACATAAATAGATTAATGAATTATAAGGAACTCATAATCCCACTACTGATCATAAATAATTATATTTATAATAGAGTAAGCAAACTAAATACTGCAAAAAAAACATATACTCCATCTACTAGAATCCTAAAATGTACTGTTCAAGAGACCCATCTAATTCACTTCTTTTAATAATTTTTTTCATGGATTGTGGTAATGGTTTCCACCTTGAAGAATAAGTGATATGATTTTAATTTATCACGATATAAGTAATTTAGAAATAAATCAATGACAGATACTCCTCCCAATTCATCTAATATATATTCAAATAATTTATAGATAATATATAAATCATTATTCTTTTATCTGAATAAATGGTAAAAAATCCATAAAAAATTAAATGTCATCATCTTTTAAGAGAATTCTCCACTATTATGAGTTTGAGATCATTGGTTGTTTAATTAACTCCATGTGTCCTAATATTTCTAGACCCATAGGAACATATGTGTTCAGCCTATATAAGAATCAAAACCCGACAAGAACATTATGTATCACAAACGACATCATAGACCAGACCATAATCTAGTAGAGTAACATCGGTGATGAAGTGAAAGATATGCTTAAACTAAATGAAAAACACTGAAATTTATTATCCGAAAATAAAAAACCCCTTTCCACGTGGGATCAGGCATTAGAGAATCCAAAATTGTGAAATCCAATGAAACTCTATAATACTACCTTGGTAACCCAAGATGATTTTAATATCAAACAAAAATTAGATGTTCCCATTTAATAATAGATTATCCTTTTATGGAGTAACTGATACACCACATTATGAATCCATGAGTCCATAGATTTCCCTTCCTTAATCAATAAGAAACATTTTGTGATTATAGAATAGAGTTAGTGACCTCTAATAATTTTTATCACAAAACTAGTTGACAAACATAATCCTCCAGGGAAATTCACTAAACTGTGTTTTTATACACAATGTCTACACTAAACATTTCGATGTTCTCATTAGAAATAAAATTCATCAATGTAAAAATTAAATCTATATGATCATTTGGTATATAAATTTTCATAAAAAAAAAATCAAAGTGGCCAAGACTACTACTCAAGGTAGGCATTGGATTGTAATATCCATTAATTGATAGCTAGTGGTATTTAGTCTAATGATAAATTTTAAATAACCACTTAACCACTTTAAACTAGTAAAACAGATACACTGTATATTGAATCATATACTTATTATTTATTGTAACTCATTTTATCTTCTTATAATCTGTACATAAGAAAACACACCATTAGATTTCAAATTAAAGAGTACATGCTCCTCCAAATGTGACACTAAATAGAATATAAAACAATACTCATGAGAAAAATAAAATTATGTCATCCACTATATTAGATTGTCTAGTTCCATATGGTATGAAATAATATACATATGTTGAGAACTTGGTAATAAATCTATTGAAAACAAAAACACTATTACTAGTAGAAAACCAAAAACATCATAATAAATGGTGTTAGAAAACTCAAATTCAACCACAGATGGATAATTAAACATAGATTATCGCTTCATGTAAAAATAAAACGATGAAATTACATTCCAAACTCTTGAAAAATAGGCATGGATATATTATACATTCAGTCCCATTATCCTTGAAAAATAGGAACCACCCCATAAGTCAATGTAAATGGGACCGTCTGATGATAATATACAATCTAATATGGATAGTAAATCATATAATCCATCTCGCGAATGATGTCAATTGATTTCCCATTGTGGACCAAAAACTAGAAATAATCTCAATCTCTGATAAAGAGAAAATAAAACCAAGAAACTGAGGACACTTCTCTTTCATATTTCTATTGGGCATAGAAATATCCATCACATATGATAAAATCATTGTATAAAGGGTTATAAAATAAAAAACATGGGATGATATGAATGATTGAGGTGAATTAGTCTTAAATAATGTAATCAAGAAGGATGAACCTATATTGATAGCACATCTCTCAATTTCTAAAATTATATCATATTCTTCTAGAGGCACATCCACTATGTGAATAATATTTATTAGTAATTTCAATTGTTGGAAACCCTTTGTTCTTAAAGTATGTTATTTAACTATTATAATTTTCGGTGTTGATGAGATCATTCCAAAACATAGAGAAAAAATATATACCATAATTTATTCTTTTGAGCTTACTATATGTTTGAATTATAGCTCTTGGGTACCTTAGTGATTCCCATTTTGAATTCCCATCCATGTCACACTATAATAATGTCAATGTTCCTCTAATAATAACTACAAGAGTTATAAATGAACCCTTATATAAAGATACATCATGATACTCAACATGAATGCAATCCACCTTAATGGAACTTGTTGAACTACCATTGGGGGATAAAAGAACTCCTTTCAACCCATACATACTTGCTAGGATAATGAGAGCCATCAATCTGATAAATAGCACACCATCATACGATTTCATCATTAAAATGAAAACATGAAATCAAGTATCTGTTTGATGTAAGATATCAAATAATTACCCCATCATCTTCTCATTATAAAAAATTCCACGAGAAAACTATAATAGCTCAATAAGGTTGTTTTAATACCCACTTGAGGTCATGTAACATTATTGGATATTAAGAAACTCTATTGAATTTTTTAAGACCATGGAATTTGGATAGAATTGTTCTGTTAAAAAGAACTAAACGACTTTCCTCTCCAATCCTTCATGAATATTTTCAATCACCATCTAATCCATCAACCTTCTTCTAGGTCAATAATGATTGAAGGTATCACATATCAATTTAGTTGAATTAGTATTTTCAATAATCTTAAATAGTTTATCAATTCCTTTAATCCAATCCTCTATAACATGAGGATCGTTAGAGCAATGTAGAGAAGGTTGTTACTAACAATTAAACTCATGTTCATGATCTATAGATTCATCCCATCAAGGTTTTCTATCTAGATATGTAATAGAAATGGGTCTGGATACATGTATCAGAGAAGTGAAATTATGAAACACTATCTCAATGAGATTCTGGAATACTATTGGGTTTTAATTCTATACTTCATCGAAATATCCCACCATAGGTTGGTTAAAATGGCTTATTAGATCCATGATGCTACACACAATGATTTGAAAATAAAATAATAATTAACTAAAAACTAAGATAAAAGTTGAACATGATTAAAAATTCTATAATATCAATAACACTATAATAATATAGAGAAAATACTATAAAAATGTATATTTACATATCAAATACACTATTCTCCCATCACCCATGGTGACATATGTCTCTTTAAGATAATAGATTACTAAGGAATCACTCATAACTACCTGAAATGTCCTATAAATCCCACACCCAGTCAACCTGAAAATCCCATAGCACATAAAAACATCCTGGAATGATACTAAACCTAAAACTCTGATTGATATTATTTACGTACTATACTTGATACACATGTAACTGATACCCAACACAACTATTTCATAGATAGAATAGAATTATTGATCCCCATAGTTTTGTGATTATGACCTCACATCATATAAGATCAAATATGTATTGACCCTAACAAGTTATTTCGTAAGAAAAATGTAAATATTTATCCCTATAGGTTTTTGATTATGAGTTGGAATCAAAAAAGATAAAAGTGGGAATGATATTTTCAAACAACAATAGACTTTAAAAGATATAATTTTAAATTTTAAAACGTATTTGGGAGAATATACCCGAATTCAAATAGGAAAAACAATATCGAGGAATAATGACAAACAACTCCCCAAATTATAATCCCAAATATCCATCATGAAACCAACTATAGTCCCAAATCTATCCATAACATGTGGACCTTAGATCCACCAGTCACCGCCAAAATTCCACGGTCATAGATATTAGGAAACTCCATCACCCCTAACTGTAATTTTTTATATGGTAAAGTCTATAATTAGAAAATATATAAACACTAGATGAAAAAGGTAGGGTGTGTGATAAAAATCCCAATAGGTTCTCAATAAGTGTTCCATAATAGAAACCATAACAATAAACCAATAATTATAAAAATTTAAATAAAATGGGAAATAAATAATATAACAATTTCATCTTATAAGAAATTTATTCATTATTTTAAATATATGGATTACACTTTAAATATCTCTTCAATAAAATTTATATATGAAAGTATTATATAAATTATTTTTCATGACTGAAAATTCTATACAATTATGGAACATAAAAAAACATACAAAACAAGAACTATGTTCATATTCCCTGGATTACATATTTTTCTGGTTATATGATTGTCACACTTCTAAAATTAGTGATCATGGAGAAACATTTACACACATATTCCTCTAGCACAATCCAAATAGGATACATCAGTATCTTATTAGTGATAAATATGTCAAACAAGATTTTTTTTTGGATTTTTCAACATCAATACATTATAATAAGATCAAAATCCAAGAATTATTGTCCCAAATAACCCAATAACAAATAAATATCACATTTTATAATTAAATGAGTAGATAATTGAGAAATTTTGTCATTCCAATTCAATCGTCGTTTAAAATTCAATTTCACAATTCTTAGTATCAATATGGAAATTCAATTTCAAAACCATAACATTAGTTTCTGAATATTTCACACCTTTTTTAAATCAAAACCATTAATGGTATCTCATTATCGCAAATAATCACATTTTATTAAAAAAATATTAAATAATTTCATCGATTCCTCTAATTTCAAAATTCTTCCCAAATTTCAAATTGCATTAGAATTTGGAGTGTTTCTCTCAAAATCTATTCTATTTCATAAATCATAATCAAATAATTTCAATTATAGGATTTATAAATAAAATAAAATATATTTCAAAAACAATCATGATATTCATGGTTTCTATTATGTGGAAAATATCAAATAGAATAAGCATTCATTAACCAATAAATAAATTAATCAAAACCCACAATTTTTTTAATGATTCTCGATAGATGATAAGATATATTAATCAGATCTTGAAAAAACATATAACATAAGAGAGTTTATATCCATTAAGAATTTGGGGTTCTATAAAACACAATGAATTTGAGAATGATATATCGAATGAAATCACATGAGAGTATATACACCTAACCAAATGAGATTGAATGAGATCAATACTGCTAAGATTATCCATAAAAAGTGTTTGGATGGGTCAATTTCATCTCCTGAGAGACTCCAAGAACCCATAATTGTTTTAGGTTCGAATGAGAGGTTTATATTTCATAAAAGGTGTAATATGGGATATTTAATTATTTATAGGGGATTACAAAATTGTGTTTATGATTTCATTGAGAGGGACACATTGTTAAAAAATATGTTCCCTAACCATGAACCCATATTGGTCCTAGGTTTGGGATTTATGGTTTGAATAGGTGGTTTCATGGTTATAAAACTCATAAATTTTAAACATGAATATACCTATAGTGGCTCTCAAAAGGTCACATAGATTTCTATAGTAAAATGCACAGATTTTTTAATAGGGTGACAACAATGGTTATTCCAAGGAACTTCCATAATTCTCTAAATTTCACATGAAACACACAAATACAAGACCTATTAAGAGATTGGAATAATAAAGGGTCAATTTATAAATGAAAACTTGTAATGTGATGTCACATTATTTCAATTTTATTATTTTTAAATGTGAAATTTTTATGAGAGGCTCATATTTATGACATTAATAATTATGAATAATAATGTTTTCTAGAAGTCACGTTATATATTTTTTTTTTCAATTATCTTCAAATGATAAATCTGTAATTGAGTTATGTTTCATAATTCAAAGAAAATATTTATTTACTATGAAATTATTTTTCATAATAAATTTTTTAGTATCAAATGATTTAATTCCTTGTCTTATTTTAAACAATTAATTTTTTTAATGAAACAAATTTTATTTCATTTACTTCTTTATGAAAATTTAATTATTACCATTTTTAATGTTTTATAATTTATCCTTATTCCATGGGTTTGATAAGATATAATGATAGTTTATTTTATGTTTTACGACTATGTATGGATGATGATAATTGGGTTCTATATTATAAGAACCTAAAATTTGAATACATGTTTACGTCTAAATAATACAATATGTTTATTATCTTTTTCTATTGGAAATGATCAATAAAAATGAAATCAATATTTATTTATAAAAAAATATAAATATTCTGGATGACCATAAAAGATACTGTTGAATTAGTTAGCATGAATAAAGAAGAGTTTATAATTTAAAAAACATATATATTTATATCCTGTAATATAATTGTTATATTTAATATATATGAAATTAAATTTATATTGATTATAAAACATTTATGATCATTTATTTTTTTGAAATTTTTCATTCTAAATATTTCTATTTTGTGGAGTATCGATTTCTTTTTCAAGAAACATTTGATTTATTTAGATATTATATGTTTTATATGAATAATTTCTTAACACTAATTTTATTATCAAATGATATGAAATGTAAATGAGAATTGAAAATATTCTTATATTTTTATTTTCCATTTGAAATATATTTTTCTATTATAACCATTTATTTTATTCAAAAAATAAATTTCAATATTTTTTATTTTTATTTAAACAAAATTTATATTCGGATTCATCATTATATATTATTGTGTAAAATAATAATTTTCATTTTACTAAGTTTTTCGATTATAGTTGAAGAGTTAAAAATGATGTTTTTTAATATAAAATGAATTTTATGGTATTTTTAGTATATGTGATTGAATTTAAAGTCCTGAAATATTTTTTTAATCACCATATATTTATTTTATATATTCGATTATAATTTTCTAAAGGATACATTAATTTTCAAACTCATTCATTTAATTTTAAATTTGAATTTCATTTTTTTAAATAATAAATATATTCTATATTTTCTATTTTAAAATAATTTTTTAATTATTTATAAATTTTTTAATGTACAGTGTATTTCTGTTTTGATTTTTCATTCCAAAATAGAGAATAATAAGAATTTTATTTTCATAAATAATGGTTATATTTCATTTGTAAAAAATATATGCATATGCTAGTATTAGAAGGGGATAACAGATTTAATCTAGAAGGAAAATACCAAAAACATTTTTAAAATATAAATTTTATAGGGATTTTTAAAATTTAGATATCTTATCTCATCCACACTCCATTTTTTCCTAATTTGTGTGAAACATTCTTTTAGAGTGTGTAACATCCCGGACCGACTCACCATTAAGACCGTGGCCAGAGTAGTAGAACATATTTCTTCAAGCATTCATCCATGTATACCAGAGGCTTCCAACTAGTGGAGAGGCTCTATTGTTGGTACAGTTTGGAGATTAAACACTCCATAACAGTGGAGAATAATGTTTTACTGGATAATAAATAAAATACAAATTTGGATGTAGTAAAAAATAGAAATCGTATAGCAGAAACATAATATAATATCTGAAAAAATAGACAATTCCAATTCCATATAATGATTCTATTAATGAATGGTTTTAATATAATTTACTAAAATTATAAATTAAAAAATTAAAAGAAAACCACAATAGTCAAATCCTCGAGAATCTTGAGAAAGATCTCAGTTCTATGCTCGTTGGCTAGCATTTACAAAACAAAATACAAGAAATGAATCCAATGGAATGTGAGTTGGAAGTTCTAATCAGTTGCCAAATGGTTCCCAAGAATGGTGTGAGATAATAATCATAGTAAGCTGGCACCTATGGTGTCTGGCCATTTCCATTGCTTGAAATATAATTTAGTGTAGTGAGGATGTATATGTAATAAAATAAACATACAATGCTGAATAAATTAATAACCCTCCCTAGTTCCTAAGGGACTCCTGGTAGATAAACCTATATCAGAATGATACTATATATCATTTTTTCAGGGTAGATCTTCCTTTATCGCGATGGATCACCAAAAAGGATGGCCTATTCTTTTACTGAGGATGAATCACATAGAATATACCATAAACATACAACTTATTCCCTTATGCTAACCAAAATATGGACCTTTGTTATAACTGTAATCTCATCCTAAGTCATTGAGTTATTTTTCATATTTACCCCATGAATCCAAAATAATCATATATTATACCCCAAGAAATGCATTTAATGTGTACGGATCCCTTGGAAGGTATGAAAAAAAAGCACCAAGACCGTAATTGTCAACATTATAGATAAGTCATATCCAGCAAAAATTCGTATTCCAATCTGTATCAAACCCTCAGGTAAAAATCACATCAGTATAAAATATTCTCAAAAGATAATAAAGAAAAGTATTTTATCTAATATCCAACATAATATATATATTGTCAATAGACAAAACAATAAATTTTTAAAAATTACAATATATGAACCCAGTTCCTTTAATTAATCAAGGATCATATTTATCATGATAATTATATCAAACCTATGAAACTAATCATTCAACCCAAATGTTTTAATATTTTAATTAATTAAACCATTTATCCATGTTGATTCGTCCATATGAAATCCAATAATTTAGTATTATTCAAATTGCAAATTCTATGTCAATAATCAATAATTTATGCATTTTATTATAAGGATTTAACTTAAAACCAAAAATATATTAATAATGCTCATGGCTGGAATACCAGATGGGTGAAAGTAGGTCTAAGTGTAGAGAACGAAAGCCTAACATACATGGACATTACAATAATTTAGCGAAATACTTAATACATAAAAAAATACACCCTAAAGGACCGTAATTGTTTAGTGTCTTTGGAAACTATGAATAAAATATTCTATTCATGTTTAATGATCTTCCATATCTCCCATAAAGATCATCCCATTTCGTTTTCTTACGTAAAACCTTCCTTTAAATCATGTGGGAAAGAAAAAATATAATGGGTGAGCTCAAATTCTCTGTAAGGGTAAGCATGGATAAATTAATACAAATCATATACATTTGAACGTAAGAAAATGATCATAATGTTTAGACATAAAAATTATGAGAAATGACATAAAATAGGGTTGTACGTAAGGAATAGATCATAAAGGGACATTAATAATGATAAAATAGCATGGTATTAAAACATTTAATTATGAAAAAAAATTAAATACATGATATGATTTCCATAGTAGCCAAGGCATTGCTTCCAAAACAATCTAAGTGGACAAAGTCCCTTACTGAATCGAGTTCACTACTCATTCCAGTCCTATATCACTGAACTAGATTAACTTACCATTCCAGCCATAGATATCTCATGATATATAAATCGTTACCCAATTAATTGGAGGGAGATATAGGTTCCACCCATCTCATAATGATATCATTCTAACTTGTGCCACAAAATAATCAAAAATCATTCATCATAACCAAATGAATTTAGTGGGTTTCATAAACATAATCCCATCATAACATAATCCATATAGAATAATGGATATCATTTCATTATTAGAAAAATGAAACCATATGGATCATAGAGTCATTATACCTGAACCATAAACATATTAAATAATGTCACCTTAGATTGAAAATAGTTTTGATAAAACACTTGACATGAATTCTTGAGAAAAATATCCTTTCTTCTTAAAAATAATTTTCGTTTCTCAAAATTCCATACAATTTTGAATGAAATGGATTTTGTTTAAAATAATCATTATATCCTGTAGACGAAGCTTCATGAAAATAAGTTTTTATGAAACTGTAAAAATCTGTTCACACCGTATAAGATAAAAAAACATTTTCCCCGTACTTGTATAGGTAAAGTCAAAAAGCTCCTCGTATGGTAAACAAAAGAAAGAATAATTCCATAACACAATGTAAAGGTCAATGAGGGGTAAAAATGTCATTAAAAATAGATGGAAAAAATTTGACACTTTATTAAAAACATTTTAAGTGCTTGGATGAAAAATATAAACCCAGTAAATTCTTACGTATAAGAAATCTCAGATAAAAATGCGATTAGAAAATTATCCCTTACCTTATGTCTGATATGATTCATATGTATCTGAACCTCCAGTATAATGATTTAAATAATGTCATTAACTTATTATAGAATCATATTAATTGTTATGATATAATATATATTTCACTTGTGACATTATTTTACCCATTATTTTGTAAATTCATGTTAAAGTAGCATTTTGGGTAAAATCGTTTCATTTATCGTCCATGTTTTGACTTGTAATTATTCATATGATTACATAGATCATGATTACATACTTCTGGAATATAAAACATTATTTCTATAATATTTAATTTCAGAATATACATATATATATATATATAATATCGATAAACGTAAAGAAATACACCGGTCTTGGAGACGGTAGGATGTACGTACGCATAAATGTTGATTTCTTTTCCTTATTAAATTGAATTTAAGTAAGTAAATTAAACATGCATAAGTCTAGTATCATTAATATGTCATATAGTTTTTTCTTATTTAATATATATACTTTATATTCATTCTTGAATGGTTAACATAGAGAATGAATCTCATTGTGTCGTGGAGACAGTAATCTGTACGTATGCAAGAGCGATGATATTGTTCCCGTAATTATTGAATGGAATTAGAGTCATTGATATAATATCTCAGAATTAGTATCATGTTATAATTACCATATATATAGTTATTCTTTATACCATTATATCCATCCAAATATGGTGGGGTGGAAAAACAGTTTACTCCACGGCATTGAGACGATATTCCGTACATACGCATGCGCGGTGATTTCCTTTTCCATAGGATGGATAAAAGGTGAAATGGGGTTGTTTCAAATTTGTAAGAACATATCAGTTTATTAGTGATACTTATGTTATTAAATTATATTTAAACAACTAATGAAGAATAATTTGAAGAAGAATGAACGTAGAGAGAATCAGTAGAAGAGATTACATCTTCTTCGACGCACCACTTTTAAGATTCCTCTTATGTCACTAGAGTTGGCCTTTTGAGGATACCAAAACCTCTCCAATTTTTCTAGGGATGTTGAGATTGGAAATGGTCAGGGGTTGGCCAAGCTTGAAAGATCAAAATTGAGTAAAGGGAAGAGGGAGGAGTTTCCCTTTTATAAGGGAGGAGAGGGGCACCTTTGGAAACATAAGAAATATTAATTTATAATAAATTCAAAACCCACATAAAAACCTTAAAAATTACTCAAATACAAATATTAGACAATATAGGGTTGTGATATCATCATCCAATAAAATTTAGACATGTTGTGAATTTACTGTAAACATTATCAACTTGATTTATCCTTATTTAATCAATTTAATTTTATTTGTGGCAATAAGATTATAAATTGTAAATTGTTATAAATAATTACTTATGTGCTATTAATTTTCCATAATTGGATAATTTATGAAATTGTAGACCATATAAATTTTAATTTATATTTTTTAAATTTTCTTGTGATTTTTAATCAATTTTATATGATATTATTTTTATATAAAAACAAAAGTGTCAATTTGGATACTATTAATTTATTTGAATTTAAATAAAATCCTCATAGAAGATATATTAAAAATAAAATCTTTAATAGATTAATAACATATCATATATGTCTATAAAATTAGTGGATCACATTAAATAGTTAATAAAATATTTAGTATAATATTTTTAAAACCATTTATTTAAAATTTTAATCAATAAAATAATTTCAACATCACAATTGTTTCACCTTTAATGATAATTATTAAATCACTAAGAATTATAAATAAATCCAAATGATGTATATAATTTTATTATATTTCATGATAATATTCCATTTCGAAGTTTCATGATGTTTATCACTAAAGTAAAATTATTATACTTATAATATTTAAGAGAGTGACTTGTTTTCACTTTCTTTGGTTTTAATAATAATTAAATTATTTTCATGGTCAAAAGTTCATAAATTGAATCTAATAGGACCCATAGGTGATATGGGTCTAATTTTAGTCATCCAATAGAATTTTTTCATGTGTTAGGGTAGTTTTATAATCATAGTTTTACCCATAATAACTAGATTTATCTTTAACTGAAGTAAATAAAAATTACTGTAGTTACTATTCATAATATAAAAAAATAAAATTAACCTATTAACATAATTTGGACCCACTGAATAAAAGTATGGAATCCATTTTCTAAATTCAAAACACAGAAGTAGCAGTAATTAAATTAAAATTTATCCCATTGTAAAGAAAATGGGTTTTGAAAGTTAAAATATTGGCAAAGATTGAAATGTTTTTACATATGAATTCAATATAAAATTAATGGATATGACAAAAATTATATTAAATGGTAAAAATATATTCTATTTATACATTAAAACCATTAAATATTATAATTTAACCATATATATTATGGCTATAAAAAAATTTTTTAATTAAAATATACCGTGTTTTACTATTCATTAAAATATACAAGTTATCATAATAATATGAAAAATTTATCCAGAGTAAATTTTTATATAATAATTATAAATAAGAATTTTCTTTATTCAAATTGAACTTATAATCACGTCAAAAACTATAATTAATGTGGGTGCGCCATCAAAAGGCGGCAAAACTGCATTTTTTGAAAAATACTCATTTTACCCAAAAAATGTATTTTGTTCTCATACCATGTTCTAGAAAATGTGTAAGATGAATAATAATGTTATAAAATTAAAAATTTAGTTAATAATATTAATAACGGCTAGTCCATAATCGTATTATAAAAATATATCATAGTTTAGGGAATCCCAGTATTGCGTACTACACACGCTATCGAGGAAGGTTGCGATTCCGTGTAATGCAAGCCATGTTAGGGATGCATGTACTGAAAGATCCTTTTGGTATAGCATACAACACAAGAAATCAATGAAATTAAAATTAAATATCTCATAAAATCTCAGTTTGTTACATTCTACCCCCCTTGAAATGAATTTCTCCTTCAAAATTCATCGGGGTTATAAATGGTTTACTACCTGAAAGTTTCATTCATATAAACCCACATCATAAAAAGTAATACTAAAAAATAATTTTAAAGAGTAAAGTATGAATCATATCGGTTACCCAAATTAACTCATCATTGGGTTTCGACATAGAAGAACATAGGTGAAAATATGGATATGGAAGAGAAACCTAACCGTCAAGTTCTGATGGAGAGTGGTAAAGAACATGGCTGTGAAAAATACAATAATCACAAATCCATAAATTTGTGATTATCTATGGTACCATCTGATTAATCAGATATAAGAGCACTAGGACAACATTTTTGGTTTCCAATATCATTTCCCTAAAGTTCATAGAATTTAATTAGAAGAAAATCCTACTTGATTTTGGTACAATCTCACTATTGTTTGTGCGTTGAACAATTTCAACATCTTGTCATAAAGAAATGAAGTTAAATTTGCCATCCGTGAAGTGTTAACAGATCATGCGATAGAATGATAGGTCATTCCATCTGTCTCAAACATAAAGTTAGAAAATTTTATATACATAAGTCCATCTATGGTAAGATTAATCATATATGGTTCCTAAAATGGACTTATACTTCATATATCTGACCACTTGATAAATTAAAACTAATTTATACTAAACAGGGACTTCAAGTAGGCCAGTGGTAGGCGATAAAGTCCTGTCACACTTTGGTTGTGGGTTTGATTCCCACAACTTTTTCAGACGCGATGGGTTGTCGCTCTTCCTGCATGTTGTCCTTTTTCTAAAACTATACTATTATAAAATTCCAGAAATAATATCGAAAAAAGGTTATATCCTTAAACAATACTATGTAATGTCCAACTTAATTCATTCCAATCTTTAGGCTTATCGAAAAGACTTCTGACCAAGATAATAGTATATAGAAAAATGATTACTGGAAAGGTCACATAATAAGCAAGTGAATACCATCATTTATCCCCCATATATCATAAGAAATATCTTGTTCATTGCATTCCAAACATGTGAATACCTTAACCATGTATTCTCATGAAACATAAATTATCATAGAACCATAGAGAAAACGTGAATGCTATCAAAAGTAACTCTTTCCACGTACCCAAATCCCAGAAATTATATATACTCAAACCATGATATCACTTTGTCCTTATATCAGTAATGAGTTCATGAATACTGTCATACATATTATTTTCTCTATATCCCTTCATTATGCGCATTTCATCTGCTTTCCAAAAATATTTCAATCACTTTTCATGGTTTTCGGTACCATAATATTATTTAAAACCACAATATAGCAATACATAAATATTCCAATATACCCTAAAGGTACCACAACGACATTATTCTTGAATACTAATACATAAGCCCTTCAATCCATCCTCTTCAATGATTGGCATGGAATAGATCATTCCTCGATTTAGAAGTATCTTCTTAGGTCAGGGAATTGAGTTGGGTAATTACCATGTTCTCCACAGATAAGACATTGGACTCCATAACAATTTGACACTCTATGACCCTTTTCTCCACATAGATAAAATCTTCCCCTCCATTTGAGGTATTCCATATGGTTCTTCTTCCCTGCTTTAGAAATCTCAATCTTCTTTTTACTATTCTCCTTACCATGCGAACCTACATAAAATTCCATCTTCCTATTATTTGATGACTTAGGAATACAATTAAAGTTAACCTTGTTAATCATATATCGAGATGACTAATTCGGCATAATCCCGATTTCTTTCTCTCTAGGCATTACAAAATTTCGTTGATCATAATCACGAATTTTTCCATTGGAATCAATGTTTTCTGAATTCCTTCTCGTTCCCTCCATTTACTAAAGCCATAAACCATAGTATAAGAAGTAGTTAAAATAAAAAGGAACCACATAATCATAAAAAGTCACTTATGGGATGTCTAAATTATCAAAAATTCTTTAATCCATGACACCTTAGGTTTACCGTTGGGTATTCATGATCGTCAACATAATTATAGGACTCTACCCTCTATGTATAGTTAACTATAGGGACATCCCTAGACATACCTTAGAAATATCTTTAGGGATTTCACTAAAGTTTTTGCATCCTAGTTTCCAAAGGTTAACTAAACCTTTCCTTTGATACAAAATATAGATACCCAAATCCTATCATACATGGACATTACAATACTTTATGGGAATACTTAATACATAACAGAAACAGACACCAAAAGACCGTAATAGTTTAGTGTCTTTAGAAACTCATAATATAATCTTCTAATCATGGTGAAAGATATTCAACATCTCCCATAAATATCTTCCACTTTTGTTTTCTTACCTAAAACCATTCTTTAAATCATGGGGAAAAGAAAACATATAAAGGGTGACCACAAATGCTCAGTAAGGGTAAGAATGTTAAAAATAAAACAAATCATATACATTTGAACTTAAAAAACTGAACATAATGTTTAAACATAAAAATCAAGAGCAATGACATAAATCATCGAAGTACGTAAGGAATAGATCATAAAAGAAAATTAATCATGATAAAATAGCATGGGATTAAAACATTCAATTGTGTCAAACCATTAAGCACATGATATGATTTCCATAGTAGCCAAGGAATTGCTTCCAAGACCATCTTAGTGGACAAAATCCCTTACTGAATCGAGTTCACTCCTCGTTCCAGTCCTGTATCACTAAACTAGATTAACATACAATTCTTTCCATGGCTATCTCATGAGATATAAATCATTACCCAATGCATTGGAAGGAGATATAGATCCCACTAATCTCATAATGAAATCATTCTTACTTGTGCCACAAAATAAACATAAATCATTCATTATAAACCAATGAATCAAGAGGGTTTCATAAACATAATCCCATAATAACATAATCCATATAGAATAAATGGATATCATTTCATCTTAAGAAAAATGAAACCATGTGTATCATAAAGTCATTATAGATGAACTATAAACATATTAAATAATGTCACCTTCGATTGAAAAGAGTTTTGTTAAAACACTTGACATGAAATCTTGAGAAAAATATCCATTCTTCTTCGAAATCATTTTCTTTTCTCAAAATGCCATGCAATTTTAAAAGAAACAGATTTTGTTGAAAATAATAATGGAAATTTGTAGAGGAAGCTTCATGAAAATAAGTTGTCATGAAACCTAAAAAATCAGTTCACCCCTTATAATTTAAAAAATCATTTTCCTCGTACTTTTACCGGAAAAGTCAAAAAGTTCCACGTATGGTAAATAATAGAAAGATTCCTCCTGTAAAAAAAACAATTTAAAAGTCAAGGTGGGGTAAACATGATATTAAATAACCTGTAAGAATATTAAACACTTTATGAACAACATTTTATGGGCATGGATGAAGAATATAACCCCTGTAAATACTTATGTATAAGAAATCTGAGATAAAAATAAGATTGAAAAATTATCCCTTACCTTATGTATGATATGATTCGTATATATCTGAACCTCCTGTATAATGATTTAAATAATGTCATTGACTTAATACAGAATCATATTCATTGTTATGATATCATATATATTTCACATATGAATTTATATTACCCATTCTTTTGTAAAACCATGGTAATGTATACATTTGGGTAAAATCATTTCATTTATCTTCCATGTTTTGACTTTTAATTATTCATATGATTAATTAGATCATGATTAAATTCTAATGGAATGTAAAAGATGATTTATAAATAATATATTTTCAGAGTATACATATATATATAATATATCTATAAATGGAAATAAATACACCGTTCATGGAGACGGTAGGTCGTACGTACGCATGACCGCTGTTTTAATTTACTTATTAAATTGAATGGAAGTAAGTAAATAACATATACATACACCCAGTATCATTAATATGTAATATATTTTATGATTATTTTATATATATACATTATAATCATTCTTGAGTGGTTAACATGGATAATGAATCTAATCGCATCGTGGAGACGGTAAACCCTACGTACGCATAAGCGGTGATATCTTTCCCATAACATTTAAATGGAATTAGAGTGGATTATATAATATCTCAGAATTATTTTCATGTTATAATTACCATATATGTAGTTTTTCTTTACACAATTATACCAATCAAAGTAAGGTGGTGGTGGAAAAACATATTACACCACGGCGTGGAGACGGTATTCCGTACGTACGCGGACGCGCAGAATTCATTTTCTGTAGGATGAATAGAAGGTGAAATGAGGTTTTTTAATATTTATAATAACATATCAGTATATTTTTGATACTAATGTTATTACTTTATAATGAAACAACTAATAAAGAAGAAGTTGAAGATGAAAGAAACTTCAGAGAATCAGTAGAAGAGATTACATCTTCTTCAACACACCTCTTTTAAGATTCCTCTTAAGGCACTAGAGTTGGTCTTTTGAGGACACCAAAACCACTATAATGTTTTTAGGGATGTTGAGAATGGAAATGGGTAGGGTTTTACCAATATTTAAAGCACAAAATTGTGTAAAGTGAAGAGGGAAGAGGTGCCCTTTTATAAGAAAGGACAAGGGAACCTTTTGAAACATAAGAAATATTAATTTATAATAAATTTAAACCCCACATGAAAACATCCAAAATGACTCAAATAAGAATAATAGATGTAATATTGTTGTAATATCATCAACCATAAAAAATTAGACATGTTGGGAATTTATTTTATTCATTATAAACTTGATTTATCCTTATTTAATCTGTTTAATTTTATTTTTGGTAATAAGATTCTAAATTTAAAATTATTATAAATAATTACATATGTGTTTTGAATTGTAAATAATTGGATAATTTATGACATTTTAGACCATATAAATTTTAATTTAGAGTTTTTTAATATTTTTTTGATTTTTAATCAATTTTATATTACGTTATTTTTATAAAAAGACAATAGTGTCAATTTTGACACAATTCATTTATTTGAATTTAAATAAAATCCTCACAGAAGATATATTCGACCCAAAAGATTTAAAAAATTCATTACATGTCATATTTATCTATAAAATTATTTGAGAAAATAATAATAGTTCATATAAAATTTATTTTTATATTTTTAAAAACATTTATTTGATATTTCAATCAATAAAATAATTTCAACATCACTAGTCTGTCACCTTTAATGGTAATTATTTAATCACTAAAAATTCGAAATAAATCCACATGACGTATATATTTTAATAATATTTCTGGAGACGATTCATTTTTTATGTTTCATGAATTTTATCACTAAATTAAAATTATTATAATTATAAGATTTAAGAGTGTGACATGTTGTCACTTTCGTTAGTTTTAATAATAATTAAATTATTTTCATGGTCAAAAATCCATAAAATGAAACTAATATGACCTCTAGGTGATATGGGTCGACTTTTAGTCATCCAATAGAATTTTGGAATGTGTTATGGTAATTTTATAATCTTAGGTTTACCCTTAATTACTAGATTTATCTTTAACTGAAGTAAATAAAAATTACCATACTTACTATTCATAATATTAAAAAAATAAAAGTAACAAATTAACATAATTTGGACCCACTGAATCCAAATATGGAATCCATTTTTTAAAATTCAAAACACATAAGATGTAGTAATTAAATTTAAATTGATCCTGTTGTTAATAAAATGGGTTTTAAAAGTTAAAATATTGCCAACGATTGATATGTTTTTACCTATGAATTCAATGTTAAATTAATGGTAATGACATACATTATATTAAATGGTAACAATATATTATATTTATACATTAAAATCATTTAATATTATAATTTTACTATATAAATTATTAGGATGAAAAAAGTTGTTTTTAATTAAAACATTGCATGTTTTTACTATTCATTAAAATAAGAAAGTTATCAGAATAATATGAAAAATTTATCCAAAGTAAATTTATATATCCTGTTTCTAAAGAAGAATTTTATTTTGTAAAATTGAACTTATAAACATGTCAAAAACTACATTTAATGTTGGTGCACCCTCAAAAGGCTGCATAACTGTATTTTTTAAAAAATACTCATTTTAACCGAAAAATTTATTTTGTTCTCATACCATGTTCTAGAAAATTTTTAAGATGAATAATAATTTTTTAAACATCAAAATGTATTTAATACTATTTATAACGGCTAGTCCATAATAATATTATAATAATATATTTTTGTTTAGTGAAACTCGGTATTGCGTACTGCACACACTATCAAGGAAGGTTGTGATTGCGTGTAATGCAAGGCAAGTAAGTGATGCGTGTAGTGCAAGCTCATTTTAGTGTAGCGTAAAACAAAAGTCATCAATGAAATTAAAAAGAATAATTCTCATAAAATATTGAGTTGTTACACTATATCTCCACAACAATGACCAATTGGGATCCAAGGGACAGTTTAAAATGAATATTTATAATATAATTGGGATTATTCTATTTATTTGTTTATGTGTCATACCAGCGTGATCAAACACAGTACATATAAATTAAATAATTAAACCAGAAAAAAATGATTTATTTTATACAACCAACATGTTGCACCAAGCGGTAGGCAAAATGAGTTTCATAGTTTATGAGACACATGTTCATATTAATAATAAGATACATGAGGAAAATTCCACTAAAACATTTCTTTAGCATAGTCCAAATCCATTAAGGCATTGCATTTAATTATAATCATTTACATATGAATATGAAAAAGGAAAATTCATTTCCAACACTTTGGGATAATCCATTTACAACCATTTGATCCAATTCAAGAGATAAAACCATATCAGTATTTATACATTTGTTTTCTAAAAAGTCTTCCAATTTACCAATACCTGGAAAATTCAATGACAAGCCTAACCTGGTCCAAGGTCAAAGAAATTTTATGTAAAACACTCAAATTCTTACTTGGGAAATTATAATTTCAAAGGCATCAAACACCCATAGATTTTCATTCATCTATTTAAACACAAATGAGGGAAGATCCACTTAATTTAAAAGGACAAACCAATAACTAAACCTTCACATGAAGGAATAACATGCTATGTACCGACAAGGGGAAACTAATTTCATAAATTTAAGAAGGCCACATATCAACATGATATATACCAACCATACAACAATGTATAAAATAAAAAATAATGATATAAATAGAGAAAACATAAACTTATAATCACTATTTTTTTCTCGATGACAGTGAACCTCTGTTAGCGGGGTTTTATTAAAAAATCATGATATTTCATTATTAAGATCATTTTTCATATTTAACACTTCTATCCAAAATCATACTCAATTCACATTTAATAGGAATTTTATTTGAAAAAAATTCTAAATTAATTAAAATCTAATAGAAGTGTAGTATGAAATTAACTCATGAATTTTTTGAATTAAAGTGAGAATGAATGGGTCACTACCTCATTATGTATACCAAATCCTTTCCAAACACTTGGTTACTTGATATTTTTACCAGCAACAACTCAAAATAACTCCACACTTGCACACTGATATATATATATACCAATGCACATATTCCACTTTCTGTGAGGGAATACGTACATGGGAGAGATATATATATACCTATAAATGTGAGAAAACACCTTCAAGGAGCTAAAAAATAAAATAAATTAATCTAGGAACCTTAAAACCACATAAGGACCCAAAAAATAGGTGATAACAAGCATCAGATATAAATCTTATCCAAAAAAATGGCAACGACCAAAAAAAATATGAACTACTTTTCCATCGGTGTTAATTGATGCAACACGAACTACTGGGTCCTGAGAGACAATTCACAGAACCATACAATGGATAAAAACTAAAAAATTGTGTTAGACTCCACATATGGTTTTATAGAACACAAATCAACATATTGAATTTGATAAATTGTCCAAAACGAAGGAGGAGGAGAGATAAGATGACCTTAAATTAAAGGATCGAAGTGAAAATATTGAAATAAACCAGGTGATATCCCATGCGAAGGAAAGTAGTGGAAGAGAGTGTCATGCACTGTAGGGGCCTCTAGGGGGTGTGTAAAACTAGAACAAGACAACCATGGTTCCCTTTATAAAAATTACGTACCAAATAATAGAAATTATAATCCTAAACAAAATTATTAATAATAATTACATGAATAATAATAATAATAATAATAATAATGAGCAGTTGGGGGCTTAATCGAGTTGTAAACGCTCCGTATATCTTGAATAAAACATGGGTTTGAATATTGGTGGGAGTAAATATAATATGGAATGTGGTTGTGTAGTCATTATTTAGGCAGGTGATGAGGTTAGAATAAGA
Organism: Viscum album; assembly: GCA_963277665.1. Classification (NCBI taxonomy): domain Eukaryota; kingdom Viridiplantae; phylum Streptophyta; class Magnoliopsida; order Santalales; family Viscaceae; genus Viscum; species Viscum album. Next base: position 1,137,331,399 of record OY728164.1, on the reverse strand, counting down.
CATGCCAATGAAGATGAAATAATGTTTTAGGCATGTCTCTTTACTGGGAATTCAGCCAAGCTAGTGGGCCATTGGGCCATCTAATGGTCTTCATTACCACTATTACACAACGAATATTACATAATTAATAAGGCCAAATGGATGGTTTTTCCTTGTGTGGGTGGGGGTGGAGGGTGGGCCTTCCATTCTGAACTATGTGGGTGGTGTGTTTGTTTTTAATGTAATTGTACCAAATATCACCTAAAATATTTTAATAAATAATAATATTATTATTAAAAAATTTCATTATCATGTTCATTACCACACATAATATGTATTATTATTTTAATTAGATTTAATTAATTTTTTCTAACAAAATATATGGATGTGTTTGATCTCTTAGAATTTGATTTCAAATTCTGGTTCTCATAGCGGTTCATCTTGTAAATGAAAAAAATTCATATTTTCATAGATTTCATCTAGTTAAATACATTAGAAATTACAACCTCATTACCATAGAACTCTCATCCATAAGAATATTTTGAGATCAATGAAAATTTCCTCCAACCTACAAGGGGGCTGAATTTTAGTTCAAATGGTCGCATTGTATTTAAAAACACCAAAAAAACAATAAAAAATGGGTTTTCAAGAAGAAGATTAGCCATTGAAAAAGAATAAAAAACTAATTTTCCAACCAAAACATTAAAATGATGCTTACCCAAGCATGCTTATCAAGATACATGACCATGTCATCATCTCTTGAAGTAACTAACTAGTGGTACTCCCCACCATAGATATCAACCTTAAAAAGGGTCCAATTATGAGCCACGACACCTCTATTACAAGAATTTATTACAAAACATGCCTCTAGGATTCTAGTGATGCTATGGAATGATTTAGAAATGGTCGGATTTTAGATTACCCACTAACCTTATTTTGTTATGTCAAGCCAGCTCCTCACTAATATACATGGCCAACACAGAAAACACTCATCTCACTTGACAACACTCCAAAATTAGTCCTTTACATACCATTCCATTGAATAAGAGAGACACTAGATGAACAAATCTGAACGACCCTTCATGAATTGAGTCAAATTATATGGACATATTTTTACAAATTGAACAGTGATTCATTCATCCAAGGTATCTAACATTCACCATGAACACATCCACGGAAGTCCATACCCAACATTAGATTATGTTCCTTGAATTATAGATCACCACAAAAAAAAGTGTATGGAAACCTCATATTCAACATATTTGGAGTCCAATTAACTATCCCCATATAGTTTACACTCTGTTTATAATTGATAAAAATTCAAAATCCAAATAATTGACACCAAATATTTGAATGAGCCCAAATCAGAATCCTCTTAGCAGTCTAGTCAACAAAAACAAATGTCACCCAAAAGGGTATTCAATGTATTCCAATATGGGAACCCATGGATAATTCATTTATACAAACAACTCATTATGAACCATTCATCTAGTGTTCACTCCAATATAGATAAAGAAATAGCCAATAATATTTGAAACAAAGCATAGTGTAGGATCGATGCTCCCTTTGTGCATCAAGGATAACATCCTGATAGGGGACACACTCATCACTAAACCACAATAAACTAAGAGTATTTAATGGTTTCTAGTAAATCATATCCAATTACGAGAAATAAGATCTTTCACCCATCAATTGGTCGACTTCAAGGAAGTAACCATACTTCACCTACTGACGCAAAATCATTAACCAGTCATTAACTATCTCCTCCCATGGAATCTCCATGATCACTCCTGATTATCCATTGAATTATTCTATAACAATTGACGTTTTCAAGGGATCTGTATTTGGAAATCCAAAATAAATATCATGTTGCTGAGCAAGAACCAACATGATTCAAAACATGAAATCTTGAAAGGCATTAGAGTAAAACAAGTTTTTTCTCAATATTCATCATATGTTTTGTTCCTTCTACTAGGAAGGACCATTTATAAGTTCTAACATGAAACAAACCTACTTGTTTATTTCCTAGACATCGAAGAAATAGATAGACAATCCACTCTAAGGTGTGATAGATTATATTCAATTTAAATTCGACATATGTCATTGATAATGAAATCAAACCAAATTGAACAGAGCTTGTTAAAACACCAGAGTCTATGAATGATATATCGAGAATTAAGAAAAAATGATTCTTTTTAATACCTAGGTCATTCTACCATAATTATGACCCAAGAACTCCCTCAATATCAAAAGGCTTAATAGTTCCACCAATCACAAATGATTCATTATGTCGATTAGAAACTCGACGAGTATCATGTATGACATATCATGGTACATAGAGGATTACTAAGAAAGATAATCCTTATTGAATACATTACATAGGTTATCCTCCCTATACATTCAATTATGTGATGGCGCGTACTATATAAGTATACTAGATTCAACTTTCCATATACAATCATTAACATAGATGAAGACATACCATGTCTTCCACCCTTGAGGAAGAAAAAAAGGTTAAGAAACTGATTTAGAGACCTACTATGCTCGAGGAATGTATATCAAGCTGAAAACAATCATTAACCAATGTTGATTCCCATAAAAAGAATAATGGAAACATTAACACAAGTACAAACAAGGATTTCATTTAGAAACCCAGAGTCCAACATGGAAGAATGACACCTAAACGAATCCAAATGTCTAAAACCTGCAGTTTTAAGATAATTATTTGAGGTCTAAGGTTTATAAATCCTATAATCTATCCCCTTGTGAATGTACAAGCACCAAACATATCACTAGGTCACACCAACAAATGACATGGTCCCAAGATCCCATCATATAATCCATTACTAAAAATAAAATAGGGAATATTGAAAACACTTAAGTTTCCATTCAATTGAGAAATCAAAAAAATAATAGCTCACGCTACACATATACGAGGGTTTAAAAGAAAACCCATATAAGTTCAATTTTCAATTAATTTATTTTATTCACATTTTTTTAACAATTGAAAATATTTAACTAACATATAATGGGAAATAAAGTATGATTCAACAAACTACAATTTTAAATCATTTTACACTTCATGGCCTTCATTAATAAATAGGATTCGTTTCAAAATAAATTCCTATTAATAGATAAGGGGACTTGTGAGGGTCCCACTAAGCTATCCTAGTAACATTACAATATCACCCAAACGTATTTTCTTAATTTATTAAGTTATTAAAACACCCAAATGGGTCATCTCATAGGAATCATCCCCCAAATTACATAATTTGGTCCAGTCGTTCATTTTTAAAGATAAAAAAATCATTTTAGAAAACAAATTAAAAATATTTCACATTTTTTAAGGAATTATATATATATATATATATATATTTTAAGGATGGTTTGAATGAATGAGATACCTTTTCCTAGTTATACGGCACGCATACACAAGAAAATTGAAATCATACTCTCGTCGTAATCAGAAAAATTCAATAAATCCATTGTCCAATTATATAATTAATCAAGAATGTTATCACAAGAATATAATAAAATGAAACATGTTATAAACATAGAAACATGGAATAAAATTCTAGGAAAACAATTGGAACTAGAAAACTATAGACATATTAAACTACATAGTGTAGAATAATCATTGCATGTGAGTTTTTATATACCAAATTTGAGGCATTCAATGACTCGTCATTATCAGAGTAGTCTAGGAGTAAAATTACATAAATTAAAAAATTAATACTTAGTACAATGAACACCATTCTATAATGGAGAAATCATATCATCTGTAACATTGAACAAAATAAACCACAATCTTGGCCCGTGCCACTTGGTCATTTCCCTATATATGGGGTGATTAGTCGCAAACATTAAAATTTACCAAGTGTTGATACATTCATAGTATTCTATCTAATGGCCAAAAATAGTAGGGGAAAAAGAGAGAATTTGATTCCAGTTTGTAAAGTCTCATCCCACCGCACCACTAAAACGGTAGCTAGACCAGTGGGTCACATGGCCTCAAGTGCAAGGACCCGACCCTTGTTGCCAAGATAAATTTTTATATTGGATTAAAATATAATATACACATGGAATATGAATCTCAATGGTCCACGATGTTTTGTATTATTGGAAAAAAGTTACATATATATGTTCAACATTACAACTTGAAAACAAATACAACACAGAACCCCTAAGACAACATCAATGAATACAGTGTTATTTCAGCATGTCATTCATAAAAATATTCTTCATGTCCCAAAAAAATGAATAATAAGAAAGGTTTGATCTCAAATTCTCAGAAAGGGTACGAAATACAGTGCATGATATATAGAAATTATGCAATTTTAATAACTAATAACATAGGGCTTTATGAAAATCTTGAACACGTTACGGCTTGAATAAGAATTGAGTAACTAATGGAATAATAAAACATAGCCATGGGTATTATAAAAGAAAAATAACCACATGAACCATCAAAAATATTTTTATAAGGAGCTAATTCATAATGCTGGACAATCTGACAATACCTTTAATTCCCCACGCGAAGACCATAAATAATCAGTTTGTCAAGGCCTTGTGCCAGGACCGTAGTTTTCTCATGAGACCAACTGATGCACCGAGGGGCTATAGCCGGACCACCTGACACATTCTATGTCTAATTAATTCCTCATATAATCATAAATAAATATAAAAAACCTATAAAATAATATTGAATCTAAAAAATGAAATTTAAATAACTTTCCCCGAACATTGATTAGAAACACCAACCATTCGGAGAATGTTGGTGAATGGTTTTAAAATAGCACATCCAAAATAATAAAAATAATAAACCACTTAATTAAATATTTTAGATGATTATATCAAATATTAGTCTTAATAATTAATAAAAATCAACATTATTTTTGAAATAGATGAAGACACTCTTATAAAATCCTCAAGTTATTCATGAGATAAATTCCATTTTTCTTTGAAACAAAGAGTTGTTTTGGAAAAATATTTGTATGAACCCAAAATTGAAGTATGATAATATTTTCATAATAAAATGTGCGATTTTATAAAGTTAATCATTTAGAAAACATATTATCGGGTTCCCTTTAAAATAGGTATGAATTTGAGACATTCTTTTGAAACAAGCTTCTATTTCGGAAATAATTTTTATTATTCCTTTAAAAACATGTTACTCGCAAAACAATAAAGAATGATTCTGACACAGAATTTATTACTAGTACATAATAATAGAAAAGAATCTATTTGATATAATTAGACAATAAAAATAACCTGAATGAAAATAGAGGTTTGGGAGGAAAAACCCTTAACTTAAGCCCAAATGTGTTCCACATTTTTAATGAAGGAACATGAATATGAAATTATAATTACTAATAAATTATTTCAGATCCTATTATACATTTATTTGGTTTATAATATTTTAATTAGATTAATTATGATCTTACTTATTAGTTATAATATTTAATGACGTCGTTCTGGTCTTCTCATTTTCCGAATTTCCATAATCGTTTCACTTGTTTTTAAGTAGTGGAGTTCATGTGAAAAAGATGTAAATATCCAGAAATGATATTAAATATTATTAAATAACATAAATAAGTGCTAATGGTCATCTCCATCATGTTGTTACATGGAAATAGGATGCCTGATTTGTTGAATTATTAATGACATAAACTTAGATTATTTTAGCGGTATTTTGATTATTAGGTTCTACTTTTGTCATATGATTTAATAATATATATGTATACATGTTCCTAAATAATAATTAACATATAATACATATATCATATTCTGGTTAAACCATCAAAATGGTTTCATGACCAGAATTTATGATGTTTATAGAGATTGAAAATTTATCGTCCTTGATTGTGATAAATCAACACATCTCAGACGATGTTTTCATTTTTAGTATAAGTTGAGGTGTGAAAAATATAATAATGGAATAAACGATTAGAATATCATAATTCCAGTTCATTTAAGGCAGGGAATTATCATATCATTTTGATGTGAGTAGATGAATAAATTATAATAAAATTAAAGAAATCAAAATAAATGAAAAAAATAGAGAAATCCCTCACAAAAAGTCATCAGCTTAACAACTACACTTAAAATTCATAAAATAGTTTGAAGAGAAAAAAGTGGTATCTCTCCTCATTCATACATTATATTGAAATAATGGGAGAATATATAACGACATATCCCAATATAATATAATAGAAAGTAAAATAGAAAACAGAAAATGAATACTTTATGAAAATATATGGGTACTAGATTCCCTTACTTTGAAGAGTAAATCCTGAAACATGATGGTTGAGACTATAGGTGATTGAAGACACCTAAGGAGGATTAATAGAGAGGTAAAACTACCAAATATTCAGGGATTATGGATTTTTAATGAACAAAAATGAAGGGATGAGTGGTTATTTGTTGGGAATAAGAGGGATTTTTTAAGTAATTTAAACGGATTCATCATTAGTGTCTTTTGTAGAACCCTAAGATTTACAATGGTATTTTCCAATGGTATTTGACACATGGGACAAATAGAATGTTATTTTATAGTAAAAAAGATGAAAATAACATTATATTAATTATTACATCATTATGACATCATTAAACATATCGAAAACACACAAGTTTTTTTTACTATATACATAAAATTCAAATATCGTAGAAAAATCCCAAAAAATAACCCTAATTATTTTTCGATGTTTATATTTAAAAAATTAACATGATTTTTAAAAAATATTTTTCCATATAATAATAATTTAATATTAAAATAAAATTATAATTAATTTGAAAAATAACAATTTGAAAGATATAAATAGTTTTATATCACATTGAAATGATAATTTAGATCACATTATCTTATTACCTTAAAAAATAGTTTAATATCTTTATTTAATATTCATTAGGATTAGGTAACTATTTATATCATTATTCCTAAGGGTATGTTACAATTCACCAAAAAATCATCTTTGTTCTATCAGACTTCAAATGACTTTCTGATCACAACTCTAGATGACTATTTTTCCAAATTCAAAACATAGTAGAGGCAGAGTAATGTTTAATGACAATATTATAAAAAGTTTTTTTTAAATAGTGGTTCATGCATTCAATATTTATTTTCTAAACCTTGGGATGTTACATTATCTCCTCCTTACAAAATTTTCAACCCCGAAATTTACTAAATGTTATCTGATAAAATACAGGTATATCATCAAATTATGATCCTCATGCACCCATGTTGTTTCCCCCATCATATGGATCCTACAATGAAATTTATCGTGAGGGATTTCAAATTTCTCAATACATGTTCTCTGGTATCAATAATCTTGATAGGCTCTTCACAATATGAGATATCAGTCTCATGTTCTATTTCATCATAGGTGGGTACACGTGCTGGGTCTGACATATATTTCCTTATCATTGATATGTGAAACACATTGTGAATATTTGAATGACTTAGTGTAATTTCCAAATGGTAATCTAAAACTCCAATTCGATCAAGAAATTCAAAAAATCAAATGTACATGGGACATAATTTTCCCTTCTTTCCAAATAATATAATACCCATCCAAGGAGATATATTTAAGAAATCTTTATATCCTTCTTGAAATTTCATATCCTTCCTTCGTTTATGAGAATAGCTCTTTTTCATAATTCGATTAGTTTTTATATGGGTTTTGATAATATTCACATTTTTTATTGTTTCCTCAACATGTTATGAGCCAACGAGCTTTATTTAATCAAAATCAACCAAGTAAGTTAGTGTACGTCATCTCTTTACATACCAAGCATCATATAGTGCCTTCTTAATACTTGAATAGATGCTATTATAATAATAAAATTTTAAAAGAGGTAAATATTGAACCCACATTCCTTGAAAGTCATGTGAATAAAACCTCAACATGACTTTAAGAGTTTTAATATATCATTTTGATTGTCCATCAGTTTGTGGGTTGTAGAAAATGTTGAAACAATGATCAGTATCATGGGCCATCTGAAGACATTTCTTGAATTCTGAAGTAAAATGGGGATCTTGATCAGAAACAATTTATAAGGGAACACCATTATGTTTTATATCTTCATTAATATATTGTGTTTCTAAATTCTCAAGTGGTAAATATTCTATTATAACAAGAAAATGTGCTTATTTTGTATGAAAATCAACAATGGCCCATATCACATCATTATTTTTTGGTTCCTTTGGTAGCCTTATGATAATTTTCATCGTAATATCATCCAATTTCCACATTGGAATGTGAAGGGGTTTCATGAATCCTCCGTAATGTTGTTTTCTAGACCTCACATGTAGACAATCCAAATTTCTCGACACATAATCAGTAATCTTTCCCTTCGAGTATTCCAACAAAAAATGTTCCTTTAGATCTCTATACATAATTGTGACACTAGGGTGTACATAGCAATTAGTGCAATGAGAATCATCCAATGGTTACCTCTTTAGCTCATGAATAGTGGGAACACCAATCATATTTCCAAATTTTAAAATGAGACATTCATATATGTAGTCAATCAACATTCCATCATTTAAAGATTTAATTTTCTATTGAAAATCCTCATCATTAGTCAAATAACTTTTTATCCTTTCTAGTAAAAAATGTTTATCAAAAATTTGAAAAAGTAGTGATGTGTTACCGTATTTGATAATTCCCATATTCATCTTTACTATATCTATGAACAAATGATCCCTTTCAAATATCATTTTTTCCCTAATTCCATGGTTTTTTTGTCTAAGCATCTACCACCTTATTTTCTTACCCAGGTTGGTAGTGTGTAGTGATATCATAATCCTTGAGTAGCTCAATCCATCTCCTTAGTTTCATTTTGAGTTATTTATATGAGAAGATATATATTAAACTCTTATAATTTGTATATATCTCACATTTTTCTACATATATACAATGTATCTAAATTATCAGAGTAAATATTACCACTTCTAAATAAAGATCATGAGTCAGATAATTTTTTTGATGAATTTTTGGCTGACTAGATGCATAGGAAATCTCTCTATCATTCCCTATAAAGACATAGACAAGTCTTTTCATTGATGTATTAATAAATATCACAAATCCATCATTCTATGATGGTAGTGTCGATATTGGGGACTTCACTAACTTTCTCTCTAATTCCTAAAAACATTCTTCCCATTACACTGTCCAAACAAACATAACACCTTTTTGTGTAATCATGGTCACTAGGGTGTCTAAACGGGTGAAATTATGAATTAAATGATGATAATAAAATGGTAATACAATAAAAATATATACCTTAGTTATGTTCATTGGGGTGTGAAATTGATGAAAATCATTTATCCTCAAAAGATTTACAGATATTCTATCCTTTGAGAAAATGTTCCCCAGAAAAGAAACTAATTGGGAAACATCACACTTTCATAACATCCCATATAATTCATTTCTCTAATATGTATTTATAATATTTCACAATTGATTTTCAAGATCTCCATAGCTTTTACATTATACCAGTATATCATTAATAAACACCACCACAATGTCATCAGGATATTCAATGAAAACCCTATTCATTAGATCTGGGAAAATAGATGGTGCATTAGTTAGTCAAAAAGTCATTACTGTAAACTCAAAATACTCAATCTTGGTACACAATGTTGTTTTTGGAATGTCACACTTCCTCATACATTACTAATGATATCTGGATCAAAAATAAATATTTGAAAAATATTGAGCTCCATGAAGTTGATCAAATAAATCATCAATCCGTGGTAGAGGATACTTTTTCATTTTTGTAATATCATTGATTTCCCTATATTAAATGTACAAACTCATAGACATTTCTTTCTTCCTAACTAAAAGAACACAGGCTTCCAATGGAGAAACACTTGGTCAAATAAATCCTTCATCACTCAATTCATATAATTGTTTCATTATCTTTAGTAACTCAAATATTGTCATTCCTAATGGGTCATTCATATGGGCCTTGAGCCCGGAATTATGTTGATGGAAAACAAAATTTCCCGCTCTGAAGGATATGTAGGTAAATCTTCTTAAATGATGTCAACATATTCTTTCACAATATATTCATCCTATATCTATACATTCTACTCCTCACCCATAGTTATTTTATTCCCTTCCACCTCAATAATTGAATTCATTGGAGCTAATGGGGGTTGATCTAGATGAGAATCTGATGGTGATGATTCTTCCCTAATGATAAAGGATTCTACACAATTCTCAAAAATTGTAACATCCAATTTCTAATAGTAGATTTTCGCATCCAAATATGATAGCCAATTCATACCAATAATTATATCAAAGTCAGTTATCTGTACGATGATAAGGTTAGAACCTAAATCACTTTTATGTGTCATGATGGGGAATGATCAACACACCTTTGATTAAATGATACACTGACTAAGAGATTGGATAAATATATCCTTTACTAAATCAAATTGATAATATTTAATTTTCAATGATAACTGGGAAGATATAATAGAATTCGATGATCCAAAATCAAATAAAGATTTTTCTATGTTTTATGAAAAGATTAATGTACCTCCCACTACTTAATTATAAACTTTAACCTCTACCGCTGTGACTGCATAAACTTGGCCTTCCTCCCTTGGACTTATTTGGTGAACATTTCCCTGATTCGTAGGACATTGATGTGTATAATGTACCATCCCCCTATAACTGTAGAATTGATCATTGGTAGCTTCATTCTTACCCTAACAATCCCGAAATTGGTGGAATTTTTCCCCACACATGTTATAGATTCCCATTCCATTCAGTAAATTTGTAGGGTGTTTTTTCCCACAATTACTCCATGTTGGTAATTCAACTCATTCCTTCTTCCTCATTTTCTTATTTATTTTTCCAGAGTTTATAGAAACCCTATTTTTTCTACTTTTTCTTTTAATGTAATATGACTTAAAAATTCCATTTTTGTCTTAATATCACATTAGAATATATCATCATATGATGAGAATGTTTGGGATACTAGATCCCTTTAGTGGAATGGTTTTAAACAATTATAGAGTCGATCAATTTTTCTCCTTGGATTACATATGTAGTCCTCAACATGCCTTGAAGACATTGTAATGTTTGATTCATACATGGAAACATATTTATCCACCTTATGCCTAAGATTCAAGAATTTATTATCCAAATGTTCATTTTGCTAACAAGAGAAATATTTTTCTAGGATGATTTCCTTAAAATCACACCATTCTATATCTTTTATTACGTCCTCATCCATGGTGTTTTGGATTAATGACAACCACTTATCTGTATCTTTTGATAGATGATAAAATGCTATAAAACCATCCTTCTTTTGTTGCATTTCAATGTTAAAAATATCTTCACTAAGTAACATATCCACTACTCTGCTACAAATGAGTTTGTTGTACCATTGAATGATGGAGGTTGTTGTCGCAAAAAGATATCTTACATAACTCTTCTATGAAGTGGATCCGGATGCTCCAAACGAGTAAGGTTATTATTCAACACCTGAGTATGTGGTCCAAGTATAGTTATAAGTTACGCAACACTAGTCACATTCCTAGATCCAACATCATTATCCTGCATTGGTGAGAAATCCATATAGGGGACACACACATTCAGGCGGTTTCCATTCCTTCCACTAAGAACCCTTTTTAAATAATGGCATACTCTAGATTAGGGTATTAATCATAACATATAATCTCAATGTAGAAAAACTCTAAAACATAAATCAATATTCTATGGATAGATAATCCATAATCATAAACATTGTATCTTTGAGGAAAAATTTACATTTAAATCCTTCATATTTTCTTGTATGAAAAATGTAAATTATCCTAAGAATATCTCCCAGGAGTTTCAATACCAAGAGTGAAACAATTCCTGTTGTCCTCTACTAGGATACCCTAGGTCAAGCCCGAAACTCATTGTTGGAGTTTTCACTCCTAGGTACATATATTCTATAGCCACCTCTACTTGTTTATATCCATACCAAGATGTATTTTCATGAAAGATGAAAACAATATATTCCATACAAATATACCAGGATGTTCTTGCATATTTTACCTCAATTAATACCTTAGAGATTTTCCCTAATCTACTTTTTAAAAATCTAGTTTCAATTTTTTCTACAAAACATCCTCTGATACTATATTTAAGGACGTCACCCTAGTTTCCTGGATCCTATTCCGTATTTGATTACATTGACATATAAACAAATAATTTTCATCCATAAGGTCTATGTTGTTTAGTATTATTGGAAAAAAGGTATATACATATGTTTAATATTACAAAGTGAAATGAAATAAAACATTGAACTCCTTAGACAACATCCATAACTCATATGTTATTTTAGCATGTCATTTATAATCAAATAGATCATGTCCTGAGAAAATGAAACAAAATAAAAATGTGAGCTCAAATGCCCAGTATGGTTAAGAAATAAAATGTAAGATATATAACCATTAGGAATATTTATTATCTGAAAAAATATACCTTTAATAAATAATTGAACACATTATTGAAGAAATAAAAGATGAGTAAATAATGTTATAAGAAAACAAAATCATGGGTTTCTGCATGTCGAATAAACACATGAACCATAAATATTATTTCCATAATGAGGGAATGAATAATGTGGGACAACATAACCATACTATTATGTCCTCATTCAAAGACCATAATTAATCATTTTGTCGAGGCAATGTGCCAAGACCATAGTTTGTCAAACGAGACCTATCGATGCACCAAGGGTCTATAGAGGGCCCCACCTAAAAAATTCTATGTCCAATTTATTCCTCCTAAGAATATAGATAATTGTAAACCACTTATATATTCAGAGTTGAACTAATATATTAAATGTCAAATTCATTCCATGAACATTTAGCATATACAATTACAATTCATTGTAAGTTTGTGAATGGTTTTAAAATATCACATCCAAAAAAATAATCATAAACAATAAAATTATAAATTTTTTATGATAAAATGAAATACCAATCTCAATAAATCATAATAATCATCAATATTAATGAAATATATGATGATAATCTTATAAAATCCTCCATTAATACTTGAGATAAATACACTTTTACTTAAAAAATGGTTGTTTTGGAAAAATATTTGTATAAATATAAAAGTGAAACAATATAATATTTCTATAATAAAATTATTGATTATATTAATATAATTTTTTTTCAAAAATAGATTATATGGTTCATTTGAAAATATGTAATAATTTGAAAAAATTCCTTTAAACGTTCTTGTATTTTGGAATTAATTTCATTGTTAATTTTAAAACAAGTTATTACCAATAAAATAAGTGAGGATTCTTGATTACAGACATATATAAAGAATTCAAAGATAAATTATTATTTGTTAATAATAATAAACAAGAATCTATTTGAGGAAATTAGACAATAAAAATAAATTGACTGAAAATGGTGTTTGGTTGAAAAAACCCTTCCTTTATGTATGAATGTGTTCTTCTCTTGAACATAATGACCCAGAATATAAAATATTAATTATTAATAAATTATTTCCAAACCTATTAAACATGTATTTTTTATCATTATTTTATTAGGTTCATTATGTCCCTAATTATTAGTTATAAGGTTAAATGATTCTGTTCTGTTGTGTTTGTTTCCTAGATTTTCATATTTGGTTCACATGTTTTTAAGTAATTGAGTTCATGTGAAGAGGATGTAAATATCCAGAAATGAAATTAAATATTATTTATAATCATGAAGAATTATTAATGTTCATATCCATCTTTTGGTTACATGGAAATATGATGAATCATTCGATGGATTATTAATGACAAAAACATAGATTAATTTAGCGGTATTTTGTTTATTAGGAAGTAATTTGGTCATATGAATTAATAAAATGCACGTATACCGATTCCTGGATATATATAATGTTATTATACATATATTAGTGTCTAGATCCCCCATCAAAATGGTTTCATGATCAGAAATTATGATGGTTATATAAATTGAAAACTTGCCATCCTTGAATGAGAAAAATTAACACATGTTACATGATTTTTTTCATTTTTACTATCAGAGGTGGGTTAAAGAGAGATAATGATGAAATACTCTATTAGAATAAAAAATTCCATTCATGTATGGTGCTATAATTCTCATATAATTTTTATGAAGGGATATGAATAATGAATAGGAAAATAAACTACTCAATATAAATGAAAATAGTTGAGAAATCCCTCATGAAAATTCGGCAGCCTAACAACGTCGTTTAAAATTTTATAAAATATTTTGATGTGTGAAAAGGGGGATCTCTTATCAAACATAAATAATATTTACAGCTATGGGAATATGGAATGACATATCCCAACATAATATAATTTAAAATAAAAATGAAAACATAAAATGATAGCTATAAGAAAATACAAGGGTGGTGATTCCTTACCTTGAAGAGTAACTACCAAACCATGATGGTTGGGAACATGGGGGAATATTGACCATGTGGTAGGATTCATAGGTATGTAAAACTACCATATCATGGAGGATTTTTCCTTTTTAATGAATGATAACGATGGAATGAGTGGGTATTTATAAGAAATAAGAGGGGGGTTTTAATAAATTTAAAAGGGACACCTCATTAGTGTTTTTTGTAAAACCACAGGCTTTCCCCTGGTATTATCCCATGGTATTAGACACTTAGGACCAATAATATCTTATTACTTTTGTAAAAAATCTGACCAACAATTTATATAAATTGTTACATCATTATGACATCATTAAACATAGTGAAAACTCATAATTGTATTTTTACTATTCATGGAAAATTCATGTATCTTTAAGAAATCCAAGCAAAAAACCCAAACATTTTTCGACGTGTATATTTAAAATGTGAAATTCATTTTTCAATAATATTTTTCATAATATTATTACATTAATTATTTAATAAAATTATATTTATTTTGAAAAATAACAATTTTAAAGGTATAATTAGTTTTATATCACATTGAAAAATTATTTAAGAAATCACTATCTCATTACCTTCAGAGAATAAAATAATTTCATTATTCACTATTCATAATGGTCATATTACCATTTATATTACTATTTGTAATGGTATGTAACTATTCACCATAAATAAAGTTTGTTCTATCAGACTCCAAATGACTTATTGATCATAACTCTAGATGACAGTTTTTTGAAATTCATAATATAGTAGAGGGAATGTTGTGTTTAACGTCTAGATTATAAAATGTGTTGTTTAGTAGGTACATAGTGTTTCATGCATTTAATATAAATTTCCAAAACCCCTGGGTGTTACACCAAGCGTGCCTCCACATACACCAGAGGCTTCCAAATAGATGAGTGGGTCTATATTTGGAACAGTGAGGGTATTATATTATATATGTTAAAGTAATATTGTGGTTTTATTAATAATAAATAGATGGGTACTTTAGAAATATTAAAAAAATATAAGTAGCTAAATAATAATATAATATCTGAATGAAAATTAAATGGAAAACTTCCATTCCATATAATGATACATGTAATGTCAGGTGTTATTACAATGTAGAAGTAGTAAAAATTATCAAAGGAATTGAAAAACCTAATAGTCAACTCCTCAAGCATCCCGAGAAAGAGCCCAATCATCTTCTGTGTCAATCCCATGTACAGAACATAGAACAAGAAATTAATCAAATGACTTTTGAGAAATAAGATCCTCTTAGGTGCCAAGAATGATCCCTAGCAGGGCATGAGATAATAGTTTTCATAGGAAATCACCCACGGTGTGTAGACTAATCCATTATAGGATATATACTGTAATAAAATGAGTAGGTATAAAATGAAAAATAAAAAAAAAGTGATGAAAAAATAAATAACCCACCTTGGTTCATAAGGGACACCTTCCAGTTATAACTACTTTGAAACACTGGTAGTTATCTCTATCTATGCGTAGATCATACTACAACAGGATGGATCACTCACAATGGTAGAAGATTCTCTTACTGGGGATGTATCACTCAGAATATACCATAAACATATGACCTCTACCCTCTTTCAAACGAAGATCTCACCCTCATGAATAACTATAATATCTCCTTGAGGCATCGTGTGATTGTGCATATGTCCCTCATGTATCAATCATAATCATATAATCATTCATCATGAATTTTGTACCAGTGTTCCTATCCCTAAATCCATAGAAAAACATACACCTAGCACTTAATAATCCACATTAGACATGATTTGTATCCATAAAAAATCCTAAATAAAATCGACATCAAAACCTCAAGTATCAATCACCTCGATATTGCATAATCTTTCAGTCTAAGTAAAATATCATAGTTCTAGTATCAGACATACAAAATTTATCATCAATAGACACAATGATCAGTTTATAAATGATACAATCTATCAAACCAATTCATTTCAGTAATCCAGGATTCTAATTATTATCATAATTACATCTACCATGTTTAATTAATAATTGGACCCAAAAGTCATTAATATATTTATTAATTTACATGGATAGAATACTTTATTCTACCAAAAAAATCACATGATTTATTATTATTCTAATTTAAATGTCTACCTTAGCGATCGAACATTTATCCAATTTTTTATTGGGATTTATATTCAAATATACCACATATTAATAATGTCATAGGATAGAACACCCACTAGGTGGAAATAGGCCTAAGTATCCATTTAAATTATCCTAGAGGTATCCATAGGATAATTTAAAATAATCATTTAGAATTTAACATTAATTATTCATTTTATTTCATCATGCACTGTGTGTCGGAGCTATCAAATGTATTACATATACATTGCCTAATTAAATCTGGAAAAATAGATTTAGTTTACACTACCCACGTGTGGTACCAAAAGTTAATAATAAGATTTGGCATAGGATATTGGATAAATTATCACATTTGTAATTTAAAACAATAGACAATGGACTTTCATGAATGTAATTAGCAATGTGGAAATCTAGTAAGGCATTACATTTCATTATAAGAATTTACTTATGAGTAAGAAAAAGTGAATGGATTTACCATCCCTTGGGGTCAATACATTTCATACCATTTATTTCACTTTATGAGAAAAAATATCATTAATTATCCATTTCATTTTATACACTATAATTAAAAAACAAAAAATGTGGAAATTTAACTTACAAGGCTCAATAGGTCAAAGATCATGGAAAATGTCACGGAAAAAAATCATTTTCCCACATGGAAAATTCCATGTCCAAAGGGACCAAACACCCATGGGGTGTCTTATGTTCATTGACTCACATATGGGAAAAAATCCATTTAAAATACATTCTATGAGATAAACCTTCATATCAAGGTATAACTAGATATTTACCAAAAAGCGCAATCTAATTTCACAACGTCAATGAGGCCAATTCTCAACATGCAATATACCGAACATAAATTATGGTTTAAATGAAAACCCAATGAAATAATGTAGGAATTCATATAATTGTATGCAATAGTTTTTGACATGAATATAGCTCACCTCTAATGGACGGTTTTTCTAAAAAAACTAGAAATTTCTTAAAAAGAAATAATTTTTCATATTTAAGGTCTCTATCAAGAATCATACACTATTCACATTAAATATTAATTTAAATTAGATTATTTACTAATTTAACTAAATTATAATAAAGTTGTCTTAAAAATTAATTAATTCATTATTTAAATTAATGAGACAATTAATGGGACTATACCTTAGTAACTAGACCAAATCCAAGCCAAACACTTTGGACTTTATAGTTTAAACAGTGACCTCTTAATATCACTCCAGACATGCTTGAACATACATTCATGTGTGTGTGTGTGTATATATCCCTTAACAAAATTCATGTATTCCTCTCACCATTCTAGAATACAAATATGTAAGATATAAATATATTTATATATAAACATACTTATGTATTTGAGTGAACACGCTCATCGTGCCCCTAAATAGTCTACATATTAAAATAAAAACCATAAAACAACATTATGTCCATAAATAAAAGATGTGATACAAATAATAGTTTATAAATATTACTCCAAAATTATATATTTGAGCCCAAACAGTTTTAACAACTTCTCCTTCAGCAATGGTTCTTGAAAAATTAATGATGTTCTCCTAAGAGACAATTCGCAAAACCTATCACTTGATAAAATCTGAAATATTAGGTTAGCCTCCACATATAGTTTTTCTAAACTCAAATCAAGAGACGATGTTGGATAAATCGGGAAAAGTAAGGGTGGATAAGAGAGAATATTACCTTACCTCGAGGAGTCAAAGATAAAAATGTGACGAAATAATATTGAAATCCTATGTGAGAGGGAGTAATGGAGGAGGGGGGGGGGGCTCACAGGATGTAGGTGTCTCCAGGGGGTGCACGACCCTAGAAGCAGACCCCCTTATAGGGAATGTTAAAAAATGATTATAATAATAACAACAACAATAACATTAATAACATCAAAATAATATTCATAATAATAGTAAAAATAATAAATCACATATTATTATTAATATTATAAAACATATTTATATTCATCATTTTTTCATTTAATATCTTTTTATCATTTTATTTTAATTAAAATAGTTTCATGAAATGAAAAACATATCCTTATTCCAACTCTAGGAATTACATTCCAAATCAAATTTTTAATAACCAACCATAATGTAATGGATTCTAATTCCATTAAATTTTTATCCAGTTAAAAGCACATGATGTTATTGTGTGACTTCCCATTATAAAAATGTTTTATTTATTTTAACAAAATCGAATCGCTCTCCACATATAAAATGGGTACCCCATTTATCTATTACCCTCACATGACAACTAAAATACATTGGACAAAAATATTCCCAATACTCTACTCAAAGATCATAAACACATTCAAGAGAAATTTTTCATTTAAAAAGACTATTCCTCAAATGCCTAACCCTTTCATAAGTGATATTATTTGAGAAGTGTGGAAAATAATATAACCGCTATTTTATATTTTATATTTATTTATGTCCATGGAATCTTAGTAAATTTAAATTATTGAATCATAAAATGGTAAAATAAATATACTTAATATATTGAAATTTAAATATTAGATGTTACTAGAATTATCCATCTTTCCCATTATCATTGGTAGAAATAATTTTGTGAAACATGTGTATGTGGGGGAGAAAACCTCCAAGAATGAACATGTTTGTTTCACTTCACCAATAAATTTGGATTGAAAAAATAGTAATTTATGGTATAAAATATATATTTATATTATATTGAATATTAATATATAATGAACCATATTAATGTTTTCTCTCATTCTTTTATGACAGAATCGTTAAAATTGCTTATGTGCTGACTACCATCTCCATGGATCAATTTATGCAATTTTTCATTACCAAAATTCATAGTTTGTTATAAAAATGGGATGAAAGTATAATTGTGATTTTATATATTCCATTAAGGTTATATAATGTAAAATTTTATAATATTTAAATCATGTGATCATAACATTTTCATTATAAATTTAATCTTAAAAATATAAGTAGTAAAAGAAAAGATATCTCTTCATTCTATATAATTGATTTATATGAATTATATTATTTATATAATAAATTGAAATTATAGTAGAAAATACAGTAGAAAAATAAAAAATAATATTTTTATGGTATTGTTAAATTAATAAGAAAACCACCATAGAAGCATCCACTAATCATGTTGTGTTTATGTCTCAATCTTTTTAACCACAAACATAAGAAATGATATGAAATAATATCGAGGTTGACTATTTAAAAAAAATTATAGGTAAAATATGATATATATATATATATATGTATGTTAATTACAATTTCTTATTATATAATTGTATCACAAATATAAATATAATTCATTATAAAACCATAATTTTTTAAAAATTAATGACATTTTCATATCACTGTTTACATATTCAGTGGTATTAACTAAAAATATTATGTAATGAGATTGTAAAATTATAAAATATAATGGGATATCAATTATTTTTAATGTAATTTTATTTAATTTATGATAATTTAGATAATAATGAATTATATCTTGGTTTTTAGGAAACAAGTTCAAAATAATCAAGAGTAATCACACCCAATATTGAAAATATGTGAATACTGATAATATATATATATTGATAATAAATGAATATTATAAATGTTTATATATCTTATTATGTATCTGAAGCATGTATATAATAATTTTGATATTATTTTTATGAATATTTGGTGCACATGCTGAATAAATCAGAACCGAGGTAAGGGTTTTCATTTTAGATTCCTATATTTGAGAATGTTTTTTTATTATGCATGTAATTATATTATTGATGTGTATATAAAACCCATTCACTATATTATATCATGAATTATAAATAATTAATGTTAAATGATGATCAATTTTAATCTCGCCCCTGTCTCTATTTAATGCAGATTTGATTAAAAACCTCCTCATGTTGTAATGGTTTTTGTTAATTCGATTTCATTCATCATCATCATCATTATCATTTCAATTTTTTTTAATGAAAAATAACTCAAAACATATCCTCAGCCCCATATCCCCTCAACACCTTGAAGGGACCAAATGTGTTCTAAAATAGTGAAGGTCAAGGGCATCCCCCCTGATAGTGATCACTCCATAGGGTTTGAGAGAATGAAAATTATGTAAACAAACCAGATCTGATACAATGACCTCCATATAAGAAAGATAGTCTACCACCCAGTTTCCTTCCCTCTAGGAGCATATCACTTTAGCATTATTTATGATCATACCTCTACATTTTCTGATAATATAGGTAATAGTACAAGGAGTGGGGCAGTGGCTTTTTATGGCGTCATGGAGAATTTTTTAGTCTGTTTCAACTTCTGAAATGAAAAAACCTTCTTGATGGCACATTGAAAGACCCAACAACAAGTCCTTTGCTTCGAACTGAAGTGAAGAACCTATGCTAAGATGAGAAGAGAATGCCATCCAGACTGAGCCCTATGAGTCATAGACAACCACACCCCCTCATAAGACTCTTAAACTACAAGACCCGTCAGTGTTCAACTTGATTCCACTAGATGGAGGGTTCCATCGGACCCAATAGAATTTAGCACTAGTTTCCACTACCTAGGTGCCTTGCTACCTCAGATGCATCCAACATAGATAAAGAGCCTCTCTCCACTTACTGGAGAGACAGCCTAGGTCAAAGAGGAGGTTTTGTGTTAAGATGATGATAGACTTACCAGTGGACTAGACCCTATCGTGCCTCTGAATGTTCCTAGCCTTCCAGATACACCAACAACTAGCCTATAAGATCAATGTATGTGCCACTTTCTCTAGTCCCTTGTCAGTCAAGCCATGGAACCAACTGTCACGAAATGAGAGTTCGACCATGTTGAAGTATAGGAAAGCATTGAACTCCCCGAAGATGCTCCACACAACGCATGCCCAATCACCTTGGATGAAGAGGTGATTAGAAATTTCCTCATGGCTAGCCCTCCAATAAGAACATCCTGACACATTAAGGATACCACATCATTTACTATTCTCATACATGGGGATGAATACTCTCATGATCTTCCATAAGAGAAAGATAAATATAGATGGGATGGTGTTGGACCACAAGGTGTTGTTCTAGGGATCAACATTCTCCTGTGATTCTATGATGTGGCGGAAATCAAGCATGGTTAAGACCCCCACCAGGGAAGGAGTAAACCCCCAATGATCCATATCCAGAGACAGATCAATGATGATAAAGAAGATATTCTACTTTTCATTTATCACAACATTGATGAGGGATGAGTATGCACTGACATCCATGAATGTAGGAGAAGGAGCCGGATATCCTGAGAATCCAATCGCCTCCCCCTCCCACTTTTGATTCTAGAATGAAATATATCCCCTCTCGATGATCCATTAATAATGACGAAGAATATCATATGTGAGCTAAGAAACAATAGACCAGAAGAGAGGTCCATGGGATTCCATCACCGGTTGAACATATTGCACGTGCATGGTTTTCCCCCACAGAGAGTGCCATTCCAAGACATCGCAGAAGAGCATCTTGTTCAAGCACGATATGGTATCCTCAAAGCTATGAACATTGATGCCTCCTTCCCTCGTTAGCCTATCCATCTTCATTCATGTGTTATAGTGCTTCTTCTCTTCTACACAAGGGTCACATATGAAACTACCCAGAAGCTTATCATTATTGGAGAGGACACCCTTCGGGGCTTGAACATCAGAGAGGGCACAGACCGGTGTGGCCCCGAGGACACTGTTGATGAGGTTAATATGACCGCCAGAAAATAATAACCTATTTTTCCTATTATGGATGTGATCTGAGATCCTGCTGGAAAGAAAATCAAAATCCTGGATCCGCATTCTAATTAGGGAAAATGGGGCTTCGAGATGATCCATGGGGATATTCTTTCATTTCATGGCGAGGGAGTATAGGATATCCGAGGTGCAGATGGAAGTGAGTTTGTTTGAAATATAAGAACGACTCTTATCTTTATTAATGAATTGACCACTCTAGTGATAATACAACTCCAATAGCTTGTTAAGGCCTCTAAGAAAGGATCTCCCACCACTAATTAAAATAAAATTATCATCCGTAAATATCAGGTGAGAGATGGACTGTGCTCTCATACTCCTCTGGAAGGCCATAATCCCCCCATTGTTTATGCTCCTATGAATGAGATGACTAAGTAAATCTTCAACCATGATAATGATTCTTGGAGAAATCGAATCACCCTGGTTCAGGCCACGAGTTTCCTTAAAGAAACCATAATATTTTCCCATAAAAGAGACCTCCATCCATGGATACCTAACACATCTCAAAATAAGGTCAATATTCAATAAGGAAAATATCATACCTACCATCACCTTGTTGACGAGTACCCACTTCACATGTTCATATGTTTTGTTCATGTACACTTTTATAGAGATGTAGGAACGTCTGGTATTATGGTCAATATCTCTGATTATTTCTTGAGCAAGAGAAATGGCCCCTTGGATCGACCGACCATTCACGAAACCATGCTACTCCAAGGTGATCCATAATGAATTATAGTAGGACAACCTCACATTGATGAGACTCAATAGGATTTTATAAGGGAAGTTACACATACTTATTGTTGTGTATTACATGATGGAGGAAGGGTTCCTGGTTTTAGGAAGAAGCGTCATGGTGGTGGAACAAGAATCTTGTGGAAGATTACCTCCCTTAAAGTAGTCCTAGATAACCATCATGATATCTTCTCTCACCACATCCCACAACGTCCTGTAAAAAATACCCAGTAAGCCATCTGGTCACGGGTCACTCTTTTTATGGAGGTTCATCATAACATTATAGATACGATTTTCATATGGCATGGTTTTGAGAAATTCATTTTCTTGAACAGAAACACACTTATGGATGATCTCAAAGATCCCATTTTCCCCTCTAGTATACGCATTCGGTATCCACGAATAAGGTCCAGAAATCAGGTCATTGAAGAAAGAGTGTGCCAAGTTACCCGTAATGACAATGTCATATGTATAGGATACTACATCCAAAAGAATGTTTAGTTTCATAGGTCTCTTCCATTATTTTATGCAGGCTTGAAAAATCACAGTATTCCTATTTCCCTCTCTGAGACATTTAATATTTGAAGCTTCCCATTCCAATCATTCATGTAGCAATAGATTTACCACCACTGACTCCTACCTTTAAGAATGCTCTTAAATGGTTTGGTCATCCTATGTTTTTTCCAGCCATGACTCAAGGATGTCGACCTCCTTCAAAGCGTCGTTTAGGCCAGAGTCACTGGGAGTGATTTTTTATTCCACATTCGATGGTGATTTTGAGGATCACTAGTTTCTCAGAAATAGAAACCCATGTAAGACCTTGCAAGGGTTTATTCTTTGGCTCATGAACCATGCCCTGATACCCTGTACATTCAAACCATTGATGGTAAAAATGAAAACATTCCTGATAATCTTGCCCCGAAGAGATGGAAACCAGCAATAGAGAGTAGTTACAAATCCCCCAAACCAAATGTCTCACCTTTGTAATTGAAAACATGCTCGTCACATTCATGTTGTCTATGAACCTGTCTAGATGACTCCATGAGAAAATGGGCCCTCGACGACTGTTTTAGTAGGTGAAACAGTCACCTAAAAATCCACGGTCGATGAGGCCTTTCCTAGCCATGAATTGGACAAACCCCCAACATGCATTCCACTATAAAGGGTCTCTTCCTTTCCATTATTCCGAGCAAGAAACCACATTGAAGTCACCACAAACAAACCATGGATGATTATAAGTATTGAAACCATTTAAATCACACCATAGAGTATCCCTTTGGTGAGGGTCACAACATCCATAGACAACCATCCTGAAGTAGAAGATATCACCTTTGGTAACCCTAATAGTATTGAATTTATCACTCTCTTGGACTAGGTCAAATGAATAGTCCTAGTAATAAAAAATCAATATGTTTCTGTTAGAGGGGTCATCATGTAGGGATCACTACATCCTAAGCTTCTAGGAATAGTCTCTTATTCTGGATGCGTTCTTCTTGTGTTCAGTGATGGAAAAAACTCCAATCTTATGTTTCTCGTTAGTAGAATAGATAATGTCAGATTTGACCCGAGAACCCTGTCACCGAGTGATCCATAAGATAACATGAATAATTGAAAGGAAATATCTCTTTCTTTGGATCCAAATGTAGTTTCCTTCTGGAAATTAGTTGTTTAATTCTCCTTTAGGATTCTAAATTGTGATCACATGTATACTCTATCTAGTTTGTGCGGCTCCGTACCAATGAGAGGAACAAAAATAGGAGGATAAGAACTGGGTAGATTTGAGAACCTTAAGAGTAGGAAAGGGAGTTCACTCTATTTCCATGAAGCACTGGATGACCACCTTAGAAAATTTCTCCCACTAAGAAGTAGCAGTATCTAGACAGTCACCAGAGGGGGACCGACATGGATCAAAATCATCACTCGTGGAATATGGTATGACTATTGGATGGGGTGGTTATTCCAAGAGTCCGTGGTCTTAGATAACCGGACTACCAAGGGAACCTTCAAGAATATTCCTTTTAGGATCTTGAATGCAGATAGAAGGGGAAAGGAGAACCCAACTTGTAGTGCAGGCACTCCTTTTGGGATGTATGAGACTATGCCTTGGATGGTTTTCGTTGATTCTTCAAAAGAGGAAGAGGTCCTCCAAGTCATCCAATCAGAATCAGAAAGAGGTGCCGTCCCTGAATCATCACCAGAAACCATCCCTTTCATTTGAGACACTACAGGATGTGTAGAACTGAATGAAGCAATCTTCATCTCTCTATGGGTCGAGACCTTGGGAGAATTTCCCCAGTCCTTTTGATGACGCCTTCTACAAACCTTTAGGGAGTTAACTTGTAGTAGACTGTTGGAGTAGAACCTGGGGAAGACTGGGTAATAGATATCCTGACTAAAGAAATATAAATCCTATACCAAGAGAAAGATTTTACATGGTAGACGCCAGGAAGTGCCCATCTCAACACATAATCAAGCAATTGAGATGTTCGCGCAACTATAGGTTTTGATATCAAAACATATAAAACCTCTAAGGGCACCACCAATCTCCTTCAGAACCCCTACATTTTGAAAAGGATGCGGAATCTCTGGATGGTGTATCCAAAACATAGTGAGTGGATTTTACATACCTCTGTGAACATCCAGTGACCGATGAGAAAGATGGAAAATTCATCACCCAAAGAATCAGTGGACCTTTCACCACACATGGAGGAAGTCTTCCTCTGAGGTGAAATCGAGGAAGAAAGAATTCTAGTGAACCTTCGAGATCTAGACTGGGAATTGAAGTTCCCAGGATTGGATGAAGCACTTGAACACCACCAAGGGGGTTTCACGGAACCAAAATGGGCAGCTAGAGACAACGTCAAATAGGCCTCCGCCTCAACAAATGTGAACTTTGAAAAATTCAGGGATACACATACATCTGCACAAGAAGACTTCATGGGTGGAATACAAACATCCGAGATGCATACTTGGGGGGAATCACAGAGTGATCCAAAAAGAGAATCCTTGAATGACTCATGCCCGGGAAGCACAATGGAGGAGTCTACAACCACAAGAGACGAAGGAGGAACAATAAATGAGGTAAGGGACATATGAGGGATTGGGGGACCAGACCCCCCCCCTCCAAGGCTAGATTGTAGATGCCTTCACTGGAGGCAGGGACATGCACGCTGGGGAGACAACTGAGGATCGGTTAAGAGAGGGCTTAATGGCCCTGAGATTTGAAAAACCAGGTGGTGCTTTGGGAGCGTACTCCTAGGAAGTAGGATCCATTTAACACTCCCCAAATTGATTTCATTTATTTGGATATAATTTATTATTTTGAACTAATTCAGTATAATTTATTTAATTCTTAATATATTAATTAATTATTGGATATTTTCTCTTAGTTTTTTGTGATTTATAATTTCATGACATAATCTACTCTTCAAAATTTTCTCAATTAATAAGAAATGTTTCCCATTAGTGATTTTTTGTAACTCAATCTTCATTAATTGAGTTATAATGAATTTACATAAAAATATTTTTCATAAATTACCTATCGAGTCACCCTAATAGAAATATAGATAAATATTATGAATTATTCGATGGATATTTATTACACATCACTTTGAATACTGGAAAAATAATAAAGGTTTTGTGTTTTTAGAAAAATGGAGAGATAAAACAAATACACTTAAATGATCCACATCATCCCCCATCTTGTCCATAAAAACTAGAACAATTCTTATACATATCATAAATAATAACATTATTATAATCCTAGTGAAACATAAATGTAATAAAGGGTGAGGTAATATTATTAATAAGGGTAAGAAAGGGATATATTTATCCATAATCATAAGTGAGCATAAGATAATAATATAAATATTACAGAATGATAATAATATTAAAATTCCAGAATTATTAATTCATAGATCATACTAATAAATCATGTATTAAATCAATTGTAGATTATAATAAAATAACGATAACATGGTTAAACATCATGATCCAGGAAAATATAACATTGACATAAGAAAATTTAATAAGAGTGAGGAATAATTTGACTATGGAATAATGTGTGTTATAAATATATCACTGAAATATTTTATCAAGGATACCCATAATGATATTTTTCACATTTTATTTATTGGCTAACCAACCCTGTATATATTCCAGTGTTGGGAAAAAATTATGTAAACCAACATTTGTGCTTGGGATAATATCCTATGTACCCATTTATAGAATTCATATAACCTCCTATGTACTGATTGATCTAATGAAAAATTAACCTTTTCCTAATATATTTTATATTTATAAAAAATCTACCTAACATATAATAATAATCTATTAATATGTATTCTATATGATCATGAAAATACATAACATGATGTCTAATCATAACCTACGAAAAAGAAAATGTGTATCATCAATATTTTATCCTCATAATTATATACCCACAATAGAATTTATAAATATGATAACATTGGATATAATCTCTATTAAGTCATTATAATCATCTATAGATACAATAATAGATTTAATTTTTTTTTTCAATGTCCCTTTAATTATTTTTGAATAAAATATCCTTTCATTTTTAAATAACATATTAAAAATCCAAGAAATTAAAAAATATTATGAAAAAACATTTCATTGAATATTAACATTGAAATAATTAAATAAATAATTAATGTAAATATATTTCAAGATAATAAGAAAATATATTCATGTGTTAAATTTTAAACATGGAATCTATTGATACATTTTAAAAAAATTACATAGTTAAAAAAACAATTATATGATTTATTTGTAATATTTAATAGAATTTCAAAAATAGTTAAAATTATATTTAATAAATCCTTATAAAATTAAATAAAAATTCTTGAATTTCTTTTATAACATACATCTTCATGGGAAAAAATTCATGATAAAAATGATTTAATGTTAGTTTTCCATAGTAAATATTTTTGTCAATTGAGTAATTAAATCGATTTAAAAGAAATGAAAAAATATTAATATTCAGAAATAAATATAAGAGAATAATATAAACAATAATATATGAAGTACATATCATATAATATCACCATCATAAATTAAAGAATAAATAATACTAGTAAAAAGAGAAATTATAATGTAAAATCCTTACCTATTAATAATTATAAAATCATTACTCCATGACAGAAATAACTTCAATTAAAATATAAATACCATGTATATACTGATATTCATTATATAACATATCAATGTGTAAGTATATACTTATCATAAATGAATATATTGGTATAAAATAACAAATTTCTCAAAAAGTCAAATTGTAAGAATAATCTTTACCACATTGGAAAAATTTTATGAAACCCTCATGATTTTATAATTCCAATTGTGAATTTAAAACTTTTAATTATAAATTAAGAATTATATAATTTTTTAATGGAGTGGTAAATTGGCCCTATAAATATATATATGTTCACATCATGTAAAATTTCTAAAATAAACAATTTTTGTGATGAACTAACCACTACTTACCAAAGACTTGATTCATATACCCTATATAAACCTATATAATAAAATAATACTTATTGAAATTTCATATTTTAACTAATTAGAAAAATAATGAAACATATATTATCCACTACAAACATTAAAATATCACATTGTGAATGAAAAATTATCAAATTCATCATTTATGGGCGATAAAAAATTAAATTTTAAAATATGTTTTGGTTTCGAAATTATAATACATGAATAATGATGATTGTTCCATTAAATCCCGATTCATAATTATTCAATAATTACCATATTTAAATATTTATACACTTTTATAACCATTCATATAATGTTGGGGTGAAAAATTTGTTACAATACTTAATAGGGAAGGTAGTCTATATATATTTATGAGTGGTATTTACAATTTTTGTTAGATTGAATGAAATTAAGGGAAATAATAATTTAAATTAATATAATAATAATTATTAATAATTTATAAATATCATATATATTATAATAGCCTAAAACCTATAATCACTAATCTGATGCTAAAATAATAAACTTTATATTTATGGCATTGATAATGATAAAGGTGAACCAATTTTTAAGAACTCCAATATATAATATCAAAAAACAATAATGCATTACATACATACCTAATTATTTTTTTGGTAATTATATTTTATTATTATAAGAAAAAATATACGAAAAATACCAATATATTTGGGTGTGAAATTTTCCGAATATATTTATCGTCTAATAAAATATATTAATCCTTCAGTATCTCTTTCAAACATTATCATGTGAAACAAAACATTCTAAACATAAATAATTTAATAATTATTATTCATAACCTAGGAGATTGAAAAAATAAGATGGAAGAGCTAAAATCATTCGTGTGGTTAAAGATAAGCACTTTCAATTGAATATCCCATGTGAGGAATTTGTGAGAAAGGGGTAGGATGGCATAACCAATGTGTATGAGAATAACATAAAAATATTCATACCCATCAATACATGGATAGTAAATCATTAAATATTTAATAAAACATATTCAATGGAAATGTTCGTGAAAATCAATAGAAATTTTCTATGTTATTTTACTATTTCTTAATGGAATCTTTGAAAACATTTTGAAAGAATAATGAAAATATGTTAATATCATGATATATCAAATAAATTTCACACTTACAAATTGAATATAAAAAATGGCCAAATTCCATCTTCATAGAACCCAAGGAATTTGAAGGATATAACAGTCCGAACCATCCCTATATTATAACATACATCCCTCATTGGAATATAATAGGACCACACATCCATGGTTTATAACAGAAACACTTATCCTTATAAATAATGAAATTAATCCATATCATGTATAACATTCACTGAGATTTCATTTAATCAATGAACACATAGTAATAGTCATTATTTCTTTTGAAAACCTCATTAAACCCTAAAACAATCATTTCCATGATAATATCCTTATAAATTCATAATCTATCTTAAGAAAAAATGGGGATGGAATCAATTCAAAATATCCCCATATTATCTTGACTAATATCCATGATTTTTTTGTTGATAAATGAAAATAAAATTACAATATTAGTAAAAATATCACAAGGAGAATACATTATCAATTTAAATATTTTTTTAAAAACAATAAATATAAAAAGTATTTTAAAAATAATTTTCATGAAAAATAGCATTGTAATATTATAATGTGACAATCATGGAAAATAATGACCATTATAGGGGGACATATGTTCATGATGAAAATGTTAAAAATAAACATTATTTTCAAAAAAAAATCAATGATTTTAAAATGTGGACCATTAAAAAAATGTTAAGAAAAATTAATTTAATTTTTAAGAGATTATCACAACTCTTGTAAAATACTATTATGAAATTATTTATTTTTATAAAATAAAATTTTATGAAATATGGATATGTTCATGAAATAAAATTTTCTAAAAAAAAAAATATTGACATCGCATAACAAATATATAGTTGATTTTCCAAAAATTAATAAGATTGGAAATAGAAATTAACTATGTTAACTATATTCATAAACAATTGATAAGAAATTATTTTGAAAAAATAACTCAATGAAAAATTTCTTGTCTTTTGTTTTGATTGTTTTTTTTAGAAAGTATGTTTCTGTGGTATCTTGTTTTATTTTAATGATATTGTATAAATGGTATGTTTACAGAGATAGAAGAACAAGAAATCGATGCTACATTGGTGGTATAGAAATTGTATTAATGTTATGTTTCTCAGACATCAAACCGTAATTCAGAAAATGAAATCATTTGCACACATGTTTGGAATGTGTAATAAAGGAATTTTTTTTATAATTATATAGTGTAATGAGGACCATTTAAATATTGTTCCTTAACAAATACCATGTAAAAATTTGAGAAGTCACATGCTCACATATAAATTACGTTCATATAGAAAGGAACATATTTATTTTTTGACACATAGTCAGGTGGGTCTATATATAGGTGGCTGCCCTAACCTTTATGTTTCTAATCCCTTATGAAAAATCAAGGAGTTGAATTGCGTAAGATTTACACCACTTCATAAAATATCCATGCCTACAAATTTTTGAGAACGAACAACCCTTTTGTTAGTTTCACGTAGAAAATGGAATCTATTTTCTTGACAAAGGGATTTGTATGGAACATGTATAATATGTGTATATAAAAAAGTTTCATGAAAAATAAAATTTATAAAACTTTTCTTGTTTTGAAACAATGAACAAATTTTGTTCACATATTAGTACAGTTTCATGGAATCCATCAAAATATTTCAAAAAAGAAAATGTTTTATGAAAAAAAATAATTTCCTCATAAATATATAGTAAGTTTATATTAATCATGTGGATTAATGTGGAACATAAATATATTAAAAATTATATTGAATAAATATTTATTCATTTGAAAAAATGAAGATTCTTATGAAAGATTAGTGGGAAAACATTAATTGAGAGAGCATCGAGAATTCATTTTATTATTGGTTGTAAACCAAGATTGGAATTTGGTCCACATTGAATATTGTAAATGAAATGACCATGGGAATATATATTATCTTTCTCAAACCATATTTTTACAGTTATCATTATTGGATTTGGAACATCATCACATTGACATTATCTGGTCCATAGATGTTTCCTAGTGAGAGAGAACCAACTAACCTTTCCCCCATTCATGGGTTAATTTTAGTTTATACATTTATAAAGGAATGGTAGATAAGTTTGTAATGTTTATTGACAAAAAATATGTACACTCAGGTTTTTTATTAATCATTCATACCATAATTCACCATCCCCTTAAGTATATTTAATCTATTTGGGCTAACAATTTATATAAGATAAATGGGTTAATATCAATGTTTCTCTCTCAATGGTTTAAATGGTGGTTGACAATAATAATGCTATTACTATCTTTTAAGTAATCAATTTTAAATTATGGAAATATCTTCAATAGAAATACATTCGATATTTAGTAAAAGATGTCTTTATAGTATCATTTCATGGAATTTATGATAGTATCAACATGTCTCTTTATCAGAAAATGGCCAAGGAAATTGGATGATAATGAAAAAGGAATTAGTTATTTAGTTTTTGCCTAATATAATGAAATCAATAATATGGTGATTTCATGAATGTGATAAAATTATATATGGTAAATGTTTTTAAAATTTTATTTCGGTGAATAAAAATTCATAGAATCAATGATGCATGATCTATGAAACAAGAATGAGGGCATAAAAATACATTATAATGAGTATATTAACGCATTATTTATATGGGTGAATATTGTTTTGGATGAAACACATGTCCTTAGAGAAATTATTGAATATTTTAAATGTTTTATGTACATTTTGAGATTTCTACCACCTATATTCAACATGAATGATTCTTAATTTTATGATAATCTGTAATGAAGTTATCATTGGGTGGCTATTAAAATACACTTGTTATATACAACATTATAAATGTCAATAATGAGTCTATTGAAAAAGGGATTTCTAATAAAGTTTCATTCAAGGAGATGAATAATCTTACTATTTAAGTTGGTCTGGAAGAATTAGGAATAGATAAATTCATGTCATTCCATTAATCAAATTTAAAAATAGGAAGATGAATATTCAAATAGAATATTCCACTTTTTAGATTTTGATTTGGAAAATTTAAAAATCTTGTAGTAAGGATCTCTATAATGATTCAATACGAAGATGATTATGGTGTTAGAATTCCCATTTAAAAATAGATATCCAAATTTAATGGTATGATATATTTTATATTAAATTTATTCAAAATGAAGAATTTCCTCTCACTAGAAAATAAATGTTAAGAATAATATGATGTTGAAGATATGGAAGAAAAAAATATCATGGATAAAATACCATGTTTATAGTTTTAGATTGATCCAATAAATATGATGAAATTAAAAATAATAATGATTAATTTGAAAAAAGTATTGACCATCATGTTGAATTAGATGTTTTTGATGTGGAGATATTTGTTTGAAGAGAAAAATTGAAGAAATTCAAAGAAAAGGATCATGATTAAAAAAATTACATAGAACTAGGATAGAATATGAGTCTGATATAATGTAAGATATTGAAAATAATCACTCTTCAATGCTAGAGAACACACATTTGATCGTCATGTACAAGATCAAATTTGATGAAAAAAAGGGTGATCCATGTTTTGAAAAATAAATTGAAAGATTCATAAAAAATCATCAAAAGCCTTGTGGAGGAGGTTGTGAACCAGTTATGAAAAGTGAAAGATCATGTGAAATTCTTTAGTCACATCAAGTAGGTTGAAAATGAAGTAGATAATGGAAATTTATAGTTCAATTTTCTAGTAAATTAGATAATGGGATGTTAAGAGAATAAAATAAATGACTCGAAAGATAAAATTGGTATATGGATTGATAAACAATAGAAATAACTATTGGATTTAGTAAGACCATAAGAACTTTCTTCAATACTAAATATTTTTTTGGCAAAGAATTAGAACATGATGATTTAGAGAACCCAAGGGAAAACCATTTGTGCTATAGTGTCATACAAAATTGAACCCCCAATTAGATGTTATTGTTATAGAAAAATGATAAACTAATAAAATGTATATTCCATATCTAATAGGTACCAACTGGAATAAAATCAACAATGGTAGTCATACATAGGTGAAAATTACAAGATATCATTTTTGGGTCGCTATTTCAGATGTGGTGAATTTACATACATAGAAATATATTTCTCCTCAACCATGTAGATGAAAATAAAAAAGTAGAATTCTATTGGTCATAATTATTAGCTCAATTTTTAATCATATTAGATGAAAAGGAAAAATATTTTTGATGATCGATTAGATAAATTGGGCCACCATAATCCAAGGAACATGAAAACCATCAATCCATATCATGTATGAAGTCAATAACATGGATCAAAATCTAAAGAGATGAGTAGAAAACTGGTTGCCTAGATGTTCCATAATGCAGCAGATCATTATGTTGTATAGATCCATGAAAATTTATGGATATCCCATATGATAGGTTATAAAAATATTGTTATAAGTAAAATATATGACATGTTGTATTGAAATTTTGGAATTATGAAGACATAAAGATTATTGTCTCATGAAAATCTAAATATGGGGGAAAATAAATGAGATGCGATGATATCATAGTTATTGAATGTCTTAGTTACAACATTATATGTGTCAGTCAACTATGTGAATTGGGGTATGATAAAAGATTTAGTAAGAAGATTGATATTGTCAATGGAATAGATAGTGTAGTTTTCCTACAATGAAAAGGAACTAAAGGTAATATATATATATATATATTATAAACTAAAATTAATATTTTTCCTTTTTATCTATATATGATTGATAAAGGTTTTGGCATAAAAAACATGTCCGTCTTTTCAAATAATCCCTCAATGATATGGTCAAATGTGGTGCATCTTGAGATCTCACAAAGTATTATGATATTGTACTGAAACATTCTATGATTTTGTATAAGAGAAGATTATTTGAAATAAGTATAAGGAAATAGAACAAAAGTAAACTAGAGTTCTTGAATTGGAGCATAATTATGTATATGGGAATATCTCTCCTAGTTCCATTTTTTGGAAGAGGAATTATGTTCTTGTCATTTATGATTTCAGTGGGATGGTATACGTATTTTCTATTTACCACAAGTCTAATGTTCCATTTTTTAAAAAATAATATTGTTGGGAGTCAGAAAGTATTCTCTGATAGAAGAAACTAATGATTCATTCTAATCATGGCATAGAATTTAAAAATAGCCATATTTATTTTTATCTCGAGAAACACGATATAAGAAATGATTTTTTAGCGTTGATAACTCCATGAAAAAAGGGGGTTGTTTAGAAAACAAATAACATCATAAACAAACTGAGTAAAACAATGATTGTTTAAAAATATCTACTATAGAAATTATATAATGTAGTAGTCTTGAGGCCATTCTACATATCTAACAAGGAATTATTATGTCCAATGGAATAAAATTATCCAATTTGGATGTGATATGGGAGGAATATAAAATTGAAACACTTTTGAATATTTGGACAAAATGATTTTATTCCCAATAAATAGAAACACAAGGAATTTTAATCAATTAGAGATATAGGGATATTTCATGGATTATTCAGAAAAATAAATGAACATAAATTATTTCAACAAAAGTCTTCAAAAGGTGGTTGAAATAAATGATGCTATAATATAGAATGAATAAAATCTTAAAAATAAAGTTAAAAGTTCACTGATAATAATTATTAATAAAAAATAACCTCAAGGGGAATAGAAGTGGAAAATGATAATTCTATTGAATATTATAATGAAGATAAAGAGAAAAAATAAAATATTTACAGGAAAACTGAAGTTTCGAGCTAAAATTGAATTAAATAACATCATTGGGGATCATGAATGACCTGTTAAAATACATGGAATGAAGTCATTATAAGAGGTATCCTTCTAATATCATGTAGTGCCATAATTTTTAATGAGGTAGCTAGAGTTGATAACTGTTTTCATGTTATAAATAAATAACATGGAAAATTGGAAAAAATATGAAATTGGATATTTTCTTGTAACCAATTGATTAGAATTTCGTCAAGACAAAATGGTTATATCACGAAAAGATATATGTTGATGGTAAAAATTTAAAAAAATAATGGACTTTATGAAAAGGGTACTTCTAGATAGAGGATATTGATTTGGAGGTAATATTTTCACCTATAGTTTGGCTAGATGAAATCAGATTTTTCAATTCCATAGAGGTGTAATAAAAATAAATTATTTTTCCATGGATTTCTTGTTAGAATTTTTGAATGGGGTTATGGAAAAATAAGTTTATATAGATCATCCAGATGGTTCTCTCTTCATTAAGACCAGAACATATATTTTGTGTGAGGAAAGAACCATATGGGATGAATCAAGTATTGATATCTTGGTATTGATGACTAGATTATTTTCAGAAAAATGTTCTTTTTTCAACGTGGTAGTGTTGATTTCAATATATATGTAAAAATTAATATTAATTATTGTATTCCAGTATTGTTTTATGTCTATTAAATAATATTCGGTGGATTAGATAAACCAAAGAAAAAACATTTCACGTAAATTATGAACAATGATTTTCAAATTTCAATCATTAGAGAATTGAAATATTTCTATTGCATACAAGTGACACAAGGTAGTCACAATACATTTATTTCTCTATAAAAATATTTCATGATGTTTTTGAGAATATTTTTAATGCAAAATTTCAAGGAGATGATGAATCTGGTGGCTTCTCAGATGAAACAATCATGACATGATGAAGGCTATGGGGTTAATGATATAGAATATAGAAATACCAATGATAGTCTTCTATACATAATAGTGACATGAACAGATATTTTTTTCCAACAATACAAGAAGCATTATATCAACAAAATACTAATAAAATGAACTTAACTGATGTAAATAAAATGAGTAATTTAGTATATCAAGGGAATAGAGGATTTCAGTTTTCTATACAATGAGAAACCACAAAAAAATTATTCAGTTCTACAAATATTGATAGGGATGGTTCTTCAGATGATATAGAATCAATATAATGTGGTTAATTCTATTAGTGAGTATTTTATATTTATTGGATAATAAAAAAAGATTTATTTCATTTCGAACTGTAAAATATGAATATATTATGGCTATATAAGATTTTAAGTAGTCGTTATGGCTAATGTAACAACTTGATGATATGGGAGTTCAAGTGAAATCTCTGATTTTAATCCATTGAAAAAAAATATGTTCTATAAATCATAAAAAGAAATTTCTACAACTATAGGAATAATAAAATTGAAATAATTTTTCTCTTTATCATAGAGAAGGTGAAATTGGGGCTTATTAAGTTCGAGTATATGCCAACAGAACTACTATTTGTAGACATTCTGATGAAGGCCTTAAACATAAATCTTTTTATGGAATTGACTAGATATTGTAGTTTAGTCATCTCCTAACACATATGGAGTTTTGATATGGGACCCCATATCCCATATGAATGATATTTTCTTCAATAATGTGATGATCAATTTTCATTACCATGTTAAAGACCACAGAAGGTATCCCTTTAGGTTCATTGACAATGGAAAAGAAGAATTGTATTTAACACGGGGAAAATTATTCTTAATCTAGATGGGGAGGATAGTTTATTTAGGGATAAATTATCTTGAGGAAGTTTAAAATATGATATTTCATTAGATGATCAATCAAGGGATATATATCATGAATCCTGGGGCCCATGATGAATGTAGTTGAGTGGTTCTGGGAATGAAGTTATTCATTAATTAAAATTTTAGGATTATTTTATTTCTAATGGATATAATTTATCAAATTTTTTAGAGTGTGTGTTGGGTAAATATTTGATCTCTATATAAATTTTTATGAATTTCTTTCGAGTATAAGATCAATGAAGCATTATCGAGGTATCAAAATGAGTGGAGTTTTCAATAATATTAAAGGGAGAGATGGATGTGAAAAAGTCCCTCAAGGAAAAATTTCAATGTTATTAAGATGATGTTTTTTAGTAGAAGTTATCAAATATATGTGTTGGAGTTCTGGAGAAATGATTTTCAAGGTATGTTGAAAAATATAATTGAATATGGAATTTATTCTCAAGTGGTACTGTATAAAAATTTGTATATATGGTGACAACGTTAAGTAGTGTTTGACAAAATTTTTGTTCCAAATTTTGGAGGATGGACACTATTGTTTTTTACTAATTAAATAATTCCATGTAAGAAAAAAAATATTTTTGAAAGGACGAATGTGATTTTTGAAATTGCATTAAAATGTGGGTTTAAATATATCATAACAAAATTTTGAAAGGGAATGTTCTTCACGCAAGTTATGAATGTGTATGAATTGTGGGTTTTTATAGAAAAAATAGATAGGTTTGAGAGTTAACCGTAAATAGAATTTCACACCAAATATGAATTTAAAATTAGATGTTACACAATCATGTAAAAATTTGACACACATTGGATGGAATTCATATTTTTTGGGAATATGGTTAGATGTTTTTGTAAAGAGGTAGGTACCGCAGATTCTAGTAGCTCAACACTTTGAAAAATTCTTGGCACTAAATCCCCTATGAGTTTTGAGAAAATCATAAATTTTTCTAAAAATGGGTTGGAAAACACAATGAATAATTTATTGATTTTTCACAGAAGTGTAATTTTGAATATCTGACAATGGGAGTATCATTGAGAGTGTAGATTTTTTGTGAAAGAGGATGTTATGTGACAACCCAAAATTATATTGAGAGGTTGGAATTTTGTGACCAATCATAAATGTTTTTCACATGTTTTTAGAGATTTTTGAAATCCAGATAAGGTTTCATGGAAGAAACAATTGAGTGAACTAAAAGGAATCTCCAATTAAATATGTGTTATTGTAGAATTCATTAATTGGATGAATGTGGAACATATTGATATACCCCATGAGGTGTAATACATTTTTACTCATGTGATCAAAAAAATATTCTTCTTATGTATAAATGAGGAAAAATTAGTGGAGAGAGTATTGAGATTTCATATTGTGATTGGTTGTAAACCAGGAGAGACAATGAATTCACTCACAACATTGTAAAGTTAGTGAGCCTCTACATTGAAGTGATATAACTCGGGTCTTATTTTTTTATTGATCCTCAGTGGACATGAAAGATATGAAAATTGTGATTGTATGATTCATGGACATATCCTACTGTGGGTGATCAGTGTAAAATTTTTATTCCTTAAGCATTCATTCACTTATGTTTATACATTTCTAAAGGTTAGGGATAGAAGAATGTTTTTTAGACAAAACATGATCTAATGGTACAATTATTTAACGTGTTATACCAAAATTTACACCCCACCTCCTCTCAAGTTATTTAACATAGGTGGTCCAATAGAATTTTTTAAAAAAAATTAAGATAATATAATTTCCTCAAAATAATATTTGATCCTAAAAAATCCTAAAAATAATGGAGATTGTAGCATAATTTCATTACCAGTTTGGTAAATCATCAATCCTATGTCGCATTAAGGGATGAAATCAAATAAAACATAAAAATTTAGAAAATTATGGATTTTAATTATATATATTTTCAATAGGGGGAGTAAATACACATCACAAATAGGATATGTGTATATCATTACATATGATCCAATGATGACAACATCTAACAAGCAGTACTAACAATGATCATAATGCTGATGTGATAATTGATCAATGAATTAATTATTCATATCAACATTAAGTACACATAGAAGAATTTAAAATAATAAATAATATATTCCAAATTCATTACATGAATAATCTCTAAATCTTATTTTCAATAAAGTTGTAATATAACTTAAGGAAAATATATTCATTTATTAAATTATTTACAAATTGGTATGTTTCATGTCAAGTACCCATTTATAGAATAATTAAAATTTTGACATAAAATATAATATTTTAGGATGTTTTAATTTTATTACATGTAAATGGGGAAAACATACACAATATAAAATAAATTATTGTTATTATACTATAATATGCCTCAATGATAATGAATTGAGATAAATTCTCTCACCTCATGTATATAATTCCCTTCCTTGTCATTAACCAACTATAAAATAATATAATATCAATTATTTTATTTATTAATAAATTTCCATATTTATAAAGTTATAATTATGTAATTTACATCATTTATTTTAATTAAATATTAAAAATAAAATGCTTTATGAACACAACACCTCGTCTTCAAACAACCATCAGAAGTTGCCACCAATGGCATTTATATGACTGATTTATGATTGAAACATGATCTAGAAGTCGTGGGGAGTGATTTAAATATTTTATTTGGGTAGTTTTTTCTAATACAATATAATAAGAAGTTGTTAATAGAATAGGATGAGCGGTGTCCTTTTATAGGTTGGGGAGAGGACACAAAATGAATGCTTTAAAAGAAAAAGTTGTTACCACTTTCTTAACCAACCCAAATTATCAAAAATAAACCATTATTGTTATGTATATGAAAAAAGATATAAATTATTACATAATATATTATTAGAAATACATTTAGGACATTTTCACCATTACCATTTTAGTTTAACCTCGCGTAAATTTATTTTCACCATTACAATGGTAAAATATTTCATACAGTTTTCACAATTAAATAAGGAGAAAATATGATTTACATTTAATATTACTCAAAATATGATAATAAAAAATATTGAATACATTTCCACAAATTCAATTCATACCATTAGAAAAATATGGTACAATACAAAACCCATACGCCTGGCAGAAAAGTGGTTTTTGGTAACATGTATTTTTCAAACATACAATTTTTATATATTTACTCCACGAATATTGTTAATAAATATATCAATTGAAATTATTATATATATATAATATATATAATTCCAAAAAATATATTTATCATTATTTCTTATGACCACCACCCAAGCTTCCTAAATCTAGGGTCTGCTTTATTATATTGGCATAAGATAC
Organism: Viscum album; assembly: GCA_963277665.1. Taxonomy (NCBI): domain Eukaryota; kingdom Viridiplantae; phylum Streptophyta; class Magnoliopsida; order Santalales; family Viscaceae; genus Viscum; species Viscum album. The sequence continues at coordinate 1,137,290,821 of OY728164.1, read as the reverse complement.
ATGGTATCACCTACCAAATGGTTGAATGGATTAGTATTATTAGTAATATAGATATATATATATGTATTGAATTATCATTGTAATAAATTAGAAGACCATTATTATAAGACCTCAACCTTAAACCTTACTTAATATTGAATTAAATGAATAATTCACATTGATGATCTTTTTAGGTTTAGAGTTTTAGAGAATTAGGACATAACTATTACATCTCAAAAGATTACAAAGTAGTTACTTCTCATAAATTTCCATAAAATAAAAACTCTTAAAAAGAAACATTTCTAGTTCCATGTATTAGATAGCATGAATTTCCCTTGATCCCATCCTTGATCCTACTCCACATTATGTCCTATGAAAAACATTTCAAAAAAACATGGGGTGACCATAAAAAGCTCAGCAAGGGATACACAAAGAATGAAAACTGTTAGTTTTTCAAAGAAACAAGTAAACCATGTATACTTTATCAATGTAATACTGTTCACCTTTAGGAAGTAGTAAAAACTCTACCCTGAATAAAATATCATTACTTACCCTTTTGTAACCAAAAGATTACCATAAAACCCATATAAAGAACACATAACATATAATGGTAACTTGGGACATAAACATACTTAAATGGAATAACCATACTGTCGACATCCACACATACTTAATGGAATAGCCATACAGCCGACTTGCATACCCAATGCATTGGAGGTTATAACGTAACAACCCGTCCTGGTATTCACGGCACCATCCGTCATATGGTTTATCATGTAACCACCCATCAAATGTCCAAGTACAATTATAAAATCTTAAGACATAAAACAAATATAATTGAAAGAATACATTTCAACACTTTGATCACAATATATCACTTAAATATATTGACATAGCAAATCCATTATAAATAAAACCCTTTTCAATACCAAAATACATAAAAAAATCTATGGTATTTATTTAATTTAAAAAAAACATTACGGTTGTTGAGGAAGCCAAATACCAAATAATACTCGCGGTGGCGGAAAAGGTCATTGTCACCGCGTACATTAAAAGAAACATTCCTTTTTTTTATTTATTAAAACTCTTCGTAGAAAAAGATTCCTTTTGTATAAAAGTAAATGTTAAAGGGGTTTATACACCGTATAAAGGAAAGTTGTGTATAAAACGAAATATGCCTCAATGAAAGAAAATTGAGACGAAGTCCCTTACGAAATTAAGGTAGCCTAACAGCGCCAATTAAAACATCCAAAAAGGATTTATGAGATCAAAAATGGTCTCTCAAAATATAAACATAAAAAGAAAATTATGAGGAATATAAAATAACATCCCCAAACATAAGAAGGATGGGCTTAAAATAAATGATATAAAAGAAAGTACATAAAAAGAAAGAGAGAGGTTGGATCCCTTACCTCGGGTCCGAATTGACTCGATCATTTTTTAACGTCTTGAATAATAAACTTGAGTTAAATTCCACTTGCTTAAGAACCTTTTTCAAGTTCATTAGTCCTTTTATATAACTTATTTTCATGTTATAAACATTATGTAATCATTTAAGTTAATAATGTTTGTTTTGTTGATATTTGGTTCTTAAGTCGAAAGTGGACTTCTTACAATTACATGTTGTTCATGTGGTCAAAGGTTCATTATATCCAGAATGATATTTATTATTTGGATATCATATATATCATATATATCCAGAATATAAATGTATTTATAATATTACATAATCATTTAGAGGTACGAAATGAAATGCACCGTTCATGGAGACGGTAAGCCGTATGTACGCATGAACGTTACTTTCATTTTTATGTCATATTAATGGAAATAAAACCAAATGAGAGGTATGTATATTTTAATTACATAATTATATTCATCATTTATTTGTTACATTCATCATATATAATAACTTTAAATCCATCCTTTATATATTCCACATATGGCATTAACGAATCAAATCACTTTGAGGGGGCGGTAGTCCGCACTTCCTAAAATGAAATTATCATGTTTATCCACAATGGAAACCATAAAGATATGCCACAAAGGGAAAATACAAGAAGCATAAGTAAAACATAAACATATTATATATCACATATAAATATAGTGACATCGTAATGGCCACCATTGAATGTGTTATATGAGTGTTGAACAATCATCGTTTCGTGAGGCAGAAATTCGCCATCCACCGAAACAATATGTTCTTTAACCATTATATGTAGGTGTGTGTAAGTGTAGCTAGAATTATTCTTATAAATAAATCTTAGTTTACTGAGGATACTGGAGGTGTTACAAAAGAAATGAATAAAAAGAGTTTATGGGGTTGGAGATGCAAAATAAAAAAAAAGAACACAAGTGAATACATTACCATAAAATCAGGTAACTCTTTATTATTTGAGCTAAAAGGCATCATTGGGAAGTCTTCTGCCCTAAGTGAGGCCTAAATGATTAATAAAAGGATGTGGAGAGTTGAAATGGGCAGGGGATGGCCGATCCAAAGGCTTGAGAGGTGTGTGTAAGGTTGTAGAGGTGGGGGCCTTTTATAAGAGGAGAGGAGGGGCACTCTTGGAAAGTAAAGAAATGTTACTTTATTTTAAAATGAGTTTCGGATGTAAAAGGTCCCATATTTATATAATTCAAGTATAATCTGATAAGGGTTCTAAATATACCCATCCAATAGGTTTTTGACAAGTGTAGGTCTTAGATTTTACATTATCGTTTCATTTTATTTAAATCGTTAAATAATGAGGTAATCGTTGTATCATCATGATGTCATAAATAATTTAATTTATTTAATGTCTAAATATTATAAAAAAATAATATGATATAATAAGTCTTTGTAGCTTTCCAATTACTGTTTATAGTCAAAAATCTGACTTCCATAACACCATTTAAAAATTGTTTTACTAAAATAACTCATGTTTGTGTCATTTTTACTTTAACTTTAAATAAAAAGTTATTTATGTCATTTTCCTACCAAAGTGGCTCCATGGGGTCCCCAAGATGACCCATGGATTGTCTTAGTCGGCCATGACATATTGAATAAGGGTAAGACATGTTTCTAGGTCATTTCATATTATTAAAACATTATTTTTACCTTAAATTACACTTATTACCTCTAATTGCGATTAAAAACATAAAAGTTACTATTCAACATAAAATTATTTTAATACTATTGAACCACATTTTACATCCTAATGACGACCATATTTGTCTGATTTTTTGAAATTCAAATCACAGAAGTCGTAGAGTTTCATTTAAATGAAAAATCAGTTTTTAAACTACCACTTAGTGGTTTCACTATTCATCAAAAATTTATGTTTTTTAGAAAAATACCAAAAATTCACCCTAAGCTATATTTGATATTCTGAACTAAAAAATGATGTCTATTTTAAAAAATTTGAAACATATAAGTTTCATTAATTAATTTAATAATTAATTCCCGCTGTCAAAACAAATAGCGTGTTTTTAAGAAACATTATCTATTAAAAGATTGACACTAGTTTAACTCAAATTTCAAAGTGAAATTAATTCCAATGACCACTATTGGATTAAATGGTTAAAATATATTCTAATTTTACTTAAAAAAAATTAAAAATATAATCTAATCATATAAATAAATTATATTAAAAAGTGGTTTGGAATTAAAATACAACATTTTTCAGTATTCATAAAAAATGAACTTTATCGGAAAGCTACCAAAATTTACACAAAGTAAATTTTGATGTCTTGATTCTAAATAAGAATTTTATTTTGTCAAATATAACACATAAAATTATCAAAAAGTGGATTTAAAAGAGGTTTTCCATCAAAAGGCTATTAATCAACCTTCTAAAGAATATTAGAATGTTTTCTCTTAAAATTGAATTCATTCACATTTTTATTCCTCTAATAATTATTGTAAAAATTAAAAATATTTGAAAAACATATATATTCATTTTTTAGTTAGTTTTGTTCATTCCCTCTATTACAACGGCTAGGATTTAACTACAATTTAAAATAATATTATTTTATTATTATAGTGCAACGTTAGATTTCAAAGGAACTCATTGTTTTGTATATGGTAAGACATCATGCATAGTGTTCCCTTTAAATTAACATTAACATTTTATTCACAAATAGGTATAAATATAAAAATGTTATATACTTTATTTACCTGGGGTGTTACATCCTTCCCCCCTTTTGGGAATTGCGTCCTCTCAATTTTAAAATTGGGCTCGGAAACATCCTTGAATGTCCCACATCGGAACAAGAGTCAGTAAAAAAATCACTTTAATATAAAGGAAGATAAGTACAGAGGTCACCCGAGTTAAACCATACTAGGATTCCATGTAGGAAAACATGGACATGGGGGAGAAAACATAGGGTAATTTTCTGATGGAGAGTGATAGAAAACATGTTTAGGAGAAAGATAACCATAAGAAAATCACAAACTTGTGATAGGTTAAATAGTATTGGATTCCCCAGTAGGAAAAGTTATCAGAAAACATTTTTGTTTTAAGTTACTCTTCATTGATGAATTTATTTTTGAGCTTAACTAAAACATAAGGAAACATACTTACTTGTACTGTTGACTTTCATCTTTTACTATTTTTTCTTACACAAACTCTTAGTTTCTCCAAAAGATGAGTATTTAGGATGACTTTTTTACATTAAGAGAGCTATAATCAACTTCTTGAGAATCACCTAATCCACAAAAGTGAACTATATCATTCCCCTGTCTTTAGACCTTAACAAAAACTAAAACCAAAAGGTAAGTATGAGATTAGATAATACCCAAAAAGGATAATCCTTTTAAAAAAAATCTATTCATAATCTCCCAAATTTTCCAAACAATACCCAAAGTTCAACAAAGAACATTCAATAATCAATTTGGCCATAAAATTATTCAATGTAAACCAAACTAATACTGAAACCCAAATATTTGACGGATTTAGTCACATAGCCATCCAAGTAAAATCGTAAAATTTATCTCCAAACAACATCAGTTGTTCTTAAAGTCTCATATTGAAAAGTAATTAACTTAATCACATATCCTCCGTGATAGGTTAATAAATTTCCATAGATAACCCAAAATAAACTTACTCTTGATTCATAAAATCATCTAACTAAAAAGAATTAGTCAAACTAACCAGGGACTTCACATTTTCCAGTGGTAGGCGATAAATACCAGTCGCACATTGGTTGTGGGTTCAATTCCCACAGCTTTGTCCAATGCGACGGGTTCTCACACGGTCTGTGTGTTATCCTTTTTCCAAAACTACATAATTCTTAAAACATTTTTCAAAATGAGATAAAATCTTCAAAAATAGTCATAACATATTTTAAACTCAAGTTTATCTCATGCCTTTCATCATAACATATAATAACCCATAATTATCTCAAAAGTAAGGATCATATAAACCATAATGGTTACCTTTATAATTATTACCTGAACATCCACATCGATTGCTCTTCTCATACATGATGCATTACAGAACGTTCCAAGGTACAAGTGGTTGATTATGAATCCTTGATATTTGGATTAGAACAACCACGAGTTTCCTCATTAAATCCCCCATTTCATCCAGTATCTTAATCAGAGAACCACCACAGTTTCCTTCAAACCTATTTTCACTTTGGTGCCTGCTAGATCCATCAATTCACTAAAAATAGAAATGTCAATGTGATTATATCAACAAAACCATCATGTATTAATGAGGAAGATAAACACTAAGATATACTTACTCATTCACTTTATCAAAACTAGGATTCTTTCTGAAATCCTAACCATTATGGTAATGTCACTTATGCTTAGAGAATACCCTAACCTCTAAAGTTATCTAAACCGACCTCTGATACCAACTAGAAGGCCCATGCCTTAAACCTTACTTAATATTGAATTAAATGAATAACTCACATTGAGGATATTTTCAGGTTTAGAGTTTTAGAGAATTAGGACATAACTATTACATCTCAAAAGATTACTGTAGAGACCCGAAGCCAGACGTACATTGACATTACATTACATTTGCGGAATACTTAGTACATAACAAAAACACACACACAAGGACCGTAATAGTTTATTGTCTTTGGAAACTCAGAATATAATCTCTTAATCGTGGTGAAAGATCTTCAAAATCTCCCATAATGATATTCCTTTTTTTACCTAAAACCTTTCTTTATATCCTGGGGAAAAGAAAACATAAAAGGGTGAGCTCAAATGCTCAGTAATGGTAAACAAAAGAAATATCAATCACATCGTATACCCAAGCACAAAACTTTTGGAAATCTTAACCTGCAAAAGAGATCATAATTTCATAACATGGAATAAATCATGGCGGTGAAATGTAATCACAATAATCATAACTTAAAACATGAAACTTTGTAGCATACACACATAATCATAGATAATCATTTCTTGCTAGTCAAGAATCATTGCCAAGACTATCTTAGTAGACAAAGTCCCTTTTTGAACCGAGTCACCCTCGTTTCAGTCCTGTTTCACTGAACCGGTATAACCTACCGTTCCCGCCATGTCTATCTCATGAGATATAAAATATTTACCCAATGCATTGGAGGGATATATAGGTCCCACCCATCTCATAATGGTACCATTCTTATGTGTGCCACAAAATCATAAACCATACATCATACCATAACCCATGTAATAAAAATGGAATTCTTAAACATCGTGACATCATAAAACAATTCATATAAGATAAAGGCATTCATAAAAATAATTCCATCACAACATAATAAAATCAATGTAATAATAGGGATAAAAACATAACCCTTTATTATCTTATATGGAGAATAATTTTGATAAAACACCTGAACTCCATTCTTGAGGAAAATATCCTTTCTTCTTCAAAAATATTTTTCCTTTCTAAACATGTCATTGAACATTAAACTAAAAGAAGTTGATTAAAATTAAACTTGAAAACTTGTAAGGGATTATTCTTATAAATAATATTTTAAAAATCCATTCATGCCGTATAAGTTAAAAAAACATTTTCTCGTACTTTTGTCGGAAAAGTCAAAAAGTACCTCGTATGAAAAATTACAAAAGATTCCTTTCATATATTTTACTAAAAACTCACCGAAGGGTAAAATAGGATTTAAAAAATTGTAGGTGAATGGAAATAATATTAAATATTGAGAAAACATGGATGTGGATGATAAAATACACCCCAGTAAATACCAAAGTATAAACAATCTCGGATAAAAATGAGATTGTGATATTTCCCTTACCTTAGGTCTGATTTGCTTCGTAAGTGTCCGAACCTCCTGTATAATGATTTAAATAATGTCATTGACTTATTACAGAATCATATTCATTGTTATTATATCATATATGGTTCACTTATGACTTTATATTACCCGTTCTTTTGTAAATTCATGTTAAAGTAGCATTTTGGGTAAAATCGTCTCATTTGTCGTTCGTGTTTTAACTTGTAATTATTCATATGATTACTTAGATCATTATTAATTAATTATATAATATAAAACATGATTTATATATAATATATATTCAGAATATACATATATATAATGGATCGATAAATGGAAAGAAATACATCGTTCATGGAGACGGTAGGCCGTACGTACGCATGAACGCTGTTTTCGTTTCCTTATTGAATTGAGTGGAATTAAGTAGATGACATACATATATATACAAATAAATCCAGTAGATTTATAATGTAATATATTTAATTATTATTGCTTATATATAATTTATAATCATTCTTAAATGGTTAACATAAAGAATGAATCTCATCGCGTCGTGGAGACGGTAGTCCGTACGTACGCACGAGCGATGATATCATTTCCATAATTAATGAATTGAATTGTACTGGATGATACAATATATCAGAATCATTATGACGTTATAATAACTATGTATAGTTATTCTTTACAACATAATACCCATCCATGTAAGGTGTTGGTGGAAGAACAGATTACACCACGGCGTGGAGATGGTATTCCGTACGTACGCACGCGCGGTGATTTTGTTTTCCGTAGGATGGATAGATGGTGAAATAGGGTTGTTTCATAATTATAATAACATATCAGTATATGAGTGATACTGATGTTATTACTTCATAATGAAACAACCTAAGAAGAATAAGTGGAAGAAGAAATAAAGTTGAAAGAATCGGTAATGGAAATTACCTCTTCTTTGAAGCGCCTCTTTGATATCTCATTTTAGGGCTCTAAAATTGGTCTTTGAGGAAGACCAGAACCTCTAGGATGTTTCTAGGGAAGTGGAGAAGAAAATTTGGTAGGGGTTGGCGGAGCGTGAAGGCTTAAATTGTTGTGAGGAGGAGAGGGAGGAGGTTCCCTTTTATAAGGGAGGAGAGGGGCAGCTTTGGAATTCTTAAAAATATTAATTTATAATAAATCTAACCCCACTTAAAAACCTCCAAAAGTGACTCATATTCGAAGATTAGATGAGATAGGGTTTTAATCACATCAACCAATCAAATTTATACTGTTTGGATCTTATTTAAAACCGTTTCATTTTGATTTATCCTTATTTAATCTATTTAAGTTTATTTGTGGTAATAAAATTCTAAATTTTAAATTATAACATATAATTACTTATTTGTTGTGAATTTTCCATAATTTTTTACTTTATTACATTATAGACCATATAAAGTTAAATTTATAATTTTTAAATATTTTTGTTATGTTTAAACAATTTTATAATATGTTATTTTTATAAAATAACAATAGTGTCAATTTTGACACTATTCATTTATTTGAATTTAAATAAAATATATGTTCGAAATAAAAAATTTAATATATTAATAAAAGGTCATACGTATCTATAAAATTAGTGGATCATATTAAATAGTTCATATAATATTTATTTTATTATTTTTAAAACCATTTATTTGGTTTATCTCTTAATAAAATAATTACTACATCATTTTTGTATAATTATTTAATATACTTATTTGTTGCATAAAAATTTAAAATAAAATCCTATGATGGAGATAAATATATTAAATTTCACAATAATACTTTTACTCGAATTTATCATCTTAAAATCACAATATTTAAATTTTTATATTTATTAATTTATGAACATGACAACTTTGGCATCGTTTAAAATAAAATAATATAAGTGTCATAATTGCTTGTATAAGTCTAAAAATGGTCAAATATTCGACCATTGGATGATTATAGTTTAACTTTACATTACCAATAAGTTTTGGTCAGGGTTATGTGCCTTTTATGGTCACTATTAGTTTAATAAAAACTATATTCTTGATTTTTCACTAGATAAATAATTTCTGCATCACTATTGTGTCACAATTAATGATAATTATTTAATCCCAAAAAATTCTATATAAATTCTCATGATGTAGATAATTTAGATAGATTTCTGGAGACTATTCATGTTAGAAGTTTTATGATGTTTATCACTATGTTAAAATTATTATACATATAAGATTTAAGAGAATGACATGTTGTCACTTTCTTTGGTTTTAATAATAATTATATTATTTTCGTGGTCAAAAGTCTATAGAATGAATATAATCCGACCCTTAGTTGATATGGGTTTAGCTTTATCCATCAAATAGAATTTTGGCATGTGTTAGTGTAATTTTATAATATTATATTTACCATTAATTACCCGATTTACCTTTAACTATGGTAAATAAAATTTACCGTAGTTACTATTCACAATTCCCAAAAATAAAAAGTAGCCTATTAACATAATTTGGACCCACTGATTCCAAATTTGGAATCCATATTATAAAATTCAATACACATAAGTTGCGGAAATTAAATTTAAATTAATCCCGTTGTCGAATAAAAACGGGTTTTTGTTTAAAACATTGCAAAAGATTGAATTGATTTAACCCACGAATTCAAGGTAAAATCAATGATAATGACATACATTATATTAAATGGTAAAAATATATTCTATTTATAACTTAAAACAATTAAATATTATAATTTAACCACATAAGATATTATGATGAAAAAAGATGTTTTTAATTAAAATATAGCGTGTTTTTACTATTCATTAAAATATGAATGTTATCGGAAAAATATCAAAACTTTATCTAATGTAAATTTTTATATCCTGATTCAAAATAAGAATTTTATTTTGTCAAATTGAACATATAAAAATGTCAAAAATTAGATTTAAATAGGGTGTGCCATCAAAAGGCGACAAAACTGCATTTTTTGAAAAATACTTATTTTACCCGAAAAATTTATTTTGATCTTAGACCATGTTCTAGAAAATGTCTAAGATAAATAATAATGTTATAAAATTCAAAATTTAGTTAATACTATTCATAACGGCTAGTTCATGAAAATATTATAATAATATATCATTGTTTATTAAAACCCGGTATTGCGTACAACACACGCTATCGAGGAAGGTCGGGATTTGCGTGTAATGCAAGCCAAGTCAGGGTTGCGTGTTGTGAATGAATCCTGCGTTGTTTCGTATAACAGAATCCAACCATATTTCATTTATACATTTAATATATATATATATATACTCAATGTTGCGTAGAATAACTATTATCAAAATTGTGTGTAACACTGTCCAAGAATAGTGTTGCGTATACTGCAAGCTAATACGGTGTTGCGTATAGCGCAAGGTAATCTTGGTGTAGAATACAACACAAGATAGTAATGAAATTAAAATAATATTTTTCATAAAATCTCAGGGTGTTACATTCTACCCCCCCTTAAAATGAATTTCGACCTCGAAATTCGTCGGGGTTATAAATGGTTTACTATTTGAAAGTTTCTTTGATAGAAACCCTCATCGTAAAAAGAAATAACAAAACTTATCTTTAAAAACTAAATTATATAACTTAATGGTTACCCAAGTTAACTAATCACTGGGTATCCACATAGGAGAACATAGGTGAAAATATGGACATGGAAGAGAAATCTAACCGTCATGTTCTGATGGAGAGTGGTAGAGGACATGGCTATGATAAAGCCAACAATCACAAAGCCATAAATTTGTGATGATCTAGGGTACCATCTAATTAATCAGATATAAGATCACTAGGACAACATTTTTGGTTTTCAATATCATTTCCCTAAAGTTGAAAATTTTTGAATTAGAATAAATACGTACTTGATTTTGGTACAATCTCACTGTTGTTCCTGCTTTTAACAGTTTCCACTTCATCTCTTAAGGAAATGAAGTGTTAAAAGATCATCTGATAGAATGATGGGTCATTCCATCTGTTTCAAACAAAAGGTTAGCAATAGTTATCAAATATTCATAAGTCCGTCTTTTGTGAGGTTAATCGTATACGCTTCCAAAAATTAACTTATACTTCATATATGATACCTCTTAAAAAAACTAGTTTCTACTAACCAGGGACTTCCTGTAGGTCAGTGGTTGGCGATAAAGGCCAGTCTCACTTCGGTTGTGGGTTCGATTCCCCACAGCCTTGTCTGACGCGATGGGCTGTCGCCCATCCTTCAGGTTTTCCTTTTTCTAAAACTATATTACTATAACATCACATGAATAATATATATATAAAAAAGTTCTATCCTTAAACAATACTAACTTATGGTCAACATAATCCATTTCAAATCTTTAGGCTTATCTATAATACTGCAGTCCACTCTCATAATATAGTGAAAATGATTACCAGAAATTTAATACCATCATTGATCCCCATATATCATAATACTACATTCCTATCTTGTTGGTCACATTACAATCATTTGAATACCTTAATTATGTATTCTCTTGAAAAATGAATACACATTGAACCTTAGTGAAAACATAAATGCAGTCAAAATTTAACTCTTTCCACATACCAAAATCCTCATAATTATTTATAATCAAACCATGATATAACCTTCTCCTTATGAGCTCATGAATACTATCAAACATTTAATTTTCTCCTTATCCCTTCATTATGAGCATATCATCTACATTCCAAAAATATCAGAATAAACTTTCATGGATACTTGTAACATTAATCATACACCTTCAAAACTCAAGGAAAGACAACAGTGTAACAATGCATAGATGTCTCTTTATTCCATAGTATCATGAGATTACTTATACAACATTACACATGATAAACATGTAATCATTCCACTACATTCTTAAACCATTGACCGAGTTTCAACAATTCTTTCATCTCACATATCATTTGTAGTCTCTTCATCATCATCCAAATAAATACTACCCATACGACCATACTGATTCTCTTCATGAGACTTTTCCTTAGGGAATTGGTTTGCATAATTCCCGTACATTCCACATTTAAAACATTTAACCATTGCTGATGTCGTAGCAATACCATTATCCTCATCCCTGGTGTTAACTTAATCTTTTCCTTTACACTTACTGGATTTGTGTCCTTCTTTTCCACACCCAAAGCATCTTCCAGTTCCTTTGAAACATTCTCCTTGAGGCCTCATCCCACATGATTTACATAGGGGAAATTGAACTTTCTTTCCTTTATGATCATCATGAAACTCCATCTTTCTCTTATTAGCTGAGTCATGAAAATTACCAAATTTTACTTTATTGATCATATTATGAGATTGCTGATTCGGCATAATAATGATGTTTGGACTTCCAAATCCCATTTCATTTGGTTTCTCATCATTCCATTGTCCATCAAATCCTCCATTATCGGGAATCATCTTGTTTCCAGCCATTTTATAAAACACAAAAAGAATAGTGTGAGAGACAAAAATCCTAATAAATGGGGAGTAACTTCAATATATAACATCTTTGGTTTAATCTAATATCATTACTATAGTTCTAGGACTATATCCTATACATATACTTATCCTTAGGGACATCCCTAGACATACCTTAGAAATATCTCTAGGGATCTCACTAACATTCTCACATCCTATTTTCCAAAGGTTGACTAAACCTTTCCTCTGATACCAACTGTATAGACCCGAAGCCTGACGTACATTGACATTACATTACATTTGCGGAATACTTTGTACATACCAAAAACACACACACAAGGACCGTAATAGTTTAGTGTCTTTGGAAACTCGGAATATAATCTTCTAATCGTGGTGAAAGATCTTCAAAATATCCCATAAAGATATTCCTTTTTTTTACCTAAAAACATTCTTTATATCCTGGGGAAAAGAAAACATAAAAGGGTGAGCTCAAATGCTCAGTAAGGGTAAACAAAAGAAATATCAATCCCATCGTATACACAAGCACATAACTTTTGGAAATCTTAACCTGCAAAAGAGATCATAATTTCATAACATGGGATAAATCATGGCGGTAAAATGTAATCAAAACAATAATAACATAAAACATGAAAATTTGTGGCATACACACATAATCATAGAGAATCATTTCTTTTTATTCAAGACTCATTTCCAAGACTATCTTAGTAGACAAAGTCTCTTTCTGAACCGAGTCACCCTCATTTCAGTCCTGTTTCACTGAACCGGTATAACCTACCATTCCATCCATGTCTATATCATGAGATATAAAATCGTTACCCAATGCATTAGAGGGAGATATAGGTCCCACCCATCTCATAATGGTACCATTCTTATGTGTGCCACAAAATCATAAACCATACATCATAGCATAACCCATGTAATAAAAATGGAATTCTTAAACATCGTGACATCATCAAACAATTCATATAAGATAAAGGAATTCATAAAAATAATTTCATCACAACATAATCAAATCAATGTAATAATAGGGATAAAAACAGAACCCTTTATTATCTTAGATGGAGAATAATTTTGATAAAACACTTGAACTCCATTCTTGAGGAAAATATCCTTTCTTCTTCAAAAACATTTTTCCTTTCTTAACATGTCATACAACTTTAAACTAAAAGAAGTTGATTAAAAATAAACTTGAAAACTTGTAAAGGATTATTATTAGAAATAATATTCTAAAAATCCATTCATTCCGTATAGGTTAAAAAAACATTCTTCTCGTACTTTTTTCAGAAAAGTCAAAAAGTACCCCGTACGAAAAATGGCAAAAGATTCCTTTCATATCTTTTACTAAAAACTCACAGAAGGGTAAAATAGATTTAAAAAATTGTAGGTGAATGGAAATAATATTTCATATTGAGGAAACATGGATGTGGATGATAAAATACACCCCAGTAAATAACAAAGTATTAACAATCTCGGATAAAAATGAGATTGTGACATTTCCCTTACCTTAGGTCCGATTTGCTTCGTAAGTGTCCGAACCTCCTGTATAATGATTTAAATAATGACATTGACTTATTACAGAATTATATTCATTGTTATTATATCATATATGGTTCAATTATGACTTTATATTACCCGTTCTTTTGTAAATTCATGTTAAAGTAGCGTTTTGGGTAAAATCGTCTCATTTGTTGTTCGTGTTTTAACATGTAATTATTCATATGATTACTTAGATCATTATTACTTAATTATAGAATATAAAACATGATTTATATATAATATATATTCAGAATATATATATATATATAATGGATCGATAAATGGAAAGAAATACATCGTTCATGGAGACGGTAGGTTGTACGTACGCATGAACGCTGTTTTCGTTTCCTTATTGAATTGAGTGGAATTAAGTAGATGACATAAATATATATACACATAAATCCAGTAGCTTTGTAATGTAATATATTTAATTATTATTGATTATATATACTTTATAATCATTATTAAATGGTTAACATGGAGAATGAATCTCATCGCGTCGTGGAGATGGTAGTCCGTACGTACGCACGAGGGATGATATCGTTTCCATAATTATTGAATTGAATTGGACTGGATGATACAATATATCAGAATCATTATGATGTTATAATAAATATGTATAGTTATTCTTTACACCATAATACCCATCCATGTAAGGTGTTGGTGGAAGAACAGATTACACCACGGCGTGGAGACGGTATTCCGTACGTACGCACGCGCGGTGATTTTGTTTTCTGTAGGATGGATAGATGGTGAAATAGGGTTGTTTCATAATTATAATAACATATAATTATTTTAGTGATACTGATGTTATTACTTCATAATGAAACAACCTAATAAGAGGAAGTGGAAGAAGAAATAAAGTTGAAATAACCGGTAATGGAAATTACCTCTTCTTTGAAGCGCCTCTTTGATATCTCTTTTTAGGGATCTAAAATTGGTCTTTGAGGAAAACCAGAACCTCTAGGATGTTTCTAGGGAAGTGGAGAAGAGAATTTGGCAGGGTTTGGCCGATCTTGAAAGCTCAAATTGTTGTGAGGAGGAGAGAGAGGAGGTGCCCTTTTATAAGGGAGGAGAGGGGCACCTTTGGAATTCTTAAAAATATTAATTTATAATAAATCTAACCCCACTTAAAAACCTCCAAAAATGACTCATATTCGAAGATTAGATGATATAGGGTTGTAATCTCATCAACCAATCAAATTTAGACATGTTTGTATCTTATTTTAAACCTTATAATTTTGATTTATCCTTATTTAATCTATTTAAGTTTATTGGTGGTAATAAAATTCTAAATTTTAAATTATAAAATATAATTACTTATTTGTTGTGAATTTTCCATAATTGTATACACTATAACATTATATACCATATAAATTTAAATTTATAATTTTTAAATATATTTGTGATGTTTAAACAATTTTATAATATGTTATTTTTATAAAATAACAATAGTGTCAATTTTGACACTATTCATTTATTTGAATTTAAATAAAATATATGTTCGAAATAAAAGCATTAATATATTAATAAAAGGTCATATGTATCTATAAAATTAGTGGATCATATTAAATAGTTTATATAATATTTATTTTATTATTTTTAAAACCATTTATTTGGTTTATCTCTTAATAAAATAATTACTACATCATTTTTGTATAATTATTTAATATACTTATTTGTTGCATAAAAATTTAAAATAAAATCCTATGATGAATATAAATATATTACCATTCACAATAATACTTTTACTCTAATTTATCATCGTAAAATATAAATATTTAAATTGTTATATTTATTAAATTATGAAGGTGACAACTTTGGCATCATTTAAAATAAAATAATATAAGTGTCATAATTGCTTGTATATGTCTCCAAATGGTCAAATGATCGACCATTGGATGATTATAGATTAACTATACATGACCAATAAGTTTTGTTCAGGGTTTTGTGCATTTTATGGTCACTATTAGTTTAATAAAAACTATATTCTTGATTTTTCACTAGATAAATAATTTCGGCATCACTATTGTGTCACAATTAATGATAATTATTTAATCCCAAAAAATTCTAAATAAATTCTCATGATGTAGATAATTTTGTTATATTTCTGGAGACTATTCATTTTCTAAGTTTTATGATTTTTATCACTAAGTTAAAATTATTATACTTATAAGATTTAAGAGAGTGACATGTTGTCACTTTCTTTGGTTTTAATAATAATTAAATTATTTTCATAGTAAAAAGTCCATAGAATGAATCTAATCCGACCCTTAGTTGATATGGGTTTACTTTTATCCATAAAATAGAATTTTGGTATGTGTTAGGCTAATTTTATAATATTATATTTACCATTAATTACCTGATTTACCTTTAACTATGGTAAATAAAATTTACCTTAGTTACTATTCATAATTCCCAAAAATAAAAAGTAGCATATTAACATAATTTTGACCCACTGATTACAAATATGGAATCCATATTTTATAATTAAATACACAGAAGTTGCAGAAATTAAATTAAAATTAATCCTGTTGTCGAATAAAAACGGGTTTTTGTTTAACACATTGCAAAAGATTGAATTGATTTAACCCACGAATTCAAGGTAAAATCATTGCTAATGACTTCCATTATATTAAATGGTAATAATATATTCTATTTATACCTTAAAACCATTCAATATTATAATTTAACCACACAAGATATTATGATGAAAAAAAGTTTTTTTTAATTAAAATATAGCGTGTTTTTACTATTCATTAAAATATGAAAGTTATCAGAAAAATATCAAAACATTATCTAATGTAAATTTTTATATCCTAATTCAAAAGAAGAATTTTATTTTGTCTAATTGAACATATAAACATGTCAAAAACTAGATTTAAAGTCGGTGCGCCATCAAAAGGCGGCAAAACTGCATTTTTTGAAAAATACTTATTTTACCCGAAAAATTTATTTTCTTCTTATACCATGTTCTAGAAAATGTGTAAGATGAATAATAATGTTATAGAATTCAAAATTTTGTTAATACTATTCATAAAGGCTAGATCATGACAATATTATAATAATATATCATTGTTTATTAAAACCCGGTATTGCGTACAACACACGCTATCGAGGAAGGTCGCGATTTGCGTGTAATGCAAGCCAAGTCAGGGTTGCGTGTTGTGAAAGAATCCTTAGTTGTTTCGTATAACAGAATCCAACCATATTTCATTTATAGATTTAATATATATATATACTCAATGTTGCATAGAATAAATATTATCAAAATTGTGTGTAACACGGTCCAAGAATAGTGTTGCGTATATTGCAAGCTAATACGGTGTTGCGTATAGCGCAAGGTAATATTGGTGTAGAATACAACACAAGTCATTAATGAAATTAAAATAATATTTTTCATAAAATCTCGGGGTGTTACAATTACAAAGTAGCGACTTTTTCTAAATTTCCATAAAATAAAAACTCTTAAAAAGAAACATTTCTAGTTCCATGTATTAGATAGCATGAATTACCGTTGATCCCATCCTTGACCCTACTCCACATTATATCATGTGAAAAAAAATTCAAAAAAACTTGGGTTGAGCATAAAAAGCACAGCAAAGGATACACAAAGAATGAATACTGTTATTTTTTCAAAGTAATAAGTAAACCATGTATACTTTATCAACGTAATACGTTTCACCTTTAGGAAGTAGTAATAACTCTTCACTAAATAAAATATCATTACTTACCCTTTTGTAACCAAAATATTACCATAAAACCCATATAAAGAACACATGACATATAATGGTATCTTGGGACATAAACATACTTAAATGGAATAACCATACGGTCGACTTCCACATATACGAAATGGAATAGCCATACGGCCGACTTCCATACCAAATTCATTGAAGCTTATAACGTAACCACCCGTCCTGGTATTCACGTCACCACCCGTCTTATGGTTTATCACGTAACCCCCCGTCAAATGTCCAAGTACCATTATAAAATCATAAGACATAAAACAAATATAATGGAAAGAATACATTTCCACACATTGATCACAATATATCACTTAAATATATTGACATATCAAATACATTATAAAAACCCCCTTTTCAATACCAAAATATGTAAAACAGTATATGGTATTTTTTTAATTTAAAAAAAACACTATGTCTTGTTGAGGAATCCAAATACCAAATAATACTCGCGGCGACAGAAAAGGACATTGTCACCACGTACGTTAAAAGAAACAATCCATTTTTTCATTTAGTAAAATGCCTCATTGAAAAAGATTCCTTTTGTTTAAAAGTAAAATTCAAAGGGCTTTATACACCGTATAAAAGAAAGTTGTGTACAAAACGAAATATGCCTCAATGAAAGGAGATTGAGACAATGTCCCTTACAAAATTATGGCAGCCTAATGGCACCAATTAAAACAACCAAAAAGGAATGATGAGATAAAATAGGGTCTCTCATAATATGAACATAAAAATTAATGTGTGAGGAATATAAAAGAACATCCCAAAACATAAGAAATATGGGCTTAAAAGAAATGACATAAAAGAGAGTACTTAAAAAGAAAGAGAGAGGTTGGATCCCTTACCTCTGGTCCAACTTGACTCGATCGTTCTTTAACGTCCTGAATAATAAACTTGAGTTAATTTCCACTTTCTTAAGAAACTTTTTCAAGTTCAAAATAACATTTATATCACTTATTTTTATGTTATAAACATTATGTAATCATTTAAGTTAATAATGATTGTTTTTTTGATATTTGGTTCTAATGTCGAATGGGGACTTCTTACAATTACATGTTGTTCGTGTGGTCAAAGGTTCATTATAGACAAAATGATATTCATGATTTGGGAATCATATATATCATATATATCCAGAATATACATGTATTTATAATATTACATAATCATTTAGAGGTAAGAAATCAAATGCACTGTTTATGGAGACGGTAAGCCGTACGTATGCATGAACGCTACTTTCATTTCTATGTCATATTAATGGAATTAAAACCAAATGAGTGGTATGTATATTTTAATTACAGAATTATATTCATCATTTATATGTAACATACATCATATATAATATCTTTAAATCTATCCATTATACATCCCATATATGGCATTAACGAATCAAATCACTTTGAGGGGGCGGTAGTCCACACATTCTAAAATGAAATTATCGTGTTTACCCATAATGGTAAACCATAAAGGTATCACAAAAAAGAAAAATACAGAAGCTTAAGTAAAACATAAAAATATTATATATCACATATAAATATAGTTACATCTTAATGGCCACCTTTGAAGGTGTTATATGAGTGTTTAACAATCATCGTTTCGTGAGGTAGAAATTCACCTTCCACAGAAACAATATGTTCTTTAACCATTAGATGTAGGTGTGTGTAAGTGTATCTTGAATGATTATTATAAATACATCCTATTATATTGATGATACTGGAGTTTTTACACAGAAATGAATAAAA
Source organism: Viscum album (assembly GCA_963277665.1). Lineage (NCBI taxonomy): Eukaryota > Viridiplantae > Streptophyta > Magnoliopsida > Santalales > Viscaceae > Viscum > Viscum album. The sequence goes on along the minus strand of OY728164.1, from coordinate 1,137,271,161 downwards.
AGAGTGTTGTGGGTTGGCAAAGAAAAACAAAACAAAAAACACAAGTGAAGACATTGGCTTAAAATCAGGTAACTCTTTTTGAATTGAGCTCAAAGGCTTCCTTGGGAAGACTTCTGCCCAAAGTGATACTTCAATGATGAAGATAGTTATGTGGAGAGATGAAATGGGTAGGGTTTGGCCGATCCAAAGGTTTGAGAGGTGTGTGTATGGTGGTAGAGGTGGGGGCCTTTTATAAGAGGAGGGGAGGGACTCTTGGAAAGTAAAGAAATGTTACTTTATTTTAAAATTAGTTTCGGATTTAAAAGGTCCCAAATTGATATAATTCTAGGATAAGGTGATATGGGTTATTAAATATAACCATAAAATATGTTTTTGGCAAGTTTAGGTCTTATATTTTACATTATCTTTTCATTTTATTAAAATCGTTAAATAATGAGGTAATCGCTGCATTATCATGATGTCATAAATAATTTAATTTATTTAATGTCAAAAAAATATAAAAAAACTACAATGATGTAGGAAATCGTTTTATATTTACAATGACTATTTATAGTTAGAAATCTGACTTATATAACCCCATGTAAAAATTGTTTTAGTAAAACAACTCATGTTTGTGTCATTTTTAATTTTAATTTAAATAAAAATTTATTTATGTCATTATCCTACCAAAGTGGCTCCATGGGGTCCCCAAGTTGATCCATGGATTTTTGTGGTCGGCCATGACACATCCACTAAGGGTAGGACATGTTTCTAGGTCATTTCATATTATTAAAACATTATTTTTACCTTAAATTACAATAAATAAATCTAATTGCGATTAAAAACTTAAAAGTTACTATTCACAAAAAAAAATTAATTTAATCCCATTGAACCGCATTTTAAATCCTAATGACAACCATGTATGTCAGATATTTTGAAATTCAAATCATAGAAGTGGTAAAGTTTCATTTAAATGAAAAATCAGTTTTTAAACTACCACTTAGTGGTTTCACCATTCATCAAAAATTGAAGTTTTTCAGAAAAATACCAAAAATTCACCCTAAGCTATATTTGATATTACAAACTCCAAAATTATGTCCAATTTAAAAAATTCTAAACATATAAGTTGCATTAATTAATTTAATAATTAATTCCCGCTATCAAAATAAATAGCGTGTTTTTATGAAACAGTATCTAATAAAAGATTGATACTAGTTTAAGTCCAATTTAAAAGTGAAATTAATTCCAATGACCACTATTGGGTTAAATGGTAAAAATATATTCTAATTTTACTTTAAAAACAATTCAAAACATAATCTAATAATATAAATAAATTTGATTAAAAAGAGGTTCTGAATTAAAATACAACATTTTTCACTATTCATAAAAAATGAACTTTATCGGAAAGATACAAAATATTTACACAAAGTAAATTTTGATGTATAATTCTAAATAAAAATTTTATTTTGTCAAATATAACACATAAAATTTCCAAAAAGTGGATTTAAAAAAGGTTCGACATCCAAAGTCGGTTAATCGACCTTTTAAAGAATATTATAATGTTTTACGCTTAAATTTGAATTCATTCACATTTTTAATCCCCTAAAATTTATTTTAAAAAGTAAAAATATTTGAAAAACATATATAATAATTTTGTAGTTAGTTCTGTTCATTCCCTCAATTACAATGGCTTGGTGTTAACTACAATTTAAAATAATATTATTTTATTATTATAGTGCAACGTAAGATTTCCAAGGAACTCGTTGTTGTGTATTGTATAAGCCATAAAGCATAGTGTTCCCTTTAAATTAATATTAACATTTTATTCACAAATAGGTATAAATATAAAAATGTCAGATTCTTTATTTACTTGGGGTGTTACATTTATTTTCAGGAATATCATTATTCAATCTAGAGTATTTATTCACATCAATCATTATAAACTTCATTGAAACATATTCAATGAAACAAAAAAAGGTTGATCTCACATTCTCTATGTGAGTTTTGAATGATAGAAGATATCACGAATAAATATGTATAAATTACATGTAATTGTAAATAACTAAACACATGATCAACATAAATAATTTTGTTTTCTTGACTAGATATTTCGTAATCAATATTGATAGTCAAATAACTGAAAACAAAATCCATTAAAAAAATAACTTTAATAAAAAAAATTTATACTTAATAATCAATATATAATGGTAAATAATTAAAAAAACTATTAATTTAATAAATAACTTTAATATCATAAATGTATAAGGCATTGTCAATAAGAAAATGTAAATAACTAAAAACGCATTCAATTAAATCAATAAACTAATAATGAAATGCATCCAAAGTTAATATTATTTTGAAAATGTCATGGATAAAAATTAATAAATTCTTAATAATAAAAATGTGTAATTTTAAGACATCATGATCTTAGGCATTGTGATAAATCTACTATCAAGATATTTCATCATTATAGTTCAACGATAATGGGTAAATACCTATTAAACTATGTGTAGATAAATAACTCATATCATGGGAATACTAATGTAACAAGCGTATGTCTATAATTGTACCGCACCCATATCTAGACATCCAAATCATTCTTCTTATGCCAAATAATAGATTTAATTCATGAACAATAAGGCTTATCATAAAATGTTTGAATTCATTAATGACTATATATTTATCATTATTTCCCAAGATAAAGAACAAATATTAAAATTAGAACAACATATTTGAATTTATATAGACTATGAAATAAATATATCCCTGATAAAAAATATTTCTATTTAGGGGTAACTTAATGTCCAATAATCATTAGAAACTAATTTGAGGGATATCAAAAGAGGTATCTGGGTCAAGTATCCTTGAGTACTTTTAGGTGTTTTATAATTAATTGTTTCTTTGTATTACCAATCCCTAAAATATTGTTATGGTTAAAGGAAAATGAATAATTCAGTGGAATATTAATGAATAAAAAAATGAATAAAGTAAGTGAATTTCAGTGATATCCTTTATAAAATAATCATTAACCATCAAGTGTAACTTCCATGATTGTTTCAATAAAACATCTCCCAATGGACTTATAGTTAAAATAAAGGTTTATTTTCATTATTGTCTAGAAATACAATAAAAACAACATTAAAATTTTATTGAAGAAAATTCAAATTTCAATTTGAAAGTCCCATTTTAAAACAAAAAACCTACAAATCATTATAAAATCATTTAAAAATTTATTTAAACATATAGAGGATGTTTTCAATAATATTGTTTTTATGATTGAATGATATTTTATACATTTTGAGTATGTTAATAGTATTATTACATCAACCGTTTGGTTAAAACATAAATGTGCCTTGTTTTGTAAATGACATGATGAATCAATTCAAATTTCATAAAAATTAAAAATTTATAATTAATTATTTATAAATTTTTTGGACAAGGTTTAATGAAATTTTTAATTATTTGTAGAAATTTTTTTTTGGAACGAAAATTATTTTTGATCAGAGAGACAAATGAAGTCCAATTTTATTAGTACATTTTTCTAAATAATCTTAATTACTATTTAATAGAAAATTTTTACTATTAATTTATAACATAATTAATAACTAGTGGAAAATAAATTGAATCTGATTAATAAACAATGATTAATTAATTACCATAATTACATATTCATGTATAAACAATCCCAATTAAAATGTGAGTTAGAAATAAACCCTTACAATCATAATAAAATTGGTGTGAAAAAAAATCAATGAATCAATTTTGAGTATAAATTTTAAATCCACATTATATGTGTATAAATATAATATAGAAAAAATCATAATTCATTACCCACATAATCATAGATTATAAATGTCAATGAAGAGTTAATATAATCTAATTTAAATAATTTCAGTTATGAAATTATTTACCAATTTTTTACATTTATATATAATCCAATAGAATAAAATAATTAATATACAATCCGAAAATAACATAAATTATTATGGAATCATTATATTAAATGTCAAATGGTTAGTATATACACCATATAAAAAAATTATGTGCAAACCATTACAACACACATTAATTATTGGATATTTAGAAGAACTCCCATACCTTGTGTCCGAATCAATAATATAATATTTATCTTAATGAAAAATAAACTTATTTTATTATATAAATATATTAATAACAATTTCAGTTTTTATTAGTCCTTTTTGTAAACGTTTCATATTTTATATCCAGTTACTTAATCAATTATGTACACATCATGTATTTCGATAGTATTTGAGTTTTGGGTCAAAAATGACATTGGTAGGTCCGTTATGGTCAAAGACATCATTCTTTAAACATATATAGATTAATAGTGATAAAATAATTATAATATTACTCCAAAAATTATTATTTTAAATCAATGTGTAATGATGGATATGAAATTTATGTTGGTTACAATCCTGGAGATGGTTGGACATACGTACTTATGAGTAACATTTCTAGTTTTTAACAATTATTATTGAATGTAGGTGAGAAATATTGTATATCTACCAAATTATTATACTTTCATAAATACCATATTTATAATTACTAATAACATAAATATATCATATATGTTTTATAGTGATGAAAATAATGTCAAATTTCTATGTGAAGGAAGTGGTCCACATGTACAGGAAAATTGTTATCTTCATTATTTGAGTGAAATGATAAGAAATAAAATAATGTATAATGATTTAAGTGAGATAAATATTCCATTAATATCATATTTTTCTCATTTTAATAACATATATTATCAATTATACACTTATTACACTATTTAAATGGTATTCTATACTACACTTATTGAACTTTTGGAATTTGTTGGAGAACAATTGGTTTATCATATACCAATATTTCATGAAAACATTGGTTAAGATATCTTTTGTATAAGACTACAACAACAGAATTTAATAAACCATTTTTATATTTATTCTGAAATTTTATTTTACCAATGGATTTGGTTGAACCATTGGTATTACTATTTACAAATGGTTTATAATCTCACTAATATATATCTGATCAAATAGATTATAAAACATTACAATGGATTGAATTGGATGAATGTATACCAACGTTTTTATAAAACCATTGGTATATAAGTACCACAAATTTTCATCCAAAAACACAACCAACCTTCCAAAATACCCTATATAAATCAAAGAAACACCCCCACCTTGTAAAATTACTATATGAAATAACAATATATATTCCCCAAACAACACCAACAAATTTTAAACAATGATAAAAAAAGAAAATAATTAATAAAATAGACATTTTATAAGAAGAATTCAAAAAAACGCATATATTTATTTGAAACAAATAATCAATTATCAAATATAAAAAATATCAGTCAAAAATGTAATTAATTATATCTCCCTCATCTCCATCACCATCACTGTCATCACCTTCATCCTCACCATCATCCACAAATTTATAATGGTCATCATTCGCATTAGCATCCTATTTGTTATCCTCACTATCTTCTTCACAATCATCCTCACCATCGGAATCACCAATTCCATCTCTATCACTAAGAATGATATCATTATGAACACTTATAAGAGAATTTCTAAATACACCATAAAACGTACGCATCATCCACATATATTTGCATATATCATAATTTTTTGCGGTATCTAGTGGATGTGACAATAGTTACAATACCATAAATTTCATAAACATATTGTTGTATTATTTACACCTTCATGCTCCCATATTACCATTTTTAGACTCTTTTTCCTCTACCAGAGCCTGTGTTTCTTGATGGTGAACTATTTTTAACATGGTGCTACCAGAAAATGGAACCTAAATTAGGCCAACATTTAATCAGGAAAATACTCTTCCCCGATCGATAGTTTAATCTGTATAGTCCTAATCTCTCAAAATCTCATGTGAATTATAATTTATCCCAATGTTTTCATCTTCCTTCACTTCAAGGTCCTCTAAAGAATAGTGTGAAAAATATAAATTGACTATTTAGTTACCACAAAAATAAAAATTTTCAAATAAATAAAATGTAAATTAAAAAAATTTGTATCATGATTTTGTTTAATATGCTTCCACATTACTTCTTTGAACTATAGATAAGAAATTTTTATTGATCCACACATCATTCAATATTCAAAACCTCACCCTTAATTAAAATAAAACAAAGAAAACTATAATAAAAATTATTTTATTATTAATGAATTTTATAACTAAAATAAAATGGTTATACACAATGTTGCAATATAATTTCTTATAATGATTGATTACTTTTTTCAAGTATGATATGATTTAGATGACATTTGATATTTTCAAAGTTAAATTATTAGAGATAATAATATTATTACATAATTATTTGATAAATAAAAATATTATAAATTATGGATTCTTTTTTTATATAATATATCCTATAATATAAGGTCAGTGTAATCATTGAACAAAGGATATATCTGTATTTATTAAAAATAATATAATCAAGATCAAGTAAATAAATAATATCATAAAATATAATGGTGAAATATGTGTCTAGATTTGTACATATTTGATGGCATCTATGTTTTAACAATTTAATTTTAAATTGTTTAAACTAAGAAAAATAATGATAAGTTTTTCATTCAGGTATATTAATGACAGTGTATTGCCAATATCGATGTTCTTTTGTTAAAAATTCAACAAAATAATTGGATTATTTTAATATTTCGTAAAATAATGTTAATAATTAGTTATAATGAGAGTATATAAATTTCATATTTCACATTCTTGGAAGACTAAAAATCTTATTTATGTGGTGAAATGGTGAGTGTTTTTTTAATTTATGTTTTAGGTAAAAGAAAATGATTTTTTGTTTTTTTTATTAATTCTATATTTTAATTTATTTAGGAGGATTATTGTTATTTTGTAATTATATTGTGAATTATTATTTGAATCCTTATTAATAATGGTTATATAACATGAGTTAAGTGGTGTTAATCTTCATTGAAATTATAATTCCCAAATTTATTGTATTATGCTTAATTTAGTAATTGATTTTTAATTTTTTTCTAATAGTTTGATATGGCATTAGCTAATAATGGAATGATTTACGTGAAAAAATGACTTTTAAAAAATTAGTAATACTAAAACATGTTAAATTTAGTTATTTTAATCATATAATGTTTTGGATAATTTAGAATTTTATTGAATAAAATCAATTGTGTGATTTAATAGTGACCCCATGTGGAATAATTTTTTTAATGATGTGTTATTTTTTTTGAATTTATGATCTGAAAATTTGATTTTGTTGAAATCAATAATTAATATATGTGATTTAAAGGGTTAACTTGATGGAATAATTCTTAATGGTGATGCAAATATTTTTATTAATAACACTGAATCATAGGTTTGTGTGGGATGTATTCATTTTAATATTGATTTATTTATGTTGAGTGGTCACTAAAAATTTATTATGATTTATTTAGATCATCAGGTCACATCATTACATGTAAATAGAATTTTAAATGATTTAAATTATTTTTTGTGTTGAATAAAATATGTATATTATATAATCTCTATCTTGGATTTTGTAAGTTAACTCATTATTTTTCATTTGCTATTTATTTTTAATGAAATTTGAGTCTCAAAAAATATGAATTTCCCGTAAAAAAATCATTTATTGAATTATATTATATTAACAATAAATTTTCAATATGATGGAAAAATGTGTTATATTTCATTGATAGTTTCATTAAATCCATCATTTTCTACGACATTGATTAGTTTGGGATCAATTAAAATTCTAATCCTCTCTATTCTCACTATATTTTGGTTGATTATTGACTTTTTACATTCATAGTGGACTTTAATCCCCCATCTATGTTAATATTTTTTTATTTTTAGATCTTTTGAACTTATTTCATTTATGTCTTGTTTGACATGTGATTATATAATATATGTTAACTATTATATGATTACATAATTTTTTGTGTGCATATTTATAATTTTTTTGATATTGGAAACATATATATTAATGTGAGTTATTTGGTTTTAAAAACATGTTCTTCTATTAAATATAAATATTTTTTATTTTCGACATTCAGGTTCAAATGTTGTTTATGACTGTTTTAATAATGGGAAACCAAGTTTAACTTGATTAATTAATGTGAAGAATGGTAAAATAAAATATTTTAATGATGTAATCATTTATTAAATGATAGAGGTGAATAAATTTAGAATATAAGTGATGTTAAAATTAGGAATTACGTGTGATAAATGTTAATAATTATAGTACAAATAAATTTTATATCTTTTGGGATTTTAGTTTATTATTTTGATTAGTCTCTATGGTGTTTCTATTTAAAAAAATTATTTCCACTATTAGTTTGGTATGATAGTCTATGATTTATATATTGTGTCAATTTTTTATTAAATAGGTTTAAGTGAGCATAATAATGGAAAATGGATGAATAGTAGTGAATCTACGGAAAAGTGTTAATGGTGTATTATAATGAGATTTATTTTGAAAACTCTTACTAATTTTGTGTGTTTGGTAATAAAAATGTAATTGTGAGCCATTTAATTTACTTTTATTTTTTAATGTTCTTTTATTGTTAACGTTGATTAAACTGAGTTGAATGCAATATTTTATATTATAAAATAACTTAATGTTTCGATGGTTTTTAGTAAATCACTGGTATTATACAGATTTCCCAAAATTTGATCACTTTTATCATTCCAAAGGTTATATGGTGACATTAGATATTAATAAGAGATTTATGTACTTAACTTATGCTTGAGTTATTCCCAATATATATGTGGTTCCTTATACATTATGTGGATTTATAGGATGTGTTTATTTATTTAATTTGAAACTAAATTGGGTAATACTAATAAATAAGGGGAAACAGATATAAAATATTAAATATATTGAAATGTGTGAAAAAAATTATAAAAACGGAATATTAGTGTCAATATACCTTCATAGTTTTTTTGATTGATATCTCTAAAATCTATCATAACAATTCCACATGAACCACTCTCTAATTATATCATATGTGTTACCCAATTACCATTTCACATTTTTTCAAAACTAATATACCATTAAAACATGATTAATAGTTTACAGAGTATTCCAGCAGAAAATATTCTAGGTTAAACCCAATTTTACACTCCCCTATAGTAAATATATCTTTAACATATCCCAAACCATCTATTTATTCCTGATAGTTGTTTTTGAAAAAAATATTAATCCTATATAATTTATATTTTATGAACATTTATTTCCATAATTTTTTTCAAAAGAGAAATTATAAATGGGTTTGAACCTTCCTCCTTCCATGTTATAACATCATTTTACTCCTCAAATAGTGAAGGTATATTGTTTCACCGTTTTTTAATGATTTCAGATTCTTCCTAAAAATTAATTTTCAATAATACCAAAAACAATTTTAATACAAATTATTTTAATTTTCATTAAAAATACTAGACAATTATCAATGACATAAATTGGGTACTCTTTCAATAATATTTTATTCCCAAATAATTTTTTATTTCACACTCCTTCATGTTAGGTAAAAAATATAAATATCTATGAAATAAATCATGCCATCAAATATACAACTAATGATTATAATTTATCCATAGACAACCTAATCATAGTAGCAGTTCTTTTATCCTAAAAACCTTAACATAAAATAATTATAAAGAACGTAGAACCACAGTATTAATTCATATAAAAAATAATGTAATAAACATAAATAAAAATAATTTTCATACCATATGTATGCCCAATTGTTATCATTTTTCTCATTTTGATGGTTTCAATATGAGATAAACCTATCTTGAATAGTGAAAAATTATTTGAAAATAATCACCATAAAAATCCTGCATTTGGACCAATTTCATAATCATTTTATTTTTCTCATTGTAAAACACCATAAATTGTGTGTGGTGGTTCCACAACTCATGCATGAATGTACACCCACTCCTCATAGTGAATGATATGTATGTGAATGAAATAAAAATTGTATCAATATGCCTTATAATGAAATTAAATAATGTTAAAAAAATATACCATGGTTATATAAATACACCTAAATAATTTTTATTAGTGGGTGTTGTTGGATCACTATACTCTAATGGTCTATAAACCTATGTAGAAGAATTGAGACCCAATGCCCTTTCTAGAGGCCTCAAATGTCCGATTTAGTAGTTAAACTATCGTGAATGTAGAATAATTGGGACAAATAAGTAGAAGGAAAAAAAATATGGCATAGATTTCATCGAAAATTTTAAAAATGGATGGGGAGTATGAGCCATCATTAGATAAGTGAAAAAATTGAAATAAGGATCAGATGATGATGGTGGTGAAAAAATAGGTGGCCTAAATATCCATGGTGCCTCTAACAAAATGGTGGGTTACAATTGTGTTTTATATGGTATGTTATAATAAGGAATAAGGTCTGATCGGGTATGTTTGGTCGCGCACAAAGCTCTAGTATACCACCAACCCCCCCCCCCCCACATCATTGGGATGAGCACTGGTGCCAGTAGAAACATCAGAGTATTATTATCTTCTTGAGGTGTATCTGGATTAAAATTTAATAAAAAATTAATCACAATACATTATAAATTATTAAAATATATAATTAAATAAAATAATCAAAAAATTCCCAAATTTTTAGACACCCATATTTCTCATACAGATATTATTTATTTTCATCATTTTCCTTTGTATCCCTCCAATGTTCCTCATCTCCTACATTTTAAAAAAATATTTAATTAATTATAAATTAATAACTATTGTGTAAAAAATAATATGAGTCATGAATTAACTAAGGAATACTAATCTTCAAACCAAATAAATATATATAGTGATATAAAAATTAAATTTTTTTTGAGGTAAGAATATACCAACATAAAAGATGTGTCATAGAAAAATAAATATGTTGAAATTAAAATGTTCTTTATTTTTAGGATATATAATATTTGTTTTTTAATTTGATCCAATTCAATTTTGGTTAGGTAATTGGGTTTATGTTGGCCAATTTATTTGGTCCCTATTTTCTGTTTTCATAGGTTATGTTTTTTAATTCATATTTTGTGTTAGGTAATTTCACAAATTTTTAGTTCATTACATTCAATGGTTATTATTTTATATATGTTCAATGCATAATTTTTCAATTAAATTCTTCTTGTTTTTGGTCCTGATTTTATTGTTTTGTTTTTTTGTAGGTTCTAATGTTGTTAAATTGTAATGACCTAGTATTTATTTGTAATATATGATTCATAGATAAATGTGTGTTTTATTATATTATATACTATTATACATATTGAAAATATAGAGAAACTATCACGAACTAGCCTGGGTATTCTGGCAACCTGATAACTAAGACAATCCTCATATAATTGGAGGGGTGTTCTTGACTGCCACAAGTCAATGAGTAGCACCAATAATCGTACAATATAAAAGTGGGAACAATTTCTTCAATAAGAACATGTGGGAAAAACTAAATGACAATATGAAAATCAATAAGAAAATTACACTGGGAGCAAGATACTAGAATACAAAAAAACATAATTCCAATGTATTGAAGCCCAAGTACTAACATGGGGAAACATCCCCATAGCTCATAAAGAAAAAATTCAGAAAAACCAAAGCTCAATAGCTCAATCTACCTCCAAGAGATCCATTCCATTTGATCGAGCTTGGATTAAAAAATTCTATAAACACCCGAAGGGAAAAAGTAATGTGTGTGTTTATGCCTAATAGGATACCACCAATGAGTCCATAATATATTCGTAATATATACTATCTAAAAAAATTCATTCAATTTTCAAAATAAAATTTCCTTGAAATCCAAAATCATATTAAAAAATGGTTTACTTTATCAAAATAATTGAAATTACATTCAAAGAATGGGATTTACTTTACAATGGAATGAATATTCTCAAATCAATGTCCTATGTTAAATATCTATAAAAACAGTTTATATAAATTCACTAAACATTTAAATCTTTTAAAAAAATATTGTCATATATTTATATGTCAATATAAATTCAAAATCGACCAAAAAATTCATCTTCCAAAAGGTATGGTAGTTTTAATAGATATAGGATTCCATGCTCTCTATGTAAACTTAGAAAAAAGTGTATACACACATACCTATGACACATCCCATGGGATACTCGTCACCAACATGTCAGGGTTGTGACATGCTCCATGTATGTTTCAGAAAGTTGTAATATCGTAGAATGTATCAAAATAACTCACTAACTACTTATGTATTGCATGAACTCATACATGATGAGATAAAACTTTTAAGACTAATTTAATATTTTATCAATCCCATTATTCCATTTTGAATGTTTTAATTTCCTTCCATTTATAACCAAAACAAGTTTAACTCTAAAACATGTCTTTTTCACATGGTAAAACAACTATGTTTCTATCAAATCATTTTAACACATTATATTGTATAGAATTCTGTCAAAATAAATCAAACCATTGTCACGATTATTTTATAAAAAATAAATTAATCAAATCAATTGAAAATGTATCCATCAAATTCCCATTTTAAATTCATCAATTTAATTCATAAAATTATCTAAAAACCATCCCTAATACAATGGAATTTGGGGTTTCCAAAATTTAGTACCAAACCCATTTCAAATATCCCATTTCATTGGAATTGGGTTTTATTAATGAAATTGAAATAATTATTGAAATTCTTTATTTTAATAAAAAATTGAAATAATTCATGCAATACGATGGTGATCAATTGGGAGAATTAGGACATTACAACCTATCACTTCCTGGAATAATGACACACACAATGACACCTGTCAATGGGAAGGAAGGTGAAGGAGTAATGGAAACACAACCTAGACGAATGATCCAACATCTTGATATATAGATCTATTAATCCATATATGATCCATTGAAAACCATGAGGAGATAAGGATAGAGCCTCTATGACTGATGGAGAACCCTTACCTAGCAATCACACATCAGATTCAGTGTATATCCGAAGCCAATACAATCAAAAAAAAGAGGGGGTAGATCTGAAAATTCATAGGATGTGTACTGGGTCGAGAGAAAGGTTGTATAGAATGAATATGAAAAAGTAGGAGTGTGGATCGTGTGTTTTAAAACATGATGTAGAATGGGTCCTGATGACTACCCCAGGGTCACGACGTGTAGTCCATGCTAGAAAAATTATGATGAAAACCCAATCAGATTGGGTTAAAAAAATTGTATTTATCCCTAAAATGACATGTATCTTGGTAAACGGATTTTACCAGCTCAGGACATGACCTCCCCATTCATGACTTGAAACCAGCACCATGTACATGTCATGTACTTCCGTTACATGGTGTGTACCTTTTTTTAGTTTACAATAAACAGAAAAAAATTTTATAAATGGATTTTTAAATAATGAGGACCTAGAAAAGGGGAAAACATACTAGGTCAGGGTAACGGGATGTTTCAACTTCCCTACCATAAAATAGTTCTTCCCCAAAAATCCTAGGAAGTCGCTTCCATGCCAAATATACGAGGCCATGACACTCTCATAAAGGACTTATGTTCCCATGCCTCATTAATATCATAACCCTGATCCCATAACACATGAACCAATGGTATTATCCTCCCATAATGAACCGTGTTCTTATAATCAACAATCATGATCGGTCTCTTTGTGAATGATAAATTTTGCTCGATCTGAAGATCACTCTAGATCAAAATGTGAGATGGATTTGATAAATACTTTTTTTGTTGTGATACATGGGACATGTAATTTATCCACGTTAGCTGTGGTGGAAGAGACAAATGGTGCGCAACATTCCCCACCTACTATGTTTCTTAGAATGGTCCCACAAAGCAGGGAGCATGATACACTTTCCTCCAAATCTATTGACAACCCAATTGTGGTGAAACGTTCTAGATCATCTAGTCACTAATTAAGAAGTCCATAGGTCATTGAAATCAATCATTATAAGACATATATCATCTTTTTTATATCGACATCCTCTATATAACCATTTTAATCTTTGTTTTTGTCTCCTATACTGAACTTGGTCCAACCAATTAACATTTACTTACATCTAACCAATGTAACTGAGATTTATAAGGTCAGACATTCAAGGCCTAGAAAGGTTACATTGTGATTGTGGACTAGTAACTGTCATTATAAGAGAACTAAACCAACCCCAAACCCATTGAAATTGGTGGAAAAGGCACAAATCATATCCTCATGAATAATAATATCTCTTTCTTTTCTTCCATATGATTGTTGATGGAAGGTCTTGCTCAAATGAACCTAAGATCCCAGTTCCTCTTGAAGGAATCTCTAAAAGAAAGGAGTGAACCAAGGATCTCTATATGAGACTATAGACGATTGATCTTTTTGAAAATGAATAATCGCATTCATGTAATGATTTCAGAACTCCTCAACATTGGTCATATCTCGAATGGGTATAAATTGAGCCGACTTGGAAATCATTTGGATCACAAACCATATTTCATTTTTTCTTTTATATGTACAAGGAATCCCAATCAAAAATTCCAATGATATCTCATTCCACTTCAATGTAGGGACTGTATGAGTCTGATGAAAACCCAAAGATTTCTAGTATTAGACTATAACCAATTGGCACATATATCAATGAGAGACAAATTCAGTAATGTCTTTTCTCATTCCAGGACAATAGAACTAATTATTTATGTCATAGAACATCTTATTGGTTCATGGGTGCACAACCCACCGAGAATTATGGACACCCCCTACCACTCCCTCTCTTTCCTCTAATGGCACATTGATGCAGCTCAGATAGTATAGAAAACTCTTTTTTGAGAATGACCAATGGGGAAATGTCTTTCAATCTAAATGTAATATCTAACACTATAGAACTATTAATCGTGATCATGATCCAAAAAAATTGTATATAGAAGGGTAGATGTCAAGTTCACACTATCTAAAGAAACATCATCCACTTCTACCTGAACTCTAATATAGAACTCTGTAAATAGATCCATCAAGATCGACACTTCCGAATATTCCTTCACTGCCTAGGACCGAAATTTCTTGCTCAATATATTAGCAATGAAATTCTCATTCCTTGGAGTATAGGTGATGTCAAAGAACAATGATTATAGGTACTCTAGCCAACACATCTATGGAAGATTAAATTATTTTTAAATAATATATAACTCATTATTTGGTGGTATGAATACAATATAAACCATTATCAAAAAATTTAGTGCCCCCATATTTTATGCTCATGCATCACATCTTGAAGATCATGATCATGGGTAAGATAATTCTTCTCATGTGGCCTTTGCTGACGAGATACATATGCTACCACATGTTCACCCTACAAGAGAATGTTTCCCAACCCTAATCCAAAATAAATAAAAAATTCTACATAGCCCTGACCATCTTCTGGAAGAGTTAACACTGGTGTTATACTCAAAATATTCTTTGGCTCAGCAAATGAACAATGAAATTTATAATCCCACAAAAAAATCACCCCATACAATTCAGAGCAGTCATCATTGAATCCCACTTCAAAAATCCCTTCATGAACCTGCGATAATATCCACCTACGACCAAGAGATATGGAACTCTAATATATTTTATGATTTCTCTAATGTCATAACATCCAACACCTGATCCGGATCAAATCATACACCCAATTTAGAAACCTTTTTTCCAATGAATTTCACTTCATGAATCCAGAAATAACACATTTAATTATTCTAATAAAGGCGATGATTTCTTAAATGATTCAGAACTATTCTCAAGAATTTTCACATGATCCTTCTTATACATCGAGTAAACAAGAATTTCATCTACAAAGACTACCAAAAAAGTATCTTGATAATCATGTAAAATCTTGTACAATAGATCCATGAAAACTATTTGAGAATTTTTTAAATCATATGGAATAAAAATTAACTCATAGTCTCCATAGCTACTGTAAATGGTTGTATTCGGAATGTATAAATTCTTTTATCCAAAACTAATTTTAACCAGATCGAAAGATGATCTTTGAAAACCACTTCACCATGTTCATGTGATCAAATGTATCATCAATATGTGGAAAAAATATTTGTTCTTTATTGTAACATGATTTATCATTTGATAATCCACACAAAGACAAAGTTATCCATATTCGTTCTTAGGAATGTGAACTGGTGCTGCCCGAGGCGACACACATGGACGAATAAAGCCTTTCTCATGAAGTTCCTCAAACAAAGAATTCAGCTCTATCAGCTCACCTAGGTCCATGATATAAGAGGGGATTTAGTTCGGTTGAGTATTAATCATTAATTCAATTGAAAATTTGACCTATCTCATTAGTGGAAAACTAGTGAAATCCAAAGGGAAAATACCAGAAAACTCAATGAAACTGAAGTATGATCACCACCCATTCAATATTTTTCCAAGTAAGTTGCAAACAATTATATCACATTCCCCAACTCTAGATATGAATGTCTAGATCTGATCAACCTTGGGTCCCATTCTAGATGAAAAACAAGAGACACACCACTGGGTGTAATAAATAAGAATCATCAATGATATCAATCAATTCGGTCTTTCTTGGAAGTGTGCCAATCCAACCAAAATATTAAGTCTAGTGATTTCATATCCGGAATAGAAAACTACAAGATATCATAACATATGATAGATAGAAGAAACAAAAAATACTATAAATACCCTATAATATTAACGTACCAATGGGTTTAGTAATATCCATTGGGAAATATAGTTTCTCTATATGAAAAATTAGAAGATTAATGATATAGGATTATATAAAAGAGTGAGATGTAGTAGTATCAATAAGACTTGTTAATAGAAATTATGCAATGGTAATGGTGCCTCTCATAGTCATTGGACCCATGTCTACTTCTTTTAATCACTATTCCATTGTGTGAAAAATATTCCTTTTAAATTTTTGGGGTTGGAACCCTTTCAAATGAAAATAATTTGATCGACTCGTAGTGTTATGAAGAGATAATGATCCTATCCCACTATGTGGAGTAGAGATGATATGGAATAATCTCTATAAGAATCATTTACAGTCGTATTAGCTACATTTAGTTGGTGCCTTAGTGAAAACCCTCCTAGAATTTTATAGCTTTCCACATTGGTAGCAACTCAATGAACATCCTCCTAGAGTAGTATGAGGTCTGTAATGACTCTTCCAACTAGCACTGTCATGAGGATCACCACACTTTTTTTCTATAGAATTAATCATTCAAACCACTAGGAGAATAGGGAACTCCCATTAACGGTGACGTCCTGGATAGGTCCATCTCAACCATAATCTCTTTATCCATCACATCAGAATATGTGGGATGATTTGGAATTAAAACATGAGAACAAATATCTGATTCAAGTCCCATATCAATCTGTTGATCATTATTCCATTCCTTAGAAACTATAACAAGTGAAAATTACACCATCTCTAAAAAAAATTTAATACTCGGTCAAAATGTTTGTGTCCTACTAATGCATAAATACTCCACAGCCTCAGACAACACTGTTGACAATAGATAGAAATGATTGCTGAAAAGGACCTTTTTGTCTTTCAAAATTAATCCCTCTTGATTCAATATTTTCACCATCATGTACCTCCATCTCCTACTTCGTCCCTCCATCATGAATGTAGAACACTTCTCTAAGATCACAAACAATGTCTCCATGAACATAAAATGATTTCCTATCATTCCCAACCATTCCTCAACACATTGAGCACCATGGAGCCTTTAACGATTCATGGATACTTGTGAAGGAACTCATAAGAATGATTCTAAGCACCCCCCTAAGGATCCATAGTTGGGTCTGGACTGGGAACTAGAGGTGATTCATGTCTAAAATCATGGAAAATGTGCACAATCACCTCAACTAAATTCAGATAAATAAGAAGACATTATTTCTATGTTTTGGAAGCATACTTTTCATGTATATGATTCACTTGTCTTATCAGAGGCATGATGCTAAAAGACATTAGTAGATAAATAGTGAACATATGATTTATAATCAAACTCAGTATATAGATAAAATTTTCTCAACATAATGGACAAAAAAGATTTTTATTTCCCACTATCATGATCTAATTCAAAATAAGACTAGATTAATTACACAAAATTTATTTCCCTAACCTCCCCTGGTTACATAAGGTTCATTTTTATAGAGATATCCAAACACTAAATCACAATTACCTTTTTTGTTCACAACGATTTAAAAAATACCTATTGAATTCATGAATGAATACCAATTTCCACCTCTAATACCATTTGTTCATGAACCAGCCAGAGTACATTGGTAACCTAATAAACCAAGCTCGTACTGGCATAACCCAAATGGTGTTTTCTATCTCCACAAGTTAGGGACTAGCACATGGCAACATACAATATACAAGTGGGAATTGATTCTACAATAAGAACACAAAAGAAAAGATAAAAGGAAGTATTCATATCAAAATAATAATTTTACAAGGAGTGGGGTACCCAAAAAAATGCATAATTCAAAAGTATTGTTACCCAATTAATAACACAAGAAAACACTCCCACTATCACTATGGAAACAAATCACCAAATGTAAATATCAATAGATGGATCCACCTCCATGAAATCGCTTCCCTTTTATCAAGTTAAGTAGGATAAATTCGAAAAACTCTCAATGTAAAAATTAGGGTATGAGAATAAACCCAGTTGGATACAACCAAATATTCCATAATAGATTCATAATATAAATTATTTGATGAAAATATTCCACTTTTCAAAATAATTAGTTTTGAAAATTGAAAATCATATTTACAGAAATCATTGTATACATTTTCAAAATGTTGGGAATTTCATTCAATCCATAGGATTTACTTTAAAAGAAATATAATATTCTTAAAATAATGGATTAAGTAAAGAATTAATATAAAAAAATTTATATAAAATTAGAAGGAATGTAATGTAGTTAATAAAATGGGCATACATTTTATCTCAATTTAAATAATCATTCAAGTAACACTATCATCTTCCAAAAGGTATGATAATGTTAAATAGATATAGGATTCCACCCATTTTATGTGAAGTAATATAAAAGTGTATAATCTAGTCTCTATAACACTGGGAAAATGATAGTCCCCACAAACTTGTCAGGGATTTGACCCGCTGCATGTATGTTTTTGAACGTTTTAATAACGTAGAGTGTATCCATATAACTCACATACTACATAAAGCTTTAATGCACTCTTACATGATGGGAGAACTATTTTAATACTCCTTAAAATATGATAAATCCTATTTTTTAATTTCTAAATACCAACATTCTTCCATTTAAAACCAAAACAAGTTTTCTCAAAAAACATTCAATTTTCACAAGATAAACCATTAGGTCTCTATCAAATAGTTTTAACCCATTCATGAGTTTTAAGTCCATTCAAATGAAATTCAATCAAATTATAATTTCATATTCAATAATAAATTAATGAATTTAATTTAAAATATTTCAATCAAATTAACAATTTAAATTCCACAATGTAAATCAGACAATTTTCCACAACCCACCCAAATCCAATGGAATTGGAGTTTTCCATATTCTTTGAAAAAACAATTTTAAATCTCTTAATTCATTGAAATTATGTTTTATCAATGAAATTTAATTCAATATTGATCATTTTTGTTTAAATCATCAATTGAAATAAATCCATCAATATGATGGTAATCAATTTGGCGAATCGGGACGGAACCACATACCACTTCCCGATGAATAACACTAGCAGCGACACCCGTCAACAAAAACATAAATGAATAATTTCTTGAAATAATACCTATATTAATAATAAAACACTTCGAGACCTAAATAAATCAATACATATATGATCCATTGAAGAAAATAGGATAATTAGATAAAATATCAACGAATGAGGGGGATCCCTTACCTGAGATTCACATCACATATGCAGGGAAAATATGAAACTGATCTGATCAAAATGGAAGAAGGGGAGCATCTAAAAAATGCGTAGGAAGGGTCTAGGGTCAATAAAAAAGATATGTGCAATGAAAAGGACTGATAATAACTACTGATCATGAATTTTAAAACAGGATGCAGGCCATGTCACGACCTGTACCTTAGGTTCCTCACATGTAGTCTATGATGGATATGTTATGTCGAAAAACTCATCCCCATGGTTTAAAAATCCAATATTTTCCACTAATAGATGTTTACATTTTGTACGTGGCATATTCCATCTCTCAACATGACCTCCTCTTTCATGACCTGAAACCATCACCATGTACACAACGTGTACTTTATGTACAAATCATTTACCTGTTCAACAATCTATAATAAACCCAGAAAAATCATGTCAAATAATTTTAAAAAACATGTGTGCTTAATAAAGGTGGAAACATACCCAGTCAGGGTAATGGGGTGTTATAGAAACCCAACACAAGATTTTATTAACAAAAATTATTACAATAATCATAAATGAAACCATTAAAATACAAAAAATACATATATATAAAACATAAAAAATCTAAAATCTTAAATTGTAAAATTTGGATCTCCTCAATCTTCTAGAATTATTTCCCCAATTCCAATAGTATAGAAGTGAAAAAAATATTAGCTGACCAAGATTTATTATAGAAAAAGGAAATGTAGTACCCTGAGGGTAATTGATTTGAATATTGTGTGAAATATAGAACAAGTATTTATAGGTGTAAATGCAACCATTGGATTAGTAATGAGACCGATGGAATAGTAATGTGACAATTGGAATCATAACCTGACTATGAAGAATCAAACCATATCTGTTGGAATAGTAATATTATGTCAAAATAATAAATTTTTATGTAAATAATTTATATTCTGGTTATTTTAAATAAAAAATACTTTTTTATACCATAAAATAAATAGAATGATTAAAAAAATAAAATAACATATTTGGATATTTTCTATAAACTATATATTAAATTATTTAGAAAAAATATAATTTTTATCATAAAGATTAAAATTACTTATCTTATAAATTTTATTTTGATAAAATGAATATAATTTCTGAAATCATAATGTCTAAATTATCCAAGTATTATTTTTTTGTATTTTTTGAAATACTTCAATTATAAAGGGAATACTAAATATAAATTAATTCACAGAACTGGTATTTTATAAATTACATCACTCATGAATTAATAATAAATGAATATATTATAAAATATTAAAGGTAGCCATTAATTTTTTTCCCATAAATGATTCATCTAAATATAAGAAAATTAATTTCCAATAAAATAATTTTCCAAAACCTAAAGTCAAAAGATATTCCTTAAAATAACAATTTTTATTTTTTTCACTTTCCTTTTTGATAAATTAATGAATAAGAATAATAAATGTTTTTATAATATTAATCCGTTATAATATATTTATAAATGATTTATACTATAAAAAATTCACTAATATATTTTTTTTACTTTTATATAATATTTTATTCAATATTTTATTATAAAAATACTACCCTCTTCATTTATAAATAACCCATATACCTTCGCTTGGAAAGAAAATCCTCCAAAACATTCTAATGACCATGATATACTGAAATCCTCCCTCTTAATTCCATTAGAATTGTTTGAGAAATTATTGAACAATTCAACTCCAATCACCAAGGGAGTTATAAAGTCGTACAAGAGAAGATGCACTAAGAAGAGAGAATGTCCCTATTATGTCTTCTTTATTTTATTTCTCCCATTATATATTTTCGCAGTTCTGTTTAAAAAAAATTGAATAAAATTTATTATTCATAAATTTAACATTATATTAATGATTTGAACCTACTGTAATTATAATATGTATTACAAATACAAATGTCAGGCTTCCCTTTCCCTCTCATTCGTTAACATCTAGTTAATGTTGGGTTAACCACATACGATGAAATTTCAATGAAAATTATTATAACTAGAATCATGGATGGATATTATTAATTATCTATATTTATTAAATAATTAATATCATATATTACATTTTTATAATTTTTTCATACTTCTTGATAACATTACAATGAATATAAATTGAGAAATCAATGTGAAATGGGATATTTATTATCAAAGCATGATATAAGAAATATTAAATTTCATCAACATAAATTAATAAATATAATTTTGTCATTATAATATATTAATTGTTGTATAAGTGAAAATTATTCCTATTTGGATAATTGTTTTTGTAAAACAATTTTTATTGTTAAGGTGGTGTAAAAGAGTTGAAATTAATAAAAATTATTGTGAGGGGATTCTCAAAAAATATAAATTTTATGTATATTATCTATGATTAACTAAAACATTGATTTGAAATTTTTTCTAATTTTCCATAAATATTGTTTTATGATTCTCACATATCATTTTCATGCATATATATATTTCCAACTAAATTATATGACAAATATAATCATTTTACAAAAATATCCTCTTTCCAAAACACATATATGATTCTTCGTGAGTGGATTATTCATCCCGAATTAATAATGATTTGTATAAATAATATGTTTTACATTTATTATTTTAATATCCACATATTTTTATTATAAAATAAAATTTTATTAAATCCTTAAGAAACCCATCAATTCATATGGGATAAGTTATGACAATGATTGTAATATGTTCTATATGGTATGCATGATGATTTAAATATTATGATATGATAGGTCATCAATCAATTATATAGACCAATAATGAATTGGTTAAATAGATTTATCCCATTAGATAATGTGTATTATGTGGTAACATGATGTTATATTTATTCAAAATGATGGTGTTATGTATATAACTCATGTAATGTGTGAACATTTTGCTAAATTTATCCACATCTATGTGTGTTATTTATCCCTGATGACATGATGTTTCATTTTTTTCATTTCCAAATTCATTTCATTTATCACATTATTTCAACATGTTTTTGTGCTTATAATTTTATGATGATGATTATTCTCACCTACATTATATTGAATCATGTACCTTGTTCATCCTCTTACCTGGATTCAAACACACTATGTTCATTGATTTATATCCTTAGGTGATGTAATGTACCAAAGAAAACATTGGATTTTAAGGAAAAAGATAATTGTTTTGTATATATTTTTATCATTTTTTATGAAATAATTATATATTATCCAAATTTTATCATTTCACTAAACCAATTGATGACAGATCTACATATATATTGTTCTTCTTAGCATAAAAATTATTTTATATTTATATTTTGAAAATAATGGTAGCTAAAAATATTTATAGAGAAAAATTAATTTAATATAGTATTTTAGATTGGAATAATTTATAAAAAATCTTAAAGATAAGACTATGTACATGGAATCAACCATGAAAAATTATTTTATGAATTGTATGAACATAAATATCCCATAATATAATCCATTAAAGCCAACATCTCAAAAGAATAAATTATATATTCATTATTTGTTGAATTATAAATTTTTTTAAAAAAATTAATAGTTTAGAAAATGGTTAGAACTATTTAAAAAAGTCCAGAAACCCATGCGAGAGATAGTTTAATGATTGTATGAATGATATCTCAAATTCCTCGGTAGGTGGAGTTCAAAACATCCTTGAAATGATTCATTTAACAACGCATTGTTTTTTCAAAAGAAATTCCATTCTTATAATTATTTAATATATTATAATAATAGAATATTATATATATATATATTACGATATAGAAAATATAAATGAATAATTAATAAAATATAAAGATTTTATACACTTTAATGAACCTATACTGATGAAAGAGTAACTTGACCTTTGGAATAGTAATGTTACCCTTATAGATAATTAATCAACCCATTGAATACTAACCTCGTTGATGAAAGTGTAAATAAAATTTATCCATATTATTAGTGAAAATATTATATAATTATATCATATTATAATTTAGTAAATATTTTAAAAAATTAATAATTAATGGTTTTTTTGAAAATCATAAATACATAATTATAATTTTTTAATAAATTAATATTTTAAAAGAAAATACATTTTCATAAAATATATTAGTATATTAATATTTTTATTTATTATGATTATTTGATAATTTTATGATATATTAGTTAATTTGTAAAACACTTAGTAAAACTCTTTTAAATTTATAATTTGTATTTTCCTTGTAAATTATGATTTTAATTAAAATTTAAATTTCACATATTTAGAAAATTATATTCATAAAATGGATTTTATTTTTTATTCTACTTGTTGAAAAAATGTTAGGATCCATTTAGGGATTTTTTTGAAATAGTTGATTTTTTTGTTAATTTTAAAATGCATTAATTTACTGTATATATATACATTATATGAAAAATACACTATTCATTGAATCAATGTTTATGGATGAAAATTTGGTTCAAAATCACATGATATAACATCTACATCTAGTATTTATAATCTACGATATTGCTTGTCTTGTGGATAATAATAAACTACTGAATTAAATAATGAGAAAACACCTTTATCCCACACTATAAATACTACCCCTCGACACAAATTCTCATCACAACAGTCATGAAATTTTCCTTGTCCACATTATACTCAAATCTATTCCTAATACCCTCCCCCACATCCATAATCTCTTGGTATCATCAAAAGACCAAAACATCTACTTTATGGAGACTCTCAAGGAGGATAAATTAGAGTGGTAATTTCGACATTCCGTTTCTTTTATTTTCTTTTCAAGATCATTCTATTATTTTTATATCATCACCTTCCCTAATAAAAATTGTTTCATAATTTTAGTCCCATAAAATTACTATATTTTTGTTATTCAAATGGAATAATTCATCATCATCTATTTAGTGACCCTACTTTTCTTAGATTACTTTTACATCATTTTAATGATAAACAATCAGAAAAACATTACATAATACTTATCCAATGGTTTCGTTTCTTTAGAAAACCAGAACCATATATAACATTTAGAAAACAACACATTTATTTAATTCCTTATTTTTTATCTTTTTATTGGATCTCAACTCCTCATTAGTATAAGTACTAACCTTAGGATATAAATCATTAGGTTTGAGATAAAATCCCAATAAGATGATAGATAAAGACTAGAAATAAATTAACATAAGGTGAGAACAATCATAACATCATCCTCATAAAAATCATGAGATGAACCATTTGATAGTATCATAAAATCTTAAAATTCATAAAAATTTAACATCATGTTTTAGTGGTCATCTACCACACATAGTTGTGAATAAATCTAGCATCATGTTCAAACATATTTCAATTTACTCTTGAGTTTATTCACCTTACCTAATTTGTTAGAGCTCTATATAATTATAGGAACAAACATCACATCATACCCTTAACATTGTGCTATATAAATGCGGGCACCCCCATCACATTATAACATTCACATTATCATGCATCTAATATAGAACATATATCAATGAAGAACATAAAGAACCCATGGAAAGTAATGGGGTTCATGTCATAGTAATTCATTCTTAAACAGTGGTTTCCAAAATGATAGAGTTAATGACATATTGGATATATGAATCATTAATAACATTTATTAATGATATTCAATAATTTTAGATGAATTATAATGAATTTTATATATTCCATTTGGATTAATTAATCTATAAAATTTAATGATTATCAATTTAGGTTAATTTGGGCTGTTTTTCGATCACAATGAATTTGATTTTTTTATCATTAGTAGTATGTATAAATGTGTTTTAGAAGGGATAAAATGGGTTAAAACATAAATATAAAAATAATTTTCAAGGAATTTAATGGTTGTATTGATATTATTTAAAGAGTTTGTAGGGAAATGAATGTGCATTAACCATGTTGTTATTAAATTGACACATCATCAGAAATAATTACATTTAAAAAACAGAGAGATAGATAGATGATTTTAATGAACAATATTCCATTAACATGATAGAATAATAATATATAAATCCAAATTAATTTATCACGAAATTTGGATAATAGAATTTGATGATAAGAGATGAAAATAAATTTAATTTGAAAATAAATTGAATGAAAATAGAGAGTGGAATTACCACATTAATCCCTCTATTATGATCCTTCTCAAGGAACGAATGCATGGTCTTTCGATAAGACAAGAGCTCCATGGCATGGGGAAGGGTACATGGGTAATCATTGGGAATATTTTCGGCAACGATTAAATCTTATTAGGTCTGAGAAAATTAGGTTGACGAAGGTGCTATTTATAGTGGAGGGGAGAGGGTTTTCCTCAATATTATAATTATTAGATTATTATTTTGTCACTTCACTATGAATTGTATTATAATTATAACAATAAATATTAAAATAATGAATTATGGTTTGAGAATATGGGCTAACATTAGTATTACATTAATTATGAATCAATAAATACAATTATTTTTCATTTATCATAAATTATAGTATTATAGTATTCATTAAAATATTATTTATTGTTGAAAAATCCCAATAATTCACCTAAACCATTTTTCGACATGTCTGAATCAAAAGAAATCTACATTTTATGAAAATAAAGTTTTAAATATGAATAATGTAAATTAAAATTTAAATAATCATTTACAATGGAAATACAGATTTTAAAATTGTAACCTATTTTATAAAACATTAAAATTTTAATAGAGGCCCCATAAAATGATCAAAACCCATGATAGGTAAAAATAATAATTAATTAACACATTTTATGTAAATTAATACTCTTTTAATTAATTATAAATTTGTAATTTAAAATTTAATGATTAAAAAAATACTTACTGGTAATTAGTAATTTTTAAGATATTTACTTACAGATTATATGACATAAATACATCATATTAAAATTTATATGATGAATAAATTTTATTTTCACATTCATGGGTCAGAGACCTATTCATCATTTTAGTTTACTATTCATAAGAGTCATATTATAATTCATATAGTCATGTTTCTATTTCATCATTATAGTTTCATTAACATCTAGAAATGATTTTTATTTTTTTAATCCGAATTTATAAGGCTCATATTATGGTGTATATGTTCTTTTTTGAGCTTTATACAATATAAAATTTCTATAAGAAGGAATAAATTGCATTGAAAAATGTTTTGGGATATGAAATTCTTCTCCATTTTGAAATTTCTCCCTCGATTTTTATTTTACATAAAAAGGTGAGGGTACATATCCTTCATCACGTCCTCCAGTTACCATGTTGCTTTTTCAAACATATGGTTCCTTCACAAAACATTGATAAGGTGGGTTTCCGTGTTGAGTAGATCCCTATATATAAAGACTATAATATTTACTCGCTACTTCTGATAAGAGATTTCATCTTCCACCTATACCACCTCATATTTTAGTACCTAGGAGGGATCTGGTTTGTCCATCCTCATGATTGATATGTGAATCACATCATGAAATTAAGATCCATATTTCATGGAATTGAAAGTTGATATTCCATATATGCTACAAAGTTAATGTTCTAAAAGGGGATAATGTACCATGGGATTAACTTCCCTTTAATCCAAAATAGAATGATTCTCTTACATGGAGACATTCAAAGGAATAATTTATCTCCAATGTAAAAATCCGAGTCACTTAATTGGTTATTTGTGTAGTTATTTTGCTGACTATGAAAATATTTTACATTTTTATGTATGAAATGAACCTATTCTGTAATCTATTTTACAATATTAATTCTAAGTAGCTTTATTTCCCAAACATCATCCAAATATGTTGGAGTTCTACATCACTTCCCATAGAGAGCCTCATATGGAACCATATGAGTACTCATGTTGAAGCTAATGTTGAATGAGAACTCAACCAATGAAAGATAATGATACCATACTCCATTTGAATCAATGGAACATTATCTTAACATATATTCAATAATATAACTATTATTTTCAGGATGGACATCTGTTGGGGGTAATAGGATGTGTCGAGTTTAAATTCTATTCTCAAAGCTTGTTGGAGACTCCTCCAATATTTTGATATGAATCATAGATCACGATCAAAGAAAATAGATATTGGAAACCCATTCAGTCTCAACACATTTTTAACAAATATCGTTGTAATTTTTTTGAGCAATATATCATAATAAATATTGACAAAGTGGGAAGTCTATGTGAGTCCACCACAACACATATCTCATTATTTATTTTAGATGTCTTCATAAGACCAATGAAAAATTACATAGTCGAATATGCCCATTTTTATATGGGATTAGAAATGGTTGCAACATCACTTTAGAATATTGTTTTTCTCTTTTTTATATTTATAACATATCACACACCATGAGATATATCCGACAATATACATCTTTATTTTTCCCAACTAGAAGAGTTTTTAGAGATCTCCATTGATATTGGGGATACCGAGATAGATATTGAACAATGAGATATGTGCATATTCTAATAAATAATTATTTATCCTTGCTTTTAAATGAACCCAAATCCTTGTTCCAAACTAAATCACAAAATCATCATTGATATTGAAATATTACATCTTCCCTTCTGATATGATGTTCACCTTCTTTTTCCACTCTAGATCAACAATTTATGCCTCCTAAATCATCTCTTACATATATGGTTAGGAAATATTTTAGGAAAAGATTGAATTTATTCCATTCTGTTATGATTTCCAAATTCATACGTTTCATATTCGTGAATATTGGGTCTTTTTAAATACATAACATGGATAGTGTAGTAGGTTATTTTATGATAAGAACATTATCTACATTGATCATCTTTTCAGTTTGATAATTAATTATGAAATCATAGTCGTTGATTAGCTCTAACCATTTCCTAGGATACATTTTCATCTACTTTTGTGTGAATATATACATTAGGATCTTTTGATCAGTATATATGTCACACTTCTCAACATAGAGGTTGTTCTTTTAGATTTTCAAGTAAAAAATTATGGTTGATGGATCTAGATAATGCGTAGGGTAGTTCTACTCATGGATCATCAACTATTGGGAGGTATAGGCTATAACATTATTATTTTTCATGAGTACACAACCCAATACTTTATTTGAATCATCAATATATATCACAAAACATTCTTTACTTTTCGGTAATGATAATACATGTGCAGTGATCATAATTCACTTTAGCTATGTGATACTTTCCTCACATTATTTCATCCAGACATACCTCACACGATTCATTGTTAACGTATGTTATTGTGATTGATAGTCATGGGATATTTCTCATAAAACATCATTAGTACCATGAAAATCCACAAAATCTACAAATATTAGTGACACTAGATTATCTGGACCATTCCTCAATCAGCATTATTTTGGAACAGTCTATAGAAATTCCCTTACTTGTGATCAACATGTCCCAATAGGGTGACTTGCATCATGAAAAAGTAAATCATTATAAACTGGGTGTAGAAATTATTATTTTTTCAATGTCACCAAAAAAATACTTATATGTTCTTCATGTTCCTCCATTTTATTATATTAGATGATAATATCAAGGATAATCACTACCAATAATCTGTCAAGGTTATGTGTAAAGTCTTTATTTGTCAAATATATAATGATTTAAGGGGAATTATTATGTCTGATGGGTATCACCAAAAACTCATTGTACCCAAACCTTATACTTATGGTATTTTTCTTTATATTTCCTTTCTTCAATTTTAACTGTTGATATCTAGAATGAAGATAAACATTTTAGAAGTATTGAAAAACTAGTAGTTGATCAAAAATCCATCAATCCATGGGAGAGGAAACATGTTCTTTATGGTGATCTTGTTGAGTCCCTAATAATTGATACATAGTCTCATTAATCTATACTTCTTCTTCACAAAGATGAATGTTCACCACGAGGAGAAGCACTAGGGAATATGAGTCCTTTATTAAAATTATATCGTAATTTATTATCCAACTCTTCTAGTTTTATAGGAGGCGTCCTATAAGGACACATTGAGATATGATTAGGTATGGATATAAGTTTTATTGAGATGTATTCCTCATGACATGAAGGGAATCATGGTAACTCATTAGGAAATAGATCATTATATTCCCTCACAATGTTCATTTTTTGTAGGTTGATAGTGTCCTTTGACTAAACAATTTGAGTGAGGTATGCTTTTTCATAGGGAATCTACTCACAAACTATTGAAGTATTTACGAATTAAGATTTTGGAACTTTTATGCTTTTCCATTGGATCATTGGATAGCTATGAATATGGTAAAAAATATTTCAATTTCACAATAGTATATATGTACTCTATACAACAAGAGCCAATCTATTAATATTATAGCATCGAATTCCACCAAGCGATGTACCTTGATATTTTCTGCAATAATATTCCCACAAAATCTAACAATGGGATATTACCATACTTGGTTTTCAATGATTTCACCACCTTTTGTTTTTACAGATATCAATACATCATGGTTTTGATACTTCAATTCAATAGTTCTACAAAACATGTTAGATATAAGAGAATGCATAGAACAAGAATCAAATAATACATCTCCAATTATTGAGTTAATAGGAACTATACCTCTTATGACATAATTTTCTTACTACCTTCCAACATTAGAGTGGCATAATCCTTCCCTTGTTCTTTTGGATTTTGTGGTAGCTGACGCTGATTAACTATGAGGACTCAATGTTTAGTGTACTGGCTTGCTTAGTGCCCTTGCTCCCAATAGTTGTCGAATTATTCCACAGGTGGAACTTTCCATTCTTCATCCTCATTTTTTTCATTCACATGTAATTTATACAATATTGTTCTTAGTGTCCTTATCTCCTACATTTTATGCATTTCCCCGTCTATTTGGAGAAGTTCCAATGATGCTTCTTTCCAAATTTTTGGCATATGGGTGTTTGAGTTTTCTTTCTTCCTTCCTAATTAGATCCTCTAGCTTGAAAATCAAACATTTATTTCATAAGACCATATACGTGGGAAAATTATAGAATCCCCATCTCCACTTTTAGAGAACATCAAAATACTTCTTCAAAACTCCCAAAGTCTCAAATCAGATGAGCCTTTCAATGGAGTGGTTTTAATAGACTAAAGAATCTATAAATTTTTATATCATTACTGATTAAAAATCCATATGTGTACCTTTAATGTCATGTGAATTTGTTGGTGGTAGTTATTTTAGGTTCTAAATTACCATAAATGTGGTTTTTAAAAAAAATTGGATTGTGGAGTACCATGAAAGCCTTGTGAAATTCACTTTGTAGGTCTTGAAATATTTTACATCCTTTTTATTTAGCTCTTTGAATTCTCTCTAAATTTTTATAAATATTTCATGGAAAATACATGTTAATTATCCTTATCGTAATTTACTACCACTTTATATCATTAATTTCTTCGCTTTTCTTGGTGGTTTTTAATCAAATCCCACCATTGGTTGGCCACTCCATCATAAAAATAAATGGACAAAGTCACCTTATACATCTTATAACATGGAAGCAGTACAAATATCATCTATATTCAGTTGACACACTGTTTGGAAGAAAGTAGATCAGAATATGCTCTGAACATTAGTGGTCATTTCTGTATAAAACACTCGACAAATAGTTGCTCCACCTTATGTGAAAGGTGGCATTCCACATTATTAAGTTTAATATTCATAACCACTGACAACTGGGTAATCATCTCCTTGATTTTTTTAACTCCAGCACCCAAAGCATTGGGTATGTCATTTGGGAAATCAATGCAATGTCCCTTTCATGGGGTTTTGGCATTGTTTCTCCTAGTTTACATCATATTATAAAATAAAATTTTTTAGAACAAAACAAATGTAAACTTGTCATAATTAATTAATTTATTCCTTTTTAAAATTAACACAAAAATTAATTTTTATGGGTTATCTGATTTTACAGAAGCTTCTTGCATTCTTAGTCTCACACCATGGGTTTTCAATAAGGTTTTCTAATGCTAAATCCCAAATAAATTAAATTGTTCCTTTGATACCATCTATAGAGACCCTACATTTCATAAATTAAATTTAAATCATTTTATTGAGAATAAATCATAAAAAATAACAAATTTATGATTAAAAGGTTTAGAGAATTTGGAATTATAGGATCATACATACCATTTAATAAACAATATATTTATATAATTGCGTGTTCTCTAAATTCTTATTGGCACTTGACTTCTCTATGGTAAATGTAGTCACCTGAAGATATACATAAAATGTGGTGAGATAAAATACCTATAAGAAGAATGATAATAACATTAAATATAGTGCAATGGGTTGCGAATAATCTTAACAACATAATAAAAATCCTGATAATAAGCATTAGATAAGATCATGGAATGGGGAAATGCATAAAAATAAAAAATCATGTCTTAGTAGTCATCTACCACATATAGTTATGAACAAAGATATCATCATTTTTTGAATTATTTAAATTTAATCATGATTTTATTCCATTATAAAATTAATTTTAGTGCTATATAATTTTGGGCGCACCTGTCACATCATAACATTTTCATTTCACTATATAATTCAGGGTGCACCCGTCACATGATAACATTTAAATTATCATGAAAGTCTCTTAGAACATATATCAATGAATAACATAAAAACCCCATGGGAAGTAATAGGTTTCATCTCATATTAATTCATTATTAATCATTGGTCTCCCAAATTGTAGGGTTAATAACATACTTGATATATGAATTATTAACCTTGAGTGAAGGAACAATATTGATATGTAAAAGTTTCTTTTTTGGAAAGATGATTTCATTGGAAAAACTTTGAGTTTGTTATAATAGAATGTATATAAAATAAATATACTATAAAAGGTAATATATTTATAAATAAATTATTTTTATAGAATAACCATAATGAAAATGGGGTGAAGGATGCAAAACCCAATGAAATAGTGTTGGGTTCTATAATTACCCTTACCTTTTGGATGAAAAATTTATTCACATTAATGTATTATATAATGAAATTTGATTCATTAATTAATAATTAAATAACCTTTTATACATTTATATGTATCTTTATGGTTTTAGTATGTTCATTTAGGGGTCTTTTTATTCGATATAGAGTTTAAATTCATTTTATGGGATTGTTATTTTTTATAGTTTTCATGAATGGTTATCTTGTATTAATGAATGGAAGTTTGGGTAAATCATGGATAATCATAAATAAAATTTATTAGATGTTATAAATGATATTAAATATCTTTAAATAATTTTATAATTATTTTGGTTTTGTACCATGATGATGAATTTTTAGAAAAAATTTAATGAAAATTGATTTTGGATGGTTTGGTTGGTTTTCTAGATCACAACTAACTTGTTTTGTTTTATCATTTAGTTTTATGTAATGTTTTTTTCAAAAAAATAGAAAATGGGGTGAACAAATATATATTAAATTTTTTTTTCATCTATTTAATGGTTTTATTGACATCCTTGAAGGATTTGAAGGAAAATGAAGGTGCATCACCCATGCTGATGATAAATTGATACATCCCTGGAAATGATTTCATTTTAAAAAAAATAAAACAAAGTGAGAGAGGATATTAATGAATAATATATCATTAACAAGATATAATACCAGTATAAAAAATTAATAGAGTTATCATGAAAATTGGATATGAGATATTGAGTATAAGAGAATAGAATAATCAAATTTGAAAAGAAAATAAATTAAATGAGAGAGAGGAATTACTTATTGAATTCCCATCATGAGATCCTCCTCAAAGAACCTAAACATGGTCTTACAATGAGACCAAGATATCCAAGTCCTGAGAAAGGGTGTTGGGAAGAGCATTGGGAAGAATCTGAACAACGATTGAATCTCGAGAGTGATAGGAAATGAGGTTGTGAAGGGTAGTATTTAAAGTAGAGGGGATATGGGTATTCAGAATATTATAATTATTAGTTTATTATTTTGGCTCTCCACTATGAATTAGTTGAGAATTATCACCAAAAAAACTAAAATAATGATGTATGGTTCATGATTAAGTATTTACAGAAAAATGACCTCAACTATAACCCAATAAATACACGAATTTAGCATTTATCATAAATTATCTTATTTTAATATTATTTAAAAATTCAAGTATTTTAGAAAAAAACCAAAAAATTAACCTAATTTTTTATCTATAGAATTAAAAAATAAAATTTATTTTATGAAAATAATTTTCTAAATATGAATAATTTTAATTTTAATTAGAAATATAATTTTAAAGTAAAATATATATTTTAAAATTGTAACTGATTTTATAACACATTGATAAATTACATAATGTCTCCTAAAATTATCATAATATCATAAGACATCAAAATATTAATTTATTAATACATTTTATAATAATATTGTTCTATCTAATTAACTATAAAAGTGTAATTAAATATTTATTTCTTATAAAATTACAAAAAGTAAATTAATTATTTTTAAAATATTTACTAACTTATTCTATGATATAATTACATAATATAACCATTTATAAGATGCCTAAATGTTATTAATACATTCATGGGTTAGGTAACTATTAATTTGGTCATTTTATTATTTATATCTGTCATAAAACTATTCCTAATATCATGTTACTATTTCATTAGTATAGGTTCCCCAACATCTATAAATAAATTATATTTTATTAATCCGAATTTATAGGGATTTTAATATGTATTATATGTTATTTAATGGGTTTTAAACTATATAAAATTATTATATGAAGGGATAAATTGAATTGATAAATGTTTTGTGCAGTTACAATCTCTAAGTCCCCCATCCTTTTATGCTAAAAATGGAAACATCATCTGAGATGTGTTGATTTACCATGTTCAAGGAGGACGAATTTTGAATTTATATTTCTATCTACAAGGATGTTTGTGAGATAAATTTTATGGTTGAACCATATTATAATATGTTTATTATATCTTATTTAATTTTTTGTAAGTAATTTGTATACATGACATTAATTTATAAAAAATTCGGTTTGTTGTGACAGAAAAATAGAAAAATTAATCTAAAAGATTATCATTAATATTTTATCTAATGATTTATCCTCATACCTTATAATCAAATAAATTTTATAACCAATTTTTCTTTTGTATGTTCATTAAGATGATATAATTTTTCTTTTTGTAAATCCATTCCAATATTACATGAACATTCATACTCTAATTCAAGAAAACCAATTATAATAACTATAAAAAAGAGAACATACAAATGAGAAAATTGAACACTATAACTCAGAAAAGAGGGAAAATAATAGAATAATATGATACAAAATAAATTATATATTGTTATGGTTTTTTACTTCACTTATTAATGAATCTTACTTATTATCTAGTACATTAATATAATGTGAAGAACACCATCAGACATAATGTATAGTATTCTAAAAAACCACCATTATTCTTTATGGTTAGTCTTATACTTGTTTTACCGAAATAAATTTATTTATTTATTATGTAAATATTTTAAATGATGTTTATATGTTCCAAAAACATGTTTTAAGATCCATTAATCCATGTTTTTTTTGGATATACATGTTTTTAAATGATCCCCTCTCCATTTTTTGTTGATAAGCATGCCCGATTTAAGGGAACATACTGAAATCTTACACATTTTAAATTTAACTTCGTAATCTGTTTTTAGACACCATTATTTTACTAAAATACATTATTTTATTATTAAGACCTTATTGGAAAAAAATTTTATATAAATTATTATTTCATTTTATATTTTAAAGTCACTTTCATATTATCCTCAATACCAAAGCAAAATATTTTAATTCTAAAGATTCTAAAATACTCTATATATATGATATCACTTCAATTTGACATAAGTTATCATTATATATGCCTATTATAATTTATTACAATCAATTTATTATTTAGTTCATATCTTTCATAGACAATTTTATGTTACAACCATTTATGTTTCTTTTTGATTTGATTAAGCTACTAGTCTCTTTTCATGGGTAAAATTTATTTATACGATTCATTCATTTTGTATGATTCCTTTTTTGGAAGACATATCCATGAAAATGTTTTGAAGGATGCACCCATATGGTGTACTAATGTGTTGGGTAAATTTTAGTCTCATGAGATGTTATGTATAATATTCTTATTTGTTATCCGTGACTGGTGTTCAAAGTTCAATTGCATTGGGGGTTAGCCTTAACTCATTCTCCTCTATGTGGAACGATCTTTGACTGATTCTAAAGTCATGATTTATATATCCATCACATTAAAATTATTCCATGATTTGGTTTTCCCATGTTCAATATTCTATGATAAATTACGTTTAATTTGGATCTATGACATTCTATATCATAATGTTATGACTTCTAACCCATGTGTTCTGTTTTATTTTAATGTTTATTTTTTAACAGATATTTTAGCTCATCGCATTGGACATGTAAATTCAATGTTATCCTATATATATGTATAAGAGAAATGGATGTTATGAGCTCATTATTAAGATTAAATAAATAATATTTTACGAAGGTTAATTATGTTCCTAATCATTGTAGACACTTTATTTTTTCTTCCTTAGATTGGAAATTGTTTTTTAATTTTGATTAAAATATTGTAATGATATGTCTAAAGGATGGGGTCACTATAGTTGGTATAAGGATAAAGGTCTTGTTATTTATAGAAATTAGGAATATATAACATTAGTGAAAACCTTGTAAATAATACTAACTATAAAGAAAACTATCTAAATTATGTAAGTACATTCTAAATGGTTTGTTGAAAAAATAAATTCCTATATAGATACTACAAGTGGCGGTGTCTCTGGAAGAAATGTACCGAGGAATAACAACTCCAACAAGGTGTTCCTGGCCTAACTTGGGGTAACCAGGAACAAAAAAATGGACCTTACTACACAACTATTTTGAAAATCTCAATAGATATGTTTTTTTAAATTCATAATCACATTGTGAACCATTTTTAAGGGAAATAGGCCATAAAAATATATTCTTGGAAATATGTCAGGGATAAAATAGATTGAAACACAGTGAGTTAAATATTAGGATAAAAATTTCCATTAAAAATTTATCCTTTTTATGATTTAATATTTCTTTTTTTGTTTATTAGATGAGTATTCAAGCCCATAATAATAGTACTAGCTTAGCTGGCTCAAGTTAGGAATAACAACACTTATCTAGTGGAATTACATCCTTCTAGAAGGAACGATATAGTTTTTATGAAATTTTTCATGTGATAAAGGCCATCAATGTTTAGTATATCTTTGAATCACCTCATCACAAAATAGTGGATTGACTCCATTGAAAATATATTCTATATCCTCTAGTGCTATAAAATAGGACGTTTTTCTAAAAGTGTATAATTTTTATGGGGATGTTGATCGGTGGTGGAAAATGATCCCAAATACAATGTCCAATGAAAAAATTGATTCCATGTATTGGGATGAATTCTAGAAAATTTGGTTCAATAAATATGTTCCCTAAATCCCCTTTCTCAAGTTGACAAAATAGTTCTTCTAACTTAACCCGATGGATGACCAATCTATTGGGGTGAATGAAGAAAACATTTTGAAAGATACGGCTCAGTATTTTTCATGAACATAGAAAGAAATATAGATCACATATATAGTAGACTAAAGCCTTGTATATGAAACAAATTGGTGATTTTGGACTTCAATAGTTATGAAGATATTTTCCATTATGACTTCATTGATTAAAGAGATATCCGATACTCCAAGTGGTCCCATGATCCTAGTTATGAAAGAATAAAATATAGCATAATTTGTGTGGTTTTATAAAACAAATTCCATGATATAAGAAAGACCTTACATCCAACATGAAAAAATTCAGGGAAGAAGCGACCTGGGAATTGTATAAAGGTAACTAAGAACTATTTCAAATGTGGTAGAATGAAATATATGTCTATGAACATCGAAATGAATATGGAGAATCCTAATAAAATGGAAGAAGAATGGATGGTTCAGATCAACATTCATCATGTGGTGTTGTGTTACAACTGTAAGGAACATGTGAATTACGTGAAGCATTTCCCAAATTCAGGGGTTATTATAGGATGATGTGGTGATAGGTATTCTAGTTATTAATTCAATAATAGTGACCATACTATTTCATTTTGATTCTAGACATTATTTTTTATCTTGAATGTTTAGTATTTTTTAATACTCCCGGTTGGTTGTTAATCTCATGGTGGCCGGTTTGAGATGTGAGGGAGGTGAATTAAATCCTCATCAGGCAGGGCACAATTCCTGCCACGTTTTATCTGGGCCAGTTTGAGATGGGGGACTGTTATCTGCCAGAGGATGGGGGTCTGCTTTCTGCCAGAGGGCTGGGCTCAGTCATCGCCGAGTTTGTTTGGGCTTGAGGCATGTCGGGTTCATTACATCAATGATCATTGAATATGCATATCATATCAAGAAGGGTTTCAATTAATAAAAGTAAATGAAATAAAATTCTAGATCAAGGATTTGATCTCTATTTATTTAAACAGAATGAACCAGAACAAGGAGGTTATATTACATTCATAAACTAGAGAGATGAGTTATCATGAACAACAACAAAAAATAAGAAATTTGATTTAATATTTATTTAAAAAAATACACAAACCAAACACATTATTCCCATTTCTCATCAGAATTCATGTTTTTTAATTTTTCTTTATAATTATTGTTATTTTTTAAAGGAATTTAAATTCAATCAACATGTTATTATAAAATAAAATCAATTGACTCTAAAATATCAACAAATATCACTAAATTAATCACAAAATAGAAAAATGAAACCCATTAAATCAATATCCATATTTATCAATCCCTTACTTGCACTTACTTGTTTTGGTAAATTAATGTGGAAAGACGAAAGTAACACTTCAAAATGAACGATTCCATATGTCCATTCAAATTTATTTTTGACATGATTATGTTGATCGTCTCTTTTTGTGGGTTATTTTTATTTTTATGATTGATTCCCAGTGTATGATTCTTTATGTGGGAAACATATTAATTAACATGATATGATGGGTGTACTAAGATAGTACTTTAATTCATTTATAAATGTTTAGTCTCATGAGATGTTATGTGATACGGTATTGGTGGTTAGAAGTGAATCATGCTCCCAGTGAGAGAGTCTTTGTTATTTTCCATGAATCATGCACCTATATACCTGAATGTCCCAAAGGCCTTACCTTTATTTTATTATGGTTATATGTATATTATGTGTTGAAGGGGAACCCATACATGACCCGAAGTCCCAAGGCATAGGGCCATACTGACCCATAACACATGACCCAGAGGCCCAGAGGCATACCATGCCAATTACATGACCCGTATACCCAACCCAATAAAACTACCCCTCTCCATCTTTGGCGTCATTGATCACCTTGCTCCCTACATTTCATTGCTGATCAGCTAGTTTTTCATCGTACAAAGATGATAGGTTCCTGGTCTGGATGGAGGCTGCAATACCCTCTCATTCTTCCAATCCGGTTAGCTCTAAATCAGGTGGGAGGTACTCTTATTGCTATAATCCTTATCTAGGGAATGTTCTATGTGAACTGGGATACTCCATAGTCTTTGTGTCCATTAGGTTATGCGGACCAATGATCTTTGGAAACCGGAAGGCCGTTGAGATAAGTAGGCCCAAACCGGTGGTCCGAAGGGCGAAATCGGGTGAATAGTTCTTGTTGCAACAGTGCCAAATAGTAACTTCTACAATAACCGCTACAATACTTCTACAGTACATGTAGAAATGAGCCTCCACCTAGTTTTGAAGTTGAGTCTCTTAGGATCCAAGCATGAGCCCTCACCACTCAGGTACGAGCTCGTTGGCCTCGTGCTGGTGTATGTAGATTGGGCTTTGCCTCATGATAAAGTAATATTTTATGTTTCGTCCACATTACTATGATTCCAAGATTGTATTATCCCTTGTTCTATATGTTATTATTCACTATGTTTAATTAGGTTCCATTCCCTTCTTTATCATTATCTTATGCCTTCCATCCCATGTGCTAAGCTTTATTTTATTGTTTATTCCCTTTCGGGGCTTTTATCAAATCCCATTGCATAGGTCATCCATAAGGTTTTCTATGAAGATTTAAGTTTAAAATGGAAGTTAGGATATCATTTTTTATATTAAATAAATTATTTATTATGGTTTTTAATTATGTTCCTAATCATCCAAGACAGAATACATTATGATCCATGGCTGGTAATTTGATTAATATTTTATCATAAAATCAAGATTTGATATCTGCAATAGGATGGGGTTACTATAATTAACATTTTTTTATGAAATAAATAATCACATAAACACATGGAACATATTCTTTCACACATTAAGGATCCACTATTCACTATTTCCATTACATGAGAATAATAACCGATATTTAGTTTAACCTTTCATTAACTTTTTTAGAATCTTGAGTTAAATCATTGTTGAACATATTTTATTTTATTCATTGTTACAATATTGGTAAAGGGGCCCCAGAAATATATCATCTATATGGAGAGACTAGTCAATAGTGGGACTTTATAAACAACACCAAGCCGAAGGATAAAACAGAAGAGATAGAGTGGGAAGACTTTAGGGAAATATTTTTTACTATAGACTTCCATCAAAATCATTGAATAAAGATGGAAATATAATTCATTGTGGTGAAGGAAAATTAAATTGAATCATTCATGACATATGATGTACAATTACCAAGGCTTTTAAGAACATCCTGTGGGATCATTATATGTAATAACAGAAAAATAGATAAATTATTTAGTGGTTCAAAACAAGACATTAAAAATGATTTATATATTTGATAGTTTACGATTACTAAAAAACTGGATCTATCTGAACTGAAATTTGTGATGTAGATTGGATAATAGTCCAATGGTAATGTAGATAAGAAGAGAATAATGGAGTTTCAAAATGTTTGATGAAATGATAAAAGAGGAAAGAGGAACCTACTACCCACATGTTAAAAATGTTGTATGAGGCTTTAAGGTAATTGAATTAATGGGATACAAGAATAATACAAGTGAATGATCAATGTCCCTAAATATCATTAATTCTAATGATACATGAAGAAACAATCCATCATGATAGAGGATATGAAGGTACCTCATAATAAACCACTCATGGATCAATACTTATATTGTAGGTATAAATTTAATTATTCAATCCATTTCACTAATCCTAGGGTCCTTGAGTGTATGTA
Source organism: Viscum album (assembly GCA_963277665.1). NCBI lineage: Eukaryota > Viridiplantae > Streptophyta > Magnoliopsida > Santalales > Viscaceae > Viscum > Viscum album. The sequence continues at coordinate 1,137,230,026 of OY728164.1, read as the reverse complement.
GAATATGATAAAAATAGGAGAAAAGTATATTTTATATCATCAATACTACTGAAGTGGTCAATTAAAATGATTTCATCAAAGGTACACTTTTTATTCACTCAACAATGGAAATTGTTTTTCTAATTATGGTTATTGGAATTATTTATATACTAAATGTTTTTTTGAAATTTGGAATTGAAGACCATGTATATTTATATATAGACATATGAAAAACAACGTAGTAGTGAAATCATTTCAATTCAGGTAATGGAAACATAACATGTAAGCATAAGTGGGAATAATCTTATGTAAATTCACATAATACATCTCTCTAGAGAATTTGATTCTATACATAAAATGGATTGGGTCTAATTATATGGAACACATAAAAACTAATGAAAAAAAGAAATATCCATTCATATTTTGATCCATCCAATTCTCCTTAAAAAATTGGATAAGATCCCGCATATCCTTTGAAAAATCCTTAAATGGTATGGGTGTTGATTCCCTCTGAAGATTTGTACCTTTAACAAAAAGTTCTGTCTATAGAATGTATCATCCTGGACGATATCACCACTATTATGGAATATAATAATGTATTTTTAGAATAGTTATATGAACATCCCCCAAATCATAAGGTAGATGTAAAAAACAGAGATCATACCTAGATCCACTATTACATCAAAATTATCCAAATGGATGGCCCATATAGAACTGAGTTATATAAAGAAGTAGATGTAAGAGAATATTGAATCAAAGTTCATATTCCCTAATGTATGAAATTGTGCTTCACTAGGGCTCTTTTTCAGGAAGAATGATTGGTCAGTGTGACTGTGTATCAATTATCAAGATAATTAAATGATTAGTATAAAGAAAAAATATTTTCTACCAAGGATTGTCACTTTTTTATCAACATTAAAGAGCTCAATACATTTAAAATATTTATATTTATTCTATATATCAGAAACTAATGGATAATAAGTATGATATTCATAATACTATTATCTTTATAGGTTATGGGGATAATGAGATCATAGTGATTAATATTAAACATAATAATTCCCATGAAATATTCATGTATTTGATTAATATATTATTTAGAAACTACCAAAAAAAAATTGTGTTACTGTTTATTTTTGATTTTATTATTAAATCCATGATAACTGTGGAACATCAAGAAAATATGAGGATTTTACTGGTGACATTAATTATGGTAAAATGTATTCTATGATCAAAAAGTGTGGATTTTGGATATAGGAAATCAAATTTTTATAGAACATGATCAAATGGGTGGGAAATTCTATGGTCCCCTACAAATGGAAATTTAGTTATGGTTAAAACCCACTAGTTTAATGTAGAGAAATTTGTTTCTTGGATTATCATGGTAATACCAATGGTTTAGAAGAAATAACACATTATTTGCTAGACTATTAACTATTTTGACAAGAAAAGGGGTAACATTTTCTAGGATTAAATGATGCGAGGAATGCATCAAAGAGATATATAAGAGGATAATCAATAAACCAATACTCAAAATCCCAATATGTAGAGAAGGTTATTTGATATATTGATGCTTCAATGAAAGGATTATTTTGCGTCTTTATGAAAAATGATAAATTGATATCCTATGCCTCATGAAAATTGATGATCCATTATCTGAAATACACTACACGGGATCCAGAGTTAGTACTTAAAATATTCACTCTAAATATTTGAAATAAACCATCTTTATGGAAAAAAGATTTACATTTATACTTATCATAAGTGTATAATGTATATATTCACAGATATATAGATCTGAAGGAATCAAAAAATATTATTATAGCTATTCAAATACTACAATTAATCAATTCACTAGAATCCCATAATGTTCAAAAAGTTCGTTGATTACCTTACCAACACCGAAATGCAACTCTATCCATGATGTGGATGAACAGAGATCCTCTCATCATGGAAATTAAAATGATGTATCTAGAAATAATAATAGAATGGAAAACATCAAACTTATAACAAATTATTTCTTAATAATATAAACAATATAATATAAAGGAGGCACAAAATAATTATATAGCACTAAAAAGTATGGTTAATGTGTTAAAGGAAGTGAATCTACATGATTTCAACAAAAAAATATGATAGTGTGGTTCAGTTTGGATACATGTTTCATGTTACTTCAATACCCGATATAAAAAAGGATGTAATTGATAATTCTCAAAGATCATCATTCCATATCTATTAGAGAAGTACAAAGACATACTATGATATTCGAGGGAACTTTAGGTGCAATAACATGAAGAAAAGATTATAGAGTATATCCAAAAGGTGTTTGATGTGTCGGCATGTTAATGTAGAGGAACATTTGTACAAATAGATTATGTAATTATTTCCAATACCCATGTGAAAATGTGATTATTTCACAATGTAATTGGTCACTAGACTCCTAATAAAATCCAAAGGAAACAATGTGGTATAGGTTTTTCTTGATCGACTCACCAAGACACTCTACTTTATTTTTATTTTGGAAGATTTATTTCTAGATAAAATTTAAATTATATGTTTGAAAGAAGTTGTAAGGATTAATGGAGAACCACATTGTATTTTCACTAATGATAATTCAAGGATTAAAAAAAATTATAAACATTTATTTAGAATTATTTGAGTACAGTATTGAATTTTAGCATGGCATATCACTACTAAACTAATTCCAAATATGAAATTAATATCTAACATCATGAGGACATATTAGGATCCCACTAAATGGAATTCAATGTTATATTTGATAAATATATAATGTTGGTTGTGATCTCATATAACAATAGATTCCACTCGAGTGTCTATATTGATCCATGTGAAGCTTTTTATGGAATGTGATGTAGAACTATAACTTCTTGAGATGATGTTGGAAAATAAAGGATACATGGAAGAAACCTTGTGAAAGCAATGAAAAATAATGCTCAAGTGATCTAAAAAATATAAAATCATCTCAATCTCTAAAAATGTGCTATACTGACAACTGTAGAAGGGTCACATGGATTAAGTTTGGAGACATTGTGTTCATTCAAATTTAACCATGGCAGAGATTCATATAGTTTTAAAGGAAATTGAATATTATCCCATGGTATATTGACCATATAGAGGTTATTAATCCTATAGGAGACGTTTCCTATCATCTTTTACTTAAACCAAGTTTTCCCCAAGTTCAAAATTTGTTCCAAATTTCACTTTGAGGTAGTGCTTACTGAATCCCTGACGTGAACAAGTATTCACATTTAAATAATCATAAGATCCATAAAAGATATAAATGTCATTTCATCCATCTCTAACAACTTTCCAAAAACCAATGTGGTTAGAAAAATTTATCCACTTTAATACATTAATAAATAAACCTTAACAATTACACAATTGGTTCAAAATAATTAATTATTTTTCAATTTGTTTAGCTACTAAAATAACATCTAGGTTAAATGTAGGCTTGTGGAAGGTGTGAAAATATGATCTCCAATTAGATGTGGGTCCAATAACTATAGTTTTATTGGACATGACTGGATATCACCTAACATTCAGTTTTATACTTTTTTATAAAAAACGTTAACATATTTTAAATAATTTAAAAAAAATTATGATATATATAAATTAAATAAAATTAATCAACAAATAACCTTTTGAATAAGGTTTTCAATAAAGCTAATTATTTTCCCAAAAAATATAGTAATATTATTTTATTATTATTATATTTTCATTAATGATTATTTTAACTAATAAAGATATCAATAACATTAAAATTATTTTTATAAAACGTAATTTCATTATTCCTCAAATAACATCAAAAATAATAAAATACAATTTTTCAAAATTTACCTGAAAATATATTTCATCATCGTATAATCCCATCACATAAAACCTAAAAAGGTTAATATAAGACTATAAACTTATGATCTATCTTAAAATCATATAACCCAAAAATGTATACATAACACTGATGTTAATTAAGAAAAATATTCTTCTAAAATTAAACAAAATCCTTAGTCAATTCATGATTCTTATAACCAATATACCACATGTAAGATACATTTACATTTTATTTATTTAGTAATTATATAGAAATAACTCATTCATATTTTTCTATATAGTTTCTTCCTCTATCTAGTGGTTAACATTTATAAAAATGAATTGAGTGATATAAAACTTAGGTTCTCTATATTTATGACAAGGATCTATAATTGCATCCTTATGATGTGATTTTTTACGTTCCATCATAAAATTCTTATTCTAATGAAATTATTTACTCTAATAAATTTATTTCATCAATTAATGTAATTTTATATTCTATTAAGACACTTACTTAGGTGTCTCGGTCCACATTTATAATTAATATGAAATCGTTCTTTCCTTTCTCCATGGTCCACACTAATCGAGATCTTAGTGAACTCCATCATTCTATTAATTGGTGATTCCATGTGATGGTTAATGTATATGATTTTGTTCATACATTAGGATACCTTATTTTACATTATCACAATAACATTCACTCTATTAATCATACCATTTTTTTGCACATAGTAACCAAATATTGATTCATGTTCAATGTTATCGTGAATTTTTCAGGATCTATCAATTTAATAAACCAAAAATTATACAATGAGAAACAAAAATCACAGGTGGAAAACCATAAAATGATTTAGATGATGTTTAAATACTAACACATTATTTTAATTATAAGTCACATTATGTTTAAAATATTTCATTTAATTACATTAAATATTCAAATATTTTATAAATAATTGTAATGAAAATTTGAATTATCCAGAACCATATCCCCTGAGATTAAAAATATGGATTCATAGTTTGTCCTATTATCATGCATTTGGAGAAGATTGTGTCAATCACAATATTCCCTTCTTAGAGTTATTGTCCATATGTACATTTTTTCTAGTACCACATCCACTTGTAATATCTATACATGGTTTTATTTATGTTAAGAACCATATTATCTCTATAATAATAATAAAATTATAAATTTATTCTATAGTTATCTTTAAATTATATCACATGGTTATGATCCATAATATATGTATTCCTATGTCTAGTTCTCATGGATTCTTATAAAAATTATTTAATACCAACTATGATAACCCCAAACTCAATATCCAATAGTTTTTGTTTTCAATATTACTGTGAAATTAGATACAAGGAATTACATCCTGAAGGATCAAATATTTTAATAGTATTTAAATTTATATATATATATATATATATATTTGTCCTAAATTAAATTCAAAAAAATAAATTAAAACATAATTTTTTCTCTGAATATCATTATTCCCTCTATAATATATATTAACATAAATCATTGTACACATCATGGAATAATAGTGAATTGGAAATAAATAAGGGAGTTCTAATATACTCTCTAAGTGTAAAATATGGTGGAATATAATATTAATCAATAAGACTAAACTACATGGAATGGTGAATAAACAAACAATCATGGAATTTAAATAATTTTAATATCATGATTTGAAAATTAATAATCAATGTTGAAAAGTATATAAATGAACCGATATGAAATTTAATGAATGACCTGAAAATCATTATTGGTTAAAGCATAATCAATTTAGAAGGTTAAAAATCTGAAAAAAAATTATATTTAGTAAAAATCATAACAATCAGAAATGGATAAGGAATAAAAAATATTTACAAGTAAATAACTAAACAAAAATGTATTTTAATCAATAAATTAATTATAAATTGAATCCATGTAATATCATTGTTCATATCTCATGGATAAAAATAAATGGATTCTCAATGAAGAGAACACTTAATTAATACAATTTATTATCTCATCCATCATGATAACTCTAAAATCATGATCATTCATTAATAAAAAATTAAAATTATGGGAAAATCCCCATTTTACTAAATCTAGACAGATGATTCATCTCATGAGACATACAATGTTTTTGGGTTATTTATAACTCATCCAAGCCCATATCTGCACATCTAAATCATTTTTCATATATCAAATAGTCAAAATAATTCTTGAAAATATTCCTTATAATAAAATATAAGAATTTTTTTCTGAATATAGATTTATCTTTCACTATATTACTAAATAAAATTCAATACATAACACTATATGTCAAAATTATATATGGTTAATTCAGTCAAAAAATTCATGACACATAATATGGATACATTAGAGAAATTTAATATATATCATTACTGTGAGGTTAATAATTCATGGAAAAGATATTGAATAAAACATGAATCATAGAAATAAATATCATTTATATCCACGTTCAAAATAATCATAAATTATACCCTGGAAGAATATTAATGGTATTAATACAACATATACCAAGAGGAGTATATGTGAAATTAATGGTTTCCCTCACTGAAAAATATAAATACCAGAAAATATATTTTAAAACATTTTTGAGCAATATATCCTATTAATTTTGAAAAGAACCTATTTCTGCAGTTGTTGAACATACTTATCCCAACATCATGAGTAACCATGCTTATGTTAATTATCTTAAAGGATTTTCCATCTTAACTCTAACTCGGGATATTGTTGAAGATGTAAATGCGTACATGATGTCCCTCTCCTATTCTGAATGCAATGATTATTTCAGTTCAGATTCAGTTTGTGATGAAAGTTTGTATACCGATAGGCCGAAAAACATTTACACTTCTGATATGTTAAATGGGATTAATGTTTCAGTAATGGTAGCCCATAAAATTACACTCAAAATTAGGGTATCTTTCATGTTACTTTGAATTGTAGATCAATCTGTGGGATTATGTAATGGGACTCGCTTGATTATCATGCATTTGGGAGATCATGTCATCAGAGCAAGAATATTATTTGGTTGTAATTCATGATATCTTGATTTCATTCCATGATTAAATATGACACACTCCGACTATCGATGGCCTTTCAAACTAAAAATAAGACAATATCCTTTGACTGTTTCTTATGCTATGACTATTAAAAAAATTCAAGGATAATAACTATCTACTGTTGGGATATATCATCAAAAACATGTGTTTTGTCATGTTTAATTATATGTTGCTCTATCTAGAGTCACATCCCCATTAGGTTTGAAAATAGTAGTTTGTGTTAATAATCCTACAACTCGTGAATCAACGCAAAATATTACGTATAATGAAATATTTCATAGATTGTGTTAGGTATATGTCAAATTAAATGTTAAATTGTCATTGTTTGGTTTTTCTCAGCTTATTTCTGTACGATTTTATGAATATAAATATATCTGATCATGATCTCTTTCTACAGAAAAAAATCACATTATTACCAATATGTCGCAATCTATTACCCGTTTTAATGATATCACACCTGATACTGATGAGACATTGATGATACAAGTGCATATTTTGAATTTGTGATCCAACACAAAATCTAGGTACTCCAATGATGTTGTTGCGATTGGTATGATTCTTGGTGATTTACAGTTGAATTTCATATTAAAATTAGACTGAATTTTATATTTCCATTCTTTCACTTATAATCTCTTTTCATGTATAAGACAAATTTTTCAACTACATTGATATGTCTTTATATTTTTGAAATTATTATATCTTTATTTCTGTAGAAAACAAAGATATATTGTACAGTTACTAGGAATCAAATACGATCTACATTCAAAAATATATTGCTTGAAGGCACATGATATTTCATACAGACATGTCAGATAGTATTTAATCAAGTTACATACTTAGGAATTAGACATGCATGTCGATTATTATTCACATCAACATCGCATGTCTAGCCTTGTGATACACTAATTCCACATTTCTATTTCGATTTTACTTTCTTTGAAGACATAATTCTGAGAAGGGTTCCAGAGCCACATTTAATAGGTATATGTTTCTTAAGATTCCAAACACATAAGTTTAATTATTTTAAATATTCTATATTGATCAATAAAGAATATTATGGGTTGGTTTTATATATTATTATCTAACATTATCGTGATTTTTCTATTTTTTAATCTGTCTTAAAAATTATTGGATACTTACTTTCCTCACATCCTCCTGAGGCATCGGGTAGTTCCAATTTGAGGATACAAATTGTATTACCGAATGAAAGGTTAGTTATTATGTCCATTTAATTTTTTTGACCCGCAATTTATATTTACCATCATGTGGTACATATTTTTTGGGCAGTGGGTTACAAATTAAATGCATTTTATGGGGTGACTATTCTAACAGATGTCGTTATACTTGGAATAAAATATCAGTTCACCAATTGTTTAAATATTGAAACTCTTCAGAGATAATATATTCAATATTATGCTCTCTAATAGCATAATACCTTATTTCCCTTTCGTTTATTCAATTCATTGATGATTTTTAACCCAGTATTCCAACTAAGTTTCTTTTAAAACCATTTTCAGACTGTTTTATACTTACAAAAGCCATTAATGCGATGAAAATTCATTTCAATCATGATATCGATGATGTTGAATGATTCATAAAAAGTTGCACTGCATACTTTATTTAATTCTGATTTTTTTATATGATGTTCACTGATTAATATATGATAGATGTACGTATTATTTTTGACATTTGGTTTGCATTTTTCAATATTCAGATGTACGTTTATAATGGCTTCAGAGAATCGAAGTCTAGCATCAACTAACCCATCTTCTTCCTCTACCCCATTTCTATTTTGAGAAAATAAAAAAACCCTTTCTGATGTGAAGAATTGTGATCGTGTATGTAATATAATGAAAATTAACAATTAATTTCGTGCACTTTCTTAATTTGGATGTACCAGTATAGTACTGTATAAATTCGTCATCTATATTTTTCTCAATGATGGACAGCCTAAAAAGTGCTTGATTTCTATTAGAATAAATAAAATTAAAAAAACTGACAATTGGTTCTACGAATCATACAATTCTTGCATGAAAAAAGTGTACATTGATGATGGAAAAATTTAGTGTAACAATTGAAAAATATATGTCACTTTCACCATTCACAGGTTATTATTTTTTCTTCTCCTTAAGAGATTACAACTTATTTTATATTTCAATAGTAATTAATTTTAGTTATTTGATATTTATAAATCAACAGATTTAGAGTGCAGCTTCTTGTGATATATACCACAAACTACTTGTTAGTTGTCCTATTCAATAAACATGTAACGAAATTTATGAAATAAACTACTTCATATATGTGATATTATTTGATTTAGTTACTACCACATAATAAAATAGAATTATAAAAAAATATCTTTGCTTCATTTAAACAAAAAACTACTTCTTTTTTAAATAAGGCTGATGAAGAGTACGATTTTCCTTCCGAATTGACTGTTTTCAAATAAAAAAAGTTTCTCCTATCAATTGAAGTGTCCAATTTTAATATAAAAAAATCACCACTGTGGAGTAGAACAAAACTTTTACAAGTTAATTTTCATTACTGACAACAAAAACTACATCACCATGTTCAATGAAAACATCACAGATTTTTAGGTATATTCTATTACATTTTCCTGTTTTCTTTAATATGGATAGATTGCACAAAGTTATTTCTATTATTATTTATATACAACATCGTCAAAGCATAGGTTATAAAAATGTATGTAGAGAAAAGAACATAATTAGGTTTAATATAATCCATTATAACATTCAATAATTCCCTTCGTGTAAAGAACATGCAAATGGATTAATGCTTTATTGTTCTATAATATTATCATCAGAGTGCCGAATCATTTTGACTTTGTGCAAAGGATGACTCAATATTTGAAAAATATTTTACCGTATCATCAGTTACTCAGGTATATATATTTTTTCTTCCACAAAATTTGCATTATAAGGATTTATTTTATTCGCCCATTATTATTGCTCCTTCATCTGATGCTTCTTTTAAATATGTTTTATATACAGAAAAACCTACTGACTGAATTTCTAAATGTTGATCTTACTCAGAAATCTCATCATATCTCACCTGAAAGTGTCGGTAAAAGAAGTCAGGAAAAAAATGTGGCAGTCCTAATGACTGATAAATTAATGGACAAAGCAGAAAATATTGACTGCTATGTTCATCATATACGAAAGGTAATATTAAATGTTGTAGATGACTTACTAAATGTATAATTTTCATTAGGTACTGAAATAGTGACTATGTCATGACAATAACATGTTTTAAGAAATTGTACTGAAGGCCTCTTGAAATGATACCACTGTACAAGTTCATGTTTACATATAGTTGTTGTTATTCAACACCATGGTATTGATGGTACTGCGGTCTTCCAATGCTCCTCTTCGGTTTACAAGTACATTTTTTTATGATATTATTTTCTATTTACCTACTAGAGTTTAACATCAGTAATTTTAAGTGGGGGTGGGAAGGGGGTGGGGACGGGCAGGGGGATGGTGGGGGAGGGGTCTGGTGGGGGTTGAGAAGGGGGCTGGGCAGGGGCAGGGGGAGGGGGGAGCTGGGCAGGTGGAGGGGGAGGGGGAGCTGGGCAGGGGCTGGGGGATGGTGGGCTGGGCAGGGGGAGGGGGGAGCTGAGCTGGGGCAGGGGTAGGGGGAGCTGGGTAGGGGATGGGGGAGCTAGGGGAGCCGGGCAGTGGGAGGGGGTGAGCTTGGCAGGTCCAAGGGTAGGGGGAGTTGGGCATGAGGAGGGGGGTTGCTGGACAGAGGCAGGGGGAGGGGGATCCGGGTAGGGCGAGGGGGACTGGGCAGGGGCAATGGGAGGGAGGGAGCTGGGAAAGGGGAGGGACTGGGGAGGGGGATGGATATGGGCTGGGTATGTGAAGGGGGGCTGGGCAGGCGGAGGGGGACAGGGTAGAGGGGAGAGGATGTGGAGTCATTATATTTTATTCCTTTTCATTTAATCATATATGTTTCCTAATATTATTATGATTTCATAGATGTTCCTATTTCTGTTTAAATATTACCCACCACTTTCTTGTCTTTCTAACATATCATTCTGTTTGGCCTGGGTTGGCAGCTCAGTTATGGAGGTGCTTCTCAGTTTTGGCCATGACTGATTATTAGGTATACAAAATATTTACTCATACTCTTGCATCTGTCTTCACTGTTTAAAGATTTATCAACAACCATCAAAGGAATTCATTGTAACTAATTTGGATATCTCTTCCTGTGGTATGTTTTTTTAAATTTAAACAGCTTTACATTGCATTTTTAAGGGTACATTATAGTGGGGGTGGGCAGGGGGAGGGGCTGGGTAGGGTCAAGGAGGAGGGATGGAGCTAGCAAGGGGGAGGGGGGAGCTGGGCATGGGCAGGGGGTGGGCAGGGGTAGGGGGTGGCCAGGGGGAGGTGGGCTGGGCAAAGGGGAAGGGGAGGGGCATGGATATGAGAATTTTTCATATTTATAGTAAGTAGTAATTTTTTATTACAATTTATTCCATCAGATATATAAATTTCACACCTTCTGAACTTCACCTCCCCCATTCCAGCATCTTCTATTTTAACTATCTTTAGTCTTAACTCCATTTTCTTCCATCATGAGTAACCCACTCATATCATTATTGGTATTTAATTTTTTAATACATTTCATAATTTTATTTCCATTTTCAGGTGGCTATCTTCAAATCATGATTTAGAAAAAATTAATGTTTTCCAAACATGATGACAACACCTCTACAGTTGAACAGCTCCTCAAAATGCTGGATGGGAAATCCATGTTTTCATTCTACTCATTTTTGATTATTTTCATTTTACTGGACTGATTTTTATTAGTTTATGTTCTGTAGGTTTTCTCATCTTAAAATATATATTTCAGTCATTTTCACATTTTTCGGTTTAATTTTTACAATCATTATCTTATGTTGGATTTGACTATCACTCTTTAGTCACTATTTTTGTTTCTTCCCAAGATTTATTAATACAAATTCTTTTTAAAAGTAAAACCATTAAGCAAGCCCTTAACATTTTAGTCAACATTATTGTTTCTTCTCAAAAATTATAAATATTAATTCTTATTAAAATCACAACCATTAATCAAATAAGTCATGCTATTTCATGGGTGAGTACTATTTTTTCTTATATCAAATAGTAAAAATAATTCTAGAAAAATATTCCTTATCATAAAATATAAGGTTTTTTTCTTGAATATAGATTTATCAATATTTCACTATATTAATAAATAAAATTCAATAAATAACACCATATGTAGAAATTATATATGGTTAATTCAGTCAAAATATTCATCACACATAATATGGATACATAAGATAAATTTAATAAAAAATAATTATAGGACGGTTAATATTTCATGGAAAAGATATTGAATAAAAAATGAATCATAGAAATAAATATCATTTATATCTATGGTCAAATTAATAATAAATTATACCATGGAATAATATTAATGATATTAATACAACATATACCAAGAGGTGTATATGTGATATAAATGGTTGTTTTCATTAAAAAATAAAAATAAAAGAAAATATATTTTAAACCATTTTTGAAGAATATATCCTATTAATTTTGAAAAGAACCTTCAAAATATAAATATAATAAAATGAAATAAGTATTTATAGAAAATAATCGTATAAATTTATAGAGGATGTTTTAAAAAATTGAATTTTCATGATAGAAAAAGGTTATGTACTTTCCGAGTATGTTAAAATATTGACTCCTTTTCATTTTTAGAAAAAAAAAACAAATGCATCATATTTTCAAAATGAAATGAAGATTAATTGAAAATAACTTTTTAAAAAGAATCAACTTCTAAAATTTTATATAATAAAAAAATTTAATAGGGTTGGAATCATTTTTGAAAACATTAATATAAATCATGATTTCATAGGAATAATTATTTTCTACTAAAAAGAGTAAAGATATCAGATTTTATTAGAAATAAATTTTCAATAATTTGATGATCTAGACAACTAAAAAATATGTAATATTAGTTTTAAAGTTCATAAATTAATAGAGGAGAATAAATTAATGGTTTTTATTAAAAATCATGAAAAATTTTACATCATTGTATATTAATGTAATATCAACGCCGATTAGAATGGGATTGTGAAATAAACCATTAAAAATAGGATAAAATTGAAGGGTGAAGTATTCAATGAATATATCATATGTATAAAATTTAAATAAACATCATAAATGTGGAAATTAATAATAATATAATATTAATTTAATAATGAATAATAATATAATAAGAAATATAATGAAAATTTAATACAACCCTTTGAAACAGAACTGAGTTACAAAATTATTTACAACATGGTAAATATTAAGTCAAATCCCCGTAGTTGAAATAATTAAAATTGAAAAAATATATAATTAATTATTATTGAATCGTGATATTAAATTTCCTAGATGATGTATATACACTATATAAAAATAAATTATGAGAATAACATTAAAATATTCTTCAGTTAAGTAAAATCGTTACAAAGTCTCATACCTTGAGTCCAAACCATAATGTAGGTTCTTTATCATCATAACTAATAATATTAGAGTAATTATATATTTCATTGAGAAAAAAATTAATGTTTATTATTCCATTTACTTCACTTATTACAATGATATATACAATCACTTAATCAATTGTGTTTATGTTGGGTGTTTCGTTGTAATATGACATATGTGTCAAAAATGAATTTGGAAGGATGACTGTGGTCAAATATGACATTATTTGATAATGAATAAAATAATAATCAACAAATAATAATCATATTTATAAATAAAATATAATTTTATAACCATTAATGATGTTTTTATATGAGAAATTATTTATGTTCGGATCATAGGGATGATAGATCACAAGTACGAATATGTAACATTTCCATTTTTCAATGATCATTATGAAAAGATGTATGAAATATTTTATATTTATTAAATGATTATAACATAATAAATATCATATTACATATTTAAATATATGTATATATATAATCCATTTGGTGTGGTGATGAAAATAGAGTCACATCGCTTCATGAATGTGGTAGTCCAAACATACATGAATGGGGTAATCCATTTTAATTGAGTAAAAATGGATGAAAAAATAAATTATTTTATATTTTCATAATTATAATATTGAATTTAGTAATATAATTATTAAAATTGTTTCTCATATATTTGTTAACAATATCATTATTACCTCCATATAAAATGTTAGTGAAAAATGAGTATCCTTGCTTTGTATGGAGGGAGTCTTCTGTACACACGAGCGACATTATCTTATCAATTATTGAATGAGAAGTAAAAAATGGAATATATGATATAATGGATAATGAGGTATATTTATGCTATAAATTTCAAATATATGTACCTTATATCCATCATCGTACCCAAACATGATAAGTGGTAAAGAAAAATTGAATGACACCGGTTCCTGATGTAGTATTCCATTATACACACAAATGAGGATTTCCTAACCTATTATTTGTAAGTGTGAATTTTTGTACATCATAAATAAAAATAATATGTCTTCAAAAAATAATGATTATATCATATTTTTATTTTTTAATATGAGTTTATGGAGTTTGGGGAAGAAATAAAATATAAACTGTCATTGAAGTGTGTTACATCTTCATTGGATAACCTCGTTATATTTGAATCAAAAGCATTCCGACATTATATATATGAGAAAAATATGTAATATATTAAGATAGGATTTAATTGGGCATATATATTTTTAGTTATTGGTAGATCCAACATGATATTATGGCGTGAAGAAGAGGGAAGAGTTGATGGTATTTTAATAGTATGACGAGTGTCACCCTTGATTTTTTAGAATAAAATATTATACACATTTTTTTACATGAAGGAAAGTTATAAAATAGAAAATTTATGATAATTTGACATTATAGGATATAAATATTTCTGGAAAATATATTTTAGAAAATTCTTAGGTAATTTGAACACATTTCTTTTCTTAACCCCCTAACAACCATATTTTACATTTACCATGGTAATTAATTATTTCCTTTTTTTATTTTTTTTGGAAAAAAATTAATTTTATATTTTTGAATAATATATATTTTTCCCATTATAAATATTGAATAAAATATTCAAGATTATTTTAATAGAAGTGTTAATATTGACTTTACTATATATTTTATGGTTGCGTTGAAAAAATAGAGTTTTTAAAATATGAAGAATTCAAAATTATGAAAAAAATTAATATAAAACTTATATATGATAATAATTAGAATTGCCTTAATTATATGTATATATATTAATATATACAATTTTACCTATTTTTTATTTAAAAAATTGTTCACAATATTTTTTATCTTTATAAAAAAAATTAAACAAAAAAATGTGATTTTAATTAATATTGAATATTTTACAATATTCATCATCAAATGATATATTTTAGATATATTCCAAAAATTCACCCTAAGATAAATTTATAATGATGATTTAAAATAGTAAATTCATTTCTTATAATATATTATGATTAATTTAGACATAGGGATGTGTGTTCTATAAGTTATCAAAGTTACTAAATTTAAAGAATTATATTTCATAAGTTTATTATGAACACTACTTCATATATCAAATGATATCTTATACAACGTTCTAATATTAAAATTTGTGGGTTTTACATTTTTTATTTTTTAAATTAATTAATTTGGACTCACATTATGCACATTAGAACAATTTTCAGAAATATTGGTTTTTAAATACAATAATAAAATTATAATAATATAAGTATAATGATTAATTAATTTTTTTTAATTTATATATAAATAAGAAATAAATTTATTTTATGTAATGAAATTAAAAATATAATAATAATTAATTAATTTAAAACAAATAATATTTTAAAACAAATTAAAATTTTCACAATACACTAAAAACCAAACATTTTATGAAAAATCATGAAATTTAATCCAATTTTTATTTTTGTATGATTAATGAAAAATAATAATTTAATTTTATCAAATACATTTTATAAGAAGATATATATATTAATTATTTCATATTCTAACTGAAATAAATAAAAATATTTATGATGAAATCAAATTTCAATGGATAAATTTAATTTACAAGAAATTGAATAATAAATTACAAAGAATTTAACAATAAATTTATACTGATTTTGACATTTATATATTTAATATTGTGTTTAATAATATTCAAACACAGCAAATTAATGGGTGGATTATTACATTCATATATTTTTCAGGCCATTTAAGATTTCTGTTGCAAGTAGTATAAGCTATTAAACATAGAACTCTTCTTTTAAAATCACAAGGTATTGAAATATATTCATTAACTATATGCATATTATAATCCATTAATAGAGTAAATGAGAATAAAATTTCATCTCTTGGTGAATGTTGAAGTCTATATGTACACAAGAGAAAAGTGATAATTTTCCAACACATGGGTTGATAATAATGGTGATACGATATTATAATTAAAAATGTATATATATTTTGTGAATATATTATATAAAACAAATTCCACCATTAGAATAAAATCATAAAATATAATCATGGAAATTGAATTATATCACTATGTAGAGGTCGTAGTCCACACATATGCACATTGGTTATTTTTATTATCCATTTTGTGTAGATGTGTAGAAAAAATATTGTACCACAACTTTTATAAAATCATGTTACATTTTTGATACTATATTAGTTATGTAATTTTGGATACAATAAGTTTAGTTTAAATAGAATAAAAAACAATGTTGATAGATCTTAGTAAATATTTATACCTCTTTTTTGAGATAAATTTTTTGGCCTAAACCTTGAGACTCTATATGATAAACTATATAAAAGACCATAATAACTATAATGAATGGAAAGAATATATATAGGTTTTTTATAAGGTATTTTCGGAGAAAAATGAATAAACATGTGTGTATAAGGGAGAATTAAAGGCATTATTTTGAAGTGATGGTAGAGACAGACATATAACGGCATAAAATATTTCAACAATATATGATCACTTTAATGAGTAAGTGATTAAAAGAATATAATAAATCAAATATAAGTTAAAATAAGGATAAAATATCATAATAAATTTATAATCTAAAATATTTATGTTGAATTAATACTTTAATCTCATAGGTTACCCCCAGTAAACCCATCATAACCATAAGTATAGTAACAATATTTTAATGATTCTATTATTAATTTTGAGAAAATATTAATAACAACCGATTACATTTAACAAATTTAGATTATTAAAAATTTGGGATACATTTTTCTTAAAAAATCTCTATGTGTTATAAAATGAATAGAATATGAGAGCGAAAAATGCAATGAATATCATTTATTAGAAATATCATTTATTGGGCATAAAACTGATTTTACATTCAATAACTGCATAGTGAACACTATAAAAATATAATAAAATATTTTTATTAATATATAATATATTAAACTCATTGAAAACATTATAAAATAATAATTTTTTATTTTATTGAAATACATTATATACATAAAACCAATTTTTTTAAAAAATTGAAATTATAAGCCGTAAAATGAGCTTGTAAAAATATTTAATACTAAAAAGCACTAATGTTATTTATTAATGGACGATTATTTAAATTTTATAAAAAAAGTATAATTAGAAATTTAAAATATATGATTTAATTAATATGAATGATAGTTTTCAAAATATCGATTATTTAACTATTCACTCAAAAAATTATTTATGAAAAATCGAAAAGAATCACCCAATGATAATAAAAAAATTCTTATTTCATAAAGTATATACTATAACAAAATAGAAAAAATCTATATATGTTATAATTTAATTATAATTTCTAGAAGAAAAATATGGCGAAATATATTTTTGATGAAAAGTAATTTGTTATATGTAAAATGACTAAATAGAAAATTAAGTAGTTTTTATTATGATCTTATTAGTAAATTTTAATTATATAAAAAAATTATATGTAATTTTTCATCATTTAGGTATTACTATTCATATATCCAATTTATCTAAAATCTTATAATGGTAGAATCTTATTTTAAATACTACAATATTATACAACAATGTGTTTAACAATCTATATTGTGTTTCAATAAATATATTGAAAATAATATTAATTTTAACTAAATTTATGTAATACATATGAGAAACAATAGTATTAAATGATAATATAGACATGGAGGGGAAAATGATGTAAAATTAATAATATAATGTGGCAGGGAACATAGTCATGAGAAGGGTAATTCTCACAAAACCATAAATCAGTTAGCAGTGAAGAAGATCACGATTGTAAAGAAACAATGAATTAAATGACAATATTTTAATTTCAAGATCCTTTTCCAAGAGTATAAATATTTTTTAAAATATTTTTTAATGACCTTATATAAATTTTCAATGGAAAATTTATTTAAAAAGTGAGTTATATTATTCTAGATAATGGTAATTCTTAACAATCTTTATCATAAAGAGAGATAAATATAGAAGGGATATCAACCTTCCATGTCATATTATATCCCATTACATTGATGGAGATACCCTTATGCACACTTTACACCTCCATATTGACATGTGTTACAATGATGTTGTGTTTAGATATAATACTCATAGATACACTCACGTATGTTGTAAACCACAATGAGAGATGAAACACAAAATTTCTTATAGCCAAAAAATTGTAGTGCAGTCACTATTAAGGCATTGATAATTCATCAATTTGATTTATAAAATTATACACCATTGATGAATCTAATAATTTTATCTTCATGTTATGATTTAATTCTGCATGATGCAATTAATAAACCGTGATCATTGCCAATATGATCATGGTAAATGGGAACATATATTAAAGGATTAGGGTTACCATTCGATGCTCTATCAAAGTTCAATTTACCAAAATTATGGAATGTAGGATTCTATAAGTATTCCTATGTACCAACATGTGCCTTAAAATTTTGATAATTTATAATATTCACAAGATAGTTGAATCATGTATACTTTTATCAGAAAAATATTTTAAAATATAGTAGAGTCCCTAATATGGATAATTAAACTAGAAATATATTAATAAAAGGATGAATATGGAATTATGATGAATAGAATAATTATGGGAATTCCTAATGCAATACAACATCTTTTCCAGTTTCACTATGATAATATTAAGAAGCTATGAAGATAATTAAATGATACCACACTAAGACAGTGAATATATTGAAATCATGGTCAGTATTAACAGTTTAAAAAAATTATAAACTACATTTTAAAAATCAACTGATTTGGAAAAACTTACAAATATATGATCACTGTCTTTTCTTTACTGAAGACCTAAAATACAACTGGAGAAAATTAAGTCATGAAATTTTTTTAACCAATATTTAATTAGAAGATGAATAACTGCCAATATTCATATTAATATATTTTGTAAAGGGATGATCCATACATTACGAAAAATTTAAACCTAATTAGAATTCGCTTTTATATTATAGTGATACAACTTGGTATTATAATCAACCATTTTTATATCGTTCTAGTCCTATTCCCAGATAATCATGTACTCCCAATGAGAGAGAGTGTAATTCCTGGTAATATCTTGGACTTTTTCCTTCCAGTTAAATTAAAGGGTACTCAAGAAGTATTTAATGGAGTCCAGTGAGCACAAAGAAGTGTCCAAATGATGAAATTCATAGATAAGAGAAGTTCCTATATAATTATCCATCAATAAATTGATAGAATAATTTTTACTGATAATCCATATAGTGTTTTCCATTATTTCAAAAATATTTTTTTATTGACATCCAAAGAGATGATTTATTTTCTATATTTTTCCTCTATTTTAACCAATTTAGATATATTATTATAGGGAGGATTAAAGGTATTATATTTATATATATATAATTACATGTTAATTGATTTTTTAGATCCTAATTGACATTCTTGTTTCTCTTCATACGAATTCCATTACTTCCATGGGAACTAAAACATTTTTTTCTTATGGAACAATGACCATATAACACTCATGAATGTTGCAACTCTAGAAAAAAATCTAATTCAGAAATTTATGTTTTCTATCAAACCCATGGGCAATTTATATATCGTAATTGAGTGAAAAATCTTCATGAAAAAGTTTTATTTGACAAGAGTAATTCATAGATCCAATATGAGATCCTTTCCCATTCAAGATGATATGTGATTTATAATTTGATGTTTAGGGTCAAAAATGGTTCATTCTTGCCCTCCCCTATAATAAAGGAACACTAAGGTATGTTATGGTTATAAACCCCACCAAAATAACCATATATGTATTAACTTGAGACCTCATATAATAATTCATATAATAAACTATCTGTAAATGATATACAGTCTTGAGTTAATACAAGAATTAAAAATAATGAACTTTTTAGGTTTAGAGTTTTAGAAAATTAGGTGATTACTATGACTTACTAAATCAAATATTACAAAGCAGACACTTCTACTCACTATCAATTTTATCAATAATTAAAAATAATTAAAATGAAACAAGAGTACTTATCATTAATATAACATTAATATTGAATTATTAATTTATAATAACCATTCGTATACCATATAGAAAAAATTTATATACATGGGATGAGTAGACAAAATCTCATTAAAGGATATTAAATAATGAATGAAGCAGTTTGTCCATGAATATTTAAATCACATTAACAAATTTCAAAAACAACATTGTTTTCACCCATTAAACCTAATATCTTAACATACCACAGAAATGATATGATTACTAAATACCATATTATAAATAATAAATAATAAATGTAACTTGTTGGATCCATATCATACTTACATTTTTACTTTCACAACTACATAGGGTGTAACCTTCATGGTTATGTTTGGAATGGCCATCACAATATATTCCCTAAATCAATTTTGAGAAATCCAAACAGTTAAGCACATATCATTACCCAATGCGTTGATGTGATATCCTAGGTTCACCCACCCTCATTTTATCATATAACTTCCCACATACACTAGCAGTGCTAAAGAACCATAAGAGAATCATAACACATGAAACATGCAAAGAAGAAAAAAAATTAAATTATAACATTGTAATAAAATGATATAATTTTATGATATTGATATAATAATTCAATTCTCAAAACCATATTCAATTAAAAATTCCTAATAATGTAATATGGTATTTTTTGTAAACATCAAATCTTTTAGAAGAATCCAAATAACAAAAAAAGTTCATGATGATGGAAAATTCATTTTTGCTGTATACGTTAAAAACATTCCTTTTTTCATTTAATGAAACACATCATATATAAAAATTAATTTTGAATAAATTTTAAGGAAATTAACATTACAAGGATTTAACTATAAACCATTTAAATGAAGGTGGGGTAAAACATCAAATTATTCCTCAATAAACGGAATTTAAGAAGATGTCCTTTACCTTGACTCTTACTTGTCTTGTATGTTCTTTATCATTATGAATAATAAACATAAAATAATTAATAATATATTAATAACATTTATAATGTTTAATAGTCATTTTTTATCACTTATTACCATGGTTATAATAATTATATAATTTTTTAAGTTCACATTGGCCTTTTGACAATATTCATTACACTTGTTGAAAATGCACTTCATATGATGTAAATTTCCAAGTGGTCATAATTCCATAACCTTTGGAATATTATTCATAAAATTATTATAAATATATACATGAAATATAATACTTAATAAAATAATTATGTATTATAATAAAAAATAAACTATGTTATAATCATGGAGACAATATGTCGTATGTACGCATGGGTAACGTGTTCCATTTTTTATTGATCATTGTGGAAATAATATATGAACTATTATATATTTCCAAAATTATAATAAAATAATTAATAATTAATTAATAAATTTAATATAATTATATATATCATACAACTGATTTACTGTATATGAATGTATTACATAGCTTTTTGGTGCTGATAGTTCACAAAACGCGTGAATGATGATATCATTTTTATGTTTTTGGAATGTAAGAAAATAGTTGATGTATTATTATTTTATATGGAATGTGAATTAATTAATATCACATATCAACATTAATTTGAACATTTTAATATGTTTATACTTATGGGGAAGAAAACAATCTATATTGGTTCGTGAGGTTGTAGTCTACCACACACTTTAACAAAAGGATCATTTCCCATTTGAATAAATTGGATATAGATTCAGCTGATGATAATAATATAATAAAATCTCAATATATTGGGGATAATAGATTTATTATTTCATGATGGTTGGAAGATATTTTAATTATGTTTAAGAAGAAATAAAATAGAAAAACATAATGAAAATGTTACCTCTTCTTCAGTTGATCATCCGTGAAGAACAACTTATCACCTTTAAAGAGGGTGTTATGGATATCCTGAAGAATAAAAAATGTGTGGAGGGATTTTAGAAAGGTTCCGGGGAACATATTTTCATAAAAAAGTGGTTTTCTATATTTTTGTAATAGATATGTGTGGGTTAATTTTTTATAGAGTAGGGTAGTGGCACCCATGGAAACTCTTTAAATATTAAATTAATATAAATTAATTTTTGAATCCAAAAGACACCAACTATAGTTACATCTAATATAATAATTGGATGATTCAAAATAATATAATCCATATATTTTTATAAATGTATTTATTTTATTTTTAATATTATCTTATCAGTTTTTACCACATTAATCTATTTTAATTTTAGATGCAGTAATAACATTTTTAATAGTAAAATTCCATAAACATTACTTATATGGGAAAAATTTATAATAAATTAACTATTTATGAAAATTTAGACCTTATCATTATCACATTATTATTTTAAAATATTTTTATTATATATTTTTTATAAAATATGAAGTGTCAATATTGAAACTCTTCAGTTCATTGAATTAAAAAAAATCCAGATAGAGATTTAACATTGAGAAAATCCATTAACAGACTTATAATATGTCATGGGCGCCTATAAAATTCATCAAGAAGACTAATTTATTATAATTATATTTTTTTAATAATTTTCAAATCATTTATTTGATATCTCTATGAATAAAATGATAAGTATATCATTATTGTGTATGTATTTATGGAAATTATTAGATCTAAAAAAACTTAATAATTCCCATTAAAATTATAATATCAGTATATTTCTATAGAAAATTTATTATTGAATTTCTATTATATTTATCACTATATTAAAATTATAATACATATAAAGAATAACATGGTGAAATTTTGGTACTTTCGATGGTTTTAATAATATTTATATCACATTCATCCAAAAATAAAAAAATTAGGTAAAATATGTTCCTTAGGTGTTAAGGGTAGTCATTTATTCATATATTATTTTTTTATTGGGATTTAGGGTAATTTCATTACCCTTATCATTTTATTTATAACACTAAATGACCTTATTTACCTATAACTGTAGTGAATGAAAATTACCCAAGGGACTATTCATAAATCCAAAAAATAAAACGAACATATTGGAAAAATTTGGACCCACTAATTCGAAATATGTAATAAAATTTTCTTATACTAAAACACATAAGCTCCAGAAAATTAATTTAAAAGTAATCCCCATTGTCAAAATGACAGAACAAGTGTATTAAAATGAAAACCCATCAAAATATTGACATTTCATTATATATAACATCTATATGAAATTACATAAAATAACAAAAATTATATGAATTTATAAAAATTTAATCTAATTACACTTTTAAACTAATTAAATTTACAAGATAACATTATAAACAATGATAAAAAAAAGTAATGAATTAAAATACATTATTTTTCACTATTCTATAAAACATGAATATTATCATTAAAATGTAGAGAATTTATCCGAAATAAGATATTAGGAAATAAATTTCAATTATATTTTTTTAAATAAAACATATATGTTTTTGAAATGATATATTTAAAATGGGTTATCTATCAAAAGGTGGGAAGACTACTTTTTTAAATACTTTTTTATCCATAAAAATTGAATTTGTTCTCTTATACTGAATTGAAGACATATATTATGAATTTGTAACATTAAATCATATATATTTTATTATTAAAATCCATCAAGATTTTTTATATATTATAAACTCACATATTTTCATATAAATGGTTTTTTTTTTCATAAAATCACATCGTTTGTATTCAATTGGTTTTAATTTCATTTCTTAATTAATTTGGGGACCAATGAATCACTATAGTGACTTGTTTAAATAATATTTTCAAAATTTCATTAATCTTATTTATTCCAAACATATTAATGGATTTTTGGTATCTATCATATTAAATAATATTATTAACTTGTTCATTTATGTTAAATGTGGTGTATCATTCATGATATCCATTGCAGTGTTTCCTTATAAAAATTACTAATGTTTCACTATCCCAAATTTTGAAAATTTTATACCCAAAACTTTTTTTTGGCATGGTAACTATGTTATGACTTTTCAAAATACATATATTGCAATCCCATAAAGAAAAAAGGATTAACAAAATATCAACATTAAAATAATTCATGTAAATTATGATGGTCATTGAGATAACACATACTTAGGTTCCATTTAGGAATACTAATGATCATGTTTTGATAGATAATGATAGAAACCATTGTTAAGATTATGTTAACTATTATAAATACATAAATTTGTGATGGGTGGATTAATCTTTTGTTTCATATTATGAAAAATAAATGGAAAATTATTTTTGTTTAAGGAGCCTTTTTTAATAGTTGATGAAATCATTTAATTTACGGACTCATAACATATAGAAGAATACTTTCTCATAATGTATACTTTCATAATTTAGTAAATTTATACCATAAAATCATATTTTTCTCCAAAATATGAGTATTTAAGTTGAATCAAATTGAATAGAATCACAAAATCCAAAAAAATATTTACTATCCATTTCTCTTATATTTAAACATTAACTAAAACCCACATAGTTAGTATAATATAAAACAATTCTCTAAAAAAATAAACCATTGGATGATGGACAAATTAGTTTAATCTCTATAATTCAACTATAATACCAAAAGTTCAACATAGACATTTTAATATATAATTGTTTATAAAAATCATTAAATGATCCCAAACTAAGATTGAAACATAAAATTGGGAATTATTCGATCACATATTCTTCCACGATATGTTCTAACATTTTTCACTAAGTATCATCAACCACACATAATTTATGACAACATCATGCAATTAATATAATCATATATTCTCCAAGATAGGTTAATGATTTCCATAAATAACCTAATTCATTATATTTCCACTAATAAAATCACATATTATTATCCAAAATATATTTCAACCATTACTTCTCATATAAAATCACAAAGTATTCTATTTATATTAATCGTATAGGGTTCCCAAAATAATTTACTTCTTCCAAAATAACATTTATATCCTTATCTCCAAACCATTTTCCATTACAAAGGATATAAATTTGAAAAAACAAATACTCATAAAATAAACATATTCATATCCAATAAACTCATTTAAGAAAATGAAAAATGTCATACTAATGAGGGATTTCATGTAGACTAGTAGTAAATGATAAATCCCCGTCCCCCATAGGTTGTAGTATAGATCCCAATGGAACTTCTAGATGTGATGGGTTTTCACACATTCTATTCATTGTCCTTTTTTTCTAGAACTATATCATTATTATTAAATTCTCAAAATATGAGACAAAATAATCAATAATAACAATAACATGTTTTAACAAAAAAAATTATTCATTACCTCTTATTTTTCATTCCTAAAAAGTAAAAATCCATAATTACCTTAACAGTGAATGTCTCGAAAAAAAATATTATTCACCTCAAAAGTATTGATCATGTAGAATTATAATGCATTATAAGTCATTAACAATCCAATCAATGTTAAAATTATAAAATTGTGATTATATTCCTAACACTTTAGAAAATATTATCTTCTCCAAAGTTGTTTAAACAGTACTATAATACCAACTATATGGCCCCAGTCATAAACATTACATAATATTGAGTTATGTCCATAATTTGACATTATTTTACATTGAGGGTCTTTTGATGTTTAGAGAATTAGATAATTAGAAAATAAATAATATATAAAAAAATATAAAAAATCTTACTCTTCAACTCAGTATCCAATTTATTCATAATTGATTATATATTAAAATAATAAAAAATTTCTTTTCCATAATATAATAATACATTTTACTTGTTCAATTATTTTACCCATCCTTATACTATGTAGAAAAAACATCAAAAACGTGGGATGTGCATAAAACATTTCATTAAGGGGTATAAATTAAGTATTGAAACCATTATTCCATGAATATTTTAAACTTAATAAAACATTTTCTCAAAACCATATTTTTTACCCATAACAAATTAAGTCTTTACATAGATCATGAAATCATATAATTTCTAAAAAACATATCATTAATACAAAATAATGGTAATATTTTGAATCTGTGTCATGCTTACATTGTAGATTACACAAATACATAGGGTGTAACCTACATGGTTACGTTTGGAAAACCCATCATAGTATATTATTTAAATATCATTATAGAAACCCATCTTGTTAATCTTGTCTCATTAAATAATGAATTGGATAGCTATAAAGGGATCACCTTCCCTTAGTTTATCACATACCCACCCATATACATATACATTTACCAAGAAACGTAGCATAATAATAACACATAAAAAGAATAATGGAAAAAATGAAATTTCCACTTTTCAATCAAAATATATAATTTCATGATATACATATAATCTTCCCATTATAAAAACCATTTTCAATACCATATAACTGAAATTGGAAAATGGTATTTATTTTTCTTTTAAAAAATTTATTCCTAGTAGAGGAACACAAATATCAAATAACGGTAATTGCGGCAGAAAAGTCATTATCATCATATACTTTAAAAAAATAATAATTTTATCATTTAGAAATGTGATCCATATAAAATTATTCCCCTTGATGAAATTATAAAGATATTAAAACATAAATGGGTTAATTACAAACCATATAAAATATGGTGGGGGTATATCATCTAATTATGCATCAATGAAATAAGATTGAGATGAAGCCCTTTACCTTGACTATGACATGTCTCGTACATTATATATAATTTGGAATAAAGAACATAAGTTAATTATATATTATTTAAAATCTTTTTCACGATTATAATTCATTTATTATCACTTATTACCATGTTATAAAAATTACTTAATTATATAAGTTCATGTTGGAGGTTTTGTGGATATTCTGTAATCGAGTTGAAAATGAACTTGACATGTTGTAAATTGTATGTGTGGTCATAGTTCCATTTTCTAATGACCAAAATTCATGATAATTTTGTCATTTTTACACATCCAATATACTTTTAAATGAATCCATGATGAATTTTTATGAAAAATGAACAAAATTTAAATAATTGAGATGGTAGGTTGTATCTATGAATGAGTAACATTTTTTAGTTTTCATTGATCATTATGGAAAGAAATAAAGTACTATTTTATCCTCACATAGTGATAATTTAATATTTAATATAATATTAATCATTTAAATATAATTATATATATCATACACGTGATATAGTGTATAAAACTTTATCACCTCTCTTTGTGGAGGTGATAGTTCACACATGCGCATGAAGAACATTATTATTTTTATGTGCATGTAATGGAAAAACATTGTATACGATTAGTCCACTAAATTGGTTAGAAATATAGAGTATAATTAATTTATAATCTTCTAATATTGGATGAAAATATAAACTATTGTGTTATTTCAGATATTTCTGAATAGTAAGGTAATTATAGTCTTTAAATGAATAAACTACCAAATCATGAATGATATTATAATGAATAATTTTATGTCTCTTGGTAATGATGTTCATGAAGCTTCAATAAATGGTTTCCATCTTTATACACAGAATTATCCTCCAAAAACAACTCATATGAAAAATTTATTTAATTATGGGATAGTTTGGATGTTTATAGTTTACTCGCCCTCTGAAAGTGATATTCTTAGATTGAAAGGAGTTAAAACAACTAAAAGAATTTCGGTGAAGATTATGACATAGATGAAGTAAAAACTAATGTTAATAAAGATATGTTACAAATATAAATTGTAGAGTATGAATACCTCAAAAATGTGGATTATGAGTTTTTAGGTGACTTTTCATTAAGGGTTAATTATTTTGAAAGAACTATAAAATGTCTTGGGGAATAGTTAGAGGATTCATCAATTATTTTTATTGAATTATGAATTTTTTAGGAAATTACTGATGAAAAGGATTCTCTATTGGATGATAGAGATCTTAATACTCGATATATTTATGATTTATATAGTAAATTCAATTATTAAGAAATTATAATAGTGACGAATATGAAATATTATGAAATTTTTGATTTATAAATTTCCATGAAAACCCCTAATGGAACAATATATATGAATTGTTAAAAAGATAGATAATTAGTTACTCTGACACTATATACGTTTTTATAACAATTTTGATAAATTTATGTCATTATATTATTAATATAAAAAAATATGAATTATAATTTAAAATGGGATGTTACTAGTAAAATGATTTGTTATTGGAGCTATTGGTAATATTATTGAAAAGTTCTATTGATATTATGAATATTAATAAAGCGATTGGAATAATAAAAAATCATGAATATCTTTTAAGATGAATGTAGAAAAAATTCAAACCTTATTTCAAGGGAAAAGATAACTGATTTTTTAAATAAAAAAGAAGAATATTTTTCATTAATAACGATTATGATGAAAATAGTGAATAAGAATATGAAAAAATCAATATAAAAGATGATGAAAATTACATTATTCAAAATGAAAAGAATGAAAAGTTCACTAATTATGAAATTAGTTTTTTTGAAAAAGAAGATACATATGTAATGATTTCACTAAAAAGGGAGATGAATGAATGTCGTAAAAATATTGTTATACATGGAAGAGATATCATGAAGTCAAATTTATAAAATACAAAAATTGAAAAAAAATGAATAATTTCATGGAGAAAAAGTCATGTTTCTTAATGAAATTGGCATTCTAAAGAATGAAATTGATAAAGAAAACAATAATCATTGTGAGATTGAGTAAAATTTGAAAGTGAATGTGGAAGAGTCATAACAAAATCTATAGAAACATCTTATAATTGAGAAAATAAAATAAAATATTAAAAAATTGTATAAAAATATGGTTAATGTTATAGGTCGTTAAAAATGAATATTCAAAATATTTATCATCAATTCTTATATAATATAGTGAATATATAATTAAGAACAACAATATTATGAAAACCATGTTTTTAACTAAAAAAAAATATTGAAAAACATTTAATATATAATGATAAAAATCATAATAAAAAAAGATATTAATATATTTTTTCTATTAATGGTGATAAGAATCTCTAAAAAAGAAACCTAACATATAAGGTTCAATAAATTACCAATGTAAAAGGTAATAAATTTGATGAAAAACGAAACGCATCTCTGATCATCATATAATCAAAAAATATAGATATGTATTTTTTGGTTACTATTGTAATTGTGGAATAATTTGCAATGGAGATAATTTTCATTAATTTAACCACTAATATATAGTGAACATATATGAATATGAAATTAGTGTCCTAGTGGAATTCATCCCGCTCAAAACAAGAATATTGTGACTGTTGGTATAAAGACTCACAAGAAATTCAAATCCTTGAAATCTATTTTTTAATGATTTCAAAAACTAATAATTCATTGAAAAATATTCATTTCCATGCTTGGAAAATAAAATATTTCATATATAATCTCAAATTATAGATGAGATGAATGAAAAGGTAATATAAATAGCTCTTCATATAGGAAATTATGTCAATGATAAAAATGGTGAATGGGCCTTGAATTTGGATAACAGGTGTTCTTCATACATGATTGAAGACTTTATGTTGATATGAATGTAAAATAATTCAATGTAGGTGAAACAGTTTTGGAAATGATGAGTCACTTATAATCATAGATTTCAGATCTTCAATCATTGTTTAATAAAAGTTAAAATCTATAAAATCATTAATTAGAGATGGGGTAAAACAGAATATTTGAAGTGATTCCAATGATTCTAATGAAGGTAAAATTGTTTTTGAGTATAAAATATGATTTTATTAATATATTAAATTATAATAGTGTTACCAATGAATAATTAACCAATAAATTGTTTTTCAAGTATGTTGTATAGAAAGATTGTGATATCATGGCATGCTGAGTGAAAATAATCTATCCAATAAAAGACAGGGAATCTTTTAAAAAAATTATATAAGGAATTTAACAATATGATATAATATTATTAACATTCTTATCAAGAAAAGATAAAGATACTAGTGTCAATCCATTTTAAAAAAATGGATTATTACCAACATAGAAAATAAAAATGTTGAGATTCATTCATCATGAAACCTGCAGAAAATATGTTGTAATATTTGTGGGATGAAGGGAGAACAAATCATTTAAGGAGGATTATTTTTTATTTCTTTCCATAATGACTTTACTCACATTAAATAAAAGATTAATTTAAAACATCAATTAGTGGCCCACACCATGAATAATAATTTCATGTTACATGAAGATAAATAATATGGGTATTTAACTAAATTATTATAAAATAATAATTAAGTAATATATAAAAAAATGAAATATAGATATTATCATGAAAAACATGAGACTAATCCAGAGGTTAGTACAAATTCCACAAAAAATAAAAATGGTGTTTTTATAAGAAAAAATATCATTTTTGTTTAGGTGGATAAAATAATTAAGATCAAGAACATTACATGTCATTAAAATGGGACGTAGACTATATCTTATAAGTTTTATATAAATAATTAATGTTAATTTGGACTAATATATTATATTACTCATTAGAAGTTTTTTTTAAATAAATACCACATACATGAATCACCTAATTTTTTTGAACTATCCTTACATTATTAAATTAAATTGTGGATATCAATAGATTTTTGACCATATAGGTATTTATATAATCAGTATTGTTTATGATACTAAAGGCATGTATTATATTAGTTTTGATATGGAATATATAATAATAGTTGATTATATAGATGTAAGTGTTATTCAGAAATATAATAAAAACATTTCCAAAAAAATCATTTGAAATATTGGGAATATGAATAAATTACATTTTTGGAAGCTGAAAAGATTATGAAAACTGAAGACTCTGAATTAACTACATCATAGGATTAAGAACATCATTGTACATAACATCATAGATTTAGAAAGAAGGTGTGAGTTCAAAACATCAATGGTGATTAACAAAAATCAGATTAAAAAACAACAACATCAAGGTCAGTTTGACATATATAATTATATTCAAATGTTTATACAATATATATTAATAATGTTTTTTGTAATCAAGAGTTCATTGATAATAAGATTAAAAATCAGGATAACATTGATAAGAATGAATTGTGGGAACCTGTACCCAAATCAAATAATGAAAATTGTATTATTACAATTTGAACCACAATAGAGTCCCTAATATTGAAATTTAAATTAAGAATAGATGAATGAAGGTTGAACAAGGGATTAATGTGAATTGAAATATTTTGGTAATTATAAATGATGTTAAAAACCTTTTCCATTCCAACTATGATATGATTCAGAGGCCATGAGGATTACAAAATGATACCACCACATATTAGAGAATAAATTTACATCATTACTTGAATTGGTAGTTCAGAAAACTCATATTCCTCATTATAAAAATTAAATGATGTGGAAAAACTAAGAAAGAGTTGATAATTTTTTCCTATATACTAATTACCTAAATTATTCCTAAAAAAATTGATACAATGAATTTTGATTAACAATTACTCATTTTGAATCTGATTAGGTGCTAATCTCTACATTAATGTATTTCATCAATGGTTTATCCAGAAACTATAGAAATTTTGTAACTAATAAAAATAAATTCAATATTATAGGGAAATAAACATTTATTATAATTATCAAATTTTAACACTTTCTTAGACTATTCCCAGATAAGCACACACTCCCATGGAGTGAAAGTGTAATTCCTAATGATATCTAGGATTTATTCCCACATGTTCATATGAAGGGTATCCAAGATGTATTTAATGGGGGCCTGTGAGCTCAAAGAAGAGTCCAATGGATGAAATTAATAGATTATAGGAGTTACAATCTAATAATCCAATATGATATTGATAGCATAATTGATTATTTCAATCCATATATAGTTATCCATAATAGTCAAATATTAGTTCTTGATTGAGTTCCAACAAGAGGAGTCATTATTTTTAGTATTTCCTTATTTTAGTCTCTTTATAAATTTTCTTATGGGGACAATCAAGGATACCATGTTTCTAAAGATAAGATTCTAGGTTAATTGAGTTTTAAGAGATTCATTAATATTATAGATTATCTTAATACAAATTCCACCACTTCCATGATATCTATGACATTTTTTCAAAGGAACATTGACCATATACCTCTCAAGAATATTGCAACTCCAAAAAATATGATTTTAGAATTTATGTTTTTTATCAACCCCATGGGCCTTTATATATCATAACTGAGAGAAACATCATTCAAAAAAGCATCAGTGACCAGTGAAATTAAAGAATCTATTAAGGGATCATTTTTCCATCAATGTTGAGAGAAGAGTAATAATTTGATCATCAGTATTAACAACATGGTTCATTTTTCCCTCTACAAGGACAATGGAACACTAATATATGTGATGGGAATAAACCCCACAAAAATAGCCATATATGGATGAATGTTAGACATTATATCATAAGTAATATAAGTATATGTCCTTAAATGATAAAAAATCATGATTAAATTCAATAATTGAGAATAATGATCTTTTCAGGTTTTTAGTTTTTATGAATTAAGCCACAATTATGAAATTACAAATCAAATTTTACAAAGCGTACACTTATACTCAATATCCATTATGTTAAAAAAAATATAACTCTTTCAAATAAAACAAGATTTATTTTCCTTACTATAAAATTAATCACGAATTCTTCATTTCTGTTTCAAATCTTTATACCCTGTGGAAAACATTTTAAAACCTTGGTATTAGCACAAAAAATGACAGTATGTGATATAAAATAAAGAAGGAAACTGTTAGTTAAGGAATATTTTTTATCACATAATAACATTTTCAAAAAACCATACCTTTAACCAATGAAACATACGATCCTAACATACCATATGATATAATATTATTCCTAAGGAACTTCATATAAATAATAAATCATAATGGTAACTTCTGGCATCTATATCATACTCTTATTATAGCTTTCAAAACTACATAGGGTGTGACCTTTGTTATTATGTTCAAATTACCCACCATAGTATATTCACTAAATATTTTACTAGAAACCTAGAAAGTAAACTCCATATCATACCCCAATGCATTGAAGAGATATCACTGGTTCACATAGAAATAGTTTATAATCGAACCACCCATATACAAAAGAATTGTCGAGGAACCATAACAGAATCAAAACACATGAAAGAAGAAAAAATGGAAAAAATGGAATTTCAACATTATTATCAAAAGATATAATTTAATGATATTGATATAATAATTACTTTCAGAAAACATTTTTCAATAAAAAAATACCTAATAATCTAATATGGTATTTTTTAAGCATTACAACATTTAGTGGAATCAAAATATCAAATAAAGGCCACGATAGTCGAAAACACATTTTTACTATAGAGGATTAAAAACATTAATGTTTTCATTTATAAAAATAATTCATATAAAAATATTTCTGTTGGATAACATTGAATTTAATTGATGTTAAAAGGGTTTGGTTATACATTTTATAAATATGGTGTGGTATGACACCAAATTATGCATCAATGAAAGGAGCTAAGACGATGTCTCCTTCCTTTAGTCAAACTTTTCATATATGTCCTTTATCATATTAAATAATAAAAATAGTTTAATTTATACATTAATAATAAGTTATATAATGTTTACTATACATATTATATCACTTATTACACTATTATGATAGTTATATAATTTTTTAATTTCTTGTTGGCCTTTTTGTCAATATTCGTTTCTCGTGTTGAAAATGAACTTGATATGATGTAACATTCCATTTGGTCATAAGTCCATCATCTTTGAAGTGTTATTCATGACACTATTAAAACAAAAAAATAAAATAAAAACATAAATCAAACCATTAATTATTAGTATTAAAAATGAACAATGTTATAATAATGGAGATGATATGTGTACGTATTCATGAGTAACATTTTCCATTTTTCGTTGATCATTATTGAAAAAAAATACCTACTCTATTATATTTCAAAAATAACAATATCGTCATTAATATAATATTAATAAATTAAATATAATTATTTACATCATACAATTTACGTACTATATAAATATGAATATTATCATTAGTGGAGGTGATAGTTCACATGTACACATAAAGGATGATATCATTTTTATGTTAATGGAATGTAAGAGAATAAATAATATATTATTAAATTATACGGAATTATAATTCTTTAATATCATATATAAAATTAATTTTTACATTATAATCAAAATAAACATATGAGGATAAAAAAACTACATCGGTTCATGAGGTGGTTGTCCACAGCACGCTTAAACCAAAAGTTAATTTTGAATTTAATGAAATAGGATATAGATTCAGGTGATATTTATTAATATAATAACATCTCAGTATATTGGGGATATTTTAGTTTTTATTTCATATAGGTTAGTTAATATTTGAGTGATGATTAGGAAGAAATACAATAGAAACACCCAAATAAACGATACCTATTCTTTGGTTGATCGTCTTTGATGAACACATTATAATCTCTAATGATGTTGTTATAGATATCCTCCAACCACTAGAATGTATGAACTGATTTTATGAAGGGTTTTGGGCATATATTTTCTAATCCAAAGGGGTTTTTAAGTGTGCTTAATAGGTAATAGTGGGTACCTTTTTGATAGAAGAGGAGAGGGGAACCATTAAAATATCATTGAATATTAAATTGACATAAATTAATTTTTAAATATAAAAGACCAAAAATGAGTTACAACTAATATAATAGTATCTTTTTCTAAATAATATCACCTAATAACTTTTATATATGTATTTATTTTATTCTAAACATTATCTACTCATTTTACACTTAACTAATCTATTTTAATTTTAGATGTTCTTAGAAGTTTTTCAATAGTATGATTCCATAAAATTTACATATATGGGGTAAAATTACCATAAATGAAACCTTTATGAACATTTATACATTATCATGTTAAAATTGGTGTTTTTATATATTTTTATGTTTTCTAAATAAATTAATAAATTATTATTTTAATAAAATATCAATAATGTCAATATTGACACTATTCAATTCATTAAGTATAAATAAAATAAAAATAGAGAGATAACATAGAAAAAATTAATAGACTTATAATATTCCATTTTCACCTAAATAATTCATGGAGTACCCAAATTAATTCTAATTATATTTATTTTAATAATTTTAATATCATTTATTTGATATCTTAATTAATAAAATAATTACTGCATCACTATTGTGTCAGTATTTATGGAAATTGTTTGATCATTAAAAGTTATATATAAATACCCATGATGTATCTAATATCATTATATTTCTAAAGTCTATATATTATTGATGTCATATTATATTTATCATTAATTTAATATTATTTTTCTTATAAGAAATAAGATGGTAAAATGTTGGGACTTTTGTTTGATTAAATAATATTTATACCAATTCCAGGGAAAAACTATATTAATTGAGTCAATTCAAATCCATAGGTGTTATGGGTATACTTTTATACATCCAATATGTTTTTTCTAGGATTTCTGGTAATTCTATTATCCTTATCATATTATTGATAACTTTAATTTAACTGATTTATCAAAAACTGTGGTAAATTATATATTTCCAAAGATATTATTTATAAAATACAAATAATAAAAAGAACTCATTTCATTATTTTTTACCCACTAATTAAGAATATGGAAGATATTTTTCAAAATTTAAAACAAATAAGTTTCAGTAATTAATTTTATATTAATCAGTATTTTCAAAATGTTAAAACATGTTCTTTAAAAGTAAAACCCATAAATATATTGACATTCATTTATATCTAATTTCAATATGAAATTTCATAAATAAACAAAAATATATTAAATCAAAAAAATCATCAAACTATTCCTTAAACCTATTAAAATGATAATATAACAATATAAATAAGGCAGATGAAAAAGATGTTTTGAATTAAAATGTAGTATTTTTTATTATTCATCAAATTGATAATATTTTTGGGGAAATACAAATAAATATATCAAAAGAAAGTTTTTATATACATTTTTTAAATAAATAGTTAATATTTTCCAATATATCATATAAATGTGTCAAAAAATCGATTTAAAATGGGTTCTTTTTCAAATGGTTGGAAGATGATTTTTTTGTAAAATACTTCTCTTATCCAAAATTTTGATATTTGTTTTTTATAATGTTTAGAAAACATATATGAAAAAATTAAACCCTTAAATTTAATATATTAAATATATATTCCATTATTAAAATCCATAAATAATGTTTTTATTATTTTATAAACTCACTTATTTGCTTTTAAATAGTATCTCTTCAAAAACGAACATCCTTTTTATTCAATCATTTTTAATTTTATTTTATAATTAATTTGGTTACCGGTTAATCATTATATAGACATATGTTAATCATATTTTCATAATTTCATTAATCCTATTCCATTAAAATTTTCTAATTGGTATTTGATGACTATCATCTTAAATAATAATATTATTTTTTTCATTTAAGTCAAATGCAGTGTATCATGTATGCAATCGAACATAGTGTTTCATTTTAAATACTCATGATCTTACAATCTACCCCATTTTCGAAATTTCACCCTCATGATTTTAATTTTGACTCTATAACTATGTTATTTTTTTAAAAAATTCATTTATTGCAATAACACATCGAAAAAAGGATTAATTAAACATTAATTTTAAAGGAAGGAAAAGAAATTATGATGGTCGAAGAGATGAAACATACAGGGGTTCCATGTTAAAATAATAACAATCGTGTTTTGATGTATAATAATAGAATTTTTTTTATAATTTTAATAGTAAAAAAACATAAATATGTGATTGGTATACATGTTTTTGACATCTTAGTATGAAAAGTAAATTGATAATTTCTTTTAGACCCATTTTATCGAGTATAGGAAATCTATTTCTTATTGGACTATTATAATAATAATGTATAATAAATTAGAATGTATATTTTCATCATTTAGTAAATTTCCACCATAACCTCATCATTTTATCCACACGATGTGTATTTTTGATTAATCAAATAGAACAGAATAACACAATCCAAAAAAGAATAACTATTCATTTCTCATGGCTTGAAACATTTACCAAAATAATTATTTTTTGGATATGATACAAAATTCTCCTACATAATAAGCCATTAGATGATGAAAAATACATTTATTCTCATTAATTCAACTATAATACAAAAATATCAAATAGATTTTTCATAAAATAAATTTCATTAATATAACACTAAATAACACTAACTGAGATGGAAACCCATAATTGAGATGGATTTGATCACATATTCATCATAGATATGTTATAAAATTTAACTCTAATTACCATCAACCACACTTAATGTTTGATACCAATAAGTAATTCATCTAATCAAATATCTTCCAAGATAGGTTAATAATTTTCATAAATATTCTAATTCCTATATGTCTACAATATAAATCATAGATTAATCAATAATATAATTCGTCAATTAGTTTTAAAATAAAATCCTATAGTATTCTATTAATAATAATCATATAGGGTTCCCAAAATAGTGAACGTATTCCAAAATAACATTTATCACATAATCCTTAAAACGTTTTATAATACCAAGGATATCCATTTAATAAAACAGTGGTTCCTAAAATAAACTTATTCTTATTCAATAATCTAGTTTATCTAAAATGAAAAATGACATTCTATCCAAGGACATCATGTAGACCAGTGGAAGGTGATAAATTCTTGTCACCATTCTGTTTTTGGTTAGATGCCAATGGCCGTTCTAGATGTGATTTATTTTCACAAGTCATGAGGGTTTTCATTTTTTTATCTAAAACTATATCATTCTCATAAATTCTCCATATATGATATAGAATCCTCAAAAAATAACAAAAACAGGTTTTTACCTCAACGGTGATTTCATACATCTCATTTTTCATCCCAAAAGAGTAATAAACTATAATTACCTAAATGGTGAATGTATCTTAAAATAACATTAGTCACCATAAAATATTATAACATAAAGCATCAAAAGGGATTACATAAAATTAAACCTCATATAAACCATAATATTAGAAATTCATCGTGATATACCAAACTCTTTAGAAAATATACTCATCTCAAAAGTTATATAACCCATTATATTATACCAACATTAAGGCCCCATCATTAAAATTACATAAAATTGAGTTAAGTTAATAATTTGACTTAATTTTACATTTGGGGTCTTTTAGAGTTTATATCATTAGATAATTAGGCCATTAATCATACATAATAACTCAAATATTACAAATCTGGAACATCTACTCACAATTCCTATTTTCATAAAATAAAAAATTATTTCTTTTATTTAATATAACAACCATCATAACATATTCCATTATCATATAGATCTTTACACTGTATTGAAAAAAATATAAAATTAGGATGAGAACTAAAATCACAATAAGGGATTTGAAATAAATATTAAAATCCTTATTCCATGAAAGTATTAAACTCCTGAAAACTTTTTCCAAAAACCATAAATCTCATCCATAAAACATTGAGTCTTAACAAATATCATGAAATCATAAGATTCATGAGAAATATCATAGTAATTATAAACCATCACGGTAAAATTTTTAATCTATATCTTCTTATATTTTATCTTACACATTTATATAGGATGTATCTTTCATGGTTACTTTGGGAAAACCCAAAAAAGTATATTACCAAAGTATCATTAGAGAATCCTCATTGATTAATCATGTCTCATTATCCATGTTTATAGATATCTATCACTGGCTCACATGCCCTAATTTTATCATAGAACCACCCATATATATAAACAATACTAATGAACTATAATATAATTATGACAAAAAAAGAATAACAGAAAAAATGAAATATCCACTTTGCAATCACAAGATATAATATCTTGATATTGACATAAAAATTCCATTATTAAATGCATTTTCACTTCTAAAATACATGAAATGTGAATATGGTATTTTTTTGTCTTATAAAAACATTAAGGATTGTAGAAGAAACCAAATATCAAATAATGGTCATGGAGGTAAATAAATTCATTGTCGTTATATACATTATAAACATTAATATTGTAATTTAGTAAAATAATTAATGTAAAAATATTTTTTTAGATATTTGAATAAATTTAAAACTGAAAGGGTTTAATAATACCCTGTATAAAATAAGGTGGTTTATAACATCAAATTATAATTCAATGAAAGGATATTAAGATAACGTGCCTTAACTTGAGTTTGACTTTTCACATACATTATATATCATTCTAAATAATAAACATAGGTTAATTTATACATTATTCAAAAACATTTTCATGTATATTATTCTTTTAATGTCAGTTGTTACCCTATTATAAAAAATATAGAATTATATATTTTCACATTGGATGTTATGATGATATTCAGTACATGAGTTTAAAATGATCTTGAAATCATTTAAATTATTCATTAGGTTTGATGTATGTGATCTAAACAACAATATTCGTGATATTATTGTCACTTTTATACAATTAATAATCTTTTAAATGAAACTGTTAATAGTTTTTATAAAAAATGAATAATGTTATAATCATAGAAACAGTATGTCGTATGTATGTGTGAGTAACATTTTCAATTTTCATTGATTTATATGGAAGAAATTACTATTATATCATTCTAGAATGATTATAACACAATTACTATCATGTTAATCAGTTAATTATAATTATATATATCATAAAGGTGATGTAGTGTATAAAATAGAATCACCTCTCTTGGTAGAGGTGATAGTTCACACTTACTCATGAACAAGATTATTATTTATATGTTCGTGGAATATGAGAACATAGTAGATGATTATTCCTCTTAATTGGTGAAATATGGAAGGTTCATTTCATTGACTATTTTCTAAAATTCATTAACAAATAGACTAATATGGTAGTTCAGATATCTATGAATGATAATGGTATTATGGTTTTCAAATGTATAGACAATCATATCTTGAATGATATAATAATGAAAACCTTTATGTATCTTGGATATTATTTTCATCAAGCATCATTAAATGGTTTCCCACTTTATTCAAAGAATTATCCTATGACAACTAATGATATGAAAAATTTAGAGAATTAAGGGAGTGTTATGAATATTATTCTTCACTCGCCCTCTGAAAGTGATACTTTTATTGTGAAAGGAGTTGGAATGACTAAAGGAAATTATATGAGTAATGAATATGAAATACAATGAAAGTGTCGATCAATAAATTCCCTTCGAAGACAAAAAAAAAGAAAAATATATGAAATAATCCAAAGATGGATAATTGTTGACTCTGACATAAATTTTGAGTTTATAAAAAAAATTGATAAATTTATGTCATGTAGGTTATTAATCGTTGAAAATATTAAATATAATGTAAAAATGGAATTTAAGTAGTAAAATTAGATAGTTTTTAAGATACTGGGATCATTTTCAAAAAGTTACCTTGAAATTTTTAATATGAATGAAGCGATTGAAATAATATAAAATCAAGAATATCCTTTAAAATGAATGTTGAAAAATATGAATCCTATTTCAATGGAATGGATAAATTTATTTTCGAAATCTACAAGATGTATGTTATTTTAATGATGATGATGAGGAAAATAGTGAATAATAATATGAAAACTTAAGTGGAAAAGATACTGAAAATAAATTTATTTTAAATTTTAAGGATAAAAGGTTCACTACTAATGAAATAGGTTGTTCTGAAAATGAAGAGACTGATGTAATGTTTTCACAAAAAAGGGAGATGAAATAATGTCTTCAAATTTTTTTAGACATAGAAAAGATATCAAGATGCTAAAAATATAAGATAATAGTATAGAAAATAAATTATCATTTCATGGAGAAAAACACAATATTTATTAATGAAATTGGTATTCTAATTATGTAATTGGATAAAGAAAAAATAATTAGATTTAGATTTAATAAAATTAGGGTAAGTGAGGATGAGTAAGAACTATATAAATAAAAACATCTTATAACAGAGTAATGATTTTACAATTTTGAAAACCTTGCCACGGATTCTACTTAATGTTATAGATCATTAAAAAATGGATTTTTCAAAATACATTATCATTAAACATTGATGGGGAGAAAGAAGATGGGATGAACAACAACAATTTTAACAAAACAACATTTCTATCTATAACATGAAAAATTGAAAAACATTTACATTTTATGGATAAAAAATCATAATATAAAAGTGTTACTTTATATGTTTTTTTTCAGGATGAGTAGAAAATATCAAAAATTAACACAAAATTTTAGGTGAATTGAAATAAAAAAGTAGTAGGTAAAACATTTTATGAAGATAAGAAACCCATCTCTGGTCAAGATGAAATCCACAGAGGGATATACAAATTCTATGGTTACTGTTATGATTTTAGAGGATTTGGGAATAAATCTTATTTTTATTTGTTTAACAACAAATTTGTGGTGAACATAGATGAATATAGAGGCAATGTTTAGGGTAGTCATACGACTAAAAATAATAATATTATGTCTCTTGGTATAAATATTTAAAAAAATTTAAATCCCAGAAAACTGTTTTAGGATGATTGAAACAACCAAGATATCTTATATTTTTTTATTTCAATGTTTTGAGAAAAAAATGATTTATATTAAATCTAAAAATATACATGTGAATATTCAAAAGAGAAGATAAATACATATTTTTATTGGAAATTATGTCAATTCTAAAAATGATGAATGTCCAATAAATTCAGATAGTGGGTGTTCATCACACACGATGGATTACA
Source organism: Viscum album (assembly GCA_963277665.1). Classification (NCBI taxonomy): domain Eukaryota; kingdom Viridiplantae; phylum Streptophyta; class Magnoliopsida; order Santalales; family Viscaceae; genus Viscum; species Viscum album. The sequence goes on along the minus strand of OY728164.1, from coordinate 1,137,187,868 downwards.
TGATGTTATACAATAATGTAAAATAATTCAAGGAATGTATATTAATTTTGAAAACGATGAGTAACTCATAATCAATGATGTTGGATCATTAATTAATGGGAAATAATATTTTAAATCTATAACATTTTTGGTTTGAGATGCGATGAAACATAATTTGTTATGAGATTCAATGATTCTAATAAAGGAAAAAATATTGTTTAAGAACTATACTTTTTAAAATTAAATTCATTATAGGATTGTTACCAATGAACAATGAACCATGTGATTTTTCTCATGTATGTTGTGTAGAAAGGTCATGATGTCATGGAATTATGAAATAAAATAATCTATTGCATAAAATACTGGGAAACATGTGAAAAATCTATATAAGGATGTTATCAAAATGATATAGTTTTCGTAATATTTTGACCATTGACCAGAGTAATAGATTAGTGTCAATACATTTTTCATAAATGGATGATTACAACTATAGAATATAAAAATGATCAGGTTTATTCATGAAGAAATTTAGAGTTATTACATTCTAATATTTGTGGGTTTAAGAGAAAACAAATCCTATGAAGTGGTATGCAATTTATTTCCTTCCTTGTTGACTTTAATCACATTAAAAATAATATTTATTTAAAATATAAATTATGCTATCTCATATTTTTTAATAATTTCAGGATATGTGAAGAGAAATAAGGTGGATATTCTATGAAAATGTTATAAATTAAAAATTATAGAGAATATAAAAATGATAAATTTACATATTATCTTAAAAAACATGATATTAATCATGAGTGTAATACACAATTAGTATAACATCATAATGTTGTTTTTAAAAGAAAAAAAATATCATTTATGTTGATGTGGGGAAAATAATATTGATCTAGAATGATAAATCTCATTATTATAGGAGGTAGAATATCTCCTCTTAGGGTTATATAAAGAATTAATGTTTCATTGGACTAATATATGATATTACTCTTTACAAAATATTCCACCACAATACCCCACACATGATGCACCTAATGGTGTTAATCTGTCAAACATTATTAAATTCAAAGATAATAATAATGGGATGTTTCACCAGATATGAATTTATTGAATCAATTATACATATAATCCTAAATGTATATGTTATATATGACTTAATAAGGAATCATTAAAGATTGTTGATTATATATACATGTGTATTTTTTAAATATATATTATGAACACTTATGAAAAATAAAAATTTCAAATATTTAGAAGATGATGAAATTGTAGATGTTAAATGTGAAAAGGTTCTTAAAACTGAAGACACCTCATTAAATACTTTTTATAATGAGAAATAACCTTGAAAATATCATCCTAGATTGAGAAATACAGTTTATGTTTATGACAACCTTGGTGATCAACAAAAACCTAATAGGAAAATAACAACATCATGGTTAGTTGAACATACATAATTTAATTCAAATGTTGAGAAAATATATATTAATGAAGATTTTGATCATCAAGAGTCTATTGATAATAGTATTGAATATCTAGATCATATTGAAAAGAATGAATCATGGGAACTCATACCAAAATTAAATAATTAATAATGTATTTGTACACAAGTAGATGTTCTAAAACAACTTGAATTTCATTGGTGAAGTGATATTAATAAAGGAATGATTCGTTTGAAATGATTTCTCAAAAATTGAATGAATAAATTTTGATGGTACATTTTCTCTTATGGCGTGATTATAAACAGTCATAATTAGTCATGTTATCACCGCAGAATAAAGTTATATATTTTTTCAGATGGATATCATGTCAACATTTCATATTGGATAACATGAAGAATATTTTTATATGGAATAAATATGGGGATTAATAATGTTGAAATAGTAATTTTATATGTATAAATTTAATAATTAGTTTAGTGGGTTTAGGAAATCTATGTGGTCCATTTATTAGATGTTTGATACTTCCTTAAGGTGGATGAACATCAAGATATGAAGAGTTGTTAAAAATATCTACATGGATGATAATCAAGAGGTTTCCCTAATTGTGATAATTTAGGATGATGAGATTATATTTTCTTGAAAATATGAATATACTAGTAGTTTATTGTAATACATTAAGAAATTATATGAAGTGTCCATTCATGGTGAAATGAAAAATTTTCATGTGTTATAAATTTCACAAAAGAAGAAATATATTTTCTAAAATCAAAAAATGATTTTTATGGAGAATCTATGAAATATTTTCATGAAATAATTAATCCAAACATCCATACCATATTATTTTGTAAGGAATTTGTTGAATTTTTAAAAACGTAAGGAAGTAAACCATAATGAATTTGGGATGTTTGTTGAACATTTTATATATCAAAAAACATCGACATGAGTTATATTAAATTATATTACATTCAGTGAATGATTTCAAAAATAACCAAAATAATTTCATAATCTTGAATGTAACAACCCAAATTCTACGATACACTTATCATTGAATAATGCAATAGCGTGTGTTGTACGCAACATCGAGTTCTAACACACCACAACCAATAAAACTAGTCGTTATGAATAGTAATACTGACTTTTTGAAATTTATAATTTTTTTTTTCAAAATGGAATTCATTTTTTGGATTCATAATATAAATATTAGCCTAGGGTGAATTTTTGGTATTTTTCTGAAAAAACGTTATTTTTTGATAAATATTGAAACCACTAAGCGGTAGTTAAAAAACTGAATTTTTCATAAAACGTAATTTTACCGCATCTGTGAGTGGAATTTCTAAAATCTAAGAGACATGGTTAACATCAAGGAGTAAAATGTGGTTCAATAAGATGAAAATAATTTTTGGTGAATATTATCTTTTTACTTTTATTTACCACGATTAAAAGTAAATATGTTAACTAATGGTAAAAATGATATTAATATTACCCTAAAACATGTCTTAATTCTATTGTACATGTGTATCTCAACCAGAAAAAACCTTAGGAATAATATATTATCATTTAGTTCCACTTGGATTAGATTAGGACATTTATTATTATTTAATTCAATGAAGAGTTAAAAGAGATAAAATCAATTTTTATTTACTAAATCATTTTTAATATAGGGTCATACATAAGATAAATTCGATTTTCAATATTCATTAGAAATATAAAATGAGTTCCTACATATTTGTATTTTATTTATAATATTTAGACATTATATAATTTAATTTAATTATAATACAATGATGATACAGTAATTATCATAACAGTGAAAAATTAGAATAATGGATATTATAAATACCCAAATAAATATAATTTGACACTTTTTTTAAATTAAACTAATTTTATAGGTTAATATGAAATATTAGGATTTATTTAATTGGCTTTTTTATATGTAATAATTCTTTTATGATTTTCAAAAAAATCAATTTTCCAAATAGTGTCAAAATTAACATAGAAGAGTTTTAAAACAAATATTATATTATTAATTGATATTAAATTCTTAAAAATATCAGGTTCCACCAAGAGACTAATATCATGAAAGGTGTATCATTAATGGACCACATGGGGGTCTCTTGGAGGTATATAGTATGTTTATTAACTATATAATATAAAAATACAAAGTGACATGGTAAGTTTGAAACTAATTAACTAAGAGTTAAAAGTAAAAGATAAGGTTAACATAATGACCCAAACCTATATAAATTATATTTTTTGAGTGTTTTTCGACCAATACCCACCTTAACCATTAAATAATCCACTTTTTAGCCCTTATAAACCGATTATGAATTTATTATAAAATAATATTTCTAGATTTTACAAAGGTGCCCCTCACCCCACTTATAAAAGGGCACTCCCCCTTCTCATAAATTAACACATTCAAAGCCTTTTGGTTCGGCCAAAATCTTCCCAAATACTCTCCCAACTTCCCTATATTCATCCTAGAGTCCTTCCTTTAGTCAAAAAATCCATCTTATGGAGCACTTTTGATCAAATCAAAAGGAAGAACTCGAAGAAGAGGTAATGATTTCACCACCCCTTTAAAAGTTCCTTTATTCTTTCACTTCTTATATATTTGTTATTACCATTATAAAATAATAACTCCAGTATATTATATATAATTTGATGTTATTATAAACATGGTACAACCATATTTCATAATTCTATATATCCATTGAATGACATGTCACCATACGTCCGTACGTACGGCTTACCGTCTCCATGTCGTGGTGTAATTGTTATTCAAAACATTATTATTTGGATGGTTATAATAATAAAGAGTAATTCATGTAAATAATAAATATAACATTATTATGATTCTGTATATATTATATAACATCCAATTAAATATTATTTTAATATCAAAATAATGATATCGTCGCTCGTGAATACGTACGGACTACCGTCTCCACGAACGCGATGAGATTCATTCCCCATCGTATCCATTCAAGTGTAATTATCATTTGATGATTAATAATAGTATCTATGAACTTGATATAATTCTGTATATGAATTATATACAACCTATCCATGAAAAACACGGCTGACGTAACAAATCATATAATAGAAAACAAGTATGTTAACACCCGAAATGATGATAATTATAAGATATTATTAACAAATCAATATTAAAAGATCATATATGATATCATATTAATGTATATGATTAATGTATAATTTAATAACAATTATTTAACCATTATAAAGGATTTTAACCTACCCTCAACCAAGTAAAAGTACAATGTAAGGGTTTTTTTCACAATCTCTTTATTACCAGAGGTTGTTTATACGTAATAATCAACTAGGATTTCTTTATCATCCACATCCATGTTTCATAAAAATGTATTTCAAGACATTTTTACTATTTAATAGAATATGGGTTAATGTAATTTAAACCCTTTTGACTTTTATAAGTGGTTTATAAAGGAATATTTCCATCGTTTTCCAAACAAGGTCCTTTTTAACCTTTTCGACAGAATTAAGGTAAGAATGTATTTTAAACTTATACGGCAGGTGGGGCTATTTTCCGCCATTATAAAATCATTGAATATTCCATTACAAGATTATAAGAATATTTTCAAAGAAAACGTTTTATTTTAAAGATATATGACTCTTAACTTATTTAGAAATAGAAATAAATATATCTCTAAAAAGAGTTTTTATTTCATCTATGTCAACATCCTTTGATGGATTTTAAGATTATTTGAAGTTGATTTATTATGATACAAAACTTATATACTGTATTGAAGGTTTTTTGATATGTTTGAATTTAGATGTGTAATTTTTATACCATTCATTGTTTATGGATGAATTATTTACATTTCATATGCTAGTTTTAATATGAATGTTTATGTTATGTTTGAACCTTTTCATATGGGAATGCATTTGACTTAATATGTGACGGGTGGAGCTGGATATATCTCTCCGATGCATCGGTAGATCTCATGAGACACACTAGTGTCTTGGCACAAGGCCTTGGAAAAATATGTTTTGTAGTTTTGGAACGAGGCCTTGGCTATGTGGTTATGATAGTCTGGAATTATGTATTCCATCATTATGAATGTGGTTATTGATATTGCATGTGATTATTCGATTAGTAAAATATCAATGTGAATAAGTAAATGGAATTATTTGATTTTATTTTTTCTATACATGTTGAACTTCAAGTTTAAAAAGTCTTTTGTTTTAGTAATACATTTCCTTAAAATTTTATTCTTATTTATGAATGTTTCCATTATATTGTTATCTTTACTGGACATTTGAGATCACCCATTTTCAATGTTTTATTTTTCCCATGATGTGAAGAAGTAAATTATGAATGACCTGTAGGGATAGTATGAGGGGATAAGAGTGTAGACTATGGAGACTATGTTGTTTTAGTTTTCATATTTATGATGTAATGTAAAACTTTATGAATATATCTAGTGTTTCCATGGCTACTAAACTAATTTGTCTTTTAAGATTTGATCTTTTTGTGATCATGCCAATGTTATGTAATAATGCACAGACATTGGGTAACTGGGTTCGGGGCATTACAGTTGGTATCAGAGAATGTTTAGTACAAACCTCAGATGCTAGATTTAGATAATCTCTAGTTAGAGGAAATAGACCTAAGATGGAATTTGGGGATTAGTATAAAAGAACTTCCTATAATATTGGTATTGTAGAGATTTTGTGAGTTTTCCAAGAAATACATCTATGTCTGGATATGAGAAGCTAGAGGTGGCTCTAGCATAAATGTACCTATGGGTAAAACCCAAAAACACCTCTTTGAGCAAGACTCGAACGGGAACTGGTGCACAACAACGGGCCTTGCTGCACTCTTGGCGATGACACTCCTGGGGGATATGCTTAGGACAACTTTCATTTTCTTTACAAATCATTATGAAGTGTTTATGAGTATATACTTCCTCAAAGAAAACATTTTTATGATTATGGATTATATCCATAAATAGTTAAATTTATGTTATGTGTTTTATAAGTATGGAATTATGTATTTTGATTCATAAACTGATATAGTTTATGCCGTTGTATAGAAATGGTGCCTAGTGGAAGAAATGGAAACTGTATCAAATCACACACTCCATTTTGAGATTTATCTCATACTCAAGATAATTATTGTTGAGCTGGTTATGCAACTGGTGATGATCAACTAATCACCATACTGGTAATACTCACACAGGTTATGAATAATAACCTAACCTGTATAGAACACCCTGATCCACATTGTGGAGGATCAATGTTAGATCGCTTCATGAGGCAGCAACCACCAACATTCAATGGGAGTACAAATCGATTATTATATGAGCAATGGATAAGTTCCCTAGAGAAAATATTTCAGGCTTTGGGAAGTAATAAAAGAGAAATAGTTATCATGGTAGTTTACCGCCTCACTGGAGATGCTGATCAATGGTGGTCATTGATTCAAAACATGATGGAAGATGATGATGTATAAAATATGGAATAGAGTGAGTTCGAAGATCTGTTTTTAGAAAAATACTTTCCTCGTGACCATAGAGCAGATATGGAAAGAAAATTTATGAGTCTGAGATAAAAAGAGGATGATAATGTTGCAATGTATGAGGCTAACATTAAAAGGTTAGAAAGGTGTGCTGGAGATTATATATGTAACCCAAGAAGTAATATTGATCATTTCATTAATGGGTTAAAACCATTTCTCCGTCGAGAAATAGTCTCATAATCCTTCTCGTCCTACGAAGACATTGTCTCATGTTCTATCAAGACTGAAAAAGAATTCTCTAAGTCATATTACTTTAAAGCAAAGAAAGAGAAGAAGAGATCTTCTGATGAATCTGGGAATGTAAATAAGGGAACTAAGGGAGAAGTTGAATATCTATCTTGCAGTAAATGTGGGAAGAAACACCCCGGTACTTGTTTAAAAGGAACATGAGTCAGTTACAATTGTGGTGAAAAAGGCCACCAAGCTCGTGATTGCAAGGGGAAGAAAGAAGCTACCAATTTCCAATGCTACAATTGCAGGAATATGGGACATTATGCAAATGAATGTCTTAAGCGTCAGGGGAACATACCTACGAAAAGGCCAAGGGATCAAGGCCAGGCTAATGATATCACTACTACTGAGGTAGAAGCTCCGAAAGACGTGGTGGCATTTAATTTAATGGTTTTCTCAACTTTAGCAAATGTATTACTTGATTCTGGATCATCGCACTGTTTCATATCTTCCTAGTTTTCTACGAAAATTAGATATTTCCAATTTTATTTAACATGGGGATTATCAGTTAAAACTCCTAAGGGAAGTATCATTGCAACAATGTTTTGTGAATCAGTCCCCATTAGTGCACACAAATGTTCTTTATCTGCTAATCTCATCATTATAACTATGATTGAGTTTTATATAATCCTCAGTATGGATTGGATTTCAGACCATGAAGAGAAGATTTATTGTAAGAAGAAGGAGGATATGATTTTTTATGATAATGATAAGGAACACCTTATCTTTAGAGCAGAATTGTCACAACCTAATTCTTATCTAGATCCACCCCCAGTAGCTCAACTAAATTCAATTATTGGGGAGGAAGAGGATCAAATTACATTGGGTGAGGAAAGGAATGTTCAAATATAAGATGTACCTATTATGAAAGAATATATAGATGTGTTTCCGGAAGATTTACCTAGACATCCTCCAGAATGAGATGTTGAGTTTTCTATTGATTTAATTCTTGGATCAAGGCCTATATCGAATACCCCTTATATAATGGCCACAGTAGAATTAGATTAAATAAAGAAACAACTAGAGGAATTGAGTAATGAGGTATTTATTCATCCTAGTGTTTCTACATGGGGAGCCCCTATTCTTTTTGTTCAAAAGAAATATGGATCTATGAGGTTTTGTATTGACTACAGGGAGATCAATGCTATAACAATAAAGAACAAGTATCTCCTACCTCGCATTGATGATTTATTTGACAAACTGTATGGAGCTCAATACTTTTCAAAGATTGACCTTTGATCTGGTTACCATCATTTGTGTATGAATAAGGAAGACATTCCTAAGACATCATTTCGAACCAGGTACGGTCATTATGAGTTTACAGTAATGCATTTTGGATTGACTAATGCACCCTCTGTATTCATGGATCAGATGAATATAGTTTTCAAGTAATATCTTGATGAATTTGTGGTGGTATTTATTCATGATATCATGGTATACTCCAAAAGCTACGAATATCATGAAAATCACTTGCTCATTATCCTAAAGACTCTAAGAAGACTTGAATTATATGGGAAGTTTATCAAGTGTGAATTCTGGATTCAAGAGATTTCTTTTCTTGACCATATTATCTCTAAAGATGGAATCTCTGTTGATCCTTCTAAGACCAAGGCAATCCATTAATGGCCTGCACCGACGAGTATAACTGAAGTACATAGTTTTATTGGTTTAGAAAGTTATTATCGACGTTTCGTCCTGAATTTTTCCCGGTTGGCTAACCCATTAACAAAGCTCACACGTAAAGGGGTTAAATTTGTTTGGACAAAAGAGTGTGAGGAATGGTTCACTGAGCTGAAGAGAAGATTAGTCAATTATTCTCTATTGACTCTACCATCATGGAATGATGGGTTCGTTATTTATAGTGATGCATCGAAGAAAGGACATGTTTGTGTCCTTATGTAGAATGATAAGGTTATTTCCTATACATCACGACAGTTGAAAATTTAGGACGAAAACTACCCTACTCATGATCTCGAGTTAGAATTTGTGATCTTTGCTTTGAAGATATAGAGGCACTACCTCTACGGTAAAAAATGTGAGATTTATACTGATCACAAGAGTTTGAATTATATTTTCTCACAAAAAGAACTCAACATGAGGAAAAGGAGATGGCTAGAATTACTCAAGGATTGTACGATACACTACCACCCGCGGAAAGCAAACAAGGTGGAAGATGGTTTGAGCAGAAAAAACCACGGAGTTTTGAACAATATCAGAATTGAAAGGGATCCAATTTTCATGGATCTAGAGAAGATGGAAATTGGAATAAACAGGGAAGGTGAAACATCAATGATTTTTCAAATGGTTGCCAAACCATCTTTAAATGAATGGATAAAGAGTTCTCAGACCGGTGATAAAGAGTTTCAAATGAAGATTAATTCTATGAATGATGGGAGATTGAATGACTTTGGGTATGAAGATGGAATTTTGAAATTTGGGAAGAGAATTTGTGTTCCCAATATACCTGATCTAAAAAGTGAATTGTTGGACGGTGCTCATAGTTCCAAATTCTATATACACACTGGGAGTACCAAAATGTATATATACTTTAAGGAACATTTTTGGTTGGACAACATGAAGAGGGAGATTGCTCTTTTGTATCAAGATGTATGGTTTCTCAACAAATGAAAGCTAGAAGGCAACATCCTGGAGGATTCATGCAACCTCATCCCATACCGGAGTGGAAATGGGACAATATTACGATGGAATTTGATATGGGGCTACCAAAGACTCCTAGAAGGAACGATTCAATATGGGTTATTGTTGATCTTATTACGAATTCAGTACATTTTCTTGCAAAAAGAGAAGATCTACCACTATAACCTATAGCAATAATATAAATTAATGAAATTGTGAGACTTCATGGAGTACCCCTATCGATTGTTTCTGATCGTGATCCCCATTTTACATCAAGATTCTCGAAGAGACTTCATAAGGCCTTGGATACTGAAATTCATTTGAGCACTGCCTACCACCCTCAAACAGATCGATAATCAGAACAAACTATTCAAACCTTAGAAGACATGTTGAGATCCTTCTCACTTGACTTTCAGGGTTTGTGGGATCAATATTTACCTCTGGTAGAATTTTCCTATAACAATAGATTCTATTCGAGTATTCATATGGATCAATATAAAGCGATATACGGAAAGATATGTCGCACACAAACCTGTTGGGATGACGTTGGTGAACGAAAAATTGTAGGTCCATAACTGGTGGGGGAAACGATGGAAAAGGTGAAGGTAATCCAACACCATATCAAAGTAGCTCAAAGTAGGCTGAATAACAATGCCGATAATCGAAAGAAGGATTTGGAATTTCAATTCAGTGATCATGTTTTCCGGACGGTAACTCCATGGAAGGGAGTCATACGTTTTGGTAAGAAAGGTAAATTGAGTCCCAAGTACACTGGACCTTTCAAAATTATAGAACGAATAGGGGTTGTAACTTATCGATTGTCAATGTTGCCAAGTCTCTCCAAAGTTCACGATGACTTACACGTATCTCTGTTGAGGAAATACCTGCTTGGCCCAACGCATGTACTAACCTTTGAGGAATTATAATATGAACCCGATTTGTCTTTTTGCGAAAATACCGTCAAGATTCCTGATATGAGAGTACATGTACTGAGAAACCGGACGACCCGTCTGGTAAAAGTCTTCTGGAGAAACCATATGAAAGAAGAGGCAACATCGGAACCTGAGGAACTTATGATGAAGAACCACCCGAGACTTTTCAAGTGGTAGTATTCTAAAAATTTAAAGGACGAAATTATTTGAAGGTGGGGAGAATGTAACACCCCAAACTTCTATAGTACGCTTCTCTTTGAATAATGCAATAGCATGTGTTGTACGCAACATCGAGTTCTAACACAACACAACCAATCAAACTAGCCGTTATGAATATTAATACCCAATTTTTGAAATTTATAAATTTCATTTTTCAAAACGGACTTAATTTTTGGATTCAGAATATCGAAATTAGCCTAGGCTGAATATTTGGTATTTTTCTGAAAAACATAATTTTTGATGAATAGTGAATCCACTAAGTGGTAGATAAAAAACTGAATTTTTCATAAAACATAATTTTACCTCTTATGTGAGTGAAATTTCGAAAATCCGAGAGACATAGTTAATATCAAGGAGTCAAATGTGATTCAATGAGAAGAAAATAATTTTTGGTCAATAGTAACTTTTTAATTTTATTTACCATGGTTAAAAGTAAATAGGGTAATTAAGGGTAAAAATGATATTAATATTACCCTAACACAAGTCTTAATTCTATTGGACAGGTGTATCTCGACCAAAAACATCCTTAGGAATAATATATTATAATTTAGGTCCACTTGGATTAGATTAGGACATTTATTATTATTTAATTCAAAGAAGAGTTAAAAGAGTTAAAATCAATGTTTATTTACAAAATCTTTTTTAATATAGGCCTATACATAAGATAAATTCAATTGTAAATATTAATTATAAATATAAAAAGATTTAATAATAAATGGTATTTTATTTATAATTTTTTTGAGATTAAATAATTTAATTTATTTATGACACAATGATGATGCAGTAATTACCATAATAGTGAAAATTTAAATTATTGATATTATAAATACCTAAATAAATATAATTTTATACATTTAATAAATTACACTAATTTTCTAGGTTAATATGACATATTATGATTGATTTAATAGACATTGTTTGAAGTAATCATTCTGTTATGATTTTCACAAAAATCAATTTTCCAAATACAGTCAAAATTGACAAAAAAGAGTTTTTAAAAAAATATTCTATTATTAAATGATATTAAGTTCTTAAAAATATAAGGATCGGCCAAGCGACTTATATCATGATAGGTGTATCATTAATTGACCACTTGGGGGGTCTTGAAGGTATATAATATGTTTATTAACTATATAATATACAAATTCAAAGTGACATGGTAAGTGTCAAACTAATTGAATAAGAGTTAAAACTAAAAGATAAAGTTAAAATAATGACCCAAACCAGTATAAATTCTTTTGGTTGAGTATTTTTCGACCCATCCCCACCTTAACCTTTAAATAATCCACTTTGGAGCTATTAGAAACCGAATATTAATTTATTATAAAATAATATTTCAAGCTTTCCAATGGTGCCCCTCACCCCTCTTATAAAAGGGCACTCCCCCTTCTCATTAATTAACACCTTCAAAGCCTTTTGGTTCGCCCATACTCATCACAAATACTCTCTAAACATCCCTCAATTTATCCTAGAGGCCTTATATTAGTCAGAAAGCCAACCTATGGAGCCCTTTTGATCCTATCAAAAGGAATAACCCAAAGAAGAGGTAATGATTTCACCACCCCTTTTCAAGTTCCTTTCTTCTTCCACTTCTTATATATTTGTTAGTACCATTCTAAAATTATAACTCCAGTATATTATATATACATTTATGTTATTATAAACATGGTACAACCATATTTCAGTATTCTATCCATCCTTTAATATATGTGATTATTATATAATTCAATAACAATTATTTCCCCATTATACAGGAGGTTAACCTACCCTCAACAAAAGAAAAGTACTAGGTCAGTGTTTATTTCGCAATCTCTTCATTATCCGAGGTTGTTTATACGTAATAATCTACAATGATTTCTTTATCATCCACATCCATGTTTTTAAAAAATGTATTTCAAATCATTTTTACTATTTTCTAGAATATGGGTTAAATTCATTTATACCCATGTTGACTTTTATAAGTGGTTTATATAGGAATATTTCGGTCATTTTCCAAACAATGTCATTTTTAAACTTTTCGATGGAATTGAGGTAAGAATGTTTTTTAACTTATACCGCATGTGCAGCTATTTTCCGCCATTATAAAATCGTCAAAGCTTCCCTTACAATATTATATGTATATTTTCAAAGAAAATGTTTTATTTAATAGATATATGACTCTTAAATGATTTCAAAATAGAAAGATATATTTCTCTATAAAGAGATTTTATTTCTTTTCTGTCAACATCCTTTAATGGATATTAGGCTTATTTTAGGTTTATTTATTATGATACAAATCTTTTATAATTTATTGATGGTATTGTGATACGTTTGACTATGGATGCGTTATTTTTATACCATTTTAGGTTTATGGATGAAGTATTTAAATTTTGTATGTTAGTTTTAATATGAATGTTTATGTTTTGTTTAAACCTTTTCATATGGGAATGCATTGGACTTAATATGTGATGGGTGGAGCCCGCTATAGCTCCTCGATGCATCGGTAGGTCTCATGAGACAATGTAGTGTCTTGGCCCAAGGCCATGGAAAAATTTTATTTGTTGTCTTGGCAGGAGACCTTGGCTGTGTGGTTATGATAGTCTGGCATTATGCATTCCATCATTATGAAGGTGGTTATTGTTATTTCATGTGATTATTCGATTAGTAGAATATCCATGTGAATAATTAAATGGAATTATTTCATTTTATTTTTTCCATACTATGTTGAAGTTCATGTTTAAAAAGGCTTTTGTTTTAGTTATATATTGCCTTAAATTTTTATTCTTATTTATGAAATTATCCACTATATTTTTATCCTTATTGGCATTTGAGCTCACCCCTTTTCTATGTTTTATTTTTTCCCAGATGTGAAGAAGTAAATTATGAATGACCTGTAGGGATAATATGAGGGGATAAGAGTGTGGACTATGGAGACTATGTTGTCGTAGTTTTCATTTTTATACTATAATGTAAAACTTTATGAATATATCTATTGTTTCTAAGGATACTAAACTAATTGGTCTTTCGAGATTTGATCTTTCTTGTGATCATTCCAATGTTATGTAATAATGCACCGAATCTGGGTAACTGGGGTCGGGGTGTTACATTGAATGAAAATAATTTTCAGAAATATTAAAAGAAAAAATTATTTTGGAATAAAATATAATATAGAAAGTTGGATTTATTGTTTTTTTATATATTTTGATTGAGAATGTTGTTTTGATAATATAATATCAACATCTGGTTGATTTTTCAATCAAGGGGGAAGTTATGATAGTTAGAATACATATAATAAATTATTTGTTTTCTCCCTTTATGGATGAATATGCGTGCTTTTTTACCACTCATGTTGCAGAACTACATTTATGGATGGATACAAAGATGTATAATTTTTTATTACAAGTGATTTTTCTCTTATTATAAGTTTTTGAATATAATATTACTATAAATCATGATAAACATCCATTTAAATATTCTAGTTCAATGAATATTGAAATGAAATATAACATCATCAATAATAATGATTACAAATATGAACTGAGGTTGGAGTATGTTCCAATAGTGGAACATGTTAACAAATTATTCAATGATCAATTACTAATGATAATTTTTTATAATATGGTTTTGAATATGGGTTTACTACATCAATATATTCAAGGATATGGAATGATAATCTACCACCTATCTAATATTTCATTTTCTTAGATTTTTTAAGGGGTAGAAAAAGATTAAAAATATACGCATTAGAATGTGATTACCATCTTAAGGATGAAATGTATTTTCGGGGAGTTCGTAAAGGGGTAAGAGATGATTTCATCATGTTTTAACAACATTCATTATATTTTGAAATGGATGTATGAAAAAATTAACCTGAAATAAAAAAATCTAAATGTTAGATGTTTAAGGACAAGTATACTATTTATTTGTGGAAGAATTCATTTTGTATGTCACTGCTTATGGTAGAAAATTATATTCAATGATCTTTGTTACCAACATTATATTCTCTCACAGATTCATATAATTATGATATAATTGATTTATAGATTAATATAAAAAATTAATGTGATTTTGGTTTTTTTGATGAAAACATAACAAAAATTGGTGATTGAGGTCACCATTTTGGTTGAAGGTATTTTTGAGGTTACAAGATATAAGAAGATCGACTGATTAATTATACATTATTCTCATTACCATAATCACCTCACAATGTAATAATATTCAATAGCTGTAATTTTACATAGTTTAAATAAAAAAACAATCATTCAAACATTATTAAAAGAACATTTGATATAATGTAAAAAATTTAAAATATTTTTCATAAATAAGAGATCAGACATAAAAAACACATAATTCATTCAAATGGATAAAGAAACGTTTTTGATACAAAGGTCATAAAATGAAGATTGTAAACTCAATGTTTTTATGACAAATGTTACAATGTTTTATCAGAAAAAATGTTTGAAAAAAATGTGATTATTTTTTGGTTTGATATAACCCAAAATCATGTGTTTAATAAATCTTATGATCCGATCATTTTATGAATGGGGGAAATTTTTATTCAAATGTATGAAGTTATCATTATTTTGGTTTTATGGAATTTACCATATATAAGAATATACTAAATATTATGTATGAGGACACATGTTTTTTATGTTTGGGATGTAATCAAATATTGTGAATTTTTTTTATAATGCAATAAAATTGACATTATTATCAATATTTTTTTATGTATAGTGGATATGAAATATTTGGGATATTCAAAGGGATATTTTTAAGTATAAGATGGAAATATATTTATTTGGAAACAATTCATTAGATAGAATCTAATAGACAAGTTTAATAAACATTTCTATCAGAAATAAATTTAGAATTATATGATTGTAATGTTACAACATGATAAATGGAATAATTTTTTATTAATGATTATAGGATAAAAAATTCTAAAAATTTCAAAAAACATCTTATGCACAAATCTATTAAAAAATTCTTTCAATATTTAAAAGTAGAGGTGCAGATGTATTTTCATTAAAACATTCTCCAATAGATGAATTCCATTAGATATAAAATTAATATATCTGTGTTTTCTAATTCAATATGAAATTGGAATAATGTCTACAAGTGAGTATTTCAAAAATTTTCCAATAATGTTTTTTGTCGCATCATCGAATAGAATCCCACCGAATTAAGAAACTCATTAATTTGTTTTGAAAAATCATTTACTAGATGATTTTTTTTAAGTAAATTTTTTTATGAAATGTTCTATAAGGATATATAATTGATTATGTTGATCAATTATTTAAATTTCACATATATAATAGAGGAAAATCATGGTACTATCTGATTATAACATAAATTTTAAGAAGGATGAATTCATTGAAGTTTCTTGTATTTATTCAAGTAAATTCAAAAAAATTGATAATTTTATTGTCATATAGTTGAGTGGTTAATTTTAATTTCCAATTTTTATTAAAATATAATGTAACATCATAATATTTATTTTTCTCCCATACATTCTTCAATACATACTATCCAAGTATAAATTAGGGGTATACTATTCATGCACATTAAATTTAATGTACAGTAGAATTGGTTTATCAAACAGAGATACCAAGTGAATATTTTTAGATATTAATGATGATGGAAAGTCATAAAATAAAAAATATCATGGCTAAAAAATAAGATGATTTTGGATTCGATTGTAAGTCTTGTAATCAGAGGATTCAGAAATATATTTTTTTAATAGAAAATATTTTACATCTTCTAAATTATGATACTGTTTTCATATGTATGTTGTATATTTTTTCATAGGTACCTTGGTAAAAATTTCATATAAAATTACTTGATTTAATTTTCATAAATTTCTTTTCACAATGATTATAATCTGAATAAATATGTCCATACCTTTTATTGGGTGACAATGTGAAGAATAATTATTTTGTAGGAAGTGTAAAAGAAAAGTATATGTATGTAGGACAAGGAAAACATTATGAGCCTATGAGTGAATGTTTTAAAATTTTGTAAAAAATATTTTTTACATATATTTTCTATGAATAAAAATCAATAATGTTTTTTAATAGTGGAATAAATGTGTAACAATATTTTATAAAATATTTAATAGTATAAATAATATTTTTTATTCAATATTGCGAGTTATTAGAGTATTTCAAATGATTCCAATGACTAGATAATAGTTTTCATTTTGGAACCACGTAAAAATATGTGTTCTAAAGGATTATTTTTGGATTCTATTTCATAAAATTTGTATCACATGAATAATAGGTAAAGGTTGTTTTATAATATTATTTTTTTAAAATAATTATTTGGCTAACCTCTTCCATCTCTCAATGATCACATTATCCATTTAAAAGTTCTTATAGATACTTATATATTACATGATTCCATTAACTAGTCAGATTCCCCCTTTACATACTTAATCTGAATTTAATTTTCCCGTTCATGAACACCAATCTATTGATTCTTAATCTTGTAAATATGTCTAAAAACACCATAAATAATGATAAATGAGATTATTATAGCATCATATCTAAGGGTATGGTGGTAGTATACAATAATATACATTGTTACACATTTGGTCCACATGATGAAAAGTAGAAGATTGATTCTCTAGAAAATAGTGAGATCACAACTCCCTTATTGATGATTCAGGATCCAATGTCTCTTGAGAATATTATATGAGATTCAAAAAATATATTATATATTGAATTTACTTACCACATATATAATTGATATGAGAGTTAAAAATAACCATAACTTATTCCCCAATTGAAATCTTTTGCTCTAAATTAATTTTCACCTTACACAAAACATCGGAAGGATCCAGATGATAGTTCATTGTATGAGATATATAGAAAATAAACATTGACACCAATAAACTGAATCAGTAATTGTAGTTGATAAGTAATTAATCATCCAATATATATTATTTCAAATGGTATAGCATATCGTATGGCCAAAGGTCCCTATTTCCCAGGATTGTGGTGACCAAAACATATTGAATCCTATAAAAATGATCATGTCCATAAAACAATCAACTGATAGAGTCGAAAATAGATATAATATTTCTACATTCATATAGTTGAAGCCAATAATTGATGTATATTATGAATACATAATATTTTCACTGGAAAGATACACAGCCCCATGAGGGATGCCTTTCTCACATATGACATACAACAAATGAACTAATTAAGATACCATATGATGTCTCTGAGTCATTTTTTCTTATAGAAGAATTGTATAAATTATAATAAGAAATCTCAAATAGTCTCATATCACTATAACATGATTTATTTAAATCTAAAAAATGGGTTTGAGAAAATACTCCAAAATCTAAATTCCTCAATTTTTTGTTCCATCTATTGATAGATGATATGTTGTACCCACATGACATGAGTCTCCATTTCCTTATAAAGACATATAAAAACATAATATATAATATATAGATTCCACTTAGTTAAAATGAAGATGATTCACCATGAAACTACAACATTACCTATATGTATAAAATTCCTAGATCTTCAACATCGGTTAGGTCACATATGAAAATTAAATGAGTAGAATTTATCAAAAAATTAAACACCGTATTGAACTAATTCTTTCCCCATGTACTATTCGGTAATAAAAAAATTAAGTTTATAAATAATTTATCCCATTTCCATAATATAACAATAATAGTCTAACAAGAAATTTTTTTTTTCATGTGCTCTTCTTTAATATTCGTGACAGTGAAATATTGATACAGATAATTAAAATTTTTACACATCATTACTTGACACTATAATCACCACCTCATATTATAATACATATTCATAGAGACAAGATTAACAACCCCTAAAAAATTATGATAATAATCCATCAATTGATTTCATATAGATAATGATTTGTCGATAAAATTTTTCAATAGAATAATTCCAATGAATAAAAGATAGAACCCAATAATAGTCACCCATTCATAATAGGATTCACCAATTGTTTTGAAAAAACCATCCTATATATATTCTTGTAGAATGGACTCAATGAGAGATAAAAACAATGGAAAAATTGTAAGACCCAAAACTGAATCATTCCCATGTGTATTCAGATGTAACAGAGTTAAAATTAATATATTGATTTACTTTTACATTTATTCCAAGACATCCTATTAAGGGAATTTCCTACTAACAAAATCTCTGATATTATTTCCCATTATTTTGTTGTAGTTGATATCATAGTCAATTATCAAGTCATACTACACCGATCTCCCCTTAATGTGGTTCATATTTTTTAATAAAACATATATCCTAATATCATGTTATCATAATAGACTAAAATCATCTCTCTAAAATAATTATGTAACCAATAAGTAAGAATATACGTAAAAGTAGAGATACCTATATCGAAAATTTGATTATTCTTCTGATGATTATGATTAATATGAGAAATCATATTCTATAATATTACCATCTTTCATAATCACACATCCTAGACCAACACTAGTGGTATCAAAATATAACTTATAACCCCTACTGGGTTCCAAAATATCAAAAGAGAAGACATAGTCTTGATTTATTTCAACTAATTTAAAGTGTATTGAAACATAAAATCTCATGATAATTTCTACAATCCATGGTATGAGAAATAAATGGTTATTCCAGTTTTGATAAGTCTTTCTTTTAATAAATATTAATACCCATATAGTCCTTGTATGCTCTATGTCTCATATACAACATGCTATTCTCTCCATTATCATTAAACCTTAATCCTTTTAGGATTCACTGAGAGGTGATATTTAAAGATCACATATACTAATAAATTGAACTTATGAATCAAGAAATTTTATTTTTATAACTCCAGATAATGGTGGTGACATAATAGGATTCCAAAAAACCAAATTCACAATGTTTTCATTATCTACATCAGTTATTGAATAGTCTATGAAATCTGTCATGAATACCAAAATAAAATTATCAAGACACTCGTGGAATATCTACAGAATACATTAATAAAAAACTAAATGTGAATTGTTGATTTTAAATGGATTATTATTATATATATAGTGTTCATTCATATACATGATTGTGGAATTTTGGAAATCTGATTCATTTACTCTATGTTGATTTTATTATGACCAAAAGATTATGTTAAAACTGACTTTTCACCATTTAACAGATCAAACATGTGAATCATAATTGGAAAATGATACATATTATTAAATAATATCTAGTATATATTCAAATAGATTATATAGAGATAAATAGAACAATATTCCTTCAAGATAAAGATTATGAGGGCCTCCTTTGGTGAAACACTAGGATGAAAAATATATCTTCTATAAAAATTCATTTAATTAGTTTCTGATAACATTAAACATAAAATGTTATATTTTATAACAGGTTATTGATATATGAAAAATTGATGAAAAATGATAGATTGAGAAATATAAGGCTATTTTTCTAGGTTGTGCAGAGATGTCATGTAGGAAAATCTTTTTGAAGTCCCAAAAATCCAATATAAGGATAACATGAGATGATAAATTATCGGTCTCAATCGTAATGATCAATAATATACTATTTATCATTATGAATGAATCTCTAGAATGACTGGTTCTGTGACCTCACGCCCCCTGTAACACTCCGGATCTCGCAACATTAGTAAAGAAAATAAAAGATTAATGAACAAAATAAATATCATCACTCTTTGGAAAATAAAATAAAACATAATGGTGATGTCGAAAACATCAATAGTAAGAATAAAAAACTATAATAAATTTATAACAGCTATCAAAAGAGAATATAAATTAAAAAACCTAGATTTTAATCTTATTAATAGGTAAAAATAATCTATAATATATGAACTAACCACCATCAAAGGTATTAACATGCTAATAAAATAATAAGATTTAAATGGTTCTGATAAATTAATAGTATAAAAATTAATTTCAATAAAATATACATAAAAAATAGTACCTCTCACAATAGTTAGCAGAAAATGGACATCCATTAGAATATTATATTATATGTGAAATTACATCACACCCTAGGAATTAGGTTGGATACCTCATGACATTGATTATTATGAATGTGATACAGTTCAATTTTGAGTATGTAATCACTATCCATATAATTGAGTTGATAAATCCTAGTAGAATCTATATTGATGACCTCAATATCAACACACACTGCCAGATGTAATATTTTCATTGAAATATCATTTTATGTTCTCTACATTTCCACCGGTATAATAATTCCTTGGTAAACTAATAAATACTTCTAGTGGAGTAAAAAACACCATTGTGGGGAACTACTTCCACAATATTTTTGATTATAATTTTACATCATCTTCTTCCCATGTCCATCAAAGAAAATTATAGTCGGTATAATGGAGTATCAAAATAATCATTTCCCTTCACTCCATATATGTATTACCCAATATATCCATGTCTACTAACATAGTATATGTGTTTATCTTCATCATATATACATATGATGGGATGTTAGGCCCTATTATAGGAATGCATTTCTAAGCCTACCACTTTTTATTCTTCACTACATATGGAGAAAAATAAACCAACTCAACATAATGGTGAGTTTATTATGTCACGAAATCCCCTCAGTAATATAAATTGAAAAAATACATATATATTTTGACAATTAATTATTCTATGAGAAACAAAATAATGAAAAGGCTCTTAAATGTCCTTCGAATGCAATATTATATATTTATTGTCTTTAACCAGAGTCCCACAACCTCTTGAAATGACCCTAAAGAATAAAATCCATGTACTTCAACATTATATATTTATGGTTCTCCATAAAATAATACATTTTTCCAAATTTTCCAACCTGTCCTACACCACTTGAAGCATTTATATAGTATTAAAATATGGGTACTTCAAGTGTAAGAACTATTGTGGTCAATATTTTTCTCCTCTAACTCATTGTAGCCCTTCTTTAGTAGGGTTATGAATAGGAAGTACATTATGGTTCATTTAGAAAATAATATATGATAGACTTTAAGATATTATGATCAATAAGTGTATTATCATAATGAGTATTCACCACTTCACCCTCCTAGAGAATCCTAGAAAAGAATCGTGGTGGAATTTCTTCATGATTTAAAAAAAATTGACGAAAATGATTAATCAATGAAACAATACCATTTCAATCTCAAAATAATATTTATTGAAAAAGATATCTAAAAAATACTAACATATGAGGCACACATTAAATGGTGCCATGGGGAGTTAAGGCATTTAATAATGAGATATGGAATTACACTCACATGAATCATACCTCATAAGTTCATTAGATCATATCCCATATATACAAACATCACAAGATAGAGAAATACAATGATCTAATGCTACATTTTCATAACCACAGTAGAAGAACACATCAAACTAGAATAAAATCTAAACCATGAAAAGACCCTATGGTCATTATCCAACACTACGAGCTATAAAAAAGTACAATAGATTCCAATAATAAAACTAAGGAATAATTCAATCATCATAAAACAATTTTCAATGAATAATTGTAGTGAATGATATCCAAAAAATAATAAATAGTTAAAAAGGTTAAAAATAGTAGAGATACGAAAAATGTATCATGGGAAAACCAGGAGACATTACCAAAAAATAAAAATCACAACCCAAAATATTAGTAACTACTATTTGTGATATTTTGAAAACACCCCTCCATCTTAGTAATAACTATCTCTTCCTATCCAAACTAAACATTCTCACCTCACTAAGAAACCATTCCTTTTATGAAATAAAATATTTTTTACACACCATTAATGTTGTATGTTGTATCTAAGCTAATGTAACACCCAACTATTTTAAAAGAATACTATGTTTTAGAGAGTACATGATACACAACAATAAGATCAAACAAACTGTGAAATAATATTATTTAAAATAAATACTATTATAACCGAGCCATTGAATTAGTGGGTTTCCAAATGTGTAAGAAATTAATGAAATATATATATATATTTTTCACTAAAAATAAATTTATATAGAAATTATTATAAAATAATGACTCAATTTTTTCTAATGTCATTTTATGCTCAAAAATCCAATTTCATTACAAATACATTATATATATATATTAAACAGAATATTTTAAACAATTTTTGAATGATTTATAAATTGTAACTAGTAAAAAAAATTTAAAAATCATCATAAAAAAATTATCTCAGGGTCAAAATTTGGGATATATTTTCAAATTATTCAGTTTTTAGTAAATTATGTAAATTACTTTTTTTCCTAATACATTCATTTATTTTCACTAAAAATTAACATTATTAAAGGAAATTAATGTTAAATTAAACTAATCCTTCGTTATATATATATAATCATGTCAAAAAAATTTAATCATCACTATACATAATTTGCATATTAGTTCATATTTCTGACTAAACACACAATTTGAAAACGGTGTTTTGATAAATTATATGTATATATTATTATTATATATTTTGGACCTTTTTAAATTTAATTTATAAAATTGGATTCAAAATATGGAGTTATCATGATCAACTATGGTTATGTGTTCCATTTTATTTTTTTCACTAGGAATAATAACATAGGCTAATATTTTTCAAATTATTATGTGTAAATATTGTAATTAAGGTTTATAATAATTAGATGATGCCTTCAAATATCTAAAATAGTTGAATCTGTTTATTTGGATAATATTTTCTTACTAAAATAATCCTTGTAAATAAATTTTTCAATTTATTTCCACATTCATTCGATAATGATATTAATATGATTTTCAATAAAATCTAAAAATAAATTCTACAATCTTTATTTAGAAATATTTATTAGTTTTTGATATGAATAATGTTATTTTTCTCTCTTATAAATGTTGTTATAAAATTTTAAATAATATTTTTTTGTCATGGTAATTTATTTTTATTATTTATCATAAAATAATTACCATAAATACTTACACAATGCAGACACAATGCTTGAGTATACGGTAAAAAAATGATGAAAATTACATTGATACTAGATAAGTAATATTTATTAGGTGAGTTCTGGTCTTAGACTAATAGTATTTATAATTATAATGATTTATTGATGTGTTAAATGATTATATTGTAATTCCATTGTATTATTTTTTTGAAAATGTGAATTGTCATAAAAATTTCTATAATTATCTATTTCGTTAAATAATAATTTATTTTAAATATTAAAATTTATAAAAATATTATAATAAGCTAGTGAAATGGGATATGTACTATAATATAATACAATATACACATAGGGGGAACTAGTTAATTTTTCAACCGTTCATATCCTCTATTGAATAAAAACTATTCATAATTTAGTAATCATTAAAAGAATTAATGAGGGGTAAAAATATGAGATAATGTTAAAAACATCTCATAAACATGTCCAATAATTATTATATGAGATGATTTACAATCATTTTAATCCTATATTATAAATATTTTAAATTTTTCATTAGGAAATAAATATTAATTAATATTAATTTTATACAATGTAAAATTCTTAGGGTTCCCCTCCCCATACACAAAAAGGAAACCACGTATTCCCTCATCATAACACCATTTGATTCCTGTTAATCAGAAAAGACCTACCTAGTCTCTCCCCAACATTAAAATATAATATCTAGTGGAATGGTATGCAAAAAAATTAAAATCCTAGAAGTCTTATTGTTTAATACAAAGGTGGTTTTCTAAAAATGTTATATAACTCACACCAATGTATTTTCAATTTACTACTAATTCTTCCTCAACAAGATATTTTAAACCCATGAATATTTAATAATATTGGAATATACTATAGACTAAAATTTCATTAATACTATGGTATTACAATTATATTTATAGAAATTTATTTTAAATTCATTACATTATTATCTTTCTATAAAAATAATATATTACATACCTTATTTCCCTTCAATCTGTTAAAAATTATAATTTCATGCGTTGGTAGGTGTGAAACACCACCACTATAAAGCGTTGTTTTTCATTTTTAATATACTCATTTAATATATTATTATAGATTTTTTATATACAATAATTTATATTCCCAATTACTAATTTTTACACGACAAAACAATGAATCATTATTCTATGGTCAAAATGTTGATGTACTTTTTCAATAATGCACTGAACATCTTCAGTTGTTTGATACAAACATACCCAATAAATTAATTTAATATTCATTTTAATTAAATGATTTTTTCATTTAATTATGACATAATAAACCTATAAACTGTTATTTAACATGGAAATAATATATATAAGTTTATTATACATGACATAACATATATATCTGGAATGACTAGACTCAAGGCAATTTATTTTATCTCAATTTAATTTCTTATAGGTATGTTTAAATATTATATACCTAATTTATTATATATAGTTTATATAATGTCCTTTTAAATTATATATATTGAATAATTAATAATCCATATTATTTTATGATACATTCATATGTCGCTAATTATTTAATGGGTTTCTTAATCAAATCACTATTTATTTGGTGATACTTATACTGTATAGGATATATTATGCCATGATAATGTGTGGAATTACATAGTATTTAATAATTTTTTTATTTAAACATGTTTTGGGTTTTTAAAAAAATTTATACACATTCCTGACATTAATTAATTATAACATCAATGTTATGATATATTTAAGGATTATTCATCTTAGTATTGTTTTTTTAAAACATGTCTTTTCATATGAAACAATATCCTTTTATATGGTGTATTTGTTGTATATTGAGATATTATATCATGAATAAATATTGGATCATGAAATGTAATATTATATTTTTGTTAACTATTTCATGATATATTTATTCCAATGTTATTATAGTTTTGTGGGTTATCCTACTCTAAATTTCAATTATTTGTGACAAAAAATTTTTTAATACACATTATTATATAATATAGGGAATACTTAATATCCCTTGAACATGTTTTTACTTATTCAAATATATAAATAATGTTATTTCCATAATCAGTATACTTTAATTCATTCACGGTCTTTTTGATTCAATCATTACCCGTGATGCAAAGGACTATCATCTAAAACTACCTTCATTAATACATGTTTTGATTAAGGAACCTATATTATTTTATATGGTCGATATATAAAATATTAGGATATTATATCATCTATATTTGTATAATCGTGGTATTTTATATTTCTTATTATTTTTCTTACATTAATTTTTATTTCATAAGGATGTAAATTCATTTACTTAAAATAATATTTGACGTTTGTAAGTAACTTTAACAAAACTATTCATAAATATAATTCATATTATTTCAAAAATATAACTTCTAAAACCTATATTTGTTTTTAAAAATAGAATTTATATTATTTTAACATCTTTTAAATTTCTATAATTTTAAATTTCATAACACTTTCTGTATGGTTCACAAATGACTCTCATTATAAATGACTGAAAAGAATGTTTATTTTTAAATGTTAATGACATGAAAATATTTTTCCCATTATTAAAACCATACATTTTTCATGACTATTACATTATACATTTCCAAATTTATTTTTGATAATGGATTTCTCCAAATATTATTTTATATATATATAAAATATTAAAAGAAACTAAATGACAGTTTCTCCTATTCTTGTAGAGAATCAATGAATTTACTTCCAAATGTATATATCAAATGTCATAACATCCATTTTTTTAGTGTCAAATGAGAATATAGTCTAATGATACCATAATGTTTATTTTTATAAATGGGTTATCATTATTTTCAGGAGATTTTCATGGAATATATTATTTTTTCACAAATTTTCCAGTTTATTAAATGAATATATATAATTTATTTTAGTTTTATGGTGGGATAAAATATCAATATACAATAATAATGTTACGATTCTTGGTAAATGGTTATGATTTAATATGACACAGTAATATCACTACAATTCATTAGGTATAGATAATAAATTTATTTATTATCGGTTTTTCATAAGATATTATAGTAATTTTTAGAAATGTCCTTAACTTTGAAATAGTGATTGTAAGAAAAATAGGATTATTATCTTCCATGATATTATAGAATTATCTATTTGGTTTATATGCATTATAATGAATCCTAGATCATGTAATTTTTCATATGGAACATTATTTTTCTCTCATGTGAGTCATTTATTATGTTAAATATTTCTACAATTTACCTTGATTTATGATCTATTTTTTGTTGTGTATAAATTAAATTATGTTTTTCTCAGGAGCATTGATATTTTTCTTCATTCCCATATGTAAATATTATTCTCACTTATATTATTCAATGATTATTTCTAATGTTTACCCTTACTAATAATTTCACATCACCCTCGTTATGTTCCATTTCTCTATGTTATGGCGTTTAATATTAAACGATTTATGTATTAATATGTCTCTAATAAAGAAATTCTATCTGATATGATGAATTGTTTTTGTCAAAAAAAGGTAATATAGGTATTTTTAGAGAAGTGATCCTATAAAGACATGTATATTTTTATCTTAGAGTTTTCTCTAATGATTCAAAACTCCAAACCTAACGTTTTCTTGGCATGTAATTAGTTTAATATCTATGTTACTTTTTTTAGGTCAAGGATAGATAATTACGAGTCAGATTTATAATTATAAAAGAAAAAAATGTAATGAAATTAATTACCATACCGCATTCAAGAGTTCGCATTCAGAGCTATTATATCTTAATATTCTCAGTAGGATGTCAAACCACTACTCCATGAAAAGTTCCTGCTAAATAATCTCGATATGATCAATATAGAAAAAAACATATCATGGTAAAAAAAATATTATTATTTATATCCATGAATTGTTGTAAAAGTACCATTTTCATAGTTCTTACTAAGATTCCAGATTTTATATTTCCTAATCATGTTTCAAATATACCATTCACAATTTATCAATACATGTGTTATATTCCATATAAAATATAAACTATGTACTTTCATATCAAATGGAGATAAAATCTTGGATAATAAATCTTTAGTCTAACTAGGTCACCTGTACCATTATTTAAAATAATTTATTAGTAAACTAATAATCATTCCTAGACCAATATTCCATTGATAACATAGGAACACCCATTGATAGAACCCCCTATATTGTATAGAATAATTCACTATAACTATTGAATATATATATAGGGGTAGAGAAATTCCCAACTAAGTGTATCCCCTTATAGTAACAAGTATAAGGCTCAACACTAAAATTCCCTTAAAGATACACAAGGCTTCTCTTTCCTACTTATAGAAGAAAAGTATCTATGGTGTTATCACATTTCATATCCACCTTCTAGACAAACAATTAAATTGAAATAATTTATAAAAACAAATTTCACTTTACACTTATTATTTATATAAAAAACATATTTCCATTACTAAAATAAGGTAATGAACAAAATTTTGTTAGAAAAATTTTATTAGGATATATAAAAACATAATTAAATGTTAAAAATATATTTTATAAAAAGGATTTTAAATTCAACAGAATATATGTTTGACTAAAAATATTATATATAAAATTCCAACTACCATAAACATGGGATATATGCCAACAATAATTGGATCCATATATCTAGATGAATGGAAAACTTGTGAAATTGATTGACATCGCAAATATTCAATTGTAAAATTTTATAATAAATTTCAATAATTATAAGATGGACACAGATGATTTGTTAACACATTCCTCGTAGTTTTCACAAGCCTAACCATAATCAAGAAGAGATCAAACATCTAGGATACATACTGTAGCTGCTATATTTCAGGTGTGTGACAATTTATTTATGTATTTTATGTATATAAATTAATTTGGTTGGTATTTGAAGGGTTTGGGATTGTTTTTAAATAGTTTTTTTTTGAGGATTTTGTTGTTGGTTCATAGTTTGATCAAGGTTGGTAGGGACCATCAAACTCTTATAAGAAGAAATGCAATGTGAAAAAGTGGGATCTAGAAGGAAGTACTATTAGGAACACCATATATCGAAACCATATTGCCTCCCAGGGGTAACCTTCGAAGCTAGTTATAGAGGGGAAATCATAGTTAGCGCTCAGTTTGTCTAACCATGTAACCCAATTATGTTATGAGTGTTTTTTGGAAGTGGAAGGAACAAAAATTATGTATTTTTTCTAGTAGTGAACTAAAATCATACACTATTAAAAAAATATAAAAACATGTTCATAAAATTATGTTTTTCCTCTAATAATCATTATTTTCCCCTAAATAGATAGAACATAGATTTCCTCTCCACCCAATGGCTATATAGACCATTCCACTTGATTTAGGAGCAATATATTAGTGATTCTTTGTGCGTTTGATGTCTATATTCCCTGGTATATGATTATTCATATTTATCTTCCTTAGTTTGTTTCTTCTTCTATGATTATATCCATATATCTTATTTTCTGGGGATAGATACAAGGTGTGTGTTTATAAAAATGATTATTTATTTATATTATTATTTTAGATAACAATATATATGGTGTTTTTGAGTTTCAATCTATTTTTGAAGAATACATTTAGTTGTTCATCCTTTTTTCAATGTTTGTAAGGAAGGTGTATTCCCATTCATCTACAGTTATTATAAAATAATATAATTGATTAATATTTATCATTTTCATAAAATTGATTATAAAATTTATTTTCATTGACTGCTAGGAGACCACTTTAATGATGGTGTATAAAATTTTGAAAATTGGTTGTTTAGAAATTTTCAGGGTTTCCCAATTTTAAAATGTTTTTTTAAAATATGGAATGGATTTTATTCATTGATTTTGATTGAAATAATGTTTTTAATATAATAAGCATTATCTTTGAATGGTTTGGATTGATTTTTTTTTCATGGAATTTGGATTTTATTATTGGTGTGTGTTCATTTTAATTGACGTGATCCTATGGAAAGGGTGTGTGGCATTGTCGAACATAGTATGTGGGTACCTTCTGAAAGGAATTTATGATACCCTTGGGTCAATTAGTAGAACCAAGAGTCTTATAATATACATGTGGGAATGATTTCATCCATAGAAACACATAAGTAATCGTAAAGGGCAGTATTCATATCAATAGGATAACTCCCTAAGGGGAATGGTACCAAAATACAAAATGCATAAATCCTAAGTACTGAAACCCATATATTAACACATGAAAACACACCTACAACCTTTATAGACAAAACACAACAAAACAAAATCTCAACAGTTAGATCATCTTCTAAGATATACCTTTCTATTGATCGATCATGAAAGGAGGGGGCCTCTGAAAAATGCCTAATAATGGTCTAGGGTCGAGAGAAAAGAGGTTTGGAGTGAACAGAACGAAGAAGATAAACAGAACATGAGTTTTAAAACTGGACGCGAGCCGGGTCACAATGTGTACCATAGGGTCCCAACATTAGTCCATGCTGAATATGTTATGTTGAAAAACCAGTCATCACTGGTTTAAAATCATATATTTATCCCATATATAATAATTACATCCCACACAATGTGTGTACCAACTCACGATATGACCTCCCCATTCAAAACCTAAAACAGACACCAATTACACCGCGAGTACTGCAAGTACACATTGTGTACCTATTATAGAGTCTTTAGTAAACTTGTAAAAATAGAATAAAATTATTTATAATAAATACGGGACTTAGAAATGGTGGAAACTTACTCATTCAGCATAACATGTTATTATAGAAACCCAACATAATATTTTAATAACAAAAACTTTTTTCATTAATCCCCAATGAAACCCTAATAAAATTCCAAAAAATACATCTATAAATAAAATATAAAATCTAATATCTAAAATGGGAAAATATGGATCACCCTATTCTATTATAATTATTTCCCACTGACGTCACTATAGAAAAAATATTAGCTAACAAGGAAATATTATAAAAAATGAAATACAGAACCATTAGGGGAATTTTTCAGAATATTATATTATATATAGAAAAAAATATTTATAGGTGTAAATGTGACCATTGTAATGGTTATGAGATTGATGGAATAGTAATGTGACAATTTCAATATTAACCTAACAATTAAGAATAGAAAAATATCAGTTCGAATAGTAATTTTAACTCAAAATAATAATTTTTTATATACATAATTATAATGGTAATAAATTTAATTATATAAAAATATTTTCAAACCAAAAAATTAAATATCATTATTGAGAAAATCAAATAAAATAAGATAAAATTTTAAATAAACTATTTATTAATGTATTTAGAAAAATAATATAAATTTTATCATTAAAAAAAATTAACTATCATAAAAACTTATTTTTAAAAAATGAAGATCATTTTTGGAATCATCACATCAAAATTATCCAAGGATATTTTTCTCGAATTTCTAAAAATAATTCAATTTATAGGTGAATAGTAAAATACAGTTTTTACACAACTTGTGTATCTTAAATTACATCACTCGTGAGGTAATAATAAAATAATCCTTTATATACCTTCAATGATGACCATGAAATATTTTATTTCATAAATTATTCATTAAAATGTAAGAACATTAACTTCCAAAGATTAAAATAATTTAAAAAACCTACATTCAAAAGTGATTCATTAAAATAATTTTTTTTATTTTTTCCCACTTTTCATTATAATAAACTAATAAATTTGAATAATAAAGGGGTTTAATATTTTTAAACCATTATATTATATGATATATGATATATATTATAAAAAATTCCCTATTAAATTTTTTACCAATGATATTATTTTTTATTCAATACATTATTAAATAATACTCCTCTACTCAAGTATAAATAACACTTATACCTTCCCTTGGAAACCAACTTCTTTCACCTATTCAAAACACCATGATCTACCAAAATCATCCATATGAATCCCATTATAATATTTTGGGACATTATGTATTAATTCAACTCCAATCACAAAGGGATTTATAGTGTTGTACAATTGAAGGTGCGATGATGAGAGAGAATACATCTATTAACCCTTACCAAATTTTTTCCTCTAGTTATACTTATCCCCATTTAAATTCAAAAAAATATACTATAAAATTATTTATTCAGAAATTTAACATTATATTAATGATATTAACATACTTTAATTATCATCATTATGAAAAATAAAAAAGTTATACTTCTCTTTCCCTCTCTTTTGACAACATCTAATTACTATTCGGTTAACCACCTACGATGACATTTCAATTACAATTATTAAAACTATAATCATGGATGTATATTAGTAATTATTTATAATTATTCAATAATTATTTCTGTTAATTATATTCTTCTATAGTTTATCACACTTTTTGATAATATAACATTGAATTAAAAGAGATAAATCAATTAGAAAAAACAAATTTATAATCAAAATACGATATCAAAATAATTCAATTTCATCAACAAAAATTAAAAAATATAATATATTCATTATAATTTATAAATAATTGTACAAATTAAAATTATTCCAATATGGAAAAAATGTTTTAGTAAATAAATTTTTATTATTTAGGTTGTGAAAAATAGTTCAAATAAAGAATGAATTAAAATAAGTAGATTCTCAAACACAAAAACATTTATTTATGTAATCTGTATTTACTAAAAATTTATTTGAAAATATATATAATGTTCTATAAATATAGATTTATTATTCTTTTATTTAATTTTAATGGATATATATGTTTCCAACTTTATTTTACTTGAAATATAATCATTTTCCAATAGAAATGTTTTTTACAAATCACATCTTTGAATCCAATTTATTTGTTTCTTCTTCCCTTAAGAATAATGATTCTTATACAAAATATGTTTAAAAATTTTCATTTTAAGAACCCCATATTTAGTTATAAAATCACAATTGATTAGATCCTTAAAAATCCCAGCCATTTCCATGTGATTAGTTATGACCATGATTGTAATATGTTTCATGCAGTATGCATGATTATTTATATATTATGATGTGATGGGTCGACCAAGAATTATATATCTTTATAATGAATTAGTTAAAGTTATGTATCTCGTGAGATGATATGTATTATTTTGGAACATGATTTATATTTATTCATGATGATGATGTTATGTTTATGAACCTATGTTATGGGTGAACATTATTTTAACTTTTATCACATCTATGTGTAGTATTTAACCACTATGACATGATGTTTCATTTTTTTGCATTTCCGCATTCATTTACATTGTCACAGTATTCACCCATGTTGTTGTGCTTATAATTTTATGATTATTATTATTCTCACCTACATTATATTGACTCATGTCCCTATTTCATCTTCTTACTTGGCTTTTAGCCCACCCTGTTCATCGATTTATATACCCAGTGACTACATCTATTAAGGAGAAAATGATATGTTAATAAATAAAAAGAATGGTTTATATAAATTTTATAATTTATTATGTAAGAAATATATATTAGAAATATTTTATCAAGACGCATAACCAATTGAACCTAGACCTATATATCTATTGTGCTTCTTATCATAAAATTGATGTAATACTTATGTAAATAAAATAAAGGTAGAAATAATTATTATTACAGAACAACTCAGTTAATTTTGGATTTATAATTTGAATACATTAGTGAAAACCTCCATGATAAGACTATGTATATGGAAATATACAAGAAAAAATATATTATAAAATGTATGAAGATAGAGATCCTATAATATAATCCATTAATGTTAACCCCTCAAAAGAATAAATTATATATTCATCATATTTGTTAGTTATATGTTTTTTTTTGAAATATTAATACTAAATAAAACAGTTAGAACCATTAGAAACTAGGAAAATAACCCATGTGAGATATAATTTAATGATTGTATGAACGAGATCTTGAATTTCATAGGAGGTTGAGTTTAAAACATCATTGAAATGATCACTCTATCGAACAATATTTATTCAATAAAATCATTTATTTTAATTATTTAAAAAGTTATAATCATATAATATTACATATATAACATGATAAAACTTTATAAATGAATAATTAATGAAATATAATGCTTTTTAAGAAGTTAATGAACATATTACATTGAAATAGTAACTTGACATTTAGAATAGTTATGTGACCCCTATGGATAGTTAGTTGACCAATTGAATAGTAGCCTCACAAATTAAAGTATCAATACAATGTATCCATCTTATAGGTGAAAATATTATAAAATTATATCATATTATAATTAAGTAAATATTTTATAAATTATTAATTATCTGTTGGTATTTTTGTGCATCAAAAAATTTTAATTAAAATTTATGATTAATTTAGAAATATAAAAGAAACATTTTTTTCAGAAAATATATTCATATGTTAATATTTTTATTTCTTCTTATTATACTATAATTTTATGATACCATATATAATTTTTCAAAGTGTTAGAAAAGTATTTTTAATTATAAACTTTTTATTTTCCATGTAAATTATAATTATAATTATAATTTAAATTTAACATCTTTAGAAACTTATTTTATTAAAATGGATTTAGTTTTTTGAGTTTACATGTCTAAAATTGGTTAGGGGGAATTTTCAGATTTTTTTAAAATACATGATTTTTTGTGAATAGTAAAATATGGTAATTTACTATAGATATAAATTATTAGTTAAATAAACTATTCATTGAGTAATTGAGGGTGTATGAAGAATTAGTTCGAAATCACTAGATCTAATTACAATATTTAGTCTCAATATTCTGTGTTATTGTTTGTCTAGAGAAAAATAATACACTAATGAATTCAATATTGAAAAAGCACCCTTATTCACCACTATAAATTCCACCCCTCACCACCTATTATCCTCAATAATCTCAAGCCATTGTTCTTGTACACATTATACTCAAATATTTTCATAATCCCCTCCCACATGTCCATAATAACTTGGTCTCATAAAAAATTGAAATCCATTTCCTATGGAGACTCTCAATGAGGATAAATTCATGTGGTGAATTCAACTTTTCATTACTTTTATTTTCATTTCAATATATTTTTCTTATTTTTCCATCATCACCTCCCCTAATAAAAATAGTAGGATAACTTCAATAGCTTACATATTCTATAAATTTTCTATTATAATGGAATAATCCACCATAATCTCTATTGGTAACATACATTTATAACAATACTTTTATATCATTTTAATGATAAACAATCATAAAAACTAAACACAATGAGGATTAAAAATTTTAGTGCCTTCGTAAACATAGATCTTTACATAAAATTTAGAACACAACAGATTTATTAAATTCTTTATTCATAAGATTCTTATTTGACCTTGACTTCTCATTAGTACAAGTTGTTACCTGAGGATAAAATTTAGAAGTGGAGATCAAAAAGGCTAGTGAGAGGATAGATAAGAAAATGAAATAATGTAACCTGAGGTGATCATAATCATAAATCATTGTCATCAAAATCATGAGAAGAACCATTTAATTATATCATGGAATGTGGCAGTACATAATAACAAAATATCATGTCATAATGGTCATCTACCACACATAGTTGTGAACAAATAAAACATCATGCTCACACATATTTCAATTTACTCATCTGGTTATTCACATTACCTAATTACTTGGATCACAATATAATTCTATGAACACCCATCACATCATAACCTAATCATGGTTCTATATATATATAGGCAACCCCATACCATTACAACATTTATATTAGAATGCAATCCACAAAGAACATATATAAATAATGAAAATAAATATCCCCTAGAATCATATGGGATTCATCTCATAGGGATAAATTATAAAGAATTGGGTTCCCAAATGAATGGTGGAATAACAAACATGATATAATAATCATTAACCCTAAGGGTTGGAACAATCATTAGAATTAAAATATTCTTTTTTAAAGAATAGTTCTTTTGGAAAATAATGTCTTTGTCATAAACTAAATTAGAAAAAATTTATATCATTGAAAGGGTAATATAATGATGAATAAAAATTTTTATGTAATAAAAATATTGAAAATGGACATAAAATTGGGAAAAACAACGATAGAAAGTTGGGTTCATGAATACATCGTACCTAGTATTAGAATGTTTTTTCACTTTATAATCTTCTATACTAACATTATATTTATTTGTTAATAATTAGAAACCCTTTTATACATTAATTTTTTTTCACTATGGATTCATTTTATTCATTTATGATGCTTTAGACAAGTTATAGAGATTAAAATATTTGTTTGGGTGTGTTCTTCTTATTAGTATTCATCGACTATTAACTAATATTCTTGAATGGTTGTTCATGTAAAACATGGATAAACATCCTAAATTTCATTTAAATTATATTAATGTTATTCTATAAGTTAAAATGATCATATAATGATTTTTAGGTTGACATGTTGGAGAAAATTATGATAAAAGATAATAATTATCATTTTAGTTAAATTTAGGTGCTTTTTGGATCCCAACGAGCATATATTTTATAATTTTTTAGTATTATGAATAATAGTTTTTCTACAGAACATAAATATGGTTACAAAATAAATATTAAAATTTGATATCATCTATTTTCTGGTTTTATTGACCGTATTGAATGTGTTTTTAGGAAAATAATGGTGCATCACCCATGTTGATAGTAAATTGACACATCCTAGGAAATGATTCCATTTTAACAAAAATCAGATAGACAGAGAGAGGAGTTTAATGAATAATAATCCATTAACATGATATAATACCATTATATCAATCATAATGTATTTATCATGAAATTTTGATAATTGAAGTTGATGATAAAAGAAAAAAAGTAATGAAATTTGAATGGAAATTGAATGAAATGTAAATGAGGAATTACTTCTAGAATTACCCTCTTGAGATCCTCCTCAAGGAACCTATTCATAGTATTTTGATGAAACAATAGCTCCTAGGTGAGGGTACGTTTCCATGAACATGCTTTTAGTATAATTTGGACAAGGATGGAATCTTGAGAGGTGTGGGGAATTGTGGGTTTGAACGATGATATTTTATATAAGATAAGAGATGGTTTTACTCAATATTATAATCATTAGTTTATTATTTTTTATATTCACTATAAATTAGTTTACAATAATCATTGAAAATATTAAAATAATGAAGGATAGTTCGAGATTATGAGCTTACATCTGCATTACATCATCTACGAATCAATAAATATATGTATTAGGCATTTATCATAAATTATCATATTTTACTATTCATTAAAAATTCACATATTTTAAAAAAAAAAAAAAATTCCCCCTATCTATTTTAATACTTTTAAAATTCAAAAAATAAACTCCATTTTTTGATTTTTTTTTTCTAAATATAAAAAAATTAAATATAAATTTAAATCATCATTTACAAGGGAAATACCGATTTTAAAATTGTAACTAATTTTGTAACACAACTACAAATTAATTGATGTCTTATAAAATTATTAAAAAATCATTAAAAGCTCCAAATATTAAATTATGAATACATTTTATTAAAATAAATTTTCACTTAATTAATATTAGAATTCTTATTAAATATTTATGAATTATAAAAATACTAAAAAATAGTTAATAATTTTGAAAATATTTACTTATTTATTATTTGATATAATTATATCATATTACAGTTTATAATATGCATAAAATTTATTTATACATTCATGTGTGAGTGAACTATTCATCTGGAATGTTTACTATCTGTAAGGGACATATTACAATTCAAATTTTCATGTTCTATTTCATCTGTATAGGTTACCTAACATCTATAAATTCTTCTAATTTAATTAATCCTAATTTATAATGAATTTTTTATGGTTTCTATGAGATTTTATGTGATTTATACTATATTATATTACTATAATAAGGGATAAATCTCATTGATAATTTTTTTGTGCCATTACATTTATCACCACTTTGTAAATTTCTCAAATGAAATTTAATTTTACATAAAA
Source organism: Viscum album (assembly GCA_963277665.1). Lineage (NCBI taxonomy): Eukaryota > Viridiplantae > Streptophyta > Magnoliopsida > Santalales > Viscaceae > Viscum > Viscum album. The sequence continues at coordinate 1,137,149,955 of OY728164.1, read as the reverse complement.
TAGGTCGGGGTACATATCTTTCATTGAATCCAACAATTCCAATGTTTATTCTTCATACTTATGGTTCCTTCACAACACTTTGACAAGGTTGGTTGTCCTGTTGTGTAGGCCCTTTTCACACTGTTCTAGAATCATTACTTGTTGCTCCACATAAGAGAGATCCTCTTCCACCTATACTATCTTTGAGTTTAGTACATATGATGGATATGGATTGTATTTCTTCATGATTGATACATGAAACTGATCATGAACATGAGATCCATATTCCAAGGATGTTAATTCTTATTTTCAACTTAACCTATGCACTTTGAGGTCTCAAAAAGGATAGTGTACCCTGGTCTTATATACAATTCATTCAATACAACATGACTATTATACATGGTGACATTCAAAGGAAGACTTAATCTCCAACGATGAACCCCAAGTCCTCTAAATGGTTTTCTGCATATATCATTTGCAAACTCTGAGAATCATTTATATGTTTCTATTTGACATGAACCATTTTGAGAATCTATTTTACTATATTAGGTCTAATTAGATTTTATTCTCTAACATCATCCCAATAGGTTAGATTTCTACATCGGTTCCCAAAGAGAGCTTCATATAGAGAGATCTCAATACTCAATTAGAAGCCATTTTTGTATGTGAACTCAACCAATGGTAGATAATGATCCCATACACCTTTGAAATCTAACAAACATTCTCATAACATATCTTCATGAAACTGAATTGTCCTTATGTATTAGACATCATTTTGTGGGTGATAGGTCGTGCTTAAATTTAATTATTTAATCAAGGAATGTTGGACACTCTTGTAGAATTTAGATATGAGACAGGGATTAGGATTAGAAAAAAATTGAGAGTATATTCCCATGACCTCTCAACACTTACTTCACATATATAATTTTTATTTTTTTTAATATGAGAGAACATACCAAGTAGTTATAATGTGAGATGTCTTGGGTAGTCAATTCACCACAACTCATATCACATTATTTCCATTTTATTTCTTCAAGAGACCCGTGAAAATGTCTGTAGTGACACTATCCCATTTCCATATGGGTTTAGAAAATGTTTGGAACAACACTTTACACTTTTTTTACTCTTAATTATCTTTTTAACATATCTTGAACCTTAAGATATATTTCCTAATATACCTCTTCATGTTACCCCACCATAAGAATTCTTGGAGATCTCAGAACATCTTGATGATACCAAGATAGATAAAGAAAGATATGATATGTGAATTTTAAAATATATCCTCTTTATCAAGTGTGTTTAAGGTAGAAAGAACCATATTCAAAACCAAATCACACCATCATCATCGATACAGAACACTTGCATCTTCCCTTCCATTACAACGTTCATCAAATTTTTCAATTATGGATCATCTTGTTGGTCCTCCATTAATGTTTATTAGATTGATGGTATGACAATAATTTAGAAAATATATGATTTATTCCTTTTCTATATGATTTAAAAATCCCTCCATTTAATATCCATGAAGATATAGTCTTTCTCAAATCGTAACATGGATAGAGTAGAAGGTTCTTTTCTGGGAAGACCATCAGCAAACTTGTTCGCCTTTCTAGTATGGTTGTGAATAGATCAATAGTAGACTTTGATTACCTCTAACCATCTCCTCTGATTTAATTTTAGTTCCTTATATGTGAATAAAAACATTATACTCTTATGATTGGTATATATGTCACAATTATCAACAAAGTAGTAGGGCCACCATAATTTTATGGAAAAATAATGGATTCTAGATCCAGATCATTCGTTGGGTTTTTCTGCTCATGTATCTTCAACTGTCATGTGGAGTAGTATATAACACTAAAAATTTTAATGAGCCTAAAATTAAAGAATTTTCTAGAAGCATCACTGTATATCCCAAAACATTCTCAACTCTTCAGTATTGTGAATACAGGTGTTGTGATCTATATTCACTTTAGATCCATGAAGCATTACTCACATTAATCCATCTATACATACTTTACCCCATTCATTGTTAACATAGTTAGTGGGATTGGTAATCGTGAGAAATTTCTCATAAAATGTTAGTAGTACCGTGCTAATCCATGAAAATAATAGATATCAATGACATTAGATGGTCTGTCTCATTCCTCAGTCGCCATTGTTTTTGAAGGGTCCATAGAAATTATTTTGCATGTGATCACATGACTCAAGAACATGACTTGTATCAACCAAAATAAAATCATTTTGAACTAGGGTTACAAATTCCCATTTCTCAATTTCACCAACACACCACTTATATGTTCTTCATGTTCCTCCTTACTCTTGTATGAGATGAGAAAATCATTGATAAACGCTACCAAAAATCTGTAGAGGTAATGTCTAATGAATCTATTCATCAAATCCATGATGATTGTAAGGTCATTAGTAAGACTGATGGGCATCACCTGAATCTCCTTGTTCCCATACATTTTGTAGTAGACATTTTTCATGATATATTTCTTATTCATCTTTAACTGATGCTATCCTGAACAATTATCCACCATTAATATGTATAGATCTCCTCATAGTTGATCGAACAAGTCTTCAGTCATTGGGAGAGGATACGTTAATTTTTTTACTACCTAATAATCGATATACAAACTCATTAATCCATCATTATTCTTCTTGAAGAGAAAAAATTCTCCCCAAGGAGATTCAGTAAGGAATAGGAATCCTTTATCCAAATTCACTTACAAAATCCACATTAACTCGTCCAATTTGGTATGAGACATCCAATAGGGACACTTTGAGATAAGATTAGATCTAGGTATGAGTCCTATGGAGAAATAAGTCTCATGATTCAAGGGATGTCTGGGTAACACTTTAGATAATAAATCACTTTATTCCCTCACAACATTCATTTCTCCTCGGTTGACACTCCTGACTGGCTCAACCATTTGGGCAAGGTATGCTTCTTTACTGGGAATCAACACCCAAAACATTGATGGATTTAATAAAAGAGATTAATGATCATCATTTCATTTTAATAGGATCAGGGGATGGTTCAGAATATGAAATGATATTTAATTTTCACAATAGTATATATGTACTCTATATAACAAGTGACAGTCAATTACAATTACAGATTATAATTCATCCAAGGGGAGTACCACGAGATTAGATAGAGAAATATTCCTACATAAACCAATAAGATAATATTCAAATACATGGTATTCAATGATTTCACTAAATGGTTTCTTTATAGATATATCTTCATCTAGGTTTCGAGGCTTCAAATCAATATTTCTTGATAACTTTTGAGAATAACAGAATGCATATAACCAAAATCAAATAACTCTTTTTTGATTCCTGAGTGAATTGTATGTGTACCTTTTATGACTTTGTTTTCATTATCTACATCTGCATTAGTGTGGAATAATCCATCTGTTGTTCCCTGAACTTTAGTGGCAGCTGGTGCTAATTACCCTTGAGGACTAATTTTTAGTGCACTAGATGGCATATTGCCCTCTCTCCCTATAGTTATAGCATTAGACTATGTGTGGTTATCTCTTTCTTCTACAAGATTCTATAGTATTCTTATGTCATTTTGACACTACTAGGATTGGTGGCCTTCTATACCAAACCTAAACCGTTTCCCAATTCAATTTAGGTAGTTCCCATGATTCTCCTTTCATAATTTTTGACATTTAGGTGGTTGAGTTTTCTTTCCTCCAATCCCATTAGGTCCTCCAACATGAATCTCAATCTTTCATTTCATAACACCATAGCCATGTGAGCATTATCCGAAATCTATCTCAACATTTAATGAACATTAAAGAACTTCATCATAAATCCCAATGTCTCAAATTGAAAGATCCATTCAAAGGTGGGATTTCAATCCACTAAATAATCTATAAATTTTTATACCATTATTGATAAAAAATCCAGAAGCGTTCGTTGAAAGCATTGTGAAATTAATTTTGTATGCCATGAAAAATTCTACATCCTTTTTCTTTTGCTCTTTGAATTCAATATTGTTATTTATATGATTATTTCATGGGAATACTTGTCAAGAGTATTTATGTTAATGTCTTCCCACTCTATATCATTAATGTTTTCTCTCATCTTGGTGTTCTTAGTCAAATCCCACCATTGTTCGGCCACTCCATGAGGATAACAAATGGATAGAGTCACCTTTTCAATCATATAATAAAGAAGGAGCAAAAAGATCTTTTCCTTTTAGAAGACCCAATATTCCACAACATGTGGATAATAAGATCCTCAAAATGTTGGTCATCATTGCTGCATAACGCAACGGACAAACAATTTATCAATCTTTAGTGGAGGAGGATGTTCCACATTATTCAGGTTATTATTCATAACCTATGAATACTGGGTAATCATCACCATGATGTTTTAAAAACCAACACCCCATGAATAATAGATGTCATTCGGGTAATAATTGCATTATCCCTCACACATGTTGTTGGCATGGTTTCTCCTAGATCCCATTATTTTTTAAAATATACAAGGTTAGAATAAATCATATGTGAACATGTCATAAATAAATAAGTTATTAATTTTTTAAATTAACACCAAAATAATGTCACATGGGATCCTTATGTTTATAAATACTTTATATTCTCTTTGTATCATGCTAAGGGTTTTCTCTAATATTACCTAATATTAATTCTTATATTAACTAAATAATACCTCTGATACCAACTATTGCCACCCTAATTTATTACATTACATTTACATCATTTTAATGATAAAAATCATAAAATTATTACACAGTGAGGATACAAAGGATTAGTTTCATTGGAAAACTAGGACCATACAAAACATTTAGAACAATAAATATTTATTTAATTTCTTCTTCTCTAGATGTTTATTGGATATTTACTTATCCTTAGTACATTTAGTCACCTGATGATATTAATGAAAAAGGGGATATATATAATACCTATACGATGATAAATAAGAACATGAAATAATGTAACACAGGGTTAGAATAATCATAACATCATCATCTCAATCCCGAGATGAAGCAATAGATAATAACATGGAATGTGGAAATTTATAAAAATGAATCATCATGTCTTAGTGGTCCCCGACCATATATAGTTGTGAACAAAGGTAGCATCTTGTTCAATTATATTTCAATTTACTCATGTGTTTCATCACACTACCCATTTCATTGGAGTGTTATATCATTTCATGTGAACCCATTACATCATATAATTTAGATTGTGCTGTATAATTCTAGGTGCACTAGTCACATCATAAAATTGATATTATCATGAATAGTGAATAAAACATATATAAATCAATAGCATAAATAACCCATGTGAAGGAATGGGTATTATCTCATAGTAATTAATTCATAAAAACATATTTCCCATATTAATGGTGGAATAACATACTTCATATCAGAATCATCATCTTCGAGTGAAGGATCAATCATGATATGTAAATGGTGTCGTTTTAATGAAGATTTCATTGGGAATTTTTTTTTACAAAATCCATTATTTGACATAAATATCAAATAAAATTTAATATAACAATGAATAAATGATTTTTCTGGAATAAACATAATGAAAATGGATGGAAATATGGATACCCCAAAAGAAAGAGAGTTGAGTTCTAAAATTTCCATTAACTTGGGTCTAAATTATTTCTTCACTATAATATAATATTTAATAAACTTTGATTCATTAATAAACAATTAAAAACCATATATACTTTTATATGGATAATTATTGTTTCATTAATTTATTTAATGGTAATTTGGATGAGTTTTATTGTTTAAATTCATCATTTGGGAGTGTTATTTTTCCTCATTTTCATGAACGGTTCACTTGTATTCATGAATGGAAGATTGTGTAAAACATGTATACACATTGTGAATTGATATTATATTTTATTAATTATATTATAGTAGTTTAAATGTTCTTTATAATTATTTTCGTTATGTATCATGATGATGAATCATTAGATAATAGTTAAGGATTATTGTTTTAGGCTAATTTGTGTGGTTGTTCAGATCACAACAGACATGTTTGGTTTTTTCATTTAGTATTATGTATAAATTTTTTTTACATTACATAATAGTGGTTGGAAAATATAAATTCAAATATCTATTCATCCATTTAATGGGTTTATTGAAATCCATGAAGGTGTTCTAGGAAAATGAATGAACATCACCCACACAGATGGTAAATTGACATATCACAGGAAATGATTTCATTTTTTAAAAATAAAAGAAGGGGAGATAGGAGACTAATGAAAAAATTTCCATTAACATGATAGAATACCTGTATATTAATAATAATATAGTCATAATTACTTTTGAATATGATAATTTTAGGAAAATATAAGAAATTGAATGAAAATTGAAACGAAATTGGATGAAGAGAGAGAGAGGAATTACCACTTAAATTTTCCTCTTGAGATCCTCTTCAAGGAACCTAGGCCTAGTATTCTGATGAGAAAAATATCTCATGGACATGGGAAATGATCTAAGGATGAGCTTTGTAAAGAATTTGGACACAGAATTTAGCTTGAGAGGTGTGAGTAATCGAGGTTGTGAATTGTAGTATTAATAGTAGAGGAGAGAGGGGTTTTCAGAATATTATAATCATTAGTTTATTATTTTGTCGCTCCACCATGAATAGGTTGATAATCATCTCTTGAAATATAAAACTAATTAGATATAATTATATAACATGGTGTAGCATCATAATTATATAAACTATGGCTCAATAAATACATGTATTTAGAATTTATCATAAATTGTCATATTTTACTATTCAATAAAAATTCATGCATTTTAGAACAAATCCAAATATTCACCTTAAACTTTTTTTGATGTGTAGCATTAAAAAAAGTAATATATTTTTTGAAAATAGTTATCAAAATATGAATAATTTAAATTTTAATTAAAATCATAATTTATATGGGAAATACATATTTGAAATTGTAACTGATTTTATATCACGTGGAATAATTACGTAAGGTCCCATAAAATTATCATAAAAACATAAGACATAAAAATATTAATTTTGTAATACAATTTATCAAAATAGTTTATCATTTAATAAATTTTAGAAGAGTAATTAAATATTTATGACTTATAAAAATACCAACACTTAATTAATAAATTTTAAAATATTTACTTACTTATTCTATAATATAATTACATCATATTACAATTTATAAGATGCATAAATTTTATTTATACATTGATGGGTGTGGTAACTATTCATTTGGGTTGTTTACTATTCATAATGGTGATATTACTATTCCTATGGTCTAGATAATTTTTAATTAGTATATGTTCCATACCTTCTATAAATGCAACTTATTTTATTAATAATAACTTATAATGATTTTATTATGGTTTCCAAGGGATTTTATGTGATTTATAATATATAAAATTACTATAATAAGGGATAAATTGAACTAATAAATGTTTTTTTCTATTACAATCTATTCATCCACCTCCTTTTATACTAGAAATGAAAACACCGTCTGAGATTTGAGAATTTATCCCAATCATGGATAATAGGTTTTCAATATATATTACCACCATCAATGCTAGTCATGATATAATTTTTATGTCTGACCCAGATTATACTATATTTATTATATCTTATTTAATTTTATGGAATCAATTTGTATACGTGATATTAATTTATAAAGCAAAACGATTTTCTTTGGATTGAAAACACACCAAATTCATCCAAGAAATTATCATTTATATTTTGTAAAATGATTTATCCACATCAGATATAATAGAAAGAATTGTATAAGTACTTTATCTTCTATATGTTCATTAATATTATATAATTATACTTTTGTAAATCCATTCTAATTTTACATGATCATCCATATTATTTTTTAATAAAAAAATAATAAAAACTATGAAAATGGGCACTTATGAATTATGAAATTGACACTATAACTCAAAAAAAGGGGAATATAAAATAATTAAATTATACTAAATAAATTAAATGTATAAATGGTTTTTTAATTATTAATTAATGAATCTTATTTTATTATTCAAGACATTAAGACACTATTAATAACACCTTTATACTAATGGTAAGGTATTCTACCCAACCAATATTATTCTTTTGGGTTATTCTAAATATCATTTTACGCAAATAAAAATATTCATTATTTTATGTAAATATTATAAATTATGTTTATTTGTTACAAAATCTTGTTTAAATATCTATTTATCCTTCTTTTTTAGATATAAAAATGTTTTAAAATGATTCCCATATCAATTCATTCTAATAAAAAAGACAAATTTAAGAGAACATATGATATTATTACATATTTTAAAGAGAACCCCATAATAGGTTTTAAGAAACAATTACTCTTATAAAAGCATTCATATTGTTATTAAAACCTTCAATGTTATCATTTATTTTATATAATGGATTATTCCATTTTATATTTTAAAATCAATTAAATATTTTCCTTAAACTAAACTAAAATGTTTTAATTATAAAGCCTCTTAAATACACTTCTTTAAAATAGAACACTTTAATTTGACCAAAATTATCAATATATATGCCTCATCAACATTATTATTGTCCATTTATGATTTAATTACTCTCTTTAATGGGAATGTTTATGTTATATCCATTCATATTTCTTTTCAATGTGATTATGTTACTCGTCACATTCCATGGGTATCATTTATGACTACGATTGATTCCTTATGTAAGATTTTTTATGTGGAACCCATATTCATTAAAATTTTATGGTGGATGCACCTAGATAACGCTATAAATAATTGGGAAATGTTTAGTCTCATGAGATGTTATGTGAAACAGTCATGGTTTTTATCCTTGACTCGTTTTCTATGATCAATGGTATTGGTTGTTAACCTTGAATTATGCCTCTATATGTGCTATAAGATTTTTCTACTTCTAAATTCACAATATATGTTTCCACCACATTAAAATTATTAATGGTTTATATGGTCCCATGTTTTATATGTGATTATTATTTATGTTTAATCAAGTTCTATGAGTTTCGATACCATTATGTTATGCCTTCTAACCCATGTGTTATGTATTATTTAAATGTTTATTCCCTTGCTAGGATTTTAGCTCATCCCATCAGTCATGTTATAAAAATGATATACTATACATATTTATGAGGGAAATTGAAGATAATATCTTCTTATGGAGACTAAATAAATGATGGATTAATGATGTTTAATTATGTTCCTAATATTTCAAGGCACTAGATTTTATTATCATTGGCTTCTATATTGATGTCATTATGGATTAAATAACCTAATGATATGTGAAATGGTCTAGGGTCCCTATATTTGGTGTTAAAGGTAAGGTCTAGTTTTTTGTAAATTATGAAGATATTACATTAGTAAAAACCTTATGCATAAGACTGATAATAATAAAACTTCCAAAAAAATTTAACTACTATTTATGTGGTTAAATGAGAAAATACATCCATGTATGGGTACTATTTGTGGATGTGGATCTGTAATAGATATACATATAAATACAAATATTTAAAAGTTGTTTTGTTCCTGATAAGGGGAAACCTTGTACACCATAATGGACCATACTATTCACATGGTTTGACACAATTGAGGGATATGCTTTGTTAATATCATAATATCTTTATGAATCATTATTAAGGTAACAAAAAATGCCATAAAAATATATGTTAGGAAACATATCATGGATAACCTAGATTTAAACCTATGGAATTTCAATTTATGAGAAACATTTTCTTTAAGAATATATCCTTATATGATTAAATATTATTTTTAATTTTTATTATATATGTCTTCAATACCCCTAATTACACATTATTATTCGTAGATAATGGCCTAAAGTAAGAGAATAAATGAAAATTATCGGTTTTCTCGAAAATTTAATTATTTCCTTAATAATTTTTCGGATATGATAGGAATAAGTTTCAATGCTTTATGACAGTACTGGCTTAGCTGGAACAAGTTATGAATAATAACATTAATCATGTGAAACACTATCCTTCTACAATGAAAGAGTAAGTTTATATTCTATCCTTCATAGATTAAATTCCTATAATATTTAGGGGATCATCCAATCCTTTCGACATATAAAAGGGAATTAACACCATTGAAAAGATATTCTCTATCCTCTAGTGATCAGAAGATGAGAAAGTTGTTCTTCTAGTCAATCATTCTGATTGGAAAGATGATAAGTGGTGGAAAATGATCAAAAATACAATGTCCGAGGTGGAAATTAATTTCATGTATTGGGAGTTATTTTATAAAATGAGTTGCAATAAATATGTTCCAGGAATCCCTTTTCTCCAGATTGATATAGTGTTCCTCGAACACAATGAGATTGAAAATTAATTGATTGAGTTGAATGAAGAAAACTGTACAAGGATTTCATGATATGACTCTGGCATTATAAGGAACAATAAAATAATTGTGGATCGATTATTTATTGGACTAATGTCATGTATATGAAAAGAATTCTTGATCTGTGACTTTAAATGTTATGAGGATATAGATCATTGTGATATAATTGTTGAAATAGAGATCAGAGACTCTAATTGTTCTCATGAGACTAATGAAAAAAGATGAAAATAGAGTCTAATTTTTTCAGTTCATCAAATAAATCCTATAACAAAAGGAATACCAAACATCCCTCATAGAAAAAATTTGGGAAGAAGAAACCATGGAATTGTGTAATGGGATATATGAACTTCTTCAAATGTGGAAGAATGGTATATCTGTCTATGAACTACCAATTGGATATAGACAAATACAAAAACATGAAGAATAATGGACACTGCAGATCAACACTTATCATATAGTACAGTGTTAGAACTATATGTAACATGGGAATTATGCCAACCATTTCACAAATTTAGTGGTTGTCCTTGGATGATGTGATGACAAGCATTATATTTATTCATTCATGAATAAAAAACATACTATTTGATTTTGGGTCTACAAATTATTTTGGATATTCAAAATTTATCATAGTTCTTCATGAACCACTACAAAATATAGAGGTTGAGTTTTCTGTGTGAATAAAAAATTGAGCAGTTATTTTTTCCAACTTATATAACACCTCCCAAATTAATTATTATAGACAAATCCTCTCAAAAAATTCTTTGATACAAACTTCATGGGATATTTATTCTATATTAGCCATGGATTGCCTATCTCTATATAAATCCAACATCAACTATAAGGAAAGGGAGATCACTATTCACATCCAAAAGAATCCTCTAAACTTGTACATGTGATAGTGGGAGTTGAATGTCATTTAGAATCACTATCTCAAATGTGGATATTTTTTCCTTTTGATAAATAATATATTTCTCCAATGATTGTGAAAAATGGGACAATCAAGATCAAATACATTACTATTGTAAGGGACTACACGGATGTGTTCCCAGATGTGTTGACTGGTCATCCTCATGACTGAGAGGTTATGTTCTAAATTGAAATTATTCCAAGATATATATCTATATCAAATACACCTTATAAAATAGACACCATATATATGGAAGAGAACAATATGCATTTATAGGAGAATATTGATAGGGGTTTTAGATGCCCGAGCGCTTCCTCATGGGGTGGTCTACTACTCTTCATCCTGAAAAAGGATAGATCAATGACCTTAGACATTGATTATCATTATATAAATAAAATCTTGATAATGATAAAGTATCCACTACCATAAATATATGAATTGTTTGATCAACTAAGTGGGTCCAGTTATTTCCCTATAGAGGACCTTCGGTGAGGACATCACCAATTAAAAGATAGAATTGAAGATATTTCCAACCCTGCCTATCAAATGAGTTATGGACATTACGAGTTCATAGTGATTCTCTTCAGACTCAAAACTACTCCAGAAAATTTCATGGATTAAATGAATACATTATTTATGATATCCTCAACAAATATGTGGTTTTCATTATAGATGATATTCTGATATACTACAAGTGAATGGAGGAAAATATGGACCATTTTAATACTATTCTAAAGGCATTGTGAAGGGATAGTAATTATTAAAATTATAGTAAATTTTGGTTCAAGATGTAGGAATTTCATTGTTAGGGCACGTAATTATTTGAAAAGGATTATCTGTGGACCCTACCAAGACAATGGAAATTAAATATTGGCATAGGAGAACATCTATTAAGAAGATCTATAGTTTCCATTTCTTAGCAAGGTATTACATCTAATTTGTAAATAACAACTCATGATTATCAAACCCAATGGCCAAGATAACATGGAAGGGAGTGAAGTGTGTCGGGACAGAATAATGTGAGTAATGATTTAACGATATCAAAAAGAGTCTAATCACTACTAAAATACTCAGTCCCGACAAGTTGGTAAGTCATTGTGGTGTAAAAAATGTATAAAAAAGGTTCTTACATTGTGTATTGATGAAAAATGAAAAAGTGATGGCATATTCATCATGGAAGTAAAAAATTAATGAGAAAGACTATCCTATGCATGATTTGGAGTTTGCCGTTGTGATTAAGGAATTGAAAATATGACATTATTTTATATATGATCCAAAGTATGGGGTATATATTATTAAAAATAGTATAAAATAAATATTCACACATAAAAATAATAATATAAACTAGTTATGATAATTAAATATCATAAATGTATGGGAATTCTAAATCCACTAGTATCTCGGTATGAAAATTAATGAAGATGATGATCTATGTACAATGGATGCTACATATTTATCTATGATGAGAATTTAGAAGAACCAAATTTTTCTAGAGTTGAAAAGGATGGACATGGAAACCATTAATGCAGGAATGTCATCAATCCTTTCTCAAATTATTTTCATCTATACAACATGGATAAAATAATAGAAACATAGAGAAATTATATAGAAATTTAGAAAAGGGTGGAAGATATCAGAAATAGTAAATACTATATTTTCAATATTTATAAGTATTGAGTCATAATATTCGGTTCATGACTAGGTGTACAATTTGATCGAGAGATAAAAAAAGATATTCTGAATTAGTCACATATCTTAACAATATCTATTCACATATAAATCCCAATGCTTTATAGAGATCTTCGAGAGAACTAGCAGTGGGATAATATTAATAAAGATATCCCATAATATACATAAATGATCCTAAAATTTCAGAAAGTGAAGGCTTAATAGTAACATTATATGGGGAGGATGAAACAACTTCTCATAACAACATAGAAGTTGGAGAACATTACCAAAGAGTTTGTGACTGTACATCCAAACGAATCTAGAGGAAATATTGCTATATGGGTTATTTTGGACCGTCTTACAAATATAGATCACCTTATCTCAACATTATAGGAATTATCATTGGGTAAAATTACATATAAATATATATATCAAGTATTTGGAAAGGATTCATAGAGTACTGATATCAATTTTATTTTATTGATATCTTAGATTATTATTGATGATCTTAAAAAGTCTTCAACCTGTTCCTAGCACTGAGATGAATGTCAGTATAGCCTATCATTCTCAAACTAATGGGAAATCTATGAAAAAAATTCCGAGACAATAAGACATTTTGAGAGCATGTTCTAGGGACTTAAAATGAGTATGGGGATAACATCTTCCACTGGTAAAATTCTCCTACAATAACAGTTTCCAATCATATATCCAAATAGATCTATATGAATCCCTATATGGGAAAAGCTTCATAACACTGGTATGATGGGATAAATTCAATGCCCATATGCTACTAGAACCTAAATGGTCAATGATATGGTGGAAAATGGGAATAGCATTCAACAACACATCATGGAATCTCAAATTTGACTGCTGTTTTATGCAAACAATCATCGATGGTACATTTATTTTAATGTTGGTGATATAGTATTCCTCTGAATATCACTATGGTAGAAGGTAATGAGATTTGGAATGAATGGAATGTTATGTCCCATGTATGTTGACCCCTTTGAGATCCTTAATCATGTTGGAGTGGTGGCCAATAGTCCACAACTTCCAAAAGAATGAATAAAGTACATGTTGTATTCTATGTATCCCTCTCAAGGAATTACGTACCAGATTTTTCACATGTACTGACATCAGAGGTGGTACAGTAGGATAATGGACTTTCATATGAGGAGAATCTAGTTAAGATCATTGATTATAGAGATAGAGATCTTCCCAAAAAGACTACTCACCAGGTAAAAGCAATACAGTGGAACCATAAGTACAAAAAGGCAACATGGGAACTATAGGAAGTGATAAAGGATATTCATAATCAATATTTTTCAACATAGAGTGTAGAAAAAAATTTCGAGTGATAAATTTCGTAAGGGGGAATAATGTAACGACACAAATATTTATCAATATTAATTCTATTTATATAAAAATTTCATATACTATAATTACATAAGATTTCATATATATAAAAATAAAAACTCTATAAATTAATAATTAATGAAATAAAATGAATTCCTATATGTTTAGGAATCTATACTGATGAAATAATAATGTGACATTTTTAATAGTAATGTGAACCTTGTGGATATTGAATCGAAAAATTGAAAAGTTGCCTCTCCAAAAAATTGTAAATAATATTTGTTCATCTAATAAGAAAAAATATGATATAATTATATCATAATATAAGTATGTAAATATTTTAATAAATATTAATTATGTGTTATAATTTTTTGTAAGTCATAAATATTTAATTCCTTTATTAAAATTTATTTAATAAATTAATGGTAAATTTATTTTCAGAAAATGTGCTCAATGTTTAATTTTTTATATATTTTGATTATAAGAAAATTTTATGAGAGGTTAGTTTAATTTTCAATTGTTTTGAAAATCATTTTAAATACTAAAATGTATATTTTCCAAGTAAATTTTGTTTTTAATAAGACAAATTCTTGTATTTGTAAAATTGTTTTCAAAAATGGAGTTGATTTTTAAATTATACATTTCAATAAATTATTATGGTAATTTTTTTGTGATTGTTTTTAAATAATTGAATTTTTTTGAATAATGAAATATAGTACTTTATGGTATATATAAATTTTATGATAAAAAACTTTTTACTGAGTCATGATTAATGTATATTTTTTTTTTCAAAATCACATTATGAAATCACTATATTTAGTCTCATTAATCATAACTATTTCTTCTGATGATCAAAATAAAATCTACTGATTTAAATATTGAATAAAACACCCCTCTCCTCCACTATTTCTTCCACCCATCACTATTTTTCTCCTCACACCAGTAAAACAATGATCTGTATCATAATTACGATATGATATATTCCTAATCACCTCCAATATGTCCAGTATCTCTTGGTTTCATGAAAATTAAAAAACCACTTCTCTAAGGATACTCTTAGGAAGGATACATTCAAGAGGTCAATTTCAATTTCTATTCCTTTAATTTTCATTTAATGATTTTTATTATCCTTTTCTCAACCCAACTTAAGTCTTCCAATTTGTATGAAAATTACTTTAACGCATATATAATGAATTTTTTTGGTAATGGATTAATTAATCATCATATCTCATTCCACCTATTTTATACAAAAAATTAAAACACGGTCCGAGATGTGTTAATTTGTCACATTCAATGATGATAGATTTTAAATTTATATTAACATCTTAAAGGATGGTAATGAGAATATTTTTATGGTTCAAAAAAATATAATATATATTTTATATATTATTTAATGTTCTAGAGTCATTTTTTATACATGATATTAATTTATGAAACAAAATGAGTTCATTGTGATCGAGAAACTGCCAAAATAACTCAAGCAACTGTCATAATAATTTTATCTAATGATCCATCCTCATACCATATAATAAAATGAATTATACAACCATTTAATCTTATGTATGTTAATTAAATTAATATAATCAAACCTCTTTTAAATCCATGTAGTATTACATGATCATCTATACTCATATTCAGCATAACGAGTCATGAAAACTAAGAAAATAAGGACTTACGAATTGTGATATTGAACACTATAACTCAGCAAATGGGAATAAAATAATATAATACTATAAAAATAAATAGATAACATGAATCAAAGGCTATATAATTATTAAATAATGAATCTAATTTAATTTTCTAGGAATTTAAAATCATGTATTGTACACATTCAGACATATGGAAACAGATTATACCAAACATACATTATGTGTTGGGTTTATTCATACTCTATTTTTAACCAAATGAAATTATCAAATAGTTTTATGTAAATATTATATATGTTATTTATATGTTCCAAAATCATGATTTAATAACAATTCATCATTATTTTTGTAAGGATATACATGTTTTTAAATGACACCCCTCTAGATTCTTCTCGATAAGCAAGCCCGATTTACAGATACTTCCCAAATTCTTATGCATTTTAAAGTTCACTAAACAATCTTCTTAAGCTCCATAATTTTTCAAAAACAAATAATTTTTTAAAAAGAAATTATTTTCTATCTTCTGGTTTTATATTAAGGATTATTACATATTCTATCTTAAAATATATTTTATATTTTAACCAAACGACACTTAATTTTTTGAACAATATTGTTTCTTGAATAATATGTTTACCTAGTATCAATTTAATTTGGAATCACTTATCAAGATATATTTATATTATATTTTATTATTGTAAAATTATTTTCTAATTACTTTATTTATGTACACTTTTATGTTATGCACATTAAAAATTCTTTCATATATGATTATGATACTCATCTCATTCCACTGGTAATATTTATTTATATAATTGATTCTTTAAGTATGATTCTTTTTTTGGAACAAATATTAATGATAATGAATAGATGGGTGAATGAGATTGGAAAAACATGGGTAATTTTTATTCTCATGAGACATTATGTGAAATGGTCTTGGTTGTTAGAATTGAATCATGCTTCAAATGAAATAGTCTTGGTGGTCAGCCTGGACATATGCTCCTTTATGTGGAATGATCTTTGACTCATGGTAATGTAACATTTCATGTTTCTGACACATTATTATGATGAAATTATTATATTATCCCATGTTCAATATGTTTTTCTTACTTATGTTTAATCACGTTCCATTACATTCTATATCATTATTTTATACCTTCCAACACATGTGATAAGCATTATTTTAATGTTTATTCTCTTATAATGATTTTAGCACATAACTTTGTCCATGGAATCTATAGGTTATGCTAAGAAGATGTATGAGAACAACGAATGTTAGGATATCATTTTGGAGATTAAATAAATGATTTATTATAGTGTTTAATTATGTACCTAATCTTCCATGATAATATAATTTAAGCTCCATGACATGTAATGTGATGTTTATTTGTGCATGAAATCATGTAATGATATGTGTAATAGTCCGGGGTCACCATTTTAACCTTTTGTATTAGTAATAAAATAATAACATGAACAACATGGAACATCCTCCTTCACCAAAGAAGGATCAACTATTCATTAAGCAATTATATGAGAATAACCACCGATATTTAGAGGAACATTTGATCGAATTTGTGGAGAACCATGGGTTAAATCAATTTAGAAAATATTTATGTGATCCATTATTATAATAAAGGGATGGTGACTCTGTACATATATCATTTATATTTAGAGGCATATTAATATTGGTAATTTGTCAACAACACGATGCCGAAGGATGTAAAAGAAGAGAGATAGTGGAAAGACATTATGAAAATGTTTATTGCTAAGTACATTCATCAAACTCATAGAATAATGATGGAAATAGAATTCAGAGTGATGAAGAAAAATAAATGTAAATCAATCATGACATATGATGTAAATTTCACAATTTCTTTCAACAAACTCCTTGGGTTTCATTATCAATAACAATAGAAAATAGATAAATTATTTAGTGTTTTAAAAAAAGACGTTCAAAAAGATATACCTATTAGAGAATTTAATATTAAGAAATTAGTGTATTAATGTGCACTTAAACTTGGGATGGAGTTTGGAGAATTTTCACATGGTATTTGAGATAAAAATAGAAGAAAAGTGTTTTAAACATGAAGATTAAACGATAAAAGAGAAAATATGATCATACTACCAACATTTTAAAAATACTTTATAAATAATCAAGGATTATGAATTAATGGGATATGGAAATTATTCATGTTAGTGATCAATGGAAATAAATATCAAGAACTCTGATCACACTTGAATAAACAATTCATCGTGTTGGAGGAAATGAATGAACCTCCTAATGGACCACACATGGTTCAATAATTAAAATATAGATAGAAAGTAAACAATTCAAGATAGTTTACTAAACCAAGGTTCCTTGATGGTAATTATAATATGTTACGAAAAAATAAAAGCAGGAAGGTATATTTTATGTCATCACTTATACAAATGTGGTGATTTTAAATGATGTCGTCCAATGTACACTTCCTAGTCAATCAAGACTAAAAAATTTCTTTTTTGACTGTGGTCTCATGAGTTCTTTATATAGTTAATATTTTTTATACATTTTTAATATTTTCCTAGATACATTGTAATATTGAAAACTGAAAAAACACATAGTGGTGAAATCATTGCATCATGAGTGTTTCACACTTAACCTATAAGCATATGTCAGAATATTCTTTCTACAAATCCCATAATACTTATCTTGGGAGGATTTGACAGTATAATTTCCAAGGATTGGATCTAATTACATAGATCACATAGAAACAAATGAGTAAAATAATTATCCTTTCATATTTTTAATCATCCAATACTCCTTTAAAAATTCAAGGAATATCATGAATCTCATTTGGAGAATCCAAAAATGGTATGTTTGTTGATTCCATCTATAGAATCATTCATTTCCCAAATGGATAAGTCTATAGAACGTATCAACATTGATAACACTGCCATTTTTTTAATATACTAATGTAGTTCTGAAATAGTTATAAGGACATTCCCCAAATAAAGCGGTATATATATCAATAAATATTATAACTTGAGCCACTACAACATCAAAATTCCCATATTGGATAACCATGATTGAATTTGGATTTTTAAAGAATCATATATAACGAAATATACAAAAAAGTGTTTATAATCCATAGTGTATCACCATGTGTTTAATTTGTAATCTATGTTATGGAGTAGGATTAATCAATGTGACTAAGTATCTGTTATCAATATATAGAAATGATCACCAAAAAAAATTCTCTCTACCATGTACTGACAACTTTTTGGGGAAATTTTAATATCTCCATACATTTGAATGGTGTTTCATCATTTTATATATCATCAAATGAAGGATAATGTGGATGATATTCAAAACTATATTATTTGTACATGTTATGTGTATAATTGGTTCATAGTGATTCAGTTTAGACATAATAATTCCAATAAAATATTCATTGATTTGATGAATATATTCTTTATATACTACTATAATAAACATGTGTCAGTGTTTATCAATGATTTTATTGTTCACTCCAAGAGAAATGCAGAACATTAAAAGAATATGAGGATTTTACTAGTGACAATAATGATAGAGAAAATTATTGAAAAGATCAAAAAGTGCGACCTTTGGATGTACGAAATCTCATTCTTATAGAACATGATCAAAATTGTGGGCATTTATAGGGTCCCCTAAATAATGAAATTTAGTAATGGACCGGACCAACTAGCGTAACATACAACCATATTTTTCTTGGATTATGAAGGAACTAAAAACATTTTGGAAGAACTAACTCATTATTTACTAGCCTATTAACATTGTTAATATGAAAAGGGGTACGATATTATAGGAAGAAATGATATTAATAATTCTTCAAGGGGCTCAAGAAGAGGGTAATCAATAAACATGTACAGAAAATACCTAAAAGTAGAGAAATTTATCTGATATGTATATATATATATATACTTAAATTAATTTCTTTGGTTGAGTCTATATGAAAAATGTGAAATTGATATTTTATGCATCATTATAGTTAATGATCCATGGTTATAACTACAAGACACATGATATGTAGTTAGTAGATATAATCATTACTCAAAATATCTTCATGCACATTCCCTATGGTGAGAGGTTTTACACATATACTGATAGTTACAGTCAAATATTCATATTCATAGAGAAAGAGATCAATATGAATCAATGTATTCTATTACAGCTTATCGAGGACTAAAAATAATCAATACACTATAATCCCATAAAGGTGAACTAGGTGTATAATTCCACTATAAAAAATATACATGCGACTCTATCCATGATGGCAATAGATAGATATCCTCTCCTCATGGATATTAAAATGATGGATCATGAAATAATAATGGAATGTAAAATATCAAAAGTTTCTAAAATATTTCAAAAAAATATATCCAAGATAATACTTTTTAGAAACAAAAGAATTATTAGAAACATAAAACTATAGTCAAATTAGTATAGGATGTGAATATACATGAATAAAGAGATTATATAGTAAATCTAAATGGAGATTGGTATGTAAATAAGTTATGAGAAATGTAATTCCAAAGGGATGATTTTACCATTTTCTATACCGACATGAAGATGGTATAATTTCACTATGTACATTATCCTTAGTATCCTGATATTATTCAATGTAAACAATGTCTTATGTGTTTTGGGTGATCGAATCACCAAGACATCCAACTTTGTTTCTATTCGAAAATATTTTTCACTTGAACAAATTTCAACAATATATGTGAAAGAAGTATTAAGGATGCATAGTGAACCACTTTTGATTTTCAATGATGATGATCAAAGGTATAAATCCAAATTCTAGAAAATTTGTAGACATTATTTGAGTACTTTATTGAATTTTCTCATGACCCATCACAACTAAACTAATGAAAAATATGAAATTAATATTTATCTTGTTGAGGAAAAACTAAGATCCAACTCAATGGAAATCAAAGGTTTATGAGATCAATATCACCCATTAGTAGAGTTATCATATAATTATATCTTCCACTTGAGTATTAAAATTGATCCATATGAATATTTATATGGTTAGTCATGTAGAACTCTAACATGTTGAGATGAAGATGGAAACCAAAATCTATATGGACACAACCTTATGCAATAGATGAAAAATAATGTTCATGCTATCAAAAAATATATAACAGCTTTTCAATTCCCAAAAAAGAGCTATATAGACATCTATAGAAGATTATAGCGGTTTCATAATGGAAACAATTTTTCACCCAAATGTCACCATGGAGGAGATACACATTGCTTTGAAGGAAATGAAACTATATCCCTTGGTATATTGACCCCACTGAGAACATCGATCATATAGGATATGTGTCCTTTCATCTTGTACTATCACTATGCATTGATCATGTTCAATTTGTGTTCCATGTATCACTCTGAGGAGAATCATTCTTGATCCCTCACATGAACTAAAAATCAAATTTAACAAATGTTATGATACCTAAATTAACAACATGTCATTTCTTATATCCCTAAATATTTACTCAAAACCAATGTTGTTAGAAAATGTTATACACGATAATAAATAAATAAATAAACATAAATAGTTACATCATTGGTTCAACATTACCCTTTATTTTACATTTTATTGTTGATGAAATATTCTCTAGGATAAATGTAGTCCAGTGATAGGTGTGAATCTCTTATATTCATTTAGTGATGGTATTAATCCCAATAGTTTTACTAGATATGATTAGTTATTAGCTGACATCCAGTTTTATTCTTTTAATAAAATTATATTAATTTTTTTTTGATAATGTTCCGAAAATTATGATGTATATCTTTGGAATAAAATTAATCAATAAATAAAAATTTTATTAATGTTTTTAGTTACACTAATATTTTCCCCAAAATTAATATAATATAATTTTACTATTATACAAGGTCATTAATGATCATTTTAACTCAAAAGGATATCAATAACATCAAATTTACTTCTATAAAATGTAATTTCATTATTTCTACAATAACTTTAAAATGAAAACAATATAATCTAGAAATATTTCATTCATTTTTTTCAATATAATTACATCCTTTATCTTTTAGTTAACATTTAGAAGAAGTAATTAACTAAAATTTAACCTAGGTTCACTGAATTTACAATAATGAACTATAATTGGATCCCTATGACGAATTTACTACCTTCCGTTGTACTATTCATTTTTACATTGACATTATTTTAATTAATCTAATTATTTCCAAAAATAATTTATTCTCCTATTATATTGTGACACTTTCCCAAGAGTCTCTGTCCACATTTATTATAAAAATTAAATCTATCATTCGATTCTCCATGGTCCATAATACAAGTGATCGTAGTGAACTCCATAACTATCTTAATTGGTGATTCCATGTGTAGGTTAATGTATAGGGTTTTAATCATATTTCTAGATAACTTATTTGTTATTATCACAATATATTTCACTCTTGTAATTATCCAATTTAGTTTCTAATAGTTACAAAATTTTCATTCATGTTCAATTTTATCATGATTACTTTGATATCCATCCATTGAATAAAACAAAAAATAATACTATGTGAAACAATAATCCTATGTGGAAAAGTATAAAATCAATTATAGGATACTTAAAAAATGACACATTATTTTCATTATCATTCACCTTATGCTTAAAATATTACGTTTATTTCCATTATCTAATTAAATATTTTATAAAATTGTATAATGAACATTTTAATTATACAAAACCATATACCATAATAGTGAAAAAAATAGGTGTATAGTATGTCATATTATCATGAACTAGGTGATTGTTTTGTCAATTCAAATATGCCCTTTTTAGAGTTATTACCAATAGGTACATTTGTTCCAAAACCACATTAACTAGTGATATGTAGACATAGATGTATTGATGTGAAAACCCAAATTCTCTCTACAATATTACAAAATTAGTATTTATTATATTATTATCTATAAATTCTATTAGACAATCATGATCCCGAATATATATTTTTTTCTTTAATCTGGTTCTCATGGTTTTTAATAAACATTATTTGATACCAACTCTGTTGACCCCAAACTCAATATCCATAAGCAATTGTATTCATTATTACATTGAAATAATATACATGGATTCACATAATAATGGATCAACTGATTTGGTAGTAATGGAACACTATATGTGAATATATATATTTGTGTTCTAAATTACATTCTAAAAAATGAATTAGAACACAACTTATTCCCAAAATATCATTATTTATTCTAGAATATAATTACACGTCTATCATAGTACACTTCATGAAATATTAGGGAAAATGAATATAATAAGGCAGAGCTAAAATACTCTATACGTTATAAATACAATTTAAGCTAATATTAATCAATTAGACAAAAACATCATGGAATTGTAAATAACTGAACAAACAATGAATTTATATTATTTCAATATCATGATTAGAAAATTCAAAATCAATATTTAAAGTTAGATAAATTAAAACACATCAAAAATAACTCATAACATGAAAATCATAAATAGATAAATCATAATCAGTATGTAATGGTAAATAACTTAAAACACAGTTCATTTAGTAAAAAACATGACAATAATAAATGTATAAGGAATAATAAATATTGAAATGTAAATAACTAAAAACAAATTTCTCTTAATTAATTAAATAATAATGATATGAATCCATATAATATCGTTGTTCAAAAATCATGGATTAAAATAAAATGATTCTCGATGAATAAAACATTTAATTAATGCATGTTGTTATCGCATGCATAATGAAAACCCTAACATGGGGATCATTCATCAATAAAGATTAAAAATTATTTTTAGAACCCCATTTAACTAATTTTAGTCAACTGATTCATCTCATGATACTTCCAATGTGATTTGGGTTATTTATAACTCTTCCAAACCCATATCTTCATGTCCAAATCATTCATAATATATAAAATAATAAATATAATTCATAAAGAATATTCCTTATCATAAAATTTATGAATTTTTTGAAGAATCTTGATGTATCAATATTTCACTAGGTTAATAGAAAACATTAAATATATAACACCATATATATAAATAGAATTCGGATAATGATGTATTACAATTCATGAAACATAATATAGATACAGAAGAAAATATTTATGAAAAATGATTATTGTAATGCTAATAATTCATGGAAGAGAAAATAACCAAAAAATTAAATCTTGGAAATAAGTATCATTACTACCCTTGGTAAAAGTAATAATAAACTATACCATGGA
Source organism: Viscum album (assembly GCA_963277665.1). NCBI lineage: Eukaryota > Viridiplantae > Streptophyta > Magnoliopsida > Santalales > Viscaceae > Viscum > Viscum album. The sequence continues at coordinate 1,137,125,757 of OY728164.1, read as the reverse complement.
ATAATATTAATGGTATCAATAAAAAAATTTGTAGGAGTATATGTGGAATAATGTTTTGTTATCATTGAAAAAAATAAATTCCAAAAAAAATATTGTAAAACATTCTTGAGGTATAAAATATTTTAATTTTGAAAACCATTATTGAAAACAAAATGTAATAAAATAAAAATCAAATTTTCTAAAAAATATCCTTTGAAATATGAAAATTTTGTTTTAAAACATTAAGTGTTCATGACAGTAGAAAATTCCATAATTGTTGAGTATTTTAAGATAATTATTCTTTTTCATTTTTCATTAATAAAAACAAATGGTTTATATTTTTGTAAATTAAATGAATATAAATTGAAAAGACTTTTTTTAAAAAGAAAAAAATGGGTAAAAAATTATTTCATAAATAATTTAGAACTTGGTAGGAAAAATTATTAATGACCTTAATATAAAACTTGATTTCCAAAGAATAATGATTTCTAACCATAAAGAGAGATGATGTCATATTTTATTAAAATAAATTGTCAATGATTTTATGCTCCAGATAATAGAAAAATATGTAATATTAAATTAAAAATTCATAAATAAATATAAGAGAATAAAATGAAAGGGTTTATTAATCAATGCTAAAAAAATTAGTTCATTTGATATTGATGTATAATAAAGGCCTATTAGATAGGGATTGAGAAATAAACCTTTGAAAATATCATAATATTATAGGGTGAATTAATCAATGAATCCAATTAGTTTATGAAATATAAATAAACCTCATAAAATTGGAAATTAAAAAACTCAATATTAATTAAAAAAATAACATTATAATAGTAAATACAATGATGATTTTATACATCCCACAAAAAATAAATTGATTTACACACTTATTTACTATATGATAAATTTAATAAGAAATATTTTCAATTTAAATAATACAAATTAAAACATAAAATTCCAAAAATTATTAAGGAATCATGATATTAAATTTCATCAGGGATATATATAAAATATATAAAAGAAATTGTGTTCATAACACAACAATATGCCTTAGTTAAGAAAAATTGAGATAAAGTCCATTTAACTTGAGTCCAAATCATAATGTAAATTCCATATCATCCTATTTTATACAACATGAGTAATTATATAATTTATTGAGAACCATATTCATGTTTTTTATTCCATTTATTGCACAATTTATAAAATCATATAAAATTACTTAATCATTAATTTTTACTATGGGTGTTTTGATGTGATTTGACTTATGTGTCAAGAATGACATTGGTAGGTTGAATATGGTCAAATAGGTCATTATTTGAAGATTAATAAAATAATAATAATCAAATAATATTCATATTTATAAATACATTATAATTTTATAACCATTAATGATAGTTTTATATGAGAAATGTTGCACGTTAGGATCCTGGGGTTGATAGATCATACATACACATATGTAACATTTCCATTTTTCAATGATCAATATAGAAAGAATATGTCAAATATTTTATATTAATTTAATGATTATAATATAATTAATTCCATATTACTTCATTATATATATATATACTATGTGGTGTGGTAATGAAAAGAGAGTGATATCTCTTCATGGAGTAGGAAGTTTACACGTACACAAATGATGATATCCTCTTTAATTACTTGAAAAGGGAAAAATTATATTTTCAATTTCCATAATTAAAATTTTGTAATTAATAAAAATATTTATTAAAATTATATCACATATATTTATTAACTATATCTTTATTACCTTCTATATTCAATGATAGTGAAAAAGAAATAACCTCACTTCGTGAGGAGGGAGTCCTCTATACACACAGGTGACATTATATTATCCTTTATATAATGAGAAGTCAAAATGGAATACATGATATATGGACTAATGAGGTATATATACATTATAAATTTCAAATATCTATACTATATATCCATCATCATACCCAATTGTGAGATATTGTGGGAATACGAATGACATTGGTTCATCATGCAGTAGTCCATTATACACACAAATGATGATTCCATAACCTATTTTATATATATAGGAATTGTTTTATATCCTAAACATAACATAAAGAATAAATATATCTACATAAAATAATGATGTATTTATATCATCAATTTTTAATATGAGTTTATGTAGTTAGAGGATGAAATAATATATAAACATTTATTGATTAGTGCTACCTCTTCATTGGATAACCTCCTTAGATTGAACCAAAAGCCTTAAAATGAAATATTTATAATCAAAATAAGGATTATATTACCATTTTATGATATTTGGAAGTGAATTTTTAGGTATTGGTATATCCAATATTGTTTTATGGTGTGACGAATAAAGAAATGGTGGTGGTCTTTTCATAGTTCAGTGAGTGTCACCCCTGAATGTTTTTTTAAAATAAATGGTGGTACGGATGTTATTCACATGAAACAATGTTATAAAATAGATAATTTATGAGAATTTTAAATTAAAGAATATAAATATGGCTACAAAATAGATTTTATACTTTATTCTAGGTCATTTTAACCCTTTTATTTTTTTATCCCATTGAGAACTGCATTTTAAATTTTCAATGGTAATTAATTTTTACTTTTTTTCATTATTGATTTAGGGAAATTTTTATTTTTAACATTATGCATAATATATATTATTACGATTTCAAATATTGAAGAAAATTTTTAAAAATAAATTAATAAAAATATTTTAATTTACTGTGATATTTATCCCATGGACTCAATGAGAAAGAGAGATTTAAAAAATTAAATTATTAAAAATTTTAAAAATATAATTATATAAAAAATAAATATGAAAATAATTAAAATGGACTAAATTTTCTAAATATATATAAAATTTTTCACTATTTCCTATTTAATAAAATTCAAAAAATTGTAATCTTTATAAAAAAATTAAATAAAAATATAATTTTTATAAAAAATATAGTATAATACAATATTTATTAAAAAATGTTATATTTTAGATATATACAAAACATTCACCCTAATATATGTTGGTTATGATGATTCACAAAAGGTAATTTATTTTTTTTTCTAATTAGTTTTTCCAATTATTAAAAATTAGTTTTCACATTTGTGCACAATGTCCGACTAAACTATCTTTTAGAAAAAATACAGATTTTCAAAAAAAAATACTATATAATTAACAATTTATTTATACACAATATATAACCATAATTTTCATAATTTATTTTTTAACTTTTATACCATAAATTTATCATCTATGTTATAATATTATTCTATATTATGTTTCATTTAGACTCAGGGCTACATGTACATTAGGCTATCAAAGAGACTAAATTTAATGAAATATGTTTTACAAGTTGATTATGAAAAGTGATTAATGAATAATATCATATCAACTAAAAGTTCTAATTTTATAAAATTTTTCCATTAATTTTGGTTTTGAATATTTTAAAATGGACATTCATTATGCACATTAGAATATTATTCGTGAAAACTTGTTTATAAATTGTAAAATGAAATTCTAATAAAATCAACTATAATGATTATTGAAATTAAATTTTTTAGTTTATATGTATCTATAGGATATATTTATTTTGATCACATAAATTAATAGTATAATAACACATAATTCATTTAAAACAAATAATAGTTTTTATAAAAAAAATATCCACAATTCACTAAAAAAATTAATATTTTTTGTAAATTTTCAAAATTTTCATCCAATTTTAATTTTTTTATGATTACATGATACATTATTTATGTTTATTAAATACATTTTAGAATATATATATATATTAATTATATCATATTCTAACTGAAATTAATAAAAATTATTTTTGAAGAAAACAAATTTCAATGAACAGATTTAACTTACCATTAATGGATTGATTATTTCATAAGAATGTATCAATATGTTTAAACTTATTATGAAATTTATATATTTAATATTTTTTATAATAATATTCATACACAAAAACTTAATGGAATGTTTATAAGATTAATATATTATACATGTTGTTTATGATTTATTGTAGTACCTCTGGTTTCTGGTATGTAACCCTTTATTGATGTTTTTCGTGGTTTTATAGTTAAGGGTAACAAATGGGAGTGTCAGGAGACCATGGAATGAGTTTTGGGGAAAAAAGGGAAGTCGAATGGGCGGCACCCGGTTTGTCTAAACCGTGCGACCAAACCGTAAGTAGTTGGTCTTGGAGGCAGTGGCTTCTGCATGGGTGATGCACGGTTTGCCTAACCGTGCTCCAAAACCGTGCATTAAGGGTGATCGTGGCAGTAGCTAACACACAGTTAGCACACAGATTGTCAAATCATGTGAAAAAAACACACGGCCACTTAAATGAGATCCTATAATGGTAGATCTCACCCTTTTTCCCTCTAATTGGCTCGTTTTTTCTCCTAAGCGGCCCTAACTAGATATTTTGGTTCTCCTAAGGTCAATGATGGTTGTTCCATTATTCCGAAGGTGATCTGAAGGCTTCTCATGACAAATAAAAGCTGGATTCATAAGGTATGTGATCATTCATGTTTGGTTTCTTAGATCTTCATAGATCTACTTCTTCTCTTCTCTCATTTTCATATATCTACGCCCATTTTGGGTAGATCTATATGTTTGGATCCCAAATATGACAAGATTTTGTCTTGGTTATGTTAGGAGAAGAGATCTATAGAGGATTTTGAGTGAATCGGCCAGGTATTCTTGTGCGTTCTCCATTTGTTAGAGTTTTCATCAAATCCATTGATGTAGGAGGATTCTCCCCCGACTCTTCTTATTATAATTATTTTTCGTAGTTTCAAATTGATTTATTTGAATTGAAATTGATTGTGAAAATCATGGAATAAATATTCATTAGTAGTGATTTAAATTTTTAGTGAAATTGTAAAATCATGATGAATTACTATGAAAAGTGATATGGCTTCTTAAATTTAAAATAATGATTATAAATATATGATTTTTTGAATTTGTAAAGGTTTGATGAAAAATGGGTTCTCAATAAAAAGGGTGTTTTATTGAAATGGTTTGGTATTGAAATGACTTTGATGGAATTGGTGTTCAATAAAAATGGAGTTTTATTTAAATGGTTAGAATTCAAATTGTTTGGAATTTAAATGGTTTTGATGGAAATGGTTTTCAATTAAAAGGGTTCTTTTATTGAAAGAGATGTTTTGGCATGATTTTGGGAATACGTGGTTTGTGTTCAATTTTCATATATGAGACTTGGTTGATATATGACCATGTGCTCAGTACTAAAGGTGTATTGGAACATAGAAACTACTTGTACGAGGCTTGGATGAAATATGACCTTGTGCTCGCTGCCAAAGGTGTAATGGAACATGGGAAACAATTACCTTGTGAAAACTTCATAGATCGATGAGATACCACTCATGAGTACGGAAATGTCATAACGAAGAAAGCATCGTTAACATCACAAGTTGTGAAATGGTTGGGTATGCCAAAAAAAGATTTTTTGAAATGTTTCTAAAGCATGATTGGTTATTTTTCTAGAAAAATGACTTTTTGTGGAAATCTGGATTCAATTGCTCTAGGATACATTTGGTTACGAATGTTTTTGGAAACTTTTATATATTTTGTTATAAACTACTTTTGAGAAAATGTTTTATATAAACTGTTATTATATAATTGTTTCTAACTCTTCTATCCTAGTGGCGTGAGTAGGGAAGTCATTGGGGAAAACCTACTGAGTTTTATACTCACCCCTGATTTGGCACATTGGTGCTTTTGGAGATGTCGTATCTTGAGACATAGGTAACAGTTAGGCATCTCATTACTAGTGGTTCGTGGTGATGATTGGGAGATGTGTTGGTGCTTGGAGCATGGAGCTTGGTGTGGATGTAACACCCTGAGCTTTCACGATACGCATCTCTTTCAATAATGAAATAGATTTCATTGTACGCAAGTTCGAGATTCTAACACACCACGACTAATCAAAGTAGCCGTTATGAATAGTAATGACCAATTTTAAAAATTATAGAAATCTTATATTTCAAAATGGACTTCATTTTCATTTTCGGAATATCGAAATTATCCTAAGTTGAATTTTTTATAATTTTATGAGAACTTTCAATTTTTTATGAATAGTGAAAAATACTTAAAAACAACTTGTTTAATAAAAATAAATTATATTGATAAAATATACTATTGGGTGGTTTTAAAGTATAATTAGAATATATTATTACCATTTTATCCAATTCTTTTCATTAGAATTAATTTCACTTTGAAATTGGATATAAACAATTGTCAATCTTTTGATATATATTGTTTCTAAAAAACATGCTATTTTTTGTGATAGCGGGAATTAATTATAAAATTAATTAATTCAAATTACATGTTTGGAATTTTGTAAAATATACATCATTTTTGAATTCGGAATATCAATTATAACTTAGGGTGAAATTTTGGCATTGTTCTGAAAAACTTCAATTTTTGATGAATAGTGGAACCACTATGTGAAAGTTAAAAACTGATTTTTCGTTTAAATGAAACATTACCACTTCTGTGATTTGATTTTCAAAAATACGACATACATGGTTGTATTTAGGAAGTAAAATGTGGTTCAAGGGGATTAAAATAATTTTTTTGGTGAATAGTAACTTTTCTGTTTAATTAATCGTGATTAAAGGTAATTAGTTAAATTTAAGGTAAAAATGATGTTATAAAAATATTAAAATACTCTTACACATGTACTAACCTTATTGGATGAGTCATGTATGACCAAGACAATCTATGGGTCAACTTGGGGACTCCATGGATCCACTTGGGTAAGAAAATGACATTAATAACTTTTTATTTAAAGTAAAAATAAAATTGTCCCAAACATGTGTTGTTTTACTAAAATAATTATTACATGGGGTTATATAAGTTACCTTTTAGACTATAAATATTCATTTTAAATATAAAAAATATTTCCTACATCATGATTGTTTTTATAATTTTTTGACATTAAATAAATTAAATTTTTTATGACACCATGGTGATGCATCGATTACCTCATTAATTAACGATTTAATTATCATGAAAAGGTAATGCAAAATATAATACTTACACATGTCAAAAACCTTTTGGATGAGTATATTTCGAACCCTTATCTCCTTATCTTCAAAATATAAAATTTTGGGTCCTTTGAAATCCGAAAATCATTTCATAATAAAGTAACATATCATGAGTTTCTGAGATTTCCCCTCCTCTCCTCTATTTAAAAGGCCCCCACCACTACCACCTTATTCACACCTTCAAGCCATTTGGCTTGGCCAACCTATTCCAAAATAATATCCCAACTTCCCTCTCTTACTCCTATAAGCCTCACTTTGGGCAAAAGTCTTCCCGAGGAAGAATTTGGCTCAAATCAAAAAGAGTTACCCGATTTCAAGGTAATGTCTTCTCTTGTGTTCTTTTATTTTATTTTGATTCTCCAACCCCCTAAAATAATTTTACTACATTATTTTGTAACAACACCAGTATACTCAATATAGTTGGATTTATTATTAGAATTATTTCATTTAAACATACACAAACCTTCGTCTAATGGTTAAAGAGCATACTGTTTCTGTTGGTGGCGAATTACTGCCTCACGACACGATGATTGTTCAATCCTCTTTTAACACCCCTCATGATGGCCATTATGATGAAATTATTTTTATATATGATATATATAATGTTTTTCCTTATGATTCTATATTTTTCATTTATGTAATACCATTATGATTTCCATTATGGGTAAATGCAATTATTTCGTTTTAGGAAGTGCGGACTACCGGCCCCTCAAAGTGATTTGAATCATTAATGCCATATGTGGGATGTATAAAGGATGGAGTAAATGGTATTATACATTATATTATACTGGAATAATATTATACCTTTATATAATTATAATTTCATTATATTAAATACGAAATAGAAATGAAAGTAGCGTTCATGCGTACGTACGGCATACCGTCTCCGTGAACCGTGCATTTCATTTCATAACTCTAAATGTTATGTAATATTATAAATGCATGTATATAATGTATATATATGATATATATGATATCTACATCATGAATATAATTTTTTATATAGTGGATATTTCACCACATGAACAACTTGTAATTATAAGAAGTTTATTTTTTACTCAAGTACCAAAGATCGACAAAATGACCGTTATTAACTTAAATAATTACATAATGTTCATAACATGGTAATAAGTGATATATAAGGAATAATGAACATGAAAAAGGTTCTTAAGAAAATATAAATTAGCTCTAGTTTATTATTCAGGAGATTAAAGAACGGTCGAGTCAATTCAGACATGAGGTAAGGGAGCTTCTTAACCCAATTTCCATTATTTGGGTTAATCTCTTACTTTCAAAGTATGTCATGATATTATTCTGTCCTATCTTGTATTTATACGATCATTATGTGTAAATATAGTGAATACACATAATATATCTACTTAATTTAAAAAATATACTTCGTAAGGACTTCGTCTCAATCTCTTATCATTGAAGCATATTTTGTTTTATACACAACTTTCTTTTATACTGTGTATAAACACCTTTGACTTTTACGTTTATTCAGAAGGAATATTTTTATACGAAGAATTTTAATAAACGAAAAAAAGGAATGTTTTTCTTGTCGTACGTATGTGGCGACAATGACTTCTCCACCGCCTTACCATTATTTGAGTTTTGGCTTCCTCTACAAGCCATAACTTTTTTAAAATGAAAAATAAATACCAAGTTTTACTTTTCTTTTATTTTGGTTTTGAAAATGGTTTTGATAATGATTTTATTATATCAATGTGTTGTATTAATATATTTTTATTGAAATGTGGAAATTTTATGTTTCCTTTATGCATGTTTTATGTGATACGATTATGTTATGGTTTAAGATATGTTTAAACCTATTCATATGAGGAATGCATTGGACTTAAAAAGTGACAGGTGGAGCCCGCTATAGCACACCAATGCATCGTCATGTCTCATGAGACAAATTAGTGTCTTGGAATGAGGCCTTGAAAAAATCTTATTGGTATTCTTGGCACGAGGCCTTGGGTACATGATTATGATAGTCTGGCATTATGAATTCTATCATTATGAAAGTGGTTATTGATATTGCATGTGATTATTCGACCAGTAGAATATCTATGTAAATAAGTAAATGGAATTATATCATTTTAGTTTTTCCATATTATGTTGAAGTACATGTTTAAAAGGTTTTTGTTTTAGTTATATATTGCCTTAAATGTTTATGTTTATTTATGAAAGCACCTGCTATATTTTTATCCTTACTGAGCATCTAAGCTCACCTCTTCCAATGTTTTAATTTTTCCAGGATGTGAAGAAATATATTATGAATGAACGGAAGGGATAGTATGAGGGGATATGAAGAAAATATGTTTTTGTAGTTTTTTTTACTTTATGATGCAATGTAACACTTATGAATGTATCTATTTTTTCCAAGGCTTCTAAACTAATCGGTCTTTCGAGACATGATCTTTTGTGATCAGGCCAATGTAACGCAATAATGCACCTACTCTGGGTAGCTATGGTCGGGGAATTGCAGTTGGTATTAGAGGTAGTTTTTTACTATCCTTGGAAGATAGATTTAGATAAACTCTTATTAGAGCACATAGCCCAAAGATAGACATTGAGGATTAGTATAGATTATCTTCCTGTAATTTTGGTATTATAGAAATTTTGTGAGTTTTCCGAACAATACATACCTGTCTAGATACGATCAGGTAGAGATAGCTCTGGCATAGAGGTACCTAGGGATAAAACCTGAAAACAACGCTTTGAGCTAGACTCGAACGGGAACTAGTGCATGACAACGGGCCTTGCTGCACTCTTGGTTACGACACCTCCGGGGGATATGCTTAGGATAATTCTAATTTTCTTGACAAATTATTATGAAAGGTTTATGAGTATATACTTCCTCAAAGAATTTTTTTTATGATTATGGATTATATCCATAAACTATTCAAATTATGATAAGTGTTTTACAGGTATGGAATTACATATTTGGATTCATAAACTAATCTATTTTATGCCATTGTTTAGAAATGGCGCCTTGTGGGAGGAATGAATACCGTATCAATGCACGCACTCCATATAGGTATTTCCCTCCTGCTCAAAATAATTATAGTGGATCTGGTGATGCAACTGGTGCTGATCAACTTATCACCATACTGGGACAACTCAATCAGGTTATTAATAATAACCCTACTCATATGGAGCACCCTGATCCACAATGTGGAGGATCAATGTAAGACTGATTCATGAGGAAATAACCACCAACATCCAATGGGGGTACGAATTCATTAGTAGCTGAGCAATGGATAAACTCCATAGATAAAATATTCCACACCTTAGGAAGTAGCCAAAGGGAGAAGGTTGTCATGGCAGTTTACCGCCTCACTGGAGATGATGATCAATGGTGGTCCTTGATTCAAAATACAAAGAAAGATGAAGAAGTATCACTTATGGAATTGAGAGTGTTCAAAGAGCTTTCCCTAGAAAAATATTATCCTCGTGACCGTCAGGCAGATATGAAAAGGCAATTTCTGAGTCTGAGACAAGAAGATGATGATAATGTCGCAAAGTATGAGGCCAACATTATAAGGTTAGAAAGACCTGCTGCATATTATATACGTAACCAAAGAAGCAAGATTGATCATTTATTTGATTCGTTAAAACCATTTCTCTGTCGAGCATTTGTCTCAAAAATCATCTCACCGTACGAAGATATTGTCTCATGTGTTATCAAGACAGAAAAGGAATTCTCTAAATCTTATGACAACAAAGTAAAGTAATAGAAGAAGAGAACGGTGGAATAAGAGACAGATAAAGGGAAAAGGGAATGAATGATTTTTCATTAGGTGAATATTTTGGGAAGAATCATACCATTACTTGCCTAAAAGGAATGAGAGTTTGTTATAAATGTGGAGAAAAAGGTCACCATGCTCAAGATTGTGAGGGAAAGAAAGAGGCTATCAATGTTTAATTTTACAATTGTAGGGAAATGGGGAATTGTGAAAATGAATTTCCTAAGCGTCAGGGAATATTATCTCAGAAATTTCCAAGGGATCAAGGCCAATCTTATGCTGTTACTATAGTTGGAGTGGAATAATTAATGTATTGGTGCTTTTGGACTCAAGGATTATATTCTTGTTATAAGAATAATGTGATATATATAAATATTGTATTGCAGTACTTGTTGTTTTCATTATGGTTTTAATATGATGAAGGTAATCATATTTTTTGTATGTGACAATAAGAGAAACATTATTTTGTCTGAAGAATCTGATGAGACAATTGATTTTGGAATTTAAAGACCATTTAGAAAAAGTCTGGAGTGAGGTATTTTGGATAACAATAAAGGTTAGAATGGATTAAGTTGAACTTTGGATAGTATTGCTTAATGTTAAATATATCTGAAGATTATTCTTGGAATATTATAATACTATCGTTTTAGGAAAATGACAACCTATAGGTCGGGGGATAACCCGTCGTGTCGGACAAAGCTGTAGGAATCTAACACACAACCATAGTGCGATAGGCCTATATTACCTACCACTATCCAGCATGATGTCCCTGGTTATTACAAAATAGTTTTCCTAATCTAAATGGTATGTGTTAATATTTTTAACCTTGTACGATTAGGATAAATATAATATTTTTGAGTTATATTATCTTTTTGTGTGAAAGATGCGTTTGTGGTAGAAATTAGTTGAAAGTTGAAATTCTACTTGTCATGCATAAATATATATATACATTTATCTTATTCTATGAATAAATTAATTATTAAACTTTATTAAAGGGATATGAAAACAAAAAATGTGTTATCCTAATACATTATGTCTTGTTGAAATGATAATATTTTAAATCAACATAGATTGAAGGCTTTGAGGCCCTCAATTTTACAATTGTTTGTGATTGATGAGCTCAATCACTCCCTAAAAATATTTACGTTTTTCCTCCAATTATATGTCTCTAATTTCCACTGATGTGTTTTTATTGAGATCATAATTTTGTGGTGACTTTTTCATTTCCATTTCCCTCTTATTAAGGCTAAATTTTTTTAACCTTATTTCCGATGTGGGTTTTTCACAAAGGTATTTTCTATTTTTAACCTTGTATTTTCAAAGAAAAATTTCAAATTGTGAGGATGCAATTTATTTAAGGAGGGGAGAATGTAACACCCCGATCTTCCATGATAAGCTTCTCTTTCAATAATGAAATACCTCTCATTTTACGCAAGTTCATGATTCTAACACACTGCGACTAATCAAAGTAGCATTAATGAATAGTAATGCCCACTTTTTAAAATTATAGAAATTTTATATTTAAAAATAGACTTCATTTTTGTATTTTGAATATATAAATTATCCTAAGTTGATTTTTTTTTAATTTTACGAGAACTTCCATTTTTTTATGAATAGAGAAAAATACTTAAAAATAACATTTTTAATCAAAATAATTTATCGTGATAAATTATACTATTGAGTGGTTTTAAAGTATAATTGAAATATATTTTTACCATTTTATCCAATTGTGTTCATTAGAATTAATTTCACATTAAAATTGGATTTAAAGAATTGTCAATCTTTTGATATATATTGTTTCTAAAAAACACGCTATTTGTTGTGAGAGTAGAAATTAATTATAAAATTAATTAATGAAACTTAAATGTTTTCAATTTTGTAAAAAAATACATCATTTTTGAATTCGGAATATCAATTATAACTTAAGGTGAAATTTTGGCATTGTTCTGAAAAACTTCAATTTTTGATGAATAGTGAAACCACTAAGTGATAGTTAAAAACTAATTTTTCGTTTAAATGAAACATTACCACTTCTATGATTTGATTTTCAAAAATTCTACATACAAGGTTTATTATTAGGAAGTTCAATTTGGTTCAATTGGATTAATATAATTTTTTGGTGAATAGTAGCTTTTATGTTTAATTAATCGCAATTAAAGATAATTAGTGAAATTTATGGTAAAAATGATATTATAAATATATGAAAATATCCATAAACTTGTCCTACCCTTATTAGATGAGTAATTTCCGACCAGGAAAACCCATGGGTCAACTTGGGGACCCCATGGAGCCACTTGGGAAAGAAAATGACATTAATAACGTTTAATTTAAAGTAAAAATAAAATTGTCACAAACATGTGTTGTTTTACTAAGTCAATTATTACATGGTGTTATATAAGTTAACCTTTCGAATATAAATATTCATTGGAAATCTAAAAAGATTTCATACATCATGATATTTTTGTATATTTTTTAGACATTAAATAAATTACTTTTTCTATTACACTATGATGATGCAGCGATTACCTCATTAATTAATGATTTAAATAAAATTAAAAGATAATGTAAAATCTAATACATAGACATGTCAAAAACCTATTGGTTGAGTATATTTCTAACCCTTATCACCTTAGCTTCGAAATATATAATTTTGGGACCTTTGAAATCCGAAAATCACTTCATAATAATGTAACATTTCATGAGTTTCCAAGAGTTCCCCTCCTCTCCTCTTATAAAAAGCCCCCACCACTACCACCTTATTCACACCTTCGAGCCATTTGGCTCGGCGAAACTCTGCCCAAATACTCTACCAACCTCTTTATCTTACTCCTAGAAGCCTCACTTTGGGCAGAAGTCTTCCCAAGGAAGCTTTTGTCTCAAATCAAAAAGAGTTATCTGATTTCAAGGTAATGGAATCTCTTGTGTTCTTTTGTTTTATTTTGCTTCTCCAAACCCATAAAATATTTTTATTACATTATTTTGTAACTAAACCAGTATCATAAATATAATTGGTTGTTTTTATGATAATGATTTTATTTACAGTTACACACACCTTCGTCTAATGGTTAAAGAACATACCGTTTCTATGGGTGGCGAATTATTTCCTCATGAAACGATGATTGTTCAATCCACATTTAACACCTCTCATGTTGGACATTATGATGAAAATATTTTTATATATGATATATAATATGTTTTTTTTCCTTATGATTATTTATTTTTCATTTATGGCATACATTTATGATTTCCATTATGGGTAAACGAGATAATTTCATTTTAGGAAGTGCGGAATGCCGCCCCCTCAATGTGATTTGAATCGTTAATGCCATATGTGGGATATATAAAGGATGGAGTAAATGGTATTATAAATTATATTATACTTTAATAACAGTATACCTTTATATAATTATAATTTTATTCGATTAAATACGAAATAGAAATGAAAGTAGCGTTTATGCGTACGTACGGCTTACCGTCTCCACGAACAGTGAATTTCATTTATTACCTCTAAATGTTATGTAATATTATAAATGCATGTATATACTAGATATATATGATATATATGATATCTACATCATTAATATAATTTCTTTATATAATTGATATTTCACCACATGAACAACTTGTAATTATAAGAAGTATATTTTTGACTCAAGTACCAAAGATCGACAAAATGACCATTATTAACATAAATAATTACATAATCTTCATAACATGGTAATAAGTGATATAAAAGGAATAATGAACATGAAGAAGGTTCTTAAGAAAATAGAAATTAACTCTAGTTTATTATTAAGGAGATTAACGAACGGTCGAGTCAAGTCGGTCATGAGGTAAGGGAACTTCTTAACCCAATTTCCATTCTTTGGGTTAATATCCTACTTTCAAAGTATGTCATGATATTATTATGTCATATCCTGTATTTATACATTCTGTATCTATAAATATAGTGAATACACATAATAGATCTATTTTATTTAAATAATGATATTTGTAAGGACTTCGTCTCAATCTGATTTTATTGGGGCACATTTTGTTTTATACGCAACTTTCTTTTATACTGTGTATAAACCCCTTTGACTTTTACGTTTATTCAAAAGGAATGTTTTTATATGAAGCATTTTACTAAATGACAAAAAGGAATTTTTTTTCTTGTCGTACGTATGCGGCGACAACGACTTCTCCGCCGCCGTGACCATTATTTGAGTTCTGGCTTCCTCTACAAGCCTTAAATTTTCATAAATGCAAAATAAATAACATGTTTTACTTTTCTTTTATTTTGGTATTAAAAATGGTTTTCATATTGTTTTTATTATATCAATGTGTTCTTTTGATATCCTATTATTGAAATGTATAAATTTTATGTTTCCTTTATTCGTGTTTTATGTTATACGATTATATTATGGTTTAAGATATGTTTAAACATGTTCATATGAGGAATGCATTGGACATAATATGTGATAGGTGGAGCCCGCAATTGCTCCTTGATGCATTGGAGGGTCTAATGAGACAAACTAGTGTCTTGGCATGAGGCCTTGACAATATCATATTTTTAGTCCTGGAACGAGGCCTTGGCTATGTGATTATGATAGGCTGGAATTATGAATTCCATCATTATGAAAGTGGTTATTGATATTGCATGTGATTATTTGACCAGTAGAATATGTAAATAAAATTATACCATTTTACTTTTTCCATATTATGTTGAAGTTCATGTTTAAAATGCTTTTTTTAGTAATATATTTCCTTAAATGTTTATCATTATTTATGAAACCTTCCGCTATATTGTTATCCTTACGGAGCATCTGAGCTCACCCCTTCCAATGTTTTAATTTTTCCAAGATGTGAAGAAGTATATTATAAATGACCTGCAGGGATAGTATGATGGGATATGAAGACAATATTTTGTTGTAGTTTTGTTTTACTTTATGATGTATTGTAAGACTTATGAATGTATCTAGTGTTTACAAGGCTACTAAACTAATCGGCCTTCGAGACTTGATCTTTTGTGATCATGCCAATGTTATGAAATAATGCACCAACTCTGGGTAGATGGGGTCAGGGCGTTATAGTGGAGCCATGGAGCGTGTCTTGGTCTATTTTGGTATTTTTTTAGTCTTTTGATTGGTACTCTGATATTGTGTTGGTTGTATTGGTTTTTATAACAATGTAGTTCTCTTTTGGTAATGCATGAGTTGGTTTTTTCATTAACATACAACATATAGTGGTTGTTAGTGATGTTTTTTTAGTTTACTTATCCAAGGGTAAATCGTCCACCACTCACATTGAAACCTTTCAGAATTTATTGCCAGCCTTTTCCACCTTGGGGATGTTTCTTAAGGACTAGTAATGACTCATTGTACTCTCAATCCAATGAGAATTCGTGGGTCATTTAAAATGGTATCATCTAGTTTGGACCTCACCTAACAAGTTGTCATCGATGTTCTTAGTCTTGGAGTTAAAATTCATTCTTGTATATTCCTTGGGTTGAAATATTATATAGGATTGTGATTTTCAGAACGTGAAATGTAGAGCATTAAAGGATGTAGCTAACCCATTTATGTTGAACTTCAATTTAATAGGGTTTTTGGATCATAAGTGTTTTTGTTACACTTCTCGAATGGTGATAATATCATTGTCATGGGTTTATCTAATGAGAGGAGCATGACATGCATTTTAGATGAATGAATTTCCACTAGGATTGCATATCTCATTCGGAGGAATAAGTAAAGATTTTGTGCATGGTGCCAATTTTGGGAAAAAATGTAGAAATTATTTTCATGTGAAAGACCTTGAAAACTGGGTATTTGGTGTATTTTGAAAATGGGTTGATTTTCAAAAAGCATGATAAATGTTTTCAAAAAAGATTGAACATGGAATGTTTTTATTGTAAAAACAATGTTTTGATAGACGATTTGATAAAATTTGAATGCCAAGCCATCAGTTTCTAGAGAGTGAGATTGACAGAGTTTTTTGTTGGATTAAAAAACGGTACCTGGTAGGCGTCGTCGGAACCAACCCAAAGAGGCTGCTGAGAATGTGGTTAAACCTGAACCACGGGTGATCCAAGAGCTACTTCAGAGTATTTTACAAACTTTTAAAGCTGTGGATATGGGGAACTAGGGGAATTAGCCACGACATGTAGATCATACCATCCTATTCATGAGGCAGAATCCACCGAACATTCACGGTGATGCTGAACCAGAAAAGGCGGAGGTGTGGTTAAGTAGAATGAATCATATATTCGATTTCATTGTCACACCATCAGAAAAGGCAGAGGTGTGGCCAAGTTAGCTATGTATATGCTCGAGGATCTTTCATGTTAGTGGTGGGATTTAGCGGTGCATGATAAATAGAATGAAGGCCTCACCTAGGAGAATTTTGAAGAATTGTTCAACAAACAATTATATCCTCACACATTCAAGATCCAGAATACAACAGACATTGTCGGCTTGAATCATAAGAGCCTCTCTATCACAAATTACGTGTCTATGATCATGGGTTTAGTCTGTTTTCACCAGAAGTTGCGGAAAATGCATCGTTGAATGCATGCATCTTCGAATCGGGGATAAAGCAGGAGAATGGATCAAATATTATGGCGCTATATATTACGAATTATACAGAGATGGTGAACAGAGTGACTATTTCTGAACATGATATTTTGGGATCGGTCAGAGGAGGCATGTTGATACCTATGGGAAATGTTGGGAACTCAAATGTTGGGAACAAGATGAAAATGGACACCTATTTCCTCGATGCAAGTGTAAATCAGAAACAGACGGCGGGATCAGTGATCCTTCCTCTATGAACCCAGAGCAAAGAAGGTTTCTATTAATGTGGTTAAATATACCAAATAAAGAGAGTGTGTACGGCGTAACCTAAAACATGTTACAATTGGAAGGAGATTGCTCATCTACAACGCTATTGTAAGAATTCTCTGAGGTCCAATGCATGTGACACTTCTCAAGCGTCGCATGCATCATATGCTTCGACAGGATGTGGACTACAGAATCAGTCTTTTCATCATAATAGATCTAGCCATGGTGATTCTTGAAATACCATGAATCCTTAACCAGTGGAATTTTAGCAAGTAAATAAGGAGAACAGTGCAGCGACGAAGCAATTGTATGGAGCTGACCAGATGATTGTCGATGGTCAAGGAGGACCGTCTATAATGAGAGGTACAAACCATTTAGAATTCTACCCTTGTCCAAGTTTTGTTTGATACTGGAGAATCACATTACTTCATTGCTTCTAGTTTTGTTGACTTGTTATGTTTAAAACTATAAATGTTGCCTTCAGTTTTGAAACTAAAAACTCCTCTTGGTGAAAGAGAATGTCAATCCATTCTGTTAATAGCATGTGCTATAAATGATGATGGAGCTAAGATAAAATGGGACTTCACGATGTTGGAAATAGATTTCTATGATGTAATCCTAGGTATGGATTGGTTGACAATGTTTAAGGCTCATATCGACTGTTATAGGATAATGATTAGTTTCACGACTGAGGATGGTATCAACCATCTCTTCAGAGGAGAGAGGATGGTAAATTAAGACGCAAAGAGCTTGTTGGCATCAATGGTGGTAAAAATCGCTTACCAACAGTAGTGTTGACTTTGGCATCAATGGAAGAGATTGAGGAAAATTGTTTTCCAGCTATCGTGGATCAATTTCCTGTTGTCTTTCCAAATAACTTCTTACTGTTAGCACCTCTAATGGAAGTGGAGTTTATGATTGATCTGCTTTCGGGAACCATTCCTATTAACCTTCCATCATATATGATGGAACCAACTGAGTTACGGGAATTGAAAGTGCGGTTAGAGGAGCTGGAAAGCAAGGGTTTCATTCAACCAAGTACTTCTCCATGGGCAGCACTAGTGTTGTTTGTGAAGAAGGCAGATGGAACTCTTTGGTTGTGTGTTGATTATCATATGCTTAACCAAGTTATGATAATGAATAGATATACACATCCACACATTGACGATCTATTTGATCAAGTAAGGGGAGCTCGGTTCTTCTCCAAGATTGACTTACGATTAGGATAT
This sequence comes from Viscum album, assembly GCA_963277665.1. Classification (NCBI taxonomy): domain Eukaryota; kingdom Viridiplantae; phylum Streptophyta; class Magnoliopsida; order Santalales; family Viscaceae; genus Viscum; species Viscum album. The sequence continues at coordinate 1,137,106,896 of OY728164.1, read as the reverse complement.
CACCTATTGCGAGTTCGTAAAGAGGATATTCGAAAGACAGCTTTCAGAAGTAGATATGGCCACTACAAATATGTAGTCATGCCGTTTCATTTAATGAATGCACCTATGGTCTTCATAGCATTGATGAATCAAAATTTTCAGTGATACCTGGATGCTTTTGTTTTGGTGTTTGTGGAGGATATCTTATTGTATTCAAAGACAAGGAATGATCATGAGGAGCACCTGGAAACAGTGTTACTGATCCTGAGAGATCATCAGTTGTATGCCAAATTATCAAAGAGTTATTTTTTATACAAGAAGTACGTTTCCTTGGCCATGTCATTTCTGAGAAAGGAATTTATGTTTATCTTGAAAAGATAAAAGCTGTTATCTATTGGAAACCACAGTAGAATGTATTCGAGATAGACAGTTTTCTTGGTCTATTTGGTTACTACCGACACTTTGTTCCTGATTTATCATTACTAGAATCAACAATGATTTCTCTGAAAAAGATTATTGCTCCATTACAATGGATAAATGAATTTTAGAAGACTTTTTAGGAACTCAAGGTCCATCTTATATAAGCACCCATCTTGATCTTACATGAATCAGGACAAGGGTATGTGGTGTATTGTGATGCTTCGGGAATAGTGTTTGGTTTTTTTCACATTCAAGGAGGCCATGTAGTTTCTTATGGATCAATGAAGTTGATGGTGAAAGAGAAAAATTACCCAACATGTGATTTGGAGTTGGCTGTAGTCATTCATGCTTTGAAATCATGGAGACATTATCTCTTTGGTGAAAAATATAGTGTGTTTACAGATCACAAAATCTTGAAAAACATTTTCTCACAGTGAGATTTCAATCTGAGGCAAAGGAGGTTGATGGAACATCTACATATGTTTGACTTTGACTTGATGTACCCACTAGGAAAATGGAATTCAGTGGCAGATGCATTGAGTAGAAATTCATATGCTCAGTTAGAAAAAGTAGCTTCAGATGAAAGGTAGTTGATGTCGGTCATAGCTGACATGAATCTGGAATATAAAAACCAAGGGGATTTTTTAGTTTTCTTTTTAGCTATGCTTCTTCCTGATTTCCTAAGGATGATCAAAGAAGAACAAACATCTGATGCAGAATGTCTGGCTGTATGTTCATAACTCAATGGTGGGGAGACCATTGATGTCTTGAAACTTGATGTGGGTTCTATTTTTTGTTTCAGAGATCAGATGGATGTACCTATGGTTTGTCTGGAAAAAATATTTCATGCTTACCACCATTCATGATGGGTCATACACCAAGGTATACAGAAGATGTATAAGGCATTGAAGGCGCAGTTTTGGTGGAGCGACATGAAAATGAAGGTGTCAAAGTTCGTCTCACAGTGCTTAAATTGTCATAATGTTAAAGCAGAGCATTAGAGACCAGCTGGTATGTTACAATATTTACCTATCCCAGTGTGGAAATGGGATCAGATAGTAATGGATTTTGTTACAGGGCTTCCAAGAACTGTCCAAAAACACGATTCCATTTCGGTGATAGTGGATCAGATAACCAAGTCGTCCCATTTCATCCATATTTGTGAAACACATATGGTGGATGATCATTCAATATTTAATATCTGAGAAGTGGTAAAGGGGCATGGAGTACCAGTGTCTATAGTCTCATATAGATATCTGAGGATCATATCTTGTTTCTAGAAATCATTTCAGAAATCCCATGGTACTCAGTTGACTATGAGAATGGTGTATCATCCCCAGATGGATGGACAATCCGAGAAGATGATAAAAACGTTGGAAGACATGTAGCGGGCCTGTGTAATGGATGTTGGTGGCTCATGGGAGGATAAAATACCGTTAGTGGAGTTCTTATACAATAATATCTATCAATCCTCGATACGCATGGCTCTGTTTGAAGTATTGTATGGGAGTCCATGTCTTTATCTACTATGCTGGGTGGAAATGGGTGAAACATCACTAGGCGGGAAATGCCTTGTCTAAGAGACAACAGATAAGATTTATTAGATTAGAAAGAGGATGGAGATGGCTCTGATTTATCAAATATATTATGCAGATCAACGTCGAAGACCATTGTCGTTCATTGTGGGTGATCATGTCTTCTTGAGGATCTCTCCAAGACATGAACATCGTCATTTCAGGAAGTAGGGAAAGTTATCTCTTATATACATTGGCCCTTTTGTGATACTGGAATGGGTTGGAGAGGTGGAATATCAGTTGGAATTACAACCACAATTTAGTTCGGTGCATAGTTTGTTCCATGTATCTTAATTGAAAAAGTATCATCCTGATCTTAACCATGTGATTCGATGGGATCATGTTGACCTAGAGTCGGATGCTTCAGTGATAAATATCCCATTATAGATTGTGGATAGGAAAGAGAAAGTCTTGCATGGAAAAATAATCGGTCTAGTGTGGGATTTATGGCATCATGGTCAGATTCAGGAAGAGACATGGGAACATGAAAAGGAAATGAAGGATCAGTGGTTAGAACTCTTTAAGTTGGTTGGAGGTTTTATACTTTCCAAGGACGAAAAGACCCATCGTGGCGAGAATTTAGTCCCCCTGTTTTCTGGTATGTAACACTTTATTGATGCATTTAGTCATTTTAAATTTAAAGGTGATGAATTGGAGAGTCAGGAGAACATGGAATGAGTGTTTGGGAAAAAAGGGAATCCACACGGGTGGTCCAAGGTTTATCTAAATTGTGTGGCCAAACCTTGTGTATATGGTCTTGGAGGTAGTGTATTCTACATGGGTGGTGCATGGTATCCCTAACCGTGCTGCCAAACCATATGAGAGGGGTGACCGAGGTAGTAGCTAACACATGGTTAGTACACGGTTTGTCAAACCGTGCAAACTAACTGAGCAACCACTTAAACGAGAACCTGTAAAGGTGTATCTCAAGTGTTTTGCCTCTATGTGGAACTTTTTTCCTCATAATCAGCCCTTACTCAAGATTTTTGTTATCCTAAGTTCAAGGAGGGTTCTTCTATTATTCCGTAGGCGATCTGAAGGCTTCTCATGATGAATAGAATCTAGTTTCTTGAGGTATGTGATCGTTCTTGTTTTGTTTCATAGATCTACATAGATATGCTACTTATCTTCTCATGATTTCATTGATCTAAAACTATTATGGGTAGATCTAAGTGTTTGGATGCCAAATATGAGGATATTTGGTCTTGGTTGTGTTATGTGAAGAGATCTAAGGAGGATCCTTGGTGAATCGACCCAGTTTTCTAATGTGCTATCCGTTTGTTAGGGTTTTGGTCAAAACCTTTAAGTTAGGAGGCTTCTCTCTTGACTACTCTTGTTAGAATTGTTTGGAATAGTTTAAAATCTGTTATGTTGAATTTAAATTGGTTGTAAAAATGATGGAATAAATCTTCTTTAGTGATGATTTAAGGATTTAGTGAAATTGAAAAATCTTGGTGAATTACTGTGCAAAGTGATTTGGATTCTTAAATTTAAATTGACGATTTTAAATTTATTTATTTGTTGAAATTGTAAATGGTTTGATGAAAAATGGTTTTTCAATAAAAAGGGTGTTTTATTGAAATTTTTTGGTATTGAAATGAATTTGATGGAATTGGTTTAAAATAAAAATAGAGTTTTGTTGAAATGGTTGGAATAAAAATGGTTTGGCATTTAAATGGTTTTGATGGAAATTGATTTCAATAAAAATTGTGATTTTATTGGAAGGGATGTTTTGGCATGATTGTTTGGAATATGTGGTGTGTGTTCATTTTTTATATACGAGGCTTGGTTGAAATATGACCTTTTTCTCGGTGCCAAAGGTGTATTGGCACCTTGTAACTACTTGTACGAGGCTTGTTTGAAACATGACCTTGAGCTCAGTGCCAAAGCTGTAATGTCACATGGGAATCAATTACCTTTTGACGACATGGTAGATTAACGAGATACCTCTCATGAGTTTGGAACTATCATAAGGAAGCATACATGGTTCGCTTCATGGGTTGTGAAATGGTTGTGTATGCCAAAAAGCGATTTGTGAAATAGTCCTAAAGCTGGATTGGTTATTTTTCATGGATAATGACTTGTTGGAAATTGGAATTCAATTGATCTTGGATGATTTTGGTTGAAAATGGTTTTGGGAACTTTTTTATATTTAGTTACTAAGAGATTTTGAAAAAATATATATATAAACTATTATTATATAATTGTTTCTAACTCTTCTATCCTAGTGGTGTGAGTAGAGAAGTCATTGGTGGAAAACCTACTATGTTTTATACTCACCCCTTATTTGGCACTTTGGAGCTTTTGAAGATGTTGTATACCAAGACATAGGTAAAGGTAAGGCATCTCATTACTAGTGGATTGTGGTGATGCATGGGTGATGTGGTGGTGCATGGAACATAGTGCTCGGTGTGGAGCAGTGGAGCGTGTCTTGTTCTGTTTTGGTCTTTTTTTAGTCTTCTGATTGGTACTCTGATATTGTATTGGTTTTATTGGTTTGTGGAATAGTGTAGTTCTCTTTTGGTAATGCATGAGTTGGTTGTTTCATTAACATGAATCATATAGTGGTTGTTAGTAATGTTTTGGTTGGTTTACTTCCTAAAGGGTAAATCGTACCCCACTCGCATTGAAACCCTTCGGCATTTATTTCCAGCCATTGGCGCCTTGGGTATTTCACTTAAGGCCTTGTAATGAATCATTGTACTCTCAATCCAATGAAAATTGGTGGGTCATTACATTCATGTTGCACGTAGTATAAGATATTGAGAATAATGATCGTCTATTAAAATCTCATGTTATTAAAATATATTCTTTAAATATATCCATATTATAATCAATGAAAATTGGAAATGAGAAACAGATTGCATCGCTTAGTGTAATTGGGATTCCACACGTATGCATGATAAATGTGATAATTTTATGACAGGTGGGATGATAATAATGGAGATATGATATTATAATTTAAAATGTATATGTATTTTGTTAATATCATATATAAAAGATATTCCACCATAAAAATAGTACATAAAATATAATCATGGAAAATAAATTATGTAACAATTTGGAGGTCTTAGCCCATACATACGCACATGAGATATTTTTATTATCCATTCTGTGTATAATAGATGAAACATTATTGGTTTATAACCAAAATAAAATAATGGTATATTTTTTACACAATATATTTTTTGTAACCATGGATACAATAAGTTTTGTTGAAATGGAATAAAAAATATATTGGTAGATCTTAGTTAATGTTTATACCATATTTTTTATTGTTCTTTTTTGGCATAAACCTTTTGTTTTTATATGATGAACTACAGGAAAGACAATAATATCAAAGATGATGGGAAGGAATATATAGAGTATTTTTAATAGGTATTGTGGGATAAAATTGATAATCATGCATGAATAATGGAGGAGAAGATGGATTATTTTATATGTGAGGGTAAGGACACAAATAGGATAACAAAAAATATTTCATTTATATAAGGTCAATTTTATTAAAATGTTGTTAAAGAGATAAAATAAATCAAATATAATATAATATAATGTCTAAATTTCATAGTAATATAATAATGTTATATATTTTTGTTGAATTACTACATTAATAACATTGTTTAACCCTAGTAAAGCCATCTTAATCTTAACTTTTTTAATAATAATTTAATGTTTTTATGATTAATTTTAGATACAAATGCGCATAACCTTTTAAAATATTAAAATTTTAATGAATAAATATTTGGGATACCTTTTAAAAAATTAAAATTTTACATGTGGTATAAAATTCCATTAATATAATTGCGTAAAACACAATGAACAACATTTTTTTTATGAAACTACATAATTAGGAATAAAACTAAATTTTCATTAAATAATTTCCTAGTGAAGACTATAAATATAATTTTAATAATATACAACATATTTATTTCATTGAAATAATTAAAAAATAATTAATTTTTAATTTGTTGAGATAAAAAACATTATATACTTAAAAACAATTTTTAGAAAAAATGTGACCTTAAGCCATAAAATGATCCTGCACAAATGTTTACATCTAAAAAACCTAATGTAATTTATTTGAGCTGGAATATTTTACTTTTATAAAAGAAGAATAATTGAAATTGAAAATAAATTGTTTAATGAATAGAAATGTTTGTCTTTCAAATATCAACTATTTTCACTTTTCACTCAAAAATAAAATTTTTTAGAAAAATCCCAAAGATTCACCCAATGATATTAAAAAAATATTATTACATAAATTATATAGACTAATTAAATAAAAAATATATCACTGTTATAATTTAATTATAATTTCTTAGAGAAAATTATGATGAGAAATATTTTCGAAGAAAACTAATTTTTTAAAGTGTAAAATGTCGTTATAGAATATTAATTATTTATTTTATTATGAATTAAAAAATAAATCATAGTTATGTAAAACCATTATATAATTTTTTTCATAATTTATGTCTTCTTATTTATATCATAAATATAACTAAAATATTATAATGGTATAATTTAATTTAAAATACAATTAATCAAAAATACAATGTGTTTAATACACTATATTGTGTTTCAAGAATGCTATCAAGAATAATATTCAATTAAACTAAATTTATTTGAGATATATTTGAAAAATTAATAGTAAATGAAAACATTGACATGGGGGGATATGATTCCCCACTAATAATATAGAGTAGTAGAGAAAATAGTCCTTAGAAAGGTAATTATCATAATACCATAAATCAGTGATTAGTGAAAAAGATCACGATTTCAAAGAAATAACTAATTAAAGAATAATATATTAATTTCTAGAAACTTTTAATTGATTATATATATATATTTAATATTTTTTAATGATCCTTATCTAATTTTTCAAATAAAAATTAATTAAAAAACATACTTAAAGGAGTATGGTGATGAGATTTTATAACAATCTATATTATAATTAGAGATCATGTAAGATGGGATACCTACCAAAAAAGTTATATTAGAGCCAATTAATTTGATGGAGAGACCATAATGAACAATTTTCACCTACAAATTGACATGTGTGATAATGTTGTTGTGTTTAGATGGAATACTAATAGATACCATCCAGTGAGATATGAACCACACTGAGGGATGAAACATAAAATATATTATAGCCAAACATGGTAGTGCAGTCATTAACAATACATAGAAAATTAAATCCTTTAGATTTAGACAAGGATTCATCATGAATGACTCCAATAATGTTATCATTAACTGATTATATCATTATACATGATGAAAAAATTAAACCATGATCATTCCCACTAAGATCATGGTAAATAGAACCATATCTTGACAGATAAGTGTTCCATTTCGATGCTCCATCAAAATTTAGTTTAACCAAATTATAAAAGATCAGCTACTATAAGTGTTCCAATGTACCAATATGAGGCTTGAAATTTGAAGAAATTTATAATATTCACAAAATAGTGGAATAATGTATAATTTTATTACAATAAATATTTTGGACCACTATAGAGTCACTAATGTAGAAAAATATATTAGGTATAGATGAATGAAGGTTTAACAAGGCGTTAATTTGATTCAAAATATTGTGGGAATGCGAAATGATGTACACCAACTTCTCTATTCCCACTATGAGATGATTCAGAGGATATGTTGATAATTAAATGATACCCCACTAATTTAGAGAAAATATGACATCATTTTTAGTATCGGTACTTCTGAATATTCATAAACCACATTCTAAAAAGCTGATGAAGGGGAAAAATATGAAAGTAGTGATCTATTACATCTGTTTACATGAGGCCAAAATAACACTGGGAAAAAATTGATACATTGAAATTTTTTAACCATGATTATATTAGAGACTGATTAGGTGCTAATCAGAATATTAATGTATTTCAGAATGGTTTTATCCCGACACGAAGGAAATTTTTTAACTAATAAAAATCTGATAAAAATTCTAGAAAAACAACATGGTATTATAATCAACCTTTTTTATATTTTTATTGGCCTATTCCCAATTAATCACATTCTCCCATAGAGAGAAAGTGTAATTCATGATGATATTTAGGATTTCGTACCACTGGTTCAAATAATGGGTATCCAAGATGTAATTAATGGAGGCTACTGAGCTCAATAAAGTGTCTAAATGAATAAATTCATTGATCAAATGAGTTCCTATCTAATTATCCAACATGAAATTGATAGATGAGTTATTTCTTACAATCCATATTGAGTTTTACATAATAGTCAAATATTAGTTCTTGATTGACACCCAAAGAAAGGAGTCATTATTTGTAGTTTTTTCATGTTTTAATCTATTTATAAATATTCATATGGGGAGGATCAAGGATATCAACTTTCTATAAATAATATTCCATGTTTCTAGTGTTTTAAGAGCCTCACTAATACTCTATATTCTTTTAATTTAAATTCCACCACTTCTATGATAACTAAAACATTATTTCCATGGAATTATGACCACCTATATTTCAATCATATTGCGACTCCAGAAAAAAATTTCATTCATGAATTTATGGTTTTTATCAATCCCATGGGCCTTTATATATCATAACTAAGTAAAAAATATTCCAAAATGAGTTTCATTGTTAAAATAAATTCAAGAATCCATTATTAGATCTTTTCCCTTCCATTTTTAGAGACGATTTATAATTTTATTATCAGTATTAACATAATAGTTTATATTTTTTCTATCCTAGAACAATGGAACACAATGATATGTGATGGGTATATACCCCAACAAAATTTCCATATATGGATTAATGGTAGACATGATATCATAATTAATATAACGACTAGTTCAAAAACGATACATAATCATGAGTTAATTCATGAATTAACATTAACAATCTATATTGGATTAGAGTTTTAGAAAATTAATCCACAATTATGAAATTACAAATAAAATATTTCAAATCATCCACTTCTACTCAATATCCATTTTGTTAAAAAACTCTTTAAAATAAAACAATAATTATTTTCCTTAATATATAATTCATATTGAAATTATTATTTCCATTACATATCATTATACAGTAGGGAAAAAATTACAAAAACATGGGATGGGCACAAAAAAATATTATTAAACGATATAAAATAAGGAATGAATCTATTAGTCCATGAATATTTTAATCACCTAATATTATTTTAACAAAACCATAGTTTTCACCGAAAAAACCCTAATTTCTTAACATACCTCATGAAATAATATGATTCATGAAAATATTCATAGAAATAATAAATCATAAATGTAACATCTGGAATCCATATCATACTTACATTGTAGCTCTCACAACAACATATGGTGCAACCTTTTTGGTTATGTTTGGAATAACCATCATAGTATTTTCAATAAATATTGTATTAGAAACCTAGAATGTTAACCCAATATTATTACCAAATGAATTGAATAGATATCATGGGTTCAACCAACCTCATTTTATAATCTATCAAACCATATACATATGAAATTCCGAAGAACCATAAGAGAATAAAAACACATGAAACATGCATAAAAGAAAAAAAATGAAATTTCCACATTGAAATCAAAAGATATAATTTCCTGATATTTATATAATAATTCTATTCTAAAAACTAATAAAAATTCCAAAATACATAATAAGGTAATATGATATTTTAAAATGACATTAAATATTTTAGTGGAATCCAAATATCAAAATAAGGTCACGAAAGTGGAAAAGTTATTTTCACTGTATACGTTAAAAAACATTCATGTTGTCATTTACAAAAACGCATCATATAAAAAGAATTATTTTGAATAAAATTTTATTAAATTACCATTAACAATGTATTATTATACACTATATAAATAAGGTGGGGTTATAACACCATATTACACCTCAATGAATGGTTATCAAGAAGAAGTCCCTTACCATAAGCCCGACATGTCTCATAGGTTATTTATCTTCTTGAATAATAAAAATTGTTTAATTTATAATTTTTAATACTTTTTTCAGTGTTTTCAAGCCATTTTATATCAATTTTCACCATTTTATAATAATTATATAATTATTTAATTTCATGTTGTCCCTTTTGACGATTTTTTTTTTCGGGAAAAAAATTAACTTGATATGATGTAAAATTCCATGTTTTCATAAGTCCATCATCTTTGGAATATTAATCTTGATATAATAATAAATCTAAACATAAAAATAATTTAAAATCCATACATAAATTATTATTATTATTAAAAAATAAAAATGTTATAATCATGGGGATGATAGGTCATACGTACACATGAGTAACTTTTTTCATTTTTCATTGATCGTTATGGAAAAAAGGTAATTACTATTTTATATATCCAAAATTATAATAAAAATATTAATTTCATATTAATAAATTAAATACAATTATATATATCATAAAAGCTATGTACTATATAAAAATAAATCACATCGCTTTGTGGATGTTCTAGTCCACATGTATGCAAGAACGAAGATATCAATTTTTTTTGTTTATGGAATATAAGACCATAGGTGATATATTATAATCTTATAAGGAATAATAATATATTAATATTATATATAAAAATTAATTTTATCTTTATACCCATGATTATAGATGGGGATGAAAGCAAACTACATTGGTTCATGAGGCGGCAGTCCACCGTAAACTTGAACCAAAAGTTCATTTCCCATTTGATGAAATTGCATATAGATATAGGTGAGTGATATTAAAAGAAAAAAATATCAGTATATTAAAGATGTTGGAGTTATTATTTCATCATGTTTGGAGGAAATTTAAATTTTGATTAAGAAGAAATAAAATAGAAACTCTTAATGAAACAATACATCGTCTTCGGTTGATCATCATTGATGAACACCTTGTCACCTCTGAAAATGTGTTATGGCTAGTCTAAGGCCTCAGGAATGTGTTGAATTTTATTAGGAAGGGTTTTGTTAAAATATTTTCTAATAAAAATTATTTGTATGTGTATTTGAAATAAAATAGTGGGTAACTTTTTTATATAAGAGGGGAGGGAAACCCTTGGATTATCATTAAATATTAAGATAACATTAATTAATTTTTTAATCGAAAATTACACAAAATGAATTAAAACTATGATAATATAATTTTCTTATCTAAATAATATAATCCAATAACTTTTAGAAATTTATTATTTATATTTTAAACATTATAATTTCAGTTTAAAAATAATTAATCTATTTGAATTTTTGATTTTCAAATTTCATTCACAATAGTAGGATATTTTAACCTTTACTTATATGGGGTAAATTTTCCATAAATGAATCCTTTATGAACATTTATACCTTATCATATTCAAATATGTATTTTTATTTATTTTTATGTTTTTTAAAAAAAATTATAATGTATTATTTTTATAAAATATCAATAGTGTCAATAATTACACTATTAATTTCATTAAATTTAAACAAAATAAAAATAGATATATGACTTATATAAAACAATTTATAGACTTATATTATTCCATACTCACCAATATTCAAGGAGTACCCAAATTAATTAGAATAATAATTATTTTAATAAATTTATTAGTATTTATCTATTATCTCTACTAATAATATAATTTGTGGATCACTATTGTGTTAGTATTTATGGAAAATATTTTATCTATAAAAATTATAAATAAATTCAACTGATTTATTCAATATCATTATATTTCTAAATACTATTTTTTAATGAGGTTATGTTATATTTATCAATATATCAAAATTATAATTCATATAAAAATTTAGAGGGTGAAATGTTTGGACTTTCATATATTTTAATAACATTTATAACAATTTCATAGACAACGCTATTAATTTAGTCAATTTAAATTTATATGTCTTAAAGATAGACTTTTATGCATCCAATATAATTTTTCCCATCATTTAGTGTAATTTTATAATCCTTATCATATTATTTTTAACCAGAAATTATGTGATTTATCTTTAACTGTGGCAAAATAAAAACTTCCAAAGTGATTAATCATAAAATACAAAAAATAAAAGGAATATATTTACATAACCTATACCCACTAATTAAAAATACAAAACCTATTTTTCAAATTTTATAACACATAAAAATTTGTAATTAATTTTAAATTAATCGCTATTATCAAAATGAGAATACATGTTTTTTAATGTAAAACCATCAAAATATTTACATTCATTTATATATAATTTCAATGTGAAATTACATAAAATATAAATAATTATATTAAATTAAAAATATTAATCTAGTTATACTTTAAAACTATTTAAAATTATAATATAATAATATAAAAAATAATGACGGAAAGTAGTTCTGAATTAAAATAAAGTATTTTTCATTATTACTTAAAATGAAAATGTTATAAAAAAATACAAAAAATTTATGCAAGGTAATTTTTGATTTCACAATTTCAAATAGAAAATTATAGTTTTTCAAATATAACATATAAATGTGTCAAACAATTGATTTAAAATGGGGTATCTTTCAAAAATTTGGAAAACTACTTTTTTGTACAGTACTTCATTTATCAAAAAAAATTAATTGGTTTTTTATAATGTCAAGAAAACGTATATGATAAATTTTAGCCATTATAATTAATATATTAAATATAAATTTCTTTATTAAAATCCCTCAATAGTTGTTTTGTTATATTATAAACTCACTTATTTTTATTTAAATAGTTTTCTTTTAGAAAACCACATCCTTATTATTCAATTGGTTTTAATTTAATTTCATAATTAATTTGGTAACCAATTAATCATTATAAAGTCAAAGGTGAATCATATTTTCATAATTTCATTAATCCATTTCATTCACAAATTTCTAATCAATATGTGAAAACTATGATATTAATAATAATAATTTTATGTTTTTAAATTATGTTAAATGTGGTGTATCATGTGAGCTATCGAATATAGTGTTTCCTAATAAAAACTCAGGATGTTACATTCTCCCCCATTTTGGAATTTTCAGCCTCAAAATTTTAATTTGGTCTCAGAAACAAAGGTATGACTTTTCAAAATACATTTATTTCAGTCCCACATCAAAAAAAGTATTTACAAAACATTAAAAATAAGATAAATAAATGAAATTATGAGGCTCATCGAGATTACACATACAAGGGTTCCATGTTGGAATACTAACGATAATGTTTTGATGGATAATTATAGAAAATATATTTTTGAGTGTTTTAATAGTAAAAAAAACATAAATTTGTGATGGGTTAAAGATTCTTTGAGTTCATTGTAGGAAAAAGTCAATGGAGATTATTTTTTAGTCCCTTTTCATTGAGTTGAGTAAATCTATTAATTCCTTGACTATGATCATAAAGAAGTATAAAAACAAGAGCTATATATTTTTATTATTTTGTAAATTTCATCAATAACCTCGTATTTTTATACACACTCTGTGTATTTAAGATGAATATACTTCTATAAAATAACATATTCTATGTAATAATAACTATCGATTTCTAATGTCTTGAAACATTTACCAATACCAATATAGTAAGGATAATATAAAAATTATCAAAAAAGAATAAACCATTTATTGATGATAAAATAATTTAAAACACAAAAACTCAACTATACTACCAAAAGTTCAACATAGACCATTCAATAAATAAATTTCCATATAAATCCTTTAAATAACACAAACTAATATTTAAACCCCAAATTGAGAGGTATTCGATCGCATATTCATCCAAGATATGTTCAAACATTTAAGTCAAATTGACATCATCAAATTTTAATGCCTGATACCAATAAGTCATTAATCAATTCACATATTTTCCATAATAGGTTAATAATTTAAATAAATAAACAATTCACATATGTCCACAAAATAAATCATATATTATTCTATAATATAATTCATCGATTAATAACAAAATAAAATCCAATAGTATTCTATTAACCATAATCATATAGGGTTCCAAAAATAGGGAATATATTCCAAAAATAACATCTACCAAATAATCCCTAAACCTTATTATAATAAAATGGATATCTATTTGATAACAAAGTAGTTCCTAAAATAAATTTATTCTTATTTTATAAATTGGTTTATGAAAAATGAAAAATTTCATTCTAACCACGGACATCATGTGGACCAGTGGTAGGTTATAAATCATTGGGTCCCTTTAGTTTTTTGGTTATATCCAAATAGAAATTATAGGTTTGAAGGATTTTCACCCATAATGGGGGTTTTCCATTTATTCAAAAACTACATCATTCTTTATATATTCTTCAAATATGAAATAAAATCGTCAAAAATAACAATAATATGTTTTGACCTCATTGGTGATTTCATACCTCTCATTTTGCATCCCAAAAAAGTAATAAACCATAATTTCCTCAATGGAGAATGTCATTAAAAATATCATTAGCCACCTTAATATATTATGAACATATTGAATCAAAATGGATGATAATACATTAAACATCGAATAGACCCAAAAATTATAAACTCATGATGATATCCTAAACTCTTTAAAAAATATCCTCATCACCAATTTTTTTCTAAACAGATATATGATACCAACTATAAGGCCCCATCCTTAAAAATTACATAATATTGTGTTATGTAAATAATTTTACTTCATTTCACTATTAGGGTCTTTTGGAGATTATTTTATTAAACAATTTTGTCATTAATCATACATAACCACTCAAATATTACAAAGCATGAACTTTTACTAATTATCCTATTTTTTCATAAAATAAAAACATCTAAATATAAAATGATATCTTTTCCTTAATATAAAATCCATCATAACTTATTCCAATATTTCACCCATCCTTATACTCTGTAGAAAAAAATTCAGAAATATGGGATAAACACAAAATGCTCAATATGTGATATAAAATAATGAATGAAACTTTTAGTCCATGAATATTTTAATCACTAGAAAACATTTTAAAAAAAAACCATAAATTTCACCCTTAAAAATTGAATCTCAATAGATCTCATGAAATCATAAGATACCTACGAAACAACTTAGAAATTGTAAACCATAATGGTAATATTTTTAATCATTATCATACTTCCATTTTATCTTACATAACTACATAGGGTTTATCCTACATGGAAACATTAGGAAACCCCATAAGAGAATATTCCATATATATATTTAGAGATATCCAATTGGTTAATCCAGTCTCATTACCCAATTTGTTAGATAGATATTATAGGCTCACCAGCCCTCAATTATTCCCAGAACCACCCATATACATAATCAATACCAAAAAATCGTATCAACATCCTAAATCATAAAAAATATAAATGATAAAATAATATGTCCCTTTAGGAATCGCATGATATAATTTCATGATATTGAAATAATCATTCCATTATAAAAACCATTTTATATACCAAAATAACTAAAAATGGAATATGATGTTTATTTTACTTTTAAAAACATTAAGGCTAGTAAAGGAAACCAAATATCAAATAATGGTCATGGCTGTAGAAAATTCATAATCATCATACACATTAAAAATAATTCCATTCATAATCTAATAAAATGAATAATACAAAAATATTACATTTGAATGAAATAAAAACTCAAAGGGGTTAATTATACACCGTATAAAATAAGGAGTTGTGTAACATCAAATGATGCTTCCATTAATGTCTATTGAGATGAAGTGACTTTATTTGAGTCTAACTTGTATCATACATTATATTTCAATATGAATAATAAAATTAGGTTAATTTATACATTATTTGGAATCTTTTTCATGTTTATTAATCATTTAATATCACTTATTACCAAGTTATAAAAATTGTTTAATTATATTTGTTCATGGTGGGAATTTTTTTGATATTCAGTACTCGAGTTTAAAATGATGTTGACATGATGTAAATTGTCAATGTCATCATGATTTCAAGATCTATAGAACAATATTCAAGATATTATTGTCACTTTTATACATCAAATAAATTTTTTAATGAAACCATTAATACATTTTATTAAAAATGAATAGAGTTCTAATTATTGAGATGGTAGGTCGTACGTATTCATGAGTAACATTTTATAGTTTCTCATTGATTGATATAGAATGAAATTAAGTACTATTATATATTTCCAGAATTATTATAACATAGTTAATATCAAATTAACCATTTCATTATATTTATATAAATCATACAAGCGATGTAGTGTATAAAAATGAATCGCCTCGCTTTTTGGATGTGGTAGTTCACACGTACTCATGAACCACATTATTATTTTTATGTTCATGGAATATGAGAACATTTTTGATGATTATTCCTCTTAAGTAGAAACAAATGGAATATTTATTTTGATAAATATTTTCTAAAATTGATGAATAGATAAACTATTATAGTAATTCAGATATCTATGAATACTAAGGGAATTAGAGTTTTCAAATGAATAAACTACCATTTCATGAATGATGTAATAATGAAACATGTTATATATCCTGGTTATGATATTCATGAAGCATCAATAAATATTTCCATTTTATTATAATAATTATCCTCTAAAAACTAATGATATGAACAATTTTTAGAATTATGGGAGATTTATCAATTTTATACATTGTGTACCCTCTAAAAGTGACATTATTATAGTGAACAGAGTTAGAAAAACAACACTAAATGATAAGGCTGAAGCATATAAAATACAATGAAATATTTTATCATTACATTTCCTTCAAAGACACTAAAAAATAAACAACATATAGAATGATTCAAATATGGTGAATTAGTGACTCTATCATTAATTATGTGGTTATAAACAAATTTGATAAATTTATGTCATTTTATTTCTTAGTCTTTGAAAATATGAATAAGAATGTAAAAATTGGATGAATGTAGTAAAATTATTTAGTATACGAGATATTGGAAACATTTCAGAAATGATCCCTTGAAATTATGAATATGAAAAAAGTGATTGAAATAATATAAAATCAACAATATCTGTTAAGATGAATGTAGAAAAATAAAAAACCTATTTCAAGGGAAATAATATTTTTTTTAAATCTACAGAAAGAATATTTTTCTTTATCGATGATTATGATGAGAATATTTAATAAGAATATGAAAACATCAATGGAAAAGTTGCTGAAAATATATTTATTTTAAAAGTGAAGGATGAAAAGTTCTCTACTAATGTAATTAGATGTTCTGAAAATGAAGAAACCTATGTAATGTTTTTACAAAAAATGGTGATGAAATAATATCATAAAAATATTTTTATAATTGGAATATATATCAAGAAGATGAAAATATAAAATACTAAAATAATAAATAATTTGTCATTTCAGGTAACAAATTTATGTTTCTTAACGAAATTAGTATTCTAATTAAAGAAATTGATGAAGAAAAAAACATTCATATTGATCTTAAGAAAAATTTAAGGAAAATTAGAATGATTCATAACAAAATCAATAAATATATCTTAGAGATGAGTAAATATTTTAAAATTTTCAAAACATAGTCAGAAAATATTGCTACTGTTAAAGATCACTATGAAATGGACTAACATAAAATTTAATCATAAAAGAGTGATGTGGAGAATAATTATGGGAAGAAAAACAACAATTTTAACAAAACCATGTTTTTATCAATAAAAAAGGATTAAAAAATTTCACATTTTGTGGACAAAAAATCATAATATAAAGGTGGTACGATATTTTTTTTATTAATGATGAGAAGAAACTCTCAATAATTTACACAAAATATCAGGTGAAATGAAATAAAAAATTATAAGAAAATAAATATTATGAAAATAAGAAACATATCTATGGTCAACATGAAATCCATAGAGGGAGAAATGAATTCTATGGTTACTGTGGGAATTGTGGAGGATTTGGGAATATATAGTATTTTTATTAGTTTAACAACCAATTTGCAGGGCACCTAGATGAATATAGAGGAAATGTTTTAGGGAAGTCATCCCACTCAAAATAAGAATATAATTCCTATTGGTTTGATGATTTAAAATAAATTCAAATATGTAAAAACTATTTTTTGGAATATTTAAACAATAATGGAATCCTGAATTTTTTTATTTCCATGTTTATAGAAAAAAATACTTTATATAATGTTTAAAAATGAAAATATGACGAATGAAAAGGGAATATAAAGATATATTTTTATTGGAAATTTAACCTATTATTAAAATAGATAGTTACCATTAAATTATGATAGTTAGTGTTTTTCACAGATGATAAAATACTAGATGTTGTCGAATAATGTAAAATAATTCAATGAATGTATATTAATTTTGGAAATAATGAGTCACTAATAATAATTGTTTTTGGATTTTCAATTAATGGCAAATAAAATTTAAAATCTATAACATTTTTGTTTGGAGAAGTGATGAAACAAAATTTTTTATGAGTTTCCAATGTTTCTAATGAAGGGGAATTGTTTTTGGAACTATAAATTTTTTAATAGAATATAGGATAAGATTGTTACCAATAAACAGTGAACCAACAGTTTTTTATCATGTAAGTTGTGTATAATGGTTATTATATCATGGAATTGTTAAATAAAATTATTTATGGCCTAAAATACTATGACCCATGTGATAAAGGGATATAAGGATGTCAAAAAATGATATAGTAATCGTAATATTCCAAAGATGAAAATAGAAATAGATTAGTGTCAATATATTTTTTAGAAAGGAATGATAAAAATGTATAAAATAAAAATGTTCAGGTATATTCAACATGGGATTTAGAGATAATACATTCTGATATTTGATGGATGAAGAGTAAACTGATCCTATGATGAGGTATGAAATTTGTTTCATTCCATGATTACATAACTCACACTAAATTCAATATTTATTTAAAACATAAAAAATTGGATCTTAGAATATTTTATAATTTCATGATATGGGTAGAGAAATAATGTGGATATTATAGGAAATGTTAGAAAATAAAAATTAAGGAGAATATTAAAATGATAAATTCATATATTATCTTGAAATAAATGATATTAATCAGGTGTTTTGGACACAATTCACATTACATAAAAAATTATGTTTTTAGAAGAAAAAAATATCATTTATGATGAAGTGGGGAAAATAATATTGATATATAATAATACATCTCATTATTTTAGCTGTTATACTATATACTATAATGGTTATATAAAGAATTAATGTTTCATTGGACTAATATCTCATATTACTTATTAAAAAAATTTCAACAAAAATACCCCATACATGAAGAACCTAGGGGTGTTAATCAATTATACATTATTAAATTCAAAGGTGAAAATAATATTATGTTTGACTAGATAATATTTCATTGAATCAATCTTTGGTATGATCATAATGGTATATTGTATATATGATTTAATAAGGAATCATGAAAGATGGTTGATTGTATAAAAATAAGTATTATTTAAATATATAATAAGAATGCATCAAAAAATTTAAAAATTTTAAATATTGAGAAAATGAGGAAATTGAAGATGTGGAATGTGAAAATGTTTTTAAAACTAAAGACTCTGCATTAAATCCTTCTTAATGTGAGGAATAACATTGGGCATGGAATCCTATATTGATAAAGAAGGTGTAAGTTTAAGACATCATTGGTGATCAACAAAAACCGGATAAAAAAAGAATGACATCAAGGGTAGTTTTACATATATAATTATATTCAAATTTTGAGACAATGTATATTAATGATGGTTCTGATCATCAAGAGTCGATTGATAATAGTATTGAAGATATAGAAAATATTTATATGAATGAATCACTTGAACTTATAACCAAATAAAATAATGAAAATAGTATTATAACACAATAGAGTGTTTTAATACAATTTGAATGATGTTGGTGATTTTATATGAATCAAGGAATGAATTTTTTGAAATTATTACACTCAAATTAAATGAATTTATTTTGATGATACATTTTATCCTTTTAAATGATGGAAATCTATCCTAATTTTTCATGTTATTGCTGTATAATGAATTTATAAAATCATATGGATATCATGTCAACATTTATTATTAGGTAACATGATAAATATGTTTATATGGAATAACTATGTAGATTAATGATCTAAAAATAATAATTTTACATCAAAAAATTGTTGACCTAATTTTATGGGTTTGTGAAATATATATGATTTTAGTATTAAAAATTATATACTTCTGTAGGGTAGATGAACATCATGATATGAAGAGATGTTAATAATATCTACATCATAGATAATTAAGAGGTTTCCCTAATTTTGAATATTTATGTTGGCGATATTATCTTTTTCTGAAATGATGAGAAAACTAGTAATTTTATTTGAATATATGGATAAATTATTTGAAATATCCATTCTTGATGAAATAAAATATCTTCATGTGTTAAAATTTTCATTGAAGAAAAAATATATTTTCCAGTCCAAAGAAATATATCTTTTGGAGAATATATCAAATATATTCATGGAAGAAGAAATCCTAACATCAATAAAAATTTATGTGGGAACTATCTTTTTGAATGATTTAAAAGCTAATGATGTCATAAATAATAAATTATGGATGTTTTTTGATGTCTTCTATATAAAAAACAATGACATCAGTTATTTTCTATTAATTTAATATTGGTGAATGATATCAAATAGAAAGAAAAATAATCTAATATTGTGGAATGGAAAATAATTTTCAGAAATAAAAAAGTTACATATTTTTTTGGAATAAAATATAAGATCATAAGAAAAATTTATCAATTTTTTATAAAGATACTTATTGGGAAGCGAGTTTTGGTAATAAAAGATCCTCATCTGGTTGAGTTTTCAATATAGGGGATGGTTGTGATAGTTAGAATGCAAATAATTTTTTTTTATCTCCCAATGTATAGGAATATGTGTGTGTTTCTACAACTCATGTTGTAGCACAACATATACAGATGACTACAATGATGTATAATTTTTTATAAGAAGTGATGTTATGCATATTTTTTGTTTTTGATAATAAAATAACTATAAATATTGACAAAAATCCATGGAAATAATCAAGTCAAAATAATATTGATAGAAAATATAACATTATTAATAAAAAAATTAGAAAAATGAACTCAGGTTGGTGTATGTTCCTATAATTTAACAAGATGCATATATATTCATTGATCAATTACCAATGATAATTTTTTATAAACTGAGATTATGGATGGGTTTACAACTTCAATCTTTTAGAGTATAGGTAATGTGAATCTACACCGAATATATTATTTAATTTCTATAAAATTGTAAAGGGGGAGAAAAAGTTACATAAATATACCCATGGGACTGTGATTACCACCTCATGGAAAGAATATATATATATGGGGAGTTTGTAAAAGGTGTAAGATATGATTTTATAATTTTTTTACCACATTCATTATTTTATTTAAATGGATGTATGAAAATTTTATCCTTAAATAAAATTATTTAAATTTTAGATGTTTAAGGAAAATTATACTATAGATTGGTGGAATAATGCTTTTTTTATATAATTGATTTTAGAAAACATGTTTTCTATTAAATTATTCATGTTCATAACATTGTGTTCTCACTCATATTCTTATAATTGAGAGATAAGTAATGTATAGATTAATATACAAATTTTATGTGATTTATTTTTTAGTTAGGGAAAAAATAAAAAATCGGTGATTGATGTCACCATGATAGTTGAAGGTGGTTTCGGGTTGCTGGATATAAGAAGTTTGATTAATGAATTGTAAAATACTATCTTTAAAAGAATTATCTTACATTGTTACAATTTTTAATAATGGTTTTTTATATACATCAAATAAAAGAACATGTCAAACATATTTTGATGAACATTTGATATGACGGAAAAAATGTAATTTTTTTTTCATAAATATAAGAGTAGATATAAAAAAGTGGTCATTAATTACAATATATTGGAATTTTTTTTTTCTGATTTCTGTAATATGATGTTTTTGTACTAGATATTTGACTGCAAAAGGATCCATTGTTTAATCAAGAAAAAACTGATTGAACAAAGAAAATAATGTAATTATTTTTAGTTTAGAAATATTACAAAATCATGTTATTAATAAATTAAATTATCTAATTATTTCTATGAAAGGAGAGTTTTTTTCTAGTGTACTAAAATATCATTATAGAGGAATCATGGAGATTTCAATAATGAAATATTTGGACAATGTTTTGTTTGAGGAAAATTGTTTATGAGGATTTGGATGCATTAAAATTTTATGAATTACCTGTTGTTATAATACAATTAAATGAACATTATTTTTGATATTTTTTATGTTTATTGGATAAAGTAAAGACAAGGATTCTCCAAAATAGATGTTCAATAATAAAATCAAAATACCTACAATTCTAAATAATTTCTCTGACAGAATCTTATATATAACATTTTTTTTAAGATTCCCATCAAAAATAAATTTACAATTCAATGATTTTGATGTTATTACAAGATTACTAATCTAAAATTTTGTTAATTTTCTAAAAAAACATTTCATACAAATTTCCAACATGTTCATATGCACCAATCTATGAAATAATTATTTCAAAATTAAAAAGTGGAGTGGTTGATGTTTTTTCATTGAATGAAGTCTCAATGGATGATTTCCATTAGATATAAAAAGAAATATATTAATGTTTTCTAATTGAAGACATCAGATAAAGAAAGTATCTATGTGAATAATTCCAAACTATTACAACAATGTTTTTTGTTGGATCATCAAACATACTCTTGCGAAATTGAGAAACATTTATTGTGTTTCGAAAAAAAATTTACCAGTTGATGTTTTTTGATGTTAATTTAATAATTAAATGTTTTATATGGATATATAATTGATAATATTGATCAATTATTTTAATGATATATATATATATCACAGAGGAAAATCATGATACTCGAGTTTTATTGGAAATTTGATGAAGGCTTAATTAATTGAATTTCGTTGTATTCATTCATGAAAATTCAAACAATATGATAATATTTTGGTCAAAATTTTGAGTGGGTAATTGGAATTCCATTTTTCAGTAAAAGGTAATGTAACATCAGAATAGCTTCTTTTCTCCCACACATGCATCAATACATATGATGCAATTACAAATTCGGGGTATACTATTTATTGACATTAAATATAAAGTATAGTAGAATTGTTTTATATGTTAGCTATTCCATGTGAATATTTATAGAAATAGATAATTAAAGAATGTCGTTAACTACGAAATCCCTTAGTGAAATAAAAATTATTAGATGATTTTTCATTCAATCATTAGTGTTTTAATCAGAGGAAGTAGAAAGATATTTTTTTAATAAAAAATATTTTACATCATCTATATTCATATGAACTTTGAATATATGTGTTTTATATTTTTTCATAGGGAACTTGATAATCCTTCCATATGAATATAATATATGTAATTTTTCTAAATTACTATTCATAATAATAGTAATGTATTTAAATATGTTTACACCTTTTATTGGGTGAAAATTTTAACTAGAATAATCTTGATGGATGTGTAAAAGAAATGTCAATATATGTAGAATAGGTAAAACATTTTGAGCCAATGGGTGAAGGTTTTATAAGATGTAACAAAATAATTTATTTAACGTTTTTTATGAATAACATTCACTATAGTTTTAAAAATATAAAGAGTTTTATTTTATACTATGTTGTGCAATATTAGATTATTTAAACAATTATACTGACTAGATACTATTGTAATTAGTGAACCACATAAAAATTTGTGCTCATAATGATTTGTTTGTATTTCGATTTTTTGAAATAGTTTTTCACTTTAATAATATGTAAATGTTGTTTCTTATGAAAAGAATTATAAAAATGTTAATTGACTCAAACCCTCTATTCTCTATGATCAAATATGTCCTTTAAGAGTTTATATAGAAACTTCAATATGATATGATTCCATTAACGAGTAGGAGGACCCCTTTATCCATACATCATATGAATTTATTTTTCCCCTTCGGGAACACTAATCTACTGATTCTATAACCTACAAAAATGTTCGAAAAGACCATAATGAATGTTAAAATGAAATTATAATGCGATTAATCCTAAGTTAATGGTGGATAGAAACAATTATATCCACCATCATACTTTAGGTCCCTAAGATGTCAAGGAGAATATTTATTTCCTTAAAAATAGTGAGACCAAAAGTATATTATCGATGAATCAGGATCCCAAGTGTCATGACAACATGATATTGGATTCCAAAAAACTAAAAATAATTCAATAGAATTCCCACATATATCCTTGATATGAGAATAAAAAATCTCAATAACTTGTTTTAAAATTGAAATTATTCACTCCAACTAAAGTTCCGCCATACTAAAAACATGGGAATGACCAGGATGATATTTCTTAATCTAAAATTTATAGAAAACATCATGGTTACCTATAAAATGGGTCTGTAAAGGAAACCAATAAGTAATGAATCATCCTATATATATTATTTCAAATGGTCTAGAATATGACATTGTCAAAGTCCACTATTTTTTAAGCTGGTGGTGACCAAAACAAACAAAACCCTATAAAAACATGTTTATGAATATAAATATATCAAAGGATAATTTAGATAATAGGAATAATATTTCTACCAACATAAATTTATTTATAAACATTAATGTGTATCCTAAATAATTATGATTGTCTCCAGAATGATTCTTAGTTCCTTGAGGGATGCCTCTCCCACCTCTGAAAAACTAAAAGGTGAAAATTTTGGGAGACCATACGATCTCTTAGAGGCATTAATTCTTATAATGTAATGGTAACCATTATTATAATAAATCTTAAATAGTCCCATATCTCTATCCCATGATCAATTAAAATCCAAGGAAAATGTTTAGAAACAAATCCTCCAAAAACTAAATACCTCGATTTTTTTTCTATATATCGGTGGATAATATGTTTTACTCCACATGACATGAGTCCCCATTTCCATATTAATACTTTTAAAAAGAAAATATTTAATGTTTAGATCTATATTTTAAAAAAATGATATGACACACCATGAAACTACATTATTTCCTATATGTATAACATTCCATGATATTCAACTATGAATAGGTCCCTAATAAAAATTTAATGAGTTGATTTTATCAACTAATTATTCAATATATTAATATTATTCAATTATTATGAAGTATTTGGTAATAAAACTATTATGTATATAGAAAACATATACAATCTTCACACTGACACAAGAAGAGACCAATGAAAGCCAAAAGGATTCACATAATATTATTTAATATTCAAGAAGGTGTATCAGTGAGACCCAAAATTAGAAATTTCACACTTCATACCTAGCCATTGTGATCAACACAACATGTCATAATACATATAAAAAATGATAATATTAAAAACCAATGAAAAATTAAGTTAATCATGCATCAATTTTTCTATTATAGATTATTATATGTTGAGGTAATTCATGATTCGAATAATTTCATTAAAGGGATGATACCCAGAAGGAGTAGTCTCCCCTCCATAATATGATTAGCCAATTATTTTGAACACACTATCCTAAAACTATTAATATAGAAGGGAATCAATGAGAGATGAAAAAAATGAAAAATAGTAAGACCCACACTTGGAACATTACCATGTATGTTTATAACTATGTTATTTAAAATTACAATATAGATTTACTCCAACTTTTCATCCAAGAAATCATAAAAATGGAATTTACTACTAATAGAATCCTCCATAATGTTTTCTATTATTTGGTTTTAGTTCATATAGATGTAAAATATCATGAGCTACTCCACAAATCACCTTATAATTAG
Source organism: Viscum album (assembly GCA_963277665.1). Classification (NCBI taxonomy): domain Eukaryota; kingdom Viridiplantae; phylum Streptophyta; class Magnoliopsida; order Santalales; family Viscaceae; genus Viscum; species Viscum album. The sequence continues at coordinate 1,137,081,154 of OY728164.1, read as the reverse complement.
GTTCATATCGGTTTTATAAATGATATATAATAATATCCTATATTCCGAATAGACTATAAACAAATCCCTGAAAATATTCTGTCATTAATACTTAATAATATTTGTAATATAATATATATCTATGTTAGGAATTATATTTTTCTTCAAATGAATATGAATCTCATGAAAAATATTCTTCCACAATATTATCATCATGCATAAGCACACATCCCAGTACAATAATAGAGGTATTAAAATGTACCTTGTAACCCTTACTGAGATCCAGAATAACAATATAGAAAACATATTCAAGATTTATTTTAACTAATTAAAAAAGGATTGAATCCTATAATCCCCTTATAGTTTCTCATTACACGGTATGAGAAATAAATGGTTATTCCAGTTATAATAATTCTGTTTATAAACAAAAGATAATTGCCATCTAGTCATAGGAAGCTTTTTACCTAAAATGAATATTTTTTTTTCAATTTCATAGAACATTCACCTTTTTACTATTAAAAAATAGATGATGTTAAAAGACCACATAAACTAATTAATTTTTTTACCCAATCTAGAAATATCATTTTTATAACTACACAGAATTGTGGTGACAATTCAAGATTCAAAAAACACAAACTACCATGCTTCTCTTTCTCTTTATTTGTTCTTGAACAGACTATGAAATCATTTAAGAATACCACAATAAAAGTATTAGGACACTGGTGTAATATCTAGTCAATAATGTCATAAAAACTACAGTAGAATTATTTCGGTTAAAAGAAATCATAATATATTTATAGTATTTATACCTACAAATGAATTTTGAATTTGGGATATCTGATTCATTTACTCTATGTGAATTTTATCCATATGAAAAAACGAGATTAAATACTAATTTTCCCCATTTAACAGATCAAAAAAGTAAATAATACCTGGAAAATATGCTTATTATTAAATAATATCTAGTTCTGATTCAAATAGTTAATAAAGAGTTTAATAGAACATGTTTACTTCTTAAAAAAGAGTATGGTGGCATCCCATGGTTAAATACATGTATTAAATGAAGCTCCTCTATAAGAATTCCACTAATTTGATTGGGAGAACATTTTATGTAAAATATTAAATATGATAATTAGGTATATAAACCTGAAACATTGACGGAAAAAGTACCATTGAGAACTCTATCGATATTCCTCTGGTAAGTAGAGAAATTCCATGTGGTAATGCCATTCGGAAGTCCAAAATAAAAATAAAATGCTAAAATAAGATGATACATTATTAGTCCAATCGTAACCACCAATAATATAGTACTAATAATTATGAATGAATATCTTTCATAACTAGTCCTGAGACCTCACTCTCCCTGAAACACTCGGGATCTCCCATCACTAGGGAAGCCAATAAAAGATTTATAATGAAAATAAATATAAGCACTTTGAGGAACATGATATTCCATCCTAATGGTGATGTTTAAAATATAAATAACATGAAAAATGACACTAATAAATTTATATCATCTTTCAAAGGAGAATAAATTTAATAATGAAATCCTAAATTTTTGTCTTATTAAGAGGGAATATGTCTCTGTAATATAAAAACCATCGACCATCAAAGGTATTAACATGTAAATAAAATTAGAAGATATAAAAGATTATGATAAACCAATATTAGAAAAATTAATTTTTATAATGTATACATAAAAAAATTATACCTCTCACAATAATTAGAAAAAAATCGACTACCACTGGAAACTCCTCAACTATGTAAATGTACTTCACTCCATAGGCATGTGGGAATATCCTTGATTAAATTGATTCATATGAATATGATTTGGTTCAATTTAGAGTTGGTAATCCCTATCCATAACATAGAGTAAATTGATTATATCAGAATCTATATCGATGACATGAAGGACCACATACACTTCCATCAATTGTATGTGCAAGGAAATATCATTTAATGTTCCCTACATTCCCAACAATATAGTATTTCATGGGTACACTACTAGATACTTATAATGGAGTAAAATATGTCTATTGTGGGGAACTACCTATATCTGCCTTGTGATTATCATGCCACATCCTCTTCTTCCCATGTCCGCCATTGGAAACTGTTGTTAGTACAAAGGAATATCTAAATAAGAAAATCATATCACTGTATATAAGTCTCTAACACTATATCCATGTTGATAACCTTATTATAGGTGCTGATATTCATCATATATACTGATAATGGTATGTTAGATCCCATGGATTGAATGTATTTCTAAGCCTTCATATTATTATTCTTTACAACATATGGAGAAAAATAAACCACCAAAACAAAATGGTTGGTGTACTCTATAATTAAAAGGATCATCAAGTCCATACACTTCAATATTACATATCAATTGTCTATTACTATAGTCCCATGACTTCTAGAATAGAACCTCAAGCATAAAATTTGTTCACTTCTCCATTAAATATTCATGTGACTCAATAAAATAAAATATGTTATCATCAATTTCAATCCCTTACTTCACCACTAGAGGAATTTTCAAACAATTAAATGATGGGGACATAAAGAGTAATAAATTGTGTTGTAGATATTTTTCTACCCAAACTCTAGGTAGCACCTCTCAAGTTCATTACTAAATATGTGGTACATTATGGATCATGTTATAAACATCATATATGATAGGCTTTATGAGATTATTTTAAAGAAGTGGATTCCTTTAAAGAGTAATCACCATTGCACTGTCTTAATGAATCCATGCAATGTGTCTTGGTGGAATGTTTTCTAGATTCCAATAATTGATGAAAATGATCAATGTATGAAACAAATTTCATTTTATATTCAAACTTATATATGTATAAAAATATATCTAAAATAACCAAACATATAGGGCACATATCCCAGTATACCATAGTGTGTTAAAGCTTGTTATGATGAATGAATGAGATACAGTCACATAAATCATACCTCATAAGTTCTGAAAATCATATCCCCGAACTACCAATGTTCAAAGACTAAGAAAAGAAAGCCTCTGATGATAAGTTTTTATGAACACAATAGAAAAAACTCAACCCACTATATTTGAAAATAAACCGTGAAAAACCATAAGTTCATTCTCTACCACCAAATGCTAGAAAAAAATTACAATTTAATCTATTAATGACCTTATGGAATAATTTTATCATCCCAAAACAATAGTCATTGAATACATATAGATAACGTAATATAAAATATATTACTTATTCAAAAATCTCAAACCTATAGAGATGCAAACAATGTAGTATAGAAAAAACAAGTGGAATTACAAAATTATAAAAAAGGGAAACCCAATATATCAGTAACAACTTTTTGTTAAATGCTGACAATACCCCACCATCTTAGTAACAACTAGTGCTTCCTAGCCAAAATAAACATTATCACCCCACTGAGACACCATCCCCATTACTAAATCAAAAAGTTTCCTACACACCATCGATGAAGTATGTTGTATCTAAGACAATATGGTACCCAAAATTTTTTAAAGAATTTTATTTTGGAGAGAGAACATGATATAAAAAACTGAGCTCAAAAAAACTTTGAAATAATTTTATTTAAAAAAAATACAATTACAGTCTATCCATTGAATTGATGGGTATCCATAAGTCTATAAAATTTATGAAATATTTATAAATTTTTTTTACTCAATATAATTTTTTTACTTAATCATTATGAAATTATAAATCACTTTTTGTAATGTCATTTTATGCTTAAAAATTCATTTTCTTCAAAAATGTATTCAATATATTTTTTATGTGTTTATTTTAACTCATTTTAAAAAAATTTATAAAATTTATCTTGTAAAATGGATATAATTTTTGAATTCATCATATAAATATTATCTTACTTTCAAATTTTGGGATATGTTTCGAAGTGATTCAATATTTATTGAATTATAGAAATTACTTGTTTTCCAGAAACTATTATTAGTCTTCATTAAAATTACCATTATAAGTATACTTTAATATTAATGTAAATTAATAATTATTTATTTATATATAATCCAGTTAATAAAATATTAATCTTCATTATACTTGATTTGGCTATTAGTTCATATTTATGGAAAAAAGACATTTAGCAATATTATTTTTTATGTTCTATGTATATATATTATAATAATTTTTTATACTTCTAGTGATTTAAATTTTAAAAATGTGTTCACAATATGGGGTTATCATGATCAAATATGGTTAACATATACCTTTTATTTTTTCTCATTAGGAATACTAACTGAGGTAAATATTTGTCACATTATTATGTGTAAATCATTTAATTATGGTTTAAAATAATGTGATGAGGCCCACAAATATATATTATATTTTAATTTATTTTGTTCAATATTTTTTTTTACTAAAATACCTCACATAAATATATTATGGAAATTTCATTCAACATTCATTTCAAAATGAAATAAATATGATTTTAAATAAAATATTGTAACAACTGAAACAATCATTATATCTAAATATTTATTAGTTTTTGATATGTATAAAGTTATGTCTGATCTCGTATAAATTTTTTTATAAGATTTCAATTGATTTTTTTATCATGGTAATTTTTTTCAGATAAAATAATTACCCTAAATAATTAAACAATCCAGACATTGTGATTGTGTATGCAGTAGAAAATTAAATTAAATTTTTTTAAAAATAACAAATGTAATATTTATTTTGTGAGTTTTAGTTCCCCACTAATAATATTTATAATTATAAAAAATTATTTATGTGTTAAATGATAATATTATAATTATATTGCATTCTTTTATTTTAATGATGTGAATTCTCCCCGAAATTTAAATAGTAGTGTATTATGTTAAATAATATTTTATTTGACATATTTAAATTTATAAAAAAACATATTATAATTCATTTGAATTGGAATTTCACTATCATATCATACAATATACAATTATGGGTCACCTATCCATTTTTAACCGTTTATTGCCTCTAAAGAATAAAAATCACTAATAATGCAGTAATCACTAAATGGATTAATGAGGGGTTGAAATAAAAGATAATGTTAAAAACATCTCATAAACTGTTCAAAAAATTATTATATGAGAGGTTTTATACAAATCATCATCCCATATTACAAATATTTAATTATTTCTTCTGGACCACAATATTAATTTATATTAATTTAAACTTTATGAAATTCCATGAGTTCCCCTCCCTTAACATAAAAAAGAACACCACATATCCTCTCTTCCTATCACCAACTGATCTCTATAACTCATATAAGACCTGCCGATTTCTTTTCCAAACATTAATATAGATGAACTTGTGGATCGGTACTCAACAAAATACAATCCAAAATATATCAAGGTGTAAAACAATGGTGGTTTTGTAAAAATATTATACAATTCTCAATCATAAATTTTCATTTTACTTCATATTTTACATCAAAAGTATATTATAATCCATTAAATACTTAATAGTATATGTATATCATGTGTTCAAAAGTTCTATTTATAATATTCTATTCCCCATTTTAATCTATTTTATCATCATATGGGGACAACAACAGTATTCATGCGTACTTGTGGACTACCACTTCCACAAAGAGATGTGTTATGTCTTCCATGATAACTTATCATTGAAGATTACAATGATGAATTTTATGTGTGTGTATATATACATATATTAAATTAATGATATAATTAAACTTCTATAATTATAATATATTACATACCTGATTATACATTCATATATTAAAAAATGATAATGTCAAGCATGCATGGGTATGGAACACCACCTCTATTAAGTGATGTGTTTCATTTATTACATCATCCTTTAATGGATGATTATAAAAGATTATTTTATGTATAAAAATAATTTATATTATTGATTAATAATTTATATAAGATATAACAAAGATAAATTTGACTATAGTCGACATGATGAAGTCGTTTCTCAATAATGAACCGGACATCCTTAAATGTATGATGCAAAAAGAACCAATTAGGAAATAAAGTAATTATTTGAATTAAATTAAAATTTATTTTCATCATAATGTAATATTTCTATAAAATAGATTTTAACATTAAAATATCATATATATGTTTATTATAAAAGAGTTAATATATATATCTAGAACATCTAGACTCAAGGTAATGGATTTTATCTCAGTTTTTATTCACTGAGGTATGTTTAAATGTTATACACCATATTTATATTATATTTTTTCTAAAATGATATTTTACATGTTATATATTGAATAATTCAAACATAATATTATTTTATGTTATAATCTGATGTCACCATTGTTGTAATGGTTTTCTTAATCGAATCATCGTTAAATAGGTAATACATCTACAATATTTTCATTATTATTCCAAGATTATATGTGAAATGAAGTATGATTGTAATATTATGTATTTAAACATGTTTTTTGTTTTGTTAAATTTTTATATGCATTCCCAACAATGATTAATTTTATCTACAATGACATGATATTTTTATGGATTATGCATCTCAATATTTTTTCTTTGATACGCGCCTTTTAATAAGAACCTATGTCCTTTAATATGGTGTATATGTTTTATATTATGATATTATACCTTGAATAAATACTTTATCATGATATTTAATTTTCCTATTATGTTCACAATTTCATGAGAGATTTATTCAACTCTTATAATAGTTTAGTAGGTTATCATGCCCTATATTTCAATTATTTTTTACATAATTTTTATGATACACCATGTTATATAATATATTGTGTACTTAGTTTCACATGAGATTTTTTCACATATTCAATAAAATAAATAATAGCATTTCTGTAATCACATTACTTTAATTCATTCAATGTATTTTTTATTCAATCATTAAATATGTTCCAAGGGTTCCTCATCTCAAACTATCGTCATTAATAAATGTTTTGATTGTTGAACATATATTATTTTTTATGGAGTACATACAAAATGTAGAAATATTATATCATCAATATTCTTATACTCAAGATAATTTATGTTTTTAATTATGTTCTTTATTACAATGTTATGTTGGTTTCAAAGGGCTAAAATATGATTTACATTAAAAAATCATTATTATTTTCAAATAAATTTAACCAAACTATTTCTCTATGTAATTCATCTTATTTAAATAAGATTATTTTATAAATAAGAAGGATTTATTAATCATGGTATCTATTATCATTGTACACATTATAAATTTATATAAGTGTAAATTTCATAATGCTTTCTATATGGGTCACAAAGGACTCTCATTATAAATAATTGAAAATAATGATATTATTAAATGGTTATTACATGAACATATTTTTCCCACAATCAGGACCATCATTTCTTCTGAATATTCCATTAAAAGTTTCCATATTTATTTTAAATAAGAAATTTATCCAATATTTTTTGGAAATATTTTGAAAATCATAAAATAAACTAAATGGAAGTTTCACATATTCTCAAAAAAATCCTTAAATTTAGTTATAAATGTATCTTTATTATGTTGTAATATTAGTTATTGTTTACTTAGGGTCAAGTGGGGATATATTCTAATCATACCATAATTTTTAGTTTTAAAATTATGTTATTATTATATTATGTATAATTTGAAGGAACATGTATCTTTTCCCCAAGATGATAAATATATTAATTGAATAATGGTAATTTATTTATGTTTTATTGTGGGATGAAATTTCAATATTCATTATTTAGGTTATGATTCTTGAAAATTGTTGTGATTTTATATTAGAATTAATTATCTAATGATAAAAAATATACAGGTTATAGGATTATCCTATCATATTACAGTAATTTTCAAAAAAAATTACCCTTTCTAAAAGTGATTGTAAGAAGAATATGATTATGGTCTTCCATGAAATAAAAATTCAATTCAATTTAATTTATATACCATATAATAAATTCTGGATCAAGTACATTTTCACATGTCTCATTATTTATAGCTCATGTGATTCCTATATTATGTTAAATATTTCAACCATTTATCATGATTAGTGATCCTTTTTTAATGTGTATGAATTATCTTATATTATTCTTAAATCCATTTACTTTCCATCTTTCCCATATGATAATGTTATTCAAATTTTTATAATTCAATGATTATTTTTTATCAATACCCTTACTTAGAATTTTATATCACCCTCATTATGTTCCATTTTTTAGGTTATTGTGTATGATTTTAAATGATCTAGGTCTAGATAAGTCTCAAATATATCACATTTATGTGATATAATGATTTTTTTTTATAATACCATAACCTGGGTATATTTTTAGAAGTCATTCTTTAAAGTCATGCATATTATTATGTAAGAGTTTTCAATAATTTTTTTAAACTCTAAATAAAATGGTTTCTAGGTATGGAAGTGGTCTAATATTTTTTATTGTTTTTGTGGGTCATGGATGGATAATAAAGAGAAAAATTCAGCAATATCAAATAAAAATATGCAAATAAATAAATTAATCTACCTGATTCATGATTTTTGATTTAGGGCTATTATATCAAAACATAATGAGTAAGATATTTTCCTAGAGTTCTTCGAAAAGTTCCTATTAAATAATCTCGATATGATCAATATATAAAAAAGATTCAATGGTAAACGAAATTCATATTTAAATCAAATAATTTTAGTGAAATTACCATTTTCATAGTTCTTACATAATATATATATATATATATATAATATTTTCAAATCATGGTTCAAATAAACAATTCCAAATTTATCAAGACATGTGTCATATACTATATGGAATTCAAACTATGTCATGTATAATGGGGAAAAAACTAAGATAAGAAATTTTTTGACTAACATTGTAACTTATACAATGACATAAAATAGTTTCTTAGTATAGTAATCTTGTTCCATAGACCCATAGGGCCATGATAACCTAGAAAAAACCCTTTATTGAATCTACTATATTGTAAAATACAATTATTTATAACCAATTTATATATCAATTTGGGATGAATGAATGACCTAGTATGTGAATCCCCTTATAGTAAAATGGATAAATCCAAAAAATAAATTCCCTTCTATGATACACAAGGCTTCTAAATTATACATAATAAAAATCTTTTTCTATTTTTATCACATTTCATAGTTACCTTCCAGGAAATCCATTCAATTTAAACATTTGATAAAAAAATTCAGATACCATTTTTTGTTTTTATAATTGCTATTTTTTCCATTACTTATATAATTTATGGAACCACTTTTTTTAAAATCTATTTACATGGATATATAATAACATAAATAATTTTTAGAATCATAATTTATATGTTTTTTTCTAAAATTTTATAATATACAGTTCAGTAAAAATATTATATATAAAAAACCACCTTCTACAAAATTGGGTGACATGCTAACTATAATAGGATCTATATGTTATAATTAATGGAAAACTAGTGAAATATAGTGAAGGCCCAAAACCTCAATTATAAAATCATAATATCAATTTTTAAAATTATAAGGTCAACAAAGAGGATTGACCATCACATACCTCATAGCATAAAAAGCCTCACAATAATCAAGAAGAGCTCTATCCTCAATGAGGAAAATTGTAGAATTCCCTCATTCATGTAGGTGAAATTTTATTTATGTATTTTCTATGTATATTGAAATTGGTTATGTTTTGTATGGTTTGGATAGTTTTGGAAGTTTTTTTAGTGTTTCAAAGTTTGATCATGGATCGTAAAAAGCATGAATCACATCTTAGAAACCACAAAAAGTTAAATAATGGTCTCTATGTGGGCGTACAATTTGGAAAAAAGATTGCAGATATCATACCACAAACCATGAGTAACCATTCCAGCTAGGAATATAGGGAAAATCATTATTGGTGCACATTTTTCCAACATTATATGCCAACTATGTTATGGGTGCTTTTCTGAAATGGAGGTCAGAAAAATTGTGTATGGTTTTTCTAACAGTGAAATAAAAATAAGCGCTATTAAAAAATATATAAAAACACATTTATATACATATTATTTTCCTCCAATCCTCTATTATTTTCAAAAATTTATAGAAAATATATTTCCTCCCCACACAATGGCTATGGAGGCCTTACCCCTTGATCTGGGAGAAATTCTTTAGTGATTATTTATGCATCAGAGGTCCATATTCATTGGTAAGTGTCTATTAATATTGATAATCCATAGTTTTCTTCTTCTTCCATGATTTTAGTCCTGTATCATTTCCGTTGGGGATGGATACATGGCATGTTATTCCAATAATGACGACATGTGGATTTTTTTTATTTTAAAATGCAATATATATGGTGTTATTTTTAGTTTCAATATTATTTTGATGAATAAATTTAGTTATTTTACATTTTACCATGTTTTCAAGGCAGGTTGATTCACTCTCACCTACAATTATTATAACATAATGAATTGATTTCAAATTTGGGGTTTTCAAGAAATTAATTGGTAAATTTATTTTCAATGATTGGTAGGAACAATATTTATTGATGGTATATAAACTTTTTAAAATTGGTTTCTGTGAGAATTTCCTTGTTTCATGTTATTAAAATTATGTTTTGAAATATTGACTAGATTTAATTCATAGAAGTGTTTTGATATGGTGTTTTTTAATATAATAAATTTCTTCTTTTAATTTTTAGTATTGATTAGTTTGGCAGGTAATTTGTCTTACATCGTTGGTGTTTTTTCATTTATATTGATGTTCTCTCATGGAAGGGTGTCCAGCATTGTAGAAGATGGTATATGACTACCTTCTGACAGCTTGGTAGATTGACGAGACACTACTCACGAGTATGTAACTATCACCTGGGCATGTATGTTTGGTTTTTTAGAATTGTAGAACCATGTATTCTGTATTAAAAAGTATTTAGAAATTTATTAATACAATTGTTGGGTTTCATTCATTTTAAATGGATTTGGTATAGAAAATTATTTCGCTTTCAAATTTTTTAATTTATAAATGGTTTGTAATTTATATAAATTTTTTTAATTTGTTTTACATATTTATTTTTGTATACATTTGATAACATGTTCTAACTCAGTTGTGTGAGTAGGGATGTCATTTGGAGAAATCCTATGGAGTTTTATACTTACCCCCTACTTGAGGGATTTGGACTTTTTTTAGATATTTTTTATTAAGAAAATATAAAAAAAAATATAATTTCATTTCATTAGTGATACATCTTGATACCTTCAATATGTCTTGTTGAGTGGGATCTTGGATCATGTTTTGAGATATATGGTTGTTGTCTTTAGAGTCTTTGAGTTTTGTTGGTTTTATCTTCCACTTTGTTCTTCTAATTTCGATATGGTTTTTATTTCTTACTATGAGGTTGTTTGTTGTAGTTTTTTATTATTTTTTTAGTATACATATATTTCTTTTAAATTTTTCTCATGCATCATGTAATGGTTGTTGGGTTATTCTGTACATGGTTGTGGTTTTTTTATTTACAAAAGGCAAGTCATACCCAAATTTTATTGAATACCTTGGAATTTATATATTTCTGTTAGTGTCCTGGGGATTTCACCTAAGGCCGAGTAATACCCCGCCCTCTCATTCGACAATGATGAGGGGCATGATATTGCAAGTGGTATCATTCTTGGCATGTCCATCATTCATTTTGGTACAAATGGTATTGTTTGGTCTTGGAGTTAAAAATTAATTCATGTTTAGTCCATGTCTTGGTTTTGTATTAAGGAATAGGATCATCATAGCATAATGTATAGAGAATAGAGATTTAGAGATAACCTAAATATGAAAAACATCTATTTACCTATGCATTGTGTGCACAAGTGTTTTAATACATGTTTAAGAGTTTTAACCTCATCGTAATGGGAATTGATGATGAGAATATCATAACATGCATTGGTAGAAATGACTTACCACTATGATTGCATATTAATTTTTAGTAATGATTTATGATTTGGTATAATACTGTTGATTTTAAAATTTTATTAAAAACCATTTTAAATATTGATTTAAAAAAATCAGGCTTATGGTATTTTAATAATCAGTCGATTTTAGAAAGAAGAACTATTGAGTTTGGGTAAGAAATGTTTTTATTAATATAATGTAGTAAATTTAAAATTGGTAAACATTCAGTGCAAGATAGAGAGACAGAATAGATATTGTTTTTGTTATAGAATTTAGAACCTTGTAGTCATAAAAGAATGATTCTAGATGAGGATTCCAATAATGGTGTTTCATACGATCTATAGGTGAACCAACAATTGGTTCAGAGTATTTTCTAGGATTATCAAGTATTGGAAATGGGTAACTGAAGGGAAAATGTGGTTCATTCACTTATTTTGTATAATAATAATCCACCCATATTTCCTTGTCACACCAGTAGAGATAAATTGTATTTTAATGATATATATTCTTCAGGATCTTCTATTCTAGTGGTGGGTTCAGTTATTTAGAAAAAAATAAACCAAGTAATTATATTCCATGATATTTAAAAATTGTTCAAAAAACAATGTACACATACATTAAATATTAATATATTAATGGATATTATAATCTTGAATAATGATAATCAATTGGTGATAGATTATGTGGAAAATTTTATGAATTTTATATGCTTCGTGCCCAATGATCATGAAAGTGTGTCCTTGAAGGCATGAATTTTTTAAAATAAAGCATGAGGAAAGAGATTATATTGATGATTTTAATTATATTTATAATTGATTCTAATGAGATGGTCAATATATTGATGGTAGAAAAATGTTGACACACATGAACTATAGATGAAGGAATCAGGTTTTTACCTATGATAAGTGGTGGGAAACCTAATTCTGGTGATAGGTGGAAGAAGGAAACATATTTCCAAAGTAGTGGTATGGCTCAAAATCACATTGATATATAAGTGAATATTCTTCAAAATGAAATGGATAATCATATATTTCATTGATGTAGTTTTTTTGACCACATTATCATAAATTTTCTGGAACTACCTAGAGCATACCCTAATTGAAACTATATAGGGAATCATTGGTTTTATTGTCATAGTAATCCATGGTCGGGTTCTACATATACATCTCATGTGTCATATAATTCTTATTCATTGAAAATACATGGTTTTAAAAATACCTATTATCAGTAAAATTATGTAATCCATAGTGATTCTTGGAATTCCATGGCTCATCAAACAATTATACCTTAAAATGGAAATTATGAAAAAGGCTTAGTGAGTAAGTAGTTTTTTGGAGACAAACTAATGATTTTGGATGATCAATTTAGATCATCAATAGTTAGGGGAATGATTATTTTAAATTTCACTATAATCTATGATTTTTATGACAAATTTGAATCCCATTAGTTTATTATATCTCATGTCATTGATCTATATGGTTTTCATGTTCAGATAATGCCTTCTATTTTGAAGAATCTAACCCGCCTTGTATGAAGAGAAATTTTAGCCTTTATATGAAATGAATGTTCTATAAAAATTTATAGATCTGAGTTGATATGGTATTTCATTGGGTTCAAGATGGATTTATATTATATAATTCATGGTAGGTATAGTTTGAAAAAGTAAAAATCCCACATCGATCTCTATACATAGAGGGTGTGCTTTGTGATTAATTATGGAATCGAGGATCTCTTTAGAGGATTACAACTTCTGAAAGAATGTGATGTATGTTTGTTGGAATCATATTATAGAACTATATCAAACCACTTGAAAGTGGTGACATTTTAATCAATGGATGAGATAAATAAATTCATTTATCTAGAAATTGTCAATCAGTTTACAGACTCTTTTCAAAACAATTTCTTAATGTTTACACCCGCAAGAGAAGGGGGTTTATGATTGATCACATACCAAGGATCATTCCTATCTCACATCATTGTTATCAAATAGAAACAATAGAATGAATGATATTTAATGATCATTTAGAAGAGTTAGATTTAAATGGGTTTATTCACCATATTACTAATCTGTTAGTAGCACATATTTTCTTTATGAGATATGATGATGGAACAATTCATATATATATAGATTTCCATTACCTCAATCATGTAACGATAATGTATCGATATCATATTCAACACATTTTTTATATTTTCTATCAATTTAGGGGTTCCCAATGGGTCTCCAAAATTGACTTGTGATTAGTATATCACCAATTATGGGTTTGGAAGGATGATATTTAAAATATATATTATCAGGGTAGATATGGCCATTATGAACATGTCATTTGACATTGGGTATTATAAATGAACATGTGGTCATTATGAAATTAATGAATTTGATATTTCAAATATATATGGGTTATTTTGTACTATTTTTCATGGAAAACATTTGGGTTATTCAGGGACATGGTAACTGCATGTGAAATACATGGCTATATTTTTTGGAATATTATGGGAAAATCATCTATATAATAAACTTTCATTGTGTGATTTTTTGATACATGAGGTACATTTACATCATCATGTTATATTTAAGAGAGATTTTTTATGGGATCTAGAAGAGATGATGTATGTATTATATTGGTAACATCCAATGATTTTTTCTGGGATACACAATTTCATTTGACTAATGTTTATTCTAAATATATTGTTGATGATTTTTCATTACTAGTTTCTCTAATAAAAGCATTGATAAGATAAAATGTTACGTTAACAATGAAATAAATAATGTAAAATGTATTTTTAGGTGAATAAAATTAACCATAAATTAAATACAATATATATTTCATTAGAATTAGGAAAGGTTTTTGATGAATTGTGATGCTTCAGGATCTGGGTTGGGATTTGTGCTCATGGAGGGAGATAATTCTATTACAGAAGTCCTTTATAAATTATAGTTTCTTGATTCAAATACACAACAATTGATTTAGATTTATATATTATTGTGCATTATTTGAATTCATGTAATTATTACCTCTTTGGTGAGATATCAATGGTGTTTACTGATCATATGATCTTGATACACAATTTCTCAAAAATGGGATTTTAATTTGAGCCAATGAATATGGATGGAGTACCTTCAAAAGTTTGACAGTGAATTATTATTTACATTGGGTATAATAAATTTCGTGGTGGAAGCATTAATTTGAATTTATTATTGTAAATTGGAATAAAGAGGATTTATATCAGTGGAAGATGATGTTAGTGATAGGTGACATGCACATTGATAATAAATACTGAGGTATTACATTGGTTTATTGGATTCATTAGTTCCAGATTATGTTGAGATGGTTAAAGAGGAACAAACATCTGACATAGAATATTTTTATATGAGGTTAGAACTCAAAAGTTGGGAGACCATTGAGTGATGGAAGCTTGAAAAGGGATTAGAGATATATTTTCAAGGTCAAATATTCATAACTTTGTATTTTTAGGAATAATGTTTTCATTCTTACAACCACTTCAGATGGGATATTCATTCTGAAGTAAAATATATTTGTAATTCATTGAAAAAAAATTTTGTGGGATGGCATAAAAATAATCATGGATGTGTTTTTTTCGAGATGTATCACTTATCTGTAGGTTGAGGTGGGGCATTAGCAGCTGGTAGGTATCTTTTATTCCTTACTAATACCTATTTAGAAATGGGAGCATATAACCACAGATTTTGTGACCATCCTCACTAGGATGTTTTGGAAACATGATTCCAAACATGTGATATTAGTTTGAATCATAATGTTAAAACATTTCATCCTTATTCATGAATCTCATATGGTGTTATAATTTAGAAGAATCTATATTTGAGAAGCTGCAAGGATACATTGATTTCTTTTTTCGATAGAACTTTACTGGGATCCAAGGTTTTTGTCTCATTTTTTAGAAATAATTAAAACAATCACATGGTACTCTATTGAAAATGAGAATGAAATATCATCCTCAAATGGATAAATAATTCTATAGGATAATACAAAAAATAAAAGATATGATCTAGTCTTGTGTAACGTATTTTGGTGGCCCACGGGAGGAGCACATACCATTTTTGTGGTTCTAATGCTACAACAGTTTTCAGTAATCGAAACATATCATTAATTTTTAATCATTTCATGGTCTTCATTTTCATTCTAAACAATATTATCGAGAAATAGATGATAATTCATTGGTTTTACCAATACATTTTCATTAGAAATTGAAGAAAGGTCCAATAATCATAAAATGGATGTAGATGACATAGAGTCATCCGAAATCATATATAGAATACCATCGATGATTTTTTGATTTCAAGGAGAGTTATTATGTTTTCTTGAAAATCATTATATGGCTTTGGAATATTCATTTTAGAATGTAGGGAATGTTATAACCTAGATACACAATACCTTTATAGATACCTGAATATATTGCTGAGGTGTCATATCGGCTAGATTTTTCACCATAGTTTAGTTTAATGAACAACGAGTAACCTGTAACTTTTTTGTATAAGTATCAGTTTATCTTGACATTGTGATTAGTTGGGATTACATTGACTGAGATCATGGTTCTTCATTGGTTCATCCTTCTATATGGATTGTGGATAGGCTCGAGATGTTCATGTGTGTTAAGATCATTATTCTAGTGTAGGTTTTTTTGGAAACATAGAAATATTCTACATGAAATTTTGGAACAAGAAATGGAATTTGATGTGAAGTCAATCAAACCCTTCCATGGGAATAGTAGGTTTCTATATTTTTGGGGAAGAAAGTCTGGTGGTTCTCTGAATATATCACCCCAGTTTCATGTATGTAACCATTTATTTATGTATTTTTTGTTTTTAATGTAATTTGGTTATTTTTGGGAGGGTATAGAAATGTTTTATATATTTATGGATGATTTTTTAGAGTTTTATATTTTTTTAATGGATAGTAGAAACATGGAAACACCTCCATGAATCCTTCGAAATTAATACAGTTGGCTCTTGATAGGTGAACATTTTGGAAAATATTTTTTCCAAACTGTGTCACCACCCAAAAGTAATCCATCATGCTATAGATAGTGGGAAATGCATGTTTGGAACACTATTTTTATATTTATGTGTGGTAACTCGGTGATGGGTGTTTTCGGGTAGTGGCTAGCGCAAGGTTTTCATAACCACAGACCTAAAATTAGATTCATTAAAAACAAGACCTATAATTTGTCGATATAATTCACAATTTACAATAAAAGTCTCATCTCCCCTATAAAATCCCTAACTAAATTTAAAATCCTCAAAAAAGATATCTAAAACATTTCCCTTGATCCTTTATCCTTATTTTAGTGATTCATTTAGCAATGGAGGGCTTAATTCCAATGTATGTGCCCGTTATTAATTAATTTCATTAGTTTAATTCTTTTTTCTTATAATGTATTCTTGGATCTAATCTGTTGGGGATATATCCATGGTTTTTGATGCCTATAATGATATGATTTGAATGTGTTGTTGTTGAAAAAGTATATCTACGGTGGTTTTTGGGTTTATCAGTCCTATTTTATTATAGAATTTGTACCCTTCATCATTTTTTCCTATGTTTATGAGGATGGTTTCTTAACTCTCGACTCAAATTACCAAAGATGAATGTGTGATTTTAATTTTATTGACATTCTTATAAAAAATCGTGAATTTGATGTGGATATATTTTTGCGAACACTCTTTTGTGATGGATTGAAAAAAGATGAAATTTTTTTTGTACATGGGGGATTTTTTCCAAGATATTTAAATGGTATTTGGAGATATAGATTGGTTTTTATTAATAGAAATTTTTTAATAGAAATTTATTTCAATAAATGAAATTATATTTTGGTAGTGTCTTGAAATGATTGGTTTGGAATTAAATTTGTATTACATTATTGGCATGTGTTCATTTTAATTTACCTGACCATGTGGAAGGGGCATGTGCCATAGGGGAACTCGGTATATGGTTATCTTGTGACAACATGTTAGATCTATGAGAGACCTCTCTTGAGTATAAAACTATCACTTCAGAAGGAATTTATGGTTTTTTTGAACTACGGAACCAAGTAATGTGTATTTTAGTGAATTGAAAAATTTCATAAATAATTGATTGGTTTATTTACTTGGAAATGGATTTGGATAAAAAACTATTTGGATATAAAAAATGATTATCTTTTAAATGGTTTATCATTAATATAAACTTTTTTAAATTGTTCTATATAAATTTTTTTATATAAATGTTATTAATTTTCATGCCTTAATAGTGTGAGTAGAGAAGTCATTAAGGGAAATCCTACTATGTTTTATACTCACCCCCATTATAGGAACATTTCTGCGTATTCAGATATTGTTTATTGAAACATAGGTAATGTAAATACATATCATTTACCTAGTGATGAAACATGACCATTTAGAATTTCGTGTGTAGTTGGATCTCCGATCATGTTGAGAGTTATGGGGTTGTTGACTTTGATGTTTTTGAGTTTTGGTGGTTTTTCCTTCAATTTTTTAGTCTAATTCAATACTAGATTCTAATTTATACTATTATGTGGTTTATTGTTATAGTTTAATTTTATTATCTGTTTTATTATTTATGAGTTTTATTACATTTATCTCATTGAAAATATAGTGGTTTTGGGTTATGGTGTTCTTTGTAGTGGTTATTTTATTTTCAAAATTAAATTATTCCATTAATAATACTAAATTATAGGGATTTTATTTATAAAGATGATTTCTTAGGGATGTCACCTAAGTCCAAGTAATATCATACCACCATATCAATACAATAAAGAGTGGTGATATTTTACACCAATTAAAATTATAATTTTTTATGGATGAGAGATATTTTGTTATAATCAATAGATTCTAACATTTCATCCAAAAACCACTCCCTCTTCTATGAAACATAGAAGAAATGAATTGAATTCGATCAAACATAAAAATTTAGGAAATAACTTCATTTATTAATTTATCATAGCCTGATTTGACAAACTACGCAGTGGAAAATGACTATATCGGGGTTCACTGTGGATCTTTTCGGCCAGGTGTGTTAAAAAGTTTCACCATCGATCAACATTACAATATCATAGTCTGTGAGGAACTTCCCTGATCAAAGCATGAGGACCTTTCATGATGATGATTAAAAAAATATCCAAAAAGAAATACCTTTTTTGATTTGAATATGTGAATTAATCATGGATTAATATTTATGGATCGATGCTCGAATAATCAGTTGTTGAATTCCTCTAGATCAAATACACATTCTTGAAAATTTTATGGGAGAGTCGATCATCGAATTATGAGTAAAAAATTTGAGTCCTAATAATGAATTTGATGACTCAATGATAAATGCATCGATGTTCTTGAGATACATGAGGGAGATATTGATCTGATCACCCATATTGAGAGATTCTACCTTTTTATAAATACAAATATTATAGAGAATATCTCATGATCTATCCATGAATGGTACCATTGGCAGCCTCTCCCCTCGTATATATAATGAGTTATCTAATTACATGGAAAATGGATCCATAACAAACATCAATATTTATTAGTCATTATATAAAATAGAAAAGATATATTATGATTCCTCTCCGGAATCTTAAATATAATTTAAATTTTTATCACATTCATGTCATATAATAAACATATTACTTGATATAAAAAGCTTATTATTTGGACTCATCATTACCTTAAATAGTAAATAAACATTAATGATTAAAATAATATTCAATTCAATAAATATTAACCATGTATTTACTTAAAAAAACTAATTGAATTTGAAAAATGTTTTTAATAATTATTATTATGAACATGATTAATATAATGTATTGTATTACATGGGGATATTTTATCTTTTGACATATACCGGACCAACTTGGGGGGCCCCATAATGTCTTCTAAAAATTCACTAGAATTAGGTAGATTCATGAATATTAAATTATTTGTGACCTTGTATCCCAAAATCATGATAACAATGAATACTATTATCATACTGAGTGAAGAGTCTAAAAACCTATTCCGGCCCCTAAAAAGAAAAGGTCTAGAAAACACAGAGATAACAAACCTATGAACATCCATGGTGAAATATAATATCTTTTCTATATATATCAAATAATGAATTACACCCACTTGTTTCCTTATCCATTATTTATTATTTTTTAATATATCTAGATAGATTTATCCTATATTGTCCTAGACATTCATTTCTGATAGTACGACCATCTAGGTAGACATGGCTTAATATTTTAGTTCCCCTACAATGAAGGAAAAAATCATATCTTCATAATTTATCCATTTCCATACCTCCAATGATGCTCCCAACATAAACTATATGTCCATGATTCCATTAAAATGTTTTTATTGCATGAAATGACATATTCAAACTGTAAAAATTGATAATGATCTCAATTTAGGATAACAATACACAAAAATGTTAATAAAATAAGATAATAACACTTGACACATGTTTTGTTCCTTATGGCAGGTCAATCCTTATGATATCAACTACAAAATATCACCATGTGTGATAATCATGGGAATAAGTCTCCATGATTATATTCCTCAATCACCAGATAGTCAGACATATACTGTTTCTAGTCAGTATGTTGTATCTAGACCATATGACATATAATTACTATTTATTTCATTAAATGTTGTGGTTATCAATATATAATGGGATCTTATATGACCTTTTTTTCTGATAATTAATTTAACTTCATTAATGTTAAATAGTTGAAGTATAAATTTCTAAACTATAATAATAGGTAAACATTTTGAATAACTCGCTATATTTATGATATAGAAATAAAAAGTACTTTAATATTTGGTAAAGAAAACTAGTATTCCAAAAATCACACATGTATTAAATAAAACATGATAACCATTCATTTTCTATCTCACATTTTTAAGATAATTATTCACATAAATCATGGATATATTTTCTGGGCCATCCATGTCTCTATTGTGTGTCTATTATTCTATGTGTGACCTTATCTCCTTGATTAAAACTCCTCAAGAGATGTAACAAAGGACCATACACCTTTTTTCACCATCTAAACATGAAATAATAGTTAGTAATGTTATCATTATTTACATTTGGATAGTAGTTTCTAAATAGGTGTTATTCAATCAACTATTAAAAATAATTATGTATTTAACACTTCTTTCTACCTTCCTGAGAAACAAAAATGCCTTAATATTTTTTAGACAAATCCACCACAGGCATGAATGTTCTTGAAATTCTCATTACCATATAATCTCAACAATTTTAGATCCAAATTATACATGGTAGACTAGTTTGTGTCCCATCAAGACAAGTAACCCTTGATCCCCATATACTAGGTATATAAACTTTCTTCATTCTTCAGACCTATTGTATTGTTCTAACTACTTATATTATATTTCTAAAACATATAAATATTTTTTACCATTTATTAAGTATATGATGGAAATATAGTTTCTTATTCATATCATGGAATCTGTGATTTTTCCATTAAAGAATGATTTGGACATCAAATCACCACGTTAATATTTTCTTATTCCCATGGATGTTTTCATGGGGATATTTATTTGACGTGACATTTATTATAACTCCCTATTAATTTATTCGAACTATTATTTTTAGTACAATTTTAGAATATTTATGATCGACTAGGTATAAGAAACTGTAAGATTGACCTCAGTAGATCCTATACCATAAAACATAGGTTGGTAATTTAAATTAATATATAGAGTACTTATTTTGTTCTAGTCATAACTAACTATAAAATCTATAGATTTTTTCAATTTATTAAGAAATATTTTTACATGAAAAATAGTGAAGCTCTGATAAACCCCTAGTAGAAGAATAGAAAATATTCATTCCAAATGAATATTCTATAAACATATTTCATAAATAAATTATAAAGAGAATTTTTTTATAGGAATCATTATTGGAACTCTATGATGTCAGAAACAATATCTAGTCATTTCATATAAACATTATCCATGATTGGTGATATTGACATCCAATGATAATTTAAATTAGTTGTGAAAAGTAAAACTCTAATGGATTTATGAATATAGACATGGAATGACCAATTAAGCCATATTTCTTCCATAATTATACGATAAATGAATAGTCGCAACTGAATACCCAGCAAAAGATAAAAAATAATATGACCATTGTACATTAATACATTGATTTAATTATTGAATTTTAATTGTTCTCTTTCAATATTATATAATATTAATAAATGACATAATTTTAGAAATTATTATTCTCAATTAATTATTTATTGACAAAAAAAATGAATATAAAAACATAACATGATTTAAACTTTCCTACATAGTATTTTTCTCCAGAAAATTCATCCTCGACAACTATTGTGGAACATGATTATACAAAAATTATTTATCAACATGTTTCATTTACTAAAGTCAACTCAATCATTCTCCCACTCTATAAATATGATATGTGCAACCTTATATAGAAATATATTCTATTGGATTACAATATCATTATACCAATGGTTTATCTGAAATATCATAAGGAACAATTAGGATTATAAATATAGAAACACTTTATGCATTACATGATACAAGTTTGTTTATACCATCAACATACTATTTTCATCTAATAACATGTAATGATGAAATAATGAATTTCTATTATACTATAACTCTTACTTTATAAATTTATTTTTATATTTGGCATATGGTTAGGGATAATGTCACCATTAGAAAATAATTTCTAATAAAATAGAATTTTCTATAGTGAATGAGTTATAATATTGACACCCCCTTTATAATCATCATGACTATGATGTGTATAAAAGAATGCGAATTTAGTTATTTCTAAATGATATATTTTGATAAGAAATGATAACATGTAATAATCATCATTCAACCTCTTTATTACCATCATATCCTTGATTCAGATAGGGTAATGTGATTTTTGGAATTACTTCACTCTATTGTATATTAATTGTTGAATTAATGGATAATATATTCTTCGGAATACTAGCCCAATGGTTTTCATAAATTTTGACAAAGAAAATACTATACTATACTTCAGATTATATTTTCACTAATTAATATTATCAATTGTTTTTACCACAATTATAGATTCGTAATAGTTAATTCTTTCTTGATAAACTAATTCTCAAAACTATATAGTGTAACTAAATATTTAATGGATTATTTTTCAAAAACATTATAAATAAGTGTGTGATAATACTTTGGATTTTAACTAAAAATAGTCAAAATACCATAGTTGGTATATACATGAATACTAATTAGTTTTTATTTTCAAATAAATAACTTACAATAAAATGTTATATGATTCTTACATTTATATTCATCTAATGTTGTCATTGATTCATGTTTGACTAAACTAATACATGTTTATTTGATACCACAAAATCATTCCTTATAAAAATGTAGTAATAGATCATTTTCTCCAAAAGAATAAAGTAATTTTTTTTGTAATTATGAATTATATTTTTACTAGAATCATTGAACATTGTAATATTAATTCATGTTCTTCTAACCACTGATATAGGGATCACCCTTTCTCATCCAATCAGAGAACACACCATACTTATAGAGAATCTTCATTAATTATTTGGGAATGATATTGAAATAAACATATGTGATTAAAATAATATATTAAATACCAAATTTTAAAAAACACAAGTATTATATAAATGATATGAATATTCTTGGAGAATTGATTATTTATTTCCTTAATTCAGGTCTTTATGATTACATTTAAAGGGATTCATATCATGATATGAGAAGAAAATAACATCATATTCAATACCAATTGTTTGGAGGAATTTAAGAAGGATAATTTGGTGTCTTTATTACCATTGTACATTTATCATTTTTATTAAACTAGTTTTCCATAATAAAAAAATAATAATTTTTCATTGTTGTTGTTATAGCTTGTACAACCTTACCAAGATGATAATGAAACATTTCTATCTATAATATTAAATGTTTTACCATGAATAAAATTATATTAAATGTTTCAACATTTTTTATTAATTGATGATGATCTACCATTCATATTTACACATATGAAATGGAATGATAACTTCTTAATAATTTTGCTTCACATTTTCCATTCAAGCTTCATGGATATTCTACAGCATGTGAAATAATCTATTCATGGAGGTTAAATAAAGAAATAACATCATACATTGATGATTTAATTTTCAAAATCAAAAATATGTGTAATACATGAGTCTCATATAAGAATTTTTAACTCCCTCTCTTCTTGGTATTTCTTAACAGGTATCTGGGACACTAGACCATAGAATTTTTGTTGTCATAGTATTTTTTGAAAGTTCTTGTACTAATCTTGGAATATCATGATAGTATAGAAAGTTACATTGTAAAATATATATTATAGTTTTTATTGTCATATAAATGTACATTTTTTGAAAAAAAAATATATCAAATTCTTAATTTTATCATGATAATGATTTAGAATTTTTTATATATAATTAAATCATTTGGTGTCTCCCACTCTTATATCGATTTATAACAACACTCTAATATAAGATTAAAATACTTTGTCATTTGATTATTTTTGTAAAAAAACCATTGAACCTCACCCCGAATTCTACAGGATTTTGATACACCACTACTCAGATATTTTAATGTAGGTATTTGACTGACGAACCCCAATAACTCTTAGTTTTATGATCAGTTTAGTAATGTCCTGGATTATTGGAATATAAACATTGATACATAAAATTATTTGTGATGACCCAGACCCCCCTTGGTCCCTTCCTTTGCCAAAAATCCGGTTTCCTTGCGGGGTACCGATCGGTGACACCGACCGGTGAGACCGACCAGTGAGACCGATTGGTGAGAGCGATCGGTGAGACCGATCGGTGAGACCGATCGGTGAGACCGATCGGTGAGACCGATCGGTGAGACCGATCGGTGAGAGCGATCGGTGAGAGCGATCGGTGAGACCGATCGGTGAGAGCGATCGGTGACACCGATCGGTGAGACCGGTCGGTGACACCGATCGGAGAGACCGATCGGTGACACCGATCGGTGAGAGCGATCGGTGACACCGATCGGTGAGACCGATCGGTGAGAGCGATCGGTGAGACCGACCGGTGAGACCGATCGGTGAGACCGATCGGTGAGACCGATCGGTGAGACCGATCGGTGTGACCGATCGGTGTGACCGATCGGTGAGACCGATCGGTGAGACTGATCGGTGAAACCGGCCGACGTCGGCCGGCCTTGCCAAGTTGTTCCAGTAACGTTCCTTTTTCGCAAATAGGTTTTTAAACCCTATTCTGCCTTGTTAAAAATGTCTTGGGAATCCGAAACGCGCACAAAGGTTTTAATTAAATGCTTCATTAATTCATGGGTCGGTTAAAACCACCCAGTGCCATTAATGATGAGTCAAGCCACGTGGTTAACCCACGACTCCTTCGTCTTCCGTGGTTTTGTGTTTCACCTCAACCGTCCCCAGCTTTTATAATTAAGGGTTAGGCCGTGGTTTCCCCCCCCCCCTCTTCGATCGTGTCTCTTCTGGTGCATCGGGACCGCCGCATTGTTATCCGTAAAGTTCCGCGCCCCCGGCCTAAACGTCGATCATCTATCAACAAGTAGGGAATTTCTCTCGTCTCTCACTTTTGTGTATCATGCGGGGTGGGCGCTACTTTGTTCCTATGGAATTGGTTGAACCAAACCCTAATGAAGATAATAAACGAAGTTCTAAAGGAAGAAGGGGAAGGGGTTGTGATCGTTGTTATGCTTTATCTTGTGATCATCCCTTTTGTTGTACTGGTTTATGTTTCCTGAAAAGTGAGGCAGTTGGTGGTCGTGTGTGTGCACTTGAATCCCCTCATGATGTTTTAAATGGGTCGCTGAAAATGTGAACTCCTACCGTGAAATCGGTTAACCACGTATATCCGGCTAAATAATTGAAAGCACCAGGACCGGCCCTCCTGTGATAACTCCCGGTTAGAACACGCGGATTTTGAAATCATGGAGTGTGTTAAATTGTTTAAATCTGAAAACCCATGACTTGTGTTTGTAGTGGTTAGTGGTTGTTTTCCTTTCGGGTCGTTTTCTGGAAATGTGGGAGGGGATGGGATCCCCTGTTCTTTTTATACTCTCGGTGGCTGTGTGAATTTTTGGGATGGGATCTCCTGGTTTCAGTGGTTGTGAGTTTTTATCACGAATTGGGGAGAGATCCTCTGTTGGCAGAACCGGGTGTGAGTGTTTTGGTTGATCTATGCTTTGACGTTTTCCTTGGTTATGCTTATGGTAGTTGCCCAGTAGTGCTTAAAATTAATTGAACATTTGGACTGAACGTGAAACAAGAATGGGACAAATGGTTTTGTGGGCAAGGGTCGTGAATCGTGACTCGGACGCTGTGGTATCGTGTTCTGTAGGTTGGCTAGGAAAACCTAAGTTTTGGGTGAGTGTTTGTTACCTATATCTATACTTGTAGCTTTGTGTTTCTTATTCGCGCCCCACCCAGGTTGAGAACTTAGTGCCGAACACCCCCATTTATGGGGGAAGGGTGTTTTTCCCAACACTATACTTAGTGGCTGGTTATTAGCTCCTTTTCTGCTCCCTTTCCCGGATAGCCCAAGTACCTTCGGGCAGGCTGTGATGGCCTGAAGTCCATTATTAGCCCAAGAACCATCGGGCAGGGTGTTGTGGTGGTTGGCCAGGTGTGTGCGGCAGGTGGTTTCCCAAGTGTCTTCGGGATGAGGCCCAGGTGTCTTCGGGCGTGGCAGTGGATCCTTCAGCCCAGGTGTCTTCGGGCGTAGCGGTGGTTGTTCTGGCCTAGGTGTTTGTAGGCATGGTTACTTGTGACAGTTGAGGCCCAGGTGTGTGCGGGCGGGATTTGGCAGGGGGACTGCGTGTGGTGGTGGCCCAGGTGTGTGCGGGCGGGTGTGGCAGTGGGACTGCGGTGAGAATGGCGGGATTGGTCCGATGCGTAGGATGTCTCAATAACCAGTGGGGAAGTGGCGCGGGGTACCCAAACATCGATGTGCTCTTATTATATATATTACTTGACTTGCGTTATTTGGGGAGTGAGCCTTGGTGAGGCCTGGGATGGATAGTTTGCCTTGTTAGTTGTTTGGATCACTCTTTTCTCACGGGACTTTAGTACGTTCCCCCACTTGTGCACGAGAGTCTTGGTTTTCCCTACTGAGTGTACTTGTATGCTCACCCTACGTTTACTTTCAGGTTTCCAGGAGGACTACCAGGGCTGCGCGGGACCCTATTAGTCGGACAGTTGGAGTTGTCGCTGTTGTCGTACCCTTGTTTTCTTTTGGTATTGTACTTGAGAGCTTTCTTTTTCTTTTGTACTTGTACCTTGTTGTAAACTGTTTAAACATGCATGGGGACTTTATTTGGGTTCATTTATATAAACTTGTTTCTTTTCCTTTTTGGGAGGTCGACTTGTCCTTTTTCCCGATCCTAAATAATAAAAAGGGTAATGCCTTCCATTTGCTAAAATTTTCTATACCCTTGGTGCTAGTCGCCACTCCGGGACCTATTGAAGGCGGGTTTCGGGGGTCATTATCTCTCCTTCATCTTAAAGAAGGAAGGGCCTGGCAATCCGCTGACTCTTCCCTCCTTTTGGTGAAGGAGGGTCGTGACAGAATGGTATCAGAGGGAGGTTGAGAGATAGGACGGAGTCTGGAGTTAGGCACAGTAAGGATTGCATGGGATGGTAAGGCAACAGCGTTGGGTGACCTTGGTGCGTGAATTAGGCCAGGGAGGACCGGCTAGGACACGGGATTTTAGGGCCCCCCGTGATCCGATGCAAGGACTCTGGACCTACTGAACGACCAAGTGAGGCCACACTGATTGCAGGGTAGAGACCCTAGGAAAGGTACATGCATCATAAATGACTTGTGTTTTTGTGTTTCTGGGATGTCTTGGGAAATTGAGAATAAATTAAATCTTAATAAGTTTTGAGAACGGTTTTCTTTGCACTACTGGGCTTAGGCATTCCTTGTTTACCTTGCAGTTATGGCACCTGGAAGACGACCACGTGTGGTACAGGCGATCGAGATTCCTGAGACTACTTTGGCCAATCGGCAGAGGGCTGATCGGGAGGAAGAGGACGACCAGTGGCAGAAGACTCTTCGAGCCTTTCAGCGACAGGCCCTCGAGAAATATGAGGGCAGCACCTCCGACATGAAGACGGAAGGCTGGCTGGAGGAGCTAGTCATAGCCTTCGGCCTGATTCGGGCCCCGACGGAGTACTGGGTTCCTCTGGCTATTAGCCAGATGCGAGGAGCGGCGCGTCAGTGGTGGATGCTTCACCTGGGGAGTAGGAAGGAATCTAAGGTTGCTTGGGCGGACTTCGAGAGGGAGTTCCGGGCGGAGTTCCTCTCCTCGACAATGAAGGCGGAGAAGAGGCAGGAGCTACTCTCCCTCCAGCAGGGGAGCATGTCCGTGAGGGAACTTGGAATCAAGTTCAAGGACCTCCTGCGTTTTGCTCTGGACCTCTTTCCCGATGAGGAGTCTCGGGCAAGACGTTTGGAGGAGGCGCTCCGACCCTCCCTCCAGTATGCTGTTACCCCCTTTACCCTTCCGACATACTTAGAGGTTCAGAAGAAGGCCGAAGTGGTGGAAAGGATGCACGCTCTAGGCGGACTGTCACGAGAAGGGATCTAGCTGGGACCATCGAAGGGGAAGGCCGTCAGCACCAGGCCTCCGGCATCGGGACCCTCCAGGTTCCGACCCGCAGGGAGCAGGCCGCAGCAGTTTCAATTTCGATCCCCTGGCCCACGTTCTTTTCCTTCAGGCTCGGGACCACGGTGCTTCATCTGCGGGAGCCCTGGACATCTTCGGAGTCAGTGCCCCGATCGGGTGCAGTACAGCAGTAGCAGTCATCCCCAGTGTCCGCCGCAGCAGCAGTTCCCAGCCAGACCCTTCCAGCAGCAGCAGCAAGGACAGCGAGCTCCCGCTCCTCCGCAGACAGACATAGGAGGGGGAGGCCGACCTCAGGGAGCTCCCCAGGGACCTCGACCAGGGCGTGGTCGGGGAGGTGGCCGACAGCCGAGGGGCAGGGGAGCTGGGCGTGGACAGTTACACGCCGCAGAAGCAACAGTTCCAGCAGGGCCAGAGGTTGTTCGAGGTACGATCAGTGTATTTAGCACTCTTGCTTATGCTTTGTTCGATACCGGAGCTTCGCACTCCTTTGTTGCACCCAGTCTAGCCCGCGCCTTGGGTCTAGATGCCGAGAGACTTCCAGTGCCCCTGGTGTTGAGCACACCAGTTGGAGGTCAGACCGACTTGCTGTTCGTTTGTCGGGGATGTAGACTGATGTTGGGGCCACATCAGTCGGTTAAGGATCTCCTTCTGCTACAGATTCGGCCGTACGATGTCATCCTAGGCATCGACTGGCTATTTTCTGTGTGCGCCGTCATCGACTGTTCCCAAGGGAGGGTGGTGTTCTCCGGTTTGGACGGCCAGCTTGTTACTTTCACCGGCGAGCGGAGCTGTCCGAAGTGAAACAGGAGGGAGGAACCTCTCCTCTCCTTATTGACTGAACTGACGATAGAATCAACAGATGAGGAAATGGTGGAAGTACCAGAGATCTTTCGTGAATTTATGGACGTCTTTCCTGAGGAGGTGACGAATCTACCCCCTCGACGTGACATCGAGTTCGGGATAGACCTGCAGCCCGGCTCTCGACCAATCTCGATGGCTCCTTACCGGATGGCACCTTCGGAGCTACGGGAGTTGCAGATACAGATTGACGATCTGATGAAGAGGGGTTATGTTCGTCCAAGTGCATCACCGTGGGGTGCCCCATTCTTGTTCGCAAAGAAGGCAGATGGTGGCCTCAGGTTGTGCATCGATTACAGGAGGCTGAATCAGGTAACGATAAAGAACCGCTACCCTCTTCCGAGGATAGATGATCTTTTCGACCAGCTGAAGGGGGCAGGATGGTTCTCGAAGATCGACCTGCGATCCGGGTACCACCAGCTGAGGGTGAAGGATAGCGACATCCCGAAGACGGCGTTCAGGTGCAGGTATGGGCACTTCGAGTTCGTGGTCATGACCTTTGGTGTTACGAACGCCCCGACCGTGTTCATGGGGCTTATGAACTCCATCGTTCGGGAGTACCTGGATCGGTTTGTGGTGGTGTTCATCGACGATATCCTGATCTATTCAAAGTCAGAAGAGGATCATGCAGAGCACCTGAGGACGGTTTTGGAGGTCCTCTGACAGCACCAGCTCTATGGGAAGTTGTCAAAGTGCAAGTTCTGGGCACGAGAAGTGCACTTCCTCGGACATGTAGTGTCTGAGCAGGGAGTAGCAGTCGACCCATCAAAGGTTGAGGCAATTGTTTCTTGGGCAGCACCCAAGAATGTGGCGGAAGTTCGGAGTTTCCTCGGACTGGCGGGCTACTACCGGAGATTCGTACCCAACTTCTCCCGGGTAGCAGCCCCTTTGACGGCTTTGACAAAGAAGGACCAGGTTTTCATGTGGAGCGAGAAGTGTGAGTCGTCCTTCAACTACCTAAAAGAAAAACTGGTTAGTGCCCCAGTGTTGAGATTTCCAGAAGAAGGGATGGCCTATGAGGTATTCTGTGATGCTTCGGGACAGGGCCTGGGGTGCGTATTGATGCAGCGACAAGGGGTGATCTCTTATGGGTCCAGGCAGCTACACCCCCATGAGCGGAACTATGCCACCCATGACCTGGAGCTTGCAGCGGTAGTGTTCGCATTAAAGCTGTGGCGACATTACCTCTTTGGGGAGCGCTTTTTGGTCTTCACCGATCACAAAAGCTTGCGCTATATATTCTCCCAGCGTGACTTGAACTTGCGACAGCGGAGGTGGGTCGAGTTTCTCCAGGACTACGACTTCGAGATCTCATACACTGAAGGTAAGGGAAACATTGTGGCTGATGCCCTGAGCAGGAAGCCGCATCAGGAGGTGGTTCGGGAATCTGCTGATGCTTGGAAGGCGATGGGGGAGTTGGCTGCCTTACACTTGGATGCAAGGGTGGAAGGTACTAGAGGCTGTTTGTTTCAGATGACGGTACAGTCCTCTTTGTTGCAGCAAGTGGAAGAGTCTCAGTGGGGAGATCTTGAGGTGGAAGTGTTGCGGGATCATATCGATCAGGGGAACGCCCCGGAAGGATGGTCGGAGGACAGCCGACGTCGGATGCTCTTTCATCGGAGGTTGTTTGTTCCAGAGGTGATGCGTGATGAAGTCCTTCATGAGTTCCATAGATCAGCCTTGGCAGTACATCCGGGTGTTTCGAAAATGTACCAAGGCCTGAGGGGACAGTTTTGGTGGCCCGGGGTGAAACGGGCAGTGGCAGAGTTCGTGGCTAAATGCCTGGTGTGTCAGCAGGTGAAGGCTGAACACCGTGTTCCTGGTGGTCTGTTGCATCCTCTGGATGTCCCCGAGTGGAAGTGGGACGACGTCTCGATGGACTTCGTCACGGGACTACCCAGAGCTCAGGGCGGGCATGATGCTATCTGGGTAGTGGTGGATCGATTGACAAAATCTGCTCACTTCTTGGCTATCAAGGTGTCAGGACCCGTGAGTACCTTAGCACAGAGGTACGTGGATGAGGTGGTGCGTTTGCATGGAGTTCCGAAAACGATCGTCTCAGATCGGGACACTCGATTCACCTCACGAGTCTGGAAGGGGTTACAGCATGCTTTTGGCACCCAACTACGCCTTAGCACTGCTTTTCACCCTCAGACTGATGGGCAGACAGAGCGGACTATCCAGACCTTGGAGGACATGCTGCGAGTATGTGTTCTGGATTTCGGAGGATCATGGGTACGACACTTGGCTTTAGTAGAGTTTGCCTACAACAACAGTTTTCACTCTACTATTGGCATGGCTCCTTTTGAGGCTTTGTATGGAAGACCATGTCGTTCACCCTTATGTTGGGCAGAGGTTGGTGAGACTGGTACTCTTGGACCAGAAGTAGTGCAGAGCACCACGGAGAAAGTCCAGCTAGTGCGGGAGAGGATGAAAGCAGCTCAGGATCGGCAGAAATCTTATGCTGATCGTCGGAGGAGGCCCCTGAAGTTCGAGGTGGGAGATCATGTGTTTTTGAATGTTTCCCCTCGACGGGGGCAGCGGAGGTTCGGAAAGTGGAGTAAGCTCTCCCCTAGGTTCATCAGACCTTTCGAGGTGCTGAGGCGAGTTGGCGAGGTAGCATATCAGCTGGCCCTACCAGCTCAGTTGGAGAGGGTCCATGACGTCTTCCATGTCTCCCAGCTTCGTCAGTACTTACATGATGACTCTCATGTCATAAACTGGGGAGAGATAGATGTGGGAGGAGACGCGACCTTCGAGGAACGGCCAGTCAGAATCGAGGATCGCAAGGAGAAAGTGCTCCGTGGACGAACCGTCGGCCTGGTTCGTGTGTTGTGGAGACATGGCGGCCTTGAAGAGAGCACGTGGGAGAGGGAAGCACAGATGCGTGCCCAATACCCCGAGTTGTTCTGAGCCTTGAATCTTTGGTGCCTGTTGTGACAGAACGTTTACCTTTTTGTCTATGAAATGTGCTAGTTCCTTTCCTCTGTTATGTGTGGAAAGCCCCGGCTAAAGGGAAGGGAAACCCGACCCCTAATCAGGACGCATTAAGGTGGATGCGATTAAACCCGTGCGGACGAGTCAGTGCCGCCCAAAGCGGATAATATCTTGACATGGGGGAGGGGAACTCCCCAAACCCACATGACCGGGCGGTTTTGCGTGGTATGTTTCTTGGTTCTTGATAGAAAGTGTTTTCAATTAGCGGGGGTCCACTCCTAAGAGGTATCTTCGAAAATGGTTGTTCGGATCCTCTCTTTCCTTCTGGTTTGTTTTGATTCTCGAGGACGAGAATCGTTTAAGAGGTATCTGATGTGATGACCCAGACCCCCCTTGGTCCCTTCCTTTGCCAAAAATCCGGTTTCCTTGCGGGGTACCGATCGGTGAGACCGAGCGGTGACACCGAACGGTGAGACCGACCGGTGACACCGACCGGTGAGACCGACCGGTGAGACCGACCGGTGAGACCGACCGGTGAGACCGACCGGTGAGACCGATCGGTGAGACCGATCGGTGAGACCGATCGGTGAGACCGGTCGGTGACACCGGTCGGTGACACCGATCGGTGAGACCGCTCGGTGACACCGACCGGTGAGAGCGATCGGTGACACCGATTGGTGACACCGATCGGTGAGAGCGATCGGTGACACCGATCGGTGAGACCGATCGGTGAGACCGGTCGGTGACACCAATCAGAGAGACCGATCGGTGAGACCGTTCGGTGACACCGATCGGAGAGACCGATCGGTGAGACCGATCGGTGAGACCGGTCGGTGACACCGATCGGAGAGACCGCTCGGTGAGACCGAGCGGTGAGACCGATCGGCGAGACCGATCGGTGACACCGATCGGTGACGCCAAACGGTGAGACCGATCGGCGAGACCGATCGGTGACACCGATCGGTGAGACCGATCGGTGCGACCGATCGGTGAGACTGATCGGTGTGACCGATCGGTGAGACCGATCGGTGCGACCGATCGGTGAGACCGATCGGTGAAACCGGCCGACGTCGGCCGGACATGCCAAGTTGTTCCAGTAACGTTCCTTTTTCGCAAATAGGGTTTTAAACCCTATTCTGCCTTGTTAAAAATGTCTTGGGAATCCGAAACGCGCACAAAGGTTTTAATTAAATGCATCATTAATTCATGGGTCGGTTAAAACCACCCAGTGCCATTAATGATGAGTCAAGCCACGTGGTTAACCCACGACTCCTTCGTCTTCCGTGGTTTTGTGTTTCACCTCAACCGTCCCCAGCTCTTATAATTAAGGGATAGGCCGTGGTTTTTTCCTCCCCCTCTTCGATCGTGGCTCTTCTGGTGCATCGGGACCGCCGCATCGTTATCCGTAAAGTTCCGCGCCCCCGGCCTAAACGTCGATCATCTATCAACAAGTAGGGAATTTCTCTCGTCTCTCACTTTTGTATATCATGCGGGGTGGGCGCTACTTTGTTCCTATGGAATTGGTTGAACCAAACCCTAATGAAGATAATAAACGAAGTTCTAAAGGAAGAAGGGGAAGGGGTTGTGATCGTTGTTATGCTTTATCTTGTGATCATCCCTTTTGTTGTACTGGTTTATGTTTCCTGAAAAGTGAGGCCGTTGGTGGTCGTGTGTGTGCACTTGAATCCCCTCATGATGTTTTAAATGGGTCGCTGAAAATGTGAACTCCTGCTGTGAAATCGGTTAACCACGTATATCCTGCTAAATAATTGAAAGCACCAGGACCGGCCCTCCTGTGATAACTCCCGGTTAGAACACGCGGATTTTGAAATCATGGATTGTGTTAAATCGTTTAAATCTGAAAAACCATGACTTGTGTTGGTAGTGGTTAGTGGTTGTTTTCCCTTCGGGCCGTTTGCTGGAAATGTGGGAGGGGATGGGATCCCCTGTTCTTTTTATACTCTCGGTGGCTGTGTGAATTTGGGGGATGGGATCTCCTGGTTTCAGTGGTTGTGAGTTTTTATCACGAATTGGGGAGAGATCCTCTGTTGGCAGAACCGGGTGTGAGTGTTTTGGTTGATCTATGCTTTGACGTTTTCCTTGGTTATGCTTATGGTAGTTGCCCAGTAGTGCTTAAAATTAATTGAACATTTGGACTGAACGTGAAACAAGAATGGGACAAATGGTTTTGTGGGCAAGGGTCGTGAATCGTGACTCGGACGATGTGGTATCGTGTTCTGTAGGTTGGCTAGGAAAAACTAAGATTTGGGTGAGTGTTTGTTACCTATATCTATACTTGTAGCTTTGTGTTTCTTATTCACGCCCCACCCAGGTTGAGCACTTAATGCCGAACACCCCCATTTATGGGGGAAGGGTGTTTTTCCCAACACTATACTTAGTGGCTGGTTATTAGCTCCTTTTCTGCTCCCTTTCCCGGATAGCCCAAGTACCTTCGGGCAGGCTGTGATGGCCTGAAGTCCATTATTAACCCAAGAACCATCGGGCAGGGTGTTGTGGTGGTTGGCCAGGTGTGTGCGGAAGGTGGTTTCCCAAGTGTCTTTGGGATGAGGCCCAGGTGTCTTCGGGCGTGGCAGTGGATCCTTCAGCCCAGGTGTCTTCGGGCGTAGCGGTGGTTGTTCTGGCCTAGGTGTTTGCAAGCATGGTTACTTGTGACAGTTGAGGCCCAGGTGTGTGCGGGCGGGATTTGGCAGTGGGACTGCGTGTGGTGGTGGCCCAGGTGTGTGCGGGCGGGTGTGGCAGTGGGACTGCGGTGAGAATGGCGGGATTGGTCCGATGCGTAGGATGTCTCAATAACCAGTGGGGAAGTGGCGCGGGGTACCCAAACATCGATGTGCTCTTATTATATATATTACTTGACTTGCGTTATTTGGGGAGTGAGCCTTGGTGAGGCCTGGGATGGATAGTTTTCCTTGTTAGTTGTTTGGTTCACTCTTTTCTCACGGGACTTTAGTACGTTCCCCCACTTGTGAACGAGAGTCTTGGTTTTCCCTACTGAGTGTACTTGTATGCTCACCCTACGTTTACTTTCAGGTTTCCAGGAGGACTACCAGTGCTGCGCAGGACCCTATTAGTCGGACAGTTGGAGTTGTCGCTGTTGTCGTACCCTTGTTTTTTTGGTATTGTACTTGGGATCTTTCTTTTTCTTTTGTACTTGTACCTTGTTGTAAACTATTTAAACATGCATGGGGACTTTATTTGGGTTCATTTATATAAACTTGTTTCTTTTCCTTTTTGGGAGGTCGACTTGTCCTTTTTCCCGATCCTAAATAATAAAAAGGGTAATGCCTTCCATTTGCTAAAATTTTCTATACCCTTGGTGCTAGTCGCCACTCCGGGACCTATTGAAGGCGGGTTTCAGGGGTCATTATCTCTCCTTCATCTTAAAGAAGGAAGGGCCTGGCAATCCGCTGACTCTTCCCTCCTTTTGGTGAAGGCGGGTCGTGACATTATTTCGTCTAAATTTTAAACATGTTATATTTGTATAATTATATACCTCCAAAATTAGTTAAGTCGTCCTACTTCTCTCAATGGAACTCCCCGTTAGAAGGAGGCACCCACAACATTGGCTGATCAATAACCTTGTACAATTAGATTTATTGAAATTAATATAAAAGATGGCATTTTAGACATAAAATTTTGTTGATAGATGTATTATTTCATTATAGAATGAAATAACGTCATATATAATAATCATTTACCATGTGATCTTACTCCCTATAAATCAATAATTACATAAAAACTTTCCATGACGCCCCAATCCTATATTATTTGTGCATGCTTGCTTATTATTTTATGTGATCATGCATAAAAATAAGAATATAAAATATAACAAACCATATTGAAAAGACATTGTCATCATGATATGATTAAAATATATGATTCATTTATTGTTTAATGGATTGACCTACACTCTCGGGGAAACTCCATGATTCGTGTACCCAGCGACATGAGTAGTAATGGTCATTCATCCAAAAAATAAAACTATTATATGTTGTGTATCCAAACTCGTTATGAAGTAAATCATTACAAATCCTTAATATTAAGAAAATAATCAAACAAAAGTAAGGGTATCTCAAGAGTATAAAATATGATGGATAAATTGGACAAACGTACCCTTATATATATAATCATGAATATACGACAAGCAGATTGGCATTTATTAAAAAAATTATTTGAAAAATTCATTACCAGCATTAAATAATTATATCAATACCAGATAAAAATTGTTTGTTGTATGTCTCATTATATGTCAATACACATTAAACTCAATTATAAAAATAATTTTATAAATAAAAAATAATTCACAAATAATATATTTTCAAGTGAAAATTTCATGAATTCAAAATTTTCCTAGTATGTTTAATTCTAAAATTTATGTCAATTGTACCCAATATTAAGTAAATTTTATTTTTATAAAGTTATTTAATTTATTAAATTAAATTTATACCTAAATTAAATTAATTTAAAAGGTTGTGTTCAATTTATTTTAAAAATAAGAATAAATAATTAATAAATTTTATTTTGAAACAAAATTTAATTTAAATAATCAAATTAATTTTTTATTATATAAAATATTCCTTAATGTAAAATCCCTACACTGGGCTGATGTGGTCCAGGTTAATCCATTAAATGCCCATTTTAGGCTATATAGACCCCATTCATTAGTGTTTCGGACTAGGTCATCCCGATTAAACCTAATCTAATTAATACCTTCTTTTTCAGAACTCATTCAGGCGAATCATGTAAAATGAAACCAAGAGGAAATGATTAGGGTGTTACATATATTGAGGATTCTTTATTTTCTAGATCCATCGTAATAGATCTTGATGGAGTAGTGGAACCCGGTGTCATTGTTGAGAAAATATGGTGAATGCTTAGGAATGTGGTAGGTGTACCACACTCGAGGTCTTTTCAACACATAGTGATGGAAGATGTCACCTCTCTGAGACGATGATGGTAGGTGTAAAAGTAATATAGTATGGATTAGAAGATAATAATATTAGGGTCATGTAATTTTGAAAATTTTATTTTTGTATGTTGTTATAGAAATTAGTATAATACAGAAGCATGCGGTGGTCGGACGTCCATTCGAGGGTGAAGGGGGACATAACATAGGGATTGGTGGTGAGAAAATATCAAGCATGGATTGAATCCTTTTACCTACATTGATATAGGTTCAAATTTTACCATTATTGATGTGAGTGCGGGGTTCTCTAGTGGCACTACTTCATTAGAAGTGGAGAAGGAGCTTTCAAATGGTGGTCCACAAGATGTACATACAGCCTTATAAGGTGTGGAGGATTCTTTTCCTATAGGGTAACCCCAAAGGGGGAGGGC
This sequence comes from Viscum album, assembly GCA_963277665.1. Lineage (NCBI taxonomy): Eukaryota > Viridiplantae > Streptophyta > Magnoliopsida > Santalales > Viscaceae > Viscum > Viscum album. The sequence goes on along the minus strand of OY728164.1, from coordinate 1,137,043,449 downwards.
ATCCATTAATTTTCTAATGGTATGGGGACATGTGTTTTTATAGGGAAAAATATTTAGGGGTATGATTCCACCTTTTTTACTTTTAACCGACTAATTTTTAGCACAAATATTATACCCTTGTTTTTTTATTTAATTTTCTTATAGAAGTGTCCAATAACCCATTTTCTAAAATTTTCAAGCTTACTGCCTTGGATATTACTTATTACTAAAAATATTGTATTTATTGGATATCTATATAATTTTAAACAATTATTTAATTAATATATGAAAAAATACCAAGTAGGAATTAAATATTTTGGTTACTGGATGTCCACTCGGGGATCCAGTTCACGATAAATAATTTTAAAGATGGTTTAGAATGTTTTAATATATTATTATATATTAGTTCATCACTAAAATAGTCCAAAAAATATTTCAATCCATATATAAATCTTTATATGAATGTAATATGTCCATCCAATCATAGATTGAACCTCCATCTACGGTGTTGAAAGAATAACATTTCGAACATTCAAATTTATTAAAAATTTAATTTTGTTTTACAAATATTGTTTATTCATCGCTCTGTTTCTGATTGAATGTATCGGGGCATGCAATGAAACACTATTATTTGTGGATTTAATATCATTCCCTAGCGATCGATGTAACAAGATCATAGTTGATTAAGCACAACCCCATTTAAAGACTAAAGACCAAACATGATTAAGTATAAGCACAATCATTAAACCATTACAACAATGTTTTTCTTGAAATTTCTAATTTTTCATATCTTTATTTCAATTTATTAATTAGATATTTATTAGAATTCTAATTCATAGATAACATCAAAACAAACATAAAAAATATATGGGATCACCAATCATCAAATTTTTGGAGGTAGTGTAGAGATTAGATGATATCTTGAACATATCGATGATCACCACAAGGATGTTCTTATGATTCTTACGGTAAATCTCAATTTGATCAACTGGATTGAGATCACATATCTCTATAAAGTGATATAGATAAAAGAGTCCATTAGGATATCCCCACGAATAGTACCATAGTGGTTCCCCTATACTCTTATATATCGTGATCTATGTAATTACCCCAAAAGGCTCCCTTCCCCCCTCAACCAAAAATATTTATTACACACTATATATACTATAAAAGATATATTATCATCACTATACTTAATAATAAATATAATTTAGTTTTTTATCACATAAATATAATATAATAATTATATTAGTCGATAAAATAGAGTCATTAACTCGACTCTTCATTCCTGCAAATATTAAATGATAATTGAAAATGAAAATAATATTCAATTGATATAATATACTTCTACTATTTACTTTAATACATGTACAAATAATTAATAAACAAATTAATTACTTTTTATTTTAATCACAAATAATATTGATTTATTTATTATAGTCGTATTGTTAATTATCAAACAGATGTCATACCCTGTTGGTGGGGTCCACCATATCCTATATACATATTCACAAAAATTTTGATGATTATTGAATAAGATATTTAGTGTGACCCCCTAGTACTGTATCCTGATAGTTGTAAATAATATTTACAATCCATGAGTGGAGTCTAAGAATCCATCAAGGACCCCAAATAGATAATAAGTAATTATATCAAAGACAAGAAATCTACAAACAGACATTGGGTAATATAATTTCAAGGTCTTTATATATCTAGTAAAACAGGATGCACACGTGTGTCATCATCCTTTATTTATTATATTTTATATAACTAAAATTATTTACCCTTGACTACCATGGGTATGGATTTAAAAAGGTATTACAATCATGATCAACCTGGAATGAGATATTACTTCCTCAATTGAAAATTAAAAAAATTATCTTGATCATTCAACCTATTTCATTCTAAAATGATCCACAAAATAAAAGATACCCCAATACTATTTCATTATGAAGTATTTTTTCATCCATAAATGTATGGTATCAAATGGAACATATTGATACTTATCTATACGTATGAGAATAATACATATGATTGTAGGTAAGAACAAATAATGAAACTCGAATCAATTCAAGTTTCTATTGGAAATTTAGTCATTCTAGTCTCACCTACTATATGTCACCACGTGTGAAATGTATGATAACAAGTCTCAATACTTATGATCTCCTTGAACATTAGAGTCAGACATCAACTGTGCCCCATCACATTGATGTATCTAGACCATAATGCATATTTTTAACATTAATGTCAGGGTATCTCTAGATTGTCAATAAAGAATGGGATCATAAATTACTTTTTAATATGGTAATCAATCTTTTTATATTACTATTAAATAGTTTATATAGAATTACCTAAAATATAATTTTCATGTAAGCGCCATTCAGAACTCATTGTATTAACAAAATGGTAATCTGATGTACTGATAAAGTTGGTATGGGGAACCCACTCTTACAAAATCTACCATATGCTAGAGGATGGTGTCCAATAGTGATTGTTAACCACTAAAATTTCCATTGGATAACTTATAGAGTTCTTATAGGAAATAAAATCTCTTATAGTTCCCCATGTCAAATAGTGGCACCCACAAGCATGTAAATGTACCTCTATAGCCACCATTCATGCCACTATTCTTTTTCTCCACCACAAAAACCCAATTCCAACTTTTTAATCTATTTAACATGATTTAAAATAATATAAAAAATTATTAAATGATATTCTATAGGGATTTTAGAAATGGCTAAGCAGGGTTGTTATACTATACAAGTGAGATATCTGTTGATGATCATAATTGAAGATTATAAATACATATGGGAATGAGAGAATGGAGTTCACATTCGAAACAAATAATGAATAATAAAAATATCAAAAACATCAATCATGGAATAAATAATTGGTAGTTAATAAGAAATCTATAATTAAATAATACAAGACTATGATCATGAGTATATATTTTTGGGAAAAGAACATTTCAAAAGATAGTCGAACAAAGTATAGTATAATTATATTTGTTAAAATCATATGAAAAGGATACCCCCAAGACATTCATCACATGTCTCTATTAGAATAACCACTCATTCATGAGGTTTGAGGTTGGGATATCATCTTTTATACCATTTAAGGCTTTGTATAACCTCCAATGTACACTCATTTGGGCATGGGATAATCTCTTGTGTACCCTTAGAGCCTATAAAAAATTAATCTTTACTAAATAAATTTGAAAACTATAATGATACCACCAATAAAGTAATCATAATTAATTAATATATATAAATAATGATCATAAAAACAATTATTATTACATCAAATCATGACATATTTAAAATAAAATTTATTTCATTCGTATTTTGTTATCATAATTATAAATCGTTAACATAATGAATAAATGGGATAACATTGTATCGTAATCTTAGTACAGTTAAAAAAAATTAATTTCTATTTATATATATGTAAATACATATAAAATATTACTAGATCATTTCTTTTGTAAAATAATATTTAATATTTACATTCCTTTTTTAAAATAAAAAAATTCCCAAAATATCAATGTTTTTTTTAAAATAACAAGTAAAAATTGTACAGGAAGTTAAAAATTAAAGAGTTCTAGGATGTAGGGATAAATTTTTTATTCTGAATATGTTAAAATAAATATTTCATTCACAAAATTGGTAATAAAATACCTAATTCGCAAATAAATAAAATATTTTTTTAAAATTTTATATATAAAAAGTCTAAAATTGAGAATAAATAATTGCGTAAATCAATTTAAAAATTTAAAAACATTATATACAATATTTTAATAACAATATGTACATAGTTAATAAGATTTTATCGTATAGTATAAAAATAAAGATTATTTATCAAAAAAGCAGTATTTTGATATCGTGAAATCTTATTGGTAGGAAAATTATTGGAAAAATGTAATTTTTAGAAATATCTATAGGATATGAAAATAAATAATAATTTTTTAGTAATATATCACGTAATTTCATTATTTTTAATTCAAACCTCAAATAATACCTATAGAATGTTATATTGTAATTAAAAACCCATACTGATTTGGAAATATTTTAATCGTAACTACCATGAATGAAATAACTTCAAATGAAACATAAATACAATTCATATAAACTGATTCGTGATAAAAAATATCATTTAGATTTTATATATATCTCATTTGATATTATAAGTGTATAAAATTTCATATTTCCTAATGAACACAATGTTGAATAGATAACATGTTATGTATTTGGTAACATTAATGGGCAAGGATACTTTTTGATACTCAACTAAGGTGATCCAATTTTTTGGAAATATAATTTAATTAAAATATTTTAATTTAATTAATTCAGAAAAATAATCTAAATTAACCATTTGATCATCCTCAGTGGTTATCATGACCCGTAACATGAAATAAGAAAATATAATCCATACGTCTCGGGAGTGAGACCACTTAACTCATACAAACCATTCAATTTTTATATCCAAGGTATAAAATTATGGACCAATGCCTTTCCAAGTCATTTTAAGAATATAGATGATCAAATATGATCTACTAAATGACCCAATATCCTAAATCAATCAAAAAATCCAAAATTAATTAATTATAAAATTTATTATTAATTAATTAATCAAATATCGTGTCAATAAATCCATAAAAACCATATGTTTCATGAAAACTCATTGGAAACTAGTTAAAATTATTGTGGGGGTATACTAGGGAAACCTGACCCCAATCCTTATTAAATAACAATTATATTGAACTGTTTCCCAAATTAACCAAATTTTAATTTATGTAAATCTAATATAAAAATCAGTGGTTTGATTTATATTTGCGGGAATTATGATCAACAATAAGAAATAACTGTAATGGAATGTATTGTTCTAATAATTTAAGAAAGACATAGATGAATGTAAAAATCTACCATTATATTTTTGAATCGATAACAAATATTCAACCAAGAGAAAATAAAATTAAATAAAAAATTGGGGAAGAACTAAGGAGAAAATAATTGTGTAATTTCACCGAAATCTGTGATAAAAAAATCAATGATAAAACACAGAAGATAGCAAATTTAATGGGAAAGACAAGATCCTATAGTAGATAAATATACTTGACTATACCCCCTTCATCTATTATAACATTATGGGTTGGTTGATAAAAGTGACATCCTACCATAAAAAAATTCATCCAGCACTCATATAGGAAATATTTTAGATTGGAACCTGATATTTGTTAGGGTATTCAACCCTACAAAGCCCCCATACAATACACTATCTTGTTAGTTCCATTCTAGTAGCTTGTTGATGGTCGTAGACTACAACCCTAGACATAATCCGCACATTTGGAGCCCTAAAATCTACTATATGACCTCTTGAATGACATACCCTGTGTAAACATATGTGTTTTAGGAGTTAAACAATTTTGAATTCAATTCATAATAATGGTTCAAAAACTAGCACTCCCACTAATCGTAAATTTAAAATTTCCAATATTTAAGAATTATCATATATACCAAATCTTTTATAACATAACCTTGTTAAAACATGTCATCCAAAAAAATCATGATTTTCATCCAATCAATCATATAGCCCTCTCAGGGATTTCAATTTTTAGACAATCATTCGTGCCCCATCCTTGAACACCACAAATTATCTTAAAGTTAATCATGGAAATTAATCCACTAATTATATGATACCATGATGTAATTTTTTTAAATATTACTAAACCATATAAAACACACATACAACAACGCTGCTAACATGAATCATTTTATCATTATTTCTTATTCATCTACCTTAAAATGGTTCTCTCTACTATATAAAATATATTGTAATGGATAATTCCATTGTTTTGGTGTATCGAAAATTCAATTTATTTTATTGAAACTCAATATTGTCATTCAAATGGAATTCCTTGATTATTTCTCTAACCATTGAACCCAAAAAAGGGTGATGACACTAATCCAATCCAACACATTTTCAATTTTTTCTTCTCGATTAAGGCATTAGTTAATGAGTGTCTTAAAAATGGAATCACATGAGAACACTGGTTTTTTTATAAGAATCTACCAAAACTCAGAGAACACCCTCAATGTACAAAATTCTTTTCCTAACATGGTTGCAGACTATTCACATTCGGCCTAATTCAAAAATAGTAGTCATGGATTTTCTAGATAACTATTTTTGAATAAAGATGTTCTATGACCATGGACGTGTTTCCAATGGTCCTTTTCATGATTTATTTACATCCAAAATAAGACATTGATTACCCAAAAATTCATAAAAATTATAAACCAAACCCATAGTGAAATTTCATAGTCAGGTTCTCACTCAACCAAATTAATCATTATTATCTACTATACCATGATCAATGATGCTCCACAATCCAACACATCATAAGAATCACAATCCATCATGAGCCTATTGACCAAATTTATTCTCTATTACATTTCATATATGTGGTTGAGCCTTAAATTCTCTAAGGATAATCCTGTAGTATTCAAGTATATATTTTTATGAACATTAAAACTCCAAAACAACCATATAATGATTTGTCACATACTCCAATGACCCATATCATATGATTGAAACATAATCATAGGTGATATACCTATCTCAACCATTGGGTAATAGTTATTTTTAAACAAAAAAATGAATTACATATCATAACTACTGATTATTATATCACCTCTAGAAACAACCAATGAGTTGGAAAACCCCTCTGATGATTTAGAGCTTACACATACACTACAGTTTATTTGAATTCATAACTTGTTGAAATAGAACCTCACCAAGCTCCATTGTTAAAAATCATTTTTCTTTATCCACCTAATCCATATTCATCAGATCCTTAGGATATTAGGCCAATAAGAAACTCTCAATATTACAGCAATCCTCTTCCCTCCCTCATATCTATCAATCATTCAAATTTTATTATTTTTTATATATGTAAATCATTCATTAAATTGTCTCCATTAAAATAATCGGTGTATGCACCCATATGACCCAACCACTATTCCATCATTGCACACCCTTTCCACTGAGCAATTATTAACAAAAAATATTAATCTCAATGATATAGACTGATTATGCTCCATCTGAACATTGGCCTTCTAATGAATATACCCCTACAACTCCCCCCTAATATTGGTCACTCAACCAGTTCCACATTTATTCATATGGCCACCTGCCACTTGACATCCTTCTAGAATTATTACATCCCAAATTTGGTCTAAGGACATGTTTATCCACCACATTACATTATTCCAAAACCAAATGTGTCACTCATTCCCTCATCATGATTATTAGTGTGTCCATGGTCAATATGGTCTAGAACCCAGAAGATGCATCCCATATAATCTACTATTAATTCTAAAGCACTCTCAATTGTCTCTCTTATTGAAAATAAAAACATGGGATAACCCCTTTTATGGGTCACACCTGATCGAACATAAAACCCAGAATATACATTGTCTATTTTCAAACTAGGGCTCTCTATGACTGTCACATATCCCTATAAAATAGGTATCATATCAGGGTAACTATGTTGGACCACCCAGCCCAATAAAAAAACAAGTAGAAAGTAAAAAATCAAGGGAAATCACTAAAAATCCCCTCTCAAACTACAAAATAAATTTGTAAAATCACATAAATCTAGGGATTTTTCAAACAAAGTGGAAATAATTTTCAAAAAATCACCCCAAAAGAGAACCGACCTTCATGGGAATCCCACCCAGACTATCCTCTAGAAAATCAACTTCTATTTTGTTAACACTACCTCATCATCTGTTGTCATCCAAGATGTCCCAAATCTAGCTATCAATATTCACCCATTTTTTTATGTTAAATTATATTCCATTCATTGTGAGAAAAACCTGAATTTCATAATTGGGATATTAAATATATGAATCTATATAATGACACTTATAAGTTGTTTCTCCCTGCAACACCATTTTTCTTGCTGACATAACAGTGTAACTCCAACTCATATTCACATGGGTCCATCCATTCATCATTGTTTGAGATCCCATAATCAAAGAAGATAACTAATTTCCATAAAATAATAAGAATATACAAGTTAATCCATCTGATTAAAACGATTTCAAATACTTATATACGAATAAATGAAATGATAAGTCAATGAAATAATAAATAAATAGCCTTTTTCATAAGTGAGATCATGCACCATCATTCTTATAATCCATGTATATCCTATATTCCTAATATTATTCATTAGTTACTTATTTACTTGATAGATATAGAGAAAAATTAATCCATTGGCCACTTTCCAGTAGGAAAAGTGTAGATGTATGATGACAGATTAACCATAAATTCGATAACTATTGTATTCAAATCAATGAAAAATTCATATACATCTATAAAATTATAAATGTAAAATAACATTTTGTATCTATTTAACATGAAAATATTTTTGGATCATGTGTTCTCAATGAACTAGTCCAATTTCCATCATAGGATCCATAACAATACTCAATATATAGTTAACCAAATCCTAAAATATTGAGACCTAATTAAAATTAATGGCACTGATTGCACCTTATAACATCCCATACATGTTCACACTATGATTATTAATGATTCGAAACACTTAACATGGGGGCGGACGGACGGTGGAAGGAACCCTAGGCACCGAAGCCATCGTAGGCGACGGCGGCCTTCGAGCCGATTCCTCCCCCCCTGGTGGGGGAGGGATCTTCTTCGCCCCTCAACAAGTCAGGGTCTCCTTTTCGGCCTTTTTCTAATCCCGATTTCCTTCCTGCGTTTCCGAATGATTTACTTCGCCATAAGGTGCCGGATTTGGTCGATGGTTTTCCCAACCTTCAGTTGTCGACTTTGGAGTTTTCAGAAACAACGACACTCCTTAACCTTACTCTAGTTGCCCGCTTTAAGCAGAGGCGACCTTCGGTGGATGCATTCGACAGGTTCGTCTTCAACTCCTGGAACATGCAGGAGAGGGAGACTGTTGGTTTGATTGATAACCATCACATTATGGTCCGGTTTGCTTTGGAGGAGGACCTCATCACCGCCTGGTCGAGCGCTCCTCGCATCTGCAACGACTTTCGTTTCTTCCTATTTCGCTGGCCTTTCGATTTCCACAGGGGTCGCGATCCTCCTTCCGCTGCGGTCTGGTTAAGCTTCCCTAACCTACCACTGCCGTTTCAAAATCCTTCTGTTATTAGGATGCTTGGAAATCTTGTTGGACTGTTTCTGTGCGCTGATAGCCGGACTAGGTCTGTATGTCATCATGTCAACCCGCGGATATGCATGGAGGTCGATGCGTCGAAGATCCCTTTTGAGTGCGTTTGGGTAACTATCGGTGAGGAGAATAGGTGTAAGCAATAGGTGGTGTATGAGAACTGGATGGATTTCTGCTCTTCCTGTAACCGGTTGGGCCACTCTTCGGGTACCTTCCATCGAGGAGCTCTCATTTCTGGATGGAAAGCCAGAAGTGCCTGTGGCAAGGCCGAGGAAGTCCATGTGGAGGTGGTCAAGTTAACTCAGATGGGTAAGGCAATGAAGGGTGATGATCGGGGTGGTAAGGAGTGTTCTTCACAGGATGGTTTGGAGGAGTGACATACATCGAGTTAGAAGGAGGAGAATCTTCTACTCTGCGACTCAGCGGCTTTAACACCAGCTATGGGTTCTGATGATATTGCGAAGAATAATGACTCGGAAACGTTTGGTAATCCAAAGGTCTCTAAAGTCTTCTCTAGTCTGAAACATGACCTTGGCAGAAAGCGCATCTGCAATGACCCATTTCAGGTGGAGAGTGTGAGGGTGAGTGCTGAACTGCTCCAATTGGAGGAAGGTGCTTTTGGTATGGAGCAGCAGGCTAGTGATGAGGCAGGGGAATTCCCTGCTCCCTTTGATGAGGCGCTGCAGGCGGGCAATGGAGTCTTTACCAAAGTGATTTAGGCACCTGTTAAGGAGGCGACCATCCCTGTTAGAGAGGAGGGAATAAGAGGTTTCAGTGGTAAGTCTCTTACTCATTTAAAAGTGGGCAATAGATTTGAAGGTCTGAATGAAGTTGGTTCGACTCCGGTTTCTTGGCCTAAGATTTTCATCATGATGAGGCAGGACCGGGCTGGTCCTAATAGTGATAGTGTTCCAGAGGTGTTAGGGTCACTCCAGCAGTACGAGGCTCAAGTGGAGGATCAAGGGAAGGGGATCAATGTTGTGATGAAGCAGATGGAAGAAGATGAAGACTATGCTCTTACTGTGTCCTATGCGAAGGTGGTCTGTTTGGGTGGTGCAGATTCGTATAAGGGAAGGAAGGAGGACTCGGTAGAGGAAGGCTTAAGTCCGAAGGGTAACGGGAGTTTGAGGAGGAGGAAGGGTATGAGGGATTACTCCTCCTTACCCCCTCCTTTGGAGACTCGTTCTGCTAAAAAGATTAATGACAAGAAGACACACACTGAACTTACTTTCCACCAGAACATAGGGGATCAGGGTGTTCCATTCTTGGACTTGTTACTATGTTCTGAAGATGAAGTTTCTCAACAGGTCCTGCTGCTTAATGCAACTGACGAGGAAGCGGCCAATATGATTGGGAGACCTATAAATGTGACTCTGAATGAGGATCAATTCTCATGGATTGATAAACAAGACCTAATTATGGTTAGAGGCGTTAATAAAGGGAAGATTATCATTGAGGAATACATATGGTCCTGGGACCAGCTGGCCTCTGGGATTGAAAAGCTAATGATGGAGTCACCAGGGATCCAGGTTTCATCCTTATCCTGGAAATTGTTTCGTGAATCCAATTTTGGGAATCTGAAATTTCTTTTTAATGACCCCTTTTTATGGTTGGTTTCTATTGTTTGGTCTGGGGAAGATGGGTTTTGTGTTGTTTCCACTACCGCTTCTGCTTTTTCTTTATGTTTGGATGAGATAGCATGTTGAGGGGCTGCGATTCTAGAACTCTACTTTGATCTTCCTCAGATGAGGTTCAGAGAACATAACCTTCGCCAAGGCATTCCATTTGGATTTGGATGATCGAGAGGGTATGGCTTCGCCATCGGTTCTGTGCCCATGCATTCCTGCACAGGACTGCTTGCCAAACGATCATGCTTTGGTGGAGGCTTCTTCATGGCATAGTTGCTGGGGAGGGGCAGATCATGTAGTTTGTTCTGTATTTGTCTCTGTTTTAATTGTTTGTGCTTCTTTTGATGGAACTCTTGGTTTCTCACTTTTTCCTTAAAAGTGTTTTTATAATAAAAAAAGTAACTTTTCATGTCAGGATTATTAATTATTCTAAGATGGTGGATGACATCAATAGAAACTCCCATAATGCTAGAGGCTCCTGAATAGCAGTTATGGACAATTGAGGTATCTTGGGGTGGTTATAAGACATATATAATATTTCACAATCCTAACTATGTTACTAAACAAAAACCATATAAATTAAATAATGATTTATTTAATTAAAATATATTAAAGACCAAAAATAGGACTTGAAATGAATTAAAAGACTGAACATTTATGGAATACATACAATTTAACATCCACCATGATGAGTACATATATAAAGTGGAATTAAAAAATATAATGAATCTAGATACATATATTTCCTCAGAAAAAAATGATATCATTCTTCATATACTCATCTGATGCTTATGGAAAAATAAAATAAATTCCTCATACTAAACAGTTTCTATAATCATGTGATCATCTTCTCATGTACCCATGTGTAGTGGAACATAACAAGGGTGTCAATACATAACACAAATTTACAACAAACCAATGAGATCCAATAAAAACTATCATATATACTAATTTTATCATGGGACAAGGTCTCTAGAATAATAAACAAATAAATTATCATCGATCATTAGGTTTATTGAACCTATCATCCATAAATACATTAAATTGGGTAAGGGTTTCTCTTGGAACACTGTGATAAATGGTCTATGTTGTAAAATATGGGTTCCAAACCCATGGCATACCCAACCATATTATATCAGTGTTGAGGAAAAAACCCATGATTTTATAAGCATCCAATATCCAAATCCATGGTCGTTCAATCATGGGATTGGGTATAATATAAGGCTCCCATTAAAATATAGTCCCGGAATTCTAGGACCGATCAAATTGTAGATTCTACGTTGAGAACCACATCCAAATAAGTCATATCTATATATCTCACAACTACTAGGACCCATCCCATATATGATTTAGTGTATGGATCCAAATACATAGAATTTATATCCTCATATTCCATCACTATAATGGCCTTTCCCATGTTATACTATGAATTTATATCCAAATCCATGGTATCCATAACCATATTGGAGACATAAATTAAAGGTATATCGAATACCGAACACCATATTTGTTGTATTTCAAGACATGTATCTCCAAGTACATGGTAGCACATTCCATTATCAAATCTACTAGGATGGAACATTCCATGACCCATCAAAATGAATGAAAATCATAAGTAATGGTCAAACACCCTTAATCAACATCGTATTCTCTTCCCTAACAAGATTACACATAGGTTAGGTTTCTTGGTGGCTCTTGAAACCCTATAAACATATTTTTAAACATATCATTTCCAGGTATGTTCAACAATGTGGTTTGCACTAGGGTACCACTGGTCAAACCAAATGGAGGAACTCCACATGGATACCTCACTCTTGATCACATTATTATGCCAACAACTATTTCACTAGGGGAATCACATTCATTAACATCATCAACTGGGAAACACAAACTAATAAGCTATATGGGGACCCAATATAAGGAGAAAATTAAGATATGGCCCACAACCTATCAAAACACTCAAGGTCAATATGGGTTGGCTCTATCACACAATGTAACACCCCACCCCTTCCTCATTGGATTGAGGAGGCGGTGAGGGCTGCTTGGCCATAAGCAACATTCCAATGATGCCAAAGGTCGTCAATAAATGTTGAGGGCTTGAAGATCAAATTGGGGAAAGATTTTCAATTAACAAAAAAACAACCAAACCATTCCATAAGAACCACTATATGATACATTTCAATAAAACATTCCAACATGAATTTCCAAGAGGAAACCAAATTTCTTCACCATACAACACAAATCCACAACCAAATACACAATATCAGAGTTATATGCGGAGGACCAAATGACAAAGCACCACGTGCCATGATACCACCATAGCTTTACACCAACCTCTATGCTCCAAGCTCCACCAAGACATCACAATGCACAAATAAAGAATGGTGATGCCTTACCTTTTCCCACATCTTGGTACACAACATCTGCAAAGACAACAACATGCCAAAGGAGGGGGTGAGTTCTAAAACTCAGTAGGTTTTCCAAAAATGACTTCCCTACATAGGCCACTAGGATAAAACTGTTAGCACATTTATATAAAACAATTATTATAAAATAATCATAAGTACAACCATTTCCATAAGCCAAACATGCCCTTACCAAGCCATAACACCCAAACCAAGAAACCATGGGAAATCCAACAAAAATGCCACAATCCATTTCATCATTCACACAATATCAAAACAATTTCCAACTTGAAAAGCAAAGCACAAAAAACAACCATATTGTGGAGCTTTCGTCCAGCCCATTCACCCATTCACAACAAGTGGTTCTTCCCGACCACAACCAAATGGTGGAGCATCCGTCCAACCCGTTCACCCATTCAAAACTAGTGGTAGTTCTCGTCAACTTATCCTTTGATGGTGTCCCTTCCATCCAATATCCATCCCTTTTTTATAGTAGTACTTCTCTCCACATACAAAAAACATTCCTCTCAATCCCAACCAAGCATATAACCCACCAATGTCACCACCAGATTCAATCAACCAATTCCATTGCATATCAATCTACTATAATAAATAACCCATTTATTGAAAATAATTTTCTAGGAAAAACAATATTTCAATAAAACAACCTATTTATAAAAAACCATTTCAATTAATCATTTTCAAAAATCATCCATAGCATCCCATTTTAAAATCTAATTTTAAAATCCACAACAATAGCATTTCACCAAAAAACCCCCCTTTTCCCAAATTTCCCAAATGGTTTTCCAACCAACTTCACACACAAAAACACAATTAATTTGAGCCATCCAAATTAATTGTTACCAATAACCTCTATCTCTAACCATGTATAGGCGAGAGAGAAGCCACCTACCTTTAGGGTACGTGAGAAATTGACCCAGGAGCAACCGCACCTTCAATCCGTTGAACGAACCACCGAAACCTCTATAGATACCCTTCACTAACATTCAGAATCCTTAAAACCATCATCCAAGGAAACCACACCCATAGATCTAAAAATATGTGTAGATCTAAAAAACAAATAAATAGAGGGATGTAGATCTATAGGAAAACACAAGGAATCCCTGAGGAGAGACTTAATCGGGAAAAACCACCTTCAAAACACCTTGAATCCCCTTTGAATCAATTCAAAAATGGTTGGGAGAGCCCCTCCCACCATTGAGAACCGAAAAATCCAAGTGAGGCTCGAGTGTGAACGGATTTGGAGAGGAATGTGGAAATTCCGAGTGAAATTGGGTTTTAAAACCATATTTTTGGTGGCCGCTCGGTTAGGAAAACCATGCGCTAAACGTAATCATGTTACTGACTTAAGAGCAAGGGTCGGCATGGTTTCCTTGCACAGTTTGGAATATTGTGCACAGGCCTTGTGAAGACTACTTTCTCCCTTGCAAAGTTTCCTGGAGCACCCACATGGTTTTCCTTTCCCGTGCTCAAACCGTACACCCACAAACAATCCTCCAAACATATCCAAAACCATTCCAAACTCTCCCAACCTCTTCCCCAATCCTCCAATGCACTTTAAACAAATAAAAATGCATAAAAAATTCCAAATACCTCAAGCCAGATGTACTAAATTATCTCCACCGTTAGAATTTTTGTCCGCTAAATGTAGTGAACCCGCCCTTTCTCTAAAGAGCCCATGCCACTGCTCGATCATCTCTTTCTCCCGATACCAAGTCTCCTCTTGAATCTGACCATGCTTCCACAGAACACAAAACAAATTGAAGATTTTACAATGAAAGACATTCTATTTCCTATCCACAACCCTCACTGGCATGTGCACCACTAAAGCATTCAGTTCTAGTTCAACATGATCCCATCAAATCACATGTTCATGATTCTGCTGATACATTTTCAATTGTGACACATGAACCACATTGTGCACCACACTGAACCTAGGTGGAATATCCAAATGATAATCCACCTCACCAACCCACTCAGGGATCTCAAAAGTTCCAATATACATCAGAGATAACATTCACTACCTCAAAAACTGACTATGTCCAAACCTTGGAGAGATCCTCAAGAAAACATGATCACTCACCTTGAATAAAAATGATCATCGACGATGATCAACATATGTTTTCTGACGAATCTGAACGATCTTTATTCACTTCCTGATCAACTTGGTCTTATCTATAGTCTCCTGGACGAGGATCGGTCCAACCACTGAGGACACACCCATTTCCACCCAACATAGTGGAGAACGACATGCATTCCCATACAATGCTTCAAACAGAGCCATATGTATGGATACCTGATAGCTGTTATTGTACAAAAACTCAACCAATGATAAGTGCTCATACCATGATCCAACAAAATAGATGACACAAGCCCACAACATATCCTCTAGAGTTTGTATCGCCCTCTAGGATTGACCATCTATCTGAGGGTGATACACCATACTCATGGTCAACATAGTTCCAGGGGCTCAGTATAAGGATTTCCCGAAACGAGATTTAATCCTCAGATATCTATCGGATACAATTGAAACTGGAACACCATGCCTCTTTACCACCTCCCGAATATTGATTTTGGATAGATCCTCCTCTGTATGAGATTCAAAAATTGGAATTAAATGGGGCGACATAGTTAGCCAATCCACTATGACCCAAATGGAATCGTGCTTTCTAACCGTTATTGGGAGACCTATATCAAAATCCATCACTATTTCATCCCACTTCCAAACAGGGATTGGTAATGATTGCAACACTCCTACTGGCCTCTCATGTTCTGCCTTGACCTGCTGACAAGTCAAGAATCTCGAACAAACCCTGCCACTCTTCTTTTCATACCAGCCCACCAGAATTGCTCTTTCAACACGTTATAAAATTTCTGAATTTTATGATGTACAACCAACTAGAAATGATGATACGCCCTGAGAAGATCCCCAGGATAAGAAGCTGGTACAACCATCCGATTCTGAAAACACAAAACTGAATGGAGATTCAGTTTCAAACCCTCAATGGTCTCCCCACCATTAAGTCTCGACCCCATGGTCACACAATCAGAATCAAATATCTGCTCCTCTTTTACGAAACCATCCAAGTCAGGAATCACAGAAAACAGAAAGAAGACCACTCTATCACCCTAGTCCTCACATTCCAACACCATATCATCTATAACTGACATCAACTTTCACTGGTCCGATGCATGTTTCACCATGTGAGCATATGATATTCTGCTTAATGCATCATCCACCAAATTTACCTTAACTGATGTGTACATTATGTCAAAATTAAGCATCTAGAGATATTCCATCAATCTTTTTTCCCTCAAGTTCAAATCCCTTTGTGAGAAAATGTGATTCAAGCTCTTATGATGTGTATATACCGTGAATTTATCACCGAATAGATAATGGCGCCACACTTTCAAAGTATGCACCACTACTGCCAATTCAAAATCATGAGTTTGGTATTTCTTCTCATACATCCTCAACTGCAGTGATCCATATTCAACTATGTGAATTCCTTGCAAGAGAATGCACCCCAACCCTGATCCTGATGCATCACAATACACCACGTACCATTTTCCTAGTTTTAGAAAAAACAATATTTGTTTTGATGTAAGGAGACCCTTTAGTTATCCGAAACACTGCTGAAACTATTAATTCCACTGGAATGGAACATTATTTCTTGTCAAAGCTGTCATTGGTGTAGCCAGACGTGAAAAATCACAAACAAAACACCGATAATACCCTTCTAGACCAAGGAAACTTTCTATATAAAACACATTCTTTGGAGGTTTTGACAAGATAACATCCTCTATCTTTTCCAAATCCACTAAAACACCCCTTTCAAAAATTACATGGCCAAGAAAATGAACTTTATGTATTAAAAAATTCACAATTTGACAATATGGAATACAACCGATGATCCCTCAAGATCCCTAGCACTTTCTCCAAGTGTTTCTAATGCTCCAACCTTGTCTATGAATGCACTAGAATATAATCTACAAACACCACCACAAATGTATCAAGATATCTCTAAAATATCTGATTCATCAATTCCATAAACACCGCTAGTGCATTCATTTTACCAAAGGGCATAACCACATATTCATAATGTCCATATCAACTTTTGAATGTTGTTTTAGGAATATTGTCCTTCCTCACCTGCAATTGATTATATCCTGACCTCATTTTGATCGTAGAGAACCATTGGGCTCTCCTCAACTGGTCAAACAAATCATAAATTCGTGGAAGTGGATTTTGGTTCTTTATCGAAACTTGGTTAATTCTACGATAATCAACATATAGCGTCAATGTTCCATCCTACTTTTTCACAGACAATGCCGGTGCTGCCCACACAGATGTGATAGGCCAGATAAACCATTTTTTTCTAACTCTTCTAACTGGACATCAAATTACCACAATTTAGCAGGGGCCATTTGATAAAATGGAAGAGAGATTGGACTGGTCCACAGAATGAGATCAATCGTAAAATCCAGTTCTCTTATGGGAGGTAACCCAGAGAATTATTGATGAAAATCATCAATGAACTGATCCACCATTGTAGTAAGAAGACTCCTCTCAACACCCATTACCGATTCCAATGAAAATACCACCAACTGATACGATAACGTGCCTACTCCCGGTGCCAACAAACCCGTTTCACCCCGCCTTTCATTCCTTTCTCCTTTAAATAGATTCCCAACGCCATCGTGTGTCGTAAAATCCATTGTTCGTGCATTGCAGTTGATGTGGTGCTTAAAATCCACTAGAAAATCAAATCCCAGGATTACATCATACCCATCCATCTCAGGCATTGAGAAATTCCACATTAGCTCAACCTCACCCACAATGATACAACATTCTCTACACAATAAGGCTCAACACTCTCTTCGACCTAGAGAAGTGTGATGTTTTAATACTGAGGATATCATTTCTACCCGTAAAACCTTACAAATAAACCACACATGCAGTAATAAAAGAATGTAAATCACATGTATCAAACATCACTTTCATCAAGGTAGAATTTAAAAGAATAGTTCCTCGCACCGTGGATGGTCCCGACAGACCATCCACCTCAAACTGCTCAGCTCCATACACATGTTTTCCTAGAATTCTCTCCACTTTATAGCCATGCTAAGGCGTTGTGGTATTCTGAGAATCACCAAGACCAACTTTTCTCTGCTACCGAGGGGTATGCTTCTATCCCCGTCCCGTTGTAGCATACGATGTCTGCAATCCCTGAGAAGGACCACATGCACCCTACCTCAGAGCATTCCAACAATAACGATGAAGATACCCCATCTGCATACAATTTTGACATGTTCGAGGTTGTGCCATAAAATCCCGCATTATGTGGCTCGCCGAACCACATTGAAAACATCCTGGTTTGCTCTGGGGCATCAGAGGAAGATTAACCGATCCTGTCGTCGGATTATGTGCCATACTCCCACCCTGGGAATAAGTGCCCCACCTCCGCTTGAACCCAGATTTTGAGTTCTCGAAATTCCCCATAGGTACCACCACGCTTCCTCCGCCTGGAGCTCCAAACGGAACCCGCTCAGCCACCGAGGATCTATTCACCATCTCTGTGTAATCATTTATACATAGTACTGCTATAGTTGAACGGATTTCTTGACATAACCTCCCTTCAAAGAAAATTTCCATCAACGACGTGATAACCACCACCTTGGGTGAAAACCTCACTATGTTCATAAACATAGCTATATACATTATCACTAACATAAGCTCTTGCTTCAACCTAAAGAAATCAGTCGTGCACTGAATTATGAATGTATATGGATATAATTTTTTATTAAACAATTCTTCAAAGCCTTCCCACATCATGCCCTAGTTCGTCCCCGCTTGGACCACCAACTCCCACCACTGAATGGAATGATCTTCCAACATATACATGGCCAACATCACTTTTAACTCTACCAGTGTTCCCAGGAACTCAAAAATATTGTTCATTCTATTCAACCATTCTTCTGCCCTCAGTGGCTCTGAATCACCCCTAATAATGGGTGGATTTATCTTTTGAAACTGAAACACATGATCCACATTCCTTTGTTCAACAATTTTATTTCCACTTTCCACAGCTTGAAAAGCTTGCACTATGCATTGCACTAGTTGCTGGATCACCAGAGGCTCAGTTGCTACCACATTCTCATCAGCCAACTCTGGTTGGTCTCTACAACTCCTACCTGGTTCCATTTCTATCAATAGAAACAAACAACCAGTAGTATCACTTCCGTAGACATTAATAATTTCAATTTCTAATCACATTACACAACACTATAGCACAAGGATTTCCATAAGTTCACATTTTCCACATTGTACATGTTTCGCCATTTTTGAAAACCAAACCATTTTTGAAATACCATATCTATTCACATTACAATTTTACACATTTTCAAAATCATTTCTCAATTCATCCCATAAATCATTATATCCCAATGATATATGTATCCTAGAGGGAAGTCATTTCTACCATATATGCCATGCACATCTCATTGGCTACACCAACGACATTGAGATTTCCAATGCATATAAGTTTCTCTAAAAGACTTATGTACCCAACTCCTTGGTAACTTGAATTTCACCATAAAACGGTTAGCTACATCCTTTTATTCTATACATTCCATGTTCCGACAAGCCTATGCCTTTCTACCGTCCCAACTTAAGAAATATACCACAACGAATGTCAACTCCAAATCCTAGAATCAACTCCAAATGACCGAACAAGCTGATACCATTAGTAACTCCCCACCCCTACCTCACTGGCTTGAGGAGGTGGTGAGGGATACTTTTCCATATGTGACATTCCCAAGATGCCAAAGGTTGTAAATAAATGTCGAGGTCTTTAAGATCAAATTGGGGAACTATTTTCCCTTACGAAAAAACCAACATAACCATTCATTAACCACCACTGTATGATTCATGTCAATAAAAAATTCCAACATGAATTTCCCAGAGGAAACTGAATTTCTCCACCATACATCCCAAATCCACAACAAACAACACAATATCAGAGTACTACGTGGAAGACCAAACAACAAATCACCATGTGCCATGATACCACAACAACTCTACAACAAGGTCCAAGATCCAAGATCCACCAAGACATCACAATGCACCACTAAAGGAGGGTGATGCCTTACCATTGCCCATGTCACGGTACACAACATCTGAGAAGACACCAACATGCCAAAGTAGGGGGTGAGTACTAAAACTCAGTAGGTTTTCACCAAATTACTTCACTACAAATGCCACTAGGATAAAACTATTAGCACATTTAAATAAAACCATTTATATAAAATAATCATAAGTACAACCATTTCCATAATCCAAACATGTCGTTACCAAGCCATCAAACCCAAACCAAGCAACCATGGGAAATCCAAAAAACATGCTACAATCCATTTCATCATTCACACACTAGAACAACAATTTCCTACTTGCAAAGCAATGCACAACAAACAAAGAAAACAACCAAATGGTGGAGCTTTAATCTAGCCCATTGACCCATTCACTCCTAGTGGTACATCCCGACCACATCCAATCGGTGGATCTTCTGTCCAACTCGTTCACCGATACACAACTAGTTGTACTTCTCGTCCACTTATCCTTTGAAGGTCGCCCTTCCATCCAATTTCCATCCAATTTTTTTAGCAGTACTTATCGTAACTTCCACACAATATTCCACTCAATCACAACCAATAATATAACCCACCAATGTCACAACAACATGCAATTAACCAATTCCATTGCATATCAATCCACATCAATAAATCAGACATTTATTTAAAATCATTTTCTATGCCAAACCCAATTTCAATAAAACAACTTCTTTATTGAAAACCATTTCCATCAATCTTTTTCTAATATCAACCATATAATCCCATTTTAAAATCTCATTTGAAAATACAGAACAATAGCATTTCATCATAAAAAAACATTTCTCCCTAAATTTAAAAATTTGTTTCCAAATAACTTCACACATAAAAACACAATTAATTTCAAGACAAAAAAAATTAATTGTAACCATAAACCACTAGCTCTAACCAATTGGAGTCAACAGAGAAGCCACCTACATTTACGGTTCCTGAGAAATCGATCCACGAGCAACCGCACCTCCAATCCGGTGAACGCACCACCCAAACCTCTCTATATCCCCTTCCCTAACATTCACAAACCTTAAAACCATAATCCATGCCAACCAAACCCTTAGATCTACACAAAACAAGTGTAGATCAAGAAAACAAAGAAAGATAGGGTTGTGGATCTGGAAAAAAACACAAGGAAACCCAGAGGAGAGACTTACCCAGGAGAAACCACATTCAAACAACCTTGAAACCACTTAGAATCACTTCAAAAATGTGTGGTAGAGCCCCTTAAACCCTTTAAAACTGAGTATCTGGAGTGAGCCTCGATTGGGAGTGGATTTGGATAGGAATGAAGCAATCCTGAGTGAACTCGGGTTTTAAAATGTTATTTTATGTGGCCGTATGGTTAGCCCACACATTCTGGTAAATCGTGCGCTAACCGTGCACACACTAATTCCTCGAGAGAAAGGGTCTGCACGGTTGCCTCACACGGTTTGGAAAACTGTGCATAGGCCGTGTGAAGCCTACTATGTCCCTTTCACGGTTTCCTGGAGCACCCGCACAGTTTTCCTTAGCCGTTCTCAAACCATGCACCCATAGAAAAGGCTCCAAACATATCAAAAACCATTCCAAACTATCCCAACTTCTTCCCAACTCATCACATGCACTTTAAACACATAAAAATGAAAAAAATCCAGATACCTCAAATCGTGGGGTACTACACCCAACCCCACATTGTTCTATCCACCTATACCAGTTCACAGGCTATCATGCCACATTAGGACTTGCCTCACCTCTAAATATATCTAGAGGTTTGTATGTATTTCTTGGTCACATATAACCATCTTGGTATTGTAAACTCAAGTCTCAATGATCCTCTTCTAATAACCATTAAATGACCATATCTATGTACCATTATGTTTCCAGTGGAATTATCTCCCCAATCAAATGGCCTAAATGTCACAACATATATGTATTAAATACATCATCTATCAGCTTTTGTTGCATCAATTTAGTAGAAAATGATCATTTTTTAATTTGGACAATAGGATTTTTGTCTAAGAAGTTCTATTTTATAATTTATATAATTTAATTTGAAAAAATTATTTTAATTAAATCGTCGCATTAATTTAATTTAAAAATATAAAAACCTCCGTGGTGAGTATAATAATCCATAGAAAAAAATGTTCATAATAAATTTGTCTACTGAAAGAGGCTACTTACATCAACTGAAGCATTACCCAATTACATATATGTTCTAAAAGTTGGTTATAATAAATATACTACCGCATTCATTATCAACCATGCTCATCCTAGTGAGCATTTATCTTAACTCAACGCAATCACCATAAATTTATTAACTATAAAACTCTTCAAATTTTTATGACACACTAGAACCATGTCCAATAGATCATATAAGGCTCATTGGGGATATTAAATTATATTATTAATCAAATCCTTATGGTTTGGAACAATTTATATAATTATAAAAATAGTTGAAAGAAAATTCCTTGAAAAATTACAATGCCTGATTTACTTCTATTGAAATGATGAGTGGTGGTAGGTGGGATTCTTCTTTTGAAATCATTATCATATGATACATGAAATCTCTATGATTCTCAAATACTTCAACCATGAACTAGTGTTATTGAAATAAAATCACAATCCATGAAAAACAATTAATGTTAATGGAGGAAAAGACTAATGGGGAATAAAAATGAAGGAATTAAACATTTATCATAGATAGAGAAATACAACAACATACCCCCTTGAATGGTGGGGGGTATAAAAAGACAAATTAGGGTGGTGCATATGCCAAATGGACTCCCTCCATATGCCCTAATGTTCTTAATACAGAAGGGGATATATGGTAAAATCACTTTCTTAACTCTCATTAAATAATCCACCCATAATCCCACAATATATTTAGTGTAATTAATATCCCAGTGGATGCCATTGACAAAGAACTATCTAATGAGTGGACTACCAATGGTTGGTCCATAGTTGCAAACTATAGCCCCGACCACCTAACAACCATCCATTTTATACTCAATCTTTGAAATCACATTTATTACCCCATCCCATGTGTAAAATGGTAATTTTGGGGAGTTCATACAGTCATAATTATGTTTTGAATGACACCTCAAAAAATGATATTCCCACAAAACAGAAAATTCCAATTCACACTATCTCTATACGTCTATATAGACATCTAGTTTCACATATTATTCATTTGAATAGATCATTTGGTGATATGTAATAAATTTATTTATTTATTTATTTGTTTTTATATTTTCCATTTTCATATTAACAATATTTTATGAATATAGTTTCTTTATATATATATTTTTATATATTTCATTTTGAATGTACTAATAATATATATGAAAATTTAGACTGTGATTTCAATATTAAAAAAATTAGTCACAATTATATTTTTTTTTCTGTTTATTACAATGAAGAATTGATCATATATTTGTTTGAGTTTAAGAATTACTAATATATCATTATGTTTTTAATCAGTATGATCTCTAATACATATTTATATTGGACAATTGAGGTGGGATATTATTAAAAGAATTACTTATTTATGTATAAATGAAACATAATGTATTTAATTAAACCTTCAATATATCCAAATTGATCTTTGTAAATATTCATAATATTCTCCACAAACTCACATATATAACTATTGAGCTCAAATATAATATCATAAAGACCCAAAATATAACTGAATTTGTATGTGGAAAATATATAATATTTTGAATGGAATATTAGGAACTCCATCCCATTTCTAATTTCCAAATAATTCACCAACATCAAATCTTATGAAAATATCTTGACAAGCATTATAATTATAATTCACATAAATTTTTCTACCCTAGTATAAAATTTATAGACTTCTTTATATTATTTTATAACATCTTATGCTTTGATAAACACCATCATATTAACATTATGTAAAATCAAATATGATTTAAGTAATTATAAAATATCCTTATATGGAAATTTTTAATTGATTATAGTAACATTGAATATTAATATTTTTTAGATAGTTCCCCAATAATTCCAGTAATATTTATATAATTTTAATTTCATTTCATCAATATCATATTTATCTATATAGTCAAAGACATAATGATAAACTATTTGAGTCATGGAATTTTTTTCTTAATCACATGACATATAATAATTTAAAAATATCACAACAATCAACAAATACATGGGATAATTCTCTGTATTGTTTTATTTAAGAACTACATGTAAAATCTTCCTTCTTTAAGAAACTTTGAAAATTTATATAGACTACTTATGCATGTGTAGAAACACTATTTTATCATTCATTTACCAGCAACACACCATCATTCCTTCCATATTAATTTGTATCTTCCAAACCACCAAATATTATTCATGCATTGATTCTACCACTCATTGATACTTTATGAAATTATATAACATTTAACCTCAAACATTCACTTGGGCTCTTATAAATAAAGTTATTAACTTTTTATTTATACTATTTTCCACTCCCTCCCTTTTCATCTGATTCATAATGGTTTACTCAGATATTTATTATTGAATTTTATAGAATTATTTTAAAATCTATCTAGTATATTTGTTATTTAAGAAGTTATATAAAAAAGGGCATACAATATTTTTTTCACATTTTTAAGAAAACTATTGGTGATTGTTTTTTATTTTCTGGGATTCCCATTGATTACTAGTGTATTTTTATACATATATATATTTTAATTATAATTTTCTGGATCATTATATTTAATAATTTATAATACCTATAATTATTGTCTTTATTTAATTTATTGTAGTATTTGGATTTATTAAAAAATATAGAGTGTCTGTTGGTTTTACCAATTTATATATTTAGGTTTATAAATTATATAGAGAATTTTTTTTATCTCTGATGTTATATAGGATATTCAATGGATTAATGTTCTAGGTGGTGGAAACAACCATGTTTATTTAATTTTCATAGTTATACCATGTATTTTCTATTTATTTTTTTATATTTTATTACATACTAAAACATCATTTTTTATATCAAAAATGATTAATATAATAAATTTATTATTATAATATACTGAAATATTTTTTCTAAAATGAAACATGAACATGGTTATTTAATACTTGAATCCAATTACATTTAATATTATATTATATGATATCATATAGATAACATTCATACTATACAAAACATTATTATGTTATTTTATGTATCAACGATGGATAATTAATTTACTATTTCAAATACAATATTTTTTTTATAAAATTTATATAATAGTTACATCATATTGACTGTGTTTCTTCAATTATATAATTATCACATAAATTTATGGTTATGTATTAAATTAAATTATTATAAATTTGAATTAAATTAATGTTTTATTTGTTTATTATTAATTCGATATTAAATGAATGTTATTGATTCTGATATATAATTTCCATTGTAAGGCACTAAATTTCTAAAACATATCCTTTATAAATAATGGGGGTTAAAATGTTCCAAAAGGGTTTCTAGAGTGATTAAAAATCTTATGTTGTTTGATTTATCATGTGGTATGTCCTTTATAGTTGGTCATTTTGGTCATGTTTTTGAACATAAGGTCATAAATTTTAGTCATGTATTTTTTCATTAATGATTAGTATTTCTGGTTATGTGGTAAATCATTCATACCCACTTTTTTAGCATGTGTATTGTCACATAGTTGGTAATTTTGGTCATAAAAAAGGTCCTTCATGGTCAATAATTTTGTGCATTTGTCTATTCCTTCATCATTGGTTGTTCTAGTCATGTAGTTGATCACACGATAAAAATTTTTGTTGAAATTTTTCATAATTTTCACATGTTTCTTAGTTTTTTCATAATTATTTCAAAACATGTGTAAAATATAAATTAATTTTTAATATAAAATATGTTTTATTTAAGGGTATATAGGGGTTTAAATCAAGAATTAAATAATATAATAAAATTGAAATCTATAATTTTGGAGTTTAAATGGGTTGTTATATGGAATTTTAATGAAAAATAAAGTATGAAAATTAAAAGGATTGTGGATCTTAAAGTTTTGATGTACATGAAAGGTGAATATTATTATTTCTATAATGTGTAATCATTTACCTAATTTTATATATTATTTTTTTCATTGGTCTCATAAATCCATCGTTCTCTTTTATAACATTGAAACTCTTCTAAATTCATTTTTGTCCTTTTGTTTGAGTTTATAGTTGTCCTGAAACCCTCAATATAGTGTAGAAAAACACTGAATATTATCATGAGGTAGAGGATATAATTTTTCTATTTTTTTTAAAAAATCACGATCATTTCATTATTTATTGTTCTATATTATATTAAGTGAAATTTACCACATATAAATACGAATATCCAATTTTATAACACAATAAATGATTATTCAATAAACCATATATATGTAAAATATGAAAGTGAAAAATTGTAAAAGAATGTTATTGGTAAATTTAATTTAAAAATTACGAACATTTTATTTGATGTTATTAATAATCTAGGATTATTTATTCCAATATATATTACATATGTCATTGTGAATATTCTCAAGGCTGAGAATTTAAATATTCCACATATTGAAGATTAAATAATTAAGAATTTATTATCACAGTAATTATCAAAAAAGAGAATAAGAATCATATTATATATAAATATATAAATATGGGAATATTATATACTAAAATATTATATGTTAATGTGTTTTATGGAAATAATTGTTTTCATTTTTAAATATTTCTGAATGAAAATGGAAATTCTCCCATGTTATAGATATTTAAAATTTCATGAAACAAGATTCAAATAAATGGTTTTAATTTTTATGAAACTTTTATTTTAATATTCATCAATTCTTAATTAGATTATTTTATTAGATAGTGTCTTATTTATTTGATATTTTTTCCTATATTATTTATGGTTTGTATTCTATAAAATGTATAATTATATAAAACTATTGATAATAAGTACAAAGAAGAGGCATGATAAAAATATCTTCCTTATGAGAATTTATAACACTATAAGAATAATGATTATGTCATGTTTATGGTGATTATAATGGTTGGTATAAAATACCTACATCTACTTCATGTTGAAAACCTATACATCACAAAGTCATAAATTCATGATGAGAGTTTAAATGAAATCTAGAAAATAAATTATTTGGGTAGAATGAGAAAATATATAATGTGGGAGGTATGAATTCATTTATTCTTTGGAATGATATTCCAATGAAAAATTGGTGGAATTGTATTCTAAAATATAACTAGTGCCTTTTTGACATGATATTATTGTTGAAATATTTAATATTCTTGGGAATGTTTTATAATAAATGGGATTGAGGATTGTGCTACCTAGATAGTTGATGTTAGTAATGGGGGGATAATTAAAAAATTTAAAATGGTGTGGTAATACCTGAGGGTGGATAGAATGCATGAAAATGAGATATTTATAATTAGTATATTTTTCCATTTTTAGATTTTATTGATGTCCTTATGGAATGATTTCATTTAATTAATTTTTGTTCCAAATTCTAAACATATTTTGACTCAATTAAAAACTAGTGAATCTTGGCAGTGGTAACATAAAATTAATTCATTGGATTCCTTTGTAAAATTTTAAATTATAAGTGAATTATTAAAATAAATGGGTTGGTTCTAGGTGATTAATGATGATTAAGACATACTTGAGATATTTATAAGAGAAATTATAGTGTTTAATACATTATTATATAAAGACTATGTTATTAATAACTATAATGAAAACATAATAATTATAAATAGTTTAAAATTCATTAAATGATTAATGTTAATATTTTATTATTGTATTCATGTTTTGAGACATATTACATAATGGTAGAAGTTGGGTGTCCAGTGTAATGATGATGCTAAAGGTGTCTGAATATTAGTGCATTCCCATAGTGGGGTTATACATGGAAATATTTATATTTTATAATTTCAAGTACTACCCCACCAACATCAGTAAGGATATATATAACTATATATTTTTTGGGTTCTTTCTTAATAATCAATTATGGGGATGTAATTATTGGGTTACATATCAAAATCCCCTACCCCTGGATGTATTTTATTTGTAGGCATATCCCTATATATAATGGATTATGGAATTGGGTTAAATCTAAAATAGGATATAATACCTCTCAGTTTTAATATAAATTTTTTTATGGACTATATCAATAAAATGAATAGTACATACATTTATCTGGTCATAGTGCATACGAATTCACAAGAGAAAATGATCATGGGTTGTGATGGTTTGTGGAATAAAGAATATACATAGGATTTAATGGATTACAATCATACACAATAATACTACATGGGATAATGATAATAGTGATTCAGTGTTGATAAATATATGATACATAATGTATATGACATTTTTAAAAAAGGTTCATGAAGAATTATAGTGGGAAGACGAAGAAATGTATTGCATTGGGCTGTAAGTGAGATAGGAAAATTGGGATGTGGGAGAATTTTACCAATATATGTATTTTATTAAATGATATATTTATGTATGTATATGCATTAAATTGTGAAATTTCCAATCTAAGGATGATAAAATTATATATTGATTTAGTTGATGAGTTAGTTCCATTTTTTCATTTAGTGGCGAATATTATACTTCTTTCACATTTGCATAAATAGGTTCCAAGGATGATCATATTGAGTATACATTTACCTATCACCCTATATATATTTATATAAATTTTTAGGTTCATAATAGATGGTTATTGATAGAGATAGTTGTTATTTTTTTCTGGGAGATCTTTGATATTCATTGTCATTCCTAATGATATAATTTTAATATATGTAATCTTAATTAATATATTACAATTTTAATGTTATTAAATGTATTGGGATTATATCTATATATTTTTTGGTTTAGGATAGTGTGTTTTCTAATTTTATATATTTTTTTATAAACTTATATTTAGGTAAATGCATATAATTATTATAATTTATATATGCTTCATATTAGTCATCAACTAATTGATAATTAGTTATAGAATTTGTGGGGTCAATATTACCCTTTTATCATTGATATAACCAGATGGGTATACCTGAACAAAAGTTTTCATCATAGAGTGTTAACAATATATACCAAGTTTGATATGATTTAGTCAAAAGATATACTCTGGTGAGGATGCATAGGTTGGTATGAAAACAATATCAAATGGGCATAGTACTTGTTGTAATCAATAGTGACTAGATTTAACATGAGATTTTATGTTCACCCATGATGGAATGAAATAAATATAAATTTTAATAAGATAATATATTACGTGCTGTATCATATAGATTAGATATTTAGGGAAGCATCAAATATCCCAATATTCCATAAATAGGTTAAAATTTTGAAAAAAATGGAAAATTAAGTTTAAAGGCATTAATAGATAAACCATAATAGGTTCTTTTCCCCTGATATTATAATTTATTAACATTTATATTATAGATATGAGTCCAGTTAGACCTCCACATTTGGTTCTCCTAAAAAATTCAATTTTATGTTCCCATTGATTTACAATGAGTATAAGTCGATGATGATGTCATTATGGGAGGAAAATTGTAGATTTCACTTTCTGTGATATGTATAAGTTAAATGGATATGTTTTAGATCAGGATACTATGAATTTTCTAAATGAGGATGAGATATGATTCTTTTTTTTTGATTATTATAGAGAGTAATGTGTTTCTATAGTTTTGATTATGTTCTCTCAGTGAGCAAGGAATGATAGATTCCATATGTCTGTATATATTTGAAATATTTAGATGATGAATATTGTTTTGAATAAATTATTTTATTTTCATAAATTTTATATATTATTAAATGTGACCAAGACACATAAAGTATTCTCTAACTAGGTTATCATTTACCCATACCATTCTATAAGATGAAACTATTGTGAGAAAATTCATATCGTGAATTTTGATATTCTATAAAAAATGGAATTTAAAAATTTGATTCCATACAAGAATAAATGAGTAAAAAATTGACGACATTCTTCAATTTTTAATTTAAACTACTACCATAATTTATTAGTGGGATGTATGGATTATGATCCTCATCTTGGATGAAACTCCCATAGTGCCTTTTCTTTCAATCCTTCCTTTTATTCCCAATAGATATTATCACATCATAATTCAATTAGTAATCAAATATTAATTTTTGGTGATTAATTCCATCTCGTGAATACATATGAAGGTGGGAAGCATTTTTCCACGTTATTTATTTTTATATATCTTCTCATGTGGTCGTAAATGTTTTTAGTTTCTCTTTAATTAATAGTATATATGTGTTTACCATAGTTCTACATATATTTTTCATGAAAATTTTATGTTAGCCTTCATGAATAACCTTATGAATGTGTTCTTAATGGAATATTCTATATCTAATATGTGGTATTAGAATCATAAAAAACATTATAATTGTATCAGAGGGACTGATGTGATTTTTTTTATACAATTCCATAAATGATGTAGACATAGTAAATAAATATTATGTTTTCATATTTTTTTGGAAATTGAGTTTTTAAAATAGATTAAACATAAATAGTTAGGTTATGTAAATTTTAATAGGGTGTTAATTTTTTCATATAGACTATTTTAAGGATACCATGTCATTACCCTTGCACAGATAAACTCTATAGGTGTAATAAATAATTATATTTATGAAAATGGTATCATGTATGGGTTTTAATTCCTTCAATATACGTATATCATTATATGTGATGGTCATCATAGCTTACCCTTATGTGTATAGGTATCAGCAATATACCTTTTAAAATGTATAATTTCAATCATGTTTTCAGATGTGCCCTTATGATATGACTCATGCATATGGATTATAATATCTATTCCCATGTTTAACTTAATGGCTATGTGAGATGTTACCATACATAGATTGGTCACATAAATTTAAAATGGGGTTTTAAAAAATTTACCAACATATAAATTTTTACTTACTTTTACATGAATATTATACACAAAGTTATTAGATTATATACCCATAAACTACTTATTCATTGTAAGGGTCATGTATATATACATTTAAATATGTTCTCTATAATAATAAGAACCTTATATATATAATCAATATATGATATACCACCATTTTATTACTTAAACATTTCATTACATGGTAAAAATGTATTTTATTTAAGATTTGTTTCAATTAAATTAAGAACATAATACAAGATAACAAAAAAATTACTATAATCGATTGGGAAATTTTTTTCAAGGATTCCCCCTAGGTTACAATTACTATATGACATTTTCTTTTGACATAGTTCAATGTAATCTAGTGTGTTGGAATCCAAATAAAACAATATGTATGGGAGACATAAAGAATGTGTTCATGAGGAATGTCAATAATAACATCAAACATCACAATAATTCAAGAATGAAATGTAATATCACAATAATCAAGAGAATAAGAATAACACTAAAATGTGGATTCAATATAAAAATGATAAAATCATAAATATAGAACCATGGTTTTTCACAAAGTATACATAAATCAAAATTAATGTGGTTATTCACCAAAATATTGTAAAACATTCCATTTTTAGAGATAAAATTATTTGATAATGAATTGGAGAAGTATCAATGAATTCCTTTCGTATGTACTAATTTCATTTCAGCCACATTGATCATAATAATTCATTTCTTCAATATCAAAAGAAGAATAATTTGTGTATGTCATTTAAAATCATAGAGTGTGTATGTGTTGAAAGGCTTGGCCATAAAATCATCTTTATCCCACATAAATGAACTTTATGTTTAATATATTTAAATCACGGAATCAATAAATTATATTAATATATTGTTGAATATAGATGGATAATTAAATGGTTTCTGTATTTATAATATAAAAATTATTCTTTAAAGAGATAAATTTGAGAACTAAATTATGCAGTATGATATTGATGAAACATGGATTTAGAAAAGGGTGAAATTAAAGATAATTGTGGAATTACATTGATAAAATGTATAGTGGTATTATGGGTATGATCAAAACATATAAAATGTTGTGACTTAACATTTATAATGTATAATGAAATTCTATATCGAATTGAAGTGAATAAATGGATAATTCCCTTGCCTTGAAGAGTTACAAATAAATTAGGATTATTGAATCATTGCAGATTAAATAAAAATTGTGCGGAAAACATGAATGAAAACATGACCTGAAATTAATTGATAATGGATTTGGATTGAAGTGAAAATGTGAAATATTTGGTTTTCTTAGAAAAATTAGAAGAATTGTATACTAATTTCTATATATAGGTCATGGAAATCATGTTTGTTGAAAATGAAAAACCATTGGATTACACATGGTTTTTTAAATTATTATGGACATATGATTAAAAAAATATTATATTTTAATCTAATTAATCCAAATACTATTTTTAAATACTTATTTGAGCATGGAATGTAATTTTTTCTACAAAATAATTCCTTTCAAACAAAACATTCTATTTAATATGTGGAAATTAACTTATTGGTATAAAAATTGATTAAAAGTCATTAAAATACATACTAATATTAAAATTAATTATTTTAGGTCATGTATTGAGGTTAATTAATTATTATATCACTATGAAAAAAATATGATGTCATAAAATAGGAAAAACCGGAAATAATATTTCCACTATTCTTTAAAAAATAATGTATTTTAGAAAATTAAGTTAATGTCACCCTAACCTAGTTTTTATGGGATTAATTATAATATAATGTTTATTTTATCATAACTTTTATTTGAAAATATATATTTTTATCTTTCAAATATAAGAAATATTATTTATTGAAAATAACTAGTTTTAGGGATTTTAAAATTTTTTTCACTTATAACAATATCCTAAGACATTATAAAATTATTTTATCATTTAAATTAAAATAATATAACATTAAAATAATAGTTCATTATAAAAAATTATTCAGAATACAATAGTTTATTCTTAATACGAACACATTTTATAATGAAATCTATTATGTATAATTTGTGTCTAGAACTCAATTAATCAAATCAGACTCAATTAAACATATAATTTATTAAACAAATCATTTCTTAAAATTAATGTGATATAATAAAATACTATTTTTACAAATGAAATTACGCTTTTAGAATCTCGAACCTAGACACAGGATCCCTAATTACACCATTATACATCATATGGGAATGGTCTGCTACAGTGGTAGTTTGTTAGGGTTGCTGCTCACAATTACTGAGTGGTAATATTAACTTACATTCACATCTAACCTTGGATATTTGATTCAATATTAGTATGTTCAATCTTTTAATGGTTAAGGGAGAACCCTAGTGATGATTCATTTATCCCATGTTATGAAAAATGTGCCTCAAATTCCATTAATCTACTAGATCATGTCATCATTTTCTCTTTCAATAATCCTTTGTAATTACTATTTAAAAATATAAATTATAGAGGAAATATTACAACCACGAGGTATAGATATAAATGGTAAAATCAATCAATGGTTATATTTTCCATGGTTCACATTTATCCATAAGTCATATTTGACCAACGATCATATAATAGTCACATCCCAACATACATATTTTCTTTTATACCCTATAATTCTACTACATTAATTCAATCAATAGTCACTATAATTTCTACTAATATTCTATTAATTAATTTTCTATGATATGGATCCATTTACTAATATTTGTTTTCATTAATATATTTTTAGCTTTTTCAGAAATTATTTTAATGGATTTAGGTGATCCATATTATCCCATTTTATATTTTTTATTTTTTATTTTACATTTTCTTCTATTTATAATGTATATAATTTTAATTTCATTCATAAATTAATAATATAATGATAATTATTAATTTGATTAGGTTTTTTTGGTTCCCCTAATTTTTATACATATATAACATTATATAATATAACACACATTTTCTCTAAAAAAATAACATATAAAAGACTAATTCATTACAATTTCTTCCTTAATATATTTCACCCCCAAAACTTCCACAAATTATCTCAGTTAATAAAATGAGAGGTTACTTCTGCAACATTGTACCCTTTGGTTCCCATATATATTCATCATATTTAATGTTCACCAAAAAAATTTACAAGGAGGGTTGTATTGTTTTATAGTACATTGTCTCTATAGTCTAGTATATTCACCAGATTCTTATCATATGAGATGTCATGTTCTCATTTTATGATCTTTGGATTCATTATGTGTGATGGATATCATATGTACATTCTCTAGAGAGATATGTGGAATAAATCCTGATAATGGGACTTATTTAATGGAAGATCAAGATGATAGGCCACCACTATTATGAAATCAAGGATTTCAAATGGGATAATGTAACTTTTTCTAAGATTACCTTTAATTCAAAAATTCATAACAGGCTTCCATGGTGATATATAAATGGAAAACAATTTTCCACAGTAAAACTCTAATTCACTCTGATGAAAATTAACGTAGATTTTATAATAACTATGAGTATCTTTCATAGTTTATTCGATGGTATGTATAATTTTTATCATCTCTTGCACAATATTGTTCCCAAGTATCATTCTCAATCCAGCATCATCCTAGCTATAAGGATTTATATATCTCATTCTAAATATATATTCATAGGATTCCATAGGAAAACTCGTGTGTAATTTGTTATTGTATGAGAACTCAACTAATTAGAGGTGTTGATCATATACACCTTTAAATTTTATTGAAATTTTTTCATCATATCCTCATGTTTCTGATGATTACATTCAAATTAAACATCAATTTTTTGGAGATAATCCAAACTGAAATTCAATGCAATATTTAGATAATGTTTATTACAAACACAAAATTTATATGTGAACATTGGATAAAGATAAAAAATGATTACAAGTGGTTACATATGAATCCTTACCACTTCATTTTCGTATATATTGGCGGGTTGTTCGAGAGGTAAATCTTCCAAAATTGGGATGAAATAGACATCTTCTTTGTGTAGATTCCCTATAACTAGTATCATGTTGTTTCATTTATATGTATATGGGATTCAATTGAATAAGTCTGTAGTTATATTACCCCACATCCATGTTGTTTTGGGTAGTGGTTACATTACCCAGTTTGGATGTTGTCTGTCCACCATCAGTTTTCTACACAACAACAACCTTTCAGTGTATTATAAAATCAATGATTTGATAATATCCCACCAATAATGATCAAGAAGGTCACTGTAAATTTTATTTCTTCTAGGATGTATATATAATTTTGAGATATGATCATTATCAATTATATCCTTATTTATCCCAAGGATATATGGCGCACATAGCCATTTACACAATCTTAGTATACCTTCTTGTTCAATATTAAACTCAACAAACCTAACCTTCTATACAAACCTTATCATATTTTTTTATCAAAGTATCTTGTATTTTATCATTCTTAATATTCTGTAGTAATGATGATTGAGTACTATATTGGGATTGGGGTGATGATTTCTCATCCCTTGGGATTCCCATGTCCTTCATTATTATTTCATTGATCAATGGATCACCGTGAATTCTCATTCCTAACACCAGAATGGTGTGGTTCCAACATAACACACCAACGATATTTTTCTACACCCGGTGATTAATGAACTGATTATTCATTGTCATTAAGATCATCCAAACATCTCGTATGTATCTTTTTTAAATCAATTTTAATGAATTTACACATAAATATTTAATACTATTTCATAATAATAACTATAAAGATAGTGACTCCATTTTTTAGAGAAAAAATAATTGAATCTAACCACAGGTCATGAATGCAATAATTATTCTCATGTGGATTTAACTTTTGAGATACATAAGTAATCCCATTTTCTTTCTTTTTAGGACACAACCAAGCCCTTTAAGATATGAATAACTATAAATAAAATTTTCTTCTCTAATAGATGGTAGGGTTACCTTAAGTGTTGTCACTGATCTCTCCTTTAGTTCTAGGAAACATAATTAACACTCATTTGTCTAGATGAATATAAATCATTTATATGTTAACATGGTTCTTGGACTAGAAAGTCATATATTGTTTTTCTAAAACACCAATATTTTTATTCAAAATAAAGGAAACTATGAATATATATTACCATATTAGGATTGGGACCCTCTTCTATAGCGTTTCTCTGGGCATGGTCAACTGAGATTCCTTCATTGGTAAAATATTCCCCATGAATGATACATATTTAACTAGAATTCATATTTTATAAATTTTCATAATATATTTTCCTTCCTCATATTTTTTCATATAACCCTTATATGATTTTAATACTCTTTAGGACATTGTAATATATCATAATATTATTGATAAAATCTTTAATGAATTTACCTTTTAGACCATAAATATTATTCATCAAATACCCAAATAAAGTTGTAGACTTAGTCATCCCAAAGGGAAAAAAATATATTAATTCATATAAGTTGTTTGTAAATAAGTTTTTAGAATATATTCTTTAATAAACCATTATTTATGATACCCAGATCTATGTTCAATCATTGATAATAATTAATACCAATGAAACAAGTCAAATAAATCATCAATCATTAGGAGAGTATACTTTTTCATCATTTTGATCCCATTGATCTCTATATTATCAATGCATAGTTGTGTTGATCTATCATTATTCATCACAGATAGTAATAGTTCTCCCCCTGTAGAAACACTTTTTTCGAAAAATACCTTCTCCAAAATATATTGATTTTCATTGTTTATTTCCTTTAACTCTACATTTTTTAACCAATAAATGGTATTCTATATCATAATGGATCTAGGTATTCTTCCAATGTATAAATTTATATCTCTATATAAGGGAGGTATATGTGACACCTCATGAAATGATTCAAAGTAATCATGAATGATAGTGACATTATCTATCTATATACTATCATTTCTATCTCCCACATCAGTAATCAACTATATAATGAAGGCTATGGAAGGTAAGTCTAAAAAAAGTTTCAATTGAGATATCTATCCTTCGAAATTAACTACTTGTTTTCCATTCAAGAATACTTAAAATTTTTTATATCAATAGTTATCTTTGAATTATTCTTTTATAGCCAATACATCAATATTGTAGTGTCACATTCTATAATGGGAATGGCTACTTAATTATTTATGATCTTGTACACACAAAAGTTAACAATAGAGTTTCTATAAACAATTAACGCTATGATAATCACTCCAAGAATATTCATGGATAAAAAAACTTCTTTTATTCAAGGGATTGATTTTATAATCATTAAAATTTAAAAAAAATAAATAAATACCTAGAACCGGAATGAAAAAAATAACATCTATCTTGGAGAGGTACTTGAGTGTACCTGACACCACTTAATTTAAAGACTCAAAATTCTGACATTATTCCCATAGAATATTTATGTGTGAGGATGGTTACCCTCCCTTATCATATGATATTTACCTTAACTTGTAATGTTCCTAAGATTTCCACACATGAGGTATTGAACTTCTAACAGATATTTCACCATATTCCCTTATTTATTACTGTTGAAAAGCTGAGGATTCACCTCACCATGAATTTTTCAAGATATATTCCCATTGATTTTTCATTTTAATAAATTAAAAATACCACATAATTAGTTCCTAAAATTTTTATTCTCCCTTTTTTGGAATGTCAGATGTTTCACTTTTATTCCTCCTATTCCTTTATCAATGTTCTTCCCTATGTTTGGATCAATTTCTAACTTATTTTATTTCAACCGATGTTACTAATAAGTCTCTCCATGCAGCAATTAAACCTTTATAACACTCTACCCTATCTTCATATATCATTCATATTAAGGATTTTTTAAATTCCTCTATAAATGGGGTCTCAATCCACCAAATAATATATTAAACCTTCCATTAAGATCCATAAAAAAGCTATTGGTATATCGAGAATGTCTTGTAAATATCATCTTATGAATTAGGACTTATTCATTTTACATTTTCTTCTAATATAGGAAATACTTCTTCTTTTTTTTCTCATTGTATAGGGTTAATATTTATTGCGAACAATTCACTTAATCTCTTACAATTTCATAACATCACTATCCATTCTTGGAATTGTGTTTTTAATTGGCATCCACAACTAATGACCTTCTCCTTCTTAAGAGAATAATTTATTGTAGACGTTATCTAATTTTTTTACTTATGTTAGGAAAAATAATTTCTATAGATCTAATTCATATATCAATAACCAATGGGTCAGTAGGTCTCTTAAAATGTTATGTTTGTTAGTGCATGAAGGGCTCAACAAATACTTGTTCCCTTATAGGAGAATCTAGTTTGTAAACATTATTGAAATAATTATTCATAACATGAGATTATTGATTCATTATCCATATTATAGTTTCTATTTGATGCCCACCAGTGCACCATCTATTACACTGATTATTTACATTACTTTTCTAATTTATTATCATTTTTATAAAATAATAAAAATATAGTGAGAAATGTGTCACTTTTAGGAATATTACAATTCTAAAATAATATTAGGTCTTAAAACATCATGAAAAAATATTTTATTAATCTCATTTAATAATAGTTAAATTTTATATATATTCTTTATAATATTCCATAAAAATATTTTTATTAACCAACATATCTCCTTAGAGTGTCAAAACAAATTGAGAAATAAGTCCTATTATTGTGCCCCAATTTAATAATCGAGTATAGCATAATGCACAGTTTTTGAGTGTTACCCATAAATGAATATATCCCACATCAAATTTATAATCATTGTTTTTTACTGTTACCATATGTTTCTTACTAATGTTTTCATGTCAAAATTTCAACAAATAACAAAACCTTCATTTGTTACCAACTATGTAATCTATACTTTTTATTACACAAACATTTCAATATATTGTATAAATAAAAGACCATTGAAGGAAGATTTTTGTTTAAAATATTGAACCTAATACATGAAAAATTAAATCATTCTTGTAATACGCATGAATAACATCTTTACATAGTCACCCTTGGTTACTTTTATTTCATCCCATATCCTAGAGACACAAATCAAATGAGTGGTGTGAGCAGAAATCCTAGTAAGGTAATAATATAGAGATAAAGAAAGAATGTGATCATGAGACCTATTAATAAGGATATGTGTAATAACTATTCCACATAAAAAGGAGTCATATCATAAAGAAAAATTAATCATAACCATTAAATTTTTATTTTATTCACCAAGATATAAATAAAAATGTCATCTCTATATATTAAATTATTTACAAAATGCATTGGGGATATATAGGAGAACACCACTCAAATTCCATGATTTCTTGTGATCCACATGGTTCATAATAAATCCTTTTGTTACATAAGAAGAAGAAACTAATTTATGGGATTCATATTAAAGCACTGAGTATGTATGTTCATAACGGGTTGGCCATATAATAATTAATATCCAATGGAAATTGAATGTGGATTTTGTATATGTAAATCCAAAAATTAATAAATTATAAAAACATCTAGGTTAATATTCATGGACATGTAAATGGTGTGTGGAATGATGACATAATAATTTTTCACTTAAAGAGACAAATTTAATATATAAATTCAACAGCATGATGGGTATAAAACATAGAATTGGATAATGGTAAAATTAGATAGAGTGAATGTATACCATGGATAATACATAAATTTTTAGTAATTAGATGATAATGGGGGTAACAAAAAAGAGTAACATAAAATTTATAAAGAATATATAAAAAATACGATTCTTAAGTAGAAGAGTAAGGAGAGTTCCCCTAACATGATCAGTTACTCATAAATCAAGAGGATTGGAACCATGGGACATGAGGACACATTAGGGAACTCTATCAAAAGAAAAATCACCATAAAATCATTTCAAATGGACTCATATTAAATTGGTAGGGTGAAATGGGTGGGTATTTATTGTAAACATCGAGGAATTATTTAATAACATGCAAACGTTGGCCTTGAAAATCTACATTGTGGATAATGGAAAACTATTGAATATGCAATGGTTATTCTAATGGTTAGGAATGTTCAGAAAAATAATAAATTATTATAATCCACCATAAATGGAAAATAAAATAATACTACTTTCGATATTGAATGTTAAATATTTCAGAGAATTTTTTTTTAAACTAATTTTTTTTTGACATTTGAAAGTTGCATTGATATTTTAATATTGATGTAAGGACAATATAATATATAATATCAATAAAATAATAATATTTTGGTCTTGTAATGTGCTTAATTAATTATTAATTAATTATAGAATAAATATGATGTAATAAAACCTATAAAAAACCCAAAAATGTATTTTTACTATTCAATTAAAAATACAGTATTGTATCAAATTATCATTAATTAATGAAAAACTAATTTAAACATTCTAATTTCAAAAATAATTATTATTTAAATATAACTATTCTATAAATATTATAATTTTAATCTTTAAATTAAATAAATCATATATATTGAAAAATATATTTTTTAGGAATAGTCAAATTGTTTATACTTATAAATATTTCATAAGACATTTTAAAAATATTTTTCATTTATATGTAAGAATGTGGATTTTAAAATAATATTTCATTTTAAAATAATTTATTCATAATCCCATTATTATTATGAAAATGTAAATAATATTTAAAAAATCAAATGTAATTTAATTTATGACTACAAATCAATCTATCAAATACATCAAAATTGAACATCTTTTTTATAAACATAAAATAATTAAAATTGAATTGATGGAAAAAAATTATTTAAAAAAAAATACACCTTAAAAACTAAGGCATAGACCTTGAACACATTATTAATCTCATTAAAATTCTAAGGTAAATGTCTGTAATTGTGTTAGTATCATGGGGTAGCTTGTATAACATCGACCGAGTTATAATTTTAAATAACATGATATTCTCATATAGATGATTTCATTCAAGTATTACTGATTGAAGATCTGTTTCAGCTTGTACAAAGACCAACCCTAGTGATTCATCCACCCTCTAATGTTCTATCAAATGGGATTAAAAAAAATTCCTCAAATATTGGTGGTCATCAATTTTATATTCTGCATCAATTATTCTTTGTCATTAGTATTTATAAACACTAACTATATATGTAAAATTATCACAAATGGGTATTGTTCCCAATGGTCAATTTAACCAAAAATTATATTTTAATATAGTAATATTTGACCAACGGTCATATTTAAGGAATGGCCATATAGTGATTGGATCTAAATGGTTATATTTCCCATTATACCCTATAAATACCAATTTATTAATTCACTCAAAATTCTCCATAATTGGTTCCCTCGTTATATTTTTTTTATTTTATAAGATGTTGATTGGCCTCATAATATATTTTTTCATTTAAATTGTGTTTTTTTTGGGTTTGATGATTCTGAAAGATCATGGTGATCCATATTTTCTTTATTTATCATTTATATTTTATATTTTTTTCCAGTTTAAGTGTTTTTCATTATAATTGATTCTATAGTTGACTAATGTAATGATCATTAATAATGAGATAAGTTTTTTTCTATACTATTCTATTCATACATATAAAATACTATAAAATAACACTCATTATCTCAAGAGACAAATATCATTTTGAAATCCCATGTCTTTACACTATATAAGATTTAAAAACTAGTTCCCTTAAGTAAATGTGGGTTACTACATATGGTTATATAGAAATATTTTTAATTTTTATTAATTTATAAATGATTTTACTAATTTATTGAATTTAGATAAATCATTATAAATTTAATTTTGGAAATATTTAATTTATAAAGGGTTTTTTCAATCAATTAATTATTTATCAAATGTTTAAATTTAATTAATTAATTTCATATGAAATATCCATTATTACCAAATATCAATTAATAATATTTTAAATTCAATTTGATAATTAAATTTAGTTAATTATGATCTAGGAATAAAAGTTTTTATTTAGAAGTAAAACATCAAAATCTATAGTTGTTTATATATTTTAAAATTAGTCCATGATATAATATCATTATTTTTAAATTTTTAATTATTGATAATTAATTTTTCAAATTTATCAACAGAATTTGTATCAATTATTCATAAATTATTATCTCATGTTTAAATATATGAATTATTCATTTTGATAATATTTATCCCTTTATTTGTTCATTCTTTAAATAATTTTAGATATTTTAATGTTTTGAATTCATTAGTCTAAAATTTTAAAAAACTTCTATGACGGATCCTTGAATTATATTCTTCGTATGATATTGAATTTATATTATCATCTAACATGACCTCAGATTATAATAATGTTATGGACATGAATTTATATGTTGAATAATTTTTGTAAATATCAGGAGTCATAATTACAATGAATTTTAATCTCTCTTGAGTGAAGTATCAATGTGTAAAGGGACTTGGGACCTCACAACCTACTAACCTCTAGCCTAATGCCTTGTATAGGATAATAAATGGGATGGGATATCTTTCACATTTTTCCTACTCAGGTAGAGTTTGTAAATATCATATAATTACAATCTATTATATGAATTTGATCATTTAAAAAGTCAAATGATAAAATTTTATATGTATCAATATTTTTGGCTTCAATTTTTGAATTATTTAAAAAAACATGGGGGTCGGTGAATAGTTACACATCTATATCTTTCGAACATAAGGATTTTCTAGAGAAAAAATTATTAAAAAACTTACTATAACATCCCTATAAAAAATTGAATAATGTGAGATAAGATATAGAGATTAAAATATCATTGGAATATTATGTGTGAGATTCTGTGAAAAGTAACACTTTCCATGGACTCGATCTTCTAACAGTGTAGTTTCATGCCAAACTCAGTTCACTAGGATTATCTTTTCTGTGGAAGGTGACTAATAAGTTAATCTGGATTTTATTTTTGTGTTGTTTCATTCCATTACCATGATCCC
The DNA here is from genome assembly GCA_963277665.1 of Viscum album. Classification (NCBI taxonomy): domain Eukaryota; kingdom Viridiplantae; phylum Streptophyta; class Magnoliopsida; order Santalales; family Viscaceae; genus Viscum; species Viscum album. Next base: position 1,137,000,106 of record OY728164.1, on the reverse strand, counting down.
ATGGATTTTCTATAATGTCAGCCAGTTTTTGGTGTTTTTATATGTGAAAATTAGGTTGGAATCCAAAATGGTTAGTATAAAAAATGAATTATGTTTATTTATCCATATGAGGGATTATACAATGGGTTTTCAGATCAACTATCCATAAATAATATATGATATTAATGGGACGATTCCCATCTGAAAAATTTAGTGGTGAGATAATAACCCTAGAAGTACTATTTTCTTAGTGAAATATTGATCTTTCTCCGTTAATTAATATGATTTAAATTTAAATGGGTAATGTAATGGCCCATACTTTCCTGGGCATTTATTTTTCCAAAAATGGATCCACCAAAACAGTGGCACCATGAAGGACACACAGGTCACGGTGGCCCCGTAACGGTGACACTATGACGGTTGCACCGTATCCTCGTCGATCCATTTGATCATTTTCCATTGCTCAACTTTTCTGCTCCTGCAATGTATCATTTGTCGAAAATTTATTTTAATACTCTTTTTAAAGTAATTTAAATCCCATAATTAATTCTTAAAAATCTCGAGAAACCTCCCCGATGGGGGGTATTAAATAACACCTTAATATCATCTTGTGTAACTTCCCACCAGCATAAGAAACCACGATCCGACATTCCAGGCGTTCAAAATTCCATATCCCGTAATAGTAGGATCTCCTCTTTATACGTCACACTTGTGTTTCCTTCTTCTTCACGGCTTGTTTTCATCTTTCTTCCTTGTGCGCATAGAGTCCTTCATTCGTGAGGCTTATGTTACGCTTGTGTTGGAGTTTTCATCTCTTCCTTAGTGTCCCCGACGTTCCTCCCATGCAAGTCATGCATCCCTTGTTCTTGGCACGTGGAGAAGATCTTCGACCCTTGATCAACAATGTAGGGATTTTTCCTTCGTCTCTCATGTATGTGTTTCATGTGGGGTGGGTACGCTACTTTTTCTATGGGGTGGATGAAACCAAACCTTAAAAAAGATAATAAATGGATTGTTAAAGGATGATGGGGTGTGTTTGACATTTCTGTTGTATTCTTTTATGTTGCTATGTGATTGTGAACTGTTTGGGCCATTGCTTGCTGAAAATCATGGTCGTTGGCGGTCTTTCCTTGTGCACTAATGAACCTTTTCCCTAAGTGATGATTTAATGACTATAATCTATAAATTGGTTAATCACTTAAACTCAGCTGGGTAAATGGATGCCCAGTGAACATAAATCATTGTGTGGTCACCCCATTTAACCAACAGAAAGAAGAAAAAATGAATGATGTGTTCGAACATGGATGTTCCCCTACTCTGTTTTGGTAGTGGGTGTGTTTTCCTTCTAGATTCTTATGAGGGAATGTGGTTGAGTATGGGATCCTCTATTGTGGTACGCTTGATTGATGTGAATCAAAAGTTGTTGGATTGATCTTCTTATGACACGAATTAAGGTGGAATCCCCTACTGATGGAAAATAGTTTATTATGGTTTTGGGGATGTGGGATTGTATCATGAATCCTGTTTTGGTTCCAATACTTGGAGGGATATCACTGTTTCTTCCCCTTTGATGGGAATTTAAAAGAGAACCGGGTGTGAATGTTTAAAATTTTGTTTTTCTGTAATTCCCATTGGCTTGTGTTTTCCTCCTAGTTACCCATTCATGAAGAACATTACTCAAACAGGATCACTTGAACATGAAAACAAGAATGGGTTAAAAGAGGAAATTTGTTCTGGGAAAGATTTGTGACTTGGCTTGGGTAGTGTTCTCTCTATGGATAGTGACTAGGATGTTCATGCTTGGGTTGGGTGTGGAACCCAAAGTTGTGATGAGTTCTTGTTACATATAAATATATAATTGTAGATTTCATGTTTATTATTCTCTCCCCATCCAAGTTGATCACTTAGTGCCGAACACCCCCATTTCATGGGGGAGGGTGTCTTTCCCAACACTCCTATGGGTGTCTGGTTATTATCTCATTTTCTTCTCCCTTTACCGGATACCCCAAAACTCTTCGGGCAGGCTGTGATGGCCTGAAATCCACTATTAGCCCAAGAATATTCGAGCATGGTAGTTGTGGTGGTTGGACCAGGTGTTTGTGGGCCGGTTGTTTCCCAAGTACCATCGAGATGAGGCAGAGTTGTCTTCGGGCGTGGAAGTGGTAGTTCTGGCCTAGGTGTTTGCAGGCATGGTTATGTGTGTTTTTTGTGGCCTAGGTGTCTGCAAGCGGGACGACGGTTGGGGATTAGGTGTTTGTGGGTGGTATGTGTGGTTGTGGACTAGGTGTCTGCGTGCGGGGTTGTGGGAGTGGGAATGCTGTGAGAATGGTGGGATTGGTTCAATGCATAGGATGTCTTCAATAACCAGTGGGAATGTGGCGCGGGGTACCCAAACGTCGATGTGCTATTAATATATATTACTTGACTTGCGTTATTTGGAGAGTGTGCCTTAGTGAGGCTTGTGTGGATAGTTTTCCTTGCTATGTTCTTGGTTTTCTCTTTTCTCACAGGGTATTAGAATGCCTCCCCATTTGTGTACGAGAGTCTTTGGTTATCCCTACTGAGTATATTCTTATGCTCAACCTATGTATATAAACATATTTCAGAATTCTATGAGGAATTAATGGATCATTTAGTGCCGTCCTAGCTCAGGTGTTGGGACATTTCCATTGTTCATTTTTCTTTTCTTTTGGGAACATTACCTTTGTAGTTTCCATGTACCTTTCTATCTTTTTTACTTTTGGAACATGCATGTGGGAATTGTTTTCTTTGGTTCTACTTTTACAATAGTTTGGTGTTGTGTAGTTTCACTCTCTTATCTCCCAATCCTATAAATGAAAAATGGTAATGCCTTCCATCTTGAGTGCGATTCTTTACCCTTGGTTCTAGTCGCCACTCCGGGACCTATTGAAGGCGGGTCTCGGGGGTTCATTATCTCTCCTTCAACTTGAAGAATACATGGCCTAGCAATCTATTGTCCCTTTCCTCATCTCAGTGAAGGTGGGTTGTTAAAGAATGGTACAAAGGCTGAGTTTGAGAGATAGGATGGAGTCTGGAGCTAGGCACATTGAGAATTTCATGGGATGGTAGGGTAATAGTGTTGGGTGATCTTGGTGTATGAAATAGACCAGAAAAGACTAGATAGGACACAGGATTTTAGGTCCCCCTGTGATATGATGCAATGACTCTGGACCTACTGAACGACCAATTAAGGCTACAATGATTGTAGGGTAGAGACCCTATCAAAGTTCCATGTATCATAATGTGTATTTTTCTAATGTTTCATGGGTATTTGGGAATTTAAAATGAATAATAAATCTAATAAAATTTAAGAATAGTATTCTACACTACTCTGGATTTGGCTTTCCTTGTCTACCGTTCATCTATGGCACCTGGGAGACGACCATGAGTAGTGTTGGAGATCGAGGCCCTGGAGGTTGACTTGACCGGTCAGCAGAGGTTGGACTGAGAAGAGGAGGAAGATCAGTGGTAGAGGATTCATCATTCTTTTCAGCGACAGACCCTTGGGAAATATGAGGGCAGCATCCCAGACATGGAGACAGAGAGATGGCTATAAGAGATGGTGATAGATTTCAGATAGATCTGGGCTCTGAAGGAGTACTGGGATCCTATGGATGTAATCCAGATGCATGTAAAAGTTCTTTAGTGGTGGACACATTATCATTGCGAGATAAGGGAGGTTTATGTGACATGGATAGACTTTGAGAAGGAATTCTGGGCGGAATTCCTATCCTCCACGATGAAGGATCAAAATAGGAAGGAGCTACTCTCACTCCAGCAGGGGATCATTTCAGTGAGAGAGTTGGTATCATGTTCAAGTATCTCCTTCGGTTCGCTGCGGAACTTTTTCCAGATGAGGAGTCTTGGGTCTGACGTTTAGAAGAGGCACTTTGGCCTTCCCTCCACTATGTTGTTACTCCCTTCACCCTACCTAAATAATTGGAGGTCCAGAAGAATGTTGAAGTGATGGAGAGGATGCACATGCTGGGAGGTGTGTTGCGAGAGGGAATCTAGTAGGGCTCGTCGAAGTGGATAGCCGTCAGCATCCGGACCCTCCCGGTTTCGAATAGTAGGAAGCATGCCTCAGTAGTTCCAGTTCCAATCTCATGGCCCTCACATTTTTTTCGGGCCCAGGACTGAGATTATTTATCTTTGGAAGACATGGGAACCATTAGAATCAGTTCCCAGACAGAGTACATTATGAAGGGGGTGGGACTCGTTCAACGCCAACCTCAGCAGCAGCTGTTTCCAGCTAGGCCCTTTCAGCAGTAGCAGCAGGGACAACAAGCTCCTGAAACTCAGATGGAAGGAATCGCAGCAGAAGGCCGACCTCAGGGTGCTTATCATGGACCATGACAAGGGCGTGGTCAGGGAGGTGGCCGACAGCAAAGAGGCAGGGGAGCTGGGTGTGGGATGTTGTATGCCAAAGAGGTAGTAGTTCCAGTAGGGCCAGAGGGCGTTCAAGGTATGATCAGCTTGATTAGTACAATTTCTTATGCCTTGTTTGATACAGGAGCTTCACACTCCTTTGTTGCACATAGTCTGACCCATGCTTTGGGTTTAAATGCGGAGAGACTTCAACTTCCCCTGGTGGTGGGCACACTAGTCAGAGGTCAGACCGACTTGTTTTATGTTTGTCTGGTGTATAGACTAATGATAGGGCCACATCAATAAGTCGGGGATCTTCTACTATTGCAGATACATCCATATGATATCATCCTATGAATTGAATGGATGTTCTCTGTATGTGCCATCATTGACTCCTTCTGAGGAAGGGTCGTGTTTTCAGACATGGGCGGATTACTTGTATATTTCATAGGCTAAAGGGGTGGCCAGAATAGTAGAAGGAGAGAGGAACCCCTCATTTCCATGTTAGATGCGCTGTCAGTGGAGTCGGTGGATTCGGTGGACGTAGAGATGGTGGAAGTTCCAGGGGATGTCAGTGATTTTATGGACATCTTCACTGAATAGGTGACAACTCAACCCCCTCGATGTGATGTTGAGATCAGGACAGACATGCAACCTAGCGCTCTTCCAATTTTGATGGCCCCATACTCGGTGAAACCTTCTGAGTTACGGGAGTGGCAAATTCATATTGATGATCTGATGAAGAAGGGTTTTGTTCGACCATGTGCATCACCATGGGGTGCCCCAGTCTTGTTCGTAAAGAAGGCAGATGGTGGTTTCATGTTGTACATAGAATACAGGGGATTGAATCAGGTGATAGTAAAGAATTGCTACCCTCATCCAAGGATAGACAATCTCTTTGACCAATTGAAGGTGTATTGATGGTTCTCTAAGATTAATATGCGGTCCAGATATCAATAGTTGAGGGTGAAGGAGGGATACATATCTAAGACTGCCTTTAGGTGCAGATATGGGTACTTTGAGTTTTTAGTCATGTAATTTGGCATTACGAATGCTCTTGATGTGTCCATGGGACTCATGAACTCTATCTTCCGGGAATACCTAGATCGGTTCATAGTCGTGTTCATTGACGACATCATGATCTACTCAAGATTAGAGAAGGATCACGCTGAGCACTGAGGATGGTTTTAGAAGTCCTCTGACAGCACCATCTCTATTGGAAGTTGTCCTAGTGCATGTTCTGGATGCGATAGGTGAACTTCCATGTGCATGTGGTGTCCGAGAAGAAGATAGCAGTGGACCCATTGAAGGTCTAGGCACTTGTTTCTTGGCAGAACACAAGAACATGGAAGAGGCTCGTTATTTCTTATGGCTGGCAGGTTACTACCAGAGGTTCATACCCAACTTCTCTCAAATTGCATCAACTTTGAAAACATTGACCAAGAAGTACCATGCTTTTGTTTGGAATAGTAAGTGTGAGGATGCTTTTAGCTATCTGAAGGAGAAGTTGGTTAGTGCCCCAGTGATGAGATTTCAAGAAGAAGGGGTGACATATGAGGTGTTCTGGCATGCTTAAGGACAAGGCCTCGAGAGTGTGCTGATGTAACAAAAAGGGGTGATCTCTTATTATTATGGAATATTAAGTCCTCATGATTTTAATTATGCCACCCACGATCTGGATCTTGCGTCGGTCGTGTTAACACTAAAGTTTTTGTGGCATTACCTCATTGGGGAGCGCTTTGTGTTCTTCACGAATCACAAAATCTTGAAGTATATCTTCTCCCAAATAGACCCGAAATTAAAACATTGATGGTGGTTGGAGTTCCTTCAGAACTACGACTTCGAGATTTCCTACAACTCTGGAAAAGAGAATGTGGTGGCTGATTCCTTGAGCAGGAATTCGCAGAAGGGTGCGGTTCGAGATTCGGCAGATGTCTTGAAGGTGATGGAGGATTTTTTTTCCCTACACCTAGATGCGAGGATGGATGATGGTAGAGGTTTCCTGTTTCAGATGACAGAACAATATTCTCTGTTACAGAAGGTAGAGGAGTCTCAATAGGGAGAAATAGATAGTAAAGTGATGCATGAACGAGTTAACTAAGGTGATGCCTCTGAAGGGTGGATGGAGGATTGTCAGAATCAGATGATTTTTTGGGAGATGTTCTTTATTCCAGAGGAGATGCAAGAGAGGGTTCTTGGTGGGTTCCAAAACTCACCCCTAGAAATCCCCCCCAAGAGTTTCCAAGATGTACCAGGGTCTGAGGAGTCAGTTTTGGTGTCCCGGGGTAAAGTGGGTTGTGGCGGTGTTCGTAGAAAAGTGCCTAGTGTGTCAGTAGGTGAAGGCCGAACACCTTGTTCGAGGCTGTTTTTTGCAACCTTTAGATGTTCCTGAGTGGAAGTGGGACGAAATCTCAAAGGATTTTGTCACAAGTCTACCCAAATTTCAAGGAGGCTACGATGCTATTTGGGTAGTGGTGTACTGGTTGACGAGATCGGCTCACTTTCTGGCGATCAATTAGTCGGGTGCAGGGGATTCCCGGGCACAGAGGTATGTGGATGAGGTGGTGCAGTTGCATGGAGTTCCGAGGTACATAGTCTCATATAAGGATTCATGGTTTACCTCACGAATATAGAGAGGATTTCTGCATTCTTTTGGAACCCAGCTACGTCTTAGCACTGCATTCCACCCCCAGAAAGAGGGATAGATGGAGCGCAACATCCAGACAATGGAAGATATGATGCGAGCATGTATCCTAGATTTTGGGGGATTTTGGGTGTGACACATTCCTCTGGTAGAGTTTTCCTACAACCAGATCTACTGATAAACCATTATCATGGCTCTATTTGAAGCTTTGTATGGAAGGTTGTGCCGCTCACCCGTGTGCTGGACTGGAGTCGGGGAGGAAGGTGTTCTTGGCTCGGAGGTGGTGCAGAGCTCGATGGAGGAGGTTCAACTTATACAGGAGATAATGAAGGTGGCTCAAGACCGGAATAAGTCATATGAAGATAATATGAGGAGACCCTTGGATTTCGATTTCGGGGGCCATGTGTTCCTGAAGGTCTCCCTCGGCATGGGTAGCAGAGGTTCGGCAGAGGAGTATGATTTCTCTCAGGTTTTTCGGACCATTAGAAGTGAAGCAGTGGGTCTATGAAGTGGCATATCAACTAGCATTTCCACCACAACTACAAAGGGTGAACGATGTCTTCCATGTGTCTCAGCTCCTTCGGTATCTTCATGACGATTCACACATCCTTTAATGGGGAGAGCTAGATATCGGGAACAATGAAACATTCGTGGATCTAACTGTGAAGATCAAAGGTCATGAAGTGAAGGTGCTTCATTGAAGAACCATTTTGTTGGTTCATGTGTTGTGGAGACACAGTGGTCTTGAGAAAAGTACCCGGGAATGAGAGACGGAGATGCGTGCCCAATACCCAGAGTTGTTTTATGTTTTGTTCTGTTTTGTTTGTACATGATTGATGGAACACTTTTCCTTACTAATTATGGAATGTGCAGCTTTCCTTCTCTCTAGATGTGTGTGAAGTGTCCTGATATATTGGGCTGGGAGAACCTGATCCTTTGTTAAGACACATTAATGTGGATGCGCCTAAACTCGTGCGGGTGAGTGAGTGCCGCCCAAAGCGGATGGTATCTTAACATGGAGGAAAGGAAACCCCTCACCCACATGACCGAGCAGTTTAGTCTGTTGTTTTTCATGGTTTCACAGGGGAGAGGAGTGGTATGATTGTGATTATTGAGGAGATAGATGGAGAAGGGGGCGTTCCGTGGTAAGAAATAGGTATACTCTTGAGAGATATCTTTTATGGTGGGTGTTCGGACCCCTCTCCTTTATTTGGGTCTAGTTTTAATTCTCGAGGGTGAGAATAGTTTGAGAGGTATCTTATGTAATGGCCTGGAAATTCTTGGCCATTTACTTTTCTTAAACATGTCTCTACCAAAAAGGATGCACCGGTCATAGTGGCACTGTAAGGGTGACACCCTGAGAGTGGCACCGTTTCCTCGCTAAGCCCTTTGTTATTTTTCCAATACCCGACTTTTCTACTCTGGCAATGTATCTTTTGACATAAATTAATTTTAATACCCTTTTTAAAGTCATTTAAAGCCCATAATTAATTCCTATGATTCTCGAGAAACCTCTCTGATGGGGGGTATTAAATAACACCTTAATTTCATCATGTGTAACTGCACACCCATATAGGAATCCATGATCCAACATTCCAGGAGTTCAAAATTCCATATCCCTTAACAGAAGGATTTCCTCTTTATATCTCATGCTAGAGTTTCATTCTTCTTCTTCTCGTATGGGTTTCTTCATTCTTCCTTATGATCCTAGATTACCTACTTTTTGAGTCTTGTGGTGCGCGTCTATTGAAGTTTTCTACTTGTCTTTGGAGTCCCTAATTTTCCACCCCTGCATGTCATGCATCCCCTGTTCTTGTCATGTGGAGAAGAGCTTCGCTCCATGATCAACCAAGTAGGGATTTTTCCTTTGTCTCTCTTTTCTGTGTATCATGTTGGATGGGTACACTACTGTTTCTATGGGGTGGATGAAACCAAACCATAAAAAATATAATAAACGGGCTGTTAAAGGATGATGGGGTGTGTTTGACATTTCTACTATATTCTTTTATGTTGCTTTGTGATTGTGAACTGTTTGGACTTATGCTTTCTGAAAATAATGTCTATTGGTGGTATTTCATTGTGCAATATTGAAATTTTTCCTTTAGTGATTAGTTAATAACTATAATCTGGAAATTGGTTAATCACTTAAACTCTTCTGGTTAAAGGTATTCCTAGTGAACACAAATCCTTGTGTAGTCACCCCAGTTAACAAAAAGAAAGAAGAAACTAATGAATGATGTTCTCAAACATTGAAGTCCCCATAATCTATTTCGGTTGTGGGAGTGTTTTCTTTCTAGACTCATATTATGGAATGTGGGTGAGGGTGGGATCCTATGTTGTGGTATGGTTGTGGATGTGAATATGAAGTTGTGGGATTTCTCTACATATGACACAAATTATGTTGGAATCTATTACTGTTGGAAAATCATTGGTTATGGTTTTGGGGATGTGGGACTATATATTGAAGCCTGTTTTGTTTCTAATACTTGGAGGGATATCACTTTTTCTTCCCTTTTGATGAGAATATACAAGAGAACCATGTGTGAATGTTTAAAATTCTGTTTGGTTATAATTTCCCTTGGCTTGTGTTTTCTTACGAGTTGCCCAGTAGTGCAGAACTATACTCAAACCAGATCACTTGAACATGGAAACAATAATGGATTAAAAGGGGAAATCGGTTCAAGGAATGAGTTGTGACTCGGTTGTGAGTAGTGTGCTTAATATGGATAGTGACTAGGCTTTTCCTTCTTGGGTTGGGTGTGGAACCCAAGGTTGGTATGAGTTCTTGTTAGTTATATATATAATTGTAGTTTGCATATTTCTTATTCGCTTCCCACCCAAGTCGAGAAAATAGTGTCGAACACCCCCCATTTCATAGGGGATGGTGTTTTTCCCACCACTCTTATGAGTGGCTGGTTATTAGCTCCTTTTCTAATCCCTTTCCCGGATATCCCAAGACTCTTCGGGTAGGATGCGATGGCCTGAAGTCCATTATTATCCCATGAATCTTCAGGAAATGTAGTTGTGGTGGTTGGACCAGGTGTTTTCAGGTCATTTGTTTCCCAAGTACCTTCAGGATAAAGCACAGGTGTCTTCGGGCGTGGTAGTGGTTGTTTTGGCCTAGGTGTTTGTGGGCATGGTTACATGTGGCTGTTGTGGCCCAGGTGTCTGCAGGCGGGATGGTGGATGTGGACCAAGTGTTTGAAGGTGATATGTGTGGTTGTGGACCAGGTGTGTACGGGAAGGGTGTGGAAGTGGGACTACAGTGAGAAATGCGGGATTGGTTTGATGCGTAGGATGTCTTCAATAACCATTTTGAAAGGGGTGTGGGGTACCCAAACATCGATGTCCGATCACTATACATTAATTTAATTGCATTATTTTGGTAGTTTTCCTTGGTGAGGCTTGGGTGGATAGTTTTCCTTGCTAGGTGGTTGGTTTCCTCTTTTCTAAAAGGTCATTAAAATGCATCCCCACTTTTGCATGAGAGACTTTGGTTTTTCGTACTGAGTATACTCATATGCTCTCCCTATATATATAAACTTCTCTCAGGTTTCCAGGAGTACTTCATGGATCGTGTAAGGCCATCCTTGCTCAATAGTTGGGACATTGATGTTGATGTTTTTTATGTTCACTTGGGTACTTTACCATTGTAGTTTCCTTGTAGCTTTTTGGCTTTTACATTTGTAACATGAATATGCGAATGGTTTTCTTTTGTTTTACATTTACCCTAGTTTGGTGTTGTCAGGTTTCACTATCTTATCTATCGATCCTATAAATGAAAAATGGTAATGCCTTCCATCTTGAGTGTGATTCTATAACATTGGTTCTAGTTACCACTCTGGGATCTATTGAAGGTGGGTCTCGGGGGTCATTATCTCTCCTTCAACTTGAAGAAGGAAGGGTCTAGAAATCTGTTGTCCCTTGCCTCATCTTTGTAAAGGCGGGTCGTGACAGATAATCTTTTTTAACGGGATCGTATTTAATAAAAATACAATTTAAATAGGTAATAATATATGGTAAACATCAGATAATATAACTTTTTAGATAATACCATAATCATTTTATTTTTAGATATTTGATTAATCATTAATACGTACATTCATAATATAAAAAACCCCATAAATTGATAATTTATAAAATGTTCTGAAGCATGATTGATGATCTATGAGATTTTCATAATTAAAATATATAGGTTATAATATTTCCATATCTAGTAACCTTATGATTAAAATATTAAACTAGATAGTCTTTCTGATTAGTGAATCATAAAGTTATTAAGTAAAGGTTTTATTGGTTTTTGATAAAAAATGGATTTTTCTTGTCACTTAATTTATCTAATTTTCATTGATTAAACTATTTTAAAAATTTGAATAAATTCATTAAATGTATACATAATATTCTAAAAGTTGTTATATACGATAAACATGGAATATAATGTATATATTCTAGTGAAATATGGATAATAAATGACACTTACTATTTAAAATAAAAGAAAAAAATGTCATTTCAAAATTTCATCAATGATTATCCAAGAATTCAGTTAAGGTCATTGAAAATTATGGTTTTCATACCGAACAAAAAACAATTCCATATGATAGAATGTTTAGAAATTATGTATAGAGTATGTATAGCTCCTTGTATATTCAATGTTAGGTATGGATGTTATAGAAATTGATTCACTGATTTTGGTATATGATACTATTTTTTATATTATAAATATATATTATTTCAAAATCAAATGATGAATTGTTTCATCATGTGGTTTAAATTTATGATGAAATTATTTTCTACATAATAAATTAAGGGATTTTATAACAACAAAATTAATCTATGTAAAATATTTGTATCATTATCACATTTCAATAATGGAATAAGGGAAAATTTTCAATAATAATGTTTTTTACTAACATCATGATATGATTAATTTTATACAGATTTTTTTTTATTTACAAACTTTTATAAAATTTTTGTAATTAAAATTTCAATAAAATTTATTATATTGGATACATTATTTATCCAAGATCTTGTTATAATATGTGGTAATTTTTTCCCATTCCCCAATAGTAATATATTTTAAAAAATTCATATTTTGAAATAAAAATGTTCTCGAGTCCTGAATATAATAAGTTATATGTATACAATTGATAATTTCTAATATTATCCTAAAAAATGAAATATTATATTTTCTAAAAAAAGGGTATTTGTATCATAAAAAGATATTTTAGAAATAATTTACTATCATGTAAGATTGTAGAAGTATATTTGGACTTATAAAAGATTGAAATTAATATATAAAAGATAACCCCATTCAAAAGATAATGAATTTTCTATATAATGTTCCTAAAATATTTAGTATATTGGACGATAATGAAAAATGTAAATTATTTCAAATATATATCATCAAAATAAATGATACTATTTCTTTGAGGATAATTATATTCGAAATGAAATTTTTATTATAGTGTAAATCATAAAAGAGTTTAGGGATTTTAATTAAGAAATAATTTGTTTGACATGGATTACATACCCTAATAAAGTGGTTTTTAATTCATCTATAAAGAGTTTAGGCATACAAGTTAACAATAATGTGAGTAGATATATTATTTCAAGAAAACAATGTTAGAGGGATAATTATGATGAACATATAATTGGTTATAAGTAAAAAATAATTATTTGAAATCCTAAAATTACAAGTTTTCATGTTTAATAGATTTAGTATGTTGTATATGATTAATAGTTAGGAATATCAATCATAAATCTCACTTTATTTTCACGATGGAATTTTTTATTGATTTAATCACATAAATAATTAGTTTGAGTGTTTTATCTAATAGATATATGTGATCAGGAATAATTATGATGTAATTTTTTTGACATGATCCAAAAATTGCAGAAATATTAATGTTGTTTTTGAAGTTTATCATATATGATACGATGTACTAGATATTATTTGGGATTTGATAATTATTTACAAATATATTAACAATATAAAAATGTATCAAATTTAGCTGATATATACATTATATCATTATTTTATATTGTAAGCATAAATTTATTTATAGATATATGTTTATTGGATTGAATTGAAAATTAAACTCCCACTATATGACAATGAATTTCTCAATATATTCTTTTTTTCATGGAGTATTATAGGTTAAAATGAAATTTTAAAAATATCCTGAGTTTGATCCTTTTTTGGAGATATATAATATGATACAAATTTTAAAGGAAATTAATATGACTCATAGTGTGCACTAAATGACCCACAATGTATACAACATTGAGTGTCATGTAAATGTCATTGGAATACTAGGGTACATGGAAAATATTCCATTCCCAATTACATGAAGTATGAGAGATATATAGCATAAAAAACATTATACATTGATACCCAAAATATGAAAATCAGTATACTTTTTTATATAATATGGGAGAGGTTTGGTATGTAGCTGATCATGTTATCTGTTAGAGCATAATGAATAGAGTATTTTCCTCATGTATGACAAGTATTAAATTAGGGACCTAGATTGAGATAGAATCTAGGAGTGCACGGTCGAACAAATATATTACATATATCTATCTTTTTATGGGACATGTTATGTAAAAATCTATATTTGTTACTAAAAATTGATTTATTCATCGATCAGATAAATCGAAACATTTTGAATCGAGAATGAATGATTTTCCTATATTAGATTGGCATTTTTCATGTCCCATAGTCACTCGAAGTCTTGATCAAATAGAATATATTATAATTCATGTTTTAATATAATGTGTTATATTAGGCATAGGTATATAGATATATATATATATTTATGGAGATAATTTGATATCCTTTTATAGATTTTGTATCACTAACATATTGATAAAGGCCACTCTTCTTTTACATATATGAATCAAGATATAAATATTTGTATTCAATGATATAAAGTCATATGGGTCCAAAAATATTGTATGATTCAATGGGAATTTAGTTTTACTGTGAGATAGGATCTAAAATAGTATTTCAGTTAATCCAAAAGGGTATTGGTATGGGTATTCATTAGGTAATGAACTATATATTGTGATGTAAGGTGAATTAAATGATATATTTCCAATTTTTTTGGAATATCTCCATAAATATTTTGTGACAATGATTCAAAATTTATTATATATGATACAATATATTTTTAAATTTGACATTTTATATTTTTATTTTGTGAAAATGTTATATTCAAGATGAAATACCAAAAATTCGCACATATATATATATAATATATTTCATTTTTCAATGTCATCGTGTTTTCAAATTTGTGACATGAATAAATTTATAGTATTATTCTCCTTGTTTTAGAGACACAAAAAATTATCCATACATGGGATCATTTATAAAAGTTTTCTTAAAAGATGAAACAATTTTGAGTAAATCCATATAATAACATTTTATATTCATAATAAATTTGTGTTATTTATTCAAGAATTTCAATTCATGGATAAATGATACAGACTTCAGGGAGACTTATTAATTTCTTATTAAGAATAATAGTATAAAATGATAGTGAGAGGAAAGTAATACAATCTTTTTCAAGGATGAAACTCACTAATACCTATTCTTATCCATTCCACATTATCCAGTATTTCAATAAGTGATGCTATCATATCATGAATGGTAGCATAATACTAACCAAACATCGATTGATTTACACTATTATGTGGATAAGAATGTATGTGGGATGTTTTATTTTTCTCTTTCGTGGACTTTATAAATATAATATTTCAATGATCAATGGTTGAGGTCGATAATCTTTTTATGGTAAACTATTATATATATAAGTTGATAATATTTTTTTTAATGTTTAAATTATCTTTCACATAGATCCTCATAAAAGGGTTTTAATAGATTATGTTATATCTGATAAGTTTTATTATATTCATAAGAAATGTAACAAGGACATCAAAACTAGTTTTTGTTTCATGATTATGTGAACTTATTAGATGTTCTACAAGAAACAATTACGGATTAGTTCCAAGTATTGTTTTTATATCACACCACAAATAAAGTCTGTTTATAGGTAAAATTTAACCACTGATAGTGGTTTTCTAGTGTTGAAGAGTTCATTATTAGATATAATAACTTATATTGTTTTTTAGAACAAACTTTTAAATGAAGAGTCGAGGGTGAAGAATTATGAGTAGGATTTCCATCTAGATATCCTATACAAATTCAACCTAAATATGTTAAAATATAATATTGAGGTATTGGTGTGGGTGGTTCCTATTATGAGAGTTTTTTCTAGGAATGGATCATTACAAGTTGGGATTCAAAATTAATTTTCATCGATAAAATATACGTAGAGGTGTTATTAGTTTGATTTCTAGAAGAACTAGTTTTAGTCAATAGTGGGTAGGTTTTAGTTTTTTCAACTAATTTTCTGTGGATAGAAATTCTCATACTCCTACAACTAGCTCAATAAATTATTTTCACTCAAATAAAGGTTTTTATGTAATTACCTAAGTTATTTACCCATAAATTAATATTATATGTGCATATTTTCTCCCCACAAAACACCAAAACAATAAAAAGATTATTTTAATTCATCCATTTAATTGGGAGGAATAAAATATTGTAATAGATTTATGAATTATAAAAATATAACCCAAAAAATATGTTCACATTAAATATGCATTCCACTTGTGCAACTAAGAACCCAATAAATTTTTTTTTTCCAAAATATTCTTTTTTGAAGATAATTAAATTTTTTAATGAATGAATCATGGACTATATATTAATATATAATTCATAATTAAAATATAGGTTGATATAAAAAAATTATTTTTAAAGAAAAATTTTCACTATATTCTATTTTTTTAATTTATGAGTGATAAGAGATAGGATTTATATTTTAAACAATTAACATATATATGGATTGATTATATAAAAATTATCTTGAGATGACTTTTTTTATTTTTATAAAATTTCTAATTTTTAGGTTGATAGTGAAAAATAATATTTTCACAAATAAAAAGACTTTTATATAAATATAATTATATATGTATGAATTATGAATTTTTTTTTACAACAACTATTTATTCTATAAGGGAAACTATAATGTTTAAATTTTTTAATTTATATTATGATTTTTTACAATTATGAACATAACTCATATTTTTCAAAGAAAATTATTACATTCATCATTTTATATATTTAAAATAATTGATATTGCTTATAAAAATTGAAATAATTAATGGTTTTATAATTAAAAATAATTTGACCAAAATTATATAATAAGGATAATTTTATTTTTTGATATAATGTATCATTTACCTACATAAAAACAATTTACCACAACGAAACCCATAATGGTAATGATGAATAACATAATAGGTAAATGGTAGCATGTTTAAATAATGTTCTTATTTAATTTTTTGTGTTTTTTTATCAACCATATCTATTTTACTATCCATAATATCTCAATTTTTGAAACACATTCCATGAATGTGATTTTTGATTATTGAAATGATTTGGGTATTTACCAAAATACAATCCATTTTTTCATATAAAGTTGAATTACTCTATTAACATTCCCAGACACCACAAGCACATAACATCTGGCCCACTCTACTCAATCATTTTTTTAAATATAGTTATATTACATAGAGTGTTCTTTTCAATTCTCAGAGTTCTATTCCTTAATGGTTTTACCCAGTTGCAAAAGGATATAATCAATGTATTGAGGTATTTTGTTCAAGCCACGCTACCCTATTTTCAATTTATGTATGATCATTTATTCATCCTAAAATTCCATTAAAGTTTTTCAAAATTATAAAATCTAGAATAATTAAAATTTTATTTTATTATAATGAGGGTATGATCATTAAAAACCTTACCCTTTTCCCTTATGAAAAATTGAAACTGACAACTGGATGTTTGTAAAATACCACCTATACAAATAAAGTGTTTATATTTTCCTCCACTAAATTACATAGATGGATTAAAATGGTAATTAATTATATAATAATGATATATATATATATATATATTATTTTTTAAATATTTATAGACATATATTCTTGTTTCTACATTTTCTTTTTCAATGAATAATGAATTCTTCATTATTGCGTATGTGCCGAGAATTGTCTCTATGGAACGATGAATTTTTTAACAACCAATGAGATTCCTAGTTTTAAATTATATTTAAAAAGTATATATGATATACATGTATATAATCAATATATACATCATTAATATAGTTCTATTTTATGAATAAAAAATTGTAATGATCATTATAAGGTAAATAATTGATAACAATAAATAACGAAAAAAATCAACATTTATTTCACTTTTTACAATGTGACTAAAAATTCCATAACATAGAAAAATAAAATTAATGGTAATTATATAAAATAAATTATCGTAACATTATGTTTTTTTAAATTCTTATCGCTAGGAGAGAAATGTTGATCGATACATCAAATATAAACCAACTAGAAAATGGTTGGACAATTAGTACATAAATCTAAAAATAGATTATAATAATCTAATACATGTTGAGAACTGTTATCAATGAATAGTATAAATGGAAATACATAAGAATTATTTTATAACATTAGAATTAACATGTTTAAATTATTTATACTTGTGGTAATATTACTTCTATGAAAATTAAGTTTAAATGTGGGGGATTGGTAACTAATACCTATTCCTTTGAGTTATATTCATTCTTCATGATTTTCTTAAACAATGATAAATATATTTTCTATTTAAAATTATATTCCCTCAGATTTGTTTTTAAAAAATAATTTTATTTTTAAATCTAATTCGATGAATGTTTTAAATTTTATATGAACAATCCTAGATACCCTGGTAACATGATAGCCAATCCGACTCTGAGATAACCAAATGGGAATTCTGAATCGCTATGAGTTGGCAATAAGGACCTAGAATAATACAAGATCAATGTGAGAATAATTTAAAAAAAATTACATTATAATGTAATCCTTTTTTAATTTAAAAAATTCCATGGAGTAAGTAATTTATGTAAAATATTTAAAACAATACCAATGAAAATAGATAAACAAATCAAAAAAATGTCAACCCAAACTAGCATTGGTAGACCAATTAAAGACACAAATCCCCAAGTAACATTTTTTCCTCATTTACACTAGACAAAACCATCACTCCATGATCCAAGATATCATTAAATTCAACTTCCTTGATGATATGTTGTTCATTTAATAAGACCTAGAAAAAGAAAATCTACAATATCCCATAAGAAATGCTAGGGTGTGACCAAAAATCTCACTACTATCTCTGCATGTGTTCCATAATAAATGACTTGGAAATTAACAAATAATTATTTTGATTTATGTAAAATATGATATGGATTAATATATCATTTCGATATATTAAATTTTTCATTATTATTAATAAATGTATTACATTTCTATCATGGAGTATGTTAAAAAAATTTAAAAAAATTATTTAAATAATTTTCCATGAGTAATATTATTCTATAAAAAAATAAATATATAATCATTAAATAAAAAACCAGAACTATTTTCTTATTCCATAAATTAAATTAGTTTCTTTCAACCATATTCTTACATATCTAAAATTATTGATCAACTAAAAACATGGGTGCATATGTACCTTAGGCTTAGGAAAAATAGGACACATTAAAAACCCATCATAGATAATAAGGATGAAAATTTTATGTTATATATTTCATCATAAATCTAATGTTAGGGGATCAATATTCTAACAACCTCAGCTCACAAATTATCAATTTATCAATGGATAATGAAGAAATAATCTCACTCTAAACAAACCATCATTTACATTTCAATTAAATAAATTGAAATTTATATATTACAATTCATGTTCATTACCAATACAAAGTAGATTAAGAATTTCATTCACTTTTTTATCCAAAATCAATCATGGTTATTCATCATCTAAATTTAATCTATTTTCCCATGGATTATCTCAAATCATTTCATCAATTAAATTTTTTTCATAATTTGTCCCATTTATTCATTTCCATTGGAGTTTGGGGGGTCACAAAATCCATTACATTTTGAATTTCATAATCC
Organism: Viscum album; assembly: GCA_963277665.1. Taxonomy (NCBI): domain Eukaryota; kingdom Viridiplantae; phylum Streptophyta; class Magnoliopsida; order Santalales; family Viscaceae; genus Viscum; species Viscum album. The sequence continues at coordinate 1,136,981,019 of OY728164.1, read as the reverse complement.
TATTATTTATATTAATTGATTTATATGTCACTTGAATGATATTTCACATTAATAAATAAGATTTTATTTTCCAATACATGGAAAATATCAAATGGAACCACCTGCGTTTAATCACATAATCAATCAATCAACACCTGTAATATGAATGCCAATAAATATCGATAGAAAAGAAGAAATGTGAATCTTATCTAGAATCAAGGTCTAATAAAATAGAGATTTGATCCAACCAGAACATTTTAATATATAAAAATCTATGAATGTGATAAAGATATACTAGAAGAAAACACATGAGTGGAGATCAAGATACTCATATGAGATCGAATGAGATCAATACCACTTATATCCCCCATGAAATTGGGTTGGAGGAGTCAATTTAAATTCTTCAGATCCTTCAAGAGACAAAAACTCATCTCACGGTTGAATCAAAAGACTGAAAATCTTAAATAGCGGGTTTATTAATTTTGTAATAATTTTCAAGGAAAGTAAAAAATTTTCTACATGGTATCCAAGAGAGGGTATCAAGGATAAAAAATCTATTGGCCCTACCCATGTTCCCCTATAAGAAATCTATTATGGGTTCTATGTCTAGAAAGTAATTTAAAAAAACAATGAACTAACCACATATTTTCCATTATCAATGGTGTTCATGGTGTGGAGATCTGTCTTAATGGATAGAAATTTTTTGCACGTTGACAGTGTAGCTCAATCCATTGGTTGGTGACTTGGATCACGGTTTTATATCCATATAATGAATAGTTTTTCTAACTGAGAACAATCCATGAACATCCCAAGGATAATTCAACGTTTTTTAAATTTCACCTGAAATAACTATAAAATGTCCCAATAGAAAAAAGAAATAAACGAGGGCCACATAATACCTATAACTACTAAGAAAATTTTATAACCTCCCCACCACAAAAATATTTTCTCTGAGGAAACCCTGTTAAAAAACATCCCTAAGAAAGAAAATATTCAACTTCTATCTAATTAGTGCCTCACTCTCCAATGTATCCTTAGAATAAGAGCCCTCCATCTATATATCATAGACCAACAGTATCATCCTCCCCAAAATTACCTTTTTCTATGAGTCAGTCATTATAACTCAATAATAATTAATGGATATATTTGGAAAGAATATAAAGATACTATCATTTCAATAACTAATATGGGGAAGAGAGATACTATAGTAGTTTAGATACATGGAAAACATTATTTAATGGCATAAATTTGGTGGAAGTTATAAATGGTAAGACACTTTTCCTACATACTGAAAAACATAAAAAGTTCCCATAATGAGAGGATAAATCATCCATTTCCTCCCAAGACATCGATGACCCAATTGTAGTGAAATTCTCAAAAAAACACCTAGTCACCAACTAAAACATCTAGTGATCTATGATGATGATTAATATAAGATTTATATCACATATGTAGGATCACCATTCATCATGAATAAACTGAAGCATATCCATCATCTCTTGGAAAAAAATTGGTCCAGCTGTGTAAGATTCACCATTATATAAACAACAAAATAGTGTTTTACTTTTCCATCTATACAATTAATAAAATAGATCTATATGTATATATGAAAAGTAACTAAATTAAATACAAAACTCATCCATTCCCAGGGGTATTTCCCAATCTCTCCAAATTTGAGGTTGAAATAAAGATCATGTATTCAAAAATATATATTTCTCATTCTCTCTAGTCATTCATTTGTGAAAGATATTCAATGTATAGGATCATCTGAGATATTATTACCTCTATGATGAATATAAAAAAATGAGATTCCTGTAGATAATCCCAATCAGATTCTATCACATATGGATCAACATGAAACTTGAAAACCACTTATACAAAAAGTCATCCCAAATATTTAACATTGGTTGTATCGTGGATGGGTATAAATTATGTTGATTTGGATAGCCTCTCAACCAAAACACAAATAGTGTTATTTTTTAGGGGGTATGATGGGACATTACATAATGTCTATAACTATATTATCCCACATCTATTTCATTACTAGAATTGGCTGAAGAATGCCCAATGGTTTATCGTTCTTTATCTATACCTATTGAAAATTGTATTTTTGAGACAAAATGACAATATTATCGAAACTCAAACATAGAAACATGAATTTTCACTACATACCATAGAAAATATTCATGGTACTCATGTGAACAACCCAATGAGAACTATAACAGTCTCTCGTCACATCATTCCTCATGGAATGAGGTATAATGTACCGGTTATTGAAACAATGAAGTCCCTATACAAGGAAATACCAATCAGGAATGGTTTCCCCAACATCGAGAGTGTCTCAAAATCCATAGAACCCATCATGACATTATTTTTCACGACGAATAAACATGATAATAGAAGAGGTCAACTAGAAATTTTTCAAAACATCCTTAACCTCATTCTATTATTCACCAAAATGTATCTATGAAAATTGATCCAGAAAATAATACTCTTATGATGATTCTTTAATACACATGGTCGAATTTGTATAGGTAAAATAATCAAAAAAACATTTACATCTCTTTTGTTAGAAGAAATATAAAAATTTAATGTTATAATCATCAATGTCTAACAACCCTGAATAAGATTAAAATATTTTAAGAGAGTATATAACATAGGCTGTAGTAATCAAAATAAATGGTAAATAGTTATCTAAATATGTAACTGTTATAGACTTTATAAGAATTAATCATGTTTGAGATTTCAAAAAAATGATGTGGAAAATGCAATTAATGTGTCCCATCATGTTGAGAGAAATGGGAAATGATTTAATTACCTGGCATAAGAAAACAACCCAATCCAAAACATGATGTTTCAAAGAAGACCATGTATCCCTTCCAAGTCCCTAGAAGGTTCAAAAATGGTATGTAAGTAAACAAATATTAATTAAATCAATAAAATTATATTTAGAATTATATTTCCAAAAAAAACAATGCTTTTTTGTGTGATAGTTTTTATTATTGAATCCATCTTTGAGAAATCTTAGAAAACTTAGTGGTATTACCTCACTAAACCCCAGAATTGGTGAATCACTAAAAATTAGAATCATTGTTAACTTATCTAAATATCATTCACCATAAAAGGAAAAACTAATATATTGTTTTATGAAATCACATTTTCCAAGAGCTTAATTTCATAATCCCAAAATAAACAGTTCAAGATATTGACAATGTGTTAGTGATCTATGAAAATTTCTGGCACTGACCTAAAATGATGCACATGATCATCCTCTGTTTTTAGTAAACCAAGATATCATACCAAATAATACAATCAATGTGAAGAGGTACTCATAGAAAATCATATTCATCAATTCCATTTAACTTTAGAAGATTTGGATACACCAAAGGTCTTGAAAATATAATCATAATAGGCATGAAAAATCATAAAGGATGTTATAGGAATGACATGGTATTTAATATTAAATGGGTGGTAAAAATTATAAAGAAAAATTTTAGAGAACAACATTTCCCAATTAAACTATTCATATATGACAAACAGATACATTATATTTACGAAAACTCACTTGATCTTATGGTATTCAATACATATGTGCAATGAAAAATTATATTTCTTAGTAATGAGAAAATGTTCCACCCAAGGTGGAATATAGTGGAATATAAAACAATTCTCACAAAAATCATCAAACCTAGTCTTTAACTTTATTAGTTTAGTTGGAAACATATGATAAGAATGAACTGAATCTATTTTACTATTAGGAACTAAATAAATAAAAAACAAAACCCCTTCTACTATTTTCAAAATAAGGATATCATAATGAAACACATCAATAAGCATAATAAATAATTTAGGGGGAGAATTATTCAAATATTATTTCTCGATGTAAAAAATAATTCTTTAACATTAAAATGCCCAAATTCAAAAAAATAAAGTCTATCTCAATAAGATATTGAGCCACATTCTATTAGGAATTCCCATACCACTCCATCGATCATGGTAAAGGATCCCTATTGAATATAAAAATAAATCATGGAATGTTCAGTAATCTCACAACGCATCTCGGGAATTAAAACATGGTATTTCAGATCTAGGTCCATTAAATTCTATGTCTGATAAATCTCCAATAAAGAGAAAACACAATTAGGGTACTAAACACCTTGATCTCTCATTTTTTTGTATTCATATTAATATCCATCAAATAAGTAAAAATGTCCATCAGATGGGTTATAAAATCAACATCATTGGTCAATATGAATGAGTTATATGCACTTGTATCAAATAAAGTAATCACTGTTAATGAAGTTGTAGTCATGTTACCCCTTAATGTTGTTGGAATAATATCAAATCCATATGGAGACTACTCCATCACATGTATAGGCACTGTCCTAGATGCATATGGTTGGGACACCTAGGTTCTTAAAAGGTGTTATTTTAGTACTATATTTTTAGGTATTGATTAACAAATTCCACTTCATGGTGAAAAAAAGATACAACAGAATTTTAATAAGTGACCTGAGAGTCTATAAAATCTATATATGTTGGGTTTTGTGATACAAAATCATTTCAAATTCCCTTTGAATGCACACTTGAATAAATTCAATGGTCCTCTACCGAGTACTATAATAGTACCCGATGAACCCAACTATTTGAATCCCCCACAAGACTTAGTAAACTTCTTATTTTGATTAAAGGAATTTACTGAACTTCCACTAACATAATGATGAATTCCCATAAACTATATTTTTACAATAATATTTAATCTCAACAATCAATTATCTATCTAGAACATTGTTATAAGAAGTCATCATTGTCTCGAAATCATTGGATTGAATATCAGCTCGAAGTCCCATCTAAAATCATAATGCACTCATCTTCACATTATTCAGAGTAATATGATAAAACTATAATAAAATAATAAATATTTTTCATACTAATTTATGGCCGTTTATTTTTTCTAGATATTAATAAAATATGTTGACATTGATAAAAACATGTATTTTGGATATAACTAGTCAGTAAAATGATCTTTAAATATTTAATCTACAATATATAGTGATTTTTCACCATCACTATCTAATCCCCACAACATCTTCTTGGTCCCTCAAGAATAATGGTAACACACTTCAGATTACATGAATTCAGTATTTCCGATATCATAAAAATCCTCTCAATTCATTTCAACATATTCTAATACTATTTAGCATAATTGTACTCTTGTAAATCGTGTGGTTTGGAATGAAGAAACACTTTCACATGATATATAGACACATCCTATAGAGGATTTATAACTAGAGCCTAAATGGAAATTGGTATGTCAAGAAGTGATGAATCCTAGACAACATGCACCCCTATCTCAAAGAGATATTGGTAAATTAGATGGTTCTCATATTGAAATTCATCTACTCCTCCCTCCTTAGGTCAGTTCAAATGCCTCTTAAGGGGCATGATGCTATACAACATCAATAAATAATAAAAGTGATATTAACCAAGAACATTATGTTAAAAACTAAAATATGCCTAAAATATATATAATTATCATAAAAATCAAATTAAATATGAAAACTAATAGAAATATATTCTAGTAATCTGAAAATACACTTTTCACCAACAACCCTTGGTGACTTAAGGGTCATTATGAGAAAAAATAGCCACAAACTCGCTCATAACTACATCCCAATTCCTATTAATCCAACATCCTATCTAAGAAATAAACCCTTGCCATAATAGATAATCAACTAAATATTCTTAAACATCAACATTAATTAATTTTATTCCTGAAAAATCAAGTATAATCTAGTAAACTAGAACCAGAGTTGGCTATGACGTAGATTAAATGGTGTTCCTAATCTCTTTAGGTGGAAGACTTTCACCTGACACCAAAAAAGATCAATGAGGGAAATTGTTTTCAATAAAATAGTATAATATAAAATATACAAGTAGGTATTAAAAATTCTTCTAGGAGAAGTTAAATGAAGAAAATAGCTAAAATATTATCCATGTAGAAAGATAATGAACTTGATGATACATCAACACAAAATACCACTAAGAAACTAAATAAATACAAAATTCGCTATGTAAATAGTTGAACTCAGCTCCATAAGCCACCACATCACTCAAAGGTCACATTGATCATGAAATTCCACCAGCTATATGTTGTTATTTTCCATTTCATTGACCGAGAATTAGAAATTATACAAATCATCAATGGAAAATTGATTGTGTGAGACAAAAATCCTTGTATGGTCTCATCATGTGAGCCTTAATAGAATCCATAACAAAAACCAATCATTCAATCTATTTAAGTAAAATTGAGTGCGGAATAATATATCATTTCTATATTCTAAAATACGTTCTATTTATCCAATAGATAGAGTACATATCAAACATGGATTAAATAAACATATTATACAAATAATTTTTTTTGATTCAAATAGTTATATAAAAATGGATTATAAAATCAAAACATACACAAAAAATGTTATCGACATCATCCATGAAGTAACTTAGTTTTTAACTCACGATTCTCAAACGTATCCACTAAGTGATGAGAGAAAAACTTGTGGGAACATAACCCTCAAGCATTGTTTGTATTGGACTCATCAATATCATATCTAGGGATTTCATGTGGAAAAAGGGTTTTTTAGAGTTTTCATAATCTCTCCCTTTATAGGGGCTCAAGTTCCTAGAATACTTTTCTCAAATAACCCACAAACTACCTATACTTAACATTGATTAATCAATCAATATATAAAAATAAAATCTTATAATATTAAATCAATAAATATTTATAATTTAGTTTCAAAAATTTCAGTTTCAATATGAAAATTCAATTTCAAAACCAAAATATAGGTTTCTTATAATTTTATTCCCTTTTCAAAAAAGAAAAAATCATGCATTTTCAATATCTCATAACAAATCTCGAATCATTTCATTATCACAATTATTTTAATTAATCATCCCATAATTCCAATTCCATTGGTATTTGGTATTTTTTTCAATATCCTTGACATTTTAGATTACATTATATAATCATTAAAATCATGGTTTTAAAAATCAATTGAATTATTTTACAAAAAAATCAAAAAAAAGCAAGGTTCTATTTACAAGTAAAATATAAAATAGAACTACCATACATTAATCAAATTATTAAAAATTGATCACTCACAACGGGAAAACCAATGAAGATCAATGGTGAAAAAGATATATGAATTGAAATTAAAATTAATATCTAATAAAATAGAGTTTAGATCCATCAGGGACATGATAATCTCTCCAAATCATTGATGTTGATAAATAGATACCAGAATAAAATACATGAGAGGATATACAATTACCCTGAGGACATCGAACGAGACCAATTCCCCTTATATCTACAATTAAATGGGTTTAGATGTGTTAGTTTCTACTTATAAGATCCTACAAGAGCCAAAAAAAATATGCTAAGGTTGAATGGGATGATTAGAATTCTTAGAAGGTGGGTTTGGGAATTTTTAATAATTTTTTAGTGTAATTAAAAAATCTAAAAAAAAGTTTTATACAAAGGGCCTCATGGTTAGACAAACTGTGCACCCTAATCCCTTTTTAACTTTAACTATATTAAAAAATTTAATTGTTTTTAATATTCATTATGAAAAAATTTTAGTGGAACCAATTAAATTAAAAATCCATGTAAATTTAAAATTTATAAGAACTTTTAAAACATTCAATTTCTACAATTTGTATTTGTTAACATGAACATAAGTGAACAAAACATAATAAACAACATTTGTATAATAATACATTTTTGTGTATAATACTGAATTTAAATTCATTTATTACCTAGTAAATATAGTAAATATATGTTTAAAATGTGTCATAGAATATCTAATTTATAAATTTTATTAAAAATAGAAATCAATAATTATTTTTCTATTTTATTTTTATAAAACACATTTCATACATAAAAGTTTATGTATAGAAAAATGTGTTCTTAAGGGAAAAAATGAGCTTGTACCAAAATTGAATAATTCCATAATTATTATTCAATAAATTAAAATAGTATACTATAACATTCATAAAAAATAAAATATATAATTATAAATATAATCTACATGAATTTTTTAATAAAAATAATAGTTTTCAAAATATTGATAGTTAAAACTATTCACTAAAAAACAATTATTTTTAGAAAAAATAAAAAATATTGAAGATAAAATAATAGTAAACTTATTGTTTAATAATTAATATTAATATAATCAAAAATATTTTCTATAAATATTATATTTATTTATTATTTTAATGAAAAAATATGACAAAACCCATTTTACAAGAATTTAATTATAGTTATAGAAGGAAATTATACAAGACTGAGTAGTTTTTTATAATGAATTAATCACTACATTTTAATAATATAAAATATTTATATGTATTTTCTTATAATTTATTAATCCGAATCTATTTATTTATATTAATTGATAAAATATAACAATTACAATTAAATAATATTACATATATAGTATAATATAGTTTCATTAAATGTTAATGTTGAGGTTCAAGAAATCTATCTAGAATAGTACTCATTTAAATTAAATTTGTAGGGTATATAATTCTCATGAAAAAATATTAATTTAATATTCTCCATTTTTTTCAAACTAGTTGTTATTTATTTGAAAAGTCTATATGTTGTTGTACAATGAGGTAATGTGAATTCCATTGAAAAGGAATGTTGAAACATACGAGTTATCTAAAATATTATATAATCAAGTATATTTATATAGGGAACATTAATATACAATGATAATATTTATTTGGAGGGGAAATATGATGGCCAATAAATAATATTTAGTGATAGAGAATAAATCCATGAGAATGTTAATGAACACAAAACTATAAATTAGTTATTGGTGAAGAAGACAATAATTTATTCAAAAAGATTAAGAAATGGATTATATTTTTAAAAAAGACAATTTTCCTTGAGATGAGGTACTTTTTTACTATCAAAATAGAGAACATGAGAAAATAAACATACATTATTTTATCTATTCTATAATTATAAATTCTTCTTATCTTTTTATCTTTCAATGTCCCCATCTATAAAATCTTATACCCCATTAAATAAAGATTGATGTTGATTTGTTCATTAATGATCCCCAAAAAGGTACACTTAATAGAAATTAAGATCCATGAATTAATAAAAGGTAAATAATATTTTCTATTAATATTTACCAATTCAAAAATTTCTATATTATTTTATCCAAAATTTAAAAATACTCAATAAATGAAATGAAAATTTAATCTCAATATTATCAACTATAACACCCAATGTTCAAAATAAACCAGTCCATATATAAAAATCCATATAAATTTTCAAAAATATGTCTGATGAAATTAAATACCCAAAAAATACAAAACCACTAATCACACAATTTTCCTATATAAACATTAACATTTATCCTCAAACAACATAATGTAACTAATAATTTCAAACAAGGAACCCATTAATACCATGATATTAGTTTCTATAAAAACATACTACTTATTTTCCAAAATAACATAAATCACTATAAAAAATCATTGTTAACATAAATTAATTCAGAAATTAACTCTACCGTTATTCATTAAATGAATTCATAGACTGTAGAACATATTCTATAATCCAAAATATGATAAAGCTCAACAACATTGACATAATTACCTTTTTCATAAAATCACTACTCAATTACAAGAATACATATAAAATCCAATTTAAATTATAAATATTAATAATTTAATTATTTCAAATAAATATAATTATCTCAACAAACGAGATATATAAACGATAATCAACTACCTAGTTGTGATTTTTCAAAAAAAATCAAAGTAAAACAAGATAATATTTCATCTTTATTGGTACCATTTTCAAATGGTTAAAAATCCTATATGAAATTTTTTTTTGAACAATCCATGTATGTTTCATGATTACTATAATCATAGTATCATTGAAAAGTCATCTCCATATCATAATTCAACAATCTAAGTACATAAACACTAAAATCATTACACTTCAATGATTGTAATGAAAAGACCCCACCTGGGTCTATGTATTTGCCTTTGGAATAGTTCATCTGTTTAATGGTAACCTACTTCTCCAAATATATAACATTTATCTATATATTGTAACATAAAATTTATTTTGTTTTCTTCTTTTTATGTCTTTACTTTTTACTAGACAACAACTCCTGAAATTTCCTTTTTTTCACATTGAAAAAATATATTTTTATGATTAAAAATATCCTAGTGTTCAAATTGCTTTATTATCTACATGTGTGGAATATAATAATCATTCCACCATGGACATTAAGAATATCATTATTTCTATGTTTTTTGTTCTTTTGGAAACTCAATTATATTCGGGGTTTTTATCATATTTCAAGAAATATGGATATGTACAATCATTAGAATCCTTATTCCATCACCCTTTTTATATGGAGCCTAATTAGGATATCCATTATATCATTAATCAAATTTATTATTTACACAATTTCTAATGGTTCTTTATATTAACTAAAAATAAATTGTGTGATCATAAATCATTATAATTATTAATCATATAATCATAAAAAATCATCATATGATATCTAAATAGTGACACATTCATTTAAATATTTATCAACATAGGTCTATCCATGGTTACCTGAGATCATCATCTATTAAAATAATTCATAATAGTTTGTAAATAATATGAGTATAAACCCATGTATATCACTTGTGAGTGCCTAGCCTGGTGTGTAGTATAAATTACAGTCATCATGTATAACTGATGATCAATTTAATACATAATCTACCCACTTCATAGATATAATTCCATTATAAATATATGATTCATCCATATTCGATTATTATTATCATGAAATTGGTGTATTTCATAGGATTACCAAAATCCATTCTTCACCATGACATTGGTTGTTCTCCTATACTATTGTTTATCTAAAGGGTTTATAATAATTTTTTATACACATACATAAAAATAATGACTATACCATCATTGATACCTACTATAGGAATCAATGTTTGTCATACATAAATATTACATCATATTATATGAATATTAATAACGTATCATTACATTTAGTTCGATAAATGTAATGTTTTATTTTTTAGAATCATGGATATGTAACGAATTAGTACATAAATGATCCAAATAATCTCCCAAAAAGATATTCATTACAATCAACCTTCTTTAAAATGTCAAACCTAAAACCATTCTCCATATATTATCGAAAATTATTCATATCAATGGGTGACGAGAGATGAATATTAAAGGTAAATAACATGACATAATCAATAAAACCCATAAAACTAGGCTCCAAACTATAACATTATTTATCAAAAATGGTGTATCCAATCACTATGGTCTAGAGAAAAGAACCTAGGAATAGAAAAATGTCCATAGGTAATGATGTAACTAACCTTAACAATGATATATGGGATACAAATAAAGAATTTTATGTATAAAATAAATAGTCCATTGTAAAAATAGCATTATTGGTAGTGATACAACCAATTTAGTAAGTTAAAACATATTTAAATTTCGAAAATCCCAAATACGAAAACACATAATATCAAAATCTATACTCTAAGATGTGTGGGAAATACCCCCAGCATCTCCCCACAAGCTAACCATGAACATAAGACAAAATGATCACCACTACCTAGTGCTTCCTTGACCTTTACTACATCAAGGAAAACAAATATTTTCAAAATAATGATGGAATTTTAGTAATTTTATCTAAAAAACATTAATATCCTAGTGATCAACTCCCTCATAATCCTCTTTCAAATAATCCTTAGTTTTTTCAAATAATAAAAAATTCGATGGAAAATAAATTTTAATGAATATTTCCAAATCATGTGGAAAAATCATTCATTTTGTTTATCAGAAAAGAAATAAAGATATTGCATTTTTAATATTTATTTATAATAAACCATTAATTATTTACTTAAAAAATAATCATATACCATATGTTATCCAAATAATTTTTGTATGACAAAAATGGAGGAAACTCTTATTATAACATAGAGCTAAGCTATCAATGTGACTTGTACCATAGTAAATAATCCAGACCTAGTGCACTAATAGTGATCGATTGAATAACAAGGCATTAATAATTATAGAGCTCCCCATTAGTGAACACCATATGGTGTAAAAAACAACTCAAATGAACCAATGAATCAATAGATTAGGGATAAATGATTACAACAGAATGTGAACCCCTATATCAACATAATGAAAATCCATACTATTAAATCTCCGAAGATAAAACCAAAGGCTCCCTTGTGCTATGTATTTAAATATTGATTCAAATGTATTATCATATCAAAAACACCTTTTAAATAGTTATTTCCATCCATAATAATAATTTTTATTCCAATTTAACAAACCATTTCATAATTAACTGAAATTATTTATTCATTTAAAAAAAGGGGAATATCAAAATATTTTAATAATATATTTATGAATTAATATTAAAAACTATTTAATAATGAAAAGAATCATTTTAACACCAATTTAGATAATAGAGAGCATAAATGGTTCAAAAAATATTATCTTGAGACATAACCAATGACCATATTCCTAGGTCACATGCCAACCACGATGTGATCTACACAATATAATAAAATAAAATAGTTGACATATTGGTATTATTTTTAAAAAATTGATTCTACAATCTCATTGTAGATATTCTATAATAATATGTTTTGTAGCTTGTATATGAACATTTAACTCAAAGGATACATGTACCACACCAAAATCAACAAGTAATTTTTATTCAAAGATAAAAATTAACGATGAATCAATAAGGAGTTAGGATAGATCATTACATGATAAAAATATTCTAATAAATGAGCCTAAAACCATTTCTAGTCATAAAATAACAAGATTAATCAATAGAAATTAAGTCATACATAATGAAGGAAGAACACATTATCATCTAAAGATCAACATTCCTCCCAAAAAATGTGAGCAAATTCCAATGCATCTTATAGAAATCCTAAATTCATAAAATGGGAAATAAGGTTTAAGGGTGTGTTTATGGATGTTATGAAGAGATTATAAGAATATAAAATACTAAATTGAAATTGATTACATAATCACTACTCGCGCCCCCGTCTACACGATGGATATTAGGGGAATATCAATTATACTTGGTCCTGAGATAACACATATATATGTATTATCTCATAGATTTTGGATTTTTTATAAAATATCAGTTTCAGTCCGTTAGATTGATTTTATGTAATAATATTTTTGAAAGATTTTTATTTTGGTTTCAGTACAAGAATCACCACAATATTTTTAAATTACCAATAATGATGATGATTCAGAGTTGATGTCTAAAAATAGGATTAGTAAAAAAGTATAAAAAAAAATATTATCTGATTCACTGTTTAAAAATTATTTTCTATAAATAGAATATCTGATGTAGACAAAAATTTTGTAATTCAAAAATATAAAACAATATTATTTTATTAAACTGTATCATTCATATATTTTGTAATGGATGTTATTTTATAAGTGGATAAAATTGTGACTAGAAAAACAATGAACGAACAAAAAATATCAGAAAATTCATGTTTATGATCAATAATCTGAACAACATGACATTAAAAATATCATTACCTCAGAATTTACAGGGTGTTTAAATTTATCATGATGTATAAGGTTCAAAATATTATGTTTCTATGGAGTTTACTAGACATAAAAATTCAAAAATAATTTGGATTGTGGAAGGTTTCCTATAATTATTATGAAGTCCTAAATGATTTTTATGTTTTTGTTATTATACAAAAAACATCAAAAATTTTGTTCAATATTGTTGATTTATAATGGATAGATTAATTTTACTATAATTAAAATGTATAAGATGATGTATATGATCATACAATGTTCAATGAAAAAAATTTCATACTATAAGTAAATGAAAGAAAATTCTATTGATATCCATTGAATATATATTTAAAATCTTGTGTTATTCATATTAATAAAAGGTAATTAGATGATATTTTGGTATATATTTTACTAAAAAATCATTTTGTATGGTGGGATAAAAATTTGATATGTACTAGGCTATGATGAAATCGTGTAGATATTTAATGGTTGAGTTGTTGATGTTTTCAAATTAGAAATAGTACCAACAGATGAATTCCATTGGATTTAAAAATCCATCAGTAAATGTTTTCTAATCCAAGAAATCAAAACAAAATCATGGAAAATATTTCCAATATTCTACAATTATTATTTAATTGGGTCACCAGAAAGACACTCACTAGATGGATATTCTCATTGATGTATTTTTGAAAAGTATTAATTATATAAATATTTTTGAAGGGATGTTTTTATGAAATGATTTATAGAGTTAGAAAATTGATAATGTTGTGATGGTATATTAATGTTTAAAATATCATGGATGAAAATAGTGATACTCATAGATATTTAATTAGATTTTATGATATTTCATGTTACTGACACTTCTCATATACATTAAATAACATTCATGATTTTATGAAGGTTTCAGTGTATTTTTTGACTAGGGGTTTTTAATTTCAGATTTTAATAAAATGATTCTATAAAATTATAAATCTCACCATTATTCTTATCTACTCATATGTAAATTGGATGTAATTAGAAATTAATGATATATTGTTCAGAAGCACAAAAATTGATGTGAAAGAGAATTAGTTTCAAATATAGATACTCGATACATATCTATATCCCTAATTCAAGAGTGATATTTATCAACCATGAAATATATTCATGGATTAAGAAGATAAAAATGGTTTTGATTATTTTTTTCAATTAGAAGAAAAATATGAACAACGTAAACATTGGAGAAACTTATAAATAGGGTCAACATAGATTAACTAGGAATAAGAAAGTATCATAGTTTTTTAGAAGGAATAATATAAAAATTCCAAATATACAATGCAAGGTGAAGATTCAAAAAAAACATTTCCAAATGAACATTATGATGATCAGGACAACTTACTGAATAATTTAATACCAGCTTCTACTGATGAATGATAATATGAATTGTTTTCAATCAGTTAAATCTTTATTTTTCATAAATAGAAAAGTGAAAACATTCAAAGAGAATTTTTGAATATTTATAACGTTATTATGAAAATCATTGTTTCATCTTCTTTTCTTGGAAGAACATGAAATATAAATTTGATACTAGTGAAATTAAATAGTATGTATATTCCATAATTCATCTAACCACATAAAAAATATTGTTTTGTATTGGATTGTATATTATTTGATTATTTTTTACCCATTTCATGAACTAGATACTCTTTTTGAGTATTGAACATTATAAATACACATGTTCCAGTGGTTGTGTTTAGATTTTCATTCTCTATAAAAGTTATAACTCATTAATAAGAGGCAAAAGTTTGTCATAAGAAATAAGAAATTGTATAAATAAAAAGATCTGTAATTCACCCCTCCTACCCTCTATGGTCGAATTGATCTTTTCAATTGGTCACAAAATTTATGTTCGTTTTATTGTCCCTTTACTGGTGTTTGAATAATATGTAACAATCCAAAGTTTCATTAATGGAAATCCATCTTGTTCTATTTAAATGTCACTTTATATAAAATGTTTATATAAAATGTAAACTTCTTTGGTTTGATGTTACGAATTGTGGACATTACTTTTATAGCCATTGAACAGTGATCACACGATTAGTATAAATATAAGGCTTTAACAAACCCAATTTACTCAGACAAAAGAAGCGATGGCCTCATCTAGTAGAATTGCTCCATACAATGCCCATTTGGCAGAGCTCGTAAAAGAGGTGGAATCTTAGGGCTTCTCTCTTGACCATGCCCAAGCTGAGCTTCATCATGTCAAACTCAAATGTGACTGTCTACGGGAAAAGTGGAAGTGGATAGAAATTTCCACTTGAGCAATGTTATCTGAGCCACCCCTAGAGTCTGTCACCATCGCACACCTTACCCTTAGGTCTTATGTAACTTTTTTAAGGGTTTATGTAACAAATCGTAGTACTACGTTGATGTACATTGTTTTATATAATAATGAATATACTTTCATTTCATTAATGATACATTGTAAATAGTTTTTAAAGTGCAAATAGTTTTTTAGTTATTATTTAATTAAGAATTATATTTTATTAAATTAAGAGATTTTTGAATGAAATAATATTTGAATAACATATTATTATTATTGTTATTAAATTAATTTTATTATATATAAATGATCATAAAATTTTATGAATGCAATTGTAATTTTTATTAAGGTTTGAAATCCATTGTTGTCAAAACCCATGAATTTTTTATAAATGTTGGTTTTTATTTTAAAAGTTAAAATGAACATATTTAGAAAATAATTTTGATAATATTAATGATATTTCTAGAATTAGGACGTCAACATATTCCAGTGGAGAATTTTTCATAATTTTCTGAGATAGTCAATTTTGGGGTAAATATTAAATATTGTTTAAATATATAATGTGTTTTATGACATCATAATGACCCAATAGTGATAAAATAAAGTACTATAAGCTTTATCTCCAGCCAATATATGTTTTAACATTAAAATAATGAGATTTTGGGTTTGTTTGACATACTTTTCAAAGAAACAATGGACCCTTCAAGACTTCTTAAACACATGGCCTTTTTAAATTGTATTTCAAGGGAGTGTGACTCACCTCGACATATGAAACACTATTATTTTATGAATTTCAGACTTTGGCCTTATAAAATATTTTTATCCTCTTCCCTTTTCCAGAATCCATGTTCAAAAACCATTGGATGGTTTGTGGTTTGATCTAATTTAATATAAGGGTTCCCAAACCTGAATAATAAAAAATTCCCTCACCTTTCTTAGATAAACCCACCCAATCTCCCACTTCCTCATCACTCAAAGCCTTTTGATTTCATCCAACCTCTGCCCTACTCTCTCTATAATCCTCTCAAAGAGCCCCAAGCTCCCATTAAGCCTCTCTCAAGCCTCTCTCAAGCCTTGTAAGCACACTTCCAAGTAAGGGTATTTTCTTCCTTTCTCATTTTTGTCCAATTTTCTTTAAGTTTTTTTCCCTTTTAATTTCAATTATGAAGGTTGGTGTATGGTTTCACACCTCCTTCATACTTATCTATTTATGTTTGAATGATGGGAGGCCCTTTTCTCTCTCATTTAATTCCCCCCATGTACACCCGTTACTAAGCCGAAATTCCAAAAGGAACTTCTCTCCCCTCATTTAAATTCATGAAATACTTTTGTATCATGAATATAAATTCCATTACAATTGTTGGTGCAACACCCCATGCTTTCACGATATGCTTCTCTTTCAATAATTCAATAGCTTGCATTGTACACAACTTTGACATTTTAACACTCCACAACAAACCAAGTAGCCATTATGAATAGTAATACCTAATTTTTGAAATATTATAAATTTTATCTTAAAAAAATGGTCTTCATTTTTGGATTCGTAATATCTAATTTAGCCCATGGTGAAATTTTGGAACTTTTTAGATAACTTTTATATTTTTATGAATAGTGAAAATTACTAAATTCAAATTAAAAACAACTTTTTTAAAAAAAATAATTAATAGTGATAAATTATAAAATTGAGTGGTTTTAAATTATAATTAGAATATAATTTTTCCATTTTATACTATGGTGGTCATTAGAATTAATTTCACTTTCAAATTGGACATAAAAAATTGTCAATCTTTTGATTGATATTGTTTCATAAAAACACACTATTTGTTTTGACAACGGGAATTAATTATAAAATTAATTAATACAACATATATGTTTGTAATTTTGTAAAATAGACACCATTTTTGAAATCAGAATATCAATTATAGCTTTGGGTGAATTTTTTGTTTTTTTTCTGAAAAACTTCAATTTTTGATGAATAGTGAAACCACCATGTGGTTGTTAAACAACTAATTTTTCGTGTAAATGAAACATGACCACTTCTGTGATTTGATTTTCAAAAATTCGACATACATGGTTGTCATTAGGAAGTAATATGTTGTTCAATTGGATTAAAATAATTTTTTGGCGAATAGTAACTTTTAAGTTTTATTATTCGCGATTAAAGGTAATTAGTAAAATTTAAGGTAAAAATGATATTATAAAAATATAAAAATATCTCAACACTAGTCCTATACTTATTTAATGAGTCATGGCCGACCAAGAAAATACATGGGTCATCTTGGGGACCCCATGGAGCCACTTGGGTAAGAAAATGACATTAATAACTTTTTATTTAAAGTAAAAATAAAATTGTCACAAACATGTGTTGTTTCACTAAAACAATTATTACATGGGGTTATATATGTTAAACATTCGACAATAAATATTAATTGGAAAGATAAAAAGATTTCCTACATCATGATATATTTTTTTAAATTTGTAGACATCATATAAATCAAATTTTTTATGACACCATCATGATGTAGCGATTACCTCATTAATTAACGATTTAAATAAAATGAAAATATAATGTAAACTCTAACACTTAAACTTGTCAAAAACATATTGGATGAGTATATTTATAACCCTTATCACCATATCCTAGAAATATATCATTGTGGGTCCTTTAAAATCGGAAAATCATTTCACAATAAAGTACCATTTCAATCATTCCAAATGAGCCCCTCCTCTCCTCTTATAAAGGCCCCCACCTCTACCACTTCATTCACACCAACAAACCCATTTGGCTCGGAAAACCTCTTCCAAAATACTCTCTCAACATCCCTATATTACTCATATAAGCCACACATTTTGAAGAGGTCTTCCCAAGGAATCCATTGGCTCAAATCAAAAAGAGTTACCCGATTTTAAGGTAATGTCTTCTCTAATGTTCTTTTGTTTTAATTTGCTTCTCCAACCCCTTAAACTCTTTTTATTACATTATTTTGTAAAAAAACCAGTATCTTGAATATACTAGGATGATTTTATGAGAATGAATTGATTTACACTTACACACACCTTCGTCAAATGGTTAAAGAACATATTGTTTCTATGAGTTGCGAAATTCTGCCTCATGAAACGATGATGGTTCAATCTTCATTTAACACCTTTAATGGTGGCCATTGTGAAGAAAATATTTCTATATATGTTATAAATTATTTTTATGTTTTCCTTATGCTTCTTTATTTTTCATTTATGTCATAACATTATGATTTCCTTTATGGGTAAACACGATAATTTCATTTTTGGAAGTGCAGACTACCACCCCCTCAAAGTGATTTGAGTCATTAATGCCATATGTGGGACGTGTAAAGGATGGAGTTTTTGATATTATATATAATATTATACTGGAATTATAAGATAACTTTATATAATTATGATTTCATCCCATTAAATATGAATTATAAATGAATGTATCGTTAATGCATACGCACGACTTACCGTCTCCATGAACAGTGCATGTCATTTCTAACCTCTAAATGTTATGTAATATTATAAATTCTTGTATATACTGCATATATATGATATATATGATATCTAAATCATGAATGTAATTATGGATGTAACTGATATTTTACCACATGAACAACTGTTAATTGTAAGATGTTTATTTTTGACTCAAGTACCAATGATCGACCTAACGACCGTTATTAACATAAATGACTACATAATGTTCATAAAATGGTAATAACTGATATGAAAGGAATAATGAAAATGAAAAAGGTTCTTAATAAAGTATAAATTAACTCTAGTTTATTATTCAAGAGATTAAAGAACGATCTAGTCAAGTCAGACACGAGGTTCGGAAACTTCTTTACCAAATTTCTGTTCATTGGGTTAATCTCCTACTTTATAATTATGTCATGATACTATTATGTCCTATCTTGTATTTTTACTTTATTTATGTTTAATTATAGTGAATATACATAATAGATCTATTTTCTTTAGAAAATTATCTTTTTAAGGGACTTCGTCTCAATCTCCTTTCATTGAGGGATATTTTATTTTATACACAAAATTCTTTTATATGATGTATAAACCCCTTTGACTTTTACGTTTATTCAAAAGGAAACTTTTTTATATGAATTGTTTTGCTAGATGAAAAAAGGGAATGTTTTTTTGTCATACGTATGCGGCGACAATGACTTCTTCGCCGCCGTGACCATTATTTGAGTTTCGGCTTCCTTTAAAAGCCATATCTTTTTTTAAAAATGAACAATAAATACCAAGTTTTACTTTTCTTTTATTTTGGTATTGAAAATGGTTTTGATAATTTTTTTATTATATCAATGTGTTGTATTGATATCTTGTGATTTAAATGTCGAAATGCCATGTTTCATTTATTCATGTTTTGTGTGATTCTATTATGTTATGGTTTAGGATAAGTTTAAACCTAGTCATATGAGGAATGCATTGGATGTAATAAGTGACGGGTGGATCCCGCTATAGCTCCTCGATGCATCAGTAGGTTTAATGAGACAAACTAGTGTCTTATCACGAGTCCTTGACAAAATCTTATTTGTATTCTTGGCACAAGGCATTGGCTATGTGGTTATGATAGTGTGGCATTTTGAATTCCATCATTATGAAAGTTGTCATTGATATTACATGTGATTATTAGACCAGTAGAATATCCATGTCAATAAGTATATGGCATTATTTCATTTTATTTTTTCCATATTATGATGACGTTCATGTTTAAAAGGCTTTTGTTTTAGTTATGAATCTCCTTAAATGTTAATGTTTATTTATGAATGCTTCTGCTATATTGTTATCCTTACTGAGCCTCTGAGCTCACCCCTTCCAATGTTTTAATTTTCCAGGATGTGAATAAGTATATTATGAATGACCTGTAGAGATAGTATGATGGGATATAAAGACAAGATTTTGTTGTAGTTTTTTTTACTATATGATGTAATGTAAGACCTATGAATGTATATAGTGTTTCCAAGGCTACTAAACTAATCAGTCTTTCAAGATGCGATCATTGGTGATCATGAAAATCTTACGTAATAATGCACTGACTCTGGGTAACTGGGGTCGGGGTGTTACAGTTGGTATAAGAGGTCGTTTAGTACTAACCTTGGAAGCTAGATTAAGATAAACTCTAATTAGAGAACATATCCCAAAGATAGACATTGAGAATTAGTTTAGAATAACTTCCTAGAATTTTGGTACTATAGATATTTTGTGAGTTTCCAAGAAATACATCCCTGTCTGGATACGAGCAGGTAGAGGCGGCTCTGGCACAGATGTACCTAGGGGTAAAACCCAAAAACAACTCTTTGTGTTCGACTCGAATGTGAACTGGTGCACGACAACGGGCCTTGATGCACTATTGGTTACGACACTCTCGGGGGATATTCTTATGATAATTTTCATTTTCATTACAAACCATTATGAAGGGTTTATGAGTATCTTCTTCCTCAAAGAAACATTTTTATGATTATAGTTCAATTTATGTTAAGTGTTTTACAAGTATGGAATTATGTATTTTGATTCATAAACATATCTAGATTGTGCCATTGATTATAAATGGTGCCTAGTGGGAGGAATGGAAACCATATCAATACACACACTCCATGTAGGGATTTTCCTCCTTCTCAAGATAATTGTAGTGGAGCTGGTGATACAACTGGTGCTGATCAACTTATCACCATAGTGGGACAACTCACTCAGGTTATGAATAATAACCTTACTCATATGGAGCACCCTAATCCGCAACGTGGAGGAACAATGTTATACTGCTTCTTGAGGAAACAACCTCCAACAATTAATAGGGGTACAAATTCATTAGTAGCTGAACAATGGATAAACTCCTTAGAGAAAATATTCTACGCCTTGGGGTGTAGCGAAAGGGAGATAGTTATCATGGAGGTTTACCACCTCAATGGAGATGATGATCAATAGTGGTCACTGATTCAAAACACAATGGAAGATGGAGAAGTATCAAGTATGGAATGGAGGGAGTTTAAGGAAATATTATTAGAAAAATACTTTCCTCGTGACCATCAAGAAAATATGGAAAGGCAATTTCTGAGTCTGAGACAAAAGGAGGATAGGAATGTTGCAAATTATGAGGTTAACTTTACAAGGCTAGCGAGGTATGCTGCAGATTATAAACGTAACCTAAGAAGTAAGAATGATCGTTTCTTTGATGGGTTTAAACCATTTCTCCGTTGAGCCTCAGTCTCACGGTCTTTCTCATCGTACAATGATATTTCCTCATGTGATATCAAGATAGAAAATTAACTCTCTAAATCTTATAAAAATAAAGTAAAGAAAGAGAATAAAAGAATAGTGGAACAAGAGACAAATAATGGAAAAAAGGGAAAGAAGGATTTTTCATTGTGGGACGAATCACCTCGGTACTTGCCTAAAAGGAATGGGAGTTTGTTACAAATGAGGAGAAAAATGTCACCAGGCTCGTGATTGTTGGGGAAAAAAAGATGCTATCAATTTTGAATGCTACAATTGTAGAGAAATTGGGCCTTATGCAAATGAATGTCCTAAGGGTCAGGGAATCATAACTTAGAAAAGGTCAAGGGATCAAGGCCAATCTTATGTTGTTACTACAGTTGAAGTGGAGTAATTAATGTATTGGTGTTTTTGGACTCACAGATTATATTCTGGTTATAAGAATAATGTGATATATATAACCCGTCTCGTCGGATGAAGCTGCTGGAATCGAACCCACAACTATAGTGAGACAAGACATTATTACCTACCACTAGCCTACAGTATGTCCCTATTTATTAAAAAATAGTTTTCCTAATCTAAATGGTATGTGTTAATATTTGGAACCTTGTATGATTAGGATAAATATAATATTTTTTGAGTTCTATAATCTTTTTGAGTGAAAAATGGGTTTGTGGTTAAAATTTATTAAAGAATGAAAGTCTATATGACAAGTATGTATATTCACCTACATTCATAGTAAATCTCCTAAATAAATTCCTCAACTTTATAAAAGGTAACTTAAAACAAAAATGTTGTCAGTTAACTTTTCCTACTGGGGAATCAATGATCATTTAACTAATCACATGTTTGTGATTTTCTTATTGTTAACTTTCTCCTAACCCTTTTTTCTACAACTCTCCATCAGGACTTGATGGTTTTTTTTCCTATATATCCATATTTTCATAGAATCTTAGTATGGTCTATCTCGAGTGACCTTTGTACTTATCTTTCATTCTTTTAATGTTATATTTTTATTAACCCTATTTCCGATGTGGGTTTTCCAAAAAGGTATTTTTATATTCAACCATTTATTTTCGAAAAACAATTTCAAATTGTGAGGACGCAATTAATTGAAGTAGGGGAGAATGTAACACCCCAATCATTCATGATACGCTTCTCTTTCAATAATGCAATAGTTTGCATTGTACGCAACTTCTAGATTCTAACACTCCAC
Organism: Viscum album; assembly: GCA_963277665.1. Classification (NCBI taxonomy): domain Eukaryota; kingdom Viridiplantae; phylum Streptophyta; class Magnoliopsida; order Santalales; family Viscaceae; genus Viscum; species Viscum album. The sequence goes on along the minus strand of OY728164.1, from coordinate 1,136,957,658 downwards.
AACCAATAAAAGTATCTATTATGGATAGTAATACCTTATTTTTGAAAATTTAAAAAATTTACCTTTCAAAATGGACTTAATTTTTGGATTTGTAATATTGAATTTAGCCTAGGGTGAAATTTTAGAACTTTTTGGATATGTTTTATATTTTGATGAATAGTGAAAATTTCTAAATTGTAATTAAAAACAACATTTTTAATAAAAATAATTAATAGTGATAAATTTTAATATTGAGTGGTTGTAAAATATAACTAGAATATAATTTTACCATTTTATCCAATGGTGGTCATTAGAATTAATTTCACTTTGAAATTGGACATAAACAATTGTCAATATTTTGATTGATATTGTTTTAAAAATACACTATTTGTTTTGACAATGGGAATTAATTATAAAATTAAATAATGAAACTTTTATGTATGTAATATTGTAAAATAGACACAATTTTTTAATTCATAAAATCAATTATAGCTTAGGGTGAGTTTTTGGTATTTTTCTGAAAAACATCAATTTTTGATGAATAGTGAAACCACTAAGTGGTAGTTTAAAAACTAATTTTTCGTGTAAATGAAACATTACAACTTCTATGATTTGATTTTCAAAAATCCAACATACATTTTTTTCATTAGTATTTAAAATGTTGTTCAATGGGATTAAAATAATTTTATGGTGAATAGTAACTTTTATGTTTTATTAATCGCGATTGAAGGTAATTAGTAAAATTTAAGGAAAAAATGATATTATAAAAATATAAAAATATATTGAAACTTGTTCTACACTTATTGGATGAGTCATTGCCGACCAAGACAATCCATGGGTCAACTTGGGCACCCCATGGAGCCACTTGGGTAAGAAAATGACATTAATAACATTTAATTTAAAGAAAAAATAATATTCTCACAAACATGTGTTGTTTTACTAAAACAATAATTACATGAGGTTATATAAGTATAAATTTCGACTATAAATATTAATTGGAAAGATAAAAATATTTCTTACATCATGATATGATTTTTATAATTTTCAGACATCAAATAAATTAAATTTTATATGACACCATGATGATGCAGCAATTACCTCATTAATTAATGATTTAAAAAAATGAAAAGATAATGTAAAGTCTAGGACATACACTTGTCAAAAATCTATTGTATGAGTATATTTCGAACCAATATTACCTTATCCTAAAAATATGTCATTGTGGGTCCTTTAAAATTTTAATATCATTTCATAATAATGTAACATTTCAATCTTTCCAAAATAGCCCCTCCTCTCTTCTTATAAAAGGACCCTACCTCTACCACCTCATTCACACAATCAAAGCCATTTGGCTCGGCCAAAATCTGCCAAAATACTCTCTCAACTTCCTTATATTACTCCTATAAGCCTCACTTTGGGATGAAGTCTTTCCAATGATCCCTTTGGCTCAAATCAAAAAGTGTTACCCAATTTTAAGGTAATGTCTTCTCTTATATTCTTTTGTTTTATTTTTCTTCTCAAACCCGTTAAACTCTTTTTATTCCATTATTTTGTAACATAACTAGTATATTTAATATACTAGGATGTATTTATAATATGTTATTTATTTACACTTACACAAACCTTCGTCTAATGGTTAAAGAACATACTGTTTCTGTGAGTGGCGAAATACAACCTCACGAAACGATGATTGTTCAATATTTATTTAACACCTCTCATATTGTACATTATGATGAATCTATTCATATATATGATATATATTATGTTTATGTTTTCCTTAAGCTTCTGTATTTTTTATTTATTTCATAAAAGTATGATTACCATTATGGGTAAACACAATAATTTCATTTTAGGAAGTCTGGATTACCGCCCCCTCAAAGTGATTTGAATCGTTAATTTCATATGTGGGACGTGTAAAGGATGGATAAAATGATATTATATATGATATTATACTATAATTATAATATAACTTTATATCATTATGATTTCATCCCATTAAATATGAAATAGAAATGAAAGTAGCGTTCATGTGTACGTACGACTTACTGTCTCCATGAACTGTGCATTTCATTTCTAACCTCTAAATATTATGTAATATTATAAATGCATGTATATACTGCATATATATGATATATATGATATCTAAGTCATGAATACAATTATTTATATAATTGATATTTTACCACATTAACAACTTGTAATTATAAGAAGTTTTTTTTTTGACTCAAGTACCATGATCGACCAAACGACCGTTATTATCACATATTACTACATAATGTTTATAACATGGTAATAAGTGATATAAAAGGAATAATGAACTTGGAAAAGGTTCTTAAGACAGTATAAACTAACTCTATTTTATTATTCAGGAGATTAAATAATGACCGAGTCAAGTCGGACAGGAGGTAAGGGAACTTCTTAACCAAATTTTCGTTCATTGGGTTAATCTTATACTTTCAAATTATGTCATGATATTATTATTTCCTATATTTTATTTTTAAATTCATTATGTCTACTTATAGTGGATACACATAATAGATCTATTTTATTTAAAAAATTATCTTTGTAAGGGACTTCGTCTCAATCACTTTTCATTGAGGGATATTTTATTTTATACACAACTTTCCTTTATACGGTGTATAAACCCCTTTGACTTTTATGTTTATTCAAAAGAAATATTTTATATACGAATCATTTTACTAAATTAGAAAAGGTAATTTTTTTTGTCGTACGTATGTGGTGACGATGACTTCTCTACCGCCGTGACCATTATTTGAGTTTCGGCTTCCTCTACAAGCCATAACATTTTTTTAAAATGAAAAATAAATACCAAGTTTTAGTTTTCATTTATTTTGGTATTGAAAATGGTGTTGATAATGTTTTTATTCTATCAATGTGTTGTATTGATATCTTGTGATTTAAATGTGGAAATGTTATGTTTCCTATATTCATGTTTCATGTGATACGATTATGTTATGGATTATTATATGTTTAAACCTACTCATATGAGGAATGCATTGGACTTAATAAGTGATGGGTGGAGCCCACTATAGCTCCTCGATGCATCAGTAGGTCTCATGAGACAAACTAGTTTCTTGGCACGAGGCCTTGAAAAAATCTTATTTTTAGTCTCGGTATGAGGCCTTGGCTATGTGGTTATGATAGTCTGGCATTATTCATTCCATCATTATGATATTGGTTATTGATATTGCATGTGATTATTCGACCAGAAGAATATCCATGTGAATAAGTAAATTGAATTATTTCATTTTATTTTTGCCATATTATGATGATGTTCAAGAATAAAAGGCTTTTGTTTTAGTTATACACTGCCTTAAATGTTAATGTTTATTTTTGAAAGCTTCCGCTATATTGTTATACTTATTAAGAATTTGAGCTCACCCCTTCCAATGTTTTAATTTTTCCAGGATGTGAACTAGTATATTATGAATGACCTGCAGGGATAGTATGAGGTGATATGAAGACATGATTTTTTTGTAGTTTCATTATACTTAATGATTTAATGTAAGACTTATGAATGTATCTAGTGTTTCCAAGGCTACTAAACTAATCGGTCTTTCAAGACTTGATATTTTGTGATCATGCCAATCTTACGTAATAATGCACCGAATCTGGGTAACTAGGGTCGCAGAGTTACAGTTGGGACATGTATCTATATGACCTTCTTACTGTCCACTACATGTAAATATGATGAGGAGCCCCTTTCACTCTCATTAACCATTTTTATGAATTCTTATGTCATGCCGTTACACTGTAGAAATCACATCTGATTTTCTATGCCAATGCCACTGTGTAGTGAATACCATGCCCATTTCTCCATCAAGGTTATTAACCATTATGCACATTTACTTACTTATTATAAATTTTAATGTATTAATTCCACATTCCTTTATTGTGGAATAAATTATTATATTTTATGAATACAAATTTTATGATCCATGTGGCACACTTATGCATGAAATGAAATGATTAAGAAGGGTGTGCCCTTATAGCGCTCCAATGCATTGGGTAAAGTATAGTATCATGATATGGCATGTGCAATGAGTTCTCACTCATGCTAATTCAAGTGCCAGAAGGGTTTACTCGTGATTTTTGTGCAATGAGGATTTACTCATGCTCCATGTGCAACGAGCCTTGGCTCATGCTAATTCCATGTTAACTGTTGTTTCCAAATTTCCATGTTATGATTATCATGCTCTATCATTCCTTTATGTTCATGTTTCTTTTGTGCTCTATTGATATACCTATTGTCTAACAGGTATTTTACACCTCAGGTATTCCATGTTTATTCCCTTACTGGGCTTTATACCTCACCCCTTTTCTTATGCATGTCATCGGGTTATCCAACGCAATGCTAAGTACGAGGGAATGCAGTGGTCATGTAAAGGAAATTTTAAATAAAGATGTTGTATTTCTTGTTTTAAGTTGTTATGTAATGATCCTAATCCCCAAAGACACTAGACCTCATGTTCATCCATGTTGTATCAAGCGAATTGTTTATTTAATAATTCATGTTTAACTTTGTAATAAAAGTAGGGTTGTCATAGTTGGTATTAGATGATAGGTTTAGTTATTTTTGGGATTAGGATTAGAAAACCCTAGTAAATACATAGAGACAAGACTAAGTATAATAAAAATATTCCCATGTTATTTTAAGTACTGAGTAAGTAGTTTATCAAGAAAATACATCCATGTTTGGATATCAGCTAGTAGAGGCAGCTCTGGCACAGATGTATCGTAGGAGCAAAACACGAAAACACTGCTTTCAGCTAGACCGAAACAGGAACCAGTGCACGACAATGGGCCTTGATTTACTGTTGGTTACAACACTCCCGAGGGATATTTTTTGATAAATTCACAGGCTTAGTGTGAACCCTTATTGAGGGAATTAAAACAATTCCCCTAAGAATATATGATAGAAAGTATATCATGAAAATCCTATATTGAATCTTATAGACTCATTAGTTAACGAAATAAAAGTATATTTATAAGTAATCAACATTTGTATTTGGATTACCCTTTATGTGTTACCCCCTTAATTTCCTTTTATTCCGGCCAATGGCTGGTAATAGGAGGACTCAGTCGAACAACTGATGTGAAGATCAAGGTGATGACTGTACTAATGATATTCCCAATCCAATGGGAGCGGGAATCGTGAACTTTGTCCCACATCCATCTCAGCTAACTCAAGATTTGAATAGAAACACGGGTCAAGAGGAACATTAAACCCCACGTAAAAAAGAAAAAGTCTTTACCGAGATCTTCATGGGACAAAGGCCTCCTACTTTTAGGGGATCATCTGATCCCATGATCGCTAAACAATGGATCAACTCCATTGAAAAGTTCTTCTCCATCATTCAATGTTCAAAACAAGAGAAGGTTCTCCTGGTGTCTTATCGTATACAGGGTGAAGTTGTTCAATGGTGGACATTGATCAAAAATATGAAGCCTGTGGAGGAGAACAAGGCATTGGAATGGAAGGATTTTTAGAAGATGTTTTTGAAAAATATTTTTTGCGCACCCTCCAGATTAAGATAGAAAGGGACTTCCTTCCCCTCATTCAAAAAGAAGTAGAAACTATTAGAGAATATGAGGAAAAATTCACAAGGCTTGCACGATATACTTCCGGCTTTTTCATTACCCCCGAATGCAAGGTTGACCGCTTCTTTGGTGGGCTGAAGCCTAGCCCGTGGAAAGCATTAGTAATTCGTGACATAGGCAGTATGAGGAAATTGTCTGATGTTCCCTCAAGGTTGAAATGGAGATCGGGGAATAATAGGGGTGTCATGGGGACAAGATGCATAATATGGACTTCAATTCTGGTGGTAAGATGGATATATCCTACATTGCTAAGAAGATCCAGCACCCCACTTGCCAAAAGTGCATAAAGAAGCACCCTGGAAATTTCCTCAAGTGGACGAGGAAATGCTTTAGTTGTGGAAGAGATGGGCACATAGATGTTAACTCTCGGCATGAAAGACTTTCGGATGCGATAGAGGAGAGGAACACTTTGTTCAAACCTCAACGCGTTGTTCATTGCTACAACTTCAAAGAGACAGGGCATTTTTCAAATTCGTGCCCTAATCCAAGGGTTTTCGAAGACAACCAACAACCTCCAAGGCAGCAAGGAAGAGCTTTTTCCATCACTTATGCTAAAGTGAACCCCGACAACGAAGTGATGACAAGTACACAAGTTATTCAATCATGAATAGAGAACATACTTTTTGATTCAAGTTCTACGCATTATTTTATATCTCAAAAGTTTATTAGAACAATCCCAGCACCACCACAAATCAGTGAAGTGAAGATGTCGGTGAGTACGGAAAATTGGGAAATCATTGCATCCCATGAATATACGTCCTTCCCTATTATAATATGTGGATTGAATTTCCCAGTGAACCTCATCATACTCCCTCTAGTGGAATTTTATGAACTTCATGGAATGGATTGGCTTTCCTTATATAGATCCATCATAAATTGTCAGGAGAGGAAAATCACACTCTATATGGAGAATCGACCCCCGATTTATTACAAGTGTAAGGAGGAAGATGAATCTCCTTTAGCTCCATCATCTCAAGAATTTATATTACTTCCCTACGAGCACGGGTATGTAGCTCATATGATTGAGTTGAAGGAAGAAACCATCCTTGAAGAAATGCCTATTGTGATGGAATTTGCTGAAGTGTTTCCCGAGGAACTGACTGGTCTTCCTCCTAAAAGAGAAATGGAATTCTCAATTGAAATTATACCAGGGGCACTAAAAATATCCAAGACTCCATATAAAATGGATGTCATGGAGCATGAAGAGATGAAGAAACAACTATAGGAGAATGTGGATAAATGGTTCATACGCCCACGTGCTTCACCATGGGGTGCACCAGTCCTCTTCATCAAGAAGAAGGATGATTGAATGTGCCTTTGCATTGATTATCGTGTACATAACAAAATCACGATAAAGGAAAAGTATCCTCTACCACATATCGATGACTTGTTCAATCATATAAGTGGATCACAATAATTATCCAAGGTATATTTTCCATCGAGATATTATCAAGTAAGGGTGAAGAAGGATGATCTCCCCAAGACTACATTTCGTACAAGATACGGGAACTATGAATTCATAATAATGCCTTTCGAACACACCAATGCTCTAGAAATCATCATGGACTTTATGAATAGAGTCTTTAGAGATTACCTAGACAAATTTGTTCTATTGTTTATAGATGATATTCTAATATACTTCAACACCAAGGAGGATCATGAGGAGCATTTAAGAACTGTACTAGAGACATTGCGCTAAGAGAAGATCTATACAAAGTACATCATGTGTGATATTTGGTTGAAGGAGGTCTCATTCTTAGGCCATATCATCACAAGAAATGAGATATCTGTGGATACCTCCAAAACAGATGCAATTGAGGGATGACCGATGACAACATCGGTAACAGATATTCGTAGCTTCCTAGGGTTAGCTGGATATTATCGACAATTTGTGAGAAATTTCTCTCGATTATAAAACACTCTTACCAGTAATACTCAAAAGGGAGTAATGTTTTCTTGGAGTGATGAATGTGAAGAATGATTCATGGAGTTAAAAATGAGTCTTATCACTAATTTTGTGCTCACATTACCCACAAGTGGGGAAATATATGTGGTATTTAGTGATGCTTCGAAGAAGGGATTAGGCTGTGTGTTGATGCAAAATGATAATGTGATATCCTATTCCTCAAGGTAGTTGAAAATCCATGAGAGAAACTATCCAATGCATGATCTGGAGTTGGCGGCATGGATCATTGCCTTGAAAATCTGGCGGCATTATCTCTATGGGGAGAAATGTGAGATACATACTGACCACAAAGTCTTAAATATATATTCACATAGAAAGAGCTTAGTATGTGCCAAAGAAGATGGTTAGATCACATCAAGGATTATGACTCTTCAATACATTACTGCCATGGGAAAGCAAACAAGGTTGTAGATGCCTTAAGTAGAAATTACGCAACGATTCTATCAATGATGGGAATGGAGAAGGATCCAATCTTCTTATACTTGATGAAGATGGACATGGGAATCACAAATAAGGGATCATCATCAATACTTTCACAAATTATTGCTCAACTGTCTCTTTTAGAAAGGATAAAGGATGCTAAAAAGGTTGATGTTGGAATTTAGGAAAAAGTTGAAGCTATCAAAAAAGGGAAATCCTATTAGTTTAATGTTAATGGAGAAGGAATTGTGCGATATGGGAAATGGCTATGTGTTCCATTACGTCCGGATCGGATGAAAAAAATTTGGATGATGCTCATAATTCAAATTTCTTTATTCACCCAGGGAGCACAAAGATGTATCGATATTTCCGAGAAAACATTTTGTGGTATAATATGAAAAAGGAGACTGCTAAATATACATCAAAGTGTTTGGTGTGCCAGCAAGTGAAGGTAGGGAGGAAGAAGTCTAAGGGGATGATGCAATCATTGCCCATACCATAATGGAAATGAAAGAACATCACCCTGGACTTTGTCACCGGACTTCCAAGGATATCCAAAGGCAATAATGCAATCTGGGTTGTTGTGGGTCGTCTTACAAATACTAAACACTTCATTTCTATTTAGAAGGATTTATCATTGGATCAACTAGCACATATATATATCAGGGAGGTGGTAAGGCTTCATAGAGTGCCACTATCTATTGTGTCTGGCCAAGATCCATGATTCACCTCTATGTTTTGGAAGAGTCTTCAACATGCTCTGAATACATAAATGAACTTCAGTACGACATATCATCCTCAAACTGATGGCTAATCCGATTGACCTATCCAAACACTTAAGGAAATGTAGAGAGCATGATCAATGTACTTTAAAGTAGGATGTGATCAACATCTTCCTCTAGTTGAGTTCTCTTATAATAATAGTTTCCACTCAAGCATCCAAATGGAACCATATGAAGCCCTTTATGGGAAAATGTATAGAACACTGGCATGTGGGGATGATGTCGGTGAACGTAAGCAGCTTGGACCAGAAATGGTCGAGGAAATGGTGGAGAAGGTGAAAATGATTCAACAACATATAAAGGCAGCCCAGAGTCGACATAAGAGTTATGAAGATAATCGTCGACAATACCTTGAGTTTAAAGTTGGAGACAAGGTTTTTCTACACATATCTCCATGGAATAAGGTCATGAGGATTTTAAAGAAAGGGATGTTAAGTCAAAGGTACATCGGCCCCTTCGAGATTCTTGATCGTGTCGGGGATGTGGAATATCGACAAAACATTCCGCCTACCATGGCCAAAGTAGATGATGTCATTTATGTATCCCTCTTAAGGAAGTACATACCAGACCCTTCACTTGTACTCTCTTCTGAGGTGGTGCAAATAGAGGATGATCTTTCTTATTAGGAGAAACCAGTGAAGATCATAGATCGTAGAGAAAAATTCTATGAAATAAGACAATGCCCCTCATCAAGGTGTTGTGGTAAACCCACAAGTTTGAAGAAGAAACTTGGGAATCAAAGGAAATGAGGAAGCTAAGTTACCCACAACTGTTTTAGTGTGGGAAAATGAAATTTCGAGGGTGAAATTTCTCAAGGGGGGAATATTGTAACGACCCAATGTTTCATTAATAGAAATCCTTCTTGATCTAATTAAATGTCACTTATTATAAAATGTTTATATAAAATGTCAACTTATTTGGTTTTATGTTATAAATTGTGACCATTACTTTTTTAGATGTTGAACAGTGCTCACATGATTAGTATAAATATAAGTCCTTAACAAACCCAATTTACTCAGAAAAAAGAAGAGATGGACTCATCTAGAAGAATTTCTCCATACGAAGCCCATTTGTCAGAGCTCAGAAAAGAGGTGGAATCTTTGGGATTATCTCTTGACCAAGCCAGAGCTGAGATTCATCATGTCATGCTCGAACGTGACCATCTATGGGAAAAGTGGAAGTTGATAGAAATTACCACTCGAGCGATGTTCTCTGAGGCACCACAAGAGTCTATCACCATTGCACACCTTACCCTTAGGTCTTATTAACCTGTTTTAAGGGGTTATGTAACAAATCCCTAGTACTATGCTCATGTAAATTATTATTTTTATATAATTATGAATATACTATCTTGTCATTATTGATACATTATAAATAGTTTTTAAAGTGCAAATAGTGTTTTTTAGTTATTATTTGATTAAGATTAATATTTTATTAAATTAAGGGATTTTTGAATTAAATAATATTTTAGTAAATTATTATTATTATTATTATTAAATTAATTTTATTATATGTAAATGATCATATAAATTTATGAATGAAATTGTAATTTTAATTAAGGTTTGAAAGCAATTTTTGTCAAAACCGTGAAATTTCGATAAATGTTAGTTTTTATTTTAAAAGTAAAAATTAACATATTTAGAAAATTATTTAGATAAAATAAATTTTATTTCAGGAATCTTGAAGTCAAAATTATCTGACAGTGAATTTTTCATAATTTTCTGAGACAGTCAATTTTGTTGTAATAATTAAATACTGTTTAAATATATAATGTGTTTTATGACCTAATAATGACCCAATAGTGATGTAATAAAATAAAATAAGATTTATGTTCTACAAATATATGTTTTAAAATTAAAATAATGTTATTTTGGGTTTGTTTAACTTACTTTTCAAAGCATTAATGGACCCTTCAGGATTTATTAAACACCTTGCCTTTTTAAAATGTATTCCATTAGAGTATGACTCACCTCCACATAAGAAACCCTATTATTTTAAGAAATTTGGAATTTGTCCTTATAAAATATCTTTTCCCTCTTCCCTTATCCAAAAACCATGGGCAGAAACCATGGTATGGTTTGTAGTTTGAACTAATTTAATATAAGGGGTCCCAAACCTAAATAATAAAGAATTCCCTCACATTTCCTATATAAACCCACCCAAGCTCCCACTTCCTCCTCGCTCAATGCCATTGGAGTTCGTCCATCCTCTGACCAACTCTTTCTATAATCCTCTCAAGGTTCCCATAGATCCCATGAAGCCTCTCTCAAGCCTATCTCAAGCCTTGGAATCACACTTACAAGTAAGGGTTTTTTCATCCTCTCATTTTTGTCCAATTTTCTTTAAGTTGTTTTTCCCATTTAATTTCAATTATGAGGTTGGGGTATGGTATTTCACCTCCATAATACTTCCCTCTTTATGTTTGAATGATGGTATACCCATTTCTATCTCATTTAATGCCTCCCATGTACACCTATTACTATGCCAAAATTATGAAAGGAACTTCCCTCTCCTCATTTACATTCAAGCAATAATTTTGTATCATGAATCTAAATTCCATTACAATTGTTGGGACATGTATCTATATGACCTCCTTAATTTCATTTGCATGTAAATATTATGAGTAACCCCTTTCTCTCTAATCAATCGTTTTTATGAATTCTAATGTCACGCCGTTATAGTGCCGAAATCGCACAGATTTTCTAAGCCAATTCCATTGTGTAGTGAATTCCATCCCCATTTCTCCATCAAGGGTATTAACCTTTATTCACATTTACTTATTGATTATAAATTTTAATTTATTAATTCCACATTCCTTTATCATTGAATAAATGATTGTGTTTTATGAATCCATGTTTTATGATCCATGTGGAACACTTATATATGATATGAAATGTTTAAGAATGGTGCGGCCTTATAGCGCTCCAATGCATTGGGTGAAGTATAGTATCAGGATACGTGATGTGAATGAGTGTTTACTAATTCTAGTTCAATTGAAATGAGGTTTTACACATTATTCATGTGCAATGAGCCTTGGCTCATGATAATCCTTGTTAAGTGTTGTTGACACATTTCCATGTTATGATTATCATGCTCTATCATGCCTTTATGTTCATGCTTCTCTTGTGCTCTATTGATATACCTATTGTCTAACATGTATTGTACTACTCATTTATTACATATTTATTCCATTACTGGGATTTATAACTCACCCCATATCTTATGCATGTCCTTAGGTTTTCCCATGCAATGCTATATACGGGGGAATGTAGTGGTCATGTAAAGGAAATTTTCAATAAAGATGTTGTATTTCATATTTTAAGTTGTTATGTAATGATCCAAATCCCCAAAGACACTAGACCTCTCGATCATACATGTTGTATCAATTGAATATTTTATGTAATAAATCATGTTTATGTTTGTAATAAAATCAGTGTTGACATATACTATATATGATTTCATGTTTGGTAATAGTTTTTTGAGTAGTAAGGTAATTTTGGTTTTCAATGGAATGAACTATCATATCATGACAAACAGAATGATTTCACATCTTACATCTCTTGGTTATGATGTTCTTAAAGATACAATATATTGTTTCCCTCATAAGGTTGGGAATGTTATAAAAATATAAAAAGATATAAAAACCATATATAATCGTGAGGGATTATAAAATTACATACATTCCTCACTTTTTTAATGTGAGATTCATAAACTAAAACATGTTATAAATACTAAATGATTTTTTGATAAGTTTAATCACATATATAAATACAATAATTATATTATTAAACCTATATTAAAAATATAGATGTTGAAGTATAGAGATCTCAAAATGTTTTTTATGATTTTTTTGGGGACCTATTTTTTAGGGTAGATTACATTTTATGAACCATAATATATCTTGGTTTGAAAATAGAATATTCAACCCATATGGAAAAGATCAAATATATTTTTCCAACATTGTTTGATGAAAAAAATTCTTTATTATATGATAAAGAACCAATAACACAATCTCTATATTATTTACTAAGAACTCTAATCACATATATAATTATAAAAGTAAACCTTTTGAAATAGAAAAGGAATTATTTACTGATAAATTTCCATCAAATCCAACAAAATTTAAAAATATAAAAAAATTTATAAAAGGTAATGAATTTTGTGACATAAAAACCGAAGTCAATGATAGAAACAACATGGAATAATTTATGTCATTTTTACAAAATATGTAAAAAGGGGAATTTAAATATAAAACAAAATGACAACACTAATTTTTTTGTTATTTTTCTATTTGGATATTTTTTTGGAAATTTCCCTCAATAGTATGAATATGAAGAATTTTATAGAGATAAAATAAAATTAGGAATATCCTTCAAGGATAATGATGACATGTACAAATAATATTCAAATCGAATGGGTAAAAATTAATCTAAATAAAAAAGGTGAATATTTTTTTAAATGGTCATGAGGATAATAATATTCATATAGATGATGGACACATCAATGGTAAATCTACAAAATATAAAATTATTTTAAAATTCATTGATGAACTATTCACTAGTGATGAATATAGTTTTTCTATATAAGCATATACCTAGTTACATTTTTTACTGAGAATATATTGGACTGAATTCCCTCAAAATATTTTAAGAAAATAAAGAGAGATCTAGAAGATCAAAATCTATAATCATAAAACAAAAAATAAATAATCCTCTATTGATGAAAAATAAGAGTGTTATAAAAATAATTATGTTATGAAGAAGAAATTCTATTAATTAAAAAAATACTCATACAGAGATTGAATAAAAATTGAATATAAAATAGGATGAGTTAGAACTAACTCAATAAATACTTCCTAAAGCTAACCCGAGAATTTGCAATTTTCCAAACATAGTTACATAACATGGGTAATGTAATTCAATGAGAAAAAAAGGAGTATTAAAATTTTTTATCCTCAATGATAAAAAAATGAAGATGTTATAAAAATAATAATTTTAAAAATCATTTTAATATAAAAAATATGTATAGTTGAAATTATTTCAGATTTTTGGTTACAAAATGTGAAAAAAACTATATGATATTCTATTAATGATTAGATTAAAATTAATGGTTGTGACCAAAACCATGGTTTTTAATTAGATGTATTTATTTTGAAATATTTTGAGAATTAAAATAAAAACTCTAAAGACTATGAATACAATATAGTAATTTATGATTTCTATAGATTCATCTATAATTGTGAAGGATTTGGGAATATAGAATAATTTTTTTGGTTTAACAACCATATAATTATGAAACTAGAAAAATATATAGGTAGTCATTAAGGGGTATTAAACCAACTAAAAATAAGTAAACATAGTTTTTTTTATGAAGATTAAAAATATGCTTAAATCCTTGGAAAAGTTTTTTGAAATATGGGAACTATCTAAAAATATTTTAAAATGATGTCTTTAAATTTTTATAGAATAAAATTTATAACAAATATCAAAATCTATATGTGAAGATATAAAAACTAAATTAACTAAATATTATTAATTAAAATTATACTTAAGCTATAAAAGTGGAAAAATCATGTAATTTTGATTGCATGTGTTATTCACACATGATATGAGGCTTGAAGCTGTTGAAGAATATAAAATAATTTAAAGACAGTTTATTGATTTTGTAAATACTGGGTCACTCAAAGTAAATGTTCTTAGATAATCAATCATTTGGAATGAGTAGATAAAATCTATAGTAAAATTTTTTATCTATGGAATAAATCATGTTTTTTTTCATAAATTTCAAATGTAGATAAAAAAATTATTTGATAAATATTTTTTTATGGACTGAATTGTTGATGGTAATGTTGATAACAAAGGCTAATGTGCCAAATGGAATTTTGTTTCATGTTTTTTGTGTATATATTTAATTCTATAGTAGCAAAATGGAATAAAATCATCTATCAAAAAAAATACTGGAACAAAATTGTCAAAAAATATTGCCAAGTTAATAAGTAGATATAGTATTCATGATATTCTTATCATGGAAAGAAGAAGATATTATTGTTAATCAATTTTTTTGAAAGCTATGATTACAAATGTAGTAAATTATAATGTTTATCATCATTACAATTGACCCCTTTTGAAAATATATATTGAAATTTTCGGTCTGCTGTGTAAAAATTCCATATGAGGAGTTAATTACAATATTTCATTAGTTCTGGACATTAATGACATTAGATTTATTATTTTTATAAAATATAAATAAGTTGATCTACTAGTGTATTAGATTGTGAGAAGATGTGAAGAAAAATAATATTGATATTCAATGAGAAAACTATGAACTAAAAATTATGGAAAAAATTAAAATGATGAATTAAAAGGTTATATTTAAAAAACATGACATAAAAAATGTGTTTACTACACCATAAACACAACAAAAAAGTGGTGTTTTTGAAGGAATTAATATATTTTTTTAAATTGGACGAAGATTGTTATGATTCATACTTATCATTATTTTGGAGTTAATCTACCACTAATGATGTTTATATATATAATTGATGTTTCAATTAACCAGACTCTAAAATTACTTCTTAATAAGTTTTATACAACAATACTGAGTTCATCAATAATCTATTAGTGTTAATTAATACTTTTATTTTTAATGTAATATGTGGGAATATTTGGTAGTTTTGGAAAACATTTTTCGATAGAAAAATTTTGTGTTATGTTTTAATTATTATATGATATAGTTATCTCCATAAATAATCTAAAAAAATATCTGATTTTTTCGACATAAATTTTCATCAATAATCGAATAATAATTTTTCTGAAATATTAGATAATTTTAATGATAGGGAAGAAAAATATATTTTAGGTAAGTAATGCTAAAATTGCATTAAATTTAAAACTCTAACTCAATTATTTTTGGGGATAAGGAATAAAATTTTACATCTCATCCAAGAGAGAGAAATCATGTGAATCTTCATAAAATAATTAGTGCTCAATGATAAAAATGTTAAAAACATATGAACATCAAGGATTGTTTAACATTTTTACATATATTCAAATTTTGAGAAAAAAAATATTAATGAATATTTTTATATTCAAGGGTGGATTGATTCAACGATTTAAAAGTTTGATGAGATTTCCATAACTAATATGTGTAAAATTGTATGAAAAACAAATAATTAAAAAAAATTGGTAAAATGGGAGTCTTTTAATTCAATTTGAATGATGTTGGTTATGTGATATGAAATAAATAATAAAAATATTATAATGGTTATCACTTATTGAATGATTTGATACTAAGGATTCTTATATTCTATTGGAATTGTTAGGAACTACCATAAAATTTAAAAATATCCATGTACAACTAATTTATATAAATTTTTATGTACATATAAATATATTTATCTTAATGGATAAATTTTTGAAATTGTTTATATGGAACAACTGTGTGGCATCATGATGGGGAAAGATGAATATTATATGTATATAATAATGAATGATTTGTACTTATTGAAGCATGCTCAGAGAACATGGTATTACAAATTGTATACATTCCTAAATAGTTTAAAAATAAATATTATTGTATTTTATAATTATATATACATCTGTGATAATAAATAGGTTTCCCTAATTTTAATATTTATATTGATGAAATTATCTTTTCTAATAATAATTTAGAATCATCTAAAATGTTTTCTGAATAGATGAACAATTTATTTGAAATTTCCATTATTGTTGAAATGAAATATATTTAAGTGTTACAAATTTAACATAATGATAAATATATTTTCCTATCTAAATAAAAAATGATAAAGGGAATCAAAAAATGTTAGCTATGGAATATTAAAACCCAATTTATAAAGAATATATGATTGTACCATGTTGTAGGAAGTATAAGATGGTTAGAAAGTGACCCTATGGAATTCTGGAATATGGTTTGGTGTTTTACCTATCAATGTACTTCAACACAATATGTTTTATACACTGTTACATTTTGTGAATGTTTTGAAATTTTACCCAAAGATTAACATATCCAATCATGGAAAATAATTTGAAGATATTTTAAAGGAAAAAGTTATATTGGTAAAAATATAAGATCATAGGGAATGTTGATTTTTTTGTTAATCATATACTGAATGAGAAAAAAAGTGTTAATAATATAATAACTACATATGATGGTGTTTTCATTCTGGGGGAATGATGTATATGTTTTTTTTACGAAGAAGAATTAATTTTTATCTCTTGAAATTGATGATTCATACTATGTATATACCACTAATGCTGCAACACAACACATGTGGACAATGACTTGTTTAGATAACTTTATAATAGAAGTAATGTTACCCCACCTATTTTAAATTATAAAAAATGTATTATAAATATCAATAAAAATACAATTAATTATTATGGTTTAAATAACATTGATACAAAATATCACTTAATAAAATAAATTTTGGAGGAAAATAAACTGGTGATGGAGTATGTTCTGATAATTAAATGAAATTTAAAATTATTCATTTATCCATTACTAAATTATACTTTTATAAATTTAGGGTTAACCTATGAATAATGAACCTTATTTTTCAAACATTACTAATACATAATTTTAATGACAATAAACATAAAATAATTATAAAATTAAATTCAAATGGTTATGTGTATTCAGAAAATTAAGACCATACTAAGCAATTTAAAAATTAAAAAAAAATATTTAATTTCTTCTTCTCTAGTTTCGTACTAGACCTTGAATTATCCTTATTAAATGTAATCACTTTATGATATATATCAAAAATAGGTGAGATAAAATCGTAGTAAGAGGATAGATAGTCATATGAAACAATATATCATTAGTTTAGCATAATCATTATCATCATTACATAGTCATAGGATCATAATCATGAGAGGAAACATTATTACAAGTCATGGAATGTTACAATGCCTTAAAAATGAAACAACATGTACTAGTGGTCAACTACCACACTTAGTTGTGTTCAAAGCTACCATCCTGTTTAAACATTTTTAACTAGTTCTTGTGATATAAATAACATTACCCAATTAATTATAGTGCTATATAATTTTGGGCGCAACCATTTCATCATAACATTTATATTGTGCAATATAATTCTAAGTACACCTGTCACATCATAACATTTAATTTATCATGTATTCCACATTGAACATTTAACAATATTAAACATTAAATACCCCATGTAAAATAGTGGTTTCATTTTATAAACGATAAATTCTAAAAAATTTGGTTCCCAAATGAAATAAGAAATTACATACATGATATAATAATCATCATTCCTTAGTGAAAAAATTAATAATTTCAATAATTAAATGATTTTTTTGAATGAATTGATATTTAAAAAAACATTACGCTCATCATAAACTCAAGTAGAAATGATTTATATTCTTTAAAAAGATAATATAATGAAGAATAAATTATATTTATGTAATATAGATACTGAAAATTGGGTGAAATAGGGATACCCCAAAGAAAGAGAGTTAGGTTTGGGAAATACCCTTACCTTGGGTAAGAATGCTTCATTAATTTTAATATCATATATAATCACATTATAATTTATTAATTAAAAATTTAAGAGCCATTTAAATAAAATTATTATTAATTATGGTTTTCTAAATTAATAAATGGGCATTTGGATGAGTAATAGTGTTTAATTTGCTCGTTCAAGAGAGTTCGTTTTCTAATTTTTTATAATCAGTTAATTTGTATAGATGAATGTATGTTTGAGTAAAAAATGGATAAATATCCAAGAATATTTATTATATGTTATTAATTAAACTAATTTTTTTTAAATATCATATAAATATTAGTTTTATATGCAATGAGGATTGATCAGTAGTTAAAAGTTTATTATGACTGTTTTAAGTTAATTTTTTCGGTCATTCAATAACAACAAACTCATTTTATTTTACCATTTATTATTATATGTGTTATTTAATTATTTAATAAAAATAGGAATATAAAATAATGTTTACAATCTATATTTATCCATTTAATTTTTCTATTAACATCCATGATTGTGTTAAATGGATATGAAAGTACATCGCCCATGATGGAGGTAAATTGACACATCACGGGTGATGATTTTATTAAAAAAAGAGAGATAGTGTGGTATGATTAAGGAAAAATATTACATTAACATCATATAACTGAATCATATCAAACATACTTTTGTTCTCATTATATTTTATTAAGTGATTGTAAGGATAAGAGAAAAAGATTAATAAAATTGAAACTAAATTAAACTAAAAATTATGAGTATTTTAGTTTTGGATTTATCCTCCTTGAGAACCACCTCAGGAAAAAGTGTTGGTATTTTACAAAGGAAATCAGCTCCTTCACATGGAGAAAGGAATAGGAAAGAGTATTATGGATAATTTAAGAAATTCTAAAATATTTTGAGGTGTGAGGAGAAGAGGAGGTGAGTGTGGTATTTATTGTGGATAAGAGGGGTGTTTTCTTATATTTTAAAAAATTGATTATTATTTTGGGTCAAAACTATTAATAGTTTTAGATTTATCAATAAATATATTTAGATAATGAATTATATTTATATATTTTGGTTTTTCATTATCCTTATATAATCTATGAAACATTAATTCATGTATTTATCTTTTATTGTAATCAATCTTATTTTACTTTTCATGAAAAATTCATGTCTTACAAAAATCCCAAAAACGCACCCTATTCATTTTTAGATGTGTATAATACAAAATTTGACTATATTTTAGAAAATTAATCTTCTAAATAATATTATCTTAATTTTAATTATAATAATCATTCACTGGGATAATATAGAATTTAAAATTATAATTTCTTTTTTAACACTTTCAAAAATTACACAACGTATAATTATATTATATTTATATCATAAGACCTAAAAATATTAATTTATGTAAATAATTTTTTTAAATATATTTTCTTTCAAATTATTAAATTAATCATAAATATTTATCTAAATATTAATGAGTTACAATAATTGCAAAACATAATTAATAATTTTTTAATATATTTACTTTATAATATTATGATATAATTATATAATATTTTCACATTTAATATGCATAAATTTTATTTATAATTTAATGGGTGAGGTTACTATTTATTTGGTTATATTACCATTTATAGGGGTCATAATAGTATTCCTAAGGGAGAGTTAATATTTTATCTGTATTGGTTCCTTAAAATCTAGAAATACATCGTAATTATTTATTTGTTCATTTATAGAATATTTATTCTTCTCTATAAAAGATTTTATGAGATTTATAATATAAGGAATTGCTATATTAAGGGGAAAATACCCTTGATAAAAGTTTCAGTCATTAAATTGGGTGAAAATCATCCATCTATTCAAGGATAATGAAGGTGAATCTTTCCCATATTTCATATTGTATTATTATAGTGTTTTAAAGTGGGATAAACAGTAACATAAATCTACCGATTAGTAATTTATTACCCTCTAAATGTTGTAATATATTTAGGGGAAGTTCTTAAATGTGGTATTTCATGATTTTATCATATGTGAACCAGTTTTAGAGTTTCTTGAAGTGGATTCTGGAAGCATTTCCCCTATAGTTACAGGTTGTAAATGTTTCAGTTTTATGGAAAATGATACAAAGGATTTTTGGATGACTAAGATTCATACATTCACCACTAATTCAAAACATTTTTTTTATATTAAAGTATTTGTGTTTCCAAAGTTGAGATTTCATTCATACAATTTGAATTTTGAGATAAGTAATCCATAGATTTATATACAAATATTTAGTGATTTATGTTATTTATGGAAAACAATACAAATAGAGGGATATTTGGGAACATGTTGGATGATGATAGTTTAGAGTATTATAGATATAATATTATTGTTAGAATAATGGTTTTTTGTTTTATTGGCATGCAACACAAGACATTGTTATAATTTCATAGAATTGTGATTAGATATATTTGGAATAAAATAAGAGGATAAGACCATTATTATTATATAATCTTATGACCTGAGACATTGTTGTTAAATGATGTTTCATAAAGAGGGTATCATATATTGAAAAGTTTTAATTAATTAAAAAATATTAGAATTTTTTCCTCTTAAAAATTCATTTAGAAAATAGTTTTGTACTCGATGTTATTATACAAAAGGATATAATGTTTGATCAGACAAAAAATGTTCAAAAAATTTAATCAGGTGATTTTTTTAAACTAAACTTTTCAAAAAATAAAAATTTAATAAATCTCATTATCCCTTCATTTAAAATTACAAGGGGTAAATTTTTTCTCATTTAAAAAGGACTCAATATTATAGTTATATAGATATACTAAAATTAATTTTTTTTAGAATGTTGTGGCTACGGAAGGTTTTTAATAATGTCTGGTAATTCATCAATTTTTATGAGCTTGTTATTTCTAAAAGAAAATGTGATGAAACATAAGTTGAATAATTTTCTGACTAATGGAATGTGGAGTGTTATTGAAGATCAATGAATTATTCCAAATAATGAGATCAATGAATTTATAATAGAACAAAATTTTTTAGATAGAATCGAATAGATAAAATTTTGTGAAATGTTCATGGGAAATAAAATTACAATGATATGATGTTGAAGTTAGAAAAATATAGTTGGACTATCATTGGTTTTAATTTTGATGAAAAAAATTCTGTAAAAATATTCAATAGGTGAATATGTAGAATTTTATGAGTAAATTATTGTTTATTTTTAAAAGTGGAGTTGATAGTGGGTTTTTCATCAGAAAAATTCCAAATGGACCAAGTTCGTCAGATGTAAAAATTCATCCAAAAAACATTATAAATCACAAAATCATATGAATAGATTTCATCAGTGAATATCTCTGAAATTTTCCAACAATTATTTTTTAGATCATCAAACATGACTCTTACTAAATGGATAAAAACATCAAAGTGTTTCTGTCAAAAATTTACCCAATGATGTTTTCTGAGGTGAACATGTTTACTAAACGTTTTGAAATGATATGACAGTGATGTTTTTTAGATTTTATTTTAATGTTATATATATCATAGTATAATATTATAAAACTCACCAAGAATAAAAGAAACATAAGGAATATTTTTTTCATGTTTTTCATATACATTCAAGACCATTCAAAAAAATTTGATAAATATAAGATAAAATCAGTTAGTGTGTTATTTAAATTTCATTTTTTCATTAATAGAAAATGTATTTTTATAACTCTAACTTGTATCACAAGAATTTTTCAATAATTTGGATGAAAGTATAAAATATGTGTGTACTATTAATGAGCACAAAATGATAGTATATGGGAATTGGATTGTGGAAGAGATACAGAAAGAGCTTATAAAGAGAGAAATCAAGTAGAAAAGTTACCAACCAAGGAATGTCATCGCTGATGAAGAATAATAATATGTTAGATTCAATCAGAATTGTTCCAATTATTAGAAATTTATACAAAGAGTTTTTATGAGAGAAAATTTTATATTAGGTGAGATATTATTAAATTCAAATAAGGAAGTGGGAGATATTTTAATAGGGCGGCATAAGTATATTATGCATTACAATTTGTTGTTGAATTTTATAAAATAATTTTTTTTACATATTGTCAACATATTAAATATGTTTTTAGCATCTACAATATAACATAGTGATGCATTTTTTTCATTCAGTAAAAATGGAGTGACATTTTAAGGAGTGTCGTGATAATTTTTTACGACTATAGTAAATGATTTTTTATGTTTTATCAAATATCATTATAAAATAATTTGTTGTAACAATACTAATAATTATAGTTTAATAATACTACAATTTATGTGTATGGATATTCTATACTTTTTGTAAATATTTAAAAAGTATTATTTTATACTGTATTGATTGATATTAGATTATTTAAAAACCCTGCCATGTACAATATACTCTTGTATAGTATTGATCCTTAAACCAATATGTGTATTGGGGTTGTATTTGAATAAGTATATTTTTAGAAAAAAAATTAATCTATTATAGGATTTTAATGTCATTTCATAAGAAAAAGGAATCTTTTAAAAGAAAAAGATCATTGATTAAACCCATCCCCAAATAAATGATCATATTTATTCTTTGAGATTTCTTATAGGAACCAAATATGTAAGGATTCAACTGGATGGCTAATGGCCCTTTGATGCAATATTTTATTCACCATTACATTCCCACTACACTAACATCCATCATATCACTCTTAAACCACTCAATATAAATAAAAAACCTATTAATAAGAAGAAAATAAAAATTAAATGGACTCATGATTAATGTAAATGTTGGTGGTTACAATTCTCTACACCATAGGACATATTTCTTGAGAAGTCTAGGAGAAGAAGGGTTCTATGGAAAATGGTGAGCCCATAGATCCCTAATTAATGATTCATGATCCCATGTTTCATGTGAATATGATCAGAGATACCCAAACACTATGTCCAATGGGATATACATCCCTCAAAGACCATACATATGAGAGTAAATAATCTCTATTGGTTGTTCGACAATTGAATTTTCTGGCTGCAACTTAATTTCCTCAAACTGATAACATGAGAAGGGTTGAGATAATTCTTATCAAACTAATATGTATATAAAAAACATGTATACATGTCAACTGATCTAAGAAATAAAATTCATACATAACATATCATACCATATCAATGAACTAATGTGGTATAATATATCAGAGTCCCACCATCACCTACATCTAAATTTGGTGGTTTTGCAATCATAAAGAAACCAATAAGAGGACTTGATAACATTAATTAAACTAGAAATGGATAGAGTTGTAAATATAATAATATTTCAAGAAAATATTATTTATAACCAAGAATCTATGTGTACCCTGATTCATTGTTGATTTCTCAAGAATTTTATGCTTCTCTATGAAAGAGGCAACATCCATCTCAAACCAAGAAAATCCTTTCCAACCAGGTAATCGATAAAAATCCTCAAAGGGATCAATTTTGATAGATGACCATTTACTATTATTGTAAAAATAACTGATTATTTTCAGATGTCTATCCCATTATCCACCAAAATCAATGATATAGGCATAATATAAATCTTCATCTGATTTAATAGCATGATTTTTCTATACATATGTTAATGTATGATATTTCTTACATAACCTTAGCTAAGTCCATATAATCTTTTAAAATACATTAAAAATATGTGGTGTAATGTTTTGATCCATTTTAATATAAATGGAAGATGGTACACCATGTTACCACATGATTTCAAATACATAAAAGATCAACAAATCAAGAAATTTTGTTGTGTCCTAAATAAAAATTAAATGATCTTGTTTTATCAACTGATCAATCATCTTATTGATATTATTATTTCCTTGGGATTCTATTGTAATCCAAATATGAAGTATATAGATACTTTTAACCATTTCTACCCTAGCACCAAAAGTGTCCAAAGAAAACTTTGAGGCTTCATGTTCTCTTGTTTAATATGTATGAAGGTGTAATAGTTAGACATGTTATTAGAAATTTTATGATTAATACCCAGTAACCAATATAACCACATTATATCATAATACTTATTCATAGTGACAATATGAACATCCCATGAATAATTATGATAATCGTCCATCACTGGTTTCCTAATAAATGATGGTATGATGAACTAATTCTTGAAGAGTATAATTCCATCATAGGGAATAAGCCAACCCAAAATGGTCTCCAATCCTAATTAAGATCAACTAATTCCTCTATAAACAATAATTTTAATATTACTATTGAATAAACATGATGATATATGCTAAAAAATGATAAATAGTTAAAAATGAGTGTGAATCATTCAATTCTGTAACAATAAATAATTTAGTGAAAATCACCAAATGGTCCACGTCCATTTATCTTTAATGAAATCCAGAGAAGGTAATTTACAATTGATATCATATATGATAATTTCCGACTTCATAGGGGTGTAGGTTATGTTGAATTAAATTATTCTTGTGTACTCAACCCTTCAACTGTACATGAGGTTCAAATAACTCGGAAAAAAATATATAGTTCTACATATTCTGATCATAATACACTATAAACATACCCTCAAAAGATATTATCAAAAAATCATAATAATATTCATAATATTTTAGATATACAAATCATGAGTTTGATAATTCTATTAATGTATCTTACGATTGAGAGAATCATACACCACAATATGATCATCATTCATATGTACACATCCCAAAACAATGCCATGAGTCTCAAAAGATACCCTATAACCCAAATTGTTATTTAGAAATATCTGTATAACAGAAGATGTCATGTTATATTCCCTATAATTAAAAAAGGACCAACACTTTGGATCGCATGATAATTTCCCACATTTCACTATAGTTGTAATCGATGTGGATTATAGTTACGATAAATAATTTATAAACTATTAACAACACCCAGCTAGTGTAAGAATGATCTATGCCTCAAAAAGGATTTTGTGGTTCATACCATGATAAGTCAACCTACACCTTTTTAGTACTGACTAGGAGACTATGTAATGTAATCACGTTCTCTTGTAAAATCATATCTCAAATCCCAAAATTTTATTTTTACGGCTTCACATATGGGTGGAGACTCTTCATGATTCCCAAAAAAAATCATTTTGTTATCATTCTCTTCATTAGTCAAACCTTAGTTCAACATATCTTCCCTGAATACCAAAAAAAATTCATTACATTGGTGTTAGATCGAGTTTATCAAACGCATAAACATTACAAGCTAATTAGTTAGGCTAAAAGTAATCAAGTGATATTTATAGTGCTCATAAATAATTCTAATAATGGTATTTGGAATATCAAATTCATTAAATATCAGATGATGATAACCCAACCAAATATTTATATTCAAAAATCAACCTACCACCATAAAATGATCATAAATTACACTAACCCATGGAAGGTATTTCTTATTCATAAATATTACCTTATTTAGGTTTAAATAGTAAATATATATATGAATAGAACCATTAACCTACTCGAACATGATTAAGGGGGTTGCCTATTTTAATTATTACAATGAAAATAAAATATATTCTCTAACATGTCTTCTAATTGGATATTGAGATCTCCTTATATAGAAAGTTTCATATGATATGATTTTATCAAAATGCATATACTAATCGAATAAGATCGAATGATAATTCTACCACCATTTCGGGATGATGACTAGATTTTTCTTATTGGAAAACCATAGCAAAATACCTAAAATACAAAGTATGATAAACATGATATAATACTTCATCTTGAACAACTAAAATGACCATAAATATAGTGATGATCATTATGTGAGAGGCTTGTGAATGATTGGACATTATACCTCGCTATCACAATAACTTTGATGAACCAGACCCAGAGGCCACGTAAGGGGTGCCCTAAGCCCAATGGGCCACATGGCCTCAAGCGGATATTCCCAAATGATAGAGGCTACAGACTAGTAGTGAGGGCCAAAGGTGTGTTAGTGGAAAAACTATTCCCTCGTTAGTAGTGTATAACATGATGGAAGGATTATAAATGAATAATAAACAACCGAATTAAGATGAATAATAGAAACTGTATAAGAAACCGATGAAATATATTAATGAGAATAATAATAACTGTATAAAATAAGACAATAATGATGTAAGGTCATGTCACGAGAAAACTGGGAAACATCGATACAAGACATCATGTATAATGTGATCCAAATGTTATAGAAAACATGACTACACCAAGCAACCCAAGATTCTACTCAGTCATCTACTATCAAGATCCATCATATCATCATTCAATCATGTGTTGGAGGCGGAATGACTCACTTTTTCAATACCTGTAACCATATAATCTAAATTAGGTACAAATCGGTGCCTGAAGATGTTGTGTGATTAATCATAGT
Source organism: Viscum album (assembly GCA_963277665.1). Taxonomy (NCBI): domain Eukaryota; kingdom Viridiplantae; phylum Streptophyta; class Magnoliopsida; order Santalales; family Viscaceae; genus Viscum; species Viscum album. The sequence continues at coordinate 1,136,930,981 of OY728164.1, read as the reverse complement.
GGGCCACCACCAATAGTGACTATAACATCTGGATTGTGTAATGGAATATAGTAGTGTGCAGGCAAGAATACATAAGGTAATCAAATGAGTACAGTAAAACTAAATAACCAAGTTCTAACGAACTAGTTTTTTGAATGGGAAATACCTTTTCATTAATACGTCATAATGTCTGATTGAAACACAACACAATGAACCACTAAGTGTTAAGTTACATTTAAACATAGGTTTGTCACTTCTGTGTTTGGAATTTCTAAAATCTGACATACACGGATGTGACCAGTAAGTTATTCGGAGTCCGATAAAAAAAACAAAATTTTTGGTGAATACTAATCTACCCTTATGAACAGTAACATACCTTTATGAATATTGATATACCCTAAGGAATAGTAACCTTACCTCTGATAGTATTGAAATAATATTAATGTGAAATTATTATGTACCAATATTTTACTATAAGTAAATGGATGTTTTAAAACTGGGTTTTAATAATAAATTATGAATTCAATTAAATAATAAATTAATAATATTTAGAAACGTATTTTCTAAATATGTACTTCATTTTTAGATTCTACATGTCGAAAAAGGGTTAGGGTGCATTTTTGGATTTTTCTTAAATACTGGATTTTTTGATGAATAGTAAAATCTGATAATTCATAATAAATGCATATTAATGGATTGATTTAGTCATTGATGATGATATGAAAATGTAATCCCAATTGGATCAAAGTCACAATATTTAATTTCTGTTATTGGTCTTTTAATACTTACTATTCTTGTTATTGTGGTGAAATAATAAAATAATGATTAAAAATTTATGAAAACCATCCGCCCCTCCACTATAAATACCACCCAATATTACCTATTCTCTTCACTCCTCTCAAGCCTTGTGGCCTTCCAATATTCTACCCAAATCTCTCCCAAAGCCCCCCCACCCCCACCCCACATCCAAAATCCCCTAGCCTCTTCAAAATACAAATTCTTCTCAACTTAAGAGGTTCTCAATGGATGAAGATTCTAGAGGTAAATTTCACTTTCCAATTCCTTCGTCTCTTTTATGTTATTTTCTTTTTGTTTCTTTCCTCACCTCCCTTCACCCAAATAATATGATAACTCCATTAATATACATGTAATGAATTTTTTATACTTTTGGGATATTTAATTATGTTTTCCTTTTTCCCAACCATTTATTGGAAAGGAATGAAAGCACCACATGAGATGAGCTAATTTATCCCATTCAAGGACAACATTTAATAAATTTCTATTATCATCTTTAAATATAGTATTGAAACCATTTTTTTAGGGTGGAACCAGATTATATATATGTAATATATCTTATTTTTATTCTGTAATCTTTTTATACATATGGTATTATGTTATAAATCAAAACATGTTCTTTGTAATCGAACCCACTAATTAACAAAAATGGTTTTCAATTTCGTTTTATATAATATTTCTACTTCACTCTAAGTAACCAAATTAAATTTAAAACCATAAAACCATGGATCGTCACTAATATTATATAACTTCAATTCTGGACAACCACTTTCATCATATATTTTTATCCAAACATAAATATAAGTGAACTGGTCAATAAAATCTAGTAAACAAACGATCCGTAACAATGAAATTGAACCTCATAAACAATCAAAACGGTTATGATTGAAATTAAAATGAATATGAAAAACCTATTAAATATTTAAAGTATTATATAATTATTAATTTATAAACATATTTTTTTTATTCAGGTCTTTAATAACAAGTGTATAACACCAATGGATTTAATATAAGAAATCCTCCCCATTTCACTTTTATTTCAAGATTGTTCTCTATGTTATTCCATTTTAGGTGTGATCGATAAGTATAGGGTATTATTCCTCACCATCACCATACATACCGAATTATTTATTAGTTATTAGAAACCACATTCTCTCTCCACAAATCTTTTTTAGGTACACCCTATACCATGTCAACAATTCGTAATGAATTCTACCCGAACCTCCATTACTCCTTCAGGTTTCTCTATCATTCTTGTTACCCAGATAAAGTTTTCTTTAAGTTTTATGTACAACTTAGACATACTTTTAATATTCTTCAAAATCATGTTTCAAGATCCATCTCTCATTCTCTGTTGGGGATATGCTTGTTTTTTAGTGATTCCCACCTCGATACCCCCGATAGGCAATCCTGTTTTAAGGGAACTTCCTGAATTCCTACCTGATTTCAAGTGCACTCAATATTCTGTTTTATGCCAAAAATGTCTTTATAAAATTCATATATTTATTATGAAAAACTTCTGGGATCTCTTCTGGTTTAAAAAAAGATATTATCCTTTTCTATTTTAAAATCTCTATTGGATTTTCAATAAAACTACACAAAATGATTAAATGCTAAAATTCCCCCAATACATATCTTTCAAGTTGTAACTATTTTTTGACATCACGTACCATGATATATGCTTATTAAATTTATATGTATAATTCCTTTAATTAATTTACACTTTCATGATATTCCCATTGGTTATGATTTATGTCATGGTTGTGGTACCTGTTTATTTCCATGGGTACCCTTATTTTTATGTATGGTTGATTATGTATGATTATTAGTGTGGCAGGATTATTTTTATGGCAAGAATATTCATGAAATTGTTGATATGGATATGCCCAGATAGTTCTCTAATTCATTGGGTAACATTAATTCTGATGAGATGCGATGTGAAATGGTTTTGGTAGTTTTCCTTGACCCATACTAAAATGGGAAAAAGGATTGGCAGTTAGCCTTGACCCATACTAAAGAAAAGTGAAATGATTCTTCCAAATTTATATGATTCCATGTATTTATGATCGCATGCATATGTGATATGATTTAATATTTTCCATTCTTTTTTATCTTTATGTCATGTATTATAATGAATTTTATTAACATTTATCCTGATGTTCATTCCTTTACTGGTATTTTATGCTCATCCCATTGTTCATGTGTTCCCTAGGGGACTCTATGCAGATGAAAGGGCTCAAAGGAAGTTAAGAGATCTTTATGGTGATTAAATAAAGAACTTTTTTTAGCCCCATGTCTTATGTTTTATGTACCTACTCTTCCAAGACACTCAACTTAATGATCGTTGGATTCTACTATGATGTATAACTATACTTAATAACGTGTAATGTTATATAAAAAAGGCATGGGTCTCTATAGTTGGTATCAGAGGATGGTCTTGTTTTTTTAGGAGATTTGGAATAGATAACCATAGTGAGAACCTTAATGTTGAGATGAAGTATAAATAAATATCACTATAGTTTTGTAAGTATTGAGTAAGTGTTTTATCTATAAAATACATCCTTGTCTATATATGAGTAGGTAGAGGTGCCTTTGGAATATATTTACCTAAGAGTGAAAACTCAGACAAGGTGTTTCGGGCATGACCCGGGGTATCCTGGTACATGAAAACGGGACTTTCTGCACTCTTAGTTATGACACTGTTGAGGGATATTCTATGGTAGATTGAAGAGATTAGTATAAATCATTATTAATGGACAAAAAATTCCATGATTAATATAATTCAAGAAATAGATCATGGATAACCTAGATTTAGAAATAAAGAATAACAAGATAGTATGTACTTATTATTTAAAACTTCGTCCTTTTATGTTTGATGATTCTTTTTTATGCTCAATAACTATGTATTCCAGACCTCTAATTATACATTCTTTTTCATAGTTATTAGAGGGAAATAGAATAAAACGCTCCAACAAACAATGATATATGTAATGTGAAACTTTCCTTAATGATATGACAGATATAACAAGAGTGAATGCTCAAAAAATCATTAAAGTACTTTCTCATCTTGCTCAAGTTATGAAAAATAACATGAATCATGCGAAATACCATCCTACTCTACGGAAAGAGTATGTTTCCATAGAATCATTCATGCGGAAAATTACTCCCATATTTAGCAGATCTTCAGAACCCCTCCTCTTGGAACAATTGATTAACTCCATTTAAAATATACTCGTCATCCTCCAGTGCTTGAGATAAGGGAAGGTTTTACTGGCACTCTATCATTTTTTTGGGGAAGCTGATAAATGGTGGACACTGATCAATTATACATAGTCTAATGTGGAACTTGATAACATGGATTGTGAGGAATTCCAGAGGACGTTTTCATCAAATATTTTCCACCAACACTTTATATGAAGATGGAAAAGGAGTTCATAAGACTCATGAAGAAGGAAGATGAGTCCATCTGGGCTTATTGAACAAACTATAAAAGGATTTAATGGAATGTCTCTGGCTTTGTCATGAACACCAAAAGAAAGGTGGATCACTTCCTTAGCAGAAAAAAAGTCGATTCTATGAAAATCATTGGTGATTTGAGACTTCCTCAATTATGAGGATGTTGTTTGTTGTTCCCAAAAGACTGAAATAGAGATTGCAGACTGTTAGTGGTATCATGGGCCCAGGGATAAGAAGAGAAAAATGAAGAACAACATTGCTGGTTCATCAAGAAAATCTCATGATGGAATGAAACTAGACTTTTCCCCTTGAAAAAATCATGGGAAGAAGCATCTTGGTAACTAACTGAAGAGAAACTAGAATTGCTTCAAATGTGAAAATTTTGGTCTTCAGAACAATAAATGATGAAGGGATATGAAGAATCCCACTAATATTGAAAACTAAAGGAAGGACCGGATCAACACTCAACCAGCAGTGCAGTGTTACAACTGTTAGGATCATGGGCATTATACAAACAATTTCCATAAGCCGAGTTTGTCAGAGACAATCAACAACAACCACCAAGGAATAAAATAAGGAAATATGATTTCACTACAACTGAGGGGAAAACTAACAATTATATGGTGATTGGTATGCCAGTTATTAATTCAATAAAAGAGAACATACTATTTGATTCTTGTTTTATGCATTCGTTCATATCCTACTTGTTTAGTATAACTATTCAAACACCACCTCAAAATTTAGAGGAAAAGTTATCTCTGAGAATAGTGAATGGTGAAACCATTGCATCCATGGTTTATAACTCTTCCCCAGTAATGTTTTTAGACCGAACATCCCATCTAATCTCTCCATTCTTCATTATGTGGAGTTTGACACTATCATAGGAAATGAATGGCTATATTTTTATATGGACAACAAAAACGGTTGGGAATGGGAGATTACTCTTCACGTCATTAAGAGTCCTCCAATTATTTACAATTGTAAGGAGGAAAATGGTTCTCCTTTATAGTATTCATCTCATGTGTGGATATTTATGCCTTATGTGAAATCATTTCTATCTCAAATGATTAAGACAAAGAAGAGAATTAGGCTTGAAGACATGACCATCTGAGGGATTACACTGATGTATTCCTGGAAGAGTTTACTGGTCTTCCTCCTAACCAAGTGGTTGTGTTCTGAATTGAATATATTCCTGGATCTTTTCCTATATCAAAGACACCATACAGAATGTCCATTATAGATCTGGATGAACTGAAAAAGATGTTACAGGAGAATATAAAGAAGGCTTTTATACACCCGATTGTCTCACCTTTGGGTGCACCAGTCCTCTATGTCATGAAGACAGATGGATCAATGCGCCTATACATTAATTACCGTGAGATCAATAAAATAAATATTAAGTACAAGTATCCCCTACCATAGATAGAATACTAGTCTGATCATCTTCGTTTGGACAGTTATTTCTCTAAGGCAGATCATCAATCTGGATATCATCAATTAATGGTGAGGATGGAATATATTTCCAAGACTGCCATTCGAATGAGGTATGGAAACTATGAGTTCATAGTGATACCCTTTGGACTCAATAATGCTCCAGAAATTTCCATGGATTTAATTAATAGTGTCTTTAAAGATTACCATGACAAATGTGTGGTAGTCTTTATTGACGATATTCTGATATACTCCAGGAGTAAAGAGGTTCTTGAGGAGTATTTTAATATAGTGTTAAATACTTTTCAGAGGGAGAAGTTGTATAAAATGTACTAAAAATGTGAGTTCTGGATGGGGGATGTATCATTAATGGGGCATGTTATCACCATTAATGGGATAAATGTAGACACTTCCAAGATGATGCAATTGAAGAGTGGCCCATGCAAACATCTCTAACAAAGATCCAGTGTTTTTTGGGTCTACCTGGGTATTATCGATGATTTTTGGAGAACTTTGCATGACTATCAAACCTAATGACCATGCTGACATGGAAAGGGAAATGTTTTTCATGGATGGAATAATATGAGGTAAGCTACAAGGTGCTAAATGTAAGTCTTATCACTGCACTTGTACTCACAATACTGAAATGTGGAGAACATTTTGTGATATAAAGTGATGATTCAAAGATTTTCATGGGATGTGTACTCATGAAAATTGATAATGTGATAGCATATGCCTCGTGAAAGTTTAAGATCCATGAGAAAAACTACCTGACGCTTGATCAAGAGCTAGTAGTCGTATGTTTTTCCTTGAAGATCTGGTGGCCCTTCCTTTATAGCGAGATGTGCGACATATACACTGACCACAAGACCATAATTTATATATTCACAAAAAAAGGATCTCAACATGCATCAAAGTATATGGTTAGAGTAAATCAAGGATTACGATAGCTCTATTCACTATCAACCCGGAAAGGAAAAAAAGGTAGTTGATGCTCTAAGTAGAAAAGAACATGCTACTCTATCCATGTTATGGATTGAGAAAGACCCTATGTTCATGGATATGAAAAGGATGGATTTGAAAATCACAGGGGTAGGGGATATATCCTACATTACCCAATTGATTGCGCAACCATCCATTCAAGAGAAGATTAAGGAAGCAAAAAGGGATGATGTGGAGTTAAAAAAGAGGGAGAATGCATTAAAGGAAGGGAATCTAAAAGAGTTCCATATCAACAGTGATGGAGTTATTTGGTTTGGAGCATGGATTTGTGTGCTTTCATCTCCAGGTATGAAGAAGGAGCTATTAGATATTTCATATTGCTCAACATTATCTATCAATCATTGGAGTACCACGATGTACCGTGATATCATGGAACACATCTAGTGGGATAACATAAAGAAGGAGGTTTTGGAATATATATCAAGGATCTTGGTATGTGAGCATGTTAAATCATGGATACAAAAGTCAAAATGAATGATGCATCCATTGCATATAACGATTGGGAAATGGGAGAATGTTACTATGGAATTTGTCACCGGTCTCCCGAAGATGTCGAGGAGAAATAATGTGGTATGGGTTTTGGTTGTCTGACTCGCCATGATTTCCCAATTTATCGATATTCAAGTAGACCAATCACTTGAACATATTGAAAAACATATGAGAAGGATGTGGTGAGACTGCAAGGTGTTCCACTCTCAATTGTCTCTGATCGTGATCCAAGGTTCATATCTAAATTCTAGAGGACTCTTCAATAGGCTTGTAGTACTGTATTAAATTTAATCATGTTCTATTATCCCCAAACTAATGGATAATATGAATTTACTATTCATACAATTGATGATATGATAAGAGCATGCTCTCTAGAATTCAATGTTGGATGGGATCGGCATCTTCAATTGGTAGAGTTCTTATAGAACAGTAGCTTCCACTTGTGTATTCAAATAGATCCATATGATTCTCTGTATCGAATGCGATGTAGAACACCATCCTATTGGGATGAATTTTGAGAACGAAAGTTACTTAGACCCAATATTGTGTATGAGATGTTAGATAAGGTTCATGTAATCTAGAATAACATCAATGCTTATTAGAGCAAGAAAAAGATCTATGTTTACAAAAATCCAAGGCACATGGAGTTTGACATTAGAGATAATTTTTTTCTTTGAATATCACTATAGAAGTGAGTCTTGTTGTTTGAAAATAAAGTGAAGCTATGTCCAAGATACATTGGACCCTTTTAGGTACTTGACCACATTATATCCATGGCTTATCATATTGCACATCCACAAAATATTTCTTGATTTCATGATGTGTTTCACATTCACTCTTGAAGAAGTACATACCTGATCCGTCCAATGTACTGAACAAAGAGGTGGTGTAGCTGGAATATGATATATCTTATGAGGAGAAGCTAGTGAAGATTCGGGACTAAAGAGATTATGATATATTCCATAAGAAACCCCACCTAGTCAAACTGTTGTGGAGGAACTAAATGTTTGAATAAGATATAAGAAAACCTTTGGAGTTTTTGAAAAATAAGTACCCTCACCTATTTATGGTGTAGAATGTATTACAAAATTTATAGAGTGAAATTTTATATAGTGGAAGAATGTAACGAACCAATGTTTATCAATGGAAATTATCTTCTCATAAGTATTTCATAGAATCCATTGAAAACAAAACATAATGAATTACTATGTGCTATGTGACCTTTAATCATAGGTTTTTCACATATGTGTTTGGAATTTTTAAAATCTAACATACATGCTTGGGGACCGTACGTTATTTGGAGGCCAATAAGAAAAACATAATTTTTGGGGAATAGTAACCTACCATTATGGATAGTAACATACCCTAATGAATAGTGATATACCTAATGAATATTAATCGTACCTATTATATTATTAAAATAATATTCAAGTGAAATTATAATATAGTTGTATTTTAGAATATGTAAATGAATACTTTAAAACTGGGTCCTAATAATAAATTATGATTTTAAATAAATATTAAATTTATCATAGTTAGAAAATTATATTTGAAAAATGGACTGCACTTTTGGATTCAAAACGTTGAAAAATGGTTAGTTTGAATTTTTTTGGGGTTTTTTGAAATACAGGAATTTTTAATAAATTAGTATAATCGGATAATTCACAATAAATGATAAATAATGGATTAATTGAGACATTGATGATGATCTGTTGAAGTAAGCCCAATTGGTTTGATGTCACATGCATTTATTAATATTCTTGTTCATGGAATACTTACTATTCCCTGTATTTTGATAAAATAGTAAAATGATGATTAAAAAATTATGAAAACCCTCCTCCACTCCACTATAAATACCACCCATTCTTACCTCTTCTCTTCACTCCTCTCAAGCCTTGTGCCTTGAAAGTATTCTACCAAAATCACTCCCTATCTTCTCCCCCTACTTCCAAAAGCCCATTTACTCTTTCAAAATACCAAAACCAACCCCCATATAGAGGATCTCAAATGAGGATGTTTCAAGATGTAAATTCCTCCTTCCAGTTCCTTCTTTTCTTTTATTATCTTTTATTTTTGTTTCATTCCTCTCGTCCCTTCACCCAAATAGTATGATAACTCCAGTTATATACATGTACTATAATGTTTTTATTCTAATAGTATATTTTATTATCATCTCACTTTTCCCCACCTTTTATTTGAATTGAATTAAAGCACCATTTGAGATGTGCTAATTTATCACATTTAAGGATAATAGTTTGTATATTTCTATTATCATATTAATATCTAGTCATGAAACCATTTATTTATGTTTGAACTAGATTATATATATGTAATATATCATATTTGTATTCTGTAATATTTTTTACAAATGTTATTATGTTATAAATCAACAAATGTTTGTTGTAATCAAACCCACCAATTAACAAAAACGGTTGACACTTTGGTTTTATATACTAGTTTTCCATCACTATAAGTAACTATATTAAATTTAAAATCATTTAATCACCTGGATTTTCACAAATATAATAAAACTTCAATTATAGATTGTTACACCCTAGGATTACATTGTACATTTCCCTTTGAATAATGCAATAGCTTGTATGGTACACAACTTTGATATTCTAACACACATCAACCAATCAAACGAGCCATTATGAATATTAATACCCACTTTCTAAAATTTAGTAAACATTATTTTTTTAAATGGATTTCATTTTTGAATTTCGAGTATCGAAATTAGCTTAGGGTGAATTTTTGGTAATTTTCTGAAAAAATTCAATTTTTGATGAATAGTGAAAAACACTGCGTTTTTGGTTAATTTTTTTTTAAATAATTATTTATTTTATTTAAATTTAATTTAGTAAAAAATTGATATATTATACCCATATAAGTTCAATTTTATTAATTTGAGTCATTTTATAATATTTTAATTATATAAGAACATTATTGAACTTTTTATCGTCTTTTACCAATATACTATTTGCAATTTCAAATTTGCATAAATCATTATTTTAGCACTACAGTTAGTTGAATTTCAAAAATCTAAGATACATAGTTAATATTAGTAAGTAAATTTTGGTCCAATATGATGAAAATAATATTTAGTGAATAGTATCTTTTCATTTTTATTTACCACGATTAAAATTAAATAGGGCAATTAAGGGAAAAAATGATATCATAATTACACTAAAACATTTCCTAAATCTATTGGATAAGTATAATTCAACACAAAAAATCATTAGAAATAAAATATGAACCCCTTTGGTCCACTTAGATTATATTAGGACATTTATTATTATTTTATTTAAAGAAGAGTTAAAAGATTAAAATTCAATGTTTAATAAATAAACCATTTTTAATATAGGGTTACACACAATATAAATTCGACTATAAATATTAATTAGAAAATTAAAATTATTTCCTACATAATTTTATTTTATTTTATAATAATTAGAAATTAAAAATTTTAATTTATTTATGACACAATGTCGATGCAATAATTATCTTATTAATGAAATATTAAAATAATTAATATTATAAATATCCAAATAAATATAATTTGAGACATCTGATAAACTAAACTAATTTTATATGGTAATATAAAATTTTATAGTTTGTTAAATAAATTTTATCTTAAGTGAAAATTGTTTAATGGATTTCAAAAAAATAAAATACCAAATATTGCCAAAATTGACAAAATTGAGTTTTTAAAATAAATACTATATTTTTAATTGTTATAATATTCATAAAAAACTATGGTTCTACCAAAATAATTGATAATTTTATATATATTAATAATAAATCACATTGGATTCTCTTTTTAATTTATAGTATGTTTATTTACCATATAATATAAAAATACAATGAGACATTGTAAATGTCAAACTATTTAACTAAGAGTTAAATTTAAAATATATTGTTAATATGGTGAACTTAACTAGTATTAAACCTATTGGTTGGGAGATTTTATTCCCATCACCACCTTAGCCTCGAAATAAATTTTTTTGGATCCATTATAAACAGAATATGATTTTATTATAAAATAATATTTCGAATTTCTTCTAATGTTACCCTCACCTCTCTTATAAAAGGGAACATCCCCTTCTCTAAAAATCACAGCTACAAAGCCATTTGGTTCAGAAAATCTCTGCCCCAATATCCTCTCAACTGTCCTCCATTAAACGTATAGGCCTTCCTTTTGTAAAAAATCCAACGTATAGAACCGTTTTTATCAAATCAAAATGAAGAACTCGAAGAAGAGGTAAAAATTTCATCACCTCTTTCAAGTTCTTTTCTTCATCTACTTCCTATTTTTTTGTTGTTTCCATAAAAAAATAGTAAAACTAGAACCTTCTACATACTGTATTGTTATTATAAATATGGTACAACTATATTCGTTATTTTATCCGTCCTATAAATGAAAAAGTCACCATACGTGCGTATGTACAGCTTACTGTCTCCACATCGTGGTGTAGTTTGTTATTAAAACACTTCATTATTTGGATTGCTATAATAATTAGTGTGACTAATGTAAATAAAAAAATAACATGTTAATGATTCTTTATATATGACATACCATCCAATTACATATTATTTCTCCATCAATATAATGATATTGTCTCTCGTGCCTATGTACGGATTATCATCTCCACAAACGTGATGAGAATCATTTCCCAATCGTAACCCTTCAATAATAATTTTCATTTGATGACTAAAAATAATATTTATAAACATAATATGATTCTGTATATTAATAAAATAAATCATGTCCATAATAATAATGGTTGACTTAACTAATCATATAAAGGGAAAAAAATCAATTAACACATGAAACGATGATACTACTGAAATATTACTGAAAAAGAAATATTAGAGGATCATATATGATATCATATTTATGTATATAGTTATTTATAATTTAATAACAATGATTTAACTATTATAGACGTGGTTAGTGTACCCTTGACCAATGAAAAGTACAAGGTAATGGTAAATTTCACAATCTCTTTATTATCCGATGTTTTTTTACGTTTGAATCTATTGGGACCTCATTATCATCCACATCTATGTTTTAAAAAAATGTATTTCAATTTTTTTTTTACTATTTTCTAGACTATGTGTTAATGTAAGTTATAATATTATTTGACCATATATTTTTTAAAATAAATCTTTCTTTCATTTCAAAAACATGGTATTTATGACCATTTCAACAAAATTAAGGTAACAATGTTTTTTAACTTATACGACGGGTGCCAAAATTTTCTCATGTTATAACATCTTCCAAGTTCCCATTACAATATTATAATAATACTTTCATGGAAATGTTCATTTTTATAATTATGTGACTCTTAAATGGTTTCAAAATATTAAGATGTATTTATTTCAAATAGTTTTAATTTCATCAATGTCAACATCATTTGATGGATTTTAAACATGATTTAAGTTGATTTTTTATCATAGAAATCTTTTATATTGTATTGAAGGTTTTGTGATATTTTTTACTACGGATGTTTTATTTTTATACCATTAATGAGCTATGGATAAATTATTATTATTTTGTATCATAGTTTTAATATGAATTTTTATGTTATCATTCATGATTTTCATATGAGAAATGTATTAGACCTAGTAAGTGATTGGTGTATATTTCTATTTCTCCTCGGTGCATCTTTAGGTATCATGAGACAATTTGATGTGGAATTGGCAGAGGCATTTCCCAATTTGATATATGTTTTGGGCTGATGCCTTAATCATTTTTAGACTTCATGGCTGATGCCTTGACGAACTATTTCAGATCGTCCTGCATTATACATTCCCTCATTAAAAAAATTAATATTGATGGTTCATGTGGTTATTCAACTAGTAGAATAACCATGACTATGTTTTATTATGGAATTTTTTACTCATCACATATTTTTTCCATTAAGTGTTTGTGTTTATCAATTTTAAAGGCATCTGTTTTTAATTATTCACCATACCTAATTTTTAGCTTATCTTCGGTTTTACTGCATACCCTTACCGAGAGTTTGAGATCACCCCTTTATTATGTTTCATTTTCCCAAGATAAAATTATTTTAGTTATGAGTGATAGTAGGAATATTCTATGTTTTTGGCTGATTGTAAAGGAATATATTAGTGTTTTATTTCTATTCAAGTTGTATTTTTGAAATTATGTGTGTATATTTTTTCCAATAATACTAAACTGATCAGTCATTCGGGACATGATTCTTTGTATCTTGAAAATGTTATTTAATAAAGTACCGACTAAGGGTGATTGGGTTTGGGGCATTACATTTTTTATCAGATGATGTTTAATATAAACCTTGTAAACTTGATTTAGAAAAACATTGATTAGGGAACATTACCCTAAGATAGAATTTGATGAATAGTAAATAATAACTTCCTAGAATTTGGTTACATTAATGATTTTGTGTGTTTTCAAATCAATACATCTCAGTATGGATATGAGCAGGTAGACGTGGCTCTAGAACATATGTTCCTAGGGGTAAAACCCAAACACACCACTTTGAGCTAGACTCGAACGATAATAGGTGCATGACAAAGAGCCTTGTTTCACTCTTGGAAACAACACTCTAAGGGGACATGATTAATATAATTCACATTTTATTTACAAACCATTATGAATGATTTATGAGTATATACTTCATCAAAGAAAACATTTTTATGATTATGGATTATATCCATTAACTATTAAATTAATGTTATGTTTTTAACATGTTCAGAATTATGTATTTTGATTCATAAACTAATCTATTGTATGCCATTATATAGAAATTGCACCTAGTGGAAGGAATGGAAACCATGTCAACTCACATAATCCATGTAGGGATTTTCGTCCTACACCAGATAATTATAGTGGAGTCGGTGATACAATTGGTGCTGATCATCTTATCACAATACTAGGATAACTCACTCAGGTTATGAAAAAATAACCTTACCCATTTGGAGCACCCTGATTCACAACACAGAGGTTCAATGTGAGACGGCTTCATCAGGAAACAACCACCAACATTCAATGGGATTAAAAATCCATTAGTAGCTGAGAAATCGATAAGTTCCTTAGAGAAAATATTTCATTCTTTGGGGAGTAGCAAAATTGAAAAAGTTTTCATTGTAGTTTATCGCATCACAAGATATATAGATCAATGGTGGTCATTATTTGAAAACACAAAAGAAGATGAATAATTATAAAACATGGAATAAAGGGAGTTTAAAGAGATATTCATAGAAAAATACTTTCCTAGTGACCATCGTGCGGATATGGAAAGACACTTCCTAAGACTAAGGTAAAATGAGGATGAGAATTTCGCAAAGTATGAGGCTAACATTACAAGGTTAGTAAGGAATGCTGCAGATTATATACGTAACCCATGATGTAATATTGATCTTTTCTATGATGTGTTAAAACCATTTCATCATCTATCATTATTCATAAAATCCTTCTCATTGTATAAAGATATTGTCTCACAAGCTATCAAGGTACAAATGGAATTCCCTATGTCTTATGACTTTAAAGAAAAGAAAGCGAAGAATAGATCTACTAAACACTCTAGGAAATGATATAAGGAATCATGGAAGAAGGGAAGAGTTGAATTTCCACGCTGTGATAATTGTGGAAGGAAGCACCCTAGTGCATATCTAAAAGGAAAAGAATTGTGCTAAAAATGTGGATAAAAATGCCATTATTCTAAGGATTATACGGGGAAGAAAGAAGCTACCAATGTTAAATGCTTCAATTGTAGGGAGATGGGACACTATGAAAATGAATATCTTAAGTGTTGGGGAAACATACCTCAGAAAAGTCCAAGGGATCAAGGCCAAGATTAAGCAATCACTACTGAAGAGTTTGGAGCTCCGAAAGACATGGTGGTAGGTAAATTAGTGGTTTCCTCTAGTTTAGCCAATACGTTTATGATTCTGGAACATCGCATTATTTCATATCTTCCCAATTTGCTAAAAAAATTAGATTATTTCCAATTTGATTTTATAAGGGAGTTTTCAGTAAAAACATATAATGATAGTATCATTGCAAAAATGTTTTGTGAAATAGTCTCCATTAAGGAATATAAATGATATTTATCTATTGATGTAATCATTATAACCATGATAGAATTTTATATAATCCTCGATATGGATTGTCTTTTGAACCATGATGCAAAATTTTATTATAAGAAGAAGGAAGTAACAATTCTCAAGTTTGATAATGAGTACATTATCATTAGAGCAGAAATGTCACCCTATTATTCTTATCTAGATCTACCCACATTAGTTATAATAAATTCAATTATATGGGAGGATGAAAATGAAATAATTATGGGTGAGGAAGAGAATGTTCGAATAGAGGATGTACCTATTGTGTAAGAATATGTTGATGTGTTTCCATATGATTTTCCTGGACATCCTCTAGAAAGAAAAATTGAGTTTTCCGTTGATTTAATTATTGCGTCAAGGCCCATATCAAAGACCCCTTGTAGAATAGACACAATGGAGTTAGTGGAAATAAAGAAAAATACTAGAGGAATTGAGTAATAATGGATTTATTTTCCCTAGTGTTTCTCCACGGGGAGCCCCTATCCTTTTTGTTAAGAAGAAAGACAGATCTATGAGGTTGTGCATTGAATACATGGAGATCAATGATATAAAAATAAAGAACAAGTGTCAAATACCTTGAATTGATGAATTATTTGAAAAACCTCATGAAGCTCAATATTTTTCAAAGAATGACCTTCGATCTGGATATCATCAGTTGTGTACGAAGAAGGAATACATTTCAAAAACAACATTTCAAACTAGTTATGGTCATTACGAGTTTACAGTAATGCCTTTTGGATTGACTAATGCACCCTCTATCTTCATGGATCTAATGAATATTGTTTTCAAAGAATATCTTATGAATATTTAGTGGTATATATTGATGATATCATGGTATACTCAAAAATCTAGGAAGATAATGAAAATAACTTGGGCATTATTCTAAATACTTATAGAAGAAATAAATTATAATTGATGTTTTGGATGTGTAAATTATAGATTCATGATATGTTTTTTTCAGGTCCATATTGTATCTAATGATGGAATGTTTATTGATCATTCAAAGACCAAGGAAATCTTAGAATGGCTATCACCGATGAGTATAACTGAGGTATGCTGTTTTATTGGTTTAGTGGGTTATTACCGACATTTCTTCTATAATTTAGCTCAGTTGGCTAACCTATTAACCAGTATCACACATAAATGGGTTAAATTTGTTTGGAAAAAGAGTGTGAAGAATGTTTTGAATTATTGAATAGAATATTAGTTAATTCTCTTATCTTATCTATACCATCAGGTAATGATGGGTTTGTTATTTATAATCATACTTCAAAGAAAGGGCTTGGTTGTGTCCTTATAAAGATTGATAGATTTATAAATTATGAATCATGAAAGCTAAAAATTCATGATAAAAACTGTCCTACTCATGATCTTCAGATAGTAGCTGTAATATTTTCTCTGAAAATATAGAGTCACTATCTCTATAGTGAAAACTGTGATATATAAACTTATCCCAATAGTTTGAAGTATATATTCTCATAGAAAAACTCAAAATGAGGAAAATATGATGTCTTGAACTACTCATGGATTATGATTTCACAATACACTACCTCCCAGGGAAGGAAAATAAGGTAGAATATGCTTTGAGTACAAAATACCATGGAGTTTTGAACAAGTTGAGAGTTGAAAGGGATACTATTTTTAGGGATATAGAAAAGATAGATATGAGAATAACCATGGAAGGTGAAACATCAATACTTTTTAAAATGGTTTCCAATCCGTCTTTACTATAAAATATAAAATGATCTTAGACTAATGATGAGGAGTTTCAAATGATTATTGAAGCTGTAAATGATGGGATATTGAGTGACGTCATATTTGAAGATGGAAATCTGAAATTTGGGAAGAGACATTGTTTTCAAGATATACCAAGTCTAAAAAGGGAATTTTTGGATGCTTCTCTTAACTATTATTTCTCTTTACACCCATGGAACACAAAGTTGAATAGAGATTTGAAATAACATTTTTTGTGGGCAAACATGAAAAGGAAGATTGCTGATTTTGTATCAAGCTGTATGGGTTTTTAACCAGTGAAAGCTGGAAGGCAACAAACTAGAGGAGTCTAGAAACCTCTTTCCATACATGATTGGAAATGGGATGAAATTATGTTGGAATTTGTCAGGGGGATACCAAATAATCCTAGAAGGAATGATTCTGTATGGGTCATTATCGATCATCGTACAATGTCATTCAATTTTCTTCTAATTAGAGAAGATTTACCACTTAAACGTTTAGAAAGACTGTATATTAATAAAATTTTAAGAATTCATGGAGTACCTGAATCGATTGTTTCTGATCATCATCCCTATTTTACATCAAGAATATTGAATAGTCTTCAGAAATCCATGGATACTAAACACCATTTGTGCACTACCTAGAACCATCAAACTGATGGACAATCTGAACAGACTATTTTAACCTTAAAAGACATGATTATATCTTTCTCACATGACCTTCAATGTATGTGGTATTAATATTTACCTCTAGTAGAATTTTCCTAAAATAGTGGAATCAATACAAGTATTCAAAAGGCACCATATGAAGAATTATATGGAATGATATGTTCCACACCAACTTTTTTGGGGTGATGATAGTGAAAGAAAACTCGTAGGCCCCGAAAATGTGGAGGAAACAATGGAAAAAGTGAAGATTATCCACACCCACATCAAAGCTTACCAAAGCAGGAAAAAGAGTTATGCCGATAACCGAAGTAAGGCTTTGGAATTTCATGTAGGAGACCACGTTTCCATGAAGGTATCTCTATGGAATGGTGTTATACATTTCGAGAAGATGGGTAAATTTAGGAAAAGGAGTGTCAGAACATTCGAAATTATAGAACGAATTGGAGTTGTAATTTATCATTTGTCAATGCCTCCATGTATCTCCAATGATCATCAAGTGTTCCATATATCACTATTGAAAAATACATTCCTGACCCAACACATGTACTCACCTACCTTGAAATCAAACATAAATCTATCTTGTATTATAATGAATAGCCTTTAAAAATTCTCGATACCAAAGAACATGTGCTGGGAAACCATCAGACTCGTCTAGTTAAAGTTCTATGGAGAAACCATAAGATCAAAGAGGAAACATGGGAACCATAATAACTTATGATGAAGAACCACCAGAATCTTTTGGTGCGGCAGTATTCTAGAAATTTCTATGATGAAATTATTTGAAGGAGGGATGAATGTAACACCCCAAGCTTCCACGGTGCACTTCCCTTTGAATAATAAAATAGCTTGCATTGTTCACAACATTGAGGGTCAAAGACACCGTGGCCAATCAAACTAGCTGTTATGAATAGTAATCCCCAATTATTTTTAATTATTTTATTTTTATTTAAATGGTCTTTATTTTAGAATTCAGAATATCAAAATTATATTAGGGTTAGTTTTTGGTATTTTTCTAAAAACATTCAAATTTTTTTGAATAGTGACAAATACTACCTTAATAGTTAAAACCAAATTTTTATTTAAATAATTATTCATTTTATATAAATTTATTTTAGGTTAAAATAGATACATAGTACATATATATGTCCAATTCAATTCATTGGAGTCTTTTTATAATATGTTTAGATATATAAAAAATTTATTGATCTTTTTACCGTCTCTTACCCACCTTTTAAGAGAATTTGCAAATTTTAATAAAAAATAATTTTACCTCTTTTGTGAGTTTAATTTAAAAAATAAAAGAGATGCAATTAATATCAGTAAATAAATAGTGTTTCAATAAGATGAAAATATTTGTTGGTGATTAGTAATTTTTTGACTTTTATTTTCCACGGTTAAAAGTAAATAGGGTAATTAAGGGTAAAAATGATATCACAATTATCCTAAAACATGTCCTAATTCTATTAGATACTTATAATTAGCCCAAAAACAACCATAGGAATAAAATATGACCCCGTTTTCCCACTTGGATTAGATTTGGGAATTTATTATTATTTTATTTAAAGAAGTGTTTAAAGAGTTAAAATCAACGATTAATAACTAATCCATATTTAATATAAGGTTACACACAATATAAATTATAGTATAAATGTTCATCAATAATCCACGAATATTTCCTATATAATGGTATTTTATTTATAATATTTAGAAATTAAGTAATATTATTTATCTATGACCCAATGATGATGTTGTAATTACCATATTAATGAAATATTAAAATAATTGATACTATAAATATCCAAATAAATGAAAATTGAGACTTATGATGAATTAGACTTATTTTATAGACAAACATCACATGTTGTGGTTGGTTAAATAAATTTTATTTTTAGTGGTAACTTTTTAATGTCTTTCAAAAAATAAAATACTAAATAGTGTCAAAATTTACATAATTGAGTTTTAATAAAAATTATTATATTATTATTTGATATAATATTTATTAAAATATAAGGATTGAAAAAAAGAATTATATAAGGTTATATATATTAATAATGAACCAATTGGGGTTCCCTTGGATGTTTATTGTATGTTTCTAAACCATATAAAATAAAAATACAAAGCAACATGGTAAATGTCAAACAATTTAACTAAGAGTTAATTATATAACATAATGATAATATGGTGAAATAAACATGTACCAAACCTATTTGTTGGGAGGATTTCGACCCATCCCCACCTTAAAATCTAAATATATCATTTATTATCCATTATAAATCTAAAATTATTTTATTATAAAATAATATTTCAATATTTTCCTACAGTGACCCTCGCCTCTCTTAAAAAAGGGAACTTCCCCTTCTCTCAAAATAACACCTCCATAGCCATTTTGATCAGCCAACCTATTCCCAAACATCCCCCCCCAACATTCGTCCCTTTTTTCAAGAATAATTCCTATGGTCAGAAAGCCAACATAAGGATCTCTTTTGATCAAATCAAAAGGAAGAACCCAAAGAAGGGGTAAATATTTCATCACCTCTTTCATGTTCTTTTCTTCTTCGACTTCTTCTTTCTCTGTTGTTTACATAAAAAAATATATAATCATGTACCTTGAAAATAATTTTATTTTATTGTAAATATTTTACATCCATATTCATTATTATATATATCATACAGATGAAAAAGTCACCATACGTCTGTATGCACGGATTACCGTCTCCACGTTTTGGTGTAGTTTGTTATTCAAACACTTCATTATTTGGATAGGTATAATAATGAGTATAACTAATATAAATAATAAATATAACATGTTAATGAGTCTTAATATATGATATACAATCAAATTACATATGATTTCACCATCAATAAAATGATATTTTCGCTCGTACATACATACTGATTATCGTCTCCATGAACACGATGAGATTCATTTCCCAATCGTAACCATTCAAAAAAAATATTCATTTGATAACAAAATATTTTTTGAACATAATAACATCTTGTATATGAATCAAATTCATCCTATCCATAACAAACATGGCTTACGTAACCAAGCATATAAAGTAAAACGAATCAGTTAGCACCCAAAATGATGATACTATTGAAATATTATCAACAGAGAAATATTAGAGGATCATATATGATATCATATGTATTTAAATAGTTCCTGTATAATTTTATAACAATTATTTAACTATTATAAAAAAGTTTAATGTACCCTTGATCATGGAAAAGTACAAGTTAATGGTTAATTTGAAAATCACATTATTATATGAGGTTTTTTACGTATCTATTGAGATGTCTTTATCATCCATATCCATGTTTTCATAAAAATGTATTTCAAAAAAATTTTCCTCTATACTATAATATTGGTTTATTTAATTTAAACCTTTATTTGAGCTTATATTTTTTTTAAGGAAACATTTTTTTCTATTATAAACAAGGTACATTATGACCTTTTCGACAAATTTAAGGTACGATTTTGTAACTTATACGACGGGTGCGGCTATTTTCCATCGTTATAACATCATCGAAGATTACCATACAATCGTATAAAAATTTTGTAAAAATAAATGTATTATTTTATAATTATTTGACTCTTAAATGGTTTAAAAATAGAAATACGTATTTCATTGAAATAGGTTTCATTTCATCTATGTCAACATCCTTTGATGGATTTTAAACATGTATTAAGATGATTTATAATGACAAAAATCTTCCATATTTTATTAAAGGTTGTGTTGAATGTTTGACTGTGGATGTATTATTTTTATAGGATTCTTGTTTTATAGTTCAATTATTGAAATTTCGTATGCTTGTTTTAATATGAGTGTTTTTGTAATGTTTAATCCTTTTCATATGAGGAATGTATTGATCTTAGTAAGTGATGGGTGGAACCCGCTATAGATCCTCGATGCATTGGTAGGTCTCCTAATAGAATTAAACAATTAATTGGATGAGGCCTTTCCCAATTTGATATATGGTTTTGTCTAATGCCTTAATCATTTTTTAGAGGTATTTTCTGAGGCCTCGACACCATGTTTCAGATTGTCTGACATTATACATTCCCCTGTTATGAAAATAGTAATGATGGGTCATGTGGTTATTCAACTAGTATAATACCCATGACTATTTTTTATTATGGAATTATTTACTCATCTCATATTCCTGCCATAATCTGTTCATGTTTATTATTTGTAAATTCATGTGTTTATAATTATTCCCCATGCCTAATGTTTATGTTATCTTCTGTTGTATTTCATAACCTTATTGAGCATTTAAGATCACCCCTATTTTATTTTTCGTTTTCCCAAGAAATGAAGATGTTAATTAAGAGTGATTTGTAAGCATAATATAAAAGGCCTTGATGTTTCTAATGGAATAAATTTGTTTTGTGTTTCTCTACATGTTTTAATGATGAACTTATATATGTATCTTATTTCCAATAATACTAAACTGATCGGTCCTTTGAGACATGATTCCTTGTATTATGGAAATTTTTTGTAATAAAGCACTGTCTCTATGTTATTGGGGTTGAGGCATTACCTAGAAAACCACTTTCAGCTTACATTTTAATCCAAAAATAAATATAATTGAACCGGTCATGAAAATCAAGTAAACAAACGAGCCCAAACAATGAAATTGAACCTCATAACCAATAAAAACAGTTATAAATGAATATAACATGATTTTACTAAAACAATTACAAATGAAATGGGTTTGGGAATTTATAATTAATAAACCTAATTTTTTTATTCTGTTCATTAATAACAAGTGGAGAACACCAATGGATTTAAGGTAAGGGATCCTCCCCATTTTACTTTTATTTCATGATTTTCCAATCTGTTATTATATTTTATGTGTGATCCATAATGATGGGGTTTTATTTCTCACCTTCCCTATGCTGACCTCATGATTTATAATTTATTATGAACCCCATTATATTTCAACAAATCCCATTTAGGTACACCCGATACCATGACAATAATCCATAATTAATCCTACCCAAACATCCTTTACTCTTTCGGGTTTCTGAATCGTTCATTTAACCCAATTAAAGATGCCTTTTCATTTTATGTAAAACTTAAAAATACTATTTATATTCTCCAAAATCATGTTAAAAGATCCATCCTTCCTTATATATTGGGGATATACAGGTTTTTTAGTGATTCCCAACTCGATACCCCCCGATAAACAATTGTTTTTTAAGGTAACTTCCCGAATACTTACCTAATTTCAAGTGCACTATATCTTCAATTTTAAACTACCATTCCCTTTATAAAATAAGTATTTTTTTTTGAAAACCTTATTTGTTAACTTATGGTTTTATATAAAATATTGTTCTCTTTTCTATTTTAATAGATCTATAGCATTTTCCTTAAAACCGCCCGAAATGTTTTAATGCTAAAATATCCCAATTACATTTCATACAAGTCGTCACTCATTTTTGAAATCACATACCTTGATAAATTACTATTGAATTTCCATGTATAATTCTTTTATTTAATGGACACTTTCATGATACGCCCATTGGTTATGATTAATGTCACGGTTGTGGTACCTAATTCGTTCCATAGGTACACTTATATTTATTTATGGTTGAATATGTATGATAATTGGTGTGACATGCTAATTTATGTGGAAAAAATAATCATGAAAATTTTGAGAAGGGTGCTCCCAGATTTTTCTCCAATACATTGTGTAATGTTAACTCTCATGAGATGCGATGTGAAATAAGATTGGCGGTTAGCCTTAACCTGTACTATAATCGGAAGTGGGATTGGTGGTTTCCCTTGACCCATACTAATGAAATGTCTTATGATTCTTCCACATTTATATGATTACATGTTTATATGATTCCATTCTTATATGATATGATTTCATATGTTCCATTATTTTTTATCATTATGTCATGACTCTTAACTCATGTGCTTATGATGTATATTAATGTTCATTCCCATTCTGGTCTTTTTAGCTCATCCCTTTGTTCATGTGTTCCCTAGTGTACCCAATGCATATTTAAGGGCTCAAAGGAAGTTAGGATCTCTTTATAGATATTAAATAAAGAGAATTTTTTATCCCCATGTTTTTTGTTTTATGTTCCTAGTCTCCCAAGACACAAGACTTAATGATACTTGGCATGTATTTGATGTATAGTTACGCATAAAACCATGTAATCTTATATATAAAATTATTCGGTCACTATAAAATTCCTTGCTTCAGCCCTTGGATTGTGTTAAAACATGTAACCAGTTCATTAATTAATAAATTACCATTTAATGGTAGCAGATCATGTGAGGCATAACTAGCACTGACATCACCACATGATAGTATAAGTAATGAAGGTCCCAAGACATGTGTCTTGTATTATGATAAATAATTATCCTATGTATCACAATTTTTGATCCATGTTTTCATGGGTATGATTTATTTTATTTTATTTTCATGAAAATTTATTATATCATCATACCCTTGTGTCAATATTATTAGTACTCATTGAATTCAATGATAAACTATTACGTTTACCTTTATTGAGCATTTCATAACACCCTTCTTATAATATATTTATTTAGGTTATCCATTTTGATGATAAATAAATTATGTCTCAAAAAGTTTCACATGTGTTGAATTTCATGAGATTTTAAGAATATTTATTTTGAAAAAAGTATAGATATTGTTTCAAAGTGAGAAGAGAAGTACATGGGTGTGTAATATGTTTTTATAATTATTGGAAACTTTAGACCTAACGATACATGAGTATGTAACTGATCTAATATTTCGGTTTGAAGATGTGTTTCATAGAAACATATGATAGTGTCGAATTTATTTTTATCACTGAAAAAAATCAGAAGACAACAGTTTTTGAACTAGATTCAAGAGTGTAGATTTTGGAATATTGTAGTAATACATGACCATTAGGATCTAACATGACTGTTCCACGAAAAGTTACTATCAAGTTATATAGATATTTTTAATATATGGAAAATATGGAATGTTATATAAGTTTTAAGAATAATATCCAAAATCATCATAGAAAAATTACACTTTTAAAAGTTCTTTTAAGAATGCTACATATTATTGTTTGAAAGAATGTATCAAATAATCCATTCACAATTTATCAAAACACGTGTCATATACCATATCAAATGTAAACTATGTAATTTATAGAACAATAAATATAACCTTAGGATATGAAAACTACGGGTTTACTCGGTTACAAGTACCGTGTAATAAAATAATTACCTTGTGCACCAATGATGTTCCCTAGACCAACAATGACATGTGATCAAATGAACACCCCATGAGTGAACCCACTATTGTTCCAAAAATAGGTCCCCAAAAATCATCTTATTTATAAACAAGGGGTGTAGAAAAACCCCCGAATGGTAACCCCCAATAAGTAAAAGGAAATTTCCCAATAAATTACCCCATCCAATATAAGCAAGTCCCACACATGTTTTATATATTAAAATAGTTTCAGTGATATTATCACATTTCACAAACATCATCCAAAAAAACCTTCTAATTTATAATGTCATTAAAAACCTATTTCACAACCCATTTAATAATTCTTTAAAATTTATTATTACATTAAAAAAGGGGAATTCAATCATTTAAAAAATATATTTAATAATAAATATCTACAAATATATAATAATTTCAAAAATAATTTATAAAAAATTCAGAAAAAAATATAATATATGGTTTACTAAACATAAGATATTTATGAGAAACCTACAATAATCATTGGTTACACCCCAACCTTAATAGGATCCTTATATCAAAAGGAATACACACAAAAGTAAAATCTATTGGATTCCATAAATCTTTAAAACAACATTTTAGAATCACATTTCCATAACAATAATGTTGGCAGAGAAGATTTATCAACACATACTTCAATGTTTACATGCGCTAAACTACAATAAAAAAGAGAAAAATCATATGGGAGATAAATTAACAATTAGAATATAATATATTGAGAGATATCATATATTCATCAGTATATTATAATAATTAATCCCTTATTAGAATTCGATTCCAATAAAAATTGAGGATATTTTGGGAATTCAATCCAACATTCCAATTTAGGGGAAACTGTTCGACCATAGATCACAACACATTAAAATATATATGAATATAGACCAACCAATCCCTAGAGATATCCAGGTTTTGTAAAAGGGTAATTATGTTTATATGGGGGTGAAAAAGGATGATTAAAATGAATGTTAAGGGTATAAAAGGAAAAACTGAATTTTTTTAATTCCGCCTAGCATATGCCCACTAGCTACCCTATAGACACCATAGACCAGGTTGGGGTGATAGAGAATGAGATTTTACATCTATATGTCACATCAATGAATCGTTGCAGTTCTTAGTTTAACCAAAATATTTCCAGATTCAACAGGTCAGTCAACCACTCCCTTTGGTTGGTTAGTGTCCATATGTAACAACCATTCATCCAAATTTTTTATCCCTCATCCACAAACATGAAATTATAAGTTCTAAACCCTTAAAACATGATTTAAAATAATAGAAAGAATTTGAAAATTTTATTCAAAATGGATTACACATGAGGGTAAGGCCATATGTTATAGTAAAAAGAAAAAAATTATAAACATAAGTGAGAATATAATAGGAATACATGTATGATAGAATGGAATTAATATAGAAAGTCATACCCAATAATTGAAATATTATAAACATTAATCATGGTTTATGCATTGGTAAATTGTAAGAAATATATCATTATAGAATAAATGCCCATAATCCTTGTGAATATGAAATTGGAAATAATAACACCACATAAGAGAATGGAACAACCTATGGTATAATTATATTCATTTAAATTGTATGTCAAGGATACCATCCAATATATTAATCACATTTTTTTATTATAGTAACATCATATATACATAGTTTGAGGTCAAGATAATCTCATGGGTACTTTATTTTAGGCTTGGGATAACCTCCCATGTAAACTAATTTAGGACTGAGATAACTTCTTGTGTACAATTTGGGATTATAAAAAATTAATACTTACCTAATACATTATAGATGTGTAATGGACCCACCGATCAGATAATCCTAATCTATTAAAATGTATGAGACATGATCATAAAATAATTTATCGTTATCGAAAATATTAACCAGTGTAAATGGAAAATAATTTCAAATATATTTTGTCGTCATAATAAATAGAATTATAGAGATTTAATCAATATGGTAACATGGTATCATAATCTCATAAAAACATATGAAACATGCATTTATGTTTTTATAGTTGAAAGTGAATTTTAATCATCTCTAGAAAAATTCATGATGAAGATACCATTTTCAAATGGACATCACATATTTAATATTTAATATTTTCAAAATATCATTGAAAGCACATTATAGGATAATAAATATGGAAACATCAAAAGGAAGATTATAATTAAAGAGTATTTATGAGAGGGATAAAATATTCTATTTTGTATTATATTAAAATAATGATTATATTCACACATTTCATAAAATGAACCTCATTCAGAAAATAGAAATAAGTATATTTTAAAAAATTTACATAGTAATTAGAAAATTGATATAAGTAATATTTACAAGTATTTTAAAAAATGTTATTATATCCTAGAAAATATTTATTTGTAATTGTAAAAGATGATTTAAATTCATGATCCGATATTATGTGGCTTATAAAGTACAATTTTTTGCATATCTGTTTTCCTATCATCATATAAGGATAGGAAAATGAATGAAAAAATTGTAATCATAAGAAATAACTATAGGATCAGAAATTAAATAATATTTTACAATTACAAATAAAATATTTTCATTATTTTAAATTTTACAATAAATATTCCTAGGGAATAGTTATATTCTACTGAAAACCCCATATAGAAATCTTAACATTTCAACCATAACACCAATGAATAAAAAAATCTAATAAAATCAACATAAAAATTATATAAATTAATTCGTGATATAACATATCATATGGTGTTTTCATAAAAATCATAAAATATAACAGGTTTATAATATAACATTTTTCCCAAATATGAAAAATTTTATAGGATAAACCCTTATGAGTTTGGTAACATTCGAATCAAAACACAATGGATAATATAATTTGAATTTATAACTTATATAAAACAATATAATTTGTTTATATGATATAAATTGATTATTGATTATTATATACACCACATAAACAATAATATTAGTATAAGTTTAAACAAGTATCAACGAAACTATATTAAGGTGAGGAACACTAACTATACGAACCAATGGATTTTTAATAACTATTAAATATTGTATAATAAATATAAATTTATTATAATTATATAAATAAATTTATGAAATTATAACATCACATATAAAACTCTTATAACCTTACAACACAAATGTTTTATCATATCGTTTTAAAAATCATCATTTAATGGGGATAAATATTTCATCTTTCATGTGTTTTTGTATGGAAAATATGGTCCAAGAAAAGTTATCTTTATTTCATCATATAAATAATATAAATTATTTAATATTTATATTAAATAATAATTATAAAATTATATATAACCACTCATGCAAAATTAGGTAGATAACTGAATTAGATGACCTCATGATGAAAATAGTCTATATGTACTCATGAGTGATGTTTCCTCTTTTTTATTGATTGAAAAAAGAAATATAAATATTAATTAAATTTTATATAGTCAATATTATATGAGAGATAATATATATATATATATATTCATTAAATATGTCCACATTACAATACATTGAATGATTAAATGAAAAATGATTCATATCGCTTAGTAGAAGATGTAGTCCAAACATACGAAGGAGAGACACAATCAATTTTCAATAGATGGGATGGTAATATGGTTGATAAGATATTATAATTATTGATGAATACTAATTCCATATTTCTCAGATATAATTATTAAAAACATCAATATTACAAACCATTAATGAGGGTGGGATAAAATAATCAAATCGTTATATGGTTGGTATTAATCACATATTTGTGAGAACAAAAATTTTATATCATATTTGATGGACACGATTTTGAAAATGTTTGATCCATAATTATAATAACATGTTGTCATTTTAATGAAAAAATGATCATCATGTTATGATGGATCCAACAAGAAAATTGGATATGAAGAAGAAATAAATATGAAGGATCTCGGATAAGATTTATTCCCCTACTTCATGAGACCTCATTTGGATAACACATTATACCATTATATGGTGTCCAAAGGGGAATATTACAAGATATCATATGAGAGGAAATAATTTGAGATTTGTTTTCATAGGTATTTTATTTTTTCAAAAGATAAAATTATTTGAATAATTGATATGATGATCTTCCCTTTTATAAGGAAATTGAGTGACACACAAGAAATTACAGATAATATTTATTTTATATAAGATAACAATAATGAGAATGAATAAAAACTGGATAATAATTAAATAATAATATAATTAAATGTCTATATATCCTAAAAAATAAACAATTTTACATGTCATATGACATTCATACCCTCATCTCTTAGTTTGACCCCCAACTTCCGGGTAAACTCGTTTTAACCATAATTGTGGTAACTTTTATTTTATTTATTATAAAGTTTTAATATTTTCATATTTTTCCTATAAAAACCATTAAATTCATTTTATAATATTCAACATATTATTTTCAGGAAAATAACCCAAATAAAATTTCATAAAACCCAACAAAAACTATTTTTTTAAATTGCAAATTTATTAAACAATTAAATATAATTTCATTTCTATCTATTATAGGCAATTATATTAATGATTAAAAAATTTATTGAATAGATAATATATATTCATCAAATTAATTTATAAATGATAATTAATTACTTTTTTATGATAAAACATATTGCAGACATAAAGTTAGTTTTTTGAAAAATGTGTTTTCTGCATTAAATTGAGTATGTACCTAAATTAAATAATATGATAATTTTTCGTTAATTAGATAAATATGTATTATGATAAATTTAGTAAAAATATAACCCATAATGGTTCTTTTTTTTTATTTTTCTACGAAATTAAACTGTATTTTGCAAAAATATATATACTCTTCACAATTCGATTAAAACCCCTTTGGGAAGAAAAATTAATAATTAACCAAAAGATTATTTTGAAAGGATGATATGATAAAATAATTATTTTAATAAAAAAATTATTAATATTTTATAAATTAATAAAATCTTTTTGATTAAAATTTGATAAAAACCATTTATGAAGAAAACATATTTTTTAAGGAAAAACCACTTCACCAATAATTGTGTACTTATTTATTATGAATTAATCCATAAATATTCATTACGTAACAACATTATAATTTTTTTATTAATTATGTTTTTCAGATATGTAATACTTGTTTTATAGATTTATTATAATTAACACATTTATATAATAATATTTTAATAATATATCTAGTTCCTTTAATGATCAGTGTTGCTTGTTTAGTAATCTATAGAGAATAGAATTATTTTCAAATATTTTTATTGTATATAATTATATATTATTCAATTTCCAAATTGCTATGGGGGTATCACTTTTACTTCATAAAATATAATTAAATTTCATAGGAATATAACTACATGAATGAATTCAATTTTTAAAATGTTATAATATGTATTGAATTAATCTAATCATCTATATGTTGTGATTTATCTTATATGTAAATTTTTATCCATCCCAGATATTTTACATTATCATAACATGAATCCATATCATATATTAACTATTGCATCTACAATATTTTATTTTACTAAAACATGACCAAATATAGTAACCTAGAGACATTTTCTACTTTATTATATTGGATAAAGATACATGAGATCTCATCTTGTGGGATAGATCAATTAATTAGTCTTAAAGAACCAAAAAACTACATGATTCATATTTTACATGGAAAATATAATATAAAATATAAAAAATTAAAATACTTGGAATCCCAGAAACTCAATCAAATATTTCTTCTACATATCTTAGTGTGTGTTAATAAAATAATGGAGATATCACATGCATTGACAGGGTTATCTGAAATATAAAATATTATGAGTAAATAAGGAATAATCAATATAGAAAGGTAAAAAATAAAAAAACATTATATTTTTTTACAATTGTGAGAAAAAAATAATCCATAAAAAATATATAATGCAATAATATTATGTAAAATAATACTAAAATTTGAAATAATGAAAATTAATAATAATGTATGTCATGATCTCAAACAACCGGATATATTTACCACTAATGACATGAATAATAATCGATTAAATTTGGGAAAAAATACACCAAAATTTAATTTAATAATGTCAGACAATGGGTTCATCTCATGAGATCTACTGATGCATCTATCAGCTCTATGATTTTAGGAACCACCCATAAATGAATTTCTAATTCAGTCCTCATATACTAAATGAACAAATTATTTCATAACAAATGTACGTTATCCAAATTTTATCGATTTTAAGTAAATGAGAGATAATTTTAAAATTTATCTAGTCAATCAAACAACTTCCATAAAAACCCATAATTAAAATTGGAATATATTTTAGGAAATAATCATATCCACAAAAGAAATTATATATACATGTAATAGAAATATATTGTTTAATGAAAATTGATCACCAGAAAGTGGATGTTTGGAGAGAAGATTAATTGACTTGAAAATAATAAGAGATAAAATATAATTTTAATGTTATCAAAAATATATTTTTTATAAAGAAAATGTAATTGAAATATTAAAATAATATCAAAATAATTAATTTTATTTTCAAACCACTGAAAATGATTAAATGAAATTGATGTGTGTAAAATGGTTATGGATTTTGTAAAACCTATTATAACAATAAATGTAAAAATAAGAAATGCATTAAATATTTGTGAATATAGCGGAAAATAGTCCATTAATAAAACATTATCAAAAATAATTTAAAACAATTTAAATTAGTAATGGAAATCATAAAATATCGTATTTACATCATATGTGTAACTAAAATGGTAGTTTATGAAATAATTTTGAAAATATAGACATTGAAGAAAAATATATCTGATGAGAAAGAGAAATATGTTTTTATTTTATGTTGTAAATTTATATGAATGATTTATGATCAAAATAGATAAATAATTGGGAGAAAATAGCCAAACTAATTAAATATCTGTATTATAAGATAATATATTATTGTAACGAAGGATAGATTATAATATTCTATCAATAAAAATAAATACCCAAAATTCTCAAAGGCCTTTCTATTTATATATATTTTTGATAAACCCTTTTTCAAGGGTTGAGGGGTAACCCATACAAGGAATTGACTCTTAAAGATTACATAGATCATTAGCTTATGAGAAATTACATGACCCGAAGGTCTTAGGGAATTCAAAAATACTATAACTATAATTAAAATCTCCTCCCTAGCATCTACATCATGATGATAGCTCTACATCTTCACAAGTTCATCCATTTAATATTCTCATGAATGCACAACCTGGTTGTGATGGTGTTTTCATACCCTCTCATTCTTCCAAATATGTTGGTTCTACTCGGGTGAGTTTTCCTTCTTTGGTCCCTCCTCTAGGGATGCTTTTTCTTGTAGAATTTATGTGGGAAAACATCATTGATCATGTGTCCCGTAGGCCATGAGGTGGCCCAAAATCCATACTACCCTAAATCCTTTAGGGTTTCATGATGTCCATGAAGGGTCTCAAGACAAAACCGGTGGCTCCAAGGCCTAAATAGGTGAATTGTTCTTGCTGCTATAGTATCGAACAATAACTACTACATTACCCGCTAAAGTACTACTACATTACTAATACAGTAAAACATAAATTATCCCTCTACATGGTTTTGATCTCAAGTCTCTTGGATTCACATCCTGAGTCCTCACCAACTAGGATGAGGCTCTTTTGAAAACTAAATTCAATCTGTAAATTAGGTCTGTTAGAAATAATCCATTTCACATAGATAACATTTAAATTAGTAATACTTGAAATAATATACATGAATTGATATATTAATCATCATTTATATATATTCCTGTTAAATTAATAATAGGTTTAGTATATACAACAAATAAAATTAAATAGGTCCATAATATGAAATGCATCTCAATAGAGTGAAAATTGTAATGTAATACATAAAATCACGTCTCTCCTTAGATGAATGTGTTTTAATAACATGTGAGATTATTTTATAAATGTTTTAAATTTATAAAATAACAATGTTAGTATTTTTAATATCATATATGATCCACTTATAACTTTTTAAAAACCATTAATGAATCATATTTCATTATTTTAATTCTTTTTGGGTTATATTTTCTTTATTTTCTCATGAATGTTTTTCCTTAAAGATCTATTCCTTGTACATTGATTATGGAACCATAATAATGTTAATCATGACATAAAATAATATATATATATATATATATATATTATTTATATATTTATAGTCCCACATCAATGGTATAGGTATAAAAAATTAAATACACATTCGTGGAGATGGTGTGCACTATGTATTCATGAACATTGATTTCAATTAATGATGAATGGAATAAATGATAGGTAAACATTATTTATTGTTAAAAATCACTCTTGATGGTATTTTGGATTTAATGTGTATTTTTACAAAGTTTTAGATTTCTAAAAAATAATATTTTTAAATTTATTATGTGTATGAAATAGTTCCAAAGGATCACACAATATCACATAAGTCCTAAATGGTCACACAAAATTTCATAACAGCCAAAGTATCATATAGAATCATATATATACTAAAGGATCAAGGAGAATCATTTAATTAATAAATTTTGAACTGAATGATTTTTTTCTAAATGAGGAGTACATGATTCATTACTATTCATAATCAAATGACTTTTCTTCATCTTATGATCAAAATAGGTGAAGTAGATCACACAATTTCACAAAATTAAAATAGATAATGTAATGAAGTAATAATAATTTCACAAATATAATCATGAAATTATGGATACATCAGGAGATAATTCAAAATCAAATGTATTTTTTAATTTTCATTGTATTTTTTATGGAATATTATTAATATAATAGGATAATTATCACTAACTACAGTGTGATTTTCATTGTGTCTCAATATAGAGTCACATAAATCCCTTTATACAAGAGGCATGGGAACACATCAATCACTTGTAACATAAAGAATCAATACCTGAAAAGGTCCTGAAAAATGTTGTAGTAAATCATGTCATGTGCGCAGGAACTATTACCTTTCGTACTGTTTTATCTCATATGCCAGAACTGATTATGAGTACCGTGTAGGCAAATAATATAGAGTGGGAATTTATGGATATGGATAGTTTATGTAGTTAATGTAATGTGATTATACCTGTAAATGACCATAAACATGTTTTTAATATTCTATGTAAATATATTATGTTTTTAAGTGAAACAAGTTCGAATGAGTTATTTTTATAATATAACTACTATTTTGTATAGGATCCACATGATTTTTGTGAACTGAATATGTACTTATTAAAGAGTCTCATAAAGGAATCACATGAAATTTTCATATGGATTGAGTTATTAATAAGATGAATTTTCACCTTGGTAACCCCATCAGAGTCACATGTTAAATATAAATAGAATAGAGTCATTCATTGGAGTAAAGCAATATACATGATCAAAAGAGGAAATCCTGAATAGGTCTCCTAAATGGGTTATACCAAGGGGTATTTAACTGGGGTTATATTCTAAAGGGTAAAAGGACTTTTGAAAATGTGGTTATCAACTAATTGAGGAGACTATATAATAAGGACAAAAAGTATTACTAAACAATGAAGAATTGATTATTATAATAAACTACTTGATTTGTATTGTATTTAAATTAGTATAGATAGAAGTGGTATTTCAAGTATTGAATTATGGTAAATGATGGGGGATAATGATTCTTCTCCAAACCCAATAATTTTAGTTTTCTTCAATGGATATGGTACATCAATAAATTTCATTTGTATGATTCTTAAGAAATTCACATTGAGTATTAACCATGTAAAATATTTTTTCCTAGAAATTTTTTAATTTTTATTTCACTATGTTATGGGAATAGAATAGAATATAGTTTTTGTTTAATAATGAAACAAAATCCAAAGGGATAATTTTCTGAATTATTCATAAAATGATTCACACCTTAATTTGTATTTATCCTAGGTTGGCCAAAATAATTAACCATTTCATATTCATTGATACATTATGTATATAATATATATTCAATAAATCTACCCTTACATCTATCAATGTAATGTGGAAATGAAAAACCGATCACAATGCTTCATAGTGGAGGTTTTCCTCACGTATGCCTAAATTGTGTTAATATTTTTAGATGTATTTATTGGTTAAAAATAGGTCAAGATATTAAAATTAAATTAAAATAATTATACCATAAAAATCATATAGATAAAATAATTACAAGTTTATAACCATACATGTAAAATGGAGATTAATAGATAATTTAACCACTATGTGGATATAGTAATACATGCGTACACATGAGCACATTCTTCTCATTCTAGTGAAATGAAAATATGTTGAAAATGTTTAAATTGAAATCATAACAACAGTCTATAAATTAATAATATTTTACAATTTATTATATGATATCTAAAATTGATTTAGAGGATGCATAAGAAGTTTTATATTTGAGTGTTTCAGTAATCACAATTACCTCTTCTTCAATACACATCATTTATATCATCTTTTCAGGGATGTAAGATCTTTATTTTGGAATGGCCATTACCACCTGAAATGTTTTTAGGATATTGAGAAGAAAAATGGGATAATTCTGATCTATATATTGTGCATAGTCTAGTGTACAAAAATGAGATAAGTGGTTTCCTATTATAAGTTAGGGGAGGCAGACATTATTAATTAATTTATTTATTAAAATAATATAAATTAAATATATTATGAGAAATGACTCAAATTAATTAATCAAAAAATAATATGATGATTTTTTTTTAAATTGTATTTTATAATAAAATTTGTTCTTTTTTTATTAAATTTTCACCTTTCTATTAGATACATACACTTATTAAACATTGGTACTATTTTTTCAATATTTTTGATGCATGGTTTGAGCCCACCTATGTGACGCGTGCACTAGAATATGATTCCCAAAATTCTCACTATATAAAGAAAGGATGTATTCCATCACATTCGCATGTGATGGCTGTTCAACGATCAAAAAAGGATGATTGGATGTTAGTTCTTCATTCCATGGATTCCTCCTTGGTAATCATTTCCTACTAAAAGAATCCATTATTGATTAATTAATTTTCATGGAAATCATTCATAGTGGAAACTCAATCATGACGCATGATAATTATGATTCTTTTAACTAAATTGGTAATATAAATTCAATCATGAGAGTTGTCACATTGGGAATATCTAGGATTGTTTGGAAATTAGTTACATTGGGAACCAAATTATCATCCTCTTGTGGAATGCATTATATATGAGGAATCATAGGTGTGGAACCTATGGGAACCAATATTAATCAAAATGTAATTGATTATAGGGTAACCAGTAACCCATATATTTTTACATCATGAATCCCATTATTATTTCATATGGAATTTATATTTCATTCAGTCACGAGTTATTTTAATTTGGAGATGGATCAAAACAACCTTTTGAGATTGGCCATGTCATATGATTAATGTATTGTGGAGATGGTTCAAGATTAACTGTTGAGGTAGATCATGGAGGTGTTTCACTGAGTAGGACAATGTCACAACTGGGTTTTGGTTGATCATTATTCTGTGTTGAGTCAGATCATAGAGGTTCGACCCATAGAGAGATGAATTGAAACCTGGATCATTCTGGATTAGATCACTCTATTATGGTGGATCATGGAGGGTCATCCCAGGAAGTATGATTTCACACATGTATGATTTTTGATCTAAACACTAAATTGAGACAGCTCATGGAGGTGAATCCCAATTGTGAAAGATAATACCCCTGATATTACACTTGATTAGAATTCTTTATTAAGACAGAACATGAATGTGTGTCCTAAGGAGTAATGATTTCACACCTGGGTTATCGATCAAAGTTCCCTATTGAGTAAGATCATGTATGGTGGATCACAATTCCCTATTGAGGCAGTTCAAGTAGGTGGAAACAAATTCCATATTGAGGTGATGTACATGGTGGATTATAATTCCATATTAAAGAAGATCTAGAAGGTGGATCAGAATTCCCAATTGAAGAATATCTGGGATGTGTTTCCCTTGGAGGTAATATGTTATAGTATGGTGGTCCATTAAAATTTCATTTTAGGTGGACCAAAAATTATAGATCAGAAGTCCTTATTGTGGCAGATCAGACATGTCTGTACCAATGGGGGGAGATATCACAACTAGTGGTAGATTAGAATTATGTATTTATGTAAATAAATTATAGTGGATCAGAATACCATATTGAGTTAGATCGATGTGGGGGGTCAAGACACCCTATTGTGGAGGACCCAATGAAGTTTGTACCTAGGAGGGAAGATTTCACACTTGGATGGTTGATCAGAACACCATATTGTGGTGGGTCAAAGATGGTGGATCATAATTCCATATTAAGGTTGAAAAATAGGTTTGCATCCTTCACACCCTATTTAAAATACAAGTATCAAAACCCATGTGTTTTGATGCCATTGTTTAAAGTCAGGTGACAAGAATAATCCATGTAGTTCAACTTCATTTAGTAAGGATGCTCCTGGTGTGGAAGGAGAGTCTTTAAAGGGTGTTTTGGGGATTTCTCAAGGAATATGAACTATGTGTATGGCTTATATCCTATGGTGGGGTTGGAGTCTTCCTAGGATGTTCATACATGGGGATTCATAGATTTATTTCACTAGGTGGTATGTGTAGGGTGAGCCCATGTCAATCATACCTTGGGAATAATGTGTTCACCACATAGTATAAGGATACAAATTAGATCATGGGCTGAGTTAATTTTCAAGCAATATAATTTCATATGACTAAAACATATTTCCACGATGTTTTATATCATTCAACTTAGACATTGAAGGAATTAGTCCTCTAGGGGAGTCCTGTAAAAATGAGGGGATGATTTGGCATTGGGACCCTCAACCAAGACACGTGAAAAATTTAAACCTATGTGGCCACCCCATAGCCTTATGTGGCCACTTCTAATACTCCATTGGTTGGAAAATGAAAATTTCACTACAACAGGAGATTGGAAATCAAGAGTCCTAAAGTTGTAGTCTTTATTCATATAAACACTAGAAATTAGGGTAACTATTATTAGAAGTAAGTGGTGTATGGGAATGGTTATTGGGGAAGTTTTTATGAATTGTTTAATTTTTTAATGAAACATTTAGTGTTGCACACAATTTGTTTAGTTCTGTTTATATAATTGTTACAAGAAGGATGCTTATCCTTGCGCAAACCTAACTATCCTAACAATTAGTTGTGTGTGGATCACTATACAGTAGAAAAAATAATGTTTTCATCTGCATTATGTCTATTGCACCAATTATCTAACATTCAGGGTCCATCTTGACTGCTTTAATGCATTTTCACAGAAGAAATAAACATACATGATGATAAGAATTACATTATCTCCCAGTGATCATCCTCGTGGTGTTGGGGTGACTTTCTATTTATAGAAAAAATCTTCAACATTTAGAATTCAAGTCCATGGCCACATAACTGGGTTCCCATATCATTATACATGATTTTTGGGCTTTTCCACACAATAATTCATGTTTAATGTTTCCTTTAGTGAACAATTAAATGGTTCTGTGATAGGATTTAATGCAATGAACGTTTCTTGTTTCCACACATTATTTAAATTATTCATGGGCCTTGTTCTGGCATTGGGACTAAGGAAACTCCCCAATTTGCTTTTGCACAAAATTTCATAGTTTTTTGATTTGGTAGTGAATGCCAATCCA
Organism: Viscum album; assembly: GCA_963277665.1. NCBI lineage: Eukaryota > Viridiplantae > Streptophyta > Magnoliopsida > Santalales > Viscaceae > Viscum > Viscum album. Next base: position 1,136,892,338 of record OY728164.1, on the reverse strand, counting down.
TTCATTTGAGAAAACCTTCTTTCGTGCATGCACACTATTTATTTGATTTTAAGGTTGCAGGGTCTAAGTAGAACTCCTCACCACCTTTGGAATATATGTAAAAAAATATTTATCATGAAAAACAATAAACTTTATTGAAAATGACAAATCTTTGGTGCATTTTATTTTTTAGAATTGTAACGGTCCACTGGGGAGGTTATCATTCTTGGTTCATCCAAACTACCAGTTTGAGGTCTGAGATGGGATTGGGTATCCAAAAAATTCATCCTCCTTATATGTCCAAATAAGGGACCATATTTTCAGGTTTTTTGGTAAATGTGTAAGATCATGGATCATGTCAAATGGTTTCACAAAAATTTTATCTAATAAAGAAACTTTGTTTCTTTATTTTTGAAAATTGGTTGAAAAATCCTTTATATTGGGTCAGGGAACTCCTAATAAATTACACTGACTAAATGAATGATATGATTCATTATCATATGTGGAACTCATTTTTTCATTGAAACTCGAGTCTTGGTCATTACACTCATAACAATACATGATTTATGAATCTAAATCTATGATCAAGGAGAAAACTTATGTGCACACTTCCAAGGGTTTCGACCCTAAAAAAATTTATATCCAAATTCCCTTTTGAAAAATCTATCATACGTTCCTCTGATATTCAAAAAATTTCCAAGAAACTAAACCCAACTAGAATCAATGCTAATTTTTATTGTCGAAGAGAAAAATTAATGGGGAACACTAAAGTCCATTGATAAATGAAATTAATTTTTGAAAAAACATTCTTTTTAACATACTAATATGGTAAAAAATGAACAATACAATAAGAAACCTCCTTACATTTTACATTATTGGGATGATGTACGATGTGGTTATCCTCGAAAACAAAGATAGGACTTCTGGCTCGTGGATCAATCCCCATACTGATTCCTATAATAAGAACATCAGTGTTCAATGTCACCATGCTCGGGGGCAAGAAAAAATTTCAATACATATGATGAGATGATGGATGGGAATGGCTATTAGAGAAAAGTGAAAGGATGGATAGTTCATAGGTCACTATTCTATCATCCTCTAGTTTAGTATCTAGAAAATAGTAATTCCTAGTAAAAATATGATTATTTGTTAGTCAAATGAAACATTGTTGTTGAGTGGGTGTATTTATAATGGGTATGCTTCACCTACCTATAGTAGGGTTCTTTCTTCATGACACATTGTACTTGGTAGCATGGATTCCACAGAATCATACATACCATAAATTGGTTATTCTAAAAATGGTGATCATCCATTCAAATACATATTCCAATATATTTCCCAATAAGCATGGAGTTATGGATATAAAAATGAAGGATGTTTAGTACATCAATGATATTCCACTATGTATATTATAATATGAACTGTGTCTCATTGCATTGAAAGTTGGGGTGACATGCAGTAGACCCATCTCATATTATAGCATCTTCTAGGATGATGGATTGAAATTTGGATCAAGCACCCCCATCAACATTGAATTTCCATTCCAAAAAAATATGATAATTTTTTTGAATAAGGACCCAACTATTAAAATATCATGATATCCAAACCATTTTCATGTAGTGCCGCTATGGATGGGGTTGGGATAATACTAGTTGATTCATGAGAAGGAGACTATGAGTTGTGGGTATGTAACATGGCGAAAGACAAGAAACCATTAGTTCTGTACAATTCATTATTTGAAATATTCCATGATGATTTATTTCTCCTTGTCAGATATTCACAAAAGGGCATGCACCAAGAGATTTTGTTTATAATGGAAATCATTGAAGTAGAAAATAGGGTGCATATGCGGGCCTAAGAACTATTTTCACTGTACATCCATCTCAGTAATGTTGTGATGGGGGAAATACCTAGGATTAAATACAACACATTATAATTCTTTGATGGATGGATTTCTATGCATATCAGTGGCTAAATGTTTTTGAAAATCATTATCCTTATGAATTCAATTTTGTGGTCCTTAGTACTCAATACCACTAGATTTTGGACAGTGGTGCTCTACAAACATGATGTCATGATTGGAATCAGAAAATATGTGAATTTTGACATCTACCATTTCTCAACCACAGTTGGATCTATAGTTGATAACCTTCATGGGAAACTAAATTAAAGGGGATTATTTTATTCTACAGGTGGTATAGTTTATGATTCTAAAATCAATTGATTACTTATTGTGAACCAAAATGTTCATCTCATTTAATCCCGGATATGGATTCATTCAGAATCTATCAAATTTTGTCTTTATGAGGGTCTATGAGGAATAAAATTCCTTAATACATCATTATTTGTGGGGATGATCATTAGAGAGGCCTCATGGGAGACAAACATGTTGTCACATAACATTGTAAATATAGGCCTCCCCAAGAATTACACTAACAATTGTGTAGTGGCCTTCCCAACTACAATCTTGAATCAATTCATAAGGGTGAACATTCTATAATGTGAGGTTCTAGAGTAGAAAGGATCTATGTAGGATGATCAGCTATGGGAAATCCTTACATAAAGGGAATCTCATTGGTGTTTTTTTAATGGATAGTGAATGCCAGAGTTCCACCCCACAATTGAAAGGGTATGACTCTCCCAAGAAGAAGTCATGGGATAAATAGAGGGGTCCTAGACAAGAGGGAGTATATCTATAGAGGTCCCTACAAAATATATGGAGTGTCCCATGGATCCATCTTTTGATGCTGATTTCCTCATGATTTTTGTGGCTTAGTTAATGCTAAATGTAACCTTGTTATTTAAATAGCTTTGGTGAATGATGACCTATGAAGGGATCGAGTACTCCGAGTTGGATCATGCCTAAACAACATATAAGGATCACTTCCACAAGTATATTGTGAAACTTTTATCCATGGATATCTTTTACCATTAGCTGAGGACACATAATCATACTCTCGTAAAAGTGATGGTGATGTTCAGTGGATACCCTGAGTTTGGAGATAAAACACCTTCCAATGAATCTATTGATTATAAATTGTCTAGAGGTGAAACACAGATCTATAGAGATGGGTAATCCATGTGGTTGGACGCTAATCATGTGAGTCCTCAAGTGAGAGGTGATTTCACTCATGTGATTGATTTATCTTGATTAATCTAATCGCGGTAATCTTGTGAACATGTCTCTTCAAATATTTCCTTACATATTTTTCATATATTATAAAAGTTATTTATCTTATGTAGGATTAAGATGAATATGGATAATTCATACAAATCGATGGGAATAAGGATACTCTTAATGGAATTTAGTTTTATTCTTCGAGGCTGATGCTTGAGGTTAATGCAACTATTGGACATGTCAATGAGGTTATAACAGCAGCTTTAGTTCCCCAGGTCCTCCCAATGATTTATGCGAGACCAGAGCCTAGAATCTCATTAAAAACACCAACTGTAAATGAATATGGTATTTTCAGGTGGTTCATTAACAATATCCCTCTTCCATAATGTTTGATTAAATCTCAATCAACCTATTCATTTTAAAAAATTCTTAGAGAATTTTCATCAATGTGTGTTTTATTCTTTTGCATGTCATACTCAAACAACAATGGGGGGGTTTTTGTTGTTGCCATTGACGTGTCGGCTAGTTTAAATGAGTGTCTTATAGTGGAGATCCCTATTGTGACTCATGAACCTAACCATTCCCAAACTCTTATCCTTTATAAGTCATTTTCCCTTACATGATCTATGTTTGTAAAACCATTTTTCATGGGCCAAACCAGCTGAAAAGATTTTTTTTCATGTAGTTATTGAGAGGGTGTATTCCCATAATGTGGAAATGGATAAGAGGAATATGGGAAAATATCTAATAGAATTTAAATCTCTCAATGATCCATTCATTCAAGTTGAACCAGAATTCTTCATTGGATGGAATATTTCTACAATTATGGTTGATTTCACTAGAGTGGCAGATCATGAAGATAATGGATGTAGTTTTATAGATGAAGGTTTCAATGAAAATTGATGACTTATTCAAATATATCATGACCTAACCAAAATAATTTTAGATGAGGACCCATCTATTCAAATCAAAATAGATTCCTAGAAATTGATGTCACACCATTCAAAGAGCTAAAAGACTCCATCTCCGGAATTGGTGAAGAGAATATATTTTTTCGAAATAGGTCTTGGGGGATCATACAATGAATCATCACTCATTCTTAGGTTCCATATCTGGTGAGAATGATAGGGTTCCATTTCCATTGGTTTCAAAACCTAGTCACTAGATGGGATGAAAACTTCACTCTCCATGACCTTCTCTACGACTAAATTAATATGCAGGTGTGGGTGGAGATACTATGTTTGGATGTCTCATAGAAAAAGTAGATATGTTATGGAACGTGAAATAAACATGAGACTAATCATGACATTCATTTCCAGGAGTAGTAGGTGTGTGAGAAAGAAAACTTCCGCATTTCAAATGTAGAAGTAATCATCCAGCTAAAGGCTCATCTATTGGCAGATGAGGATCATGCAGAGGAGGCGAAATCTCCAATAGCTATGTACAAAGAGGAGCATGATTGGGTATAGATTTAAGATGTTGAGATTTTACATGTGGATGAGGAGCGGTGATTAAATCATGTGAGGCTATGTAAGAACGTGAATCATCATTTTTAGTATGAATCTTGTTTTCAGGTGTTTTGGAGAAAAAAGTGGATTTTATTGAAATTTATAAGTGCACGCCATGTACATGAGTGTACACACCGTATACCAGGTTTTCACGGGCAGCCATGTGGTGGACATTTTAAGGCCATGACATGGTCGTGTGGGGTGAATTAGAGACCACATAAACCATGGGAAGGTTGAGGACTGTACGTTACGTGTACATTAAATTAAAATGTAATGTACTTATTATTTTATTTGATTCTATGAACTATGGTCATCTCTAATCCCCAAATTCATCTTCTTCTGACCTTGTCTCAACTCAGAGTGACTAAGAGTGATTAATCGTTTCTGATCCACCATTCCACCATCCATGGCCTGAACCTAACTCTGGATGGTGTGCTGGAAGCCCACTAGTGAATCCTTCCTTCTCCTAGAGCTTATCCTCCAGATTTCTTCTCTCTCTCTCTCTCATGTTATTCAAGGATAATGATTTTCAATGTTTATTATGTCTATGAAATTATAGGTTGATTCAAATGATAAGTTTCCAAAATATCGATCATAAAATGTCATGGTAGGTGATTTTTTTGATTTTTTTTTGTTTTTGTTTGAGTTTAATAAGAATATTTTTTTCTTTCCAATGTTTCGGGCATAGTGGGGAAACGAAATTGAACCCTATTGTATCTGCATTAGTTTTATTTTTGGATTCAGTGTTTTTTGATATGATATTATGAGAAATTTCATATTTAAGGAACAACCCAAGAGTGTGATTACTTTTTTTACTATTTAGGGTCATTTGGTATAAGTTTCCTATGAGGTAGACCTAGTTTCCTTGCCTTTCTTAATATAAAAGAACTGTTGGAATTTTTCAACTTGATAGATGCTTGTGATATGCATCAGAATTGATTATCCACATAGTACATGGGATTACTTTGGGATTCATAATATCATTTACACCCAATTTAATTACAAAGGGCTGTGAGAACCTGTTATAGTTAAACCCCATGGGGAATTGATGTTGAGTGCTTCCTTAAAGTGTCTATTATATTTAATTCAAAGAGACCATGGGGGGATTGATGGTGAGTTCTCCCTCAGAGTGTCTTTAGGTTTTTTTATGAAACCATAAGTGGAATTGATGTTGAGTTCTTCCCAATAGAGTATATATTTATTCAAGAAGTACTATAGGGTGAATTGAGGTTGAGTTATTCCTCATAATATAATTTAATATTTATTCCATTACATTGCCAGATGGGTTAGAATGTGGGAGCTAATCAGAGGGTTAATTTTAATATTGAATTTTTGTGAGGCGTCTACAATGAAAAGAACAATCTTGTATTAGTTTTTGTTTGATATTCTTCTAAGATATTTATTCGTGATATTAATTTGATTAAATTATGAACAATAAATGCTAATGAATGTAAATGGAAACTATAGGATTTGGTTACTTTTTTATTCTCCAAGTTTCATTGCTTCATTTCTGTTATTACATGGTATATATACTCAGTGATTGTTCAGAACATGTGTTGTGTTGGTTTCCTACTATGATTCATCTCAAATCCTGTTTGGTACATGGTTTTAGACACAAATAGATTATATGGTTGCTGGTTTATATAAGGTTAATTGACATTCTACATCATGTTCGTCAATTCTTTGGAGCTGGATAGAATAGTACCAGGTCGATGCTTTCAATTTTGTTGATGTTTATTTTTTTTACTTCAATTTAGTATTGAATTTTTGGCATTGTAATTTCATTGGATATTTTCTTAGACAAATGAAACATGTATCATTTATTTATGTGGTCCGGTTTTTTACTTAAATTCTGTCTTCCACTATTTACATGTTGTATGGTATTACTGCATCTGTTACTGTTTATTTTTGGTTATTCCGTTGTGCATAATATTCTTATGAGGTAATTGTTTCCCCACTATCACACCCAAGCCCCTCGCTTCTAGTCGGCAGCCTATGGCATTCGGGGTAATGCGCTTGAGGAAATGTGACCAGCCAGGTATTGGGCACATTTGGTTGACACACATTGAACCAAGACATTACAATGTGGTATTAGAGGACGTTATTTTTTTGTCTTACTGTGTGGTTCCTGTGGAAAAATATATGAAAGAATGGGTAATTGTTAATAATATATTCCTGGGTGTAGAAAATTCATATACAGAGAAAATCCAATTTACCTCGATTGTTGAAATTTTTTGGGTTTTCAATTATTACAGTTGATTTCATTTCATCATTGTGTTATTTATATGATTTGTGTTATTATAATTAATATTTTTCATGTTGTATCTCTCTTATAACCCGATGGGATCAGGGTATTCCATATCATGCGTTATATTCCCACTTGATCGGGATAACATGCCATTCATTCATGTCATGGAATTTAGGTTGAACTACTGAATGTTTACATTAGTGATATATGTTGATCTAGATATTCATTTATTTCTGATAGATGTCATTATAGAGTACCTGCTATTTGGATACGATATTAGAATATGCAATGTTTCATTTGGATAGATGCCAAACACTGGCCCCTGAGGTGTAATGGGCCCTCTGGTATCTGAATTTGTTGGATCATATTGAACATTAACTTAATTATGTTACGATGTGACGTGAATATAATTTTAATATTTGATTTCTAGAGAGTATGTTCCCCCATGGATAAAAATTTGGCATTTTAATACTTGTTTTAGTGTTTTTATGGTATTTCAGAGTAGTTTTGACAACTTACTATCTGAAATAAAAACCATAATTCAATGTGTGTGATAATTAATACACACCGTGTATCCATCTATTTTAGAAGAACATGTTTTTCATAAGTTAATGTTGTGTACTAGTTCTACATGTTCTGTAGTCTTTGACTATTTTACTGACTATGTGGACATAGATATGGGGGTAGGAAATGTTTTGTGGAATACGTAGTTTACTAGGAGTACACACTGTATTGATGAGACCATGTATTCAGACATGGGAATAATGGTATGGGTGGATGATCTTTAGGTAGTACATGACATTTCCTACATGAACGTGTCATGGGGAAGTCGACCATGTCTTCAGTCGTGTGACCAAGGATGCGGGTCTGTAAAATTTTTCATGTACATGATGTGTCTGGCTTAAACAGTTTGTGTAGTTTTTTCTATGATCACTCAGTAGATCAATCCATGGTAAATAACATGGTATGTAGGTAAAATTCATGTACACATCATGTTATAGGATGAACACACTATATATAGGGGTGTTACAGGACAAGTATTGGCATAAGTACATACCCATGTTGAAAAATTAATTGAACACACCATGTTGAGGGTATACACATCGTATAGCCTGGTTTTGTAAAACATTAATGGTTTCATTCTCCTATTATTTTCTCAAACATCTAAGTTTCATACCTTATTAATTATGAACAATGATTGGAACTTGACCGTGAAGAATCATTCTACTGTGGAATCCTCTTGTTGTACACCAGATACATGGAAACTATCAGACCCATGAAATTGTAGATCAAAAACTACCTGAAAAACCTCCAGTCATGCATGTCTTAGAACTAGATGTTATACCATACGTAGGTGTTGAGGCACAATTCCATGAACGGTTGATGAGGATGGTGTAGATCTTCTAGGGAACAGCGCATCCCGCCCAATATATGGCAGACTTGACATGGTTTTTTCAGCAGTATAATCCCCCCACACTACTAGGGGATGGAGGACCTTATGTTTCATATTCATGTTCAGAATCTAGGTTTTTTATATTTTAGAACCTCAAGATGCGTCCATATAGTAGGTTGAATAAAACTACTTACATGCTTTGGGATTCCACTAAGAGATGGTGGGATATGATATCACATGTGAGAGGCCAGTGGGTTATGTCATGCGATGAGTTCTAGAAGACCTTCTATGACTACATATACCAAGATACATTGAGGGATGACCGTCATGGATAGTTCATGAGTTTAGAGAAGGTTACCCTCTCACACATGGAGCATTCTTCATGCTTCAGAGTGGCACAATACTTCAAACCCATTTAGGGGTGAGGGTGATTAGTTATTTCATTCAACGAAGAATGCGGATGGTCGCAATCATGACATCAGATCTCATGTGAACATCTTAAGGTTGACATACATATCATCTATTATAAACCAGGAATTGATCAATGAGCACTACTTGAGGGATTCTGGTGCTCAGGTCGAGGCTAGTTTAGCATTAACAGTTGTTACTCTTCTGACTGATAGAAGGAAGTGTCATAGGGAGTCTACGCTTAGAGATCTGAGTAGGTGGGATTTTTCTTCAGGTATCCAGGTGTTTTTCTACTAGTGCATGAGGAGCATATATAAGAAACATAATTTCATGAGAGACCTAGTTGAGTGACGATATTGCTGGAATACAGGACACTTTCATCAGTTCTGTTATGCCATCTATCCAATAGCTAGTGATGGTAGATCTATATTGACTCCTCTTACCAGAATTAGACTACCAATTCCACATCAGTCTAGGGGATGGAGTTTTATCAGGTTGTTCAGACGAAGGTGGTGTTGTGGCCATAGTGTTTTGGAAAAGGTTTTATGTTTTTCATATGGTAGATCAACACATAGATCTTAGACATCATCACATTGTCGTGAAGCAGGTCAGGAATTTGTGCTTGATCAGACACATTAGGAGTAGGATCCAAGAACCTCTACGGTTAGAGATATAATTTTGGTTGCATTAGTTTTAGATTCTTCACTTTTTGATATAGAGGCATCCCATAGCTTTATATATGTTCTTGTTGTGAAGAAACTTGGGATATTTATCTTTACTTATTCTGATAGCATGACATTGGAAACTCTATTGGGGAATACAAAGGATAGTGTAGGTCAGTTCATGAAGTACACTCTTGAGGTTGGTGGGTTTCAGTTCTTATGGGACCATTATGTCTTAGAGATGATGGGCTATGAGATCATTCTCAAAATAGACAAGTTAGTTTGATTCTATTTTTTTTTCAATTCAAATCACTATAAGATGAGATTCACATCACTATAGGGTGGATTCATTTTACATATGTTTGAATGGGATGTCTAGACAAGTAGATATGGACCTGAGCATCATGGGTTTAGAGGTTTTACAACCCATATTACTATTCTATATCTAGATGACCACGAGACAAAACATATGGAATATCCTCTAGTGGATGAGCATTTTAGGGATGTATTTCCAGAATACTTTTCTTGTTTTCCACTACAGCGAGAGGTAAAATTCCATATTGAACTTGTACAAGGAGAGACACTAGTGTCCATTACTCGTTATAGGTTGGATACACTAGAGTGAAAGGAGCATAAAAAGCTGTTGGATGATTTAGTGGAAAAGTGTTTAATCTGACCTAGTACATCTATTTGGGGTTCACCAATCCTTTTTATGAAGAAGATGAATCATACCCTAAGAATTTGTTTGGATTATCAAATTCTTATATATTTGACGGTCAAGAATCTATACACCTTCCCAATGGTTGATGACCTCATTGATCAGCTCTATGGAGCGTGAGTGTTCTCAGTGATTGGATGGAGATCCAGTAATCATCTGTTGTACCTTAGAACTTTGGATATACCTCTTACATATATTGGGATCTAGTATAGTCTATACGAGTATGTGGTAATGTTGTTTGGTCTCACAAATTCACCTGTTGTTTTTATAGAACCGATGAACCCAGTGTCCATCCTTACTTGGATTTTTTTGTGGTAGTCATTATGGATGATATCTTGGTGTACTCTCACTCTCAACATGACCATGTCACACATCATGAGAGTTTTTTGAGTACACTAAGAGAGCATCAATTATATGCTAATATCTCAAAATGACACTTTTAGATGGACAAAATTTTCTTTTCATGTCATGTTATCTCAAAGACAAGAGTATCAGTTCACCTAGATAATGTGAGTGCAACAGAATCCTAGTAATATTTGAAGAATGTATTTGAGGAACAATGTTTTTTGGAGAAGGATGATTAATAAAATATCATTATACAAGACTTTTCATTCTTAGAAGTGCAACTGATGGCCCTGACTATGAATGGTGTGAGGTACATATGGACAGATTCTAGTGATCCACCCTTTCAAGATCTGAAAGGAAGGATGAATTTTACATCAATACTTATTTTTTTAAGGCCCATAAAGAGAAATACAGTTTACTGTGACACAACATATATCAGGATTGGAAACGTTCTTATTCATGGGGAAGGAGTTGTCGCATATCAGTCATAGATTTTGAGGCCACATGAGAGTAATTACCTAACACATGATCTTGAGTTAGTTGGAGATGTGCCTCCATTACACTTTTGGAGACAATATCTATTGGGAGAGAATATTGTGGACTTCACCAACCAAAAAAGGCCCACGTACATCATTACTCTACATGATCTGAATTTCAAACATTGAAGGTGGGTTGAGTAACTTCAATATAATGACATTGAGATTTCCTACATGCCTGAGAAAGGCAATGTAGTAGCTGATGTGTTTAGTAGAAGGACTCAGATACATGCAATTCATGAGGCTAGTAGTGAGTGGAAGCTTATGGCTCTATTCTCTAAGATGTATATGGAGATTCATAATAGATAGGGGAAAACCTTCTTTTCTTCAATAGATGTTACCTATAATATACATTATTGATTTAGAATGAGGAAGCTATCATATTTCGAAGTCCTAGTCCTACGAGAGAGTCTGTATAGAGAGGACACTTCAATTGGATGGACCATTGAAGAGGATGAGATCTTGAGCTTTTATGGACAAGTATGGCCATGAAAAGACATACATGAGAATTTGATGCAGTATTTTCATTCCTCAGTTATGGAAACTCATCCTGATGTCACCAAGATGTATCAAGATCTACCACATCTGTATTGGTGGCTAGGTATGATGAGGGATATTACAGGTTTTCTAATGATATTTTCCACCTATTAGCAGATGAAGTCAAAGCATTAGTGACTTGGAGGTCATTTACATCAGTTACACATAGTCGAATGAAAGTGGAATGATGTCGCGATGGATTTTGTGACTTTTTTACAAAGGTCGTCTCGAGGGAATGATGTAGTTTAGGTGGTTATCGACAAGCTCATGAAGGTTTAACACTTCATACAGATCAAGGAGTCCCTTAATGTTGATGTGCATGGAAGGTTGTAAATCTGAGAGATTTTTTGTTTGCATGGGGTTCCACACTCTATCGTTTTAGACAGGGACATTCTCTTTACATCATGTTTTTGGAAATTGCTACAATGGGCTTTGGGTACATAGGTACTTCTGAGTATAGCATACCATCCCTAGAAATATGGACATTTAAAGAGTACGATTCAGGTGCTTGATGAAATGCCTCGATCATGCGTCCTATGTTTTTGAGGTTATTGTGAGAAGCACATACATATGGTGTAGTTCTCCTATAATAATAGTTCCCTGGAATATATTCAGATGAAGCCTTATTAGGCCTTGTATGGTAGTCCATGTCAATCACCACTATGTTGGTCTGAGGAAGGAGAGGCAGCTATGTAGGGACCTCATCTTGTCTAGAATACGACATAGAAGGTGGAGTTGATTCAGAAGAGGATGGATAATTTACGGCCTCAGTAGAAGTCTTATGCTAATCAAGAGAGATGACCTCTAGAGTTAAATGTCAGAGATCAGGTTTTCCTAAATGTCACACTAAGGATGGGATACATGGGGATTAGAAGGTAGGGAAACATTCACCGAGATACGTCAGGAAATTTAAGGTTTTGGAAGTAGTCAATCTAGTAGACTATCAGTTGCTGTTACCTTAGAGGTACAATGAAATCCAAGAGGTGTTCCATGTTTCTCACCAACGACATTACTTCTATGACATATATCATGTTTTTTAACATGAGGAGTTTGATTGGAATTTTTTGGAATCATATGATGATAATCCTATTCATATTTGTTTATCAAAATGCGAAGGATCATTGTGGTCTTTATATTTCTCAGATATTTGTGTTGTGGCAGCACGACTGAGTGAAGAATGAGACTTGGGAGAGGGAGATCAATGTGTGATCATAGTGGCCAAGATGTATAAGGATACTTCTTCTCCACCTTTTTAGGTAAAATTGGGGATGAATTATTTTTTGGTGGATGTTTGTTAGAACCCATATCTTCGTTTTAGGTATGGATATTGTTTTTATGTATATATAAAAAAATGGGGGTTTTTGGAAATTTTATTTGTACATGTCGTGTACTAGGTTGCCACTGGTAGCCATATGCTACCCATGTAATGGCCAAGACATATCATTTTGGGGTGACTTGGAGATCACCTATAGAGGGGGAAAGTTGAGGCATGTACATGGTGTTTACATTAAAAGAACATGTCATGTACTTTTTCATATATTCGATTAAACGAATCGAGTTCACATTTAATCCCCAAATTCATCATCATCTTGCCTCATCTCGTCCAGGAGTGATTGAGAGTGATGAATCATTTTTGATCCATCGTTCCTCCATCCAAGGTCCTATCGGAACTCTAGAGGGTGCATTGGAATCTCACTAGTGAGTCCTACCTTTATCTAGAGCCTCTCCTCTTGATTTATTCTACCGCTTGGGTTATTCGATGTTGAATTTTTTTGACATTTTTGTAGATTAATGACATTATAGGTTGATCCAAATGTTGTGGTTTAGCTATATCGATTATACAATATCAAGGTATAATGTTTTTATTTTCAGTGTTTACATTTGAATTTTATATTCCAATGTGCTGATTTCACAAGTTTCATGTTTTTCGGGTTATGGAAATTGATCCTTTTTTTATCTTCATGAGATATATTATTATATTAATGATTTTTTTGATATGATATTATGTGAAATTTCATGTTTATGGAACACCCCATGAGTTTATTATCTTGTTGGACTATTCAGGGCCATTTGTTCCATGTTTCTAATGAGGCAGCCTTGTTTCCTAGCATTTCTTGATAGAATGGAACTATTTTACATTTTATGTCTGTTAAATTCATATGAAATTTATTGGAATTGTTTATCCATGAAGTAATTGAGATTACATGGGTCTTCATGATATTTTTTACACAATAATTAATTAAATAGCGATGTGAGAACCTGGTGTAGTTAGACCACATGGGGGAATTGATGTCAAGTGCTTCCTCAGAGTGTCTGTTATATTTCATGCTACAAGACCTCAAGGTGGATTGACGATGAGTTCGTCCTCAGATTGTCTATAGTTTACGTTACGAGGCCACAATGGAGAATTTATATTGAGTGCTTCCCCAAAGAGTTTATAGTTATTTAGGAATGACTATAGGGGGAATTGCTAGTGAGTACATCCTTAAATTTTCATTTCGTTTTTATTGTAATACATGGCTATTTGGTTTAGACAGTGTGAGCTACTGATATGGTTAATGTAAATATTGAATGTTTCTGACACGTTATCCAAGACAAGCCCAAGATTGTATTCAGTCTTATTAGGATGTTTTATAAGATACCTATATTTGATACATTATTGGTTTAATGATAAACACTAAATGATAATGACTGTAAATGGAAGGTGTTGTATTTGGTTACTTTTGTGTACTACTAGTTTCATTGCTCCATTTCTACTATTACCTGCTATATATACTCACTAATATTTAGGCACAGATATTCTAGTGGTTGCCTACTATTATTTTTCTCACACCCTTTTTATGTCTTGTTTTTGGACCTAAATAGATTATATTGTAGCAATTATAGATAATGGAAAGCACCCTTCTATATTAGGTACTTGATTTCTTTGGACCCAGAGAGCATGGTACTTAGCTGAGGCTTTATATTTTGTTAATTTTTTTTTCTTTTGTACTTCGGTTTAGTACTGTATTTCCTGTATTGTGACTTATTTGGCTCTTTCATAGAAATATCTAACTTGTATAATTTATATATGTGATCCATTTGTTTATTTACTTTTTTTTCTGTTTTTTACATGTTTTATGGTATTATAATTCCAATTCGTGTTAATTATTTTTTATTCTATTGTGGATACTCTTGAAATGAGGGAATAGTTTCCCCTTTTTCACACCCAAGCACGTCGCAGCTAGTCGACAACCTTTGGAATTCGCAGAAATGAGCATGAGGACATTTTACCAACCTGGTACGGGGAACCTTTGGGCGGAACCTAGAAATGGGATGTTTCAGGGTACCAAATATTGTAGAGGACACATTACAAAGGCTATCAAGACTAGAGTAGTTAGTATCGAGTGGGTGCAGTAGGGTAATTTTTTGTATCTTTGGAGGGGAACCAATGTGTTGATAACCCTCACTAATTACTAGAGTTTCAATGTTTGAAAATTTTTTTTTCACACATTTATCTTTTATTTTTTAAAATTAGGAAAAATAAATCATAATAATGAGATAACCCATGTTCAATCCCTAATCCCATATGTGTCATGCTCAATTTGATAAATAAAATATAACCATGTAATTGATCATTTATATGAGAGTATCAGCTAGTTTTCAAATACTCAGGGGTTTCATTTATAGAAAACTATTAGTGTATAGACTATTTGGGAATATGGCTAAGTAATTTGGCTCTCTAAATAGGTGACTTGTTTTTCCATCGTGTGCTACAGAACAAATGATGATATATCTGAGGTGTTGAATTTTTTCAGATCTAATTGGAATGGTGAATGTCAATCCTGATTCCAAAAAATTATAACATAATTTTTGTGGAATTATTATGGGGGATAACTATGGAAAATGTTTTTAAAATAGTAGTAATTATTTATTTACTATATATTGGGAAAAAAACATTTTGGTCATCAACTTATCAAGATTGAAACAAGATAATTATCACTAAATATCATCTAAAGATTTATGTGGCATGTTACTAAAATTTTAGTTGATTTATTCTTGCATGGAACGATTCCATCAATGGAGTACCATTCAGATATGAGGGTGTATGGGCATCCAAATAGAGGTACATGTGATGTTTTCAAATGATGTCATTGGATGTTTGAATGCAGTTGTACCCACTAGGAATTATGTAACCATGTCATTGAAATCATTTGTGTTGTAATATTATTTTGAAGATATATATAACACATATCCTAGTGGGAGTGATATCTCTTATGATGAACAATGGTCGATGAACATGAATGATGTGGTAGATGACCAACATCGATGGAAATATATTATCAAGAAAGGGACTAAGATGACTCATTTTTTTGTGTCAGGTTATAAGGACGATTGAAATATTATTTAACATCGCACATTGAGGATGTTGGAAAAATAATTTTATATAATATAGGTAAGGTGTGACTCAACAGTTTATTATCATGTGATTGGAATTTGATCACACAATTTCATGTTGGGCGGTTGGGACAAGGTCACACAGATTAACATTACTTTAGAGGGATGTAAACACATATTGAAATGAATATTACTTTTCCATTCAATTTGGTGATGAAATTGAGTGTAGTAAAATAGGGGTTCTTCCTTGAGGACCTGTAAGGAAATGGGGTCATAAAAGAACATAAAATAAGACCTCGGGTGAGTTATACAATGTTTATGGTCCTGATTCCTATACCAAAAAGATGTGAAATAGGGTAACGTAATAGTTATCAAACCATTTTTTTGTATCAAATGGGATATGTGTGGAATTAAAGAGTGCCAAAATAGACGAGGATCCTTGGAGGACCCTCCACAAAAACATCTTATATACATCTTACACATAGTTTAAGGTCAAGATACATGGACTGTGAATCCATGATTAAGGTTGTAGATCTTGCACCATTATGTTCGTCTCTATAAGGTTATGTGTATCAGGGAAGAGTGTTGGGAATACATCCATCAAGGCATCATTGTAGAATTTTTGAGGTGATTGTGTTTGTTGACAAAGTGGACATCTGTCTTGTGATTGTTGTCAAAGCAAACCATGACCTAAAAATTTGTTGACAAAAGTGATTTATTTGTAGCATGTCGAGTTCAAGGGCTATGGTTAATGATCCATGTGTTATTCAAGAACGTAGAAAATAGAATGGACGATCTGGAGGTGGTACAAAAAGAGAATATACGAGGTGGTGTTTTGGTCTTGAAGGAGAGGAAACTTGTGTGGCATGTGTTTTCAAGATTATAACATCAAAATATGGAAAAGGGAAATGGGTCACCTAAGTTTTAGGGCTGGTTGTGCAAGTGACTTGTGTGGTAGAGACTTGCGTGCCGAAACTTGAGCGCCGAGAGGTTACTTGTTAGCTGTCGCGCAGGGTGTCCAAATTCCTATAAATAGAGCTTGACCCCTCTTCATTCAGTATGATTTCAACACTTATAGAAAATCAGATCTCCTGTCGCGCAGGTGTGGTGGTCACGCAAGTGGTGGTGGGTCGTGTAGGTAAAATTTGTGTACCAGTTGTCTGTTGCGCATCCAGAGTGTTTTGGGAGAGAAAGGAAAGGATTTTCCCAAGTGTTTAGTTGAAGAAGGGAGTGTCACGCAAGTGTTTTGGTGACTCTTGCGCGCCAATTTTTGAAGAGGAGTGATATTTTGTGGTTTCATGCCAAATATTGGTTTGGGCGTAAAAGGGTGTGAGTCTTGCAATTTTGGAGTTGTAGAAGATTGTGTCGCCCTAGTGGGTGAGGTGCACTTCCGCGCCCATTATAACATGTATGGTGATACTTGCGCGCCAGTATAGAGAAGGCTCCAGATATGGTTGACACACAATATTGACTTAGGGCTACATGAAATCTGAATGATTGCCTGATACCTTCATTGCAATGTGGGATTCATCTACGGGTGAAAGTTGGACTTCAATAGACCATATACATACAATGGAGGATGCATTCATTAGTGATAATGAAGATACCTATAGGTATATAGACTGCAAGTGGATCCTTTCAAGAGTAGTGAGCAAAGGAAGAGGAAGAAGGTGATCCTCTCCACCGGTAGTGATCTAGAGAGAGAGAAACAGGTAATGACCCTTGGGAAAGCAGTGAGCTGACCCTAAACAATGTAATGGAAGTGAGAATTGGAATAAAAGTGATCTATCCCAATCTTTGTAAACATAAATGTGCTTTTAGTGGATTTGGTACATCAGAACATTGCTGGTGTATTCTCCTTGGACGTAGCCCATTGAGGGTGAACCAAATAAAAATTTATGTGTCATGTGCATGGTTTACATTCTATTTATATTGTGAACTGGGAAAGAGAGAGAATAATTTTTTGCTTAATAGCGAAAGAAGATCAGAACATGATTTATTTTTAAATTATTCAAACCCTGATTCACCCCCCCCCCCCGTCAGGGTATTCAGCCTTGTGGACCTAAAAATAGGTATCATATGGAAAGGTTTTTATCAGTGGTTGTCTCTCAAAAGGAGGTCACAAATCATAAAGGGATTCTGATCATCGACGGAAGTAATTTTCAGATATGGGAGAATCTAATGCAACACTATTTCGTATCTTTGGTAATCGATGTGTTTATAGAATCTATTCATGGTATCTCAGCAGACCTCAAAAGTGGAGAATTATCAGAAGCTGAAAGAAGGGATCTAGATGATGACGCTATGGGTATTAATCCATTAGGCGGAGCCCTTTCCAATGCGATATATGTGAAGGTGATGTCATGAAAAACGTCACAATCTATGTGGGAAATGCTTTTGAATTAATATGAAGTGTATACCAAAGTAAGAGAGGCAAGATACAAGTTCTGTGGAACATGTATGAAGATCTGAAATGGGCACAAATGAATCTATTGATGCATTTTTCAACATGGTAAATGTTCATGTGGAAGACATTTGGTGTCTTAGATAAGTCATTGAAGATATAAATATTGGGAGGCATGTCTTGAGATATCTTACACCTCGGTTTAATCTGAATGTCTCAGTCACGGAAGATACAGACCCAGCAGAGCTGACGTTGGATAACCAACATAGTACCCTTGTTGCATATGAAATGACGAATGATGACAATGATACTATGGAAAAGGGGAAATCCAAGGAGGTGGTATTTAAGTCCATGAAGAATCTCACCATTGAAGAATCTATGGAGAATGAAGAGATAGATGAAGTGATATCCTTCTTTCCGTGAACCTTCAAAGAGGAAAAAGAATATTAAAATGGAAACTTCCACTTGAATGCTTTCTATATGGAAAGATTGGAAATCTCATAGAAAGGTGCCCAAATAATTCTCAAGATGATGAAGAGGATGACGTAGAAATCCCCTCAAATAAGTATTCAACCAATGTGAAAGGAAAGAAACAGTTCAAATGAAATTTCTTCAAGAAAATGAATCTTATATCAGAAGACTTTGAAAGTTTAGATGAGTCAGAGGTTGAAATGTTTGAAGGGATAGAAAACTGCAAAGATCGTGGGAAAAATTCCATGGTGGTGGTCATCAGTAGTTATCCAGAAAAGGATGAAACTGATGTTGGAGAATAAGAAGAATAAGTTGAAGGAAGAGTTGATATGGAGGAATAATTGGCAGTATCTCTTGAGAAGATAAATGTTTAGAGATCCAAAATGAAGAAATACAATAGCGTGGTTTGTGATGCCAAACTCTATATATAAAAACAGGATGAAGAAATGTCCGAGTTTTTAGTAGAAATTGAAAAGATAAAATCTTTAACACCATAGAGCTAAAAAATATTGTTGAGTATACGCTTAAAATTGATGAACAAAAGAATGAAATCTATGGTTTGACTAACACAGGAAATAAGCATGTCAAACGTATCAAAGAACGAAAAAAATATGTTGTTGGTCTGTGAAAAAGAATTAAGGATCATGAAAAATTCATGACACCCTTTATAGTTCTAGGAAAATAGATTATTCAGAAGACTGAAATGTATGATGTGGAGCACAGACCTCCAGCAGAAAAGATGAAACATTCATGTTCCAACGAAAAGACTTGTATAGGACATGAACAAAAACAGAAAGAGGTCTTGGGTGAAGTCAACCGCAATAACCTTCTTTGAGAATGAAGATAGAGTTGGGTACAAAATAGAATCAGAATATTAGTAGATCCCAAGGGAAAACCTGCAGTGCGGAAGTGACACACAATAATGTTCCTTATATTAGGTGTTATTGCTTTGGAAAGATGGGACACTCACAGAATGTCTGTTCAATAGATAGAAGATACTAAAGGGAACATAAAAAACAGTGGCAGCCAAACAGATCTCAATATTGTAGAACAACATTTGGAGGTCGTTGTTTTTGGTGTGGAGGATTTGAGAATGTGGCTAGATATTTCAAATCAATCATACAGTGGAATGTGCCAAAACAAAACTCGAGCAGTCATAAGTAGAAAATTAGTGAATCGACTAGTGGGATGAAAACTCAAAATCGATTTCCAGCACTATAGGATGAAGTTGGTCCATCAAACTGTTAAAAAGATCATGTTCTCCAAACCACACAATATGTGAAGTCGATGACATGGATCAAATTGAAAAAAGATGAGAGGGAAACAGTTATAGAAATTTCCCCTAAATCTTTAGATCATTCAGGGGTATGGATCCTTGATAGTGGTTCCACATCCCATATGACATGTAACAAGGATCTCATTATATAAATTAAATATGAAAAAATAGTTGTTTTCAAGTTTGGTAATGATGAAGGGCTAAAGATTATTGGTTATGGAAAGGCTAAACTTGGGGGAAATGAAATGAGATGTGTTGTTGTCATGGTAGTAAAGGGACTCAGTCATAACATACTCAGTTTTAGTCGACTATGTGAATCTTGGAACTCTATCCAATTAACCAAGAAGATGCGTGTTGTTAAAGGAAAAGATGGAGTAGTTGTTCTACATGGAAAAAGGAAAAAGGTAAATCATTACCTTGTAAGTTGGGAAGAAGATATGTGGCATTTATCCAGAGAGGAAGAAAACAACATGTGGCATAAGCGACATGGTCATCTATGCCAACTATCTATAGAATATCTTGTAAAGTGTCATTATACTAGACGCCTTCCCAAATTATCACGTGATCGCACTCATACGTGCGATTCATTCCAACAAGAGAAGATATTCAGAAAGACATACAAGCCAGAGGAATAGAAATCAACCAGATTGCTCAAATTGGTGCATGGTGATATTTGTGGACCCATATCACTGTGGTCCATAAATGGGATAAGGTACTATGTCCTTTTCATTAATGATTATAGTAGAATGGATTGGGTATTTTTCATTACCCAGAAGACAGAAGTTTTAAGTTGTATAAAGCATTATAGGAGGGAATCATAAAGGATTCTTGGGTAGAAAATTCTGAAGTTTCGTACTAATAACGGTAAAAAATTCACAAACAGTCATGTAGAAAACTATCTAGAGAAACCCAGTAGAAGGCATCAAGTTTCATCAGTGATAAATCCCCGACAGAATGGAGTAGTTTTAAGGAGAAATTAGATCATCAACAACATGGCCATAACAATGCGTATTGAAAAGGACCTACCAGAGAAATTTTGGAAGGAAGCAGTTTTGAAATCGGTTTATATTTTGAACAAGGATATGTTGTTTCTGAAAGAAGGAATGACTCCGTATAAAATGTGTTACAGAAAGAATCCAACGTTGAAATAATTTTTAATTTTTGGATGTAAGTGTTTCATTCTCAACAAAGAAAACCACAGGAAGTTAGAGTCACGAGGAGATGAGGGGATATTCATTGGCTAATCATGTAAAAGCAATGCATATAAATTCCTCAACAAATGGCTAGGAAAAATTGTTGAGATAAATGATGTCCCTATAGTTGAAAATGAACAGAATACTCAATGAACTAGTGAACAGTTTATGGATGAATGTGATGAAGAGGTATGAAAAATAGGGAGATTAGATGTGGTGAAGTATGACTCAAAAGAAGATACTGATGATGATAAAGATAGAACAAAATCTAAATCTCCTAGGAAGCCAATGAGTCAAGCTGAAATTGACAAGAAAAATATCATTGGTGGTCAGACAGCTCCAATTTAGACTCAAAAAATGAAATAATTGTGAAAAAAATAATTTTTATCTCAGGAGGATCCAAAAAATAATTTCCGATGCAGCTGAAGATGATTACTGGGTTCAGGCAATGAATGAAGAGCTTGATTAGATTGAGATGAACCAGCCATGGGAGATTGTTTTGAGACAGGCAGATAATAATGTCATCGGGACTAAATGGGTCTATCACAACAAGATGAACAAAGTTATCACAGTGATTCAGAATAAAGAATTTCTAGTGAGAAAGGGGTAGTCCTGGATAGAGGGAATAGATGTTGTTGAGAAATTTTCACCGGTTGTAAGGTTGGAGAAAATCTGATTTTTCCTAGCAATTTGTAGTGAAACAGAAGTTCAAAGTGTTCCAGATGGATGTCAAATATTCATTATCGATTGGGGTTCTGGAGGAGGAAGTTTATATTGATCCTCCAGATGGTTTCCTCATTTATCAATATGAGAACAAGGTTTTCAGACTGAAGAAGGTGTTGTATGGGCTGAAACATGCACCAAGAGCATGGAACAAAAGGCTCGATCAATACTTGAAGAAGCTTGGTTTCCAGTGTGGGGGAGTTGATTAGAATCTTTTTTTTCAACAATGACAGTAATCAAATTATGATGGTGTCGGTTTATGTCGATGACATAATATTTGGCGGATTAGGTAAAGCTCAGTGTAGACAGTTTTCTGAATTCATAAAAAAATAAGTTTGAAATGTCAATGATTGGAGAGCTAACATTTTCCTTGGTCTACATGTGACATAAGGAAGGAATGAAACATTCATTTATCAATACAAATATTCCAAGGAGGATTTTAAGATTTTTGTAATGGAAGATTACAAGGAAATGAAGACTCATATTGCTACCCAGACGAAACTATCCAAAGATGAGAATGGAAAAATAGTTAATATCACAGAATACAGGAAAATTTTTAGAAGTTTAATATACTTGACCACAACAAGACCTAAAATTATTTTCTCCACTTTACAATAAGAGAGATATCATAGTATTCCCATCGACAGCCACATTCTTGTAGTGAAAAGAATACTTCGGTATATCAAGGGCATGGTGGAATCTAGCTTGACATATAATGACAAATCTCAGACAGAGTTATTGGGATATACTGATGCAGACTCGGCCGGTTTAGCAGATGATAGGTTATCAATGTCAGGTGGTGCTTTATATCTTGGTGTATTGTGTATTTCTTGGCTAAGAAAGAATCATGATTTCCTTTCATTGTGCACCACATTGGTAGAGTATATTGTGGCAACTCAAGCTTGCACCCAGTTATTGTGGATGATGTAGTATCATGATGATATGGGGTTTGAATTGAATTCTCCAATCAGAATACATTTTGATAACTCAAGTGATATAAATCATAGAAAAAATCTAGTTTATCACTCAAACAAAAATCACATTGAGATCAAATATTATTTTATCAAGGATATAGTGGATCACATGATTATGATGTTGGATTATATTCTTACAGATCTACAGGCTGTAGAAATTCTGACAAAGGCCTTACCTAAGGAATTGTTTGAAACACATCCACTAAATATTGGAGTTCAGCTGACTCCCAACACTAAAAATAGTGTGGATGTGGAACCCCCTCTCCCCGAGGTATGATGTGTGTTTTTCCGTAATGTTCTGATATTCTTTCACTACTCTGTTACATACTGAAAAAGATTTTCAATTGGTTTCATTGAAAAATCGGTAGAAATAGTGATTGTTCATGGGGGAGACTGTGTGTAAATTTGATAAATTTTGATTGATATGGGGATAAGCTGAATGGTTGAGCAGCAAGATAGGGGGAGTGTAATGATATTGGGGGAGAATATCAAATCTGACGATGCTAGAAGTGATCGATCAATGAATAAATTTAATGATAGGTGAGGATCATGATAACAGTAGAATAATGTTGTTGGAATGTGGTTAGAATATTTACAACAATTGGTATAATTTTGGTATCAACAGTGGGTGTCATAGATGAAGTGATTCTTTGATGAACATTTCATTTCTTCTTTTTTATGACGCTGATCATTGCTCATGTGGGCTGAGAGTATGTGTTGAGTAAATCCTTGATCGCTATCAGAATCTCAATTGGTGAATGGTTGCTGAAAAATTAACGACATATATTTTTATGGAAGAGTTTTAAACAATCCAAAAGGGGGATATTTTTGGGAAAAAATACCTCAAGGAATCATTGAATCATTTTATAGGTGATTGTGTTTGTTGACAATGTGGACATCTGTGTTGCGATTGTTGAAAATGAAAACCATGACTTAATAATTTGTTGATTATGGGGATTTATTTGTGGCATGTTGAGTTTAAGGGCCATGTTAAACGTTCCATGTTTGATTTAATAACGTCGATAAAGGAATGGATGATATAGAGGCGGAACAAAAAGATCAGATACAAGGTGGCGTCGTTTTCTAGTGTTTGCCATATTTTTGAGCTTGAAAGTCGAAAAATGGAGAAATGTGGTTTTGGAAAAGGGACTTCTGAATTGTGGTCTTAAAGGAGAGGAATCTTGTGCGACCTATGTATTTCAAGATCAGAACACAAAAATATGGAAAATCGAAAAGGGTCGCCTAGGTTTTAGGGTTGGTCACTCAAGTGACTAGCACGACAGAGACTTGCATGCTGAAACTTGTGCACCGAGAGGAGAATTGGGCACCATCGCGCTGGGTGTCCAAATGGCTTTAAATAGAGGTCGACCTCTCCTCATTTGAGGTGAGATCAACACTTAGAGAAAATCAGATTTCCCGTCAAGCAGGTGTGGTGATCGCGCATGTGGGGGTGGGTTGCGGGGGTAGATGTTGTGTGTGAGTTTTTTATTGTGCATCCAGAGTGGTTTCGGTGAGAAAGGAAGGGAGTCGCACAAGTGTTTACATGAAGAAGGGGGTGTTGTGCGAGTGGTTTGGTGACACATTCACTCCATGTTTTGATGAAGCGCGTTAGTTGTTGGTTGTGCTCCAATATTGGTTTGCACGTACAAGGGTGTGAGTAGTAGAAGTTTGGAGTTGGAGAAGCTTGTTTCACACAAGTAGTTGAGGTGGACATGCTCGCTAGTTAAAACATGCACGCCGATACTTGCACGACAGCTTATATATGGATGCAAGGTATGGTTGTTGCACATCATTGATTCAGTGCTGCGTCAAAGCGGGGAGATTTCCCAATACCTTCAGTGCAAAGTGAGATTCATCTACAGGTGAATGTTGGACTTCAACAGAGCATCTACATACAACAAAGGATGCATTCATTGGTGATAATGAAGAGAACTATAAGTATATAAACTGTGATTGGATCCTTTCCAGAGCAGTGAGAAAAGGAAGAGGAAGAAGGTGATACTCTCCACCAGAAAAGAGCCACAGAGAGAGAAATAGAGAGTGACCCATGGGAAAGCAGTGAGATGACCCTAAACATTGTAAAGACAGTGAGCCTGGGAATATAAGTGATTTATACTAAACATTGTAAAAAGTAGTGTTCTTTTAGTGGATTTGGTACATCATCACATTTCCTGTGTATACTCTATGGACGTAGCCTAGTGATGGTGAACCAAGTAAAAATTGTTGTCTCATGTGCATGCTTTACTTTATGTTTATATTGTGCACTTGTAAAGAGAGAGAAGAGTGTTTTTCTTAATAGAAAATAAACATCACAATGCACTTTAATTTTAAATTAGCCAGAGCCTGATTCACCCCCCCCCCCCCCTCTCAAGGTATTCATCCTTATGGACCCAACAAAGAGTAACAACCTGATGTGAATGGAAGATTGTTGGAGGACACACAATGTAAAAAACACAATTCCAAGAGGACCAGAATATAGTTTAATGTCAGTATTCATAGAAATGGTCTCCTAGTTTATGGTCATATATTTTGGACCATGGAACCTTTGTTTTTACTATATAATTTGGACCAAAGGCTCCCTAATGTTTTTTATTCATGACACGAACAAGTATAACCCTACTAAAAAAAATGGTCGATGGTAGGCCCTCTTCCATTGGAAGCATAAAGGGAATGTTTTAAACAGTTTAAAGGTCGTGATTCTTGTACCAGATGAAATATTTTCTTGAATTAATCTATGTAGGCTCAATGATGGATCACCTAAAATGAATGGAGGGTTCTAAGTTCCCATAGGACAAAACACAAAATGATCTAGAGACAATATTCATATAGTTTAAGGTTTTCATACTTAGACCTGGGATGATTATCTCAAATGGATATATGATGTGAATAGAGCGGAAGAATGCTTTAATTTGAGGGGAAATGTTGCCTCATTCCAAAAAACTCATTCATAGGATGACATTCCATAGTTTCGAGTCATGATTATAATACTTGGACTCATATATTATGATAATAGAGTTTGTAAAATAGTGTTCTCTCGTGTCCCAACCATGATCGAGGAGAACATACTCTGGACCACTAATCCCCAGTGATCTATGGTGGAAATTATAAAAAACTATATGAATGGGGTTATTATTGTTTGTTGGGGGAACATAATGAGGATCAGAAGTGATAAATAAATACTATGTGGGATATTACTACTTCTCAATGTTAAATAGTTAATTAGGGGGAATTTATGAATGGGAAAAATTTTTCAAAAGATTCATAAAATGGGTTCCATAACCGTTTTGGGTAAATATGGGGTTGAACAAATTCATGATTAACTATTGACCAAGTATGGGACACTGGATCCACTTTTTAACTGATTACCCTTCAAGGTGTGAGTGCAGGATGGTTGGTGATTCAGTGTGGCATGGGACCATTCTACTAGGGTACATCTTAGACTTGAAGGATGCCAATTAACCAAATAGTAGAAAGTCTGTAATGTAGAAGGCGTAGTATTGAAAATCTCTATAGCACGATAATGGTAGGGCTGGACCTAAGGTGAAATATTTTGGAATCACTACATAATTCATGATAATGATAGTCCAGCCACACATAGTTATATTGAACGATGTGGTAGGATTCCAATGTTACTGGATTGGCATCCTATCATATAAAGATTTCAAATGTTCTCATATTCAGAAGCATATTTTTATGTGGGGTAAAATTTTGTGTCATCTAATGTTTTTTATATACAGAATCATTGTTTTATATGTGGTTATTTTTTATCTTCATCTCATGCTTCTAAAATGACACATTATAATTTTAAAAAGGGTAAAATTGAGGTTTAACATCATGTGGTGAGGATGATGGTGTTTTCAGTTTAGATGTATAAATTTTTAAAAAGGGATTATATTGGATAAATTGCATAGAGCTCAGACATTAAGATTGTCCCATGTGACCCAAGTAGACTTGTGTGGCCTAAAAGATTGATAACCATACATGAAAGGATGAGGGAAATGTCCCCTTTCTACATTAATCTGGACAAACCATACCCCAAATCAACATCTTGTTTTTTGGGAAGAGGGTACCCCATAATGTGTCTAGTAAGTGTATTATTCCCCTGGAGAAATGTTTGAGCATCACTACATATCACATAAGGATGAATATCAAGGCACAAAAATATCTTGATCCTGAAGTAAAAAAATACTATCACCATAAGGGGATACCCTATTTAATGAGGATATAGAATCATCAAATATTAGGATATGAAGTATCCTAAGGTTATATGGGGCCATGATACATTTTATCAGCATGTCAAGAAAAAATTGAAAGGGTTTACCCATGAATATTATCAATTTTTTCATCCCCATGTTGGGTTATGAGGGAATATCATCTCATTAGTGGATTTATGAAAATGAATGGGGATTATAGGTAAAATTATGCCCATTTGGGAATTTTAAGTCACATAAATGCTAATAATGAATTTTTTTAGTGAATACACAGATGGTCAGTGACACATAATATCAAGGAATTACTTTACATCACATGAGGATGGGAATCACGCTACACATCATTTTGGAAAAAGGTAGAGGCATAGGACTTCCGAAATAGAAGGGATGAAGTGAACAAGGAAAATGTGGAAATAATAAACATTTTTTGGGTTCCTAATGAATAGACAAAAGTTATGACCTCAAGGATATTATTTCTGTGTCAAAGAGTTAAAACTCTAAGTTAACAAAGAAAAGGAATCCCGATACCACATGAAGTAATCCTGAATCCAGTATCACACTGGTTAATCACAAGTGGATTGGACCATGGAATATATTTTAGTGTCATGATGCATGAACTAGAGGTGAATAGATTAATTTAATGATTCTTAGAATATAGAAATATATAATATTTGGGTACTTATATGGCATGAATGAGGCAGATAACCCATTGTGATTGGGGGAATGTAAGCCCTTTTATAACAATAATATTAATAAAATGGAATATTGTCTAAGGTTATTATGATTTTACATGTGGAGGGTGTCAAATAGTTTAAATTCATGATGATTTTACTGTGGGGGTTATGTTGGCCTCACATGTATTTATGTGGCATGTAAGGTGTTAAAATTTATGTGAATGGAGCCAAAGTGGAATCCAGACCACAAACACTCCATGATAAAAAATGAACAAGACTTAATGTTAGGATATTGGGAAATTAAATTGTTCAAAATGGTAAATTGGTTTATGAACATGTTGTCAGAAGTCAATATAGGAAGTATAGAAATCACTACATATCACATGAGGATGTGAACCAAGTCGCATGTATTTTTTTGACACTGTGTGATGAAGAGGATGGTTTTGGTTCTTCTCATATATGAAGAGTAATCCCTATTTTAGAATGGGTAAGGTTTTTTTAAAATATCATGCTTATTATAAGAGGAATCCTAGTTGTATATTTGGTATAAATTTTTGGGATCATCTCATACATATCAAATGAGACATACTAGATTTATTCATGTTAACACCATCTCTTATTGTGAGGAATCCCATTTTTATACAAGTTAATATCATAGATTAACATCATGACCTATGGATGTTAGTCCTTCCTATTTAAATTTGTATTACTCATATGATAAATTATTTTATTTCAATGTCACAATACTCAGACTCTAGATTATTGAAATAGTTTAAGGTCATAATGCTTGTGATATTTCTCCTAGATTAAGGATTTAGGGTTAGGAAAAATATAAACAACATATTGTCTTGCTATATGGGACAATTGGAAACATTTTATGGTTGTACTTTTAAAATAATATTTTGAGGCTTGAACAAATCTGTACATATCCCACCACGAGTACACCTCCCATGTATGTAATTCCCAATGTGAGATACAATGAGTGGTTGGTAGATTTCCCAAACACATTGATGCACACAATATTGGAATGGATATTACACATTGAGAATGTCTCAAGGACACGCCATATTACTAAGCACATGTGAATACATGGATGGGTAACACCATGTGTGTTCCAGTCACACCAAAATATGGGTAGCTGGTAAGGAGTTAAATACTGAAATCTGAGAAGTGTAAAACAAATTGAGGGTTTCTAAGGGGTAAGGAAAAATTGTTGACTATGTTTAAAACACATTTTCTATAAGATCATAAATCAGGGATGGGGAGGGAAAATGAATATTAAACGATAGAACATGTTCGAAACATGGTAAATAATATTGATGATATGAGTTACATAATATTCAATGCCCACGGTGATAGGTTATCCATTTTGTCTAGACATATCACTATAACGGGGGGAATTCATATTTGAAGGATGGTGAGCATTGAAACTGAGGATGACTCAACATATGGAGAGAGATTGGTGTGGTTTCCATATAGAATATAACACTATAATACATATTCCACATCAAATTTGTGCATGTCAATGCGGTGTATCATAAATAGGGATTCAAACCCATTCTCATTGATGGGGGTCCCAAAGTGTGTCTATAATATAGAATAGTGGTAGTACTATGTGGAATGTAGAGCACCCTCTCATGTGGGGGCTTAGGGAATTATTCAGTTTTTCTTCATTATATGGGGATTTGAAAAATTATTATGCTTACCACATGAGGTATCAGGTTTTCACTACACTATTAGGATATATAGATTAATTTTTTTGTATTGATGACATTGGTATTTGTAGTTTAATGTCATAAATCATTAACTAGGGACTATCTTCCTATTTATGTTCGAAGAGCATCGACCAGTTACAAATAGTTTAATGTTGTACTACCTAGCCCACTACAAAGAGTTTAACATCATGATTTCATGACACATTTTTCTCTCATGTGATGTACTAAAAGAGAAACATGGCATTGGTGGGATGTTGGATGTGATCTACATCCATGGTGATCAATGGGAATGCTAAATTGGAATTTATGTTATGGATGATCTGAGGTCCTTTCTATTTGGGATGTGTATTTTGTGGCCTTTATCGGGTTATCATTTTTGTTCTGAGATATACTACCATGTCATCTTGGATTAAAGTGCATAGGTGAACATTCTTATTTAACACTCTCTCTATATAGTTTTGATTAATATATATATTGTTCAAGTCAGAGATCATGTTTATAATGAGGGATTATAAGTCAACAATATTGAAATTTTCCATTATTTTGTTCATCTACAAGAAATATAAATCAATTATAATGGACGTAAAAAGAACCTTGGTATGGAATAACACCTCTACTACATACACCAGGGAATATAGAGTCTTTGAGGTGGAATTATGAGTCATACTCCAATAGTCTTTGAGGGAGATGAAGATATTTTTAGGCTAACTCTTCTTATTTTATAACCATATTATGTAGGATGATAAGGAAAATATTTTTGAATTCCTTAATCTTCCAATTTTTCTACACATTGTAGAGATTATAATGATTGGATTAGATGTTGTACATTGCATAAAATGTTTTCATCTCAATATTCAGATTGATTGTGTCATCATTTTTTAAAATAGCATGAGGAACCCCAAATTGATGGATGAAGTGGGAGCTTAATAACTCAATCATGGATAAAGAATGTCTTCCTTGAGGGAAGTAACTATTTCCACATGTATAATTAGTGTATTTTGGACATAATAAACTCACACTAGTGTGTTGTAAGTATGGGTTATGGTCCCTAAATGTCGATCCCCCGTACTAGAAAGGGCCAAGAATACATGGTGTTCTAAAGATGCTCTGGTGATCAATGTACAAAATAAGAATGGATCTAAAGTTAATAAATCCTCTTTGAAAACAAAATGAATTGTTGGAACATGGTGCACCAAAAATAAGACATCCTTTGAATCATTGTGAGATGGATTCAATCCTATTTAATTGTTTCCAAAGGATATAGCCTGAACCTCTAGAATGAAATGATATATCTCATCTCCTTCATTGTTAAAGACAATAATTTCATAAATACTATGAAATTATAGAATATTTTGATGGTTATTTCATCTTAAGAATGTGAACTATACTTCACAATAAAGATTCACTTAAACTCAGCATTTTGTTGATGGGAGAATTCGATGCTAGAGATACTCAATGAAGGGAGTTGTCAAATTAAGAGCTTCATCTACTATGGGAAGAGATAAGTGTTCAGTTATGGAATCACCAGCAACCATTTGGTTTACCAATTATTTTCTATCATATGAGATGGTAGAATAAAGTACCATTTAGAGCTCCACATAAATGATTTGATTATCCTATTTAGGTTCATCTAGGGATGTGGCCAAACATTCCAATGTCTCAGATAAAAAATTCATTAACTAGGGATAGAATTCACTTAATACTAGGATTGGCATTAGGCCATTATCTAACAGGTGTGATCTAGTTGGGTCACAAGGAATTTTTTGAAAATGTAGTCACCTTTTGACCTATTTAATGACTAAGATCGAGTCTCCATTCATATGGATGAGAGGTAAATCAATTTGAACTAGCGACTTTAGACCTGTAATATTTTTCATCTTGTTTTGGTAGACTTCTAAAATTAGAATAAAGTATAATAGGTTGGCCTATTTAGGAGTGATGAAGATGATTTAGTGGCCTTCTCTGTAGATATTGATATCATTACAACATTTAGGCTCTATGAGGAAACATATAATGAATCTTCAAACATGGAGGATCCTAATTCTTTGATAGGATATCCTCATCTAAGAAATAAGAATCTAGATAAATTTATTGAGGGGATATATTGATGGATAAGAAGTGTGATATTGTCTTCCGTTTCAATAACCTCAGTGAAAAAAATATGATTTCAAACAACTATAAGATCACTAACCAAAATTTAAATCATATTGTCACCATTGGTAGGTTGAAGATATAATTTTTTAGGTCAACATATAGCACTAGCAGTATCTATTGATGCTAAAAATAATCCTAAAATATCATCTCTATTAAAACAACCCTGAGGTATCCCTAATCGATATGGTAGTATTTGTTCTCCTTGTTGAGGTGCATTAATATGATATACTATAATATTTTTTCTCTTCGCTCAATGTTTATTTCAGAAAGGACATGAAGAAACCATTATAGGGTTGATACATAGTGGACTATTGTATTTCTAGATATAGTTGGCATCAAGGCTGGAGGTTGTAGCAAAAAATTTCTAATATCCTTGATGTCAGACTAGAACTCCTTTTTCAACTGGTATATGTAACCATTCTTCATGATCCTCAAGAACATGTTACACATTACATTAAAATTAATGTATTTTCTATATATAAAATATGTGTAATTGGAGTCCCCCAAACTCGCAGATGTTTTTGGGGGAGGCATTTGATATATGGCCTTAATATTATCTGGTTCAATCTAGAAGCCGATTTATCTTAAGATGATATTGGGAAATTTCCCAGATGTAAATTTGAATCCACACGTCAAGGGTTCCATTTTCAAATTTCTGGAGATATAGAAGATGAAAATTTTCTCATGGAACATGATATGGTGCTAATGTTATAAATGTTATACCACCAAATCCTAAACATGAAAATCTCTAATTGTCTATTGAAATTATCTAAGAATTTTGTGAATAAACTAGTCATAAGAGGCACCAGATTTAATTAAGCTAATGGGAATCACCTAGTTGATGAATATTTCATGGGGATACATGAATTCATTGGAATTATTATCCTTTGGATCAATCTAGATCTGATTATACAAGAAAAATCATTCATTAAAGGAGAGGTACCAGAACCTTGTCGTGTCATTGATCAATAGATTGATTTCTGTAAAGGTAAAAGCATCCTTTAGGAAATGTCGGTTGAGGTAATGAGATTGGACACATAATATGATATTACCATTTCCTTCCTAACTATGAATATATTTGATAAATATTGGGGGTACTAGCCTTCCCTAAATTTTTTTTCCTTGATTGGATTATCTACCTCATCTTAGACCATAACACCTTGGGAGGGGTTCGTCATTCTGGGAGGCTGTACAAAACAATGATTTCCACTGTGGAGTTGAGAAAAGTGACAATGAACTCAGGGTCTTACCATATAATATCATCATATTTCTAGTAGAATAACTCATGGTTCTCTTTTATTAAACACCACATATCATTGTTTCTATTCTTGAGACATGGGTGCTTTGATCATCATTAGTATCATGCCCTCCTCAGTACCATGGATCACTTTAATAATCTAACACATACTGGTGAAGAAAAAATTTACAATTATAGAAGGGGGGACATCAAAATTCTCATTGTCTTTTGAGATAGGGAATTCATGGTTAGGATGATGCTCTTACAATCTAGTAGTGTAAGGTGAATAAATGGTGCCAACGTGGGCGGATACAGAATCCCTTCTTAGGGGTTCCCAGTCTATAGAATATGTGGTGACATTGGAAATCAATGAAAATATATCTAGACTCTTACCATAAGGTAAAATCTATATTTCAAATCATTTGTGGTTGATTGGATTATATTTATTCATCTAGGCTCTATTGAATATAAAGAATAATAGGGTGATTGGTGGACATTGGGAAAAACTCTAGGTACATTTTAGGATTAAGGGTCTCTGGTATCACCTAGAAAGTATCATGTGGGAGTCAGAGGTTCTATTTGGGTTCCACTTCAAATTACTTAGTCAAAACAACTTTTCATGGAGACAAAAATACACCCCCATAGGTCTAGCATAGTGTCCTATAACATATCAAATGATTCAATGATGTTGTTATCTATGTCTGCTCACAGATTGATTGTGATTTCTCTTAAATCATTTAGAGGGCTAATGTGCTCAACCCCAATGGTTAAAACCTTATTTAACTATATATTGTAATATTAAACATCTAGATAAAAGGTATTAAATGAGTTAATGGTGTTAACTTCACCCTAATAACCCATATATGATCATTAAAGGATTACTTGAGGTGTTGGTGATATAAGGATGGGACCGTAGCATTCAAATGAGGCCATAGACATACTAGTTTCATATTATTGTCTATATCATATGAGAAAACCAATAATTCAGTTCTTGATATATATCCCAAAAAACTAGCTCTTCTATTAAACTTTTACACATGAAATCTATTTTCTTTTAGCAAAATAATGAATTTTCAGTTTTTCTGAAGTTTGATATGCCTCTATCTGTCATTCTTTTTGAAGTATTTGGGTTTGGATGTTGATAATAATGGAACCATTATTCACTACACAATAGTGAATAACCAATCTATTAAAATTGCTTATATATTTAGTATGATTATGTCCACCTACATGATGATTCCCTCATCTCTCCATAAAAAGTATTAGACGTCTTGACATTATTCTTTCCCAAATTCCTCCTCACAATAGGCCTCAATGGTTGCAACTCATTCATCGATCAAGAAGGGTTTTTTCCGTGATTCTAAATGTACCTCACAAATATTGATAGACAATATTATATCATAGAGGATTGAAAGCCACATTGGTATCAGAAAATATTCTTCAACACATAATATTGATATACAGTGAGAATATTTTTTCTTAGGGAGTGTGACTCCTTAACAGGGGGGAAACTGATGCAGCTGGATGAGCATCTAGATTCTAAATATTTTTCATACAATTATTCATCTAATAAGCTATCCTAAAGAACAACATTATGAAAATCTATCTTCTTATGTTGGTCTCTAATAGGATGTAGTTAATCATAATGCATTCTTGGTTGAGATTCATAGAAAACTAACACAACCAAATATAATGGAATACCTAATAGATAAAACTGGGACGATAATGTATACTGAGATCTATAGAAATAAATCATCATTATCTTATAATCATTAATTCCATGATTATCTAGATTATTTTATTAATATTCATGTTCTCAGCTTTCCTCTAACTGTTTAGTTCATGGCTGCCAAAGTGTTTTCATGTAATCTCTCATTGTCGGACACTGTAAAGTGGTCCAAGAGTATAACTAAATTCACAGTAGAGTACTCTTATTACTCATCCATTAAATAGTATATAATGAGAAGTGATCTGGGAGTATCTTCTACTATAGGTCGAATGAAATCTGACAGTGTACGTGATATATTTATCACCGATGAGGGTCTCTAATTTTCATAGGCTATAATTGGCTATTATTTTGAGTATTTGAGAACTATAATACGTAAATAGAATTTGTGTATAGAGGTATAGTAATATCCATGGGAGGATTGTTCATTCCAAAATAAGAATACAAGGTACTAAGAGTATTGGAAAATTCCTTGTAAGCCAAAAAGTCATCATATTTCTGGGATAATTCATAGGGGGCCATCTTCCACTCACCAGATCTTTGACATACACTATCAGGATTAGTGGAGACATCTATGATCTACTTTATTATTTTATCAAATATTTCTAGGACATGATCCACATGTTCCTCGATCCAATATTAATATAATAATTATTCCTTTACTTGTGTCCTTAGGGTCATCTTGTTGGAAAGATTATCTAAACAACAAGTGAGTCTTGAATCTAAGGTAATTTTAACTAAATAAATTTTATATTTCCTTTCTCTATGGAAAATATAAAATAGTCTGTAAAATTTGAGCCCGATTAGGAATAGTCATTGTTCCTCCTATTGCCGAAAATTAATTTGGGATCTTGACATTGAATGGGGGACGAAGCAATATTTTATCACCTAGGCGACTGAACATGGTGATGAGGATGAACACTATTCTATTATTTTAGAGGCGTCATTTGTTAATTATTAACTCCAAGAGCCTCTTCTGGAAAATTTTTAACTTGGTGAGCTTTCTTTGGAACATTTTCTTGCACAGTGTAGGTAATATCTACTTGTTCAGGTCTTCTCACAGGATATAGAAGCCCTAATAGGAATGATTGTTGTCTAGTCTGCAAGAAAGCCTCCTCTATATAATAATCCTCTTCAGAGAACTCCTAGAATCAAAATGTAATGTTCTTGTTCAAGAGGGTACGCGACAACTGGCTCTTTACATTACCTATGTACATCAATATATTTAATGCCGAGGATAGGGACATGTCAAGTAAATAAGTGAGGAACATCCATCTGGAAACATTGTCTGATACT
This sequence comes from Viscum album, assembly GCA_963277665.1. Classification (NCBI taxonomy): domain Eukaryota; kingdom Viridiplantae; phylum Streptophyta; class Magnoliopsida; order Santalales; family Viscaceae; genus Viscum; species Viscum album. The sequence goes on along the minus strand of OY728164.1, from coordinate 1,136,856,455 downwards.
AAATTAGTAGGCTTGTGTTTACCCATGAAATAGTCCAGAATAATTTTCTTGTTTATGATGGAAATTAAAAGATATAGTAGCTTCCATTAGATATACTCCTTGAAAAAAATGGATACTAAGGGTAACACGGTATAAAAAAAACATAGGCCCCTCCACTATCTAAAAAAATAATTGGAGCTTGGTGACCTCATATTGTTCTAGGGTCTCCAACATAGGTCCACACCAACAATTATAGGGGGATAGGTGCTGCAGAAGGTTACCCATCCCAGTAAACGAGGATTATATGGGTTTTTCAAACTCTGTGGCTTCCTGAACACTATCTACCCATGATGAGTATATATATATATTAGGTTGGATGACCACCTATCATGTTTGTAGTGTTTCAAGGTGATTTTTTATGGATTCTAAAACATTATATTCAAGAAGTTCCCTAAAAACAATTCATTCAAAATCTAATAAATCAAAGGTGTATGATCATCAAATCTTGAAGCATCACAACATAGTTCCCAAGTCAAATAGTTATGTTTCTTGATAGGGGTTTTTAACTTGTACCTTGGCCTTTGTCTAAATCCCAAATCCTCTACTCTAACTCAATGTTCAAGAATATGAATATCAAATAGATGTACCCACCCATGGACAAAAGAGTTACAATCTAGAGGATTGTTGGGATCCCACAATGTGTGTCCATAATATTCGTTCTTATCATTAATGTGTTCGGTGATGATACTTTTCTATTCATCAAGATGATGGAGTAAAGAGGAAAATGTGGGTTCCATATGTAATTTATGTTTACCCTATAATTTGTCAAATTATTCAACATTCCCCTTATCATTATTGATAGGATGAATATTTGGCTATAATTTTTCATTTAAGAGATCTATATGGACAAATTCATTCATCAACTAATGATTGATGACACCTGTTCGAGTGTCTTCATGGTGCAACGTCTCCCCATCATTAAGATCATCATATTTCTGCCTTGCATTGGTTACCCTATTTCTCAAATCCTAGAGTAGATCATTGAAAACCATATAAACCAAGGAGGATGTAAGAGGATAAGTTTAATCATCAAGGGATAGTCCGAACTACCATAAAATAGGGATTAACTAAAGATCAACCTACTATATGAAACCTATGACATGCACATGATGGGAATATTCTTCAATAACATAGTGAAGTAATGTGAGGATATTGAAACTGTTATGATGAATGTTATGGTTGTATAGATATGTATTAGGCTGTTATTAATTTTGGAGCACTAAAAACACAACATTTGTAAACTACTAGTTGATGAAATTGAGGAGGAGATACATCACCCATATCACCAATAGAAAAACACATGTTACCGATTATGGGACTATGGGATGTCAATTTATATAGATATGGGCTTCCAAAACACCACTCATAGTTTCTCAATAGAAAATTCCTTCTAGAGGCCCCTGTTCTCGGAGGAAGGGTCCGGTACTTGTTTTCCAAAGCCTTGATTAGACTGGGATAATATATAGGTGGTGTCACTAATAATGACTTGTTACTGTACTATTTTACCAAGATAAGTCTAATGTCATATTAAAATGTCCAATTCATAATAGAACATCCATCAAGCATAGTTTTATCCTCATTATTGCATCCCTATAGGATGTAGTATTCACAACTTCATCATTTTCAAGGGATTTAACATCCATTTGTGGATGATCAAATTGATCATTAGCACAAGGAGTCTTTCAAATGATGATATCTTCCTAATCATTCATGTGTAGATAAATGTCAGCAAATCATGTGGAGAAAATGATGACAATTCTATGATCCACTAGAAGGGATTGAGAATGTCCTCCACCTATAAGTACATGTAATGGGATATAGGGAACTTGTGGAACTAAAAATTCTGGATCGTGAATATCTAATTAAATGTCACTAAAAATGAATTTAGAAGATGGAGTGAAATATCTATCATCATGTAATCTATCACCTAATAATATGAGAGATCAATGAGGTAAATGATGATCTTCCACCTATACAGTTACTACCCTGATAAAGGGAATTATCCCTTCATACCTAGGATGAAACTTTAGGATGAAAATATCATCAAGATAAAAATGAACTCTCTAATGCATAATTATATTTTTTGTAGCACCGTCAATTCGGTTGGATGGGATAGAAGGTTAACATTCAGGTTGGATCTCTATTGAGTGGGTGGTCCTCCTCTTTGGTCAGTAGAAACATGAGGAGGACCTAAGTATCGACTATAGATGGTAGTTTGGGGAGGGCCTCCATAATGGATGATAATGTGAAAAGTACATATGATATGGAATTTGAGAGTATGTGAAGTTGATTTGTTCTATTTTCCATGATATTCGTCATGGAATTTACTATGTCTTCAATTGTTAATTGATGACCTCTAACTGATGTTGGTTGTGTTGTTAGTTGAGTGATTCAACCTTGAATATGTAGATGTAGCTGAGGTTTTGATACTAATTTGAAAAAAATTATTACTATTATACATTTTCATAAATTCCATTGGGATAGGTGAATTGTGGAATTTACCATAAGATTAATAGAAGATTATTCTTTTTGGGGAACATTCTAGGACCATCCCTTAATGTATATATTGACTTCTCCAATCTATGGTGAGTGGAGTTGGGGTAAATTCCACATGCTCTTTGGCCTATGGGACTATTTAGTAACAGCATTGATGAGTTCTTCTGGTATCCATAGTGGGAAAATCTAGGTAAGTTTTTGTGGTAGGAATGATTCAATATTCTCCTACCTCCACAACATAGGGGGTGAGATTTGAGGGTTCTATTGGGAGGGACTCCCAAAGTGTTTCATTGTCACAATAATGGATGGATTCCCTTTTTTAATCCCTTTGGGGTGGTGGTGCTGATGGGTTACTAATTTCTCAATTTCCTAGAGGATCATATCCCTTAGGGTAATAACCCCCTCTAAATTATATCACTACACTAGTGTGTCGATCACCCTCCACTAGATGTTATTAGAGGGTGAGATTTGGAGTGGGTACGGAGAAGATAAATTCAAGTGGGAACCGATAGATGAAGTGTTGTTTTTTGGGGGTTTCCCCATAAATGATTCTCCTACCCTAGTTTTGATGTGTTTTATATTTCTAATTAAAAATATTTTGAGTCCTATAAAGAATTTGGTTTCAGACTTAAATATAGTTACATTGAAATCAATTCCCAATTTTACAACTTTATCCACTCTTTTGAATAATTTTGGGATCCACATTGTTAATTTCATATATTGTGGAACTGTGATGTGAGATACCCCAATATATATGGGACTTTAATGTTTGGCCCACTATTATATTGGTGGGACATGGAACCAAATATCTTGATATGTAACATGGTAATATTTAGATTATAAAATGATAAAATTACATAGGGTTTAGGATAAGTTTTTCGTGTCGGGATCAACGTTTCTATTTCTAATTATATCTCTAGGGATTCCTATGCATCACATGCAATAGATTCCATTTTCCCACATTTCAAAATTCAAGAGGTTGGTATATTTCCGCACATTCCCTGACAATGAATTCCCTTTAATTGGAATTTTATTATGAGATGTTAGTTCCCATATATATGAATTAATCCATGGATCTTGTTGTTTTATATAGGTCTCCCTAAATTTTTTAAATGAGGTTTCTTGAACCCATTACTAGTTCTATCTCTATGTGGACATCTGGAAATTATTCTTCTTCTCTCTCAATATGGTATCTACCATTATTAATAAGAGTAGTCATGTTGTGGATCTCTAGGAATTTATAGAACATTGTTAAATTGGGTGACTAACGATCTTCTTCAATAGGAGGTAATCTCAAATAAGGCATCATAGCAACGAAACCATAAACATATTACATTGACCATGAGGTAATAGACTACGGGGGATCAAGTAATCAAACGAATTTTTCATAGGAATCCTATGTGTATTACTTGGGTTAGGTATTAAAATATATTTAACAATTTCTATGGGTTGGGGGGACAAGCATGAACACCTTATTAAGGTGGACATTCAAGGTGCATCCCACCTACGGGATGATGCCACCCCAGGGTTATGTTTGGTTAGAGTGCACTATTATGGCAGATCATGGAGGTGCATCTCAATTAGTTATGATTTCACAGATGGATAGTTGTAAATCATAACACTATATTGAGGAAGTCCATGGAGGTGTGCCCCTTGGTAGGATAATTTCACACCTAGAGGGTTATAGACCAGAACAACCAATTGTGGATAATCATATAGGTGTGTCCCTAGGATAGAGAATGTAACAACTGGGTGTAAAATTGAGAATTTATCTCCATTAAGGAAGATCATGGATGGGTGCCCCTATAAGGGATGATTTCAATCATATGTTACAGATCGTAATTTTATATTGAGGTGGATCATGGAAGTCATATGAGAACAATGAATTGTGAATGCTCTAGGAGATGGACCAAAATTCTCGTTTGAGGTGGATCGAGATGAGGGGATCAAAATTCCTTATTGAGGCAGATATGCATGGTGGATCTTAACACCCTATTGAGATGTATCTCAGAAGAATGTTTCAGGATGGATGCTATCAGACATAGGTAGTGGATCATAATAAACTATTGAGGTAGAACAAATATGGATAATCTGAATTCCAAATTGTGGTGGATTCCAAATGTGTCTCCCTAAGGGGGAGATGTCACAACTAGGTTTTTGATCATAATACCCTATTGAGGTTGATCAATGATGGTGGGTATGAATGAATTTTTGAGGTAGATATAGGTGGTGGATCATAATTCCATATTTAGGGGGAATCCATGGAGGTGTGTCCCTTGGAGGTATGATGCCAAGCTTGGATAGTTAATCAGAATTCTATATTGGGGAGGATCAAGGATGGAGAATGAGAACAACATTGGGAGGTAGATCGGGAGGGGGTGTGTCCATTAAGGTAAATAAGTCAATCATGGGTTTATAGTTTCAAGTATTGACTCCCCATGAGGTACCATACATACCCTTTTAAGAGATATCAATCAGAAAAAAACGTTGTTAGATTAAAATGTTTAATGTTGTGTGAATGTACTAATAAATATTCATTAACATCATGGAGTAAGAAAATTTATGTCATGAAAGGAGAATCTATGAGGGATGTTGTGGGGTGTACGCATGGAAGATTCCCTATATGGGGGGACCATATCATATGGGGGGAGTGAAGCATCCCCTGAAGATCTTACATGTGGAATTATTAATTTATTTCATAAGTTAGGATGTATGGGGTCCTCCTATGTCTATAATAAAAAGGCTATCCTATATTCATCACACAAGGTATGGAATTAGTTTTAGATCATGTGATAGGGATGTTGTCTTATTAGTTAATGTCATTTGACTATGACATGGAGCAAGGTAGTTTTACATCATGGGGATAGAATGTTTATGGGATCAACCCACAAGGGTTTTATGTCAATATGAAATGAATATTTTTCATAGGTACCATGAACCAAGATTGGTAGACATTTTCCCATGATTATTCCATCCTAAGGGATTAAGTGTCCACCGCACATGTTCCTCTTGGTTGCATATGTCATTGACACTATAGTGGAAGATTGGATATCCGAATGTGTGACATTTGGGCTCTTATGATTAGGGGAAATGGATTTTATGGATACTATTGTTAGGAGAAAGAGGTATGGAAGTTGATACATAAGAAGAAAATGGGATTTTAGTAATGGGAATTGGAATGTGTTCCATAAAACATTATTGAGTATTAGGAAAAAAATTCATGGACAGAAGGATACAACAAAAAGGAATCTTAAGGATTCAAGTGAATTTGTTGTGTGAAATATTTCATTTTACACTCAATATTTGGAGATTTGAAAATGATTTCAGGTCTCATGTAGGTCAGGATTCCATGATATAATCTTCTCTTTTTAAAATCCTAACTAGACTTAGGGGTGTTTGTTCGAGTATTACTCTATCACAAGAAAATTCATGTTTCGGCTCATAGGATCGCTGATTCACAATTGGTATACATTTGAGGGTTTAGAATCCCTTTTTTTCTATGTTTTCATGTATAACATAGAGTTTCTAATTATAGAGAATAACTTCATCATCTAAATATCATCATCAAGTTGTTTGGATGGGTTTCCAATTATAGAAAAAAACCTTCAATATCAAATTTCAACTACATTTATATTGAGTAAGGTTTCATTCATCTCAATAATTTTCCTATAGGTCTTAGACTAAATATATATGATTTAATGTTTCCTCTATCATGTAACTTCATGGTTCCATAACATGGTTGCGTCCAATGATTCTCCCTTATGTGAACACCTTCATTAATGCATGAAAGGACCATGGGTGCCTTTTTGGACTGAGGGAACCCCCAATCACCTACGGTAAGCAATTTCCTGGTTTTGACATGGGGTAGTGAACCTTATTCATTTCGTTTAAGAATACCTTCTTTCTTGTGTGTATTTTCCATTTCCATGGGATAAAAATAAAGGTCCTATATATAATTCCTCATCTCCATTGGTACAAAAGTTGAAAAGGATCACGTAGGAAAAAATATATTATTTCATGAACTCAGTGAATCATACATGCAACGTACTCCTCATTTATAGAATGGTCATTATGGGTGGTTCACATGGTCATTTCTTCCAAAAATAGTAGTTTTACGTATGAGATGGGATTTCAACACCAACAAGTAATATATAAGATTTATTGGCATCAATGGTCTAGAATGATATGGAAAAAAGAAAATATAACCATAATTCGACCATGGTTGAAATTTTTTATCATATCCCATTAAATTTAATGATGATAATATTTATGTGAATTTTGATACATTTTATAAAATATTATTTTTATTAAAATATAATTATTGTTAATTTCGGATCTCTTAATTTAATTTGACTTTGAAATAAACCTAAATAAAAAGGAATTCATATATAAAACATTAAAAAAATACATAATATATTATAATTATTTATAATATTGTGGTAAGAAATTAATTCATCAAAACTATATTTGTTTTAATATATTTAAAATAAAATTGTTTATTTTTTCAAAAATCGAAAAAATATTGTGTTAGTATAGTATTAGATTTTAAAATAATCATTTAACACTAAAAATTAAAAACAAATTTACAAGGTAAATATAAATAAATTAAGTTCACCATGAAAATTTATATTCATTCATAAAATATCTCTATCTGTATGGGAACCTATACATGATATTAATCTTAGGAGAGTGACATTTAAGGGTTTTAATTACTCAAGATAATATAATTTACCTTTCCATGCCCAATTTGCACTTGAAATCCATATATTTAAATTTTGGACGGATAATAATGAATTAATCATAGCCAATGAAATATAATCAAGACTTGGGTTGATATTTAATGTCTATCACAATATTTTTATCTTTATTACCATATTTACCCATTAACAATTTGAAAAACATTACCACGATTGCAATTTTTAATTGATAAAAATAAGAGGAATTTTTTTTTAAAAAATATAAACTTTTTTATCCCAAATATAGAATCCAATTTTATGATTATATTTTTAATAAATAGTAAATATTATTTTTATTATAAATTATTAACAACCAATGAAAATTGTTTCTTTGAAAATTTCATTTTTATGAATAAAAGCATAATTATTTCAAAATAATGAAAATAATTTATTATAATAATGTAAAAAAATGATTCAGTTTACACAATTAGTATAAATAAAATATATAACCTGAAATTTGAATTACATAATTTAATGAAAATATATGAAAGTATTTGAAAAATCATTACTTTAACTTTTCACTAAAAAACAATCATTTCCGTGAAATTAAATAATATCACTATAATTTATTTTTAATACACTAATTTAAAAAATGAATATTATTTATTCAAATTTAATTGATCGAATTTTAGGATTTATGTTTTAATCGCTATTGTAACCCTCTTCTAATTGAGATTTTAGAGATATGAAGCTTATGTAGGAAATGATTGTACATGTTTTCATGAAGGACATGGAAGTTAAATTATTGAGAACAAAAGGAATAATCTTGAATATAATTTTATAATGTTGAAGATTATAGCCCATATTCTAAATCCACAATTACATTGATTTTTATTGTGAGTATTTAAGGTAAAACTTAATTGAATGATAGGTCAGCGAAGATAACAATGTAGATAGCTCAACCAGAGAAAATGATAGAGTTATGTCAATTGTTATCAAGCTCCAACACAAAAATAAGTAGGATCTTAATGATGTTTTTGGGAGTATATCTGTCACTAAAAATGTGTGTCGAATGTGTGAGAGCTACATAGGTTTGTCGTGCAATGTAAAGGTGTGGAAGATGAGGGCTCGGTGCCTGTTTTGTAGGTGCCTTCCCTACTGGAGTCTTGATGAATGGATGGCATGGAGAGGTTTATTATGTGTAGCCAATAAATCTGAAAATTAAATACAGCATAGGAATTGGGTGGAACTTTTCCTACATAAAACCAGTACGAACAATATTAATGTGTTATGATCAAATTGATATGCACTGTCTAATAACCTCCAATGATTGTATTTGACTAATGATCATCATCCATTTTCACCGACAACAAAGTTAGATTTTTTTTAACCATGCCATAAATATTATCAACACTACTTCCATCATCCTTATCCATGCATCATATGAGGATATCTATGAAATCGTGAGACATCTATTGTTGACACCCCAAACATGGACCACGAAACAAAATCATGATAACTTTTGTTGCATTACCAACTTCGTCATCACATGAAGCTAATCATCTGGACCATGAAAAAACACCACGAGAGGTTATAAGGTTCTCAATATGAAATATAGTGATCATATGATGAAAAATGGATTCACTGGGTATACATTATAAAATGGTGTCTTTTCCTTATGAGACGATTCCACCTGTTCCATTGTTCTTACTTCCATGCATGGTGCATTCAGTAATTTCCGAATGAATTATCTTTTTCACTCCACACATTCATGTTAATACCCTAACTTCATTACATAAATCCAAAAAGTTTTTTCTATAAATATTTCTCATTATCCCTTAAATCATAATATATAAAACAATTAAAAATTACACGAGAAATAACTGACCATGTGAATATATTTTTATATTTGTGTTATGTTGTTCAAAAAATGTAATCCACTGACTCAATCCCACATGTACAATGCCTTATGTTTGTAAATTTATTGATAGATGACCACATTTTCCTATATATAATCACTCACACATTAAAGAACATGCATGATATGATAGAATTGAAGTGATAGAAGTCTTTATGGAGTAATACCCATGTAGTAAAAAATGTGGACATCTAATTATGCCCCAAGAATGATGTAAAGGATTAAATGGTATTCATAGATGCTTCATGTGCTCACCCAATTGATCATGTGATAGAATTACAGCTTTCTAGATAGTCCATATGAAATATCTTCCACTATTCCAATTGATAACATGATCCCCAATCAAACTGAATCCTAAAAACATTGTGAAATTTCAGAAAAAAATTATGATGATGATGATATAGACTTAATTAGAAAATGGATATGCTGACTGTTAAGAAAACCAAACATGTGCCTGACATGAACTATTCATCAATCACACAGTGGCCTCTAGAGAAGTGAACTTGTTTTTTTAAAATATTTTTCTTGAAATTTCAACCATGTCATGTGAATTCCTTTATACATGTCTTCAAAAATCTCATTTATAACCTCCAAAAATTTCCTCCAAATAATTAAATAGTTGTTAGACATGTCATCCAAATAATTAAATTACCCCTTTATATGTTATACTTTTTAGATATACATCGACGAACATGCAAGGATGATTCCCTATAGATGATATAAGGACACTGTAGATATGTCATGGAGACCACCTGTACATTCCTGAACAATGTCATCATATATTTAACCATTATCCGATAAGAGTACAAAGGAGTATACCCTTGAACCGTGTGAACCCTTTGACATAGACATATTTTTGGGAAATTCCCCTTCATGGTGTAAGTGTTTATAATTGGTCAATTATGGGAACTTGTGGATAATTAACAGGCTTACTAGATCCTCATTCAGTCTAAGCATGATGGATTGACTACTAATGGTCCAAACTCATTATCTTTTTGAAGAAAATGTACATGCATCCTTCATGGATGTATGTCCTATTATAAGAACCCAACAGACATATTCCTTGGTGAAATAAATAATCTCTTCCTGTGTTTTCTCTTTTCCCAACACATCATTGGGTAAGTGTTTAACTGAACAATAAAAATATGAGTATTTTTATTTTCAATATATGTAGGATTCCATTTTATATAAGGAGAACTATATATAATTTTCTATCCGGGATTCCCCAATGTGAAATTCTGGAAACCATATGTAGTGAATCTGATAACTTTTTTTCTCTTATTTATCACCCTGAGTATGACTCACCTATGATTAGGTATTTGTAATGATTGTACTACGGACAACATAAAATACCATCATATATGAAAATACTCATTTTATATGCCCCAATAAATAACATTATGTGAATTCCTCTTTATATGGTCATCCTAATTTTTATAAGTACTGATGGTATTCCCATATTTGTAATCTATTTGGGAATGACCCATATTAGGTTTATTTATCTTCCACATCCCATCCATAGGTTAAGGGTGTTCTAAAATATAAAGGCATTGATTCATATTATAAGAAGGATAGGTTGGACATCTTCTTATATCTGAATATCAATAACTAATTCTCATGTGTTTCCCATATATCTTTACTATATGAAATTATACATCATGATATATTTTTTCCCTGTGAATTAATTTTTTTTTAAAATGATCAGCATGGGTATTGTTTAGGGTTATAAAATGGTTATATATAGAAGTAATAATTATTGTTCAATCCCATCTTATAAACACCAATTTTAATCATATAAAATTCTAATATTGAGAGTTCCTAGTTATATGAATATATCACATAAGAAACTACACATTAATATAAACTAATAAAATGCCATTTATAAACCAAGTGATTCAACACTCTATTATTTTATTCGGGAAACTTTATCATTTTCAGTATTTGGAAGATATTATTGAATAAATTTTAAATTTTTAAGAGATTCCTTTAATAGGGTATAATCACCCTAAAAATGGTGCAATGAGATATACTACCCATCCTTTAAAAAATGTGTGTGCCAATGATTTCATAGCTCTGATCTCCCAAATGACTTCCTGCCATTGAAAAAAATCTCATGACTCATCATTGTTGTAGGATATATTGGGAGAATAAGAAAAAATAGTGAATTCAACCAGATAATATATTGTAACCATATTGAACCGCCCACAGACAACCATTGGACTACCATCCTGTTTTGTGGGAAAAGCGTGAACTAGAAATTAAACATTCAAATAATAAAATGCTTATTTGACCATAAATAGGTTCTTTTTTATTGGATCCCCTATAGAAATACAAATATTATTCCTAATGTGAACTCATTTATTAATAATACATAATTAGGTTTCCCATTAAATAGTTCATCTCACTATGTAATTTTCACTTGGTAAAAATTGATTATTCAGTAACAAGAAATAAAAAAAAGTCACTTGTGCATAGATGATGAAGCATGTTTGGTACTTGAAAAATGAAGTTATTTAGAAAATTAATTAATGTTGGTTTTTTACAAAACATACCTTTATCAGAAACATAACATTGACTTTAGATCATGTACTTATCACGATAGTATTTTGGAACCTCAAATATGTAAGTAAACACTATAGGTTTCAAAAAAACATCACCCACCCAACACATTCAACATTGGGTGGTGAATATGATTGATTGGGAATTCCTCCAACATGGTACAATCATGAAAATTGTGTCTATATATAAGGGACCCTATGAACTAACACCAAAAAGACCACCTTGTTATAATAAAGTTATAATTATATCATCAGAACCTATTTCCTCCACTGACATCTTTTGAAAAAAATCCCAGAAATGTGACAATAAACACCTTCCTTAATATAGTGCAACTGATCAAAGATTATACCATAGTTACAGTAATATTCAAGAACATCTTAATAGTTCTCTTTTAATCATGCATCACTAGAATCTTTCCTACAGTTCCCCTTAATATCCTTCCCAGTGAACCACCTGAATAGTTTCCACCTTCGACACTCATGCACAAGTACCAAGCAGTTCTTATTAGGCATGAAAATATGTGGATAAATGTGAATGACATCATACCCCCAATTTTAATGATAAATCCTACTAGAATATTTTTTCAATCATTGGTGAGTATTATCATATCACTTTAAACCTGGATAAATTCTTCACTCATATTCTTGTAATAGGATTGGTGGAGGTACATATACCTTATCCCATACATGAACCTATTATAATCATCCGATTTCTCAAGTAGGATCAGAATTGGTTTATATAACCTCTTAAATTGAAAAAATATGCTGGTATATCATAGATACAGATAAGGTGAAGAAAATAATTCATGAAAATACTCTACAAAAATATCATTACATTCAATAAACATTTTAAGAACTGTAATGGAATATTCTACAACTCATTCGGATATAGGGACGTACACATAGTAGTTCTATGATGGATTTGTAGGACACTAATCTTGACATCGACTAAGCTTAACCTCCCAATGGTAACATCATTCCTAGATAATAAAATTAAGCCTTTCCAAAAACCAATATAACAATAAGTTCTCATAAATTAGACACCTTCATATAGAAATGTTTTCTAAAAAGAAGTGTACAAAATATATAGTTACCTATAAACTTTTAGGAACACTTGTCTTCAGTCAGCAGGCATCCCAAATTAGAAATATGTTTTGTTTGACCAAGTGGAGGAATATGACTCCAATAATAAATTATTTGACATGGATATAATGAGAGTTTTACCTAGAAATGACCTCCCAACCATGTTCTCACCCATCACCACTACTGGAAATGAGATCCTAGATAAGATAGAGAAAGAGTGAAAGCCTTACCTTCACGAGTATATATTGGAAAGACATCAACGGTTTACGGCTAGACTCCTCCACAATAATTAATATAAGAGTCACATTAAAATTCTAAACATACCTAGTTGTAAAAATTAACTAGATTCTATCTCTCTATCGTAGACTCATGAAAAAAATGTATAATAAAATTCTACAACATAGTTTCTTCCATACCACCATAACCCCCAAGAAACATATCAATGAAGAACCATTAGATATCGCTTTTTGAGGAAGGGTAGTTTTGGATATTACACATCAATACATCCGCATAATAAATAACCACTACAGATATGGAATTTTATAATGTCCTAAAAGTAGCAGAAATAAAAGCACCAGACATCATGTATGCGATTTAGGTAAAAAATAAATCTCCACTACTTTTAGGATGCAATGAAATTGTAAATAGAGTTTGATGGATGATGAAAAACTCTTAATCATGTCCTCTCAAAAAAATGGGAACACATATCAAACATGGAATCTAAAGACATAGATTACCAGAACGATTCATATAAGAAGTAACTCTCATTACAATAATCCATTTCAAACATCATATGCCTGAACAAGGTTGCAAAAAAATAGGAATTTTTCAATAATATCATCCATTAGAGTAATCTATATGTATTGGATCATTTTTTACCTTAATCACAACCATCAGGTTCACAAAACCCCTAGAGAAGCCTTGGTTATTTAGAGGGAAATCCATATCAAACCCCATTATGTATCTATATAGAATCTAATATCACAATTTCTATACATGGGTCTATCAAATCCCGAACAAGAATCATTAAATACTCGACAAAATGATCTAAAAGTGAAAATAGTGGGCCCAAATCATCACTAATCCATAGGGTTGTGAGGGTATTTTTATCACTAACATATTCTTGATAGGAATTTATATTCTATAGGTTTTAAGGTATATATCAATGGATAGATTCATAAACATTCCTCTCATCAGAACCCAATACTCATTCATTTGGGGCTCATATAGCATGTACAACAAAGAGGTCCCATAATTTCACAACTAATAGATTGATATAGAGTAATGTTTTGTAAAGGAAGTGAAATACCATATGTTTTGTAATCAAATATTGACCAATTTCGGTTGGGATTAGATAAATGTCCATGATAAAGCCTTAAATGTGGAATAAATGGAATAGAACTATCCTACCACCTAGAGAGTTGTGGGATAACTAAAGTTTCATTATACACATCATTTAACATCATCACCATCAATCCGTCAAATTATGTGGTATTGGACATAAATGTTTATAGACAAAATGTTGAATCCATTCATCAATATGTTTTTGATATAGACAAAAAATGGGGTTACATGTTAGTAGAATAAGAGAAAGAGCTATAATTTGGAACCTCTCAATGATCAATTTCCACCTTCGCAATGAAACACATCCAAAATTAAAAGAAAATTTGTGGCTATATCCCACTCACCACTATAAAGACCCATAATCCAATCAATACACTAATGGATGTTTCATTATGATAATGATATACATAGTCTTTATAAACATATTATGGATATACACAAGGGAAATATTATCATGGGGTATCATCATTAGAGAGAGGAAAAATTCCTTCCTATGAAACATCATTAGAGATTAAATATGTTTACAGAAGTGAAATTTGAGCATCAATATGACACTAGATCCAAAAAGCTAATCTTTATATATTTTGAAGATTAATATGATCACTACATTCATAAACTATGGTGTCATACCCTCCACTATTAGGGTGATAATTTGGACGAACAGATCGAGAATTAGTACGATATGAAACTAAGGACACCTCATCCTACCTCACCCACTCAAAATAGAGGTGTGGTGGCTTAGAAAATTATAGATCCCAAATTCCACAGTTTTATTGAATTTATGGTTTCTCGAATGGATTCCATGGATAGATGGTGCACTTAATTCATAATAAAAATATTACATATCATCAATGGATATAGGAAACCATTTTCCTTCCAAATTATGTAAAACCATGAATTTCAAACCATGACAGAATGGGAGATCCAATAAAGACATCTCATGCACATTTTTTCTTAATGTGGATTAATGATGGTCCCTCGAGACTATTAGGATGTGACAAACCATAGATGTATTTATAGAATCATGTATGGAAAACCATTTTTTAATATATAATCCATCATGGATGGTCTATCGTGATCTGAGAACACCTCCTTCATCAATTACTTTACTATTATTTCCCAATGAATGTAAATTATATGATTTTTTCCTTAAAATTTTGAAAAAAAATAATGAAAATGAATGAATTTATGACTTCATTACCACGTGTAAAGGCTTAATATCTTCATTTTTTATCCATATCTAAAAATTAAAATTTTTGGGACACTATGATAGTAAAATTTAAGGATAATTGAAATCACAATATATCTCGATTATGTATCCCATAAGAATATAATGATTCACAAAAATGACACAAAACCATGAATTTTCCATTTAGTGAACCAATCTGAAATCTATAACCACTCCAAAAAAACATCCATAGAGGATTTGTAAGTCATATACACAAAACATTAGTAGTGATTCTACTATAATCACACATAAAATCCTTTAATATGATGTCACTTATCATCTAGTTTAGACATCATCAAAATCACCCTAAAATGGAATAAAAAAGTGTCCATCGATTCCTCTGATTTGATGAATGATTGAAAAGGGTGTTTTTTCCTAAATGAGTGACTTCATATTTATTTCTTTATGACCATGGAAAATAACCTATACATGATATTGGTGACTTGGAATCCCAATGAGGTCATCCCCACCAATCATCCTTACTGATATCATTTTCATAGGATGATGTGTAAAACCATCTAGGATTACATCATCTTTTAAGGTGTCCTATAGAGCATAGATGATTATAGAACTATTATATTTTGGAAGTCCCTAGAAGATGTGATATATGTATCCATCATCTAACTAGATGAATATGGTGACTATAAATAAATTACATTTTGTCATGGATAGAAGATAGATAATTGGGTAAGTTGAAAGATTGTTGACCGAGCTCATTCCACCCAGACAGAAAAACTTCAAAAAATAGTAATGATATTGGTTACAACGTATGAATCATTTCATATTATTCTCGGGTGTGAATAAAATCACCGGTCACATCAATGTACCAAGGTGGAAGATTCATACCCCACTCTCATGTGACCTCTAACTCTTGAATAATTTTATTCTAACATATAATGAGTGAGAAATTCCGAACCAAAGGAATCCCACATTAAATAAATATTTTAACATTGGTTCAATTAATTTATTTCATTAATAATACCCTTAATTTATAACAAATACACCCTTTAGTATCATTTCATTACAGAAGAACTACGTTCTCAAGGATGATGTTGTAGAAGTAGATGATACAATTTTCTGTGTAGGCATGATCAAACCAAATATATAGGATAAAACTTAGATAAATACATATACATATATGATATTTGTAGAATATTTCTTCATAAATATTGAAATAAACATATTGATTCCAAATATCCCTATAGTTTTCATTTAATCCTATCCATTTTACGTGACTAACTATCATGGGTCTCTCTGTCTGACTAAACCAAATTGAGGGGGAAGACTGTGCATCCAATGCCACCTATATCTAATTGTCCATTAACCTGGAATTTCTACCTCTAAAACCTTGTATCCTAGGCTATATGATATGGAAAAATCCCACCATTGGAAGGAAATTCATATTCCACAGAAATACAGTAGTCTAAACAATTTTTGGTTTCCCCATCCAAACTATATATATTAGATACTCTTTATAATTAAAAAAATATGAAATATAAATTCACCGAATCCCTTATAAGACAACATAAGTTTGAATTATATATTTCTATAGCTGAGGATTAATTAGTGGCGGCTATTCCATCAAAATTTCACACCACCACCCTGTCTACATAATAGGATTGGGAAGAGGACATATAGGGACATGTTAACACTTGTATGTTTCAAAATAGCATTATAAAGACAATATCCAAAGTAAATTTATTAAAAATTGATGTAGGATCACCTTCATCCAATTCTTGAGATTTTGAGGATTGGGATATAGTGAGGGTGGTGTTATATGATGATACTAACCATTCGAGGATATGAAATGATTTATAATATGACTGTTAGAAATATCTAGATAAAATTTAAATTCAAGGAACTCACATATAATACTAGGTTTATGGTTAGATATCCTGACACATCATGTAATATCGTACATAGAAATAAATTATCTTAATATCCATGTGGTGATACCTTCAAGATTAAAACAATTCATTAAATACCCCATCAATGTAAGGTTCGACATACTACGTGGTGATAAATCCCCCTTTGAGTCTCTTGATGATATATATGCTGAGGTGAATATCTATAATAGGTGTGAAAAAATATTGGGGGATGATGATTTGTAGGTTTCCACACTAAACGGAATCATACCTACAACGTCAAATCACATGATAATTCTCCATATCAATTATGTGTTGTCCATAAACATGATCATGGTAGAGTATTCAAACCCAACATGCTCTAGAGAACTGAAAACATAATGGGACCATACCAATGTCATAGAAATAATGTCATCTAAATTTTATTCATCAAATATAATTCAAACTAAATATCAATAATAAAATAATTATTATCTTTCACAATTATTATATATCAAATATGCTCCCAATATATTTTCTACAACTACTACTGTCAATATATCTCTTAACCCTAGTAGGAATATCAAGAATCAAAAGAGTATCTATTATCTCTCTAAAATTTATTAGGATGTTCATCATGTTAATTTCTCACTTAAAGGATTCTATTGTATTAATAGTTAATGATATTCCCCTATTTTACCAACCATTTATGATAATGATTTCTTAGACATAGAGACGGAATAATAAGAGGATGAACTACAAAGTTCCTACCCTACATTTGAGGAAAGCATATCCACCACCACCGATGAGCTAATGTAGTCAAATATAGGAATATATAAAACACCAAAAATATATGTTTACTAGTGATTTCATATATCATTAGGAGAAGGATATATAAATTTAATTTTTAAAGAATAATTGAAAAAATTTATTTAGTAAGTGAAAATATTTTCCCAAGATAAACTTTGATGTGTATATTTATTACCCAATCATAACTAAGGAAAATAAATTATAATTAGATAGCTTAAATAATGAACACCACTCATGCTACTATATTAGAAATGGATTTTTAAAATTTTATCAAATACATATTTTTTTTGAGAATTGGCGCTCCGAAAATTGGTTCCCAACATCATCCCTGTCATGAAATATAATTTTAATAAAATGATATACATTTAAATTAGATAATTGAATAAGAAATTTTCGATTAATTATTTCCCAATGGAAAATAGATAAATTTTGATCCATTCAACAGCTCAATTACATGATATTCTTATTATGTATGGCTTTCCAATATATAATTAGATAATGATGGCCCATTAAAGTAAGGAACTTTTTGCTATTAGACCTCATATAGGGATCATTTTCTTCGATTTCATGCCCTTTGTATTAATGAAACCTATTGTTACATACTAATCCCATATGAATCATATCACTAATACGTTCTTGAGATAAATCATGAAATGTTATGTTGATAAATTTGTGGAAAAAATATCAATAGAGATGTGATCACCTCACCAATATTCATTTAATCTTTAAAAAATTGTGGAATCACATATTATTTATCAACACACAAAAGTGAGATTTTATAGTAACATCAGTGAAATTATAAAGAATTTTGTATATGATAAAACAACATTTAGGTCAATCAAATGAAGATTGGTGATATCCTAGTAATAATACACTTTAAGTGTCTTAAAGAGATATTTGTGATCAAAGGCAACCTTTCTTATATTTTGTATATAATATCTCCCTTGCTTATAAATTACAACACTTTAACTATGATTTTATTGACGGGAGTCCCCTACCGGTTGTATGAGGTATTCCAATAATATTTAAAGAGTATCATGCATTACATATTTCATCCACCATTCATGATTACAATAGTATATGGAATGACACTTAACCTATATGTGGAAAACATGGATCGATTGATTAGTGATATCCCCTCATTGAGAAATGGTGTGGGGAATGATTATAATATCTACTACCTTATTCGACCAATTCTAGGTACTGATAATTGATATATTTTTGTAAAAGAGAATTATCTTTCACTCATATTTGTAATGAAAAACATGAGGCATTACTTGCGACACAATAATTTCTACATAGTCTCCCACATCAACCTGATGATGTACATTCTAAGGTTACCACTATTAACATTTTATTTCCCCCAATGGGATATTATGATTCAAAAACATGAAATTAAATTTTTTTAAAAAAGGTGGTTAAAGAGAAGGCACTAGATTATTATCATACATCACAAATCACCTGATAAAATCTCCTACTGAACACCATACTTCCAGAAAAAGAATATTTCTATTCCCATCAAAATCTTTGATCATGGGAAATATATTTTTGATAGAACCACCATAATTATTATTTTAAATAGGATAGATAACTCTAAGATCATCTGGGCTGGTCTATGGATTTTATTTGTCTACTTGGATTTTTTATTTTATTCATACTATATCTCGTTGTAGTAATTTTTCACTAATAATGAGGTATAATACCAGTCCATCATCAATATACAATAAAAATACCTATAATTCCATATAGACTACTTGAATATTAAAGGGGAATTGATGATGCTAAAAAATAGATCGATGATTAATATTCTATCAAGAAGGAATAATTTACCCATTAAATTGGGTTCACTGGAATATTATTGCAAAATTCCCCATGAAACCAGCATTCCATCGTATCCCTTAGATGAAATTGAAATCTTTTTTGATGCACAATATAATACCATAATAGTATTTTAAAATAATTAAAAGGATGAGGTGGGTTACTACTTCACACAATGTAGAGTGGTATCACCATCCCTCATACTTGACATGGGATGAATCAATCATGTCAATATTTCCCTAGACCATTATCAGTTGATATCAACCCCTTGATGGATGAAACCTATAATATGGAACCCTTTAATCATATCAAAATTGTGAGGAAAAAATTTAATTTAATTTTGTGAAATTTACCCTTTGGACTACCTAAAGGATATGATACCCTTCTGTAAATGATTATTAAATGAAATCATCTTAATATTCCATACAAATAGAGAGATTCCCCTAGCCATCAAATGTGTTCATATTGTATCCTACGACACCCATGAATCTGTAAGAAGATACTGCCACCAAATTAGAAGGCCTTGTTTCTACTAAAACACAAAAATTCCATACTGAATTGAATTTTAATAAAATGTCATAAATTTTCTATTAAAAATACTCTAACCCCAACCACTAGAATTTCTACATGAAGCTATGTATTCCTCATTGTTATCCATATGTGGAATGGATAGTGCAGGGAAAAATTAATTAATAGTAGATAACTAGTTTATATACATCAATATTACTAAGTAATTTTATATCCTAATTGGATTATAGAAAACAATAAAAGGAATTTAGGGAAATAGAATATCATCATCATAAAAAAGTCTAAAATTATCATCATATTGGGTTTCCCTCACAAAGTATTATCTAAAAAAGGAACAAACATATATTTATCAAAGATAACGAAATTGTACCATGAGTACAACATTGTGTTCAATAGTTTTTTCGACTATCATATTCTAGTAAATTAATATATAAAGGCCTTTAACAAATATATGTCAATTACAATCTATAAAATGGTGTATAAGGAAAAACACCTTAGTCAGACATGCTATTTCTTGCTTTATAGACATATTGTACTAGTTCACCCATTTCTATACAAGAGAATACCTATTTTTGGTTTTGGTAATATAATATGTGTATTCCCATAAATTTATATATTCCCTCAATATAAATAGGTACATGAAAACAACTCTCATATGATGAGAAATCAAAAATGAAGATGGATGTGTTGGAATGAAAAATTGAAAAAAGGTTGTGTACACTACACAGCCACAAATTTCATTAGAATTATATTGGATGAGCCTAAAAAAGGTTAACCACCAATAACTTCCTTAGGTATAAATGATATTTCCCTTGAAAACCCTACTTATACAAGGAATGAGACCTCCAATATAGTAACCTGAGGGGAAGGGATTCACATAATATAGATGATATATTACAATCGAGTGGTTTCTCATTAGATAAAATGGACATGGAATATAGTGTTCCTCAAACTGATGAAAGAATTATCATGAATAGAATCTCATAGATGACATCTATAGGACCCAAGTACAAGAAAAAAAAAGAATAAAATTGCAATGCATCTAACATCTTAGTTGTGTGATGTTAAACTGTACAAATGATATTTTTGTATATGACGTTAAACCACACAGAACATATTACATCATCAAAAATACAATGAACATTAATCAAATCATTACATATTTAAAAAATGAGGTTCCCATATCTATATTTGTGAGTAATATCATCATAAAAGGCCCATTAATGTAAAATATACAGAGGGATTCATTCTTACATTGGTTGCATATTGATTATCAGATCTATAATTTGGGGTCTATCCATAATATAAATGAAAAAATTCTCTTATCTACATATGGAACATTTCTATAATGATAATTTTATAATATAAACAACAATTAGGGGCTTCATAATTATTAACATAGGATACATTGTGATCCCCATATATTCAGTCCTTTTCCAACAGGAATACAAAAATATATTCCCCTCAAGTGTATGGGTAAAACATGTAGAGGTAATTTCCATTCAAGAAAAACGTGTGTCTTGAATCTTATTTACATATGACATGTATTTGTAACTATATAACCAATCATGTTCCCAAACATTGTATAATTATAAAAAAATATCCCTCCCTAATTATCGGTTATACCAACATGATAAATTTTCCATTTCTATAGCTCAATGTGGCTTGATTTCTATTAATGAAGGATACATAGTGACACTAAGATCTACAATTCTGGTCTATAAAATAATATATTGAAAAATGCACACTACATATGTATGGATCATTTTGGAATAGGTAATGATCCAATTTCTTGAACTAAATGTGGTTTTATTCATATTACCATCAGATATATAGTGATTCTTGGATATCTAGTATGGTATCCAACTGTAATATAAAAATGTATCCCCTCCTTGGATATGGGTTAGGAATATATATAAGGAATTCTTATAGAAGAATGTTGTGTTACGCGATTCCTATTTATAGATGATATTTAATAATTCACCTATCTGCAATCATTAGTCAAACTACACCATAAATTGAGAAAATTTCATGCACCCCAATTTATGTGGAATACCTTCATAGGGAATTTATTTGTTCAACAAAATCATGTGGATTGATTATGAATTATTATAGGATACATTGTAATGACCATTTCCTATATCATGAGCCCAACAATATCATATATAAAAATGAACCCCTCCATACTTGTGATTGAGTCCAATGTTGGAAATATTCATGAGAAATATATATTGGTTGATTCCTTTATCTCCTGATATGTAGTGAATTCCAGATCTAAAATCTTGATCCTAGTCACATTGTGGTCAAAATTCCCTCTCCATACAAATAAATTCATGAATTTTAAAGAATATCTAATCAAATAACTACATGTGTCTTGATTTTATCCATCGAAGGATACATAGTAAATCTTGAATCACCCATTTCATGCACCAACCATGAATTTACATCACTCCCAATCATTTCAAACCATGAGATTTAGATAATTATAGAGGATATGATTAACATTAAATTTTTAGCATTACATATATTCCCAATTATTTACTCTCACATAGATCGATTGGATTCACAATTATCCATTGTTTCTAAGAACGAACCTAACACATGTAAGATTAGGAATCATATCATGACAATCTATATGGATCTATAAGGATTTTATATATATAGAAAAAACATAGTTATCACATTCCATTAAACATCATGATATATTCCTATTCACATGTCATTAAAATTCATGGAAGTTTGTTAGTCACATTATATAAAACTGTATGTCAAGAAGAATTCATGTTAAATAGATCAGCCAAAATTGATTGTGAATTCGTGAATTCAATTTCATTTCCCTTATACTTGATCATGTGTTTCACATGTTGGTGTAGCCTTTCTGGTGATAAAACCCATATTGAGTCATTCATCCCCCATGAACTACCATTATATCCTTAACACGTGAGATGACACCAACCAATTCCTTGAGTTGATATCCTTCTATGGGAACTCCATTGACCATGATCTTCCCAGATCATATTTATCCATTATAATTGTGTAGAACTAGGGACTTGTTTATCCAAGGGGAAATACTAGGATTTTATGGTGAATAACTAAAATGTTTAAGATCTTGTTACATGTTAGTGTTTTAGTCCCATATGGGTGACCCACCATACATCCATAACTTATTTTGATGACTATTTGAAATATAGAAGTATTCCATTATATATGGTTAAATTGTACACTTATGTTTCTTCATTCAGTTGACTCGTATTTTCTTGGGTTAGGATATAAAAATCCCATCACCCAACAATTTACGAATAATTAGAAACGCACAACATTACTCATCTATA
Organism: Viscum album; assembly: GCA_963277665.1. Lineage (NCBI taxonomy): Eukaryota > Viridiplantae > Streptophyta > Magnoliopsida > Santalales > Viscaceae > Viscum > Viscum album. The sequence goes on along the minus strand of OY728164.1, from coordinate 1,136,832,781 downwards.
CATCATACCAATTTACAATGAAATATTTTGACAACACATTATTTTACACATTTATTTCTGGGTTTGTATCCCCTCTAAAAACCTAACATCAATGAATTGATAAATTCTTTTGGAAACCCCCTTTTAAAACTCTATACCACCCTTTCATGATTAAATCCCCAAATTCCATATGTTAAAATTATCATGAAATTTCACAACATTTCATGAATATGGACTGACCATTCTTAATGGAAACCCACTATGATTTACTGGTGAATATCAGAATCTCTATGAAATTTTACCTAATGGATGCCATGATCATAGAGTAAAGGTAACATATAAACCAATTATCCATCTCTCCAATGGTGTTGTACTAGTACCAAAATTTATTGTGAGATAATTCTTGACATAAACATTTGAAAAAATGATAAATTTCAACCAATTATCCCATGTACCAGAGGGATAGAAAATGACTAAGTTTTTTACAATTTCGTATTTTATGTACTAGAAACTGAACTCTAAACTGCACAATTTTCATGTCCAAACTATTTTTCGCACGACTCCTATTAAAACAAGATTTATAGTGAATCTTGGGTACTCATCTCAAGTCTAGAAACAACGTAATAATAACATTAACTTTACCTACACTTGATCATGATATATGTTGGGATTATAATTTAATGAACTATGATTGGTGTGACTCCCAAACTATGGTATACATTTTGCGACATTGATCATCTACTCTAAGCCCACCCACAAATTCTACTCACTCCCAAATATGTTAATTTATGAGCACAAAGTTTGTTTGGGGGATTTCTACTCAGACATAAATTTGAGTACTCCGACATATTCCATTCCATGTACACTGTTATGGCTTATTCAAATCTCTAGTTTTATCTTCTTTCTCACACCAAACATAACTCATGTGTTCTTAGTGTTCCTAAAAATTCACTCAAAGACTACACAATTGAGGATTGTTCTATCTAGTCATAGGTATCCAATTATTTGTTTCATTATGTTAAACTACATATAAATACAAATTTTCATTAATATATTATTTTTATCTAATGATTTTGTACTCAAGAGTAACATGTTTTAACCCATATCCTTGAAATATGTTCAATACATGTTGGAATATTCATTAGTGTTCTTGAATCCTTCTTCAATCATACGTTCTCTATAAACCAATATCCTATATTTTATATCTATGTTGTCATAACCAATTCTTTTAGTTGACACCCTTCTCCTAGAAACCCATAGTACTCAGGATCCCTTTATCAAAGAGCACCAAATAAAAATGGAAATATGGACAAGATAATTAAAAGGGTAACCACATGGATTAAATAGTGAGTAAGGAAGTTTTGTATAGCTTTCTCCAAGTGGGTGATTTGACCCCTAAGTATATTTCCCTTTAATCAAAGGATTTAGTGTCCTGACTATAATGAATATGGGATTCTCCCATTACCAATGGTTTTCGTATAACCAATTATTTCCACCTCTAATTAAATCAAATAATATAGGGTCATGGTTTACTTATTCTAAATCCCAAATCTTGAATAGTATTTATATACACTTTATGTTTTAGATTGATGAATCTTACTCATTGTCAATTTAATATTATAATATCATATTCATTTACTCATATATCCCATGGTATAAAGCACATATAAAGACCTAATTTACTTTAGTTGATGATTCCACTTAGTATTAAACCTATTTCAAATGAAATTAATCTTCATTTCATCATTCTAATTTCATGAATCTAAATAGTATGAAATCCACGTGATCGCATGACATTAAATTGCTAGGAAAAATCCTAGTCCCATGATGTTAAACTACATTATAACTTTCTAATATCTTGATTAGAAACAATAGGATTATAACCTATTAACATTATGGTAAATAAAATGAAAACATCAAAGTCAAATGATATTAACTGGCAATACTACCCCCTGATCAGATGATGTTAAACAATGAAAAAATATCCTGGTTTCATGATATTGAGACACCAGGATTTAGAAAATCATGTAAGACCTTAAATCAATTAGAGTGGGTCATAATATCCATAAATATATGTTATATATGAACAATTCATCTCCATATAATAAATAAATATAGAAACTTCATTTCCATATATTTTAGTTTGGTTTGTGTATACAACTAACTAAAATGTCATTGAGAGCATGAAAAAATAAATATTTATAAACACTATTAAAACAAGTATAGTATGTGTGAATGTTGTTGAACCTCATAGAAGTTAATTTTAAGACATTTAGAAAGAGAAATGAAAATAAAAAATAATTAAATAATCCAAAAAATCAGGATTTAGGAAAAAGAAGAAACATAAGGAAAACATTAAATAATGATAATGATAGGGAACACAATTTGATGATTCAATTAATGATTCATTCATTCATGATAAAAGATTTCACTGGAACTGTAATCTGAGGAGTAAAAAATCAATGTTTTCATGTAAACTTATAATTAAATTAAATCCATATTATTTAGACTCTAGAATTAACTGTTTGTGAAAATATTAAATTTTTTAAATAAAATATTTTGTCAATTAATTTTTTTATTATGCTCGTTGAAAAAAATTCTTGATTGAATAATGAAAATGTTGAAGAATATCGTGAATGTATTAAATTGAAGTAAATTTTATTTATTTTTAATGAATATAATCTGTGAATGGATCATGAATTTTCTAAAGGTGCATGAATCCAAAAAGAATAAATGGTACAAAAAAATTAAAAATTTAACTAATAGATCATATTCCTTAAAACTATTTTTGAAGAAAAAAGAATCAACAATATAATTTTACAAGATTAATAATAAAAAACAAACTTGGATGTTATAGATAAAATTTAAGCTTCTCTATCACGGTTATATTTCTCTATCTTTAGCCATCAGATTGCTATATGGTTCTCTCCTTGTCTCTCTCTATCACTCTCAGAAATGTTTATCGAATAGAATCTCAAAAAACCACATTTTTTCATCAAAACCCTCTATGATATTCTTGTTCCAATAACAAAAATAATTATCTCATCTCACCTATTGTCCATAAAATGTAGTGTTGTTGTTCTGATTACTTATTTTATTGACATATCACTTTAATAACTTTGGAAACATATCTACAAAATTTATTTATCTGACACAACTATTCCAACATGAGGTCTGCAATATTATACTATCCCTTATCCAATTCCATTTGTCATCATGATTTATTAGTGGAGTTTTGTTGAAATCTATCAGAAAATAATACTTTTGAGAAAAAAGTCTTTAATAATGGAGAATAACCAATAAATCCCCACTATATTTAACTAGAACACGTGAGCTCAATATGTCAAATAATAAATCTCATGTGTGTTTATCCTAAGGACATATAGATACGAGTCTATATTTTCCATCTTCCTTTTCAAAATACATCCATGTTCATCTTCCTTAACCAATTCTTGGCCATTTAACTCCCATCTAAGACTCATATTCATTGTTGCCAAATACATGATAACTTATGATCCACCATCTTCGTACAAGTTTTTGTATCCCATGACATTATTCAATTGATATCATCCCTTCCTAGATCTATTATACAAATATTTGGATAAATTTCTTGGTATTTTCATCTTGATCAATAGTTTATCTTTCCGACATTATCCTGAAATAGCAATGAAATTCACAATCCTCAATATCCATCTTCTTCTCTAGATTTGGCTTGAATTGATGTTGGATTATTTTTAATGATAATTAACTCCATAGAATAAAATAATTTGACCTACAATATTTTATTTGACACAAAAATCCATAATAACTGATGGGAGCCTTTGTTGACATCTCTCATATAGATTTTAATTTTTCCTATACAAGAGAATTCATCTTATGTTTCCTGTGCCATTTATCCAATTTGGTACCCAAAATCAACTGACGATCATCACATCAGAAGTGATAATCTCATATATTAGTCCATATAAAATTATCTATATCAAAATATCTATATAGACTGAAAATTAATCTTCAATGGACACCATGAACTACAAATAATGTTATTTAAAACAATTTAAAACTACGTATTAATATTACAAAAACAAAATATATACATTAATTCAATTTAAACATGAAAATATTAATTATTTAATTGTTTGAAAAATTAAATCAATTAATAATAAATGTTAAATCATAAAACAAAAAATTAATAATTCAGAATGAAAATATAAATTTCAATAAACAAATTAAAAAGATAAGGAATAAAAAACTAATTATATTACACAATTTTTAGAAGGATAAACAAAATGTAAATAATTTAGAGTAAATAAATATTACCACTAAAATTATCAAAAAATTAATCAATGAAACACTAAAATAACATTTTATTTACCATAAGTGATTTTTATAAACATGTGAATTAATTCCCCATCAAATTCCCCCACACTTTAGTATTTATTTTTTTCAATAAATTACACAATCAAATTCAAAATAGAATATTAATTCGTAAAAGTAAAAAATTGAAAAAAAAAATATAATTTCATTTAAAATATAGTTTTCCATGGAAATTATCATGTTAAAATTGTATATAATCCCTTAAAATAATGAAAATTCATGGGAAAATTGGAATTATGTTTACAAAAATAATTTAAATTGAATGTTTTAAAAAGATATAAATAAAATTAAATATTCATCCAATATAAAAGTAAAAACATTTCATTTCATCCAGGTGATCCGACAAACATAACTAAAATTCATGATAAATATACACTCTACATAGATGAGAAATTCTAATAATTAAAATGAATATTACTAAACAATCATTGGGCTTATATATTGACGAATCAGTGAATGGATAATTATTTTGCTCAAATATTGTTGTGATTTTCATTTTATAATCCCTTACAATTAATATTTTATTTGTTTAATTCCAACCTCAATGTTCTAATACAATAATAGTTGTAATACATTCCTCTAAGATTGTACCGAATTTTTTAGAAGGGAAATGAATTTTTTTATCAATTAAGTCATTAGAATAATTGAGATTAACATCCTTATGGTGTCCTCATAATACTAAAACTAAATATAAAATTGGTCGCAACAAAAATATGTGAATAAATTTTTGTAAACTCACAATTTTGATGATTTTTATAGAATATGATTGGCTTCACATTAATGAATAATTTATCTTTTAAAAAAGACCCTCCCCTAAACTTAATAGTCAAGAATTTCCACAATGTTGAATTCCAATGTTGAAAAAAAAATATATTTTTGTTCATAATAGATATTCAATTCGTTAGTGTTATGAAAATTTTTTAAGTCTTATAAGAAATTCAAATAGCAGTTTTCTAAACAATTTCTAATAATTTCGGAAAAAATTAATTTTTAAACAAGTGTAAATTGTTTATCCTATTGGACCCAACACATAAATTTTCATCATGGAAGATTAATTTAACATTTTTTACCATTTTTCAACAAAATTATTTTAGTTTCTAGTAAATCATAATTTCTAGGAAAACAAATTTTATTCAATGTTCAACAAATAATATCAAATGCTTCAAAAACAATTTCTAGAAACATTACAAAATATAATCAAATCAAAAATAAATTGAAAACGATCCCATTATTAATTTATTATATAAAATTCCAAGTATTTCCCCCACTCATAGTTATATGAATTGTAAAGAAATTAAAAACCAGAATTAAAATAAATTTAAAAAACTGAAACTCTATTAGAAAACAAGATTTATAACTTTTAGCTTATTGAAAATTTAATTAACATATATACCATGAGTGAATTGATGATGCTACAAGGGATTAGTACCTTTTTAGTTAATATTATTAACATTAGTTATAATTATATAGATAATAGGAAATAATTTTAACACATGTAAATTTTATAAAAGTGAGTGTAATATCACTGTGCTTATACATCTACTCAGAAATAAAGAACAATCAAAGCATAATCCAAAGAAACTCTATGCTTCTTGTTAATGAAATGACCTATTGTAAAAATATTCAATCATGTGTATAAAAAAATAAATTAACAAATAGGATAAAAGATAACCAATCAATCATGATGTAGTTATTTTTATTGACAATGTAAAATTAAAAAACATGCACCATGGGTTAAATCCTATGAACCCCTATGTTTAATATATATAGTTATACTAAGTATATATTCTACATTCCAGAATATAAATGGTATCCAATAACATTTTATACCCCAAAATGTAATTTTAGCTATATAATAATTAACCTAGAATTTTCGATTGTCATCTCCAATTAATTTCAATGATATATTGACAAGTCCATTCAACATAATAAAGGATATCAATATATAAATTTTATGTTTCCCTAAAAAATGATCCCATCTATAATTAAAATGTAAGTCCATTTGACCAACCTTTAAATTAATATTTTTCATTATATATTCATGAAATTATTTTGATCACTCTTTATTAATTATATATTTTTCATAAGACACTCTTCAAATTTCTTCCATCTAACATAACTCCAATAGCATCATTTCTCCAACAAAAATGAAATAACCGTGGAGTTATTTTATTGAACAATATGATTTATTATATAGGTCTACATGAAAATTAAATGCCTTATAAATATATTTATATAAATATACATCACAATTTGAGATTTATACAATGTTCTGTAGGCCCATAATGCATCATTCAGCTTTAAAGTCCATTATTTTCTTAATCTAATAATAGTTTTCTGTAGAATGTTTCAAAATTATCTATTTTAAAACATTATATACCCACTTGATTTTGGGTAATAGGTGGTACATGTTTTTTGAATACAACCACACTTTTATATCAATGATTTTAATGTAACGTTCTTAAGATCTTTACCGTTATCTATCTTAAAATCTCTCGAGACACAAATTATGTATAAAATATTCATCTTAATTAAAATAAAAAGATTATTATAAAGATTGTTTGTAAGAGCTAAAACATAAACCATTATTTAGATTTAATATATTGTAATACATATTTACTAATTTCTATAGGAATACAAGAATAGTTTAATGAAATATTACCCCAAAAAATCAATAAATTAAACTTCTAAAATCTGTTTTTGTAAAATATCTTGTTTTCTACACACATTACTCATCATTTTTCATTTATCACCAATTATTACTAAATTTCAGTAATCCTTAAAAACTATAAGACATTATAAAACTTATTGACGAACCTTTTGGGTTGTTCAATCTTCACCATGTTTTCCACCCAATGAAGAAGAGTGAAAACTCTAAAAATGTAACACGTTTCTTATTCATGAACAAACCTATTGAAAATCAAAATATAAAACCTTTAAAAAAGAATGTAATCATACCACAAGTAATATTTATTCTCATAAATGAACATACATATTTTATTTTTTGATAGACATTATAGCATGACACCAACAACTAATAGGTTGATAAAATTTAAAAACCATGCAGATTGATTCACTAGGGAAAAAATTCATCATCAGTTATAGATGTATTGATTTTTATTGGCTCACTGGATTGAATTATGGTTACAAGTTATCTAGTAAGGTAGTCATCTACCACATATTATTCACATTTATTACCATCAATATATATACAAAATTCTTCCAGTAATAATTTTCACCTCATAAGGATCATTTTTATTCCATTATAACCAAAAGACATTTTAATGAATAATGATATGTTACAATTAAGATTTTTGATCCAATAAGTTATTTCCTAATCATTTTCTAAAGAAATAGTTACAGAAAATAACTCTTTCTATGTAGAAAAATAAATATTTTATGCTTCATCATGTAATCCACTATCATAGAAAAACACTTGTAACCACTTCACTTTTCATTGACCCAAAACTACCCCTACACCCATGTCACCTACATAACATATAACCTCATAAGGAAGATTATATTTTAGGAAATTAATAATTGGTTAAGATGTAATATTTATTTTAGTGTACAAAATTATTACTGATAGTTCTCAAATAAAATGTTATACTCTTCTTTAATAGTGAGAAAAGTGGTCTTGCAATTTTAGAAAATTTGTTGATAAATTTCTTTTTTAAACCAGCATGTACTTTAAAAAAACTAATTATATTATCTTTTATAGGAGGTATTTATTTTGGATTCACTATGATCTTGGAAATATATAATTCAATCCCCCTATTAGAATATTTTTGGCCTAAGAAAGTTCCTTATGTAACAATTAATAAACATTTTTATCAATTTTAGACAAGGTTTGTCTCTTCACATCTTTGTAAAATAGATCCTAAATTTTATAAACATCCCTAAAAATTATAACCCACAAAAAAAATTCATCCTTCAAATCATATATATTTGACTTAAAAATATATGGAAATATGGGCATCATACACCCCTAAAAGGTTGAGGGATCACCATAATGTCCAAAGCGCATATACCTGATGAAAAATTTCCCAAATAGATATCGTAAGGTAGTCTTCTCATAGTCTTCTTTGGATTTGGTAATCTCATTGTAAATATATTAACGATTCAAAAATAGATAAATTCATTTCCATCCATACATTTAATAATTTTATCTTGAAATGGAATTCAATATTTTTTGTGGAAGAGTTATTATTTATTTAAACTATATAGACCCTACACATAGTGCATTTCCTATTTTGAATTTACTTTTTTTTCTCATTAGTTATTAATATGAAATCCCATTTTTTAGAAAAAATTAAACTAGACATTCCAAAGGAATATAATATATAAGAATTATTATTCTATCATTAGGTATCTTACTAACCTCCTCTCTCGATTACTATTTTATGCTTGGATTTAATATTATTTGAGCAGTAATTATAATCTTGTTACAGGGATCCCTTACCACATTATACATAATAAAAAATGAAAAAATTCCCTTGATAAAATATATAGACTGTTCAGTAATAGTTTTTAACATCCAAAAAATAGACATCTGACTCTCTTCAATACACTTATATAACATAGTGGAAATGATCTCTCACATTGTAGAATTTTTACCAAGAAAAAAAAATATTTGAGATGGCATGGAAGTGGATTTATCTCTAAAGTAGGTACTTCTTGACTGTAAATAATAATCTTCATCCTAAGAGGTCCATGTTACTCAAATTGTTTCATAAAATTTGAATGATTTTTATGGAAACCTTTTACCTTACCACAATCTATATTATAGAAATATTCAAAATCAATATCATGTTTGGGTTTTAAATATTTTTCTAAAGAAATTTATCAAAATCTAAAAAAAATATCTGAAATATGTATCTATCAGCTCTACCAATTTACATGAAACAATCCCTATTACAGTTTCATATATTATGATGTTTTTATGCATCATATCAATAATGTTTAAAATGAATTGTTCTTCTTAATAAAATTATTTTTCGATTTCATGCATATTATTATTTAAATTATTTGGTAATTTTCGGGTAACTTTTTATTTTTTAAAACAGTAAAAAATATATATTTGAATCCCAATTTGAAAATAAATTTCCTGATAGAAACATTTGTTACTACCCCTTCGGTGGAATGGAAGGTCCTATCATGAATAATAAGAATTTCCTTGATGAATTACATATAATGTATAAAAAATCATTAGGGAAAACTAGTTTCCCAACATTGAAAATAAAGTCATAATCTAATCTTATTGTGTGTGTGATAGGGTGGTATAACAATTTAAATAAAAAAGTGCGGGGGGGGGGGGTGTGGGTTTCTTAATCTCAACTACATGAATAGTTACTAGGTAATGACATTGATACTAGAACCTAGGTCATAAAGGTAGTTTACATATTACTATTTGAAAATGTACATGGAATAACAAAACTACTTAAATCATTGATATTTGGAGGTATCATATTTTTAACTACAACATAATACTCCATAGTGATGATGAAATTGAAAAACGGCCCAAGAGTTTTTTTATTTGAAATAATGTGTTTATTAATTATCATAAAAGAAGGTACCTATTATAAATATTGTAGAAATGGGATATAAATGTGAATATTTTTAAATAACTCTATAAATTTGATAACATTAAGATTATGGCCATTCATCTTAATTTCATATGGAAAATTAAAGTGTGGAGCCTTATTAATCAAATTATTAGAAATACATTCTAGTTTATTAGTCTTTTACTTCATATTATTTATGAATATTTTCATCTATTTATTATTTTGTTTAATAGGTGTAACAACGGTTTGTATATAATAATCATTAGGGAATTCCAGATTTAAATTTTTAGTGATTTCATTGTTTGGGTTATTATTTTCTTCCATAATATCAGTTTCAATGATTTTAGGATCACTGGGGTTTTTTATGAGTTTGATGAACACTCTTATTAGTGATAGCAATGATATTTTCTATTGGATTGAATTCAGATGTACATAGTAATTTTACATTCTCCCACTATTTTAATCCACTAAAAATTTGACCCTTTTGAGTTCCCATATTTTATTCTCATATCAGATTGAATTTTAGCAAAATCATATTGAGACATTGATCTGTTTAACTGAGTCTCTAAATTTCCATTATTAAAATATAGTTTATTCCTAATTTTTTCTTATTTAGAGAGTATTTATTCTTCAATGTTCCCTTAAAAATTAATGTTTATTCCCTATGTTTATTTCAATATTACTTCCATGGTTTCTATTAGAAACTAGGGTGTTCAATAAGCTTGTAATCCCCCTTATCATTCTATGAAATATTGTGATTATTTCTATAACCATTATTGTAATAATTAATAAATGGATTATCTATTGGTTTTATCCATCATGTGTAAAAAAATTAACATTATCTAGTTTTGGAAAGATATATCAATGTTAGGGTAACATGAGTGGGAATGATGGAACATACCAAAATGGTAGTGTTTCTCCCTAAGTGAATTCTGATCATTTTCATTATAATATGCTTTAGAATTGACCTCAAAATGACGAACAATATTAATAACTTTTATAATATTTTTTATTATCCAATAATACATATTCTCATATTTATGTGTTATTGTATTTAATATTTATTTCAATTCTTCATCGTTAATATTTCTAAAATCACCTCAAAAATATTTATCAACTAATTTTTAGAGATAATGGGGAAATTTAATATAAAATTTTTCCATAGGAAATTGTGGCGTACATTGATGATTTCTAAACTATCTAATAAAACCCCAAAATTATTTCCTTTACTAATTGAATAGGTCACCATCATTTTGAAAAAAATCCCATGATGAAATCCATATTTTTAGTGTTTATTATTCTTGTATGAAATTTTTCCATTAAATTATCAAAACATTGTTGCCATGTATACAAAATTATATCCTCAAGTTGTTGAAAAATGTAAATAACATTTAACATTTTAAAAAAATGGAAATATATAATCTTTAACTCTTCATTACTCATCCATACCAATGAATGATTCTGATACACATAGTAAAAATAACTAATGACGTCTAAAGATTTTTCATTAGGATATTCTTTTTAATATGGAAACATTAAAAAATGAGATCTTTTGTTCCCATAATTTTGATCCTTAAAATTGTGACAAATGATGGTTGGATAGAACGATTTGTTTAGAACATGAAACTCACAATGAATTAATCATCATTCTAGATCATTCCTAAGAGAATTCAAATTAAGATCCAGGTTATGATCATTGTCCATATATTCCATATTTTGTTATATTTTTTAATTATTTTTATTATTAATTTATGAGTAGTGATGTTTTAATTCATGGACTAAAATTTATACTTTTTCATTCCCCGATGTGGTGTGCATCAACACACATATTAGTGATTAAAATATAAAAATGATTTAGTTTATTTGAATTTTTTTAAAGATGAAATTTTTTCATGACATATTATTTTCAGAAAATTATTATCAAATTGATTTTTCATTGAGATTTCTTAAATCCTAATTTGTGTCTTATCTACACATACCTTCCCCAAAAAATGAAACCTAAACATCACAATGTCTTCATTCTGAACATAACCAATTAACTATTTATAAACTCTATTATGATATGTATTGTTTTCTATACATGCTGTCAAACCCCAGAGAATGAAATTTAATGCTTGTAACAGGAACAAAGAAAATAAAATATACAATAATATAATCAATATAATAAGGATTCTTGTGGTAGAATAAAGATAAATAAATGAAAAAATGATAGTGGTAGGGAACTCAACAGAATGATTTACTAAATGTCTCCTTCATTCATATAAAAAAATTCACAAAAATAGTTAATTGAGAAGTAACAAACCATATCAATAGTTCAACCTGTGAAAGAATAAATTCTTAAAAAAATTCAAATCTAGAATTAAATATTTTAAAATTTTTTAATAATTTTCAATAAATTGATTTTTCAATTTTTTTCGTCGGAATTTCTCAAATAATGATTTTATTTTGTATATTAGAATGTTGAAGTAGTTCATAAATGAATTGAATATAATGAAATTTTGATTATTTTTATTTAAGGTAATGTATAATATATTTAATAATAATTTGGGGGATATGAAATCCATAAAAAATAAAGTATTTATAAAATATTAATATTTAACAAATCAATATTGATACCCTAAAATTTTTATCAAGAAAAATTAAACAGAGATGAATTTTTACAATACTTCTGAAAAAAATGAAGAAAAAGAATATGAGAGAAATGAAATCTATTATATAGAGGATATCTTCTTCTAGATATAGAAATCACATTACTATAAGGTTCTTTCCATCTATCTATCACTTGCAATCTAGAAAATGATTATCAAATTTAATAAGGGACCTCACTTTTTTTGTCAAACCCTTATATTATACTATTCTTTCATGTTCCCCCTTAACTTAATATTCTATCCAATTAGTAAACAATGGATGATTTATTTTCCGCAAGTCTTATATAACTATCTTGTTACATTAATAACAATTCCATGAGCTCTAGAACTAAATGTTTTATATGATCAGGTCAGAAACAAATTCAATTGATATATCATTTGCAACAACGGTGAAAAATGATGCCATCTTCACTATCTTCAACTAGTAGACCCAAGTGTAATTAGTCAATCAAGAAATCTCACTGGTGTCTGTCAAAATCACAAAAAAAATTCAGTTTATACCTGCACTCTTCATTTAATTTTTTTTTTCTGAGTTCATATTCACTAATCAAATATCATTTTTTCATCTCCCAACTATGACATAGATTCATTTTAGGAAATAATTGATTACTTGGAATCCCATAGTTTAATACAAGATTTCTTCTCTACTATTATTAACGTATAGTGAGACTCCTTTTCCAAATCCAACACACTCTGGGTCAACAAAATCTCTTGGTGTTTTTTCGATGATCTACACTTTATCTTCCTAACATCGACCTAAAATAGCAAAAACATCCACAATATTCAATATGAATTATATTCCCATGATTCTTGAAAAATTGATGTTGCCTTTCTATTCAAGCTATTAAACCACGTAGAATATGATAATTTATCAAATAATATTTTATCTTAAGAAAAAATAAAAAATATATATGATAGGATTATTGATTTAATGTTATCATATAGAGTTCAATTTATCCTACACGAGGTAATTCATCTTACACCACTTCGTAAAATTTATCCAATTTCATACCAAAATAAATTAGCAATCCTCACTATATAACTGGTAATATTTTATGTGAGGCCATCTAAAATAATACTCTTAAACATATAATACACAAATAGAAATGTAATATTTAATCGTCACCCTGCAATTAAAATAAATATTAAAACTAAAAATTAAAATTTCAAAAACAAGATAAACACATAGAATTATTCTACCCAAAAAATTATAATTATATTTGTGAAAGAAGTTTAAATAAATTAATCATAAGTATTAAATCAAAAAATATTAAATAAAAATTATAGAATAAAAAATAACATTGAAATAAAAAAATTAAACAAACAAGGAATAAAACACTCATTAAATTAGATATTTTATTATTTTAAAACAAAGTTAATTAATTGACTGTAAATAAATATTATCACTACAATTATCACAAAAATACAGAATCAGACACAAAAAATCATGATTATTTACCAAAAAAAATTTAAAAAAACATGTCAATTAATTCCGCATCAGGAACCCCTAAGCTAAACATTATAACAAGACTCTCTATGGGAAGAATAAAATTTTCCTTCTACACTACATATGTGCCAAATCTATATAGAACGATGTCCTTAGTAGAGCTAGCTATAGAATTATTCATATCCTTACAGTAACTGATCCATAGATGTTTCAAACATCTCTTTATAAGGATTTTCATGAAATATGGTCTAACATTTCATTCATATTAATTAGATATATGTATGGGTTTCTCACTTATTATACGATTCAACTATAAATGGAGTCAAGTGGGTACATTCCAACCATTTATAATGGTTGATACTGGGATTACACATAGTCATCGAATGACCCAAAACAACATAATCTAGTGTCCAATAAAGAAATCCATAAAACATAACATCATCAAGGTTTCAATAGAGGGTTCGATATATACTACCCTAAACTAAAACAAGGATCTGACATGAAAGTCCTTCAATCATATAATTGAATGTAACAAAACTATTTCTATATTGAAAACTAGAATATAGAACCTCGGGAAAAAATTTATTCCTTACTTTATGTACATGACCTTTTTTTATTAAGTATTCCCTGACAACTTACAAAATTGAAAACAAACGAAACATTTCTAGATGAAAAACCCATAAAGGAAATCTAGAAGGAAATCAGTTTCCATGATCACTATGATTTCCCCTTATAAATCATAGGTTATATTTACTATTGGAACAATTAAGATATAAATATTTGTGGTACCATTTACTATCGCTAAATAAATCATGATATTCAAACTAGTTATACTAAATGAGTAATTAATTATAGTGAATCTCTACTCCTCATGACCCGTATAGGGGTACTTATTCCTCACATGCATTAAAAATATATATGGATTCATCCATCTTATATGATTTTAATCTAATTAGAGTAAGCTACTCTGATTATCCAAAAATGTAGTATGATGCAAAAATCTATGTACCATCTCAACCAAAACATGGTACTTTAAAATGATTTCATAACAATGTGATTAAATCCCCTTACCAACATATTAACCAGATCAATGTATTATAATTCTTCAAAATGTTCTCCATACATGAACTTTTTTCTATTAATCATAATCTCGAATTGTATAGAAGCATTCTTCATAACTAGGTATTGATTTATTCTGATTGTTTTTTGATTCATAGTGACATATGTATTCGTTATTTTGAATCCATAAACATGTTATTTTCCACCCAATATATTTCACATCATGTATTTGTTACATATTATGATTTTATGATATTTATTCCCCAATCTACAACTATTTTGTATCATTAATAAATAAAATCACTCAATGATAAATGTCTACTATTCATAGAATAAAAATACCCTGGTTAACACAATCCTATAAAATTCTCTCTTATAGAATAATATCAAATCCCATCATATGTTCAAACACTAATAGAAATTAAAGATATATCCATGGGCCTATATCCATATTTTTATTGTTTTGTGGCTATAGATTTCTAATTTCCACGGTTTAATTAAACCACCATGGTTATACCGTGTCCATCAAAATTTCCCCTAATTTAGTACCAGTATCTTCCTCCCTATATTATCTACTCACCTTGTTGTGCTCCTCCCCAATGAAATATTTTCCCCGATGAATTCTCCTCCTCGTTTTCTCCACACCATGATGACATCCTCCTCGAAGACTTCTCCTCCCTGATCTCTCCTTACCATGGTGCCCTCTGCCCCTATGACATCTCCTCCCCGACCTCACCTCCCTGAACCCTTTTTATTGTGGCACAATCCTCCATGATGAACTCTCACACCATGGTGCCCTCCTCCCAGATGAACTCTTTCCCCACGGTTCTTTTATCCCTGATGACCTCTCTCAAAGAACACCCTCCTCCCTATATATCTCTCTCACTTCGGTACCCTAATCCCCGATATCCTTTGTCACCAAAATTCCCTCCTCCCCATCCCTTTCAATCCACACAGCACTACAACATTTTTTATACCATATTATTTCATCAAGGATATGATTTTAAGGTCATACATTGATTTGAATTTTATGTGACGGTTATTTAGATCTCCCACCCTTTTGATTATCGATAATATGGGGTTCATAAAATCCATCTAAGAAGTATTTAGATCTACCAACACAAGGTATGGATTCCTCTTGGGATGAATTAATTGTCACCTCTCATATAATGATTCATTCTAAGATGAAAAGGAAGTTATTATGTCATGGATTATTGATATAATATTCCCCTTAGATTACAATCATGTGAAGGCATAGAGTTGATCAAAATATGGATTTTATCATGTTATTTATATTTTAATCCATTATGATCATGTTGGGATTATCTCACTTGAAATATTATTTTTTGAAAAAAAGTGGAAGGAATTATTGATAGTCATGATCCTTAGGGGTTAGATAATCTAATATTATGTTACATGGGTTAGCCAAATGAGTAGAAGGTAATAGTGATGGCTGATAAGTCTCATTTAGTTATTTTAATTAACTTTATGATATATATAGTCCATCACCATGATGTATCATTTAATTTGAAGACCACATCTATGTCCATTAATATTGATTCTCTTCACATTATCTATTTCAATTTCATATTCATTTCAACTATTCTCAGTGGATAGAGTGTGAAATAATTTATGTAGTGGGTAGGATATATCCAAAAAATTTACATTTTTATGTTGAGGCCTTCCATGTCAAGAAATATCTATATATATTGAGGATCTCAATGATATTTAATATACCTCTTAAACCATGTGAACACTCATTCATCGTTTAATTTTTTGAAAACTATATTTTGGTTGGATATAATATCATTATGATCATCCATCTTCGGTTCATAATATATGTTATCAAAATGGATAATTATAATAATATTGATTTATTTAATGTGAATAATTGTGATCAAATCCTCTTTAGTGTTTAAGTGGTATTCATTTCCATAAAACTATATTTAAGTGAAAAAACAACTATTATTGATATTTTCAATCATGGTAGTCCATTTTATATTATGATCACTATAAGGTTCCTCAATCTCTCTCTCTCTCTTAAATGATCCATCAAAAGAGGTTTTTCATAGGTAAATGAGTGTGAATTTTCAATGGATACCATTAAAATAGATCCTAATGAGGGAGAATGATTATAAAGAGGATATAGACAAGATAATTCTTCCTATGAAGTCCCTCCTAATCATGAGATTTCTAAATACCATTAAGGGGAATTTTCTAATAATTATCCTATCTATATGGTATGAGGTTACTATTACACCATTATGACTGTCATTGGGGATGAAATGGTTGTAATTATATAACTATAATTATGGGATGGGGTTTCTTATATAATACTACAGAGGTAGTTTCTTCCATAATATTTATTTCTGTATGGGCTTCAACTAAGGATTGAGTTTAGTGTTGTACATTTGTTTGGGTGAAAAATTCACATGATTAGGGTATTTATTATGGTGGTATGTATTGTTTTCCATAAATTAGAGGTATGTTCAACCTTACTGGAATGTTAATTCACTAGTCGATTAATTGATTTTTCTATCAGGTATTTTATTTCTATGATTTATAAATTTTGTTAATTGTTTCACATAGACCAACATGTATATAAGGATCTGGGCTCTAGGACCTATTTGGGGGTGTTGTGTACATTAAGGGGTGCATTGCGTGAAGGGGGAGTGGAGTAGGGGGTATGGGGGCGGCATGGTTGTATATGGGGTAATGTGCCGGGACGACGGAAGGGGGAAGTGTGAATTGGGATGTCAAGGAGGGGGGAGTCCGATGTGGGGGTTTAGAGGGGGGAGTTTGTAGGGGGTGTGGGGTGCATGGGGACGGGGTGGGGGAAGGGGGAAGGGGGGTTTTCCAAGAGTATTTGTATGGGGTTGGGTTTGGGGGTAGTGTGTAGGTGGTGTGGGGGTGAATGGGGGTGAAGGGGGAGGGAGAAGGGTGTGTGGGGGTATAGGGGGTGTCTAGTGGGTGCATTGTGCAGGGAGGGGGCATGGGGTGCGGGGGGAGGGGGTTGTCCAAGATGGGTGGGAGGTGGGGAAATGTGCAGGGTTCAGGGGTGTGGTGGTGTAGGCAGAGGGGTTCAAGTTGTACATGGGGGAGGGGGAAGTACAAGAGGGTTATAAATTATTTATTTCCTATATTGAAATCACTGACATTGAATACCTTATCGGTATGGTGGAATTTGATACCCTTTCAAAAATTGTAGCCTTTGTGGTTATTGGTTTTCCAAAATCATAGTACTTGTTGAATTATTCCTCCCATCCGTTGTTGTTAAAATTAACGAATGTTGTAAAAAAACACTCGATAACTTTCACATTGGGAAATAAATTAGTATATTATTATCGAGAATTAGAAATAACATATAGTTGAGGATGTTTATTTGATTTTTCAGTGACCCAGGACAGTTCAATATTCTTTAAATGTGAAGTAATATCTTTATTAAAATATCCAATTAAGGGAGAGTTATAATATTTTACATCATGAATTTCATATAAGATAAAGTTTCTCATACTTAATTCATGTATGTTTGAAATATATTTTCAATAAAGCTTTTATATTTATCATGATACTTAGAAATGAGGTATCTTCCTGAGGATTCATGTAAGGGTATTTTTTCATGATCCAATATTCCATAGTATATGAAGAAAAAATGTGGTTTTACTCTATAACTATATGTGGATAACTTGCACAGAAAATTTTGAACCTTTCCTGATATTCATATAAAATTTATACAATGGATTTTTAAATTCTATAGATGTTCTTTTTCAGTTCCCTACTTTATAATGTGGGTATGAACTATTGAGTAATGAAACAATGAATCTAATCCCACATTTAAGCCTATATATATTATCGGTTATATAAAAAACTCATTTTCCAAGCCTTATTGTGTGAATAGAAAAACTCTATATTTGATTTAATCTTTTGTTACACCTCCTAGATTATAAATATTTCACACAATATTGTTTAGCATAAAATATTTTTGGGGTATTTACTTATAATCACTTGAAAATATATTATGAGATGAATATGCCCATTTTATATTCAAAACCAAATTTATTTTTAAGGATCATATTTTGTATTTTTTTAATAGTTAATTTAGGGTACACATATGTATCTAATAGTTTGATCAATTTGTGCTATATTTTCTCCAATGTTTTAAATTTTTTGAATTATTTTTTGAAATGGTATACAATGAATGTGAATTGGAAATGATGGTTTTAATAAATACATTTTCTAAATGTTCAACTATTCTCAAAGTTTATTTATCTTGAAATAAATCATTCTCAACCTATAGATAAATTCAAAATATGTAACCATTCTTTGATTTCTTCAGGAAGTGAAGTTGCCTCAAAAAGGAAAAGGAAATAATTAAAAACTAATAAAAAATAGTTCAACTCTCTAAAAAATATACAATTTTTTTAAAAAATATGTTATGTTGTTGTAAATAATAAAATTAGTAGTTGTACAAGTATATAGTAATAATGGTTAGAATCAAGTAGTCTCACTATGAAGCATCAAATAATGGTGATTATTTACTTTTTGTGGGTTTATGCTTCTATTTTATATATATATTTAATTTAAAACTAAAAAGTAGCATGAGATATATATTTTGTGTGTATTAGAGAAAATGTAATGTGTTTAAAATTAATAGATAGTTACTGGACTGTAGAGTATTCTTTGAACCAATATATCATAATCCTCTATAATCATCTACTCCATAGATTAACTAATTATGTTTCCTGAGAATAAAATCCACTAAACATTGACTTTATGTTTTCATATTAGATAAAAACATGTAAGAAACACCGAATTCTACTAACTTAACCTATCCTACATGGTTATGGAACATTGGGAATTCCTTTTTCAATATCATAACACTCCAATTTATAAGAAATGTGGAAGTTTAAGGGTGGGAACATGTAAAAACCATTGAAAAGAAAATGAGTCTAAGAGGTACACAGAAGAGAATATATGAGAACCTAATTCATTTTTTCATACCCATTGCTTCTTACAAATAAGAAATAAAAAATGAATATAGTAAAATCAATGAGATTAAATTGTGATTATAGGGGTTTTTATTTGGCTTGGACACACATGGTCCTTAACTTACTATAACAAGAGTTTATAAAAAATGTATAACGAAAATAAAATTTCCAAACACCATTATAGTATATTAATTGACCTGTTATAATGATAAAAAGTTACTCTATAATAAATCATGAGGCTTTAATGGTTTTAACATAGAATACCAAACATAATATGATTACACGTGGAATACATTGAGATTATTTGTCTAAGATTTTCCTATTTCATATTCCATTTTAATAACTCCATGATCCCCAGAAAACATTGATGAAATCCATGTATAAATCCCAATCATTCTTTTCCAAATTTTTTAATCCTAGAACATATGGAGTTATTTCGTTTCATGAGCTTTTCATGTTCAAAAAGTGTAATCATAATAAAATAAACAATTACTTATGAGTGTATCAATACTTTTTTATTATACCAAAGTAATCATGTCACATCATACATAATGATAAGAGGGTACCCAATATTTTATTCTTGCAGTATGATCATGGTGAAATCATATCATAGGAGGTGATTGACCAAAGGGCAGTGACAAAGAATTGTTTATTCGTGATATATGTTATTCCTTAGTAATAATTATTTTCATGGGTAGCGATAAATCAATGATGTAATTAAAAAATTCCATATTTTATTTCAAGTGTAAATTTATTTATGTCATATGGTATGGTAGGTGCATTATATTTTTCTCAAAATATAGATCATTAAAGACCCCAAGAGAAACAAGAGTAGTAATAAATGGTTATTTTTACACAATGGGTGATATTTACATCTTAGTAGACTTAGTAGTGACTTCTTATAGAATCTTTCATTGCCCAAAATAGACACATAAAAATTCCCAATATGTGGTGTTTATTGTTTAAGGAATCATTAATTTTCATAGATATAAGAAATGGGTTTTATTTAGATTTCTATATATCAAACCCAATTTTCATCCATTTCAAAAGAAGTGTTAGCTCATTGACATTTAACTTCCCATAATATAGTTGGAGATCAACCGAATATGTAGGTTATGATTTCTAGTTGAGTATACCATTAAATTTAAAATTCACCCATATTTACAATAATATAAAAATCTATTTATATTTCGATATCTTAAATGTTTTACTTCCTTACTAATGACATTGATTCATATAGAAAAACAAATTGTCACATCTAAAAACTCCCCCATTATACACATTGTTTTGAACATTGACATAATCCTGTTATTTAAAGTTCCTATATTATTTTAGTATCTATATAAATATATAATCACAACATATGATCACTTAATTTTGCCAAATAAGATTTTGTTTTCCCTCTTCCACAACCGCTATTTATTTATTATTTGAACAAAAACAAAAATAACCAATCCAAAATCATTATATAATTTAATAAATAAATCCAATATGTTTCATTTTAATTTTTATGTTTAATACATTTATCTATTATCCCATTATTTATAAAAAAATCCCATGAATTGTGATTTATGCCTTTCAAATAAAAAAATATTTTGTTATTTTTACACTGAAAACCAAATGAAAATTTATGAAAATGGGACTTTATCGAATAAATATTAACTTTTTATATTTTGTTATTAATTTTTAAAATAATATTGATCATCATTACTAAATGTTTCAGTTGAACTCTAATTAGATTTTATATCCTTCTTAAATATTCTTTAATTGTAAAATATGTTCATAAATTTCCTTTTTTTCTTTTTTTTCATTCAAGGGTCATCAGACATGATATGTTAATGATTTTTATATTAATAACATACAACATCCTTTTAAATTAAATCCTTATTTACTAAAAAAAATTATAGGGTATTCTTAAATAAAATGGGACCATTGGAAAATACAAACTATATATAAGAAGAAACTCTAGATCAAGTGGGAATCTACCAATTTTATCTGTAAAAAATACATGGCGTGGAAGCTAACATTGGTGATCAAACAAATAACCACTATTTAAAAACCTAGTTCAAATTCCAATAATATCCATACACACTATGAAAATAATTTCAGAGGAGGGACACTGAAACAGATAATCAATATTAGATAACGCCCCACACATTGGAAAAAAATATTAACGGATGTCTTTTACAAAAGATAGAAAACCGTGGAGAATTTCACTATATATAATATACTTTAATAAATCATTAACATCCTAGAATAAAATTTTATCATTCAATGGATGAATCAATTAGGGTAGTAAAAATATTCCCAGTGACATGCACTATCACATTTTGGAGACTAAGAATATTGTCTAAGGATGGATGATGAAGCCATCAGAATAGGCATTAGCCAAAATTAAAAGTTGTGAGTTATAAAGAGGGGTATAAGATCCAAGAACCCTATAAATATAATTTCTACAAGAAAAATAGAAATAACATATAATAAAAAGATGACATCAAAAAAACATTGTAAATATAATGTTTTTATCAGGAACATCTACACCATGACAATTGGAAATGAAAGATCCATACTTATGAAGTATCAGTGGAAGGCGATTAAATTGGATGAGAGAATCAGCTTTGGTGAACAAATAAAAATTAATCCAAAATAGAAAATGAACTATAATTGTAATATTGAAAAACAAGGGGTGAAGAACAGGGCTGAATGGATGCATATTATAGATGATAACAAAGGTGGGACACACCACCCATCTTGAAGGAGAAAAATCATATAATAACTCCCATGAATGATATTATATATGCCTTATTAGGCCCACATAACACACTATATGAACATATTACTTATTATGGTTCCATGGGAACTTGATTATACCTCCTTTGAAAGGTAATAGTTCCCCTTTCTCTTGTACAAATGCAATTGGTGTTCTTACACATGATCAGTGAAACCACACTTAGAGGGGGTGAGGGAATCAGGTTTTCTAACTATTTACCTATAAAAACTATTTCTTTATACAAACGCATATATTTTATTGAATGGATATCAAACTCAACATGACATCCAAACTATTCTTTTCAGGAATGATATTTTCCTTTTCACAATATCATTATTTTTTCCTATAGATTCATGTTTGTTCATGTTTGTTTCTATCCTTTTAAGGCATGGTTTTCTAGTTCTGATTATTGTTTAAGAGTATAAGAGTTCTTTTGAGTATTTTTCATATGGTTGGACAAGGACCGGTAGCATGAAAAGCTATAGGTATTCAAATGTCTAGGAGGATAGACACTCTAACCATCTTTTGGGATACTAGCAGTAAGGTTTTCTATCAATAATTCCTCTGGCTAGAGAGTGGCATGGCATTAGTAGGGGATTCCTATAACAATCTCAAATTCCAGCCAACAGAATCCCGCGAGTCAAATGATGGAATTTCTAGTTGTGTAGGAATTATCCCTGGGATTGACGTGAATATAAAATTTGAGAGGTAATAGATATGTTATTCCATTGTTTTGAAAGACACTAGTAATCATTTTTTCTGTTTTAAATCAAATTTACTTTTCATACACCATGATTGTAGAATTGATGATTTCGAGTTAACTCCTAAGTGTAAAATAGTGGATCATCGGGACATTGGTCGGTATCATGGTAGGATAGTTTATCCCTATGTATTAACTTTTGAGTCATGTACCATTATATTTTGTTTATAAAAAATTATACATTATGTGCATGACTTCGTCATATTTATTTATTTTAATAATAAGAAAAAATTGTAATGAAATATATTGAATGTGAATTGAAACTGGATATAATATAATCTTATATCAAAAGTGTATGAGGATAATAAATGAATGTATCGAGAAACTGAGATTATAATATTAGTTGTGTTATATATATGACTATGTTGAGGAGTATGGAATCCTATCTAATATATGTTTTTTCCATGTCCCTCTTTATAACAAAAGGACACCTAGTAGGGTGCCTCTCTTATGTAATGAACTCTTGGATACCATTTGGTGCCTTGAATATTTACCACCCCATAGTCGGTGTGTTACTTTCTTGCAATTTTTTATAGGAAATGTTATACTACTTTGAAACAACTTGAATTTGATCTCCGAAATAGTGGAGGTGTCACACGAAAACATTTCTCTCCCTGGTTGCAGAATGCTTAATTGATTCAAAAAGTAATCTGAAAGTAATTTCCATGAATTTGGATTCCTGATGAATTTTCCTTTTCGATCATTTGTTTATTTTGTTTACTTATTTTGGTATGCAAGATAAGGATGCTTGCTATATAGAGAACACGCAACAAATCATAGTCCATGAAAATGCAAGTGAATATATATATATATATATATAATGATATTATTGTGAAGGGTAGGGGATGTATTGGTTGGGGATAGGTGGTGGGATGTGGTGGGGGTTTCAAGGGGCCAGGGGTTGTCTAGGGGTATCCAGGGGTGTCCATGCGAGTCCAGGGGGTGTCTAGGGGGTGGGGAGGCTTATCTAGGGGTATCGAGGTGGTATAGAGAAAAATTCACTTTTTATACATTTTAATTAATTTATTTCTATTTTTGATAGGAAATGTTCTACTTTTAAAAAAAATGAATTTGAACATTGACATGGTGGAATTGTCAATGGAAAAATTGATATCCCTTGTTGCAGAATGCTTAATCGATTCAAATAGTAATGTCAACATAATTTTCATGTTTTTGTATTCCTCATGTATTTAAATTTTCTATCATTTGTTGATTTTGATTACTTGTATTGGTATGCAGGATATAAATGCATTCTATGTAGAGAACCAATAAAAAAACATAGGCTATTCTTATTTATGTGAGCATATATATATAAGGATCCTCTTGTGTGTGGCTTGACTCCATTGAGGTATAGTCCCTCTTCTAGACTCTTAAATTCCATAATTTTTAAATTGCATTTAGTTCCCTTATTATTTCAACTTGTTTATAATAAATTCCAAATATTGATCAACTGTTAGTTAAAAGAAATGTTCAATTTGATAAAAAAGTCTTGGTTTTGTAATAAAACCCCTCCAATGGAGGTGTGTTATCATTGAAAACTCACAAGGGTAGTTTATTCGTATATAGCTTATTTTACATTATTTCATTTTAGTTTATAATTTTAATCCTTACCCCTTATTCTCTCATTAGAGACACCATGAGAATATCCAAATAATATTTGACTCACGGGCGGGTGTGAAGGGGTAGGGGGTGTGAAATTGGGGTGGGGGTGTGGTGGAGGGTCTGTCTAGGTAGGGGTGTTTGTCCAAGAGGGGATGGTGTCTATGGGGGGGTTGTCCAGGGAGGGAGGGTGGATGTAGGGAGGGGGCGGGGGATGTAGGGAGGGGGAATGTCTAATGGAGCAAGGGGGTTTCTGGGGGGTGAAAGGGGGTGTGAGGGGGATATCCAAGGGGTGTCAGGGTTGTCCATTGGGGGGTATAAGGGAGCATTCCAGGGGCATGGGTGTGTACGGAGGGGGGGTGGAAACTACAACGAGGTGGGAGGGGGCTACAGTAGGGGGAAGGGGGTTGTCCAGGGGGTGTTCAACAGGGTTTCAAGGGGGCTATCTAGGGAAGTGCAAGGGGCAATCTAGGGGGGGCATCAGGGTGAATGGGGGCCAGTCTATGGGGTGCAATGGCTTTTATGAGGGGAGGAATAGGGCTTTCCAAGGTGGTTTGTTGTGGGCAGGGGGGGTGTGAATTAGTGGGTTTTATTTAGGAATTATTTTTCTTTCAATTTCAAACTCTCCATATTTTCAAGACTAAACAACTAATGAATGATTAATCCACCATAGGATAATAATTAATCTTCCTCCATGAGCTTTTTGGTTGAGATTTCATTATGTACAGTAAGTACCTTATAAAAGAATTCAATTTGACAATATACCTTGATCAATTAATTTTGATAACATGTAATGAAAAATTACCTTTCTAAAATTATTATTGCACAATGATTCCTTCTATCTAAAGTAATGACCTTAATAAAATGCATGCAAGAGGTGCACATGATGTTCTTTAATATTTAATTCAATATTTTACATTCACAATATTGAATAGCTTCTTCAAGATTAATCAATCAATTTAATTAGGTACAATTCATGCATGGGATGCATCGAATCCAAAAAATTAACCCAATTCTTTATATATTACATTACATCATGTGTTATTTAATATGTTTTTTAGGTATGTGATTTATGCTTGTATGAATGTATGGGTAGCATGGAAGCTTTGTATTTCTCTCTTATTTGTTATATTACAAAAATTCAATTATCTAAGAATGGTTATGTGATCTATTCACAATATTTGAGTGACCCATGTGTGGCTCACCAAATATTTTTTTCATAAGAAAAATGATTCTTTGTTAGATATTAAGAATTGTATGTGGGTAGTTTTCTTAATGACATCATAAGAACTGTATTTATTATGTGTATGCTTTCGCATGATAGGTTGTGTCTGGGGACGTCTATCCCTTTATTTCATTCAGATAATTGGTGTCTTGTAGGTTCTTCTCAAAAACCTTTCGAAACCATTGCGACTTTCAGGTTTCAAATTTGTGAGGATAGATGTAGAGTAGAAATATCTCAGACTAAAACACAAGAAAAAAGGTTATTTAGGTGTCCAGGGGGTGTCTGGGGGGTGTATAGTGGGGGTGTTCAGGGGGGAGGGGTTTCCCTGGGATCCATGGCTTCCAAGGGGTCCATGGGGTCCCGGGGTCCTGAGTGTGTCTCGGGGGGGGGGGGGGGGGGGTGTATAGTGGGGGTGTATAGTGGGGGTGTTCAGGGGGGAGGGGTTTCCCTGGGATCCATGGGTTACAAGGGGTCCATGGGGTCCCGGGGGTCCAGGGTTTGTCCCGGGGGGGGGAGGGGTTGTGACAAACGGGCCCGGCCCACCAGTTGCCCCGCAGACATGTGAGCCCCACCCTAGGTCACACCCATATACCCGAACGGGTTATCTGACTAATGACAGTCCCCATAGGCTAACACATGTCCTTTCCAGTGTGTTTTGTCCTCACACACACATACCCTGAGAAACATCCCAGGAGGTCACCCATCCTGATCCCTACTGTAGGCCAAACAAGCTTAACTATGGAGTTCTAATCAGGTAGGCTCCCAAAAAAGAAGGTTCACCTTGTTGACATGAGTCATATCATTTAGTCATTTAACCCTTTATCATTCAGGGGTGTTAAAATCAACCCCCCCCCCCCCCCTAGAGCACAACGTCCTCGTTGTGGGCCCTACATTTCAACCCAGTCAGTGCACCACACATAAGGTTGGGTTCCTCCTCTGATACCAAATGTGACAACCGGGCCCCGCCCAACAGTTTCCCAGTAGACACGTGGTCCCCACCCTAGGACCCACCCACGTGGCCGAATGGGTTATCAGTCTAATGACAATCCCCACAGGCCAACACATATCCTTTCCAGTGTGTTTTGTCCTCACTCACACACACCCTGAGAAACTCTCCAGGAGGTCACCCATCCTGATCACTACTCCAGGACAAGCACGCTTAATTGTGGAGTTCTAATCTGGTAGGCTCTCGAAAAGGAAGTTGCACCTTGTAGACATGAGTGATATCATTTATTCATTTAACCCTTTATCATGCGGGGGTGTTACAGAGGCCCAAGGGGGTGTCTAGGGGTGACGGGGTGTTCAGGGGTGTTGAGTTGGTCTGGTCTCGCGTACAGTGAAAATGTTATTGTTTCTACATTTTAATTACTTTATTTATATTTCTGAAAGACATTGTTCTAATACTATGAATCATCTTGAATTTTAACTCTGACACGGTAAACGTGTCACCTAAAAAAATTCTCTACCTGGTTGTAGAACCTTTAATCGATTCAAATAGTAATGTCAAAGTAATTTTCTTTTTTTTTTTGGCCTCTTGATGGCTTTTCCTATTCGATCATTTGTTTATTTTATTTACTTGTATTGGTATGCAGGATAAGTATGTATGTTATGCAGAGAACCATCAACAAAACATAGACCATTCTTCTGTATTTGAGCATATATATGGAGATCATCTTATGCGTGGCTTGACTCCTTCGAGGTAGATTCCCTCTCCT
The DNA here is from genome assembly GCA_963277665.1 of Viscum album. Lineage (NCBI taxonomy): Eukaryota > Viridiplantae > Streptophyta > Magnoliopsida > Santalales > Viscaceae > Viscum > Viscum album. The sequence goes on along the minus strand of OY728164.1, from coordinate 1,136,804,653 downwards.
AGCCTCTTTAATTCAAGAATTCATTAAATTACATTTAGATACATTTTTAATTATACTTGTTTATATTAAATTTATATTATTGATCATGGGTTAGTTAAAATAATTGTTTCATTTGATAAACAAGTCATGTAATTGTAATAAAACCCCTCTAACAGAGGTGCGTTGTCTGTGAAAACTCACTGTAGTAGTTTGTGCTTATATTGTTTGATAGTCATTATTAAATTTATGTTTTCCATTTCAATACTTACCCCTTGTATCATTTCAAACACCACAAGTATATATATATATATATATTTTCACTCACAGGGGGGTGTTCAGGGGCAGGGGTGTGCATGGTAGGGTGGGGTGTGCTGTGGGTCTGTCCAGTGAGGGGGGGGGAGTGGGGGGGCTTCCAAGGGGGGTCTGTCCAAGAAGGGGGCTATCTAGGGAGGGGGGTTGGGGGTTCACGGGGGGGGGGGGGGGGTGGGGGGGGGGGTGGGGGAGGGGGTACTGTAGGTGGGGCTACTAAAGGGTTGGCGGATGGGGGATGCTATCTAGGGGGTGTGAGAGGGATGTTCAGGGGGATTGGGGTATAAGGGGATGTCTAGGGGAAGGAGGGTGTGTCTATACAGGGGGTGTCAAGGGGGAGTCTGCAGGGAAGGGGGGCTACTACAGGGGTTGGGGAAAAGGGGTCAATCCAGGGGTGATATGGGCATGTCTAGGGGGTGAAAGGGGGTCTTCCAGGGGCATGGTGGTGTATGGGGGTTTCCCAGGGGGTGTAAGGGGGCAGTCTGGGGGGGGGGGTTGTCCAGGGGGACTGCATGGAGGGGGGCTCCTACAGGGGAGGAGGGAGGGGGTTTTATAGGGGTACAAGGGGACTATCCAAGGGGTGAAACAGGGTTTTCTAGGGGAATGGGGGTGTGTGGGAGCTATCCAGGGTAAAGAGGGTGTGTCTGTCCATGGGGGGGCTATCCTGGGAGGGGGAAACCGCAGGGGGGGAAGAGGGTTGTCTAGAATGGTTCAAGGGGATATACATGGGGAAAATGGTGTGTAGGGGGCAATCCAAGGGGGTGCAAGGGCTGTCTGGGGTGGGGGGGGGGTGCATGAGGGTTGTCCATGGTGGTGCATGGGCTATCCAGGGGGTGCATGGTTGCTATATATGGGGGGTGAAAGGGTTGTCCAATGGGGTGAAGGGGGGATGTCTAAGGGGTGTAATGGGGTTTTCCATGGGGCAGGGGATGCAGGGGGGGCTGTCTATGGGGTGTGAGTGGTCTGTCTAGGGGGTGAATGGGTTGTCCAGGGTGTTGACCAGGGGGTGCAAGGGGGATATCTAGTGGGGAGGGGGTGCAGGGGGTTTGAGGGGTGTTTGGGATGTCTAGGGGTTCAAGGGGGCTATCCAGTGGGGTGCACGGGTTGTCCAGTGTTGGGGAAGGAAGTTGTACATGGGCATGGGGGTGCACGCGGGTGTTCAAGGGTGTGCACGGTGCTAGTTAAATGGGGTACAAGGGGGTTTTCCAGGGGGTTATAAGGGGTATAAGGGTGTTTCATAGGTGGAATGGGGGTATAGTGGGGGTTTAATGGGGCTATCCAAGGGGGGAATGGGTGTGCAGGGGGATGTCCAACGGTTGTGGGCTGTATTTATGAAATGTGAAGTCTCATAGCCATAGTTTTAAACCGTGGTTGTAGGCCTAGTACAATAGTTTTGAAACGTGGCTTTATACCCTGTGCGGATTGATGTTCTAAAACATTTTAGAACTCTGGATATAGGGCTTTATACATGATTCAAATTGTTCATATAGGACTTTAGCCATGGTTTTAAATCATAGCTATATTTATTTCCCTATAGCCACGCCAATACAAACCGTGGACCATTGAACAGTGGTTATAAACTATAACAGTAGTTTTTGGGCTTATCTATATGTTTTGAAATAGTTTCTAAAGCTTAAATTTCTAGTAGAAAAAAATATAAAATTAATATGTATTTAACTTAGAAATAGATTAATTTAATTACAAATGATCCCAATTCTCTTGGGTTCATTTTTTCAGAACAATTTGTTGTTGTAAATTTTATAAATTTGAAGACCATATAAGAACTGCATATAATATTTTCATAGAGGAATTTAATATGAAATCTTGAGAAAAAAATTCTTAATAATGATATTCAATTTATATGGGAACACATTATTTTCCTTATTTCCCCCAATTTCAAAAAAAAATTATTTTAAGTATTTATGGTAGACCTTATCCAAAAAATATCACTTTAAGATAACTAGAATACTAGAAAATAATTGGTACATATTAGTGTCACCTAAAACAACCTCGAGATATAGAACATTATTATTACTGAGTGGAATGGTGTGTGGGTGATCATAGAACTTGTTTTGAGTGCATAAGCTTTGGGAAGTTGATGCTTAGGGAGGACGTGTAATGGAAAGGTAGAAGTGGTGAAGGTGTGTGTGTGAGTGTTTCTAGTGTCGACCCGCCTTCTGGATTGATGAATAGATGAAAGAAAAATGTTTATTAAATATAGACCATTAAAATGAAAAATTTATGTGGGATGGAATTTTTAAATGACAATATTCTATTATAAAACTCATACAAGATAAACCACAATCTTCTAATCAAAGTGACGTTCATATTTTGATTACCTCACATGATTTTATTGAACACCTAATGGATTTCCATTTTAACTGAACCCCCTATTTTATTTTTCAACCAACACCTAATGAATTATCAACACCAATGAAAACATGAATAGTATAACAACTATTTATTATTTATATGAAATTCCATGACAACCACCATCAACACCCCAATGATTGATGTTCTTTTTTTTCATGCATTTAATTTATCATATTAATTCAATCAATCATGTGAATCACTAAATTTCATGTTTTGAAATTCCGATCGATCGAACATGTATCTAATAATTTTTTTTCATGAATTAGTTAGTTTTGATGAATATAATCTATCATAAATGTAATGTCATATGATCATCAAAGACATTACATGAATCTGATCATGAACGTCACCTGAATTTGTCATGATATTTCCTAAGGGTGTCACGATCAATTTATGAAGATCATATGAATAAAAATTACTTCAATGGATTCATGTAAAAAGTGTATCCTTATTTCATTATAGGATTCCGCATTTTTTATTTTTATTATTTTCTCAAATGATTCCTTCATCAATTTCCTTGTGGTTGTCCATTGACAAGGCACTAGATCATGTGATTCCTCTAATTCCCTCATATAATTCCCTTATTAGTTGTAAAACAAGTTGTTTCATGATCTTCCAAATCTAATAATGTAATTTATCAATCATCACATGAATAAAAAAATATCATGTGATGACATAATGTGATCATGTTACATCATTCATGGGAGTACAAACACTGCCTTAACCTAATTAATGATAATACATAACCATACACCTAATAATAATACATAGACACCCTTGACTATATGAACCCCTTATCCCTTTAAAAATCATGCATGAGATGAGAGTAAATAATAAATACTGGAATTTTGGAGTGGAGAAACAGATAATCACAAAATTATTCCTCTATCTAATCCCAATGACTAATTTAAAGAATAATATTGTATTTTTATAAACATACCATGATTACACAATTTATCTTTTAAGAGACATATGACATGCTATATGGGTAACCCAAAAAATTTTGTTCCTATATAAATAATCCTGTGATTCCCTAGCAGTCAAACACAAAAAAACATTATCCCATTTTAAAAATAAAGTATGATAATGGAGAAAACTACAAAAAATATGGATATGATGATTTTCTTGAAAATGATGTGTGTTCCCCATGTGATATGTTAATCAATCACATGGTGTCATGTGGACATGTTAGTTTAGTTCTAATTATATAATTCTAGACATATTAGAAATGTAATGTGGTTTCTATGGACATATTATCTAGATCACATGATTGTATCCCATAAATGACATCCAAATGATTTCACAGTCTTTATTCATGTCATCCATATCATATGATGACTCTTAGATTTTCTATCATATCCAACCTAAATCCATGTAAATACCTCAAATGCCACCTAATTATGTATGGAAGATACTTAAAATATGTCAGGAAGACCCTTGACATTTGATGATTACATCCTAATACATGTCATCCTTATCTAGTAAGAGTACCAAGGCTTATACCCTCAAACCATGAAAAACCATGGACATGTAAATACTATTGGGAATATCCCTTTAATTTTAGAGGACACAATAATAAGAAATGATTAATAACTCATGAAGCCTTATCAATTTTATGGGAACCACATTCCAAAAAGGTATTTTGTATTAACCACTTACAGTCCCCCAATTTTATTGATCATAGGATAAGGTCCAAATATCATTATGCTTCATCAATCCTAGTATAACTACCTAAATCTCCTATACCTCAGTTATCAGTAATAAAATATGTGTGTGTAATAACCCATTCCACCCCCATTAAAAGGATACATATTAACTTAACTATGAATAATTTGATACCTGTTATAGATGGGAAATGTATGATGCCATCTAAATGCTCATGCTCCAAATAGAATATTCTATCGGGGATGACCTAGTGCATAAATCATGAATGTAAATATTTAGTGAATATAATAACATTTTATCACTCATTTCTCAAATTTATTATGTCTAATGTGGGATTTGGTACTTTATGGGATTCTGCTACTAGAATCATATGAAACATATAATAATAGAATCATTAGTGTGCTTGTCCCACTTAAAACATGATCTGACTGCCTGTATAGATGGGAGTCCACGTTTGTGTATGTCTAGAAAATATTTACTGATATGTAAACTCTAGGGATATAATCCATTAAATTAATTATTTATCCCCCCAATAAAAATTTAAGGGAAAAATAAAAATTAAATAACAAGATTCATTTCATAAATATGTTATACACATACCCTTACAAAGGCTCAAAAATAATAACTGATTCTTGAATTCCATTAAATAGGGCCTTACTACAAGACAATAAATTTCATTGTATACCCATTCCATATGACGTTAAAATTTATAAAAATAAGTACGTGAGTTTTGATTCCTTTTATAAATAGGATTTGTAATATGACTCCTGAAGGTTCAATCACATCTTCAAGACACTAATTTCCTTCCTAGAAAACAATAAATTCCAAAGTTCATAGTTTTACTGTTTTACATAATATTAAAGATACCATATATATGAAATAATATAACCCACCTTACATATTGAATGATCAAACACCAAGTCATTTTATTAGGTTATCAAGTCTCTTATTAGGATATTGAATTAATTTATTAACATATATTTAATATATAATATATTCATGGAGTAGGAAATAATTCCCCAAAAAAGAGTCGGATTAGCCCAACCTCCCATTCTCTTATCCAATGTGTGTTCTTAATAATAGTTGGGTCTGAACCCCCAAATACACCTTCCATTATAAAAAAGGGTCATGATTTATTAGTATACATATTTTTTCCTTTTTTTGATTTGTTATTTTGTATTTAATAGTGTTGACCATCATTATTTTATCCTCAAAAAATTATTGGTCTATAATAATTATTTTTCTGACATCATCCCAAAAATTTGGGGAACAACATCTATTTCCATGTAAATCATCATATGTCACCAATTAAATACATGACTGGAATCTACTGTTACAAGAAAACTCTACAAAAGGGAAAAAATGAGGTCATATAAATTGAATTTTATGTGATCATGATCTCAACATGTCTAATAATGTTTTAAAATATATTTTACACATCCCTTTAATTGGGGGTTGGATAGGTAGTTCTTAAATGAAGATTAATATCATGACCATTATAATGAATCATTCAAAATTTAAATGTTAATTATGGGTCATGATGAGACACCATTGAAATTGGTTCTTCTTGATGTCTTAAAAATTCAATAATATAGCAACTTGTATTGTTCTTGAAAATAAAAACATCTCTAATTGTCATAAAATGTCATGATTTTATACGGAAATAAATGATAACACATATAGTACCAATATTTCTTGAAGACTTTTAAAATAAAGAGATAATATAAATAATAATTTCATCCCATTTCCAAATAGGATAAGTAATATCTTATATGAATCTACTGGGATGATATCCCTCGTATGTTACCTATTTAAAAACCAAACATCATGATACAAAAAATATACAATTTCCTAATTCATAATATGCAATAAAAAATGTTTCCACAATTATATCAACATCTTTGTGCTACAAGGGTGTATATAGAATTTAATTATTATGAAACATGTATCCTAGTTCTGATGGTTACATTATTATATTGAAAAAGGATAAAATAAATTGCATCCCAAAGGAAAAAATAATTTATCACTCATGTAAAATTATATACATATTTGAGATTCATGATAAATTTTAAAACATATAATACAAATTCTGTTTTACATTAGAGTCCCATAATTATCTTTTCCATATCAATGCATATCAATAATACAAAATTCATTTTATCTTTAAAAAACCTAGTAATGGGGAGAGATCAGATTCTATATTTGGTGATGAATATTTTGGAATCTATAATGAATAAATAATCAAAATAAATCTAACATAGTATATAACTGTATCACATTTTATTTAAATAAAAGCTTTTTCAAAATATGGAAGGAATAAATAATGATAAAATAAATCAATATAAGTTATCACATATGAATAAAAATATCCCTACATAATATAAATAATGGAAAAAAAGATAAACATCAATACCAGATCTCATAATTAAGTAATACATAATTCTGAAAATCATAATAATATATTCAACATATTTAACATGATAATTATAAACTATGGGTGAATCCAACTAAAATATAGTAATCTATTTTATCTCATGAGACCCATTGATTCATGTAGAGGGTAAAAAATTATAATCCATAGCATTCACATATGACAAAGAACCTAATATTACTTACATATGTATTAAAATAATTTTAAAATAAACAACTTAATAGAGATACAAATCCTGGATCAAATGGATTACTGCATTACTAAAATTTACCAAACACATAACTGTTACACAATAAATGATAAATGTTTATTTTAAGACATCCCATTTAACCTTTCAATCATACATTATATTTAGTACATGTAATAACATGACGATATTCATAAATGAATGGGGTGAGGTTAAATCCCAGTAAGAGGAGGAATATGGGAAATTAGTAAATACAAAATTGTTGAGAAAAATAAACAACATAAAATGATAATAATATAATCATCATCAAAAACACGAGGGAAATATTTTTCAATAGCATGTTTAGGGAAAGGAAAAAAAATGAATAATATCCCATTATGGTCAAATATCAAACATGGTTGTAAAAAATGATTCATCATGTTCATTCATACCCTATATGAATTATAATAACAACATCATTGTGAAAATATACCATCATGTAAATTAATAATTCATGTCATCTGATCAGATACATCACAATACCAAAAGAATTGGTGAGATATATAATTCTGGTCCCACCCTTCACCTCAAAATATTTTCAAAACCATTCATGCCACGTAGAACATATTAAAATCATTTTAATAAACAATCAAATTGAAAGGGATGAGTTACATGAGGATTTCATTAATCATTATTTTATGAATAAACATGGGGGGTTAGAAAATGTACTTATTAAAAAAAATATTTGGTATATTTATCATCATTATTGGGTAATTAAGAATCAACTCAATGGGAGTTAAGTATGTGTTTTGGGAAGAAGAGTTCATTTGGAAAATATTAATATTTTTCATTAAATTATGTGGGAAATGTGAATATACTAGAAAATTAAATGTAATAATAATGAAAAGATATTTATTTAACATTATTGGAATATTAATAAAAAATGTCATGACAAATATAGAACCTAATGAAAATGGGTTGGGATTGAGAATTCAATTACCATAATTCCTACTTTACTCTATCATATTTGAACCTCCTAAATAATAATCATTTATCTATAAAACATATTGAACAAGATATGATTTATTTTCATTTATATAACTATTTAAATACAATATTTATCTAATTGTATTTATTAATTTCTTTGAAGGAAATTGAAGCGTTTTCATATGTGGTGTTGATTAAAAATTTCTTATTCCTCTATGACTTTTCTTATTTTCATTCAAAATAATTTATCAAAATATAGGATTTACTATATAATCAAATAATAAAACGAATTAAATATTTATATATTATAAATAATTAATATTACCCATCCATGATGTTTGTTATTTTTATTTTCACCGTAATGTCTTCATTGGTGGTTAACCGACCGTTACCATTATCTTGTTGAAAGAGCGGGAAAGGGGAGTACGAAATTAATATTTTTCATAAAGATGATACTAATAGTAAATTAAAATTATTAATATATTTATTACATATATAATAATTAATTTTATTGTATATTGTTTTTAATAGCTCTGGGGAAAATAGGAAGGTCATAATGAAAATAGGGAAGTTTTAATAGAGGCATACTCTATCTCCTTAGAGTAACTTCTCATATATAACATTGTACCTCAATTGGGGATTAGAGATGGATTTCCCCAAATTTTCCCTAATAATTATAAGGTGATATTGAATGATTATCTGGTTAGATATTAATCTATTTAATTAGAGGTAGGAGATGTTTTCCAAGGGAAGGTAGAGGGGTTACTTATACATGAAGAGAGGGGAATGAATAAAATATTGAATAAAATATAATATCAAGGGTAAAACATGTAATAAGTAATTTTTTTCAATATAAAACATTTCTAAATATAATAAAATTTGTATACGACATCAAATACCCTGTATAATTTTAATTTATTAGTTTATTAAATCGAAAGTTAAAATAAAAGAAATAATTTATTATAGAGAATCACATTTGACTTAATGTTTTGGAAAATAGTTTGGTTACTATTATCAATGCCCATGTTACTATTCCAATATTCACATTAATATTCTAATGTTCACATTATGTCCCATAAAAATCAATACTTTATTTCACTATAAAATAAAGTCATTTCAAATATTGGTTATATATTTCTATTTTTGATATTGTTTATTATCTTAATAAATATAGATTTATTTTTTATAGTGTTGGTACTGGTTTTATGATATAAGTATATTGGTCTGATCCATATTTTCTCATTTTAGCTTCTCAATTTTATATTTTTTACCAGTTATAATGTTATAAATTTAAAATGGTTTCATTTTTGATTAATGGTACATTATTTTTTAATGATTTTATCTATTTCTCTATATTTTAATGCGTATTATATTATATTACATAATAAAAAAATATTTATTAATGGAAAAATATTACTAATAAACCCAAGGGCTTTACAGTCTTCCCCCATTCGAAATTTCAACCCCAAAATTTCAACTCATATTCTTGAATGAAAATAGATAAATAGAATTTTTTTACTGTTTCTTATGAATAAGAAGTAACCTCTTAGAACATATGGTTTATCCAGAAAACATAGAAAAGGTGAGTTTTTTTATTGTGTAGACTTTTTTATTGAGAGTACATGGTATTTACTAGTACCTGTTCATCTGATATGTTATTTTCCAATTGTACTATATCTGGATTAAGTAAATAATAGGGAACAAGCGTGTACAAATTTTGGATGGAGACATGTCATATGTCCTGAACATGATCTATAATTGGGGAAAGTTAAATTTTATAGGGTAGTTCTCCATTGAGATCTAGGATCTCAATGGGAACAATGTACCTTCTGATAAGATTTCCTTACATTACAAACTACATGAATCTCTTCCATCATGATATTCAATGGAAATACTTTTATCCAACAATGATCACCTTGTCCCTTAGAAAAATATTAGAATAGTTCTTTTCCCAAATTAGAGAAGATTTTATGTGTTGTTGGATGGATTGAAATATATATTTTGTATATTTCTCATGTTCAGTTCCATGTTAGTTTCTTTCACCAACTTTATCCCAACAAGTTTGTGTTCTACCTTTCTTCGAATATAGATCATCATAAAGAGACATTTGAATACTCTAGTGGATGATATTTTTATATAAGACATAAAAAAATGGGAGATTTAAATATCATCCCTTTGTTAATTCTATTTATAATTCTCTTAGAATTTCCTTGGGAGTAAACTTAGTTCATGTATATATTCCATCAGCTTCAGAGTGATATGCCTTTCTAAAATTCGACATAGTACTCAAATCATTTTGACGACTTCGACAAAATATAGATGTGGACGTTCGATCACAATTAGAGATGATTAAAAGTGGTACTCCATGAATTCTCACTATATCTATTAAATAATTCATGGAAATTTGTGTGAGATATAAATCTTCTAGAATATAAATTATGTGGGAATTTTTTTGAGATTACCCACCACAACCTATATCACATTGTTTCCTTTAGATATAACTGGGAGAATAGTGAAATATTCAACAGAGAAAATATTCCATTTCAACATGGGTATATAAAATGTTTTCATAATCCATTTGGACTTATGTTTCTCTGATTTACTTTATGACATATTAAACACCATGATATAAACTCTAAAATATCATTCTTCGTATTTCCCCACCATAATTAATATAGATGATCATAGTACATCTTGGTACTTCCAAGATGGATAATGAAACATGAGATATGTGAATCATCCAATTACACATTTTATATCTCAGGTGATGAAGATACATAAAACCTCATTCCAAATTAAATTAAACCAACATCATCTATTTGTAACTCATACATATTCCTTACCTTTAACTCCATCACCTTCTTTTGTAGCTAAAAAGTATCCCTTTGTGCCTCGATGATCTTTTTTGGGATAGATTATTTGGAATGAAATTTTTAAATGGTGGATGTATTACATAAGATTATGATTTTAAGATCCATTCTCTTCATATTGATGAAGATAGATTCTCTTCCACTCTGCACCATGGATTGAGTAACATGTTCTTTTCTGTTAATAGCATTATCTAACAAGATTTCTTTTAGTGGATGGTGGTGAATAGAGAATTAATTTTCCTTAATTAGTTCTAACAATATTCCTTGATACGTGTTTAGATATTTCTATTTTAATATGTTCTTTAGACTCATATAACCAGCATATATTTCCCACTTTTCTCCATAGAGATAGTTCCAATAAATCATTAGAGAGAAGATCACAGCTGCTAACTCCACAACATGTTCAAATATGTTCTACAGAAGGATTTTCAGCAGTAGTGAGGTATATGATATCACTTTATCATTCTTTGTATGTTCAAAACCAAATAATTTATTTTAATCATCAAGATATATATCAAAACCATCTCTAATTGTTGGTAGTTCTAGTACATGAGTAGTGATTAGCCTATAAATAAGATCCATGAAGAATTCCTCGGATTCATTCATCCACACAGGCAATAATCTTTTCATTTTATCATAGATAGTGTTCCCGAAAATCATGATAAGTTTTCCAAGAAACATTCGTAGAACCAATCCAATTAAATAAACATAAATATTTTTGTGATAGTAGTCGGTCTGTTTCATTCCTTATTCTAGTTTTTTAAGGGTCCACAAAATTTCCCTCACCTATTATAATGTGACCAAATAATTTTTAAATTTTACATCCCAAAGTCACACATATTTAAAATATAATATATTTTCCCTTCATAAATTTCACTAACATAATCCCCATTTTCTCTTCATGTTTCACATTACTCAGGGACTAAATGAGAATATCTCTGAAAAAAACTACCAATTTTTTTGAGGTAGTCTATAAATATTATATTCATAAAATCCATGAATATTTCATGTGTATTCACATATACGAAGTGAATCACTATGAAATCATTGTTCCAAAAACATATAAGGAAATTTTTCTTCTCAATATATTCCTTTATAACCTTCATCTATGGATATCTAGAACAATGATCCACATTTAAGAGGTATTGTGGTCCATATATTTGATCAAATGTGTAATCAATCCATGTTAGATGATTATATTTTATTGTTATATTTTTGAGAATCTCATAATTGAAGGGAAAATACATTGATTCATAAATATTATTATAATAAAGAAATATATCACCCCACAGTGATTCAGAAGTCTATATGAACCCTTTTTAATTTCATATTATCATCTCCCTTTTAACAACTTCAGTTTGATCAGGACCATCATGTTGGGAAATTCTGAGATGATAGTGGCTCTGGGTATGATCTCTATTAATAACTCTACCTCACGATTTATGTAATTTATGGTAATTATTCAAGAAATTCATTAAATACATTCATCTAGGATGACACCTTTAATTGACCCAACCATTGGGTAATGGTGTTATTCTTCACAGGGCATCAACACCCTTAACGTTGAGTGATTTTCCAAATATGGTTCTTGATATTCCTTTTATTTTTAATGTAGAATTGGATGGTTCATAATATGTATGGATACTTATTTTTCCTAGCATTTTATAAGTTCCCTATATAATGGGAGCCCATTCATTCCCATTATAGCCTTATATTCCACCAAGGGAAGTATTATGATATTCTATCAAAGAGTATTCCTACATAAGAATATAGGAGAAGAGTCCAACACATAGGATTCAATGATTCCAAAACAAGTTGTTTTTATAGATATCTTTAATTCAAGGAATCATGGATTCAATTCTAAATTTCTAGAAAACATACAGATAAAATAATTCATAAAACCAGAGTCAATTAAAACATTCTCCATTTTTATTGAATATGAAGTGAGCCATGTACAATTTCATTATCATGCTCCACATTAGTAGTAGTGATTTCATAAACCTTCTATTTCACTATTATATTGGGGATTGATAACACTGATTACCTTCATTAAACTGCGATTTAGTGCACAAAGTATTATAGTTCCCTTTCTCTCTATAGTTGAATTATAGAACCATGGGTGGTTCATTAAGAGGTTCATTATTTTCATCCATTAGGTTTTCCATCTTCTTCATGTATATTTTATATTAATTAGATTTGTGGACTTTTATACTACATATGATTAATTTACCTATCTTTTTGAGGTAACTCAAAATATGCACCATCACACATTTTTTTACATCTAGGCAGTTTCATCATCATTCTAGAATTTAATTTTTACCAAAATCATGATACTCTATTAATCTCTTATTATCTCTGTAACCATGTGAACAATATATAATATCCATATATGTTTTGTGAGAATGACTATCCACCTCTTCATAAATCCCAAAGTCTTAGACAGTTAGTTCCTTTTGAAGTTGTAGTTTTAAACCAGTAAATAATCTATCTATTTTGTTATCATTTTAGATAAAAAAATAGATGGAATATATTGTATTCATTGTGGTGATTTTCTCATAAGTCATGATAGATTCAATTTCCATTCTATTCATCACTATAAATTGTATTTTCATATTTTATCAAAGAGTTATAGGGATTTATACTATATTTTCATATAGTATTCCAACACTATCTCTTCCCTTTTATTCTTCATATTGGTGTTATCAATTAATTCCCACATCTAATCATACTCTATATCAAAATGATTGACGTATAGAGTCACCATAGCCTTCTCAAAATAACGGCTCACATAAAATGTCTTCTCCATTCTGTTATCCCACTATTGCATGAAATGATGATTGGATGTTCTACTAAATTTCAGTAATTGTTTCCACCTAAATGAATTAATGTCTAGTTGATCATTCATGGTTGTAAGAGGTTATTTCACATAGTTCAGTAAATTATTCATAAACTAAAACTATTGGGTAATTGTTGACATAATTTTCAGAAGTGTAACACATATGGAATTTGGGTTGTCATTAATAAAATCATTGCATTTCCCTTTACATGGGTTTTGGGAAAATTTATTTAGGTTCCACCAATTTTATAAGATTGAAAATGTTTGAAAAAATAATAATTCAATGAATCATTAATAAATAATTTATTATTTTTTAAAATTAAAATTTATTTCATATCACATGGTTTATGATTGATTATCCTTCTTAAAAAATAATTTTACTTGGATATCTAAATATACATAGTCTTACCCTGAAGGTTTTTAGTAATTTTTCCACCCTAACTCCAAATTAGAATAACCATTCATAAATTTAAAATATAGAGACCCTCATTTTCCTTAAATTAATATTATAATAATTTTACATTAAAAAATATAATATAGATACAATTTATTATAAACAGATTTAGTGTCTTGAGAAAATAAGGGTAATAAATTAATTTTACAAAATAAAATAGAAACATTTATCAAAATATTTCATCTTTTTCCACAAAATATCACATTCTTCTTATTATATATAATCACTAGAGGATATAACTCAATGAAAGGTGTGATCAAAAATCCAAGTAAGAAGTTGAATAATAATCATGAATATATATAACACGGGTGAGAATAATAATCATCATAAAATCATAATAATCTAATCATTATCAACAACATTTGGGAATCATGGGAAAAATGTATATAATGTTTCAAGGCATTTAAATTAAACATTTTGTCATAGTGGTAAAATACTAAACATTTTTGTGGACAAAGGTAACCTCATCATAATGTATAACTCATGTGCATAATCCTAAAACCATCATTGCGAAGAATGATAGATTAAATTTCCTAAATAATACCCAAAATATTGTTAGATACATCACAGTATCTAATTCATTGGAGGGAAATATAATTCTATTCCAACCCATTATATCATAATATTTACACAATCATGCATGTCATAGAAAACAAATTATAATAATATTCATGAATTAACCCATATAAAGGGATGGTTTTATTGAGGATTTCATCAATCGTGATTTTATAAAAAACATAGGGTTTACAAAATGTTAAATTGAGAATGTAGTTGGTATAAGAATCATCATTGTTGAGCGAATAATAAATAACATAAGATGAATCAATTATGTGTTTTCGGAAGATGCGTTCTTCTGAAAAATGATTATATTAGTTAAAAAAAGTAGTTGGAAACCTACATATCCCTGAAAAAGAATGGTATGTATAATGAAATAGTATTTATGGAACATTACAGTAATATTCATATCAATGATATCATGAATAATAAAAAACCAAAATAAATTTAGATATGTTTAAGAATCCCCTTACCATAATTCCCTATTTATTTCATCAAATTTTTACCACTAGAAAAATAAACAAATAACTATTAAAGAATGAAACATATTTGAATTATAGTCATTTATACAAATATTTAAAAAATAAAATGATTTTTTTATTCTTATTGATGAAATTTAAGGAATATGATATCTTGTTTTGGTTTGATATTTTCCATTTCTCTTTGATTTCTCTATATTAATTCAATTCCATTTATCAAAATGTATGATTAAATTTTAAATATTATTATAATTGTAGTTACATTCTTACATATTTTAAATAATTAATATTATCCGTCTATAATTTTTGTTCTAATAATTGTCAGGTAAATGTCTCTATAGGTGGTAAACTGACCTCTATTAGGATGTTGTCGAAAGAGAGGGAATGAGAAGCTTGACATTTGTATTTTTCACATTTATTATAATTAAATTAGTTTAATATAATTTATATAATATTAAATTACATCATAATTAATTGTGTAATATAAATTTTTAATTTAATTGGGAAACATAATAAAGAGAAGAAGAAAAGGGGGAAGAATTAATAGATACTTACTCTCTCCTAAGTGTAGATTTTCATGTACAACACTAGAAATCCCTTGGTTATTGGAGTTATATTGTTGAAAAACAACCCTATATATTCTAAAGGGATTGAGAGGGAGTTTTGGGGATGATATTTGGCTCTATAATGGGAGGGAGGAGTGGATTTCATTGGAATGCAAGGGGTTATTTATACTTGTGGAGAGTTTTATTTTTAGAATAAAATATTTTATCAAAGGTCAAAAAAATAATAGTGAAAATTTTAAAATATAAATGATATATAATTATAATATAATGGATTTGATAAATGAAATTCCATTTATAACATGAAATAAATTATTGTATCATAAATTCATGTGTAAATAAAAAATTTGTAATTTTATGGGATCTCTGTAAACTTTAGGTTTGGGAAAATTATTTTTAGGTTTGGAAATTAATTTTAATGTATTTTAATGAATAATTTATGAAATAAATATTTCATGGATGAACATCAAGTTATTGAAAAAATCATTTCATTATTACATCATGATCTATGTAATTTCAGGTACATGAGTTATGTGAAAAAAATGTATTTTTACAATTCTCTAAAAAAAATTACATTTTAAAAAAAAATTATGAAAATACAAGCCTTTGATAATTTTGATAATAATATTTTAACAATTATATTTATTTTATCAAAATAAATTACTAAAATTGTTAATTTTTGTTTTTAATATAAAATTATGTTTTATAATAAATTCACAAATGCTGTTTATTATAAATTAACATATATTCCCATTGAACTTTTTAATTGTAATATTTATTTCTGGTATTTAAATATTCAGGTTAAAATAATTTAATAATTATAAATTTTATTTTTTTAATAATTTATCATTTTGATGTAAAATTACTATTTTAATGGTCATATTACTATTCCAAAAGGTTAGGTTCTTATCTCAGTGGTGAAATTAATATTCCAAAAGTCACATTACTACCTATAAATACCACATCAATTTTTAACTCAATATTAATATCAATTCCTATCATGGTTATATATTAAAAGTGTCTAAAATGTATCTCATTTTACAAATATTTTGTTTCCTTTATATATTTTTTGTAGAGGGGGTGATAATTCTAGTAGATGTGGGAGATCAATAATTTTTTAATTTAGATTTTCTATTTTGTATTATATTCCAGTAGTAAGGTTTTTAATATTAATTTGTTTAATTTTTTTTATTGTAATATTATTTAAAATAAAATAATCTTTTTTTGGTTTCTCAATCTTTTTTTGTGTATAATTTTATATTATTTAACACCACACTCATTTATTTGTAATACATATTACTAATAAACACTAGTATATTACATTCATCCCCCATTAAAAAAATTCAACCTCAAATTAAGACGCACATTCAAATTTGAGAATAGATGAGGTTACTTCTATTTCATTATTTCCTCTTGTTCCCAAGTATCTTCTTCATACTTATAGTTCCTCCAAAACCCCTTTATATTTTTAACTATGTTATTGATAAAAACATGGTCTGCATGGTCCATTATCTTTACTAGGTGATCTTCATATGAGGGTTCATTATCCAGTTTTATCGCCTCTTTATTCACTACATGTGAGGAATCAGGTATGTACTTATTCAGATGTGATATGTGGAATACATCATGAGCTTCAACCATACATGGTGGGTTAGAAATATAATACGCTACAACTCTTTTGTGATTGAGGGTCACAATGGGGACAATGTACTGTAGGTTTTTCTTCCCTTTCATTGCAGAATGCATGACAATATTCCACAGTGATATTTGGCGGAAAAGCTTACCTCTGACATCGAACTCTATGTCCCTTAAATTGTTGTCAACATTGTTATTTTTTAATCAGGGTATCTTTTATATGTTTTTGGATGGATTGGACATTCTCATTGATATCTTCCAAAAGTTTAGGTCTATGTAGCTTTTGTTCGCAATCATCATCATTATATGTTGGAACTCTACATCACATCCCTTACAGACCATCATATGCATCCATTTTAATAATTGAGTATAAGATGTTATCATATAACAACACAACCAATATGATATTTTTATCCCATCCACATTTCAATTTTATTTAGTAGTCTCATAAAATTCCCTATAGGGACTAAATATTCCATTCAAAAAGGACATTAATTTTTAGGTGATAAGTTGTCAAGAGATTTATTTCAGTAATCAAAGTATTTTGATGAACTATCTAGAATTCTGATGTGAACATTGGATTATGATCAGCGATTATTGAAAGGTGTACCCAATACAGCCTCAAAACATCTTTCTCAAATATAATGTCATTTTTGTCAAGAGATAAATATTTTCGAATAGTAATGAAACAGGAAATCAGGGTGAGTCAATTTACCAAACGCCAGATCACATTGTTTCCATTTGGTTTCTTCAGGATACTAGGAAAATATAGCATAATGAAATTTTACCAGTTACATTTAGATATAGAAATTATTTCCACTTCCCATGGGTCATATCTCTCTCTACATTATCATACATACATACTGAACAACGTGATATATAAATTTAAATTTCCTCCATCATTTTTCCCACTAAAATTTCTCTTGAAGATCATGGTACATCGTGAAACTTCTATGATGGATAAAGAAATACAAGATATGTTAATTATCTAATAGATAATTATTTATCTAAGGTGAAATGTTCACACCAATCCTTATTCCAACCCAAATAAAACCATCTTCATTTAGGTGGAAATCTTGTAGCTTTTTTCCATAATTACAATCACCTTATTTTTTATCCCTTTATCATCCCATTATTAATGTGTGATATTACATTGGATATATGGTTTGGAAATATTTAGGGAAAGGTAGTATATATTATATTTTGTTATTATTTTAAGATACATCAATTTTCATATAAAAATTATAGTGTCTCTTTCAATATTCATCATGGATATAGTAGCATGTTATTTTCTACTAAGAGAAACATCTACCTTGTTCACCTTTCATGGTTGGTAGTGAATAAAGAAATTCTTGTCATTGATCATATCATTCCATCATAATTGATTCATGTTGATCTCATTTTATTTGAATATATACATTGCACTCTTATTATATGTATATATGTCAAACCTATCGCCATGAAACTAGTACATCCAAACCACTAGAGTGAATATAAATGTTGAAAACTACAAATTTTTCATCAGGTAGTTCTTCACATAGATCTTCAACCATCATGATGCATATGATATCCCATTATCATTCATCATGAATACAGACCCTATACATTCTATTAAGAATAATTATATTTCCAAAACCCATCTCTACTTGTTGGTAGTGTGAGTACGGGTTCCACGATTATCCACTTATAGATATCCTTAAATATTTCCTCATATTCATCCATCCAAACACATATGACCCCTTGTTCTGTTTACATATATTAGGGAGAGAAAATAAAAAAAAATCATAGAATGTATAATTAGCAAAAAAACAATCCATGAAGATGTGGGATTTTTATGGAACTAGTGGGTCTAGGACATTCTCCAATCTACTTTTTTAAGGGTCCATATAAATTACATCACTTGTGATAACATTCCCCAATAATGTGACATATTAAATAAAAACGTCACACTTTATAAACCTAGAATATATCTTTTCCTCCGATAATGAAATTAGCACAATACACATATTACCTTGAAGTTATTCCTTATTATTGGAGTAAATGAGAATATCATTGATAAACACTGTGAAAAATTGTTCGGGGTACTCTCTAAAGGCTATGTTTATATTATCCGTGAATATTTCATGGTCATTATTAAGTTCAAAGGATGTCATAATGTACTCATTGTGATAATACCTTGTATAGAAATTAGTAATATAAATATATTTCTTAATAACCATTTGTAGATGATATCCAGAACAAAGATACACCTTTGAGAAGTACTAAGCTCCTCATAATTGATTTAATAACTCATAAATCCTTGGTTGCAGATAATTTTTCATTATATTGATCTATTTGACCTCTCAATAATTGATACATAACCATATGGATCCATCCTTCTTAAAAAATAGCACTAGTGCATCCCATGGTGATTCATTAGGGTATATGGACACATTTCCCAAATGATCATGATGTTTATTCATTAACTCTTCTAGATTGATCAGGGATATCCTATAGGGGCATTTTAAAATATGAGTTGATCATGGTAAGATAACTATTGAATATTTTACCTCAATATATGTGATAATTACATGTAAATCTTTAGTAAATAAATATATTTATTTCCTAAGAATGGGAATTTACTATATTTTGACACCTTCTTTTAGAACAACCATTTGAAAAAGGTATGCTACTTCACAGTGAATCAAAATCCAAACCGTTAATGTATTTTCCAAAGTAGATTCATGATAATCCATTCATTTGTAAATAGAATTTGATTGATCAGAATATGATATGATATTTCATTTTTATAGTAGTTGATGTGTGCTCTGCAAAATAAGAACTAATTGATGCATAATGTATTGTCAAATTCCACTATAGAATTTCTTAATAGATTTTATGGAAGAAAATTACCTCATATAACTATAATAGAGGATTTAAACACAATGGTTGCAAAGATGTCACAACTGTGTGTTTTTAAATATATCTTCACATAATGGTTTAAGGGATTTAATTAAATTATTCTAGAAGACTTACCGGATGAAAATAAATTCATATAAGTATTATCAAATTAAACTACTTCTTATTCATGAGTTAATAGGATTTGTACCTTGTCAGACATCATATTTATGCCCCATTCCATCCAGATAATGGAATAATATCTCCCTTACACCTATGAATTTGGTGGTTATGGATGAAAATTACCCTAGAGGACCCATGGTTTAGTGCACTAGATTTAATATTTCCCTTCCTCCAGATGGTTAAAGCATTGAACTGTGGGTGGTCCATTGAGAGGTTACTTCCATTCCAATATCATGCCAGAGGACTTCTTTATGTCTATTCAACATTAATGTACATTTGGGTTTTTTTCCCTTATTGTAATTATTTCTTTATATATTTTAGGTTATCATTATTATGATTCCAACCACATAATTAATATGTGGGATGTTTTATCCTCATTATTTATTTGAAATTTTATCCACTAGTATGAAGATCAATTATTTTATTCTTATCTCTATAACCATGAGACCAATCTTCGAACTCCATCTCTAATTTGGGATCACATCAAACTACATATTCATAACTAAAAAATTATCATATATTTATCTTCTTTTTAAGGTTAGGTTTTAATCCACTAAAGAATCTATCTATTTGTCAAACATTATTAGTAACAAAAACCAAGACATACAATTCATTCCTTGTGAATTTTTCCTTGTATACCCTAATAGAATCACCATCATTTTCCCTCATATATATGACTTCGTTTTCACTATTTGTTCGAAGGGTGTATGGGGAACTCATTGTATAATTATCTTCAAAAATTCTTTTTAACCTATCTCCTCAATTCTGTCTTTTTTTGTTCTTAAAAAATTCACACCATTGATTGGCCACTCCATCTAAAAAATAGACAAAAATAGTCACCATATTCTTCTTAGAACATTGGATCATAGAAAATATCTTCTCCATTGAGTTATAAAAATAATCTATGATAGTGGATTATAAGTTCAAATAAATGTTAGTGGTCATTGTCACATACATGAATTATGGTCAAGTTGATCTTTTTGTGTGAAAGAAGACATTCTATGTGGTTTAGGTAATTTTTCATAACCTTGTACAATTGGGTAATCATTTCCGTGATGTTTTGAACTCCTCGTCCCAATGGAATTAGGGATGTCATCTTGAAAATCGTATCACTTTATCATTCAAGGGTTGGTGTCCTAGTTTCTACTCATTCCTACCATTTTCAATAATAGATTAGGTTTAAAAAACAAATGACAACAAATAATTAATAAATAAAATATTATTTTTCTG
This sequence comes from Viscum album, assembly GCA_963277665.1. NCBI lineage: Eukaryota > Viridiplantae > Streptophyta > Magnoliopsida > Santalales > Viscaceae > Viscum > Viscum album. Next base: position 1,136,783,061 of record OY728164.1, on the reverse strand, counting down.
AATTAACTTTTAAATAATACATTATGTTATAACTATGTTTAGTATTTTTATAAAATTAATTATCATGGATGATTACAAATACTTAGTCCTATACTAAGGGTTTTCAGTAAAATTGTATTCTAATAACTCCCAAAATAGATAAAATATGCTCTAATACTAAATATTGTGGCCCTTAATTTTCTTAAAACATTATCACATCATTTTTATGATAATGAAAAAAATAATTATAAAAATACAAGATAAAAAGAATCAGTGTCATTGAAGAATTAGTCTAATAAATAAAATTTACATTATAAGACATGAAAAATTATTTAATCCATCAAATTTATCCTAAAAATCACACATCCTCCTTAGTACATGTAATCACGTTTTGATATACATTAATGAATAAAGTGTGCTATATCCCAATGAGAGCATGAATAAGGGACATTAATCATTATGACATGGCTAAGAATAATCATTGTCACAAAATCATAACCAATATGTAATCATAAAAAATGATGTAAACAAATGATAAAGGGATGTAAAGTGGAACTGAATAAAAATTTAACATCATGTCATAGTGGTCAAATACCACACAAAGTTACAAAAAAACCCTTCATCGTGTTAATACCTAAAATATGTGAATAATTATAACACTCTCATTATGACAAAATATTGAATCATTTTCATTCATAATACACATAATTCAATGAGAAAATCACATTAACCAATTAATTGTGGAGATATATAATTATGGGCCCCCAGCACATCATAATATTTTCATAATTATGCATGCCATATAGAATATATTACAATCGTAGTGGAGAATTATCCGTAGAAAGGCATTTGATTCACGAGGATTTAAACATAAATTATTTTATGAATAAACTGGGGGATCCTAAAAATAGATGATAAATAATTTTAAAAAAATCATTATTTTTGAGAGACGAAGAATCAACAGATGTGGAGTCAATGATATTTTTTGGAATGATTTTTTTCTTTGGGAAAATATTTAAATTTGTCATAAAATATGGTTAGAAGAATGTATATCTGAAATTTGAATGTGATAAAAAATATATTACATTGAAGGATAATTATAGTAAAATTAATACAAACAATTTCATGAATGAGGCATGACCCAAAGAAATGTAATGGGGTTTGAGAATACCATTACCTTAATTGATACATTTTTAGTTTCTTTTGCTTCTCTAGAAAAATAAACATAGATTTGTTAAAACATTAATAAATATTAGGATTATAGGCATATATGAAAAATTTTAAAAATTATAAGGAAGGGATACTATTTATTAGCTTTTTTGATTAACATTAAGAATTTGGATATCATTTTTAATAAACAATTTCAGGTTTCACTTTGATTTCCTTATTTTTATTCAAAGTAATTTATGGAAAATAATAATTAAATAGAAATGATTATAATAAATGAAATTATTTATTTATATATTATAAGGAATAAACAATATACTTCCATGAAGGTGTTATAAAAAATTTCATGGAAATGTCTTTTTTACTTGGTAAACAAACTTTTCATTGGATAATGTTAAAAGAGAGGGAAAGTGAAGTATAAAATTTATATTTTTTATAAATATGATAATGATAGTAGTTTAAAATAAAAATTATAATGTTAAATTAATGAAAAACTAATATTATAGTGTGTGGAGTTGAAAATAATTGGGAAAAATAAAATTGTTAGAAGAAATTAGGGAATAGTTAATAGAGAATTACTCTTTTGTTAGTGACTCTTCTCTTGTATGAATCTATAACTCTCTTTTTGTTTAGAGTAAGATTCATATAAAATAATTATATGTATTAAAATGGTACATAGAAGGAGTGTTTGTGTAGATCATGGTATTTAAGATGAGTGTGAAGAGTGGTTTTCCAAGATAAGGGAGAAGAGGTTATTTATACTTGAGGGGAGGGGTATTTTTAGAATGAAATGTTGAATAAAATAATATATTAAAGTAAAAACATGTAATAGGGAATTATTTACTAAATAAATTATATATTAATATAATATAATTCATTTATGATTTTACATAACCCTTATTCTTTTAATTTATCATATCATTAAAAATGATAGTGGAAAGAAAGAAAACAATTTATTTTTTTGGGAATCCCTTTTAACTTTAGGCATCAAACAAATTTGGTTTGAAATATAATTTTATTTTAGATTAAATTATCATTTATGAAATAAAATATCTTATGTTAGAAAATAATGTTATAGAATATAGTATTTAATTATTAGATCATGAGGGATATAACTTAATATACCAAATTTTAGAAAAACAAATGTATTTTTATTACTCATAAACTGAAATGCTTCATAAAATTACATAAAAATCACCCTTGGAAAATTTTGACATGGTGTTTCAAAAATGATATTCATTTTATGAAAATAAAATTCTATTATCAGTTATTTAAATTCTAAATATAAAAATTATTTTTCACTATAAATATTGTAATTAATTCTATTTAGAAATTCCATATATTTTCTTTCAGTTTTTATGCATAATAATTATTTATTGGTATTATAATAATATTATTAAATTTGATACACCGTGATAAATTACTTTTATCAAAATTTAATTATTTTGAGGTAAAATTACTATTCCAATTGACAGGTTACTTTTTACAATGGTTGGGTTACTATTCAAAAGGTCATATTACTATTTCAATGGTCAAATTACCTCCTATAAATTCCACTTCAATATTTCACTATATATTCCACTAAATTACTCCCATGGTTCTATATTTCATTTTTCTATAATGTTTTTTGGTTTACTACTATTTATTTTCCTTCTATAGTGTTTGTAGTTGGAGTGATTATTATAATAAACTAGCGTGATAAATATTTTTCCATTTTGCTTTTCTATTTTATAGTTTTTGTCTAATTGTAATGATTATAATTATAATAAATTTGAATTTATAAATTATCTATTAGTATTTGATAATTAAATAATGATTTTTTAGTTTTCCTAACTTTTTTATGTGTACAATATTAAAAAATAGTATAAAACACATATTTATTTTGAATAGTAATATTACTAATAAACACTAGGTCATTACACGTACTACATCCAATGAATTCATGATATTAAATGGGTGAAACATAATAAACCAAAATATTCATATTGAAAAAATTCACATATAAAATGATAATAGTACTACTATAAAATATGGTTATCCCTATATATCTATACACGGGTTTACACAAGTCTTGGATATAGATTGGCTCGAATCTACTGATAACAGACGTGTGTGTAAAACATGGGTATAGGAAGGCTATACCAATGGATTTGAAAACACTATATGGATAGGATTCCATATATTTCTCCTAACCTACCCCCACCCAATCAGTTGGTCCCTATCTCACGTATTCAATCGAGATCCCCTCAACCTAAAGACCACATAGCTCTCCTTCTCCATGACAATCCCCTAATTCAAAATTTATTTTATTCCAATATTTTTTATATCTTAGATTTGTGTGTTCTAAAACATCATATATTTTGTATACTACTGTTAAATTTTATATCTGGGTATGAAAAACTAAACAGGATATAAATAAGCCACAATTATTCAGAATTATAGGAAATAATGTTCTTTGTGACTGATGTTTTATTTCTTAAATTATGGTTTAAAAATTGTAATTTTGATGATACATTACTATTATGATGTTGTATATTTTAGATCTATTTGATGGTAATATTTTATGAATTGATGAGTCTTGTTTTTGGATTACCTCCTTGGTTGTAATTCTAATTTTATGATAGTAATTCTTTCATAAGATCTATAATTTTTTATCTATGAATTGGATTTTTCTATATTATTTTAACATCACTTATTTCATTGTTTCTTAAATTATAGTCTAATAGAGATGAAATATAGTACATTAAATAACAATAAATAACATTTGAATTATAATTTCATTATTTTGAAAATAATATTTCGTATTCTTAGTAATTTAACAAACAATTATATGCTAGGTGGAATATTTACATTATTTTGTTATTTTGAGTGTTGGGATTCATATTAGAGTTATATTTAGTAGATATTATAGGATTACATTGTCCATGTATTTTGGTATATATTTTTTTATGATTAATTTTTTTATCATGAACCATGATTAATCTATTTATTTGATTGTGTCATCCAAAAATAATTGCATGATTATGTACATGATTATAAAATTTTATGTAAATCTAAAATATTTCTTTCTATGAAGGTTGGTTATTAAGTAATTTACAAAATAATATATCTTACTTCTCAATAATGTGTTTTAAAGTGAATTATTATGATTTATATGTGAATTATTTGTAAAAAAATCATTCAAATAAATAAATATTTATATTTCAAATGTTAATAAATTTTCAATACATTAATATGTAGCATTATTTTCAATGTCCTTTAGAAAATGTCATGAAATAATTATTTTACTTTAAGTTTAGTTTTTAATGATATTTTTTTATGTATTATTTATTCATTACCAATATTTAGATTTATTTCAATTATGAAAACTGGGTTTCAATCATTTCAAAAAAAATGTTTACTTTTGTTTTAAATTTTTTTGGGATGGAACATGTTATGACATTTTTATGACTTCTTTGACATATAATTTTATTCATAATTATTAATAAATGTATCTATTAAATGTGCAATTCTTTTCTATGAAGATTATTATATATATTGATATATTTAAGAACATGAGGTTATTTGATAAAGATCAATGGATGTGAGAGCTCATGTTTCCTCAAATAGTTCCATTAGTGATTATAATAATTTTAATATTTTTATGTTGCATTACATCTATTTTCCTTTTCTTATTCATTAAAAAAATTACATAAATACATTTCAATAAAAGATTAATTATCATCGGCCTGCTATTACAAATCCCAGTGGGGGTCCTCCAAGAGATAGATTAAGGACCCTTCATACGCTTTCAAATCCAGATCTTCCATCAAAAATCCATTATACCACACCTTCAGATACTCCAGATGAGTCTGCAGGGATGTTCCCACCAATATGGTCATCATAATTTCATTTATCGTCTTCATCACATACCATGTATATGATTCCTCTTTAGATTATACCAAACCTACCAAATCTATATCATATGATGTATCCTCATCCTTTATATCATATCCCAACACTATCTATGTTTCTACCATTACCTATTATCCATCATGGATCTGTGGATTCTGTTCCATTATCTTCTACACTAGTGCCTATAGGTGGCCTGGTGTAGGCATTGGAATTGGAAAATCAATCAAAGGATACCAATCTTGGACACCCCACTAATTCATTAGAGCTCAATGTGCTACATGAATCATGTTTTTTAAAATAATTGAGTCCAATTATATCGTTTTTTTCATATTTTTGTATAAATTATTGATTTTTTTCTATATTCACTTATACAATTAGATATTATAAAAATTGGAGTGGGAACGCCAATTTTCATGTTGGATGGAATTTCTAAACAGAAATAATAGTGAATTTTAATGAAGATAATTAAATTGTAGGTAGAATTCAAGAAACTGTAAAAGTTTCATTAGATCAATATCCTTGTATGATGATAATATTCTTGTGAAACTGTTATCCCAGAGGAATAACATTGATGAAATCAATGATAAAGTTTGAGGAATCGATACGAGTAGGAAAATTATATATATATATATATATATAAAGGTTGTGTTTATATGAATAAACATGATAGTTTCGTTATCTATTTAACATTTCTTATGATGAACCTACTAAGGAATTATGGTTTATGTTTATTAGAGAGTTATGTCGATCATATAAGAATGATTTATAGGTTTGTTGGAAGACTAGTAATAACTCTCAATTAGAGTGTATGATTTTATTCACCAATAATATATCAACACAATATCAATAAATGATCACACATTTAAAGAGTAATGTGTTTAATTTATTCCTATTCATTAATGTTTTTATTAAGAAATTTAATTATTAAAAATTTTATTGAATATTATTCTTTAGTAAGTGTTTTTAAAAACCAAAAACAATAAATATTAAATAACATATTTTTACACATTGGGGTTAGCTACAGTGCCGGAGGATTATAGGCACCAAGTAATTTAATACAAAGAGTAATAATATCAATATTTATGTTTTCACTTATTAATGTTTCTGTACATGAATTTTTGTTTTCTCCTCATTAATATTTTTAAAATATGGCAGGAAACACCCCATTCAAATTGGTCAAATGGAAAAATGACCAAACTTCCAAATGAAGAATTAACTAATTATAAAAGTTCACCAATTAAAAAAACCTAATAAAACATGTACCTAATAAAAAATGGCTAAATATTCAAATAGCCTAATGGCCTAATGTTATAATTTCAGAATTGGTTAATTGGACATTTAGTTTATTGGGGATTTTGTGATTTGGCCCCTTGGACCATTTTCCAATTTCCCATTTGTCTAGTTACTTATATTGACATTTTTTTATTTCTCTAATTTCCAAACATCCCAATTATCCCAATTTCAAAATATCCAAGTGATCAAATTACTAAAAAAACTAACCAATGATTGAAACTAAAACACAAATGTAGAATTATACAATTATAAAAATGGACTAATGGACTAACAGATAAATAAAAAAATTACCATTTAACTATTTACCTATTTGGACATTTGTTTATTTTGTTGTTTGTCTTTTTTCCCAAATTTCCACTTGGTTAATTATACATTTTCCATTTTTTTCATTTGACTATTTTTCATTTGTACATATTTACATTTATCAATTTATCAATTTTCATTTTGGCCATTTATCCAATTCAATAATTTTCCACTGTGCCTATTATCCACTTTTCTAATTGGTGAAAAGGCCAATTGGATAATTTTCCTAATAAAAAAATGGTCAAATTGAAAAAAATTTAAATACGCATTTTTCCAAATAGAAAAATTGGGAAATGACCAATTTGTGAACTGTAAAATGGTTCATTTTGAAAATATTCAAATTTTTTGATGAACTACTGAACTAATAACCAAATTTCCTATTTTTAAAGTTGAAAATTGGACTTTTTTCTTTTATACCATTGATTTTTTGTCCCTTTGGCCAAAGAGCCCTTTGTCTATTTTTCTTATTAGAAATTTAGACAATTTCAATCATATCTAAATGAAAACATTTCCAAAAAATACTAACCAAATAATGAACTAATTAACCAAAACGAAAATTATTTAAATAAGCAAATGGATAAATAATCCAATGTCAAAATGATATAATGGTATAATGTACCAATGGAAAAATTTCAAAATTTTACCATTGGATGTTTTCTAATTTGGAAAAATGACCAGACATAAACATTTCCATACTTATTAATGGATATTTTTTCCAAATTTCCATTTTTCTAAATTTTCTTGTTAACAAATGGCCAAATCAAAATATGACATAATGGATAATTGGAAAATGAAAGAATTTCCAAATTGGTCAATTGGCCTTTTTCTCATTTGTTTGTTCGGAATAAGCACCATTAACCCTTTGGCCAAATGGCCAAAAGAAAAAATGGCCATATTACTCAACTAATTAATTAAAAATGATCCTAATAGAAAAATTTGAATATATATAATTTCATGAATGATCAAATGGATGATGGACCAAATGGAAAAATATAAAAATGTCCAAATGATAAAATTTTCCAATTAGAAATTTGGTAATTTTCCTATTTTATAAATTTAACATCTGGTCATTTATCAAATAGGCTATTTCATTGGCTATTTATACCTTTGTAACCTTGCCTATTTTCTAATTTCCCAAATGGGAAATTTTACTCATATATAAAGGCCTAAATGGCCAAATGAAAAAAATACAAAATAACTGAATCAAAAAATAAACCAAATAACCAAATGGCCAAAGGGTGAAAATAAAAAATAGATAAATGAAAAAAATGAAAAATTGTCCTTTAATACAAAAATTAAAATAAAAAATTTGGTGGATGACCAAAATTACCATGATTATGATAAACCAAATCTCTAAATGACAAAATATTCAATACAACCTATGGAAAATAATTATCTAATAACCAAATAGACCATCGGCAAAAAGGCCAAATAGAAAAATGGACAAATTTCTATTCCAAAAAATTAACTAAAAATTAATTGAAGGACAAGATGTTCAAAATTACCAACTAAATGAATAATCAATTAATATATCACAGAAATAAATTGAATATATATCAACATAAAAGATGAATCCAAATCATACCCATTATAAGTATTCTATTTAGAACATATTTTGTATATTATGCCACTAATATTAATTTTCTAATTAAATTTATATATAGATTCTTCTTTGACTTATGGATTACATAAACAATTATAATTTTTAATCATTTGAGGTTTATCACATTCAAATTATTAAATAATGTATTATTATACAAATCATTTTAATTTTCATAAAGTTTTATTAGTCCTAGAAGGTCTTGTACCATGAGAAAAAATATTTATTCATGAGTGGGAATGAATATTATTGATGTTATTTAAATGAAAAAACACAAGAATATATATTATGTTTTCTATTGATATTTCATACTAGGATATATGACTCTGAATTAAATATATTTTTAATATTTTCAACAGTGTTCCCTATGAGACCTTAAAGACAATGAAGATGAATACTTCAATTAAAATAATAATTTGGGACAGTATTTACACTACTGGAATCATTGTCAATATCCATTATTCTAAACCATGGGTATAAACTAGAAAACTATAGTTAAATGATATTCCCATATTTTTATGAATTTTGGCTAATGGAGTTATCATAATTGATACACATACATATTTTCTTTAGAAACCATGGTTATTTACAAGAAGATTTTATCATACTCATGTAATTGGTTAAATATTGGGTATAGCATTTCCTAGTAGAAACTGTGCACTAATGGTTCAATAAACTGTGTGTATATATAAAATAACCCATTTAGTAGTTTCCACCCTCCAAAACATCTAAAACGTATTAATAAAATAAAATCTAAAATACACAATTAATTTAAAAAATATATTTTATATTTAAATTTCATCCTTCTTCTTATAATAATTTTCAATCGTTTTACAATACTATAAGACACATATATGTGCATATATCTATACAAAATATATATTCAATTTATTAATAAAAATATACATGTATCTTTACTAATAATTAAAAATATGAGGGGATGAATAACTCTCCAATCAAAAAACACCCTCACCCTCATCATGATCATCAACATCCTCATCACCAACAACATCATCTAGAGCACTACCAGCACCACCACCATCTCCATCATCACTACAACTTCCACCACTTCCATCTACTCCAATACCATTTGGACCTTCATTAATATCACTCAAGGAATAAAATAAAGAATACATTGATTCCATACATGAATATAATATAGTATTAGTCTCTATTAAAAGTGATGGAATTATAACCGACATTGATTTTATGACATTTTTAGTGGTCATTTTACTTATTTCACACTCTTATAATGATATTTGTTCGACCTCTTGTACTTATAGATGGTATTTTTTAATCCTTGTTGTTTGATATGTTTGAGAGGATCCTGATGAGGTCCAATACCTAGTGGGGATTTTTTTTTCTCATCTCAACATCAAGCTCTCCCCTGGTACTCCTCAATTAATACATGACTCTAGTGATCATTTAATACAATTTTTTCATCGTCTATTTAATGAATAGACTCTAATGAACAATTTTTAAAATATAATAAATTGTATTTAATTATGAATTACATATAAATATTTGAAATATAAATAAAAAATAAAGTATTTTTTTATTACTACACATCCATTCTTTTCTTTCTTCTCGATAAAAATAATTTCTCTTCGTCCACATAGCCTTTTATTCCCAATTCATTGTGATTCAAATGAAATTTATTTTCATAATATTAAAATAGTGAATAATATGATGATGATAAATCTATAATGAAGAATTGTTGTAGCTGTTGATGAATTCCATTAAATGAGGATCATTACAATTTATATTTTATTATAAATTTAATAATAGTTGTATGAAATAGTCAATAAATTATTATTATCATTATAATAACGGGAATGATGGGGATTCTTATTTTTTTTGTAAATATTAGTTCAATTATATTTGCATTAAATTTTTTTGTTATTAAATGACTTGGTAATTTTGATTATTTGAATATTACGATCCTTTTTTGTTAGGTTGATTAGTATATTGGCCTATTGTTCATTTGGTCATTTGTCTATTTAGTCAGTTTTTGTTTTGACTAGTCAAGGAAATTTGTCTAATTAGCCCATCGAGGCCAATTTGGTTATTTAGGCTGATTTGGCCAATTTGGTCAATTAGGCCATATATTCCAATTAAATAAATTTTTCCATATAGGGTAATTAATCCAAAAAAGTACATTTAGTTCATTTAGTAATTTTAAGAGATTTAGTAAAATTAAGAAACTTTGACAAATTTAGGCCAATTTTGCAAAATATGCTATTTATTTGGTTAATTTATTACAATTTTTCTATTTATGAATTTTTATCCCAATAAGTTCATTTAGATAATTTAAAAAAATATTTCCATTTAGTCCATTTATTCCAATGATGATAATTAGTCCATTTCATCTATTTTTGTCAATTTTGTCTAATTAGACCATTAATTTGAAAACATTAGGCCAGTTTGGCCATGTAGCCAATTTACGGAAATATGTCTAATTTTTTGGAAAATTTAGAAAACATAGGCCATTTATGCTAATTGGGGCCAATTCAATTACGCTCCTGACAGTTTAGTTCTATTCATTCCATATAGAAAAATTTTACATTATTCCAATAGGCCATTATCCCAATTGGTATTTAGGCCAATTGGCCAATTGGCCACTATGAAAATTTTGTAATCATTTATTAGTTTACTAGGCCGTCAGGCCAATCATCCAATTCTCCCTTAGGCCATTCAACCAATTATCCAATTATATATTAGTCTATTTGAACTTTGGGCTAATTATCCTTTATTCAAAATTGTCCATTTTTATATTAGACCATTTGGTGATTAGCCTAATTTGTTGTTATGTTAATTTGAAACTATTACATTATCCCAGTTCTCTATTAAAAATATTACAAATTTAACGAATTAAGACAGTTAGGACAATTGGACATTAGTTCGTTAACCCAATTGGCCATTAAGACCAGTGGCCAATTGGTCCGTAGAACATTAGGAAAACTATCACCTTTACTTGTAAATCAATTTTCCTGTATGCCATTTGGCCTTTTGGCCAATTGGACACTATTTAATTAGGCCTAATTTTCAATTAGTTCAATTACCCATTTAGCCAATAAGGGAATTATACATTAGTCCATTATCCCAAGTATCCATCAATACCTTCAACCAATTTTCCATTAGGTCATTAGGTAATTTTTTCTATTTTTCTATTAACCCATTTAGACATTAGGCCACAATGAAAATATGTCATTTGTATTTTGGCCAATTTTTAGTTAGGAAAATTATCCAATAATCCATTAGATGAATATTCCATTCCTCCAATTAGTGAAATTAGGCCAAATGTCTATTAAAAAATTTCCCAAGATATCCATTAGTAGAATAGGTCATTAGTCCACTTCGACAATATTCCAATTGTTCATTAGGACTATTTGCATTTTGTCCACTAGGTGAATTTTCTAATTGGACAGTTGGCCCATTGGACCTTAGACCATTATTCTATTATTACAATTGGACAAATGGAATTTTTTTAATATTTTTATTAAAATATATATATTCTATAAATTATTTCAAGAGAAAAATATTTTTGTAATCTAATCCTGAATAGTGGCATCAACAACGCACATTTTAGAAAAAAAAATTAAAACAAACATGTTTTATATCAAAAAATATTATATATATATATATATATATATATTACATGATTATTTTATTTTTCCGAGAATTATTTCCATTAATATTTTAATGTGAAAATGTTATGTTTTATGAAATAAATTTTTTAAATTTTAAATTAGAATTAACTAATTATATTTGTTTTCCCATTTCTTTTAATTATGTTTCTAATGTAGAGTCATCTTGTCAAATGTCATGTAGATTGTATTTATATATTATAAGTTATATTCATTCAAATTTATTTATAGGAAACACAATAATTTTTTATGTTGCTGGATTTTAATATCTATAAATAATAAATTAGAAATACAATATAAATTATTTTGAAAAAACATAACCAATATATATAAATTAAATGAAAATAACAACATTATCATAAAACAAATTAATGGAAAAGAAATTTTATTGGAAGAATATATTATTTTTATAATCCAATGTATTTGTAATTATAAATTTATGGAAACTCATTTAATTTTGAATTATTTATTATATTTTTTTAAATTATATTAATTTCATAAAATATTAATATGTTCTATATATTTCTATGTTTTATTTTGATTGTTTTTATAGTTCATATTTTATAAGATTTTAAATATTCCTACTTTAAATTTAACAATTTTTTATATGATCCAAATCGTTTACATTGAGATATTATAAAATATAAACTGTATCTAAAATATAAATGAAAATTGAAATAGTGTCAAAACATGTAATAATGGTAGATAGTAAAAATATTTTAATCATTTTAATAGTGAGACAATCATATAGTAGATAGAATGCATTGTTGTTCGATATACATTAATGTAAGATAACAGATATAAATAAATGAATACAATCACTTTATTTGATGAAGTCTTGTAATTTTTTTTTTGAGAAAATTGCATTCCAATATTAGGATCGTAGATTTATTTAATAGTTTGGAGTATGACAACCTAGAGAGGGCACTGCATCGGTAATTAGGGCCTATAATGTCTGATACTCGGTATTTGACTCATTAGGGGAAGGTGTATGATAGATGTCATCAAGTGCATCAGATCCTATAACCAATATGTTATTATAAGGACCTTCTATCATCTCATGGGGGTACCATATAACGTGTTAATGCTCGAGCATGAAATTTCAACCCCTGATTAGATAAGGATATACAAATAAAGGGACACCCTCCACTTGTTGAAAAATTTAGGAGTCACATGTATCATTCCATTGTCTTAATAACGGTCATCTTGGATCCTTAACATCAGATGCTGCTATAGGTGGTTCTTGAGTAGTAACCTCCACTCATTATGATGGAATAGAATCCCCCTAGGGGTGGACGATCAAATATAATATCTTGTAAAATATGATACATTTGCATCATCTCCTATAATGTACCATTGTAAGAAACCAATATTTTATGATAAGTATTCTCCTTGATTTATTTGATGTCATGTGTTTTATGATACAGTAATATTATATTGTGTTATACGCCACACTGTATTAGCTTGGTGTATACACAACACTATTCTTAGATTATGTTACACACAATTTCAAGTTCGTTTTGTAATAGTCATTCTACGCAACATTGAGTATATATATATATATATATATATTAAATGTATAAATGAAATATGGTTGGATTATGTTATACGAAATAATGAAGTATTCTTTCACAAACATGCAACCCTTACTTGTCTTTTATTACATGCAATCGCGACTTTCATCGATAGCGTGTGTTGTACGCAATATCAGGTTTCACTAAACAATGATATATGGTTATAATATTATTACGAACTAGCCTTTATAAATACTATTAACTAAATTTTTAATGTTATAACATTATTATTTCATCTTACACATTTTCAAGAACATGGTATAAGAGAAAAATAAATTTTTTGGGTAAAATAAGTATTTTTCAAAAAATGATGGTTTGCCTCCTTTTGATGGTGCACCCACATTAAATCTAGTTTTTTACATGTTTATAAATTAAATATTACAAAATAAAATTCTTATTATGAATCAGAATATAAAAAATTACATTGGATAAAGTTTTGATATTATTCTGATAACTTTCATATTTTAATGAATAGTAAGAACATGCTATATTTTAATTAAAAATAACTTTTTTAATCGTAATAATTTATATGGTTAAATTATAATATTTAATGGTTTTAAAGTACAAATATAATTTATTTTTACCATTTAATATAATTTATGTCATTAGCATTGATTTTACCTTGAATTCATAGCTTAAATCAATTCAATCTTTTGCAACATTCTAAACAAAAACCCGTTTTCTTTCGACAACGAGATTAATTTTAATTTAATTTCTAAAACTTCTGTATATTGAATTTCGAAAAATGGATTCAATATTTGGAATCAGTCAGTCCAAATTATGTTAATAGGTTACTTTTTATTTTTGGGAATTATGAATAGAAACTACGGTAAATTTTATTTACCATAGTTAAAGGTAAATCGGGTAATTAAGGGTAAATATAATATTATAAAATTATCCTAACACATGAAAAAAATTATATATGATGACTAAAAGTAGACCCATATCACCTAAGGTTTGGATTAGAATAATTTAATGGACTTTTTTCTATGAAAATAACTTAATTATTATTAATACCAAAGAAACTGACAACATGTCACTCTCTTAAATCTTATAAGTATATTAATTTTACATTAGTGATAAACTTCATGAAACTTCGAACATGTATAGTATACAGAAATCTAATTAAAATATCTACATCATATTAATTTATTTATAATTTTATGGGATTAAATAATTATCATTAATTGTGACACAATAGTGATGCAGAAATTTGTTTATCTAGTAAATAATCAAGAATATCGTTTTTATTAAAATAATAGTGGCCATAAAAGGCACCAAAACCTGACCAAAACATATTTTTCATGTCAATTTACACCATAATCGTCCAATGGTTGTATATCGGACCATTTAGAGCATTATAAATGCGATTATGACACTTATATTATTTTATTTTAAATTATGCCAAAGTTTCCACCTACATAATTTATCAAATATAACAATTTAAATATTGTGATTTTAAGATGATAAATTCTAGTAAAAGTATTATTGTGAAAGTTAATAGATTTATCTTCATCATAGGATTTTAGTTTTAATTTTTATGCAACAAATAAATATATTAAATAATTATACAAAAATGTTGTAGTAATTATTTCATTAAGAGATAAAAAAAATAAATGGTTTTAAAAATAATAAAATAAATATTTTATGAAATATTTAATGTGGTACACTAAATTTCTAGATAAATATGAAATTTTATAAATCTATTAAAGCTTATAGATCAAACATATCATCTGTATATATTTTATTTAAATTTAAATAAATGAATAGTGTCAAAATTGACACTATTGTTATTTTATAAAAATAACATATTACCAAATTGTTTAAAAATAACAAAAATATTTAAAATATTTAAATTTAAATTTAAATGCTCTAAAATGTTATAAATTATCCAATTAATGAAAATTCACAACAAATAAGTAATTATTTGTTATAATTTAAAATTTAGAATTTTATTACCACAAATAAAATTAAATTGATTAAATAAGGATAAATCAAGTTGATTATGATTAAAATAAATTTATAAAATGTCTAAATTTTATAGGTTGATGAGATTAAAAATGTATATCATCTAATATTCTAATATCAGTCATTTTTTGAGGTTTTTATGTTGGGTTAGATTTATTACAAATTATCATTTTTATGATTTCCAAAGGTGACCCTATCCTCCCGTATAAAAGGTCACCTCCTCCCTCTCTTCCTCATACCAATTTGAGCCCTTAAGCTTGGCCAAACCCTGGCCATTTCCCTCCTCAACTCTCCTAGAAACATCTTAGAGGTCCTGGTCTTCTTCAAAGACCAATTTTAGTACCCTAAGAGGAGGATTCAAAGAGGCGTGTCAAATAAGAGGTAATATTCATTATCGGTTCTTTCAATTTTCGTTCTTCTTCAACATCTTCTTATTTAGTTGTTTAATTATGAATTAATAACATCTGTATCCCTCATATACTGATATTTTATTATAAATATGAAACAACCCTATTTCACCTTCTATCCATCCTACGGAAAACAAAATCACCACGCGTGAGTACGTACGTAATACCGTCTCCACGCCGTGGTGTAATCTGTTTTTCCACAAACACATTACATGGATGGGTATAATGGTGTAAAGAATAAATATATATGGTTATTATAACATCATAATGATTCTGATATATTATACCATCCACTCCAATAGTATAATTATGGGAACGATATCATCGCTCGTGCGTATGTACGGACTACCGTCTCCACGACGCAATGAGATTTATTCTCCATGATTAACCAAACATGAATGATCATAATGTTTATATAATGAATAATAATGAAATATATGAAATAATAATGCTACTAGATTTATGTATATATATATGTATGTTATCTATTTAGTTTCATTCAATTAAATAAGGAAATGAAAACAACGTTCATGCGTACATACGGCCTACCGTCTCCATGAACGGTGTATTTCATACCTTTTATAGATCTATAATATATATATGTATATGATGAATATATATTATATATAAATCATGTTTTACATTATGTAATTATGTAAATCAGGATATAAGTAATAATATCAACAAATGACAAGTCGAAACACGTACGATAAATGAAATGATTTTACCCAAAATGCTACTTTAACATGGAATTTACAAAAGAACGGGTAATATAAAGTCATAAGTGAAACACATATGATATCATAACAATTAATATGATTCTTTAATAAGTAAATAACATTATTTAAATAATTATACAGGAGGTTTGGACACTTACGAAGCAAATCGGACCCATGGTAAGGGATAATATTCCAAATCTTATTTTTATCTGAGATTGCTTATTCGTAAGTATTTACTGGGGTTATTGCTATCTTCCATGTACATGTTTTATAAAAGTGTATTAATGTATTTTTCAAAGTCCTTTTTACCCATTTTGACTTTTACCCCAGGGTATGGAAGGAATTTTTCTTTTATTTACCCTACAAGGTACTTTTTTACTTTTCCAACAAAAGTTCGATAAGAATGATTTTTTAATGTATACTGCGTGAAAGAATTTTTACAGTTTTATAAATCCTTATTTTCATGAAGTTTACTCCAAAATATTTCATGACTATTTTAAACAAAATCCTTTTCTTTTAAAATTTCATGACATTTTGTGAAAAGAAAATGATTTTGAAGAAAAAATGATCGTTTCCTCATGAATTCATTTCAAGTGTTCAATCAAAACCTTTTTTCATCTAAGGTGAAATTATTTCATATGTGTATGTTTCCAGTATAATTTCTATATGATTTACATGGTTTCCCTTTTCTTATTATGAAATGATATCCATTTCTTTTATATGTATTGTTTGATTATGGGATGATGTTTATGAAACCCATTTTATTTATTTGGTTTTTATGAATGATGTGTGTTTATTTTGTGGCACAATTAAGAATGATTTCATTTTGAGATAGGTGGGACCTATATATCCCTCCAATTAATTGGGTAACGATTTATATCTCATGTGATAGACATGGATGGAATGGCAGGTTAAACAGGTTCAGTAATACAGGACTGGAATGAGGAGTGAACTCGATTCAGAAAGGGACTTTGTCCACTAAGATGGTCTTGGCCGCAATGCCTTGGCTAATATAGAAATCATATCATGTGCTTAATGCTTTACACAATTGCATGATTTATTCCAATGCTATTTTATCATTCTTAATGTTTCTTTATGGTCTATGCCTTACGTACTTTCATGTTTTATGTTATTGCTCAAGATTATGATGTTTAAAAATTATGTTCATGTTTTTATGGTCAAATGTATATGGTATGTTTTATTTTATCCATGCTTACCCTTATTGGGAATTTGAGCTCACCCTTATTATGTTTTCTTTTCCCCAGGATATAATGAAAGGTTTTAGGAAAGGAAAAAAAGGGGGAAGATCTTTATGGGAGATATTGAAGATCTTTCACCAAGATTAGAAGATTACGTTCCGAGTTTCCAAAGATACTAAACTATTATGGTCCTTGAGTTTTGATTTTTATTATATATTAAGTATTCCGCAAAAGTAATGTATTTTCCATGTACGTCAAGCTTCGGGTCTCTACAGTTGGTATCAGAGGAAAGGTTTAGTCAACCTTTGGAAACTAGGATGCGAGAACATTAGTGTAATCCCTAGAGATATTTCTATGGTATGTCTAGGGATGTCCCTAAGGTTAAGTATAAGTATAGGTTATAGTACTAGAATTATTGTAACTATATTATAATTAAACCTAGGATGATAGATGTTGAAGGTATTCCCCCTTGATTATGTTATTTTTCTTGTATGATTTTTGTCTCTCATAGAATTCTTTTTGTGTTTTAGTCAATGGAGGGAACCAGAAGGAATTCAGTTAACAGTGAATCCAATGTACAAATTGGTGACTATGAGAAGCAAAATTGCATAATTCCTAGAGAGAAATATATTGTGATTATGCCAAATTAGTCGTCATGATATATGATTAACAAGGTGAAATTTAGTGGTATGCCTAATTCATCAAATAAAATGACGATATACTTTTTTGAATGTTTGCATGTAGAGGAGCATAAAGAAAAGAAGATTGAGATTTATAAAGAAGGTAAGAAGAACCTTGAGGAATACCATGAATTGAGGGACAAATGTTATTTGTGTGGAGAAAAGGGACATAGAGTGACAGACTGTTATGGATTTCAATGTCTTATTTGTGGAGAATATGGGCATTACCCGACTCAATGCCCCGACCTAATAAGTTACTTCTAAATCAAGGAAGGACTTATTCTAGGACAATCATTGAAGATGAGGGATTGAAGGGTTTATGTATTGGTATTCAAGAATAATGTTGTAGAGGTACTTTTATGGTGTATTAGAATATTTTTGTATTAGTCTATTGTGGATTTCAATAATTTTATGGTACCGGTAACCATGAAAAGTGATTCAAATATATTGGAAAGAATATGATATGCACATAATGAAGGGATAAGGATGAAATGAAATGTTTTACAGTATTCATGAGCTCATTATTGATATAAGTACTAAGTAATATCATGGTTTGAGTATATAGAATTTTTGAGGATTTTGGTATGTGGAAAATGTTAACTTTTAACTGCATTCATGTTTTCACTAAGGTTCATTGGGTAATCATTTTTTCAAGAGAATGTGTGATTAAGGCCTTAGAATGTTAGGAATGTGACCAACATGACATATATTATGATATATGGGGATCAACGATGGTATTGACATGCCTGTTATATGAAATCTCTGGTAATCGTTTTCACTATAATATGAGAGTGGACTGCAGTATTATGGATAAGCCTAAATATTGGAATGGATTATATTGTACATAAGTTAGTATTGTTTAAGGATAGATGTTTTTTAGATATTATTGATGGGATGTTATAGTAATGTAGTTTTAGAAAAAGGATAACCTGCAGGATCGACGATAGCCCATCGTGTCGGACAATACTTTGGGATTCGAACCCACAACCGAAGTGCGACTGGCCTTTATCGCCTACTACTAGCCTACAGGAAGTCCCTATTTAGTAGAAACTAGTTTTATTATATTAAGCAGTATGATATATGAAGTATAAGTCCATTTTAGGAACCATATATGATTAATCTCCCCATAGATGGACTTATGTATATTTGATAACTTTTTCAAACCTTTTGTTTGAAATAGATGGACTGACCCATCATTCTATCACATGATCTGTTAACACTTCACGACTAACAAATTCAACTTTATTTTATTATGTGATTAAGTGTAAATGGTTCAAAGCATGAACAACAGTGATATTGTACCAAAATCAAGCAAGTATTTCATCTAATTCAAAATTTTCAAATTTATAGAAATGATTTTGAAAACAAAAAATGTTTCTCTAGTGCCCTTATATACGATGAACCAGATGGTACCTTAGATCATCACAAATCTTTGGCTTTGTGATTGTTGGATTTTTCATAGCCATGTTCTCTACCACTCTCCATCAGAACATGATGGTTAGATTTTTCTTCAATATCCATATTTTCACCTATGTTCTCCTATGTGGAAACCCAGTGATTAGTTAATTTGGGTAACTGTTGAGTTTCATACTTTATTTTTTAATGTTATGTTTTGGTATTTCATTTTAGATGTGGGTTTCAATTAAAGAAACATTCAAGTAGAAAACCATGTATAACCCAATGAATTTCGAGGGCGAAATTCATTTTAAGGGGAGTAGAATGTAACTACTATATATTTTATGATAATTATTCTCTTTAATTTATTTTATGTCATGTGATTTATGCTACAACAAATTATCTTGTTCTATACTTGACACTGTATTAGCTTGAAGTTAACACAACAGTATTCTAAGATTGTGTTACACACAATTTCAAGTTTGTTTTATAATAGTCATTCTACGCAACATTGACTGTATATATATATATATATATATATATATATTCAATGTATAAATTAAATATGGTTGGATTATGTTATACTAAACAACTAAGGATTCTTTCACAAACACGCAACCCTGACTTTGCTTGCATTACACGCAATCGCGACTTTCATTGATAGCGTGTGTTGTTACGCAATATCAGGTTTCACTAAACAATGATATATGGTTATAATATTATTATGAAATATCCTTTATGAATATTATTAACTAAATATTGAATGTTATAACATTATTATTTCATCTTACACATTTTCAAGAACATGGTATACGAACAAAATAAAGTTTTCGTGTAAAATAAGTATTTTTAAAACAAATGCAGTTTTGCCTCCTTTTGATGGAGCACCCACATTAAATCTAGTTTTTGACATGTTTATAAATTAAATTTTACAAAATAAACTTCTTATTTTGAATCAAGATATAAAAATTTACATTGGATAATGTTTTGATATTATTCTGATAGCTTTCATATTTTAATGAATAGTAAGAACACGCTATATTTTAATTAAAAACAACATTTTTCATCATAATAATTTATATGGTTAAATTATAATATTGAATGGTTTTAAAGTATAAATAGAATATATTCTTACCATTTAACTTAATGTATGTCATTAGCATTAATTTTACCTTGAATTCGTAGGTTAAATCAATTCAATCTTATGCATTGTTTTAATAAAAACCTATTTTCATTCGACAACAGGATTAATAGGATACTTTTTATTTTTGGGAATTATGAATAGTAACTACGGTAAATTTTATTTACCATAGTTAAAGGTAAATCAGGTAATTAAGGGTATATATAATATTATAAAATTACCCTAACACATGAAAAAATTCTATTTGATGACTAAAATTCGACCAATATCACCTAAGGTTCAGATTAGAATCATTTGATGGACTTTCGTTCATGAAAATAACTTAATTATTAATAAAACCAAAGAAAGTGACAACATGTCACTCTCTTAAATCATATAAGTATATTAATTTTAATTTAGTGAAAAACATCATGAAACTTCGAACATGAATAGTCACCAGAAATCTGATGAAAATATATACATCATATGAATTTTTTTATAATTTTTAGGGATTAAATAATTATCCTTAATTGTGACACAATAGTGATGCAGAAATTTTTTATCTAGTGAACAATCAAGAATATAGTTTTTGTTAAATTAATAGTGACCATAAAAGGCACAAAACCCTGACCAAAACTTATTGGTCATTTAAATTTAAACAACAATCATCCAATTCTTGAATATCTAACCATTTAGAGCCTTATAAAAGTGATTATGACACTTATATTATTTTATTTTAAATGATGCAAAAGTTTCCACCTTCATAAATTAATAAATATAAAAATTTAAATATTATGATTTTAAGATGATAAATTCGAGTAAAATAATTATTGTGAAATTTAATATATTATCTTTATCATAGGATTTTATTTTTAATTTTTATAAAAAAAAAATAATTATATTAAATAATTATACCAAAATGGTGTAGTAATTATTTCATTAAGAGATAAACCAAATAAATGGTTTTAAAAATAACAAAATAAATACTTTATGAAATATTTAATGTGCTCCACTAATTTTATAGATACATATGACATTTTATAAATCTATTAATGATTTTATATATAACATATCCTCTGCATATATTTTAATTAAATTCAAATAAATGCATAGTGTCAAAATTGACACTATTGTTTTTTTATAAAAATAACATATTATAGAATTGTTTAAAAATCACAAAAATATTTGCAAATTATAAATATAAATTTATATTCTATAAAATGTTATGAATTATCCAATTATAGAAAATTCACAACAAGTAAGTAATTATTTGTTATAATTTAATATTTATAATGTTATTACCACAAATAAAATTAAATTGATTAAATAAGGATAAATCAAGTTGATAATGTTTAAAATAAATTCCTAACATGTCTAAATTTTATTGGTTGATGAGATTACAACCCTATATCATATAATATTCTAATATTAGTCATTTTTTGAGGTTTTTAATTGGGTTTAGATTTATTATAAATCAATATTTTTACAATTTTCAAAGGTGCCCTCTCGTCCCTTATAAAAGGGCACCTCCTCCCTCTCTTCCTCAGACCAATTTGAGCCTTCAAGCTCGGCCAAACCCTGACCATTTACCCTCTCAACTTCCCTAGAAATATCCTAGAGGTTCTGGTATTCTTCAAAGACCAATTTTAGTACCCTAAGAGGAGGATTCAAAGAGGCATGTCAAATAAGAGGTAATATCCATTACCGATTATTTCAATTTTCATTCTTCTTCAACTTTTTTTATTTAGTTGTTTCATTATAAAGTAATAACATAATTATTCCTAATATACTTATATTTTATTATAAATATGAAACAACCCTATTTCACCTACTATCCACCCTACGAAAAACAGACTCACCACGCGTGCGTACGTACAGAATACCGTCTCCACGCCGTGGTGTAATATGTTTTTCCATGAAAACATTGCATGGATGGGTATAATGGAGTAATGAATAACTATATATGGTTATTATAACACAATTTTGATTCTGATATATTATACCATCCACTCCAATACTATATTTATGGGAACGATATCATCGCTCATTTGTATGTACGGACTACCGTCTCCACGACGTGATGAGATTCATTCTCCATGATTAACCATACATTAATGATCATAAAGTTTATATAATGAATAATAATGAAATATATGAAATAATAATTCTACTATATTTATGTATATATATATGTATATCATCTATTTTGTTTTATTCAATTCAATAAGGAAACGAAAACAATGTTCATGCATATGTACGGCCTACCGTCTCCATGAACGGTGTATTTCATTCCTTTTATTGATCTATAAAATATATGTATGTGATGAATATATATTAAATATAAATCATGTTTTACATTCTTTAATTATGTAAATCTGGATATAAGTAATAATATCAAGAAATGACAAGTCGAAACACATACAATAAATGAAATGATTTTACCAAAAACGCTACTTTAACATGGAATTTACAAAAGAACGGGTAATATAAAGTCATAAGTGAAACATATATGATATAATAACAATGAATATTATTCTTTAATAAGACAATAACATTATCTAAATCATTATACAGGAGGTTCGGACACTTACGAAGCAAATCAGACCTAAGGTAAGGGAATATTTTGTAAATATCATTTTTATCTGAGATTTCTTATTCGTAATTATTTACAGTGGTTATTTCTATCGTCCATGTCCATGTTTTATAAAAGTGTATTAATGTATTTTTTAAAGTCATTTTTACCCATTTTTACTTTTACCCCATGGTATGGAAGAAATCTTTCTTTTATTTACCCTATAAGGTACTTTTTGACTTTTCCGACAAAAGTACAAGAAGAATGTTTTTTTAACATATATGGAGTGAAAGGATTTTTACGGTTTTATAAAGCCTTATTTTCATGAAGCTTACTCCAAATGATTTCATGAGTATTTTTAACAAAATTCGTTTCTTTTAAAATTTCACGACATTTTGTGAAAAGAAAATTATTTTGAAGAAAAAAGGATATTTTCCTCAATAATTCATTTCAAGTGTTTTATCAAAACCATTTTTCATCTAAGATGACATTATTTAATATGTGTATGTTTCATGTATAATGTCTCTATGATTTACATGTTTTCCATTTTCTTATTATGAAATGATATCCATTTCTTTTATATGGATTATGTGATTATGGGATGATGTTTATGAAACCCATTTTATTTATTGGGTTTCTATGAATGATGTATATTTATTTTATAGAACAAGTAAGAATGATTTCATTATGAGATGTGTGGGACCTATATCTCCCTCCAATGCATTGGTTAAAGATTTATATCTCATGATATAGGCATGGCTGGAACGGCAGGTTAAACCGGTTCAGTAATACATGACTGGAACGAGGAGTCAACTCGATGTAGAAAGGGACTTTATCCACTAAGATGGTCTTGGAAGAAATGCCAAGGCTAATATTTAAATCATATCATGTGCTTAATGGTTGCTAAAATTACATGTTTTATTCCCATTCTATTTTATCATTCATAATGTTTCTTTATGATATATGGCTTACGTACTTCCATGTTTTATGTCATTGCTCAAGCTTTTGATGTTTAAAAATTATGTTCATGTTTTTAAGTTCAAATTAATATGGTATATTTTATTTTATCCATGCTTACCCTTACTGAGCATTTGAGCTCACCCTTTTTATGTTTTCATTTCCCCAGGATATAATGAAAGGTTTTAGGTAATAAAAAAGTTGATGATCTTTATGGGAGATGTTGAATATCTTTCACCAAGATTAGAAGATTACGTTCCGAGTTTCCAAAGACACTAAATTATTATGGTCCTTGAGTTTTGATTTTTTTTATGTATTAAGTGTTCTAAAAAAGTAATGTATTGTCCATGTACGTCAAGCTTCGGGCCTCTACAGCCATAGTACACTACCTAGATAAAAACCTCTTCCTCTGTGGAATCTGATGTGAGTATAATATGATTTAGTTGAGTATGTTTTAAATATATTCAAAGTGAATTGATAAAAGTAAAAAAAATTAAAGTAAATTTATTACCATACCTTATCCCAGATCCCACCTCCATGTAGAGTAAAATATAGAATAAAATTTTGTCTATACAATGGCTTTTACTCGAGCTTCTGTACTAAAAAATCACATATTATGTAAACCCTATATATTATTTGATGTCAATTTGTGAAAGTGTTACAAATATGAAACTTTACATTGATTACTATCAATATATTTCCCCCTATCAACATCCTTGAATGAATCACTGGTGACTATATTTGTGGATATCGAATATTCCGAACAAATCCATACTACAACATGAATCCATTAGCTGGGTTCCTCTCAACAATATAATTGTGAATGATTGGTAATACATACATTGAATTGTGAATCCCTTCAGTGTAGTATGTGCATGTATGGTCTAATAAATCTCAAAATTTCAGCCATAAAATCTTAATAGACTTTATAAATTTGTGAAAAAAATTACAATTAACCAAATTATGTTATATTATGAAAATGATTAGTCAAGGATGGATGGTGTATAATTACATTGATGGGTACTATATTGTCCAAATTCAGATGATATTTATCAATGTTTTGACTTAGGAACCCAAAAATTTTGGGTTCCTAACTACACCAAAAATATGACACAAAATGTAATAAATATTAAAAAATTAAATTTGAGAACTCATAGTAGAATTATAGAATAAAAAAGAAGTGTGATCATATCAGGATAAACATAGAGTATCATTTATCAAATATATGTGTATATCCACACTATAAACAATAGGGGAGTGCATAAAGAAGTGTTCTAACACATACATAAAAATAATTATGAATAACAGGTTGATTAGTTCATAGTGTCACTCCATTGAGTTGTAGGATATATGCTTGGGCGTGAGGCATGACAGTCTTCTAATCAGTGTTTGGGGGTAACTATGTCAAGTGTATCTCTAGAGACCTCATATATATTGAACATCATTATTTAGCATTACCATCACCCAAAATTTCTATGCCTATAAAGTTATGTTCATGATTAGGCTATTTCCTATGTGTGGGTCCTATAACAGCATAACCCATTATAGAAAGATTGAGTAGAACATCCACAAACATAAGGGTGATGGTCATATATCGCTCAAAAATGTGGAATTTATATGTATCAAGTCTCCATATATCATTTAGTGAATGAATGTGATAATAATATAACTATTACTGATCATATGATGTAATGTAATAGAATCCATCATGATATTGGAATAGTATAATGTCACATGGAGGAGAAATGTGATGCTAATAGTGTGCTCTATGTACATTAATTCGTCAAACCTCAGGTCTTGCTATCACATAACATGAAACAATAGTATATCGTAATGTGAGTGGGGTGGTATCCTCCATCTCTTCAGACTAAAATTAAAAAATTCATAAGTGTAATAATAAAATATATCTTGATGGTTAGTGGAATGTTATGATTGGTATAATGTATGATATAACATATATTTATATAGTTTAATGAAAACTTCTTACTAAAATAAAAGGGCTTGTCTTATGGTTTCTTAAATAATTTTAATAAAGTGTTTTTAGATATTTTTCACCTTATAAATGGTTTTTTTTTAGATATAGTTTTATATGATATCATTTATAATTTTTTTATTTCCTAAATGATTATTTAAAATTATATTATAAAAGGTCTTGGACGATGAATTAATAAGAAGACAAAAAATTAGATGAATTTATATATCCATTATAAAATGAAAACTATGATCATATAAAGAAAACTATATAAGAAAAAACATCTTAAATAATACATTATTTATTTATAAAAGATAAGATGTACCAGGACATTTTTCAACAAAACAGAGTTTTGATTAGTTGATATAGACATAAAAAGTAAATTAAAAACCATCTTACCCTAAAGTATTAACTTAATAACATATTCTAAAGGGACATACATGAATATTTAATTTAAATAATTTTTCATCCTTCTATTGAACTGACTCCCCATATGTTGATCGTTTCATTATAAGAATGAAATATTTTGAAAATTCAAAAGATAACTACATTAATTTACAAGAAGTTATTAATCTACCACATGAAAATAAAATTGATTTAATGTAACTTCTTATTATAGGGTCACCTCATCCAAACATTGTTTTATTTAAAAACTTCAAGGTATTTCTTTTCTATTAAAAATAGTTTATGTGTTATATAATGTGTTTATCTTAGCCATTTCAGTTTATATGATCAAAATTTTCATTTTTTCATCACCAACTGATTTGATTTTATGTTTTCTATTCTTTTTAGAACATATTCAAATATATTAAAACATAACAATAGTGTATAGTATTAAAAAATTGAACATTAATAAAGGAATGTTCATTTGTTTATAAAGAAAATATGAATCATATAAATAATATCCCCCAGGATTGTCCAACAAGTTGTCCAACAATTCTAATTTTCATGCACTAATCACTGATCATGTTTACCTCAATGTGTTGTTTTCATGGTTTACCATAAGGTAAATATGTTATGGATCCACTTCCACATATTGTATCTAGATATATATTTTATATCTTATATAAAAAAATAATCATTATTATACAAAAATGTAATAACATCTTTTAATATCCAAGAAATATTACATATTCTTTCCTTAATCACTACTTAGTTATTCATTAATCATTAGTTATTCATTAGTTAAACAATTTTTTTACTCACCAGTTAATTAATCTTTACTCACTATTTAAACAATCCTTAATAATAAGTTATGAATTCTGTAATCATTAGTTATTGATTATTTAATTGTTAGTTAATCATTCTTTAATCATTGGTTATATGTTTTCTAATTTTCAATTAATCATTCATTAGTTATTTGTTAATAATTAGCTATTCAATCATCACATATTAATTAATCATTTTTAATCATTATTAATTCATTATTTAATAATTAATTATTAATTTTTTTATCAAAATAAAACATTGTATAATAATTCCTTAATCATTAATTAATCATTCAATAACTATTTATAATCATTAGTTGTTAATTATTAAATCATTATTTAATGTTTATTAATCATTTGATATTCATTAGTTAATCAATATTTACACACTACATATTAATTCATTATTTATTAAATAATAATTCTTAAATAGTTGGTTAAGAATTATTTAATCATTATATAATCATATATTAATAATTAAATAATCATCAGTTATCCATTATTTAATCATTATTTAATAAAAAATTAATCATTACATAACCATTATTTAATAATTATGTAATCATTAAATTATCAATATTTATTCATTAGTTAACTATTCATTAATAATTATTCAATCATTCATTACTTATTATTTAATCATTTGTTAATTAGTAGTTTATCATTATTTAATCATTAGTGAATCATACATTAATTATTATTCAATCATTTGTAAAAAATTATTTAACCATTAATTAATCATTATTTAATCATTAGTTAATAATTCATGAATCATTAGTTAAAAATTCGTTAATCGTTTGTGAATAATTCATTAATAATTCATTAATAATTTGAAAATCATTCATTAATAATGTTTTAATATTTATTTTATCCTTTTTCTATAATTATATAATAGTTAGTTAATCATTAGTTAATCATTCATTTATAATTATTTAATCAATTGTTAATCATTTTATAATCATTAGATAATATTTATTTAACTATTCGTTAGTCAATCATTAATCATAACACAAGTAATATTAAATAAATTTTATGTTATTATTTAATCATTATATAACCAATATATAAACATTTTTCAATCATTAATGATTTATTAATTACAAATTACTTACACATAGAGTATTTATTAGTTAATTTTTATTATACAGTCATTTTCTAACAATTTTTTAATCGTATGTTCTTCATTTTGTAGTCATTAATTTATAACTTCTAAAAAATATTATTGAAATAATATATTTAACTAACTATTATATTAAATAAATAACATATTAAAAACATCCTAAAAATCATTAAATAAGTAAATAACATTAAAATAAATAATAAAAATGCTTATATGCGATGCTTCAGAAATTTGAACACTCTTTGTAGGAAATTAGTAATACCTCACATAGAGAATGATATTCCAGAAAAATTGTAGAGAGAGAGGGAGTCAAACATAGAGATATCAAATAAATTTGGAGTGAGGATGGGGTTCTCTTATATCTAAACATTAGGGAAAGGAGGCAAGGTAACTTCATCCTTTCAATATTATTTATGAATACGGAGGCATTGGAAATGCCGCATATCAATTTAATTTAGTTTAAAGGTGGCATTCAATTTACATTAGTTGAAAGGTGGAATCCCCCATGACACCATGTTTATAACATCAATCCATGCAATTTAGAGGAAAGAGAGGAATGTTTTCTACCTGAATTCAGTTAAATGGAATGATGGAAGTGACTGTAGCACCTTTCTACATCAGTTTTCAAGAAAATTATAACATAAATTTGTATAAATATATATTTTATTGAAATATATATATTAAAAAACATCCCAAAATGTCTAATTTTACATTTTGGAATTATCCTATTTGGGCATTATTCCAATAGGCCAGTTGACAAACTAGGACATTAGGTCATTATGCCATTAGTCCAATTTGTAAAATTTTATTTAGGCTATTTACTAATTGGACATTTGCCTAATTTACCATTAGGATAATTCCGCAATTTCCATTATAAAATTAGGCTAGTCTATAAATTGGGAATTATGTCAATTAGACTAATTTAACATTATTCCATTAGTTCATTAGGCCATTAGGTATGTAGTCTAATTGGACAGTTGGTCTTTATTCCATTTGGAAAATTACTGATTAGTCCAATTTTCCAATTGGGCATTAGGCCACTAGGACAGTTATGTCATTCATCCATTTGGTCATTATTTCATTTTTCCATTTTTCCATTTGTCGATTTTTCCATTGGGACAATTGTTCTTTTCCTAATTAGGCCAATTGTCTAATTTAACCTTTTGTAATTATGTTGTTTGTACATTTGGTCATTTAGTTTTCAGTTCATTTAGACAATGGTCTAATAATCCATTAGACAAGTTATACCAATTGTCTATTAGGATAATTAATCCAATTGGCTATTAGAACATTAAGCTATTATCCCAATTGCCCATTAGGCCATTAGGCCACAAGGAATATTTTCCATTATGTTAGAACATTAGGCCAATTTTCCATCACACAATTTGATAAATTTGTAAATTTATTAATATTTATATCAAAATAATCAATTAAATAGTTTTAATATGGTTCTTAATATAAAAATTAATTTTAATAAAGAAATCCCATAACTATTAGATAATAAAACCCAATATAACCCATGTAGTTAACTTAAATATGATTCCCCAAATTAAAAATTTCTTAGTCCCTAAAATATTCCAAAACGAAAATGTCAAGTATAAGTCAAATTCAAAATAATCCCAAAGTTTGTTTTCAAAGTAAATAATTTATAAATAAAACAATAATTATAATAATTTATTTGACTATATTTGATTATTTAAGACTATAAACGTAAAATAATGATGATATAATTGATACCAAAATGCTCTAGTAGAATCAGATGTATATAAGAAGGAATATAATAGCTAGTATAATAAAATATCGATTCATAACTCTATAATAAGATGGAAAAGAATATAAAAATTAAAAAACAATTCCATGAATAAGGGAAGAATATTGAAGTCTTTAATCATACCATTCTCATTTGAGGGTAGATGAATGAATAGAATAGAATACATTATTACCTACCAATTATCAAAATAAAATATTATATAAATGGAAGAAGAACATCTAGTTGATGGGTGAACTGTCTCCTTGGGAGGGGAGGGGGATGCTAAACTTTAATGTAGGGGAAGGGATTAGGGATTCAAATGAGGAGGGAGAAATAACCCAAGGGTAAAACTATTATTGAATAATATTACCCATGTTTTTTGATGAATCATTACTATATCTCAAGCTATAAAAATGATTTTTTTTTCAAAATGCGTGTATAGCGTTGGGAAAATATCTAAATCCATGTCTTCACCGAACAATATGTATATACACATGGGGGGAGACCCATTATTTAGTAGTGTTATGTTAGGAGAAACAGGGTGGAGTCTGAGGTCATACCTGGAAACAAAATAATCCCCATAATGTATTTTTCTTCATCAGGCACCTACTAAAACTATCACTCCACTGATCTACAAAAAGATAATATAGAAGAAGATTATCCAAAAAATATCTATACAACAACTTGAAATATGAAAATATGTCATTGAACATTTCCTAGTTTCGTTTTTAGTAATATTTCAATCACATCCCTTTATGGATGCTTCTATTTTTTACTCATGTATGTAATCAATACACTTTTTATATGATTCCCAATGTGATGACAATGAGGGTATTAGTGTAAGTAAATCTAATGGTACTAATGGGGGTGGTGGATTTGGTGGAGGTGGTGATCATTGTATTATGATGATGACGCTCGGGCTCCAGATAATATTTTTTGGGATGGGGGTAAGGATAATGTTACTGATCATAATAAGTATGAGGATATTGGTTATGGGGAGATATTAAACCATCCATTTTCGATTTATTAGTAATGAGTTATGGGGTGGACATTTAATAAATATAATTGATTGGATGTATGGATGTATATTTATGATATAGTATTTTAAATATTTTGAAAATTATTAAAATAATGTGGTTGAATACTAAATTTATAGTATACACATTTCATTGATTGTTTACTATGGTTTGTATTTTGTTTAAAAATTCACGATAAGTTCAAAGGGCTACCGGTTCCCATTTTTTATAGACAATTATATGAATGGTTCAATGAACCATGCATATATAGTGTCTGGTTGGACAATATATTGTCACGTTTCTCTTATATTTTGGTATATATAAATCCAATGTTTAACTAAAACTATGTGTATGATGAAAATATCCTAGGCTATAAAAATATATTATATTGGAACCATTGTTATTGATCTATTCTAATGGATTCATTGTCCAAATTTTATAAAAACATTGGTATGTGCTATAACCATAATTTTACAGTTTATTATCTTTAGGATAGAACCATGGGTATAGGCTATATTTTTAATAGTTTACATACTCAAATCAAATAATCATTTTTTTGAGGAAATCCATCAAGGAAGCTTTAAAGTATTTTGTGTTGACTGTGTTTTTTTACAAATAATGTCCCAAAATTCATGGTGATTTGTGAAGGATGATTGATTCATAAAGAAAAGATGCTACGTTCTAGTATTATAGGAATCATTACAAATGGGAAAATTTCCCTAAATATTCATTAAGGGTTGGATCTTAGAAAACAAGACTAAAGAGATACATGAAAATGATCTGATGAGTTTGAGATCTTCATGAAAGGATTGAATGAACTATAAATATCTTTCTAAAACCTTCGGTTGTAAGAGTAATACATAAAAGATATAAAGGCCTTGAATACATAAAGGTGGTTAATGAATTATTTATCATATTTAGTGTTTTTAATTAGATCATATGTTTCCCATAAGAAGGTAGCTCATGAATACTCCATAAGCATCCCAAAGACATTGAGATTCGTAAAAGAAGATGGAATAATAAAGGTCAGTTAAACATTAGGGATGTAGTGTTCTTAACATAGGCTAAGTAAGATCTGATAAAGTAGTGAGCTTCTTAAAGGATATGTGATGTTTGTGAAAGTAATGATCTTATATAAAGTTTAGATTTACATTAATGAAGGAAAGTTTTGATAAGAATTTGGTATTTTTATGAAGTGTATAAGGATTGTATTCATATATGTATATCCAATGAAAACCATAGTGTAAATTCCAGTGAATAAATGGTAAATTTTTATTGATCATGTAAATAAAAGTAGAAATTACCGATGCACCAAATGAGTTGTTAAACATATTTTTTCAAGTGGTCAAAATAATATTCTTTATAAGGATAAGTGAGAACACATTAGTTGAGGGAGCAGTGAACTATAAAATTTTTATGGGTTTTAAACTAGGAGGGAGAGTGGATATATTCCAAACCATGTAACAATAGTTCACATTATAGGATTCTATACATAGGCATATTGGTTTTTTTGGCTCCTTGGATATAGCTCATTGTTGTTAATCCTAGAATCATATCATATTTTATGTATGATTTCATTTATAATCATACATTTCTATGGGAAAAGGTGATAAGAATGTTTTTTAGAATGATCTATGATCCAAAAGGGATATAGTATTAATATTTTATACCAAAATTCACCACCTTATTAGGGTCCTTATCTTTTTTGGGATAATAATTGGTATCATAACTAAATGTTACAATCATTTATTCACTCTAAAGAATTTCTATTGTGGTTTTCCATCATAAATAGATTATGATCATTGAGAAGAAAAATTTCTTATTATAGAATAATCAAATACGACACTACTTTCATTATTTATATGTAGTAAGATTCTCTATTTATAGTAAGGTAACCCAAAAAATATCAAGATAATGATGTTGATGAATTTGATATTCTTTTAGAGAATTTTCCTCTTATATAAAAGTGAAGAAAACTTTTAAGAGAAATTCTATCAAAAATAATAATTATCTTTTACAATAGAATGGTAGTTTAGATGAATATATGGTTGAATAGAGAGAGAACAATAATGATATTTATGAAAATTTAATGGTTGAGGTTGTAAGTGGATCTAAGATAATGGATAGTGAATATGATGATGAATAATTCAAAGTATTAATTCATATCGAGGGATAATTAGATTCCACTCTTGAGGGTGATGTTTTTTAGAGGAAAATCAATCAAAGAAAATAGATTGGTTTAGCCAAACATTATTTTTTATAGCAATAATGAAGATAATTTTGAGTTCACTTCTGTAATTGAAAATTTTGAGTCATCAAATCAAGGGAACTCTAAAATTGTTATTGGGAACATGCTCAATGTTGAATAATAAAAAAGATTCACCAATGCTTTTAAATATCAGAGAAAAAGATAAAATCAAACATATGTAAAAACTCAATGATAAAAATTTTAACCTGTGATGAAAACTATTTGATCAGCACAGACTCTTAACTCCCATTATGATACATGGAAAAATGATTACTTGGGTGAAATAAAATGTGGATGTACATAATAATAATTTAGAATGAAAAAAAACACTCGTATCCAAATGAAAATGATGGTATGGGGTTTGATCACAAATAAAAATCTTTAGTCACTGATTTTATACTAAAAACACGAACTAGATGGTTGAAAACTAAATTTGGTTCAAATCATAATCATAGGAAACACAAAAAATGTTTCCTATATCTTCAAGTCTAAGTTGTTCCAAATTAGAGGAATGTTCCAAATCAAAATCAAAATTTAACATAAGGAGTATCTTAATGAACAATATATTATTTGAAAAAGGCAAAAGAAAAAAATATTTATATCTCCTCATGTTGATGTTCTATGTCATACACAGGGAAATGTAAGGATTATTTATCCATAACATGTATGATGTCCTGGTTGTGGATTAAAAAGAATATAGTTGAGAAAGGATCGGTTGTTGTTATAGACCTTAATGTATCCGATCAGGTTACCGTATAGATCCAGAATTGTGGATTCACATCCTATATGATATGAAATAATGATTTGTTATAAGAATTAAATATTATATAGTGGGTGTTGTAAAATTTACAAATGTTGATGTCATGATGATTATTGTCCAGGGAAACGTCAAATATGTTGCAAAATATTTGATATGGGATGTTTTCATTGTTTTTAATGTTCTCAGAGAAAACATGCTATGTGTTAGTCAAACAAGTGACCCAAGTCATGCTATAAACTTTAACAAGATATTTTTATCTTTAAAGGGAAATATGGTATAATATTTTTATAAGCAAAGAATATGAATGGAAATGTCAATTTTTTTAGTGTAGATGTTGATAAGATCTTTTAATGTAGACAGTAATAAATTAGGATGTGGGAAAAAAATCTTATCCATCTATGTTGACCTTCCTTATCAGATCTCATAAAATTTAATACATCTCAATATCTCCCCATGCTATCAGATGATCATAATCACGTGTGTAATTATTTTCAACAAGAAAAGATTATCAAAACTATATACAAGAAAAAAAACAAAGTTCATGCTGAGTTCAGGAATGTGTTTTTGTA
Source organism: Viscum album (assembly GCA_963277665.1). Lineage (NCBI taxonomy): Eukaryota > Viridiplantae > Streptophyta > Magnoliopsida > Santalales > Viscaceae > Viscum > Viscum album. The sequence goes on along the minus strand of OY728164.1, from coordinate 1,136,747,944 downwards.
TATGATTTTGTATATTTCTCACCAATATCCATTTATAGGAAGAGTAATTATGTTCGTTTAATTGGGGATTTCAGTAATATGGAATATTTATTTTTCATTTCTAAAAAGTCCAATCGGTCATCTGTATAAAACAATATCAATTGGAATCCAAAAGGATTATTATATATAGTATTCTAAATTTTTTTACTGATAATTTTATCGAATTCAAAAATACCAATGTAGAATATTATCATGAGAAACAAAAGATAAGACATAAAAATTCTATAATGATAACTCTTTAACATGATTTTTTATTTGAGAGGATAAATTTGGTCACAAACAAAAAAACTAGAATAATTCCTAATGAAAAGAACATACCAGTGAAATTATGTTTCGAATTAGTCTTTACATAGTTATATATATTTAAAAAGACATTAGTATGTTTTAGAGAATATATGAATCTTTTTACGATGTGGTATAGAAATAATTCTACATTCAAATACCTTCTAATCTCTATAAGAAAGCGTTTAATTATAAATAAGGTAAAAAATAAGAAATTTTAATCATGTTTAGATGAGGGGATATTACTTAGATATTCATGAAAGATAAAATCATATAATTTTATTAATGAAAGTTTAGTAAAAGTAGTTTAAATAAATGATGTCACTATAGTGGATAGTGAAACAAATCATGAAAATAAGAGTGACCAGTTCATTAATGATATTGATTATGAGGTATGTAACTAAACAAGAGTTGAAGTTGAATTTTTTATTTACTTTATGATAATGATGATGGCTATAATGATTTCAAATCTATATTTGTGTGGAATCGAAATATCTAAGGTAAAAATGATGGGATATCGTGAAAAATATGAGCATTATAAAAAATTGTAGATTTTTTTGATATGAGAATATAATAATTTCTTCGGAGCCAAATGGGTCTTCAAGAAGATACTAAATTAAAATTAATTGGTATTTTTAAATAAATCGGGACTCGTGTGCAAGGGATACTCCTATATCAAGTTAATCGATGTTGATGATACATTTGTACCTATTGCACTGATCAATTCCATTTTCCTCTAATTTGACATAATAGGGAAAATGAAATTCAATGTTTTCCTAGTGGACATCAAGTAATCATATTTTTATGGGGATCTAGAATAAGAATAAATATATATTGAGTAGAATTGTGTTTTTCACATTCATGAAGATGAGAACCTATTTTTTGGATGTGGAATACACAATATGGGTTGATTTAAGAACCGAGATCATGGTATTGAAGGCTTGATTAATTTTTCTAAAATCTAAATCTTCAGTATAGTAGAGTTTATTTCAATAACTCTCTCAATAATTAGAGTTATATGTGGATGATGGTGCAGGTGTATTTCGACACATAATCTTTAGTGGATCAGATAAAGCATAGTGAATGTAATTTTTATAATACATGAAAATTAATTTAAAAAATGTCATTAATTTTGAATATAACCATTTACCTTGGTTTAATGGCGGCATAATAGATTAATAACATGTTCATATCTCAAAAAAATGAAAAAGATGTTATGAGAAGATTATGAATGGATAATTCCTAGATCATAAAGACTCCAGTGGCAACCAAGATGAATGTATCACTATATAATTAATAAAAATCTGTTAATGTCACAGAATACAAAAAGGTTATTGTAATTTCATTTTTCATGATGAAAAATGGCATGATATTATTATTCCACATGTAAAGAAACCTGTTTTCAAAGGAATTACAAAAAATACCCGTAATTGTTGAAAAAATAATACTTCTTTTATCAAGGAAACCATAGTTTTCAGTTTTCTATATAATAAAAAATATTAGAAAGAGTTATTTGGTTATATATATGCATATTAATATAGTTCAAAAGTTTATATAAACTCAATGATAGGTTATTAATTCAATATTTCATTATTTATTATTTTATAGAAAAAAACAAATAGGATTGAATTTTATTAAGCACTGAAAAAGATGAATATATTACGGCTACTCTAGCTTGAATGAAATAATAATGAATGAAGTATGAAAATTTATATATGGTAGTTAATGTGAACTCTCTAATCAAAATACATTTAGGTAGTTTAATGTATATAAATAATAGAAAAAACTAGTCCCTTTTCAATGAAAAAGAACTTTGATATCATTTATTATATTATCATGGAGATGGTGGAGTATGGGATGGTGAAGTTTAGTATTTTATTACATAACTATAGGTTTCCAAAATTAAAAAGAATCACTTACCCAATGATTCATTTGAGATTCATAAACTATGTAGGGAATTAGGGTTTAATAGCCACAATTTAAAGAGTGGGGATGTTGGACCCCATATCCTTGAAGAATTCTTTGTAACACCCTAATATGTTGATATGTTTTCTATTAAATTGTGTAATAAAAAATGAGTAACCATTAGGCCCGTTGAAAAAATGGGAGATAATAAACTGATCATGAAATGGGAGAAGATGATAGGTATCAATGAATTAGGGGTAGTTTGTAATCTGATGATGAAAATTATTATCAATTAATGTTTATATATCATGATTGATTAGGTTTGTTATGGAAATAATTGATTATGTTGGGAATAAAGTTATTCATCGTGAAATTTATATTCTACACTTTTTTCTCACACCAATAATGTCTAATATGGGATTATACTGTGTGTTGGTTGTAATTTTTATTTCTATATTTAATCTATAGAAGTTAATTTTGATAGATGATGGAAGAACCGTTACATTGGATTCAAAAAGACGATGTGTTTTCACTTAACCCAGTTGGGGGTATTTTTTAGAAAAATAATCCCACAATGTTATAAAAAAAAATTTAGCGATGAATTTTTTGTTGGAAATTAAGGTTTTCAAGGTAAATAATGTAGTAATAATGTTATTTTTATCAGGGTATTTGGATAAATATCTATGACAATATAATTAATCCTCTATATGAGGTACAAAAATTTTCATATACATGGTTGTTCCATTTTCTTGTGTTTTCCAAATTTGTGGTGTCTAGGTTTTTGTGGACAACATTAGAAACACTAATGTTTGATTTAAATGAATTTATTTTTAAAATATATCAAGGGGATAAATTTCAAGATGTTTTGGTGATTTTATATGGAATATTTTTTGTGAATGTTTAGGGTTTCTCAAATGAATGGAGATTTCTGATTTATAGCAATGTAGTGAAGAAAATATGGTATGTTCTGCTATTTTGAATAGCTTCTTTAATATAGATATTTCTCTAATGGATCATGAAGGTAGGGTTATTTGTGAAAATGTGTGGAAGGGTTTTATAAAAGGACCTTTAAATGTTAAATGGTTCCAAAAATGTATATAAAATATATAAATAGTCCTCTATGCCACATTGTTAAAAGAGTAGGCTTAATGATAATCCAAAGGATCTAAACTAGAGAAGGTAGTTCATAAAATACATTACGTATAAAAATGTATTATACAACCATTTAGTTTGTAGATAATGTGTTTTTGTGAATTCAATGTAATATTTGGGAAGAAAATGGGAATAATGAATGTTTTGATTATCTTAATGTCTATGAGTGATTGGTTAAAGTAGCAAGTTTCATGAAGTCTCAGAGTGATTCATGAAAGGAATGATATTCATGAATGCTATGGGTGCTTCTAAAAAGTAGTGATATTAATTTTTTTTTTGAGAATTCATATATTCAGAAAATCTATAAATGAATTTAGATGTTTGATAATAGTTAGAAAGTATTTTTTAAAAATGCATGTCTTATGAAAACCAGAATGGGTTCCCTAGTGAATAAATTGTTATCTTTTATTCATCAAGAAGATCAATTTTCAACTAAATGATGCACAAAATTAACTGTAGAAATAATTGATCAAGTATATAAATGTATTTTATTATAAAGGCTTAGTTATCCCACATTTAGTGAGAGGTAATTTATCATTCAAATTGTGATTGGCTGTAAATGAGGATGGAAAAACAGTCTGCTACAAAACATTCACTACTATTCTCTTTAGTGTACATAGTTTATATGTATGTTTCCTTTTTATTCAACATGTAGGTAGCCTAGTGTGGCTGAACCTAGTATAATTCTTGTGTCCCATGAATGCTTTAATTTATGTTCATACATTCATATAGAACGTGAATAGAACAATGTGTTGTTTAATAAAAAACATGATCCAAAATGGATGGTATTTTTATTCTAACATATCCTGATTCAACCCCCACCCTCAGAGTATTTATCCAGTTTGAGATAAGAAAAAAATCATTTATTATCCAAATTAATATACTGAATGGTAATAAAAATTTACAGCCATAGTCAAAATTATCATAAACCATCAAATAAATTAATAAGGATGATATAAATACTATACATCCCTTGTATATCATAATTATTATAATGGTTGTGGTAATTGATTATTATTTATAAGATGAAAATTCCCAAAATATAATATTGAGAACAATTAAATTTGAATTTTAAAATATCCTTTTTATAACATTTTTATCCAAAAAATTGAAATAATTTTCATTGAAACTATCCATTGAATCTTCTATTGGAATCTTTTAAGAATTTATTTTTCTTCGTAGTGGGAAACTATTTGCATGACGTAAATATTAAAAAACATTCATTTCACATTTTTTGTAAAATAAAAATAACCCTTCTTTAGAAAATAACTTTAATGTACCTTTCAAAAAAATGTGTAAACATTCCATTAAAAACTAATTTTCATAATTTAAAAAAAAATAAAATATTTTTATAATATATAGAGTTAAAAGAAAAGGAATATTCAAATTAAACAATAAATAATTTTGAATTTTCTCAAAAATATTTTTTAAATAATTCTAAGTGACAATTAGGAGAAAATAATATTATTACATTAAAATTTCATGTTTAATGAAATTATAATGAAATGGTTTGGTGTTGTGATATAAATACATAAAATAACTCCACCTTTAGAGACTTAAAGAATAAAAATTCTAAAAAATGATGAGATTGAGAAATAAACCCTTAAAACATTGGTAAATTTGGAATTATTATCCTCATGAATGAAACAAAATAAAAGGAAAAAATACCAATAATAGTAATAGATCTGGGATATATCATATTAAAATTGGAATTATATTCACCACATATAATTATATGCGGTTGGTATGTCATATGTCTCATTAAAGTGTAATTTAGATGAGAACCCCTTTAATTAGCTCAATTTTCATTTATTCTTGTTTAAACCTCTTGTACAAAATATATAGGATTCTTATATATATAAAAATTAGAAATATAGTCATATATATTGTAACATTTATAATTTATTCAATGTATTTTAGCACCCTTTTAATAACAATTCTTTCTTAAAATCACTATTTCTTGTGATAATTGCTAAATTTTTCTTGAATGTTTTGGTTTAGTATTTTCAAAACCCTATCATTGATCATAGATACATAATATGAAAATATTTTACAATTATATTAATCTAATATATATTTAAAATATATTTATTTAGATTAATCTATAAATGTTAGAGATAGAAAAAGGATTACACCATTCATGTAGATATTAGGTTGTATGTATGCTTCAATGTTGTTTCCAAATTTTTCATGATGAATGTAATTATATGATAATAATTATTAATCCATAATTATAGAAAAATTGTTATTATATATATACAACTTATATTAATAAATCAATCCTTATTAACATCCATGTAAAAATAAAATGAAAATCAGTCCACACCCTAGTTAGAGTTTGTAGTCCCAACGTGCACACATGGATTTTTATTATTCTCTAACAAAATAAATGGTAGGAAGACAATGAGATATTATATTCCAAAAATTTTATTAATTTCATAAATATAATATACATTTTTTACATTCATCATCATATCCATCCTTGAATGGTGTGATTGAATATTATTTAAAACAGTTTGTGAGGGGTTAGTCCATCTTACACATGATCGACAACTACATTTCTTACAAGATGGACGTGGAAAGGTATACAGGTTTTTTCATTAACATAATGATATCTTAGTTTATGTAAGATATTTATTCTATCATATTATCATGATTTAATAATATTTTCAGGTGGTCAAATAATAAATAAAAAAACATTTGTTTAAGAATGTTATCTCTTATTAGGAATAAATCATCAAGTTTATAACAAAAGACTATCGTGGATGGTTGTCTAACAAAATGGAATCTAGGATGTGTACAAAAGTGTAGTGAAGGTTTTTGGGATGTTATTTTCTAATGAATGTTTTTTGGAGTAGTTAATATTATAGGAATGTGGTAGACCAATAATAATATGGGGGAGGATGCACAAATTTTTTTTAAAAGGATATTGTTTAGCATAGTTGTTTTCGTTGAAATAAGGCTCCAAAATTGGTCATTACAAAGGAAAATAAGTTATAATGTTGAAATAATTCCATAAAATGGGTGATATAATATATTTTGGTCATTTCTACACCTTATCTTCATATATTGTGCCCCAAAAAACCCTATTACTATCATAGCCATAATAATTTTTTTTTTCATTTCTTACTATTATTCTGGTAAAAAAAATTCACCTTATTAGATCATATAAATAATAAAAATTAATAAATGGAATGTATTTATCTAAATTATTTCACATATGTATATGAATTAAAATTAAAATTAAACCCAGAAACATGATGATAAAGTGGGTTTCCCATAGGAAAACCTTTAAAAGTTTTAATTCATTTTAAATTATAATAAGATGTGATATTGATTAAAATAAAATAATTATGTTATATTATAATATTATTTAAATTATTATACATAAAAATAATTTTATTTAATAAATAAAATTTTAAAGGAATATAATTTATGAGGCCTTTTTTAATAAAAATTAGTGTTTTTCGTGATTCACTAAAAAATGAAACATTTTTAGAAAAACAAAACATTTGAACTAGTAAAAATTTTGACATGTTGATTTAAAAAATGATTTTTATTTTTTTCAAAAAAGATTTCTAAATTTATGGGAAAATTAAATTTTGTTTTCAAAGTATGACTAAACACCCATTTAATTCAAAACGGTTTTAAAAAATTTTTACTTTTCATTAAAAATTATTTAAATTTTAGATAAAATAAATAAAAAATTAAGGAATTTATTTTATAAAATTTTAATCTATAAAAATATCCTAATATTTTAATTCCAATTATTTCAAAGAAAAACATAATAGTGGTATTTTAATGGTCATATTTAAATAATTGTTTTTATATACAGTATAATGTTTCGTTTAAACTTGGAGTTGTGTGCATTATAAGATAACAAAGATATTGAATTTATCTAAAAATATATACAAAATAATTTCTCAGTGTGTTACATTATTTTCCAAGTATGGTGTTTTATTTCTTACATTCCAACCAAAAATATGTTCCTCTTTTAAAATATCATGACATTACATTCCAACATGTAAGATATATAGTTTCCTCATAAATTTAACTTTATCTTCTAAATTAGGGGTTTCAATTGTGACAATACTATTTTTATAAAACCCACATCATAAAAAGGTTTTAAAAATAATATTATAGATAATATATAAATAAATGAACGAATGTCATCCAAAATATCAAATTAATATGTTTTGGGATTGTAAAACATTTTTGGGAAATGAAAATGTAGAAATAAAAGAGAATAATAAATTCCAAATATTAATAGAGAGAGATAGAGAAAATAGTCATGATGAAGTTCACCACTGAAAAACCATAAATATAATATGTGTTTAAATATTATCCATTCATTATAAATTAATGTCAAAAGAAAAAAATTAACTCAATATATTTTACCTAATGATGAAGGATTCTATTAACATTACAATAAAAAACAATTTAAAATATATATTCGGTTAAATCCATTGGTTATGGTTAAATAATTTTCACTACATTTCATACACTATGAAATGAATATCCAATGTGAAGTTTTTTTAATGTATTAAGCACATAAATTAAAATTTTACTGATTATAAGATCCATTAATGTGTTTCACGATACTCATCATATATTAAAAAAAATTAGCACAAGTTATTATAAACAATAAATGATTATATAATACATTGATATTAACTAAAAATTCATGTTAATGGATTACAAATATTATTATCCTTAAGACTCATCATAATTTATTTTAGGAAATATTATATGTACAAGAAATAGAGAATGATATTCACTAAATCAATATTATATCTCCCAAACAATATAATGCGGCTATTAAGGTCACATTCAAAATATGTGAATACCTTTCCAACCATAAAACTGTAATGTTGGTCATATCTAAGAATATAAAAACAAGGATGGGTTAATTTATTTCCTAATAAATATTTCTATATAAAATGGATTTAAAAAAATTCATAATTTAGAATAACATACAGCGCAGTCAACCAATGTAGTAGATTTATATATGTTAGTATAATTTAATGGATTTATCGAAGAATAATTCGTTCTTAGTTGTAATAATATGAAATACTATTTTAAATTTTGAAAAAATTTATTAAATATCATACTAATATAAACACTATATAAGATTATGTATCCATGTCAATGAATTGTTTCTAATTGAAATAGTTAAACCAGTCAAAATACTTTTAAAATTGATAATGGAAATAATAAAAAGATGTCCATTGCCATCTTGAGATGTATCCCTATCCACATGGAGATCAACATAAACCAATATTTTTATAGAAATATCCATCACCCATAAATAGTATTGAGGTATGCAACACACATACAGTGTTTTCCAGGCCACACAGACCTATTCCATTATTTTCATTAGAGTACAGAATGTGACATGTTAAGAAAGGAATTATTCCACTATTAACTATGGGAATAAAAGGTGAATAAATAAATGTTGATTAGATATTTTTGTATCTTCCATTTATGAATAAGAGTTATTGTTTTTTCATTAAAAAGATATAATGACACACTTCACATAAGTTAAATAATTTTCATAAACCGAGAAGTTAAGAGTGTGGAAGGGGTTGTGTTTATCTACACGATATTCATTTTTTCTTCATTACTCCTTGATGTTACCTTGAAATGAAGATCGAGTGTGTTTTTAGATGTTTATTGTAGAATAGATTAGCAGATAAGTTCATATCTTGTGTTGTATGAATGATTTAGGTGTACAATAATATGATTCTTCATGTGGTATACAAATTATTGAAGTAGATTCTTCCACTCATGCGACATAGAATCATTTAGGTTTGGAACACTTATTGATTTATGATCAATCTCATCTATCACCACACACACCTATATTTTTAATTTATCACTTTAATTATACACTTCAGTTGAAAAACTATATGTTATTGATCATGTTCTGTTAACTCATACCTCTTACTATGGTTTTACAGTGATTTAAATATTGTATTAAAAAGGTTAATAATAAGAAATTAAAGTAATATATGTCATTTAGATAAACCAATATGGTTTTTTCTGGAATATTTAGTATAAGATTATAAATTAATGGTAGTGGTAAGTCATTTAAGTGGAGAGTCAAGATCTAGAATGGTGAATATTTCTAACGGTGTCTTGGAACGGTGAGTCATTGGAATGTTGAGTTTTTCGAATTGTGACTCATATATAGTGAATCAAAAACACTGTGTCCAGAGTGGTGAGTTTGTAGAACTGATTAAACCTCAGTGGAAATACATGAGCAATGCTTTTGGAGCAGTGATACAAGATTGTTGAGTCAGCCATATTGATAGTTCCAAAGAGGTTCATTAGGGTTGTCGAGTTATGAGTGGTGAGTCAGGATTGGTGAGTTAGACTTAGAACAATCTTCTAATCTATCTTATAATTACAAAGGCTATAATAACATAGTAAATTCTTTTGAAACACATTTAAGCATGATTTTTTATTATTAAAACTAAGATAGGTCATTAATCTCCCCATTTCTCTGATAAAAAATCATGGGATTTTACTTAAAAAATATAATATAAAATCATTGAAAATCATTAAAATTGTATTAGATTAATGACCACAATCTAAAAGTTTATCTAGTAGAAAAACTAATATTATTGTATTAGATAAGTAATAAATTTCATAGATTTTATAAAGGTAAAGAAATCATCTGTTGTAGTGATGTTATCCCCCCTTTGGGATTATAAATAAAGTAAAAAAATAGAAGACATATAGAATGCTTCAAAATGATTATTTTAATATGGATAAAATATTCCATTACATCCCCATAAAAAAGTTCCCTTTTTGTGAGTTCTGAAATGAATGATATAGTGGTGGATTCCATTTTCATAAAATCATGGAGAAGAATATGATAGATGAAGTACAACAGTTGACACTTATTGGACTCACCTATTTTGATAATCACAATTATGATTAATTATATTTTGATAATCCCACATGATGTTTATTGATTAAATTTTTCATTATGATATTTACTATTTATGTTCATAAATTCAAAATATAAATACTGTTGAATAGGTTAAAATTAAATATCATTCATTCATGAACATTAATTTAATCAAATGTTCATTTACCTTGTAATTTTTAATCATAACTTAATCTGTGGATATTTTTCATAAACAGAAAAATAGATATAGATACAGAAAATTCACCGGTATGTAGATGAGAAACCAATATAGAACGGTCACTGGTATGCAGACAGTTACCATTACACCTAAGCTACCGATAGAGTAAGTCAAATGGTATTCACAAGTCAAGCTATTCATAGTGACAACTACATTCATGTAGTCTACCGTTACAAGCTCACTGGTATGGGTAATTGGAACATTAGTCTACTGCAACAAAGAGCTACCACTAAATGAAGTCACCGGTACATATAGTCACCGATATTTGGAAGTACCTCTAGAAGGAGCTACCGTTATATACGGCTACCGTTACAAAGACCATCAGACACACGACACTATGTAATTTCTATAAGTTTGTTTCTTATAATAAATGATCATATTTGGATAAATTAATGCATCAACTGTTAATTAATGATTGTTGTTTTCATGTCAGGAGTCGTACCTCGTACAAATAATTCCTATTGTCAGAGCTCAAGAAATAAAAAAAGGGAACCTCAAGATACTATAGAGCAGATCTTTAAAAATTCACATACAAAACACGTTTCTTGATATACATAGGGACGTACATACATATAAGAATAATGAAAAACACATGTCGAACCTATAAAAACTATAAATTCAAGTAGTAAAGAGCGTCAATGACTACACCTACACTCAAGCTATTCTTGATGATCAAACTAGAACTGGAAGTCAAAGAAAAATGACATTGTTCTGAAAAAAGCATGAGAAGAACTCATAGAAAATTCTGATCAATCCAAGGATTCTAAAGCTTCACTAAAAACACATAGAGCATTCTAAATTTATCTCTATTTTTTTAGATCTATTGTATTTCATTTAATTAAATTTTGAGGAGTGTGTCTGCTCTATATTTTAAGCACACACTGCCTCCTATGATAAAATTAAGGATTTCTAAATCCACACTCAATATTTCTCGTACTCTCTTGTATCCCACTATAGGTAGTATTAGATGTATGAGGACCTAGACAACCTGTGTGATGTTGTTTTGTTTTCCCATGTAGAACTATGGTAGAGGTCCTAGGACCTGGATAGTCCGTGCAATGTTGTAAAACCTTGATCCAGGGTGTGGATCATAGTTTATATAAAACTGTTTGAGAGGACTAAGTCTCTTCTAGGGATTGAACTTCTTTTTTAAAACTTTTGTGAATTTTTAATTTAGTTAAAACTATTTTGAATATTCCACTACAAAGTACATTAAATATAAATCTTTTGTAAAGTTACTCTAATAGATAAACTCGCATGTTTTTGTATTTATTTTAAACAAATAGGTTAGTTTCAAAAGATAATCCTATCATCAGATTAGATTAACTAAGAACTAATCAATCTCTTGAGAATCTAATTGAAAGATTTCTATATTAAAAATGAACTGCAGTTTAGCCTGTTATTTAAATTGGAGGATTTTAACGGAAATATTTGATATTAGAAAATTTTTATAGGAACTAAATTCACCCCCATCTTGAGTATCCTCTCCGACCAACATTTGGTATATGAGGCTATTGATAATAGGTTTTTAAAACTCTCTTTTTGTGAAAATTTTTCAACTGTGATTTTAGTTGTATCTTAATTATCTTAAAATTTCTATTCATTCTAAATTGTTATATCTTTATATAACTTAGGTATTATGGAAAAAATATTAGAAGGTTTAGTTACCAACATACCACCTTCTTTAATGGTGTTAATTATTCCCAATGGAAAACCAAAATGATAATTCATTTAGAAAGTATAGGATTTGACATCTGGACTGCTATGGAGACTCAGTATAAGATTCCAGAAACAGTTAGAACTACTTGAGATGAACCTATGAAAACTTCTTATAGTAATAATTGTAATGAAATGAATGCCCTGTATTGTGAATTATAAGATGATGAATTTAATCGAATATCTGCTTGTAAGAATGCTTATGAAATCTGGGATACCTTGGATGTTTCTCATGAAGGAACAACCCATGTGAAAGAGAGGAGATTAAACACTTACACTATTAAATATAATAATTTTAAAACGAGGCCTAATGAATCTATTTTTGACATTTATCTTAGGATCAATGAAATTGTTATCATTATGGGCACGCTTGGAAAAGTTGTTCCATCAAAAGAGAAAATCATGAGAATGCTCAGATGTCTGCTATAAATATGGAGAGGCAAATCAATTTGAATAAGAGAATCGTGTGACATATGTTCACTACCTATCGAGGAGATTATTGGTAATTTGATGATTTATGAATAATATCTGAACGCAATCAAAGAAGAAGACGATGAATCATGAAAAAAATCAGTAACCTTCAAGACCTCTACTTCAAAAACCAAGGAAAAAGAGAAAATTTAAGATGCAAGTGATAGGTCAAGTATTGAAGAGAGTGCATTTGATAGTGATGCTGGAATAGATCAGATAGCCAGAATATTTAAGATGTTTTAATGTAAAAATAATTTTTTCCGAAATTCTAATTACAAGAGAAATTATCACAATAAACATCATAGGAAGAAGGATAGGAAAAGGACTGATAAAAGTGATGACATAGTCTTATACGAATGAAAGAGGAAAGGATATGTGAAATTTGAATGTAAAAAGTTAAAGTAAAAGAAGAAATATAATTGTAAGGAAAAAATATACGAAAGCTATGAAAGCAACCTTGAGTGCTTCAGAAGACAGTCTAAGTGATTCTGATTCCACATAGGTTGAAAATTCTCAAAAAGATAATATGTGTTTCATGAAAAAAATAATCTGAGATAAATTGGATACTCCTGCTTTAAATTCTTATTATTCTATAGACGATTCTGATTCTGATTCTAAAAACATGTCTAGTGACGAATTATTTGAATATTTTAACATGCTAGATGATACCTGCAGTGAGATGAAATATAAGTATATCAAAAAGACCAAGAACCAGTGGAAGCTAGACCTAATAAAATTAAATAAAAAGTAGGATAGTTAGGAATACAAGGGGTTATTACATAATCGAGTTTAAAACACCCCACATCTATCAGCCACCATAAGTGGGACACAATAATCAATCACTGTAAAAGACCACATTCCCTCAGGATCAATAAGTGATACCTTTTCCAGAGCATCCTCCACCCGGATGGCCTCCCAATAGACAAGTCAAACCTCTAGGTGTATTTTCACGACCTTATTAAGATAATCAACCCATTGAGGTAGCACGCACCAAGGCACATTACGTGTCTTAGTCCTCAAATCATGAACTATGGACTGGGAGTCAAATTCAAGCCATATACACCTCTAGTTAAACCAGACAACATACCTGATAGCATATATCATGGGCTAGATTTGAGCTTCTAATGCGTTTCCAATTCCAATGGCGTGTCAGAAGCATCCTTTAACAAATAATCGGTAGTCCAAGAACACTCCCCCGCACCCCGAAATACCTGGGGCGCCCGATGCAGCCCCATAAACATTCACCTTGCGGAAATGCACAATGGGTGGAATCCACCAAATATGTTTGTGCATTCGATGCTTGCGTGGCCTACCTGAAACACCAAGATTTCTCAGAATTTAGAGATCATCAACGGTGATAGACATGGTACCATCCTAAACTGTTGAGGTATCATACACATCCCTATGGACAACAATCATACCTTGTTGTATCATGGAGTGTGCATCTCCAAACAACATGCATTTCCGGGCTTCCCAACAATCTGCCATAACATCCACAACAACCACCAAAAGTATGTTTTTTACTTGTTCACTACATTGAGCAAGCACCATGCTAGACAGTAGGTCAAAGACTGGCCTTCCCGTATCAATCACAAGCCCGAAAAAATATTCAATGTAGGCCCAATGCTACTTGGAATGCATACAATCCACAAACACATGCTGCATCGAGTCCCCCTCTGCAGTACAAATGAGACATATCGATGCCATTTGTAGGCTGGTCCGTTTGAGCGGGTCAGTTGTTGGAATTCTATTTTTCCACAATCTCTATATCAAGAAGAACCTAGAAGGCCGGATGAATCCATCATTGAAATGAATCATCCATGCCGGTGTTGGAGATGAACCCCCACAAGCTGTCCTATAATAGTCCTTAGAGTTAAACTGCACAGTTTTTGCATGAACCCAAATCAGAGGATCAACATCCATGAAATAATATCCATTGATTTCATCTTCCACCTACACAGTAATATCAAAAAAAAGGGCATGTAATTGTGACTGAAAGGCCATGATATACATATGGGCTGCATACATTGGAACAATCAAATCACGAAGGCGTTGTGGGAGCCACTTTGTTGTCCAACAATTTAGGGTTGAATCCCTACAAACCAACCCTTTAGTATCCTTCACATTCCTCCCATACGCATGCTTGAGAGATTCCCAAACCAATGAGGAAAGATAATATTTATAACCATTAAGGAGCCTTCATGTAATTCTATTAGAAAGGAAGTCATCATCAGCCTCATGTGTAATCAGGTTCCATGTGAATTTCCAAATCAAACCATCATTGAAGTTGAAGAGGTCCTTTACCCCAAGGCCTTCCATCTCCACCGGTTTTATGCATTCCTTCCACGCAACTGTAATCAGCTTCCTTTCATTTGGTGACCCCATCCATATAATGTTTCAGACCATGCTCTGAATCTCTTTAATAAGTCCTCTCGGCCATCTATAAAGGGATAAGGAATAATGAAAATACGATGTGATCACTGAATTCACCAATAAGGCCCTCTCGGCCAGTGACATAGCCTTTCCCTTCCAACTGGCCAGCTGATGTATAATACCTGCAGAAATGTCCTCCAAATACTACCTTTTCAGCTTTCCCCAAAAAAGTGGGACCCCAAGTATTGGAAACGAAGTAATCCTCTCCTCACCCCCAGATAACTTAAAATACTAATCGTTTTGCTAACCGAAACCCCATTCCCAAATACGGTCGATGATTTTTCCAAGCTAATGGTCTGGCCAGCCACCTCCACATAATTACTGAAGAGGGCCATAATTGATAATATATTTCCCCTTGAAGCTTGTCCAAGTAATAAGATGTCATCTGAATACAATAGATGAGATGGGGCCTGCCTACTCACACTATCACTGATCTACTTGTACCATCCCATTTGACCAAGGTTATTGACACAGTTACTGAGATAATCCTATGCATGCACAAAAAGATTTCCAGAAAGTGGATCACCTTGCCTCACCCCTAGGTGAAAAGAAAAAATCCCCTCATGACCCTATTAACATGAACTGGCAGCCTTGTAGAATTAAGAATTATGTAGATCATGTTCAAAAATCTAAAAGGGAAGCCATACCACATGAGGACATCCAATAGAAAATCCCATTTCAATGTTTCAAAAGCCTTTGATATGTCAATATTGATAGCAAAGTTCCCAACTTTTGATTTCTTTCTTAGGAGGTTGACACTCTTAGAGGCCATGAATATAAACTTTTGGATGTTCCTCCCATAGAAGAATCCAAATTGGTTCATGGTGATCGTACCATCAACCATCCCACCCAGCCTTCTCATCAATATCTTTCTGATAAGTTTGTTTATTGTATTCCCAAGAGCCACCGGCCTGATTTCCTTGATGTCTATGGAATTATATTTCATGGGTATGAGCGCAGTAAAGCATGAGTTCATACCATGTGGCATGAAAGACAAGTATAAAGAATGATATTTATTTATGTACAAATGACAAGTATAAAGCCTTAATGAAATAGAATGCTTTAACTAGCATAGCCAAATTTGAACCAGAAGAAGAAAAGGAAAAGAATGATCAACTACTCAAAGAGAATATTGAACTGAAGTTGTCTAATGAGAAACTCGGGAATGATTTTGAAAAAATTACTAATGGAAAGGACACACTTACAAAAATCATAGGAAAACAAGTAGCACCATAGTATACTACTATTTTAGTCTATCACCCTAGATAGAGAATGATTACAAAGAGTAGATTTATTCCTAAATCTGGACAGTGTGCTAGTATTCCTAGTTCTAGAAATTCTTATTTATCAACTAGCTACCCACATAGTTATAGATCAGACAATGTTTATCATTCAAAATCTATTAAATCTATGGACTATAGAAAACCCATTAGACAAATCTGGGTACCAAAAGTTCTGTTTTATAACCTTTCTGGACCTACGAAAATTGGGTTATCAAATTCATTTTCTATATAAAATTGTGTTGTATGAAAATTGCTTAAAATATTTATGTAGGAAGTCATGGTACTTGGAAAGTGGATGTTCAAGACATATGACATGATACTTTTCATGTTTTAAATTATTAGACGAAGTTGACGGAGGATATGTTACCTTTGGGGATAACTCAAAAGGAAAGATCATCATCTCAGGCCGAATTGGTAAAACTGATTCAATTTTTATTTCTAAAGTTTTATTTGTTGATGGGCTAAAGTATATTCTATTAATCATTTCTCAGTTGTGTGATGATGGATTTAATGTTATGTTTGAGAATGATTTATGTAATGTTTTGTATTCTAAATTTTATTTCGTATTTACTGCATTATCAAATGAAAATGTTTTGGCTATAGATTTGATTTCTTCAGCTAAGCAAAATATTTCATGTTTAAATGATTTTCATAAAGAATATTGTCTTTGGAACAGAAGATTAAGACACTGTAATATACACTCACATAGAAAAATTACATGGAAGAACTTAGTTAGAGACCTACCAAAACATAAATTTCCATCTGAAAAAGTTTGCAATCCCTATCAAAAGGGAAAGCAACATAATGTATCTTTTAAATTAAAGAAAGATGTTTCAACATCTCAACCTATTGAGTTGGTTCACTTTGATTTTTTTGGACCATCAAGGGTTTCTATTTTAAATGAGATGAAATATATTTATGTCTAATTAGATGACTTTTCTAGATATAATTGGGTATATTTTCTCTCTCAAAAAAGTGAAGCTTGATCTTACTTTATTAAATACTCCAAGTCTGTAGAAAACCTTATTGCACTGAATATTAAATCCTTGAGAAGTGATCATAAATGTGACTTTGAAAATCATGACTTTGAATCATACTATTAACCAAAATGCTACAATAACAACTTTTCTACCCCTAGGACACCTCAGCATAATGGTGTAGTTAAAAGTAGAAATATAACTCTTCAAGAAATTTTACAAACTATGATTAATGAATATAATTTACCTGTATATTTTTGGACTAAATATGTAAATATAGCTTATTAAAATATAAGGAGTGTTTTGATTAGACCAGTACATTGAAGGCCCATTATAAATTACGGAATAATAGAAAACCTAAAGTTAGTTATTTTAACGTTTTTGGTTATGAAGTTTTTATTCTGAATATTAATGATAATTTGGAGAAATTTTCATCTAGAAGTGATAAAGGAATTTTTATTGGTTATTATTTAACTAGAAAATTATTTAGAGTTTTTAATAAAAGAACAAATTGTGTGGAACAATCTGTTCACATCAAATTTGATGAAACTGATCCACATGAACCTAAACCTTCTCTTTAAAATATTGAAGAAGATTTGCCTATTTTAAACCTTGATGAAAAAATTAGTGAACCTGTTGTAATGAAAACCAGTTCTAGAAATATTTCAGTATCTGCTGCTGGTGAATCTGAGACTAGATAAGAACCTGGAATTTCTATTCATACCTTTACTAGATCAATTAGGATTCTAAATAATCATCCTTTAGATGCTATTGTAGGTAATCCTGATAGATGGACACAAACTAGAGCTTCTCGATGAAACTAGGTTAAAAATAAATCATTTCATTCACAGTCAGAACCTAAAATATTAATGATGCTATTAGTGAAGAATTTTGGGTAATGGCTAGGCAAGACGTGTAAAATAAATTTGAAAGAAACAATGTTTGGCAATTATTAGAAATGCCTAAGGACACATTGACTATAGGCGCAAAATTGGTGTTTAGAAATTAGGTTGAAGAATCTAGAAACATCATTAGAAACAAAGATAGGTTAGTTTGAAAAAGTTACATTCAAGAAGAAGGAATTGATTATGAAGAAACATTTTCACCCGTAGAAAGATTAGAAGCCACTAGGATCATACTTTCTTATATAGATCATCTGAATTTCAAGGTATATCAAATGAATATTAAAAGTGCTTTTCTAAATGGTTATATAATTATAGATGTTTTTGTTGAACAACCACCTGGATTCATAAATCCCCATTCTCAAAATCATTTTTTAAACATTCTAATGCATTATATGGTTTAAAACATGTTCCAAGAACTTGGAATGACATAATTACTAATTTTATTATTTCAAATTGTTTTTCTAGAGGAATTTATGATCCCACTCTTTTTATCAAAAAATTTTCAAGAGATGTTTTGATAGTACAAATTTACATTGATGATATTTTTTTTATCTTCTAAAAAATCATTATGTACTATTTCTTCAAAGATTATGCAATATAAATTTGACATGAGCTTAATTGGAGAACTCAAATATATTCTTGGAATTCAAATTTTTCAAAATAGGGATGGTATTATTCTAAATCAAATTAAATGCACAAAATATTTATTAATATTTTTACGGCTGGATAGTTATAAGGGATGTGATATAGATATGAATACCACTTATAAGTTATATTTTTATGAACCTGGGAAACTAGTAGTTCAAATCAATTACAGAGGTATGATTGGAAGCTTACTATACCTTACTACTAGTCGACATGATATTATGTTTAGTGTATATATCTGTGCACTATTTAAATCTAATCCAAAAGAATCACACTTGTTTGTTTTAAAAAGGATCTTCAAATATCTTAAACATACAACTAATTTAGGTTTATTTTACCAAAAAGGACAATATTTTGTGTTAATAAGTTATTCAGATGCTATCTTTTCTAGTTTCGAGTTAGATAAAAAAAATAACATTTAGAACGTGTCATATATTGGGAAAATCCGTAGTATATTGGTGTAGAATGAAACCGAATTTAGTTGCATTGTCTAATGCTAAAGAGGAATATATAGCGGCTGGTAGTCGTTGTGCACAGATTCTGTGGATCAGACACACTTTTTTGGACTATGGATATGATTTTAGACATGTTTCTATTAATTGTGATAACACTATTGAAATCAATATCTCTATGAACCCTATATCTCATTCTAGAACTGAGGACATTGATGTAAGACACCACTTTTTAATAGATCACTATCAAAAGGGTGATATAACTATTTAATCTATAGGCAAAAAATGTCAACTAGCTTATATATTTACCAAAACATTAATATTAGAGAGATTAAGTTACCTTAAACATGAATTAAGAATGATCAAATGCCCACAAACCTCATAGTTAGACAAACCTCACTATATGAAAAACCTCACTGTTTGACAAACCTCACCATTAGACAAACCTCGCCATTAGACAATCCTCAACATTAGAAAAACTCACCCTTAGACAAACCTCACCATTAGACAAACCTCAATGTTAGACAAACCTCACCGTTAGACAAACCTCACCATTAGAAAAAACTTACCGTTAGACAAAACTCAACCTTATGATACCTCACCGGTAGTTCTTACTGTTATAATCCTCACCGGTATAATGGTTACTGATATATCACACTATTTTAAAGATTTGTGTTTTAAGCTAAGAAACATTATCGTTTTATAGTATATATATTTTTATTATGTTTAAATTATTAAATGATATAAGTCATGTATAAATCACATTCAATAAACCGCAAACTCCAACCTTCCAAGTTCTCATATACCCAAACCTCTAAAATCTTGTGAACCCTAAGTTTCTCGATTTGGAAATGGCCCGAGTTAAGCGACTGATAATTAATGAAGGTAATGAGTCGAGTGCGAAGAAACATAACATTAGTTCTAGAGCCACAAAAAGTGGTAGTGGTACTAATAAAGAGAAGAGATTGTCTGAGAATCCATATTTATCAATGAGGAAAATAGTGATTGAGATGGAGATTTGTGTCAAGTGGTTGATGTCAAGAAAGTCTCTAATTTTGAGAATTTTAGAAGAGAAAGGATGGGTATATTGTTTTTCAAACAACAATGGGTCGTATTACCCATAACCGGTCAAGGAATATTATGAGTTTGTTATATCTGAAATGAATGAAGATGAGAACATGATGATTTCTATGGAAAATAATTAGGAGATATCCTTTTCATCTGCAAATGGGCAGAAAGCCTGAAAGTAACTCATGAATGAGATTGTGGATTTTCATCTAAATCAGTAACTATAGCTAGTATCCATTTTTAGTTTGAGGCTGCTTTTCTTGAGATAACTAGGAATGGATCACCTAAATAAGTGATTGCTACTAAAATAAAAGGAGAAAATAGATTGTTGTATCAGTTCATTCAACATATGATTAGTCCCAGGGGAGGAGATTTTGCAACCCTGATGTTTCAGGAGATATATTTTATGTACTTGTTTAGGCATGGAGTGAAGGTCAATCAATGCAGATTATTGATGATTGAGACAAATGATATGACCATACCTAAATCAAACAAAAAACATTATTCTTTGCTAAGCTGATTTCCATTATGATAAAAGTCAATGTTATTTATGAATATGGGAATGAAACTATTGTTGTTAAAGACAATTTCTGCATTACTAAGACTATCTGCAAGTATATGTGTAGAGACCCAAAGCCTAACGTACATTGACATTACATTACATTTTCGGAATACATAGTACATAACAAAAACACACACACAAGGATAGTAATAGTTTACTATCTTTGGAAACTCAGAATATAATCTTCTAATCGTGGTGAAAGATCTTCAACATCTCCCATAAAGATCTTCCCTTTTTTTTACCTAAAACCATTCATTATATCCTGGGGAAAATAAAACATAAAAAGGGTGAGCTCAAATGCTCAGTAAGGGTAAACAAAAGAAATATCAATCACATCATATTCATAAGAACATATCTTTTGGAAATCATAACCTGCAAAAGAGATCATAATTTCATAACATGGGATAAATCATAGCAGTGAAATGTAATCCCAATAATCATAACATAAAACATGAAACATTGTGGAATACATACATAATCATAGAGAATCATTTCTTGTTAGTCAAGACTCATTGCCAAGACTATCTTAGTGGACAAAGTCCCTTTCTGAACCGAGTCTCCCTCGTTTCTGTCCTGTTTCACTGAACCGGTATAACCTACCATTCCAGCCATGTCTATCTCATGAGATATAAAATCTTTACCCAATGCATTGGAGGGAGATATATGTCCCACCCATCACATAATGATACCATTCATATGTGTGCCACAAAATCTTAAAACATACATCATAGAATAACCCATGTAATAAAAATTGGATTCTTAAACAACATGACATCATAAAACTATTCATATAAGATAAAGGAATTCATAAAAATAATTCCATCACAACATAATAAAATCAATGTAATAATAGGTATAAAAATAGAACCCTTTTATTATCTTATATGGAAAATAATTTTGAAAAAACACTTGAACTCCATTCTTGAGAAAAATATCCTTTCTGCTCAAAAACACTTTTCTTTTCTTAACATGTCGTACAATTCTAAACTAAAAGAATTTGATTAAAAATAAACTTTACAACTTGTAAAGGAATCTTCTTGGAAATAATTTTTTAAAAATCCATTCATGCCGTATAAGTAAAAAAAACATTCTTCGTACTTTTGTCGGAAAAGACAAAAAGTACCTCGTACAAAAAATGACAAAAGATTCCTTTCATATCCTTTACTAAAAACTCACCGAAGGGTAAAATTGGATATTAAATATTGTAGAAGTATATTAATATCACATATTGAGGAAACATGGATGTGGATGATAAAATACACCCCAGTAAATACCAAAGTACAAACAATCTCGGATAAAAATGAGATTGTGATATTTCCCTTACCTTAGGTCCGATTTGCTTCGTAAGTGTCTGAACCTCTTGTATAATGATTTAAATAATGTCATTGACTTATTACAGAATCATATTAATTGTTATGATATCATATATGGTTCACTTATGACTTTATATTACCCGTTCTTTTGTAAATTCCATGTTAAATAGCGGTTTGGGTAAAACTGTTTCATTTGTCGTCCGTGTTTTGACATGTAATTCTTCATATGATCACTTAGATCATGATTAATTAATTCCAGAATATAAAACTTGGTTTATATATAATATATATTCAGAATATATATATATATATAATAGATCAGTAAATGGAAAGAAATACAGCGTTCATGGAGACGGTAGACCGTTTGTACGCATGAATGTTGTTTTCGTTTACTTATTGAGTTGAATGGAATTAAGTATATGACATACATATATATACACATAAATCCAGTAGCTTTATAAGGTCATATATTTCATTATTATTTCTTATATATACTTTATAATCATTCTTAAATGGATAACATGGAGAATGAATCTCATCGCGTCGTGGAGACGGTAGTCCGTACGTACGCACGAGCGATGATATCATTTCCAAAATTATTGAATTGAATTGGAGTGGATGATACAATATATCAGAATTATTATGTTATAATAACTTTTTATAGTTATTTTTTTACACCATAATACCCATCCATGTAAGGTGTTGGTGGAAAAGCAGATTACACCACGGCGTGGAGACGGTATTCCGTACGTACGCACACGCGGTGATCTTGTTTTCCGTAGGATGGATAGAAGGTGAAATGGGTTTGTTTCATATTTATAATAACAAATAAGTATATTAGTGATACTGATGTTATTAATTTATAATGAAACAACTAAAGAAGATTGAGTTGAAAAAGAAATAAGCTTGAAAGAATCGGGAAAAGAAATTACCTCTTCTTCGATACGCCTCTTTGAAACCTTCTCTTAGGGAACTAAGATTGGTCTTTAAAGAAGACCAGAACCTCTATGATGTTTCTAGGGAAGTGGAGAAGATAATTTGGCAGGGGTTGGCCGAGCATGAAGGCTCAAATTGGTGTGAGGAGGAGAGGGAGGAGGTGCCCTTTTATAAGGGAGGAGAGGGGCACCATTGGAATAACTAAATATATTATTTTATTATAAAGTCATGTTCTGTTTTAAATAGCTCCAAATTGATTTATTTCGTAGATAAGAAGGGGATGGGTCGAAACCCTCTCATCCAATAGAATTCAGACAAGTTTAGGTTCCTATTTTAACCTTATCATTTAGATTTAACATTAAGTTAAATAATTTTACTTTTACCGTGTCTTCTTGTGTTCTTACACTATAATGTTAATAAACATACTATAAGAAGCCCAAAGAACCCCAAATTGTTTATTATTAATATATATAACCTTATCTAAGTCATTTTTCCGAACCTTATATTTTTAGGAATAAAATAACAATTAATAATATAATATTTGTTTTAAAAACTATTTTATGTCAATTTTGACACTATTTAGTAATTGATTTTTGTGAAAATCATAAAAGAATGATAAGTTCGAAAAAAGTTAATTAAATCAATACTAACATGTCATACTAACCTATAAAATTAGTGTAGTTCATAAAAAGTCTCAAATAATATTTATTTGGGTATTTATAACTTCAATTATGTCAATATTTTATTAATAAGATAATTACTGCATCATCGTTGTGTCATAAATAAATTAAATTATTTAACGTCTAAAAATTAAAAATAAAATACAATTATGTAGGAAACCTTTTTATATTTCTAATTAATATTTATAGTCTAATTTATCTTATGTATAACCCCATATTAAAAATGTTTTAGTAAATAAACATTGATTTTAACTCTTTTAACCCTTCTTTAAATAAATTAATAATAAATGTTCTAATCGAATCCATGTGGGCCTAAATGGTCATATTTTATTCCTAAGTTTGTTTTTGGTCGAATTACACTTGTCCAATATAATTAGGACATGTGTTAGGGTAATAATAATATCATTTCTACCCTTAATTACCCTATTTACTTTTAACCGTGGTAAAAAAAAGAAAAAAGTTACTATTCACCAAAAAATTATTTTCATCTCATTGAACCACATTTTACTTACTGACATCAACCGTGTCTCTCGGATTTTTGAAATTCCACTCACAAAAGTGGTAAAATTATGTTTTATGAACAATTCAGTTTTTTTTAACTACCACTTAGTGGTTTCACTATTCATCAAAAATTGAATGTTTTCAGAAAAATACCAAAAATTAGGCCTAAGCTATATTTGATATTATGAACTAAAAAATAATTTCTATTTTACCAAATTCAAAACATATCATTTTCATTAATTAATTTAAAAATTAATTCCCGTCGTCAAAACAAATAGCGTGTTCTTAAGCGATAATAACTATCAAAAGATTGACACTTGTTTATGTCTGGTTTAAATGCGAAATTACATCCAATGACCAACATTGTATTAAATTGTAAAAATATATTCTAAATATATTTTAAAACCACTCAAACTAATAATTTATCACTATTAATTATTTCGATTTAAAAAGTTGTTTTTAATTAAAATTTTGTAATTTTCACTATTCATCAAAATATGAATGTTATCCGAAAATCACCAAAATTTCACCCTAAGATAATTTCGATATTAAGAATCCAAAAATGAATTCCATTTTGAAAAATAAAATTTACAAAATTTCAAAAAGTGTTTATTACTATTCATAACGGCTAATAATATTTTAATAGCATATTGTTGTTTAGTGAAACTCGTTATTGCATACTACACACGCTATCGAGGAAGGTCATGATTGCGTGTAATGCAAGGAAAATCAAGGATGCGTGTTGTGCAAGCTCTTTTTGGTGTAGCGTACAACACAAGACATTAGTGAAATTAAAAGGAATATTTTTCAAAAAATCTTGGGCTGTTACATTTTACCCCCTTAAAATGAATTTCGCCCTCGAAATTCGTTGGGGTTATAAATGGTTTACTATTCGAAAGTTTCTTTAATAGAAACCCACATCGTAAAAAGGAATACCAAAACCAATCATTAAAAATGAAAGTATGAAACGTAATGGTTACCCAAATAAACTAATCATTGGGTTTCCACATAGGTGAAAATATGGATATGGAAGAAAGATCTAACCATCATGGTCTGATAGAGAGTGGTAGAGAACATGGCTATGGAAAAGCCAACAATCACAAATCCATAAATTTGTGACGATCTAAGGTACCATCTGATTAATCAGATATAAGAGCACTAGGACAACATTTTTGGTTTTCAAGATCGTTTCCCTAAAGTTGAAGAATTTGAATTAGAATAAATACTTACTTTATTTTGGTACAATCTCACTGTTGTTTGTGCCTTGAACAATTTCCACTTTATGTCTTAAATAAATGAAGTTGAATTTGTTATTCGTGAAGTGTTAGCAGATCATGTGATAGAATGACGGGTCATTCCATCTGTCTCAAACAAAAGGTTAGAAAAAGTTATTAAATATACATAAGTCATTCTATAGTGAAATTAATCATATATGGTTCCAAAAATGGACTTATACTTCATATATCATACTGCTTAATATAATAAAACTATTTTCTACTAAACACTGACTTCCTGTAGGCCAGTGGTAGGCGATAAAGGCCAGTCGCACTTCGGTTGTGGGTTCGATTCCCACAGCCTTGTCCGACGCGATGGGCTGTCGACCGTCCTGCAGGTTGTCCTTTTTTCTAAAGCTATATTACTATAACATCCCATCAATAATATCGAAAAAAAATTATATCCTTAAACAATACTAACTTATGTCCAACATAATCCATTCCAATCTTTAGGCTTATCCATAATACATAAGTCCACTCTCATAATATAGTGAAAACGATTACCAGAGATTTAATACCATCGTTGATCCCCATATATCATATGATATGTCTTGTTTGTCACATTCCAAACATTCAAAGGCCTTAATCATGTACTCTCTTGAATACCCATTGAACCATAGTGAAAACATGAATGCAGTTAAAAGTTAACACTTTTCACATACCAAAATCTTCAAAATTCTATATACTCAAACCATGATATCACAGAGTCCTTATATCAATCATGAGCTCATGAATACTGTCAAACATTTTTTTTTCTCGTTTTCCCTTCATTATGCACATATCTTCTTATTTCCAGAGAAAATATCTCAATCACTTTGAATACCACATTAGACCAATACATAAATATTCCAATACTTTATGATACAACATTATTTTGGAATCCCATTACATAAAATCTTAATCATTCCACCACATCGTTGTCATATTATACATCGCCAATAGTGATCGCATGTGACTTCCCATTGTCCTTTGCCTTAAGCGGTTGCTCATGTCGATCATCACTAACCCTTGGATTAGGGCATTTATTAGCATAATGCCCCATTTCCTTGCACTTGAAGCATTGAAGTGTTGGTGGTGCGTTCTTTGCAGTGTTGGCTTTATTCACATCATTAGAATCCATTTTCCATTACTTCGACACTCAGCTGCTCGATGACCTTCTTTTCCACACTTAAAACATTTTCTAGTCCCTTTAAGACAATCTCCACCATGCTTCTTTCCACACTTTGTGCATAAGGAAACATTCATCTTCTTTTCACCATTATTCTGAGATTTCTCCTTGAACTCCATGTTTCATTTCTTGTCAAAACCATGAGATGGATATGTAACACCAACTTCCATTTCAACCTTGATAGAACAACGCACAATTTCTTCATAGCTACTGAAGTCTTTTATAGCTAATGCCCTTCGAAGACTTGGTTTTAAGCCACTGAAAAATCGATCAACATTACTTTTAGGTTGGATGATAATGCCAAATGCATACCTTGCAAGTCTTGTAAAATTCGCTTCGTATGTACCAACAGATTCATCATCCTTCTGCTTCAGCTCAAGAAACTCCTTTTCCATCTTTGTTCGAAGAATACGGGGGAAGTAATTACTGAAAAACAAGTTCTTGAACTCGCCCCATTCCATGGAATCAATTTCATCCCTTTTCCTCGTATTCTTAATAAGATTCCACCATTGATCAGCATCACCTTCCAAACAATACACTGCTAAGATGACTTTATCATGCTTAGAAAATTGAAGGACTGAAAATATATTTTCAGTAGTACTAATCCATTGTTCAGAAACTAATGGATCAGTAGACCCGCTGAAAGAAGGTGGACGTTGCCTCATGAAGGACTCAATAGAATATTATTCCCTTCTCTGCTCATTTGGAAGTCCAGAATGATTCATAGCTTGTGTAAGTATAGCAATAAGATTTTTCACTCCATCTCCCATAACATTTGTTTTTTCAGGAGGACAATCATTGCATTTTCCATTGCATTGATCAAAACGGTTCCTTCGGGTTCCAGCCATCGTCTAAAACCCAAAAATAATAGTGTGAGAGGCAAAAATCATGATAGGGAAAACAACATAATAAAGGGGGAGTACCCTCAATATCTAACATCTTAGTATAAATTCTATGATCGTTTGTGCAATTATAGGACTATAACATATACGTATACTTAACCTTAGAGACATCCCTAGACATACCTTATAAATATCTCTAGGGATCTCACTAAAGTTCTCGCATCCTAGTTTCCAAAGGTTGACTAAACCTTTCCTCTGATACCAACTGTAGTGTCCCGAAGCCTGACGTACATTGACATTACATTACATTTGCGGAATACTTAATACATAACAAAAACACACACACAAGGATTGTAATAGTTTAGCGTCTTTGGAAACTCGGAATATAATCTTATAATCGTGGTGAAAGATCTTCAACATCTCCCATAAAGATCTTCCCTTTTTTTTACCTAAAACCTTTCTTTATATCCTGGGGAAAATAAAACATAAAAAGGGTGAGATCAAATGCTCATTAAGGGTAAACAAAAGAAATATCAATCACATCATATTTATAAGAACATATCTTTTGGAAATCTTAACCTGCAAAAGAGATCATAATTTCATAACATGGGATAAATCATAGCAGTGAAATGTAATCCCAAAAATCATAACATAAAACATGAAACTTTGTGGAATACACAAATAATCATAGAGAATCATTTCTTTTTAGTCAATACTCATTGCCAATACTATCTTAGTGGACAAAGACCCTTTTTGAACCGAGTCACCATCGTTTCGGTCCTATTTCACTGAACCGGTATAACCTACCATTCCAGCCATGTCTATCTCATGAGATATAAAATCTTTACCCAATGCATTGGAGGGTGATATAGGTCCCACCCATCTCATAATGATACCATTCATATGTGTGCCACAAAATCTTAAAACATACATCATAGCATTACCCTTGTAAAAAAAATGGGATTCTTAATCAAAATGACATCATAAAACAATTCATATAAGATAAAGGAATTCATAAAAATAATTCCATCACAACATAATAAAATAAATTTAATAATAGGGATAAAAACAGAACCCTTTTATTATCTTAGATGGAAAATAATTTTGATAAAACACTTGAACTCCATTCTTGAGGAAACTATCCTTTCTGCTTCAAAAACAATTTTCCTTTCATAACATGTCTTACAATTCTAAACTAACAGAATTTGATTAACAATAAACTTGAAAACTTGTAAATGAAGCTTCTTGGAAATAATTTTTTAAAAATCCATTCATGCCGTATAAGTAAAAAAACATTCTTCGTACTTTTGTCCGAAAAGTCCAAAAGTACCTCGTACAAAAAACGAGAAAAGATTCCTTTCATATCCTTTACTAAAAACTCAACGAAGGGTAAAATTGGATATTACCTATTATAGAAGTATATTAATATCACATATTTAGGAAACATGGATGTGGATGATAAAATAGACCCCAGTAAATACCAAAGTACAAACAATCTCGGATAAAAATGAGATTGTGATATTTCCCTTACCTTAGGTCCGATTAGCTTCGTAAGTGTCTGAACCACCTATATAATGATTTCAATAATGTCATTGACTTATTAAAGAATCATATTAATTGTTATGATATCATATATGGTTCACTTATGACTTTATATTACCCGTTCTTTTGTAAATTCCATGTTAAAGAGCATTTTGGGTGAAATTGTTTCATTTGTCATCCGTGTTTTGACATGTAATTATTCATATGATCACTTAGATCATGATTACTTAATTCCAGAATATAAAACATGATTTATATATAATATATATTTATAATATATATATATATATAATATATCAGTAAATGGAAAGAAATACACCGTTCATGGAGACGGTAGACCGTTCGTACGCATGAACGCTGTTTTCGTTTTCTTATTGAGTTGAATGGAATTAAGTATATGACATACATATATATACACATAAATCCAGTAGCTTTATAATGTCATATATTTCATTATTATTGCTTATATATACTTTATAATCATTCTTAAATGGTTAACATGGAGAATGAATCTCATCACGTCGTGGAGACGGTAGTCCGTACGTACGCACGAGCGATGATATCATTTCCATAATTATTGAATTTAATTGGAGTGGATGATAAAATATATCAGAATTATTATGTTATAATAACTTTGTATAGTTATTTTTTACACCATAATACCCATCCATGTAAGGTTTTGGTGGAAAAGCAGATTACACCACGGCGTGGAGACAGTATTCCGTACGTACGCACGCGCGGTGATCTTGTTTTCCGTAGGATGGATAGAAGGTGAAATGGGGTTGTTTTATATTTATAATAAAAAATCAGTATATTAGTGATACTGATGTTATTACTTTATAATGAAACAACTAAAGAAGAATAAGTTGAAGAAGAAAGAAGCTTGAATGAATCGGGAGAAGAAATTACCTCTTCTTCGATAATCCTCTTCGAAACCTCCACTTAGGGCACTAAGATTGGTCTTTAAAGAAGACCAGAACCTCTAGGATGTTTCTAGGGAAGTTGAGAAGAAAATTGGGCAGGGTTTGGCAGAGAATGAAGGCTCAAATTGGTGTGAGGAGGAGAGGGAGGAGGTACCCTTTTATAAGGGAGGAGAGGGGCACCTTTGAATAACAAAAAATATTATTTTATTTTAAAGTCAAGTTCGGTTTTAAATTGCTCCAAATAGATTTATTTCGTGGCTAAGGTGGGGATGGGTCGAAACCCTCTCATCCAATAGAATTTAGACAAGTTTAGGTTCCTATTTTAACCTTATCATTTTGATTTAACATTAAGTGAAATAATTTTACTTTTACCGTGTCTTCTTGTGTTCTTACACTATAGGGTTAATAAACATATTATAAGAAGCCCAAAGAACCCCAAATTGTTTATTATTAATATATATAAACTTATCTAAGTCATTTAGCCGATCCTTAGATCTTTAGGAAAAAAATAATAATTAATAATATAATATTTGTTTTAAAAACTATTTTATGACAATTTTGACACTATTTAGTAATTGATTTTTGTGAAAATCATAACAGAATGATAAGTTCTAATAAAGTTACTTAAATCAATAATAACATGTCATATTAACCTATAAAATTAGTGTAATTCATAAATATTCTCAAATTTTATTTATTTGGGTATTTATAACTTCAATTATGTCAATATTTTATTAATAAGATAATTACTGCATCATCGTTGTATCAAAAATAAATTAAATTATTTAATGTCTAAAAATTACAAATAAAATACAATTATGTAGGAAATCTTTTTATCTTTCTAATGAATATTTATAGTCGAATTTATCTTATGTATAACCCCATAATAAAAATGTTTTAGTAAATAAACTTTGATTTTAACTCTTTTAACCCTTCTTTAAATAAATTAATAATAAATGTTCTAATCTAATCCAAGTGGGCCTAAATGGTCATATTTTATTCCTAAGTTTGTTTTTTGTCGAATTACACATGTCAAATAGAATTAGGACATTTTTTAGGGTAATAATAATATCATTTCTACCCTTAATTACCCTATTTACTTTTAACCGTGGTAAAAAAATGTAAAAAGTTACTATTCAGCAAAAAAATTATTTTCATCTCATTGAACCACATTTTACATACTGACATAAACCGTGTGTCTCGGATTTTTGAAATTCCACTCACAGAAGCAGTAAAATTAAGTTTTATGAACAATTCATTTTTTTAACTACCACTTAGTGGTTTCACTATTCATCAAAAATTGAATGTTTTCAAAAAAAAACAAAAAATTAGGCCTAAGCTATATTTGATATTATGAACTCAAAAATGATTTATATTTTACCAAATTCAAAACATATCAGTTGCATTAATTAATTTAAAAATTAATTCCCGTCGTCAAAACAAATAGTGTGTTCTTAAGAGATAATAACTACCAAAAGATTGACACTTGTTTATGTCTGGTTTAAATGTGAAATTACATCCAATGACCAACATTGTATTAAATTGTAAAAATATATTCTAAATATACTTTAAAACCACTCAAACTAATAATTTATCACTATTAATTATTTCAATTGAAAAAGTTGTTTTTAATTAAAATTTAGTAATCTTCACTATTCATCAAAATATGAAAGTTATCCGAAAATCACCCAAAGTTCACCCTAAGCTAATTTCGATATTACGAATCCAAAAATGAATTCCATTTTGAAAAATAAAATTTCAAAAATTTCAAAAATTGGTTATTACTATTCATAACGGCTAATAATATTTTAATAGCATATTGTTGTTTAGTGAAACTCGTTATTGCGTACAACACACGCTATCAAGGAAGGTCGTCATTGTGTGTAATGCAAGGCAAATCAAGGATGCGTGTTGTGCAAGCTCTTTTTGGTGTAGTGTACAACAAAAGACATTAGTGAAATTAAATGGAATATTTTTCATAAAATCTTGGGCTGTTACAATATGAAAGTAATATGGAACCCTTGGAAGAAATAATGGGTGAATGATGATGGTAAATTTTATGATAAATATAATCTTATGGACCACCCTTCTATGCCTAAGGATTAGAGGGATCCATGTCTAAGACCTGATGAAGATAAACCTTCTTGTAGTGATGATGAGGATGCAGCTGATGATTTCGATGTAGAGTCTTCATTAGAAGATGGAGGAGACCCTGACATTCCTTCTAGCCCTGAACCTCGGAGTATTTCTTATGAAGAGTCTGGTCCTCCAGCTACATAAACCAGAAAAAAATCTGATTCTGATAGCTTAGATGAGGGTACATTGAGATTGAGTCCAGCTATTTTGTGCTCTACTATACATGTAGAGGCTATTTTGGTTGAGATGATAGAACCTGCACCTTTCCCTGACGAGCCTCCTGTTGTTGAAATGGATATGGTTGTGAATGATTCTTCTGAGGAAGACCTTCCTGCTGAGGCTGCTATTGATGTACATGTATTGAAGAATGCACAAATTCAGGGGGAGCATCCCACCAGACATGGTACTATATCAATGGATCATGAGATTGAAGGCTGGGTAGAAGAACTAGGTTTTTTAGTTTTTGGGTTGTACTATCCTGATTCTGAAGATGAGAAACCCATCAAGAGACCACATGTCCGTTATAATAACCTTTCTGAGACTTTACCTGAGGATTTAGTAAGAAATGATGACCTCAACTAGTTAAATTCTGATCTCAAGACCTGTTTTGTGGAATAAATGAGAAGAATAGAAACCTCTTTAATATAATACATTGAATCTGTTATGACTGAATCTGTATCTAGTATTTTGGATGAAGTCAAGACCTACCAGAGTCAAGGTTCAAACTATGCAGAGTGTGTTGAATATCTACAGAAATCGGTTGTCTCTATGGATTATTATATGAGTTCTAAATATCAAGCAGACAAGTATTTGACATTTGTGAAAAGTGTAGTTGGCCAGATGGTATTAGCTTTTGAGGAATTTAAGAATTACGAGAAGCAGCATGTCAGAACCCAGGATCGTGCTGTGAAAAATATCATTATTTGTATGACTAAATATTTTAAGGAAACTATAGCTTTTAGTATTTCATCTACAAGTGCTCCCAGTCCTTCTTTAGATGCTGATCAGATTATAGTTGTAATGAGAGAATATCTTGGACAGTATTCTACCAGTGGCCCTATAGACTATGATACTTTGACCCAAGTGGTGACTACAACTAAGGATATAAGAAAAATTATTCAGGATTTCATGAGGGAGGCCACTGCTTCTAAGAAAGATATAAAGGACAAGGTGGATTACTATTTCCAAAGGGTATACACTAAACTTCAGTTTGACAAGAACTTAAAACATTTTTTAGGAAATTTAAAATTACCTCTTGGGACCAAATCATTCAGAGAGAAAGTGAGTAAGCACATAGAACAGACTCTATCTTTAAACAAATTCCTAGAAAACAAGGATGACTTCATTTCAACTATGGAGATAGGAGGAGGGATTATCATGGACATTCGAAATTTATTTCTACCCTTTCTGCATGTTGATGCACAACCAGTGATTGTTCCTCTAGATTTACCTGCTTCTATCTCTTCTGATTCTACTTTTTAGATGACCACATCTCAAGATATCAGATGCATGACACCAACAATTACTCAGTGGAGTACCCACTACAGGCCATGAACTGTTTCAGTTTCTCAACCTCCAGTGGACATTTCTGGAGTTCCCAAGCCTTCAACAGAAGCTACCCAACATGTGTCTACCTCATATCCAAAAAGAAAATCCAATGTGGACATTCAGGAAGTGGATTGATTGGGTGTATATGAATTTTATAGGGATCATTAGTACCATATATATATATTTGTTATCTTTATTTACTTTTGACTCCATAATATATACCTCTTTTTCAATTTCATTGTCTCAGTCATTACCTATGATACCTACTTAATTTATCTCTTATCTTTTAACTCTAGTTCCCCATATTTTCTATTCTCTAATACATTCCTTATATCCTTATCATCGGCCTCCCTTCATTTTGCTAATCCCAAAGGGGGAGAAATGATAAAGGGGGAGAAATGATAAAGGGGAAGAAATGATAAAGATGGAGAAATGATAAAGGGGGGGGGGGATTATTTATTAATATAGGGACATATGTCAGAAATAGATATTAATAATTTTTTCAAATCAATTTTCTTTGATACATTTGAACATGAGAATTTCTATTTATCTCTAAAACATATTTTAGCTGTGTGGAACGCACTATGAACTAAGAAAAATTATATTTTACTCTAATACATTTAGATTAACTACCATAATTTATAATTATAAAAATGGGGGAGATTTTTGGACTCGCCTTTTTTGATAATGACAATTATTATTAATTATGTTTTGATAATCCCACATGATGTTTACTGTTTAAATTTATCATTACCTTAGTTAATGATTAAGGGATTAAATTCAAAATATAAATAATCTTCAATTTTTTCAAATGATATATCTTTCATTCAAGAACATTATGATAATCAAATGTTCATTTACCTTGTAATTTTTTATCCTAGCTTAATCTGTGGATTGTTTTCATAAACATGAAAATTAGCTACTGATATAGATAGGTCACCGATATGCAGATAAGTTATCGATATAGAAAGGTCACTGGTATATAGACAGTTACCGTTACACCTAAGATACCAATAAATTAAGTCTACCAGTATTCACAAGTCAACTGATACAGAGTGACAACTACTATTATGTAGTCTCCCGTTACAAGCTCATTGGTGTGGGTCACTGGTACATAAGTCTACCTCTATAGAGAGCTACTGCTAAAGGAAGTCACTGCTAAATATAGTCACTGGTACTTGGAGCTACCACTATAAAGAGCTATCGATACATACAACTACTGCTATAGATACCACCACACACCCAACACTACGTCATTTCAAGAAGTTTGTTTATTATATGAAATAGTCATATTAGGCTAATTTAATGCATCTTCTATTAATTAATTATAGTTGTTGGAATGTCAGGAACTTTACCTCATACAAATAATTTCTATTTTCATAGCTCAATGAATCTAAAATTGGTACCTCGAGCTACTGGAGAACAGTTCTTTAAAAACGCACATATGAAACATGTTTCTGGGTATACACGAGTACATTCATAAATAGAGAAAAATTAAAGAACACATGCCAAACCTGTAGAACCTGAACATTCTAGGAGTGAATAGCTTAAACGACTATACCTACACTCATGCTAATCAAGCCGATCAAACTAGACATGTAAATCAAAGAAAAATCACATTGTTCTGACAAAAACATGAGAAGGACTCAGAGTAAATTTTGATCAATCCAAGGTGTCCAGTGCTTCAATGAAAACACATAGTGTATTCTAAACTCATATCTATTTGTTTAGATCTACTGTGATTCATTTATTTACATTTTGAGAAGTGTGTGTGCTATGTATTTTAAGCACACATTGTCTCTTGTGCTGAACATGGGGATTTCTAAAACCCCACTCAATCTTTCCCTTACACTGTTGTATCCCACTGTGGATAGTGG
Source organism: Viscum album (assembly GCA_963277665.1). Classification (NCBI taxonomy): domain Eukaryota; kingdom Viridiplantae; phylum Streptophyta; class Magnoliopsida; order Santalales; family Viscaceae; genus Viscum; species Viscum album. The sequence continues at coordinate 1,136,712,160 of OY728164.1, read as the reverse complement.
AAGAGGTATGCGGACCTGGACAACCAATGTGATGTTGTTTAGTTTTCCCATATAGAACTTTGGGATTGTTCTGAGGACCTGGACAATCTGAGTACTATTGTAAAACCCCTATCTAGGGTGTGGATCATAGATTATATAAAACAGTTTGAGAGGACTACGTCTCTGAACCACTTGTTTAAAACTACTGTGCATTTTTATTTTAGTTAAAATTATATTGAATGTTCAGCATTTAAGTACATTAAAAATAAATCTTTTCTAAAGTTACTCTAATAGTTAAACTTCCATGTGATTGTATTTATTGTAAACCAGTTGGTTAGTCTCAAAAGTTGATCTAATCATCCGAATAGATTAACTGAGAACTAATCAATCTCTTGAGAAACTAACTAAACCTTTACTATATTAGGAATTCACTAAAGGTTAGCTTTTTATTAAATTTGGGGAATTTTAATAGAAATCTTTTAAATAAATTTTTTTTAATATGAACTCAATTCACCCCCTATTGAATATCCACTCCAACAAACAACACTAAAAATGAAGTTGAGGTAGTCGATGAAAATTCTTAGTAAATTGGTAGACTCAAATTCTTGAGGGCTTCTGTAGAAGTTATTGGAAATAGTTGAAGTGTAAGAGGTAAAGGTGAAAAAGAATTTTTGACAAATGAAGAATTAAACAATGGATTAAGAGAAGGGTATACAGGTCTAATAGTGAGTGTAGTAGAAGATGAAGGAATGTGAAATGCATCAGGAGAAATAATTTCAGTGGTATGAACAAATAGATAAGGATTTAATAAATGAAAAAGTCAACAATTGTATAGCCTCCCAGTTTCACATCTTTTGTGATTTCATCATAGTTTTTATATATGATTGAAGAGGAGTAAGTTCCATAATATTATTAACATTCTCTATAAATTCTTGAGTGTTTGGTGGAATAATCATATTTTTAGTCAAATAAATACAATTAATATCCAATTTATGATTGTTATAAACCCTTTTAAATAATAAATCTACTTTTTTTGTGATCATATCCCATGAATCAGTGGTATATTTGGAGTAAATAATTACCATTTCAAGTGCACAGTCACTATTTTAATGAATGTTTTTCATGATCTCCCAAACTAATCCACCCCTTATTATCTGCAATTCTTCTCTGAAAAACTGATTTGACAATCACAACATTCATAGATTAAGAAAGATATGCAATAGATAAATATGCACATTATAAATCATCTTTGAAAATTGATCTCAAATGATAAATATCAAACACTATAGTATTAGGTGAAGCATATAGAGATGTCTAAGAAATTTTTTCCCATGACATTGAATGATACATTCCAAAGAGGATTTGGAATATTAATTTATTTCATCAGACAATGATTTGAGGGTTTCTAATTCATCAGTGATCTGCTTCTTCCCATTTTTAGATTCCTGAATTTCATGAAGCTTCCTAGGTCAAATTTTCCAAATTACATTCTCCAAAAGAATTTTTGTATCTCTATAATTATGATTTTTTATTACCAATGGCAATGTTATTTTTTATTATGATGAATCCCTCATATAGTTAAATGTTGATAGTACATTGTGTTGACCTACAGTCGCAAAACTCGGTTGTTATTTTAATCTTTTATTCAAATTTTTACAGAATGTTTAATGTCCTAGGAATGGATATTTAAATTCTATGAGATATCATGATGTTTAATTCTAGTTTATAATGAAACAAGGACAATGTATTAGTAATTATATATTTCTAATGATCCAAATGAATTAAATGTGAAAGGAATGATCAAGGTAAAACTCATTGATATAACCTAAATGATATCTACCATTTCAGATGATAATTGATTACTAAAAGATATTTATGTAGTTGAAGATATGTATGTTGGATTCTGTTTTCCAAAAAAAAATTGTCAAAACGGTTAAATTATGTTTTAATCTTTTGGATAAGTTATGAGTGATATATTATGTAAAATACAATGATGAATTCAACATTATTGGTCATTCAGGTAGACCTCGGGACATGATGGATCCAAGTATTGAGCCTCGTGAGTTAGTTGGATATTATATTGATTATGATGATCCTAGTGATAATTTTGAGAATGTTTTAGAATTAAATGTGGAGGAGTTCTTAGTAGATGTGTTGAGTGATCCGGAAATACCAAACTCCCCAAATAAAGTTAATATGGACCGGTCAGTCCACTTGGTTTTCTAGTAACCAGGGAATTACATTTGAATGAAATTGATGATGTGGAAAAACAAGTATCTATAATAGAAAAATTAATGAAATATTCTAAAAAATCATTATGATACTAGGTTGATAATTCTATAATTTTAAGGTGTAGTAATAATAATTTTTCTAAATAAACAGATAATGATGAGGTTAATAATAGGGAAGAACATCCCATCTCTGATGAAGTTGATTGGGATGGTTAAGATGATGATGATCATGATGTTGGAGACAAATATGATCATGTTTATCATCATAGATATTGTCAAATTTATGGAGATAATTAAAAGTGGGAAGATCCTAATGATCATGATGAGAATAGGGTTCCTTCACAGACTTCATCACCAGCGGTATCATGTTTTATCAAGGCTGAGGATAGATTCATATATCATGAAATTAGTTTTATACCATATCTTTCTATATATGATAAGGAAGCTACCTATGAGGTGGAGAAGTCCCCCAATCTTCTTCATCACACAGAGGTAGTATATCTCACATAGAATATTCATCCAGATCCAGCACAATTTGTACCTAAATTTTGTGAATCATCTCAAGTTCCCAGGAAATATCATATTATTACATATAAAATAACTAATATTAGTTATTCTTATAAATTATAAATGTATCCATGTTTTTTTAATTGGTTTGAATTATAGTTACTCGTGTTATGACGCAAGTAAAAATCATGTTTTAAGGGAAGGATCCGTAGTGGATAATATTTATCATCCTAGTGGGTCAAAACCTTTTACTATAACGAAGATGGATAGTCCAAATAAAGTTATTGATACACTTAAATGTAGAGATATTCCTCATACTCTATTTGTAATTCCTCTTATAGTTGTGAAATAGGATGATTTATAATCATTTTAAAATTGTTTCAAATTTGATTTGGAATCCTTGAGAGGATATTTAATTTAAGATCTTAAAATTTCATAAGCTCTCAACCATCTCCAATTTCATGAATCAGTGAGAAAAAACATGATAATTTTTTTGAGATTTCTATATCTCATTTACAACCGACATTAATATTTTTCATTCAAGAACTATAAGTGAAAATAAAATATTTTCAAAAGAAGTGGACATTTTGAACATCGTAGTAGAAGGAATGAAATCATATTTCTCAGATCATTTCAATTCTATTTCTGGTAAGTTGAAATACATGTTTGATACATCCTTTAAATTCAATTCATCCCCTCATGCTTTAGTACCTACTGATAGAGATAGTCTGTGGTAGTTTATCATAGAATAAAGAAATACTACATTGGGTGATTTGTTGACACGGGAAGAGGAAATAAGGAAAATACAACATAAAGTGGAACATATCTATTAGATGATAAGGGAGTATGTCATTGATCTATGGACTGATAAGGGAAACATCAAGAAAAAAGTTATGTATTCTTTTGCAAAAATCTATACAATGCATGATCCAAAATAAAACATCAAATTCCATGAAGAGAACCTCATAATGGAAATGGTTAAAAGGTATTTTGAAGAACAAGTAACTAAAATGAAGGTGTACAATCTTGTATTGAAATGAATTATTGAGGATAAAATGGATTTTCGTAGTTATATGGAGAGTGTTAGTGAAATTATAATAGACATTATCATCCTCATGAAACCTTTTCTACATGGTCAAAATATAGATGGTATTACAATAGTGGATATTATAGTGACAATTTCTCTTCAACAACCTCCACAGAGCATGTTAGATATAGTCCTACTGTGATTACATAGTCATATGGTCTTTAGCCTCCATCATATCATCTTATATGGTTATCTCTAGTTGATTAACATCACCATATTATAACACTTCTTATTAGAAAGTCACTTCCTCATACACCAATAATACCTACCATCACAACTTATTATCTAATTGTAACTACTACTAATTTAGAAGCTCCAGACAATGACAAGAACAAAGAGAATGAAAAATCAAAATCAATTCCCTCATATATTCCTGAAATATCGAATAAAATTTAATCTAATTAGATGTAGTCATTGATAGGGATCTTGTTAATGTACAATTTCTATTTTGATTTATGTAATCCCAACTTTTTTAGGATATTAAATCAAATATCATAGTGTTCTTTTATTTCGTTATTCATTAGTTTAAATCATATTCACTTTATTATAATTTAAATAGGAGATATTTTAATGTAATTTATTTATTATAATTGATTTAAATTGAAAATATATAAATTCTATGTTATCGTATTTATAATTTTCTTAATTAGATTTATTTTATTTATCTAAATCTCTTATTTTAACATTGTTGTCTAATGTTTATAATTTTTTAGATATTTCATTTCATGGATATCAGAAGTTGTTTATGTCACTCATATATCTTCTAAGATGAAAAGAATATATTTTAACCTATATGAATCTATAATTATTTATTTTTACTTATTTAATACATATATTAAAAATTACATTTTTTTTTGATCATTGAAACAAGAGAGAATATGTGCACCTCTTTTTCAAAAATGTGTTTTGAGTGTCTTTATTTTGTGGAAAAGAAAACCTATTTTTATACAAATTATTTACTCGTTTTGTGATATCTTTTTATATAGTAAAATAATTTTTACGATAATTAATCTATGTATTGATGCGACTCACCACCATCCATGAGCTACCATTGAGGTGAGATACCCCCATGTAGGAGACACTACTATAGATGAGCTACCGACATCAAAGTGACTATCAGGATTGTTTCTACCAAAAGAGATTCCTACAGAGAATTTTGCACTAGGTTTGTTACCACAAAATGATCTACCACCAAAAGAGAAACCCTCAAGACTAGTCCACATTAGACTTTGAGTCTGAGTTACACATTGAGTTTATTCTAGTATAAGAAACCACCAGTGTGAGATACCGTTAGATGGAGAGTCACCATTGTCTTTATTCTAACATTATAGTCTAAGGAATTTTACTTTAAGGGATAAACATCCAATTTAATTAAATTATAAATTGACCATGTCTAAAATGACATGATCAATACTATTATGATGATTTTTAATCTCCTCTAACTAATACTTCTAAATATATGTGAAAAATATCTATCTCTCTGTATGTTGAACACTATCTGATAAAGCAACGAAAAATATTGTGATTGAATCTGTGAACCTATAAAAGATTAATAAATAATCAATTATGATGATTAAAAATATATTGGTACATAATTCATAACAAATATTGATTGACATAATACTAGATATCAACTAGAACATTCCATAAAGTTACTACGATTTGTTCTTTTACTATGTCCTTAACGAATGAATCTAAAACATCGCATCAATTCTAATCAGAGGAAAAAAATCAATCTGATCATATCATACATAACATCAATATTCTCTTCATATTCTTCTGATTTAACCATCTATTTTTCAATCAGTGTTTTATTACATTTTTTTTTCCAACACATACTGTCTCTTTCACATAACTATAAAATAAATGTAATTGTGTCTTTCACTTTTCATTTGTATTTCCACGATGTCTATTTAAGAGGTCCTTGGGAGGCCTATATTTCTTTCCATCCCATGTAAAACTATTTAAGAACATCTTTATCATATAAATCATATAGCAAATTTTATTTACATAATCCATGTATTTTATTTGATTGTTTATTATTATAATATTTTTGGTTGTAGGTTATTTCCAAGGGGAGCGGATGGAATATCATCAGGATATCAAACCTCTTATTTAATCCTCCTTGTAATTTTGTTTTTTTCATATTAATATAATTTATATTATTATTAGTCTATAAAAAAACTATTATATTAATAATTATTCCAAATTAGTGTTTGAAAAAATTATAAGAAAAATTATTTAAAAATATAATATAATTTTTACATTATTTTAACCAAGACATAATCACTCTTTATTAAATTCATTAAAAGTACATATGTTTTATCAATATTTTATTTTGATTAATGTTATTTTTAATTTTTTTTGTGCATTATTTATTAACTAAAATTTTTATTTGGAACTAAATTCACTCCTTCATTAGTTACTCACTCCTACCAACAACATTTATCACAATGGTCTCAATGAGAACAAAATAAGTCATTTAAAAAAGAAAATATAACACAATATATATCAAATAATACCTATAAACCCCATATATATATAAATAAAAACTCCTTATTTAAATATAGGTAATCAAACTCATAAATTATTTTAATATCATGATAGAAATAATTATATCCTAGTTAAATCCATAATAGAAACCATATTGTAACATCTTCTTTATATTATATTAAGAGAATGAATTTGAATAGACAAATTGGAGAGCTATAATGGGGCTCACCTATCATATATTCTATATCTGACTCACCCATTCTTCTTTAGTTATAATGGCCATCAACCCATTATAGAAGCAAGATATTGAAAACTTGTGATCTATAGTGGGGATCAACAAATAATATAAGTTGAATTAGGATCACCCTTTTCTCTTATATATTACTCAAGTACTACATAATTAATAAAACACTTAATTCTTTCATTTTTCCTCATAAAAGCTTCGAAAATGTTTTTAAATATATATTCAAAACACCATTGAATATTAAAGTAGCCTTTATTTTATAACCCCATTTTTAATACGAAAATTACTAGAAAAAATGCATACAGGTCTTTTTCAAAAAACATTATACATAAAATTTTTTAAAGGATGTAAAACATAAAATAAAATATATTTTGATGGGAAATTTCATTTTATACTAATATATTAAAATAGGATATTCCTTTTTTATTATTTATTGAAATTCAAATCATTCAGTAAAAAGAGTCTATTTGAATTTTATTGAATCAAATTCAAATGTGATATAAAATATCCTTTATAATTATTTTTCCCACTTATAAATATATTCATAATATATAGTAAAAAATCTATATATGGGATAAAAACAATTTAAATTGGATAATTTAAAAATTTATTTTTCAACATAATGACTATTATATAAAACCATATAAAGATTTAGTTTTTTAATACATTAAATAAGGTGAAATATGGTAAATAATTAACTATTATCATACATTTAATAATAATTATGATTTTTTATGAATCATCTAGAAGAAAATGGTCATTTAAGTGGAGTATTATAAAAATATCTCAATAATTTTAATTAGGGTTTTAATTTATCCTTTCCCTTTCCTTGTGTCCAAATCACCTAGAAAAATAATTTTATTCTAGAATAGAAAAAATTACAATTATTTAATTTCTTTATAAACATGTTAATCTGTATTATTTCTATTATTGTAATTATTTCCTTACTATAAATAATTATTTAATAATTTATGTTGACAATGGATGTTTTTTCATTATTTGGCTTATATGTTAAAGATTCCATTGATATGTTGACTATGGTCAAATAGTTAATTATGCCTATCATCACCATAAAATTAATCATGACCTAATTATTATTCTTATATGTTAATTAATATTTTAAAACAAATCATAAATGATGGTTATGAATCATTAAAATCATTAATAATGTGAAGGAGATCAGTCGTATGTATTCTTGAGTAATGTTTCCCTCTATTATTTATCATTATGGGGGGGGGAATTTATGTATTATATATTTTTTTGAATTAATACTTATATAATATTTACCATGTTATTTCTATAAATATTCTTAAATATTTCATCTATGTTATATGTTGATGGAAATTGTATCACATCCCTTTGTAGAGGTCATAGTCCACACGTACAAAGCAATGATGTTGGAATTTTTTAGTCAGTGGAAAGGTAATAAATTCAGTGATATATTATCCTTTAATAATGAAAAATATTTCCTTAAATATATAAATATATATATATATATATATATATATTGAGTAACACTCTCATTATAAGTATATATAATAGTTGATGATTAACCATAAATTACGTAGGTTCATGAGGTGGTAGTATTCCAAGAACAAGAATGATTGTTTGGATTCCTATTTAATGGATAAATATATGGATGTATGTTATTACATTTACAAAATAATATATATGTTCATTGTAGATACTAATTTTATTAAAATATCAATTTTGAATAATATTTTAAGGGGTGAAAGATGAAAAAATAACAACAACTCCTGGTTATGAAAGATACATCATCTTTGAACATCTCTTTACGATTATACTTATATCCTACACAGATTATATTTTTGGTCAAAACATGCATTTAAATAATGGAGGTGAAATTATTGAAATTTTTTTGGGAATATATTTTAAAATCTAAAATATTTTTAAGGTGTGAAGAAAAAAGGATATGGTGAAAATTTTATAAGTGGGGAGGAGGACACGCATGTATTTTTAGAAAAAAAGTTATACCAACATTTTATACAAGGAAAAAAACTCAAAAAATGAGACAATATCAATAATTAGATTATATAACATAAAAATGTGGTACTAAATTATAATTTTGACACGTTTTGTTGCCATTATAACCTTTATAGTTTGAATTTAACCCTGTTGTAAAATAATTTTCACCATAATTTTGGTAATACATTTTTACGATTTTCACTATTCCTTATGACAAAAAATTATGTCAATAATAAATAATAATTTAAATTATTACTATTCTAAAATTAGAATCATATTTATTAAATCATATTCAATTAGGATGCATTATATCATTTATAATTCAACCCACAGATGCAAAAAAAATCTATTTGTTAAAAAATGTTTTTATCAAGAATAAAATGACTATATATTGATTAATGACTAATAATAATCATTATATATATATATATATATATATATATTTGTGTATGTAATTTGTAACGTAAATTTAAATCATTCCACATTAGGGGTCTCTTATTTATTTACAATGGATAATGAATATTAACAAAAAAACGTTTTTTTAATGTATTTTAAACCCAAAAATAAACTTATTCAAAGATATTGTCTAAATATTATTAAAATATAATTATTTAGATAAAATATAAATCAATAATAATTATTTTATTTGAAATAATTTTAATGAATAATATGGGAATTAAATAAGTAGTTTTAATGAAAAATTGATAGTTATAATAAATATATTATTTTATGTTATCACAAAAAAATAAATATTTTCCAAAAAAAAATTAATAGTATGATAATTTTATTATGCTCATTTAAAAAAATAAATAGATTCTTCCAAATTCAAATTTATTATTTCATAAATAATAAATTTAAATAAATGACTTATAATAAGGTGATTAAAAAAAATTAAATTAAAAATAATTCAATATTTCAATAACGAGTGGAACTATATAATTCAGAATTATTAATAAATATTTAAATTAAATTTTTTTTATTACCTAGGGTTTTTAATTCATCCAACATTTTTAAATTTCTCTTAACACTTTTATTTGCTTTTTAATTAACTATGGATTCCATTCCCATATAAGTTTTTTAGATTACATTGTTTCTTCTTCAACCATATTTTTTTTCAGAAATGCATTCACTTAATAATTACCTTTATCTAAAACACTTACTCTATATGGTCAAGAATATTTAGTTTTAAAAAAAATATGATTTATTCTCTTCCAACTAAAATACACAATTTCAAAAAATGGTTGATGAATCTGACATATATTTCTCTAACATTGAAACATTAAAAGTGTTTTATAATTATGATAAACTCAGATGAAAGGCCCCTCGACAAGAAACTCCTGAAAATTATATTTCAATACATGAATTCCAATAAACTATAGATATAACATTACATTTATAACAAAATAAATAACATGTTTTCTTGTAGATAGGTTAAGAAGGACATGATCACCTATATCTAAAGATAGATATTTCCACTGATTATTAGTATATTTTATTCATTATCTGAGTAATCATAATATGGTTCAAAATAAACCATACATTCTTAGAAATTTATTTTACCAAATATAGCAACAAAAAATTAATTTTCCTACGTCAACCCAAATTGTTTTTTCTCTAGACAACAATATCCACATAATCTATCAAATTGTTCAATCAATATATAATAATGAAAACTATTTCTATAAGGAAACTCAACCATAAAAATATGTTGAACCTTACATCCTAATAAGCTATTGAACTATAACTAATAATATCTTACACATTCTGAATCGTTTTCATAGACATCCCATTAGATTTATGAAGATATCATGTCTGGAGAATTAATTTAGTACTAATTTATTTTTTATTAACTTTCAAAATTTTATATGTGAACTGGTGATCATGATCCCTTTAAAAGGAGATAAGAACTCTATATAACCCGAAGAACACATTTATATATATATTTAAAATAGAAAATATAATAAAATAGTATCTAAATTTTTCTGGAAGATTTAAGATTTATTTAATCAATCAATAATAACCTACATCGTATTATAAATATGAGATTCCTTTTGAAATCCCAGAATCAAACTTGTTGATATATATTCTAATATCAACATTGGAACACTAAAGGGTTGAATCATTCCCTATGGTCATTTTCATTATTCCTTTATGTTTTTAACATGTTAAAGACTTCATTGAGAACATAGGATTTTTTTAATTCTCTCCCATCAGTAATACCTGAGAAGCTCTATGTATATAATTGTTCTATTGGGATGATTTCAAAATGTTTAACTATAAGATTCACTCACCAATTTTTATTTCATTTCGGAATTATAAGGAACTCATAATCACATTCCAAAACTCAAGAGACTTTCTTTAATAATATTCTATTTTGGAAACAAACACTTTCTATCAAATTCAACTTTCTTTTTAAAAAATTATCTTGTTTCTTGGATTTATTAATTGTTTCTAAAATGACTATTATACTAATGCCCAAAAAATATTACAGATTCCTTCATCCATAACTTCCTATTAAAAATTCATCAAATATTTAACCATCGTGTCATGTCACAAACCCATAATTATAAATGTTACATTATTTTTTCATGTCAATGAATTTGATACTTTGGGTTGGTTTCTAGGATTATAATGGATCATGCAATCATAATCGTTAGTTAGTTCTAGAAGTCTTCAATGTCCCAGGATCAATTATTTCTATTTAAATATAAAATTAAAATATTTATTATTAGTATATATTTAACACTTTACAACATATAAATGATACCTACAAATATTTATTCTAAAAAATAGTAGAATTTAATTCCAAATCCTTTATAAGATAATTTAACTTATTTGGTTTCAGTAATCATGAAGTCTCCAAAATTACCTACTTATTGTGCATCCTCACAACTAATACCCTTAATAAATCCATCAAATTAGATAAAAAGATTTACATTTCTAGAAGAAATTCCAAAATATGAGCATTTAGCATTATAATATTTAGTTCGTTGAAAAAATAATCACATAGAATTTTCTAGATAACATTATCACCATTTTTAGTAAATGTAGTGGAATAAACCACCCTGAAAATAATTCAAAACAATATCAGTAGTAACTCACTAATCCCATAAAACTATGAATATTTGTGATATTTGGGTGAATTTTAAATTTTAAATATCATTTTTATCATGTTCAATAGTTACTCTATTATTTCTACCATTATTTCAAATGAATGAAATTTCTTATAAATGAAATTCAAACATAATAATTTTTTCATATATAATATTTTCCATCAAGGTTTTTGAAATAATCCATATGTTTATTTAATTATCCGTAATAATTTTAGAAAATAATATTATGTGATCAATATAAAACAAAAAAATAGTAATCAAATAATATATTCATAAGATCCAGGAATAATTCTATTGCATTATATAAGTAAAAAAGAATAACTAATGACCCATAATTTTTATATCTAGTCTGAAACATAGTCTTTTGTATATAATTATTCATTAATTTCAAGTGATGGTATCATGAACTAAGATTAGTCATTTAATTTTATAATTATCCCTATATATTCTCTTAAAAATTATTGATACAAGGAAGACAATATTAATTATGGGGACTTATATAATTAAAATCTCTATAATCACTGAAAAGACTCTCTGATCCATCATTCTTTTATATAAATTTAGGGTCACCCCATGGTGATGTGAGAGTTAAAATTAAACACTTATCTAATATCTTTTTTATTTATATATTATCGGAAAATATCATATATTACCTATTTGTTAATGGGGTTTTGAAATAAGATTACCATTAGGCCTTAAGAAATAGTTAATTAAACCACTTGATCAATAATAACACTACATTAATCATCCTTAATAAATTTTAGATGAAAATTTACTACTCAGAAATTAGTAATATTAAATTTTCATTATTTTAAATTACATGATCTCTATATCATTCCATAACATATTGAATTAATTTCTCATCTTCATAATATGTTATACATGGAATGAAATCAAATAATTAAAAAATATTATTTCAACAATATATCATTGTAAGAAAAACTAAATGCTAATCCATACCTAAAATAAAATCAAGATCTATTATTCATTTAGATTTGATCTGTAGGAAAAACAATTTCCCTAATAAATATATGAATATTCATATAAGTCATTGAATCGTTAATATTTCCACCCTAGGTTTTCACCAAAATTTATATCCCATTTTAATGTGGTGATAATATAATATTACATTCTAATTTCATATAATTAATGTAATATGAAGAACCAAAGTTAGATATAGGATTTTAATATTTCCAATACACAATTATCATTCCTTTCACCACTTAATTTTATTTCTTAAGATTGACTATTATTAAATAATATTATTTTAACAATACTTTATGATTATTATTATGATTATTTCAATCTTATAGTTCCAACATCGGTCAAAAAATATCATAACGACCCAACACATTAAAAATAAAACATTTTACAAATGTATGTATATCATTTATTCCATTATTTATTTGTTTACTACTCTTTTATTTATAGTCACATGGCATTTGAACAAACAAACCACACTAGAAAACATTTTCATATCCTATTAATCATTCCATGAAATTTTGTTTAAAATAATTGCAACATGATGAGGATTTACATCCATACTTATTTATTATTCTATTCCTTGTTTCTTAACACCATGAAATATTCATACTATTTTTGTCACTTGTAACATAGGAGTTGAAAATCGATATCAAATTTCACATCACATCCACAAAAATCCTCAAAAAATTTAAATTATCATGCAGATAATTATATTTATTGTAACACCCCAGGTAAATAAAGAATATGACATTTTCATATTTATCCATATTTGTGAATAAAGTATTAATATGAATTTAAAGGGGACGCTATGCTCGATGGCGTACCCAACACGCAACAACGAGTTTCTTGGGAATCTTACGTTGCACTCTAATAATAAAATAATATTATTTTAAATGGTAGTTAACATATAGTCGTTGTATTGGCGGGAATGGATATAAATTACTAAAATATGATTATATATGTTTTTAAATATTTTTATATTTATCCAATAAAAGCTAAAGGCTTAAAATACATAAAGAATTCAATTTTAGGCGTATATGCCCTAGTTTTTACTAAAGGTTCACTTATCACCTTTTAATGGAGAACTGTCATTAAATATAGTTTTGATCACTCTTATACATTATTTTGGACCAAATAAAACTCTTATTAAGAATCGGGACATCAAATTTTACTTTGTGTAATTTTTTGGTATTTTTCCGATAAAGTTCATTTTTTTAATGAATAGTGTAAAATGTTGTGTTTTAATTCAAAACCTCTTTTTAATATAATTTATTTATATGATTAAGTAATATTTTTAATTGTTTTTAAAGTGAAATTAGAAAATATTTTTACCATTAAATCCAATTGTGGTCGTTGGAATTAATTTCACTTTTAAATCAGACTTAAACTAGTGTCAATCTTTTGATACTTATTGTTTTATAAAAACACGCTATTTGCTCTGACAGCGGGAATTAATTATTAAATTAATTAATGTGACTAATATGTTTTGAATTTTTTAAAACAGACTTCATTTTTGAACTCGGAATACCAAATATAGCTTAGGGTGATGTTTTGGTATTTTTCTGAAAAACTCCAATTTTTGATGAATAGTGAAACCACTAAGTGGTAATCAAGAAAACTGATTTTTCAGTTAAATGAAAGTTTACCACTAATGTGTATTGAATTTTGAAAATCCGACATACATGGTTGTCATTAGTATGTAAAATGTGGTTCAATGGGATGAAAATAATTTTTTGGTGAATAGTAACATTTTTCATTAATCGCGATTAGAGGTAATTAGTGTCATTTAAGGTAAAAATGATATTATAAGAATGTGAAAACACCATGAAACCTGTCCTACACCTATTGGGTGAGTCATGGCAGACCAAGACAAGCCATGGGCCAACTTGGGGACCCCATGGATCCACTTTAGTTGGAAAATGACAATAATATATTTTTATTTAATGTTAAAATTAAATTGACACAAACATGAGTTGTTTTACTAGAACAGTTTTTAAGTGGGATTACACAAGTCAAAATTTGGATTATAAATAGTAATTGGAAAGATCAAAATATTTCCTACATAATAGTGTTTTTTTTATAATTTTTAGACATTAAATCAATTAAATTATTTATGACATCATAATGATGCAGCGAGGACATCATTATCTGACGATTTAAATAAAATGAGAAGATAATGTAAACTCTATGACCTACACATGTCCAAAACTTATTGGATGGGTGTATTTTTAACCCTTATCACCTTATCCACGAATTATATCAATGTGGGACCTTTTAAAACCGAAACACATTTTCAAATAAAGTAATATTTCTTACTTTCCAAAAGTTCCCCTCTTCTCCTCTTATAAAAGGCCCCCACCTCTACCTCATTTCACACACTCCTCAAGCCTTTGGCTCGGCCAAAACCTACACATTTACTCTCTCCACATCCCTCTTCTCATCCTAGAGGATTCCCTTTGGGCAGAATCATTTCAATGGAATCCTTTAGGATCCAATCAAAAGGAGTTACACTTTTAAAGGTAATTCATTATATCATGTTCATTTGTTTTATTTTGCTTCTCCAACACCCTAAACTCTTTTTATTTACTTCTATTATAACAACACCAGTATCTTAAATATACTAGGATGTTGTTATAAGATTTATTCGTGCTACACTCTCACACAACTACATCAAATGGTTAAAGAACATACGGTTTCCGTGGATGGCGAAATTCTGCCTCCCGAAACGATGATTGTTCAATACTCATTTAACACCATCAAAGGTGGCCATTATGATGTCACTATTTTTATATATGATATATAATATGTTTATGTTTTCTTTATGTTTCTGTTTTTTTCATTTTGGGCATACCTTTTGGTTTCCATTATGGGGAAACACGATATCTTCATTTAAGGAAGTGCGGACTACCGCACCCTCAAAGTGATTTGATTCGTTAAATACCATATGTGGGACGTATAAAGGATGGAAATATGATTTTATATATGATATTATACTGTAATTATAATATACCTTTATATCATTATTATTCCATTCTATAAAATATGAAATAGAAATGAAAGCAGCGTTCATGCATACATACAACTTACCGTCTCCATGAATGGTGCATTTCATTTCTTACCTCTAAATGATTATGTAATGTTATAAATGCATGCATGTAATGGATATATATGACATATATTATATCTACATAATGAATACAATTCTGGATATAATAAACATTTGGCCACATGAACAACATGTAATCGTAAGAAGTCCACTTTCGACTTAAGAACCAAATATCGGCAAAACAAATATTATTAACTTAAATGATTACATAATGTTTATGACATGGTAATAAGTGATATAAAAGGAATAATGAACATGAAAAAGGTTATTAAAGAAGTAGAAATTAACTCAAGTTTATTATTCAGGAGATTAAAGAACGATCGAGTCAAGTCGAACCCGAGGGAAGGGATCCTAAACCTCTCTTTCTTTTAAGTACACTCTTTTATGTCATTCCTTTTAAGCTCGTATATCTTATTATTGGGATGTTATTTTATATTACTCCTACTGTAATTATTATGTTCATATGATGAGAGACCCTATTTCCTCTCATCAACCCATTTTGAAAGTTTTGAGTGGCGCCGTTAGGCTGCCGAATTTTCGTAAGGGATTTTTCATCTCACTTTTATTCCCGTGAGATTTATGCTACATTTGCCACAACTTCCTTTGAGTGGTGTATGTACTGCCCATTATTTTAATCATTGTGTAATATACTTTCTTTTATGATTATTTACATCAATTTTGTATTGTCCTTCTTTCACGAGGTGTGTGTTTTGAAAGATACCCATGTCGGTAAGGGAACCTTTCACCCTCCTCATTTTAAAAGACTTCGTTTGTTATGTCTTTTAAATTCACATACTATTATGTTGGTATATGTTCTTCTATATCCTGATTGATGTAAATTTTATGTCCAAGTGATGAGATTCCCTTTTATCTCTCATCAACTCATTTTCTGAATTTTTGAAGTGACGCCGTTTAGGCTGTCGAATTTTACCAAGGGAACGTTTTAACCCAATTTCGATTTCTTTGGGTTCAACATGTAGTTATTGAATATGTCATCCTTTTAATATGTGTGAATGACCTTTTATTGCTTTAATCTTAATATCCAATTATATTGGGTGTGTTTATATTTGTCACACATAATTTTGCGATTTATTTATCCTTAATTTAAGGATAACTTCTTTATAAGGGATTTCATCACATTTGACATTTCTATTGAGGACTCATTGTTGTTATGCACTAATTCACTCTTATATGGTGTATATACTATCCTTTGGAGTATTATATCATGAATCCATTTATTCTCATGATATTATAAAGTTCTGACTAAATGTTATTCCTCAATTATTGTATTCAAGTGTCTCTAATTTTGGTAAAACCCCTTTAACCAAAATATCGCTTTAAATATTTTAATTGTTTATTCTTATTAGTATCCATGTTTTCAAAATTCTTGTAAGGACTTATTTATATGGATATTAATGGTTTAAAATATTAAAATCATCAAGGTGTTATGGGACACTTTGATTCAAAAATCTCTTTATTAAATGTTTTAAATGGTTTTGGAAATGGTTTCTTTTTGAATGGATTCATTATTTCAATATACTAAAATGTTATATTGTGATGTGGAAATGTAATGTTTCCTTTATGCATGATTAATGTGATACATTATGGTTCTTGGGAATTATTATGAAGACGGGTGGTTCTGTGATAAACTAAGGGCGGGTGAGCCCGATATAGCTCTCCAATGCATTGGGTAACACGAAGGAGTGAAACGTTAAGGTTTCTCCGAAGAGATTTAGGAAATATACTTTGATGGGTATTCCAAACGTAACCAAGAGGGTTACTCCCTACGTAATAATGTTATGAATGCCTCAACTTACCTTTATGTCTTATGTTTTCTATGATTTATTCATGATTTGATATGCCTATGTTTTATGGTAAAGTGTGATTTCTTTCTAATGTATATATGAACTCATGTTTCCTTTCCACATTTTTATAACTCTTACTGAGCTTTTTATGCTCATCCCATGTTTTTTTAAATGTTTTTCACAGGTCAAGGGAAAGGTACATGATGTGATGATAGTGTCAAGGATGTGTCAAGAAAGAATCCAAGTTTTATTTTAAATATGTTTCCGTTGTTAGGAATAATGAATCCTGTCTTTTATGTAACCACTTTGTTTAAAGGTGGAATGTAATGCATGTTTCATGATCTAATTCTCTAAAACTCTAAACCTGAAAAGATCCTCAATGTGTAATCTTGTAATAACTCAAGATTAAGTAAGGTTTAAGGCTGGGGAATTATAGTTGGTATCAGAGGTCTGTTTTGATAACTTTAGAGGTTAGGGTATTCATTAATCATAAGTGACAATACCATAATGGTTAGGATTTCAGAAAGAGTCCTAGTTTTAGATAAAGTGAATGAGTAAGTGTATCTTAGTGTTTACCTTCCTCATTAGTACATGATGGTTTTGTTGATATACTCACACTGACATTTCTATTATTAGTGAATGGATGGATCTAGCAGGCACCAAAGAGGCAACGGGTTTGAAGGAAACTGTGGTGGTTCTATGCTTAAGATACTAGATAAAATGGAGGATTCAATGAGGAAACTCGTGGTTGTTATAAACCAAATATCAAGGAGTCATGATCAACCACTTAAACCATGGTATGATCTTTAATGCATCATGTACGAGATGACCAATCCATGTGGAAGTTCAGGTAATAATTATAAAGGTAACCATTAGAGTTTATATGATCCTTACTTTTGAGGTAATTATGGGTTATTATATGATATGCTGGAAAATGAAATGCATGAGATAAACTTGAGGTTAAAATATGTTATGATCATTTATGATGATTTTATCTCTTTTTGGGGAATGATTTATGAATTATATAGTTTTGGAAAAAGGACAACACGTAGACCGTGTGACTACCCGACGCGTCGGACAAATCTGCGGGAATTGAACCCACAATCAATGTGCAACTGGTATTTATCGCCTACCACTGTACTACGTGAAGTCCCTGGTTAGTTTGACTGATTCTTTTTAGTTATATGATATTTTGAATTAGGAGTAAGTTGATTTTGGGTTATTTATGAAAATGATTAACCTATCATAGAGGATATGTGATTAGGTTATTTACTTTTCAATATGAGACTTTATGAGAAACTGATGTTGTTTGGAGATAAATGTTACGATTTAACTTGGAAGACTATGTGACTAAATCTTTAAAATATTTGGGATTCAATCTTATATTGGTTTACATTGAAGAATTTTATGGACAAATTGTTTATCGGATGGTCCTCGTTGAACTTTGGGTTTTGTTGGACAAATTTTGGAGATTAAGTATGGATTTTCTTTTTAATGGGTTATCCTTTTCTGGATTATCTGACCTTGTACTAACCTTTTTGGTTTTGGTTTTGGTTAAAGCCTAAAGACATGGGATGTATATAGTTCTCTTTTGTGGATTAGGTGATCCTCTAGAAGTTGATTATAGTACTCTTAATGCAAACAAGTCTCCCTAAATACTCATCTTTTGGAAAAAATATGAGTTTGATTAAGGAATATAGTAAAAGTTGAAAGTCAACATGATAAGTGATTATGTTTCCTTGTGAATAAATTCCTCAATAAAAAGTAACATAACACGAAAATGTTGTCTATTAGCTTTTCCTACTAGGGAATCGAATACCGTTTAACCCATCACAAGTTTGTGATTTTCTCATTGTTAACTTTCTCCTAGACATGTTTACTATCACTCTCCCTCAAGAACATGACCCATTACTTTTTCTTCCATGTCCATGTTTTTCTACATGGAATCCTAGTATGGGTTAACTCGGGTGACCTCTGTACTTATATTCCTTTATTTTAAAGTGATTGTTTTACCGACTCTTGTTCCGATGTGGGACGTTCAAGGATGTTTCCAAGCTCAATTTTAAAAATTGTGAGGATGCAATTCCCAAAAATGGGGGACGGATGTAACACCCCAGGTAAATAAAGAATATGAAATTTTCATATTTATCCATATTTGTGAAAAAAGTATTAATATGACTTTAAAGGGGACGCTATGCTCGATGGCGTACCCAGCAAGCAACAACAAGTTTCTTGGGAATCTTACGTTGCACTCTAATAATAAAATATTATTATTTTAAATGGTAGATAACATGTAGCCGTTGTATTGGAGGGAATGGTTAGAAATAACTAAAATATGATTATATGTGTTTTTAAATGTTTTTACATTTATCCAATAAAAGCTAAGGGCTGAAAATACGTAAAGAATTCAATTTTAGGCGTATATGCCCTTATTTTTACTAAAGGTTCACTTATCACCTTTTAATGGAGAAATGTCATTAAATATAGTTGTGTTCACTCTTATACATTCTTTTGGACCAAATAAAACTCTTATTAAGAATCGGGACATCAAATTTTACTTTGTGTAATTTTTTGGTATTTTTCCGATAAAGTTCATTTTTTTAATGAATAGTGTAAAATGTTGTGTTTTAATTCAAAACCGCTTTTTAATATAATTTATTTATATGATTAGATAATATTTTGAATTGGTTTTAAAGTGAAATTAGAAAATATTTTTACCATTAAATCCAATAGTGGTCGTTGGAATTAATTTCACTTCAAAATCAGACTTAAACTAGTGTCAATCTTTTGATACTTATTGTTTTATAAAAACACGCTATTTTCTCTGACAACGAGAATTAATTATTTAATTAATTAATGTGACTAATATGTTTTTAATTTTGTAAAACGGACTTCATTTTTGAATTAGGAATATAAAATATAGTTTAGGGTGAAGTTTTGGTATTTTTCTGAAAAACTCCATTTTTTTGAATAGTGAAACCACTAAGTGGTAATCAAGCAAACTGATTTTTCAGTGAAATGAAAGTTTACCACTAATGTGTATTGAATTTTGAAAATCCGACCTACATGGTTGTCATTAGTATCTAAAATGTGGTTCAATGGGATGAAAATAATTTTTTGGTGAATAGTAACTTTTTTTCATTAATCACGATTAGAGGTAATTAGTGTCATTTAAGGTAAAAATGATATTATAAGAATGTGAAAACACCATGAAACTTGTCCTACACATATAGGGTGAGTCATGGCCGACCAAGACAATCCATGGGCCAACATGGGGACCCCATGGAGCCACTTTAGTTGGAAAATGACAATAATATATTTTTATTTAATGTTAAAATTAAATTGACACAAACATGAGTTGTTTTACTAAAACAGTTTTTAAGTGGGGTTACACAAGTCCAAATTTAGATTATAAATAGTCATTGGAAATATAAAAATATTTCCTACATCATAGTAGTTTTTTTATAATTTTTAGACATTAAATAAATTAAATTATTTATGACATCATAATGATGCAGCGATGACATCAATATATGACGATTTAAATAAAATGAGAAGATAATGTAAACTATATGATCTACACATGTCCAAAACATATTGTATGGGTGGATTTAGAACCCTTATCACCTTATCCACGAATTATATCAATGTGGGACATTTTTAACCCAAAACACATTTTGAAATAAAGTAATATTTCTTACTTTCCAAAAGTGCCCCTCCTCTCCTCTTATAAAAGGCCCCCACCTCTACCTCATTTCACACACTCCTCAAGCCTTTGGCTCGGCCAACCCCTGCCCATTTACTCCCTCCACATCCCTATCCTTATCCTAGAAGATTCCCTTTGGGACGAATCCTTTCAAAGGAAGCCTTCAGGCTCAAATCAAAAGGAGTTACACTTTTAAAGGTAATTCATTCTCTCATGTTCATTTGTTTTATTTTGCTTCTCCAACCCCCTATACTCTTTTTATTTACTTCTTTTGTAACAACACCAGTATCTTAAATATACTTGGATGTTGTTATAATATTTATTCGAGTTACACTCTCACACAACTACATCAAATGGTTAAAGAACATACGGTTTCCATGGATGGCGGCATTCTGCCTCCCGAAATGATGATTGTTCAATTATCATTTAACACCTTCAAAGGTGGCCATATGATGTCACTATTTTTATATATGATATATAATATGTTTTTTTTTTCCTTAAGCTTCGGTTTTTTTTCATTTTGGTCATACCTTTATGGTTTCCATTATGGGTAAACGTGATATCTTCATTTAAGGAAGTGCGGACTACCGCACCCTCAAAGTGATTTGATTCGTTAAATACCATATGTGGGACGTATAAAGGATGGAACTATGATATTATATATGATATTATACTGTAATTATAATATACATTTATATCATTATTTTTCCATTCTATAAAATATGAAATAGAAATGAAAGTAGCGTTCATGCGTACGTACGGCTTACCGTCTCCATGAACGGTGCATTTCATTTCTTACCTCTAAATGATTAAGTAATCTTATAAATTCATGAATGTACTGGATATATATGACATATATGATATCTACATCATGAATAAAAATCTGGATATAATAAACATTTGGCCACATGAACAACATGTAATTGTAAGAAGTCCACTTTCGACTTAAGAACCAAATATCGGCAAAACAAATATTATTAACTTAAATGATTACATAATGTTTATGACATGGTAATAAGTGATATAAAAGGAATAATGAACTTGAAAAAGGTTATTAAGGAAGTAGAAATTAACTCAAGTTTATTATTCAGTAGATTAAAGAACGATCGAGTCAAGTCGGACCCGAGGTAAGGGATCCTACACCTCTCTTTCTTTTAAGTACACTTTTTTATGTCATTCCTTTTAAGCTAGTATTTCTTATGATTGGGATGTTCTTTTATATTACTCCTACTGTACTTATTATGTTCATATGATGAGAGACCCTGTTTCTTCTCATCAATCCATTTTGGAAGTTTTGAGTGGCGCCGTTAGGCTGCCGAATTTTTGTAAGGGATTTTTCATCTCACTTTTATTCCCGTGAGATTTATGCTACATTTTCCACAACTTCCATTGAGTGGTGTATGTACTGCCAATTATTTTACATATTGTGTAATATACTTTCTTTTATTAGTATTTACATCAATTTTGTATTGTCCTTATTTCATGAGGTGTGTGTTTTGAAAGATACCCATGTCGGTAAGGGAACCTTTCACCCTCCTCATTTTAAAAGACTTCGTTTGTTATGTCTTTTAAATTCACATACTATTATGTTGAGATATGTTCTTCTATATCCTGATTTATTTAAATTTTATTTCCAAGTGATGAGATTCCCTTTTATCTCTTATCGACTCATTTTCTGAATTTTTGAACTGACGTCGTTTAGGCTGTCGAATTTTACCAAGGGAACGTTTTAACCCAATTTCGATTTCTTTGGGTTCAACATGTAGTTATTGAATATGTCATCCTTTGAATATGTGTGAATGACCTTTTATTGTTTTAAACTTAATATCCAATTATATTGGGTGTGTTTATATTTTTCACACATAATTTTGAGATTGATTTATCCTTAATTTAAGGATACCTTCTTTATAAGGGATTTCATCACATTTGACATTTCTATTGAGGGTTCATTGTTGTTATGAACCAATTCACTCTTATATGGTGTATATACTGTCCTTTGGAGTATTATATCATGAATCCATTTATTCCCATGATATTATAAAGTTCTGACTAAATGTTATTCCTCAATTATTGTATTCAAGTGTCTCTAATTTTGGTAAAACCCCTTTAACCAAAATATCGCTTTAAATGTTTTAATTATTTGATCTTATTAATATCCATGTTTTCAAAATGGTTTTAAGGATTTATTTATATGGATATTAATGGTTTAAAATTTTAAAAGCTTCAAGGTGGTATGGGACACTTTGATTCAAAAATCTCTTTATTAAATGTTTTAAATGGTTTTGGAAATGGTTTCTTTTTGAATGGATTCATTATTTCAATATAATAAAATGTTATATTGTTATGAGGAAATGTTATGTTTCCTTTATGCATGTTTTATGTGATACGTTATGGTTCTTGGGCATTATTATGAAGACGGGTGGTTCTGTGATAAAATAAGGGCGGGTGAGCCCGATATAGCTCTCCAATGCATTGGGTAACACGAAGGAGTGAAACTTTAAGGTTTATCCGAAGAGATTTAGGGAATATACTGTGATGGGTATTCCAAACGTAACCAAGAGGGTTACTCCCTACGTTAGAATGCTATGAATGCCTGAAGTTACCTTTATGTCTTATGTTTTCTATGATTTATTCATGATTTGATATGCCTATGTTTTATGGGTAAAGTGTGATTTCATTCTAATGTATATATGAACTCATGTTTCCTTTCCATATTTTTATAACTCTTACTGAGCTTTTTATGCTCATCCCAAGTTTTTTTAAATTTTTTTCACAGGTCAAGGGAAAGGTACATGATGTGATGATAGTGTCAAGGATGTGTCAAGAAAGAATCCAAGTTTTATTTTAAATATGTTTCCATTGTTGGGAAGAATGAATCCTGTCTTTTATGTAACCACTTTGTTTAAAGGTGGAATGTAATGCATGTTTCATGATCTAATTCTCTAAAACTCTAAACCTGAAAAGATCCTCAATGTGTAATCTTGTAATAACTCAAGATTAAGTAAGGTTTAAG
Source organism: Viscum album (assembly GCA_963277665.1). NCBI lineage: Eukaryota > Viridiplantae > Streptophyta > Magnoliopsida > Santalales > Viscaceae > Viscum > Viscum album. The sequence goes on along the minus strand of OY728164.1, from coordinate 1,136,687,906 downwards.
CCTGGGGCCTTATATTTATAATCATGTTTTCAATAATGAGTAAAATATATTATTTTACTATCAATTCCCAGAACAAAACAATATAAATGACTATTTAAGTTGTAAAATTAACTTCATAGGTGGATACTGAATTATATTCTTTTTTCTTCAATTCTGCGAATTTGACCTCCATCCATAGACGAACAAAATTTTTGAATGATTTCATAATGAAATGATTATTAAATGTTTCCCAATCCCTGGAATCAATCTCATCCATATCTTTGGTATTCTTAATAAAATACACTTAAATATTAGTATAACCTTCAAAAGATTAAAATATTTTGGTGATACCAACTATAAGGACCTAGAAATAACATTAATTAATATTTTATTTTAAATAAATATTTAATTATCATAAATTTGATAATTTTTATACATTTATATTTTTGATGAATTGATTCATAACTGATATGTAGAAAAACAATATATTATAAATTGGATTCACATGATTAATATCAAATTTTTTTAATTATATAAAACTTTTACAATATAACATGATATCATATAAAAATAAATCTACACAAAATTCATATTTATTTCTTCATTATCATTCCCCATCAATGGAAACCATGAAAAAAAATTTAAAATAATTTAATGAGAATAAAAGAATCATATAAGGAATATAAAAATTTATTTTTTTACGATGAAAACCATCAAAATGGTTACCCTTATCACAATTATATTTTATATAATGAAATATATGATGTACCCATAAAACTAAAATAATATTTTCCCATATGAAACCTTTAAAATTAATAGGTATAAAAATAAAATACTCCTTGTGGAATCATATAGGATCACATTCATAAGTTATTTTATACACATGTCAGAAATAATTGGAGTGTAATTAAATCTATTTGAGAAACCCTATGGAAAATCTATAATTATTTAAATATATGTAAAATAATGTTAACCATTGAATTTTTTATGTTTATTTGGGGTCACCCTTCATATAATATATATAGTGCTCACCAATTATTCATGACCTATAATGGGGCCCATCCCATCATAAACTCTATAATGGTCACACTCATGTATTGTAATGGGGCTCAACCAATTGTATAATCTATATTAGTAAAAACCATTCCTCAAATATAAATCATTATAACCAGGCCATGAATAAAACATTTTCTTAACATAAATTTCATTATAAAATTATAAAAAAACAATTTCAATACAATTATAAAATATATTTCCAATTTCAAAATAGAATTTTATTTTAAAACCCCATTTTAATACTATAATAACCTAATAATGATTATTTGGGTAGTTTTTCTCCCAATAAAATAAATGATGTTATAAAGTATTCCATTATTGAAAATACTTTATGGAATCATAAATTATTTGTCGATCTATCTGTTAAAATAGATCATTTATTTTGTCTTTGGTAAAAATCATAAAAACATTATGAAAAAATATATATTTTGAAAACTATTCGATGAAATTAAAAATTCATATAAAATTACATTTATAATTCTTTTATTTCAATAAAAATAAATCCATAAAACAATTCATAAAATGTGTACATGATGTAGAAGGTGTTTAAATGAGGGAAATTGAGAAAGAATTTTTTTAACTAATTTTTATTTGTAAAACATTTCAAACAGTAATTTTAAAAAGAATTAATATTGTGACATATTTTTAATTATGTCTTTTATAATCCATTTAAGAAATATTAAGAATTATCATGAATCATTTATAATAACATTGATATGGACGGGTAATATTTTTACAATAAATCATTCAATAATTTAAATCTCGGATTTATTTTAATGTATCCAATACAATATGTCCAAATTTTCTTGTATATTATTTAATGGAATAATTTTATTTCTTAAATATTTACTTCTGTAATTACAATTTCCTGTTTATTATTCCTATAATTTTCATTTATACCTTAATTTTCCAACCTATTTACTAATTTGTGTTCACTATATAGTTTTTTTGTTATTCGATTTCATAGTAAGAAATGAGTATGATGGGTAAAATATGGTAAAATATGGTAAAATATGGTAAAATATGGTTAAATATGATACTATTAACCATTATCCATAAGGGTAAAAATGATATAATAATCATTTTTATATATCAACTTTACTTGTAAAATCTATCCTGAAATATGGTTACAAAAAATGAACTATGTTTTAATCCTGGTTATGGTAGGAAGTACGTATGATTATGTAACATTTCCATTTTCAACCATCATTATCGAAAGAATGTATGTATTATATTATATTTATATAATATTCATAAAATTATAAACACCAAATTATTTATTAAATTTTAGTATGCATGTCATCCATGTGATGTGGTGATGAAAAACGAATCACACCGCTTCGTGGAGGCAGTAGGCCACAAGTACGCACAAACAGCATTATCATTTTTTTGTGAGTTGAAAAGTATGAATGTTAAATTAACATTATAATATAATAATTACAAATATTTCATTAATATAATTTACAAAAAATTACTCATTCATTATATATATCCATTAGTGGTATTGATGAATGATGAATTAAGTCGGTTTTTGAGGCATTAGACCATCATTCGTGTGAATTATGGTTTTGTTTCCCATTCGATCGAAAAGAATATTGATTTAGTTTATTACATAAAATTAATAAAATATCAATATATGATGGATAATGATGCTCTTATATCATCATGTTTGAAGGTTATTCGATATATCTATAATAAGAAATGAAATAAAAAACGCTCAGTTAAAACCCATAATGCTTCTTTCAAACTGCCTATTTACGTTTATACCAAAATCCATCCTACATAGGATTTATGACCAACCTAGGGAATATAGTATATGTTTATGAATAAAAGTAATTAATTTTATCAGTAATGTTCTCAGTAAAATTAATTTTAATGTGTGAATGTTATTGGATAAGGGTGGCCTTTTTTAACTAGAATAGATCACACACATGTAATTTCAAATAATAATAATTTATACCCACCATTTTCACCTTCTAACGGGATAAAAAATCGGCAATTATTGAGACAGATATCTGTTTAGAAGGAAATATGGATATAAAATATAACATATTCTTGTTTCTAGGTTATTACTCTTATTGTTTTTGTTTAAACAATGGAAAACATGTACTCACTATAATCGTAAGAAAATAATTTTACTATTCTAACTATCCACTATACCAAAAAAATTACATTTTCTATATTACATGAAAAAACAATTACAAAAAATTTTGAATCGTGTTTAATATGTAATTATACTCTTATATGTTTCCTAATTTAATTTAATATTAAACATGTAGACATTACGAAAATTAATTTTTTCAATAAATATATTTTTCAAGCATAAAATGATTTTATATTAACTATATGACTAGTAAAAATAATTAAATGAAGTTTATTTAATTTTTAAAGATGTATAATATAAAGATTTCATATAAATAAATAATCATTAGTTGTTTTCAATTAATTTAAATGAAGAATGATTTTTCCCTTTAAAATACTTTTTCGATAATTATTTTTTTATTCCCAAAAATAAACATATACTAAAATCCAATATAAATATGATTAATATGTAATTAAATATATTATATATAACTGTCTCATTCTTATGTCACATTAAATAGAATCAAATTAACATTTGAACCTTTTAAATTACTATAGTTTATGAAAATAAAAAGTAGTTTAGCAACAATCAGTATTTCAATATTCACTAAATATTCAGTGCTTTAAAAAAATCAAAATATTTCACCAAAACATAATTTTGATATTTAAAAAAATGCAATTAATTTATTTACAAATTCAAATTTTTTAATTTTAAAATTAAAATTGTATATAAAATTATTATAATAAAATAATTTAATTAATAATATGTATATAATAATAAAATATAATTAATATTGTTATAATTAATATAACAATCTAATTTATAAATATTAATAAAAATAAAAACCATTTATTCTTTCATTGCATTATTTTTTTAAAAAAACTATCATCTATAAATAGTGTAAAAAAATTATAATGTTATTACTTGAAAACTGAATTTATTAATTATTGAATATAATGATTGCATTGGGAAACAAAGATGGAATTAGATTACACTTTGAATGTACATATATAATATAAATTTTTTTTTCAGAATATCCCTCTTATTTATTAAAAATCAATTATACCTAGAACAATGGCCAATATTTAACAAAAAGTTTAGTTTTTTAAATTTTATTTAATTAGTCATCAATACAATATAGGGGATACATGTTCATTATAGTAATAACATTAATTTTCATATAATAAATGCCTAACCCCATTGATCTATATTTTTAATTAATTAAAAGAAAAGTGGATCTTAATTGTGAAATATTTTAGAATATAAATATATTATCAAAAAACACATATTATTGTTTCATTGACTCTTCAATTTTCATACTGGACATTCTGTAGTTATTAATTGATATAGGTATTGCAGTAGGGATTAAATCATTGTAAAACTCTTCTGTATGTCATAGTGGATGTCGAAAAATTCATTAAGATATAAATAAAAATATTTTTATACAATAGGTACATCCTCAATTTTTAAGTTACATTTTATATTTCTGTATTTAAACATCTATTATTCATCTGGAATATTAATTATATATTCTACTAGGGATTCATATATACTTGAGTTATATGACAACTAATCTTCTCGGAAGACTATAAATTCTCTATCCTTATCAGGAATCATTATATCATTTTCTTGGAAACAATTTTTCACATTATATTTTAAAATATAATATAAAAAAAGATGCTATGAAAATCTACCATACGTATATTTATTAGTAATATAAATTTGTCATGTTTATTCATTATAATTATAATAGATTGGAACATACTTGTTGTGGTGTGACTTCTACTATGAGTAATGAGTAAAAACTCACTTCTTAAGGATATTGGAAAATATCTTATTTTTATATAAAACAATGATGATATAAAATACTATCCAAATAAATAATCAAATATTATATTGGCTGTATTTTATGCTACTAAAAAAGTGCACAAAAGAAAATATTATGGATGTTTGACCTCTTCTGTAGTGATCGTATAATTTTAATGTTATTTTATAAGGCACCTATATGATAGGTTTTGTTGATTCTTAGTAAACCGACTTGAATACTACACCATTTCTCAATATATAAAAAAATATAAATCATAGGAGTTTTTAATCCCCTGTCATTATTTATCCTTATAAACCTTGTCTCTACACTTTTAAAAAACACCCATGTTGTTTTTAAATTTTTGAGGATGACTCATTAGGTAATTTATATTAGTCGGAAATTTCATCACTAAATTCTAATTCTGTAATGCTCTAATTTTTTAGTTCTTATTATAAATTTTCTTCCAATTATTTCCCTTTAAGATATCAGATCTAGAAAATTTCCATGTTATTTTAATGGATCATTACACTATTTCACCATGTGATGAAAACGTTTGAGAAAATAGTTCCCTTTAGACAAATTTGATAATTTCATTAATGCAATAAGAAATCACAATCTATATATTATGAATGTAATCCTTATAATACCAAACTAGTATTGTGAAGGTAGCCACACAATCTGAAACACTTTGCTCTTCTTTTATTTTAAAGCTGAGCAACATTCTAATAATATTAGATTCTTCATCTAGAGGTAAATATTATTTGAAGGATAGTAAATTAAAATATCTCTATTCTATATGTTCTATTTCTTATTCCTCCCTAGATTCCTCTGCCAATTACCAAAATTGATATGACTCACCTTTGTGAAAATAAACTAGCAGCTTATCAATTTCTTTTTCATTACATCCCAAGGCGTAAAATATATTTTCAATAGACATAATCCATTACTCAAATACCATTAGATTATTATTTTCACTATTATATGGGCTCTTTTTTCATAATAAACCATCATATATAATGTATCATTCTACGGAACATCATGTATCTCCATATGAAAAATGTTATTAGTCATAATCTAGGTCATATTCCCTATCATTGTTATGATATACATATATCCACCACCATTTCTAATAGATTTATCTATAGAAAAAAACTAACATTGACCAAGCGTGTTGATTCACATTATTATATTATGTGTCATCCCGAAATATTGGAATACACTATGTTATCTCATAGTCATCCTTTATTTTGATTCATAATATTAAAATACTTATAATGGTGGAACTTCTCAAAAAAATTAATAGGTTATCATAATTCTCAAATTTTCAACAAGAATTAAAAATATCTTTCCCAAATATTCTACTAATTATCCTATATTTCCAATTATAAAAAACCAAACACAGGTAATCCAGTTTTGGTGTCCACATTATTACATTATCATATGAAAAATATGAGTTCATATAGAACTATCAATCTAATTAGTCATCTTAATTAACCAGATATATATATATATATATATATATATGGTATCCACATAAAATTGGAAATAATATATAAAACAGAACAAAATAAAATGTTCAACATCAATTATAATCGCTCAAATATTTAGTCAACTTATCTTTTTGAAGAGGATATAAATAAAGTTGAGATAAATTTATCTTCTTTTTTAAGTAAAATGGGTGCTATTAAGAGTGAATAAAGAATAATCAATATGGCAAGGTAAATAACTGAAAAAATGTCATTTAATTAATATATGTATCACAAAATAAATCCAAGTATAATTACAAAATAAATTATCTCATTTATATTAATTACTAAATTCTTAATGAATGAAATACATTTTTGATGTTATGATCTTATACATCATGATATCTTTAATGCCAAGGCCTTTCTCTAGTATAGATTAAATTATGAGATGAAATATACCAAAACCCCATATAATAAGACTATTTGAATGGTTCATCACTTTATATTTTCTTATGAATCGAGGTTGTATATAATACTTGTACCCAACCATCAATGCATGTCCAATTAATTTCTCACATATTTAGTGATCCATTTAATTTATAAACTACTGGAATTATATAAAAAATATTTGTATTGTCTAAAGGATGTAAAAAATAAAAAATTTCATAATCTATCAAATATCATTTATAATAATAACAATCCATGTAGAAATTGTGAAATCATTTGATAATAATCATATCCATGATGCAAAAAATATGAATATTTATGAGAATTTAATTGTTCAATGAAAATTGTCAACAATAATGTTAATGTTTCAAGGGAATTATAATTAAAAAAATAATAGGTCATAAAATAATTATAATCATTTTTCAAAAATATTAGTTTTGTAATAACATCATGAACTTAGGTAAAATAAATAAAATGGAAGATAAATATTAATATAATCATATAGTTAATAGTTAACATTGTGAAACAATTAATAAAATATTGCGTAATCTATATAGAATAAAATATTTATGGTTTCTGGAATATCTATTAACATCATATATATTAAAAATAAACATTCCTTTTGACTTTTTCAGTAAAATGGGAAAATATTACTTGTACATAAATTATTAACATTACATTAAAATATTTCAAAAATTATGATATAACATAAAATATCCCAAATCAATCAAACAAGTAAATAAAATTAAATTAAGAAAAATTAAAAAATATATTCTTTGAAGTAAAATATACTTCATGTAAAAAAATAAATACAACCATATTTTCTTTTGAACATTTATTTTCTAGATTCATTTTTAAAATATTGTAAAATATGGATGAAATTAATATAGTTTCATAGATATGAATAGAATCAGAAATTAAATTATTTCTATAAATGATATATTATATGATTACATCAATGAATATAAATGCAGTCCCAAAAGTGAGATTATTGAAATAAATTGTTACATATTTAGTAACATTTAAATTGAAACCTAGTGAAATATTATACATTAAATAAACTTTTAATCATCTTTAATATATAAATCTACTCATGTCAAATATATGAATGGGGAAGTATATGATGGATCATAAGAATATATTATGTAAATTAGTGGGGGTGAATTTTTGTTTAAAAAATTAATCTAAATAAAAACTCAATAACTATTTATCTAAAAATATAGGACGTAGTTATCCCCCTTGAATAAATTTATCCATTATGGTTTACATATTGCAATACCTCAATAGTTTAATATCTTATACAATGTCTTTAATTCTATAATAGGAAATCCTTTTTATATGATAATCAGTATTGCTCTACCATCCTATCACAAGAATCCCTCGATATGATAATCATAATTTGTCTTGATAATCTTATAATATCTTGATTTTTTGAATCATATTCACCATATACATGTCTATAGAAGACACAATCAGTAACATGATTGGACATTGAGTTACAGATTATACTAATTTGTAAAAATTAAAATACTTATTATGATTCCATAAAAAGTCTACTATCTAAATAATTAAAATTACTATGAATGATATGTTCAAGAAAATAAATATATAAACGATATGAGTTGAAGGTTCATATTGTTAATTCAAAAGTATTCTTTTGACTATTGTGTCTTTTTTTTGAAATCAAAATTCTCTTTATTGTCTTTTCATTTATTCTTTGGATACTATTTATCTATCTATCCTAATGACGTTGTAAATCGTAATGAATTTCTTTGTCTATTCTATTGACTCTATATATTGTAATGACTCTGTCAATCATAGTGACTTTGTCTATTGTACTGACTTTGTTAATCATACTCTCTCTCTATATTATACTGACTATATCAATCATATATATTGTGTCTATCGTACTAATTCAATCAATTGTAATGACTTTCTCTATCATACTGACTCTTTCTATTGTACATACTAGTTTCATCAGACCCACATTGTTCATCGTAATCACTTTGTATCATATTATTACATTTCATACTCTTTTATTTCTTTTAACACCAGCATGATTTCATTTATTCATCAAAACACATGTTTTATATCAATCATACTCATAATATATTTTTTATATACCTTTTATTATAACCAAAACATTGTCATGGAGTTATTTATAAACTAATCAAAATGATGTCCTATTCTCTGTTTCAATATGACCGTTAGAATTCCATGTGTCCATTTCCCTCTATGTTTTTCTGAGAAATATGATTATTAGATAAAATATGAATGTAGGATCCGTAGACCTATAAATTTTAGGTGATTTGAAATAGAAAAGTAACCTGATTATCTTTATCTTCTTCTATGTTCTAGAGAGAGTTTGTTTTACTTATCACTATATTGTTTGAAATACTGAAATTACAAAATGTAAATGATGAGTTCATAGTTTTTGTATTTCAATAAGTGTGTTGTTTTTCATTGTGAGCTTGATCACATTATTATGATAGAGGGATACCGAGGATTGGATGACAGTGAAACTGATCATCGTTTCGAGGGCTTTCGAGTATTTGATAGATTGAGGTGCCGATTACTTAAAAAAATCAATGGATTGCAGTGATAGTAAGATAGATTTATCGATCTTCATATCTAGGGATTACTAGTGTTGGTGAGACTGACATATTATCCTAGTTGAAAGGATTCCATTCTTTAGGGATAAAATAATTTTAATAGCTTTTATTTTTCCATTGCTTTTTATAATAGAAAGAGAATATTTTTATTTCTTCTTTCTATTTCCTTCTTTTTTATTTTTTTAATTACATCATATACTTTTAGTATTGACTCTATACAATATATAGTAGAATCATTTATAATATAAATTACTCTGATATTTGTATTATATCCGAATATATTTGTTTTATATCCTATAATATCAAAACAATTTCTACGTATTCAGATTCTCATTGTATTAAGAGTCACTCTGATCATTTGTTTTATTAGAGGGTTTGTGAATTGTTTTTGTTTATTTTAAATTAAACTAAGATCCTTTCCTAATATTTTTTATAGAAAATTTTAAATATACATTTCATCCCCTCCCCCCTCTTGAATTTGTTTTATCTTACATAAAATTGGATCCAAAAATTTGTATCACAGAATGTTTTTTATTTTTTTATTTTTCTGTTTATATTATTTTCTAGAAACACTAACCAGTATTTTTTGAAAGATAATTTTGTTTCATTATAATGGTAGGCATGATGAATGTCGATTAAATTGAAAATCATAACCCTATGATACCACAAAATGTTTTATGGTAATTATTTCAAATATTGTAGAGATCGAATAAGGACTTTTCTAATAAACACTAGTGTAGAAAACATTTTTATGCTCACTAGGGGATACAAGATCCCTGATTAAGAAGTTAAAACATTTCTTTCCAAAGAAAAACTTGTATATCATCTAAACAATAAGTTACAAAATAAATTGTTGTGGTCTATGAGAAGGAAAATTTATAGCCAAATATATTCATGTGAATCTTCAAATAATGTAGGGATGAAATAGGAGATTACACATTTTGTTACTACAAAACGTTGTTGAAACTAGAAGAGCTATTCTAAGAATTGACTATCAAGATTTTGAATTTTCTTATGGTGAACCAGTAGTTTTGTTTCAACAAATATTAATAACAATTGTCAATAGTCTTCAATCTATATGAGACAAAACTTTAGAAGATGAATTTTTTTGATAATATCATTGATATTATTCCATGTGAATGGGTATTTAAGAGGACTGGAAATTATGAATCTAGAAATATTTTTAATATTAATCTTGATGATCTCATGGGAACCCTATTGCAATATGAAGGAAAAAATAAGAGATATGTAGATGAAGTGAAATAGAATAATGGTGGAGTATAATTACCCACTACATCAAATCCTGACAAGTCTCAATATTTTATGAAAAATACATAAAAATTTAAGAATGTTTATGTCCTATCAAATTCTAGTCATACTTAGAAGTCATAGAATGATCAGGAAAATATTTTTAGAAGAATTAATAAAATTTTTGGAATTAGAAATTTCCATTGTGTATATATACATACAACAAAGGGTGACAAGTATAAGAAATATTATGATGTCACATGCTATGAATGTAAAAGATACGGACGCATTTGACCTTATTTTTCTATGCTGAAAAGAAATGATAGAAAAGAAAGACATCCCGTGAAGAATAAATATAAATATCGTCTATCCATGGGAAAGAATGTATGGAAGGTTAATGACTCCTACAGTTCCATTGGAGGATATTTATCGGAAGACTCTTCTAATTGTGATATCTCAAATCACAAGAATGTAGATCTACTTCCTATAACACTTTATTAGTGATTAATAGAAAAGTTACACATTTTGTAATATCTGAAAATTATGTCTATGGGTAATAGTTATCCTGATAAGGAAAATACTTCTGATGATGAAACATATTCCTCAGAGAATGATAATTTTTTACCTTCATATGAAAGAAGATTCTAGATTTGATAAAATTTTAGAAAAATAAAATTATAATGTTTCTAGAAAACATGAAAGAGAAAATAGTAGGATTTATATATTAATAAGATAAATTTCATATCTCTCGAAATATCTTGATTTAAAAACTCTCGATATTTAAAAACATTTTAAAAACCATGTGAAAATAAATTTTTAAAAGAACAAATATTATCAAGATTTTAGTAATATGATTTCTGATAAATCAATTTCAGATGAAAAAATAAATTTTAAAACTAATAGAAATGGGGATAATAATTTGGTCATCAAACTAAACTTTTATATTTTTTATCTGAAGAAAATTTTATAAAAATTTCCTACTAGGAGGAAAGAGTTTGATATAATGTATTCTCAATTTATTCCTGTATGAAATTATTCTGGAATTAGATAGAGTAATTCTAAATCAGTTTTTAATAATAACTATTTATTTTCCCAAAGTTCTACATTCTACAACAAAATTCAATGTAATGGACATTGGGAAATTAATTATTATTTAAATAAATCACAATATTTGGGTTTTCACAAAGCTCAATTTTTAAAACCAATGTGGATTCCTAAAATTTTACTTTCTAATGTTTCTATACCCGAATAGGTTTTGATTCCCAAATATTAATTTTTTTTATTTCAAGAAATCAAAATATGAAATAATAATAATACATAGTACATGGATAGTGGCTATTCTAGGAACATGACTAGATACATAAACTTCTTTGAAAAAGTTATCAAGATGAAAGGATGAATACGTACCTTTAGAGAAAATTCTCAAGGAAATATTGTTTGTATAGGTAAATAGTTTTCATTGGAAAAATATCGATTTCTAATGTTTTTTTGATGGCCTTAAGCACAACCTCGATAGTATAAGTTAATTATGTAATGATGGTTGCATGGTGAATTTTTGAAATTATAAATGTTTAGTTCCAAATTCCATGGACAAATCCATTCTATCTCCCAAAAAGGCATGAGTATATTTACACATTGAACATAAAATACCTTATGATAGATGACTTATCTTGTCTAAGAAAAATGGAAGAAAAATCTTGGTTATGACATAGAAGACTGGGGCGTAGTAATTATAGAAATTTATTTAAACTATCTAATAAAGGACTTGAAAAATATCTTACTGAGATTAGGTTTTCCTCTTCAAAATATGTGACTATATTCAATATAGAAAACAACATAAGTCAAACATTAAATCAATCCATAAAGTCACAACATTCAATCCATTATAGTTAGTTTATATGGATCAATTTGGATAAACAAAATTGGAATTTTTGGAGGTAAGTATTATGTATTTTTCTTAGTTGATGATTATACTAGACTTACATGGTTATATTATCTTGAAAAACAATTTAGAGCCTTTTATTTAATTAAAATTTTTTACGATAAAGGTAAAAATGAGAAAAACCTACCATTGAAAACTATCTGAAGTGATCATGGTGGAGAATTTGTAAATTCTAATATTGAAACTTATTTTAGTAAAAAAAGGTATTGCACAAAAAATTTTGAAACCTAGAACACCCCTAAAAATAGTGTTGTTGAAATAAGAAATATAATTCTTCATGAAATATCGAGAACCATGCTGATTGAATACTCAATTGAAAAACATATTTGGGAAGAATAAATTATTACTTCATGTTATACTGTAAATCGAGTTTTAATTCTATATTTTCTTAATAAAAATAATTTTGAGTTATGGACAGGCAGAAACCCAAAATTTTCATACATCAAAGTATTTGGTTGCAAAGTATTTATTTTAAATAAAAAACATAGCTTGCATATGTTTGTACAAAAATATGATGAAGAAATATTTTTAGGTTATTCCACCTCTTCTAAGTCTTGTTGAGTTTTTTACAAAAACAATCATGTTGTTGAAAAAACAATAAATGTTATGTTTGATGAAATTTATTCTTTTGTTTTAGAAATATCAAAATATTGCTTCTAAAATGGTTTTAAAAACTGATTATAAACCTAAGAAGATTTCTTAAACAATTTTAAATAATCATGAAATTGTTTCTGAGGCATTTACATTTGAAGACTTTCTACCTTATATCGATGAGGATGATTTTCAAAATAAAAACTAGTTATTTCTTAGGAATTATCCCAATAATAACATTATTGGGGATGTAAATAAACCAGTAAGGACTAAAAACTCTTTAAAAAATGAAATATAATATCTTTATTTTCTATTTAATTTTAATCCTAAAACTCTAAGTGAGGCCTTATGTGATGAAGATAAGATTAATGCAATGCAAGATGAATAAATTAATTCGAAAGGAATAATGTCTTGATATTTGTTAAATAACCCTGAGGATAAATATGTTATTGGATTAAAATGGGTTTACAGAAACAAATGAAATTAAAATGGCATCATTCTAAGAAATAAATCTAGAGTAGATCCTAAATGATATAATCAACAAGAAGGAATAGACTATGAAAAACCCTAATATACTGTAGTAATACTCGAATCACATTGAATTCTATTATCCTTTACATCATTCATTAATTTTAAACACTTTCAAATAGATGTCAAGTGTGCATTTTATAGAGGTTATGTTCATAAGGAAGTCTATGTAGACCAACCACTGAGTTTTGAAGATTTAAAAAACCCTGAATACATTTACAAACTTATGAAGACGCTTTATATACATATACACACCCCTAGATATTGGAAGGATAGATTAAAATGATTTATGTTAGAAAATAATTACATTAAAGGAAAACCTGATCTAACACTTTTTATAATAAAAGAAAATAAAAATCATATAAATTTTCAAATTTATATTGATGACATCATTTTCAGATCAACTCTAATGTCTTTAACAAATTCATTTGTGAATATAATAATGTTTGAGTTAGAAATTAGGATGATGTGTGTGTTAAAATTCTTTCTTGGTTTTAAATTTTCTTAAAATTGAGATGGTACCCAGATATATATTTATCAAAATAATTATCTAAAATAAAAACAAAAAAAGTATATATATGAAAATACAAAACGTCTTATTACTCTCATTGGATCTTTAGACACACTTGATCATGATGAAGCTGGACAACCAGTAGATCAAAATACTTTTTGAGGTTCGATTGGAAGTCTACTATACTTAATAGCTAGAAGCCCTCACATAGTTTTTCTGTATGATTATGTTCTAGATATCATAAAAATACAAAACAATACCATTTAAAAGCTGTGTAAATGATTTTCCAATGTTTAAGAGGAACATTAGATTTTGGCCTTTTTTATTCTTTGGGAAATATTTTGAATAAAAATGTGTTTCGGATGCTAACATTGGATTTTGTATAATTGATAGAAATATTACTTCTGGAACATTTTATTTTGTAGATGATTTTTTATATTTTTGGTCATGAAAAAACAACACTCAATTTCACTCTCCATTGGTAAAGCTGAACTAGTAGAAACTAAAAGTTGTTATGCTCAAGTAATATGGATGCAACACACACTCACAAACTATGGTATGATTTTTACTAAAACTCAAATATTGTTTGATAACCCATGTTCCATTTCATTATATAAAATAAATACACATTACTCCCAAGGAAAACACATAGATATCAGTCATCACTTTTTTAGGGATCACACACAAAAAGGAGATATTATTTTACAATGCATTGGAATTCAAGAAGAACTTACTGACATTTTTAAAAAACCATTACATTATGAAAAATTTGAATTTATTAAATATAAAATAGTATTGATTACACTAAAATAATCATTCACATATAATTTAGGTTTCTATATTTCAGATTACATTAAAATTCATTGTTACTAGAGGAGAACATTTGTCTTTTACTATTTATTTTAACTATTTAATATTATTTTATTTCATATTTTTTATTTTTTATTTTATTATAATTATTTTAGTTTAGTTATATTTAATATATTATTTTATTTAGTTATGTCATTAGGCTTCATATTTGTTTTCAAATTCTATTTATTGCTTATTGTTTGAACACTTTTTTATCATTTTGAAATTATGTTAATAGGTCAAACAAGGTCTTTTACATCATCTTGATAGCATATGATAATTTCTTTGTTTTCTATAGGCATGGAAACCTATTGAAATTTCTATTCTTCATCGGCTTTAAAAAATATATTAATCACATTTTTCCATTATCTTGACAACATACGGTAACAAATTTATTTTCCATCAGCTTGAAAAACTATGGTAATGACTTAGTTTTTTATCATCTTGACTACCTCTGGTAATGTCTTTTTTACCATCGGCTTGAAAACCTATGGTAATGACTATGATTTCCATCAGCTTGAAATCCTTTGGTAATGATATTGTATTCCATTGTCTTAACAACCTATGGTAATGACATTGTTTTAAATTTCCTAGACAACCTATGTTAATGAATTTGTTTTCCAACATCTTGACAACCTATTGTAATGACTTTTTTTTCATCGTTCTAAAAACTGATCGTATTCACATTCATTTTCATTGTTTGGTATTTTATTGTATTCTATTTTAATTATTTAAACTATTTATTTTCTTTATTGTATTATCTTTTTACATTCATAATACTATGAAAACAACAACATACATAAAATATGTAATTGGTACATTCTCTTTGATTTTTGTATTATATTTCATCTATGTTATTGTTTCACAGTTCTAATGTTTATTAATTTTTTTTAATTTTTTTTAAAAATATACTTGTTTTATTCTACACTATTGGATTATTTGTTTTCTAATGTCAATTGTAGAATATTAACAGTCTTAAAAATTTTCTTATAAATAGAGGATCCCCAATCTCGAACCCACACTAGTTCATTAGGATTCATTGCAAAGCTCTTCTCTTTTCTTAAGCCTTCTTCTGTTATTTTATTTTTTTAAAACATCTTTATTTTCAGTTTTTTGCAAACACCGATGCCGATATGTCTTCAAATCCATATTCATAAAAGGATTTCTTCTCATAATGGTTTGTTTGTAGATATTTTTTTCAAAGTTATGAGTCATCAATAAAGAATATTATTATATTACAAGGCTAGTAACACCATTGTTTTGAGAAAACCCTATCTCAAGATCTAATTCATGTTTAAGAGGTTAGAAAATTATACAATACGTTATCTTTTGAAAAGAATATTATGACTAACTTTTCTATGTATGATAGAGAATTTGAAATGTCTATAAAATAAGCAGCACATTTCAAAAATGTTCCTACTAAAGGTGACTGTTTTGGTCATTATCATATACTACTTATGAATGATGGTACATTTAATAAGAAAATATAAAAAAATTAGTATTTCTTAAAAATGAGGAGAAATAGAATATAGCTCATCTATCTCCAGACAACTAGTTTATATTCCTTTGGATGCATGACTTTTTAATTCCACGAAAAGGGGATATGGATACTCTAAATGTTTCTGTCATGTTTATATAGATTATCTTGTAAACATGAGAAAGTTAAATCTCATGGGTTTCATTTTTTAATCAATCAAAAATGTGGTGCCTGGAGTGATCAAGTCTCATCTTATAATGTATCCACCTATTCTCACAAATTTCATTCTTGAATGTTTTATGTTTTGTAAAATTCTTCTAAAACTGGAACTCAAAGAGTTGAAGCCTTATTGGATAAGTAAAAATGAGTTGGAGGAATTGTTTATTTTTTTAAGCATAATAAAAACTCTTTTTCAAATATGTTCAAGAAGAATAAGCACTTAATCAATCGGCACCAATTCTAATAGAATCTGCCCCAGTAGTTGTTTCTTCTCAAAATGTAATTCCTCAAGTCAGTACAAAGCTGAAAAATAATACCAAATATAGTAAAGTGGTGGTAGTGAAGTGGAGAAAATGTGAATGAATAGTGAAAATAAGGTTATCCTTAATTTTTTCTAAACCCAGTTTATGTTCTAGGTGAAATTATAAGAATATATGACACTCTATAGGCTGGGAATTAGAAGAAAATTATTTTGAAAAGAAAATCTTAATATTTTCATGTTGCCAAAATTCTAAAAATTGTTGACATAGCAAGGGCCAAACTGACAGGTGATGTTCAACAAGAACCAATCGAATAATCTTTTTCAGTGAAATATAAAGGGAATGAAATAGTGCAAGAAGTTATTCTATCAGTATCACAACAACAACGTGTAGAAGAGGAAGATAAATTTCTTATGGAGTACAATCAGTGTTCAATGAAAATTAAAGTTGAAAATTATCTTCAAAAAATGATGGAATACAATAGCAGAATCCTCATGTTGATAAATCACAAGTTCAATCCTAAGAAACCCATTTAGAGAAAATTCACTCTTTAGTCAAGCAAGGGGATCAAAGTTCTCATTTAGATAATGTAATTGTTTTCAGTGGAAACGTCGATGAAGAATTATCTAAAAAAAATAAAGGGTTCAAAAGGATGAAAGTGAAAGGGAATGGAAAACAAACTATTGATGACTCAATCTTATCCAATGAACATGAATCATACGATGATGATAGTAATTCAAAACAAACAATTTCATTGAATAAAATATATTTCATTGTTCATGATTTAAGAAGAACTTAGAATACTATTCCCTATTTTCCCATAATAGAATAAAATATTGATTTCATTAAAAAGAATCAAAGGAAGAAATTTGGTTCAGTATGAGAGCTCAGAAAAAGTGTAATAACCATAATGGTCGATTTAAGGTTTTTAGTTATAGATTTATTTCCCATAATAAGGATTGAAACAAGATGACTAAATGTTATTACAAAAGTGAATTCTTAGTAAATGTAAATAAATAATCTAGTAAAGGAATAAAATGACTTTCAAATGATTTCTGATTGATTTAAATAAGATTTACAAGGAATTCATTTATATGTTAAATAATATTCCGAAAAACTAGGCTGTTGATATTCGCTCAAAAAATATTTGCATGAAAGGATGAATGCTTTTCTGTCATATTTTTTGAAGCATTCATCCTTCAGAGATGGAATAGTTTTTTTAAGAAAAAAATACTATGTTGACTACAGAGAATAATAATTTTCAAGATAGGATTGATACTCTTTAAGATATGATTAGAGTTAAACAAAAGTCTATCAAAACCAAGATAAAATATTTTCCGGAAAACAATAGCTTCTCAAATCCAATGGTGATTCTATCACAGATGATAATAATGAAATAATGAAGATTACGTTTGTTCATAAATATTAGATCAAGAAAGAGAATGAAAGGAAAACCAATGAATATTTTGTAGTATCTTTCCATGTATGAAAATAGTCGATCATTTAAAATTCAATGAAATTTTTGATTTTATTTCAAAAATTTTGCATTTTATTTATCTCTAACCATTTTAGGACACAAAAGATTTCTCCATTATTTGAGTAAATCCCCCAAGGGGGTAATGTTTTATAAAAGGGGGGATACTGTTTTATAAAAGGACAAAAAGTTTCATAAAGGGGGGAATTGTTTATTATAATACACCTAAATAAAAGAAAAATTTATAAATTGAATCCTTAGGAATGTTTATAACTAAGGGGATGTTAGTTATAATCAATTTTATATTGAGAAGAGTTTTCATTACATGGGAGGGATAAGTTTTTCTTTCTAGTTTAAATTTGTGTTTTTTTCTTTCCAAAAAGGGGGATATTGTTAATTCAAAATCCTTCTTCTGAAGTTTATTCCATTTTTTTTTGGAAATCACAGATCTAATTATTCTCTTTTCAGAAATTCATTGGATATGATTTCTCTATGTATCGAACTGGTTGTGCCAGTCGTACTGACAATGTCTATCGTATAGACTCTATTAATCGTATGGACTCTATCTATCATACTGACACTGTATATCATAATGACTCTGTCACTCATACGAAATTTGATTATCTTACTGACTCCGTTAATCATACTAACACTATCTATCATACTAATTATGAATATCATACTAACTATGTCTATAATAATGGCTATGCCAATCATAATGACACTGTCTATCATTCTTTAATTGGTCTATCATATTGACTATGTTTATTGTACCCTATCTATGCATCATACTCACATGGTATCATATTATTACATTGGAAACTCATGTCTTTATTTTATTCATTTCATGATTTCATTCATTCATAAAAACACATGTTTTATATCAATCGTACTCATGTTATCATTTTAAAATTCCTTTTTTACAAACCAAAATGGTTCCATGTAATTAGTATTAAACTAATCAAAATGATATCTTGTTTTAAGTTTCAATATAATTGTTACAATGTCAGGTGTCCAAGTCCCATCAATGTTTTTTGGAGAAATATGACCATTAGGAAAAATATGAAAATTAGAACCAGAGGCCTATAAATGGAAGGCCATTTGAAACAGAGAAGTA
The DNA here is from genome assembly GCA_963277665.1 of Viscum album. Classification (NCBI taxonomy): domain Eukaryota; kingdom Viridiplantae; phylum Streptophyta; class Magnoliopsida; order Santalales; family Viscaceae; genus Viscum; species Viscum album. Next base: position 1,136,668,240 of record OY728164.1, on the reverse strand, counting down.
ACTTGATTAATTTCAGATTCTTCCACATTTTATAGAGATATTGTGTGGCATCTCTCTACTTTGTGTGAAATCCTTGAAATTAAAAAACGTTAACAACTTGTTTTTAGTTATTAATATCATTTAGTTCATTTTTTTCTTTGTGAAACCGAACACGGGATTATGATCGAGGGATGTTGGGGATATGCACATGTTGCAATTGATCATCGTATCAAGGGATTTTATGTAATTGACTGGCATAGGTGTCATTTTCCTGTAAAATTGTGGGCTCGTGTGGATAGAATTATGGGTGTGTTAATCATCGTATTAAGGCCTTATTGGTGTTAGTGAGAGAGAGAAATTATACTAGGAGAAAGGATACATACTCTTTTGGATTAAAAAATTGTAATGACTTTTACTTTTCTATAGCTTATCATAATAAAAAGAGTATCTTTTTATTTATTCATTCAATTTGTTTTCTTTTGTAATTGTTTTCATTAAAACTTATACTTTTATTATATATTTGATATGCTATAAGGTATTATCATTTACAATTTATATTACTCTGATATTTTAATTCAATCTGAATACATTTGTTTCATAACATGTGGTATCATAACAATTCCTTCATATTAATAGTGTCATATTATTCAGAGTCATTCTAGTCATTTATTTTATAAGAGTCTTTATGAATTTCTTTAGTATAGGTTATAGTAAACTATGATCCTTTCCTAAAGGTTTTAGTGGAAAATTTCAAATATATAATTCACCCCCCTCTTGTATTTTTGTCATCTCACATCCATTTTGATCCAACACATCTTCTCCCAACTCATCAAATGAACCTCAATTTAGAAATGAACCTCTCATTTTCATATTTCTGAGTTAGTTTAAATGTAATTAGAAAACCATAACATTGAAATCTAACAAGGATATAGTTTTAGGTCTTGATATGTATGTTTTAACTAAATTTACAATGTCATTTAGTTAATGATCATTACAACGCCCTTCTATATTTTATTTGATAGGAAAAAATATAGAATCTCTAATTATTAACTATGTATAGTCTGATGGAATTCCTTATTGTTTTTCAATATAAAAAACTGAATAAATATTAGTATGATATATTAGTTCCCATGGTAGTCTAATGGTCATGACTTTTTTAATTCCAATAGATAACACAAAATTCTAACCAATGGATAATTAAAAGTTCATTCCGGTTAATCGGATGCACCTTATGTGTGATGGATCAAATTGAATAACAAAAGTCTATTTTCAATTTAATTTATTACTATTTTTAAAAAAATTTAATTATTTCATCAAAAAAATACTAAAACACATGGTAAATAAATTTTAGGAGACATATTTGTATGAGTGATTTTTTGATTTCCAAATCTAAAAGAATGAAAATGTAAAAACTAATATTTTTAACACAACAGTCACAAACATTATTTAATGTACAAACAAAAAAACATAAAATGAAAAATAATATCTTTGAAAGATATGTGACACATTTTTTAGTAACATCAAATATAAAAATCAAAATGTAACACCTCAAGCTTCCACGATACACTTATCACTAAATAATACAGTAGTGTGTGTTGTACGCAACTTCAAGTTCTAACACACACCACAGGTAATAAAACTAGCCGTTATGAATATTAATCCCCACTTTTTGAAATTTTATAAATTATATCATTCAATATGTACTTCATTTTTTGGATTTGGAATATCGAAATTATCCTAGGGTGAAATTTTTGTACTTTTCGGATAACTTTCATATTTTGATGAATAGTGAAATTTACTAAATTTTAATTAAAAACAACTTTTTTAATCAAATTAATTAATAGTGATAAATTATGAAGTTGAGAGGTTTTAAAGTATATATAGAATATATTTTTACAATTTAATAAAATTTTGTCTATTGGACATAATTTCACAATAAACCAGGACATAACCAAGTATCAATCTTTTGATAGTTATTATATCTTAAAAACACGCTTTTTGTTTTGACAGTGGAAATTAATTTTAAATTTAATTCATCCACTTTTGTGTTTCGAATTTTGAAAAATGGATTCCATATTTTGAATCAGTATGTCAAAATTATGTAAATTGGTTACTTTTATTTTTAGACATTTGGAATATTTACTTCGGTAAATATTTTATTTACCGTGGTTAAAGGGTAAATCCAATAAATAAGGGTAAACAAATAATATTATAATAATGCTGAATTAGCCTAAAACGTGTCCTAACCCTATTTGTTGACACATGTCCGACCATGGGCATATTTTTGTCGATTTTTGGACCCCATTGATCTACTTGAAAGTGATAATGACACTTTATATTAATGAAGTTTAAATAAATACAAAAATGACATGAGCATATATATTTTAACAAAACAATTTTAAAATAGGGTTATATATGATGGATTTTCGACTATAAATATTAATTAAAAATATTAAAATATTTCTTACATAATGGTATTATATTTATAATTTTTAGACATTTAATAGTTAATATTATTTATGACAGAATAATGTTTTATTATTTTCCTTAAAAAAGAAATAATCAAATAATTGGTATTATAAATGTTAAAATTAATATTATATGAAAGTTTTGATGAAATCCATGAATTTTTTTGCTTAATATGACATTATATTATTTCTCAAATGAATTTTTTACGAATTAATAAAGTTGTTAAGACTTTAACAATAATCAATTTTTGAATAGTGTCAAAATTGACATAAAAGAGTTTTTAAAACAAATATTATATTATTAATTGATATTAAATTTCTAAAACTATAAGGTTCTACCAAGGGACATATATTATGTGAGGTGTATCATTAATGGACCTCTTGGGGACTCAAGGTTGTATATAATATGTTTATTAACTGTATAATTTAAAAATACAAAGTGACATGGTCAATGTCAAACTAATTAACTAAGAGTTAAAAAAAATGATAAGGTCAATATAGTCTCTCAAACATATCTAAAACCTATTTTCTAGGTGTTTTTAAACCTATCCCCACCTTAACCTTTGAATAATCCACTTTAGAGCCATTTTAAACTGAATACTAATTTATTATAAAATAATATTTCTAGATTTTCCAAAGGTGCCCCTCACCCCTCTTATAAAAGGACAACTCCCCCTTCTCACTAATTCACACTTCAAAAGGCTTTTGGTTCGGCAACACCCTAACAAAATTCTCTCTAAACTTCCCTAAATTAAACCTAGAGGCATTAGTTTGATCAGAAAGCCAACTTATGGAGCCCTTTTGATCAAATCAAAATGAAGAACCCGAAGAAGAGGTAATGCTTTAACCACCCTCTTTCAAGTTCCTTTCTTATTCAATTTAATCTTTATTTGTTTTCCCATTATAAAATTAAAACTCCAGTATCTTATATATATTTTGATGTTATTATAAATATGGTACAACCATATTCAGTATTCTATCCATCCTTTTAATGACATGTCACCATACGTGCGTACGTACAACTTACTGTCTCCATGTCGTGGTGTAATTGTTATTCAATATATTATTATTTGGATGGGTATAATAATGAGGTTTAATTCATGTAAATATTAAATATAACATTATAATTATTATTTATAAATAATATACCATCCAATTATATATTATTTTAATATCAAAATAATAATATTGTCACTCGTGCGTACGTACAGATTACCATCTCCATGAACACGATGAGATTCATTCCCCATCATATCCATTCAAGACTAAATTTAATTTGATAAATAAATATAATTTTTAGAAGCCTGATATCATTCTGGACATGAATAAGATACATCCCATACATAACAAATACGGCTCGCATAACAAATAATATAAAGGAAAACGAATATGTTAACACCCAAAATGACGATAATACTAAGATATCATTAACAAATAAATGTTAAAAGATAATATATGATATCATATTAATGTAAATAATTTTTTTATAATTCAATAAAAAAAATTAACCATTATAAAAGAGGTTAACCTACCTTCGACCAAAGAAAATGTACAATGTAAGGGGTTTCTTATATCACTTTTAATTTCGTGAGATTTCCATTGTTCACCAATTATTTATTGCATGTGGTGTACATACTACCCATGATTGTATTCATTGTGTAATATAAATTAATTTAAGGATATTTACATGATAATTTTATGATACTTCTTTCATGGTTGTATGTTTCTTATGTTACCAAATCAATAATGGAATTTGAAATTTCAATTTCCACTAATTCAGCTTTACGCATACTTCATTGATAATTTTACTCCAAGATTATGTGTGGAATCACTATTCATTTTATTATGTCATAATTTCCACACCCCTTTTTGTGGATATACATTTGATACACATAATAACTCTAGTGATAAATTCTAAAGTCATCGATATATACTTGATAAGAGTAATTTTAATTCAATCTCCATTTATTTAGTTAAACATCGAATTCATTGGTGTTGTTTTTAAAAGAATATGTGTGAATGTCCTTTGATTTTTCTCACTAAATATCCAATCATATTGAGTGTATTTATATTTTTCACTCATAATTATGTCATTGATTTATCCTTAACCTAAGGATACGACCTTTATGAGAGATTTCATATCAATTTACATTCCATTGAGACTCATTTGTTGTTATACACAAAATCACTTTTATATGGTGTATATAATGTACTTCGACATAGTATATCATGGATCCCTTTATTCTCATGATATTAAAAATTATTTATTACCTAAATTATTTTTATTCATGTGTCTCTCTTTTTCTTAGGAACTCTAACTAAAATATTATTTTTAAATGTTTTAAAGATTTATTCTTCTAAATCTTTCTCATTCATGACCATATTTTAAAAATGTCTTTAAGGATTTATTTATATGGACATTGATTTTTTCCAATCAAAATTCATTTTAAATGTTTTAAAGTGGTATGGGACACTTTGATTCAAAAATCTATTTTAAATGGATTCATGAAAAATAGTGTGACTTTTAAATGTTTTCAAGAAAATGGGGGATATTTCTCTGAATATTTTGGTGATTATTTTAATCGATGTCAATATCCTTCATTATTCCCGATTGGGGATAATATGACACAATACAATCTTCCATATTGTATCGAATGAGTTATGTTTGACTGTGGATGTTCTATTTTTATACCATTCATGGTTTGTGGTTAAAGTATTGACATTTCGTATGTTAGTTTTATTAAGAATGTTTATATTTTGTTTCCAACATTTCATATAATAAATGAATTGGACTTTGTATGTGACGGGTGCAGCCCGCTATAGCTCCTCGATGCATCGGTAGGTCTCATTAGACAAACTAGTGTCCTGGCACGAGGCCTTGAAAAAATATTATTTGTAGTCTAGGCATGAGGCCTTGGTTACGTGGTTATGATAGTCTGGAATTATGAATTCCATCATTATGAAAGTGGTTATTGTTATTGCATGTGATTATTAAACTAATAGAATATCCATGTGAATACGTAAATGGAATTATTTCATTTTATCTTTGCCATATTATTCCGAATTTCATGTTGAAAAGGATTTTGTTTTAGTCATACATTGCCTTAAGTGTTTATGCTTATCTATGAAACTTTCTTCTATATTGTTATCCTTACTGAGCATCCGATCTCACCCCTTTAAACGTTTTATTTTTTCTAGGATGTGAAGAAATAATTTATGAATGACCTTCAGGGATAGTATGTGGGGATATAGAGACAAGATGTTGTCGTAGTTTTTTACCTTATGATGTAATGTAAGACTTATGAATATATCTATTTTATCCAAGACTACTAAACTAATTAGTATTTCGAGACATGATCCTTGGTGATCATGCCAATGTTATGTAATAATGCACTGACTCTAGGTAACTAGGGTCGGGGCGTTACAGTTAATATCATAGAATGTTTAGTACAACCCTTAGGAGCTATATTTAGATAAACATTGATTAGAGCACATAGCCCTAAGATAGACGTTGAGGATTAGTATAGAAGAACATCCTAAAAATTTTTTATTTTAGAGATTTTGTGAGTTTTCTGAGAAATACATCCATGTCTAGATACGAGCAGGTAGAGGCAGCTCTGTCACAGATGTACCTAGGGGTAAAACATGAAAACATCGATTTGAGCTAGACTCGAACGAGAACTGGTGCACGACAACGGGACATACTGCACTCTTGGTTACGACACTCCTGGGGGATATGCTTAGGATAATTTACATTTTCATTACAAACCAATTTGATGTATTATATATAATATTAGAGTAAATGACCTTGGTTAATCCTAATGTGGTTTAAATTAAGAATATGGTGACATTATATTCTCTAAATGATTTTATGACTATTGTTACTCACACAATGCTTTCTGGTTTTAGTCAATGGCTGGATTCCATGGAAGTCATAGTGACTTTGAGAATGATGTAAAAGGTGGAAACATTGGTGGAAATGAGCAAGAAAATTGATTGTTGATAGGCATAAAATATATCGTCTTCATGCCAAATCAATTTTCCAAAAATACGATCAACAATATATATATTAACCAATTCCCAGACTCAATAGAGAAGAGAAAGGCGATGAATTGCAAGAGCTCTAGTAGTTGATACCATAGAGAAAGGAATCCTCAACTTCCATCATGTAGGAAATGTGGAAGAAGACACCCAAGAAAGTGTCTCAATGGGACAAAGAAATGAATTATGTGTTGGAAGTAAAGACATAATGTGAATAATTGCCAGAGAAAAATGAAGAGTATTATAGATGAAGATAAAAATGTTCCCAAGAATCCATTTACAGTCATTTGCTGTAAATGCAGCGGACATGTCCATTACACAAGTGAATGCCCTATTCTATAAGATATTTTCTTGGTCAAGGAAGAATATTTGTGGAAATAAATGGATGGAGAAAAATTTAAAAAGTATTAGTGCTCCTTGTTTATGGGTTTAAATTGGAATAATTTTCTCTTGTATTTGTAACCCTACAGATTTCCATGTGACAATGATATTTGAAGAAGAATTATCTTTTCTCTTGTGGATATAGTTATAAATAAAAATTTGGTTTTATATGATCATTGAGTTTGAGGAAATTAAAAGTTATTATAATTTGGGATGAAAATGTAAGGTTTGACATAATATTTTTGGTTAAATTATGTTGTTGGTATTTTTATAAATTTATCATTTTTTGTTAATGTTTGAAAATAAAGCTTTTGGAAAAGGAAAACACGCAGACTGTGTGACAATCCGTCGCGTTGGACAAAGCTGTGCGAATCGAACCCACAACCAAAGTGCGATTGGAATTTATTACCTACCACTAGGCTACGTGATGTCCTTGGTTAGTGTGACAATTATTTTTAGTTAAATTATTTTATTGATCAATTATAATTTGATTTGGGATCTTATGTCTTATCAAATCAATAACCTTAGTATATGAAAATGATGTGGTGATTAAGTGATAAATGTTATTTTGGAAGATTTTTGCTTTATTGGGAACACTATATGCCAAAGGGAAATAGAATAGTATCAGATTTCATTTTAAGAGTAATGTTGCATTTTTATCTACGATTTTATTGTGAATATATAGTGATTTGGGTTATTTATGGAAATGATTAACCTATAATATAGAATATGTGATTAGGTTAATTACATTTATGTATGTGACTTTAAGAGTAATTGATGTCATTTGGAGATACTATTTAACGTGGAATACTACATAACCAAATTCTTCTATGTTTTTAGATTCAATATTATTTTATATTTTATTAAAGGATTTTAGGGACAATTCTTTATTGAATGCTATTTATTTAACTTTGGGTTATTGTTGATTTAATTTTAGAAATTAAGATTAGTGTTTCTTTTTGTAATGAAATAACCTTTTGGGGGATCATTAGATCTTATACTATCCATTTTGGTTTTGATTAATCTCTAAAGACAAGGTAAATATATAGTTTATTCTTCATGGATCTTGTGATTCTATAAGAGTTTTTTTTGTAGCTCTTCTAGTGTGACCAAGTCTTCTAGAATACTCATCATTTAAAAATGATTTAGAAGTAGAAATTTATTAAATAATGAAGCATTAAAGAAAAATTATGTATATCTCTTTATGTTCGTAGTCAATCACATAAATGAATTCCTCATCTTTATGTAATGTAACTTAAAAAAATAATAAAAATGTTGTTAGTTTACTTTTCGTACTGGGAAATTAGTGACAGTTTGTCCCATCACAAGTTTGTGGTTTTCTTATTGTTAACTTTATCCTGATCATGTTTTCTATCCCTTTCCCTCAAAAAGTGACACTTAGTTTATCATCCATATCCGTGTTTTTCTATATGGAATCCTAGTATAGTTTATCTGAAGTAACCTTTGTACTTCTCTTTCTTTCTTTTAAAGTGATAGTTTTATTGACTCTTTTTCCGATGTGGGACTTTCCATTTTATTCCCAAGCCAAATTTTTAAAATTCTTAGAGAGAAATTTATTTAATGATGGTAGAATGTATCACCTCATGCTTCCACGGTACACTTCTCGCTGAATAATACAGTAGCGTGTGTTGTACGCAACTTCAAATTCTAACACACACCACAACTAATAAAACTAGCCGTTATGAATAGTAATACCCAATTTTTGATATTTTATACATTTTATCTTTAAATATGGAATTAATTTTTGGATTAAGAATATCAAAATTTTCCAAGGGAGAAATTTTGATACTTTTCGGACAACTTTCCTATTTTGATGAATAGTGAAAACTACTCAATTTTAATTGAAAACAACTTTTTTAATAAAAATAATTAGTAGTTATAAATTATGAATTTGAGTGGTTTTAAAGTATATTTAGAATATATTTTTACCATTTAATACAATTTTGGTCATTGGAAATAATTTCAGAATTAATCCAGACATAACCAATTATCAATCTTTTAATAGGTATTACATCTTAAAACACGCTTTTTGTTTTGACTGCAGAAATTTATTTTAAATTAATTTCTGCCAATTATGTGATTTTAATTTAAAAAAATGGATTGAATATTTGGAATCAGGATTTCCAGATTTTTTAAATAGGTTACTTTTATTTTTAGACATATTGAATAATTACTTCGGTAAATATTTTATTTACCGTGGTTAAAGGGTAAATCCGGTAAATAAGGGTAAAAAATAATATTATAATAATAATAAATTACCCTAAAATTTTTCATAACCCAATCGGTTGAAACATGTCCGACCATGGGCATCTCTGTGTCTATTTTGGGACCCCATGGATCTACTTGTAAGGGATAATGACACTTTATATTAATTAAGTTTAAATAAATACAAAAATGACATAAGCATATATATTTTAAGAAAAACCATTTTCACATAGGGTTATATATGCTGGACTTTCGACTATAAAAATTTATTACAAAGATAAAAATATTTCTTACATAATGGTATTTTATTTATAATTTTTATACATTTAAAAATTTATAATATTTTTGATACAATAATGATGCAGTATTTTCCTTATTAAAGAATGAATCAAGTAATTGGCATTATAAATGTTAAAATTAATATAATTATAAAGTTTTGATATCATCCATGAATTTTATTTCTTTAAATTACATTATAGGACTGCTTAAATGAATTTGGTTCTAATTAATAATTTTTATAAGACTTTATCAAAAATCATTTATTGAATAGTGTCACAATTGACGTAAAATAGTTTATAAATAAAATATTATATTATTAATTGATATTAAATTCATAAAATTCTACGATTCTGCAAAAAGACTTATATCATGGTATGTGTATAATTAATGGTCCACTTTGGGGTCTCTTGGTTGTATATATGATGTTTATTAACTGTATAATATAAAAATACAAAGTGACATGGTAAATGTCAAACTAATTAACTAAGAGTTAATACAAAAAGATAAGGTCAATATAGGGACACAAACCTGTATAAAACCTATTGTTTGGATGGTTTTAGATATATTCCCACATTAACATTTAAATAATCCAATTTTGAGCCATTATAAACCGAATATTAATTTATTATAAAATAATATTTCTAGCTTTTCCAAAGGTGCCCCTCACCCCTCTTATAAAAGGACACTCCAGCTTTTCACTAATTCAGACATTAAAATCCTTTTGGATCGGACAAAACCTTCCCAAATACTCTCACAACATCCTTCACTTATACTTATATGCCTTAGTTTGATCCTAAATCCATCTTAAGGAGCCCCTTTGATCAAATCAAAAGGAAGAACCCGAAAAAGTGGTAATGTTTTCACCACCCTCTTTCAAGTTCCTTTCTTCTTCAACATCTTTTTTATTCGATTTACCATTCTAAAATTATAAATATAGTATATTATATATATTGTGATGTTATTATAAATATGTTACAACCATATTCAGTATTCTATCCATCTTTTGAATAACATGTCACCATACGTGCGTACGTATGGTTTACCGTCTCCACGTCGTGGTGTAATTGTTATTCAATATATTATTATTTGGATGGGTATAAAAATTATGTTTAATTCATGTAAATAATAAATATAACATGATAATTATTCACTATATATTATATACCATCCAATTATATATTATTTTAACATCAAAATAATGATATTGTCACTCGTGCGTACGTACGGATTACCTTCTCCACGAACGGGTTGAGATTCATTCCCCATCATATCCATTCAAGACTAAATTTTATTTGATGAATGAAAATAATTTTTATAGACATGATATCATTCTGGATATGAATAAGATGCATCCCATCCATAACAAATACGGCTCGCATAACAAATAATATAAAGGAAAACGAATATGTTAACACCCGAGACGATGATAATACTAAGATATTATTAACAAATCAATGTTAAATGATCATATATGATATCATATTAATGTAAATGATTTTTTATAATTAAATAATATTTTTTCACCATTATACTGGAGGTTAACCTACCATCAACCAAGGAAAAAAGCACAAAGTAAGGGGTTTCTTATCTCAGTTTTAATTCCATGAGATTTACATTATTCACCACTTATTTATTGCATGTGGTGTGTGTACTGCCCATGATTGTATTAATTGTGAAATATACTTTAATTTATTGATAATTAAATCATAATTATATGATCCTTCTTTCATGGGTTTATGTTTCATATGATACCAAATCGATAAGGGATTTTGAAATTTCAATTTCCACTCATTCAGCATTACACATACTTAATTGATTATTTTACTCCAAGATTATGTGTGGAATCACTATTTATTTTATTATGTCATAATTTCCACACCCCTTTCTGTGGATATAATTTTGATACACATAATCACTCTATTGATAAATTCTCAAGTCATCGATATGTACTTGATAAGAGTAATTTTAACTCAATCTCGATTTATTGAGTTAAACATCTAATTCCTTGGTGTTGTTTTTTAAGAATATGTGAGAATGTAGTCTGATTGTTTTACACTAAATATCCAATTTTATTGAGTGTATTTATATTTGTCACACATAATTATGTCGTTGATTTATCCTTAACCTATAGATAAGGACATTATGATATATTTCATCTCAATTTACATTCCATTGAGACTCCTTTGTTGTTATACACCAAATCACTTTTATATGGTGTATATAATGTACTTTGACATAGTATATCATGAATCCCTTTATTCTCATGATATTAAAAAGTTTTTATTAACTCAATTATTTGTATTCCAGTGTCACTATTTTGGTTAGGAACTCTAAATAAAAAATCATTTTTAAATGTTTTAATGATTTATTGTTCTAAATCTTTCTCATTAATTTCAATATTTTAAAAATGGTTTTAAGGATTTATTTATATGGACATTAATGTTTTAAAATAAAAATTAATTTTAAATGTTTCAAAGTGGTATGGGAAACATTGATTCAAAAATCTATTTTAAATGGCTTCTTGACAAATAGTGTGACTTTTAAATGTTTTCAAGAAAATTGGGGATATTTCTCTCAATAGTTTGAAGATTATTTTAATCGATGTCAATATCCTTCATTATTCTTCATTGAGGTTAATCTTACCCAATACAATCTTCCATATTTTATTGAATGAGTTATGTTTGACTGTGGATGTGCTATTTTTATACCTATCATGGTTTTTTGTTAAAGTATTGACATTTCTTATGCTTTTTTATTACAAATGTTTATGGTTGGTTTCAAACTTTTCATATAAGGAATGAATTGGACTTAGTAAGTGATAGGTGGAGCCTGCTATAGCTCCTCGATTCATCGGTAAGTCTCATGAGACAAAATAGTGTCTTGGCATGAGGCCTTGACAAAATCTTATTTGCAGTCTCCGCACGAGGCCTTGGCTACGTGGTTATGATAGTCTTGCAATATGCATTTCATTATTATGAAAGTGGTTATTGATATTACATGTAATTATTCGACTAGTAAAATATCTATGTGAATAAGTAAATTGCGTTATTTCATTTTATCTTTTCCATGTTATAACGAACTTCATGTTTAAATGGCTTTTGTTTTAGTTATACATTGCCTTAAGTGTTTATGCTTATCATAGAATGTTTCTGCTATATTGTTATCCTTACTGAGCATTTGAGCTCACCTCATTCAATGTTTTATTCTTTCCAGGACGTGAAGAAGTAATTTATGAATGACCTGTTGGGATAGTATGTGGGGAAATAAATACAAGATTTTGTTGTAGTTTTTTTACCTTATGATGTAATGTAAGACTTAAGAATATATCTATTGTTTCCAAGACTGCTAAACTAACCGGTCTTTCGAGACTTGATCCTTTGTGATCATACTAATGTTATGTAATAATGCACTGACTCTGGGTAACTAGGGTTGGGGCATTACACAAAAAATCTTTTCTTATCTTATCAAATCACCCCCTCGTTTTTTTAGTCCTTCATAATCAGATTGAAATAATTGAAACATAGGATTCTCCACCATTATAATAGTCATTCATAGATATTTATTCTCTTTTTTGAAATATAAATATTAAATAAAATCATCTAAATCATCTCATAAACACCTCCTCCTTCATAACTTTAACCCCAGAATTATTTACATAAATAATAAGGAAAGAAAATATAATTTCTAGAAAATTTAGTGAAGTAAAAAATGTGAAACAATTATACAATAACAAAACATTTATTAAATAATTTAAATAAAAATAATGATTCAAAAAATTATAATAATGTCAAACATAAATTATTTTAATGATAATCCACTATGATATAAGATTCAAAATTTCTTCAAAAAATAATATTTCATGAGTTCATAAGAACTTGTTAATTATTGTTTTGTTAAAATCTACAAAGATTCCATCATCTTATTGAACTCATCAAAATGAATTTCATCTTTAGAGACTGATAATTGGAGCTTCACAATCTAGTCTTTCATCCCCACTTCTAAAAATATTACAAACATATTTCAACTTAATCATTGATACTTTTTTTCTTCTATTTTAAATGTAATTAGTTGTCATCATAATTTCCGAGTCTTCTATTATCCAACTCCCAATTGTGAAAATTTTCTATGAAAACTATAACATTTCAACCCTGACCATCTTTCATATCTCATAATTTTTCATCAAACATATCATGGTCTCAAACAACAATAGCAATTCTTTCAATAAATTATTCCATTTAGAAATAATTTTTATTTATATAGAAAAACTAATATTCTAGATCAATGTATTTACTTCTACTAAAATTTCATCAGTATGATCAATTTCTCAATGATAATTAGAATTGTTGAAATTAGTCAGAAAACATCGATGTATCTTTGCAGCTTATTCTCTTCGTATCAAATCAATATCATGGTAATATTCTCTAATCATGGATCTTATACACTCAAAAACCAAATATGTTCTAAATTGAGTGGATTCTAATATTTTCCATATGATATTAAAAGCTTCATATGAAGATATTCGGTTCTATATAATTCTTATCATAAAACAAAAAATAGAGTCTTTTAATATATAATTTAGTGGGTATTCATATTTTACTTGATGAGTGAATGTACTCAATTCTTTTTTAGGTATCTTGTATTATCTAGTATACAATACATATTTATGAACTCATGTATTGAAAACAAAATTTCTCATATAATATATCTATTACTCATAATCATTACCATCAAAGATATGTGGTTTTCTATGATTGAGATATTATAATGTTTTTCCATTCAAAAATACATATTAAAAATAATACAAAATCATTTTCAAATAACTCGATAATTTGATATAAATTTTTAGACAAAATTTTATAAAAATATATAATAAACTTATAGTTGATAAATAATGTAAAAAAACATTCTCTTGTATAAGTATTAGAACCTACTATGATACTAATTATTCAACCGTTAGAGTTTACGATGCCTACAAAGGGGTGGGACACATTCTGTTTATAAAAATAAATTAAAAAAATACCTTATTATGTAATAATATCATACGCATGTATCATATCTGTATTAGAGTTTCATAATTGGATTCAGAAACGTATCTTGATTATGTTAGAGTTTATTTTTATCGTTATTAGTCCAATAAATCACATTTATTATAGAAAACTAAGGTCTTAATTTATAAAGTATATACATAATATATATATTTACTTATAACCACAACAAAAAACATATATTATAATTGAAATAATGAAATACAATATTCATAAAATTACTCACTCTAGCCATAAGAGTTTAGGTAGAATGAAACCCTAACTATAAGAATCCACTATTATGTAACTACTATAAGTTGTTCGTAGTTTTATACCTACTATAAGTTATGTCATTAGTTACTAGAGAATCCCTCAATATAATGATATGTACGGATTTGTCTCTTATCCCCCAAATCCCTCGATAAGAAGATAAGACTCTATCTTCCTATCCTTGAATTCCCTTGATCTGATGGATTCGATTCACCAAATTCCAATCCCCACAAAACCTAAATCCGTACAATTATCATACATGAAATTACAAAATAAAATAATTCTTAAGTAATTACTATATTTACAAATATTCCTTATAACTTCAACTCTCTAATAATGAAAATGTCTTGGAGTGATATGTTAATGAAAAGAAATATTTTGACAACAAGATTTAAAAATGCATCATCTCCCAACACATCAAATGACCTTCTATTTATAATCAATCCTCTAATGATCATATTTCAGTGTTAGCTATAATGGCCTTCAATGGATTTCTCATTGAATATTCACAATGATATGATGTTGAATCATGATAACTAATATTTAACTGAATGTCTTTTGTCAGATACATTATCACCATTATAAATCATGTATGTATTATGTTCCATAGAAAAAACATATATATATATTAAATTTCTAATTATTCAGTAGTCGGATTGAATTTTTTTTCAATTCAATAAAATGAATAAGGATCACTTCGATGTATTAGTACCAATGTAAATCTGATGGTCATGAATTTTTTTATCTAATAGAAAATACATATGTCCAACCACAAGTTAGTAAAAATATTATCCCAAAAAATCATACTGATCATTATCCCAATATATCAAATTAAATAATTGATTCATATAATCATTATATATTACAACAATTTATTTATTAGAAATAAGTATTTTTTTATAGAAAAAACTTCCCAAAACACGTGGGAAATAAAATTGTGTTTACATAGTTTTAAAATGGTATTTGTGATTTTTATAAGTAAAATAATTGAAAAGTAAAAAAGTGATAATTTTTACTCAACAGTACATATATCATATATAATAAATAGTTTCATAATTCCAAATGTGTCTCAATACAGTGGAAATAGGGATGAAAACTCATACCCAATATTTATATTTTTTAAAAAACTACTAAAACTCTTGTATAAAGGTTTTACATAAATAATAAATTTATAAATAAACATTATTAAAATTTATAATACCATATATGATCATGTTATGACATTGTATCACTTTTTCATAAACAATATTTTGTTATTATCATTTTTAGGGTGTCAATTAATATATTTTATTGTGCATGTTTTTTCATTGATGTTTCAGTCCTTATAAATTGATTATGATTCAAATATAGTGTTAATAATGTTATGTATCGAACATATATTAATTATATATATTTCCCTAGTAATCCATAAAATGTAGAGCTTTAAAATTTAAATACATTTTCATGGTAAAGGTAGGTTGTTCTTGCCTATTAACATTGATTCCACATTTTAATATATGGAAGAAACAAAAATAAAAATTCACCTTTATAGAAGCATTTTTTAGTATATATTAAATATATATTCATAATACCTAATCATATTACCATCATGGTAAATTAAAAATTAATGGTAGACAATATCGCATTATGGATGTGGTAGTCTACACATATGAATGAGGGACATTATCCATTTTAAATGGATTTGATGGAAGGAAATTAAATATGAAATTATAATTATAGAAGAATAATTATTTGATATATATAATACATAAACATAAATTCCATCTTTATAACTATCAATGTAAAATTCTGATGAAATATGAATTAAAATACTATATAAGGTTGGAAAATAATACATACTCACAGGTGATGGTTTCACATTTAGTGGAACGAAAAAGTTTTATAAAATGGATGTCCCAACATAATAATGAAATATAATTTTATTTATGATACTATAGATTTTAATTTATAAGGGTTGAAATATATTTAGTGTAATTATAAGAAGAAATAATTTAGAATTAGTTGAAAAAGATAATTAACTCCAATCTAAAAGACTTTATTTTGATAACTGATAATGGGACCTAGGGTATGTAATTTGGGAATATTTACCTATATATAATTGATAAAGTTGTAGTGAAGATAAATTCGTATTATATTTTTTAGATAGGTATCTCAATGTTGTAAAAAAATTAGTTATACAGTGTCCTTTTACAAATTAGGTGAGGCCCTCTCTGGGAATTAAATATAGTATAAAACTAATAATAATTAATTTTCAGGTAAAATCAGTTGAAATTGAAATAAATTATAATGAATATTTTGACGTTTCAAAATCCACTCATCAAAAAAAAGTATCATGTATTTGTTGTGTATTGACCATTATCTCTTGTTTTTATACACTTATTAACCTTTATTTTTTGAAAATTACTGAAATATTACTTTATTTTACCATTTAAGGGAGATGAATGCTACTATAAATAAACAATTGTAACATATATTTAGAAAGGAAGATCTTTTTAAACCATAACTGAATAACACAGAAAATTATATTTTTAAAAAAAATGTCTATTATTAAATCACATCAATATAATTTCTTACAACTATTCATTTAATCTGAATTTGAAAACCACATGACCACAAAAGGATTGAAATATAAATCATTAAAACATCCTTATAAAGTTATAATTTTTTATAAATTTTTTTAGGACACAATGAATCATTCAAATTAAATTATATTAAAAAATTTAAATCATTATATATATATATATATATATATATAATTTTATAAAATATTTTGTCGGTCATGAGTAAGTATTCAATCTAGTTAGTTAGTCACTAAAAAATAAAAATAAAATACCAAGTTAAAAAATAATTAATTATGTTTAAAAGGGAAAATTGTATTCATTCATAACATATTCTAATTCTTTTTTGAATATATAAAATTAAAAATCATTATTGAGAAATTTCGGGAATATGATTACATAAAATAATATGAAAGTCATTAAAATGGTAATATGGTACCAAAATTAAATATATTCAAATTTGGAAACTATATTGATTAATTTATATGATAAAATTAGATAAATTAAATTGTTGGTTTGATTTTTAAATACTTATCCAATTTTTTTTATTCTTAATTAACTGGTTTTTTCTTTATTGATGTGATAAGATTTTCAACCATTACAATTAATAATGGCCAAAAAAAATTTGATATATTTACCAAATTTGAACATCATGATTTCAAAAATGGTATAAATTTTTTATGATAATTTTTCTAAATTTTTTAATGATTGGTATTAATATGAAATAATAAAATCTAATGATAAGTAAATGAAGAAAAATAATATTTAAGAAAGAAAAAAACTTATATCGAATTCATTATTTTTTAATAGATTGTTCTAAATTAAAAAGGACTCATTTAACAATAATACAAATTGAAAATATATATAAAATACTAAAATATTTTATTGAAAGAAAATAAATGATACTATTTGGAAAATAAGTATTTAAATATTCATTGAAAAATCAACCATTTTGGAAAAATCAAAAAATATCACCATAAATTATTTTTTTATATGATGCTCTCAAAAATAATTTCATTTTATAAACATCCTGATATATATAATTTTAGAAATTATTTTTTATTCATTTTCAGGAATAAAACTATGTTTATTATGATGTTTCTATTTAATGAGAAAGGATTGCACATTTACATTATTATAAGATGAAATTTCATTTATATTATTAAAAAGGGGGTCTTTAATAGATTAATCATTTAAATGGAAAAAGGTTATTACATTACATTTTAAAATTTATGTGATAATGTTTTGTAATTTTATGAGTCAAATTTATGTGATAAGGTTTTGTAGTTTTTTGAAATTTGATTTTAATTCGTTTTCCTGTTTGATTCAATGAATGAATTTTATATCATGGAATATAAATTTATGTAAAATGATAGTTGGGTTATTTTATATCCCTTTGATAAATATATTAATGATTATTATCACAAGATATCAAGAAGGTATATGTGTTATATTTATATCCTAAATAGGTAAACTGATTATTTCACATTCCTAAAGTCTTACACACATTGTTTCCCAAACCAAAATAGATACACAGAATTTATCCCAATAAGAAATAAGTTAACCAATTTTTACCCAATCCAAAATAAGTATATATGTATTTATATTATAGTAAAAAGGTACATAGGCTGTAGAGGACACATTGGTTATTATGTGGATAATTTGTGGATATTTATAATAGAAATTTTCAATTAATATATTATTCATGTAGAGGAAAAAACATCAATTTGATACAATGAATATGCGTTTTTCAAGTTGTTGTTTTTTCATAATTCTCTAAAACTCTAAACATGAATGATAATGGGAATGTATATAAAATATAATATTATTATTACTTTTGTTAAATATAAAATCACTTATCTAGGTTGCTACATATATCTCCCTCCAATTAATTTTTTTAAAAATTTATCTAACCTCGCAATAATATATAATTATTTTCTATGAAATAAACATGATGTATTTGATAGTTTTCTTTGCACTGGATACCAATCCTTAATAAGCTTGGATTTAGTAATTTTTTATGATCTAAAAAATAATTTACTATGAATAAACATTAATAAACACATTATGAAAAAATTTGTTTTTTATAATTATCAAAATGGTTATATAATAAATAAGTACGGAATTTTTATTAAAGTCCTTTTATATTTCAAATATTTGTTTTATTAAGATGTTAATTTTTTGATGAATTTTTTCGATTGACTTTTTAATTAAATTCCAATCAATATAGATATTTTAAATAATTTAATTAAAATCATTAATTAATTATCACAATAAAATTTTCATATTTTTATTAATTATAATTTTCCTGAAAAAATTTCTTTTTCTATGAATAGTGAGAAAGAGTGATTTTTTATAAAAATATAAATTTCATTTCAAGTAGAAGTTGCATTATTTGTTTAAATTAATATGTAATTGAAATAACTGTGATATATATATATATATAATATTATTAATTAAATAAAAGTACTTATTATTCTTGAGATAGAAATAAGTTCATTATTGTGTTTAATTTTTTTTCCTGAAAACATATTCTTTGTGAGAAATGTGTTTTTATTATAATATAATAAATTAATTAATATTTAATAGAGGATTGAAGAAAATTTATAGATTATATATTCAATTATATATTTTCTAATTCTATTGATGGGTTTTACAAGGCCAGGATATATGTGGATTTAGTGTAATGCTTAAAAATAAATTTTCCTAAATTAGGTTTTCATTATGTTATATGTGCTAATTTAAAAATAATTTCTACCACTTATCAAATATGAATTTGGGAAAATTCATTAGATATTTTTTCAAATAATTATTTATATAATAGAACATGGTAAATAAAATGTTATCACAGTAAATAGTAAAAAACATTAAAATATTACCCTAGATATGTTTAAAGTGGGTTTACCTAGGGGTTTGACAAATAGGTAGGGGTTGGATTCCTAGCCACACCTATATAATTTTTATATTTAAGATATTTATTCCTAATAATACCTTAACATCGAATATCTGGAAATTTTGAGAAATATTATAATGAAATTTCCATTATATCATTGAAATATTTGAATAAATTCAATGTGTCTCCATCCCCTCTCAAATAAAAAGGGAACCTATTTTCCCCCAAAATTCAAAAAATATTAGCCTTATTTATCAAAAATCCCTATATAATAAGTCTTCCTATAATAATTACATTCATCGTAGTTCTTATGGGAATATTTTAACACTAAACCATAATTGTAGATGTTGTAATCCAGTAGAGGTCTCTCAAAAAAGATGTTTAATTCTTCGATAATAACTATCAATTTTGTTTCAAATTTTAATTCCTATTAACATTTTGAATATTTAATAAAAATATTAATCCGGTATAATTAATATAATTATATGTTATTATGATGATTTCATAATAATTTACCACCACTACTACTTCAAATGATAAATTAATGTATCATTTGTAAGCATGTGTGGTTTTTGACCTCTACATAATGACATGATTCATTTTCCTTCCAATTGAATCTTGGTTGATAATTTTATTAAATTTATTATATATATATATATATTATATTTATGATATAATAATTTTTCTATAATTTTTAATTATTTATAATCGTTCTTTCTTGGAATCAATCCAAAAATTGAGACATTACTAGTGCGCACAAAATGGTTATTGTCTCTACATAGTAACATAATTAGTTATTCAAATTTAATTATATGAATGGTTATAAATATTTTTATTATAATAAAATAATAAATTTAAATTATTATTAACAATATTTCGATGGAGAATAATGATATAAAATCAAGGAGTATAACTTCCATACAAAAACATACATGAAAAACGAAACAATGAATACAAAAAATGAAGATAATGAAGGATTGTTAATTAATGTGGGAGAATATGTTATTAATTAACCTTGTATTATATTATAGGTATAAATATAGTTCTATTTTATATGTTAAGTATATATCAATTTATTATATTGGTGGTTAGTGCTCTTATAATGAATTATCGATAAGAGGAAAGGGATTTAAAATTGAATCTCATTTTTAATATCAGGATTATTTATGTAGAAAATTATTCTAATTAAATTAATAATATTGGTCTGAAAAATTTATTCCCTTTCTCCTAATCTAGTTATTTATAAAAAATAATTTTATTCCTTTCATTTATCTCTCATTGTGTACTCAATGTAAAATAATACCTTTACGGAGAAATAAATTTATTTTCCTATTCAGGCTGGAATCTTTTATTCCAGGCCCATATTTCGTTAACAATTTTAATGAATGTTTTTATTGAAATAAAATTATTTATTAAATAAACTTTCAACATGTTTATACGTTATATAAAATTATATTAATGGAATTTTTAATTCGTTTTCCAAACAAGGTATTGTTGTGTTTTTATATAAAGTGTTAAATGTTTTTTTATTAACACCCACCACATTAATGGATTTATGTGGCATAAAAGATTTTTTTATAAATAATACATTAATAAAATTTTGGTTTTTTTCAATGATATTTATTCATAATAATTTTAATTTTTTTTTATTTTATGTAATTCTTTTGATAATGAAATGGTAATTATATCATGAAATAACTATGAAATCATCAAAAGTATTTTATTCTTTGAAAAAATATTTTAATGTTTCATATAATTTACAAGTTAGATGATCCAATGACACCATAATTATTAAACCTATGTATGGTTTATGATTATGATGAAAAAAGTTTTATTAAAACATTATCCTTTTCCCATGTTATAATATGATTTTATTATTAATGTGTTTTCATCTTATGTAATACATTGGTATGGTTTTCATTATGCCACAACTAAGCCCAAAATTATATATTCATACAATCAATATGGTAATGATATATATCTTATGAGATAATGAAAATTATAATAGTGAGTGAACATAGTTTAGTAATAGATTTTTTTTTGATAAGATAGTTATTGAGTGAACCTTTACATTTAAAATAATGAAATTTAGAGTAAACCCAATACACTATGACAATCATTAATAAGATAATTAAATAAGGAAATTACATTCTATGATTATATGTATTCCTAAACATACTCACTTTTTATATTTTATATTCTTATGGGACATGATTTATTATTAATTATTTTTTACACCTATGTTTTTTTTGTTTTTTTGAGAAAATCATATTATATGTTTCATGATAAATGACCTTTTACTGATTGGTTATTATTATTGTATATGATCATGTTCTAATAACATTTATATTATCATATATTCACTTATGTTTATTTATTAATATCACTGATGGCCACACTTCTTGGGAATATGAGATCAATCGTTCTTAAGTTTCCCTTCAAAGGTTTATAAAGAAACTTTTAGAAGTTTGATATGTCTAAAACTGTTTAAGATTATAAATAATTTAATGGTAAATTTCATATTTATTTTATTTACTAGGTACGAATATATCCATTTTTCTAATGTAATTAAAACATTATTGTTTTTCATGAATTTTATGGGAATTTAATGGATATTTAATTAATAATATATATTATTTAAGTATGTAAATTATGGGTCTATATAGTTGTAATAAAAGAAATGTTTCAATTTTTTTGGAAACTATTACGGGAATACACTACAATGAAACCTTAAAATAATCCTATTTATATGATAACATCAACTATTATGGTAAGGAAATTATTATTTTGTTCATTAAAAATAAATACCCATCATAATAATTGAATGGATATAAGGATATTTAACTAATTCACCTACGAGAATGAACTCTAAATGTGGTGGATTGGATGTTAACAAATTCATCTATGGTATACTCTTTGGTTAATTCAAATTATCTTTATATACTAATAGAATGTATTTACATAAATAATAACCATTGGTTACCATGGATAAAAATAATGTTTTCTATATTTGAAAGAATGTTTTAGGATTTATACCTCTTATAAATTATTTTATAAAATTAATCCCATTAATTAAAATTACTTCTATTCATCATATCCATTTTGGATTAGTAATGTATGGAATATATAATTTTAATGTTGAGATGGCTATAGAGGTGAAAAAATATTGAAATATGCAATTTGAGATTAAATATATGAATTCATGTATATAATGATATTTATCAAGGAATATTTTTTTTAGATCCAACATGATTATGTATTGAATTACCAATAAAAACAATTAATTGTATGATTTTTAATCTCAACTATATGATTCATAGAAATTTAGTGGGTTGTTCTCCCAGAAATTTTATTCTCCCTCTAGTGGATTTTTTTGTGATTCTAGGAATGAATTTTCCATCCATATATAAAACCATTATATATTTTTAAGTTTGGTAACTCGCATTTGATATTATAAACCAAAATATTGTTTTATGTTATTCTAAGGATCCAAAATAACTTATAATTGAAATTATATCTATCATGTTTTTCTTGATTCTTATCCAATGTTTTTATTTGTCTCAAAATGATAAGGAAAAAATCAACATTGATGATATTCCAATTGTGTGTATGATATTTGATGTTTTTACTTAATATTATCATAGTATACATCTGAATCATGAGGTTTATCATTTAATAAAATTCATAAGTATTGATATACTTATTTCATTAACTCCCTAATGAATTTCCATTATTGATTTTTGTGAATAGAATAAGCCTCTCTAAGGGAATCGAGGTATGGGATTCATTTTGAATAGTGTAACACCATGGGGTGCTCCTATTATTTTTATTAAGTATAAATATAGGTGAATGTTACTCTCCATTTATTGTAATGAACTTAATGATATCATGATAAATAATATGTAACATTTTACTCATATTGATAATTTTATTGATAAGATATGAGGATTTAAATATTTTTCATTGGTTTTTCTTTAATCACTATACCATCAGTTAATGGTCAAAAGGGAAGAAATATGAAAGAAAAAATTCCATTACCAGTTTACACACTAAAAATTCATATTAATAACTTTTTTATTACTAATAAAAATTTTAACCTCATTGATTTAATTAATAGATTTTTTTCAATGTTATTGTAATAAATTTGTGTAAGTATTTATTGATCATGTTCTTATATATTCCAAGATAAACTATGATTTGGAAAATAAATTATAATTTTAATAAATAACCTAAATATGAGGTTATAGTTGAAACCATTTACGATTGATTAATTTTGGTTATAAAAATATTCATTTAGAGATTATATAATCTCAAGAGACGGTATATTAGTGGATCCATTGTAGGAAAATGACATTAAAAATTATCATAGAGAATCAATGGTTACTAATATCTATAATTTTATAGGATTAAATATATATTATCCATAATTTTTAAAGGTTAATAAACAATCTTTAATATTCATTAAAAATTATCATGGAAGGGAGTTACATATGTTGGATTGATAAATGTGGAGTAAATTTCAAGGAACTGAAGAGAAGGTTGGTCATTTCATCTATGCTCACACTTCCCTACAATGGGTTAGGATTGGAGATTTATAGTAGTCCAAAAAAATGTATATGTTGTGTTATTATGAATAATTATAATGTGATATATTTTTCTTTACACTAATATAAGGATAATGTGTAAAATTATATGATTCATGATTTAGAATTATATGTGTTAATATTTTCATTAATGTATAGAGGAATTATCATTATATAGAAATGTGTGACATATATATTTTGATAATAAAAAATAAATTTATATATTCTCCAAAAAAGTGTTGAATATGTTCAATAGAATATGTCTAAGGATTATTAAGGATGACTATTACAAAATACTTTATCACTCTATGAATGTGAAAAAAAATTATAATTCTTTTTATAGAAAGGATCATGCAAGATTAACTACGATGAGGATAAAAAAAGTTCCATTACATATGAATTTTATTTTCAGGTAACTTGAATTAATTAATGTGAGTTATCTAATCTTACTAAAATAATTTTTCATCCATCCATCCATGTAATTAATTGATTGGGGTATAAATAATATTTCGAGTTTAAATAAAATATAAGAAATATCTCATAGTTCGTCACTAATTATGATTAAATGAAAATGATTCAGAACAATGTATGTTCCATATAAATTATAGACATGAATAAGGAAATATTATAATATTCTCATACCTCATTATTATCCATTCAATATATAGGTACCAAGGTTTGTAGTGATCAAAAAGATTATTTATTGTGGTACAACATGAATCTAGATATTATAGACTCTGAATCTCAAATCATTATATATACAAAAGTTAAGTATAAGATACCAATGTAAAAAGATATTTTATAACCATTATCAAAACCACAGTGGAATTGTGAAAACATTTCAATTGATTTTATCATCGTACTACCCAAAACAACTGAATTCAAAAATTTAATTTGGTTTTTTCCCAATCACCTAATGAATTCATCACACATAATTATTATCATAGAATATTATTCCCTTAATAAAGAATACATGAAAATTAGTATGAATGTAGAATTTTTCGATGGATTATAACATTATATTATATCTGATTGATGTTTATGGTTTACATCAATGATTAGAAAAAAATTTATTCACAAGCTCCATAGATAGAGTAATATTGTAGAACATGTTATAACCCTTAGAAGGATGGTCGGTCTGTGGTAAAAATTCAATTAATGGAATATATGTTGTTATATTGTTTTCTATATTTTAAATTTGGTTAAGATAAACTCCTTAATCTAGTACAGTTCTCTTAAAATAATATATTTCACTACATCATTCAGATGGATCCTTATAATTTCATCTATTGGTGGAACTCTACAAATTAGGTATAAATTGTTGAAGTCTGAAAAATAAATCCATTGATTAATGATCTTATTCAGGAAAAAATAGATAAGGTAAGATCCATTAATCAACTCATCAAGGAATATCAATGTAGATATGCAATTTATTTTAATAATTTTCACTGAAATCAATAATTTTAATTTGGTTAGATGGTTTTCATGAATATTTATTGATGGAAAATTTCAGTTATATATAGAATGGTGCTTTGGGTAAAAGCTGGGTAAATTTGTTCCTTTTAGATTCACGACTGATTAAGGATTGTAGCTTATAATTTTGCACTTAAACTATAACACTATCAATAAAATGATATATTCCATGTTTATATTTTGAAAAATCATATACAGGATCCTTAACAAGTACTAAAATCATATCATAAACCAGATTAGAATGATATTTATAATAAATAATAACTAGTAGGAATATTATATCATAGAGATAATGTTCTCTGGGACAACACTAATATTTTATAAAAGTTTATTTCGATGAATCATGTATTTGAAGAAGCCAAATGGGTCCATAATTATTTGACAATGTTGAGATATCGAAATTTGAACTATATCTAAGTGATATAATTTAAAGGGTTAAAATCATTTTATGTGGGGTGTAATGTAACAGGAAAATATTTTGTATATATTTCCTTTGAAATAAACATATGGTATTGATATATATCCTTTCAAACAACCCAATGTCTAAAATAATTATGATATAATGATCCTTTTTAAACTATTTATTAAATTGGATGGTATTAGTAGTAACCAACATGTTTTAAAGAAAAGTTATAATGATTTAATTAATGAAAATATTTTAATAATACATAATTTTATCGTTTTCATAAATGTTATTTTATGCTTCCAAAATATAGTTTCTTTATATATTAGGTTACTATAATATGGTGAATGATAATTATCATTAATTTATAAAATTTTTAGAAATTTATTTGAGATAATAAATTTAATTATTTAAAAAATATTGTAAACATTATCATAGGGTGAATTTTTTGGGTTTTCTTTAAAAAAGTTATTTCATGTGTTATAAAATATTATAATATTGGTAAAAAAAATTAAATTATATAAATGTATAACTGCCATTATGTTTTGAATTTGATATTATATTAACATAAGTATCCTTACATTATAAATAATATAATTTTTTACATAATAATTATTATTAAACTTGTCTCTGTTGTATGTTCTATCCCGGTATTTAAAACACATTTTCCTAAAATCTATTCTTAATCCCAAAATGTATTTTTATCTTAATAAATTTAGTTAAACTATATGGATTATTTATTTTGTTATAAATAATATAATATATTTTTCTTTCATATATTTTAACAACAATTTTATGGATATTATATGAAAATTAAGAACACTAAAATCTTTTATATGCTTAAAATTCATTTTTCTATAATGTGTTTTTATTGTTTTTTGAATTAATAATTTAATTTATATTCCCAAATTAAATATTTTAAAAATTAATTCCTATTTCAAATATTAAATATTATTATAATTTATTGTTATCATGTTAATTTTTTGTAATAGTAAATATTAAAAAAGTAAAAAAAACCACGGTTATGGTTACATCATGTTTACCATTCTTTAAAAAAATATATAATTTGACGATATCTACACAAAAATATATAATTAATTTTGGTTGAATATAATTAATCATATTCATAGACTAAAATTGAATTATTTTTCAAATTGCAGACATTATCCTATTAAAGGGGACTTATATCATTAAAATATTTTAAAAAAATCCATTTCTATCCCTCCCCTCACCTATAAATAAGAGCATCTTTTACTCTATTAATCAATATTAATTTACATCTAGATAAGATCTTACAATATCAATAAACTCATAATCATAATTTCTTTAATCCTAGATCTTATTTTCTTCTCCTAGGACCAATGCTTTATAGCTTAAAGTGTAAAGCAAATTGGGTCACTAAAAGTAGTGGTATAAATCATAACAAAACTCATTAAATTATATATCAAATTTAGTATCCCATAAAAATGTTTTATCAATAAAAAATTGATTATTATAGTATCATCAATATAAATTTATGTTATTATGATGATTTAAAAATGATTATCCACCTCTTGTATTTCAAATGGGTGTTGAAATTATCACTCATGTGTATGTATGGCTACGACATACAAATGGTGATATGACTCATTTTCAAAGACCATATTTAATGGAAGGTAGTTATGTTAGATTTAATATACTAATATATATATATATATATGATATTTATAATATAATAATTGTTTTATAATTGTTATTTATTTTTTTCCTTCCTTTCATCTCATCCACCAAAAAATTGTAACATCACACTTTTGTAGGTGGATGCTACTGTATCCAGAGCATGATGTAAACCTTTTTTAATCACCAAATTATATGAATACATTTAAATATTTATTTAATATATATATATATACGATACTTCTAAAATTAATATTTATGATATTTATTTCATTATTAAAATTTTGGTTATTAAAGAACCATTATCAATTTTCTGGGACCATAACTACCAAACCAAAACATTCTTGTAAAAAACAATTCTGTCATGAAATAATGATGACAATGCAATATTTTTAATAAACATGTGATAATATATTATATATAAACAAGGTTCAGTATAATACATATAAATATTGTTCAATTTTATTAATATAATAAATTTATATATAAAATATATGAGTTTAGAATACATTCAAATCAATATGGACTGGAGTAATGGATTTTATGTTACAATATTTATTTTTTAGGATTGTTTATACGAAAATTACCAATGATGAAATTATATAACCTATCACCCATAAATTTATTCCATTTATTATACTCTATTAAAAACTATATATTACATATTTTCGATAACTTTCCAGCCCTTCAAGTACTCAGTTTACATAATTATTGCTTCTAGGGAAAACTGGCATTATTTAACTATTTATGTGATAATAGTTTTCTTCCATTCCAATTTTACTTAAAATTATTTAAAAAATATATTAATATGGTTAAATTTATTATTAAAATCATTTTTTAAATTTTATAATTTCTATTGAAGGGTTTTAGTTTAATTTTCTTTTTATTTTATATTGGAGCTACTTTTAGATTTTGTTTCAAAAATTAAATGGATTTTTCTTAATGTATACCATAAGAACGGGTTTCCCTACTATCATGAATACTATTTTCATTTAAGATTACTCTATATACTTCACTTAGTTTTTTTCATATAAATTTTTTCCTTAATTTTTTAGGAAATTTAACATTTTAAATTAAATATTTAAAAGGTTCTAATAATTGGATGTTTTTTATCATTTTTTGGAGATATGATCTAGTGTTACAATTATTATTATTTAACTATGTGCATTATTATAGTGATGTTGATTTATTATGAAGCATTTATAATATTCCATAGGCGATTATATAATTTTATCATAATTTTGTTTGATCTTCTGGAACAAAAAATTATGAATTTTATAATCTGATCAGTTGGCCTAGGATTATATATTCCTCTAATGGATTTGGTGATGATTAATTTCCCTTTAGATAATTAGTAATGTAATGGAAATAACACCCTACAAAATATCGTATAATTAAAAATAATATAGTCTTGTGTGTTAACCATGTATTTCAAAAGGATGTAATAGGTAATAAACTAAATATAGTATGATTATATTGGTAGGGAACCCTGCCTAATAAAATGATTATATAAGTATAATGTTTTATTCCACAATCATATTCCCTATTTTTATGTTATATTCTCATAGAACATGATTAATTATTGATGATTCCTCAATCTTATGTATAATTCCTTTTGATTTATAAAACATTACCCCTATTTTCATGATTATATATCATCGACTGAATTGGTATTATTATTTTATGTCATGTTCGTTTTCTGATACAATTATGATTCTATTCATCTAACTTATTTTCATTTATTAATATCTCTTATGGATATCCTTAAATCGCATTTTACAACAATACTTATTATGTTTACCTTCCCCAGGTTATAAAAATAGGTTCTAACTGTGACATGTTTAAGAAGGGTTCTTGTTGTGATCAACATAATGGGTGATAATGAAGGTATTTTATATAATAGTTTTTTATATATTTATGTATCCAAATACATTGAGCATTTACGGTTATAGAATGGAATGTGTTGATTAGTAATGAATATTCTTCTAATAATATGTTCTCTATATATATGTAAATATTGGGTCTCTATTGTTTGTATCTCATTAGATAGTAATGAATAGACCTAATGAACTTGATAACAAAGGAATCAGAATTATGGGTTTTTTCATATTTTCAAGAATGAAAAAATTAGTTTATTCACATTGGTGTGGGTAAAATGGGTTCCCTCATAAATGGTATCACAATATTATGAATGTGACACATTTCTATGTCAATTATTGAATTATTACAAATAATTATTATTTTTTCAATTACTTGAAATTATATGTTTTAATGGTCATTCCAATTTTGTAAAGTATTCCACACTTTTATATGATGGACAATTATATTTAAATATTGATATTTATTTTAAGACATGTCATAACGTTTACTCATACAAATGTTCTTGTTATGATTTTATGTTTCCCCATCATATTTTATGGGTTTTATATATGATCTTATTTTCTTTTGTTATGATATATATGTATTTCTCATTTTTAACACCATTTTTATGATTTGGAATATTATGTATATTTTTCACATACCAAGAAACATATCTCACCACATTTTTATGTTTTCCATTCCCCTAGATATAAATATGATTAAATCCTGAGACAAATCTTGAAACCATATTAAGAAATATTATTGGGGATACTATTTTTTAACGGTTGTAAAATAATATGTTAATATACCTAATCATCATGAAACTAAATCATTTGGCCCCCTTTTTAAACATTTTTAGATGTATTTTAAAAACATGGGATTAATATGTTATTAAATTCTTGTCCAACATGGATATCTATAGTTAGTATAAAATAAGTGATTTAATTTATTTTTCTATATTATTTTAATTATTTATTATATTCATTAAGGGAATTTTCTGAAAACCATTAGGATAAATCTTAGGGATAATACTAATTATTAGATAATATCCTAAATTTTTTGTAAGGTTGGATATCATTGAAATTAAAACCATTAATTAATATTATAGGTGGATGTAGGTTTTATCATAGATGAACCTATGGGTAGTAACCATGAAAAGGGAATATTGGTTATTAACTCAATTATAAATAATAGAACAATAAATCATCCTAACTATTCATCTATTAGTAAATTCATTGGTGATTTGATACATTTATTCTCATTCTCTTTATAAGACAAAATGCATGATTTATTAGGTTAATGAATTAGTATAAGGCATATGAGGGAGCCTAACCTATCGAATCATTTATTGAATAATAAAAAAAATTAAGATAGTTTTCACATCACAAAATAGTTAGTTCTTATAATTTCATATGTCTCCATTAGTACAATTAATAACATAATTTCAAAAAAATTATTTTTTTTATCATACATGATTTATTAAAATGTATTTTCACCACCCAAAAAATAGATATTTAACTATCAGTGAAAACCCATTGTTTCACAATTATTTTGTCTAATATTTATAAATATTCTTTGGTTTCAATTTTTTAATGGTACCTCTGTAAAGACATGGAAATTCCATTAATTTTTTCTCTTAAACTCATAGGATTTTTATGAGTCCGCGAAAATTTGCGGTGCTTGATTCCGAATCCTGGTGTGCCCGGAATCAATTTCTGATGTTTTGTTCGGGTAATTTCAATAAACATGTGAGTGAGATTTTATATCTTTTGAACCAGTGCTCAAAATTGAAATCTGAGGGCACTGTTGAACTCACATCATCAGTGATTTCTTAGTGAGACCATCACCAATGTTGTGTTCAATCGAGAATGGAAGTTAGTTTTTTTGTGTTTTAAATTAAAATTGGATAACAATAACGTGTTAGTTTTATTTTTATTTTTGGTGGTTAATGCTCCAAGAAGAGGTTATTGGTGGGGGCCAACACACCATAACCTCTCATTAGAGGATATGGTGGTGGGGCCCTCCCACACATTACCTCCCTTATGAGGATATCATTTGTGGGGATCACACAAGGTTTAAACCCTCTTTAACTCCCCATTATTTAATTGAAACTCTTCACCTTCCCTCATAATTTAATAGATCCTCTTGAACTCCCTTATTAAATTTGTGACAACACTATCTCATTTAATTAATTGATTTATTAATTTTAAATCGTTTTCAATTTTTTACAACCATTAAAACAATAGATAGTATATTATTTCATTGGGTTGGAAACATTCCATTGGGAAAACATTGAGAGAAGAATTGGAAGGTCTTGGAGAACTTTATCTTTCCAGTGAACAACGCCACTCACCATAGAAGAACGACGAACTTCTTCGATCATCAACTGTGCCAAAAGTGAAGGATCCAACCATGAAGACTGCTATGATGCTTCTTCCTTTGGCTTCTACCCCAGAAACTTTCTGACATTGATGAATCGATGCCGTCTTTCTGTGACTTCGTCAATGGTCATCGACTAATGCTGTAAGGTTTTTGCATTGAATTCGTTTCCGTTCTTCCCCTTACAATATTTTGGAATGAGATTTTCCGATTGATAACACCATAATGAAGAGGGGTCAGACCACATGAACATGGCCCGACCATTCCCCTTTGTTGTTCTCATTTGTTGACGACAGTGGTGGAGAAACACTATCACTAGAGGAATGGACTACGGCAAAAGAAACGGTGGTCGGCTATGGGCCATCCATGACGAAACCGGTGGAACAAGGCCACCGGGTCACCAAGAGAGTGTGGTACCCCGTGCCACGCGAAAATAGATCTGCTGCTAGGGCTGGCTGCACCGGAGGCACGCGGCACGGCCGCGCCATGCCATTGGTGTAGAACCGCGACCAAGGTTGGTCGTGGCAGAGGAGCACGGCGTCGGCGCGCCGCGCCGGTGGTGAGGAGCGGCTGGCCGCTCATCCAGCATGGAGGAGCAAGACCACATTGGGTCCCGCGTGTGCTAGACTGGTGCCACCTGGTATTGGTTGGAGATCCATATAAACGTTAGAGCCGTTCGGAGCCAGTGGGTGTGCGGCTTCCCCTCTGGCCGTGACTTAGGTAGAACCCGCGAGCCGCTGGGCTGCCCATCCGGGTCGGGCCGCCATCGGGTCGGGCCGCCCTCAGGCTAAGCCTCCAACGGGTCGGGCCACCCTCGGGTCAGTTCACCCCCTCGGACCGGGTCAGACTCGTGGATCTATTCGCACCCCGGTCCAAACCCGGGTTGGGCCGCGTCAGTCCGACTGAGTCAGACCAGACCCGAACCCACTTTGGCTTATTTACATCTTTTCACCCATATCATGGGCTATGTGTGTCTGATCGAGGGACCGAATGTGGTGATGGAAACCATTGAACGAGACGGTCCTTTTGGCATATACCACCTGTGGTTTGGTCACAGTTGGAGTAGGCGAGGTTGGTTTGAACCTAAAAACCAACTGGGCCCCCGGGACTGAAATGCCAATAACTCATAGATCAGGAGGCTGATTGACACGTCGTCTATTGCTTTTAATCCCCTATGATGAGGCGGAACTTTGAGATACTTTTTCATGGGACTTTGTGATAGTTAGAGTATCTACTAGTAGCTTGTGGAGCAGATCCTCCCATAAACGAGTGAGCGAAGTACAAAGACCTAGTAGCTGGCTGAGTCCTGATGACTACTGACCTTTCGACTCGGAGTGTTTCAAATAGCCTAGGGGGAAGCACCTCTGGGTGAGAAGCAGGCCCATAGTGGGGAGCACCTCTTTGTGATGCGTCAGAACCATGGTACTCTACAGGAGGAGTACCTCAGCTTGCTACAAGGGGGAGCACCTCTTTGTGAGCACTGCAAACCAAAAGTGGGGAGCGCCTCTGTGTGACACAGCAGACCCATGATACTCGACAGGAGGAATACCACCGAAGTTCAAGATAGTGGGAAATGCCTCTACGTGATGTAGCATGCTCACAGTAATCAATAGAGGAGGAGTACACCAGCAGCTGAGGTTTCGACAGTTTTATTGGGATTGTTACATGTTACCACCCCTAGAATAAAATCCAGTTTTTGAGCTGAGTCAGTGACTTTTGTGTTTAACTCATGATTGAGATGGTTCACTTGATAACTTAGTTATATGTATGTTCATATACCTATGTAAGAGTTATCTATTGTTTCTTTACATTGTGGTTATCCTTGTTGGATATTGTGAGACCTTGAGGGTCTCGGGATCCCTACTAAGTATCGTTATACTCACCCCTACACGAGCTATGCCCCCACATCATTGTGTTGGATACCGATGACGGACAATGCTGAAGGAGGCCGAGAGCGCCAGGATTGGATGGTACTCGGAGGTGGACATTACGATGAGTCAGTACATAGAGGAGTATGACGGACATGGAGTGGTGATGTGGCCATCTCTACCTACAATTCAGGTAGGAACCCCAAAGGATGATACAAGAGATGCTCTTTACCTTTCAGATATTTGTCCCTTTTTCAGATGAACTTGATTTCAGTTGTACCTGTACCTTACTGTTGGGCTTGTATTTAAGGCCCCTTTTACTTTCCAGCACGTCTCTTATATACAGTATTGCTTAGTGTTTTGCTTCTAGTTGTGTACTCTGATTGTTTTTTCTTACTTTTTATAAATGCAACGCCTTCCCGGCTTAGGGATTTACGCCTTTGGTGCTATTTTCCATCCCCGGGCCTATGGAAAGCGGGCTTGGGGAAGTCACGACACAGGTCTCGTGGACGGGTCATGAAAAATTGGTATAATAGAAGTTTGTTCTACCACAGAAATTATGATTCTAATCATTGTTTTTTGTGAATCAATTGTGTTGAGGGTACTAAGTTAGTATTTCAGTTCAGGGAGTTTAGTGTTGGTGTAGAGGCCAAATAATCCATACACCACGACCCTGAATACTGATTTCAACTCAGTGCATGAAAACGCTGATTGTGTATGTGTTTTCAAAGGCTTTCTTAAGTCATCTCAACTAGATCAGCTCACCAGATATAGTTTTTTCACCATATCACAACTTTTTCTTTCAGGATGCCTTCACCAAGAGCCCCGAGAGTCGTATGCTCTGACAGCCCACCGAGTGATGAGGATTTGGTGTGGGGCCCCTTAATAGCGGAGGCACCAGCGATACCACATCCCGTTGGGCCACCGATGCCACCAGCCCCAGCAACAGACGATGCACGCCGCTTGAGTGCATTGCATGAGTTCCAGCACCAGAGGCCACCTAGGTTCTAGGGAGAGACATACTCAGCGGTGGCTGAGGATTGGCTGGAGGATGTGGTGAGAGTCTCCAAGATGGAAGGGACACCATTAGAACATATAGTGATTCTTATTGTGAGGCTCCTTTAGGTGGAAAAAGGTAGATGGTGGAGCCTGATGCTCCAAGTCCACGATGAGGTGACACTACTCTGAAAAGACTTTTAGAGCATGTTTTGGGTGGATTTTGTTCCAGCAACTCTATGATCAGTACATACACAAGAGGTACTTCATCTGTAGTAGGGTAGCGTGACTGTATCATAGTACTCAGTGAGTTTCACTGTCCTCTCGCTCTACTCCACGGATATGGTACGGGACCCATTCATCAAGCCCCAGACCTTCGATCATGGGCTCAGGCGAGAGATCATGGCTTTGATGATCTACCTTAGCATCTCGACACTGGTGGTGGTGTTAGAGAGTGCCCTCCTAGTAGAAAGTTATCTTGATGAGAAGACACGAGCAGTGAAACCCACTACTAGTCAATATGCATCGGAGTCTTATGTAGTTGGAACTAGAAAAATGACGCATAGGTCAAAGAGGACCATACCCTTGGGTGAAAAAACACAAGACTGAGGATTAGTTGTGCGGGGAACCCGAGACAGTTACATACATGCCACTAGTAGGCAGTGTTACTCATGCGGTGGGCAGGGTCACATGGAACGTGACTGTCTGACCCACCATTCAGATGATCAGTAGATAGTTAAGGGACCTCCCAAGCAGTTGCATAGGATCGATCGATGAAGTCCACAGGTTGCTTGAGGATGTGTTAGAGGATATGGATGAGCAGGTGGTGGTGGTCGATGTTATGAGGTGCTACCACCACCACTACAAGGAGGTCCACACTGACCGCAGGGAGCAGCTGGACAGGGGAGATCCCAACTTCCGGCAGCTGAGGCATATGACCATGGCGCTCCAGAGATGGTTTGAGGTACATTCTATGTCTACTCCATCTTAGCTGCAGTTCTTATTGACACATGTTACAGTCACTCTTTCATAGAAATTTCCCTCATTCGGAGCTCGGAGATTCCGACGGAGTCGTTTGCTCGATCCTTACAGCTAGAGACTCCTATGAGAGCGGACACGATGATTACGCACTGGATCTAGTAGTGTGATCTTACTCTTGGAGGTGGGAGCTTCGGATGGGAACTCATCATAGTGGCGTCGAGGCCTTATGACATCATCTTGGGTATGGACTAGCTATCTACAGTCTATGCTAAGATCGACTGTATTAGGTGTAAAGTACGGTGTGTCTGCATAGATGGGACTAGGTTCACCTTCACCAGCTAGAAGGGAACCTTTTCAGTGCATGACATACTTTCTCAAAGGAGGGTGCAGCCGATCAATCCTCAGTTGGCCGGCCATACCCTTGGAGAAGTTGAGGTCTAGAGTCCGACTTATCTTATAGTGGTGGACTAGTATGTGAATGTTTTCCCGGACGATGTTCCTGGACTACCTCCTCATAGAGAGGTGGACTTATATATTGACATGTACCCTGGGATGGAACTGATATCTACTTCAGCATATTGGATGGATCCTAGTGAGATTCGTGAGCTGCGGGTATAGCTGGAGGACTTTCACGGTAAGGGATTCATCTGGCAGAGTGGTTCTCCCTAGGCAGCCTTGATTCCATTCACCAAGAAGGGAGATGGGAGCCTGAGGTACTGTGTCGACTAACATCACCTGAACAAGGTGACTCTAATGAAAATGTACCCACTCGTGAGGATTGATGAACTCTTTGACCAGCTGATGGGAACACGGTGGTTCTCGAAGATAGACCTCTGATTAGGTTATCACCAGCTTGGAGTTTGAGACGTGGATGTGCAGAAGATGGCCTTTAGGTGTCGATATGGCCATTACAAGTTCTTTTTTATGACATTAAGTGTAACCAATGCACCAGTAGTGTTCATTTATCTCATGATAAAGATCATCCAGCCATACCTCGATCTCTTTGTCGCAGTCTTCATCGACGACATTCTGATCTACTCGACTACTGAGGAGGAGCATGCCTACCATTTGCAGGTTGTACTGGACACACTCCGAGAGAACCGACATTATGGTAAGCACTCGAAGTGCCAATTTTGGATTCAAGAGGTTCACTTCTTGGTAAATGTCATCTCAGAGGCTTGATATGCTGTAGATCTAGGGAAGATTGAGGTGGTACTTTCTTGGAAGCCCCCCAGAAGTGTGACAGAGGTATGAAGTTTCCTAGGTATTTATGGATACTACCATAGGTTCGTTCCAGAATTCTCTAGAGTTAAACCGCCACTATCAGACTTGGTGAATAAGTGAAAACCCTTCATGTGGTTGGAGATATGTTGTTAGAGCTTTTAGGAGCTTAGGTAGAGGCTGACTAGTGCCCCCATCTTGAGGCTTCCAGATAAGGGTTTAGGGTAAGTAGTTTACTACGACGCATTAGGGACCGGACGTGGGTGTGTACTAATGTCGGAGCAAGAAATGATCACATACGGTTATTTTCATTTGAGACGGAATGAGTAGAACTATGCTACCCATTACCTAGAGTTTGAAGCAGTGGTCTTCTCCTTGAAGATGTGGTGAAAATATCTGATGGGAGAACGTTTTACCTTGTACACTTATCACAAGAGTCTCTTGTATATCTTCTCATAAAAGGACCTGATCCTAAGAAAATGGTGTTGGATTGAGTTCCTCTAGGATTATGACTTTGAGATTTTCTATAATCCTAGGAAGGGGAACATTGTTGCAGATGCGCTCAGCAGGAGGACTGGTATTCCGATGCTAGGAGAGGCGACATAGCCGTTGGTAGGCTTGTGGATATATTTTGTGGATAGGGATAGAGTATCCTATCTACAATCTCTTATAGTACCTCCTCCACTACATTAGTGAGTCATGGTGGCACAACATGGGGATGTTGACTGTGAGATGTGACGTGCTCAGGTATTCACAAGGCGTGCACCTAATAGATTTTTTAAAGGTGGGGAGCACATCATCCTCTTCAGAAGAAGTACCATGCTACCAGTTTCACATTAGGAGGAAGTGTTGTGGGAGTTCTACAATTCCCCTCTAGTGGTACATCCAGAAGTGGTGAATATGTACTAGGACCTTCGATGACAACACTAGTGGCTAGGTATGAAGACGGCAGTATCTATGTGTGTCTCACGATGCCCCACTTGTCAGCAAGTGAAGGCACAACACCAAGTACCAGCAGGCTTGGTACAGCCCTTTGAGGTCCCAGAGTGTATGTGGGATGGGATATCGATGGAATTCTTGATAGGTATTCCACATACATCAAGGAGGCACAATTCGATATGGGTGATCGTTTGTCGACTCACCAAGTTTCCCCACCTCCTACCGATCAGAGATCAAAGATTAGTAGAGAGATTGGGACGCCACTATGTGTAGCGTATTTTACATTTGCATGGAGTAACTTCATGTATTATCTATGATCATGACCCATGGTTTACTTCCTGGCTATGGAAGGGGTTGTAGGAGGCTTTTGGGACACACCTTCTCTTGAGTACTGCCTTATATCCTCATATAGATGGTCAGACTAAGGGAACCATCCAGACCATCGAGGACATGATCTGTGCATGTGTCCTCGACTTTGGTCACAGTTGGGAGGATCACATTACTTTGGTGGAGTTTTCATACAACAATAGATATCACTCCATCATCGGTATGGAACCTTTTGAAGCCTTTTATAGTCGACCTTGCAGATCACCACTGTGTTGGACTGACCCAGGGGAGTCAGCACTAGTGGGACCAGAGATGGTACTGGCTACAAAAGAGACATTAATGATCATCCAGGAGCAGATGAAGACTTCATAGAGTAGGATGAAGTCATATGCTGATAAGTGACGGAGGCCTCTGGAGTTCGAGTATGGTGACCACGTCTTTCTACGGGTCTCACCTCGACGAGGTCTACAGAGATTTTTCTGAGCCAACATGTTATCTCCGAGATTCATCGGACCTTTCTAAGTCCTCAATAGAGTAGGTGAGGTGTCTTACTGCTTAGTTCTTCCACCTCAGTTGCACCATATGCAGGACGTCTTCAACGTATCTCACCAGAGGCGATACATGCAAGACCCTTCCCACATCTTCGACCACAAGGAGATGGAAATCGATGATGGGGTGACTTTCACAGAAGTTCCAGTGGAGATTGTGGACTGACAGGAGAAATTCCTAAGTGGACAGTCAATACCTCTGGTGGCTGTTCGTTGGCAGCACAAGAACCCCCTAGAGAAAAAATTGGAGCGTGAGGCTCATATGTTTTCTCAGTGCCCTATTTGATCCCTTAGTTAAAGTTGTAGCTTATGATGATGTAAGGCACTGAGGTGGAGAGAATGTAATGACCCGAAAATTCGGTGAAATTTTACTTTCTCAAATTCATGGGATTTTTACGAGACCATGAAAATTTATGGGCCTTGATGCTGAGGCCTGGTGTTCTCGGAATCAATTTTTGATGTTTTGATTAGGTACATTCAGTAAATGTATGAGTGGGATTTTATATCATTCAAACTAGTGCTCGGAATTGAAATATGAGGGCACCGTTGAACTCGCAGCATCGGTGATTTCTTAGTGAGACCTTCACCGTAGTTGTGTTCTTTCGAGAATGGTTGTATGTTTTTGGGGTTATAAATTTAAATTGTTTAAAAATAATTCATTGGATTTATTGTTATTTTTGGTGGTTAAATCTTCAAGAGAAGGTTAGTGGTGGCGGACACCACACCATACCTCCCATTAGTGGTTATGGTGGTGGGACCCATTCGCACCTAACCTCCCTTGCGAGGTTATCCTTGGTGGGGCCCACACAAGCTTTAAAACCCCTTTAACTCCCCATTATTTAATTTTAACTCTTAACATTCCCTCACAATTTAATAGAGCCTCTTGAACTCCATTATTAAATTTGTCACAACACTATCTCATTTAATTAATTGATTTATTAATTTAAATTCATTTGAATTCTTTCCATCCATTAAAACAACAGATACTCTATTATTTCATTAGATTGGCAACATTCCTTTGGTAAAACATTGAGAGAAGAGTTGGAAGGTCTTGGAGAACATCATCCTTCCAATGAAGAATGCCACCCACCACTGAAGAATGATGAACTGCTTCTTTGATCATCCACTGTGCGAAAAGTGAAGCATCCAACCATGAAGAACGCCACGATGTTTCTTTCTCCGTCTTCTACCCTGGACACTTTCTGATGTTAACGAATCGACACCGCCTTTCCATGAAATCATCAATGGTCACTGACAAACGAGGTAGCGTTTTTGAGTTGAATTCGTTTATGTTCGTCACCTTACAATATTTTCGAATGTGAATTTCTGATTGATAACGCCATAACGAGGAGGGGTCTGACCTCATTAACACGACCCCAACATCCCCCTTTGTTGTTCTCATTTTTTTATGATGGTGGCGGAGCAACACTATCACCGGAGGAAAGAACCGCAACAAAAGCAACGATGGTGTGCGGCGGGCATGCTGTGAAGAAACTGGCAGCGCAGGACCGACATGTTTTCAAAAGGGCATTGCACCACCATGCCTCGGTGAAGGATAGTCGCGGACAAGGTGGGTCGTGGCGGAGGTGCGTGGTGTCGGCACACTGTTCGGAGGCTAGTAGGTGGTGTGGCCAGTGCGGGCTGTGGCGGACGGGCGCACCACCATCGCGCCTACTAGTGGTGCATAACGGTGGCCAGGGCATGATGTGACATAAGAGTGTGGCACCGTCACGCCGTGCTAGTGGTCTGGATCGGCTGGCTGCTCAGCCATCCTGGAAGAGCAGGACCCCATCGGGTCCCGCGTGTGCTGGACTGGCACCACCTAGTGCCAGTTGGAGTTCCACCCGAATGGCAGATCCATTTTCCAGCCAGGGGTTGCATGGCTACCCCCATGCCATAGCTTAGGTGGATCCCATGAGCCTCCAGGCTGCCGGTCCGCCCATCCAGGCCAGACCGCCATCGGGTCGGGTCGGGCCGCCCACTCTGGCCTGGATGACCTCTCAGTCGGGCCACCCCATCAGATTGGGTCAGACCCATGGATTGAGTCGGACCCCTGTGTAGACTAGGGTCAGGCCAGGTTAGTCCGAATGAGTCAGACCGAACCTGGACCCACTTTGGCATGTTTACACCTTTTCTCCCATATCTTGGGCTACGGGTGTCTGATCGAAGAACCACCTGGGGGGACAAAAATCTTTGAATGAGACTATTCTTTTGGAATTTCCCACATGAGGTTAGTTCACAGTTGGAGTACAACCAGGTAGGTTTTAACCAAAAACAAAACCGATCCCCCGGGACGAAAACACCAATAACTCATAGATCAAGCATCTGATTGACGCGTCTTCTATTGCATTGAGTCCCTTATTATGAGGCAAACCTTTGAGACACTTTTCCTTGGGACTTCGTGATAGTTGGATTAGTGAACAGTAGGTTGTGGATCAGATCCTCTCGGAGACGACCGAGCGGAGTACGAAGGCCTAGTAGCTGGCTGAGACCTGACGACTACTGACCTTTCGACTCGGAGTGTTTCGACAAGCCTAGTGGGAATTTCTTCTATGTGAGTGGCAGGCCCATAGTGGGGAGTGCCTCTATGTGATGCCTTATACCCATGATAATCGACATGAGAAGTACCTTAGTAGGTTATGAGGGGGAGAGCCTCTGTGTGAGCGCAGCAGACCCACAGTGGGAAGTTCCTCTGTGTAACGTAGCAGACCCACTGTACTTAATAGGAAGAGTACCAAAGCAGTCCCGGATATTGGGAAGCACCTATGTGTGACGTGAAAGGACCACAGTACTCTATATAGGAGGATTAAAGAAACATCCATGGATTTGACAGTTTGACTGGGAGTGTTACATGTTACCACACCTAGATTAAAATCCTAGTTTTGAGCTGATTCAGTGAATTTTGTGTTTACCTCATGATTGAGATGGGTTACCTGACAACATAGGTGTATTTACAGGAATATACCTAAGCAAGGTTTATCTATTGTTTCTTTACATTTTGGTTATCGATGTTGGATATTGTGATACCTTGAGGGTCTCAGGGTCCCTACTGAGTATTGTTATACTCACCCCTGAACGGGCAATTCTCATACATCATTGTGTTGGATGCAGAAGACGGACAGTGCTGACAGAGGCCAAGAGTGCCAGGACTGAATGGTACCCAGAGGTGGACCTTATAACGAGTCGGTACATAGAAGAGTCTGACAGATGTAGAGTACTTAGGTGGCCATATGTACCTACCCATCAGGTAGGAACCCTGGACGATGATCCATGAGCTTCTCTTTACCTTTCAGCTATTTGTCCCTTTTTCAATTGTACTTTTTTTCAGTTGTACTTGTACCTTACTGTTGGGCTTGTATTTTCGACCCCTTTTACTTTCCATCACTTCTTCTGTATACATTATTGCTTAGTGTTTTGCTTCCAGTTATGTACTCCGATTTTGTGTGTTTACTTCTTATAAAGGCAATGACATCCCAGCTTGGAGATTTACGCCTTTGGTGCTAGTCGCAAGCCCATGGCCTATGGAAGGCGGGATTGGGGTAGTCACGACATGGGTCCCGATGACAGGCCGTGACAAATTCCAATCGATCTAGTTCATCTTGATTTGATTCAATTTGAAATAATATTTTTTATTGAATGAATTTCCATTAATTATTAATAAAAAATTTATATAGAAAAAGAAATCAAATTTCATATCAATAATTATCTCATTATCATGTTTTTATTCAAGGATTATTATAAAATCTATAAGGAATACAATAATATAATATTGGTTATTATAACCAACAATAAGATACTAAATAATGAAATAATTGGGGAGGAGTACAAAATTGATTAAATGTATAATTTATGGGAATATATTAATGTATTTTCAGAAGAACCTCTTGTTATTTCGTATGATAATGATATTCAGTACTCAATATAACACATACCATGATCCATTCATATCTCAAAAAGTCCACATAAAATTGATCATATCTAATTTCATGAGTTAAATAAGTAAGTCCAATAATACTTAATAAATGGTTTTATATGCCTGAGTGTTTCACTATATAATGAATCATTATTTTAGGCCAAAATATATGGACGAATTGATGCGTCTTTGTGTTGATTATCATAAGATTTAGAAAAAGCAAGAAAAAGTTTCTACATCCCCATATAGTTGATCTATTCAATCAACTCATAATATCTTTATATTTCTCAATGATTTTCCATGGAACTAGATGTCACTAGTAATGGGATAAAAGTGAATACAATTCAATGAAAACTTTTTTTATGAGGTATGGACACTATGTATTTATTAGGGTGTCCTTTGGACATGTGAATTAACTAGATATCACCATGGATATAATTTATAGAAACTTTTTATACTATACTGATCATTTTCAGTCTTCACTTATAGAGTACATTATTATTTGTTCAATAATTTGGGAAGAGTATGATGATCATTAATGGATTGTGTTATAGACCACTAGAAAGGATAAATATGTTTATAAATTTAAAAAATTTGAATTATGGACAGAGTACGTATCATTCATGGTTCATGTAATCATAAGAAATTGTATATAAGTAGATCCATTAAAACTAGAGTAATAGAGCATTATACCCAACCAAAAAAATTAAATGTGATCAGTAGTTTTATTGGAATATTAGGATACTATAAAAAATTTGTAACAAAATATCATTTCTTTGAAATCCACTAACCAAGTAAAAATTAATGGGAGTTAAGTTTCTCTTGACATAATAATGATAAGAATGATTAATAGACAAAAATCTTTCTATTCATTCTTCTAATACATACATTAACCTATATAAGAGAAGGAATTGTAATATGTAGTGATTCATAATATTGAATTGTGTTATATCTTCTTGAATAAGTATATATTACTAGCTTGCACATTACAGAAATGAAATAATCAGGAGAGAAATTATATTACACATGATATGGATATGATGGTGGTGATATTTTATTTAAATATTTGGATTCATTATCTCAATAGAAAAATACATGATATGTAAAGTGATCAAAATATCCTAAAATATATATTTGATAAAGATGAATTGTATATCAAATAATAGAGGTGGTCTGAATTTATAATATATTATGAATTTTCATTATATTTCTACCATAGGAAGTAAAATAACGATGATGATTCTATAAATAGGATTAACCATTCTACTCCATCATCGATGATGTTTGAAAAAAACCCAACATTTATGGATTCACATAAGATGGATAAAAATTAAATAATAGAAGGAGATAAAAATTATCATTCAAAAATAATAAATGAACTTCTATTAATTTATTGATATAATAACCCCATAATGATAATATAGACTTTTAGGATACGGTAGTGAATATTTTTTTTGTTCAAACTTGATAATGATATACTAATTGTTTAAAAAAAGTAATA
This sequence comes from Viscum album, assembly GCA_963277665.1. Lineage (NCBI taxonomy): Eukaryota > Viridiplantae > Streptophyta > Magnoliopsida > Santalales > Viscaceae > Viscum > Viscum album. The sequence goes on along the minus strand of OY728164.1, from coordinate 1,136,623,473 downwards.
ATTTTCCCATACAAAATGGATATTAAGAAGGAAAATTTTTATGATGTGCATTGATCATACTTCACTATACATTATGGACATATTAAGATATATAAATATCTAAAATAAATCCGCTTGTATGATAAAATAAACAGTGATATAAGAAAATATATACGTAGTTGTAAGGAATGACAATAAGTTAAAGGTTGAATGAAAAATTTCAATGGTATATTAAATCCATAAACCATTCAAGTATGGAAATGCTAATTATCATCTAGGAGTTAACCATAGGACTACCAAAAAAATCTATAATACAGAAATAAATTTGGTTTGTAGTAGATCACCATATAAATTTATTGTAAATTATTTCAATTAATGAAAAATTTTCCCATGATGAGCTATCCAATATATAAATAATGAATGTGGTGATGATATATTGAGTGAAACTATAAATTGTATCTAATTGGTATATGAGGATTATAGTGTGGTTTATTATACGTATTTTGAAATAACAAGAGATTAAGATGAGATTAAGAACTCCTAGTCATCCTAAGAAAAATGGTTGGATTAGGAAGACAATTTATACTATATATGATATGCATGGATCCTTTTCAATTGATTTACTAATTATTTTGGGTTCAATATATCAACTTGGTAGAGTTCTCATATAATAATTATTTTCATCGTAGAACTTTTATGGAATCATAAGAGGCTCTATATGGGAATATATTTAGGACATTAACATGTTGTCATAATGTTTGAGAGCATGATGATAGGTCCAAGATTAATATAAGAAATAACAAATAAGGTTAAATTTATTTGGGAACATATTAAAATTGTACAAATTTGGTAGAAATGTTATAAAGATAACCGCTATTGAGTTGTAGGTTATGAATTATGTGACATAGTTTCACTTCAAATATCTCAATGAAAGTGAGTTGGGATATTTTATATAGATGGTAAGCAGAGAGAAAGATAAATCGATCCCTTCGAGATCCTTGTTCATATTATGGTTATAGAGTATCTATTATAAATTCTTTAACACATATGTCAAGTGAATGTTGTGTTCTACATAGCACTTTTGATGAAGAACATACTGATTTTTTAAATAAAATTACGTTAGATGTTGCGCAACTAGAATAATAATAACCATATAAATAAAAACCTATTGATATCCTAGATTCAAGGAGGAAGGTTTTTAGAAAAAAATCATCAATACTAGTTGATTTTTAATAGAAAAATATTCTATTTTATTTGGATATTTTGGGTCTTGGGGATTTTATGACACACAAATTCTATTAATTTTTTCATGCATGTTAAATCATTTTGACAAGGAATTATTATTAAGGGTTTTATAATTTAATGACTTGAGTTTTAACTCCAAAAATAAATACATTGTTTGATATATTTATCTACACACAACACTAAAACCATACAGATATAGTAAATTTTATAGTATTCGAACAATTGGAAGGTATAAAGATTGATATTTGATTTATAGAATATATATATAAGCACAAGAAAAATTCTCCATACATATCAACTCAACTAGTGTATCTAAGAAAATAAAAAAATATTCCTTATAAAATTTTATTTTTAGACTATAATATATTATTATAATAATAAATAATTAGCACTAAAATTATTAGTTATTTTTATGGCAATGAATACTATTTATAATAAAATTCTTTTTTGTGTAATTTATTTTTTTATTTTGTATTTTTCGTTAATATATAATTATTGATTCACATAAATTTTGAAAAAATAACTTAATTTTTAGATTTAACATGAAAATATAATTTTAAAATAAATTTTTTACATTTTTATAAAAAGATATATTTTAAGGTGATTTTTGGAAACATAATCTCTTGCAAATAACATGAATTTCATGATAATATTTTTAAATAAGTACGAATTTTAAAATCCTAAAAAATTATAATACAAAATATGTTATTGATAGTGAATTTAAAATTTAAAAATGTGGATTCTAAATTATTAATCATATTTTTACAATTTATAACTAAGGTTAAATTATTCAAAAACTTATTATTAATAAATTATACATATATTGTATTTCAATTAATTTTCATCCTATTTTAAGAAATGAAAATTTAAAAAGGATTAAAAATTTGATAAAAAGTGGTTAAAATTATTGAATAATTTCTAGTTTGTTTTTTGGAATTAACTATAAATTACCTAGGTAAAACCATGTTATAGTGGTGATAAACAAAATGGTAAAAATTAGTAACCTATGAGGGAAATAACCTAACATGTTAAATATATGTTTTTTAATGAGTGATTAAGGAGTTGTGTGACCTTATATCTTCCAGACTCCATTATTTTACAATTTAGGGGCCGCATTTCTAGAGAATGACATCCCATTATTTAAATGTTTTGTGTATCTAAAAAAATATTTTATTTTAACATTTTAAAGGGGAAATCCTTTCCTCATTTTCCCTCACAATAAAACTGAATATTTTTTGACCAAATATTTTGAAAAACTATCATAAATTTATTTATCCTCAACAATGGGTTTGTGATATTAAAAAAGTATAAACCCTCAATGTTTTAATAAACATTACAATAAATATAATCCAAGCAGTGATTTGTATATTACTATTATCCCCTCTATCAATTATATTTATTTATGTGAATTTATTGTTCATAAAATTTAATTTTACAAGATTATAATGGGAACATGGGTAAAAATTTTACACTATTATTTTATTTTAAAATTTTAACAATAATTAACCAAATTTCCATTCTCCATTAAATAAAATATAAACTTGATTTATGCATGTGTACGTATTACCTCATCCATGAATCAATATAATTTGTTTTAGTCCACCCAAAAACGTGGATGGAAAAAATTGTAAATTAAAAAATACTAATTATATATATGTGGTTTTTAAAAGTTTTAAATAGGTAAACAAGTGTATCGTTTCACTTGTTCCTTAGATAATAGAATCGTCATCCTTGTATACATACAAACTACTACCTCCATGATATGATGCACTATATTTTTCACTAACTACATCATGGATTATTGTAGTTTATATTTTATGATTATATATGATATGAATATATATATATAATACATATAAAAAATTAATTTTTTTGATAACATGCAATGTAACAAATATCATAAGTTATACAATCTATAACGTAAAACAAACCAATACTATATTATTGACATTTTCTTCGCCCAGAAACCGAAATAAACCCACCTTGTAATGAAATTATTACAGTATAGATATTTACAAAACACGAAATCTCATTACAATAATGGATTATAAGTGATGATCATTGTGAAATAAAGAGATATCAACACTACTTTTTTAACCTTTTTCAAAACCTTTTGGATTATTAACAACCAATGATGAAAACATATTATAATAAATCTCATAAAACAAGGTAATAATTATTTATGAAGATTACATATAAAAATGTATTTTAATATGGTTTTAAAAAAGATATTTAATTAATTGAACTTTATGATACTGGAGGTTAAATAACTCACATTTAAATTAATGAAAAATGTAAGGGACATGGTAAATAAGACATGTTCCATTGGGTTATATTTTTTCTTATTAACTTCTATCCACAAATGTATACTAATTTTTTTATTTTAGATAATCTTAATTATAATAATATAGGTTAAAACTGTTATATATGTAAATCAATTTCCATGAAAGGTTATATTTTTATTTTTCTTACAAAGATGTATTTTTGAAAATAGACTCATAACAAAGAATTTTATAATGAAGAATTAAATATATATTCATAAATATATTTTAATGACTTGGTTTTCATTATCTTGAAACGGTCTATCTCCAATTGAGTTATGTTTAATATTTCCCATATATTTTCGTTTATTATGTGATTATTTTTTATGATTGTGTTTTTAATATAAAATGATATAATTCATGATAATATTTTATAAAATTATGATATTTAATGAAAATAATTTTATTTTCCAAGGTTCATTATGAAAGGGAACTTTGTTTTTATTTGGATTCATAAGAAACATGATCTTTTTATATGAGTTATTTAAGATTTGATGTTCATTTATTTATATTTATGTTCATATATATAGTTATTGATATGTGGATTACTATATTATTAAATAACTATATAGTAATATATAACTACCATTAGATCTGTTATTGTTTATAAAATCATTCTCCCGAGACAACATAAAATTCAAATGAAACAATAATATATATTTTTTTTAAAAATATTTTTTGTTCGACAATTTTAAAAACCATGTTGTAAACTTAATAAAAATAAATAGGATTGTCAAATTTATATAAAGTAATAAAATAGATAGTTTTAATACATATGGAATTCAATTAATAGTTCTCAAACAACTACTACAAGCATTTTATGATTAGATATATAATTTTATAATTATTTCATCCTAATTGGAAATGTATTTATATTTCATGATATGCCTGATTTGTGATGGTAAAGTATATTTGATATTAATAATTGGTTAATAGTAATTTAATTATTAAATTATTCTAATTTTTAATGCGACTAGTTTGTATTATAATAATTTTCATTACCTATAATTTTTTTCATTAGATCCCATCTTTTAATTGAAAAGTAAAATTTAAAAAAAAATAAATTTAAATTTTAAAAATTTAAACAAATTTTGTATTAATTTTAAAAATATTTTCATAAGATTATTATTTTTTGTAAATTTTTTAAAATATTAATTTGTTGAGGGATTGTGGAAAATACCATTTTCATGAAAATCAATATCCATTTGAAAAAATTTGTATATATGTATGAGTTGGAAATTATTGAAAGATTTTTTTAGGAAAAAATATTTATTTTATTATTGAAATAATAAATTTAATAATGTGGTTTTTAATTTGGAAACAAATATTTTATATTCTTTAGTTTATGTTATTTATTTCAAATAAACTTTTTTATAAAATATACTAAATTTGGTTTTTTAAAATTATATTTTTAATGTTTTAGAATAATGATATAATATAATGGATTTAAAAATCATAATCATTTTTCAAATTATTATAATAAATATTTCTTTGTATTCAATCAAAATATGTAAATTATATTGGTCAAAAATTGTTACCTCGGAAAAAAGGGGTAAATGTGTTTTAATAGAATAAAAAGAAAAATAATGTTTGAAAAATGTGTGGGAATGGGTTATTAATGCCATTATTGACCTTATTCTATCCAACATACATTCATTCACAATTTTGATGTGAATTTATGTTAGATTGGATTCCCATTTTGATTTTTTTTATTATTTTTAAAATTATCACCCCATTCCACATAAATGGTTGACTCATCTCTTCACTTTTCCTCACTACAAGACAAACATATTTCATACCACAATATTCCAAAAATATTATAATTTTTTTTGTTTATATAGGTTATATACCATTGAAAATTGAAAAACTTAAAAGGTTAAACCCCGTTGAAAAAGATATTATATGATATGTGAGGTATAAACTTCTAACCGCTCCTTTCACATTTCTATTTTTTATGTGCATATATACTAAAAAAATTACTCAATATTAAAATTATTACATCATTATACCTTCTTTATTGTTATGTGTTTATTTTTCTTGTATAATTATTAACCATAATTCTTCTATCTATTACAAAAAATGAAAATGTGATACAACCATATAATCAGACTATCACCTTCATGATGTAACGAGCCATTGTTCCACCAACACATAAAATTGAATTTAAAAAACATAATTTTATCTATAATTTTGATATTTATAAATTATTTATTATTATGAAATTGTATGAAATATTACTCTTATATCCTGTTTAATGAATCCAAAATCATCATCTATGTTTACTTGCAAACTACCTCATCATGGATTAATATCTTCCATTTTTTGTCATCTGATTTTCTAGATGGTTTAAAAAATGGATTTAATGTATTAATATGTGATTTTAGAAAGTAATTATTTTTTATGTTAAATTTTATAACCTATTAATTATGGGGGAATTATATGCTCGTTATAAAATTAATAAACAAAAAATCATACTAAGAGAAACATGATATCTTCCATATAAGTAATAGATTCTTTTGAATTATCTTCTTCATATACCATATTTCAATTCTAATATGTGACATTATGGGACACTATAAAATATAATTATTCCTAAATATAGTTATATTTTAACTAACCCCCCTCATAATGATCCCTTATTCATTGTGTAATTTTATTTTGATCGGTTTGTCTGCCTGCATAAATAATGAATTCAAATAATATCGTGGTTGAGTATGGGAACATAATAAAATTAATAGTATTATATAAATATTTGAATTATTATTTGGTTGGTTTTGAAATTTCATCATTAATATTAATCACTTTAACTAATAAAAAACGATCTGTTTGTTAAAAATCATCAACACTTTCTCATCACTGGTTTAATCTTCAAGGATTTCAATTCAAACTCTCTAGGAATGAAATTGAATCATTATAAATAATCAGGGGAAAATAATTATACCACTTTGACGGATATTGTAATGTTGAATTTTGGGATAATAATAACACCAATAATGATATTTCAAAACTAGTTCAAAATAATCAATATTACTCACAATAGGTATAAAAAATATGTAAATAAAAACTAATATAAATATATATATAATATTTATTCATTTTTTAAAATAAATATATTAATTAATACAATTCTTGGGTATATATTAAGTAATCATTATTAAAATATTCCTGATTTTTGGTGAATTGATAGTCAGAATAAGTATTGAGGTAGGGTTTTTCAACTCAAATTCCACACTTTAAGATATGAATTTTATTATGCACATAATTTCATTTATGTGGGGTATATAATAATAATTTTATATATTATATCATGATGTGAATTTTATTAAAGGTAATTGATGCTCAATTTAATACTGTACATCCCTATTCTATGGGTTTTTTGTTTTAATTCTCCTTATGTTATATGGACTTTTGTAAACTCTTTTCTCATTTATTGATTTTTGATTTTTCATATTAATATCATTTCATATATGTTGTTTAAATTCTACCATTTGAATTAATTATGTGATATCATCTCTTGAATTTTGGGGATTTAAATTTTTCACACATGAGACACTTATCAATGATTTCTTACCTCAACAACAATGATGCATTGTATGTTTTTTTATAACAAAAAATTATTTTTTACTTATAAGGGTTATTATTGAACCTATATATATTAATATACATTATTCCATTTTTTAAATTCAAATGAATTTTTTTATTCTTTCTCACTAGGTAAAATAATTTTTATATGAATCACTTTCCACCAATGATTTCATTTTATATAAAAATATAATATGATTTGAATTAATCTCATCCTCCTTAGGTGGGTTTTCTATTTTCTATATCCTTTTTTAAAATTCCAAAAATGTATAGTACTATGTTTTATTAAAGACAAATTATCTCTTAACAAAATGGATTATATTCTTTTTAAAAATTTTTAAGAATACTGTTTTATTACTCTTTTAACAAGGTGGGTTATGAATAAAAAAACATTAAAAACATCCAAATTGTTTTTCCATAAATGATCAAATTTTTTATATTCCATACCAATGCTCCTTGGATTACATTATATATTATTTTATGTTACGTTTTTGAGAATATTTTTAAAGTAAAGTTTTCAAAAATATTTTACTTTCACCATTTAAAAATGTGTCCTAAAAATGAAATGATATAGCTTCTCTGTATGAATGGTTAATAAATGTTCTATATATATATTTTTTATGTGTTTTTTACATTTTCCTATTTAAAATACAAAGATCTTTATTTGATGGGATTATTTTACTTATATCACGATTTTGATAAATTTATGAAATAATTCATTTTGGTGATTTAATTTTTTTTATGAAACAAACAAATTATTTATGTTATTTTATGTGATATTGTTTATAAATTTCATGAATGAAATTTTCATTTGATGAATGAAATTGTCATTTAATGAGTTATTATAATATTATAAATTATGTTTATCTTTTATAATATGTATAAGGATGATGGTGTTATATTTCATATATCAACCTCTAATGAAATGGTTAATTTTCAATATCTCATGACTTCAACAAGGCACATTGGTTATATTCCAAGACTATTTTTTACAAATGACATTTTCCATGCATAAATAGGTACATGGATTATTTTCACATATTAAAGAAGTGAATTGAATGTTTCTTATGACTAAATTGGTAAAATGGTTCATAATCTTGTGTAAATTTGTATATGATGTTTTTCCCAATATTGAATAGGTATATTGAATATAGCCCGATCATAATGAATATCCATTGGTTGTTATCCCAAGACCAATATGATATGTGAAATATGTTTTAATTCATACTCCAAAAAGTGATTTTATTTTTATAAAAATATGTTTCTTCATTTTAACAAGATATCCCAAATCATTTTCATGTTTTGATGATTCATTATTATTGATAATTTTATCAAATATTAGATTTTATTTTCATTACTAATTGATGAAAATACCCAAGTGTTTTTATCCTTTAATAATTTTATCATATTTTTCTCTCCATATATATTTTATCTCACCTACATATTGTAAGAAGTTATGATTCATTAAAATATATTCCCTTTTGAAGCATTTCAAATTACCCCGTATTTATTTGTCAATATAGCATGGTATTTAAGTCAAAAAATGTATGAAATAATAATAAAATATTCTTAAATGTATAATTAATTTGATATATTTAGGAATTTTTACGGGTTATTTATTTTCATATATTGTTGAAAAAATGCCCTTTTGTACAAAAAACATGGATTTTCGATTTTTTATTTTTATATTCTCATTATTCAAAAATATTAATGTTATTGGTAATGTATAATAATTTTATATTTTTCCAAATACATGTAATTTTGTCGACAAATCTATGGATTGTCTTAATTGATATTGGAATAGGGTTTATAAACCATTATGGGCTATGTTTTTGGTTTTAGATATTTTTAAGGTTGATAAGATATGGTTGATCATAATTTCAATACAATAGATAACACTTTATGTTAGTTGATGTAATGATTATCATACGAAAAATTTATTCAAAACCCTTATAGTAAGTCAAATACATGTTTTTATTTATAGGATTACATCTAAATGATTTGATAATGTATATATTCTATTGTTATGATAGAAATTTGATTAATGTATAGACACTAAATGTGGATTAAATCTCTAGACTTGATTAACATAGTAGAAATAACCTAGAAAAATGATGATTTGGTTTTATAATTATCTTATCATAGTCATTAAAAAGAGGAAAAATTGTAAACATGTTTTGAAAATTATATATAATATTAATTAGTTAATCAAATGATATTTTAAACCATTTTTATGTATTTGGGTATGATATTTTACCAATATCATCCCATATAACCTTCTAAAACTCGTACCATATATAGTAATGAAATCACCTAGTTGGAATTTCTAGACAGCTTTGGCTCTTGGCATGTACTCCAGCATCAAGAATGATCAATAATAACAATTTAAACATAATGTGAAAACAAAAATATAAAAAAGATGCCAAAAAATACTCTAGTAATGTCTTCATGAGAAATGTTCCAAAAGGTAGGAAAGTACCAAACAGAAAAAGCTATATCAAACCAAATCACCAGATTACCATTGATAAATATATAAATATAACTCATCCTTATAAGAAAATCACACACTCCATCCACTACCACCAATACCCATGTTCCCATGATCAAAAACACCCACTACTCCATGTTGCGATTTCCCTTTTCCTATAAAAAGAAAATAAAATGTCTATATTTTCCCAAAGGCATATATAGTGTGTGAGTAACACTATTATAATAGTATTTCACACGTATATTATATGTGAAATATATTTCAAATAAACCAAATATGATAAATATTAGACAATGCATGGAATGATATAAATTTCAATAATTGTTATAAAAAATGAATTCCAAATAATATCAACAGAATTAATTAATAAAGAATATCAATATATAATGATTTATAATTTTCATCAAAATGAAATGATTAAATAATTTCATCCACATTTTCATATCTAAAATACCTCACAAATTTCAATAAATTCTTCATCCTCATGAGCACACTACACTAGATTTTATAACTATGTCTAATTGGTGAACACCTGAATTAACGAACAATATACTCTCATATAATACTAGTAAGTGTGTTCAACATTATCATACAACAAGATAAGGACAATAAATGCCTATAATTATTTTCTTACGCTAACTAACTACACAAGAACCCATTTTCATTGATGAAATTAATAGAAGGACAAATAATTCATCCCAAATTTATTTCCTCAATCATCATTTGTGCATCCATAGGAAAAGAAAATTTAACATGCCATTTCTTTTCAAAACCCAAATTTGAATTTCTTAAATTAAATTATTATTTCACCAATAATTCATTTCTTTTAAAATCCATAAAGAAATTATGCCTTATTTTCTCAAAAATTATAAATCATTCATAAAACCATTCATTTCAATATCATATCCAATTAATGAAATAAAAAGTAATTCAAAAATACATACATAATTAAGTCAATAGACACAATTCCATTTTATAATAGTTTTTCATCAGTATCAAATCATTATTTGTAACAAAATTGTAAAACCTATTCAAATCATGCATAACGTAATGGTGTCTGTTTATAGTAATTTCCTAAAAAAACCACATACCTTAATTAATGGTATCATCAAGAACACAATACTATATCCATAATAAATAATGGTTTTTTATACACACAATTATTAAATGAAAATATTTAATTCATCATTTCTATAACAACATGTGAGAGACAAAATAAATACCAAAATTATTTTTAAATAATAAACATCGAAAAAATAAGACTTGGGATCAAATATCCAATCCAAAATGATTCTATAAGAACATAATTATATCATGTCAGAAATAGTAGATCTAGAATATATAGCCCTGGATAATGGTTCTGTTCAAAAATGGAATTTTGGAACTATATTAAAAATGAATAAATTAAGAGTCATATAAACACACCATTTAATGAAAACATCTAAAAATTAATGATCTATAAAAATGATCAATTGGAGGAAAGGGAACTCCAAAATCTCAATGTATTTCATTCGTGGATGAGATCAAATTCCACTGGGAGAATAATAAGGGAAAATCGATGAGAGGGTATTAAAATAAATTTTTTATCTGTTATTTCATTTCATCTGGTTTGATATAATGATTTGAAAAAAATTATTCCAACCATACATATCATTTCAGGCTATTAGATATGCAACATGGTTTGGAAGAAAAATGTGAAAAAATGTGATCCAAAAAAAGAAAATTCTCTTTGTCTTGGGTTTTATAATTATTAAAGATGGATGTTTTTTAATTGTGTTCCTAACCCTAAATCCTCTTATAGGAATCTAACACAAGGTACACTATTTTGTTACAAGATTTATACGATTTAGCTGAATTGTATGTTAACATTCTATAGTCCCAAAACATTATAAAATCATAAAAACTAACCCAAATAAAACCATTGAAAATCACCAAAATATTTATGGTGTCATAAAATGGTTTACTGTTTCTAAATGTAATAGATATTATGTTATAACTCTCTTCATCACATCATTCTCCCAAGTATCACAAGAATTAGAACCATGATACCAAAGAACCCTAACAAAATCTATGTAATTAAAATGAAGAAAAGTATTATGAGTATCAAGACTTTATACTCTTTTCTCAGTCACAGACAAATCAGGTTCAATATCAAAGTCAACGCCATAAAAAACGAGGGTGGATCTGAAATATATTACTTGAGTGAAGACAAATGAAACCAATAATCGTTTAAAGACATATAATTTGGGATGGATAAATGGTATACCTCCATTTAAATTAGACTCAAAATTATAAAAGTTCTCATCATTCTCATTTTCAACATCCATTATTTAAAAAGCTTTAGTGATCCAATTGAGGTGACCCACCAAAAAAAATAGTCACCTTCCAATAAATAAAAACAAATATGATTTCAATACATAAAATATTTATAAATAATTATATACATTACTTACCTTTGATGAGTCATCTACATTTTTTCATCATCTCCTAGACCAAGATAGGTCCCACTAGGAATGTTTCACTAACCTCAAACCAGGAGTTTAGAGATTTGAATGGTTAGCCATAAAAGGAGTGTAAAGGAGTTATTATTATGGAAATTAAGAAGATAATATTATAATAAAACACAAAATTTTATTAATTGGTTCTCCAAATATCCAATAATGTTAAATACACATGAATGAATCATGTCTTCAAGTATCTTTATATCATATTCCATGTAACCATATTTATGAGTTTGGAACATTGTTCTCAAATTTATCTAACTTACCATCACCTCATAGTGGCCTCTATGAAACTAATATTTGAACTATGGATCCAAATCATAGATAATAGCTTTTGGAACTCCATGAAACCTAATGAATAAACAACATAAATAGATTTCTGAAATCATTATATTTTGAGGTATCATTAATATTGATAAAGTGTAATGATTTTTTAAATTAGAAAATCATTAATAAAATTATATAAATATATCAAGGACTAAATATGAACTCAAATAATGAATCCAATAGATATATCATCCCATATAATAGATTCAAAAAGATGTTTTTTAAACAACCCAAAAATTCTTATTCACATTTTTGTTCTACTATCACGCATACAAATGGTAAAAACTAAACGATGTCACGTTTCGTACCCTCCTACTATAATTGAATACTCATATCATAATACATATTTTTTATCCACAGGTAAACTGTCCACTACAAAATATGAAAATCAAACATTAGTTCATTTATAAATTGATATGAGGAAATGTATCATTTTATAATGAAAAGAATGACTAATAGATAATGAGTCTATTATTTAAGGTAATACCATTATAATAAATAATCTATAAGGCCCTATAACTCTTCATAAATGTACCAAACATGGAAGACCATCTCAATATGTTGGGATAGAAACTCAAAATTTATGAGAAAAATCCCTTTCACATCCTTTAAAACTCTTAATTTCTTGTTAGCTATTATATCCATGGGATTATATTCTTCTGATGATTCCATCATGGTCAAGGTTATAAATTTTCATCTTAGATAATCATAATTAAAATTACCCTTCCCAAGGGAATTGTTAATTTCAAATTATATTTATTATACTTATTCATCCCATCACATCAGATAAGGAATCAAATATTTTCAATAAAATATATAACTCAACCTCTTTTGAGAAAAGTAAATAGAAACCCATTTGTAAAAATGGAATTTCCACCAACTATTTTGGGAATGCATCACAAATGTAAGATCATGATCTGGTGTGGAAAATTATTTTAATGATATTAAATATAAAAAGAATTATATTGACCCATTTGATCACCCAATATTGGAATATATAATGAACCTATCACTAATACATCAAAAATCACCATGTATCATCACCTAGCATCCTATTTTTAGGAATGGAAAATAACAATTTTTGCATATTTTCAGGAACACGCCATTTTACCAATCATTCCACTTTCAGAGAATATTAATGGAAGTGTGCTAATATTTTAAAATATTTAGAATAAATAATTTTTTATGACCAAATTTACTCTTTCTACAACAAGACCCATTCTTCTTACAATTCAATTTAAACGAACTATTGAGAAATCTACTTTGAGTGGGAGAAACTACAATCAAACCTGATTTACTATCAAGGTTCAACATCAACTTTTAGATCCATATCCATAACATCAACATAAAAATTGAGCGTCGTTATAAATACTTGAGATAATATATTTCATTGAATATCTATTTTAAATATCTTAACCTTCAACTTCCCATACAACACAAACAATGGTGAAAATATGAAATCTTACCAAAACTATTGGAACACTAGTTCATAATCCAATCACCTTGTTAAAGGTATTGAAATTTTGGGGAAATATAATATACCATAGGCTTTAGATATAACTTCTCTATAAAGATGATATTGATTTATTTCCACTCAATGAAATAATACTTCATATCAAGAATATAAGCATACCACCATCTCCCAATTGGACATTATTTTATGAATATGGAATACTTCATATTAATTGAATTTTGTGTCTCTTTGAATGTTAATATTTGATTAATATTTATAAAAAAATACTCAAAGTGTTGAGAAACATTAATTCCCTACAAATATTTTGGATTATAGTGAATAAACTCAGGAGGTTAATCCATATTATCATCCATTCATGTTTTTTCTGATAGAGAATGAATAATATTAGTTTTATTCCCTTTTCACATATATTGGATTCAACAGAGCCTTCCCATTTTTTGGTTCATCTAATGCCCCTACTGCCTAATCAGATGACTTCATGGGGGAATGGTACTACAAAATACCAAATTCAAAAATAATGCATTAGTATAGAGGAAAAATACCAACAAATCTATCAATTATAACACAACATGGGAATACATATCTAAGATAAATGTTTCAGAAAAGTCTTGGTCCGTATTAATGATATCCCCAAATAAACCTCTTCTCTACCACCCATGGTAATTTATGGACTAGTTTGATGATAACTAGATATTAATTCCCTTATAACCAACCAATTAATTCTCTATAATCATACATAAAGTCTACTGGGACATCCAAGATAATTTACCAACATCTTATAAGATTCACAATATTTGTTCATTAAAAATTGTAACAAAATAACCCATATAACCTAATAAAACCATAAATGAAATTAGTCTTGATAAGGAAACCTAAGAATTAATGATCCCCATGGTATGGAAACTACATTCGGTGGATCATTAAATATTAATAAGAATGATTCTTTACTGGAAAAAAATTGTGGAAAGAAAAAAATGGTGTTTTTTAAATATAGTCATAAAGAGAAAGTTACAACAAGGTAGTCATATAAAGTATCCAAAATGGTACATCAAACAATATTACTATAAAAAAACATGAAATCATCTTCATATCACTAGATTTTAGGTGGATCAGAAACTCCACTAGATTCCACTAAAATCAATTCACCCATGATAAAAAACTACCGTCACCATGTGGTGTTTTCCTTTTTCATAAACATAGAAAAATAATTTTTATGTACATCCAAAAGAGTACTGTAGGTTCCAAAAACACTAACCTTGTAGGATTTTACCCAAAGATTTCATAAATAGTATGTGTAATATAATCCTAGTATGATCAACAATAGATAAAACATAAAATTTAAAACTTTTCCACAATTCATTTCAAAATGTGGTTTTCATATCAATTTAATAGAAAGAATAAAACATTATAATAAATAATCCCTGAATAATAAGATTCATCAAAAAACATTAATTTATCATTTTATCAATATTAGAATTTATAAATTATTTTTTGATCATATAACTATAGTTAATGATTATGGGGTATGTTGGATCTTATATTACAGACCTCACAAAACTCAACAGATTGGTGTTCTAGTTGTTCACACCCCCATATATCTCAAACACATAGTGAATATGAGAACACCCAAAGTAATGAACACCCTTCAATCAACATTATTAATTTAGTAATGTCATTAATAATATATTTCTAGGGGGAGATAACATATTTCTAGTTTTATTTTTCTAAACGACCCACCAAACTACCCATGATACCACATGCTTCATTGAAATTAATCATGGGGGAAACAATTCGTCTCAAATTAATTTATTAATTATCTTTCAAGGAAATGGATTCATACTTTCAACATTCCATTTCAGTACAAAAACCATAATAAAAAGTATTTTTTTTCAAAAATCAATCCTTCCAAAAGAATAAATTTCATTTCAAACCCATAATAAATTTCATGCCTTATTTTTTACTAAATCAACTTTAAATCATTATTCAAATTATTCATTTAAACTCATAAATATATTTAAAAAATTAAAAAATTAAAATAAATACATATGTGGTTCAATAATCACACAATGATATTTTGTTAAAAAATTATCAGAAGTCACAATTCATTCTTCAAAAATATCTGGAAATTCATTTTAAATGTCAAAATAAATAATGGTATCAGTTGATGTAA
Source organism: Viscum album (assembly GCA_963277665.1). Taxonomy (NCBI): domain Eukaryota; kingdom Viridiplantae; phylum Streptophyta; class Magnoliopsida; order Santalales; family Viscaceae; genus Viscum; species Viscum album. The sequence goes on along the minus strand of OY728164.1, from coordinate 1,136,607,386 downwards.
ATTTTCATATGAAACTGCCTACTTAAATTCCCAATAGTTTCAAACACCCCACATGTGATCAAAAAATGTAGAGGGGAAACTATAAACATATTTCATGATTATTAATTTGCAATACATCATATTTAGAACAAAAAATAATAGAAAAAATAAATAACACATTGATTCTCCATGAATTCACAATGATCGATCATGATATATAAAAAATCTAAATTCCAAAATTAATCTAAAATAATCCCAAATGTAACATTTCATGAACCTTGGATATATAATCAACAATATAGATATATATTTCTATTCATGAAGATAATGGGTGATCTATATGTGTAATGAAATGTTAATAAATAGGTATATACCATGGAAATGTTAATAAATAGGTATATACCATTGAAATGCTAGATCCAACATACAAATATCCATTAAAATGATCATTAGAAGGAAAGGTATCTAAAAAATCTCCATGAAGAGTGTCTGTTGTTAATAGAAAATTCCATCTAGCTAATAACTAGAGAAAACAAGAAGATAATATATTTTTCAAATAAAATATCTCATTAACTATATCACATTTCACAGTTTGGCTACATGATTTTAAAAACTGTGCAAAATAGGTATACCCATTTCTTAAATAACTGAACATCCACAATATTAGGATATAAATATTTAAAACCTATACACTAACAATGAAAAATTATACTATCTCAAGTCACTATATATGAGGATAACTCAATAGTTATGGGTCCCAACCTAGCACCTAAAAATACTTCCTCCTATATTAATCCAACTCATTGTGCATAGTTTCTAAGGAATTTTTGAACGGTTTACCCTAACCATAAAGAAAAAATGAAATTATATAAACATCCAAAATCAACACCGAATATAACTGTAAAGACCCAGAAATTTCAAGGAAATTTTTTTCATTATTCTTTGGAATTTTACGAGTCTTCAGTTTTTTACAGCACTTGATTCCAAGGCCTCGTGTGCCCAGAATCAATTTCTGAATTTTTTTTGTGTTCATTCTGTAATCATAAGAGTGGGTTTTTCTATATTTTGAACCGGTGCACATAATTGAAATCTGAGGGCACCGATGAAGTCGCAGCGCCAGTATTTGCTTAAGGGGATCTTTACCGCAGTTGCATTTTATACGGGTTGAAAGTTAAAAATTGTGCTTTAATTAAAAAGTTAAATAAAATTGTTTATAACAATTTAATTCACCTTGGTGGTTAAATCATACAAGGGGAAGTTAATGGTGGGGACCACCCCCACGTAACTTCCAATTTGTGGATATATGTGAGGTGGGTACCAAACTAGCCCTAATATTTCATTTCCATTAAACCTCTCTTAAACTCCCAAATTTGACTCCCCTTATTTAATTCTTCACAACTCCTAGATTTAATTGGTTGGAGCCCCTCCACATTCCACCTCCCTCACTCCATTTAATTCATTGCCAACGTATCTCAATTAGTTAAACAACTCTTCAATTAATTAATTAAAGAGTTTAATTTAATTTGAAAATACATGGTATGTTATATTATGGGAGGGCCATTTTATTATTTTGGTTTTCAATATTGGTGGGAGATCTCTTGAGAGGATTAAGAAGGTAGTGTTCTTCTCCGATGAAGAACACCATCCTTTAACGAAGAACCACTCCGACGAAGAATGTCAAATAGATCTCCATCAACGCTTCCCGTTGGATGCACCCAGGTGTCAACATGAACGATGCCCATATACTATGATGCCTGACCTCTGCAACTCTTTTATTTTTCTACCCTTTGACGTTCTCCACGCTCGAAATTGAGGTAGGGGTTTTTTCATTTTTATGTGCTTATCCCGTACCCCGTTTTTCGTTGGAAATCATTGTTTGTTTTCGGCCAACTACTACCAACTAATGTGGAGGATGTGGGCCAAACACACATGGCATGATAACCCATTGTAGTCTCTTTTGATTGCGATGGAGATCATGATAGGAATGTGGCGACGAACGGAAGCGGCGGCTGTGCACTGGCCGCGCACGGATGAACTGAGAGTGCAACCGCGGGCCGCTCCGCTGACGAAGAATCGGCCGGCTTAAGCCAGTCAGGCCGAAGGAGGACCGCAGCGCCACAAGGGGGCTGCGCTGTGGAAGAACGTGGCCCGCATTCCGCCGGCACTTGGTTGGTGAACCAGCCGGCCAGGCTGAGCAGAACAGCGGCGCCAGGAGGGCGCAGCGCTGGAGAGACCGCAGCCTGCCCGAGGGGGCTGCTTGGGCCAAGAAGGTCGGCCGGATTTAGCCGCCCGGTTAGGGAGGGTAGCGCTACCTAGAGCCTCCAGTTTGTCTAGACAGGGGTCCATGCCCCCTGCCTTGGACCGCTCGGCCCCCCTCGGGCCGCGCCTCGTCGGGTCGGGTCGTTCCAGGACCGGGCCGCGCCGCGTAGGGTCGGGTCGTGTCGTCCTGCACCGTACTGATTCGGGCCATGTCATGCCTCGCCACGTTGGGTCAGGACGTACCAGGCCGGGCCGAGTGGTTCATCAGGCCGGTCATCCCCCCCCTGCCGGGTCAGACATGCAAACTCTGGGTTGACCTGACCCGCCAGCCTACTGGGATTAACGAGTCGACCCCGTTTTCACTTAAACGTGAATAACATGAAGACTGTGCATCCAATCGATGCACTGTCTATGGAACTGTGACCCTCGTGATGAGGCGGTCCTTTTTCGATAATCTATGTGAGTTTTGGACGACTTTGGAAAACGTCCTGGTTTGGAACGAACGTAATTCCAACCGGTCCCTTGAAGCGGAAACGCTTATAACTTAAGGCTCGGACGTCTAATTGACGTGAAATCGACTATTTTTCATTCCTATTGAGGATAATGTTATTTTGGAATAATCTACATCGGATTCAGATGTCGTTTGAGCATGGATGGGATGTATTGTACCCAAAATCCAATGGGGCCCTTGGAACAGAAATGCAAATGACTCACAGATCGGGTGTCCGATTGATGCGTTGTCGGTTGCGTTGAAACCCCTATGACAAAGCTATCCTTTGAGATACTTCCATGTGAGATTATGTGATAGTTGGATGTAACAACTAGTATCTCATTGAGTGAACCTTCCTGGAGATGAGCATACGGTGTGCGGAGACCTAGTAGCCATAGACCCGACGTCGGCTTGACCGATTTGACTCGGAGTGATTCGATTAGCCTAGTGGACAGAGCGTCCGGTGTGGCAGCAGACCCACGGCAGACAGATTGCCAGGTTTGGGAGCAGACTCGCGATACTCGATTGGAGGAGTACCACTATAGGCTATTAGGGGGAGCACTACTGTGTTGCGGCAACAGACCCATGGCTAGAAGATCTACATTGTTGGGGCGATAGACCCGCGGTACATGATAGGATGAGTACCTCAGCAGTCTATGGTTAGTGAGTAGCTCCTCAGAGTCGTGACATGACCAATGTAGTCGACAGAGGAGGATTTCTCCAGAAGTTGTTGTTTCGATAATGAAAATCCCAATTTGAGTTGAGTTAATGACCTTTGTGTTTTCCTCATTATTGAGATGTGTTACTTGATAACATAGGTATATGTATGGGAATATACCTAGGTAAAGGTTATCTATTGAGATAATTCTTGTTGTATTATCCTTGTTGGATTTAGTGAGGTCGTGAGTGTTTTGGGGTCCCTTCTGAGTATCGTTATACTCACCCCTACACGGGCTATTCCCGCACCCGGTTGTGTTGGATACAGATGATAGACATCGCTGATCGAGGCAGAGTGTATGAGGACTGGATGGTACCCGGATGTGGACATTCGGCGTGATAGCACACGGAGCGGACCGATAGACGTGGAGTGCTGAGGAGGACATCTGTACCTACCCTTCTGGTAGGAACCTATAGGACGATCCAGGAGCTGCTTCACCATTATGTTGTTTGTCATTTCAGTTTTAATTTTTCTTTCATTTGTAGTTGTACCTTTCTGTTGGGATTTTATATTCGGCCCCTTTGTACATTCAACACAATTTTTACTGCTCTACATAGTGTTTTCTTCCTCCTGTACTCTGGTTGTGTGTGTTTATGTTTTATAAAGGAAATTTCGTCCCAATTTATAGGGAGTTACGCCTTTGGTGCTAGTCGCCAGCACCTGGCCAATGGAAGGTGGTCTTGGGGTAGTCACGATACGGGCCATGAGGTATAGGTCGTGACATATTGGTATCAGAGGAGTCGGTTCTACCAAACAACATAGAACTCTGATATTTTCTTTCGGTGAAGCAATAGTGTTAATTTTACCAAGTGTGGTTTTCTTTTTAGGGATTCTAGTGTTGGTGCGGTGGCCGATGTATCCATACACGAGGACCCTGACTTCTGATTTCCGACTCAATGCATGAAAACACTGATTGAATGTGGGTTTTCAATAGTTTTCTATATGTCAGATCAAACCAGTTCAGCTCACTAGGTATAATATTTTGACCATTTCAAATCTATTCAGGATGCCTCCATGCAGAAAGTCAGTTTCAGTTCAGAGAGTACCCGATGATGGTCCACCGAGCGATGAGGTTCTGGTGTAGATCCCTTTTCTATGTTGGCACCCTCTGGTGGTGGACCAGCAGCACCACTACTCGTTGGGTAGAAGATGCCACCAGCTATACAAGCGGACGGTGCATGCTGACAGAGGGAATTGCATGAGTACCAACAGCAGAGGTCTCCGAGGTTACGAGGTGAGGCAGATTCCCTAACAACAGTGGACTGGATGGAGGTGATTGCTAAAGTTATACACCTACTTTATACACTATTAGAGAAGATGGTGATCTTATCTTCTAATGTTTCCCAATGAATGACCATGAGGTTGGTCTGCATAGTGATGATGCTACGGTACATGGACCAATGCCTGAGATAGCACCTTCAGGTAGTTTGTCAGCTATATCACTACCTGTTGGTCAGTAGTTTCAACCAACGGTAAAGGTAGATGACACATGTAGGAATATTTCCTTACACGTGTTTCAACATTAGATACCCATCAGGTTCATGGTGAGTCTGACTCACAGGAAGCTGAGGACTGGCTTGAGGAGGTGGCTGAGATTATTCTGTAGTTTATTCAGCTCCGGCAGGATGACATGTCGGTAGTTGAGTATTCATCAAGGGGTATCGATCGTTCCTAGTACTTGATGACTATGACACGATCAGTACTTTAGTGCTCGGAACTTAGTGTGAGGTGTTTTTAAATGACATCTAAGTCAGTACTTTTCCTCTATGCATTACTACTTATTCTACGGTGCTAGAGAACCTTTGTGGTTGAATGTTCATTGGCTCAATTGATACAGCTAGAGATTGTTACCAGTGAGAAACTAGGGAACTGGTACTAGTCTTAGAGACTAGGGCATGAAATATGTTTCAAGAAGAGAAAGTGTTAATGACAGATGAATCTGAAGAGATTCAAACGTTGAAATAGATCTTGGAGAGCATCATGAGGTAGTATACATTACGACATGTTTCTACCACCTGCCTTTGTAGTCCCCATTAGGCTTAGGGAGATGGAGGGAAGGGGAATAGAATAGCTATTTGCGGTCAATCAGTGTGACCCAAGGGCTCTAAGAATGGTTCGACATACAATCTGTGTCTACTACTAGATACTGTAACAATAGAAATGGATACGAATCATTCCTTCCTTCCACGAATCTTTTCCCAGACATAGAGTTTCTGGTTAAATTGTTGACTTGACCCTCATGTCTGTAGATACATTTGGGAGTAGACTTCATAATCACGCTTATGTTGATAGTGTGATATGCCCCTTGAGGTGAGAGTTTTTGTTTGAACCTCTTAGTGGCAGCGTCAAGGTCTTACGATGTTAGTTTGGGTATGGGCTGGGCAACCACAGTTCATAAACAGATTGACTGTATTGGGAAAAAAGGTTGTGGTTTACCTAAAAAGATGGAATGAGATTTCCTTGGTTGGAAAAATGGAAACCCCAAGCAGTACAAGATGGAATCATGCATATGTGGGTGCAGATGATCACTCATGAGTCGGCCAGACTTAGATTTGTGCCAGACTACTCTAGAGTTGTTGCACCGCTTTTAGCATTGACGAAGAAGGGGAACCCTTCGTATTGTTTTAGAGATGCCAACATAGCTTTTTAAGAGGTGAGGCAGAGGTTGAACAGTGCGCCCATCTTGAGGACATCAGAGAAGGTGATAATCATCTACGAGAAGATGAAGACTGCACAGAGCAGAAAGAAGTCCTATGCTGATGAGAGACACAGACCACAATAGTTTGAGGATGGTGACCAGTTTTTCCTATGGGTCTCACCTTGATGAGGACCACGGAGATTTGGCTGGGCGGCAAGTTATCTCTGTGTTTCACCGGACCTTTCTAGGTCATCATCAGTGTAAGCGAGGTGGCTTACCTCCTGGACCTTCCACCTCTATTGCACTAGGTGCATAATGACTTACACGTATCTCACCTCAGGAGATACGTGCATGACCTTTTCCACTTCATCAACCATGGGGAGCTAGACATTGATGATGGGGAAACATTCACGGAGGTTCCAGTGGAGATAGAAGATCGACAGGAGCAGGTCCTCTAGAAACGGACGACCTCTCTTGTACACCTTCACTGACTGCCCAGGAATCTCCAGGGGAGCACATGGGATCAAGAGGCTCAGATTCATTCTTAGTACTCATTTAGTTTCCCTAGTATGTGTTATAGATTTATGGGGACGCAAATCCCTGATGTGGGAGTAATGTAAAGACCCAAAAATTTCAAATAAATTTTTTTCATAATTCTATAGAATTTTACGAGTCTGCAGTTTCTGGAAGCACTTCATTTTGTGGCCCGCTGTGCTCGGAATCAATTTCTAAAGATTTGATTTTGTACGTTCAATAAACGTACGTGCGGGTTTTCCTATCTTTTGAACTGGTGCTCGGAATTGAAATCAGAGGGCACCGATTAACTCACAGCGTTGGTATTCTCTTATAGGGACCTTTACTGCAGTTGCATTTTATATGGGTTCAAAGTTAAAGATTGCGGTTTAATTAAAAAGTTAAATAAAATTGTTTTGAACAATTTTATTCAACATGGTGGTTAAATCCTACGTGGTGAAGTTAATAGTGGGGACCACCCCCACATAACTTCCCATGTGTGGATATTTGTGAGGTGGGGCCCACACAAGCCCCAATCATTTAACTCCCTTAAAACTCCCTTAAGCTCCCCAATTTAACTCCCCTTGTTTAATTCTTGACAACTCCCCTATTTAATTTGGTGGAGCCTCTCCACATTCCACCTCCCTCACTCCATTTAATTCATTTCCAACCCATCCCAATTAATTAAACAACTCTTAAAATATTTAATTAAATAGTTTTATATAATTTGAAAATACATGGATTCTATTATCTATACTAAAATTGGCTTCCTCCTTGCCTGCGTGTCACCATATCCATCTTCCACATCACCATATTCCAATTTCCTCTACTCCTAATTCCCCATTCCGCTACAAAATTTTGTCTCCCCCTCCCGCGGTCTACCTCCATTCCATCGGGTTTCTCCTAGGGTTCATGCCGACCTCTGTCGATCCCCTCTGATAATCCTCTCCGCGACTCCCCTCTCCCGGTCACCTTCACGAATGTCCACCACCTCGACGCCTCCGTCTCCACGCAGATACCTTCGACGACCTCGGGTAGGATTTCACCACTCCATCAAACCATCCATATCCTCCCATGATTAGGTTTTCACCTCACCACGAAGGCCTCCATCTCCTCGTGCATACCTTCGAAGACCTCACACGCCTCCCCTACCGCCTCCATTGACGCTCCCGCTAGCGATTTACAACAAATTAATGGATTTTGAAGCCTTGCTAGGCTCCACCTTCAAATTAAAGTTTTATTCATTTCAAATCCCGAATTGGCTCCTTCGCTTCCAACTTCGTTTCTTCCAGAATCCACATCCTCCATATAGACTCACGAATCGGCTGCGACCCTGATCGACTGTCTCGACCTATTGGATCTACATCGCCCTCTCAAATTAGTAGTGGTATTTTCAAAGCATTCTGAGATCTTCAGTTCATCTATCTGTTCATGCATCTTTCATGACTGATTGCATGAGTCTCTAGGTACATTCATCTATTGGCGCATCTGTCTTCTTTTTTTGCAGAACCCACTTAATCATCCTATTCGACTAGGTTGCCGACTGAATCTATCAACACCTGCATACAACCATCCATTACTCATTGCATATGAAGACTATTGATCCAGTAGTATTCGAATTATGTAAAGATTGAGTAATTTATAGGTACTACCATAAAAATTGTAAAACTTCTATCTCTTCGATTAAAAGTTAATGAAATAGTCTGGTTCCATGATTAGGAAATTGTTTTCGCAAGTGTTATCCTGAAACATTTCAGTATTCTTATTTTATAGGATTTGACCATTTTTTTCCTAGGCGGATTTATGTTATGTGGCTTGACAGAGTGACTTAATTCTTCAATCATAGCAATGAAGAAATTAATTCTTAGTACCACAATAAGGTATGACATTTAAATCGATACAATAGATTCTTTCACAAACTATATTACTAGAATATGAATATCTAATTTTTTTATTTTCAAATTGAAACATGATAAATGCTTTATATTCAATCAGAATATTCATGTTCTTAATAGATACAAAACATATGGTAATTAATTTTTTTATTGTCTCTTCAAGCTTTAAGATTCATATTCAATTAGAAGATTCATGTTCTTAATAGATACAAAACATTTGGTGTCAGTGCCTCTTAATTGTTTTTGCCAGTGACCCCTTGATGTGATCAAGGTTAGATACTAGGTCTGAATTTACTTCCATGATTTTCAATTACTGCACATCATCATTCGAAATTTTAGCTTATATGATATCATATTTTTTTATCAATGTCATTGTATTAGTTTACTTCTTATGCGAAAAACATACAGATAAATGCTAAATTTTAAGTGCATTATCCCGTAATTTGACTTATTAAGTTGATCACACTTTCTTTAGGATTGAATTTGCATGATTTCACATAACAGGAATGTAAAATTTGTATATTATTCAATGACTAAAAATTTCATTGCCCAGGTTTCTGGAGAGGCTATGTCCATGCATGACTCATTGTTTTTCCAGACATGGTTATACATTTATCAGTGTTACAAAAGCACATGGTGATAATGGGAGGCACATCCACATTGTAATAATTTCTTTTACTTATACTAATTATTACTTATGATTTATTGTTTAAATCAATAGATCAGGTTTATGTATTTGGATGATGTATTTAATTCGAGCAGTGGATATCCATTTGTTACATATTTTAGTCAGTATTTGAATTTTCAATATCCATTTCTCTAAAAAATATCTTTTCTTTTTTCAATGCAGTAAATGAAAAGCATACGAAGGCCACTGGACATAGTGGGAAGACTATTCATGTTTCAAAGAATCATTGAGGGAAGATGGTTCTTCCATCATTATGTTTTTTAATAGGCTATCACTACTTTCTCAGTCGGTGTTTTGCATTCATGGATTAGTTGTTTTGAGGGGCGATTCTCGGTATGATATCATAATATCAAACTGCTTCATTATGTTAGGGTTATATTGTTTGATTGTAATTAATTTTTACCAGGTTCAACTGATTTTAATGATTATCATATAATACATTATGACTGGGATCAACACTAGATATAACCCATTCGAAACATACAGTGATTATGACAATAATATTTTATGGAATTTTGTGGTTTTTGGAAATTCAATGCACTTATATGTATTTTCATATTCTGAACTAGTACTCTGCCCGGGCAATTCACAACACTATAAAATTATTCATATTATTAACTATAGATTACTATTTATAAAACATAATAGTTTATATTAATATTGAATATATTTCTAAATAAAATGACATACATAATGAGTAAAAGTTATAGAAATTGAGGAACAATAATTAGATACTGAGCAGCCTTCTGTATAAAATTAACAACGAAGGATCCAACGGTGATACATACTGAAAATTAATTAATATTATATTGAAATGTTAAATTTACAAAATAGTTATAGATAATATTGTAATACTTGTACAAGTTTAAAAAACGTCATCACATGATTTTTAATCAAATAAAGTATATGGAAAGGAATTCAAATTAATTTTTACCATTAAGAAATCATATATATAATGTGGCATAGTATTCAAATAAGAATCAATATTAATAAACATTGAAATAGGAAAACATTAATTTTGAATGTCAACGTAATAGGGATAATTTGTAAACAATGAAAATATAACAGATCATTTACATAGAAGCATTATGTTGTGAATAATAAGTAATTGCATCCATGACTATTTAAATTCATCTATTGTTCCCAGTCGTACTGGCAGTGTACTGGACCGCCGTATAGGTAAATTCATCCATTCCCAATTAGTATACATTGTCATAGCATATCAGAACTGCCGAATGTTGGGTTGACACAAACGATCATCCCTACAACAGATAATACATGTGAAAAAATTGAAATTTGGAATTCAGTTTAGTGTAAATGATATAGGCATTAGAAAGGAAAATGGTTACACTTGAATATGTTCTTTCATTTTATTAGTTGAGTAAATGTATAATTTCAGTTACAACTGGAAAAACATTAATACATTAATTTGAAGTAATATAAGCATATATGTAGTCAAATAATACCTTGAAATTGAATCACAAAATATCAGTCAATCCTTTCAGCCTTTGGGTTGACGATATCCTTTATACAAAGATGCAGTTCATTGACAGTCCCTCCCTACATTACAGCCCTCACCTCTCCATCGCTCCTCCTCCCCCTGGCCTAGCCCCTCCCCCTCCCCCCTTCCCGGTCCCTCCCCTCCCTCACTACCCATCGTGTCACCTCCTCCTTTTCCTGCACCTCCTCCAACCCCCATCCCCAGCTCTACCCATCCCCTCCCCACTCCTCCTCTATTCCTCCCTCCCCCGCCCAGCCCTTCCTCCCCCCCACCCTGCCCAGCTTGTAACCCCCCCCCCCCCCCCCAATTTCCCTGCACCTCCTCCCACCCCCTACCCAGCTCTAGCCCTCCCCTGCCCACCTCCTCTACTTGTCTCCCACCCCATCCCAGTACCTTCCCCTCCCACCTCAGCATTCGCCCTGCCCATCCACTTCCCCCACCTCTCCCCCCCCCACCCTGCCCAACAAGTTCCCCCACCAGCCCCCCTCCCCCCTCCCCTCCCCTCCCCTCCCCACCAACCTGCCCAGCCCCACCCATCCCCCCTGCCCAACTTGCTCCCCCACCAGCCCCCTCCCCTCCCCTCCCCTCCCCTCCCCTCCCCTATCCTCCCCTCCCCTCCCCTCCACTCCCCTCTCCTCCAACCATCCCAGCCCATCCCCTCCCCCCTTTCCCAACATGTTCCCCCACCAGCCCCCTCACAAATTCCCTCATTTTCCCCTCCCCTCCCCTCCCAGCCCCTCCCCTCCCCTCCAACCTACCCAGCCCCTCCCCTCCCCTCCCCTCCCCTCCAACCTGCCCAGTGATGAGCAGCATCCCTGAAAAATAAATAATATCAATAGTTCATATAAGATAAATAACTCAAAATAGAAAAGAGAAAATATAAATTAACAAAAATAAAGGATATATATAATACCTGACCCGATGATCTAAAAAATCATCCACTTGTCATATTAAAATGCTCCAGAGTACATTATCCAGTTTTCAAATACATGTATCACATATATTATACACTAAACGTAGAAGAAACTATTAACTAAGAGAAAATAAAATTATCCACTGATCATGAAATCCCTACTTGTTCCCCTCATCCATAATGCAGAGTGTATCTCCAAAATGCAGTTATAGTAATGTTTATCACACTGAATGCCAAAAAGAAATCATTCATTAATATTGTCAAATACATTGATTTTTGTTATGAAATATAAAAAAATGATAACAATAATAAATGGAAAAGATTTTAACAATCATAAAGTCAGTATATAAAAAGATAATATGGAACATAGATTGAAAAAATGTTTGTCAAATTATACAACATAAATATTCATCTTTGTATCTGTATAATTGTATCACTCATCAATAGAGACTAGAAGTAGTCGATTCTAACCAAATTATCATGTCAGATCGTACAAATCTTCATCTGCAAAAACTTCTAACTTTTCTGCATAGGAAAAAATGTTTTAAAATAAGAATACGTATTAATTCATACTGAAAATTCAGATTCTAGAATATGAATGTAAAAATAAACCTAGTGTGATCCGAAAAAAGAGATTTGGTAAGATCATGTTAATAGGTAATGTAGGTTACAACAGTATGTATATTTTTTCACTAATTTATAAAATCAATTCATATTGCAAGCAGTGAATATATATAAACATCTTGTAAAAAGTTAATAATTCAAATCAACTTACAGATTTCTAAAGTAGTTATGTTGAATGTATAGATACAGTGTTGTAAATAACTGGTTAAACCTATATATGTGCTGTGGATATGTCATAGATATGATAAAATAAAATTCTATTGGAATAGTAACATGTCTAAATGATAAACAGAAACATTTTCAACTAATATGTGAAATATCCAAATGAAATGGATGTTTTAAACGTTATATGGATCATAGAAAACACATAAACATGAAAAATATTTTATGCATCATCCATGGAAGAGGCTAATTCAGAAAATAGGGTAAACATATTACATTCATCCTATTATAAATAGCAGTCCAATACTTTTTTTGAATGTTTAAAACAATGCATAAATCAAAAATGAAAAAATATGAAATGGTCAATCTGTAGTATTACCTTGCAATTACAGCTAAAAAATTCAGTCAGTTGTTTCAATATTCATTGATATGTTGACCATCCCTAAGAGTTGAATCTGTATGTAATGCCTAAAAACCCAATTATAGAACATGAAGAAACATAGTTTTATCTACATTGAAATGGTATTACTACAGATTGACCATTTCATACTCCCCCTGCCCTCATCCTCCCCTCCCCTCCCCTCCCCTCCCCTCCAACCTGCCCTGTCCCTCCCCTCCATTCCCCTGCCTAGACGCTTCCCCAACCACCCCCCGACCCAAAGTCTTCCCCCAGAAGCCCCCTCCCCCATGTCCTCATCATCCCCTCCCCTGCCCTTACCTCCCCTCCAACATGCCTAGCCCCTCCCCTCCATTCCCCTACCCACTAAGAATATTCTTCCTAAGTCATTCCTCCCTCCTCCTCATCCCCTCTGCCCAACCCCTCCCCTACCCAGCCCCTCCTCTCCCCCCGCCACCCTGCCCAGCTTTTCACCCCCCCAAATTCCTAGCACCTCCTTCTACCACCACCCTGCTCCACCCCTCCCCTCCCCCCTCCTCTGGTTGTGTCCCACCCAATCCTAGCACCCCAACCCCCCTCCTACATACGTGTCCCCCCTTCCAAACCCCTTCCCCCACCACTCCCGCTCTAGCCAACATCTTCCTCCACCAGTCCCCTTCCACCTACCCTCATCCTCACCTCCCCTCCCCTCCAACATGCCCAACCCCTCCCCTCCATTCCCCTGCCCACTAAGAAGAATATCCCCGGAGCCATTCCACCCCCTCCTCCTCCCCTTTCCTCATCAATCCCCTGCCCTGCCCCTCCTCTCCCCCCACCCACCACCCTACCCAGCTTACCCCCCCCCCCCAAATTCCCAGCACCTCCTCCTACCCCCTACCCAGCTCTACCCCTCCCCTCCCCCTCCTCTAGTTGTCTCCTACCCATTCCCATCACTTCCACCACCTGCTATGCCTCCCCCATTCCTAGCCCCTTCCCCCACCACTCCCCCTGCCCAACCTCTTCCCCACCAGGCCCGTCCCCCCTGCCCTCATATTCCCCTCCCCTCTCCTCCCCTCTCTAAATTCTCAGCGCCTCCCCCTTCTACTGACTTTGAAACTAAACACATATAGTGAATTGAAAATTTGTATCTTATGAAAACTGATGGACTTAATTAATAATAAGTAACATGCATATACCGTTTATGTAGTATGCATATAGTGATTTGATAATATGTATATTATGAAAACTGAATGACTTAATTTATAATAAGTAACATGCATATAATATGTATGAATTATGCATATAATGAATATGCAATATGCATATAGTAAATATGTAAGTCATTAAATATATTACTTAATGTAGTTTAACAATGTTCAGTTTTCAATTCTCCTTTAAATCATATGTAATATGCATATTTATCATATTGAAAATTCAATATTACAATATTAATACATAGTATATGGTCTTTCAAGTTGAAATTTATAGATTGACACCACATCAACATATAGGCAGTACCAGAAAAGACAACTGCAGTTAGATGAAAAATAATATACCTTGTTTGTAATTTGATATTAGTATGCATATATGTTGAGGCAGATTTCATATTAAGAAAATGCAACACCTCTTGGAGATTTTTGAAATCAACATCCATAATCATAATTGCACATACAAAGAAATTGATCTAGGTATTCAAGTTGACATGCTGCATGGATGAAATCCTGTTTATGAAAATCCATGATTTGTGTGGCATTCAAAATTATATTTAGAACTGTAAAACTATCTTCAAATAGATAGTGATGACTCTAGATACTGTTTTATTAAATCTACAAGAAAAATAAATGTGTTTATGGTTTAAACAGAGGAAGCTTCTACCAGAATCCCAAACTAATCATTTTTCCTAAATACACACCTATGCAGACATCATTTTTATGTATTCAGTATGAACATACTGAATATGTAATCTGCATATAGTTAAAATCTAAAATTCATTAAATATACTACTAAATGTAGAATAACCATGTTCTATTTTCAGTTCTCTTTTCCATAATATGTAATATACAAATTTCTCATATTAAAAATTCAATATTAAAATATCAATATGGTTTTTATAGTTGAAAATACTATATTGACACAATATTAAATTATAGGAACTACATGAGAAGCCACATGCACATAAATAAAGAATAATATACCTTGTTTACAATTTGATATTATTATCCATATGATGAATATTAGATATTCAATATTAGAAATACAATATTAGTAGGCATGTGCTGAATATGAAATACGCGTATACTGAAAAAGTAAAATGAATTCAATATACTGTTTCAAAATCTAATATGAGAAATATCTATATAATATATTATGAAAAATATTATTAGAAACACATTATATAATTGAACTCAAGAATGCCTACTGTATCTCTGAAATCAGAGGGTGACTGAGGCGGACCAGGTGGAGGGGGAGGCAGAGGCACTGGAGGTAGAGCAGGCTTAGGGAGACTAAGGTGTAGCAGGTGGAGGCGGTGATATTTGAAAGAGGGATCATGTGAAGGGCACAACAAACCAGAAAATTAAAAATAGAAAGAGGAAATAGGGAATCTATGAAGGAAATATGAACATGAATTACAAAAGAAGAAAGAGGGTAGAGTGAAATGGAACCTAAAATCTTGAGAAAAAGTAAAATAAAACTTGTAAGCTTGTGGGAGATTTCTAGTACAGAGATGCTTCAATAATGCTTGGATTTTTCTGCCCCTCCCCTCCCCTCCCCCCTGCCCAACATTTTCCCCCAACAGCCCACTCCTCGCTGCCCCTCCTCTCCCCTCCCCTCCATCCTGCCCTGCCCTTGCCCCTCCACTCCCCCTGCGCAACATTTTCCCCCACAAACCCCCTCCCCTCCTACCTGCCCCTCCCCTCACCTCCCCCTGCACAACCATTTCCCCCACCAGCCCCCTCCCCCCTGCCCCTCCTCTCCCCTCCCCTTCCCTCCATCCTTCCCAGCCCCAGCCCCTCCCATCCCCTCCCCTCCCTCCTACCCAACATTTTCTCCCAGCAGCCCCCACCGCCCTGTTATCACCCTCCCCCTCCCCTCCCCTCCCCCCCTGCCCAACATTTTCCCCCAGCAACCCCCGCCCCCATGCACCTCCTCTCCCCTCCCCTCCCCTCCATCCTGCCCAGCCCCTCCCCTCCCCTTCCCCCCAAAATGCCTAGCCCCATCCCCTCCCCTCCCCCCTGCCCAACAATTTCCCACAGCATCCCCCTCCCCCCTGCCATCACATTCCCCTCCCCTCCCCTCCCCTCCAGCCTACCTAGCCCCTGCACCTCCCCTCCCCTCCCCCTGCCCAACATTTTCCTCCAACATCCCCTACACCCTGCCATCATCCTCCCCTCCCCTCCCCTCCAACCTACCCAGCCCCTGCCTATATGCTATAATGTTTACATTACCAATAAAATAGGTGAAAACTGTAAAAGAAACTAATGTTTTCATGAGAAGATGGTGTTCCATTTAGAGCCAGACCCCTTTAATCATTTAAGGTTTTTAATCACCTGATATGTTAAAAATAATATACACGAAAAGTTGAAACACGTTATAGATAGGAAAGATTGCAGGTTGGTTAAAATATAAAGGTTTAAAAATCTAAAATGAATTGAAGTAGATGTTCAATGCTCATGTATTCTTCCAAAGAATATCAACTAAACCTGCAATATGAAAGTCACTGCATGAATATGATTATCTTTCGATGGGAAATTTATGAATCTGAATATAACAGTACACAATTAAGAGAATATTTCTGTTAAATGTCATGCTACATAAAGATGAACTCTCTCACATACCATTTAAGAGAGACTTCTTCACGTACAATCAACTAAAAAAATCCATGTGTTGGGTCCCATTGGTATGGGGACATCCCCTAGTAATCCAACTATGCAGATTGTGAGAATCAAAGTTGATATGAGACATGGTCAAGATACCAAATGAATAATCACCCCCACACGAAAGCAATAATAAAATCTCTTTTAGCATGATTAGTTCAGAAGAAACATACTTGATTATAGTAAAAATTTTATAATTTCATCCATATTCAAGATATTAAAAAATGTTAAACATATATTTTCATATTCGAGAACACTGTATAAAACAATGGTTAAACATGAATAAAAGATTATAAAATAAGAATTTATCATTCAATAAAACCAAAGCTAATTAAACCCAAAATCTAAAACTATCTGAAATGGTTTTTTGTGTCCTCCATCCATTTTCCATAATTGGATGTTAAAATAAAGACAGGTCCTGACTCATGGTTTTAGGTGATGAATGATTCAATTAATTCATTATTGAAATCAAAAATTAAGCATTCAGATAACAATGCTCACAGTTCACGAAGAAAGTTGTCCTTTATGAGCACTAAATAATACTGAAGGCTACCTTATCCAGTCTTGTTCATTCTTCAGCTTCTTCTTTTCTGAGAACATCCTTATGTCAGCATCCTAGAAATCTATACCTGCATGAAGAAAGGTAGGTCCTTGAGTCAACTAATTTTTGCGTACCAAGGTTTTACAATACGTTGAGTTGTAAAAGAAAGCCTAAAAAATTAGTGATGTTGCAAGGTGAAGGTTGTGTTTGGTAGAGTTAGTTGACCATTCACGGGTAGTAGAAGGACCGGTGACGTTGGTTGACCAAGGCATCAAAGTAAGGTAATATTTTATTTCAGAAAAACCTAACATGTTTCCTAAATCTGTAAGAAAATTTGTATGTGGTAAATTTCTGGGAGTCTCCGAAAGTATGCAACAACAGTTTAGCGCGGGGAACAATTGGATACCAACACGAATCATAAAAAAGAAACTACATGAACTTTCAACGCATCGCCTAAAAATTTGCATAATATACGGATGTTTTTTTTAAAATTACATGGCTAATAATACATCGTAATTTGAACATGAATTTATAGATAAGTGAAATGATTCCACTACTACTGTAGCAATGAGTTGGGTTTATTAATTGGTAATTAAAGTTAGACCTGTCCTTTGAAGATCTCGTGGAAGCCAAATACCCACTGGAAAAGTTAAAGAACTTATAATATAATTTTAACATGTAGTTATAGTATAGTGAAATGATTTCACTACTACAGATACAAGGAATTAGGCTTATAAACATTTAATTAATGTCATACTTGTCCTTTAAAGATGATGTGAAAGTGAATAACAGACTGGAAACTAGAATTCGAAACCCAAGAAGTTAATTTCCTAGACGTTAGCTACAGAAAACAAAGAATATGTAATTAATGTCATACCAGTGAATTATAATAAAAATTGAAAATTGTTTCAAACATAACATGATAGAACATATAGTGTAATATGAACCTTGAGTAATATAGAAATAAAATCATTTTACTATTGTAGATTGATGAATATAGGTTTCTGAGAAGGTAAATTTCTAATCAGACATCGTAATTTGAACATGAATTTCTAGATAATTGAAATGATATCACTACTGTTGTAGCAATGAGTTAGGTTTATTAACAGGTAATTAATGTTAGACCTGTCCTTTGAAGATCTCGTGGAATCCAAATACCCACTAGAAAAATTAAAGAATGTAGTCTATAATTTTAACCAATAGTTATAGTTTAGTCAATTGATATAACTACTGAAGATACAAGGAATTAGGCTTATGAACATGTAATTAATGTCATACCTGTCCTTTGAAGATGATGCGGAAGTGAATAACAGACTGGAAACTGGAATTCGAAACCCAAGAAGTTAATTGCCAGGATGTTAGCTACAGAAAACATAGAATATATAATTAATGTCATACCAGTAAATTATCAAAAAATTGATAATTGTTTCAAACATAACATGCTAGAATATACAGTGTAATATGAACCTTGAGTAATATAGAAATAAAATAATTTTACTATTTTAGATTCATGAATATAGGTTTCTGAAAAGGTAAATTGCTAATCAGACATCGTAATTTGAACATGAATTTATAGATAAGTGAAATGATGTCACTACTGCTGTAGCAATGAGTTAGGTTTATTAACAGGTAATTAATGTTAGACCTATCCTTTTAAGATCTCGTGGAAGCCAAATACCCACTTGAAAAATTAAAGAACTTAGACTATAATTTTAACCTGTAGTTATAGTTTAGTGAAATGATATCACTACTACAGATACAAGGAATTAGGATTATGAACATGTAATTAATTTCATACATGTCCTTTGCAGATGATGCAAAAGTGAATAACAGAATGGAAATAAGAATTTGAAACCCACGAAGTTAATTGCCCGGAAATTAGCTAGAGAAAACATAGCATATGTAATTAATGTCATACAAGTAAATTATAATAAAAATTGAAAATTCTTTCAAACATAACATGATATAACATACAATGTAATATTAACCTTGAGTAATATGGAAATAAAATCATTTTACTATTGTAGATTCATGAATATAGGTTTCTGAGAATGTAAATTGCATCATGTCTGAGTTGCAAAGAAGATACCGGAGGGCAGAACCTACTGGAAACCGAATTTTGAACCCAAAAAAACTCAGGAACAATCAACTATAATCGCAGGCTGTAGGTGGTTAGCAGATTGGATAGATAATTGAAATATAAAATATGAGAAATATGCGAAATCTACTGGGAACCGGTCTTCGAGATTTCAGCTAAGATCTTCGAGTTTTCCCCCACTCTGGATGATGTAAGTGGGGCATTTCGAATCCTCATCATCTTCCTCATATGACCCTGCAACAAACAACAACAATATAGAACACAACACAAATCGATTTCAATTTGATGTAGTTGGAGATCAAAACATTTCAGTGTTGGTGAGCTAGGAATCACAGCCTCTGGTGATTCTTTTTCTAGTTTATCCCTCCAGGATAAAGTTGGATCTTGGTTTACTTTGGCTCCTGGCTACAAATCCATGTTCATCATGTATGGGTGGCATCGACCCTTCATATTGTCAATTACAATGACAACTAGTCCCATATTTCGTTCATCAGAGCGTGAATATATATGTGATAAACCCTTATTTTATATTTCTACATACACCTTACACCTGCTGAAGTTCAATTCAAAAATATGATTGAATCTCTTCACCAGATGTTCAATTAGAAGATCTGTCACCCTGATTTAGTATTTAGATTCAGAGAACAATTAGCCATGAGAAAGAATACAGATTAATCACCTAATAAAATCACCACAAAAATAAAATGCATTGAGACATGATGATTTTTGACAATGACATATACATTTCACAGTTGTTTATACCTGCACTTACTCGGTGCGTGATCAATGGTGTGGGAACCCTAGTTGGAGCAGAGGAACCAAAAGTGGGATTTCCGATGTGGGAGTTAGTGGTTTCATAGAAGGTATAGCTGGTGGAGTTGAAGTCAAAGGAGCTGAAGTTAGAGGATCCGTAGCTAGAGGAGCTGAAGTAGGAGGAGCAGAAGTCCAGGCGGAAGTCGGAGGAGTGGATGTCGGAGGAGCGGAAGTCGGAGGAGCCAATGTTGGGGGAGCCAAAGTATGAGGAGTCAAAGACGGAGGAGTTGAAGTAGGAGGAGCTGAAGTCGGAGGAGCTCAAGACAGAGGAGCCGAAGTTGGAGGAGCCGAAGGGGGATCACGCACAGGTGGAGATGCAGCTGGAGAGGGGATTCAAGGAGGGGAGAAGAGTGGGGGAACGGAGCGGGAGAGCGGAGGTATGGTTTGTGTGGGGAAGGCGGATGTGGTTTCGGAGAGGCGAGTTCGAGGGAGATGCGAGTTCGAGGGAGATGAATATCTGTTGAAACCTTAGGATCGATGGAATGTTTTTGCGGGGGAGGGAGGCGAGGCGGAGGAAAATCCCGATCGGGGATGAGAAGTTGGTAAATTTTCACGATTTAGAGAGAGAATTATTGAAATTTAGGGGACGTGGAGGCATGGGAAGGTGACACGTCATCAATGGAGAAGCCAAGTTTAGTATAGATAATAGATGTACTTGATATCTATACAGATTCAAATTAATTTATATTGTCATAGAAGTTTTTATTTAGTTAATCTTCACGAGTTACCATTACGATTGACCATAAAAATTTATTATTGTTTTCATTTTGTACATTTGAATTAATTATCAAATAGATGACATTATTTTCACACTCTTTTCTTCAGGAATCATTGTCGTTTATGCAATTGGAATCTTCAATTTCTCACTATGAATCAGGGACAACCTTTTTGTATCTGATCTGTTCTTGGGAGTGAACACATCTAGAATGGTTATCTTGGTGTATTCACTGGCTTTCTTGGATTGTAGGTGATTTCAATGATGTTATAAGCATAATACCAGACTTCCTTGGGTCTTTTCAGTCTGATGATCTTAGTTTTGAATTTATCTGGTCTTACATGCAAATTTCCAGATCTCCATTTATTTAAAAACTATTTGAATTCCATGAAGATGAGTAGAATTGATTGGGAGCTTTGTTAATTTTCTTTTTTGATGTTGACAGACTCACCATGAAGATGATATTCAGGATGGATTTGTTAATTTTGTCTTTCTTCTTGGTTTAAGGTTGCAATGGCATTCAAGGACTACTTTTCCTCTTTCTCTGACTCTTTCATGGATCTTTTTGGCATTCTATGGATAACTATGAAGACCTAGATAGGTTGTTTGGTGTTGGGGACCTTTGTGCTTCATAGTAATTGTATTTTCATCATTCTTCTCTAACTTTTTGGACTGATTATGCTCTGTCTATTGCATTTGATATGCCTCTGATTTAATGTAGGAGTGTTTGATCAGATGATCATGGGCTGCCTGCCGTTTATTTGATCAATGATTGGAGGGATATTGGGAATAAATAAGAATGAATAAATTTGTGCACATGAAGTCCACTAAAAGGTATACTAAATGGTTCATTATTTAATATACATAATTTATTTGTGTTTCACACATGGTGGTCTTGGTATTTTGATATTCTAATGGTTTCCATGATAAATTAGTGTCTTTTGATCATTTAAACCACCTTATTGGTATCAGACCTATGTCTTCTGCTTGGTTCACAAGATCATGTCCTAAAATTCAGCGAAAAAACTCCTACACGGTTCTAGGTATGAACATCCTTCTTCCCTTACAAAATGTAGATCTATTTTCATGTATTATAATCCATAATATCTGCATTAAAATTTTCAATTCCTATTACACATTACTGTTTTCAATTTTTCAATATCTTCATTATTATTTTGCATAATTTCTATAATCTACATTTATATTCTATTGGATTCACTTGATTTTTTTCATCTATTCATTATGTGTGTACTGTAAACACCTTAATTAAATAAGTGTCACACTTCCACTCAATTTTAAATAATTCCAATGGTCTTTTTCTGGTCACCTAGGTTTGTGTAAGGAATGAGAATTAAAAGGGAGATTTGGTTCTAGTATTGTTGTTACTTTTCCTTTACACTTGCCTTGGATTTCTTTAACTGTTTCATTTATTTTTCATTCTATGTTGTGGCTATTAATGATGCATGAAATACAGATACCATAAGATTGATTCCTCGAATAAACCTCCTAGACTTCATTGAAACATTTGTAATACATCATGGCTGCTTTTTTTTCAGTGGAAATGATCTATTTATAGATTGGAGTGTTTGAGAAGGTATTATATAGAACAGTTTTCTTGAAATGAAATATGAGATGAAAATGTGTTCATTATGAACAAGGTATTACATAGAGCACTTTTCTCCATTCTCAATCAAGATCAAAATCATGATGGTTAATTATTAATCACCATCCCATGTTTCTGCAATTTTTGTTTGTCTATTACAGATTTGTAAGTGATTTGAGTACCCCAATAGAATTAGAGGTTTGTGGAATTTTTTTATTCTAGCTTGATATTGAGATATTTGTTTTAAAAATATGCATTTAATGCATGCATCTTTTAATTTCTTTTAATTATAAAATCTGTAGCTTATGTTTTCCATGGAAATCAATTGCAGAGAAGGGGAATCATTGATGGAATGGTTGGGAAGGGATGGAGGGGAGGGCACGAAGAAGCTGGTGGAAAAGGTTGGGCATGGAGGGAGGGGAGGGGAGGGCCATGGGCTGGCCAGGATGGATGATAATGGAGGAGAGTGGATGGGAAGGGTCAGGCAAGATGGAGGGAATGAAAGGGGAGAGCAGGATAATGGTAGGATAAAGGAAATTTCCTGGAAAATAGGTCATACTATCTGTTTTTATGGAAATAGTATGAATAAATCATTTATGTTTTGACATAGATACCTTCTCACAGCACCCTTGATGGGGTAAAAAATCAAACCACAAAGGAAGAAAAATGGTATACCTTCTGTTATAATATGTTTTCATGCAAGAAATGATGGTTCTGTAAAAGGAACAGACTCCGATAGTTGTTCCAAGGAACTCTGGATATCTGTAGACTAGATACCAAAACCAGTTTTTGGATCTGTAACATCTAAAAATAGTAGATACTGTTGAAGATGACACTTTTAATGCTCAATTTCATAACATTTGTTCCAGATTATGTAATTCTATTACAGATTATGTAATTTTGTTACATATAGGTCTTCATTATGCACTTTATGATGGTCTTGGTGGAGGAAGATAAGCATAATGTTGTTAAAAGGCACCCTATTTTTCTGTACAGTTGATACACATTCCAGTTTTGTGCTCTGCAACATCTAATTACAATAGAAACATCTCAATATGTAAAATTATGTACTCATTATCTATGCTTTTTTTTACAGATTTCAACATTTCAATAACATTTATTTCATCAATTTTAAATTGATATATAATGCTGATCATTATGTTATTCAATTTCTGTAACATCTATTTCTGAATTTTTGTTCTAGTTATTCAGTACTTCTGTTCCAGTTATTCTGAATTTCTGTAACTTATATTTCACCAATATTTTAGTATTTCTATAACATTTATTTCAGCATTTATGTTACATTTATTTCCTCCATTTCTGTAACATTTATTTCTTGAATATGAAATAGTTGTATATTTCAGATTTTAGCATTTCTGTAACATTTATTTTAGTTTTGGACTCTAACAAATGTGTTGTAGTCCAAGATTACAAAATCGCAGCTGATCTATGGTTACAGAGGAGATATTGTTGTTTTTGTGGTATTGCACTTTTAGATCTGTAACTTTTTATATGTTATAGAAAATATTGTTATGTGAATTCATTGTGTTTCAACTCTTAACGTATAGGAAATCAGGAGAGGTCTAAAAATTACAGTTATTGGGATCCACAGTAACATCGACAAAGATATTTTGGTACCCTATTACGTCATGTATTACAGTTTGTTGTTGCATCAACTTTCTTCCTTTTCAATCCATTTTATATAAAAATTATGTTACATGTTATTATTTTTCTCTGCTTTTCATATTGATCAATCACTGAAAATGTTTTTTTAAAATATTATAGGTTTGATACATGAACAATGGTAATGGGTTTTGTGATGATGTAACTCCAGAACAACTATCACATTTCCTGTGACGGTAGATATTTCTATCCTCTACATATTTGTAGAATGTTGATTGTTGATGTGGAATTCTGTTGACTTATGATTTTTTTTTAGAAAAATTTTGAGTTTTTATAATCACATCTTATTTGTTACATTCAGATTTCTATCTCAATAAATGACTACATATTGTTCATTCTTTTCCATAATATGTACCACTTAATTTCTATTTTATACTTTTCCAATTATAATATGATTTATTATGATTCAAAATTGGGGCAGGGGCAGCAGTAGGGGCATGGGCAGGGGCAGGGGCTGGGGCTGGGGTTGGGGCTGGGGCTGGGGCTGGGGCTGGGGGGATGGGGGGAGTTGGGCAGGTGGAGGTGGTAGCTAGGCAGGGGTTGGGGGGGATCTGGGTAGCGGGAGGGGGGAGCTGGGCAGGGGCAGTTGGAGGGAGGATCTCACTAGGGGCATGAGCTAGGGGAGGTGGGGGACCTGGGTAGAGGGAGGGGGTGAGCTTTGCAGGGCTAGGGGGAGGGGAGGGGAGGGGGGAGCTGGGCAGGGGCAGGGGGAGGGGGGTAGCTGGAAAGAGGCAGGAGGAGGGGGGAGCTGGATAGAGGGAGGGCGGCTGGGCAGGGGCCAGTGGAGGGAGGGAGCTGGGCAGTGGGAGGGGGCTGGGCAGTGGGACGGGGAGGGGGCTGGGTATAGGGACGGGGAGGGGGCAAGGCATGGGAAGGGGGGCTGGGCAGGGGGAGGGGGGCTGGGTAGATGGGAGGGGGAAGGGGAGGGGTTATATTTTATTCCTTTTTCATTTCGACATATAAGTTTCCTACTATTATAACGATTTCGTAGCAGTTTCTGTTTTTGTTTAAATTTTAACTACCACTATCCTGTCTTTCTAACATATCTTTCTGTTTGGCCTAGGTTTGCAGCTCAGTTTTGGAGGTGCCTCCTAGTTTTTGGTCGTGGATGATTATTTAGGTATACCAAATATTTACTCCTTCTCTTGCATCTGTCTTCACTATTTATATATTCATTAAAAACCATCCTAGGAATTAATTGTAACTTATTTGAATATCTCTTCCTGTGGTTCGTTTTTCTTAAATTTAGTCAGCTTTCCACTGATTTTATAAGGGTACATTTTAGTGGGGGCGGCCAGGGGGAGGGGCTGGGAAGGGGCAAGGGTGAAGGTTGGAGTTGGGAAGGGCGAGGGTGGGGGGAGGTGGGCAGGGGCTAGGGCTGGGGCTGGGGATGGGGCTGGGGCAGGGGCTGGGGCTGGGGCAGGGGCTGGGGCTGGGGCTGGGGCTGGGGATGGGGCTGGGGCAGGGACAGGGGGAGGGGGAGGGGGGAGTTGGTCAGGTGGAGGGGGGGGAGCTGGACTTGGACTGGTGGGAGGGGCAAGGGGGAAGGTTGGAGCTAGGCAGGGGGAGCTCGGTAGGGGGATTTGGGCAGGGGCTTGGGCTGGGGTAGGGGTAGGGGATTGGGCTGGGGTAGGGGTAGGGGCTGGGGCAGGGGGAGGGGGAGTTGGGCAGGTGGAGGGGGGGAGCTGGACTGGGGCTGGGGGGAGCTGGGTAGGGGCAGTGGGAGGGGGGTGATCAGTAGGGGCAGGGGGTGGCGGAGTTGGGCAGGTGGAGGGTGGGAGCTGGACATGGGCTGGGGGGGGGAGGGGTACGGGGGAAGGTTGGAGCTGGGCAGGGGGAGGGTGGGGGAGCTGGGAGGGGCTGGGGCAGGGGCTGGGGCTGGGGCTGGGGCAGGGGTAGGGGTAGGGGGAGGGGGGAGGTGGGTAGGTGGAGGGGGGAGCTGGACTGGGGCTGGGGGAGAGCTGGGTAGGGGCAGTGGGAGGGGGGGTGCTCAGTAGGGGCAGGGGGTGGGGGAGCTGGGCAGCGGGAGGGGGCGAGCTTTGCAGGGCCAGGGGGAGGGAGGGGGTAGCTGGACAGAGGCAGGAGGAGGGGGGAGCTGGGCAGGGGAGGGGGTTGGGTAGGGGCCAGTGGAGGGAGGGAGCTGGGTAGGGGGACAGGGAGGGGGATGGGCATGGGAAGGGGGACTGGGCAGGGGGAGGGGGCTGGGCAGAGGGTAGGGGCCGAGAAGGGGCAAGGGGGGATGGAGCTGGGCAGGGGGAGGGGGGGAGCTGGTCATGGGGCTGGGCAACGGGAGGGGGCTGGGCAGGGGGAGGGGGTGCTGGTCAGAGGGGAAGGGGAGGGACAGGGCTATGAGATTTTGTCATATTTATAGTAGTAATTTTTTAGTTCAATTTATTTCAACAGATTTGTAACTTTTACACCTTATGAACTTCACCTCCCCCATTTTAGCATCTTCTATTTTCATTGTCTTTAGTCTTAACTCCATTTTCTTCCATCATGAGTAACCCACTAACATCATTATGGTGTTAAATTTTTTAATAAATTTCATAATTTTATTTCCATTTTCAGGTGGCTATCTTCAAATCATGGTTTGGAGAAAGTCCATGATTTCCAAACAGGATGACAACACCTCTACAGTTGAACCGCTCTTCAAAACAATGGCTGGGAAATACATGATTTCATTGTCCTTATTTTTTATTATTTTCATTTTTCTAGTTTGATTTCCATTAGTTTTTGTTCTCTAGGTTTTCTAAACTTACCATATTTATTTCAGTTTGTTGGTTTTATTTTTCCAATCACTGTCTTTTGTTGGATTTGACTTTCACTCTTTAGACATTATTATTGTTTCTTCTCAACTTTTATAAATAAAAATTCTTTTTAAAAGTAAAACCATTAATCAAGCCCTTCGCTTTTTAGTCAACATTATTGTTTCTTCTCAACAATTATAATTATTAATTTATATTGAAAGAAAAATAATTAATTGAATAAGTTGTGTTATTGCACGGGCGAATACTAGTGTCATATTATGGGTGGGAAATTTTATTATTTTCTTTGGAAATATTTGTGGGAGAGATCTTAATAGGTTTTAGAAGGAAGAGTTCTTCTCCGACAAAGAACACCAACCTTCAACAAAGAACGAATCTGACAAAGAACATGAAAGACTTGTCCATCAACGCTTCCCTTCGGATGAACCCTGACGTCAATGGAAATGATGTCTGTATATTGCGATGCCCAACCTCCATGACTCTTGTCTTTCATGACACATTGACTTTCTCCATGCTCGAAATCGAGGTAGGGGTTTGTTCATATTGAATTTCATATCTCATACCCTGTTCTTCATTGGAAATCATTTTTTATTTTAAACAACTACTACCACCTAATGTGGAGGGAGCGGGCCGAACACACACGGTGCGGCAACCCTCCATAGTCTCTATTGATTGCGATTGAGATCTTGATAGGAAGGTGGCGATGAAAGGAAGCGGCGACCAAGTGCCGACAACGTGAGGAGGAAACGCGTCCCGCAACTGTGGGCCCCTCAGCCGACGACGAACTAGCAGGCTAAAGCTGGACAGGACGAAGGAGGACAGCGGCACCCCAAGGGGTCCGTGCTATGGAAGAATGCGGACCGCATACCATAGGCCACTCAGTGGATGAACCGGACAGCAGGCGGCCGGGTGGGCTGAGAAAAAACGTGGTGCCAGGAGGGCGGCGCACTAGAGAGACTGTGGCCTGCCCGACCGGGCCGCTTGCGCCAAGAAGGCCGGCGCCACCAGGCGCTGCCGGATTTGGAAGCCGGGAGCCTACGCCCCCCGCCTGGGACCGCTCGGCCCACCTCAGGTCCGGCCGTTCCCTTTAGGTCGGGCCGCACATTTCATCAAGACGGTCCCCCCCCTGCTGGGTCGGACCCGCCAACTCTTGGTTGACCCGACCCGCCATCCTACTTGGCTTAATGGGTCGGGCCTGTTTTCACATAATCATGAATAACATGAAGACCACACATCCGATAAATTCCTCATCTATATAAGTGGGACACTCCAAACGAGGTGGTCCTTTTGCGATAATCTTTGTGAGTTTTGGACAAATTTCGAAAATGGCTGGGTTTGGAACGAACGTAATTCCAACCGGCCCCGCTGAGCGGAAACGCTTATAACATAATTATTGGACGTCTGATTGACGTTTCATTGACTATGTTGGATTCCTCTTGGTGAGACAGTTATTTTGGAATACTCAACACATGTTTCAAATGTGGTTTGAGTATGGCCGTGTTGTATTGTACCCGAAATCCGACCAGGCCCCTGGAACAGAAATGCTAATAACTCACAGACCTGGAGTCTGATTGACGCATCGTTTATTGCGTTGATACCCCTATGATGCATTGGTCCTTTGAGATACTTCCATGTGATATTAAGTGACATTTGTAAGTATCTACCAGTATCTCAGGGAGCAGACCCTCCCAGAGATGAGCATACGGAGTGCGGAGACCTAGTAGATGTAGACCTAACGACCGCTTCACTGAATCGACTCAGAGTGAGTCGATTATCCCAATGGACAGAGCGCCCGATTTGGCGGCAAACCCATGGCCGACGGAGTGCCTGGTTTGCCAACAGACCACTAGTACTCGATAGGAGGAGTACCTATGTTGGCTATTTGGGGGAGCGCTACTCTGTTGGGGCGGCAGATCCATGGTGGGAAGCGGTAATGTGTTGGGGTGACAAACCTGCGGTACATGACAGGAGGAGTACCTCAGTAGTCTAAGGTTAGTGAGTAGGGCCTCGGAGTCACGACATGACCATTGTACTCAATAGAGGTGGAGTTCTCTATCTATTTTGGTTTTGATAATGAAAATACCAGTTTGAGTTGATTCAATGACATTTGTGTTTCCTCATGATTTAGATCGGTTACTTGATAACTTAGATATATGTATGGGAATATACATAAGTAAAGGTTATCTGTTGAGATATTTCTTTTTGGTTTATACATGTTGGATTTTGTGAGACCTTGAGGGTCTCTAGGTCCCTACAGAGTATCATTATGCTCACCCCTGCATGAGCTATGCCGACACCTTGTTGTGTTGGATGCAAATGACTGACAATGCTGACCAAGGTAGAGTGATTGAGGACTGGGCAGTACCAAGAGGTGGAAATTCGTTGTGACAGGACACAAAACGGACCTAGAGGTGTGGAGTGCTAATGAGGACATATGTACCTACCCTTCAGGTAGGAACCTGGAGGACGATCCAAGAGCTGCTTCACAATTCATTTATTAGTCATTTCAGTTGTACATTCGTTCAGTCGTAGCTGTACCTTTCTATTAGGCTTGTATTTTCGTCCCTTTGTAATTTCAACACAATTGTTACTTATATACTTAGTGTTTGTCTCTGCTTGTACTCTGGTTGTGTGTGTTTACATTTTATAAAGGAAATCACTTACCATTTTTTAGGGAGTTACGCCTTTGGTGCTAGTCTCCAGCCCCTGGCCTATGGAAGGTGGGCTTGGGGTAGTCACGATATGGGCCCCGGGGGATGGGCTGTGACAATAACTCATATAAATACTGAATGAAATATTTATTAAAAAGTCTTTAAATTACCATAACTAAAGTGTTATGATGTTGAAATATAACTAATAATGATAGAGAACCTCAAAGGAAAAGTACCATGGATATCCATGGATTTAGCATAGAGCATCATAGGATTAGCTAAACATGCCATTTGTTACAAAAAGGCATAATAGTGGAAGGCACCAATGGATTAGATTTTTGATATTAGTATTTTCAATATCACCATTACCATTTTGTAGTGTATTACATGATTTTACTTTATGAAAATTAATCTGATAATGGTATCAATCTAGAAACCAATTTGTCTTATAACTAAATAATGGATTCAAGTAAAAATCTTGTTAATTTTTATATATTTCTGTTATGGTGGAGAAGGTTAGTTTCTTAGTGTTACCTATGGTACTGATATAAGGATTTTAATATATAATAAATTTTAATAATATTATTTACTATTAATACTAAATTATATTTAACAATGATATTATACTATATTTTAACGGTTACAAGGATTATTTTATACATATAAGTATTTTGTTTATTTTTTCTACATTAATGGGTTTAAAACTTAATTGAAAGGATTTAATATCTTTTAAATTTTATTTTATGAAAATATTATAGTTTTCATAGGTATTAAAATGAAAAATATAGAGGTCTGTAAAAAAAGTGTTAAATTTAAATTTGATATTGATGTAATAAAGGTTCAATTTATTTTGATAAAATTGAGTTAGATGGTATTGATACCCATCAAAGTCACTAAAAGTATAATGAAAATGTAATTCAGGATAATTTTGATTATTTTTATCTAATTTTTATTACAATATTTATTTACTACTTATGAATTTATGAACTATAGATTAATATATTTTAGGTTATGTGATATAGTTTATTTTTTGAGTAATATATAACCCAAATTTGGTTCAATATATAATAGAATTAAATGATCTATCAGATGTCTTGTTTAATATAATTTATAATTAGGGCATATAAATAATTGTGTACATTATTTAATGAATTATTAATTCTTATTATATAATGGTAAGTAACATGATATATACAAAGCACCTAAGATGTATATTTATATTAGAATTTATATCCCAAATGATGAATATATAATGAAAACCCTCACATTATTTAATTACATGGGCATAATTAAAATTGGAGGAATGTATTTTATTAAGGGAGGTCATACAATACCCTGATATTTTAATATATTATTAACATTAAATAATTCAGTTTCATTGACATATTGTGTCACACAAAACAATGAGCTTAAACAAATCTGTAATTTGTTTTGTTAAATATAAAAAATATGTTTGTCTATAAAAATAACATAACCATTAAAATTGATGTATTGAATAGGTGTACATAATTTAAGAATTATTTATATGAAGAAAAATAATGGTTTCATTTAATACCTATGTAATTCTATTTATATATTTAAAATAACAAATATGACAATTTATACCTTGAATTTTATTTTTATTTATATTTTTTTGGTGGGATATAAATTTTGATATCAAGAAAATCATATATAAGGTAGAAAAAATATATTTTATATGAATAATTGGCCAAATAAAATGTTATTATTAAATTATAAGAAGTATAAATGAGAATCGTTAATAATGTAAAATGATATTTTCATTTAAAAAATTTTTCATTATATCTCAACTTATTAATGAAAAGTAAAAATATTCAATTTATAATTTTATTTTGATAATAAGAAAAACAAATTAGATTAGTGATAATAATATTTTAAAAAAAATTCAATGGTAATTTTAAAATATTATTGTTTTTAGGGAGAAATATTAAAAAACCATTTTCCCAAACATCATTACTTTAATTACATTATTTCTATATTATAATTAATTAGAAATACATGAAAAAATTCTATAAGAAAATAAATTTTTTTATAAGTGTAATTTTAATTTTAAAAATGTTTTTTAATTAAATAATCCATATTATTCTTTTTATACGTTATGTAATATTTTTAGAAATATTATTTTAAATATAATAGACATTTAATGTTTTAAAATTAAATATCTTTACCTATTTTGAAAAATTAATATAATTAAATTTATTCTAAATTCATAATCACCTCGTATAAATTATGTAATAAAAATATTTTTTATGTTAAAGCATGAATATAAAATTTCATTGGTTAAAACTAATTACATTGTAAAAATTAAAAGAAGTAAAAAAGGGTTTAACTTGGAGGGAAAGGCCACAAACATGATTAAAACAATCATCTGAATGGGTTTTTAGGAATTTGTTATGAATACCAAACCCTTATCACCGATAATCATTTTTTACTTTTTTATATTGACAGCTGATAAAAGGTATCACATTCCTAGGGAAGGAATAGATTAGTAGTCTTCCAAACAATGATACATGATTCAATCTCACAATAAATTTTTTAAAATAAAACACAACGTATTATTTTCATTGAGAATATCATCATAACATTAAAATATCCATTATTATCAATAATTGTACACATAAATTAATCCTAGTGTATAAATAATATTTTAAGGGTGATCTTAGATGCTCCTTAAAAGAATGTGATGAATGTAATATTACATAGAATTAATAACTCATGGAAAATATGGATGAAAAAAATAATGATAAAATAATTCCATATAAATAGTCATGTGATATTGAAGCATATCCATGGATGAAAAATCTATTCTAATAATTACATGAAAATCAGTTACATATTCTATAATGATGAAATCCATAATGTCAGACATCTTAAATATACCATTAAGGCCTCATTCTGTGACATATTTCATAAATTGATAAGGCCTTCAAAAAATGACCATGTTGTTTTCTCTCATGAAACATATTGATTCCATAAAGGACATGTAATTGTAATCTACAATAATCGCATAATAATTCTAATCCATTTATCATATAAATAAATATTAAAACAGAACCATTAAGCCATAATAATCATCAAATATCTATATTGGAAGAATTGACATACAGAATGTCAAAAAGTTTCTTAATAAAGAATGATCATCAGATATCTAGATATATAGGGTGGATTATATCATTAAATTAGATAATTAATAAATCATAAGACCCATCATAGGGATGTTGAGGTTGATGAAAATTATTTTAAAATAACACCTCAAAATTTCTCATGGAAGGTAAAGTTTTTATCTTCAAATAACATAATTAAAATATGATAATTTTTGAAAATAAATATTTTTTTAAATAAACATGGAAATATTTTAATGAATAATAAATTTAAAGACTTGTATTGATGATGATATATGTATTTCATGTTGTGTACAATAAAATAAAAATTACATTCACACCATTGTTAAAAATCACATCATTTAGAATATTATGAGAATATATTAAAATAATAATAAAAATCTAACCTGGGTATAAATTTCATTAATCAATCACAATACATAATTAACAACAATCTTGAAAACATTTTAAATAAAAATTACTTTGAAGAATAATCATCGAATTAAAAAAATTCTTTTTTTCAAAAAAATATTCTTCTAGAATTTTGAGTACATAGAGAAATAAAATTAGAGGGAAATATTTAATTTCCATAAATAACATGTACGTAATAAAATTTTAAATGTTTAAGATATAAATATTATATAATTCAGCCTATGGAAACATAATCATAAATAATACTAAATAATGATGATATTTTGAATTAATCACATACCTAGTAAACCCATTTTTTATGATTTTTTTTAAAAGTTATTTTTTAATGAAATGTTTCATAAAATTCAATACCAAGTTTTTGTTGAATTGTATAGAACAGTGGCTTAGCTTTTGTTACACAGGACACTGTGTTTTGGAAAAACCATGACATATCATTAATTTTTTTTAACACTTTTGTTATAACCTAGACATTATACATAGTGATATGAATAATAATAGATAATTTTAAAATATTAATTATAATAGTTTTAAATAATTGAAAAATATTTATATTAAAATACTTAATTTATAGTAATGTCTTCATATGATTCAAATAAATACTTCGTTCCAAAAATTTTTTTTTGAAATTTTTGGGAACGATAATAAAAATATTTTTTTACACTTATAGAAAATAAATTTTATAAAATAAAATATTTTTTTAAATAATAATATAAAATTACGTTTGGTTTATTTTTTAATATTATTGTAAAATTATCCAATTTTTAAATTTTAGTGAAAAATAATGAATCTAAATTATAAAAACACTTTCATTTAAATTTATAATAATATTAAATTATATTTTAATATTTTTAAACTAATAATTAAAAAATTATACATATTTTAATCTTATTTGTCTAATTTTATTCAATTTTATGTTTTATGTTATTATAAAAACACTGTAAATTGTGTAACATTTTAATATTAATACCCCGTTTCATTGTAAAATCTGTAGAAAAAATATTAAATTAAATGTTTCCAATTATGTAAATTGAATTTTGAAAAACATATTAATTATTTACAATAAGAATATTTTTTATTATATTATATTTTTATCTTAATTTTTATTTAATATGAATAGTAAACACAAAAAAATTACATACTACTGTTAAGTTAAAAATTGATTTACAAAATCATGAAAAAATATAATTGTAAAAATTACATAATTCAAATAAAAACCAATTTTATGTAAATATTTAGACATTATATCTCCTAATATCTATAATTTTTCATTTTTGAGCCTTTTTAATTTAACAAAAAAATTAATTCATTATTATCAAATTAATTACAAGTGTTCCTCTAACATCACTTATAAAAGGTCACCCCTTATCCTATCTTTCACACACGTTTACTTCATTTCGGTTCATCCAGTCCCTAAAAAAATCTTTTCCATCCCTTATTTTGAACATAAATCTAAACTAGTATGTATTTTGGTGAAAATACATGGAGTAAATCTGAATAGGTGTTAAAGTTTATCAACAAGCGTTTTTGATTTACTTATTCCTCAAGTAGATAAATTCTTATAATAATATTTTTATATAAAATCCATGGTGTATATTTTTATATTGAGATATATTTTATTTTATTTTATTGACATACATTATCTTGACTTTCATCAAATGGGTTACAAAATCATCACTTCTGTACAAGGCAGACTATCACCTTGAGAACTGATGTCACTTCTTTTTCATGTACCATCTCCCATGGTTTGAAATAATAATGTATTTCATATTTATATAGTTCATATATGATATTTTTAGGCTTATTTAATTATTATTTCATAGATAACATCTTTATTTCTATTTTTGGTAATACCATGGCATCGCTCATATGTACGGCGAACTACCACATCAGGAAGCATTGTGTTTCATTCACACATCACATGAGAGGTAATGAGGATTTTTTATGAACATATGATATATATATATATATATATTTTAAAATCAATTATTTTTAAATGATATCATATCATTGACTATTCATTCAATTAATATGAATGCAATTTAATTTTTTATTTATTCGTTTGTACAAAATACCATCTACATGAATGATGTATTTCATTTTCTATCACAGCATTTTATTGATAAATATATAAATATATATATATATACTGAGTTTATATGATGTTTATATAATGATTTAAATTTTTATGATGGTAAAATAATTATAAATTTAAAGGACCAATAATAAAAAATCAAAACATATATGAACAAAAATGCATTTATTTCCTGAATCCTCGCATTAATATAAAATTGTAAAAAAATGGAAACACTATTTCATATGTAAATCATATATTATATGATATATTTGTTCCTGGTTGTATATTATATATTTATTAAAAATAAATTTATTATATATGATGTTTGAACATGTATGATGAAATTAAAGGCTCAATGTAATATATTTCTCATCTCACATTTATTTTTGAGAGTCTAATGAAATATTCCATACACAATTGTTTTCTGTTGTTTATATACATCACTCTAACATGATATATCATGTAAATAACTCATTTAAATATATTTAATGTTTATATTAATGTTATTATTTCACAAGACATACGATTCAATAGTTACTCAAGGAGTTAGGGATATTTTCTCAATTTTTCTTCTTTGAGGCATATGTTATGATATAAACCTATATAATTTTATGAGGTTTTTTATACATCCAAATTTAAATATAACGTCTTGAATTTAATTATCCTAATTATTTTTATGTATCATTTAATTTTATTCTTCCATTGGGGTTACATTTCAATGTTAAAAATGTTGTAAGATTTTTATGTTAGAATCTCCTCATTTATCGTGATTAATTATCAATTTTCATCCAATAATGATATATTATGATATATCTCTAAATCTAATATTGAATTTTATTTTCCTAAATTTATGTAATGAGAATAATTTTTTTCTGCTTTTTCTTCATTTAATGTAATCAATTGTTCAAGAATATTTGTTTTTTAAATTATATTTTCCATCGAAAATACATTCCTTCCAAAACCATATTTTCTTAAAACCTTTTCAAAAATGTGGTATACATTTTATTAAATAATTTATTAAAGAATATTTACCCATGTATTAATTTATTATAATGATTTTAAAATGAATCTTTATATCTTTTTCAAAATAAATTTCCAATTGGATTATATTAAAAATTATAATGGAATCATTTTTTAACTGAGTACTATAAAATGTGACTTCTCATCCTTATGACCATTATTTTCATTGATGATTCCATTATAATTTTTAATGATATTTTACCAAAGAAATATTAAAAAATTGTGTCATGGTTTTTGGATTATTTTTTCAAATGTAATGGTTATTTTCTTCAATAGTTGTTTTTAATGATAAAAGTCATTTTATATCTGAGATGAAAACTATTAATATTACTTATTCATTACTAGGGATATGATCCTAGTATTCCATTCATATTATTTCTCTATGTAGTTCATGGTTATGGTGTAATGATGTTAATAGAACGTTTCTCTCTTCCATGAGTGATACCATGATAAAATTATTATCAAACCTACTCAATTTTACATTTTCTATCTTAAAATGAAATTATAAGATGATTATGACACATTTATTTTCTACATGTTATGATATGAAGAGATTTTTCTGATGCCCATTTCATCACATGGGTTATGTTATGAAAATTTTTTTATGATATTTTTGAATATATAAGTACATTTTTTATTATGAGATGGGTGGGACATATATCTCCCTCTAATGAATTGGGGTTATATAAATAACTCATGAGTAAATATTTCATGAGTAAAACTATAAAAAAGTTCACAATGTTTTGCATATACTCGATTAAATGGTCAAAATATTATGTATGAACCTAATTACATGTTCAAAATGTTATATGTTGACCTGTGTTTTATGTCCATAGTGTTATGTGTCGATTAGGTTCCATGTCCATCTTTTTGTGTGAGGTCCTAATTTTGGGACATTTACTTAATTGTTGAACATTTCCTTATTCATAGATTTTCACAATTTCTTATATTGATGAGTGTTCCATAAATAAATTATTTTTTTCCATGGTTATTCTCACATGCCTCATATTCATTGATTCCCATAAGATTCATATCTTATAAACTTATAATATTTATTCCATGACTAAATATTATTAGTTTTGATCAGAAATGTATAGGTTCGAAATGTTATTCTCATTTTCTTACATATTTATGTTCATGTTAATCATATGTATTTGTCTTGTTTATCCATGTTTCACATTTGATCTCACCCATTCTTATGTTTCCATTACCCGTGTTATAATGATATATATATTGTATTAATTTCATAATAAGGGTTCTAGATATTAAGATCATATAATAATTGGATGTATCTCACCCTTGAACTAGTATTTTATGATTCCATATTTCTAAAGGCGCACAAAAAAATTTTCCATCTAGAATATGTTTATATCATGGTATTAATATTTTTAAAAATGATTTAATATCTATGTTTGATAATCATGGATCACTATAGTTTGTATCATAGGAAATGTTTAGATTACCTTTAGAAACAAGTGTGAGAAAACATTATTGAAATCCTTAAGAATATTTAAGAGAAATTGTATGGTAATGTCTCTAAGTATATGTAAAAAGGATGAGTCATTTTATATGAAAATGTTATGGAATGTTTGGAAAAGGATAGATAATGTAATTTTAATGAAATTAAATCCATTTTTAGATACTAAAATTTTATGTGTATCTAGAATAGATGAAACTAGGAGAAATAACACTAAAAGAGAGTATTGTGTAGAATCATTCATCACCTGATGCACAATAATGAGCCTTGTTTCCCACAGGGTTTTACACTCTTAGGATATATTCTTTGGAATTTCAAAAAATCATTACTAACCATCATAATGGTTTAAACTAAATTATAAATATGAATGAAATGGGATAACACTATGGTTTCATGGATAAAAAAAAGGAATCATAATTTATAAATACTATAAGGTATTTTTCATGATTATCGGGGTCCATATTATGATTAGTGTTCCTCATGCTATGCTTTGGGTTTCAGTTGATGGCTAGAACCCAATGGAAACAAATTATTTTTTATTATTTTGGATAATGCAATGATTTTCTTCCTAAGACACTAAACATTGTGGGATATGTAATAAAATGTATTAATTATTTTCTCACACAAATTCCTCAAGCAATTAATCCTGTTATTCTTACAAAAAAATCAAATGTGAAAACAATTTTTATTCTGCACTTCATTAAAAAACTCCCCCCATTTTTTTCATATGATCAAATATCATCTATGTAATGGATCAA
Organism: Viscum album; assembly: GCA_963277665.1. Taxonomy (NCBI): domain Eukaryota; kingdom Viridiplantae; phylum Streptophyta; class Magnoliopsida; order Santalales; family Viscaceae; genus Viscum; species Viscum album. The sequence continues at coordinate 1,136,569,006 of OY728164.1, read as the reverse complement.
AAATAGTAATATTATATTTTCGTTCCTCCATTTTTTATATCATGGAAAATTTATTTTTTGTGTATATAATTTGGATGGTGAATCATATCATCAATATACTCTTATAAAGAATAGGTATAAACATTATGAAATATAATCTATATATTTGATAAAGATTAAGAAATAATTTTTTTAATAAGTAATTTCCTCCTATTTTTCATAATTATATTGAGAGGAATTACTTATTCTAAAATATAATAATGAATATGTAGATACTTATGTGGAAAATATAACTAGAATATTGAGGTGTGATTATTGTATTATCATTCAATAAGAATTTCATCATGAGAAATTATTTATTGTATTGAAACCAAATCTCACCATGGAATTAGCAATTATAGAAATTGGATGCTATGATAATATTGTTCAACGTGAACTAAATTTTGAAATGGAAGATGGAAACCCTCTTATTTGTGGTCTAAAAATAGGAAAATAGTCTTCCATGGAAGATAGAATGATATTTCAAATGTTTGGATGAAAAATATTCGAACACCTACATTTCAAAACATTGGGAAGGGTCAATTAGGAGAGAATGTGAATAGTAAAAAAATGTTTTTCAATTATCAAAATCTTTTCCATCAACCAATATAATTTAGATGTGATGTAATGAGGTCAATTAATAAAATTAATATAGTGAGAGCCCAATATAAATCACCACCAACACATCAATGTATCATGTGAATATAGTTTTAGAGTTATGAAAATAATATTAGAAATAAAATGGATAATATAAATGATAAATTAAATAAAACTCTAAATAGAAAGTCAGAAATGTAATTCTTATAAAGTCTCTATCGGTGAAGTGGATCATGATAATAAGGGAACAATTATCATCCCTCCATAGTTATTAACTTTAGGTTTCATTATGTATGAATTATCCTCATAAAAATATTATTGATCATCATTTAGTGAAACTATATGTGATAATATCCATAAACATGGATTATGGAATAATTTAATCATATATGTTACTCAATCTGTAAAAGGATACACCCAAGACTCTATAGTAAATGTTTTTGTATAATAAAACATATTATATAATGAATAAAGGGTTATTTAATATTTGTAGGTTTATATGTATATATTTTCAATTAACCAAAATGTAGTGGATACCATTATGTGCTTATGAGTATAAGTTTAATCAAAAATTCAATTTCATTGACCCCAATTTTAAGGTTTTATAAGCCCAGAGTTTATCAAGAATTTGGATATTTTAATATAAACTTATTACAAAAAAACCACAGGTTTCTTATTTGTTATAGTGACAATGTTATTTAATCAGAAATTTCTTTTATGGATATATGATTAACGGTAATGGTAAAATGTACGTTTTATATTATCTTCAAATGTTGAGTTAATTATGGGTTGTAGTTGATCAGATTTTGATTTCATTACACTTCACTGATGTTATAAAATATTTCTCTCTAAATCCACATACTAAAATATACATTATGGAAGTAATAAGGTTTCATGGGTGACACCATCAATTGTATCTTCTTAGGACATAAATATTATTCAATTTTATAGAGAATCCATAACTAAGATATAGATATATAGATGAGCTTCATCACTACATATCCTCCACAAATATATGGTATGTTTGAGAGAATAATGAAAATTCAATATGATATGCAATGATATTTTTCTAGGGATCTTATTGGTGGTTGGGATAAATATATTATGAATGTTGTGTTTTCATGAAACAAAAGTTTTAAATATATCATTCAAATGGCTCCTTATTAATACCTTTGTGGAAATTTGTATATAAATCCCACATAAAATAAGCATGTTGTTGAAAGAAATATATTAGGGCCAAATAAATATATTGAGATATAAGATAAGTTTGGAGACATTCCAATACATATGTTAACTATAAAATTATTCTGCAGATATTATAGTGATAATAATTGATGTGATATTTAATTTAAATTCATTAAGTAGTTCATTCTAAAAATAACTCTTTGGAATAAAGAAGTCAAATTTAATCCCCAGATATATGAGTCCCATTAAAATAATTGATCATGTTTGGATAATAGATTATCATATGAAACATCCAAAAATCCTCTCTAAATTTCACATTGTGTAACATGTATCAAACTAAATGATGTATTCATCTGATCTATTTGATGTACTGAACACATAGGTCATACCACACATGAATTATATTACCTATGATGGAAAACATGTATATAATATTAATAAAATAATAAAATTTCAATGAAACCATACTACTCACACGGTCAGAGTTTTGTTGTAAAAACACCAACCTGAAGAAGCTGCCCGACATTATGAGTACAAAATTAGGCATATGTTTACTCAGTTATTGTAACCAAATTGAAGAATTTTGAGGGTGAAATTATTTTAATGTGGGTAGAGTGTAACACAAAGCTTTTTTAGGATTTTTTAATAGTTAAATTAAATTTTCTTAATATCGTTTGTAACATGAAAAACCATGTAGTGATTTCACTACATGAAACACTTGGTGTGCTTTTATCAAACAAGATAGTTAGTTTTAATGAAACAAATATATATAATTAATATAGTTATTAAAATGTTTCCATTATAATAAAGCTTTTAATATTAGTAATATGAATATTAAAAAATTTTCTTAAATCATTAGTTATAATAGTTATGAAAAATTAATCAAATAGTTAATGAAAAACATAATTTTTTGAAGAAAATATTTATTTCAATAAAAATATTATTTCTCAAATAAACAGTTAATGTATTTTTTTGAAAAATGAATAAAATTAAATCTTAACACTTTTAAAAAAGATATATTCAAAAAATAAGCATAATTTTTTAAATAATAAAATCAATAATAACATAGGGTTATTTTATTAATTGAGGTTAAAAGATTAATTTCTTTATGAATATTAAAATATAGTGAATTTTAATAAAAATTTGATTTTTATTTTAAATTATTTATAAAGAAATAATTTATTTTAATTTTTTTTATGTTATAATATGATAAATTAAACATCAACTATTAAAATATAGTTAATTGCAATAAATTTAAATTTAAATTTTGAAATAAACTTATTATAATCATTAGTATATGATCTCCTTAAAACTGCAATATCATCGCATTTGTGGGAGTAAATTTAAATAATAACTATCAATTATATGAATTTAATATGAAAATATTGATGGAATTTTTAAATAATAATAATTTATATTATATGATAATGTAAAACTACTTTTTTCAAAATATAAAATATGAACTATAAAAAAATTACCGTAAATATGATAAAAATTGATATACCAGGGAATTAGACTAAAATTATGAGGGTCAAAATGATCCAAAACATGTCAAAAACCATTATATTACACAATTTATACCTTATATCCAATATAAAAGATAATAATCTATTTTTCAGCCTTGTGACATGAAAAAACATAGTTGTAATTCTTTGTTTTCTAACAAATTAACAGCGTGCCACTCACCACACGTATAAATGGCCACCCACTCTCTATTTATAAAACCATTCAATCCTTTTATTCAGGAAATAACAATCAAAAGAACTTAAAAATCCCTCTTATCATTCAATTAGTCTTATTTTTAGTATAATGAAATCTGAGAATGGATTTTTTTGGAAATACATTGGTGGATACCTAGAAAATAGGAAACGTTCATCAAGGAGAATTTTTTTATTTCCTCCTCTGAATATTTTAAATATTATTATAACATAATGTTATAATATCATTATTATCTACCAAAAACTTATATTCTTTTATAATATGGGAATTACATGCAACAATCACCACGTCAGTCATATGGTTTACAAAACATTCATTCATCTGTATGGTGAGTTATTGCCACATGAACTGATGTCATTATTTTTTCCATTACCACATCTCATGGTTTAGAATAATGTTAGATAAATTTTTTCTAAATAAGTTTTCTAAAATTATTTTTCTTCTATATTAATTATATCATACAAACCTTAATGATTTTCATTTTATGGGAATACGATAATGTCACTTGTGTGTACGACAGAGTACTGACTCGCATAACGATGTGATTTCTTCATGAATTACATGGAAGTTAATATGGATGTATTTATTGAAAAAATTTATATATAAGACATAAAATTATTTTTTAATTATAATATCCCATTTACCATTCTTTTGTTAAATTCTACAAAAAATGGAATAATCGTTTATGTGTACTTACGACCTTCCATCTCTATGAATGGTGTTTTTCAACTTCTATAACTAGTTTTTAAAGAATATTATATATATATTATATTATATTTATATATTGATAAAATATATAAATATTATTATATCATGAAAAAATTAATAGTTCCAAAAATAACAAATGAAAAAATACATGATGAACAAATTATATTTTACCCGGAACATGAAATTAATAGAGAATTTTTAATAAATGGAAAATAAAAGGTCAAATGTAAATTACATATGCTATGAAATATATGTGTATAGTGATATAATATATTTATAGTAAACATATATTAATTATAAATGACATTTTATTGTGTAATATTAATTCAATTCATTAGGTATAGAAATTCAAGTATCCAGTTTATTACTAAGGGAACTATTCTATATTCACTACTCGTTGATTTTTTGTGGTGTATATAATTCCTTATTACCTGGAATATCATGAATCTAGATAAATTGAATATAATTATACTCTCTATTTATGCTATTTTTTGAAGGGGTTTGTGATTCAAAACTTACTCAAGTAATGAAGATTTTTTGTCTCAATTTTTCTTCATTGAGACATATGTTTTGTTATGCACCAATATTATTTAAAAATGTGTATATAAAGATCATATGAAATGAAATATCTTGAATTTATTATTCCTAATAAAATTTTATGTAAAACCCCAAGATTTCATAATACCTTATTTCTTCAAAGTAATTTAATAACATGAACTACATGCAACACCGAGTTCAAGCACACCATGACTTACCGAACTAGCCGTTCAAAAGTGGTTATGAATTGTATTATATGCATTTTGAATATTATATAATCATAATAATTTTAGAATCCATTTTATGAGTTTCTTAGACATAATGTAAGAACATATTCATTTTTTCAGATAAAAGAAGTATTTTTCAAAAACAATGAACTTTTACTGCTTTTTCATGGTGAACCATTTTTAAATCCAATTTTTGAAACTTTTATATATTCAATTTGAAACAATAAACTAATTCTTTAGAATTAGGACATAATAATATAGTTTTAATGAATTTTTGGTAATTTTCTGGTAACATTCATATTTGGGTGAATAGTGAAAAATACTCTATTTTAACTGAAAACAACATTTTTAATAAAAAAAATTAATAGTGTTAAATTATACATTTTAATTGCTTGGAAGTATAAACAGATTATATTTTTACCATTTAATCAAAATTTGTTCATTTTATGTAGTTTCACATTTAAATTTGACATAAACAATTGTCAATCTTTTGGTAGTTCTTATTTCTCAAAAATACGCCTTTTGGTTTTGACAACGGGAATTAATTTTATATTAATATATTCAACTTCTATTTTTTTTAAATTTGGGACAATAGACTTCATTTTTGAATTCAATATATCAAAATTATGTCATGATGAATTTTTGGTATTTTTCTGAATACTTTCAATTTTTGATCAATAGTGAAAAACACTCAGTTATTGTTTAAAATTGACTTTTTATATAAATAATTATTTATTTTATTTAAATTCATTTAACATAAAAAAATAAACATAATACCTATATAATTTCAATGTAATTCATTGGAGTCATTTTATAATATGTATATATATATAAAAATTTTATTGAACTTTTACCGTTTTTACCCACCTCCTAAGAGCATTTGCAATTTTGCATAAAAAATCATTTTACAACATCTGTGAATTGAATTTCAAATATTCGAGAGACACAGTTGATATCAGTAAATAGAATATGGTTCAATAAGATTAAAATAATTTTGGGTGAATAGTATCTTTTGACTAATATTTATTGCGGTTAATGTAAAATAAGGTAATTCAAGGTAAAAATGAATATTATAATAACACAAAATTAACATAACACTTGTCCTAACCTTATCAGATGAGTAATTTCTGACCATGTTCATCAATGGGTTGATTTTTGGATCCCATGGAGCCACTTATAAATGATAGTGACACTTTATTTTAATTAACATAAAGTTAAGGCAAAATTGACATAAACAATTATCTTTTAGTAAATAAAATTTTACATAGGGATATATAAGTCATATTTTCGACTTTAAATACTCATTGGAAAGATAAAAGTATTTCTTACAAAATTATATTTTATTTATATTTTTTATAAATTAAATAATTTAAATTATTTATGACACAATGATGATGCAATAGTTACCTTATTAATGAAATATTAAAATAATTGATATTGTAAGTATCCAAATAAATTTACTTTGGGGATTTTTATAAATTATACTAATTTTATAGGTTAATATGACATATTAGGGTTGATTAAAATAAATATTTTGAAATAATACTGCTGTTATGAACTTAACAAAAACAAAATAGTAAATATTGTCATCATTGAATTAAAAGTGTTTTCATAAAAATATTATATTATTAATTGATATTCAATTATTAAAAATATAATGTTAGGTCAAAGGTCTTAAATAATATTATATGTGTCATTAATATACAACTTGAGGTTCTCTTAGATGTATATAGTATGTTTATTAACCCTATAAAATAAAAATACAAAGAGACATGGTAAATGTCAACTAATTAACTAAGAGTTAAATCTAAAATATGAGGTTAATATTGTAACTCAAACCTATCTAAAACCTATTGGTTTAGTGTTTTTAGACCCATCCCCACAATTTAATTTAAATAATTTATTGTTGGGACATTAGAAACCGAAAATGATTTTATTATAAAAACAATTTTTCTAGCTTTTCCTAAGGTGCCCCTCACCCGTCTTATAAATGGTCACATCCCCTTCTCTCAAATTCACACATTCAAACTCATTAGGCTCAGAAAAAACCTACCTAAATATCCTACCATATCTTCTAACTTCATCCTAGAGGACATAATTTAGTCATAAATTTATCCTAATATGTTGTTTTGATCAAATCAAAGGGATGAATCCGAAGAAGAGGTAAATAATTCATCACCTCTTTCACGTTCCATTCTTCTTCCACTTCCTCTTTCTTTGTTGATTCCACTATAAAATAATATCTCAAGAATATTCTATATACCACGATGTTATTATAAATATGGTGTAATAATATTGATTATTCTATCCATCATTTGATTGACAAATTACCATACGTTCCTACATACGGCTTACCATCTCCATGTCGTGGGGTAGTTTGTTATTCAAACACTTTATTATTTTAAGGGGTATAATAATTATTATAACTGATGTAAATAATAAATATAACATTTTATGATTCTTTATATATGATATACCATCAAATTACATACGATTTATTTATCAATATAATGATATTGTTGCTCGTGCATACGTACGGATTACCGTCTCCACGATGTGATGAGATTCTTTTACATGTTCACCATTCAATGATGATTATAAAATATATATCATTAATAAGTATATAATATATGACATAATAATTCTAATAGATATATATATATATATATGTACTTACAGGTATAATATTCACTTAGTTCCGTTCAATACGATATGAAAACAGAAACAACGTTTATGTATACATACGGACTAATGTCTCCATAAACGGTGTTTTCCATTTCATATATATGTCTATTATAAATATTTATATTCTAAATATATATGATATATAAATAATTTTTTATATTCTGGATGTTTCTAAATCTTGATCTAAGTGATAAAATCATGTGTAACAAGTTATATCATGTACGATAAAGAAATCAATTATTACCCGAAATGTAAATTTAACATGGAAATTATTAATAAATGGGTAGTATAAAGTCATAAATGAATCATGTTTGAAAAAATAAATATTAATATTGTTCTTTTATAATTTAATAACATACTACAATCTTCATACAAGAAGTTAAACATACCCTTGAATAAAGTAAAGTGCAAGGTAAGAGATTTCTTATCTCACTCTTAATTCTGTGAGATTTCCATTGTTCACCAATTATTTATTACATGTGGTGTATTGTGTACATCTATTTGATATATATATTATCATGATTCTTTTTGTATTAATGATATTCTTTTATTCATTTTTTGGTTATTTGATTATTGTTCATACAACTCGATAGATTACAACGAGGTAAGGTATATTTCCTCAATGTCGTTATTATTCAGGATTGTTTATGGGTATGTTTTTACTAAGAAATATTTATTATCCATGTTTATGTTTTATAAAAGAGTTCTCAATGATAATTTTAAGGGAATATTTTATTATAACTTAATTTTAAATGTTTTTAATATTTATTCTTTTGATATCAATCTCATTAATGTACCTGTTCTCAAAATGGTTTTTAAGGAATTATTTATACGGACATTAATGTTTTTAAAATGTTAATTACATTAAAAAGTTTCAATGTGGTATGCAAGAATTTGATTAAAAAATTTCTTTAAATGTATTCCTTTCTAAATTGAGTGACTTTTAAATATTTTCATTAAAAAGGGATATTTCCCTCAAAGAGTTTTACAAATCATTTTCATCTTTGTCAACATCATTTGATAAATTTTACACTTTTTGAAGTTGATTTATTATGATACAAATCTTCCATATTATATTGAATGTTTTGTGATATGTTTGACTATGGATGTGTTATTTTTATACAATTCATTTTTTATGGTTATAGTATTGACATATCGTATTCTAGTTTTATTATGAACGTTAATGTTATCTTTCATCCTTTTCTTATAAGGAATGTATTGGACTTAGTAAGCGATGGGTGGAGCCCTCTATAGCTCCTCAATGAATCAGTAGGTCTCATGAGACTACTAGATGTGGAATTGGCCGAGTCATTTCCTAGTTTGATATATGGTTTTGGCCGAGGCCTTAATCATTTTTAGATAGCTTGGTCGAGGCCTTGACAAAATGTTTCATAATGTCCGACAATATACATTCCCTTATTATGAAAATAATATTGACGGTTCATTTGGTCATTTGACTAGTAGAATACCCATGATTATGTTTTATTATGGCATTATTTACTATGATCATATTCTTTCCATAAACTTTTTGATGTTTATTACTGGTAAAATCATGTGTTTTCAATTATTCAGCGTGATTAATATTTATGTTATCTTCCGAAGTACTTCTTTCCCTTACTGAGCGTTTGAGATCACCCCTTTCTTATGTCTCATTTTCCCAGGATCCCATGAAGTGATTTATGAATAAGAATTATTGTTAAGATAAGAGAACAATGTCATTCTCAAATTATTTTTTTGTTTAATGTTGGAAAGTGTAATGGAACATTCATTTATGTAATATATTTTCCAATAGTGATAAACTGATCAGTATTTCTGGACATGATTCCTTTTAATCAGGCCTATGAATTAAAATATTGCACTGACTTTGGAAATCTAGTGTCGGGGCATTAAAGTTGGTATCAGAGAAAATTTAGCAAAAACTGTGGAAATAGATTTAGATAAACTCTTATTAGATAACCTTACCCTATGATAGACTTTAAGGATTAGTATAGAAGGAACTTCCTAGAATTTTGGTAATTTAGAGATTTTGTGAGTTTTCTAACCAATACATCCATGTCTGGATATGATCAAGTAGAGGCGGCTCTGCCACAGATGTACCTTGAGGTAAAAACCAAAAACACCACGTTAAGCTAGACTCGAACGGGAACTAGTGCATGAAAACCGGCCTTGCTTCACTCTTAGTTATGACACTACTAGGATATATGCTTAGGATAATTCACATTTTCATTACAAGACATTTTGAAGGATTTAGGAGTAAATACTTCCCCAAAGAAAATATTTTTATTATTATTGATTATATCCAAAATCTGTTCAATTTTGGTTAGGTATTTTAAATGTTTGTAATTATTCATTGTGATTCATAAAATTTCATACTGTATGCCATTGTTTAGAAATGGTTCCTAGTTGAAAGAATGAGAACTCCCGCATTACAAATGATCCAAAGAGTAAAAAATATAATATCTTTCATGGTATTAATCCAACATTTATAAGTGAAATAGTCGCACATGTATTCTCAACATATGGAGGAATAATATGATGTGTTAATAAGATATGTAAAGAAATATCAGAGTCCTATGGCTCTGAAAAGAAGCAAGAGAAGAAAATTATGGTAGAGAGAAATATGGATAAATAGAAGAGGGGAAAGAAGGATTTTCCCATATGTGAAAAGTGTGGATAGAATCACCGTGGTAAATGCTTGAAGAGAGTGGGAGTTTGTTGTTAGTGTGGAGAAAAAGGACACCAAGTACATGCTTTGAAGGGAAATAAAAAGGTTTCAAATTTAAAATGCCTCATCTACAAGGTGTTGGGACACTATACAAATCAATTTCCATGTCATCAAAGAATACCGTAAGCAATGTTATTGGATAATAATAAAGTTATGATACTACCTCAGATGAAGAGGAATGTCTAGTGTTCTTCTGTTGTAATTATAGAATTATTTCATTTGATTGTTGTATCAACAATATACTGGTTAAATGAATTATTGAGATAAATATGGATTGTACTACAGTAATATTTTATTGAGGATTTGAGATTATATGGTTCTAATAAAATTTACTTAACAGTAAGCTACACTATTTGGAAAATACATGGTTGAAGGAAAGGTAATCCTTAAAATGTTCTTGATAATGAAGAAGTGATTTTAGAATATGATATGGTTGATTTTGATAAAATATATTGTATATTCTTGCCTTACATGGAAATGATTAATTTTTTGTTATTTTCATCATTGTTGGAATATTCAAAAATTTTGGATATAAGGAATATATCCACTATTATATAAAGGATAAGGGAGCATGAATGTAATCGATAAGGTTTTATGGTAATTCATGGTGTTACCATGTTTTAAAATAATACATGATGAAGTTTTTCACATGTTACTACGTGGGAAAAAGGATCTTCATTTTGTTTAACTTCCATATAAATTTTGGTTTGTGAGCATGGAAAGATGTATTTTGGATAAGTATAATGGTTGGAATGGATTAAGATTGAAATTGGATAATATTATAAAGGTTATTTTTGAATTGTTATAAAAAGGACACCACATAGACCATGTGGAAATCTGTCGTGTCGGACAAATATGTGAGAATTGAACCCGCAACCATAGTTTGATTGGGATTTATCTCCTACCACTGGACTACGTGCCATCCCTGGATTATATAATCTAATTTATTTAAAGGGTCTAATAGGTAAATTATAAATGAAATGTTTTTGGAACCATATACGATTAGGATAAATAGATATATATTTTTAAAATATTTTGGAGTGAAAGATGAGTTTTTGTTAAGATTTAGATAAAGGATGAAACTCTACTTTTCAAGTATATATATATATATAATTTTTATTCCCCTTATTATATGGGAAATTAATTCTTAAACATAAGGGAAGGGATTTTAAAACCAAAAATGTGTTATCCTAATACCTTATGTTTTGTTGAACAAATGATATTTTAAATCGTCATAGATTAATGTATTTGAGGCCATTGATTTTATACTTCTTTGTGATTGATGACATAAATAACTCCCTATAAATATTTACATTTTCCCTTCAATTATGTTTCCTTAATTTCCACCAATATTCTTCTAATAGAGATCATAATATATTGGTGACCCTTCTATTTCCCTTTTCCTCTTATTATGATTAAATTTTATTAACCCATCTTCTGATGTGGGTTTCTCCATAAAGGTATTTTCTATTTCTAGAATTTTATTTTTTGAATAAAAATTTCAAATTGCGATGACGCAAATTATTGATGGAGGGGAGGATGTAACGCCCCAATATTTCATAGTACCTTATTTATTGAAAATAATTCAATAACTTTCACTACACGCAACACCGAGTTCAAGCGCACCACGACATAGCAAACTAGCCCTTCAAAAGCGATAATGAATAGTATTAACCCAAATTTGAACTTTATATAATCCTAATAATTTTAGAATTCATATAATGTCTTTCTTCGTCATAATGTAAGAAAAAATTCATTTTTTCAGATAAAAGAAGTATTTTTCAAAAAAATCACTTTTACAGCCTTTTAATGGTGATCCTTTTTTAAATAAAATATTTCTATCTTTTATATTTTCAATTTGAAAAAATATACTTCTATTAATAATCGTGATATAAAAAATTAGTTTCAAAACAAATTAGTGTCATTCTGATAATATTCATATTTGGGTGAATATTGAAAAATACAATATTTTAACTGAAGACAAAATTTTTTATCAAGAAAATTTATAGTGTTTAATTATACATTTTAATGGTTTGGATATATAAATTGATTATATTTTTACTATTTAATCCAATTCTGGTCATTTTAATTAAATTCACTTTGAAATTTGACATAAACAAGTGTCAATATTTTGACAGTTATTATTTCTTAATAATACGCCTTTTGATATTTACAACAAGTATTCATATTAAATTAATAAATTCAACGTTTAGGCTTTTAATTTGGTAAAATAGAATTCATTTTTGAATTCAGAAAATCAAAATTAGCTTAGGGTAAATTTTCGGTATTTTTCTGAAAACATTCAATTTTTGATGAATTGTGAAAAACACTGAGTTATTGTTTAAAACCGAAATTTTATTTAAATAATTATTTATTTTATTTAAATTTATTTTTGGTCATAATATATTCATAATACCTATATATGTTCAATGTAATTAATTGGAGACATTTTATAATAAGTTTAGATATATAAGAATTTTATTGAACTTTTACGGTATTTTACCCACCTTATTGGAGAATTTTCAAATTTGCAAAAACATAATTTTACCGCTATTTATAAATTAAATTTAAAAATTCTCAAAGACACGGTTGATATCAGTATGTAAAATTTGGTTTAATAAGATGAAAATAATTTTTGGGGAATAGTAACTTTGAACTTTTATTTACCGCGGTTAAAGGTAAATAGGGTAATTCAAGGTAAAAAGAATTTTTTAGTAATACAAAATTACCTTCAAACTTGTCCTACATATATGGGATGAGTCATGGACGACCATATGAATCCTTAGGGAGATTTTTGGATCCCATGGAGTCATTTTTGAATGATAATGTCACTTTATTTTAATTAACTTAAAGTAAAGTCAAAAATAACATAAACAAATATCTTATAGTAAATAAAATTTTACATGTGGTTATATAAGCCAAATTTTAAACTATAAGTATTAATTTGAAATATAAAACGATTTCCTACATAATTGCATTTTATTTATATTTTTTAGGTATTAAATAATTTAATTTATATATGGCACAATGATAATGGAGTAATTTTCTTATTAATGAAATATTAAAATAATTAATATTATCAATATCCAAATAAATGTAATTTGAGATTTTTATGAATTAAACTAATTTTACAGGTTTATATGACATTTTAGGGTTGATAAAATGATTTTTTAGTAATAATGCTGTTATAAATTAAAAAAACAAAATACTAAATAGTGTCAAAATTGAAATAAAATATTTTTTTAAACAAATATTATATTATTAATTTTTATTCTATTCTAAAAAATCTAATTTTCAGAAAAAAGGTCTTAAATAATATTATATTTTTCATTAATGACCTAGTTGAGGTTTTCGTGGATATTTATAGTATGTTTATTAACCATATAATATAAAAATACAAATAGACATGGTAAATGTAAAACTAATTAACTAAGAGTTAAATCTAAATGATGAGGTTAATATAGTAACTAAACCCTATCTAAAACCTATATGTTGTGTTTTTTCAACCAGAAAATATATTAGACTTTGAATTATTAATTTTGGATCCGTTTGATTCCAAAAATGGTTTTATTAGAAAATATTTTTTCTAGTTTTTCCTAAGTTGCCCCTCACCCCTCTTATAAATGGGAACATCCCCTTCACTCAAATTTACAAATTATAAGCCATTAGGATAATCCAAACCTTGCCCAAATAATCTCCCTACTCTCCTATCTTCATCCTAGAGGCATTACTTTAGTTATGAAGCACTCTTGAAGATCTATTTTGATCAAATCAAAAGGAAGAACCCAAAAAAGAGGTAAATATTTCATTACCTCATTCAAGTTCCTTTCCTCTTCCACATCCTATTTATTTTGTTCTTAAATTTTAAAAAAATAACTTTAGTAACTTATATATATTGTGATGTTATTATAAATATGGTACATTCATATTCATTATTTTGTCCATCCTTTGAATGACATGTCACCATACGTGCGTATGTACGGCCTGCCGTCTCCACGTCATGGTGTAGTTTTTTATTCAAACACTTCATTATTTGGATGGGTATAATAATGAGTATAACTGATGTAAATAATACAAAAACATGTTAATTATTCGGTATATATTATATACCATCCAATTACATACAATTTCACCATCAATATAATGATACTGTCGCTTGATCGTACGTACGGATTACCGTCTCCACGACGTGATGAGATTCATTTCCATGATCACAATTCAACGATGATAATAAAATATATATCATTAATAAGTATTTAATATATGACATAATAATGATTCCGAATATATATATTTATATATTTACTTACATATATCTTATTCACTAAGTTCCATTCAATAAGATATGAAAATGGAAACAACAATTATGGGTACGTACGGACTACCATCTCTAGAAATGGTGTTTTCCATTTCAGATATATGTCTTCTATACATACTTATATTCTAAATATATATGATATATAAATCATATTTTATATTCTGGATGTTTTTAAATATTTATCTATGTGATAAAATCTTGTGTAACAAGTTATAACACGTACGATAAAGAAAGAAAATATTATTAGAAATGATAATTTAACATGGAAATTATTATTAAATGCATAGTATAAAGTCATAAATGAATTATTAATGACAACATAAATATTAATATATTTCTGGTACAATTTAATAACATACCATGGTCTTCATACAATAGGTTAAACGTACCCTTAACCAAAGAAAATTGCAAGGTAATGGGTTTCTTATCTCACTTTTAAATCCGTGAGATTTTCATTTTTCACCACCTATTTATATCATGTGGTGTAGTGTGTACTTGTATTTGATATATATATTATCATGATTATCTTAATATTCATGATATTATGTGATTCATTTAGTGGTTATATGACTATTTTTCATACGACTCAATTGATTACAACGAGGTCAAGGTTAATTCCTCAATCTCATTTTTATTCGAGATTGTTTATGGGTATGATTTTACTGGGATATATTTATTATCCATGTACATGTTTTATAAAAGAGTTTACAATGGGATTATATTAAGATACTATTTTATTAAAACCTCATTATAAATGATTTAAATATTTATAATTCTAAATAATTCTCATTAATTTACATGTTTTTCAAAATGGGTTTTTAAGGATTCATTTATATAGACATGAATGTTTTTAAAATGTTAATTCCAATAAAAAGTTTCAAAGTGGTATGGGACACATTGAATCAAAATTTTATTTAAATGTCATTATTTCTATATTGTGTGACATTAAAATGTTTTCATGAAAAAGGGATATTTCTCTCAAAGATTTTTACATATCATTTTCATCTATGTCAACATCCTTTGATACATTTTACACTTTTTTGAAGTATATTTATTATGATCCAAGTATTCTATATTCTATTGAATGTCTTGTAATATGTTTAACTGTGGATGAGTTATTTTTATAACATTCATGGTTTATGGTTAAATTATTGACATTTTTATGCTAGTTTTAATACGAACATTTATGTTATATTTCAGTTTTTTCATATGAGGAATGAATTTGATTTATTAAGTACCGGGTGGAGCCTGCTATTGATCCTCGATGCATCGGTAGGTCTAATGAGACAACTAGACGTGGAATTGGCTGGGGCCTTTTCAAATATGATATATGGTTTTGGCAGATGCCTTAATCATTTTTAGACGTCTTGGTCGATGCCTTGACATAATGTTTCAGAATGTCTGGACTATACATTCCCTCATTATGAAAATAATATTTATGGTTCATGTGGTCATTCGACTAGTAGAATTCCATGATTATTTTTATTATGGAATTATTTATATAGAGACCCGACCTTTTATTATATTACTATTACATCATTTCAAAGATAAAAAACATAATAGTATTACACATATAGGATCAAGAGGTTTATTTTCTTGGGCAAACTAGGACCACACATTACAAATACAACGTCAATCATAAACATTCATTTAATTTCTTCTTCTATAGCTTCTTATTGGAACTTTTCCTCTCCTTAGTACATGTAGACACCTGAGGATGTACATCAAAATGGGTGAGTTAAAATCATAGTAATAGGATAGATAAGAACAATATATCATAGGGTGAGCATAATCATAATAGAGGAAAAAGATCATGAACATGAGAGGATCATAAATAATAGACTTGAAATGTGGAAATGCATAAAAATAAAACATCATGTCTAGTGGTTAACTACCACACATACTTTTGAAACAAGATAGAATCTTTTTTCACACATGATTTCACATTAACTCACGTGATTCATCACTTTACCCAATTCATTCGAGTGCTATATAATTTTGGGTGCACCCGTCACACTTTAACATTCATATTGCGCTATATAATTCCGTGCGCACTCGTTACATCATAACATTATCATTTATCGTGCCTGAAATAATGAAAATATAACATAAATGAACATAAATAAACCATGGAAAGGAATGGGTTTCATCTCATAATAAAACATTCATAAACATTGGGTTCCCAAAAAAAGAGGGAACAACATACTTGATACAAGAACCATCATCCTTGAATAAGAGGTAAAAGTTGAGGTCTTAAGAGAAGAGTTATTTAGTAAAACATTTAGATTGACATAAACTTCATTAGAAAACATTTATATTACAGAAAGTGAAATATAATAATGAAAAAATGATCTATATGGAGTGACCATATCATAAATGGAGTGAATGAGGTAGAACCCGAAGGATGAAAGTTGGGTTCGAGAATTTCCCCCTTACCTTGCAACTGAATGCCTCTGTTTATTTATTGTCCTATATAATGACATTATATTCATTAATTAAAAATTCTATAACCTTTTATAAATTAAAAGGGTTCATTCTAGTTTCATTATGTCATATTATGTTCCTTTGTATGACTTATAGAGTTTAAAAACATTGTTCAGAGATGTTCGTTTTTATGGTTTCTCTTGGGTGGTTCACTTGTATTCTTAAATTGATGTTCTGGTAGATCATGGGTAAACATCCAGAAATAATATTAAATGTTATTAGTGATATAAAATAAGCTTTAATGATTTTATAATGATTTATATTAGATCCATGTGGGTGAATCATTAGATAAGAATTAAATGATGATTATTTGGGTTATTTTGAGTGGTTTCTGGATCACAACGAACTTGTTTTAACTTTTCACTTAGTAATATAGCCATAGGTTATTTCCAAAACTCATAATAAGACATAATAGATATAAAATATTCTGGTCCAACCATAAAAATGGTTCCATGACTAGATATCAAGGTAGAAATTGAATAAGAGAGCATGTCGTTTTTCAAGGTGATAAAATAACATCTCATGGACAACATTCTCTTTAATAAAAGGAAGAGGGAAAGGGTTTGGGGTGATATAATATACCATTAGAATAATGAAATTACCTTAAATTTATAATTCTAGAGTTAAAAATAATTGGATTAATATTGGTGTGGAGAGATCAAGAAAGGAACTTGAACTTGAAAGGAAAAATAAAGGAGAAGAAGCAGAGAAATTACCTCTTAAATCTTCATCTTGATATCCTCCTTAAAGAAGTTAGTCTTGGTCTATTGAGGAGACAAAAAGCTTTTGGATGTGGGGGAGGGGTAGGGAAGGTGTTTGGGCAGTTTTTAGAGAAGGCCTGGAGCTTGAGAGGTGTGAGTAAATGAGGGAGTGAAGGGTGGCTTTTATAGTGGAGTGGAGAGTGGTTTCCTTAATATAAAATTCATTGGTTTATTAATTTACCCTACGACAAGGAATAGTGAGTCTTGGATGACCAATAATAGTAATTGTTTAATTTAATACCTATCCAAGTGGTCTTACATCAGCAGAACATCATCGATGACTCAATTAATTCATTATTTAGCATTTATTGTGAATTATCGAATTCAACTATTCATCAAAAATTCAAGTATCTCAGAAAAATCCCAAAAATTTACCCCGACCATTTTTCAACGTGTAGAATACAAAAATGATTTCAATTTTTCAAAAATAATTTTCTAAATGTTATTAATTTAATATTTAATTAAAATCATAATTTACTAAAAAACCAATTTTTAAGATTAAAACGGATTTTATAGTGCTTTCAAAAATTACGTAGGGCATTATTATCTAAAAACAATAATACACTGATTAAATAATTTATGAATAAATTTTAGGGAAATCAATATTCTTTTAAATTAATTAATTATAATTATTTATTTATGACTTACAAAATATCAAATCGTTTACTAATGTCAAATTTTTTACTTTCTCAGATGTCTAAATTTTATTTTATTATTCATAGGTATTGTAACTATTATGTTGGATGATTTACTATTCATAAGGGTAATATTACTATTCATATGGGTATATTAATATTCATAAGGGTAGGTCAATATTCACCTAAAATTATTTTTGTTTCATTAGACTCCAAAAATCATCCTGAACACAACCGTTTCTGTCGGATTATCAAAATTCCAAACATAGGGGTGACAAAATTTTGTTTAAAGGTCACTTATCACTTAGTAGTTCATTATTTTGTGTTTTCATGTTATTTTATGACATAAATATAAAAAGGGAATTTTCCATTGAAAAACTTTGGGTCGTTACATTCTTCCCCCCATAAGAAATTTTGCCCCTGAAATTTAACGTTACACAAAAAGGTGAGGGTACTTATCCGTCATTTCCTCTTTTAGTTCCCATGTTGCTTCTTCAAACTTATGGTTCCTCCACAACACTTTGACAATATGGTTTGTATTGTTGTGTTGAACCGTATCACTTCTGTCCAGAATCATTACTGGCTTCTCCTCATAGGAGAGATCATCTTCCAGCTACACCACCTCTGAGTTTAGTACATGTGAGGGGTCTGGTATGTACTTAATCAGTAGTGATACATGGCACACATCATGAACTTGATCCATATTCGGTGGAAGTGCAAGACAATAGTCCACACCTCTTATGTGGTCAAGGATCTCAAAGGGGCTATTATTCCTTGGGATTAGCTTCCATTTTCTTCCAAATCGCATGACTCTATTCCATGGAGATATTCAAAGGAAGTCATTGTCTCCAACGTCAAAATCCAAGTCCCATGGACAGTTGTCAGCGTAGCTCTTTTGATGAATTTGAGCAGCTTTGATGTGTCTCTGGATGATTTGAACCTTTTCTATCATCACTTGAACAAGATCGGGTCCAAGTAGCTTTCTTTCTCCAACTTCATACCAACTGGTTGGAGTTCTACATCACTTTCCATAAAGAGCATCATACGGAGCCATCTGAATACTCGATTGGAAGCTATTGTTGTATGAGAACTCAACCAATGGGAGATGCTGATCCCAACCACCTTTGAATTCAAGAGAGTAGGCTCTTAGCATATCTTCAAGGGTATGAATAGTCCTTTAAGAATGACCATCAGTTTTGGGGTGATAGGCCTTGCTGAAATTTAATTTAGTACTCAAAAAATGTTGAAGGCTCCTCCATAATTTATATTTGAACCTTGGATCACGGTGAGAGACAATTGAGAGTGGAACACCATGCAGTCTCACCACTTCCTTTACATATATCTTTGCAAGTTGTTCAAGCGAGAGGTCTTCCCGAATACCGATAAAATGGGATGTCTTGGTGAGTCGGTCAACCAAAACCCATATCACATTATTTCCCTTGGACTTATTTAGGCGACCCATGACAAAGTCCACAGTAACATTTTCTCATTTCCACATGGGTATAGGTAATGGCTACATCATACCTTTGGACTTTTGTCGCTCACCTTTAACATGCTGAAAAACCAAGCAACTTGATATATATTACGCAATCTCCTTCTTCATGTTATCCCACCAAAAGTCTTCTCGGAGATCATAGTACATCTTTGTACTCCCAGGATAGATAGAGAAAGTTGAGCTATGTGCATTATCCAATAGATCCTTCTTTATCCTAGGTGATGAAGGCACACAAATCTGCGTTCCAAATTGAATCACACCATCATCATCGATATAAAACTCTTGCAGCTTCCCTTCCTTTACTGCATTCACACTCTTTTGTATCTCTACATCATCCCTTTGTTCTTACTTAATCTTTTCTTGTATGGATGGTTGCACAATCATTTTTGCAACGTAGGGTGTATCACCTGCCATTATGATTTTCAAGTCCATCATTTGCATATCCATGAAGATAGGGTCTTTATCAATCTGCAACATGGAAGGAGTAGCAAGTTCTTTTCTGCTTAGAGCATCAGCTACCTTGTTTGCCTTTCGAGGATGATAGTGAATAGATCAATCGTAATCCTTGATTAGCTCTAACCATCTCCTTTGACTCGTGTTGAGATCATTTTGTGTGAATATATACTTTAGGATCTTGTGGTCAGTGTATATGTCACACTTCTCACCATAAAGGTAGTGTTTCAAGATTTTCAAGGCAAAAATCACGGCTTCCAGTTCTAGATCATGCGTCGGGTAGTTATGCTCATGGATCTTCAACTGTCGTGAGGTTTAGGCTATCACATTATCATTTTTCATGAGTACAAAACCCAAGCCTTTCTTTGAAGCATCATTATATATCACAAAACTTTCTCCACTTTTTGGTAGTGTGAGTACAGGTGTAGTGATCAACCTTATCTTTAGCTCCATGAATCTTCCTTCACATTCTTCCATCCAGACATACTTTACCCCATTCCATGTTAACATAGTTAGCGGGCTTGACAATCATGAGAAGATTCTCACAAAATGTTCGTAGTGCCCAGCTAATCCAAGAAAACTACGGATTTCTGTGACACTAGAGGGCCTGGGCCATTCCTCAATCAAATTTTTCATTGATGGATCCACATAAATTCCCTCACTTGTGATCACATGTCCCAAGAACATGACTTGATTCATCCAAAAGTCACACTTCTTGATCTTGGTGTAAAACTTCTCCTTTCACAATGTTGCCAACACAAGTCTTAGATGTTCTTCATGTTACTCCTTACTCTTAGAGTAGATGAGAATATCGTTGATAAACACTACCCCAAATTTGTCTAGGTAATGTCTAAATATTCTATTCATCAAATCCATGAATATTGTAGAGGAATTAATTAGTCCAAAGGGTATCACCAAAAACTCATAGTGCCCATACCTTGTACAGAATGCAGTGTTATGAATATCTTCCTTCTTCACCTTTACCTGATGATATCCAGAATGAATATCCACCTTTGAGAAGTATTGAGATCCTCTTAACTGATCGAACAAGTCATCAATCCTTGGAAGAGGATACTTGTTCTTTATGGTGATATTTTTGAGTTCTTGATAATCAATACACAATCGCATTGTTCTATCCTTCTTCTTCACAAAGAGCACTGGCACACCCCAAGGTGATGCACTAGGGAGTATGAACCCTTTGTCTAGATGCTTTTTCAGCTACTTCTTTAACTCCTCCAGTTAGATAGGAGCCATCCTATAGGGGAACTATGATATAGGAGTAGCTCCGGGTATGAGTTCAATAGAGAACTCTACCTCACGATCCGGGGGAATTCCGGGTAATTCATTAGGAAATACATCACTGTATTCCCTCACGATGGGCATTTCGTCAAGGTTGGTACTTTCCTTCGACTCAACCATTTGGGCGAGGTATGCTTCTTCATAGGGTATCAACACCCACACCATTGAAGGATTTTTAAAAGGAGATTAATTATCTTCCTTGCATTTTTAGAGGATCATGGGATGGTTCGGAATATGAAAAGATATTTCCTTTTCCTGATAGTTGATATGTGCTCTATATAACAAGAGCCAGTCCATTCCCATTATAGCGTCAAATTCCACCATGGGAAGTATTATGAGATTTTCTGGAAGAATCTACCTACATACGCCAACATGAGAAGAGTCAAACACACAGGTTGCAATGAATTCACCACTTGGGGTTTTTAAAGATATATCTACTTCAAGGTTTCGTGGCTTCAATTCTATAGTTCTAGCAAACTTGCAATATATAAAGGAATGCGTAGAACCAAAATCGAATAAGTCTTTTTCCATTCTTGAGTGAATATGAATTATACCTTTTACGACATCATTATCATGCTCCACCTCTATAGTAGTGATGGCATCAGCCTTCTTTTATTCCTTTGTCTTGGTGGCTGCTGATGTTGATTAACCTCGATAGCATGAGGATTAGTACACTACTGTGCATAGTGCCCTAGCTCCCTATAGTTGTAGCATTGAACCATGGGTGGTTCTCTGCTTTCACCGGCTACATTCTCCTTACTTTTTGTGTCTTTTCAACACTCTTTAGCATGGTGTACTTCTTTCCCACACTTGAATCATTTCCCTATACCATTGAGGCAGTAGCCATTGTGAAACTTCCCAAATTTTTGGTATGTGGGTTGTTGATTTTTCTTCCCACCTTTATCATTAGATCCACTAGCTTGAAACTCCATCTTTCTTTTCTTATCGCTATAGCCATGGGACCATTCCCAAACTCTATCTCCACTTTGATAGCACATCGAACAACTTCTTCATAACTACCAAATCCTTGAATTGCAAGAGTGTTTTGAAGGTGTGGTTTTAATCCACTAAAGAATCTATCAATTTTTCTATCATTATTGATAACAAAACCCGATGTGTACCTTGAAAGAAATGTAAAATTCGCTTCATAGGTGGTGACAGATTCTAATTCCATTTTCTTGAGCTCTATGAATTCTCTCTCCATATTCCTGCAACGATTTCTTGGGAAGTACTTATTAAGAAACATTATCTTAAAGTCTTTCCATTCCATCACATCAATTTTTCCCTTGGATTGGTGTTCTTGATCAAAGCCCACCATTGATCTACTTTTCCATCTAGATGATAAAAGGATAGAGTCACCTTCTCCATCTCATAATAGTGAGGCAATGAAAAGATCTTCTCCATGGAGTTGACCCACCATTCTGCAACTAGTGGATCGGAAGATCCACAAAACGTTGGTGGTCGTTGCCGCATAAAACATTTGATTTTCAGTTTCTCCCTCTTTGGTGAAGGAAGACGTTCCCCATTATTATGGTTATTATTCATAACCTGAGATAATTTGGTAATCATTTCCATGAAGTTTTGAACTCCACCTCCCAAATCATTAGGGATGACATTCGGGCAATCGTTGCATTGGGCCTCACACGATTTGCTGGCATGATTTCTCCTGGTTCCCACCATTTTCTAAAATATAAAAGGATATAAAAAAATATAACTAAACAAGTCATGAATAACTTCTTAATTTATACAATTATACCAAAAAATAACATATGGGGTCCCTAGGTAAATATCCTTGTCTGCATATTTTTACTTAGTCTCATTCTCGAATTTTTCTCTAGGGTTCACTAATCCTAATTCCCAAATTAATTGAACTTTTCCTCTGATACCAACTATAGCAACCCGGCCTTTAATTATATTACTATTACATCGTTTCAAAGATAAAGAACATAATAGTATTTCACATAGAGGATCCAGAGGTTTAGTGTCTAGGGAAAACTTGGACCATACATAAAAAATACAATATCAGGCATAAACATTCATTTAAATTCGTCTTCTATAGCTTCTTATTGGCACATTTCCTCTCCTTAGTACATGTAGCCAAATGAGGATATTCATCAATAGTGGTGAGATAAAAGCCCGGTAAGAGGATATAAAAGAACAATATATCATGGGTTGAGCATAATCATAACATTGGAAAAAGATCATGAACCTGAGAGGAGCATAAATAATAGACTTGAAATGTGGCAATGCATAAAAATGAAACATCATGTCTTAGTGGTTAACTACCACACATACTTGTGAACCAAGATAGCATCTTGTTCACACAACATTTCAAATTTACTCACGAGATTCATCACTTTACCCAATGCATTGGAGCGCTATATAATTCCAAGAGCACCCGTCACATTTAAACATTCATATTACGCAATATAATTCTGGGTGCACCCGTCACATCATAACAATATCATTTATCATTCATGCCACAATGAACATATAATATAAATGAATATAAATAACCCATGGAAAGAAATGGGTTTCTTATCAGAACACATTCATAGACTTTGGGTTCCCAAAAGAATGAGGGAACAACATACTTGATACAGGAACCATCAACCATGAATGAGAGGTAAAAGTTGAGTTCTTAAGAGAAGAGTTCATTTGGAAGACATTTGGATTGATATAAATATCATTATAAAAATTTTATATCCCAGAAAAGGAGATATAATGATGAAAAAAAGATCTTTATGGAGTGACCATATCAAAAATGGAGTGAAAGAGGTAGAACCCGAATTATGAAAGATTGGTTTGAGAATTTCCCCCTTAACTTGTACCTGAATGCCTCCTTCTATTTAATGTCATGGATAATGAAATTATATTCATTATTTATAAATCCTAGTCCCTTTTAGACATCATAATGGTTAATTGTGGTTTCATTATGTCATATAATGTTCCTTTGGAAGACATATAGAGTTTAAAAACACTGTTCAGAGATGATTGTTTTTATGGTTTTCTTAGGTGGTTCACTTATATTCTTAAATTGATGTTTTAGTAGATCATGGGTAAACATCCAGAAATGATATTACATGTTATTAGTGATCTTACAGGAGATTTAATTATTTTATAATGAATTATATTAGATCTATGTGGGAGAATCATTAGATAAGAATTAAATGATGTTTATTTTGGTTAATTTTAGATGTTTTTGGATCACAACGAATTTTTTTAACTTTTCACTTAGTAATATTGCCATAGGTTATTTCCAGAACTTAAAATAGAATATAATACGTATATAATATTCTGATTCAACCATAATAATGGTTTCATGACCAGATATGAAGGTAGAAATGGAAGAAGATAACATGTCGTTTTTGAAGGTGATAAATTAACACCACATGAACAACGTTCTCTTTAATAAAATGAAGTGGGAAAGGGTGTGGGGTGATATAATATCCCATTAGAATCATAAAATTACTGTATATGTATAATACAGGAGTTACAAAACAATTTGGATGAATGTAGGTGGGGAGAGATCAGGAAAGGAATGTAAACTTGAAAGGAAAATTAAACGAAAAGAGGGAGAAAAATTACCTCTTAAATCTTCCTCTTTAGATCCTCATTAAGGAAGTTAGTATTGGTATTTTGATGAGACCAGAAGCTTTTGGACGTGGGGGAGGGGCTAGGGAAGGTTTCTTAGTAGAGTTTATAGAAGGCTTGGAGCTTGAGAGTTGTGAGTAAATGAGGAAGTGAAGGGTGGCTTTTATAGTGGAGTGGAGAGGGGTTTCTTTAATATAAAATTCATTAGTTTATTAATTTCCCCTAAGAAAAGGAATAGTTATTCTTGGATGACCAATAATTGTAATTTTATAATTTACTTCCGAACCAAGTGTGCTTACATCAGCAGAACATCATCAATGGATAAATTAATACATTATTTAGCATTTATTATGAATTATCAGATTCAACTATTCATCAAAAATTCAAGTATCTCAGAAAAATCCAAAACAATTACCCCAACCATTTATCAATGTGAGGAATCCAAAAATGAAGTTAATTTTTTCAAAAATAGTTTTCTAAATATTATTAATTTAATATTTAATTAAAATCATAATTTACTTAAAATACAGTTTTTAAGATTAAAACTAATTTTATGGTGCTTTCAAAAATTACATAGGGCCTTATTATCTAAAAACAATAAGAAATTGATTCAATAATATATGAATAAACTTTAGGAAAATAAATATTCTTTTAAATTAATTAATTATAATTAATTCTTTAAGACTTACAAAATATCAATATGTTTACTAATGTCAAATTTTTTACTTTCTCAAATGTCTATATTTTATTTTATTATTCATAGGTAATGTTACTCTTATGTTGGATTATTTACTATTAATAAGGGTCATATTACTATTAATAATGGTATGTTACTATTCATAAGGGTAGGTCACTATTGACCAAAAATTAATTTTGTTTTATTAGACTCAAAAAATCATCCTGAACACAACTGTGTATGTCGGATTTTCGAATTTCCAAACATAGGGGTGACAAAATTATGTTTAAAGGTCACTTATCACTTAGTTGTTCATTATTTTGTGTTTTCATGTTATTTTATGACATAAATATAATAAGATAATTTTCCATTGAAAAGCTTTGGGTCGTTACAATTTACTAAGCTAAAATTCCTTCCATAAAAGTGTTCATGTTTGTTAATGGTAAAGGCATGTGATTTCAATTATTCACCATGCTTAATATTTATGTTATCTCCCACTGTATTGCTTACCATTACGGAGAATTTGAGCTCACCCCTTTCTTATGTCCCATTCTCCCAGGATCCCAAGAAGTGATTTATGTTTATGATGCAGGGTTAAGCTAAAAAAATGGCATTCTCAAATGATTTTTTTGTATTTTATGTTGGAAAGTGTAATGTAATGTTCATGTATGTAATATACATTACAAGAATACTAAATTGATCAGTATTTTGGGTCTTGATTTCTTACAATCATGCCAATGTATTTAATTAATGCACCGACTCTGAGAATCAATGTTCGGGGTGTTACATTTTTTGTATAATTTAATGTTATTTTTTATTTGGTATTATGATGAAAATTTACCAAATTGGTAAGATTTTTCAATTACAATCTATTATTTTATCTAGATTCTGTATGATTATACTTAAAATGAGGAAATATTTTAATCTATATATCAATAAAACCATAGTTTCTTTTTTCTAGAGTCTATTTCATGATAATAATTTGTAACCCTTTATTCCCTACATTTAGTTACTCAAGAGTTCAAAAAAATATTTTTATGAAAAACAATTTTTAGTCAAAATATATTTTTATTTTAAAAACGTTATTTAAAAAAATATTTTCAACCAATTTTTTAATATTTATTTAAAATTATTTATTACGTAAATTTTAACCAATGTTTAATTATTTTTTAGAAAAAATTTAAATAATTCTGCATATTATTTTCCAAAAAAATACATTATTGGATTTTAAAAAAATGTGAAAGGGAACTCTTTTTTAATGTGTACATCATGAAAAACCCTTCCATAATAAAAATCATTATATTCCGTAATGATTAATTAATATGTTTTCAATGATATTTTTATAAAATGATATTCAAAAAAAATTTAAAGTATTTTCCAAAATAAAATTGATATTTTAATCAATAAATGGTTTAAATGATATAATTTATCTTCTATCTAAGATTAATCTTGTTTATTTTAAATATGTATTATTGGGGATATGATCCATGTATTAGATTCTTATTCATTCCCCAAATGACTTTTTTACTATGTCATGATGTTTATGACACATTTTTCTAATCCAAAAAGTTGGAAATGGTTAAATTTTTTTTGAAACCGACTCTATTTTCTATTGGAAACGATATGATGAAACATTGAAATGATTAAAAAACCCCATATATTTTTATTGTATATGATATGATGAAATTATTATCAAACACATTTCATTTCATGTTTTTTATATAATGAATGTTTCATGATCTTGTGGAACTCATAAATATGGAAGTTTTTTTATGATATGGGTGGGACCTATATCTCCCTCCAATGAATTCAGTAATTGTGGAAAAATAATGATAGAATATGTTATTCATTAACCTAATTAAACATTCAAACTTTCATGAGTGAATCTTATTACATATTTAGAATGTTATGATTTAACCTGATGTCATGATTAAAGTGTTAAGTGTCAACATTTATTTCATGTCCACAATGTTATGTGTTGAACTGGTAGCATGTTAATAAGATTAAATGTGGGTATGATTTCATTTACTTAATAGAATAATTTAACCTATATCAATTTATAAATTTTTAATATTATATAAGATAAAGTGTATTCCATAAATTATTTTCATATGATAATGTTATTGTCACCTAGAACTTTTTTTTATAATCCCTTATGATTCAAGACCTATGATCTACCAATATTTATTCGAAGACTCAAGATAAAGATCTTTGATTTAAAATCTATAGTTTTTCAGTGTTATTCCAATTTTCTAAGGTTATATATTTCATTTTATTCTTACATGTTTCTATTTTTATCCTTATTGAGCATCTGATCTCACCCTTTCTCTTGTTTCATTCCCTAGATTATGAAGAAATTTATTAAGTGTGATTTGACTAAGAAGTAAGATAGACCTGAAGATATTATTAATATATAATACAACTCCCCCAATAACCAGTTGTTCAAGTTTCTATGTTTCTAAAGGAAGTAAACAATTATGGTCATCATGCAGCAGTTTGTGTAATATTATGAAAAATCATAGAAATTAAATAATATCTATGTGTGATAAGTGTGGGTCACTATATTCCTATTTTCTAACTTTTATTTAATGTGGGTTTAAACAATGATATAATAAAATAATATTTTTTACACTTAAATACGCGACAAATATACATTATTTTAATATCATATGTTATCCATTTATACTATTTCTTTAACATTATATTAATTCTTATTTGTTAAAATAATATATTATACATGTTAACTATCTTATTTTCATGTATATTTCCATTTATTAGTTCCAATACAATCATATTTATCATGGTTATAATGTCTCCATAATGTTAATAATTTTATAAATATAATATATATTCATTATAAAGATATTAACAATAATTATTTATGGTTGTACGTGAAAATTAAATCACATAGCATCATAGAGTTGGTAGTCCACATGAAGACACGTGTGCTGATATCATTTCCAAAAAAGTGAAAGTGTAAAAATTTAAATGATAAATTACTTTTACAATATCTTAATTATTTCCTAAATGTCATATATATTCAATAGTTACATATTAATAACCATATATGTAAAATTTTGATGAAAATTTAATTTCACTTTTTCATGGAGACGGTAAACGATATGAATGTGTGAGTGATGTTTTCAATTTTCATAGGTTGGATAGATGGTGGATAATGGTTTTTTCACCATCATAATAAAATGAAAATATATTTAAGATACTAGGTTCATTATTTTATAATATATTACATATATTATTAAGAGGCACAATAGTAAATTAATCATTATGATTCTGTAAAGACGGATAACTCTTCCTCTATAGGCCTCATTAACATATCTTTATAAGGACACACGAAAGGGTAATTTTAGAGAAAAATATCATATACTTCATGTGTAGGTAATTATATAATGGAATCTAGTTGTTTTATTATATGTTTGTTTCAAGGATGTGTAAGGAAGAGAGAGGATGTGTGTCCTTTTACAAGTGAAGGGATTAACACAACACGAATTTTTTGAAGAATTATAATATTATTATATTATAATCATTTAATATTTCTAAATAAAAATTTTAATTAATTGTTTAAGGTCACAATTGTCGAAATAAATTCATCCAAAAAGAATCATGATGTAAAATTGTGTTCTTTTCACATAGTTTTAACATCAATTTAACCATTTATCCGTTTTAATGTGGTAGTAATATTTTTTGATTTTTACATTTCATAATCACCAAATATAATATTGGAATAGGTTATAAATTTAGAAACTCCCATATCTAATATGAATTTTATTTTTTTGACATTTAATCTTTATAAATGAAAATAAATAATTTTATATAATAATGTAATATAGAGTAAAAAATATGTTTTTGAAAAATGGATTTTTCTACAAAGATCAAGTATAATATAGTTCAAAATGTTATTAATTAAATTATTTTTTATAATAAATAACTAATTAAATTTAAAATTAACTCAAATATAAATGGGGCTTTCAAAATACTAGAATATAAAATATATTTTTCCTTAAAAATTAGTATTTTTACAATTGACCTACAATTCAAATTTTTCTAAAATTAAAAAAATACCATACGATAATTTTGATATAATGACCAAAGAATGATATTATTTTTAAGAATATATGTTTCTAAAATATTCGGAAATTAATTATGAAATCCACACTGAAAAATCCATTAAGAACTATTAAAAAAACAAATTTTTGAAGCATAAAATTACATTTCAAGAAATTGAGTACTTATTTATTATGAAATCAAAAATACATTTCAATTTGGTAAAAAATTATAAACATTTTTATTGAGTTATTAATATTTTTAATACATATTACTATGATATCATTTATATAGAGCTTTACTATATCACAGTTCATTTTGAATCATTATTGAATATAATGAAAGATGTCAGAGTAATCAAATTTATTTAATGAGAAATAAATCATAAAATTTCCGATTGTTACATTTAATATGATTTATAATAATGTTTACCATAAAAATATGTCACTCGAATACAAAAAACATTGGATTCTTCTCCCTCATTATGTCCTTGGGTTCACAAGTATATTTATAATTTTTTTTATTTCTCCATAATGATTTAAACAGGTGAGTTGCCTTATTTCATATCAACTTCCTACTATGTTCCAAAATCAGCATATGTTGTTCTGCATAAGATACATCTTTCTCTAATTGTACGACATCTTATTTTAATACATGTTACGTCTCATTTTTTTACATCCTCATGAGAGATAAATGCAACACCTATTTAACTTGAGAGAGTTTTTTTTGGAGTATTCAAGTGATAATATACAATCCAAATACTATCATAAATTTATAAGGGACTAGTGTATCTTGTTATGAGGTATCAATTCTTTCCAAATAGAATAAACATCTTCTAATGAAAAATTCATAGGGTTTCCTTTAAACAAACATCATTCTTTAAATGTCACTAATAAATTTTTACCTAACTTTTTTGTTATCTCTTTACCAACCCTAGTGTGTTTTTTAATGAATCTATCCTTTTCTTGCATTTCCTCAGCTAGATCGGGTACCCATTTCATTTGTTCACGAACTACATTATATAATATTTTATTCCAATACACCCTACTATATAGTTCTTCATTATATTCCATGATAATTATCATGTGAAATATATTATGTTATAAAAATCACACTAAAGGAAGGTATTGATCCAACCACCATTTAAATAAATCATGAAATACATCAATATGTATTATTATGTCTTAATGGTCCTATAAAACTCACCATCTATATAAATATGATAATATGTTTTAAACTAATCTATATATCTACAACCTACTAAATACATCTCCCAAGCATAAATGTAAACATTATATTCTAATCATTTCTGATTGAGAGTGGTACTACATATAATATAAAAACATTATTAATGTATAACATAGTATGTCTAATAAGACGAAAATATTTTTTAATAGTAGTAAAATTATTTTATTTCATAATGAGATTAACTAAAATCCAAATATCCTTATTACTCTTACATTTTTGATGAATTAATATAATGAATTCCATGGTAATGATTTCCTATTATATTTTGGGTAACATTAATGGTTGAAAAATCACTTTATAATTTTTTATCGGCACCATAAAATTATGATATATAGTTCATTATGATACAAAATCTTCAATATCTTTTTTTATAGAATCCCTTCATAAATAAACATTCATATATGTAACTATCTTCATACATTTAGAATAACTAAGTAATGAAAAATTATGAGATTAAACCAATAGCTAATTATCTAAGATAGGTATTGATGAAACACATAATTAGTTTTTGAATCTTATCATTCCTATATGATCATGGTTAAAATCTGGAACAGTCCTCAAATTATTCTATCAATTCACATAATCCTCTAGATTCTTCTTAATACTCTTATAGATAGATGGTTGAAAATCATCAGAGAAAAAAATTGTTTCCTTTTCTAATCATATAAAAATCCTTATAGTGTAAATACTAAAATATTGTATCTATATTAACCCTCAACATTTATTAACCTGAATGGTCTTTATGACCCATTTCATAAACCATCTTTTTTTTCCTCATGTAATTTATTATTGAGAATATATAATCATTAAAAAAATTAAATAAACTTCTTTGGGTCATCTTCAACTCTTTATATGTGAATATATACATCGAATAATTATGATTTTTATATATATCAACCCTTTTTAACATTTAGATAAATCTAACATTACATTAGTTCCATAAAAATTCAAAACCATCTTCAAATATAAAATTGGGTAATTTTTCTTAGGAATATTCCATGGTATGGAGGCATAATCTATCAATATATTATTCTTCATGAGTACAAAATGAATTACCCTCATTGATACATCACTATATATAAGAACCCTATATATAATGCACGGTATTGTGGCTATAGCCACACTAAAAAATTATCATTTGTTATTTGAAACTCTCCCCACATTCAGATGTTTACATGAATATTAACCACTTTTAAGAAAATATGTATATTTTATTTGATAGACATGATGTTTTTTTATTAAAAATGATAAGATCATTTAAACATATAATAATTTAATATATTTAACATTGTGGTTGGTTGTGAATTTTTTCAATAACATCCATAAATAAAGGATCCACCAATATAAAATCACCTGAATTTTTTTGACTCTAAAATTAGATGTTTTATAGCCGTAATTCACACTACATAAAATTTTAATATGTATTCCCCAACATTAGGGTATTAAGAACATCCTAAAATATTATTCACCTTCTTCTATACACTAAAAATATACAATAATATAACCAATAAATAGTACTACAAAAAATATATGGGTAATCTCTAAATACCTTAATCATTAACTTTATGAAGATATTAGAGGAATATAAAGTCAAAATGGAATTTCTAAAAATTAGTTTTGACCATTTGTCATATGTATGGTTATGTTGGGTATTTTATTCTTCTTGATCCTTATCTAATTATATCCGTAAGGAAGATCAATCATAAAAAAATATTTACCATGTTGTAATTGATTAAATAGTTCGGTGATACAGGTTAGAGGATACTTGTTCATAAAATTGATCTCATAAATTTCATGACAATAAATGAAAAGTTGAATTGACCAATATATACTAAAAATAATAATTTGTGATCCACATGCTGATGTAATAGGCTAAGTAAATACCATATCTAGATTCTCCTATAATTGATTCTTTATTTTCATAAACTTGATTGGGGCCATTGTAGATGGATTATTCGAAATAGTTTTTTCACCAATGAAGTGTTATATTTTAAAATAAAATTCACGATTCGTGGGAATACAAAGAATGTACTCTGGAAATATACCATCATATTTATAAAAATGTAAAGAATTTAAATTTTGATATTCTACCAATCAATTTGAGATAAATTTCCCATATGAATAGGTATTTGATCCCATATGATCAAAGAAACTTATATTTTGATATTAGGTTCTTCCTTTCAATAATATATGATCATAGATTGATTCAAAATATTTTATGTAACATCCCTTCCTTGAAAATTGATATGGGATCTATACTGCAAGGAACAAACAATGCACAAAATTATATCAAATTCAATAATATTAAGAATAAATTTTTCTTCCAAATCACATTCCAATAATATTCTATCTTAGAAGAGATATAGACATGGGATGCAGTCATCATACAATTATGGATTTTTCACATCCAAATAATCATATAATTGTTTATGTTGTGATATAATAAAATTATAAAATTCCTCATGAAAATATGTTTGAGTAAAACCTAAATCAAATCAAACATTTACACTTTAAGGGTAGATGATAAGTGTCCCTTTAAACACATTAGTAAGAACATCGTCTTAAATAGTAGTAATTTTATAATATTTCTAAATCACCATGTATTCTTCTATGGTAATTTCCATTGACATATGATGCATTAGTTGGCATAGATAAACATCCATGTATAGTTATATCATCATAAATTATAGGATTCTATATTAGAATTTTATTTATCATAGTGATGTATTTTTCATATAAAATAGAGAAAAATCATGTTCCCTCTAAGATAATATAATTTTTTTTTCATCCAAAAGTAACATAAATTTGAAAATTCTCCATTATCTTCCTCGATTTATAAAACGTTTTCTTTATGGGTTATCATTTATCTTTTTTAATTAATTATTCCCTTAATTTCATAATAATTTTAAAATTCCTTCTCTATGTTGATTTCACATGATAACATATCCTCATATTATAAAACTATTGGGTTGAATATTTCTTTTTGATGTACTTTCTTTATTCGATATCACAAATTGTCAATATTACTCTATTTATTACATTAATTTTTTGAAAAATTCTATATTAACATTATAATTATTTATTCATAAAAATATTCGTTTTCCTCTAAAAGTTTTCTTAAAATTAGGAATAGTCTCTCAGCATTTGAATATTGTAACTGCAAAAAAAATTATTCAAACTAATGTACCAAAAAACCAGCAAACTCAAAGATCATTATTCCTCCACATAATTATGGTTTTGAATAAATGGTCACCATTGATCTAAATCTATCGTGAGTTGAAAAACAATAATGAAAACCTTCTCACATTCATTACTTCCTAATGTGATAAATATATTTTATAAATAACTTATACATGTCTTAGAAAGAATGGGATTTTTTCCATTTAATGATGGAAGATATTTTACATGATATGTTTTGGCATTGTTACATCTCATTTTAGGTCAATATTATTCTCCATATAGGACGGTTTACTGGTGATAACCTGAGTAAGATACCCCAAAAGTGTTCAAATATTTTCTTCTCAATCTCCAACTACAACATCAGCATTATTGTCTTGACCTATTGGAAAATCTCTATATATACTACATTTATAGATATAGTATCCAATACTACTATAAGGTTCTATTTATACAAAAATTTAATACATTGGATTAAATCATAATATTATGAATTATAAGGGAATTTTTGGGCAATTTTGAAATCTATAAAAAAAATTAGAAATTTATTCATAAAATATATTTAAGTTGTAATATTAGTATCATTGAGAACATATTCAAATAATAATAATGTTTTCAAATAACTTATTATGGTATATGTAGAGAATGTGAATCTATCAAATCATATCCATCAGGAGTGTCTAGCTTGGTGGGAAGACTTAGGCCCACTCAATATACACTGGTGACAATCGAGTAAATACCAATTATACCCATGTATGAGTTATTAATTATTTTTAAATATTTTTAAATGATTCTTCCACATTCCTATATCTAGATAATTATTTTTTAATGAATCCACACACTCTCTCCCCCACCAAAAATTCCACATATTATCTAATAATTGGACTTATCTTTTGTGTTTCTCATTGTATTATTTTATTTGATATATGTTTCTTCTAAATTTAGCTCACATGTATTATAATAAAATTTATATGATACCAACTTTAAAGACTCATCCATAGCAGCCCATTTATAGTGGTTTTATTTTTATAATAGCACACGATAAATGAGACCATATCTCCTGGGATCGAATAGTTTAGATGTCTTAGAAAACTATACACAATTATAAATCACGCCATACAATTGAAATAATAAAACAAAAAATAGTATTTTCATTGATAATTTCATTATTTCTATAAAATATAATATCATATAAATTATAGTACACATATTAGAATCATATGGTAATGAAATAATAGAAAGGGGTGACCTCAGATTCTCATTCTGGGACTGAAAATATTATATGCTTACAAAGAATAAATAAGACATGGATAATATGAATGAAATAAATAATAATCAAATAATTATATATAAATAATATGATTAGTTTTAAGCATAAACATGGATAGTATAACTTTTCAAAATATCACAATGATATCAATAATTGATTTCATAATAATGGAATGTATAATGTTGGAAAACAAAAAAAATCATTGGGGCCTCATTCCAATGTATATTTGGTAGATTCATATGGCCTTCTCTAAATACCCATCATATTTCATCACATAAGACATGCCAATACATAGTGGGGTTATGTAACTCAGGGTCCCACCCATCACTTAATAAGTCCATTTTATTTTTCATAATAATAGAAAACACAACATAATTAACAAGACTAAATAATAGATAATTATTCATATTTGATGAACTCACATACTGAATGACAGTAATTTCCCAGGTAAAAATCATCATAAAACAGTCATAAAAATTTGTAGACAATTTAATTAATGTATATCATTCATAGAGTACTGGTTTCAATGAATAGCTTTTCTATATATTTATAATTATTCAGAATATAAATATAAATAATTTATGAATGAAATTCCCTTCACATTTTCAAATAACTTATTTATAATGTGTGAATTTATAAATTTTGAATAATAAATATGATTTGGAAATAAATGTGAAATATTTTAATGTAATATTCAAATAAAATTGTAATAATTATTGCTATATATGATGTTTTTATGGTGTTTTTTAAAATAAATATATTATTAACATCATTGGTAAAAGATATCACATTTTGAAAATGATGAGAAGATTCCTTTTAAGTATTTTTTTAAAAATTAAAAAAAGGGTAAATAAATATCTATTAAGTAATTATTTAATTTTATTCAAAATCTAGAAGACAATTTAATGAATGAATATTAAAGGAAGAAAAAATCCCAACTGAAGGAAAAACATGATCAGTTTTCATTAAATAAAAATCTTTCAAGTTTTTGAGAAAATAGGGAGAATAACATTAAAAGAAAAATTAGAATTTACTAAAATTACTACATTCGAATATAATAATTTGGGGTTAATATTTAAGGAACTTAGAATTCCCCCAACCAAAACTTATACATTAATATTCCAAAATAGTTACAAGATTTTGAAATAAACCATCACCTCTTGTCCCATTAGTTTTGTATGTAAATTTGCCTCATATATATTAAATTTAAATTTCTCATTATTATATAATATAAATATATTTATACTTAAAATATCATATATTCTTTACTTATCACATTAATAAGTCTCTTTGTAATTAATCTTCATTAAACTAGTCGTTTTTTTAATGATAGTTATTTCGTTTTTCATTTATGTTTCAGCTCAGTAGTTTTGGTGTTTTCTTCCTTATTTTAGTTTTATCGTTATAAATATTTTAATCCTGATATAAATTAAATATATATTAATTATATACATATTTATAATCATTAATGTAATATATGCATGATAAATTAATGACAGAACCTTCCAAAGGTTGTAGTAAACATATACAGACAAATGTTTTTGTATATTTTAACAAGTTGAAGATTAATTATGTGAATAATATGTAAAATATCAAATAACAAAAATAATTCATAAATGTAGTATATATTCATTATTCTATATTTATAACTATCCAATTAAAATAGCGATGTAAAAAATATTTCACCTCCATGTGGAGATGATAAGCTGTACTTTTTCATGAGTGATGTTTTCACATTAAGTTGGAAAAAAGAAGGGGGATAATGATTTTTCAATAATCATAATAGTAAATAATCATATTATAAACAATTTATAAATATTTTATAATAGATACTATATATTTTTTGTCTGTGGATAGATATATAAATATGGAAGAGTTGATAAAAATGATTACTACATCTCCATTAGACATCCTATAGATACATTATTAAGGTCACATAGATTTTTTAATGAATAAAACAAATATAAAATTGGTATATATAATATAATAAAGTAATTTTGAAGTATTGAGTCCATCTAATGGGATCAATGTAGTGTAAATAAGATAGAATATGGATTACCTTTTATAAATGGGGAGATCCATACACCTTAATATTTAATGGATTTAATTATTAATATGTTATATTCATAGAAATGATTCCTAGAATTGGTTATATTATGATAATAAGTTGAAAAGTGTTGAAATAACTTCTTTTGATAAGAATTAAGATGAATTTTTTTTAATCTTTATACTATAATTTAACAATAATTACTTAATTCAAACCATTTTATTGAAGGAGTAATATATTTACCATAGTTAATATTCATAATGATAAATAATTTTAATTATTTAGTAATTGGGTATTCTGATTTATATTATGGAATAAATTTTTAATGGTCAAATATGTAGAATGTTTGAAAATTTATCTAATAAGAAAACTCAAAACGACATAAAAACAGTTTTCTAAATAAGGAAATTCATGTAAAAAATTATATCATACCAAAAAAAGAATAATATTGATAAAAGTAGTGTAAATAAATGTATTTTAATCAAAAATAAACAAAATTTTTTTTTTAATCCAATT
Organism: Viscum album; assembly: GCA_963277665.1. Lineage (NCBI taxonomy): Eukaryota > Viridiplantae > Streptophyta > Magnoliopsida > Santalales > Viscaceae > Viscum > Viscum album. The sequence continues at coordinate 1,136,530,570 of OY728164.1, read as the reverse complement.
AATATTAACTTTTAATTTGAAAATAATATAATTTAAAAAAGGGTTTTGAATTAAAATGGGTATATTCAATATTTATTGAAAAATAAATTTTTTTGGAAAATTTAAAAAGAATCACTCTAAGATAATTTTGAAATTATGATTTCAATAATATAATAATTTTTACTAAATTAAATTTTTAATTTGGAATAAATTGATTATAATATCCATGCACAAAATGTAATAAAAATCATTTTTAAATAAAACTTAATTTTGAATCATAAAATTTCATTAATGAAAATTATGTGTTTAATTATTATGTTTCAATCCAAACTTTTTAGTTATAGGAAAACATTATAAATATTTTTCTTTATTTTTTTAAAATTATTCATATCTTCAAATCCAATGAATATGATATAAATTTATATTATATAATGATTCATTTCGATATAGTTTAGGGTGTAATGTATGCTGTGAAAAAAATAAAATTTAATAATGAAAAATATAACGAAAGCTTTAATGTTGTTCAATTGATAAAAACTAACCATTTCCATTAATGTTTTTTTAAATTATATAGAAACTATTCTTGAGGGTGGATTTACATTAATTTTTATTTAAAAACACTTACTCCCATTCCACTAAAATGGGATCTTATCTCCTCGCTTACACTCACACCACAGCCCACATAGCAGACATTAAAATCTACCACCACCACTTATAAAACATCCTTGACACATTTATTTTGTTATTCTCTTGTCAATGTACCATCAATAATATTTTCTACCTTATCCCAAAAGAACATAATATGATAAATGAGTTTAAATTTTATAATAATCCTTTATCATTTATTTTTACTTATATGCATGGTTTATTTATGAAATTAAATTTCACCATAATGAAATGAAAAAATTAGTATCCATAGTATTATTTTATGTCATTATATTAATTTTACCATAATAAACTACATTTAAAATTTCTATTTTGAAAAATTAAATCATAAAACATGTGCATTTGAGAACTACTAACTCCACGAAGTACCATGTTCATTTTACTTCACCACATGACATAGATAAATAAAAAATGAATTTATTGTATTATAATGATATTAATAATTTTGTTAATACTATAAAATGATAAAACATATTTCACCTCTCATCCTTTATATTGAATTTAAATCATTATCCATACGTACGTATAGAGTGTCACCTTCATGGATCAATGTATTCATTTTTCGTTAACACCATTCATGGATGGTTCTAATAATAATCTTAAAGGATAAATTCTTATATTCATAGAATGATTAATTTTTTTGCATCGTTTTTTTTTGAACTTGTTAGTTCTATGTGGAATACAATATGACTGTTAAATTAACCCTCATTAATAATCATTTTTAGTGGAAAACGATATCTTCATTCGAAGTAATTGATTTATTTTAATTATATAATATATGTACCACATTAAATAGTTTTATATAAAAGTTAGTAAAAATAAGGGATATAAATATAATTTACGTATTATAATATTATAACTAAAAAACCTCATGATTAATCATTAATCAAGTTGTGTTCACCTTTTGGATGGTTTAACCACATACTAGAAAAATGAAACAAAATTATGCCATTGATGGATATGGAAATTCAATTATTGGCATAATATGATATAAAATTTTTAATTATGATAATTATTTCGTTTCAGAATTTAATCATTGTTATTATAGTCATAAATTAAGGTATAATAATTCATTTGTTAAAAATCTATGAAACATTCTCAACACGGATTACATCGTCAAGGATTGTAAATAAAATTATAATTTAATAAAATTTTAAAATTATTCATGATCATGGAATATAAAATCAGTTTCTTGAATGATATTTTACAAATGAACTATAGGATATAAATAAATACTAGAAATTCCATTGTAAAACTATATTAAACAATCTAAATTTTTTGCACCCAATTTTGAAATCAGTGAATATATATATATAAGGATTATAAGTTATTTGTATAAATGGTTTTAGTAATGAACCATGTTAAATGGAATATGTTTAGAAAAATTGAATTTATTATTCATGATGTTCAATAGATGTTCATAATGAATCAAGATTAAGATAAGAATTGTAATCTAAAATTTTATCCTTTGATAGAGTTTTGAATTGTTGACCCAATTTCATATATTTGTTGAATATATATCCCATTTGAAAAATTATATATTTAATTTTATTTAAATATGGTAATTTAATTCCAATTCAAATCACTCTGTATTTTATGATCATTTTACTTAAATTCTCATCATGTTGTAAGGGTATTTGTTTAATCAATTCTCATTCATTGTGTTATGATTTTTCTTATTGAAATTATTTCATATAATTTTGTTACATTATACCTTATGTCTAAATTATATAGAATATATTATTATTTTATGGGTATTTATATTTTTACCACATCAACCCCACATTATCATTTTCTTTATTCTTAAAAAAATATTTACCATAGGTCATTGTGGTAACTCATAATTCATTCTTCTGATTATAAGGATTATTCTTGAAATTAGTTATTATATGATATCTTGGATAACAAATAATAAAATTCATATTTATTAATAATTTAATAATATATTTAAAATGTGTATTGAAACAAATATCTTTCCACGAATGAATGCCTTTTTAATAATCTTCAAAGGTTTAAATTATTATTATCCCCCTTAAGTGGTAATTTTTCTTCGACATCCTTGTTTAACCTACCAAAAATATCCTATTATCATATTTTGAAACAGTATATATAATGAATAATTTGATAACAATATTTTTCTGTAGGTTTTTTCATGATATATTTTTATTACACTTTCTACGATGCGAGTTTTCAACAATGCATCATACAATAACAATATCAAAAATGTTCTTAACCTAAATGATGAAATGGTTTCATATCCATTCCACATTTCATTGCATTCCATTATATCAATTTAAAGGTTCAATTTTAAGACAATCATTTTAAATTGTTGTTTCCAAATTTTTATAACTCTACCATTTAAATCTATCTTTTAAAAAGGACCTTATACATTATGTACCAATGAATGGTCCCCAAATATTTTATAAAATATTTTTTTTATATTTTTTTAAATCCCCAATATTAAAATAAAAAAATATATCTTCAATGAGGATATGATTGATGAATATGGATTTAAATTCCTTTATTAAAAGAATCCATTGTGTGATTGAGTTATTCAGATCTACCAGGATAATAGTTTAAGTTCTATCGTTTGATACTATTTTGAGAATGTTAAGAATCCTATTATTTTTTGATGAGTTACTTTTATATAATTATTTATTTACATCTTATGGATCAAATAATTATGAATCATGATATGTGGGGTCATATATCAATCCTTGTTTTGTTGGTTAATATTTAATATATCTTGAGCTCAAGAATATATACAGTTAATATCCCATGATTAATGAGGCATGAAATTTTGTGCACAAATGTATAGAGTTTCAATGGTTATTTCTAATGCCAAAAGAGGTAAACTGATTGTATCAAAATCCTAAAGAGATTCATAACTTTTTAATAAATCCTAATGTTTTAAATTATTTGTTTCACATTCATAAATTGGTATACAGGGTTTAGCCCAATTATAAGTAAGTTACATAGGTTATTTGATGAATCCAACTATGATGAAGGGATCAGGTAGTGATTCTTTCACAACAAAGTGATTTTATTTATAGATGATTAGGTTAATTCTATTTTCCCAGGATATTCTCAATTTCTGTATTGTTTACATAATAAATTATTATTTTTATTTACTCCAAATTTGCGATATTATTGTTACTCTTCCTCGATGACCTTACCATATCATTATTCCATCACGATTTGTATCCAATAGTTCTCTTAGTATCCATGTTTTCTCAAATACTTATGATATAAATCTTATTATTCATTGAAATATTCCCCATATTTAATATTTGAGTTCACCCCTCCATTATGATCCATTTACATTGGCTATTAATATAAAAAATGTGTGAAATATCTAAAATAATTTCTTTTTTATTTAATATTATTGTTATTTTAATGACTCTTAATGATTTATGGAGTAACCTATATTGTGTAGAAAATATCATTATAAAAAACATGGGATTTTTAGTAATTATTATTTTATAATTCCAAAAAACAATCAACCGTAAATTTATTGGGATTGTATTGTAAAGAAAAATTCACTTTAAGACATGTAATTTGATGGTTACATATTGTTTTTTTATAATTGGAATCATAGTAGGGTTTAATAGTATTAGATGTTATGATGTTGGTATAACATAATCTAATTGTTTAAAAGTTAATTTTTTTTATAATTTCTTATTAATACAAAACCATATTGGTTATTTTATGTAATGATATATATATATGGGAAAAGAATATTAGAACACTATTGAAAACCCTTGGGATTAGTTTTATCACGATTTATATGAATAAAAATCATTTTGATGTTTTAGTGGTGTAGATATTATATGGTTATCCGAGAAAATAGATCAATTTCATAGTACTACTAGTTGATGGATTCTCTGTAATCGATGTACCCATAGGTAATAACCGAAAAAATAGTGTATTTCTTATTAACATCATTTTTACTCTTTATATAAATAGGTACCTAACATTACACCAAACTCATCACACATGAAGGTTATTATTTGGATTATCACATTTACTATATAAATCATTTTGAATGATTTTAGAATTAGTTCAACTTATTTATTTATGTATACTAATAAATAAAAATGACCCTAGGTTACATAGATTGTACAGATAGGGTCTTAGGTTTAACTTAATGTATCATATTTAAAAAAGAAATTATTTTGGAATTGAGCTTAATATTTTAAATTTCAATATTCAAACATTAATTTTTATCATAACTGTCTAGATTTTTTGTATATGGATAAAAAAATGATAATGAAAATGATGTTGAGAATTTTATTCTTCTAAAAATCATTATTTCTTACAAATTAATATTTTAGAACACTTAAATGGTTTGGAAATTTTTAATATGCCTATTGATATTGAAATACAGAGTTTATTGTCTTACCTAATGTAATGGGATTAATAATTTTATTGAAATGAAATCTTGAAACTCTTATAGACTTTTATTAGTGAATAATATTTATCAACGCTATTATTTTAATTTATACATTTTTTTAAAGATTATGGGAAATGAATAAGGATGATTTCTCTATAGTACTTCATTTAAGGTTTTCAAACACTATAAAATATTATCATAAAATTTGGAAATTTATTTTAGGACTAGGTATTATTGATTTAGGATATCTATTTAAGTAAATATGATTCATGTTAAAAAAATCATAGGTTTGATTTATGTTTTATGATTATTTAATCTAGGTTTGATTGATTTTTTGAAAATTGAGTTTGATTGTGTTGATAACCCAAAAATTGAATACTGATTTTTGAATATGTAATGAATTATTATTTTTGTGAATTTTATCTGAATTTTTGTGTTGTAATATATATTGAATACTTTTAGACATTATGAATTATTCCTTAATACATTTTATGTTTATATGAGGAGTTAATACATTGAGTTGCATTTAATATAATTATTGTCTAATGTCTTTTAAATTCAAATGATTTTTGGGATCTAATTTATTGCTGAATATTAGATAATGGTTTATACAAACATTGTTATATGATTTTAGGAATGAGTGATTATATTTGGGGAATGATGAATGACATGATATAGTCTAAAAGAGTATAATATATGTCATATTACAAGTCATATAGATAATCATGATAATGTAAATAATACCATATCTTATATTCAGAAGTAATTGATAACTAAAATTTAAAAGATGATATTTATTTATAGTGGATACTATAACACAATTATATTTAAATACATGGTCGGAATTAATTTTTTTTAAATATCTTTCTCAACACGTAACTTTTTACAAAAAAGAAACTGCAAAAATAGATAAAAAAATATATTTATAATGTATATTGAAAAATCACTTAAATTTAAGGGAATAAAGAAGATTATGAGATTAATAAATATTATTTTAAATGAATATAATGGTTACTTTTACTACCTATGGAATTTAATTATTATATCTAAATCAACTAATACAATCACTTTATGCATCAAAATTTACATTTCTTAAAATTACATTTATTAAGAGATATTCATTTATATTTTAAATTTATTTTTAATAAAAATTATTAAATATATTTTATATGAATAATTGTTTAAAAAAAATTTAATCAGTAACTGATAGGAAATGAAAACAAAATTGTTTATATTCGAATTTTTTTATTTTTTGATAAAAATATATTCACAATATATCTCATTTTAAATTCGAATGATAAATATTTATATCTAGAAGTTGAATTAAAAAAATGATAATTATAGTTGGGTTAATCTTAGTTATATTTTCATAAGATTACTAGTTGATATTTTTTTTAAATAAATCATATTAGGTTAATAATAAAATATATAATTTTAAAAAAATTGACCTTAATGACATTATATATTTATAAGAATTAATTTAAAATTCATAAACCTTTATCATTGACAAAATAATTATTATATAATTAAATTTATAATTTTAAAAAAATTTGGTTTTAATTTAAAAATCCATATTTTACATTTTATATTATAAGTCGTGTTTTTTATAAAAATTAAAACATTATAAGTTTAGTATTTTAAAATATACTTTAATCATCACAAATAGAGTAACATGATAAAATTAAAATAAATTTTTGAATAATTCAGTCCAAATTATAGATGAAGTACCATTTTATTTCTAGTATTAAATGGAAAATTTTGTTTTTTAAACTAATTAGCTCAATAAAAATTAAGAGTGGAAGAAACATTTTAATAAAGATGGAAATACAAAAAAAGTGGATAAAATATGTTTTGAAATGGGTTATTTATGACATTATCAATATTTTCCCTTCCCCTCCATTACTTATTAATTTTTTAATATCTTTCCTTAAATTTGACTACCTATTATTAAAATTATTTTGGTATTTTCAAAAGTTTCATTCCATTCTAATTATATATGGGGAACTGGTATCCTCACATCACCTCACATAAAAACTGACATATTTCAAGAAATAATCTACCAAAATACTCCTCAAAAATCCCAAAAACCATAAATAAGATCATATCTTCCAAAAATTCAATCCCTTAATGCATTAAACCCTTTCACAATGAAAATGTGTTGAAAAGTGAGGTACAACATTATATATTAATATTTTAATTTAATGTTTTTTATTATATTTATATCTTATTTTTAATTTTTAAAAGATAAACCATGTTTTTATTGACTTATGTTCATTGAAAACGTAATCAACATACAGAAATACATGCATACTATCACCTCCATGCATTGACATATTCCATTTATCATTAACACATTCAATGATGGTTCTAAGAATGGTATTATCAAATAACTATGAGAATAATGACATAAATATTATATCTGGTATGTCAAATTATAGACACAACAACTGATATCTTAAATAAGATATCATTACAAAATTATTATTCCAACAGAAGCATAATAAGGGGAGAACAGTCTCTTAGTTCAATGTAATAGAGTTATATGAAATTTATAAATAATAGGCCATGATAAAAATTTTATATATCATAATAATGATTACTAAATAATATCAATTTTTATCTAGTATAATTATATTACTACAAACTACCTTGTAATCATATATTAATAAAGGCGAGTTCATGTTTGGGTCAGTTTAAACACCAACATGAAAAATTCATTGAAACATTTTCATGGATGACTATGGGAACATAAATATATATTTATGGATATATAAATATATTAATTTTTATTTTTATTTTTTTAAATTTATTTTATATGTTAAACTCATTAATTAAGTAACCAACATTTTTTTGTTAAATATCATTGAAACATGTTCGTCACTGATTTCATCTTCGTGGTTTGTAAATAAAATCATCTTGAAATGAACATTATTCTTTATTAGTGATCATATAACAACATATATAGTAAATTAAATGTTAATTTAATAATTAAAATTAGGTTATGAATGATTACTATTAATTCTATTATGAAATTAGTTTAAACTAATAAGGACTACTCACACCCAATTTCAAAAATATGTGAATATTAACTAACATATATTTCATAAGAATGTTTTTAAATAAGGAGTATAAATTATAATAGAGATTAATATAGTTCATGGTAATGTATTCAACAAATATCATTTAAATATTCTTGATTATTTGTGAATGTTCAAAATTAATCAAGAAGAAATTTTTGTTTTTTTCTCTAATTCCTCTTTTTGATACATGTTTTTTAAAACTCTCAGAAATTTTTTTATGTGGTGAAAAAACTATCCACTTGAGATATTATATCATAATTCACCACTTACATTTGGTAATTTATGTTCAATTAAAAAACCAATCACTCTTATGGGAATTTTATTTAAAATATTCTCTAGTTGTAAGGGTTTTTGTTAACTTAATTATCATTCATTGAGTGGTGGTTATACTAATTGAACTCTTTTTAAATAATTTAGATACAATGTTCATAATGATTTAGTTTTTTATAATTTCTATTGATTTTTTTGGATATTATATTATTACTATGTGATCCATTTTCATATTTTTCTTATATAATATATAATGATTCTTGTGTAGGATCATTAATAACAAAAACATATTTCTTTGAGTTATATAGATTAATATTTAACATATTTATTCTATTTCCTTTAAGTTCTTGAATTTACCATTGCATATTATATTATATCTTGTATCCTAATTTTGGAAAAATATATTTTGATTCAAATCCATTTCCATTAAATAATTAATTTTTTTTAAAAGTATACATTTTTAATTATTCTCATCATCATTAAGTGGTGTTTTATCTTACATATATATAATTAACCATCTTAAATATTTTCTCCAATCATATTTTATGATCCTATTATATATTTAAATATGTGAATCTTTTATTTTCATATATTATTTTGCATGAATATTTTTTATTACTAATTTTACATTATGTGTTTTAAAAAATGTACTCTTAAAATATCAAATTGTTTTTAAATTCCATGATAAAAATATTTTTTCTATCAATAAATATTTTACAAGGATACCATTTTTTCATAATGATAAATTTTTTATTAATTTTTTAAGTTAAAAGTTTACAAAAAATATCACTTACACATTTTAATATTTTTAATTCAGAATGACATGTAACTGCATAAACATATAAAATGTTAGAAAATGTTTTTTAAGTATTATTTTTGTGTTCCTATTTTAGAATTTCACTGAATTATCATCTTATAAATGGGGTTATTTTTTATTAATAATTATCTTAATGACATTGTGTAAACATTCATTTAGGTGGTGAGTTTTTGGGATTAACCAATCCCATTCTTTCAGTCATTTTATATTTCTTTGGAATGATTGGAATAATATTTTATTTTGATTTCTCCTTTTAATATGATGAATTATTTATATCTTATCACACTCATATTTAGGTATTATGATGTTTGGGTTCTTTAATTTCCCCCCATTGTATTGTTTAATGTTTATAAAGTCATGATCTCAAGAATCGAAATTTCTTGTAGCCTAGTAATAAATAGGTACATGGGTTATTTCCTATGTTTAATGTGGTTCATTGCTTATCTCACAAGACTAAATATGATTACAGGTCACATTACTATCGTAAATAGGTACATATTTTGTTTACCAATACAAAATAGGTAAATAATTTGATTCTCAAGACTATATAAGATAATAATCTATAATACAATATTAAAAAGGTTATGTAGTTTATTAGCCCAAGCCTGACATGAAATGGGAATCTGGTTTTTCTTTCTATTGTACTAGGGGTTTCTTTTTACAAGATTATGGTTTTCTATTTTTTCATGATATTCTAAATTCTTATCTTGATTATATCTTTCAAGATTGTGTTATGCTTCAATGTTATGGAAAGATTTTAAATTATCTTTGATTACTTTACCACATTCCAATGATCCTATGATTTTTATTATATATTTATCTCATTATATATGTTTTTTCATATGATTTTATCTGGCCCCTATGCTTCATTGAAATTTCTCCCAGACGGTGTCTTTGAGTTGAACCCTTCCTTTTATATCTATTTACCCCAAATATTAAGATAAAAAAGGTATGAGATATCTAGAATAGTTTCATACCTGGATAATTTTTGAGAGAATTGGAAGACTTGTTATAGGTTTTCTAGTATCTTATTTATTGGAAAACATATCCATTTAATACAAAGTACATGGAGTTTTTTCCATTATATATGTTCTAAATTTTTTCAAAACACTAAGCCTAATTGATATTGATATTGTAATGTACTGAAATATTTTCAATATGTAGTATAAAAATATGATCATGTTTGTTTGGTATTACATATATCACCATCTAATGAATTATTTTATGTTTATATCACATGAGATAGTTAGACATGGACATAATGAGTTTACTCACATAAGAGTGGGAATGGTGGGTTTGGTCTATGTTTTTATATGTATACAAAATTATATGAATGACATTAATGGGTTTTCTTATAAATATTTTCTTATGCTTATGTATGTTTCACATTTCTATGTTTTTTCATGTAATAAAAAAATTTCAAGATGAATTTCAATTTCCTAAAATTCCATTATTTCTTGATTATGCATTATTTTTTAAAATATTTCATTATTTTATATCATGGGCACATTTTTCATGATTATATATAAATTTTTTATCCATTTTATAAATTTTATACATTTTTATTAATCTTCTTATGATCTCATGTTTATTTGTAATGTTTTATGATTATAATCTATAGTATTATGATTTTTTATAAATATAGCTTTATATTCTTTATGTTTTCATTCATGTGTTTGATAAGACACATTATAACATAAATTTCCCATTTATAATTGTCTAATCTCACCAATTTATTTTGTTTTCCATTTCTTATCTTATTATTTGATAATATCATTTGATATATCTTCGATGGTAATTTTTTGAAATATTTGTAAAGTAATATGTTTATGTACATGGTATTCAAGACTCTTAACCTTTAGGACCTTGTGATATGGGAATATTTTCGAGATATATTATTTAAATCTTGAGATTAATTTATCTTTAAAATCATATATTATAGTTGACTAGTGACACCAATATACAAATTTAGGAATGAATACTTTTACATTGTTACTATATCAACAATGATATTTTAAATAGTTGTAATATATATGTACAAAACTTTAACCAATAGTCATTAATTTATAGTCAAATTAATGTGAATGTAGTTGAAAAATTGAACCATAAATTTTATGAACACATTCATAGCTAGGTTTTCACACTATGATACTGTACCGTAAAATTGATTTCTTGAAATGTCGTGGAAATTCATCCACTTCATTATTGAATGGATCAATTCCCAAACCATATTTATAACTCTATCTCACCATATTCTTTTCGTTCTATAGGTTTTTTTATCTTATACTTTTATTGATTGAATCATTGATCATTTATTTATCCACATATTTTCATAACAAGGTACTTATTAACTCAATCTTTTTACTTTTATTTATACATTTTCATCTTCATTTTCTTTCCCCTATGTTTATGAATTATTTCATTTTAAAATGTTCTCTCTATTAACACTTAAGGAAAATGAGTTATTAAAACAAGTTCATCTTTAAGTGATAATTTCATTTAATTTATTTAATGAAAACAAAGTAGAAATTTTGAAATGATAGTTAATATGTGTTCTACAAAGATGAATACGAACTTTTTATGAAAACCCATTTCATGATTTTGATTGATTATATTCCAATGATCTATCACTACTTGATTTGGATTTCTTAATCCAATGATTTTTTTCATTTATTTATTGGTTATTTCTTTAATCTTTTTTTTTGGGTAAACTGATTTAATTCATGATACTATTTTATAACATTTTTATATTTTTTATGAATGCTATTATAATTTCATTGGTTCTTTATGAGTAGTGAATGATTCCCATTTGGATGCTTAAAAAAATTATCCTTGGGTTCATTACATTGTGATGATGATTGGTTTTAAGTGGAACTTATATAAATGCATAACTATGGATGGATTAATATATCACTCTCCAATGCATAAGTATGTGTTTATATATCATTAGAGAGTTAGGCATAAAAAATTGATTTGAAAATATGGGCATAATTGTGATGTTTTTTCTCATATTTTCAGGCATGAACATATTGATTTTTTCACATATTCATGGCCATAATGATTATATTCACAATTTTTTTAAATTTATTATGATATTTTCACATTTTCATGTTGTCTATCATGTTAATAAGATATTTTCAAACGAATTTCAATTCATGAAAATCAATTTTTTCATGATTACATCGTATTTTTTAATTAATTCCTCATTTATATATATAGATCACATTTTTATGATAATTGAAATTTATTTTGAACAACCTCAGAAACAAATTCTTCTTAGTAGATCTTATTATGGTATAATATTTCTCTACTTGTTTTATGATTATCATCAATGGAATAATTATTTTTTATTATAAAATTTATCTCATCCTTATTTCTACTTTATGTTTATGAACTAAAAAATTTCGATTTGTTTTTCCCTTATTGTGTGTCATTCCTCACTCCTTTATTATGTATTCCCTTACAAATTCTATGAAGATTATTATATAATGAGATCTATATATAATTTTTTTTAATGAAACATGATTATATAGAAATTTAATATACTTTTCTAAAATAAGATGATTATATATCTAATATATAAAATAATAATCCATTAGAATTTTGGGTTGTGGGGTAGTTTATATGATGTTTTATTTAAATATTTAGATTAATTTATCATTTATGTCATTTTTATAGTGGTTATGTTTAGTTTTCATTAGAAGAGCAGGGTCTTGTCATTCCTCAAAAGACAGAATAGGGTTGGTGGAGTGTTTTAGTCTCATCGATTAGAGCATTTTTAGCTAAGGTAGTAGTATTGGTTGGGTGTTACAACATATGGTCTCTAGAGGTGAGATTGTTTACTTTGATTATATCTTTATAACAAACATTATCCATTATAAAAACATGTTCTTCATATCTATGGAGAAATTCTCAATCTGGGATAATGTATTTGTGGTGGTGGAAATATATAGATACATTCTTTATCATTTCTAGAATTGGGTGGTATAAGAATAAAATGAGGTATAATATTCATGTTTTTTATGTTTTTTATTCATCATTTGAAATGTAATCATTTCTCTCCCTGAAAAACCCTTTATAGTTTTCTTATTAGTACTTGAGGTTGAGAGAAATAAAATTCCCTTTTTATTGGCTACGCCCATTTGATGTCAATCATGGATGTTTGATGAATGTATATACTATGATTTTGTGTTGATACAACACAATTCATTAGGATAATTATTATATTTATATAATAAAAGATAAAACATTATCCACAACTTGAATTAGTTTCGTTTTTTCCAGAATATCATGGATTACATCAGGAGTTATTTCATATTCAATGATTCTAAAAGATAATTCCTAATATGGGTTAAATGAATGTCATGTATCTAACTTATTTTATGTTTTAACTAATGTTTTGTTTTATGGGAGATCATCCCCAGGTGTTTCCATTGTATTTTTTAAGAGAACCCAAAAATATATCCAAATGAGTCTGTGATGTTTCCAGCTCAATATAATATTACATTATAGAATTATCAACAAAAAAGATAATCTTTGATGAAAATGTCATTATATAATATATCCACTTATTATTATTGAGGGTTTCATACTAATATTGATGAAATTTTATAGAGAGAATTAATTAAAATTATTAAATTACATTAGGAAGGACCAGTTCTAATATTGAAAATCGTAAATATTAGTATTATTTTTTTCAATTACTTCCATTTGAATTTTATGTTGTTTAAGGTCCAATATCATATCTCTCTAAATAATTTTTTATTCATCAATTTTAATGGATTTAACTAGCTATTGAATAATGACTAGTAATATATATATCAACAGATATGATTGAAAATGAGGATATCCTAAAGAATGTTTTCATATGTCCTCTGAGGAATTATTAGTTTTCAATGATAATTTTCATAGTTACAAATGATCCATACATATTCCATGTATTTATTAATGTAGTGTTTATTATGTCTAAAAATAGATTCATAGTGGCCTTTATCAATGGAATATTTTTTTTATTATCTAAGGAGGATCACAGGGAGTATATGTCCGCCATGTTGATTGTTATTTGGTTTCATTAAATATTTGAGAGGCTGTCAATGTGTGAGTTCTTGGATTGAAGAATGTAGTGTTCCCTGAATATGTGGAAAAAATGGTAATATTTATTTGTGAAGTCATTTTTTTATCATATGATTTGGAGTACATAAATTATCTATTATAATTCTTGAGGGTTGTTTTCATTCATTAGATATTCGGTAATTGGACTATGTGCGAGTTATTAGCCTGTGAATCTATTAACCCATTGTGGATTATCCATATATATATTTTATATTGATATTTTAGTATCAGGGGCATCCACAAATATTGTTCCATGGGTATAGAGTGTTCTTTGTAACAGTGGAAATTATAAATTCCTTTTCCATAAATTCAACTACATTGTAAATCCTATGAAAATTATGACTATAAAGAATCTGGAGTTCATGGGGAACAACTAGTGCTGGGTTTTATAATTCAATTTGATGAAAAAGTTGTTCATCATTATATTTGTTTATCTTCAATATGATGGAATTGTGTATGAGGGTAATTTTGATGATTCACTTTATTTTATGGGTTGTATGTAGATATAGTAGAGGAATTATTTCAATTTTTTAATTTTGAGAATATGTAACATTATAAAAATAATTCATATAACATATTTATAATGATTTTAGTTGTCCTTATCTAATTTATATATGTTTTTTATGTGTACATACTATGAAAAATAGATATGTTAATTAATTCAGGTAATTAAAATGAATCTTTCTATAAATAATTTTTTTCAGATAAATATTCTCATCCATGATGTCTGGGGCATCGATGAATCATGTATTTTTATTCTATTTCCTTTGAATAGTGTATCAAATAATAAAAATAATATATATGTATGATATAGGGATATTATATAATTAATATTACTTGATTTGGTTTTTGTTAATATTGATATGATAGTGAATATTTGATGGAAAATGGATTAGAGACATGGGATATTGAGATTATTAGTGAAAGAGATGATGATATATATTAATCTATTCCCAATAGAGTGGGAATGAAACTGGGTTGGTTTGGATGCTTCCAGAGTTGAATTTTTTCCATCAATATATTTAATCATATTAATTCTAAATATATGGATAAAAGTTAAATTTTTATTTATATTACTCTGTTCCAACTGCTTGAAATAGTTTTCCTTTATGAATAGATAGTTCATCATTGTTATGGCATAAAAGGAAGATGTATTAAAATCTGTATATACAATATGAATTGATAATTGAATTAATAATGCAATGGAGTTATTCTATGGTGATTACAGATTATGGTGACATACTTGATAATAGTGACATGATAAATTATTATGTCAAAGGTACTAAATTATAATGACTTTATTAGAGAAATTTTAATGTACTAATAATAATAAATGGTAAATAAATTAAATAATTAAATTGAAAATTTTAAATGATTTTATGGTTTTTGAGACCTAGAACATAACAGTGGCGACCATGGGTATTGTACGATGATAATAGAATGTGATTTTTTGGAAAATTAGTTCCACTTAATTTGTGTTTTCCTAATAAAATTTCAATTTTCAATTTTCATATGCAACCCCCCTTCATTGGTAGTGAAAATAACCCATAAATATTTTATGGATTGTTTTATTAAAAATATATGGTGTCAATGTAATGGAATTTTAACTCACTTATCTCCCCAAATATCTCACTGGTTTTATCTTTTGTATTCATGTATACTAATATTTATGTAATTAGGACATAGATATTCTTCCTGTCTAGTTGGTGATGGCTCCCAATTTTACTATATATTTATGTGATTTCTATAATGTGTTGATTTATTGCACATATATATTTATTTATTTATTTATTTAAGTGTTTCTATTTTTCATATCACTTCCCAAGAGAGTACATTAGTGGGATATGATGGATTTAGGTATAACAAATTTACACAACCATTTTTGGGTTCCTGGTTTACAATTGGATACCACTAATAATCAAAATTATGATACAATTTTTGGAAACATATGTTTTTAAATTTAGATTATATGCTTTCATGGCATGTAGGATTACAAATGGAGGTTATAAGAACATGATATATGTCTTTAGGGAATGAGAGTGAAAACCCCGTGTAGAAATGAATGTCTGGTACCTTCTTATATATATAAATATTATTTAAATGATGTCTAACTTATATATATGAATTAATTGGTTATTAATCCACTATGAGGATGGTAAACTAGTATACTAGATTAGGATATATGTTAGTTTCATTTTTAATTCACTTAGCTTTATTATGGTTCAATCGATTTTTTTATAATAGGTTTACAAGATGATCCTATGGTGTATATTTGTTATGGTCTCCCTATATATATATTAAATAACTTTTTTAGGTATCCAAGATTGGTTTGGTGATTTACTTAGGTGTTACTACACCATGGTAGTTATTCTTTATTTTTTAGAGCTTTCTTTTTCCTTGATATGATTTAATATTGGTATTTATTGTTTTCTTTCATTTTTATAAGTTTGTAAGAAAATAAATGTATTTTAATATCTTACATATTTATTGATAGTGTTACTTTGTGAACCTTCCTATATTATATCTTACTTTTTATTCATATATAGATGGTAATTCCACCCATGCATGTGATTAATATTCCATTGATTCTAGTAGACTCTCTATGGTTTATAACATGAGGCATTTCAGGGTTATTATCTCTTTATTTCTATTGTTTTCTCGAGATGGGTACCCTTAGAGGGACAAGATCGTGAGAAATATTATGTATATTATTTTTTATTTATTATTATTCATTATGTGAGTATTGATTGGATCCTTGTATAATATTGTCTAGTATTTATTGTTTTTTAATATTAGTTTGTTTCCGTGAATTAATATTTAATATAAAAAGAGTTAAAAATACATCTCAATAAAGAACAGATAAATTTTAATGTCTTTAATAACATGTAACCTTCAATAAAGTGGTTACATAGAAATTAATTAAATAGCATGGTTTGATTAAATTTAAATGAATGGTGTGTTATCATATTCATGGTAGGATTATCTTCAATAATAACAGGATGAGGGATAATGGTTTAAGATGTTATATTACTAGGAGGTTTTTGGGAACTATTTTTTTATTGGTATTTTTTTATTTAGTGTGATCTCCTTATAGAAATTCATTCCATTAATTATTTGTAACATTTAGTTTATTATAAAATAATAATTGTTCATCAATTTTTAAATTTTAGTTATTTTGTCATGGAATTTCAAAGTATTATACATATAATATCCAAGATATTGTTATATAATTAAAACATAATCATTTTTTATTCCTTATTTTAAATAATGTGTCATTTGGTACAATACCGTTATTCTATTAATTTATTCACTACAAGGATTTACACTTCAATTGATATTATTTCATAATGTAATTTTCATAGTATGACATTACTATATGTATATATGAGTGAGTTTTCATAAATATATGTAAATTCATAATATATCTACAAAATTATGTGGATTCATTAATAGCATGATGGGATGAATGTTAATATATTTACATGGGTGTCATTTAAGGTTATTGATGATTGTTTTTTAGGTTATGTAATGTTATGTTAACCTTATTTTTATTCTTCATAATATATTAGTTATCCTCTATCATGGAATATTTTTGAAATATAATTAGAATCTATTTTTCATCATGGGGATTTTTTAATCCATGATCTCTCTTTCTGAATTTCCTTATATTTATTTTGAATTATTAGAATATTTTATACTATTAATATGGATTTATTCATTAATATAAAACATTCATTAAAATTACCCATTCTATAGCAGATATAGTTTTTTAAAGAAATTAGGTCATCTCCATAGTAACAGTGGTATTCCTCCACATGAATAATTATTTTTATTTAAATGTAAATAATTGGTTATTCCCTTTTTAGTATTGGAACATGAGTATATTTCATGATTTAGTGATATCTATGGAATTTATATTTAAATGTATTATTTTAAAAATGTTAGTTGTATAAAAATATTATGATCTATATCAAATGAATGTACCACAATTGATTGAAGACGATTTATTCTCGTTATATTTTCATTCATGATAATTATTGTTATATTGTTGTTTATATGTTGTTATAAAATTTAATTTACATGATGAAAATGATATTATATATGATTATGATGGATTTTCTTGTGCACAATACATGTATTTAAACATAAATAAAATAACTATATTTGGATATAAAATATATTAGTATTTTAATGAGGTACCTAAAGCCTATTTTTTTTATAAGTACTACGTACTCTAACTTAGTTTGATTTCGGATGGGTATTAGGTATAGTAACTCTTATTTAAACCAAATGGGCTCTATAATAGATTTTTTTCCTAGTGAGTAATTTTCTTCTTGGTATTTATGTTATCTATGGTGAACATGCTTCATAATCGTGATAATATGAATATGGATTGAAGTAGGTTTGATCCTCCATGTATTGTTTGAGATATCAATTGTTACTATTTTTGTTAAAATATATATTATGTTTTTAGATCATTAAAATACTAGATTATTTATTTCTAATATAGATAAATTAGTATATAAATAATTTATGTATGAATATTTATATTCATAAACTAAAGAATTTGTTCTGGTTTTTTAGTTCCCTTTTTTGTACAAACTATGTATTCTGAAAAAAATATACATATTATTTTCCAATAAACATTTATAGTAATTAAAACCTAATATAATATAATTAATTTTTTTAAAATTTTTTTATTTATTTTTTATTTTTTTTATAATTTATATGAGATTGTAAGAGTTGTATGTTCATAATAAATAACAACCATGTGACCACTAAATTAAGATGTAGTTATTTATGATAAGTTAGGGGTATATGTTTAGGTAAAATAAATGAACATAATATTATTATCATGTGTTAATTTTAATATAATGTTAAAACATTAATGCTATAATGAAGTAAATATTTCAAAATGTTGACGAGGATTATATATTGATATTTTGAAATGACTAAAACGAAAGAATTTAATTTTGTATGAATCATGTAATTTAAAGGAAGGCTATACTATGGATATATGTTATCTACATAAAATAACCCAAAAATATTGTTATCATAAAAAATAATGTATTCAAATTCATTGGATAAAACATAATCGAAATAGTTAATAAATGAATTTCCATATTAATTGGTTTTCTAAATTAAATTTTTCTTAAAAAAACCTTCTATGTTTTAAATTTGATTTTGACATCAAATTTTAATTAATTAGTTCAAATTTATTCTCATTTTTTAAAAATAATATTGAAATTTTAAAAAAATTAAATTATTAAAAAAAATTATCTAGATATAATATATAAACTTATATTTATGTCCATATGAATTTAGAAAACATTTTATCATGATCATAATTAATACAACCAAGTGGATGGGTTGGTTTAACAACTAAAAATGAAGAATAATTAATTCTTACATACATTAATAATAATGAATTATGAATGAAGATTTCAACATTGAATTAGATTTTCATTTTATATCCCATTTAATGTCATATCTTATAATATTAATTCAAATCAATAGATTCATATTCCGTAAAATTTATAATTTATACTGCAATAAATTTAAATGACATAATTTTTTCTTTATGAGTAAAAATATATTATGTTCTTCATTAATTCCATGGTATAATATAAATTAATATCCTCCATGTTGAGACACATCCTTTATTATATTGAAATATGTTCAATTACTAAAAATGATAAATTTGTCCTTGGAAATAGAGAAAATTATAAATAAAAATTATTGAAATATTTTCTTATAATCACTGATATGTATATTATCATGTTTTGAGAAACATACCCTAAATTAAAAAACTAAAATTTTATTCATTTACTAATCCTAATTCGTTTGAAATATGAAAAACAATGATGCTTTAAAATAATAATACAGTTGGTATAAATTAAATACATTGAACCCATGGAATTTCAAAAAAAACTATAAAAGGTTCCAAACATCTTCTTTTAAAATATTTCATATTGTATATGTAATTACATTAGGGAATATATAAAATTATTTTCCTATTATAGTTGAAAATTAATAATTTATTCATTTTTCTGAAAAATATGAATTTTAACATATATTCCATGTTCAATCTTGTTTTGAAAGTAATGTAAATTCCCCCATTAATAGATTCATCTTTTATGGATTTGTGAATTTCATCAAAACAAACATTAAATTTTTTTACAAATCAAATAGGAATGGAATAAAATTTCAAATGTAATGAAATGAGGAGAAAATAATATTATATTTTATGCAATAACTCCCTTGATGAATAATGTTTATCAGACAATTAGTTTTCTTAATCATACCTTCTATCTATTCATTTTATATGATCCATCCTGTTTGATCATATTCTTGAAGACATAAATTGGGAAACATATCATTGCATCATATCTATTAAATCATGAAATAAGTAAAACCATAGTTTACGTTTAAACTAAAATTTTTTTATCTAGTTCCAGGATTTATCCCCTTCATGTAAAAGATTGAGCTTATGAACTCTCCTCTCACAAAAACTTTTAGATATTTTGACTCATGGTTTGTCCTACTATAAGGCCCCTACTATAAAACAGTACATAATCATGAGTTAAATCAAGAATTAAAAACGAGGATATTTTCAGGTTTATAATTCTAGACAAATATGCTTCAACTATTAAATTACATATCTAATATTAAAAAGATGACACTTCTAATATAACCAACATTTTTACATCAATAAAACTCCTTAAATAAGTAACGAATTCATTTCCTGATAAAAATATTCTTGAATTATTCCATTCTCATACACTTCCATATAACCAGTGAAATACATTCCACAAAATTGGGATGACTATAAAAATCGCAGTAAGGGTAATAAAATAATGAAAGAAAACATTAGTTAATCAATTCATAAAAATTAATTAAACATTCTTTTCCACTCACATAACATATTCTCTTTAACATAACTCATTAAGTCAAAAATATTTATGAATAAAAACTAGAAATCATAAATCATAAAGGTAACTTGAGGAATCCATAACAAACTTAAATTTTATCCTTCACTACTACATTGGGTGTTACGTTTGGAATACCTATCACAGTATATTTCCTTAACATATTAGGAGAAACATCAATGTTTACCACTTTCACATTAACCAATAAAATGAAAATTTATCACGTGCTCACTTGCCCTTGGATTATCATGGAACCACAAATATTTGGTTTATCATGACACAACCCATCAAATTTCCAAGTACTATTACATAATCATTGCTAATAAAAGATTGAAATTTTCAACATTTCACTAGTTATCCACAATGAATCAATTCAATAATATTGAAATATTCAATCCATTTCAAAACCATTTAAAACATTTGAAAAATTTTTTTTTGATTATTAGTGTTCCATACCACTTTGAATCTCTTAAAGAAAAGTTATTTTAAATAATTAATGTGTAAAAAATCCTTAAAACCATATAAAAAACCTCGAAAATAATGATAATGTTTTATAAAAACCGATTAAATCTTTTAAAATGATGGTTTGGTGAAAGAGTCGTGTAACACTTGAGAAACACATGAATAAAATTAATTTATCAATGATATCAAAAATAAATAAATATATTGATTATATAGATATTTATAACATATAAAATTCAAAAGGGTTGTATATAAACCTTATATGATATTAAAGGTTCACAATATCATGATGTTCTTCAATGAAATGAGATTGAGATGTAGTCATTTACATACATTGTATCAATGATGTAAAAATTTATCAATGGGTGATTATGTGTAGCAATATTATATTCACACAAACGTATGTGTAAATTAAAACATAAATAAAAAATAGTTATTCCACACATAATATTGGCATAATATAATCAATGAATTATCTGTAAAACCCATGAGAAGAAATTTATTATAGAAATTCCCTTACCAAAACTCTATAGCCTAATGACATCACATAAAAATTATGAAAATGAGTAGATGAGAGAAAAAAATGTGTCTCATCATTCTGACAAAAAATGGATATTTATAAGGATATCCGAGAACATACCATGACATAATATAATGGAAATAAAAGGATATAACATAAAAAAAATCTTTGAATAAAAGAAGAGGGTGAATGTTTCCCTTACCTTGAGTCTAATTCGTCACATTTGTTCCTCATTCTTCCTGAATAATAATCTAATGTAAATTTTTACTTGCATAAGTACCATTTTAAGTCCATTAATCATTATATAACACTTATCACCGTATTATAAAAAATACATAATTATTTAAGTTAATATTGGATGTTTTGTTGATATTGGGTACTTGAGTCAAAAATGATCTTATTATAATTACATGTTGTCCATGTGGTCAAATTTCCATTATATCCAAAATTTTATTAATGATTTAAATATCATATATATCTATTATATATTTATTTATGATGTTACATAACATTTATAGATAAAAAATTAAATGCAACGTTCATGGGGATGGTATGTTATACGTAAGTGTAAACACAACATTCCTTTATTTTTCATGGTAAAGAAATGAAAATAAAATGATACGTAGGTATATTATAATTGCATTATAATATCATATGATATATATTTTATATAATTTAATTAACTCCATCCTTTATATGTTCCATGTATGTCTTGAACGAGTCAAATCACTTTGAGGTGGAGATTATCGGCACTTCCTCAAATGAAAATATCATATATACATATCATGAAAAGCCTAAAGGTATTTCTGTAAATAAAAACTAAATTATAATAGAGACAATATTATGATAATATATATCATATATAATTAAACTGACATCATAATGGACACCATTAGATGTTGTAGGGTAAAATCGAACAATCATCGTTTTATGAGGCAATAGTTCGTTGTACCCAAAAACTGTCTGTTTGTATCCATTTGATAGAGCTGTGTGTAAGTGTAGTTCAAATAATTCTTCTAAAAATATAATACTATATTTTAGATATAATTTTTTATAATATATTGAATAAATAGTGTTTAGGAGTTTGGATAACGAAAATAAATAAAAGAAACTTTAGAGAAGATATTACCTCAAATCGAGTAACTCCTTTGGATTTAATCTAAAAACGTATTGAATTTCATTATTCCTAAGGTTATGTTTCAAGGAGGAATATAGATATTTGGGTAGCTTATTTGGGCAGAGGATGTAAGATCCAAGGGACCTACGAGGTGTTAGTAATAGTTAGAGGTGATACCATTTTTTAAGAGGTTGAAGGGGTACTTTAGGAATGTATAGAAATATTTTTTTATTATATAATGATTTTCGGTTACAAGTGGTCCCATAGTAATTTATTTCAAATATAATATTATTTTGGGAAAAAAATATCAACCAATAGGATTAAAATAGTATTTGTTTTTAAAAAAACAATTAGGTCAATTTTGATACTATTCATGTATTGCCTTTTTAAAAAACCATAGAAAAGTGATTCTTTAGAACATACATAATTAATTAAAATATAAAAAGTAATAATCATCCATAAAATTTTTGGATGGAATAAAATTATTCAAAATAAATAGATTTTAATATTTAAAATAGCATTTATTTAATCATTCATTAATAAGGTAATCACTACATCCACTAAATGTCATAAATAAATTTATTTATTTGATGTATAAAAATTATAAATAAAATAAAATTATATCGGAAATATTTTTAGCTTTGTAATTATTATTTATATTCAAAAGTATCACTTATATATCACCATATAAAAGTATCTTTTACTAAAAGATACATAATTATGTTACATTTTTCTTTACTTTAAATCATTTCTTATAAAATGCCATTTTCAAATCAAAGTGGATCCATGGGGTCCCAAAATCATACAATGGATTCCCATGGTATAAAATATCCCATTTAATAGGATTAGGACATCTGTTAAGATAGTTTAATATTATTTTAATACTATTTTGTTTCCCTTATTTACCAGATTTACCCTTTAACTTGGTAAATAAAATAATTACTTAAGTTACTATTAATAATGTCTAAAAATAAATGGTACGTATTTATTCAATTAGGACCTCCTAATTCCAAATATGGAATCCATTTTTTAAAATTCAAAACTCATATTTTTTAATAACTAATTCAAAATTAATTCGGGTTGTCAAAACCCAAAAGTGTGTTTTTAATAAGTAAAAACTACCAAAGGATATATATGTGTTTAAATCCAAATTTGAATTGAAATTTCTTAGACTGACCAAAAGTGAATTAAATGATAAATATATCATCCAAAAATACATAAAAACAATTAAAAAGAAATTATAACTATATAAGTAATTTAGATGAAAGGAAACTTTTGAATTAAAATGCAGTATTTGTCACTATTAATTAATAATGAACTTCTTCAGAAAAATAAAAAAAATTGATATAAATTAAATTTTGATATCCCTATTCTAGAAAATAATGTTATTTTGTCAAATATAACATTGAAAAGTAAAAAAACTAGATTTAAAAAATGTTATCAATCAATTGGTGGAAAAACTACATTTTTTGAAAAATAATTCTTTTATCTAAAAATTAGAATATGTTCTTATATCATATCTCCAAAACATACGTGATTAATTTAAAACATTACATTGAATATATATCACATATTTTTCATTAAATAAAAATACATAATGAGTCTTATGAAAACAAAGTTATTTTCCTTTTTATAGGTTTTTATAAAAACACAGACTTGATATTCAGTTGGTTTTTTCCATTTCTACTAATTTTGGAAACCAATGAATCATTATTTAAATATTCGTAATCCATATTTAAATTTTCAACTGATTTTATTCATTCATTCCATGCGAATTTCTAGGTATTAAATATAATTTAAAATAATAATATTATTATTGTATTATATTTCGCTATAACTTAGAGTTGTGTGAAACATAAGATTTCTGTGAAACCCATTGTTGCGTGTCGAGTATGCTATCATAATAAGATTCCCCTTTTACATAAAATTAATATCTTATCTATAAGTATTAATATAAATAATAATGTATTAATATATAAATACCTATTTCATTACATCATTCCATTATTTTGGTAATTGCATCCTCGAAATATTAAAATTGGGATCGAAATCTTCATTTAAAGTCCCAAATCAGAAAAATAGTCCATAATACTATCACTTTTAAAGAAATAAGGGTAAGTACAAAGTTCAATTAAAATAAAACATACTCTGGTTCCATGTAGGAAAACATGGATATAGGGGGTAAAACAAACCATCAGGTTCTGATAGAGAGGGATAGAAAACATGATCAGGAGAAAGATAACTTCTAGAAAACCATAAACATGTTATTGGAAAAACGATATTTGATTAACCAGTAGGAAGAGTAAACGGAAAAATTTTCTGTTTTAATTTCCTTTTAATAATGTTAGGGAATTTATTTATGAGATTTAATAATAACATAAAGAAACATACAGACATTTTATATATACATTAATCCTTTACTAAATGATTACCACAAACTCATCTTTTCTCCAAATAATTAGTATTAAATATGACCTGGTCACATAAAAAGTACTATAATAAACTTCAAAAGAATCACATAATCCAAAAAAGATGAAATACATATTTCCCCTATCTTTATACATTAACCAAAATCAAAATGGTTTCTATTAGATCATATAATCACCAAAAAGGTTAATATTTTATAAAAATACTTCTATTAATCTTCAAAATTCAACAAAAAATACCCAAAGATCAATAAAGGAAAATTGATACACAACTATACTTAAAATTATTCAATATAATATAAACAAATATTGAAACCCAAATCTCATATGAATTTATCACAAAGTATCCCATGATAAATCTTAACATTTATAACTTCGACTACACTTAATGTATCATACTTAAATGTAATTTTA
Source organism: Viscum album (assembly GCA_963277665.1). Classification (NCBI taxonomy): domain Eukaryota; kingdom Viridiplantae; phylum Streptophyta; class Magnoliopsida; order Santalales; family Viscaceae; genus Viscum; species Viscum album. The sequence continues at coordinate 1,136,504,385 of OY728164.1, read as the reverse complement.
TTAATAACATATTCTCAATGATAGGTTAATCCCTCCAATAAATTTCCTAAATCATCATATGTCCACACAAAAAACATAGATTCTTCTAAAATATTATTCAACCATTACTGATCAAATGAAATCCCATGGTATTCTATATTCCATATGCATATAGTGTCCCCAAAAGAGAAATCATCTTCCAAAATAACATTTTTCACATAATCACCACCTCATTTTTCTATACTATGGATATCCATTTGATAAAATATACATTTCAAAAATCAACTTATTATTTATTTATAAAAACATTTAACTAAAAATAATAAGTCATACTACCCAAGGACTTCATGTAGTCTTGTGATAGATGACCAATCCAAGTCTCACTTTGGTTGTGGTTTCGATTCCTGCTCCATTGTCCGACATGATGGTTTGTCAAATAGTATGTGTGTTGTACAGTTTCAAAAAAAAAATATAATTTTATAAAATTCAAACAAAAGAAAAAAAATTCCTCAAAAATATCCATAACATATTTTTACCATAAATGTTATCTCATACCTCGCATTTTCATCCCAATATGCAATAACATGCAATTGCCTCAAATTCAACGATCATATAAACCAAAATAGTTCTTTATAACTATATCCACAAAACAAAAGATAACAATTCTCAAAATTCAATTTTTTCATAAAAAACTATAGGGTTCCACATGTAAGAGAAAAGTCTTCCAACACAATCCCATCAACAAAGATCATTAAAACTTTTATACATTTTATCACCCAAATATCTAGTATAACTCTTGAATTTTTAAAATGTACATATCATAATCATCCAGCATTCTCTATGATCCCTTAATAGTTCTTTTTATCTTATTCTATAATAGGAAGAATTGACATAAAAAATCATGAATCTATCATAATATTCAAAAACATAAAAACATCTGCTAAGAAATAATATATACTATTCAAATATCATTTTGAGGTTTCCCAATCCTCAATAGGAATGGCATGAGGCTTTGGTAAACATAAATTTGTACGATCATGTTGATCCCATTCCTAAAACTTCATCATATGACATATACTTGTATAATTTACAGGCACACTACATTTAAAACATTCAATTGATCCCTCATAAAGAACATATTTCACTTCCCTGGAGTTAGATGAATGCTTCCCTTTTCCATGGCAGGTTATTGATTTATGACCTTCATTACCACATCTATATAATCTTTTCATCCCATTGGAGCATTTTCCAATGTTTGTATTTCCACATCATTGACACAAAGTTTTATGAAAATACTTACCATTAGGATTATTACCTGATCTTGTAAAGGGATTAGTTTCTCTCATATATGATTCCATAGAAAATTCATCAATTTTCAAGTGGTCTATCCGGACTCCAAATAGTTGGTTAAGAATAAACACAACTGTTTTAATTGTAGATCTCATTACAATTAGTTGCCCATTTAGAAAACTATCACAGTTTTATTTACATCCATTTTTACTTAGGTGACTAATTGATCGATCCATTTACAAAAACCAAAAAGGATAGTTTTAGTATATCATAAAAATCATCAAATAATATCATATTAGGAGGGTAAGAACATAGATAAACATATTATTGTCATATTAAACTTGTTCAATTTATCTAAAATAATTATGAATCTATCTAATATTCAAAATATTATGGTCATGTCACTTATTCTTAAAAACATACTAACCTCCAATGTAATCTAAAATGACCTCTGATACCAACATTAAGTCCCCAGCTTTAAAACACTACTTAATATTGATTTAAATATAGAATTCACATTGAGGATAGTTTCAGGTTTAGTGTTTTAGAGAATTATGCCATAACTATTAAATTGCATCTCAAATATAACAAAGTAGACACTTTTAATAAAACAAATTTTTTCATGTAAATAATAAGCATTAAATAAAACAATAATTTTTTTCATGATATAAATCTTCCAAAAAATTTTCTTTCTATTTCCCTTCCTTATATCCTGTGAAAAACATTTCAAAAATCTCGGATGAGCATTTAAAGCTCGGTATGGGTTACAAACTAAGGGTAGAAAAAAATAGTACAACAATTCATACAAATCAATGAAATCCTAATTTTCACTGATATAACATAATCTATTTTACATTCCACATAGAATCATAAGATTTATTAATAATACACAGAAATCAAAAATCAAAAATATAACTTGTGGGATCCATATCATACTTATATTTTATACTTCACAGCTACATAGGGAGTAACATTTGGAATTCCAATCATAGTATATTCCCTAAATATATTAGGAGAAAAATTAACAATTTTTTCTATCATGTGACCCAATGGATTGGAGAACTATCTTAGGCTCACCTGCCACAGGTTTATAATGCAATCACCAGTATTTAGATTTTCACATATCCATCCATAAAATGTCCATATACCATTACATAATCATAACACATAAAAGATTAAAATTATCAATATTTCACTCATCAATCATAATCAATCGATTCACGAATATTGAAATACTCAATCAATTTCCAAACCATTTAAAACATCTAATAAAGAAATTTTATGAATCTAAGTATAATGTAACACATTTAAACTTTTAAAAGAATATTTAAAAAATTTATGAATAAATAAATCCTTAAAAAAATTTAAATCATTGAAATTTAGGACAATAATTTAGAAAAATAAATATTTAAGACATTTAAAACAGTGTTTTTGTGAATGTGTCCTATAACACTTGAGAAAAACTTGAATAAAAATAATTAAAGTGTAACATCAAACAAAATATTAAAAATAATGAGAATATATAAATTAATGATTTAAAATTTAAAAATGGTTGTATATACACTTTATAAGACATTAATGGTTCACTATATTAAGATAATCCTCAATTAATGGAGATTGAGACAACTTTCTTTACAAAGATTGTATCAATGATGTAATAATTTATCAATGGGGGATTATATGCAGAAATAGTATATCAAAAAAAATGAAGTGTAAATTAAAACATAAATAAACAAAGAGTGATTATGCACATAATACATGAATAATATAATAAAAAAAATGTGTAAACCCCAATGACAAGAAATTGAATTTAGAAATTGCCTTAAAAAAATTCATCATCCTATCAACGTCACATAAAAATTATGAAAATGAGCTGATGAGAGATAATAACATATATCATAATTTGGACTTAAATTTTATAGAAATAAGGATATAGAAGCCCATTCTCCAACATAAGAAAATGGATATAAAAATACATAACATAAAAGAAGTCTTTGACTAAATGTGGAGGGTGAATATTTCACTTACCTTGAGTGTGATTCATCATGTATGTTTTGTTGTTCTTCTGGAATAATATTATTACATTAATTTATAATTTATTATGAAATTTTTTTATGTTTATTAATATTTCGATATCACTTATCACCAGTTTATAAATATTAAATAATTATTTAAGTTAATAATGGTTGTTCTATCGATAATGAGTACTTGAGTCGAAAATAATATTTTTATAATTACAAATAGTCCATGTAGTCAAAATTCCATTACCTTCATGATTTTAATGATGATTTAAATATCATATATATCCAATATATATATTTATAATAATCCATATATTTGGAGATATTAAATTCAATGCACCATTTATTGTGACGGAAATCCATATGTACGCATGAACAATACTTTCATTTATTTTTCATATTAATGAAAGGAAAAATAAATAATACATTAGTATATTATAATTCCATTACAATATCATATAATATATATGTTTCAAAATTTCATTAACTCTGTCCTTTTGAAATTCCATATATGGCATGAATGTGGAATATCACTTTGAGGGTTGGTAGTGTGCATTTCCTCTAATGAAATAATCGTATTTACACATCATGAAAATCATAAAGGTATGTTTGTAATTAAAAATTATAGTATAATAGTGTAAATATAAAGATAATATATATATATATATACAGTACCGTCATAATGGCCACTATGAGAGGTGGAAGGGGAAAATCGAACAATCATCGTCTCGTGATGTAGTAATTCACCGTACAGATAAACATTTAGTTTGTATCCATTGAATGAATTTTTTTTTGTAAGATTATTTATAATCATTCTCATAAAATAATACTAGTATATTTTATATATTTTTTTATAAAAGTATTTACTAATGAGATTATATGGGGATAGATGAAGAAAATAAATGAATAAATCCTGACATAAGGCATTACCTCAAATTAGGTAACTTTTTTTGGATTTAATCTAAAAGTAATTCTTGAAATGTCTTCTATCCAAGGTGAGGCTTATAGGAATAATTGAGGGATGTTATAAAATTATTTGGGTTGAGTTTGGATGATCCATCTGTATTGAGAGGTGTGAGTAAGGGTTAGTGTTGATGCCCTTTTATAAGAGGGAGGAGTGGTACTTTAGGAAATTAATGAAATATTATTATATTAAAAACTGATTATCAGTTTCAAAATATCCCAAAGTCATTTATTTAAAATATAAGATGCTTTTGGGTAGAAAAAAATTTCAACCAATAAGTTTTAGAAATTTTGGGGCACAAATGTATCCTTATCATTTAACAATAACCCTTAGTTTACTAATTTAACCCTTACCATGTCTTTTTCAATATTCATACTATATGGTTAATAGAGTTGCTGTAAAATTTTAATATATCCTTGTGTGGTTAATTAAAAGAATTCTCAACATTATATATGTAATTTGGTCGAATATTACAATTTTAAGACTATTATATCATTTATTAAAATAGTATTTGTTTTAAAAACTCATTTAGTTCAATTTTATACCATTAATATCATGACTTTTTAAAAATCAAAAAACATGATTCTTTAGAAAAACATCATTAATTAAAATATAATATGTCATAAACATCCAAAAAATTCGTATACAGTATAAAAATTATCAAAATAAATTATTTTATTTTTTAAAATATCATTTATTTAAATCATTCATTAAAAATCTAATCACTACATAATATCCGTGCTATAAATAAATTTATTTATTTGATGACTAAAAATTGTAAATAAAATAAAACTATGTAGAAAATATTTTTATCTTTTTAATTACTATTTAATGTATAAAATATTGCTTATATATCCTCATTAAAAAAAATTGACTGAAAGATACATGTTTAGGTTACATTTTTATTTAACTTAAATAAATTCTTATAAAATTTCATTTTGACAACAATGTCACTTCATGTGGTCACATAATCGACCCATGTATATCCATTATTGAACATATCTCATCCAATAGTATTATGACACGTTTTAGGGTAGTTCAATATTGTTATAATGTTATTTTTTTACCCTTATTTATGAGATTTACCCATTAACCATGGTACATAATATAATTACTAAAGTTAATATTCATAATGTATAAAAATAAAAGGAAAATATTCACACAATTGAGACCACCTTATTACAAATATGAAATAAATTTTTTCAAATTCAAACTCATAAGTTTCAGTAATTAATTTAAAATTAATTTACATTGTCAAAACCAAAAACCTAGTTTTTAGTTAGTAAAAACTACTACAAGATTGAAATCTTTTTATGTCTATTTTAAAATTAAAATTAATTAAAATTACCATCACTGGATTAAATGATAAAAACATATACCCATTATACATTGAAACCAATTAAAAGGACAATATAACTATATAAGTAAAGTTGATTAACAAACAGTTTTGAATTAAGATGTAATATTTTTTAACAATTCATTAAAAATGAACATTATTAGAAAAATAAAAAAATATTCCAAACTAAATTTTTATGTACCACATAAAAAAAGTATATTTTTCCAAATAGAACATATAAATGTAACCAAAACTAGATTTAAAAAGGGTTACCCATCAAAAATAGGTAAAACTTTATTTTTAGAAAAATATTTATTTTATCCAAAAAATAAAATTTATTCTTATATCAAACATAAAAAACATATAAGATGAATTTAAAAATTACATTGAATATATATCATATATTTTTTATTCAATAAAAATCTATAAACAGTGTTATGAAAACAAAATTATTTTCTTTTAAAAAGGTATTCAAACAAATAAATCTTTTATATTCAATTAGTTTTTTTCTATTTCTAATAAATTAGGTAACAAATGAATCATTATTTAAACATGCGTAAACTATATTTAAAAAATCACTTAATACAATTAATTCAATCCATTCCAACGACTAGGCATTAACTAACATTTAAAATATTCTTATTATTATTATATTAAATTTCTGAATGACTCAATGTTATGTCCAATGTATGATTTCAGAGAAACCTGTTGTTGCATATCGTGTATGATATTGGATGAATCATTACTTTTAATGTAAAATTAAAATATTATTCATAAGTATTAATAGGAAATATAAAGTATTTTTTATAAATACCTATGTCATTACACCTAACGTCACTTATATGATCAGTAATGCATTTGGGTGGTGGATTCTACTATCTCACAATCAATTCGTCCCTTGTTTATTTTAAATTTTGAGATAGAATTTTTTATAGTTGTCAACACTTTCATGATCATTTCAACAAATTCTTTGTGGTGGTACAATTGACTACATTGTTTCTAATAGTAAGTAATTTATGCGGGGGTGAATTTATTTCCAAATTCATTTTTTAACAAAATAAATTGAAATCTAAATCACCCAATTCAACAAAAAATCCACTTGATCAAAATAGTATATATATATATATATATATATATATTATTTGTCCAATACGTACTCAAATATGTTCAATTCCCAATTAATAAAATCTTTGAAATCAAATTAACATTCAAAATTAAATTACATGATCAGACTCTCTATATATAAGACAATTCAATATTTCCTATCTTGGTAATTCAATGATACATATTTAGAAAAAAATCTATTTTTATAATTTAATTTCAAAAACAATTTTTAACAAAAAAAACATGTAATATCAAATAATTAGTTCGATCTCAAGATAATACATAATCCCCTCCAACTGTAAATCCTATACTTCCAAATAGTTTTTTTAGAAAACTTACTTTATAGACAACGGATTTTAGGATTTAATGAAAATAAAATAAAATGGTTCTTTGGAACAAGACTCTTCGATAATTATATGTGAAATTAAAAACTAATGGTTACACATAACCTCCTCCATAGTTTTCATGGGTACAAAAATAATAAATTTGAGAGTAAGTGTTGAGTAACCACAAGTTTAGTATAGGATATTGTGTTTTACAATTAAATGACTAAAAAATATAAAAACTATTCTTAAATTTAAGTGTAAATTCATTAAAATTGAAAAGGTTATGTTTATCAATTCGTATAGATTTATATGTAAAACGTTCATTGAATCTATCATTAAATGGATCTTTAATAGGTTTCTCAAAATGTAAAGAGAATAAAATATCATGAAGGTCAAAAATTCCTTCCATTTTTAGTCTTTTGATGTCCAGAATCCTCCCACACATAGGTGTATTCGATAAAAAATTTATTTTTCGTATGATAGTTTTCATTCACTATACATGTATCACTATTGTTTCACTTTGGTATCCTACTCATATTCATGATTGAGTTATTCTAAATTTAAATGAATCATAGTCCAATTATCTATGATAGAATAATGATAAATTAACATGAATCCTTATAATATTCAAAAAAATGAAAGTAAAATTATTTCATTAATGATTCAATTTAGTAGGTTAAGTGTAATTATTCATAAATCTTAATGATACTAATTATATTTAATTCTAAAAACAATCCACTCGAATATTTAATTTTTATATTAATCATGGAATAATGGTATCACTCTGCAGGTATCTCATACTAGAGATTACATCATCATAGCAGTAGTATCATTGAATACCAACACAAAGAATTGTACCACAGACATGTTGTAGATCTATATTCAGGTAGATAATCTCGGTGGTAGATCTTAATAAATGAATATATTTTCTGGGATAGTTATCTTGAATGGTACGTCTATTAAGAATTAGATATATTTTATGATAGGTCTATCATGTGGCAGATGTTCGTGACTGTAGATCACCATGGAAGTAGATATGACATGATGGTATATGTTCCATATGGATGATTTCGTGGTTAGTATATCATTTAGGGTGAAGGATCTAGTGGTAGAAAGCCATAACTGATGATATATCCATTAAAATAATGGTATATCAATACATTTCCAAAAAATCCTACTTTTAATATAAAAATTATTCCATCATTAATATAATTAACTTGTAAAAAAAATAAAAAAAATAATTTTTAATCACTATGATAAGGAGGTACTAACAATCTTCCCCAATTTCGGGATGAACAATCATGGTATTTATAACCAGGTAGATAAAAATAAATACAACAATGATGCTTTTGAATAATGTTCCTCATAACATTTTGAAGTAGTAAAGGAGTGATAATTATAATTACTATCTTAAATTATATTCAAGTGTACTCCCTCTTTGTGGGTTATCCAAAACAAATATAAAAAAATAAAAAAATATAATGTATAAATAGATGAAATACAATATACTTATAATGTATATAAATGTAAAAGATTAAAACCCAAAATGTAAAAATATAAAATAAAATACCCATTAATATTTAATAATATTTAAAACTACTCAGAACTATATAAGAAAAATGGATGATTGGATTCTTTTTTTTCTAGTAACTATATGTACATAAGTAGAGGTAGAGGGTATAGTAGTAGGTGAATTAGGTTTCATGATCATAAATATGTCATATTTACCAAACAAAACAAAAATATGCAAGATAAATTGTTGAAATTGTATAATATGTGGTGATGAAGACGGTTCATATGTGATAGTTGTTAAGGGTTTTTAATGAGGTTCCAGAAATATTGTCCTATAGGTAAAATGTAATGGTTAATTCAACAAAACCAAAACATTTATTATTTTTCTACCAAACTGCATTGATTTAATGAAATGATTCTTCTTTTCCCTGAAAATATTGAGAAAATGATCCAAAATCATGAGATGATTCACTGTCTCATTGAATTCCATAGTCATGTGAGGCATTATTAGATTATTAGTCGAAAATATAATGTGATAATTTTTCATATTATATTTAAAAATCCTAGAAAGTTAATATATAATTGATTTAGGGATTGTCTCTCAATCACTTTTATCTTTATTTATGTATTCCCTAAAATGATTATTAAAATTATCACCATATTTCTTTATTTGAATATGTTAATCTTGATGAGATGTACAAATATCACCCATTAAAGTATTCATATCCTCTCTTATAATGGAAAAAAACAAAATCTACCTCAACTAAAGGTGAAGGAGGTGGAGTACTAGAATTTGATTCACCACCTATTGGTACAGACTCCAATATCTCCAAAAATAATAAATAGATTTTGAAAAGGATTCCTCTCATCTCTTGTGTGATGGATCTAATCAAATATATTTAATCTTCCACTAATTTTTCTCAATTTTTAGTTCTTCCATATTAAATATTTTCTTTTATTTCATATGAGAGATGACTAATTAACATATCCCTCTCATAGTACTATCATGTATTCTAGTTTCATGGGTTGGTGTTTATTTGATAATCCAACCTATATTTGATAATAGGAAGACACTAAAAGCATACAAGTCCTTATTATTCACATAATTCGGAGGAATATAAAAAGAAGTTGGTGAGATAGTATCCTCTCATTCCTAGGAAAGACTACATCCTTTTGTCCAAAATCATTGGTTGGAACATCATAATGAAAAGATATAAGTTGGAAAACCTCATAAATTTATTCAACCATTGATCTCCCATGGTATTTTATTTTGTAGTAGAGACATTTGGTCAAACATCTTTATGGTGACTTCCATGGTAATAATCAGCACCATCATCATATGATTCTGAATATTCAATCCCTTATTGATCACATTGTCAATATTTCTCACTATTTGCTGGATACCTCTCCTCATATTTATTGGAGATTACATTATTATCTTGAATCATATAATCCTAAACCTCATTCAGAATTTAATTTATAACTTTAATTATCATAATCTTCTCACTATTTATATACATTGAATCATTTGACTCTTAAGAAAATCTCTTGAGATTTGATAATATGATCTATCTACCAGACCTTTATTTTTGACATCACATTCTTTAGAAAATTAAATTCCTGAAGTAAAATTTCACTATAAAAAAGATAAATAGATAGAATAGCTGGTCGAAAATAAACATAGTAGCTTTTGACCATATCAGGTTCACTTCTATAATCTAATATCATAGTCACAAAATCCTCTTATATATATCTAACTACTTACTCATCCACATCAACTTCAACTTCCTCATTATGGGAATATATTGTAACTTCATTATATTCTAATATATGATCATTCATATCCTTAGGTTTGGAAGAATCCACAACATTGCTAAAATTATAATAAATTCGATCATTACCATCCTCCCATTATATCATTCTAGGGTTCAAAATATCCATCATTATCATGCATTTACAATAATATTTCCTCATACAAGGGTTCAAAATATCTTTCATTATATTTCATGTACACTAATTTAATGAGGAAAATCTCCTACTAATTACATCATCTTTATATTTTGGCACAAAATTTTTGTCTTCCAACATAATCAAAGTAAACTTGGGGTATGTTATGGAATTATTTCATGATAAGGTCTTGCTAATTTTTATCTTATAAACCACCATGTAACTGAAATATTTATCTTATATCCTATTTTCACAAGAAAAATGAAAAACACGTCCTGGAACCTCATGGTTCTAAAGAACCTTATCTATGGAAAAAATCATATGTCTGATTACTTTAGAAAAAAACTCACTCCCCATAATTATTTACATATGTAATACATCACAGAACAATATTTCAAGACAACTCCAATATAGAATCCTCATATATAAAAAACACACTATTATAGGGAATGGATCCCCAAAAATCATTATATATTACATTGTGAAGTATAATGAGACAACTGGCCAATTTTTCTAAAAAAAGCAATAAATTTTTTTCTTCGATCATAATATTAATAACATATTTTTTAATTAAATCATACAATAAAAACTAATAAAACCAGTGAACCAACCTAAGATATAGTTGTAATTTTTTCCTCATAAACCATATTATTCATCATTGGTTCTGGAACACATTAAAAACTAGTAAAATTCTCAAAACTAACCATTCAAAATAAATTTAATCTACAAAAACTCCATATAATATTTGGGGGGTTCCCTTGTTTGAAAATAGTATATTTGATATATTTAACTCACAATTTTTTAAAACTAAATGGATCTTACTTGAGTTGATGTATAATTGGATTTGAAACCAAGTGTCATCACACATGTTTGCAGGAAGAAGGTTGAATACAAGTTGTGTAGTAGGTTGAGAGAGAAATGAGAAGGTTTGGTTCAACATATGTGACTGAGAGAGTGTGAAGGTTCTTAAATTATAATTTTTAGTATATTTATTCATCTAGGGATTTAGAAAAGGGAAAATATTTTAAAACAATAAGTCCTCAGCCTTAAACCTTACTTAATATTGAAGTAAATTAATAATTCACATTGAGGATCTTTTCATGTTTAGAGTTTTAGAGAATTAGATTAGAAATCATGAATTACATTCCTCATTTAAAAAAAGTGGATACATAAAAGATAGTATTCGTTTTTCCCCATCAACGAAAACATATTTAAAATAAAACATGGATTCTTTCTTGGCACTTCCTTGACACTATCATCATAACATGCACCTTTCCCATGACCTGTGAAAAACATTTCAAAAACTTGGGGTGGGCATGAAAAGATCAGTAAGGGATATAAAAGTACGAAAAGAAAACATTAGTCCATGTATGAAATCATACTTTACTCATAAAACATAAGTATTTTAACATACCTTATCAAATCACGAATAAATCATAGAAATCATAAGGCATAATGGTAACTAGAGGCATTCATAACATTCTTACGTAGGGAGTAACCCTCTTGGTTACGTTTGGAATACCCATCACAGTATATTCCCTAAATCTCTTCAGAGAAACCTTAACTTTTAACCCCTTTGAGTTACCCAATGCATTGGAGACTTGTATTGTGCTCACCCACCCTTATTTTATCATGGAACCACCCATCTTCATAATAATTCCCAAGAACCAAAACATAATCATATCACATAAAAGATGTATAAAGGAAACATAACATTTCCACTTTTCAATTACAAGATATCAATAAAACACATTGATGAAAAAACATTATGAAAACCATTTTCAATACCAAAATAAAATAAGAGTAATACATGGTATTTATTTTTCATTCAAAAAAAGTTATGGCTTGTAGAGGAAGTTGAAACTCAAATAATGGTCACGGAGGCAGAGAAGTCGTTGTCACCGCATACGCACGACAAGAAAAATGTTTCTATTTTTAGTTTAGTAAAATGATTTGTATAAAAAGATTCATTTTATATAAAATAAAAGTCAAAGGGGTTTATACATTGGAAAAAAAATTTTGTATAAAACAAAATATGCCTCAATGAAAGGAGATTGAGACGATGTCCCTTACAAAGAAGGTATCCTTGGATTAAGGATAAATCAATTACATAATTATGTGTGAAAAATGAATTCACCAAATATAAGTGGATATTAAGTGTAAAACAATACAAGGACATTCACACTTATTCATATAACGACATATTCATGGAGTACAAGTTTATCCCAAAAGAATCAAAATTGGGTAAAGAAGTTTCCTTGCAAAAATTCGACAGCCTAACGACGTCACTTCAAAATTTAGAAAAAGAGTTGATGAGAGATAAAAAGGGTATCTAATCACTTGGAAATAAAATTTACATCAATAAGGATATAGAATAACATATACCAACATAATAGTATGTGAATTAAAAGACATAACAAAAGAAGTCTTTTAAAAAGAGGAGGGTGAAAGGTTCCCTTACCGACTTGGGTAACTTTCGAAACGTACACCCCATAGAAGAAGGGTCATACAATTAAGATTTAAATACCCATAAATGAAATTATACAACAAAAAGTGTATAATAATTTGAAGTACATACACCACTCAATGTAAATAGTGGAAAAAGTAGCATAAATGTCACAGGAATAAAAGTGAGATGAAAAATCCCTTACGAAAACCCGGCAGCCTAACGGCGCCACTTAAAACATCCAAAAATGGATTTATGAGATCAAATAAGGTCTCTAATAATATGAAAAAAAAAATTCAGTATTATTATTATAAATGAACATCCCCATACATATTAAATATGAGCTTAAAAGAAATTACATAAAAGAGAGTACTCAAAAAGAAAGAGAGAGGTTGGATCTCTTACGAAAATTCGGTAGCCTAACGGCGCCACTCAAAACTTCCAAAATGGATTGATGAGATAAAATTTGTCTTCTCACCATATGAAAATAAAAAGTAAATTAGTATTAATATAAAATAACATCCCAGTCAAAAGAAATGTGATCTTGAAAGAATGATATAAAAGAGTGTACTTAAAAAGAAAGAGAGGGGTAGGATCCCTTACCTCATGTCCGACTTGTCTTGTTTGTTTTTTAATATTCCTTAATAATAAACATTGGTCAATTTATAATTTATTAATGATATCCTTTAAAGTTTATTATTCAGTTCATATCACATATTATAATGTCATAATAATTGTTTAATAATGTTAGTTCATATCAGACGTTTTTGTCGATGATTGGTACATGAGTAAAAAAATGAACTTGTTTGAAAATGATTGCCCATGTAGTTATAATAAATCATTTCCATAATAGTATTAATGATTAAAATATCATATATATCCACTAAATATTTATTTTATACAATTCCATAACATTTGGAGATAAAAGAATGAAAAGCATCGTTCATGGAGACAGTAGGTCGTAGGTACGCATGAACGCTACTTTATTTTTTTTATATTAATGGAATTAAAAATAAATGAGATATATATATTATAATTCTAGTATAATATATATGTAATATAGGTCAAATATGTTCATTAATTTCATTCTTTATACAATCCATGTATGGCATGAACGAGCCACATCACTTGAGGGGGCGGTGGTCCACACTTCCTCAAACGAAATTATCGCATTTTCACAACGTGAAAAGAATAATGGTATGTTTTAATTATAAAATACCGAAGCATATAGTAAATATAAATACCATATATATCATATATAAAATACAGTGACTTCATAATGGCCACCATTAAATTTGTTAAAAGAATATTGAACAATCAGCGTTTTGTGAGGCAGAAAATCACCAACCAGAGAAACATAATGTTCTTTAACCATTAGATGAAGGTGTGTGAAAGTGTATATCGAATACATCTTATAAAAACATCCTAGTATATTTAATATACTTTTTTTGTTACAAAAAAAGGTAAAAGAATCATTTTAGGGGTTTGGAGAAGCAAAATAAAACAAAATAACACAAGGGAAGACACTACCTTTAAATCGGGTATCTCTCTTGGATTTAAGCTCAAAAACATCCTTGGAGAGGATTATACACAAATTTAGGCTTCAATGAAGAAGCGAGGGATGTGGAGAGATGAAATGGTCAGGGGTTGGCCGACAAAAAGGCTTCAGAGGTGTGGGTATGGTGGTAGAGGTGGGGGCCTTTTATAAGAGGAGAGGAGGGGCACTCTTGGAAAGTTACAAAATGTTACTTTATTTTCAAATGAGTTTAGGATTTTAAAGGTCCGACATTGATTTATTTCGAGGATAAGGTGGTAAGGGTTCTAAATATACTCATCCAATAGGTCTTTTACAGGTTTATGGTATAGTTTTAACATTACCTTTTCATTTTAATTAAATCCTTTATTAATGATGTAATCGCTTGATCATCATGATGTCAAAAACAATTTAATTTATTTAATGTATAAAAATTATAAAAAAAATATCATGATTTAGGAAATGTTTTTAGATTTATAATGAATATTTATAGTAAAATATATGGCTTATATAAACCCATTTAAATTTTTTTTACTAAAACAACTCATGCTTGTGACATTTTTTTTAACATAAAATAAAAAGTTATTTATGTCATATTCCAACCAAAGTGGCTCCATGGGGTACCCATGTTGACCCATGGATTTTATTGGTCTTCCATGACACATCCAATGAGGGTAGGATATGTGTCTAGTTCATTTCATATTATTAAATCATTATTTTTACCTTAAATTACAGTAATTACCTCTAATCACGATTAAAAACTTAAAAGTTACTATTCACTAAAAAATTATTTTAATCTCATTGAACAACATTTTACATCCTAATAAAAACCGTGTATGTCAGATTTTTGAAATTCATATCATAGAAGTGGTAAAGTTTCATTTAAACAAAAAATCAGTTTTTAAACTACCACTTAGTGGTTTCACTATTCATCAAAAATTGAAGTTTTTCAGAAAAATACCAAAAATTCACCCTGAGCTATATTTGATATTATGAATTCAAAAATGATGTCTATTTTACAAAGTTAAAAACATATATGTTGCATTAATTAATTTAATGATTAATTCCCACTGTCAAAACAAATAGCGTGTTTTTAAGAAACAATATCAATTAAATGATTGACACTAGTTTAAGTCCAATTTCAAAGTGAAATTAATACCAATGACCACTATGGGTTTAAATGGTAAAAATATATTCTAATTTCACTTTATAAACAACTCAAAAAATAATCTGATCATGTAAATAAATTAGATTAAAAAGTGGTTTTGAATTAAAATACATCATTTTTCACGATTCATTAAAAATGAACTTTATCAGAAAAATACCGAAAATTTACACAAAGTAAATTTTGATGTCCCTATTCTAAAGAAGAATTTTATTTTTGTCAAATATAACACATAAAATTTTCAAAAAGTGGATTTAAAAGAGGTTCGCCATCAAAAGCTGGTTAATCGACGTTTTAAAGAATATTAGAATGTTTACGCTTAAAATTGGATTCATTCGCATTTTTAATCCTCTAACATTTATTCTAAAAAGTAAAACTATTTGACAAACATATATATTCATTTTTTAGTTAGTTCTATTCATTACTTCCATTAAAACAGCTAGGCATTAACCACCATTTAAAATAATATTATTTTATTATTAGAGTGCAACGTTAGATTCCCAAGAAACTCGTTGTTGCGTATTGGGTACGCCATAGAGCATAGAATCCCCATTAAAGTAATATGAATATTTTATTAACAAATATTGATAAATTTGAAAATGTCATATTCTTTATTTACCTGGGGTGTTACAAAAATATACATATACAAACTCTATAGATTTTTAAACCTAGAAAATAGTAGCGGATAAATATTATATTAAATGTTTAAATGGTATATATCTAATAAAAGAAAACCAATGGATGATAACCAAATATATAACACAAATGGTGGGTCACCATTGATATATCACTAATGGTGGATCATCAATAGAAGATCACCAATAGTTGATCACTAATGGTGGATCTCCAAAAGTAGATATCAAATATTATATCCCCAATGATAGATAAAAATAGTAGAACAACAATGGTAGATTCTCAATATTAGAACACTAATATTAGATCTCCAACAATGGATCACAAACTATTTAATATCCCTTAAAAATAATATGCATAAAAATAAAAAACCAATTTTTATAATTTTAAGTTAATGTATGATATAGTTTGATATCTTAAAATTCAATGTCATTGTAAATATATCGAAAATGTGTTTTTTACTGCCAAGGAATTCAAGAGTTATATCCTAGTTTTTGAATTATATCTCCAAAAGTGACATCTTATATCAATATTTTTTATCCTAGAGAAACAAACTTATTTCTATTAAATAGTTTTCTTACTTTTATTATAAAAATTTATAGCTAAATATGGAAATTAAAATTTTATTCTAGTAAAATGTGTTTCGTATGTAGAATTTGTGTACATCAAATTTTTATAGATATATAATAATCATGAATATTTGTTAGTACAAATAATTATTTCTTTTTATTACACCTTGATATTATTAACATTAACAATAAAAGATATGATGCTGGTTTTCTTTTTATATCTATCTTCTAGGAAAAAATAGTCTTATGATGGATGTATACTTGAAGTACTAAAAAATTCTTTTGATAGTAACTAAATAAAAATCTATTAAATTTTCATGAAAATCAACATACATGCATAAATTAAATATAAAATTCAGTTAGCCACAAGTAAAATATAGAAATATTCCCATCATACCTTTTTAATTTTCACGATGAAAAACATTGACAATATATTCATGATATAGATTATATTTTGTACTCATAAGAGTATCAATGCTCATTTTTCTACTAATATGAAAATGTTTTAAAATTTATTTAGTGTACATAAATTGTTTGAAAATAATTCCATCCATATTTTTATGATTTAAAAAATGAAAAATGATTTTTAACTCAACCTTAATACTCAATTAAAAATATCATTACATTGTTTTTTATAAATCCATACATAATTATATATTAATACAACATAAAAAAAATATCATCAATATAAATTTAAATTAATAAAACATTTTTGAAATTATTTTTATATATAATTTACAGTCATCTATTCCATTTGAAATACCTATAGAAATTAGAAACTATATGAGCCTATCATACCATGATATATGACCTTATTTTATACCATATAAATCTTTTTATAATATTAAAACAAATTTTTTATATTAATGATTTTCGAATCCTTGTGGACTTTCAAGACCATCATCATCAACTATATAACCATTTAATACATCAATCATAACATCAAATTAATAATGTTTGAAATTAAAATGTGATATATATGGAATAATAACTATATTGGATTCATTTACAGATAATTGTGAAAATGTTTAGAAATAGTCAATACCTTCTTCTTTAATATATCATTGTGAAACTAATCTAACTTTCAATCTATCTATTGTTTCTAACATGTCAAATTTTTCTCATAATAGCCTTTTAGTTCCGTTGATGATAATGTATTTAGTATTTTCAACCAGTTATCTGACATTATTGATTTAAAATTTATTGAGTATTTCATTCATTTCTTGTACCCAAATTTCATCATTAGTTCCATAATTGATTTTCTCTACATATTATGCGAATATAAATATAGATGATTTACAAGAAATCCAAGATAATATAATGTTTTGTTCCACTATCTAGGCCTCTAAATAAATTATTTAATGGAATATGTCTATGATTCCAAACAATTCATGGAAAAGATGTAATTAATATTTCATTATACACTATATGGTTGGGTTCAGGTTGTTCATCACAACTAGAATATATTTCTTCTTGCCTCCAAGAGATATCGTTTTATAATTTATATTTTTATTAGATATATCATCATAAATATTTTACAAAGAACCCTTAAACAATACTGGGTCTATTTCACCATATTTGAAATGTACATAATCCTCCATAATCTTATTCATTATATTAAATACCATGAATGACTTTTTAGTTGTAAAATTTACAAGTAAAATTCCTTCATGACTCTTAGATATGTTTTTTTCTACAATATCATTTGTATTAGAAGTAAAGATGTTGAAACAAAAAAAATCTAAACTATTTAAACAATGGTTTTATTCAATTACACTATTCAAATGGGGTATTTAAAATGTGGATTTATAATAACTATATTTATTATCAACATGTTTTTATTCATAACTTATTCTAGAAATAAATATGTAAATAATACTCAAAAGAATAGTCTATAAAATTTCATGAAATGTTATATTTATCATTTATACTACACCATTCTATTGCGGGGTTTTAGTAGTAGATATGTTATGATTATAGCCATGTTGTCAAAAGGATTATTGAAAATCATGATTTTCTAACTCAAGGACATGATCAATTATTATGGTCTTAATTCTATGTGCACTAATATTTCTATAGATTTAGAAAACATAAAAAAATATAAACAAGACTCACTAGTGGGTGCTAAAAATAATACCCATGTGTATCTTCAAGAATCATCTAATAGAACGTGGTAATATTGTTTCCCATTAATGATTAAAACTCTAGAAGGTACAAACCAGCTTGTGTTGTGCAATACAAGGGGTTGCTAAGTTGAAACATTTACAATTTTTTGAATGATATTTATTTTACTTCGCTTCATGAAATGTCTTAGAGAATTGTTCTTTTTGGAGTTATCATATAAAAAGGCCTTCAAAGAACCTTTTTGAGTTAGATTTAAATTATATTATATGTTTTAATGACCTAGTATCATTTTCCAAATCTAATGCTCTTATATAAATCCACATTGATCGGAAATATTTTTAGGAAATAATGAATCTAAATTTTCATCAAATACATTATAATTTTCTAATAAATTGAAAACTAAATCATTTTACGAATTAAAAACAAAAATATAAATTTTTTCAAAGACAACATTGAGATCATCATCACATAGATATAAAATTATGAGACAATTTTACATTAATACATCTTAAAATAAAACATTTTCAAATGAAAAAATGATAGATTTACTGATTTAAGAATGTCTATTTTATCCATTATCATTTTCAAAAAATGTTAGATGTCAACCATTAACCTTGATTTGGTTCTAGAAACCTGAATTATCACTAATAATATGTATGGATAAACCACATAAAATATACCATAGGTAATTATCAGATATTTCCGATCATGTTTCCCATAATATAATTTTAAACTAATAATAAATTTTCTAAAACAATAATTTTGGGTACATATATATTAGTGTCACGGGATTTCAAAATCTATAATTATTTAACTAGTTTATTATAATTGGATTATATACATTTAGTAATAAACAATATGGTTGTAATATTAACAAGCATTTATATTATTGATAGAACTAGAACTATAAAATAAAATAGTCTTATTGATATTTCCATATATAGGTTGGTGTCCAATTCCTATAATATATTTTGGTTCAGTATTCTTTATAAGAATCTAGTTTAAATTATTTCATCCATTTTTTTACTCTTTTTAAATCCATTTTTAATTGTTTATTTTATAATTTATCCCCAATGTTTTCTTTTAGAAGTTGTGTTTTTTTCTACTTTTCTATATTATGATCTATTTTAATGCGAGAAAACAATCCATGATTCTTATTTAGGCATTTATATTTATATATCTATTTATTGAATGTTTCCTCTATTATATTAAAATTTTTAAAAACTTATTTTTGTGAAATTTATTTTTCAATATTTTCAATTTAATAATGATTTAATTTATGAACAATAGATATAGAAAAAATATTTGATATCTTTGATATGTTTTTATACAAAAAATAAAAGAAATATCATTATTTACACTTTTTTTGAGTTTGTATAACTTAACTATCTTTTTAATTATTACCAGTTTATTTATACCCATTTTATATCTCTTCTCTATTTCATCATAATTTTTCATAAACAATAACATAGGAAAATGTTCTTCGATATGAATTTCTCATTCATTCATTACAAAATATTTTATTTATAGATCCATCAATTTTACATTATCTTCTCAAGTTACCTCTCTTTTCATATATAATATTCTAGTTTTGATTCATGAATAATTAATTCCATCTATTAAATTTCTCAAATCACAATGTTATTTTAGTCATTTCTTCATCACTTTCCATAGATGATTATCCATCACATGAGTTACCTTCTTTAATCATCCGTTTTTTCGTTAAATTAGAAGTCTTGAAAACTAATGAATTCCTCCTTGGTTCATCATTTCCTTCTCGAATCACTTTATCATCTTATTCATCTATCTTGAGCATTGTCATTATCTCTTTAATATGATAAATACTTATATCACAAGACATGTGAAATGATATTGAACATCTTCTCCATCTGTCTGACAAACGACTTAGTAGGTAAATAATGTGAACATTGTAAAACCCTAAATTTTTTTTGAAATATATTTTTTTTAAATAATAATATTAATTTTAATTCATGATGTCTTTCATTATTTGAATCACGGTCTTAGATTTCATTACACACAACATTGAGTATCTATGAAACATTGTTTTTTATTGAAATAATCTTTTTCACTCGCATAACATATTCTCTTTAACATAACTCATGAAGTCAAAATATTTATGAATAACAACTAGAAATCATTAATCATAAAGGTAACTTGAGGAATACCTAAGATACTTACATTTTAGCCTTCACTACTACATTGGGTGTTATGTTTGGAATACCTATCACAGTATATTTCCTTAACATATTAGGAGAAACATTAATGTTTACCAATTTCACATTAACCAATGCAATAAAGAGTTATCCTGTGCTCCATCTCCCTTGTTTTATCATGGAACCACCAATATTTGGTTTATCCTGATACAACCCATCAAATTTCCAAGTACTATTACATAATCATAACTAATAAAAGATTGAAATTTTCAACATTTCACTAGTTAGCCACAATGAATCAATTAAATAATATTGAAATATTCAATCTATTTCCAAACCATTTAAAACATTTGACAAAGATATTTTTGATTATTAGTGTTCCATACCACTTTGAATATATTAATGTAATATCATTTTAAATCATTAATGTGTAAAAAATCCTTAAAACCATATTAAAAACCTCGACAATAATCATAATGTTTTATAAAAACCCATTAAAACTTTTAAAATTATGGTTTGGTGAAAGAGTCTTGTAACACTTGAGAAACACATGAATAAAATAAACTAATCAATGATATGAAAAATAAATAAATATATTTATTATATAGATATTCATAATATAATAAATTAAATAGGGTTGTATATAAACCATATATGATATTAAAGGTTCACAATATCATGATGTGCCTCAATGAAATGAGATTGAGACGTAGTAATTTACATACATTGTATAATGATGTAAGATTTTATCAATGGGTAATTATGTGTTGCAATAGTATATTCACACAAACGTAAGTGTAAATTAAAACATAAATAATAAAATAGTTATTCCAAACATAATATTGGAATAATATAATCAATGAATTATATATAAAACCCAATGAAAGGAAATTTATTTTAGAAATTCCCATACCAAAACTCTCCAGCCTAATGACATCAAATAAAAATTATGAAAATGAGTAGATGAGAGAAAAAAGGGTGTCTCATCATTATGACATAAAATGTATATAAATAAGGATATATAATAACACACCATGACATAATAATATGGAAATAAAAAGATATAACATAGAAAATAAGTCTTTTAATAAAAGAAGAGGGTGAATGTTTCCCTTACCTTGAGTCTGATTCGTCACATTTGTTCCTTATTCTTCCTGCATAATAATCTGATGTAAATATTTACTTTCATAAGAACCTTTTTAAGTCCATTAATATTTATATGACACTTATCACCGTATTATAAAAAATACATAATTATTTAAGTTAATATTGTTCATTTTGTTGATATTGGGTACTTGGGTCAAAAATGATCTTATTATAATTACATGTTGTCCATGTGGTCAAATTTCCATTATATCCAAAATTTTATTAATGATTTAAATATCATATATATCTATTATATAAGTATTTATTATATTAAATAACATTTATAGATAGTAAATTAAATGCAACGTTCATGGGGATGGTATGTTATACGTAAGCATAAACACTACTTTCATTTATTTTTCATATTAAAGAAATGAAAATAAAATGATATGTAGATGTATTATAATTCCAGTATAATATCATATGATATATATTTTACATAATTTCATGAACTCCATCCTTTATATGTTCCATGTATGTCTTGAATGAGTCAAATCACTTTGAGGGGGAGATAGTCGGCACTTCCCCAAATGAAAATATCATATTTACATATCATGAAAAGCATAAAGGTATTTTTGTAAATAAGTAATAAATTTTCATAGAGACAATATTATAATAATATATATAATATATAATTAAACTAACATCACAATGTCCACCATTATATGTGGTAGGGTAAAATCGAACCATCATCGTTTCATGGGGAAATAGTTCATTGTACCCAGAAACTGTCTGTTCGTATCAATTTGATAGAGGTGTGTGTAAGTGTAGTTCAAATAATTCTTCTAAAAATATAATAATATATTTTAGATTGAGTTTTTTATAAAATAATTGAATAAATAATGTTTAAGAGGTTTGATAAGGAAAATATATAAAAGAAGATTTAGAGAAGACATTACCTCAAATCAGGTAAATCCTTTGGATTTAATCTAAATACTGTATGAATTTACTTATTCCTAAGGTGAGGTTTCAAGGAGGAATATAGAGACTTTGGGAGCTTATTTGGGCATAGGATGGATGATCCAAGGGACTTAAGAGGTGTTAGTAATGGTTAGAGGTGATTCCCTTTTTTAAGAGGGGGAAGGGGTACTTTAGGAATGTATAGAAATATTTTTTTTATTATATAATGGTTTTTGGATAAAAATGGTACCATAGTAATTTATTTCAAATATAATATAATTTTGGGAAACAAATATCAACTAATAGGTTTTAGACAAGTATATGTCACAAATTTAACTTTATCCTTTATCTTTTACTCTTAGTTAACTAATTTAACTCTTACAATGTCTTCTTGTGTATTCATACTATACAGTAAATATAGCAACTATAAAATGTCAATAAAACATCTAGTGGTTAATAAATGAAATTTTAAACATTATATAAGTCATTTGGCAAAATATTATTTTTTACGACTATTATATCATTTATTAAAATAGTATTTGTTTTTAAAAAAATCAACTGGGTCAATTTTGATACTATTTCTATATTGTATTTTTAAAAACCCATAGAAAAGTGATTCTTTAGAATATAAATAATTAATTAAAATATAAAAAGAAATAATCATCCATTAAATTTGTGGATGGAATAAAATTCTTCAAAATAAATAGATTGTAATATTTAAAATAGCATTTATTTAGTCATTCATTAATAAGGTAATCACTACATCATCTTTGTGTCAAAAATAAATTTATTTATTTGACGTATAAAAATTATAAATAAAATAAAATCATATAGGAAATACTTTTATCTTTCTAATTATTATTTATATTCGAAATTATCACTTATATATGACCATATAAATATTATTTTACTAAAAGATACATGATTAGGTTACATTTTTCATTACATTAAATTATTTCTAATAAAATGCCACATTCAAATCAAAGTGGAACCATGGGGTCCCAAAATCATAGAATGAATTCCCATGGTATAAAATATCCCATTAAATAGGATTTGGACATGTGTTAAGATAGTTTAATTTTATTTTAATACTATTTTGTTTCCCTTTTTTACCATATTTACCCTTTAAACATGGTAAATAAAATAATTACTTATGTTACTATTAATAATGTCTAAAAATAAATGGTACATATTTAGACAATTAGGACCTCCTAATTCAAAATATAGAATCTATTTTTTCAAAATCAAAACACAATTTTTTTAATAACTAACTCAAAATTAATTATGGTTGTCAAAACCCAAAAGTGTGTTTTTAATAAGTAAAAACTACCAAATGATTTACATGTGTTTATATACAAATTTAAATTGAAATTTCTTAGACTGACCAAAAATGAATTAAATGATAAATATATCATCCAAAAATACTTAAAAACAATTAAAAGGAAAATATAACTATATAAATAATTTAGATGAAAAGACAGTTTGGAATTAAAATGCAGTATTTTTCACTATTAATTAATAATGAACTTCTTCAAAAAAATAACAAAATTTCATCTAAATTAAATTTTGATATCCCTATTCTATAAAATAATTTCATTTTCTCAAATATAACCTAGAAAAGTAAAAAAAAATAGATTTAAAAAATGTTATCAATTAATAGCTGGTAAAACTACATTTTTAGAAAAATAAATATTTTATCAGAAAATTTAAATTTGTTCTTATATTGTATCTACAAAAAATACATGATTAATTTAATAGATTAAATTGAATATATATCACATATTTTTTATTAAATAAAAATCCATAATGAGTCTTATGAAAACATAATTATTTTATTTTTAATAGGTTTTTATAAAAACACAAACTTTATATTCAGTTGGTTTTTTGTAATTTCTACTAATTTTGGAAACCAATGAATCATTATTTAAATATGGGTAAACCATATTTAAATTTTCAGTTGATTTTATTCATTCATTACATGAAAACTTCTAGGTTTTAAATAAAATTTAAAATAATAATATTATTATTGTATTATATTTCGGTATAACTTAGAGTTGTGTGA
The DNA here is from genome assembly GCA_963277665.1 of Viscum album. Classification (NCBI taxonomy): domain Eukaryota; kingdom Viridiplantae; phylum Streptophyta; class Magnoliopsida; order Santalales; family Viscaceae; genus Viscum; species Viscum album. Next base: position 1,136,479,153 of record OY728164.1, on the reverse strand, counting down.
AACATAAGATTTCTAAGAAACCCATTGTTGTTTGTCGAGTATGTTATCATAATAAGAGTCCCCTTTAGCATAAAATTAATATCTTATCCATAATTATTAATATAAATAATAAATTATTAATATATAAATACCTATTTCATTACATCATTCCCTTGTTTGGGTAATTCCATACTCAAAATATTAAAATTGGGTTCAGAATCCGCATTTAAAGTCCCACATCAGAAAAATAGTCCATAATACCATCACTTTTAAAGAAATAAAGAGAAGTACAAAGGTCACTCAAGATAAAACATACTCGGGTTCCATGTAGGAAATCATGGATATAGGGGTAAAACAAACCACTAGTTTCTGATGGTGAGGGATATATAACATGATCAAGAGAAAGATAACTTCCAGAAAACTATAAACTTGTTATTGGTAAAACGGTCTTTGATTAACCAGTAGGAAGAGTAAATAGATAAAATTTATGTTTTAATTTCCTTTTAATAATTTTAGGTAATTTATTTATGATCATTAATAATAGCATAATGAAACATACAGACATGTTATATATACATTAATCCTTTACTAAATTTTTACCACAAAATCATCTTTTCTCCAAATAATGAGTATTCAATATGACCTGGTCACATAAAAAGCACTATAATAAACATCAAGATAATCACATAATCCACAAAAGATGAAATACATACTTCCCATATCTTTAGACATTAACCAAAACCAAAATGGTTTGTACAAGATCATATAATCCCCAAAAGGTTAATCTTTTATAAAAATACTACTATTAATATTCAAAATTCAACAAACAATACCAAAAGATCAATAAAGGCAAATTGATACACAACTATACTTAAAATTATTCAATATAATAAAAACAAATATTGAAACCCAAATCTCATATGAATTTATCACAAAGTATCCCATGATAAATCTTAACATTTATAACATCGACTACACTTAAAGTATCATACTTAAATGTAATTTTCTAAATCACATATTCTCAATGATAGGTTAATCCCACCAATAAATATCCTAAATCATCATATGTCCACAATAAAAATATAGATTCTTCCTAAATATTATGCAACCATTACTGATAAAATTAAATCCCATAGTATTCTATATTCCATATGCATATAGTGTCCCCAAAAGAGAAATCATCTTCCAAAATAATTTTTTTCACATAATCACCACATCATTTTTATATACTACAGATATCATTTTGATAAAATATAAGTTTTAAAAATCAAATTATTATTTATTTATAAAAAAATTTAACTAAAAATAATAATTAATACTACCCAAGGACTTCATGTAGTTTTGTGACAGATAACAAATCTCAGTCGCATTTTTTTTATGGTTTTGATTCCCGCAGCTTTGTCAGATGTGATGGTTTTTCAAATAGTATGTGTGTTGTACATTTTCAAAAACTATATAATTTTATAAAATTCCAACAAAAGAAAAAAATACCTCAAAAATATCCATAACATGTTTTTTCCATAAATGTTATCTCATACCTCATATTTTCATCCCAATATGCAATAACTTCCAATTGCCTCAAATGCAATGATCATATAAACCCAAATGGTTCTTTGTAACTATATCCACAAAACAATAGTTAACAATTCCCAAAATTCAATTTTCGCATAACAAACTATAGGGTTCCACATGTAAGAGAAAAGTCTTCCAATACAATCTCATCAACAAAGTTCATTAACACTTTTATACCTTTCATCACCCAAATATCTAGTATAACTCTTGAATTTTTAAAATGTGCATATCATAATCATCCAGCATTATATATGATCCCTTAATAATTATTTTTATCTTATTTTGTAATAGGTAAAATTGACATACAAAATCATGAATCTATATTAATATTCAATAACATAAAAACACCTTCTATGAAATAATATATACCATTCAAATATCATTTTGAGGTTTCCCCATCTTCAAAAAGAATGGAATTAGGCTTTGGTAAATATATATTTTTACGATCATGTTGATCTCATTCATGAACCTTCTTCATATGACATCTACATGTGTAATTTCTAAGCACAATACATTTATAACATTCAATTGATCCCTCATAAAGAACATATTTCACTTCCCGGGAGTCAGCTGAATGCTTCTCTTTTCCATGGAAGGTTATTGATTTATGACCTTGTTTACAACATCTATATAATCTTTTCGTCCCACTGGAGCATTTTCCAAGGTGTTTATTTCCACATCTGTGACACATAGTTTTATGAAAATATTTACCTTTAGGATTATTACCTGATCTTATAAAGGGATTTGTTTCTCTCATAAATGATTCCATAGAAAATTCATCAATGTTCAAGTGGTCTACCCGGACTCCAAATAGTTAGTTAAGAATAAACACAAGAGTTTTAATTGCAGCTCCCATTACAATCAGTTTCCCATTTAGAAAACTATCACAGTTTTATTTACATCCATTTTAACTTAGGTGACTACTTGATCTATCCATTTACTAAAACCAAAAAGGTTAGTTTTAGTATATCGGAAAAATCATCAAATAATATCATATTAGGAGGGTAAAAACACAGATAAACATATTCTTGTCCTCTTAAACTTGTTCAAATTATCTAAAATAATTATGAATCAATCTAATATTCTAAATATTATTGTCATGTCATTTATGATTAAAAACATATTAACCTCTAATGTAATCTAAAATGACCTCTGATACCAACTTTAAGGCCCCATCCTTAAATCATTACTTAATCTTGATTTAAATATAGAATTCACATTGAGGATATTTTCAGGTTTACAGTTTTAGAGAATTATTCCATAACTATTAAATTGTATCTCAAATATAACAAAGTAGACACTTCTAATCAAACCAATTTTTTCAAATAAATAAAAATCATTAAATAAAATAATAATTCTATTAATGATATAAATATTCATAAATTTTTTCATTCTCTTTCCCTTCCTTATATCCTATGAAAAACATTTCAAAAAATTCGGATGAGCATTAAAATCTCGGTAAGGGTTATAAACTAAGGGTAGAAAACAATAGTACAACAATTCATACAAATAAATGAAATCAAGATTTTCACTGATATAACATAATCTATATTACATTCCACATAGAATCGTAAGATTTATGAATAACACGCAAGAAATCAAAAATCAAAAATGTAGCTTCTGGGATCCATATCATACTTACATTGTAGCCATCACAGCTTCATAAAGAGTTACATTTGGAATTCCAATCATAGTATATTACCTAAATCTACTAGGAGAAAAATTATCATTTACCTCTATCATGTTACCCAATGCATTGAAGAACTATCTCAGGCTCACATGCCACAGGTTTATAATGGAATCACCCGTATTTAGATTTTCACATATACACCCATCAAATGACCATATACCATTACATAATCATAACACATAAATGATTAAAATTTTCAATATTTCACTCATCAACCATAATCAATCAATTCAAGAATATTGAAATATTCAATCAATTTCCAAACCATGTAAAATATCTAATATAGAAAATTTGTGAATCTAAGTATCTCATAACACATTTAAACTTTTAAAGGAATATTTAAAAAATATATGAATAAATAAATACTTATAAAAATTAAAATCATTGAAATTTAGGATAATAATTTAGAAAAATAAATATTTAAGAAATTTAAAATGATGTTTTTGGGAATGTGTCCTATAACACTTGAGAAACACTTGAATAAAAATAATTAAAGTATAACATCAAACAAAATATTAAAAATAATGAGAATATATAAATTAATGACTTAATATATAAAAATGGTTGTATATACACTTTATAAGATATTAAAGGTGCACTATATTAAGATATTCCTCAAGTAATGGAGATCGAGACATCTTTCTTTACAAAGATTGTATAAATGATGTAATAATTTATCAATGGGGGGATTATGTGCGGAAATAGTATATAAAAAAATGAAGTGTAAATCAAAATGTAAATAAAAAAAGAGTGATTCTGCACATAATACATGAATAATATAATAATAATAAAATGTGTAAACCTGAATGACAAGAAATTGAATTTAGAAATTCCCTTAAAAAAGTCATCATCCTAACAACATCACATAAAAATTATGAAAATAAGATGATGAGAGAGAAAAAAATATATCATAATTTGGAACTAAATTTTATTGAAATAAGTATATAGAATCACCTTCTCCAACATAATAAAATTGATATAAAAAGACATAACATAAAAGAAATATCTGACTAAAATAGGAGGTTGAATATTTCACATACCTTGAGAATGATTCATCATGTCTATTTGTTGTTCTTCTGGAATAATATTATTTTGTTAATTTATAATTTATTATCAAATGTTTTTATGCTTATTAATATTTTTATATCACTTATCACCAGGTTATAAAAACTAAATAATTATTTAAGTTAATAACAGTCGTTCTATCAATAATTATTACTTCAGTCGAAAATAATCTTATTATAATTACAAATAGTCCATATTGTCAAAATTACATTATCTTCATAATATTATTGATGATTTATATATCATATATATCCAATATATATATTTATAATAATCCATAAATTTGGAGATAATAAATTAATTGCACCATTTATTGTGATTGAAATCCGTATGTATGCATGAACACTACTTTCATTTATTTGTCATACTAATGAAAGAAAAAATAAATAATACATTAGTATATAATAATTCCATTATAATATCATATAATATATATGTTTCAAAATTTCATTAACTCTATCCTTTTTAAATTCCATATATGGTATGAATGCATAATATCACTTTGAGGGGTGGTAGTCTGCATTTCCTATAATGAAATAATCGTATTTACACATCATGAAAATCATAAAGGTATGTTTGTAAATAAAAATTATAGTATAATAGTGGAAATATAAAGATAATATATATATATATAATATATAAATACAGTACCATCATAATGGCCACCATGAGAGGTGGAAGGGGAAAATCGAACAATCATCTTCTCATGAGGTAGTAATTCACCGTACAAAAAAACATTTAGTTCGTATCCATTGAATGACGTTTTGTGTAAGATTATTTTTAATCGTTCTCATAAAATTATAATAGTATTTTTAATATACTTTTTTTATAAAAGTATTTACTAATGAGATTATATGGCGTTAGAGAAGTAAAATAAATGAATAAATCTTAACATAAGTCATTACCTCAAATTAGGTAACTTTTTTTGGATATAATCTAAAAATCATTCTGGAAATGTCTTCTTCCCAAGGTGAGGATTATAGAAATAATAGAGGGATGTTGGAAAATTATTTGGTCTGAGTTTGGATGATCCAAGGGGCTTGAGAGGTTTGAGTAAGGGTTAGTGTTGATTCCCTTTTATAAGAGGGGGGAGGGGTAGTTTAGGAAATTAATGACATATTATTATATTAAAAACTTATTATCAGTTTCAAAATATCCCAAAGGAATTTATTTAAAATATAATATGCTTTTGGGTAGAAAAAATCTCAACCAATATGTTTTATAAATTATAGGGAACAAATGTATCCTTATCTTTTAACATTAACCCTTAGTTTACTAATTTAACCATTAACATGTCTTTTTCAATATTCATACTATATGGTTAATAAAGTTACTGTAAAATATTAATAGAACCTTGTGTGGTTAATTAAGAAAATTTTCAAAATTATCTATGTAATTTGGTAAAATAATACAATTTTAAGACTATTATATCATTTATTAAAAAAGTATTTTTTTGAAAACTCATTTAGGTCATTTTTATTATATTAATATCATGACTTTTTAGAAATCTAAAAAAACATGATTCTGTTAAAAAAACATGATTAATTAAAATATAATATGTCATAATCATCCAAAAATTTCGTGTATATAATAAAAATATTCAAAATAAATTATTTTATTTTTTATAATATGATTTATTTAAATCATTCATTAAAAATTTAATCACTACATCATATCTGTGCTAAAAATAAATTTATTTATTTGATGTCCATAAATTATTAATAAAATAAAACTATGTAGGAAATATTTTTATCTTTCTAATGACTATTTAATGTATAAAATATTTATTATATATCCTCATTAAAAAAATTGACTAAAAGATACATGTTTAGGTTACATTTTTCTTTAACATAAATAAATTCTTATAAAATTTCATTCCAACAACAATGTAACATCATGTGGTCACATAATCGACCCATGTATATCCATTGTTGAACATATCTCATCAAATAGTATTATGACACGTTTTAGTGTAGTTCAATATTATTATAATATTATTTTGTTACCCTTATTTTTGAGATTTACCCTTTAACCGTGGTACATAAAATAATTGCTAAAGTTAATATTCATAATGTATAATAATAAAAGAAAAATTTTTACACAATTGATACCACCTTATTACAAATATTAAATCAATTTTTTCAAATTCAAACTCATAAGTTTCAGTAATTAATTTAAAATTAATTCCCATTGTCAAAACCAAAAACCTTGTTTTCAATTAGTAAAAACTACTAAAATATTGGAATCTTTTTATATCCATTTTCAAATTAAAATTACTTAAAATGACCATCACTGGATTAAATGATAACAAAATATACCCATATAAATTAAAACCAATTAAAAGTACAATATAACTATAAAATTAAATTTGATTAACATACAGTTTTGAATTAAGATTTAATATTTTTTAACAATTAATTAAAAATGAAATTTATCAGAAAATAAAAAAAAATCTTCCAAACTAAATTTTTATCTCCCACTTAAAAAAAATTAATTTTTCCAAATAGAATATATAAAAGTAACAAAAACTATAATTAAAAAGGGTTACCCATCAAAAAAAAGAAAAATATTATTTTTAGAAAAATATTTATTTTATCCAAAAAACTAAATTTATTTTTATATCAAACATAAAAAATATAAGATGAATTTAAAATTACATTTCATATATATCATATATTTTTCATTCAATAAAAATATTTAAACAGTGATATAAAAACACAATTATTTTCATTTAAATAGGTTTTCATACAAACAAATTGTTTATATTCAATTAGTTTTTATTTCTATTTCTAATAAATTTGGTAACAAATGAATCATTATTTAAACATGCGTAAACTATATTTAAAAAATCACTTGATACAATTAATTCACTACATTCCAACAACTAGGCATTAGCTACCATTTAAAATAATAATAATATTATTATATTAAATTTCTGTATGACTCAATGTTATGTCCAATGTATGATTTTAGAGAAACCTATTATTGAATGTCGAGTATGATATTTGATGAATCATCGCTTTTAACATAAAATTAAAATATTATTCATAAGTATTAATAGAAAATAAAAGTATTTTTCTATAAATACCTAGTTCATTACACCTAACGTCACTTATATGATCGGTTATGCATTTGTGTGGTGGATTCTACTATCTAACAATCAATTCCTCCCTTGTTTATTTTTATTTTTGAGATAGAATTTTTTATAGTTGTCAACACTTTCATGATCATTTCTACACATTCTTTGTGTTGGTCTAATTCACTACATTGTTTCTGATAGTAAGTAATTTATGCGGGGGTGAATTTATTTCTAAATAAAATTTTAAACAATATAAATTTAAATCTAAATCACCCAATTCGACAAAAAAACCACTTGATCAAAATAATATATATATATATATATATATATATTATTTTTCCAATAGGTACTCAAATAAGATCAATTCCTAATTAATATAATCCGAGAAATCAAATTAACATTCAATACTAAATTACATGATCAAACTCTCTATATATAATAAAATTGAATATTTCATATCTTGTTAATTCATTGATACATATTTAAAAAAAATTATCTTTTTATATTTTATTTTTGAAAAAAAAAATTTAACAAAACAAAAAATTTCATTTCAAATAATGAGTTCGATTTCAAGATAATACTTAATCCCCTCCACTTGGAAATCATATACTACCAAATAGTTTGTTAAAAAATTTACTTTATAGACAACCGATATTAGGATTTAATGAAAATAAAAGAAAATATTTCCTTGGAACAAGCCTCTTCTATAATTATATGTGGGATTAAAATCTAATGGTCACACATGACCTCTTCCATTGTTTTCGTGGGTACAAAAATAATAAATTTGAGAGTAAGTGTTGAGTAACCTCAAGTTTAGTATAGGATATTGTGTTTTACATTTAAAAAGACTAAAAAATATAAAAACTATTCTTAAATTTAAATCTAAATTGATTAAAATTGAAAAGGTGATATTTATCAATTCGTATATCATTATATGTGCAAAGGTCTTTGAATCTATCTTTAAATGTATCTTGAATAGGTTCCTCCAAATTTAAAAAAAATAAAATATTATGAAGGTCAAAAATTCCTTCCATTTTTAGTCTGTTGATGTCCAGAATCCTCCCACTCATAGGTGTATTCGATAAAAAAAATATTTTTCATATGATAGTTTTCATTCACTATGAATGTATCACTATTGTGTCACTTTGGTATCCATCTCATATTCATGATTGAGTTATTATAAATTTATATGAATCATAGTCCAATTATCTATGAGATAATAATGATAAATTAACATGAATCCTTATAATATTCAAAAAAATGAAAGTGAAAATATTTCATTAATTATTCAATTGAGTAGGTTAAGTGTAACTATTAATAAATCATAATGATACTAATTATATTTAATTCTAAAAAAAATCCACTTGAATATTTTATTTTTAAGTTAATCATGGAAAAATGGTATCACTCTACAGGTGTCTCATACAGGAGATTACATCATCAGATCAGTAGTATCATTGAATACCAACACACAGAATTGTACCACAGACAGGTTGTAAATCTATCGTGAGGTAGATAATCTAGGTGGTAGATCTAAATAAATGAATATATTTTATGTGAAATTTCTCTCGAATGGTACATCTATAAAGAATTAGATATATTTTATGATAGATCTATCATGTGGTAGATGTTTGTGACAGTAGATCAGCATGGAAATAGATATGACATGATGGTATATGTTCTATATGGATGATGTAGTGGTTATTATAACATTTATGGTGAAGGATCTAGTGGTAGAAAGCCATAACTGATGATATATACATTGAAAAAATGGTATATCGATACATATCCCAAAAATCATGATTTTAATATAAACAATATTCCATCATTAAAATAATTAACTTGTCAGAAAAATAAAAAATCATATTTTTTAATCACAAAATAATGAGGTGCTAACAATATTCTCTAATTTGGGGATAAACAATAATGGTATTTATAACTATGTAGATAAAAATATATACAACATCAATGATTTTGAATAATGTTCTTCTTAACATTTTGATGTCGTAAAGGAGTGATAATTATAATTACTATCTTAAATTATATTCAAGTGTACTCCCTCTTTATGGGTTATCCAAAAAAATATAAAAAATTAAAATAATATAAAATATAAAAACATGAAAAACAATAAACTTATAATACATATAAATTTAAATGATTAAAACCCAAAATGTAAAAATGGAAAATAAATTCCCTATTAATATTGCATAATATTTGAAACTACTCACAACTATATAAGAAAAATGGATGATTGGATTCTTTTTTTTCTAGTAACTAGATGTACATAAGTGGAGGTAGAGGGTGTAGTAGTAGGTCAATTAGGTTTCCTGATCATAAATATGCCAGAGTTACCAAACAAATCAAAAATATGCATGATAAATGGTTGAAATTGTATAATATGTTGTGATGAAGACAGTTTATATGTGATAGTTGTTAAGGGTTTTTAATGAGGTTCCAGAAATATTGGCCTATAGGCAGAGAGTAATGGTTACTTCAACAAAACCAAAACATTTATTATTTTTCCACCAAACTGCATTGATTTAATGAAATGATTCTTCTCTTCCATGAAAATCTTGAGAAAATGATCCACAATCATGAGATGATTCACTTTCTCCTTGAATTCCATAGTCATGTGGGGAATTATTAGATTATTAGTCAAATATATAATGTGATAATTTTTTATATTATATTTATTAATCCTAGAATGTTAATAGATAATTGATTTAGTGATTGTCTTTGTACCACTTTTATCTTTATTTATGCATTCCCTAAAATGATTATAAAAATTCTCACCATATTTCTTTATCTAAAGATGTTACTATTGATGAGATGTAAAAATATCACCCATTAAAGTATTCATATCCTCCCTTATAATGGAAAAAAATCTACATCAACTAAAGGTGAAGTAGGTGGAGTACTAGAATTTGATTCACCACCTATTGGTACAGACTCCAATCTCTCCAAAAATAATAAATAGAATTTGACAAGGATTTCTCTCATCTCATATGTGAAGGATCTAATCACATAAATTTAATTTTCCAACTAATTGTTCTCAATTTTTACTTCTTCCATTTTCAATATTTTCATCTATTTGATATGAGAGATGACTAATTAACATATCCCTCTCGTATTAGTGTCATGTATTCTAGTATCATTAGTTGGTGTTGATTCGAGAATCCCACCTATATTTGATAATAGGAAGACTATAAAATCATACAAGTCCCTATTATTCACATAACTGGGAGGAATATAAAAACAAGGGGGTGAGATAGTATCCTCTCTTTTCTATGAATGAAACTTCCTTTTGTCCAAAATCTGTGGTTGGAACATCATAATGAAAAGATATTAGTTGGACAACCACTTCAATTTATTCAACCATAGATCCCTCGTGGTCTTTTATTTTGTAGTAGAGACATTTGTTCCAACATCATTATGGTGACATCCATGATAATAATCATCACCATCCTCATATGATTCTGAATATTCAATCCCTTATTGATGACATCATCAATATTTCTCACCATTTTCTGGAGACCTCTCCTCATATATTTTGGAGATTAAATTTTTCTCTTGAATCTTATAATCATAAACCTCATTCCCATTTAATTTGTAAATTTAAAAATAATAATCCTCTCAGTATTTATATATATTGAATCATTAGACACTTAAAAAATCTCTTGATCTTTGATAATATTATCTATCTACCAGACCTTCATTTCTAACATCACATTCTTTAGAAAATTAAATTCCTTAAGTAAAATTTCTCTTGAATAAAGATAAATTGATAGAGTAGCTAGTCGAAAATAAACATAATTGCTTTTTACCATATCAGGTTCACTTCTATAATCTAATATCATAGTCAGAAAATCCCCCAATATATCTCCAACTACTTATTCATCCACATAAACATCGACTTATTCATTATGGTAATATATTGTAACTTCATTATCTTATAATATATGATCATTCATATCTCTAGGTTTTGAAGAATCAACAACATGGATAAAATTTTAATAATTTCAATCATTAACATCCTCCCATTATATCATTCTAGGGTTCAAAATATTCTTCATTGTCTTTCATGTACACAAATTTAATGAGGAAAATCTCTTACTGATTACATCAAATATATATTTTGGCACCAAATTTTTTTCTTCCAACATAATCAAAATAAACTTGGGGTATGTCAAGGAATTATTTCATGATAACTTCTTCCTAATTTTTATCTTATAAGACACCATATAACTTAAATTTTTATATTATCTCCTATTTTTATAAGAAAAAAGAAAAACACATCCTGGTACCTCATGCTGCTAAAAAATCTTATCTATGGAAAAAATCATATGTCTTCTTAGTTTAGAAAAAAATTCACTCCCCATAATTATTTACATATGTAAGACATCACAAAACAAAATTTCAATCCAACTCCAATATAGAATCCTCATATATAAAAAACTCACTATTATAGGGAATGGATCCCCAAAAAGAATCATATATTAAATTGTGAAGTATAATGAGACAACTGGCCAATTTTTCGGATAAAAGCAATACATTGTTTCCTTCGATCATATTCTTAATAACATATTTTTTTAATTAAATCATACAATAAAAACTAATAAAACCAATGAAACAACCTACGATATTGTTGTTATTCGTTCCTCAAAAACTATATGATTTATCATTGGTTCTGGATCACATTATAACTAGTTAAATTCTTAAAACTAACCATTCAAAATAAATTTAATCTACAAAAAATACCATATAATATTTGTGGGGTTCTTTGGTTTTACAATAGTAGATTTGATAGATTTAACTCACAGTTTTTTGAAACTAAATGGATATTACTTGAGTTGATGTATAATTGTATTTGACTCCATGTGTCATCACACATGTTTGCAGGAAGAAGGGTGAATGAAAGTTGTGTAGTAGGTTGAGAGAGAAATGAAAAGGTGTGGTTCAACAGATGTGACTGAGAGAGTGTGAAGGTTCTAAAATTATAATTTTTAGCATATTTAATCATCTAGGGATTTAGAATAGAGAAAATATATTAAAACATACATATATAAACTCCATAAATTTTTAAACCCAGAAAATAGCAGCAGATAAATATTATATGAAATTTTTAAATGGTATATCTCTAATAAAGGAACACCAATGGATGGTCACCAACTATATAACACAAATGGTGGGTCACCATTGATATATCAGTAATGGTGGATCATCAATAGTAGATCACCAATAGTTGATCACTAAAGGTGGATCTCCAAAAGTGGATTTCAAATATTATATCCCCAATGATAGTTAAAAATGGTAGAACAACAATGGTAGATTCGTAGTATTAGAACACTAATATTAGATCTCCAAAAATGGATCACCAACTATGTAATTTTCCTTAAAAATAATATACATAAAAATAAAAAATAAATTTTTATAATTTTATGTTAATTTAAGATATAGTATTATATCTTAAAATTCAATGTGATTGTAAATATATCGACAATATGTTGTTTACTACCAAGGAATTAAAGAGTTATATCCTAGTTTTTGAATTAAATCTTCAAAAGTGACATCTTATATGAATATTTTTATCCTAGAAAAATATACATATTTCTATTAAATATTTATCTTACTTTTATTATAATAAATTATAGGTAAATATGGAAATTAAAATATTATTACAGTAAAATGTGTTTCGTATATAGAATTTGGGTACATAAAATTTTTATAGCTATAAAATAATCATGATTATTTGATAGTACAAATAAATATTTCTCTCTATTACACCTTGATAATATTAACATTAACAATAAAAGATATAATGCTGGTTTTCCTTTTATATCTATCTTCTAGGAAAAAATATTCTTATGATGGATGTATACTTGAAGTATTAAAAAAGTATTTTGATAGTAACTAAATAAAAATATATTGAATTTTCATGAAAATTAACATACATTCATAAATTAAATATAAAATTCAGTTATCTTCCAGTAAAATATTGAAATATTCCTATCATACCTTTTTAATTTTCACTATGAAAAACATTGACCATATCTTCACGATATAGATTATATTTTGTACTCATAGGAGTATCAATGCTCATTTTTCTACTAATATGAAAATTTTTCAAAATTAAATTAGTGCACATAAATTTTTTGAATATAATTCCATCTATATTTTAATGATTTTAAAAATGAAAAATGATTTTTAACTCAACCTTAATACTCATTTCAAAATATCATTACATTGTTTTTTTATAAATCGGTACATAATTAAATTTTACCAAAACCAAAAAATATATCATCAATATAAATTTAAATTAATAAAACTTTTTTTGAAATTATTATTATATATAATGTACAGTCATATATTCCATTTGAAATACTTTTATAAATTAGAAACTATATGAGCCTATCATACCATGATATAAGACCTTATTTTATACCATATAAATATTTTGATAATATTAAAACAAATTTTTTATATTAAATATTTTTGAATCATTGGGGTCTTTCAAAACCATCATCATCAACTATATAATAATTTATTACATCAATCATAATATCAACATAATAATGTTTGCAATTAAAATGTGATATATAGGGAATAAGAACTATAGTGGATTCAATTACAGATAATTGTGAAAATTTTTAAAAATAGTCAATTCCATCTTCTTTAATATATCATTGTGAAACTAATCTAACTTTCATTCTACCTATTGTTTCTAAAACGTCAAATTTTTCTCATAATAGCCTTTTAGTTCTGATGATGAGAATGTATTTAGTATTTTCAACTAGTTATATGACATTATTGCTTTAAAATTTATTGAGTATTTCATTCATTTCCATTACCCAAAATTCATCATTAGTTGCATAATTGATTTTGTCTGCATAATATGTGAAAACAAATATAGATGATTCACCAGAAATCCAAGATAATATAATGTTTTGTTCCATTATCTAGGTCTCTAAATAAATTTTTTAATGGAATATGTCTATGATTCCAAAAAATTCATGGAAAACATGTTATTAATATTTCATTATCCACTATATGGTTGGGTTCAGGTTGTTCATCACAACTAGAATATTTTTCTTCATTATTCTAAGAGATATCGTTTTATAATTTATATTTTTATTAGATATATCATCATAAATATTTTACGAATAACCCTTAAACAATTGTGGGTCTATTTCACCAAATTTGAAATGTACATAATCCTCCATAATCTTATTTATTATATTAAATACCATGAATGACTTTTTAGATGTAAAATTTCCAAGTAAAATTCCTTCATGACTCTTAGATATGTATTTTTATACAAAATCATTTGTATTAAAAGTAATGACATTGAAACAAAAAAATCAAAACTATTTAAACATTGGTTTTATTCAATTACATAATTCAAATGGGGTTTTTCAAAATGTGGTTTTATAAAAACTATATTTATTATCTACAAGGTTTTATTCATAACTTATTCTATAAATAAATATGTAAATAATACTCAATAAGAATAGTCTAGAAAATTTCATGAAATGTTTTATTTATCATTTATACTACAAAATTATATTGTGGGGTTTTAGTAGTAGATATGTTATGATTATAGCCAGGTTGTTAAAAGGATTATTGAAAATCATGATTTTCTAACTCAAGGACATGATCATTTATTATGGTCTTAATTATATGTGCACTAATTTTTATATAGATTTAGAATACATAAAAAATATAAACAAGACTCACATTTAGGTGATAAAAATAATAACCATGTGTATCTTGAATAATCATCTAATAGAACATGGTAATATTGTTTCCCATTAATGATTGAAACTCTAGAAGGTACAAACCAGTCTATGTTGTGAAATACAAGGGGTTGCTAAGTTGAAACATCTATGATTTAGTTGAATGATATTTTTTTTACTTCCCTTCATGTAATGTATTATAGAATTTACCATTTTGGAATTATCATTTAAAAAGGTCATCAAAAAACCTTTTTGAGTTAAATTTAAATTATATTATATATTTTAATGACCTAGTCTCATTTTCCAAATCCAATGCTCTTATATAAATTCACATTGATGGGAAATATTTTTAGGAAAAAAGGAATCTAAATTTACATCAAATACATTATAATTTTTTAAAAAATTGAAAACTAAATCATTTTACAAATTAAAAACAAAAATATAAATTTTTTCGAAGATAGCATTGAGACGATCATCACATATATATGAAATTATGAGACAATTTTACATTAATACATCTTCAAATAAAACATTTTCAAATTATAAGATATTAGATTTACTGATTTAAAAATGTCTATTTTATCCATTATCATTTTCAAATAATGTTAGATGTCAACCATTAACCTTGATTAGGTTCTGGAAACTTGAATTATCACTAAAATGTTGTATGGATAATCCACATAAAATATACCATAGGTACTTATCGGATATTTTCAATCATGTTTCCCATAAAATTATTTTAAAATAATAATAAATTTTCTGAAACAATCATTTTGGGTCCATATATATTAGTGTCAAGGGATTTTAAAAGCTATAATTGTTTAACTACATTATTATAATTGGATTAGTTACATTTAGTAATAAAAAATATGGTTGTAATATTATCAATTCATTGTATTATTGATAGAACTAGAACTATAAAATAAAATAGTCTTATTGATATTTATTTATAGAGGTTGGTGTCCAATTCCTATATTATATTTTGGTTCAGTTTTCTTTCTAAGAATCTAGTTTAAATTATTTCATCCATTTTTTTACTCTTCTCAGATCCTTTTTTAATTGTTTATTTTATAATTTATCCCCAATGTTTTCTTTTAGAAGTTGTGTTTTTATCTACTTTTCTATATTAAGATCTATTTTAATGTGAGAAAACAATCCATGATTCTTATTTAGGAATTTATATTTATATCTCTATTTATTGAATGTTTCATCTATTATATTATAATTTTTACAAACTTCTTTTTGCAAAATTTATATTTCAATATTTTTAATTTAATATTTATCTAATTTATGAACAGTAGATATATAAAAAATATTTGATACCTTGGATATGTTTTTTATACAATAAATAAAAGAAATATCATTATTTACATTTGTTATTGAGTGTGTTTAACTTAACAATATTTTGAATTATTACAAGTTTATTTATAGCCGTCTTATATCTCTTCTCTCTTTCATCGTAATTTTTCATAAACAATAACTTAGGAAAATGTTCTTCGATATGAATTTCTCATTCATTCATTACAAAATATTTTATTTATAGGGCCATCAATTTTACATTCTTTTCTCTAGTTACCTCTCCTTTCATACTTAATAGTATAGTTTTGATTCATGAATAATTAATTCCATCAATTAAATTGCTCAAATCACTATGTTATTTTAGTCTTTTCATCATCACTGTCCATAGATGATTATCCATCACATGAGTTACCTTTTTTAATCAACACTTTTTTGTTTAAAATAGAATTCTTGAAAACTAATGACTTCCTCCTTGGTTCATCATTTCCTTCTCGAATCACATTATGGTCTTATTCATATATCTTGAGCATTGTTATTATCTCTTTAATAGGATAAATACTTATATCACAAGACATGTGAAATGATATTGAACATCCTCTCCATATGTCTAATAAACTACTTAGTAGGTACATAATATGAACATTGTAAAACCATAAAAAATTTATGAAATATTTTTTTTTAAATAATAATATTAATTTTAATTCTTCATGTCTTTCATTATTTGAATCATGGTCTTAGACTTCATTACACACATTATTGAGTATCTACGAAACATTTTTTTTATTGAAATGATTAATTCAATAAATTTATATCATACCCATTATAATGGTATATATAAATATTATTAACATAATTATCAAAACATGAATTCATTGGTAGCTTATTATTTATGAATTTATATATAAATCAATTTAAAAAAGGATGAGTTTCTATGAATAACTATTATTATTACAATTTAGACATTTTATTTTAATAAACTAAATTAATTCCTATTAGTGAATGATTGTAATTAATTTATTATGTTTTATATTCTATTAAATATTTTTAAATTCAAATAATATTTTTATAGCCATAAAATAATAAAAAAAAATTCTAATTATAATAACTGGTATTTTTTTAAAAGGCAGTTTCATCACCTTTTAATAGAAAAATTGTTTTATAAATAAATTATTACAATTTTAAAAATTGTATTTGATAAAATAAACATCCTTTTTGTAATTTTATTTTAATAATTATCTTAGGGAAATTTTTTTCCTTTTTTATAAAATAATTTTGCTTTTGATGAATTGTAGAAATATTGATTTTAATTGATAACTATATTCTCTTTTAAAGTCTTTACAGGGGGATATTCGGTTTTAAATTATTTTTAAAAAAAATTAAATTCGATCATTTTAATTTAAAATAATCCAATTATTATTTTTTCTATTTTTTCAATATAAGAATTTATTATAAAAACAATTTATGTTTTAAAAAAACATTTCTTTTTTGAAAAACTATTTTTCATGGAATTTTTCCAGTTTGATTTTAAATTAAATTTTGAAACATCTATATATTAAATTTTTAAAAATCCATTACAAATTTAAATTCATAGGGTAAAAAATTATTGGGTACTTATAGTTTAATCTTTTCCAATATGAATAATAACCATGATAAATTTTGTTACTATAGTAAAGGGTACATTAAGTAATTTAGGATAAAAATCTATAAAGACTATAAAATAACTCTAACAAGAGCCAAAAATTTATTGGGTGGAAATAATTCAAACCTTAACACACAATGATTGATATTAAGTTGATTATCATACATTTTTCCATGAAAATGACTAATATAATATTTAATTTAAATAAAGACACAAAAGGTATCTTGGTCATAAATATCCCTTATGTATCCACATGGGGAAAATAGAATGTTACTGGGGAATCTAAATAGAACTTTTTAACTTACGAAAAATATTTTCATGATATAAATTTGTTTTTTACTATTGGGGTGACATAGATGATATTATTATATTTATAATATTTTATTTAAAAATTTACAAATGAAACATTCTTGTTTAAAATAATATAGAATTTTTAATGTATGGTTAATGAAAATAAATATTTTGCAAAATAACATTTTTTTTCTGAAATATTGATGATTTATATTCGTCATGGTATTTTATTTTTATATTATTGGTATAATATAATTATATTATATAATTACATAAAACTAATGTAGTCCTTATATTATTATTAGAAATTTTAGATAAATGTTTTGAAATATAAAAATTAATATAATTTTAGATAATTAATGTTATAATTATATTTTTTAGATTACCATTCTCTCATAAGGATATAATAAATTATATTTTTCAATGATAAATTGTAATATTGATATTTTTAAAAGTTCAAGCATTGATTGTTAACAAAATTAAAATTAACGATATTTTATCACAATAATATTTTATTAAATTATTTAAAAATCATAAAAACCTATTTATATATAAAAAAAATAAAACATTATTGTAATATAACGTTTTATTAATTGTTCAATTATGATTTATTTGACCTCAAATATGGAAAAATTACAACCTTATAATGTTGAAAAAAATTGTTAACTTAGATAAAATTCAAATATGTTTACTAAGGGTTAAAAATTGATAAGGAATAAAATAATACCAATATTTTCTTAAAATATATTTTTTAAGATATTTAATCATTAACACTTCTTATATTTTAATCATTGTAATTTTGGATGTATTTTTATTGAGACATAATTTATTATAAATTAATGCTTTTTGAAATTTCAATAGTTCCCTTCACAACATTTATAAAGAGGAGCCTCGTATATCACATATACACATAACATTTAGCATTAAAGAATGACCAAACTCTACCAAATTATCTTCTAAACTTCCATACCCAAATTTTTGTCATTCTGGTCTTCTCGAAACAGGAATTCAAGGGTCATTTAAAGAAGAACTAAATAATCTATTTTGAAGAAGTTGTAATCGCTCTATGTAATTAATAACTTTATCTACTCCTCAAATCCTTCTATAAGATTAAGATATTTATCATAAAATAATAACTTATTCATCCACAATATTTGTAAATGTTATTTTGATTATGAATAAACCACTACACAACATTTTTCCCATCAAACTAGATTTGAAAGTACTTCTCATGGGTATGTATATCTTATCATCTCCACACAATGACATAATTAATTTTCCATCACAACATTTTTTAATTAAAGTTATAATGGGTTTCATATATATATATATATATATATTATATTTATTACATAATTATAATTTTGGAATGATAATATCATATCTACCTTTTTAAGAACTTATATTTTCAGTAGTGATAATTCTGTGTGTGCGTACGTGTGGATTACCATCTCCACAATGTGATATGGTTTGTTTTTCACCTATATTTAACATGGATGGTAATAAGGTAGACTTTTTAGAATATATATGATATATATAACATAAAAATGATTCTTTAGTGATAATATATCATATAATTAGCGTCCTTTTGTTATGAAACCACAAAATCAATTTTTATTCATACGTACATCATACAATATCCGCAAAAGGTGTATTTTATATTCAATCTCAAAGTTTTATAAATCCTAATGAATAAATATATAATAAATATATAAATATATGTTATTTATATCCTAGTTTCCATTCGATAAATGATTAAATCATGAGCTATTTAATACGAATAATGATAAAAATCCAAAACATGATCAAAAAATTGGTAATCATCCAAAACCTAACATTTATAGGACATTGTTAATAAGAGAGTAACATATAGTGATAAGTAAATAATATAATATTTTATATATATTATTTTTAATTTTTAATTTATATTAAACCTATATTTATTTTATATGAAATTTGAACATATATAATGGAAGTCAATATATAAGGTAAGGTATTTTTATCTCACATTTATTTTGGGGGGACATAAGACTTATACACTACTTGTTTCTTTTGTGTTGTGTATATACCACCCACGAATTTATTTTTTGAGTAATATATTGAATATTATGGTATCTTCTTATCCATATAATATTCATTCTTTTATCAGGCATATTATTCTATAGATCATAAAGTTGTAATGGTAAATTTTACAATCTCATTATTAATTGGAATTGTATATACATAATTATATACTATTAAATATTTGTAATCAATGTCCATGTTTCTTAAAAATATATTCCAAATTATTTTTAATATTCATATACAATTGTTAAATCCATTTTGACCATGATTTATTTTGTACATAATGGTTTCAATGGAATTTGTTTTTTTATCTTAATGATGTACTTTGGGATTTCTCATGAAAAAGTATGAGATGAATGTTTATTTAAATTATAATAAATTAATGGGTTTTTACACTTTCATGATGTATGAATGAAATCAACCTTCCCTTGAAAGCAAAAAATATTATTTTTGAAGAAAATATTTTCTTTTAAAATTGTATAGAAATTTATGAAAATAAATCATATTCAAAGAATATGGGATACATTCATAAATATTTATTTTAAAGTGGTCTCTCAAAGTTAATTTCCATTTATAAAAAAATATTTTATCATGCATATGTTTTAATATAATTATTTTTATAGTATATTTTCCCAATTATTTTTCAATTTGTTTTATAATTTAATGGAATTATATTTATGAGGGTCGTTTATTTTACATTTTTAATGTTATTATTGAATGGTATTTTTAAATCCTATTTATTTTTATAGGTTCTGAAATGATCAATAAAATATGTACTTTTGGAAATAATCTATATGGTCTTCATTAGTTGATGTTTGGTACTTATATCGCCCTGAAATTCATTGTGATAATATTTATATCTCATGATATAGGTAATAAAATAATGGGAATTGAAATGGGTTCAGTAATATATGATTGGAATGGGTGTATATGTAGTTCAATAAAATAAGGAAACAATGGGGAGTAAACTCGGTTTAGTAAAGGAATTTTTCACTATGGTTGTGTTTGAAATGAGTCTTTACTAATTTGGAGATGATTTTAAATACATATGTGTAAGAAAAAAAATTAATTTCTTCTATTGTGTTCACATGGAATATTTTAATTGATTCATTATGAACTTATATAATTTGTTCCATGACATGAAATCATGACATTTGATAAACATTGTATTATTTTGAAATGTTTTGTTTCTGTACTTATGCCTTATAATTATTTTATGATAGATATCTCCCGTATTTATTTTTAATGGCCATATGAACTAACCATTTTCATATGTTTTCCCCCATGCCGTAAATAAAAGTTCTTTGTATGAATATTAATTGTTAAGACATTTTTGGGAAACTTTTAATATCATACACCATAATAGACGTTTGCTTTCACTATTTCCAATGGTAGTTAAATAATATGGTCATTAGATATGAGTTTATTAAATAAATGAAATATTCCCCAAAAAAATTTGTAATCTCTATGTTTGTTAATATTGGGTCATTATTATTGGTATTAGAACAATGTTGTAGTCATCCATATAAAACTAGGGAAAGAAGTCCCTAGTGGGATCCTTATGGATAAATATAATTATGGCTTACAATCCTTGAGTTATGGTAATATCATGAATTTCCTATTTCAACCATAAAGTATCATATATTTGTCTTTTATTATTCAATTAATAGGATTATGTGGTTTCAATGTATGTTTATTATTTCTCTCACCCTTCATTTTGGGTTTTATACAATAGTTGGATCCTGGAGGTTTCATAATAATGGTGAATGTAATGGGAAATGGAATGACCTTACACATGATATATTAAATGATATGGTAGGTGAAAATGAAAACCATGGAATTATTCCAAATTATAAATCACATAATATTATCAATAATATCTTATTTGGGGAGTTTTGTGAATCATCTAGTAAAACAAATATAGAGTTTCATGGTGACCATAGTGGAATGGAAGTTCAATTTTCCTGTTGTAAATCATGTTGGAATAGACATCAAGAACAATGTTTCTAAATAACTGGAATATGATTTTGGTATGGAAAGGAATTACAAAAATCAAGTAATTAAAAAGGTAATGTTTATATTAACAAAATATACCATAATAATGGTATTTCTATGACATCAATGATGGTTAAATGTTTTAAATGTGAAATCTATAGGAATTATGACAATTGATTCCATATGAGGAAAACTCGTGAAGGGAATCAACAAGGTTTTATAAATAATGGTTATATTTGTGATAATAAAGATACTAAGAATAATAAAAAGATGAAATAAAAGTAAAATATTAAATCTATTAAGATCTATTAATGGTTTCAGAATATAGTTGAATGATTTTGGGTTTATGTATTGGAAATCAAGAACAATATTGTGAAAAACTTTTACTGTATTATGGAATAATAAAACTTCTAATGATTTTTTAACTATAATTTTTACATACATATTTGAATATAAATGTACAATGGAACTAGTAACCATGAAAATTGGATGAAGAGATAAGGTGATATTTTCGGAGAACAAATAATTAATGGAAATATATTATCCAACTTGTGCATAAAGAGATTTTTGTTTGTGATAAAATAAATGGTATATTATTGATGAAATTATATCTAATGAAAAGGAGGAATACAATATCATGGATTATGGTTCTAGAATATTTGGATATATGGTATGAGGAAGGAGTTAATTTTTTAACGAAAAATTAATTCACTAAGGATTTATGGTAATTATGTTGGTTACTATGTTTCAAGAGAATATGTGATAATATGCATCACATGTTTATTTATTTAAATTTAGAGCTACATAAATTTGATTTGGGGATTAATGATAGAATTATTATTGAAACATTGTTACCATTTTTGGACTGTTTTTTATTTTAATCATTTGGAAGTTTCACACGGGTAACCATATTAGAATTGTTTTGTTGAACATTGTATGGTTTTTTTAAATTTAATGTTTTAATTTACCATATAAAGATTTATGAATATTAGATAACATGTGATAACCATTTTTTATGATATATCGAGACCAAATTAATAAATATTAATAAAATTAAGGATCTAATGATCCAATTGTTTTTTAAGAATTAAAATTTTAATCACATTTCTTACAGTAAGATATAAAGCATATATTTATCAAGGAACAAACAATAGATAATTATATTCATAAAAATTGTAATAAAACTGACTAAGTATATCTTTTGAGAAAATTATTGTATATTAAGAATTTTTTTGAAACAAAAAATTTATCCTAGTACCTTCATTTCTAATGGATCAAATTACCCCTTAAGTCAGTACAGTTTTATCACTCAGTAATTTTTAGCATTATATTGAACATGTTCTCTGTCACTCACGTTTACAACATGAAGGTTGGAATTCTATTCCATGTTGATGTTTTCACTTTCATCTATTATTATACTAATAAAAATCCTAATTATGTGGTGAATTTTACCTCTTACATTCCCTCTATTCAAGAGAATGTTTTAAGGACCCTTTTAATGATGTGGGGTTCCCACAAAGAAAATATCAAACATCAACCTTTGATTTTTAAAGTACAGTATAAAATTTCAATGACATGATTTCCTTTTTATGATTTTGACTGTATTGGAATTGTATTTTATCAATGGGATAATATAAAAAATATTTCTCATATTAATGATGTGTCACATGTGTCTTTTCTGATAAAGTACTTACCTAATAAATCATATGTAAAAAACTCAATGGTCATACTAGTAGATAATGATATTTCGTATGTTGAGAAACCTATTTAAATTATTGATCATAGATATAAACATATACAAAACAGTACCACAAACAAAGATAATGGATTTTATAGAAACCATTAGTTTGAATAAACTACATAAAATCTTATGGATATGATAAAGCAGAAGAATCCTCATTTTTTTGTATTAGAGTGAGGAAATTGGAGGGAAAAATTCATTTTAAGGGGGTTTAATAAATTACATGATTATTATTATCAAATTTATTTTTAAAAAATAATGATAATTATTATATGATTTATTTCATGTCATTCTTTATACGCAACATTGGCTTATATTTTCATACACATAACACTGAGTTTCTATGAAACACCATTTTATTTTTCAATTTATTTAATGCAAACAATTAGAAACTAGTTGTAATAATGGACGTGTAAAAAATTAAGTAAATTTTGAAAATATGTGATTTTTTTGACTGATTAATTATAAATGAAGATAATAATGAATTGAAAAAAATTGATGTGTTTTTATTAAAATATTTGTATTCCCATAAGGATGTTTTTTTAAATTTAATTAATCACTATAAGTAAATTATCGTAATCATATTTATAATTTTACTATTAAATGTTTCTTCTTGTGATTATTTTAATGTGTTTTATATGCATAAAATAAGAACAGACAGATTTTTCAGCATAAAAAGTTTTATATCTCTAAAAGGCAGTTTTGTTTCCTTTTAATGGAAGCCATGTTTTAGAACTAAATTTTCAAAATTATATATATATATATATATATATATATATTATTTGATAAAATAAACCTATTTTTTGAAATATTAATATCAAATATATCTTAGGGAGAGGCTTTTGGGTTTATTTGGAAAAAGGATTATCTTTTGATGAATAGTATAAATATTGATTTGTATTGAAAAATATATTATATTTTAAAAAATTTACATGGTAAAATTATTTTATACATGAATTTAATAAAAAAATTATTATTTAAAAGTGTATTTTCTTAAAAAAAATATTTTTCATGGAATTTTAGAAGATTTATTTTAAATTAATTTCTGATACTTCTGTGTATTTGAATTTAAAAAATGGATAAAAATATAGTATTCATAATGTCCAAATTTAGTAAATAGTCCCCTTTTATCTTTTTCTAAAATGAATAGTAACCATAGTAAATTTTTTCATCACATTAAAATGTAAATTGAGTAATTAGGTTAAAATTAAAATGATAATGTCAATAAATAGACTCCACTACATGTTAAAATTTTATTGGATGAACATAATTGAACTTGACACACATAAGGATAAAAATTAAGTTGTTTAGTTGTTTTTTTTTATGAAAATAAATTATATAATAATTAAATGAGGGAATGTCACAAAATACCATTTTTTTATTATATATCCCTTAGGATTCCACATGGGGAAAATCATATGTTATGAACAAATATAAATGTAAAATTTTAACTAAATAAAAATAATTTCTTAATATAAATTTAATTTTTAATTTTTGGGCCACATAGATGGGATTATGATATTTATATTAATTTATTTAATAAATATTTAATGATTTCACATTCATGCCTTTAATATTATATGTTTTTTAAAATATATTAAATAAAAATATAGATTATACTATAATTATTATACCAAAATATAGAATATTTTAATTCATCATGGTATTTTATTTTAAATTTTTAATTAATAAATTAGTACATTAAATAATTACACAAATATGATGTATTAAATATTTTATTTATGTAAATATAAAATAAATGATTATAAAATATTAAGTTAAAAATATTTTTTTGTTATTAGTTTTATAAAAAAAATTAAAAAAATATCATTTCCTCTTAAGGATAGAAATTAATTTTTTTCAAATTAATCATGTCCACTTGATAATTATAAAAGTCCATATAATGAATAGTGTGAAAATTTTCATTAATGGTATTTTATAAAGATAATATTTTATTATATTATTGGAAAATAAAAAAATTATCATTGAAAATAAGGATTATATAATAAAATATAAATTTTTATAAATGTTTCAATGATTTATTATTTGACAACAAATAAGTTAAAATTAAATTCATTTAATATTGGGATATTGTTTTCCTTAGTTAAAATTCAAACAAGTTAACTAAGGGTTAACCAAAATGATAAGGTTTAAAACAGTAGGAAAACATGTCTAAAATACATTTGAAAACAATATTACATCCTTATATCATCTAATGTTCATATACATGTATTTTTAGAGGTATTTGGATTGATATTTAATTTATTACAAATTAATATGTTTTGTAATTCCAAAAGTTCTCCTCACCTCAATTATAAATGGGCACCTCCTATCTCACATAAACACATTAATTTGAGCCTCCAAGATTGATCAAAATCTAAAAAAACTCTTAAAAACTTCCATATCCACATTTAAGAGGCTCTAGTATTCCCAAAATATAAACTCTAAAGTATTTTATAGGATGTCTAAATGAGCCATTTTGAAGAAGTGGTAATCGTTCGAATAGATACATATCTTACTCTACTCCACTATACCTCATAAAAATATCTGATATTTTTCATAAAATAATAACTTTATAGTAATCAATATTATTATGTTTTATTTTGATTATGAAGATGACAATATAAGTCTTCTTTATTATCAAATAATAGATGAGATTATTGATCATTAATGCATATGACTTTCTTTCTCAATCGAGCAATATAATTCATTTTACAACTATATGTTTTATAACTCGGGATTAATTTTTAAATACTATATTTATGAAATAATTATATAATTGGAATTATAATATCTCATTTACCTTTTTTTGAACACGTCTTTCTGGAAATGATAATGTCGCTCATACGTATGCATGACTTAACATCTCTATGACGTGATGTGATACATTTTCAACAACACTTCACATGGATGGTAATAAGGGTGAATTTTATGAAAATGTATGATATATATAATAGAAAAATTATTATTATATTATAATATATCATATTTTTTTCTTCATTTAAATATGACAATGAAATGAAAACATCATTCATGTATATGTATGCTCTACCATCTCCATGAATGATGTATTTTATTTTTGATCTATAGCATTTACGAATCACCATGAATAAATATACAATAAATAAATACATATGATATTTATATTATGTTTATCATTCTAGATATGATTAAATAATTATCTATGTATGGGTACTAAGGATACCAAGTAAAAACATGAACGAAAAAAGTAGTTATTACCTGAAAAAAAACATTAACATAGAATTATAAATTAGAATGTAATATAAATCCATAATTAAATCATATATGGTATTTGGTTATGTGTTATATTTTTAATTAAAATATATTTATTAAATAGTATGTTTAATGATAGATGAAAAAATTCAACAATTAATGTAAGGGATTTATTCCCCGCTTTTGTTTTTGTGCGACACATGACTTATACACTACATGTTTATTTTGTGTGTTTTCTATACATCACATTAATGAATTTTTAGGGTATAATAATAATAATTATGGTATTTTAATATCGATATAATTTTATTTATTTATGGGGTAATACAATTATAAATTTTATAATGTGGTAAGGGATAATTTCACAATCTATTTATAATTTGGGATGGTTTATAAATAAGTATCTTCTAGAGATTATTTATATTTCATGTCCATGTTTCATAAAAAATAAAATTATTTTAAATATTTCTAAATAATTAATAATGCTTCTTTTAATGATGTTTTAATATTTACTAAATTTTAGGGATGTATTATTTTTTCATTTTACTAAAAAATGTATTCAGCGATTTTTTTTGGAAAACAAATGGTGGAATGTGTTTTTAAATTTCTATAGAAAGAAACTATTTTTACACTTGCATGATGCATTAATGTATTGAATCATTCCTTAAGATCTTAGTAAATTATTTTCAATATTTATTTTCTAAATTTATATGGATTTTTATAAAAAGGAATCATTTTAAAAGAAGTGTGGATTTTTTAATGAATTATTTTCATGTGATCTATCAAAATTAATTCCCATTTACGAAGAAATTATTATTTTTAGCATACAATTTATTGGGGAAATTTTTTAGGAATACTATTCATATATTTTTTTGAATGTTTCATTTTAGGATGGAATAATAGTTATGAAATTTATTTCTTTAAAATGGGATATGTTCTGATGGAATGACGTTTATTGTCACGACCCAACCCTACATGGGCTGGAGTCGTAACTACCCCAAGCCCGCCTCCATAGGCCAGGGGCTGGCGACCAGTGCCGAAGGCATAACAACCCGGGGAGGCCTTTTCCTAAGCACCTGTACACACACATGCAGCACACTCAATGCAAAATTGAAGTGTAAAAGATAAGACAAGCATAATAAAAGAGTAACTGATATATATAAACAACAAATGTGAATCAACCTCTAGATAGTATAAAGTACTAGATGAAGATAAATTGAAAAGAAAATGGGAAAAACAAGCACCCAAACAAAAAGTGCCACAACCCGGAAACAGGTAAAACAATTGTAAACAGCTGGCAGGGTTCCCCACCTGGAACCTAACTATGACCACAGCATGTGGTCCAAGCTCTCGAACTCTTATGCACCATTGAAGTCACGACCAACCTGTATGTCGTCTGCAACGGCACAACAAGTGCAGGCAAATCCCAGGCAGGGTGAGTATAAAAATACATAGTAGGATACCCCGAAGGCTCGATGGTGCAACAAAGGAGGTACCGAAAGGTGAGCAGTAGAGAGAATAGGAAAAGTAGAGGAGTACAACTGAAAGTGCAGTAAGATTAACAATAGATAATCCATCTCAACACAACAAGAGGCAAAAATGTAGACTTTTCTAGACACAATGAGCTGGAAACGGTGAGAAGATGAACTTCTCATCGAGTCTTCTCTACTTACATTAGGAGAGTTGACTCGTCCAACCACGAGAAGCTAGACACAGAAAGCACGTGGCATACCCCGCACGTCTTCGCCTCTTCTGGAAGGAGAGTAAACAAACCCAAGAAGTGGGTACCAGAACAAGGTATATACAAATAAATTTGCTCAATAAGAAGACCGAACAAGGTCGTAAAGGGATCTCCATCCCGTAACTCAGCCCAAGAAAAATGAGTCTCCAACCATCCCATAAGTAAACTCCACTGATGCCCAGCATCATGCACGCCTGCCCCGAACCTCAATCCAAGTTGCTCAATCACCGCACCTCAACACTATCTGCTTTGGGCGGCACTGACTCACACGCATGGTTGTAGGTCGCATCACAAGGATGTGTCTCAGTGGGGGAAAGTTCTCCTCGTACTTGAGAGTTCTAGGAGAATGTCAAACCACAACTCGTCACTACCCCGTATTCGAGAGGTCTGCTCAAATTCGACAGGTGACCCCCTGTCCAGCCCCGTTGGAGGATCCCTGGAAGTCGAAGGGTTCCCACTACAGGGAGACCCGGAAATTCGACGGGTGCCACACTGCCCAGTCCCGTAATAGGGTAATCCACTGGAGGGCGACCCGTCTAATGTCGGCGACGGGACCACTGCCCATCCCAGCATGGGGTAACCTGGCATCGAGGACCACTGTCCAGCCCAGCTGTAGGTAAGCCCGGCATCGGGGACCACTGCCCAGCCCAGCTGGAGGTATGCCCGGCATCGGGGATGTAACATCCCAAGTAAGTAATTAATAATATATATTCTTATCTATTTCTATTTATGAATTAGATAGTGTTTTAGAGGCTTAAAATGAGAATAAATCCAATCTTAAGCATGGAATACTCTAATATTTTTAAATGATTTTTTTACCGCCTTTTGATGGCGAACAATTTTTAAATCTATCTATTGACAATTTTATAAGCTATATTTGTCAAAATAAAATTATTCATTATTATTGGGACATTGAAATTTACTTTTGATAAATTTCTTGTATTTTTCTGATATTGTTCATTTTTTAATGAATAGTGAAAAGTGTTGTATTTTAATTCAAAACCACTTTTTAATCTAATTTATTTATATAGTTAAATTATCTTTTTAATTGGTTTTATAGTTAAATTAGAATATATTTTTACCATTTTTTCCAATGGTGGTCATTGTAATTAATATCACTTTGATATTGTACATAAACGAGTGTCAATCTTTTGATTGATATTGTTTCTTAAAAACACGCTATTTGATTTGAAAGCGGGATTTAATTATAAAATTAATTAATGCAACTTCTATGTTATGAATTAGGTAAAATATACATCATTTTTGAATTCAGAATATCAAATATATCTTAGGGTGAATTTTTGGTATTTTTCGGAAAAACCGTAATTTTTTATGAATAGTGAAACCACAAAGTGGTAGTTACAAAAACTGATTTTTCATTTAAATGGGACTTTACCACTTCTGTGATTTGAATTTTCAAAGTCCTATATAAATTATTTTCATTATTAAGTAAAATGTGGTTCAATTGGATGAAAATAATTTTTGATGAATAGTAACTTTTATGTTTTTAATCGCGATTGAAGGTATTTAGTTCGATTTAATGTACAGATGACATTATAATAAAATGAAAATATCTTGACACTTGTCCTAACCCTATTTGATGAGTAATTTCTGACTAATACAACCCATTGGTCGATTTTTGGGACCCCATGGAGCCACTTAGGTAAGATAATGACATTAATGCCTTTTATTTAAAGTAAAATTAAAAAATGACACAAACATGTATTGTTTTACTAAAACAATTTTTACATGGGGTTATACAAGTCATATTTTTAACTATAAATAGTCATTGGAAAGATAGAAAGATTTAATACATAATAGTATTTATTTTATAATTTTTAGACATTAAATAAATTAAATTATTTATGACATTATGATGATGCAGCGATTACCTCTTTATTCAAAGATTTAAATAAAATAAAAATATAATGTAACATCTAAGACCTAAACATGTCAAAAACCTATTGAATGAGTGGATTTCGAACTCTTATCACCCTATCCTCGAGATACATTAATGTGAGACCTTTAAAACCTGAATCTCATTTTATAATAACGTAACCTTTTATAACTTTCCAAAAGGCCCCCTCCTCTCCTCTTATAAAAGGCCCCCACCTCTACCACCTTACCCACACCTCTCAAGCCTTTAGCTCAGACAATCTCTGATCATTTTGTCTCTCCAAATCCGTATATTTATCATATAAGCCTTACCTTAAGCATAAATCTCTTCAAAAAACCCTCTAGGCTCAAAACAAGGGGAGTTACCCGATTTAAAGGTAAAGTCTTCTCTAATGTCCTTTTGTTTTATTTTTCTTCTCCAACCCCCTAAACTCTTTTTATTCATTTACATTGTAATAACAACAGTATATTAAATATACTAGTATGTTGTTATAAGAATTATTCAAGCTACACTTACACACACCTTCATCAAATATTTGAAGAACATATTGTTTGTGTGGTTGGCGAATTTCTACCTCACGAAATGATAATTGTTCAATATTCTTTTAACACATTTAGTTTTGGCCATTAAGATGTCAATATATTTATATATGATATATATTATGTTTATGTTTTCCTTATTCTTCTGTATTTTTTCATTTGTGGCATACCTTTATGGTTTCCATTGTGGGTAAACGTGATATCTTCATTTTAGGAATTGCGGACTACCGCCCCCTCAAAGTGATTTGATTCATTAATACCATATGTGGTACATATAAAGTCTAGATTTAGTGATAGTATATATGATATTATACTAGAATTATAAAATACCTTTATATAATTATTATTTATTTCCATTAAAGTATGAGATATAAATGAAAGTAGTGTTCATGCGTACGTACGGCTTACCATCTCCATGAACGGTGCATTTCATTTCTTATCCACAAATGTAATGTACTATTATAAGTACATATATATAATATATATATATGATGTATTTTACATCTAAATTCTGAATATAATTCTGGAATTAAAATATACATATCTCTCGTTTAGTTTTAATTCCATTAATATGACATGGAAATGAAAGTAGCGTTCATGCGTACGTACAGCATACCGTCTCCATGAACGGTGCATTTCATTAATTACCTCTAAATGATTATGTATTATAATAAATAAATTTATATACTGAATATATATGATATATATGGCATCTACATCATTAATATAATTCTTGAGATAATGGATATTTTAATACATGAACAACTTGTAAATATAAGAAGTTCACTTTTGACTAAAGTACCAAATATCGACAAATTGACTGTTATTAACTTAAATGATTACATAATGTTCATAACATGGTAATAAGTGATATAAAACGAATAATGAACTTGAAAAATTTTCTTAATCAAGTAGAAATTAATTCATGTTTATTATTCAGGATATTAAAGAACGATCGAGTCAAGTTAGACCCGAGGTAAGGGACATCGTCTCAAACTCCTTTCATTGATGAATATTTAATTTTATACACATCATTCTTTTATACGGTGTATAAACCCCTTTGATTTTTACTTTTATACAAAAGGAATCATTCTCTACAAAGCGTTTTACTAAATGACAAAAAAGGAATGTTCCTTTTAACGTACACGGTGACAACAACCTTTTCCGCTGCCGCCAGAATTATTTGGTCTTTAGCTTCCTCAATAAGCCATAATGTTTTTTTAATAAAATAAATACCATATACTCTTTTATGTATTTTGTTATTGAAAATGGTTTTTATAATGGATTTGTTATGTCAATATATTTAAGTGATATATTGTGATTAAAGTGTGGAAATGTTTTCTTTCCATTGTATTTGTTTTATGTCTTATGATTTGATAATGGTACTTGGACATTTGACGGGTCGTTACATGATAAACCATATGAAGGGCGGTTCCATGAATACCAGGATGGGTGGTTATGTTATAACCTCCAATTCATTGGGTATGTAAGTAGGCCATATGGCTATTCTATTAAGTGATATGTGTGGAAGTCGACCGTATGGTTATTCCATTTAAGTATATTTATGTCCCAAGTTACCTTTATATGTTATGTGTTCTTTATATGGGATTTATGGTAATATTTTGGTTACAAAAGGGTAAGTAATCCTATTTTATTCAGTGAATAGTTTTACTACTTCATAAAGGTGAAAATTATTACTTTGATAAAGTATACATGGTTTACTTGTGGTTTTGAAAAAACTAATAGTTTTCATTCCTTATGTATCCCTTACTGAGCTTTTTCTGCTCACCCCAAGTTTTTTTGAAATTTTTTTCATAGGACATAATGTCGAGTAGGGTCAAGGATGGGATCAAGGGAAATTCATCCTATATAATGCGTGGAACTAGACATGTTTCTTTTTAAGAGTTTTTATTTTTATGGAAACTTATTAGAAGTGTCTACTTTGTAATATTTTGATATGTAATAGTTATGTCCTAATTCTCTAAAACTCTAAACCTAAAAATATCCTCAATGTGAATTATTCATTTAATTCAATATTAAGTAAGGTTTATGGTCGGGGCCTTATAGTTGGTATCAGAGGTCGGTTTAGATAAATTTTGGAGTTAGAGAAATTGTTAAATTATAAATTAAGTTATGTTATGATTGAAATGATATAGCATTTAATGATTACCATGCTGCTTCTCCTATGATATTTCTGTGTTATGAATGGTTTTTCATAGAGAAAACAGAATAGATTTTCTGGGAAGGCATACAGAGGGAAATGAACTTTCAATGCAGTATCCTGAGATGGTCAGAATCTGAACTAAACAGTTTGTTGTAGTGATGGCTCAGTTGACTCAGGTGAAAAATGTTGGCTGTTTTTATTGATGATATTTTGGTGTTTTCTAAAAGTAAAGAGGAACATGGAAGTCATTTAAGGGTTATTTTTGAAACCTTAAAAGAAAATAAATTGTATGGGAAATTCAGTAACTGTGAGTTTTGGTTGCAACAAATTTCATTTCTTGGTCATATTGTTTCTAAAGATGGAATAAATATGGATCCTGCTAAAACAATAGTTGTTAAAGAATGGCCCAGACCCACAAATGTAACCAAGATCCATAGTTTTATTGGTTTGGTAGGTTATGACAGAAGGTTTGTTCCAAATTTTTCACATTTATCTAGTCCAATGACTATGTTAACTCGGAAGGGTGTTAAGTTTATCTGGATAAAAGAATGTGATGATTGTTTTCATGAGTTGAAAAGATGATTGGTGAATGCTCCAGTTTTGGGACTTCATTCCAGGAATGATGAGTTTGTTATCTACAGTGATGCTTCATTGAAATGACATGGTTACATCCTAATGCAGAATGATCAGGTAATTGCTTATGCTTCACGTCAGTTGAAAACTCATGAGGTAAATTACCCTACACATGATTTGGAATTAGCTGCTGTTTTTTTTTTTGCTCTAAAATTGTGGAGGCATCATTTGTATGGAGTAAAGTGTGTAATATATACTGATCACAAAATTTTACAGTATATATTCACTCAGAAAGAATTGAACATGAGATTGAGGAGATGGCTATAATTAATCAAGGATTATGATTGTACAATTCATTACCATCCGGAAAAAGCAAATAAATTGGCTGATTCTTTGATTCGAAAAAGTAATACTTCATTAACCATTCTACATTTGGAATGAGATCCTTTGGTTTTTGATTTGATGAAATTTGGCATAGATGTTTTTGGTGGAGGAATTTCTTATGTTTTATTTCAGGTATCAGTAAGATCATCTCTATCAAACAAAATTAATCAAGTGCAGAAGAAAGACACTGGGTTACAGAAAAAGGTAGAGCTGGTTCAGAAGGGTATGTTGCCTGAATTTAACATTGATAATGATTGTGTTTTGAGGTTTGGGAAGAGATTATGTGTGCCTGGTGATTTACATTTGAAGAATGAGTTGTTGTGTGAGTCGCATAGTTCCCCGTTTTTAGTTCATCCTGGTAGTACTAAGATGTATAGAGAATTGCAGGAGTATTACTGGTGGGATTGAATGAAAAGAGATACTGATGATTTTACTATGAAGTGTTTGACTTGTCAGCAGGTTAAATCAGAGCGGCAGTTACCAAAAGGTATGATTCTGCCTTTACCAGTGCCAGAGTGGAAATGGGAAAATATATCCATGGACTTTGTTGCGGGATTACCGAAGTCATCTAGAGTTAAAAATGCAATATGGGTTATTGTTGATTGATTGACTAAATCTTCTCATTTCCTTCCTATTCGAGATACTTTCTCTCTAGATCAATTTTCTCGATTGTATATTAAAGATATAGTCAGTTTACATGGATTTCCCCTATCCATTGTATCTGATTGTGATCCTAGGTTTACTTCTAACTTTTGGAAGGGCCTTCAAAAGACGTTGGGTACTGAATTAAATTTGAGTACAGCTTTTCATCTACAATCAGATGGGCAGTCAGAACGAAAAATTCAGACCTTAGAGGATATTCTATGTGCTTGTTCTATAGATTATCAGGGATGTTGGGACCAACATCTTTCTTTGGTTGAGTTTTCATATAATAACAGTTTTCATTATAGTATATGGATGGCTCCGTTTGAGGCATTATATAGGAAGCGGTGTCAAACTACAACATTTTGGGATGAGGTGGGTGGAAGGAAGCTGATGGGACAAGAATTGGTAGAAGAGATGGCAGAAAAAGTTCAATTGATTCAGAAACACATGAAAACATCTCAGAGTAGACAGAAACGTTATGCGGATAACCGGAGGAAGGACTTATCTTTTGAGGTAGATGATCATGTTTTTCTCAAAGTTTCGCCATGGAAAATTGTGATGCGATTTGATAAGAAAGGAAAGATGACTCCAAGGCTCATTGAACCAAATGAAATTCTGGAGAAAGTTGGATTAGTTGCATACGGATTGGCATTACCTCTGAGTTTATCTCGGGTACAAAATGTTTTTCATGTTTCTTTGTTGAGAAAGTATATGCCAAATCCATCTCATGTTTTGAGCTTGGAGGTAGTTCGGTTGGAAGAGAATCTATCTAATGAAGAATATCCAGTTCAGATTCCTGACCATAGAGAGAATGTGTTGCAGAATAAGTTAATTCAATAGGTAATGTTTTTATGGAAAACCCATATGGTTGAAGAGGAAACGTGTGAATCTGAAAATACTATGAGGGACAAATACCCCCACTTATTTTGATAAGTGAATAAAATTGTGAGGACTCAATTCCCAAAAGGGGGGAAGGATGTGACAACCCAAGTATGTAATAAATAATAGATATTCTTATCTATGTCTATTTATGAATTAGATAGTGTTTTAGAGGCATAAAATGAGAATAAATCCAATCTTAAGCATGGAATACTCTAATATTTTTAAAAGATTGTTTTATAGCCTTTTGATGGCAAACAATTTTTAAATATAACTATTGATAATTTTATAAACTATATTTTTCAAAATAAACTAATTATTTATGATTGGACATTGAAATTTACTTTGGATAAATTTCTGGTATTTTTCTGATAATGTTAATTTTTTAATGAATAGTAAAAAGTGTTGTATTTTAATTCAAAACCTCTTTTTAATCTAATTTATTTATATAGTTAGATAATATTTTTAATTGGTTTTATAGTAAAATTACAATATATTTTTACCATTTAATCCAATGTTGGTCATTGGAATTAATAACACTTTGAGATTGGGCATAAATGAGTGTCAATCTTTTGATAGATATTATTTCGTAAAAACACGCTATTTGACATGACAGCGGGATTTAATTATAAAATTAATTAATGAAACATCAATGTTATGAATTTGGGAAAATAAAAATCATTTTTGAATTCGGAATATCAAATATAGCTTAGGGTGAATTTTTGGTATTTTTCAGAAAAACCTTAATTTTTGATGAATAGTGAAACCACAAAGTAGTAGTTACAAAAACTGATTTTTCATTTAAATGGTACATTACCATTCTGTGATTTTAATTTCAAAAATCCAATATAAATAATTTTCATTATTAAGTAAAATGTGGTTCAATGGGATGAAAATAATTTTTCTTGAATAGTAACTTTTATGTTTTTAATCGCGATTAAAGTAATTAGTGTGATTTAAGGTAAAAATGTTATTATAATAAAATGTAAATATCTTGACACTTGTCTTAACCCTATTGGATGAGTCATGGCCGACCCACAAAACCCATGGGTCGATTTTTGGTACCCCATGGAGCCACATGGGTAAGATAATGACATTAATTCCTTTTATTTAAAGTAAAAGTAAAAATGACATAAACATGCATTGTTTTATTAAAACAATTTTTACATTGGGTTATACAAGTCATATTTTTGACTATTAATAGTCATTGGAAATATAAAAATATTTCCTACATCATAGTATTTTTTTATTATTTTTAGACATTAAATTAATAAAATTATTTATGACATCATGACGATGTAGTGATTACCTCATTATTCAAAGATTTAAATAAAATGAAAAGATAATGTAAAATGTAAGACCTACACATGTAAAAAACATATTGTATCGGTGGATTTAGAACTCTTATCACCATATACTCTAAATAGATCAATGTGGGACCTTTAAAATCCGAAACTCATTTTAGAATAAAGTAAAATTTTATAACTTTCCAAGAGTGCCCTCCTCTCCTCTTATAAAAGGCATCCACCTATACCACCATACCCAGAACACTCAAGCCTTTTGCTCGGCCAAGATCTGATCATTTTTTCTCTCCACATCCCTCGCTTCATCATAGAAGTCTTACCTTAGGCAGAATGCTCTTCAAGGAACACTTTAGTCTCAAACCAAGGGGAGATACCTGATTTAAAGGTAAAGTCTTCTCTAATGTTCTTTTGTTTTATTTTGCTTATCCAACCCCCTACACTCTTTTTATTCATTTAATTTGTAACAAAAAAAGTATATTAAATATACTAGGATGTTTTTATAAGTAGTATTCGAGCTACACTTACACACACCTTCATCTAATGGTTAAAGAACATACAATTTCTGTGGTAGGCGAATTTCTGCATCACGAAACGATGATTGTTCAATCATCTTTTAACACCTTTAATGTTGGTCGTTAAGATGTAAATCTATTTATATATGATATATATTATGTTTATGTTTTCCTTGTGCTTCATTATTTTTTCATTTGTAGCATACCTTTATGGTTTCCATTATAGGTAAACGTGATATCTTGATTTTAGGAAGTGCGGACTACCGCCCCCTCAAAGTGATTTGATTCTTTAATTCATATGTGGTACATATAAAGGATAAATTTCATGATATTATATATGATATTTAACTGGAATTATAATATAACTTTATATAATTATTATTTCTTTCCATTAAAGTATGAGATAGAAATGAAAGTAGCATGTATGCGTACGTACGGCTTACCGTCTCCATGAACGGTGCATTTCATTTCTTATCCCAAAATGTAATATACTATTATAAGTACATATATAAAATGGATATATATGATTTGTGTTAAATCTAAATTATTAATATAATTCTGGAATTTAAATATACATATCTCTCATTTAGTTTTAATTCCATTAATATGACATAGAAATGAAAGTAGCATTCATGCGTACGTACGACTTACCGTCTCCATGAACAGTGCATTTCATTTCTTACCTCTAAATGATTATGAAATATTATAAATGAATGTATATACTGGATATATATGATATATATGGCATCTACATCATGAATATCATTCTTGAGATAATGGATATTTGACTACGTGAACAACTTGTAAATATAAGAAGTTCACTTTTGACTCAAGTACCAAATATCGACAAAACGACTGTTATTAAATTAAATTATTACATAATGATTATAACATGGTAATAAATGATATAAAAGGAATAATTAACTTGAAAATCAATCTTAATCGAGTATAAAATAACTCAAGTTTATTATTCAGGACATTAAATAATGATCGGGTCAAGTCAGACCCGAGGTAAGGGACTTCATCTCAATCTCCTTTAATTGAGGCATATTTCATTTTATACACAACATTATTTTATATGGTGTATAAACCTTATTTACTTTTACTTTTATACAAAATGAATCTTTTTCAACGAAGCGTTTTACTAAACGACAAAAAGGATTGTTTTTTTAACGTACACGGTGACAATGACCTTTTCCGCCACCGTGAGTATTATTTGGTCTTTAGCTTCCTCAATAAGCCATAATTCTTTTTAAATGAAATAAATACCATATAATCTTTTATGTATTTCGGTATTGAAAATTGTTTTTATAATGGATTTCTTATGTCAATATATTTATGTGATATATTTTGATCAAAGTGTGGAAATGTTTTCATTCCATTATATATGTATTATATCTTATGATTTGATAATGGTACTTGGACATTTGATGGGTGGCTACATGATAAACCATATGAAGGGTGGTGCCATGAATACCAGGATTGGTGGTTACTTTATAATCTCCAATGCATTTGGTATGGAAGTAGGCCGTATTGCTATTCCATTAAGTTATATGTGTGGAAGTCGACCATATGGTTATTCCATTTAAGTATATTTATGTCCCATGTTACCTTTATATATTATGTGTTCTTTATATGGGTTTTATGGTAATATTTTGGTTTAAAAAGGGTATGTAATGATCTTTTATTCAGTGAAAAGTTTTTACTACTTCGTAAAGGTGAAAAGTATTACTTTGATAAAGTATACATGGTTTACTTGTGGTTTTGAAAAAACTAACAGTTTTCATTCTTTGTGTATCCCTTACTGAGCTTTTTATGCTCACCCCACGTTTTTTTTTGAATTGTTTTTCACAAGACTTAATGTGAAGTAGGGTCAAGGATGACATCAAGGGAAAGTCTTGCTATATAAAACGTGGAACTAGAACTGTTTCTTTTTAAGAGTTTTTATTTTTATGGAGACTTAGTTTAAGTGTCTTCTTTGTAATCTTTTGAGATATACTAGTTATTTCCTAATTCTCTAAAACTCTTAACCTAAAAAGACCATCAATGTGAATTATTCATTTAATTCAATTTTAAGTAAGGTTTAAGGACGGGGCCTTCCCAACCCTGCTGGAGGTAAGCCCAGAACTGCTCTAGCCATCCCTGCTGGATGGTACTGCTCAGTGAACATCGCTGTACTGGACATCCCTGCTGGATGGTAACTCAATGAAGAGCCCTTCTCGAAACAACCTCAGCCCTACTGGAAACGACCTCTGCCCTGCTAGAAACCACCTTAGCCCTGTTGGAAACCACCTCAGTCCTACTGGAAACAACCTTCGGGGTAGAGGATCGGTGTCCGTGTAAAGTGTTGGTCACACCGAATCGACAAGAACTCTACAGGGGAACACGTGGTGACGGGAGAAACTCCTTAGGACTCACAAGGCGTTCCAGCTCTAATCCGCTTAGTCACTGTTGAAGCGGACCGAGACATCTCATCCCAGAATGTCGGGAAAAACCCACGCTTCACGAACACCCGTAGTCACAAACGGTGCTGCAGTCTGGTGAAAGGGCATGGTACTGAAACCCCTCACAGCTGAAGAAATAGAGGAACAAACCATCTCTGTTGGCCAAACCATCGAGGAGAGGACCAGGGGAAAACCCAACCCTGTGGGTCATCAAACGAGAAAAACAGACCCTCTACGTCATGAGAGGTCAAAAGTACACAAAGCAGATCACGACACGCACGTGGGGCCCACAGGACGTGTAGCCCCAAGTCAACCCTAACAGAGCGCACAAATGTTCTCAGGTACCAACAACCACATGTACCTTTATGCATTCTCGTATACTCCCAAAGTATACCACGTTCCAGCCCAAAGGCTATCGTGCACACGACACCCAGCATCAACGCGAAGGTGTGACGTATCAACTCCACCTCAAAGGCCTAGGAACGGCCAACCACATCTTGTGAATCATTTATATCACTCTTCCAATAGTGCGTGATCACAGGTCAAGGGTCCACAATAAACAACGTAGGATGAAACACCACCGGTGCACCTGTTATGATCCACATTTAATAATATCACACAAGATTCTCCGCACAACCATACGGATCACACCGTTGTAAACCTCACAGAAAAACACGCGAGATAGACCACATAGTCGCCTCAACCGGATATCCGACGAAAAAGTCACCAACACCACCTCACGCTTGAACGGTGTTCTGTGATCCCGAGCCTCAGCCCCGAAAATAGCCTGGTGCATCACACCATTGTGATCCCCTCATGAAAACACGTAAATAGAATGCTCACTTGAGCACAATGGATATCCAGGGTAAAAGATGCATTTCGACGCACCGCACACGAGCAGTGCTTCGTGGGACACGCATCCCAGTCTCGGAACACAATGAACAGATGCCATCGTTGTGATCCTCTCGAAAATGCCCATAAGTTGTACTATTCACTTGTCCAAAATAGTCGCCCGGTGATAAACATGGAAAATCATAGTCGACGCCCAAACGGCCCTCATGGGGACCGCACTATCATGTGGAATTGGGGAAGGCGGATTGCACCATTGCAATCCCATCGGAAAACCATCCAAAATCGACTACCCAAATGCCCCGAACGGACGTCCGATGAGAATGTTATAAAACGTTGCACATAGCTCGAACGGCGGCCCATGCGGGCCATGCCACAACTCCGAATTAAGTATCCAAGATTGGACTCAAAATGACCGCCTCAAAAACAGGATAACGTCGCTGCTGGCAACGCTTCAATCAGACACTGCACGGGGGAGTTACGACTGAAAACAATATTTAACAACAAATAATAATAATAAAAATTTATATTATTATTATTTATTATTATCGTTTTTTATATATCACTACAGCCACCCCATTGTTTTCTTTCCAGTGTTTTTTTTCTTTTGTCTAGTCTTCCCCCTGGGTCGCCGCCCCCTTTTCTAGGTCAAGAGAGACTCGCTGCTTGTGGGTCTCGATCTCCACACAGGTCACCACCGGCGACCTCCCTTCGGCCGGCCGTGCCCGGCCGAGCCTCCTCCGCAGCATGACACAAAACGAGCACTGCCCCGGGTCACCCCTGCTCCGCCTTCTTGAGCCGAAGCCCGTACCTCCGTCGCGCCTCCGCGGTGTTCACCCGGCCGAACCGGCCTCCACCCCACCTCCGCTGCGCTCCGCCGGCTGAACCGGCCGACGTCCGGCCTCTGCGGTTCTCACCCGACCGAATCAGCCTCCGCCACTCCTCCGCGGCACTCAACCGGATGAACTGGCATCCATTTCTCGGGAGAACTGCCGGGCTGCCCAAAAACCGCCGGATAACCAGCAAAAATCCGCAAACTTCAACAGTCTTTTGCGATCGACTCCGAACTCGGATTTCGATTCCAAGTACTGCGATGGAAAGATCAGAAAATCTACTATGCATACATGTGATTTTATTGATAATTTGATAGAGTTTTGATACAAAAATTTGAGCCTGAAGTTGGTGCGGGAATAGAAAATGCAAATGACAAATCCTATCTCGTGGGGCTTCGCCCGAAGCTTCGTGACGCTCTGCCGGCCGCCACGCCTTCCAGAGGATGGAGATGGGAGGAAGATATTGATGGAGAGCTCATTGGGCTGCTTCCTTCTTTTTGAGGATGCAAGGGGAGGAGGAGGGAGAGGGTTGTTTGTTTATTTAAGGGAAAATTAATTATATTTTAATTAATTAAAAACCCCTAAATTTAACCCACGTCTGAAACCTTCGACGGGGTCGAGTTTAAGCCTCCCCTAGGTTAAACACCACTCTTTGAGTGCGACGGAGGACTCGGAATTTGATTCTGAGCTTCCATTCAAAAGTTATAAATCCCAACGCCCGAGGCTGCCAAATTAAGAAAACGCCATTGGGGCCATTTTTCACTAACGGTTCACGCCCGCAAAACATACACCCCTCCAAGGGTAAACAGCACACTCCAAACTCAACGGTGCCCACGATTTTCCAATATGATCCACCATTTAGGAGATACTTCAGATTCACCATTAAACGAATAAATTATTTAATTAATTTATCTGTTTAACGTTCCGAAAATGAGCGAGGGGTACAAATGTCCTGCGACGACATGTTTTATGTTGTTCCTAGGGTAAACACCCCATTCCGAACCCATCTGTACATTTGGATCTCTGATCTGGATCACCTTTTAAGAGTTATCGCATTTGTTTGGTGTTTCTATTGTGAAAGCACTGAAAATTTAATTCCGGCCACTCCAGGTTTCGGAATCGCACGCCGTCTGAAGGCGCTGCTCTGGAATATCATCAAGGATATTCCAAATTCATCCATAGTAAAAACTGGGATCTTACATCATTACCTCCTTCAATCTTTTCATCCCCAAAAATCCAAACTAGGCAGCATCACAGAGTACAAAGCCCACACCCATCTCTTTCGTACCCAGAAGAACTCTCGCACAGCTCTGTGCCACCGCACAGAGACCAAAGGATTGATCTGTTCACATGAGGTCATCCCTTTCCGATGTTGTGCACCCACTCTAGACTTTGCAGTTATGGCAAGGCAGTAGGGAACCACGCCATCCCTTTGCACAGTCTCAAGAGGCCTGAAGGCTCTCTGGGGTATCTCACATCCCCAACCGAACCCTTACATCGAACGCCTCGACTGGAATCACCGCCCACACTTGGAGCAAGGCCTGGTGATTCCCTCCATCAAAATATCCATATGGTGTAACACCCAAGGATATCTGGTCACGCAAGATTTCACAGTTGATGTCTTGCAACCAAGACTCTCTTACATGCTCAGAAAGCGATGGAGTTGACACCATTGACTAAAGAAAAAGGTCTCATGCCTTTTACCTTACCAACACAGGGTTACACCTGACGCCCTGCGTCACCCTGGTACCACCTCAAACAAGGAGCATGGAGGAAAAAATTTCATAGGCAGAGTCTAAAAATTCTGCTGCAAAATGTAGAAGAGCTGTAGAGCGTACCTCTTATCAACTCATGCTCTATAGGATAGTAAACATCCAAAGCTCGCGGTTGTCCTCTGTCCCAACTATCAGCTCCCAGAGCCTGACGTGAACAACCTAGTGGTGATGGGAAGACCTCGTAATGTCATCCCACACCTCCATCTCCTCCTTCTCCACTGCCCGCACCACCTCTCTGGGTACTACTCCGATCACGACGCTACCTCCATCGTGGTGGTGCACCTACTACCTGCCTGAAACTCTCTGCATGCCTGGTCGGGCAGTCCTGTGCCATGTGACCTCACCTGTCACAAGCATAGCACCAAATCTCTCTGGGCTACATTGGTGCCCTCCGGCGCCACTGTGGTGTACGATCGTTCCCCTATGTCCGGTTGTCAGAAATCCTCCTGCGTCGAGGTCCTGCTTGCCGGCACCTGCTAGTTGCGGCAGACGTCTCGGCTCCAACGTGCATGCTGCCACCACTAACTCCAGAACGTGACAGGAAGCTCTCGATCACCAGCGCCTGCTCTAGCACCACGATATATGTGTAAATTCCCAAGGGTACTTTGATAGCATGAATCTCTCAGCAGAGACCCTACTCAAACTTCCGCGCTCATATGTTTTCGTCATGGACCTTGTCCGGGTAAAAGCGTTCACGGTCTGCAAAACTAGTCGTGTACTCGGCCACTGTCATACCTCCCTACTGATACTACAGGTACTCCTGAATCCAAATGGAGCGTAAGAAGGAGGGGAAAAACTCCTCACAAAAAAAACTGAAATTCATCCCATGAATGCGACGACTCTCCAAGAAACTGAGTCACCAGACTCCACCAACACCGAGTTGCTTCACGAAAAAGGGTGGCTGTCAAATCCACTCTCTGTTCTGTCGGCGTCTGCACAAGCCTAAAGAGGAGAACCACTACCTCGATCCAAATCTCTACTGCCTGAAGGTTAAGCTCACCACTGAACCTCAGCGGTCTCTGCTGCTGGGACTCTTGGAGCGCTCTCAACCTGCGCTCAAGCCCC
Organism: Viscum album; assembly: GCA_963277665.1. Taxonomy (NCBI): domain Eukaryota; kingdom Viridiplantae; phylum Streptophyta; class Magnoliopsida; order Santalales; family Viscaceae; genus Viscum; species Viscum album. The sequence continues at coordinate 1,136,434,168 of OY728164.1, read as the reverse complement.
GTCTGCTCTACTGAAACAGCCTGCTGCTCAACAGGTGGGGGTGCTGGTACCGGCCCACCCAGAGAAAGGGGATAGCATGATGGGTCCTAGACTTTGGTCTTGTAGATCACCGGGTCTTCATCATGAACCAATGCTGGTATCCTGGCTGGCTGTCCTCACAGATACATCCTGAAAATAATCAAGGAGTTTCGCGGTTAGATGAGCATATATGTATATACCACAGCAACAATTATGTGGAGCTGAATCAAGAAGGATAGTCAAAGGCTCAATCCTATGTGATGCACACAAAAAAAATTCCCAACAACAAGTGTCTCAACATTCCGAGTCGACAAGCGGGTTATCAAGGTCCTGGTGAAGTGGATACGTTAGCCGCAACACCATCACTGGACTCTCTGGCCTGAGAGCCGCTCTCGAGACATGTTAACATTGTTTCCCTAAATCACAACCACTTCCTCTTTTAGGGACATCCACACAACATCCCAAGGAACGAACCACCTCTGATACCACTTTTTCATGACCCTACCCTACCCAGGCTCGAGCCGCAACTACCCCAAGCCCGCCTTAATAGGGCAGGGGCTGGCGACCAGCGCCGAAGGCACAACAACGCGGGGAGGCCTTTGCCTAAGCACCTATACACACTCACATAGCACACTCAATGAAAAAGTTCAGAGTAAAAGAAAAGACAAGCATAATAAAAGAGTAACTACTATATATAAACCACAAATGCGCATCGACCTCTAGACAGTACAATGTAAAAGCTGAAGATAAACCAAAAAGAAAAGGGGAAGAACACGCGCCCAACCAAAAAGTTCCACAACTCGGAAATAGGTAAAACAACAGTAAATAGCTGGAAGGATTCCCCACATGGAACCCCACTACGACCACAACACGCGGTCGAAGCTCCCGAACTCCTATGCTCCACTGAAGTCACGATCATCATGTCCGTCTTCTGCAAGGGCACACCAAGTACGGGAAAAGCCCAGGCAGGGGTGAGTATAAAAATACTCAGTAGGATACCCTGAAGGCTCTAGGGAGAAACAAAGGAGGTACCGAAGGGTGAGAAGTAGAGCGTACATGAAAATTAGATGAGTACAACTGAAAGTGCAGTAAGAGTAACAGTAGAGAGTCCAGCTCAACCCAACAAGAGGCAAGAAGGTAGACTCATCCAGACACAAGGAGCTAGAAACGGTGAGAAGATGAACTTCTCGTCGAGTCTTCGCTAACTATAGAAAGAGAGTAGACTCGTCCAACCACGAGAAGCTCGACATGGAAAGCACGTGGCATACCCTGCACGACTTCGCCTCTCCAGGAAGGAGAGTAACCAAACCCCTGAAGTGGGTACCAGAACAAGGTATATACAAATACATATGCTCAATAAGAAGCTCGAACAAGGTCGTAAGGGGATCTCTATCCCGTAGCTCAGCCCATGAACAATGAGTTGCCAACAGTCCTAGAATTAAACTCCATCGACGCCCAGCATCCCACACGTCTTCCCCGAACCACATGCCAAGGGGATCAATCACCACACCTCGACACTATCCACTTTGGGTGGCACTGACTCGCTCACATAGTTTTAGGTCGCGTCACAAGGAGGCATCACGGTGTGGTAAAGCGCTCCTCATACTTGAGAGATCTGGGGGAACATCAAACCACAACTCGTTACTGCCCCGCAGTCAAGAGGTCTGCTCAAAGTCGACAGTTGACCCCCTGCCCAGCCCCACTAGACGATCCATGGAAGTTGACAGGTTCCCAATACAAGGAGACCCGGAAAATCAACAGGTGCCACACTGCCCAGTCTCGTAACAGGGTAATCCACTGGAGGGTGACCTGGCTAAAGTCAGCGACAGGACCACTGCCCAGCCCAGCTAGAGGTAACCCGGCATCGGGGTCCACTGCCCAGCCTAGTTGGAGGTAAGCACGGCCTCAGGGACCACTGCCCAGCCCAGCTGGAGGTAAGGGGTATCGGGGACCACTACCCAGCCCCACTGGAGGTAAGCCCGGAACTGCTCTGGTCATCCCTACTAGATGGTACATCTCAGTGAACACCACTGTACTGGCCATCCCTGCTGGATGGTAAATCACTGGCAAACCCTACTCGAAACAACCTCATCCCTGCTGGAAACAACCTCAGCCCTGCTGGAAACCACCTCAGCCCTCCTGGAAACCACCTCAGCCCTGCTGGAAACATCCTCCTAGGTAGAGGATCGGTGCCCATGTAAAGTGTTGGTCATGCCGAATCCACAAGAACTCTACCAGGGAACACGGAGTGATGGGAGAAACTCCCCAGGCCTCACAAGGCGATACCGCTCCAATCTGTTGAGTCACTGTCGAAGCGGACTGAGACATCTCATACCAGAAAGTGGGGAAAACACCCACGCTGCACGAACACACGTAGTCGCAAATGGTGCCGCAGTCCGGTGAAAGGGCACGGTACTGAAACCCCTTACAGGTGAAAAAACAGAGGAACAAACCATCTCTATCGGCCAAACCATCGAGGAGAGGACCAAGGGAAAACCCAAACCTATTGGCCATCAAATGAGAACAAGGGACAATCTATGTCATGAGAGGTCAAAAGTACACAAAGCAGATCATGGCATGCATGTAGGGCCCCCACAACGTGTGGCCCCAAGTCAACCCCAACAGAGCGTACAAACGTTGTCAAGTACAAACAACCACATGTACCTCCAGGAATTCTCATATACTCCTAGAGTATACCACGTTCCTGCCCAATGTCTATCGTGCACACGGTACCCAGTGTCAACGCGAAGGTGTGACGTAACAACTCCACCTCCAAGGCCTATGCATGGCCAACCACATCTTGTAAATCATTTATATCACTCTCCCAAGAGTGTGTGATCACACGCCAAGGGTCCGCTATAAACAATGTAGGACGAACCACCACCGGAACACCTGTCATGCTCCACATTTAATAAGATCATGCAAGAGGCTCCACACAACCAAACGGATCTCACCGTTGTAAATCTCACGGAAAACACGCGAGATAGAATACTTACTCGCCTCAACCGGATTTCCGACAGAAAAGTCACCAACACCGCCTCACGCCTGAACGGTGTTCCATGATCCCGATCCTCGGCCCCAAAAACAGTCGGGCGCGTCACACGATTGCGATACCCTCAGGAAAACACGTCAACAAGATTGCTCACTTGAGAACAACGAATATTCGGGGTAAAATATGCATTTCAACGCACCGTACACGAGCAGTACATCGTGGGACCTGCATCCTGGTCCCGGAACACAACGAACTGATCGAACTGTTGTGATCCTATCGAAAAAGAACACAAGATGGATTATTCACTTTTCCAAAACGGTCTCCCGGTGATAAAGATGTAAAATCACCGTCGACGCCCAAACAACCCTCGTGGGGCCCACACCATCGTACGGAATTGGGGCAGGCATATTGAACCACTGCAATCCCCTCGGAAAAACATCTAGAATCAACTGCTCAAACGGCCCGAACGGACGTCCGATGAGAAAGTTATAAAACGTTGCACACAGCTCAAACGGCGGCCCACGCGGGCCATGCCTCAACTCCGAATTAAGTATCCAAGATTGGACTCAAAATGACCGCCTTAATAATAGGATCACGTCGCCGCTGGTAGCGCTTCAATTTGACGTCACACGGGAGAGTTATGACCGAAAACAATATTTAACAACAAATAATAACAATAAAAATTTATATTATTATTATTTATTATCTTTTTTTATATATTCCTGCCGTCACCCTATTTTTTTCCTTCCTGTGTTTTTTTCTTTTGTCTTGTCTTCTCCCCGGGTCGCCGCCCCCTTTTCTAGGTCAAGAGAGACCCACTGCATGCGGGTCTCGGTCTCCACACAGGTCGCCTCCGGTGACCTCCTTTCGGCCGGCCACGCCCGGCCGAGCCTCCTCCGCAGCACGGCACAAAATGAGCACCGTCCCGGGTCACCCCTGCTCCGCCTACTTGAGCCGAAGCCCGCACCTCTGTCGCGCCTCCGCAGTGTTCACCCAACCGAACCGACCTCCGCCGCGCCTCCGCTGCACTCCCCCAGTTGAACCGGCCGCTGCCGCGCCTCCGTGGCGCTCACCCAGTCGCACCGGCCTCGTCTTCTCCTTCACGGTGCTGACCCGGACAAACCGGTCTCTGTCTCCTGGGAGAACTGCTGGACCGCCCCAAAACCGCTAGATAACCAGCAAAAACCCACAAACTTCGGCGGTCTTTTGCGATCGACTCCAAACTCGGATTTCGATTCCGAGTAGTGCGATGAAAAGATCATAAAATGTACTACACATACATGTTATTTTATCGATAATTAGAAAGATGTTAGATAAAAAAAATTTGGTCTTGAAGTAGGTGAGGGAATAGAAAATGCAAACGACAAATCCTACCTCGTGGGGCTTCGCCCGAAGCTTTGCAACGAGCCGCCGGCCGCCACGCCTTTGACATGATGGATATGGGAGGAGGATTTTGAAGGAGAGCTCCTTGGGTTTCTGCCTTCCGCCAAAGGATGCATGGGGAGGAGGAGGGAGAGGGGTGTTTGTTTATTTAAGGGAAAATTAATTAAATTTTAATTAATTAAAAACCCCTAAATTTAAACTGTGTTTGAAACATCCGAAGGGGTCGAGGTTAAGCCTCCCTTATGATAAACACCACACCCTGAGTGCAACAGCAGTCTCGGAATTTTATTTTGAGATTCCGTTCAAAATTTATAAAGCCCAACGCCCGAGGCCACCAATTTACAAAAATGCCCCTTGGGCCATTTTTCACTGACGGTCCGTGCCCGAAAAATATACACCCCTTCTAGGGTAAAAGACACAATCCAAAATCAACGGTGCGCTCATTTTTTCAATCCGAGCAATCGTTTAAAATATACTTGAGTTTCACCATTAAACTAATAAATTAATTAATTAATTTATCCGTTTAATGTTCTGAATGCGAGTGAGGGGTCCAAATGTCTCGCGCTGACATGTTTTATGTCGTTCCTAGGGTAAACACCCCATTCTGGACCCATCCGTAAAAACGGATCTCTGATCTGGATCACCATTTAGGATTTATTTCATTTGTTTGTTGTTTCCAGTTGAACGCACTGAAAATTTAATTCCGGCCACTCCGGGGCTCAGAATCTCATGCCGTCTGAAGGCGCTGCTCCGGAATATCATTAAGAATATTAAAAAGTATTCTGCAGTAAAAACTAGACACTTATATTTATGAAACACATTTCATATTATGGTTACTGGTATTATAAATGAATTATATTATTTTTGAATGCATATTTATTTTTTCATTAAGTGTCATTTGGGACTAGTGTCTACCTATAATTCATTGAGATAAGATTTATATCTCTTGAGATAGATAAAAATTTAGTGGAATGTGAACTCAATTCAGTAATAGAGGTCTTGAACAGGAGTAAACATAGTTTAGTAATACATGGATATAACATAATGTGAGATCAGTTCAGAAAAGTGATTATTTTTCTATATTGGTATTAGAAATGTGTTTTGAAAGTAATAGAAAATATTTTATATTCATATCTATATTCCATAATATCATTTCTTATGTCATTTTCTCATAGAATTCATTCACAAATTCTTTATGAACATATATGATTTATTCCATGAATTGATATCACGATCTTTGATATATGAAATATAATTTTCTGCTGTTTTCATCATGTACTAATTTTTTATCATTATTTTATGATTGTTATCTCTATTTTTTTATCCTTACTAATCATATGATCTCCCAGGTTTCGAAGGATTATTTTCTCATTATTATAAATAATAGTTTTATGTAGTTACAATAGAGGTGAAAATCTTCTTTGGAAAAATTGATGTTCTTTTTTCAGACTATAATTTTGCCTTCCAGGATACCAAATCCATCAAACTAATATGGTCTTTGGATGTTTCATTGTGTAATATATTAAATATTATGAAAAATTTTATTTAATGTCTATGTATGTTAATATTGGTTATTTATAATTATTTTCCATAATTAGTTTCCCAAGTGAATGTGTTGTCTTTACAATCACATTGAAACTACGATACATATCAAAAATGGTAAATTACGTTTCATCTGAAATTTCTAATATTTATTTTTATAATTAATAAAATTATTTTATTTAATTATGAAGTTACTTTATGAGAAATTTCCTTGGTATCACAAATAACAAAGGTAGTGGTACCAGAAGATATTCTATCAAACTCTTTATCTCTTAAAGCATATAATAAATCATTCATTACATTAATTTTTTAGATGATGCTTTAGTAGAATCACTATATTCATATCAAGTTATTTTGTGTGATTCATACTAATCATTAATGATTGTATAATTTCCAAATCAAATACAATCAATGTAAATTTTTATTTTAATATTTCATTTGCATTATTAGTTCCTTTGAAATTATGAGGTTAATTATGAGAAGTTCCCTATTTTCTATTATTATGCATAATGAATTATATTTTTAATAAATAAAAATTATGGTTCTATAAATTTTCTTCTAAATTATAGAAAAATTTATATTTCCAAAATCCCCAGATAGATAATTTTGGTTGGAGTGAGTACATCAATAGGGGAAAAATTGACTTCTTAATAAAAGTATTTATTTTAAAAAAATTAAAACTCATATCCACCATTTTAATAAAAACATATAGTCATTAAAATATAAGAAATAAATAATATTATTTTTCGAAATATATTCTTAATGTGGGATCCAATCATGAATCAAATAATCATTACAATAATAATAAATTTGCAAACTAATTTACTTTTTCAAACACAATATATAGAACACAAATTTTGTTAAAATATAAATGAAATATTTAGATGTATATTTAAAAATAGATACACTTAGGATATTTGAAATATATAAAACAAAACTAACAGAACACACAACTAAATTTTAAATAATGGGTTCAATATCAAGATCAGACATAATCCCCTCCACATGGAAATCACCTGATGTCATGACGTTTAATATATAAAAACATGATCTATAACCTGGATCGGGTTTTAAAGACTATGGAACATATGTATTTCCTAGTAAAATGAATGTTTCATATATATAAATTGTTTAAAAATAATTAAATTTAACAGAGAACCTATTATACAGTTGTTTTGGGTATACAAAAAAAATTGAGAAAGTGCATTAGGAAATGTATTGTTCAGTAAAAGAGATTATGATTTGTAGATAAATTGAGTATTACTAACCACAACTAATCAAGATTGAAAAGAAATATAATGTGATGAGAAATAAAAAAACATGTGATTCCATTCAATCTAAATAGCTTCAATTATTAAGAGGTACTAACAATTTCATTAAAACGATCTCAAACAGGTTCAAAAAATGATAAATAGAATATAGTATCATGAAGCTATAATTAATCCTTATAATTTTTTTTTCTGTTGATGCCATTAATCCTTCCAAAAAAAGTGTTTCAGATATTATTCACAATTCACAATGAGAGCGTATCTATTATATATGCATGTATCACTCATGTATCACTTTTATTAAATAAGCACTTACATATAAGAGTTATTATAAATTTATATTGCTCCAAGAAAAATTATTCATAGGATGATAATGAAAATAAACCTTATTCATCATAATTCAAATAAAATAAGGGATGTAAGACTTTTATTTGAATAATCCATGGCTTGTTCAAGAATAATGATTCTTAAATCCACATGTGTCTTACTACATTTAATTCATTAAACTATCTATTGAAATATTTTATTTTGAAATAAATCTAGAAAATAATGGTATCACATTAATGGAAGCTCATCCAAGAATTAGAATCACCGAATTTTATCACTTCTCTGTATCATTTAATGTGATTTTATCTATTTAGAGATAGATCATTATGTTAATATAGTGTTCTAATTATCTATTTTAGGATCAAAATACGAATGTTTATGACCAATTACAAGAGGGAGTGAATGGTAAGTTTAATAACATTCATTTTTTAACCATAAGGTGAACTTTGATTAGCAATGTTAAACAAGGTAAATTCACAAGACCTCTTTTATTTCAACAAAAATTCTGTGTTCCGGAAATGTGTTTTTGTAAATGAAACTTAGGTAATGTTTACAAGGAAAATATTCTACCTAAATGTGTATAGAACCTTACATATCACAGTAAAAAAGAACAAAAAAGTATAAAATGATTAAACATTCTTCCATTATCAAAATAAAAAGGAAATAAACTTGAATCAAAATAAGTAACAAGTGTGAAATTTTTTAACCAAAAGAGTAGGGTATCCAAAAACATTGGATAAAGGTCACTTGATTTATATGTTTAAAAAAGTATGTCTTACCTACATGAGGGTAAGCCCTCGATCAGAATATTGGAATCTATCTTGTTATCCCCGCAAGCACTAGAACATTACGGTAGTTGGAAAATATTTCTTTCTATCAATGGAAGCCATTGAACTTTTAGGTAAATGGAACCCTTGTCTTCGTATCCCCGTAATTCCTCGATTTCACACAGCAACAATCAGAGTCGCATGAAGCAATCTAAAAAAGATGTTCATTATACACAAGGAATGAGATTCTATCTCTCTAGAAATCACTTCAGCATAATTCAATATCTAATTTGATCAATCTGCCCTTTTCTCATTCAAATTAGCTCTTTTTTATAGGCACTTCTCCAGCGATCAGATCCCTCTTCCAATGTTCATATTTTTCCTTGAATCATAGAGGGACCTGTACATGTGTCACTCAAACAACTATTAGTTTGAAATAGATTGTATGACATCATTTCAAAACATTAAAAATTGAATGAAAAATAAGGATTCTTAACAAAATCTAATTTTTTTGTGTATATGAAGAAATATAGTTCAGAATCTATGAAAATAAACATATGATGACTATAAATCATGGATATTCAGATTCTGTTTTTCAAGTAATTCAAAACGTAGATTCTATAGATTTTGGAGTAAGAATTCAAATTATTTCAGAGTGTAAATTCTAAGGAATTCAGAGTCTAAATTCTAATAAATTCATATTATAAATTATGAGGAATTCAGAGTCATAATTCTCAAGAATTCAGATTCTGAATTCTGAGGAATTCAAAGTCTAAATTCTAAGGAATTCAGAGTATGAATTTAAGAGAATTCAGAGTCTGTATTTATATTAATTTATAGTCTAATATTCAAAGAATTTGGAATCTAATTTTCAAAGAATTTAGAGTCTGGTTTTCACAGAATTCATCAACATTTTCATAAATAATTTGAATTCAGATATATACTTAATTCAGATTTTGATTTTATGAGAATTCAGAGTCTGATTTGCAGAGAATTCAGACTCATATTTTTAGACTACTCTTTAACCAAGTATTTATGGTATTTGGAGGTTTTATATGTGATATAGAAGTTTACCCTTAAGAATAAAAGGATTTAGATTTAGAGAAACTATAAAATGATCAGTGAAAACATAGGTAATGATAAAATTTACTTGGGGAAGGATAATTTTCCATATTAAGATAATTCTCATAAAATAAATAATATTCCATAATAATAAGCTTTTGTGATTTTCAAAACATAGAGGAATGGAAAAGTTATAAGGAAAACTTGTTGACTCAACTATCTCCCCTTTTTTAGAAAGCACAATCATCCTTACAAAAAATAATTTAAGGAATTAGAATTTTTCTTTTTGGAATTGATAATAAAAAAATATATACCACCATTTACTTATGAATCATGGTGAATATGACTTACTCCTCCTTAGGCTTTGAAATCTATAAGGATCATATTGTTTAGTTATATAAAATGATTTTTCCATTTTATGTATAAGGAAGTCTTCATTGACAAAACATACCCTTAGATAAAATCCACCTTACATAGGGAATTCACTTCATTACATAGTATTCTTTTTTGTCATTACTTTATCCCCCTTTTTTATTTTCAAAAAGAAATAAAGGGAATGGAAAAAAAATATGGAACATGAAAAATTAGTACTAAACAACCAAATATATAAAGAACAACCAAAATTCCATTATGATTGAAAGAATTTGTACAAAAATGATAATACAACAAAAGATTGGATTGTGGTAAAATCATCCTTATTTCTCCTTCAGTACTAACTTCTTTACAAAGGTTTTCAGCTTCTATATCATCTAGAGATCTTTTTCAACACTCTTGAGTAGCTGATATTGATCTTCATATTCCTTTTTCTAGAGCTTTGATATTTTCTTCTTGATCCTTAAGAATTTCCGCCTAAGAATTCAAAACATCATCTTGCATGGAAATCTTTTCTTTAAACTCTATTCATTGATCCCTTTCTATATTCCAATTCATAGCCACAGAATTACGCATTCCATTCATGTCATTGAATTCTTGAATCTAAATTGTTTTTTAGAGAGCCAGCTTTTCCTCAAAAAATTTAGTATGGTCATCAAAATTCACATCTTCGTTGTCGAAATCATACTATATACATTCATTAAAATCATCAAAGACTCCAGAGTCATTGATTTTATTTCTTAACCAATTTGTAATCTTTATAAAAGATCTTCTAAGTCTATATAAAGCTTCGGTATGTTTGAAAACATGTTTTGAATTTTATTTATCTTCAAAACATGGATGTTTTTCAAAAAAGACTTCCTCCTGAACATAACCATTAATGAAATCACATTTAACATCCAATTGAAAATTTTTGAATTTAATGAATGCTGCAATGGAATGTAAAATAGGAATAGATCATTGTCTAGCTACTATAACATAGGTTTCTTCACATATTATTCCATCATGTTGATTATAGACCTTAAAAAATAATCTAGCCTTATTTTATTCCATAACTCCATTTTCATCGAAATTATTTTTGAAGACCTATTTTACTCTAATAACAGAAGTTTACGTAGGTCTTTCAACAAAGGTCTAGACTTTATTCCTTTCGAATACATTTAGCTCATCCTGTTTGAATTTTATCCAATCGTCATAACCTAATACTTAATCAGTGATTTTATTTTTTAATTGAGAAAGGAATTCTATATGTTTTATATAATTTCTTAATGAACATCAAGTCTTCAGAGGTTTATATAAATCTCCAGTGATACTATATGTATATTAATTCATAAGAAAAAAATTATTTGGTTTTTTGTAAAACATGTTTCTCTTTTGTATTCAAAATGAATACATTTCAACCAAATACTCTGAAGTAGGAACATCTAGGTTTTACACCATTCCATAATTTATAATATGTTTTATTAAGAAAAGTTCTAATCTCAACACGATTTATTGTATAATAAGTAGTTATTACAGCTTCATCCCAAAAATGCTGAGGTTTTGAATATTCACTCAAAATGTTTCTAGTAATATCTTGATGAATTATATTTTATCATTCAACAACACCATTCTTTTTTTTAGTTATTTGTGTATAGAAGTTATGAGTAATGGCCTTTTTACTACAAAAAGATTCAAAATCTGATTTTTGAAATTCTCTTCCGTGATCACTATTATTAGGTATAAATGGAATATTTTTCTCATATTTAACATGGGATCTACAGATTTTGAAATAAAAAAAGGCATTAGATTTATTTTCTAGAAAATAGTCCCTCATTAATCAAGTGTAATCATAAATTATGACAGATATATAATATTATCCTCCAAGGCTACTAGTTTGTGTTGGACCGAAAAGATCCATATGCACTAACTGTAATGCAACAGTAGTTGAGACTTCACCAATTCATTTAAAACATGATTTATTTTTCTTTCCATATTTAAAAGGATCTAAAACATTGTACGAATTATATCTATTTTCTGGTAGATCATTAAAAAGTGATTTCATAGAGATTTTTCATAGGTTTCTAAGATTATAGTGTCATAATCATCTATACCATAACAAAGATTGATGTTACATTGTACTAATGAAAAGGTACATCTTGGCTCCTAAGGTCTTATATGTTTAGTGTCTATACATTCTATTTCCTATATATATAATGAATAAACTCTTCCTTGACATTTTTTAATAAGAACATATCATTCCTAAAATTCACATGGTAACCTTCATCACAGAATTGAATTATGCTAATGGTGTTTTTCTTAAGAACATTAAAAAATAAATGATTTGAAATCAATGTTTTTCAATGAAGAATAATGTTACCTCTACTAATAATTTCTCCCTAAGGATTATCTTTAAAATATACTTTTTCTCATTAATTCTTGATAATCTTTTCAATTATGTTTTTGTTACCGGTCATATGTTGGGAACTCCTACTATCCAAGGACCAAGTATTGCTATTTGTACTTTCATTATCTTCCTAAATGTAAGACTATTACAGTTTCAGAATCCAAATTTTCATGGATCTAGAAATTTCAGAATTCATGATTTTAGGAATCGACATTTTCTTTGAAAAATAACCATTATCAAAACCTAAAGACTATGTTTTATTAAAATAAACATTTTATGACCAATGTCCACCACACTAACATTTAGTAAATAATGGATCACATTGAGTAAAAAATAGTTGTTACAGAAAAGTGGTTTAGAATGAGTATAAACAAATCTAGAACTATTTCATTGAGGTCAAATTTGAGAATACATCATTTCAAAGTTATCCTTACCAATGGTAAAGTTTAACAAACACTTCCTCAAGGAATATATTTCATAATTTTGTTTAATGAAAATGTTTTTATTATCAAAAAAATTAGATTATGTACTAGAAAAAGTCTCTAAAATATTTTTCATAGAAATGACATTTTTAAGATATTTTGAAAGTTTATCCATTTTATAATTAACTTCCTCAAGGTATTTATAAATATTTTTAAAATAAAAAATTTTCATATCAAGATCCTTAAAATGAACTGATACATAACTAGTTAAATAATTTTTCTATAATTTTCCTTATCAAGAGTTTTCATGAGTTTATAGTTATCATTATCAAACAGTTTAGCAAACATAGATACATGTTCATAAGTAGGTAATATATTATCTATATAAAAAATAGATTCTTCATCTGAAGACTTATAGTAATTATCATTAGTATAATATTAATTTAATGATATATTTATGGTAGATTCATCATTTTGTACCTAGGGAATTAGAAAAATATCTTCAATGGGTAGTCTGGCAAGTAGGCCAAGATTATTCTGATTATAAGATTCATACTCCGAGGATTCATCAGAAGAATCGCCACCACTGGCACTCCCGGATTTGTTTGCTTTCAAAACATTATTTTCTTTAGCCTTGTAATACTTCTTTATATCCCTCTCAGAATTCTTTTCCTTTCTATCCTTCTTCATAAGCATAGGGTAATCTGATCTGTTATGCCCTACTATTTTTCATTTTGAACAAGTAAAATCCTAAACATTCTTGTATTTTATTTCGTTCTTTTTAATTTATATTGAAATTCATTCTTCCCAACTATATTGTTCATCATCAAGCAATATTAGCTATCTCATTATCACTATGTTCACATTCATTGGATTAAGATAAAATAGTTACATTCTCTGACATGGATATTGTATCCCTTTCAAGATTCTTGGCTTTAGTATTAGTAAAGTCTACACTTCCAATGCCATTTTTATTCATATTCATATCATCATCTCTTTTTATTATTTTCTTATATTAAGGAAGAGTTATAAAAATATCATCACATATAATTTGACATAATTTCCTGTTCTCATCATTGGATTTTCACTTAGATTTCAACTCATTAGGCATGATATCTATAATTTTGTTCACAAGTGCCTCATCATCTAAACCATTGTCACCTATATACTATAAACAGTTAACAATTGTTATAAACCGTTCTTGTGCCTTTCATACTGGTTCTCAATAAGGAAATATAATTCCACGATATTCTAATATTAGCATATCTCTTCTAGTTTTTATTTCATTAGATATACCAAAATTAGTATCCTATAATTTCCTCTAGATACAGTTAGCAGCTTCACAAGAAGAAATCTGACTATATATATTCTTGCTCATGGAACACAACAATGTGTTTTGTACCATGTAGTTTAGTTTATATTCTGACTTTTCTTGATTAGTGAATGTTCTGACTTCTTTATCAAGAATCATGTAATATCTTATAATCATAACAATATTTTTTACTCCTGTAATAATAACAAAACAATTCATACGATCTCTCCAAATATCATAATCATTCCCATAAAATATTAGTAATCTAGATGGATTTATATTTTCAATTGAACCAACAATCTTTCCTTCCATCTAAATGAAAATATATGTCCACAAAAAATAATTATGATAGTGAAAGTTTGTTAGTAAGGATAAAAATCCCTAAGCAAGGAAAAAATTTTAAACAATGAAAACATAAGCTTGGAAAACATATAACTGAATATATGTGTATGAGAAACCTCCTTTGATACCAATTGTAGAATCAAAATATGAATGTAGATGCTCAATTATAATAGGGGTGATTTGTATATTTAAAAACACTCATTTTGTCCCTTATGAAAAACTATGATTAGTAATGTTAAATAAGGTAAATTCACAAGACCATTTTTATTTCAACAAATGTGTCAAGTTCCAAAAATGTGGTTCCAGAAATGAATCTTAAAAAATGTTTACAAGGAAAATATTCAACCTTTTTGTGTATATAATCTTATGTATTAGAGTAAAAAAAAGAACAATAAAGTATAAAAAGATTATACTTTCTTCCATTATCAAAATACAGTGAATATAAACATGAAACAAGACAAGTAACAAGTATGAAATCTTTTAACCCAAAGAGCAGGGTATCCAACAAACATGGATGAATTTACCTTGATTTATACTTTCAAGAAAGTATGTCTTAACCAAACCAATGTAAGAACTTGTTAAGAATATTAAAATCTATCTTTCAATCCCCGTAAGCCCACAAACATTAAGGTAGTTGGATGATCTGTGTTCATATCCATGGACGTCCTTGAACTTTAAGATTGTCATCACCACTGTCTACCTAGCCTCATAAGTCATTGATTGTACACAACAATAATCAGAGTCAAATGATAAAAACTGAACAAGATGTTCAGTACGCACATAGAATGAGAGGCTCTCTCTCTAATAATCACTTTATTAGAATAAAATATCTAGAGTGGTCAATGGGTCCTGAGCTCATTAAAATGACCTCTTAATTATAGGCTCTTCTCAAATGGTCGGATCCCTCTTCCAATGGTCATATTTTTCCTTGAATCATAGAAAGACCTATACATGTGTCACTCAAAAAATGGTTAGTTAGAAACAGATTGTATAACATCATTTCATAATAATAAAAAATATAAGAAAATTCTGTTTGCTTAACTAGCACTAATTTTTCGGCGTCTATGAAAAAATAATGTTCGGAATCTATATAAATAAAAATTTAGTGACAAAAAATGGTAGATATTCAGTTTCATTTTTTCAAGGAATTCGGAACCTGAATTCTACATATTTTAGATTCTGAATTTCTATGAGTTTTGAGTCTGAATTCTAAGGAATTCGGAGTCCTAATTCTGAGGAATTTTGGTTCTGAATTTCAAAGAATTCACTATCTAAATATTGGTGAATTCATGGTCTGATTTTTAGAGAATTAGGAGTCTGATTTTTAGTGAATTTGGAGTTTGACTTTTAAAATACTCTATAACAAAGTATTTATAAGATTCCATGGTTTTAGATGTGAAACAAAATTTTACCCTTAAGAATAAAATGAGTTAGGTTTAAAAAATGATAAAATGAGCAATAAAAATATAGGTAATGATAAATTTTAATTGGAGAAGATAATTTTTCCTTATTAAGATGATTCTTTGGGAAAAAATTATTTTCCTTAAGATACAGTGTTTGTGATTTTCAAAACACATTGAAATGGAAAATTTATATGGAAACCTTATATGCTCAACATAGATATCTCCAGAGGTTAATATGTTTAAAGTTATATTTATATTGTGGTTAATATTTCAGATTGTATATCTTTTTGGTGGTAAATTTTCTTTAAAGTAGATAAACATGGAAGTATATCTAACATGATGGGTGATGTCATTAAATGTCGATGTCCCTTGAGGTAGATTAGTTTTTATTGTGTATTTTATATAACCATTCCATACCTAATAGTAGATCTGTCAAAATAATAGTGTATTAACACTTTTCCAAAAAAATCATAATTTTATTGAAAATTGATTTATGATTAAAAACCATAATATCTATAGATACATATCAAATAGGATTTTTGATCATTAAAATATGGAGGATCTAAGACACATGCTCTAGTATATACATGATTGGCTGGTGGAGTGCATAATAAGAAATTTATACCCTTAATTGGGCTAGTAAACTATCACATTTTATTTAGAAAATGTAGAGCATAACACATAATAAATAAGTGAAATTTAATTTTAATGTAATAAATCAAGATAAATACATGGAAACCCATGGGTTTCATCCCATGAAATGTTTAATTTAGAGTCTTCTTCTATTAATTTTTTTTATAAAAATATCCATCATTATTTTTGAGGTTTTTTTAATTGATTAAAACATTAGTATTTTGTCTGGAAACATCATAAATTTTTCTCTAAATTTGAAGAACATTAGAATGAATTAATTTTTTAAGTAATCAGTATAGTCCATAAGGATTATGACTCAATAATGTTTTTTTCCATGTTATGTACCTCAAAAACAATATGAAGAATTAAATTATTACAATAGGAAAAAAATTATGTTTTTTGGAAGTGATCATTGTGTTTTCCCTTAGACTTGAGTCATCCAACATCTCTGAAATATATGAATTTGTTGTTAAAACCTACTCAATTTTATGAGTGGAAAAACTATCCCCTGAAAATTTTACATTCTTTTTTTTATTTAATAAATCATTGTTCTCAAATTGAAATTTGATTAGAAAAAATAATAAAAATTGATCAACAACACTTATCATTTTAATATGAACATACCAGATATCCTTATATGGAAAATTTCTATATTTATATTTTTAATACTCTCAACTGATTTAGGATACCTGGTTTCCTCTTCCAAAAGGGATTAATTAACCAAATATAATTTATAATCCAAATAAACACTCATTTCCAACTGATAAAATTTAAGAAATAGTTATATAAATTTTAGATTGAGGGGTAACATTACAGTAATTCATTATATAATTTGTTGAAGTGATTATATTACAAATATATAAATTTTATCTCTCAAATTCATCATAAGAATTTTCTTGAATATAAAATATTTATCTAGCATATAAAACCTATTGGTACTAATTTATAGTCTATGTAATATCGTAATCATATATCCCTAATAATTTTAGTTCCTTTAAATATTAAAATTTAGATATGCTCACCTTAAAATTTTCATACAATGATTACAAAGGTATTTCACAAAAGGGTTCATGGGTTTCCACTATTATTTTTATATGAAATAATTATTCATCCATGTTAATTATTTTACAACGCACGTTAGGATTTTTTTTATGATCACATTAAATTCTTCTTGTTTATCTCCAACATGAAAGATTTGTTTTTTTTTTGACAAACCAAATTTCATTACACATTCTATTATATGAATTTTTATATAATATTTTTATTAAAAATATACTGATAAATTTTATAAAACTACACTCCCTTTAAAAAGAAACACTTTTATAAAAATACATAAACATAAACTAGAAAATTTTTATTTAAGCTTCATAACATGATCTTATATCCCACTGACTTCATTTACTACATTGGGCATCCTACGGAATAAATAGAAAACATGAAATATCTAAAAATCCCAGTAAGAAAACAATAAAATTAAACCTAAAACATATAATAAAAGTGGGAATATATCAACAACATGGAAGCATGAATAGATTTTATAATTACATAAAATGAATTAAAAAACAATATTAAATATGGTAACATAAGATATATTCAATTCTCCCCATTAAGACATCGCAATGTAGTGACTGAGATTGACCCTCTATTCTCCATATTTAGTATATCATGAGATGGAATCATTACCCACTGAATTAGAGTTCCATCACTAAACACAATTAATATTTATAATTTTATGTTTTTTCAAGTGCATAAGTGATTAATTTGTTGTAAATATGCTTTAATGATCATAAGAGTAACATTTGTTTTCAATGAGAAGTCAATATGTGAATTAAAGTTTACTGATGATGAAGTTGGTGAAGCATTGGATAATTTTTTTGATTCAAATCATTGAATACTACAATTGATAAATTCTCCAGGAAAATACAAATCTGATGATTCTAGAACTAATCTTATTTACCAAGACTTGTGTCAAGATGAAAAATTATTACAACACAAAAATAAGAAAATTTAGTACTCAATTTCATGATTTGTTAGAAGATTCATCCAAGGGATTCTATTTAGATGAACGTTGATAAAAATATCAAATGATAGTTTGTGTTGCTCTTTAATTAAGAAAATATGTGGAAATGGAGAACACATCCCTCACAATAAGGATATTCCACTCATTATGTTTTTATGCATGAGGCATGAATAAATGATCAACCCATCATCCGTGATTGGATTTTAGGGAATGTTGAATCTCTTGGAGTTGTTATTGCAAAAAGAAAAAGAAGTATGATGTTTGATGAATAAGAAGAGTGGAGGAAGGGCTTAGTGTGGAGTTTACTAAGTTAATTTTCCATGCATGAGCTTTGAATTATGTAGGGTGGTTTTTCATACTTAGTTTTTATACTATGTACATAGTATATCCTTTTATCAAAAAATAGGATCATACATAGAGACTAGCCGAGGTCCTCACCTCAAGCACTATGCAACTGTGGGCCAACCATGCTTGAGGGAAGCCCTCATGGCTAACCCCACAAGAAAAAGGGTGTTGACCAGGCATGTATAAGCCCCATGTGCCACATGGTGATGAACTCGTGCAGCGTGGGCGCCAGGGGCATGCCCGAGGAGCATAGTGGGTGCTAAGAGCATGCCTACAGGTTGAACACGGTACGGGGTAGTACCATGGAGGGATATAGGAGAATTTTGAGCATCAAATTCCATGTCATGTATTATAAATGATACACGCCCATGTCATTATTTCGATGTGGGACAGATTTTTAAAAACACTGAACAAATTCTGGCCACTCATCTCATCCCGCGTATCGCTCAACCGTTAGATCAATTACATGATCAATCACATATATCCAGGTCATTCATCAGATCACATTGGTTCAGGATTGAACTATCATCATCTGATTTCTCCACTGTGGCTTCCTTCAACATCCATCCACCCCCACTACACCGACGAACCAAGATCTCTAGCCGAACACCGAACTCATCACTATAGCCACCATTTGAGCTTCAGTCAATCCCATAGTGATCATCCGGATGAACTGAACACAAGCATGCATTAAAAGATTCATGCCTACGATAGAAATGATAAATCCACATAGGTTGAGATAAAAATAAGATGACTTGGTTGTTTCTTTTTTTGTTTGGGAATAGTTTTTTCATGCATGCATGTACGTGAGGTGTTCATGTGACATGTAGAACCCGGGTTAAAAAGAAAGAAACTAAGATATGTGGTGTATCTCATATCTTTGATTGAAATATTCATTGCCAAAGATCTCGGGACTTCAACACCCCAATTTTCATGGTAGATACGAGGATTTAAACATGCATCCTCTACCTATAAAAGGAGGACCCCCAATCCAAAACAAGTTCTTGGTATTCTAAATGAAAGGAGCTCCTATTTCTCCAAATAAATAGTGCAATTACAAACCCCTCTGGTTTGAAAAAGGAAGAGGTTTCCTCGAAGCCTTTCTATGCAAATAAGATATTTCAGTGCATCTCTTGCGCGAAGGAGTCTTCTGCATCCCTTTCGTGAAATGAAAAAGAACGAACCACCCTGGTTCTTGAAAGAACTCCCACCCGCTATGAGTAGTTCCCACAAGCACGCCATAGGTTCTTTGAACACTTGTTGTCTCTTTGTGAGGAGTAGCCCGTGGATAAAACAACTGGTGCACTTACACCATTGATTTTCTCTTATGAAGACAGAACCCTGAACCACTAAGGTTCTGTTAAGAAAAATCTGGCGCACTGTAAGCATG
Source organism: Viscum album (assembly GCA_963277665.1). Classification (NCBI taxonomy): domain Eukaryota; kingdom Viridiplantae; phylum Streptophyta; class Magnoliopsida; order Santalales; family Viscaceae; genus Viscum; species Viscum album. The sequence goes on along the minus strand of OY728164.1, from coordinate 1,136,414,184 downwards.
AAAGAGGTAAAACTCATGCCTCATGTTTTCTATGAAGAAGAAGAACTTGGGGCCATTTACTTTCAAAAAAAGGAACAAATAAATGAGCCCAAGGCGTTGATGATCTATTGAGATACTATGTGTATGTGAAGAAAGGAGGAGAAACAATACAATGGTATACACCCTTTGGGTTAGAAGAGGATCTCACATTCAACTTCATGTCACCGGAACCATGTGCCAGAGAAGAGGGAGAAATAGAACAAGATAATGAATAGATAGTGATTTTCACCAATATGAGAATACATGCACACACATAACACACATTAAAGTCAAATTAAAAGAAAAAGTTTTTGTGTGTGTTTTCTCAATAAGTACAAAAAGATAAGAATAAAAGTATGAAAGGAAATATAAAGTGTGTGTGCCCAAAATATTACACCCACTGTGGTTTTCACACAAGGAAGAAAAAAAGAATTGTGTATGCATGCATGAATTCACATGAACATGTGATGTTTCATAAAAGAACAATCATGAATTTTAGTGCATGTGTGTAAAAAATGAAGCAATTCCATGAAACTCATGCATGCAGCATATTCAATCCAAAAGATTCTACATGAGCTGATTCTCATGGTTTTAATAATACCATAAGTGTATGTAATTGTTTCCATGAAATCAGGAAAAATATTTACCTCATTCAGTAGTATAAATACAAAGAACAAATTGAGATATCCATATACAAGAAGTACTAGATCCCATAAAATCAATGCATGAAGTGAATGAGAACTGAGACTGAAGTCAGACTGAATTATATAATCTCTTCTAAGTTTTCAGTAATTTAAATCCCAGAACAATGACATTGTTGATATTTTTCGAGATAATTCTTTCATATTAATATTCATCAAAAAGTTTTTTGGACCACCTTCACACATCTTAGTGAGGTCAGGTCTTCATCAAGATTAGAAGTATTTTCCTGAGCATTGTTGAACTAAGAACTGATCAAGAAAGTGATTCTAATTATTGAGTAAGGCCAAAATCCGTACCAAAGTTTGTTGATGATTCTAGAAGAGATACACGAACAACTATGATTCAGAAATCCTGTGTGGGTAGATCATAAGAATGTCTATATTGAATCGAAGAAGAAAGCAACTCATGTGACCTGAGATCAAGAACACCCCTATGAGATTCAAGGAGGAGGAGAAGTCTTCAGTGGGACTCTGAAGCAGGCCATTGGGACTCTAGTAACACTATGGGAAGAAATATAAAGAACGTCATATGAGAATAAAGAGATATACAATGGGACTCTATATTGATCATTTTAATTACTAATAGAATTATAGTGGAGAATATATGTTGGGTGAATAACCAACACAACAAGGATTATGTCTTTGAACCGAACCTAGTAAATCCTTGTGTTCGGTACCTTTACATTTAAATCATCATTTGCGGTAAGGCTGAGAGATACAATAAGAGTGGATCAAGGCTTTATCCCTCTACATGGGTTTAATTTGAAAGAATGAATAAGTAAAACAATTAAAGGGATCACTGATTCACCCCCTCCACCTTTAAGTGATTCATATTGATCTGGGCACTTCAATTTGTATCAGAGTGAGGTTACCTCTTAAAGATCCAAGGGAGTCCTTATGAAGTGAATATTTGACAAAATGAATGAGAAAACTCAAATAGGGATTTATGCCCAGACTCAAAAAAAAAATATAATGATGAAACATGCAAGTAAGACGAAGAATAATCTTACTACTAATGTGGAGACCCATTATAATGAATGTAATTTGAAAGGTAAAACATCTGATAATAGTTATTATTATTATGATGAGGCCTTAACAATGTGTGATGATGATAGATCAGTTATTGTTCTTTATACTTCACTCAAGGATAATCTGAATAATGTCTCTAGAGAATTGGAAAGACACATTGCTTTAAGAATTATTGCTCTACAAGATGAATAATTACAACTAGAAGAAGAAGCTAATTCCCTGAAAGAATCATTGGCTAAAAAGGTTTGCATATCCAACACTCTTACTGAACTAGTCAAGGAAAAGGAAGAAAAAATTTCTATTTTTAATGAATGGCATTCTTATGTTATTGAAGAATTCCAAGGAAGTATTTTTTAGAAATAATTCATTGAGATTGTATTTGTGTAATATTTCCCTTAATTTAAAAAGTTTCACAAAGTATCTATGGTTTTCAAAGCTGGTCAAATAGAAGGAAAAGATAAGATAATAAAGGACCTTGACATCTATTAGAATAAATTAATAAATATGAATGAATATCACATATTAAAGCTAAAGAAGAATTGGTAAAGTATGATGAGATTAGTTGAGGATGACAAGAACTCTCTCAACGTGATGTTTTTAGAGATGGAGGTGAAATTGATGAATCAGTAATCACTTCATGCTGTAACATCCCAAATAAATGAAAGAATAGATGCAGTCACTCAATTTATCATTTATGAATATGATTCAAAGTGTAATATCAAATAATCCCCAAATATAATGGAATCATCATCTAAGAATAAGGTATCCCATAACCCAATTCTTTCCATTTTTACTAATGCAGTTGCATCTGAAAGTACTGGTTCAAAGATAAAAGTTGGAAAGATGTGGATTGATAAAAATGATCATACATCCATAAAAAATTCACAGGTTTATACTATAATGATTAACGATAGAAACTCTTATATGGATGATCCAAAAAAATAAATACATTTTAAAAAATTATCTTAATTTATCCAGAATGATACTACACGAAAAATAATGAGATTTGTTGGCTATTTTTAATGTTGTTGGAAGTTTAGTCATCATGCCAATGATACATGGAAAAAATATTCAGAATATAAAAATTATAGAAGGCCTATATTCAGTGAAATTAGATGATAAGAAGTGAAGCAACCTGCTAAGAAAAAAAATCACAAAATAAAAAGAATCCCTATATCATGAATAGATTTGATTATCTTGAAGACTTCTGTGATAATTGCAACAAAACTAGTCACAATTATGATGAGTGTTGGTTTAGTCATACCATGCCTTAAGAAATTCATAAGAATTATAGTCCATGACAAAGGGAGGAGAATGAAAAATGGGTTGAAAAGTCTTCCATTTGGTATATGCAAGACACAAATGTCTATAAATTAGTGATAGAAAATGTTTCCAAGAGGAAACTCAATATTGATTCCATGAATGTCGTCTCATCCAATAAAATAATATTATATTGTGAAAAGAAATATCATACCATGGATCACTAAATAAAATCCATGGAAATGAATTGAATAAAGATGAATCTAAAAAGAGAATAATTCTAGATGAATATGAGACAGACTGAAGACATTCCTATAGATAATAAGTTCCCTAAGAAAAGAAAATTGAAAACACTAAAGAAGATATGTGGAAGCTCCAAACTATAAAATATGATGGAGTTTTTAGCTATCTGAGCTAATAAATTTCAAATTTATAAAGAACTGCAAAGAGATGAAGATGATGTACTAGATAAAGCACAACCAAAATAGAAACAGGTCATTCCACATGAAGGAAAATTTGAATTTCTTGATAGTTTGTATGTAAGTGATAACCCAAGATTTTCACAACTATTATGTGTAAGGTGAATGAAGGTTGGAAATCATGAAAAAAATGTTTAACTATTTTACAATCCCAAATAGAGAAAATTGGATAAAATTCACCAGTAAAATCAACTTCATTATAGAGATAATTAAAGAAAAACTATCCACAAACGTTGAAGTTGAAGGGATGTAAAGATTCCATGCTGACAATGAATGGTCAAAATGTTATATCGAGAGGACACACCTTCATGAATAGTAGTAGAAATTTTATATCTACATGGAATAGAGTTCTTGGATTGATATAATGTTCTCTAACCCATTTCTTCTATTAAGAATCCCATAAGTGTTCCATCTAATTTTCTTATATTTTATTGTATATGTGTGCTTACATTTTAGGTAATTGAAGATGACGGTCAATCTCAAAATGATAATTGAATAAAAAAAGTGGATAACTACACATTTGACTCATAATTAATGATTTGATCATTACATGAAGTGTTCCATAGTGGAATATTATCAATATGAATATTTTGAAGGTCCTGTAATGATTATTTTCCACCAAGGATAATTAATGGGAGTGCACCCCTTGTGGGGGAGAAACATGAATGAGATTATATTAAGGATTTTTTCATGACAATCATTGAAATCCAAATCATCTCACGAAGTTGAAACATGAGGTATTCCAATCACACTTTCTTCCTTTGTTCATAATTTTATTTATCATGTCAATTAAGGGGGAGTGGATGATTGATGACATGATGGGGTAAAAGGGGGGGCTTTGTCTTGAACTTAAACTTTTTAATATGTTTGGTGATGTATGTGCCAGATTTAGCAGTTCATTGATAAATCTTATTAACTATAATACCTTGGTCAAGAATTGATACACTCTGAGTATGATTCCACATGTATGGTTGTTTGTGGGAAGAACTGAAACCATGAGTTATATCTCTCTTTTTTTTCTACACTGGGATAGCCCAAGTATACATAGAGTAGATTTACTAAAGTCTCTTTTCTATGTGAAACATGTGACATCATCCCTCTGTTAGAAATATTCAAGAATATATTATTCAAAGGGAGGATGACAGGTATTTGAATAGAATCGAATAACATCTTTGAATTTGGTTTCCAATAAGGGGGATAAAAGTTTGGAATATAGATTAACCCATTCTAAGTGTGTTTAAGTGATATTGACAAAAAAATACAATGGGGGAGATTAAAGTGAATAATAGATGCATTTTTTTTCAACATAGATTTAAGGGAATAAGAGTATAATTTTTTTCAATGAGAATTAAATATGTGAATGAAAGGGTATTGATGAAGAAGTTGGTGAATATTTGAAGAACTGTTTTTGATTTAAAGCATTGAATACAACACTTGATCAATTCTACAAGAGGATACAAATCTAATGATTGTAGAACTGATCTTATGTTCCATGACTTGTATCAAGGTGATACATTGTTACCACACCTAAATAAGACGATGATATACTCAATTTCATGAGGATTAATAAGATCCATCCAATGGATTCTAATTGAATGATGGTTGTTTACAATATCATATGATTGTTTTGGGTGATCCTCAATGTATAAGATAGGTATTAAGGGAGAACGCATCCCTAACAACATGAAAAATCCATGCATTATGTTTTATTGCATGAGGAATTAATAAATGATCCATGAATCATACATGATTGGATTTTAAGGAATGTTGAGGCCCCTGTAGAATTTATTCAAAAAAAAGAAGGATTATGCATGAAGAATAAGAAGAGAGGAGGATGTTCTTAGTATAGAGTTTACTTTGTGAATTGCCCATGCATGAGATTTGAATTATGAAGAGTGGTTAGGCATGCATTATATTTATACTATGTAAATAATATATCCCATTATCAAAAAATAGGTCCATCCATAGAGACTATCTGAGCTCCTCACCTCAAGCACACACGAGACATATGGGTCAACTGCACAAGAGGTAAGCCATCAAGGCCAGCCCTACATGAGTAAAGGTGTTTTGTTGGCCATGTATAAGCCCATATCTACCACACGGTGATGAACCTGTGAATCATGGGTCCTAGGAGCGTTCCCAGGGAGAAGAGTGGGCGCAAAGAGCACACTCATAGGGTGATCATGGTATAGAGTTATACTGTGGAGGGTGAGGAGAATTATCAGCATTGGCTACCGCAGCTTGTATTATAAATGAGCCACACCCTTGTCTTAATTTCGACGTGGGAGATATTTATAAAAATAAGGAACTAATCCCGGCTTCTCATATCATCACGTGTCTCACTCAACCATCTAATTAATCACGTAATCAATCACATGCATCTAGGCCATCCATTAGATCTTCGCAGTTTAGGATTGAACTATCATTGTCTGATCTCTCCAATGAGTTTGTCTTCAAACCCTGACCACACCCACTGCACCTGTGAAGTGGAACCTCCATCCAGATACCCAAATCATCACTCCAGCCATCATTTGTGCTCTGGTAAAGACGATAGAGATATTTTGGACAATCCAAACACATGCATTCATTAAAAGTTTCATGTATGTGACTGAAATGAGAAATCCACATAGCTGAGAGAAAATAAACATGTAGAGTACATGTAATTCGTTTTCCGGGAAATGTTTTTCATTCATACAAGAACATGAGGTGTTCACGTGAAATGAGGATCCCGGATTGATCATAAAAAACTGAGATATGTGGCATATTACATATCCACGTTTGAAATCTTAAAATCCAAATATCTTGTGGAGTCAACACGCTGATATTAATGGATGATATGCAGATATAAATATGCATACAATACCTATAATAAGATGACCTCTATGCCAAAACAAGTTTCATCCATTCTTGAAGAAAGGATTTCATGTTTCGCTAAGGAAACAGAGAAACTGCGAACCCCTCTTGTTCACAAAAGGTAGTGGTTTCCACGTAATCTTGCAACATGAAGAAGATATTTTCGTTCATCTTTATCACAAAGGATTCCCACACATCACTTTTGCAAAGAGAAGAATCAAGAACCACCTTGGTTTGTGAAATAACTCACACCTACTGTGCGAAGTTCCCACAATTAGACAGTAGGTTCTTTGAACCCTATTGTGTTTTTTTGAGGAGTAGCTCAGGTATAAAACAATCAGTACACTTGCACCTTTTTTCCCTTATAATGACAGAACCCTGAACCTCTCAGGATCGGTGAATGAAACAATCGCGCACCCCTACCTTGAATGAGGGAGAACTCATTTCTTCAATTTTTTATGAAGAAGAAGAACCTGAGGCCTTGTATTTTCACAAAAAGGAACACATTCACGAGGTTGAGGATTTGATAATATCTTGAAATTGTGTGTGTGCATGTGATTAAATGAGGATGAACTATCCAAAAGAATACACCCATTCAGGTTTAAAGAAGAACACACATACAAATTAATGTTACCTTAACCATGTGCATGAGAAGAGGAAGAAAGAGAACAAGATAAAGAAGAGATAGTGAGTTTCACCATGATGGGTATACATGAACATACATAATACACATTGAAGTAAAATTAAAATAACAATAGCAAGTGTGTGTTAAGTACTAGAAGTAAATTAGAAGAATTGAAAGAGAAATAGGAAGTGTTTGTGCTCAAAAGATTACACCCACTGGGGTTTTCATAAAAGAATGAAGAAAAAAATTGTGCATGCATGCGTGTATGAACATGAACATGTGATGTCTCTTAAAAGAGGAATCAATATTGTTTTTGCACATGTGTAAACAAAAATAATCAATTCCATGCAACTCATGCATGAAGCATAATAAATTTAGATGATTCCTAGTGAGCTGATCCATAGTGATTGAATAATCAAATATGTGTATGTGATTCTTCCCATGGAAATAGGGATATTTTTTTGAACATTTAGTAGTTTCCCTAAGGAAAAGAAATTTAGATATCCAAATATAAGAATTAATGGATCCCATGAAATCTATGCATGAGGTGAATGCGAAATCATACTGATTCTAGACTGATTTAAATAATCTCTTCTATTTGAGTTCTCACTAATTGAGAATCCTAGAATAATGGCAGTGTTGATATAGTGCAAGATCATTCTTGAATATTAATGCTCTTGAATAAGTTGTGTTCACCACTTGCACACATATTAGTGAGGCCAGGTCTTCATCAGGAGAAGAAATAATTGGATAAGAATTGTTTAACTGATTCCTAATCAAAAAAGTTATTAGAATTATTGAGCAAGGCCAATAGACCTTACTAAAGGATATTGAAAATTTTCTAAGAGATAGACTAGAACATGAGATTCATCAATTCTGTGTGGGATGATCATAAGATCATCTATAGTGAATCAAATAATAACTTAAATTAGGAAGTTGCTCATGAGACTCATGATCTTGAATTCCCCAATGATATTCCGAGAGGATATGAAGTCTTCAGTGGGACTCTGAATAAGGCTAGTGATACTCTAGTAACACTATGGGAGGCAGTATAAAGATCCTCTTATAGGACTCAAGAGAGATACAATGGGACACTGTATCAGCCTTTGTAGTCACTAACCAAATTATAGTGAATAATCTATGTTGGGGTGAATAACCAACACAGCAAGTAGTGGGTCTTTGAACTGTACCATGTAAATCAAGGTGTTTAGTTCCATTACATTTACAACATCATTTAAGGTGATTTTGAGAGACACGAGATGATTGGGTCAAGGATTTAACTAGCTATATAAGTTTAATTAAAATGAATCAATTAATAAAAATATTAATAGTTATTGTTTATTCACCCCCTCCCCTCTTATTGATTCGCACTGATATGGGCATTTCATTTTTCAGATAGATCATATACCTTAATATTTTATCAAAAATCCATGTTGAATAAGAATAAGAATCATAAAAATAATTGATTTCTAAAGATCTTAAATCCATGAAACTTTATTCAATTTAAAATTAACAATCTAAATTGAATACATGTAAATCCCAAAATTACATAATGAATTTTAAATTTACATAAATTTCATTTAATGAACACAAATTTTGGTACATATAATGATGCATGGTTGAATGGAAAATCAAGGTGTGATTTCTGCAGAATAATGAGAATATTAATTAGATAATGAATTTAGTGAACCAATCCATGATATAATAGAGACTATATCTACTTCCATTACTATGGAAATATTTTTAGGAATAAAATAATGAATTATAAAAGAGTTTAGTAGTACTGGTAAATAAGATACATTGATGTGCATTGTATTTAAAATTAATACACTTACTATAAAATATATTTTTATAAATATATTCGAGGATAATAAATTTATTCAATATAGTGTATCCTTTTATGTCTTTCATGCATTATAGATTCTTATGTAAAAGAAAAATAATAAGGGAGAACTCAAATAAATAGTAATGGAAAAATGCAGGGGAAGAAATAATAATTCAATTAGAATAATTAAATGTAACGATAAATAAATAGAAAATCAATCCATTTAAATAACTTTGAAAAAATTAATATTGAATTGTGAGAAAATTAAGACATGTTATGTTTAATCAATAATATTAGTTTGAAATTAAACTGTAGATATTTCAAATAAAAATTTTGTGGTTAAATAATATCTGATTCAAACAAAAATTAATTATTTGGAATCATGTCTAAGGCACACGAAGACCTCTATTTCCAGGGTCTATCCTATAATGTTTTAACTATGGGAATAAATCCATCTATTTTTCATAAAAAAAACTCAAAAAAATTCACAATGAATTTTTTTGTTAGACTACCAATGCATTGAGGGGTTTAAATTACCATATACCCAACCCATAGGGAATGCCTTAAATGGTCCCCATCCCATGTCTTTATTATCCTTAGAATTACTCATACCAGATAAGCAATATGGATTGTCAAATAAATATATCGAATTACAGCTACAGATTTGAAAAATTTTCCAAAAAAAAAATAACATTCAAAGTAAAAACATTATGAAATATGCTATACGATTCTTAAAATAGTCATATCCATAATATATGATATCAATATTTAAAGTAAATTCAATAGAAAATGATAGAAGGATATATAAAATTTCAAGGGGAATAAGAGTAATCAGTGAAGATAATATGAATACTATAATTGAAAAAAGTAATCATAAACCATATAGAGAATGTATAAGAATTTTATATATACAAAATATCTCAATTAGAGTTAAAATAATAGGTTCTTTTCATTGATGTACAGAAATATTATAAAACATTCTTTTAAAAAATAAATAAAAATATCCTTTTGTTCTAAAAAAACATTTGAGAAAATATTCATTGATTATAAATTTTAAGAAAAATTATTTAAAAAGTAAACGTTAAAACATGAAAAGGAATCTTTGAAAAAATAATAGCAGTTAAATATATACATGTCATACGAGGTAAAAAACATTCCCTTTTCAAGAAAAAATGATAAAAATGGCTTTTTCGGAAAGTGGGAAGATTATTCTTTTGAAAATATGGGTAAATTAAAATAATGTATAATTTAAATTACTAAATCATATTTAAAAGGATAAAAAATTGAAAACCATTTAATAAAAAGTTGTTTTTTATATGAAAATTGGTTCTCGGACTAAACAGAGAAACAAATTCGGGTTCTTGTAAAAAAAATTATTTACCCAAGATAAAAAAATGATACTAATACATGAAAAAGTCATGAATAAACATTTCATTGGGAAATTTAAGGGTTTATTGAAAAATAGTCATATAATTTCCTTTAATGTAAATTAATGTTAATTAAAATTTTTTACAAGGAGAACACTCTGTAAACATTATAATGTTTCCAATAACACTTTAAAACATTTAAATCATTTGCTTCAGGAAGTAATGAAATTAAAATAATTTTTTAAGTACCGTGAATATAGTTAGTAAATTATATAATATATCAAAGAAATAAGTATCTTCTTAACAAAAAAATAAGTAATTTGTGAACATGAAATTTATCTCACAGATGTATAAACTAAGGTGAAAATCCTTTAATATGAGCCCAACTAGTCTCGTGTGAATTTATAACCCTGAATAATAAACTTATTCTATTTTGATAGAAACATTTCGATTTTTTATCATAACTATTACATCATTTAATACAATTTTTTACTACTTCTATGTCAATTAGATTTACATTGGGAGTTTTGACCAAATTCTACTAATGTGTCAAAAACAACTTTTGTATGTCCACAATGGTCAAAATGGGACATTATATAATATTTGTAGAAGAGTAATCATGAAATAATAATTATATTTATACATTAGGTATTCTGTTAAAACCTATCATTAAATATGGTTATGGAAAATAAACCAATATTTTAATCAGGTAGATGGTAGATCATATGTACGCATGAGTAATATTTCCATTTTTCAACAATAATTATAGAAAGAAGATAATAAAAACAATATAATTATATAATGTACATTATATCATAAATAGCATGTTATTAAATCATTTATAATTGTATATATAATTATTTTTATTTTAAAGGAGTCACATCTTGTCGAGAAGGTGGTAGTCCATATATACATGACCAATGTTATCACTATTTAGTTTTTGAAAGGGATATATATATATATATATATATTATGTTAACAAAAATTTAATTATTTCATGAATATAATAGATATTTTTTTATTTCATTTATGTTTAATTATATTTATCCTTGATACATTCCTTATATTATGTGATCCAATCAGATCGCTTTTAGGTTGCGGTAGCTCATACTTCCACAAACAATGATATCATATTTAAAAATAATTGAATGTATAATGGTATTTTTTATAAAATAATTATAGAATAATAAAGAAATAATAACTATCATACATATCTTATATATTCATATCTTTTATTTTATAATGAAGAACCCTGAAAGGTGGTGAAGGAAAAATGAACAATTTTGTTCTATGTGATGGTAATTCGTCGGACACTTAATTACTAAGTCAATTACCAATTAAATGGATGTGTGTGTAAGTGTGGGTTGAACCCTCATAATTAAAAAATCAAATTATATTTAGGATACTAGTGTTTTTATATAATCATGGAATAAATAAATTTGAGGTAGTGTTGAACGAAACAAAACTAAAGAGCTTAAGGAAAGATGTTCCACATTCATTGGGTAACTCATTTTGGTTTTCTCCACATGGATTACATGTATATCTATATATAGAAGGGGCTGGATATATAATTATGGTTGAGATTTTATTATTCTATTTGGGAAGATAATGGTCATTCAAATATTCCTTGACTGGTGTTAGAATGTTGGAGGAGATGAGGCCTTTTTTAGTGGAGGAGGAGTGACAATCTTTAATATTTTGGAAAAAGAAATCCAACAATATTTTATCCCTTGAAAGTGTATAGAATTATGGTAAAAAAATATATATGTGGGATAATAGGGTCTATATATGGTTGTAAAATGGTTTTTTATCAATTACCTCAGTGATTTTGACATTTAATTTTAAATTTTAAACCCCTTATATTGATTAATTTTACCCTAATATTTATAATTCATATTATTCAATTTCCCTAAATTTTTTTAAAGAATACTAATTTTATCTTTTTAGAAATTAAAAATTATCCTGCATCCAAATATGGAATTCATTTTTCCAAATTCCAATCACAAAAGTGGCAGAAATTGATTAAAATTTAATCTCTGAGACTGGATGACAATGATGTGATTTATTGTAAAAAAATTAAATGTATATAGGTTTTCCTATATAATTTGAATGTTGAATTTAATATAATGATATAAATTGTATTTTTAAAAGGTAAAGGAGACAAGACCCCGTTTATTGAATAAGAAATAAACTCCTTTTGAAGGGAAGAAGGATGAACCCTTTACAGACACAGATGAGAAACATCTAGGAGAACATGCCAGGTGGCCAACCAGGATCCAAGAGTCAAAAGGAGACAAAAATAAAAGGAAGAACAAGCCAGAAAGTCTCATCACCCCCCCCCCCCAACTGAAAATGCAGCAGCAGAAACCACCAAGATGATGCCTCACCCCCTCTGCGGTGAAGTGTTTCGTGATGGAAACACAACCAAAGCAGAGCACTCCTCCAACTAATACTGAAATATGAGAGGAGGATTGAGTGATAGGTTCCATCACACCAATCTCTCTTTTGAGCCCCCCCCCTGATGGTGTAGATGAGAGAATCATTTTACCATCAACCTGTCAACCTGATTTACTACAACATCCGTCAGAGAACACCGTGCAAGTTTAGTCACAGTACCCATCCATACAAAAGAACATACGGCTGAATGATGGGTGTTAGGACACCCATCCCTCCATTGAGGTCTCCCACCCAAGACAATCTGAAACACAGAAAACTCCATCCAAATTTAATAAGACCAACACCTAGCTCCAACCTAATAATTTACTTCCTAATGACCATCTGATCTAGAAAAAGAACAAATGGGAAATCCAAGAAATTAAAGAGAGACAACTTCCCAAATCTGCCAAACATGCACCAAAACATGATCCAAAGAGAGACTGCAAACAAAAACATCCATCCCAAAATATTCAAGGTAGAAGCAGATTCATTAAACCAGGCGATCCAGTAGTACATCCCGAGCAGGTAGCAACCAAATAACCTTAAAAAGAAAACAGAAATTGACATTCCCCAAAATCGTAATCCAAGTCTTACCTTTAATCCATCCGAAGCTGCCGCTCGAAGGAGCCCACGGAGAGCTCAGAGTCCTTTACCATCGTGATAAGAAGCACTACAACCATGGGGTATTGGATCTGAAGAATGATCAGAAGGTAAGGATGAGTACCAGTCCACGTAAGGAAGAATGATATGTCGCCCGCAAGACCCAATGGTTGAGAAAAAAGATCTTCGAAATCTGCGGAGGAACTGTGGTTAGGGGAACGAAGCCATCATCGAAGGAAGAGGGGATGAAGTGCAAATGTCGTAGAACAGTCTCAGTCTAGCTGAATGTGATATAGCTAGTTCGAAGTCATAGAATGAAGAGGAGGACTTGAGGACCCGCATCAAATGTGGGATGAAGGAATTAGGGTCAAGGCCGGAGAGGAAAACCTAGGCCTGCAGGCGCTAGAGGAGGAAGGGAGGTCCGCCAGGCAGAACCCTAATTTAATGTTTTAACTCCTTAAAAATATAATTTATGGACATTGTATTTGATTGAGTGTATCACACACAACACCAAGAACGTAAGGGAATATAATATTCCATGAAATTATTATATATTTACTATTTAAAGTAAATTAAATCTATTTTTTGGATTTAACTGATCATGAATCTAATTAATCATTCGTCTCATGAAATAATGTGTATTTATGATGTCATGTGTTAAACAGAAGAAGAATTTTCACTGAAAAAAAAATTATTAAAAAATTATTATTTAATATAATAAGATATAACCTAGCCATTAAATTTGAGATTATGAATATTGTTATGTAACTTACGAAAATTTATGATTTAAAAAATATTAAATTAATTCATTTAATACTAATTAATTATAAACTCATATAACAACCAATTGAATATAATTGGAATGTTTTTATAGAAAACTACTTTTATGCTCAAAAAGATGTTTTATCAAAATAAATTTAATTAATTTAAAATTTAAATTGATATTAATGTAATGAATAAAGAATATATTAATGTTTTTTTATATTCATACGAAACACTCTATAGACATACGATAAGAACAAACCCAATATTATACATAAAATACAATATTTTTATTAAGGCACATTTATCGCCTTTTAATAGAGAACCTATTTTAAATACATTTTTAGAATGTTTATAAATATTATATATAAGAATAAATATAATGTTTTAAATAGAAACATCAATATGAGGTTATGGTGAATTTTTATTATTTTTCTATGATGTTTCATTTTATTAATGAATAATGAAAAATATTTAATTTTATTTCAAAACTATTGTTCATCAAATTTATTGATAATGTTAAATAATATTTTAAATTTTTTTGAATGATTATATTTAAATTTTCTAATTAATTAATTCAATTTAGCTCATTAAAATCAATTTAACATTTAAATTGGATATGACAAGCTAGCAGTCTTTTGAACATTTTTACTTTAAAAACATGCATTTTCATCATGTATATAAGATTAAATTTAAACTAATTCTTGATAATTCTATTTTTAGAATTTTTAAAAATGGATTTAATATATTTAACAATATTTTATAATTTATAATAATTTTAAATTAATTTTTTCCAAAAAAAAATATGGGAATTAATTATAACTAATTACAATGATTAAGGTGAAATTAAGATTCACAATGAACTAAACCTTAAATATATGGTTAAAAATATCCGAAAAACTAGTCCTGAATACATTTTATTACCTTATTTAGACCTGATCCTCCCTTTTTCTCGTATTTCAACAATTATTGGTACCACTCCTAATTGAAAAAACATATGTGGATTTCCTTCATCTAAAATTTAAAAGTGTCACTCCACATCCACTATAAAGGGACTCCTCTCATCCCACATCCTCACTTATCTCATTAAACTTTTTCATTACCAATATAATCCAAAATATATCTTTAAATACCTTTCCAACAACCTAGTATCTTTACCTTATGGAAAAATAAATCCAATGAATCCCTTTGGGGAAAAAAAATAATTTACCCAAAGAAGATGTAACATCTTTTCTCATGATCATTAATTTTATTCCCTCTCTTCACCCCCTAAAATCATATAGTTATAAGAATTTATAACAAAAAATAATAAATATACTAGTATGTTTTTTCTGAAAGTTATTTTACCTAAACATAAAAACACATCCATGTAATTGGTAATGAAATTATTGTTTATGAGTTCTAAAAGTTGTCACCTCATGAAATAAAGTTGTTCATTTTCCCATTACCACCATTCATGGTTCCAAATTATGGTGAAAAAAATTATATATGATATATATGATACCTTTTTTTATTTATGAATATGTAGTTACTTTAAATTACATACCCTTATAATTTCATTTTTTGTAAATATGAAAATGTTTTTTCTGTATGTGTGGAGAACCACCTTCTAAAGGCGATGTGAGTCAATCAAATGAAACATGTAATGTATAAAAGATGTAATTAATTAAATGGATATGAATTAATAAATTCTATATGATATTCATGAAATAAATAAATTTTTTAAAAGTAAAATTTATTATTTTCTTTATTACTATTTCACACACTAAACAGTGATAACATTGGTTTTGGACGCGTGGATAACTCCCTCCTCGACACAATGTGATTCTTTATAAATAATAATAATTATATATAAAGTATATATGATCAAATAAAATGGTATTTATTATTTGATTATCATTATCAAATGATATAGTGTTCCTTAAATTATTTCCACGCCGATCATTGAAAAATGGGGATGTTACTTATGCATACATTCAACGTGTCATCTCTGTGATTGTTGCATTGGATAACTTTTCATAATAAAAATTAATGATTTATTTTAAAAGTATAATTTATATATAAATATAATAATATTATTGATTATAATTATAGATATGTTATAAAATTTCCTCTTTGACTGTTGTTCATGTATAAATGTATTTTTTGACACATAAACAGAATTTTTTTCAAACACCAGATGTAATAAAAATTGATTAAGTATTATTATACAACATGGTAATAACTGAAATTATGTTTATAAAAAAAATTTAAAGGTTAATAATGAAATTAAATAATTAACATAGGTTTTTTATTAGGGAATATAATGACACATGAGAGAAATCAGATGTAAGGTAAGGTATTTAGTCTCAATTTAAATTCCATTGAGACTTATTAACTATTATGAAACTAGTTTAGATTATATGTCGAATATATAACAAATTAAAACCATATATAATGAAACTATTTATTCTCATTATATTTTATGTTTCATTTAATGTTATTCATTCATGGATATTATGATTCCAATGTTTCAATGTGGTATTAGAAACATTGGATGGTTCTAATAATATTTTCCTCAAGAATAATTGTAATGATATCTTATTTCCATTTTAGGTAATTATTTAAAACTTAATCCATAATATCTTTAATTTTTTACTTATATGGTCATTAATTAC
Organism: Viscum album; assembly: GCA_963277665.1. Lineage (NCBI taxonomy): Eukaryota > Viridiplantae > Streptophyta > Magnoliopsida > Santalales > Viscaceae > Viscum > Viscum album. The sequence continues at coordinate 1,136,397,572 of OY728164.1, read as the reverse complement.
TTTTTTCAAGTATATGTACCATTTTCTCAATAATTGGTTCTCATGTGTTCTGTAAAATGTTTTTATGAAAACCCAACTTTATTTCCCACTATAGTGAAAGAACATGTGTTCTTCTAAAGAAAAGGTTTTATTTTAATGGTTTCAAAAATATTTTTAATATTTAAAAAATGATTTAAGAAAGGATTATTTTTTTATTTTTAACATTGTCTCCAAATATATATTCTAGTCTCTTTCTAAATAAGGTATTTTTCTATCCTTTTACCAAGAAAAATGACTCTTATTTTTTCCTCATACGAAATGTAAATATTTGACATCTATAATTTCTTAAATTTACATTTCATATTTAAAATTATCAATTTTTAAAAAGATATAGAAAATTAATTTTGACAAAAAATAGTTTCCAAAATGTTTTTAAAAATAAAAATTATATTTTCCTCAAGAATGTCTTCAAAATATTTTTTTATAATATCTCAATTCAGCACTGAAAAAAACTTCTTTATATTACTACGCTTGTGAAATATTATATTGATATCATCATTATCATTTATATGGATGGTTTACGACTGATTTTTCCAATGGTAGTATTCCTATTTACATGATTCCTTTATTCACCTTGAAATATTCAATTTCCAATGATGATTTTTTATTCGATAACCCCTAAATATGCATATCGTTTTTCTTCGTTATGATTATTTCCTTAACTGCATACCATTTTTTGTGGAGTTTACTTTTAATGTTATTTTACCATTTTGGAAAATATTCATAATTCTAAATACTTTATTCAATATTCTTATTTGATAATGCATATTATTTATTCTATATTAAGAATTATTATGGCATGAAAGACTCATATTAGGGACCATTTAAAAAATTACTTTTGGGTTGGGTACTAATTAATATAAGTCCATTGACACATAGATATTCTCATGAGACTAAATTAGTTTGCAACAAATCCATTGAGATATTTTCTAAGAAGAATATATTGGGTTATAGAAATTATTTTAATGTATTTAGAGTATAGATCTTTATAGTATAGGTTTTCATATTCCTTATACATAACATCCAATAATAAATCATTTTATTAATTTTGAATTGTTTATTATTTATCCATTATATTTTATATCAACATATATGTGGATACATTACATTTTCATTTAATTGAATAAATGTTGTCTTTTTCAGTTTCTTACCTTACCAAATTGATTTTTCATTATGTAGTTATTTCAATGGAATGTGTTTATAGTTGTCACATTTGCAACTTTTTTATGGACTTACCCCGCGGTTTATTGATTATATTGTATGTGTGTTCAATTATATACCTTTCCATAACTATTACTCTCAAGGATTCATTATTTATTATACAATAATTTACCCTTACTTAGAATTTGAGAACACCATTATTCTTTTTTTTCTTTTCGTTTAAATCCATGAAGCGTACCACAAAAGTAATGCAAGGAGATACTAGTTAGAATAAAGTTGTACTTGAATTAAAAAATATATGTTGTTGTTAGTATCATTAATTATAAAGCAAGAATCATGTATATATCTAGTTTTCAAAGAATACTAAACTGTTCGGTCATTCCAGATTTGATTCCTTGTAACTAATCCAATGTAATGGTAGTAAACACTAGTTATAGCCACACTAATGAATGGTCACTACAATTGGTATCATAAGAAGTTTTTTGGAAACATTGCTAACATCATTTAGATAACATAAAATAGAGAACCTTGACTAAAGGTGTAATTTTATGATAAGTACATAATAACAACATAAAATTATGGTATTGTATAGATTATTTTGGTCTTTATAGAAATTAATACTTGTCTAGAAACTAGAAGTGGACATGGTTTTGGGACAGATGTGTTTATTGGTAATAAATTTGAAGAGGTGCATCAGGCCTGACTTAGTGAACCCTGGTACAAGTAAAGGGGCCTTACTGTGAACCTGGTTTGACACTCTCAGGAGGAATTCTTATTATAATCCACGTTTTTTTACATACCACTCCAAAAGACTTGAATAGATAATGAAAATGAATTACCTAGGTTATATGTAATATGTTTTAAATTGATGATCAGATGTCATGATTTAGAAATAATATAAATGATATTATGGATAAACCTTAGACCCATGAAATACCCATGTAAAAATAAAATGGATAAAGTATTTAAGTACTGAGATTAAATTAAAAATATTTTTTTAAATTCTATTTAGTTACAAAACTTATTTCATGGGTTTTAAATATATTTATTTTTAAATTATATTAATAAGGTTTTAGATTTTGAGAACCAATATGTTGGGTGACAACACATAAAATAAGAAAAGGCCATTGGACTTAAACTGGTAACTGAATGATGATAATGGTTTCACTCCAACCACGGACCTATGCAATTTAATGGAAAATATATCATTGTTTTTAGTCAAATAAATTAATGGGTAAATATTAAAAATGAATGGGTAGGGTTATTTTTTAGGTTTATATATAAATTTACTTAACGTATTGTCTGTTAATAGTATATTAAATCAAATTAAAAGACATTTCACTATTTTAGGGGCCTTGTGATCCGATAAATGTTTATTTTAGTGATTCAGGGAACAATGTTAATTTTTGGATATCTGTTTCTTCATGTAATGGATGAGTTATAAATTTATCAAAGAAAAAAAGGAAGAAATGTTTCAAATTAATATATTAATGTAGGGATATTTCCTCATATTCTTGGGATGTAAAATAATTAATCAACACTAGTAAAATAATAAAAAAATTAATGGTTTCATAATACCTTAATTTCTGTTAAACTTGTGGTCTTCTAAATTGTCAAAAATTTATAGCTTTGAGGCCCTCAACCATCCATTATTAATTCATTTATATGATATTTATTAACATACTCACTCTCTATAAATATTTATACTTTTCCTCAATGTATGTATCTCTACTTTCAACTAAATTTCCCTTATATAGAGACATAGTTATATGTTAGCCTATGTGACCTTTATACATCCCATTCTCTCTTTTCCATAGATGTTTCATGTACACTTCTCATGATGTGGGATTTCAACACATATGAAAAAAACAAATATATTACCAAGATACTGATTAAATCATGAGGATACCAATTAATTAAGGTGGGAGAATGTAACACCTAAAAAATTTAAAGTAAGAACATTTTATTTGATAGTCTGTTTGACATGGAACACAAAGCACGTAAAGGGATATATAATCTTGAGGATTTATAATTTTTTACTATTTTAAATAAATTCATTGTATTTTATAGAATTCAGTTCACACGACACTAATTTATCATAAGTATTACACAACAATGAGTTTCTTTAAAAGATTGTGTTACGCGGAGGACTAAGTTTCCCCGAACAACAATGTGTTATTAAAATATTATTATTTAAAATAATAAGATATAAACGAGAAGATAAATTACTATTTATGAATAGGGTTATCTATATTATGAAAAAAAATTAAAAAAATATGAAAGGAATTAATTTGTTACTATTTATTAGAAATGAATATGAAAACATATTGAATATAAGTGGAATGTTTTTATAAATAACTAATTTTATGCTCACAGAGATATTTTATCTTAATAAATTAAATTATTTACACTTAATTGTTGATATTTATGTAAAATATACATATTATATATTCAATAAAAAAAAATTTATATTAATCCAACATATTTGATAGACATAAGATTAGAAAAAACCAAACATTACTTATATAATACAGTATTTTTATTAAGGAATGATTGCCTCCTTTTAGTAAAGAACCTATTTTAAATACAATTTTTGGAAAATTTATAAATAATATAAAACAAAATAATATTATTATTTTATATAGAAACATAAAAATTTGTTTAGGAATAATTTTTCTAATTTTTCAGTGATGTCTCATTTTTTATTGAATAACGGAAAATACTGAATTTTAATTCAAATTTTCATTTCCATCAAATATATTTATAAGATTAAATGAAATTTAAATATTATTTGTTTTAGTTAAAAAAAATTATTAAATAATTTAATCATGATCATTTTAGTAAATTTTAAAAAGATATTAGATATGTAATCCTTGAAACCTTAGATGTTTTTTACTCTAAAAGCTATATTATCGTCCCATCTATATGATTAAATTTAAATTAATTTATTCCACTTGTATGATTGGAATTTGGAAAAATGGATGCAATATTTGGAGTCAAAATAATTTATATTTTTTAATAAGTTAATCTATGTTTTTGACCAAAAATAAGTGTGAATGTAATTAAATGTAATTACAATGATTACGGTGAAATTTCCAATAACAATGGACTAAATGATAAAATTAAGAGACACAATGACCTAAAACATTCCCCAAAATAAAATGTATCGCAATATTTATAACCTATAATACAATTTATATAATGTTTAACACTATTTTATCATCTTCTAATGGGAAAAATGTTGTTGGAATTCCCTTTTAAAAATTTTCTTGCGTTTCACTCCTCCTCCACTATAAAAAAATCCTCCTAGCCTCCCACATCCTCACACATATAAAGACACATTTAAAAGAAAAATTTCTAAAAAAAAATAGATCCTCATAAACCCCAACCTCATCCTAAAATACTCCCACTCGTTTGAAATCCATCCAAGGATGACGCTCGGTGATAAACGAAAGGATTTTCCCAAAGAAGAGGTAACATATATCTTCATGATTATTAGTTTTATTACTATTCATCACCCACTACAATTTTATTACACAATTATCCTATAAAAAAGATTTTTAAATATAATTTGATGTTTTAATGTAATGGTTTTTATCAATATACTTATATAAATGTTCGTCTAACGGGCATAGAACTTGTCGTTTATGTGTACAGTGAACTACCCCCTCACAAAACGAAGATATTAATTTTCCCTTAATCATGTTTTATGATAGGGTAATTAAGAAGGAAAATCTATTTATATATGATATTTTTATTATTTTTATTATTTTTTTATTCTTATATAACTATTTTATAAAAAACACCCTAATAATTTTAATTTTGTATAAATATAAGAACATCATTGGTGGAATTCTGGACTATCGCCTCTTTAATGTGATATAATTTGATCAAAAAATACATGGAAGGTATAAAATATTGTTTTAATACCAAATATCTTACATATAAAATCTATATCATATTCATGACATAATTATATTTCTTCTAATATTATTTGTTTCATCTTCTTTATTACGTGTTCACAAACTAACAAGTGATAAAATCGGTCATCGGTGTGTAGACAATCGCCTCCTCAAAACGATGTGATTTCATTGACATCCAAAAAATTATATATATAATTTTATATTAATAAATAATATGGTGTTTATTATATAATTATCATTCAAGAAAGACCTATTTTTATTTACCTTATTTCTATAAGTATTATAGAAAATGGGAATTCAACTCATGCATACGTTCAGCCAACTATCTCTATGATTGTAATGTTGGTTCATTTTTCATAACAATATTTAATTATTTTATTTAAAATGATATGTTAAGTATGAAAATAGTAATTATTCTAGGATTATTATTGTGAATATGTTATATAATGGCCCTTTTTACCAAAGTTTACATACAATAATTTTTTTCAGACATGAACTGAGTTTAGTAAAAATACCTGATGTAAACATAATTGATTAATTAGTTTTATATAAAATGGTTATAAGTTTATTAAAAGTTATAATCAATATGAAAAATTTAATAAATAAAGTAAATAATTAGAATATTTTTTTATTCATGAATATAAAATTACACTAGACAAATCATATGCAAGGTAAGGGATTCCGTCTCAAATTAGATTCCATTGAGAATTATTTTTTTGGGCATCAATTTAATTTTATATGGTGTATATACATATAATTATTATTTTATATTGTTAATCTATTTATTCTCAGGATATTAGAAGTTTCAGTTAATTTTTAATATTGTATAGATATTTTGATTTTTTTCAATGTGAAATGGGACACTATGGAATGTTTAATGATTATTTTCCTCGAGAATAATTAATATGATATATCATTTCCATTCAAATAAATTATTCACAAATTCTTTCATAATTTATCTAGTATTTCTAAAATATTTTTATTCATGAACCTTTTCAAGTATTTGTACAATTTTACAACTCTTTTGAACTAAAGTGATTTAGAAAATATTTTTATGGAAACCTGTCTTTATTTATCTCTTTAGTTGAAGAACCTATTTTCCTGGAAAGACCATGTTTTATTTAAATGTTTTCAAAAATGTTTTTAACCATTAAATATTATTTAGTTATGAAATTATTTTTCTTTTACTGATTGTTTCAAATGAATCACATTGTATCCTTCCAAAAAGTCATTTTCATACACTTTTACCTTGCAGAAGGAATGTTATTTTTACCTCATCATTCATGGATGTATTTACCCACCTTTATTTCCATGAATATTATATTTCATGTTTAAAACTGTATGTTTTAATGATTTATTTCTATAAAATAAATTTTCAATGAAAATTATTTTCAAAATATTTTTCGATATAATAAATGATATTCTACTCAAGGATTTTTTTGAAATATTTTGTATCATATTTTTATGAATAACCAACAACAGCCCATTTATTTAGCTCTAAATGAGATATTTTTTATTTATAGAATCCTTAATAATCCTCTATATCAATTATGACTTATTTCACTATGTAAAGTATTCATATTTACTTTCTTGATTCCTTTTAATCCACTTGAAATATTCAATTTTCAATAATCATTTTATATTGAATTTCCTCTAAATATCCATATTATTTTCATGGATATGATTATTTCCATAACCATATACCATTTTTTATATAGTGGATACAATGACATTTATTTGGTTATTTGGGGAGATATTGATAGAAATGTATCCTTTATTTAGTATGGATATATTCTATGGTATGTAAGTTATTCGATATGAGGATTTAATAAGACATAAAAGATGAGAGTTTTGGTGTATTTAAGGTATTCCCTATAGGTTTCGTATTGTTTAATGTAAGCCCCTCGATGCATCAGTTTCCTAATGAGATGAAATCACTTGGGAAAAAAACATCTGAGTTTGTTTCTAAGAATAATAGACGGGTTTCTACCCATTGTTTTAAATATTCTAGAGGATAAATATTGATAGTATTGGTTTTCATGTTCCCTAGACAAGAAGTATAATAATTAGGAATTTAATTAATTTTTAATAGGAAATTATTCATCCATGATATTTTTCATTGTCATATTTATGTATACATTTCATTTTCAATTCATTGAGTAAATGGTGTGTGTTTCGGTTTTTGAACATTTCATTTTTATTTTTTCTGATCTAGTTTTTTTTAATAATATCTGTTTCTTATTATTAACTTCAAATATTGTTTATAAGCTTTCTTCTCAGTTTTTTAATTATATGGTATGCACATTCAGTTATTTACCATGAAAAAATTATTATTCTCATCGAATCATTATTTCTTCTACTATACTTTCTTTGTACTAATAATTAGATGTCAACATTATTTTTTTTCTTTTCCCAAAAAAACTAGGAAGTATACTATAAAATATATTGTTGGATAAACTAGATGGAAAAATGTTTTCTTCCTGAGAAAAATATATGTTGAAATTATTTTATTCAATTATAATAGAAGAATCATATACGTATATAGTTTACCAAGGATACTAGACACATCAGTCCTTTGGTATTTGATTTACTATAATCATTCCAATATAATGGTAGTGGAAACAATATCTATGCCTACAGGGTTAAATTCACTAAAAAATATTATTTAACCATTTAAATAAATTATACAAAAAATAGTGTTGAATTAAGAAAATTTATTGATCATTATTTATTAAAAAATTAAAAAATTCAATGAAAAATACCAAAATGTCTCTCCTACATTATTTTTATGTTTACCATCGAATGAATAAATTTATTTTAAAATTTATGTTTTATAAAAGTCAAATACAATTGTGTTTAAATTAGTTCTCCATAAAAATGTGGTAAAATAACCTTACTAAAAATATAGTATTTTATGCCTAATATTGTGTCTATCCTTTTCTTATGACTGCCAAATATATTGATTAAACATCATTAATATTTGATTGAATATAATATATATATATATATATATTTCATTTATATCACATAAAAATTTTAATATATTAAATTTGTTATTATAAAATATCTTTACAAGCCAAAAAATATTTTTTAATAAAAACATTCCATTTATATTCAATTGGTTCTTATATTCATTGATATTAAATTTATACCTAATGAAATATTTTTATCTATTTGTAAACCATATAAATTCAAAATACGGTTAATCATAATAATAAAGACTAATTTTACTTCTATATTACGTCGTATTATGATGAATAATAATATTTTATTAATTTATTACTCTTTGGTAAAACTAGATCTTAGGTGTAACACAATCCATCATAGAACTCATTATTGAGTGTGTAACTCAGTGTTGTGTGCATTGGGAGAAATTAAATTATTTGAATTTATTTAAAAATAGTAAATATATTATAATTTATAGAGATGTCATATTCTCTTACGCACTTGGTGTTGTGTGTCATTCAGACTATCGATTACAATGTTCCTACATCAAATTTTTTTGGGGAATTACATTCTCCCAACATTAATTGAATTGTATCTCCAGAATTTAAACTTTATCATGGTGGTAGATTGTTTGATATTTCATATGTTTGAAATCCCACATCATTAGAATAATTCATAAAAAATAATCTAGTAAAGAGACATTGTGAAGTATAAAAATCATGTGGACTAACTTATAACAAGGTTAATGCATAAAAGAACAATAGTGGAAAGTATGGATATTTCTTTAAAGGAAAAAAAATATTTATAAGGAGTGACTAAGGTTATCAATAAAAAATATTTTAATGATAAATAACATTTCGAGACCTCATATCTATAAATTTGTGATGATCTGGAACACCATCAGTTCAACAAAAATTAATGTATTAGGGAGACATTTTCTTATCCTTTTCGTAATGTTGAATAATTATTTTACCACCTAATAATATAAGGAAATATACTTACTTAATTTTTTGATTAACAAAATTCACCCTTTTTTATTCATCGATAAATTTCTAATTCACGCATTACATCAATAAATGGATATTGAAAAATTATCTTTTATCCCTGAAGAAAAAAATAAATATTTTACAGATCATAAGGACCCAAAAATAGTAAAATGTCTATAAATTGGTTTCTAATTATCTTCAAAATACAATATATTTGTTAAATTAATATCTAAAAGTAAAAATTAATAGCACTGGTTCATCATTAATATTTATTTTTTTCAGTTTTTTAACTAATACCAATCACATATTAACCAAAACATTACATAGGTCATTGGTTGGAATGTAACCCTTATTGTCCTTCATTCATGGGTTTATGAACCACGACCTTGCTGAACATGATTGGTTTCCACCCAGCATACATGTTTTCCTTTTCTAAAACCATATTAATATAATTTAAAAAATAAATATAAGGGAAATACTTGAAATTTAATCGTTGAATATTTTATAGTTTTCAATACAACCCTAATACATAAATACTCCATCCACATATTTCTACATAGATCCTTCCTTGATATCGAGTTTATCCTTTATTATATGGTATTGAATTGTTCAATTTATAGGATCCCCATAATTATGAAAACAAAATATAAATGATTTTTTAGGATGAGTTTCATTTCCAACCCTCACACTATTCATTTTTCCTCAACAATTATTTTCACAATATTTTTATTTCTGAATGATAAAAAATGTCATCATTCCATTTAAACACTTTATTATGTGTCTCCTTCTACATTTCTTACCTGATGAAACTGATTTTTCTTCTCTCCATGGTCTTCACCACTTCATGACTTAGAAAACTCCATGCTTCTATTCTTTGGTGAGTTCAGAAGTTGTGAATGGTATATATTGTTAATAATACTTTAAGAAAACTTATTGGGTATAAACATGATATATTTCACTCCTATCAACACCTCATTTGGTTTCTCATTGTCTCTACTATATCCTTCATTCTCAATGTTATCATGACTATTTAAGGTTCTATCAATTGGATAAAACTAGAAATCATTGTGTGAGTAGAAATAGTCATAAAAATGTTTAATAATTATGAAGATATCTAAATCACAACACATTATTATCACTATAAACCTCCTTAGTTTCAACCATTATTATTCATTATCAAAATAAATTATATTGGTTTTTAAGGTGAATTTTAATTAGGGAATTTATATCCCCTGTGATTGTCAAACAATGTGGGTAGTAAGGCCCATTTTCATGTACGAGGTGTTGCCGAGTTATTCCCAAAACACCTTCATTTGAGTAGTTATCCCTAGGTACATATGTTGTAGAACTATGTAAACATATAATACGTAGATAGAGATGTATTACTAGTAAGTCCAACATAACATCCAACTTACCAAAATTTTATGTTTTTGTATATACTTATCATCAATGTCTTCCTTATGGATATTTTCTCTACTATGTGTTTTTCTAAATCTTGTTCCGAAGGTTACTACTAAAACTATTCTGATAAAAAATCTATATACCCAAACCCAAATAGCCTAAAACTGGTGTTTACCACCATTAAATTGCATGATTTAAAGGTATCAAATATTGAAGTACTGAAGTGTTTGGTATTCTTGGTAAACTAGATACATAAATTGGTCTTGTGTTACAAATGTATACAATAATTACAAAATTTTTTTTTCTAAAAAACATTGAGAATAATAACATTATTCTATATAAATTATAATTGAACATCTTTCTTTATTACTGGATTCCTAGAGAAATGAAACATAATAAGGGTGACCTTAAATTATCAGTAATGTAAAAAAAATGTAAAATAAATAATGAATCATTTAGAATAATCAAATGGTTAGGTAAATTAATTGAAACACATGCCATTCAAATAAATACGAAAAATAAATATACAATGTTAATAAAATAAAAACACATGTGGTTTAATCAATATGCTGATAATTAAATGAAACAATAGATATTTGGACCCAGAATATCATGGATAAATAATAATTTATCAAAAAATAAAGGATATGAATAATTTTTGGAGGTCATGTCTATAAAACATGAAAACCTCTACGATCATGATTTTTCCTTCGAATAGTTACAATTAATGGTTAAAAACTCATATATTTTTCATTGAAACAAACTCAATGGGTTTTCCCCCAAATAACTCAATCTCTTATGAATATCAATGCATTGAAGGGCTTACATTAACCGGTCGTAAAACTATAAGGAATTCTTAAATGGTTCCCAACCCATGTTTTTTATTTCATAATTATTCCATATATCGAATAAACAATATTACTTATCAAATATCCATATTGATTAACGGATATATATTTATCAATATTCCCCCATATAATCAAATAACATTCAATGTAAACACTTTATGAAAAATGATATACATTTCATGTAATAATCATATCCATAAAAAATGATATGCCTATTTAGGGGAAATTCAATTTCTACTAATCATAGATAATTGAATACTTTAATAAAACATTAATTGAATCATGGAATTAAATGTGAATATTATGCTTCTCCAAATCAATCATAAATAATCTAGAGTATGATGATGGTTGGAATCAAAAAAAAATATCACATTTAGAGTAAAATACATGTGTTTTTTCATTTATGAATTGAAATATTATAAAAATTATTTTTAGAAAATCATGAGGAAAATATAGTTTTTATTATAGAAAAAACATTTTGGATTTTTTTAAAAAAATTTATAGTATTTTTTTTAAAACGTAACTTCTTCCACATGAAAAGGTTATTTCAATATCATTATAGTGTGTAAATTTATACATGTCATACAAGGTAAAAGAAACATTCCCTTTTCATGGTAAAATTCTTGAAAAATATATTTTCAAAAATAAATTAGATGATTCCTTTAAAAACATGTGTAAGAATAGAAAAAAACATTAATAAAAAATATTCATGTGTAAAAAAAATTAAAACATTTTAATAAAACATGGTTTATTTATACTATATCAGGTAATCTAAATAAAGTGATAATTGAAGTCATGTTTTTATAAAAACATATTCAAAAACATTTTATGTACTTAATAGTTGGAAAATGTTACTAATACTTGAAAGATTTCTTGAATAACAAAATTTTTGGAACATTAAAGTGTTCATTGAGAACTTTTTATATAATTTCCAAGAATGGAAATGAAATATCATTAAAATTATTCTTATGGAAAATTTTAGATAAACATTTCAAACTTCCCCTTGCCACATTGAATCATTTTATATCATAAGCCTCGTAAAGGGATAAAATTAAATGGATCATTAAAAAATCATGGAAATAAATTTATCAATGATATAATATATCAAAATCGATATTATATACACCACAAAAAATAATTATTGGGTCAACATGACATTTATCTCACGAATGTAAAAAGTGAGTTGAAAATACCTTACCTTAAATCCAAATTGTCTTGTGTATATTTATATTCATAAATAATAAACAAATGTTAATTTATTTACATTATTGTTAACCATTTAATGTTTATAATAAATCTTTTTCACATAATACCATGTTTTATATAAATAATTAATCAATTATGTTTACATCGGATGTTTTGACTAAATTTAGTTTATATCTCAAAAAAACTCTTGTATGTACAATATGATCAGAGGGGAAATAATATATCATCTCTAGTATATAATTGATGACATAATTATTATAATCATACATCAATTATAATTTTTAAAGCAATCATTAAATATGGTTATGTAAAATGATCCAATGATACCAACATGAAGACATTAGTTCGTTTGAACGCATTAGTATTGCTCCCATGTTTCGATGATCATTATGGGTATGAGGTAAGTAACACCATATCATTACATAATGATATATATATAATAAATAACTTGTTCTTAAATAATATTTACTTGTATATATAATTACTATTATGTAAAATGAATCACATCGTGTCAGGGAAGAGGTAGCCCACAAGTTCACAATTGACATTGATACCTTTTAGGGTGTGAAAGGATAATAAAAATATGATATATATTATATTTTAACACATTTAATTATTACATTAATATAATATATATTTTATTTATGTCACATATGTTTAATTAAAACCATCTTTTATACATTTTATGTGTTGTATGATCGAATCACATGGCTTTAAGAATGCGGTTGTCCACACATCTATAAATAAAGATATTGTATTCACATAATAAGGAGATTATAAGATTTTATGTTGTAAAATAATTAAATAATAATGAATAAAAATTTATTTTCATGTATTTCATATATAAATATTATTTCCATTGTATTTCTAGTCCATGCATGGTGGTAAAGAAAAACCGAACAAATTTGTTTCGTGGGGCAGTAATTTACTGTACACATAAACAGAACGTTCATTACCAATTAAATATATGATTGTGTAAATTATGTTTCAACCCTTAGAATAAAAAAAATTCATTATATTTATGATATTTTTTGTATCATATATTCATATAATATGGAGAGTTGAGGGATTGGAGAAATAAATAAAAATAAAAATCATGAGGAAAGATGTTACCTCTTTCTTGGGTAACTGATATTGTTTTCCCCAATGATCATCATTGTATGGAATTAGGAATACGTGGATGCTTCTTGGATAAGGGGATATTTTTAATATCTATTAGTTAAGATAATTTTCAAGCCAATGTTTCTTTATTCATGTGGGGAAGTGGAAAGAGATAAGGCCTTTTTATAGTGGAGGAGGAATATCCCTCTTGTAAATTTTGTAAAAAGAATTCCAACCAGACTTTTTCCAATAAACATGGATTTTATAATTTTAAAAAATCAATATAATGGATTATAGTGGTGAAATATTACCATACAATTTAATTTGGAGAAGTTTATTGATTAATTTGGACCTTGCGTTTGAGGTTTAGTCACTTGTTAATCTTAATTTTACCGTAATCATTTAAATTTATTTTTATTAAAATCCATAATCTAATTATTAAAAAATAATTTTGGTTATATTATAATTTCTTAATTATTATGATTCCAATTATTGAATCCATTTGTACAAATTCCAATAATATAAGTTGGAGAAATTAATTTAAATTTAATCTTGTAAATGGGACGACAATGCAGGGTTTTAAAGTACAAATGTTCAAAAGAATGATTGGTTTTTATATGTAATTTCAACTTGCAATTTATTAAAATGTTGTAAATTGGATTATTTCATAAGATATTAATCTAATTAAACTTTAAAATGGATATAAAATATTATTTATCCTTATAAATATATTATATGAAAAGGAGTTTTGAATGAAAATCCAATATTTTTCACTATTAATTAAAAATTATACTTCACAGAAAAACACTAAAAAATGACCCTATCAAAAAACAATTATTATAATTAAAAAGATTCAGTTTGTTTTGACATATAATATTTATTAAATTTAAAAAAATTATATTTAAAATAGGTACTCATTAAAAAGGATGTAATAGTGTCTTAATAAAAATATAGTCAATTATGTGTAACATTTAGATGGTTCTTATCTTATGCATACCAAAACTATTAAAGGAATATCAAAAATATTTTATTTATTATTTAAAATAATTAAATTAAATTAATATCACAAACTAATTTTAATTAATTTTTGTAATTAGAAAAATACTAGTTTATGTCCATAAAAATAGTATTCCCTAGAAACATTCCATTTATATTCAATTGGTGCAAATATTCATTTCTAATTAATTTCAAACCAATGAATTCCATTAATATTTTTTTAAAACATATACTTTCCAAATTTATCTAATCTTATTAATAAATTATAATTTATTGTATAGGCTATATATTAGTATATCATATAATACTATTTTAATAATATATTATTGTTTGGTAAAACTTAGTCTTGCTTGTATCGTAATCCATCAAAAAAATATTTTGTTGCATGCAACATACTCATAAATAGTTTTAGGTAAATTGGATAAAATAAAATATATTTAATATATTTTAATTATTAAATATCTTATAATTATTGTGAAATGTTATTCTCTTACATTCTTTATGTTGTCTGCTATAGACATTATCAAATACCATACTCTTACTATGTATTTTCGGGGCGTTATAATGAAATGTGGTTGATGAGAGAGGAAGTTATTCTATCATTAATCATTAATCTTTGTTAAAATAACAGAATTATTATCATCACATTGAAATATAATCAATTCAAAATCAATATATTGTTATAAAAAATGTACATCAATAAAATTAGATAGCAAGGTAATCACTTATGGTGCCCGTAGATTCTTGAAGCATGAGGAGAAAGCCGACGAATCATAAAAACTACTTATAGATACTATATTGGTGAAAATTAGAGATAATTATTACTCAAAAGACTTTTTTTACATAGAAATGGGATAATGGGGTTGGTATTTATATAAAAAAGAAGTAATTTTTTAATAGTTTTCAAACAAAGTCCTCGGATATCATTATTTTAAAAAAAATCAGAACCATTTCTTTCTCATGGATTAAAACCATGGTATTTAGAAAGGGTTTATTTTGGTATTTTTATATCTTATGAAATGAATTATATAATGTAAAGTCATTCTTTATTTAGAAGTAATTCATTTTCATAAATAATGGTTTTGAAAACACAAAATACACTTTATATTTGGGAAGGTCCATTATAGGTTTTGAAAATTAATATATTAACATTATAATACATTATTTTAAATTAAAAAACACTTTTTTAGTTATTAAATCCTTTATAGTATTCATTACATCAAATTTATGTCTTTATGATATCATAATTCACACCATATATTGGTACCAAATTACACTTTTTGAACAAAAACTATATATTGGAAGATAATTATGAAAGATTCATCATTGTATAATTTCTATGATTGAATTTCATGAAAAAATTATTTTTTTAGAATAATTTTCTAAATATCATAAATTATATATTTTAATAAAATAATTTTTTACTTGAAAAGTAGTTATTTTTTTATAATTAATGTATTTCTAACTAATAAATATATATATATATATATTATTTTCTAAAATCTATTATCTATACAAAATATTCCATAAAATTAATCATGTCACCTCTAGAGAAATAATCAATTATGGGTCTCCCTCTCCATCAATTCTACTCACCCTCACCACTTTACCATTCTCCAGAATTTCCTCCCCCCCACTCTCCAAATCTTCTCTTAATAATAATATCTCTTCATCCCATCCAAGGGGCTATCATCCCTAGATCTAAATCTTATTCATCCTTTCCCGTCCCCCCCTCCTCTCATCCACTGTTAACCATCATATGTCTCAGCTCTGCCTCCATCTCCGGGTCAATCTCCATCACTTCCTCAATTTAGTTTCCACATCCTCCCCATTAAAATTCACCTCTTCCACTATATATGCACCAATATCCACCTATTACACCACCTCTAAATTGATCTCAACATCTTCCACTACTTCTTTAACTACCTTTATCTAGGACTATGACACCACCTCTTCCATGGAATCTGCCTCAGCCTTCTCCTCCACCCCATCTAATGCCCCAGCCTCTGCCTCCACCTCCATCAACCCAAATCCTTCTCATCCAAACCAAACTCTCCAAAAACTATCCCCTTCAAACCATTATCTTACAAATCCATATCCCACTATTTCCAATTTCTCCCTATCCCCACCCTCCCAAATTTTTCATGTATCGAACCACTTTCAACTAATATAACCCTCCACACAACATCCAACTCATCCTCCAAGAACCCAAAAATGATTCATACCAACTTCTCTTCACCAAAAACATCATTTTCATCCCATTGATATGTTAATGTGCACGGAATTGTCTTCATCACCAAACCCTAGCACATATTCTAGATCCATTCATATAATCTTTCATAAACAACACCTTATTAAATTTGGTAACATTATTTTTACTCCATATCACTATTCATATTTTAATTCATAATAATATTACCATGGATATCATAAGAAAATTATTTCTCCCACCTTATATAATGTTCCATTCCAGGTTGGAAAATTTAGATCTTGAAATTTGGTGTTTTTTTCATATAGTCATACTACTCTTACCAAGTGCCTATTAAGTATAAATATCCAAACACCATGACCACCATATTAATTACATGTATTAGTGAAAAATTAATATTCTTCTAGTTGATTAACCCCTATAATTATTACATATTTTCACCAATGTGCTATTCACATTTTATGTTTTTTAATATTGATTACCTTTTTATTTAGATTTAAATCTTACACTAACCTCTTAAATTACTAAATTGAGTTCATTAGGTCTTATTACTCAACATATTTTTTTGTTTCCTCGTTAATTTTCTTTATCTCTATTCATACATATTTTTATACCATCCAAATAAATTTTAACAATCCAAAACAAATTCTATATTTTTTTCCTATATATATTTTCCCTAGAAGATATAGTGATGAAAATTAAAATGAACTTCATGTTGTTGACACTATTTTATGTGAACTTCCTATCTCAAAGTATATTTATTTATATTTATATTCTATTATATATATATATATA
The DNA here is from genome assembly GCA_963277665.1 of Viscum album. Lineage (NCBI taxonomy): Eukaryota > Viridiplantae > Streptophyta > Magnoliopsida > Santalales > Viscaceae > Viscum > Viscum album. The sequence continues at coordinate 1,136,379,961 of OY728164.1, read as the reverse complement.
TATATTTATTCCCTAATACATTAAAGACTAAAAAGTATGAATATCATATTTATGATAGTATATTTTACCTCACAATATTTCATATCCTTATGTAAATTAACCTATCATTTTTATGAAGATATAAACAATGAAAATTAACATGGTTGAAAAAGATAAATGTGGTCATATAGTTATTCACATTACAATCAATATTATACTGAATATATATAAATATATAATTCTATTTTTAAATGACAGATAAATGTACCATATCATTTTTTTACATTGAAATAATTAATAAACATATATTATTTTAATGGTTGATTTATTTTTTATAGATATCATACTGCAATGTTTTAATTTCTCACCATCAACAACTATAAAATTGCATGGATTACTTACTTTTTTCATTTAAATAGTTTCGATTTGTAATTATTGAATGATTCCTTGATATTTTTCCAAATATTGATATGAAATAATTTTATGTCAAAATGAGTATCATTTATATCCCACATTGTATTATTATACATTTTCCACATCCAACATATGGATAATATTTTCAATTATTCTCCTAATTATGTCAAAATTATTTCTTTATTAGAATGGATATTTCATGCCTACTTATATACAATGTGTTTAGTTTACCAAATTATCATTGTTCGTTTAAATATGTTGATAAAATTAAGTATGAAAATAAGTTAATCTTCATTAAATAATGTCCCAAAAAAATCCTTTATATAATATTGATAAAAATTACGATTATAAATATATGATTCTTCATCCATGATTTTAGAGTTAGTTTAATCAACCGCTACATCATATTTATGATTTTATTTTTTTTGAATTCATTGATATGTATTCATATTCTTTTTAAATTTTATATGTTTTAAACGGTTTATCACAATATATATTTGTAAATAATTGTTGACATATGAATTTAACGAGTTAGTATTAAACATATAATCGATATGTGAGTGAGGATGTAACACCCCTAGATTAAGGTATTTTATCATTATACTATGTATTTTCTCATTATAATATTTTTTTTTGGTCATAAGAATTTCTGTATTTTTTTGGATATTTTGTTTGGGGTGATATATTATATAGAGGCTTGTGTTTTTTTTCCCAGGTTCATATTTATTTCAAATTTTTTCTATAATTTTTATACAGGTTTAAATTTTTTTTATAATGGTATCTAATTTTTTTGTTCATATAGGAAACTTATTTTATGTTTATCTAAGTTTCCTATTTATTTTTATAATTCATTCAAATTTAATATATACTATCGTTTTTTCCAATTTTTTTAAACTTTTTACCACATTTTTATTAATACTTATGCTTATTTTTTCATACTGGTTATAGAACACCTATTTTCTGGTATATAACCATCACATTACTATTTTAATGTCTATTAAGTATAACGGTGAATTTTTGGAGGGTTTAGTGATTTTAGGGAATGTGTTTGGGACTAATGAGAATGTTCAAGTGTTGCACATGGATTGTACAACCCAGGTCGAATCCTTGAAAAATTTGTGAAGAGTTACAGATGTTGAAAAATATATACAAAACTATTGGTGAACATTTAAGGATGTAATTTTTGGAGGCCATGTAGGGGTATTCCCAAGAAGTATCTAACACACGTATAACACATGGTTGGTCTAAATATGTGACTAAAATGTATGTAGGGTTAAAGTGAGATAAAAAAAGTGCATCTCACATGTTTTTGATTGTATTGGATTATTTTTTTCACTTATGGGGCCCTAATTCGAGAATCATTTCTATTGATAGTTGGATAAACTCTCCCATGGTAATTAGAATGGATATTGAGCATAACATTGGCTTTTAGAATCCTGATTCTTGTGGTATGTCATCGTTCTTCTTTGTTCTTTTCATTTTTTCTTAGATCTACATAGATATACTTCTCATATCCAACCCGTTTCATATATCCACACCCATTATGGGTAGATATATTGTTTTGTATTCCTAATATGATGATATTTGATCTGTTTTTTGATAGTAGAAGATATGTAGAGTGGTTTCATGGAATTATTACCCGGTTTCAAAAGAGGACTTTGTCTGTTTTTAGTTTTTATCAAAATGGTTAAGGTAGGTGGCATCACTGTCAACTCTTATTAGTGAAACTAAATGGAATAGTTTCTCATTTATTACTTTGTGTGGATTTTATTGTGAATTTTCTACTTCATGGTTCTTAAATAACTGTATTTGGTAATGGTTTGTGAAAATATGGAAAATTCATATTCTATTATGATGTATTTTATTCTTGATTTTTAAAGAACGATTATAAAATTGGATTTTTATAGAATTATAATAAATGGATTTTTAAAGGATTTTAAATAAAATTAATGGTTTTAAGGAAATGTAATGGGTGTTTGTAAATAGTTTTTTATTGGTTTTCCATAAAATAATAGTTTTATTGAATATGGTTAATATTTTTATTTTAAATGGTTTTGGTATATATGGGTTGTTGTGTGAGTCCATGATTGATGGGCCCTGAATAAGAATATTATAAAAGTGGGGAATGCGGTACTTTACCCTAGATCAGGGGTGTGTGTTAGTGGAACACAAGGTGATTAGACAAGTGATCGCTCATTAGTTTGGAAATGTCATAACGAAACATGCATGTGTGTGTTGTGAACAATGAAATAGTTATGATAAAATTATATTAATAAATTGTTTTAAATCCTTGTTTGGTTGCTCTTGTGGATATGTAACATTTTTCAAATTTTTTTAAAATTGAAGTTGTTTACTTATAGCTATAAATAGTTTTGGAACATGTTTATATTTTGTTATAAACTATTTTTTTAATTGTTTTATATAAAATTATTTATATAAATGATAATAAATATTTTGTCCTAGTGGAATGTGTAGGGACTTAATTGAGAGAAAACCTACTGATTTTTATACTCACCCCTTATTTGGAACTTTTTTCTTTTTTAGATTAATTTTTTTAGTACATGGGAAATGGTAAAGTATCAAATGTATTTATCACATCCTCATGATACTTGGGTTGTTTGGTGATTGGAGAATGGATCATGTGGTGCATGGTGACTTTTTTTCATCATTATGTATAATAGTAGTCCTTCTTTTTTTTTACTTTTACAATTTATTGGTCTTCCACATTAGAATACTTGGGTGTGGTTTTGATATAAATGAATTGTGTGAGTTGACATTCATTTATTCATGCATCATATAGTGATTTGTTTGGTTATGGGTTTCTCGGTTAATGGTTTTATTCACAATGGCTAAATTTTCCCCCACTTCTATTTGGAACCATCCAGTATTTATTGCTAGCATATGAATTCTTGTGGATGTCACTTAAGGCCATGTATAATCTTCCCACCTTCCCAATAAAATGATGAGAATGATGGACGTTATAAATGGTATTATCTTTTATGGTCCTTTCCCAACTATTTGTCTTCAGTTTATTTGTATTATATTTGAATTAATTCTTATATATTCATTGAAAACTAATCTTATAAAAGAGTTGTGTAACACCCCAAGCTATCATGATACGCTTCTCTTTCAATAATGCAATATCAAGCATTGTACGCAACTTCGAGATAATAACACACCACAACCAATCAAACTATATGTTATGAATAGTAATACCTACTTTTTGAAATTTTATAAATTTTATCATTCAAAATGAACATCATTTTTGGATACAGAATATTGAAATTATCCTATGTTTAATTTTCGTATTTTTCTTAGAACATCCAATTTTTGATTTAATAATGAAAAATACTTAAAAACAACTTTTTAAATAAAAAAAATTTATAGTGATAAATTATAATATTGAGTGGTTTTAAAGTATTATTAGAATATAATTTTACCATTTTATCCAATTGTGGTCATTAGAAATAATTTCACTTTGAAATTGGACATAAATAATTGTCAATCTTTTGATTGATATTGTTTCTTAAAAACACGCTGTCTGTTTGGACAGCGGGAATAAATTATAAAATTAATTAATGCAACTTATAGGTTTGGAATTTTGTATAATAGAAATCATTTTTGAATTTGGAATTTCAATTATACCTTAGGGTGAATTTTTGGAATTTTTCTGAAAAACATCAATTTTTGATAAATAGTGAAACCCTTAAGTGGTAGATAAAAGAACTGATTTTTAGTTTAAATAAAACTTTACCACTTCTGTGATCTGATTTTAAAAAATCCGACATACAGGGTTGTCATTAATAAGTAAAATGTGGTTCAATGGGATTAAAATAACTTTTTGGTGAATAGTAACTTTTATGTTTTATTAATCGCGATTAAAGGTAATTAGTGAAATTTATGGTAAAAATTATATTATAAAAATATTAAAATATCTTGATACTTGTCCTACCCTTATTTTATGAGTCATGTATGACCAAAAAAATTCACGGGTCAACTTGGGGACCCCATGGATCCACTTGGGTAAGAAAATGACATTAATAACTTTTTATTTAAAGTAAAAATAAAATTGTCACAAACATGTGTTGTTATACAAAAAAATTAATAAATGAATTTATATAAGATAAAATTTTGACTATAAATATTCATTAGAATGATAAAAAGATTTCCTACATCATGGTAATTTATTTATAATTTTTAGACATTAAATAAATTAAATGTTTTATGACACCATGATGTTGTAGTGATTACCTCATTAATTAACGGTTTTAATAAAATGGAAGGATAATGTAAAATATAATACTAATACTTGTAAAAAACTTATTGGATGAGTATATATATAACCCTTATCACCTTATCCTCTAGATATATAATTTTGGGACCTTTTAAATCCAAAAAGCACTTCATTACAATGTAACATTTCAATCTTTCCAAAAGAGCCCCTCCTCTCCTCTTATAAAAGGCCCCCACTTCTACCACCATATTCAAACCTTCAAGCCATTTGGAACAGCCAACCTCTGCCCAAATACTCTCTCAACATTTCTCTATTACTCCTAGAAGCCTCACATTGGGAAGAAGTCCTCCCAATAAATCCTTTGGCTCAAATAAAAAAGAGTTACCCGATTTAAAGGTAATGTCTTCACTTGTGTTATTTTGTTTTATTTTGCTTCTGCAACCCCCTAAAATCATTTTATTCCATTATTTTGTAACAAAACCAGTATATTCAATATACTAGTATGTTTTTATGAGATGTATTTTATTTAATCTTACACACAACTTCGTCTAATGGTTAATGAACATACTGTATCTGTTGGTGGTGAAATATTGCCTCACGAAACGATGATTGTTCAATATTCTTTTAACACATATCATGGTGGCCATTAATATGTTACTATATTTATTTATGATATATATTATGTTTATTTTTTCTTTATGCTTCTGTATTTTTCATTTATGGCATGCCTTTATGATTTCCATTATGGGTAAACGTGATAATTTCATTTTAGGAAGTGCGGACTACCGCCCCCCCCCCCCAAAGTGATTTGAATCGTTAATGCCATATATGGGATGTATAAAGGATGGATTAAATGATATTATATATGATATTATACTGGAATTATAATAAACCTTTATATAATTATTATTTCATTCCATTAAATACGAAATATAAATGAAAGTAGCGTTCATTCGTACGTACGGCTTACCGTCTCCATGAACGGTGCATTTCATTTATTACCTCTAAATGTTATGTAATATTATGAATGAATGTATATACTGGATATATATGATATCTACATCATGAATATAATTCGGGATATAATGGATATTTTACCACATGAACAACTTGTAATTATAAAAAGTTTATTTTGGACTCAAGTACCACAGATCGACAAAACGACCGTTATTAACCTAAATGGTTAGATAATGTTAATAACATGGTAATAAGTGATATAAAATGAATAATAAACTTGAAAAAGGTTCTTAAGAAATTAAAAATTAACTCTAGTTTATTATTCAAGAGGTTAAAGAACAGTCGAGTCAAGTCAGACACGAGGTAAGGGAACTTCTTAACCCAATTTCTGTTCTTTGGGTTAATCTACTACATTCAAATTATGTAATGATATTATTATGTCGTATAGTGTATTTGAACTTTCATTATGAGTACATATAGTGAGTACACATAATATATCTATTTTATTTAAAAAATGACCTTTGTATGGGAACTTCATAACCCAATTTCCGTTCTTTGGGTTAATCTCCTACTTTCAAATTATTTCATGATATTATTTATTCTTATATTGTATTTGTACTTTCATTATGTGTAAATATAGTGAATACACATAATATATCTGTTTTATTTAAAAAAAATGATCTTTGTAATGGAACTTCTTAACCCAATTGTCGTTCTTTGAGTTAATCTCCTACTTTCAAATTATGTCATGATATTATTATGTCATATCTTGTAATTTTACTTTCATTATGTGTAATTATAGTTAATAAACATAATAGATCTATTTTCTTTAAAAAAATGATCTTTGTAAGTACTTCATCTCAATCTCCTTTCATTGAGGCATATTTTGTTTTTTACACAAATTTCCGTTATACTGTGTATAAACCCCTTTGACATTTACGTTTATTAAAAAGGAATATTTTTATACTATGCTTTTTACTAAAAGACAAAAAGGAATGTTTTTTTGTCATACGTATACGGTGACAACGACTTCTCTTCCGTCAGGACCTTTATTTGAGTTTCGACTTCCTCTACAAGCCATAACATGTTTTTAAATGAAAAATAAATACAATGTTTTAATTTAATTATATTTTGGTATTGAAAATGGTTTTGAAAGTGTTTTTTTGTTATATCAATGTGTTGTATTGATATCTTGTGATTGAAATATGGAAATGTTATGATTTTTTTATGCATGTTTTATGTTATACGATTATGTTATGGTTTATGATATGTTTAAACCTGTTCATATGAGGAATGCATTGGATTTAATAAGTGACAGGTGTTGCCCACTATAGCTCCTAGATGCATCGGTAGGTCTCATGTGACAAACTAGTGTCTTGGCATGACGCCTTGACAAAATCTTATTTGTAGTCTTGAAACGAGGCCTTGGCTATGTGGTTATGATAGTCTGGCATTATGCATTCCATCATTATGAAAGTGGTTATTGATATTACATGTGATTATTCGACTAGTAGAATATCCATGTAAATAATTAAATGGAATTATTTCATTTTATTTTTTCCATATTATGCTGAAGTTCTAGTTTAAAAGGATTTTTTTTTGTTATACATTGCCTTAAATTTTAATGTTTATTTATGAAAGCTTCCAATATATTGTTATCCTTACTGAGCATCTGAGCTCACCCCTTCCAATGTTTTAATTTTTCTAGGATGTGAAAAGTATATTATGAATGACCTGGAGGGATAGTATGACGGGATATAAGGACAAGATGTTGTCATAGCTTTGTTTTACTTTATGATGTAATGTTAGACTTATGAATTTATCTTGTGTTTCCAAGGCTACTAAACTAATCGATCTTTCGAGACATGATCTTTTGTGATCATGCCAATGTTACTCAATAATGCACCGACTTTGGGTAATAGGGGTCGGAGCATTACAGTTGGTATCAGAGGTAGTTTAGTACTAACCTTGGAAACTAGATTTAGATAAACTCTGATTAGACCACATGGTCCATAGATAGTCTTTGAGGATTAGTATATAATAACTTCCTATAATTTTGCTATTATAGAGATTTTGTGCATTTTCTTAGAAATACATCCCTGTCTGGATAAGAGCAGGTTGTGGGGGATCTAGCACATATGTACCTAGGGGAAAAACCCGAAAACACCGGTTTGAGCTAGACTCGAACGAGAACTGGTCCACGACAACGGGCCTTGCTGCACTCTTGGTTACGACACTCCTGGGGGATATGATTAGGATAATTCTCATTTTTTTTACAAACCATTATGAAGGGTTTATGAGTATATACCTCCTCAAAGAAAACATTTTTATGATTATAGTTCAATTTATGTTAAGTGTTATACAAGTTTGGAATTATGTATTTTGATTCATAAACTAATCTAGTTTATTCCATTTTTTATAAATGGCACCTAGTGGGAGGAATTGAAACTATATCAATGCACACACTCCATGTAGGGACTTCCCTCCTGCTCAAGATAATTATAGTGGAGCTGGAGATACAATTGGTGCTGATCAACTTATCACCATACTGGGATAACTCACTCAGGTTATGAATAATACCCTTACTCATTTGGATCACCCTGATCTATAACATGGAGGATTAATTTTAGACCACTTCATGAGGAAACAACCACCAACACTCAATGGGAGTACAATTCCCTTAGTAGCTGAGCAATGGATAAATTTCGTAGAAAAAATATTTCATTCCATGGGGAGTAGTGAAAGGGAAAAGATTATCATGGTAGTTTACCGCCTCACTGGAAATGCTGATCAATGGTGGTCATTGATTCAAAATAAAAATGAAGATGAAGAAGTATAAATTATAGAATAGAGAGAGTTCAAAGAGATTTTCTTCGAAAAATAATTTCCTCATGACCATCGAGCGGATATGGAAAGACAGTTTTCGAGTTTGAGGCAAAAGGAGGACGAGAATGTTGCAAAGAATGAGTCTAACTTTACAAGGTTAGTGAGGCATGCAGAAAATTATATATGTAACCCAAAAAGTAAGATCGATATTTTCTTTGATGGGTTAAAACTATTTCTTCGTTGAGTATTAGTATCACAATATTTCTCAACATGCGAAGATATAGTCTCATGTGCTATCAAGATAGAAATGGAATTCTCTAAATATTATGACAATAATGTAAAGAAAGAGAAGAAGAGAATGGTGGAACAAGATATAGATAAATCATAAAAAGGAAAGAAGGATTTTCCCTTATGTGATAACTATGGGAAGAATCACCCCGGTACTTTCCTAAAAGGAATGGGAGTTTGTTATAAATGTGGAGAAAAAGGTCACCAAGCTTGTGATTGCAAGGGAAAGAAAGAGGCTATCAATGTTGAATGCTACAATTTTAGAGAAATGGGGCATTATGCAAATGAATTTCCTAGGATTAAAGGAAACTTACCTTAGAAAAGGCCAAGGGATCAAGGAAAATCTTATTTTGTTACTACAGTTGAAGTCGAATAATTAATGTATTGGTGCTTTTGGACTCAAGGATTATATTCTGGTTATAAGAATAATGTGATATATATATATAAGGATTGTACTGCAGTACCTGTTGTTTTCATTATGGTTTTAATATGATAAAGGTAGTCATATTTGTGTATGTGACTATAAGAGAAACTTTACTCTGTTTGAGGAATCTGATGTTACAATTGATTTTGGAATTTAGAGACCATTTAGAGAAAGTCTGGACAGAGGTATTTTGGACAACTATAAAGGTTGGAATGGATTAAGATGAACTTTGGATTGTATTGTTTAAGGTTAAAACATTTATGAAGACTATTTTTGGAATATTATAGTACTATAGTTTTAGGAAAAGGACAACCTGCTGGTAGGGGGATAACCTGTCACATCGGACAAAGCTGTAGGAATCGAACCCACAACCACAGTGCGACATGCCTTTATTACCAACCACTAGCCTACAGGAAGACCCATGTAACGCCCTGACCCCACTTACCTAGAGTCGGTACATTATTACGTAACATTGACATGATCATAAAAGATCAAGTCTCAAAAGGCTGATTAGTTTAGTAGCCTTGGAAACACTGGATACATTCATAAGTCTTACATTACATCATAAAGTAGAAAACTACAATAACATAGTCTCCATAGTCCACACTCATATCCCCTTCAGACTATCCCTATAAGTTAGTCATAAAAAATTTCTTCACATCCTGGAAAAATAAAACATATAAAGGGGTGATCTCAGATGCTCAGTAAGGATAACAATATAGAGGAAGCTTTTATAAATAAACATAAATATTTAAGGCAATGTATAACAAAAACAAAAGCCTTTTAAACATGAACTTCAACATAATATGGAAAATATAAAATTAAATAATTCCATTTACGTATACACATGGATATTCTACTAATCGAATAATCACATGCAATATCAATTACAACTTTCATAATGATGGAATGCATAATGCCATACTATCATAACCACGTAGCCAAGGCCTCATGCCAAGACTACAAATAAGATTTTGTCAAGGCCTTGTGCCAAGACACTAGTTTGTCTAATGAGACCTGCTGATGCATTGAGGAGCTATAGCGAGCTCCACCCATCACTTATTAAGTCTTATGTATTCCTCATATGAATAGGTTTAAACATATCATAACCCATAACATAATCATATCACATAAGACATGCATAAAGGAAACACGACATTTCCACATTTCAATCACAAGATATCAATACAACATATTGATATAGTAATAGAACACTTTCAAAACCATTTTCAATACCAAAATAAAATAAAATTAAATCTTTGAATTTATTTTTCATTTAAAAAATGTTATGGCTTGTAAAGGAAGCTGAAACTCCAATAATGGTCATGGAGTTGGAGAAGTCATTGTCGCCTTGTACGTACGAAAAAAAACATTCCCTTTTCTCGTTTAGTAAAACACTTCGTATAAAAAAGGTTCATTTTTATTAAACGTAAAAGTCAAAGGGGTTTATACAACGTATAAAAGAATGTCTTGTATTAAATCAAAATATGCATCAATGAACGGAGATTGGGAAGAAGACCCTTAAAAATATTATTTTTTAAAATAAAATAGATCAGTTATGTATATTCACTATAAGTACACATAAATAAAGTACAAATACAAGATATGACATAATAATATCATGACATAATTTGAAAGTATGAGATTAACCCAATGAACGGAAACCTGGTTAAGAAGTTCCCTTACCTCGTGTCCGACTAGGCTCGATCGTTCTTTAACCTCCTAGATAATAAAATAGAGTTAATTTATACTTTCTTAAGAACTTTTTTCAAGTTAATTATTCCTTTTATATCACTTATTAACATGTTATGAACATTATGTAATTATTTAAGTTAATAACGGTCATTTTGTCGTTCTTTGGTACTTGAGTCACAAATAAACTTCTTATAATTACAAGTTGTTCATGTGGTAAAATATACGTTATATCCAAAATTATATTCCAGATATAGATATCATATATATCATATATATCCAGTATATAAATTTATTTATAATATTACATAACATTTAGAGGTATGAAATGAAATGCATCGTTCATGGAGACGGTAAGCCGTACGTACGCATGAACGCTACTTTCATTTCTATTTCATATTTAATGAAATGAGATCATAATGATATAAAGGTATATAATAATTCCAGTATAATATCACATATAATATCATTAACTATATCCTTTATACATCCCACATATGACATTAACGATTCAAATCACTTTGAGGGGGCGGTAGTGCGCACTTCCTAAAATGAAATTATCGCGTTTACACATAATGGAAACCATAAAGGTATGAATTAAATAAAAAATACAGAAGCATAAGGAAAACATAAATATAATATATATCATATATAAATATTGTGACATATTAATGGCCACGTTGAGAAGTGTTAAATGAATATTGAACAATCATCATTTTGTGAGGCAGTAATTCGCCATCCATGGAAATAGTATGTTCTTTAACCATTGTATGGAGGTGTGTGTAAGTGTAGATATAATAATTATCATAAAAAAATACTAGTATATTGAAGATACTGGATTTTTTACAAAATAAAGGAATAAAAAGAGTTTAGGGGGATGGAGAATCAAAACACAACAAAAGAGGAAAAGAGAAGACATTACCTTAAAATCGGGTAACTCTTTTTGATTTGAGCCAAAGGATTTCTTGGGAAGACTTATGCCCAAATTTAGGCTTCTAGGAGTAAGAGAGGAAAGTTGAGAGAGTATTTTGACAGAGGTTTGTGGAGCCAAATGGCTTTGAAAGTGTGAATAAGGTGGTAGAGATGGGGGACTTTTATATTAGGAGTGGAGGGGCACTCTTGGAATGTCATGAAGAGTTACATTATTATGAAGTGATTTTAGGATTTCAAAGGTCCCAAAATTATATATTTCTAGTATAAAGTGATAAGGGTTCTAAATCTACTCATCCAATAGGTTTTTGACAAGTGTATGTCTTAGATTTTACATTATCTTTTCATTTTATTTAAATCGTTAATTAATGAGGTAATCGCTACATCATCATGGTGTCATAAATAATTTAATTTATTTAATGTATAAAAATTATAAAAAAATATATCATGATGTATAAAATATTTTTATGTTTCTAATGAATATTTATAGTCAATAATATGACTTTTATATCCCCTCCTAATAATTGTTTTAGTAAAACAACACATGTTTGTAACAATTTTATTTTTACTTTAAATAAAAAGTTATTTATGTAATTTTCTTACCCATGTGGCTCCATGGGGTACCCATGTTGACCCATAGATTGTCTTGGTCGGCCATTACTCATCCAATAAGAGTAAGATAAGTTTAAAATTATTTTCATATTTTTATAATATCATTTTTACCTTAAATTTCACTAATTAACTTTAATCGCGATTAATAAAACATAAAAGTTACCATTCACCAAAAAATTATTTTAATCCCATTGAACCACAATTTACATCCTAATTACAACCATGTATATCGGATTTTTGAAATTTAATACATAGAAGTGGTAATGTTTCTTTTAAAGGAAAAATCAGTTTTTTAACTACCACTTAGCGATTTCACTATTCATCAAAAATTGATGTTTTTCAGAACAATGCCCAAAATTCAACCTAGGATATAATTGATATTCCAAATTAAATAATTTCATCTATTTTAAAAAATCCCAAACATATATGTTTCATTAATTTATTTTATAATTAATTCCTGTTGTCACAACAAATAACGTGTTTTTAAGAAACAATATATCTCAAAAGATTGACAATTGTTTATGTCCAATTTCAAAGTGAAATTAATTCTAATGACCACCATTGGATAAAATGGTGAAAACATATTCTAATTATACTTTAAAACTACTAAATAGTATAATTTATCACAATAATTTGTTTTGATTAAAATGTTGTTCTTAACTATTTTTCATTATTCATAAAAAATTTGGAAGTTCTCAGAAAATTAAAAAAAATTCAACATAGGATAATTTTGATATTCCGAATAAAAAAATGAAGTCCATTTTGAGATACAAAATTTCAATAATTTTAAAAAGTGGGTATCACTATTCATAACGGCTACTTTGATTAGTCGCGGTGTGTTAGAACTCGAACTTGCGTACAATGCAAGCTATGAATTATTGAAAGAGAAGCGTATCGTGAAAACTTGTGGTGTTACATTCTCCCCTCCTTCAATAAATTGCATCCTCGGAATTTGAAATTTGTCTTTGAAAATAAGAGGTCGAAAATAGAAAATACCTTTGTTGAAAAACCACATCGAAAATAGGGTTAATAAAATTTAGCCTTTATAAGAGGGAAAGGGAAATGAAAAAATCACCACCAAATTAGGATCTCAATTAGGAGAACATTGGTGGAAAATATAGACATTTAATTAGAGGAGAAACATAAGTATATGTAGGGATTGATTGTGGTTATCAATCACAAACAGGTGTAAAATTGAGGGCCTCAATGCCCTCAATCTAGGATGAAAATATCATCAATTCAACAAAAAATAAGGTATTAGGATAACACGTTTTTGATTTAATATCCCTTCCCTAATTTTTAAGAATTAATTTCTTCATAGAATAAGAGAGTGGTATATATATATACTTGACAAGTAGAGTTTCCACCTTCAACTAATTTCTACCACAAACTCATCTTTCACTCAAAAAGATAATAGAACTCAAAAATATTATATTTATCCTAATCGTACAATGTTCAAAATATTAACACATACTATTTATATTAGGAAAACTATTTTCTAATAACTAGGGACTTCATGTAGGACAGTGGTAGGTAATAAAGGCCTTTCTCACTATGGTTGTGGATTCGATTCTTGCATCTTTGTCTGACGCGATGGGTTATCCACCAACCTGTAGGTTGTCTGTTTCCTAAAACTATAGTATTATAATATTCCAAAAATAAACTTCAGAAATTATTTAATTTTAAACAATACTATCCAAAGTAAAACGTAATCCATTCCAACCTTTATAGTTATCCAAAATACCCCTGTCCAACTCACAGTCCAGATTTTATAAGGAAGGTAAACACAATAAATATCTTTTTTGCCTCTTAATAACATGTAAACACCTTCATCATTTATTCTTTTAAAACACTAAAACATCCTGAATTACCATAAATCCTTAATGATTACATTCATGATCACTTATTCATTATATAATACAAGATATACTCCTTTTATCCAAAAATTTATACAAATCATTAATCAGTTTCAAGGAAGTCAATAATATCCAATATAAGTTATCCAAATGAATCATGTATCGTTCCACATATCACTATCTTAGTATTAGAACCATATTATGGTTTATCATTCTCTCAACCATATATTTTCCAAATATTTAACCTTCTATGGAGTAACTTTTATTGGTTCCACACAATCTCAAGTCCTTGATGAAATAGTACTGCAGTACAATCCTTATATACTCCATAATTATTATAACTAGTATATCATTGATACAACACTCAAATGACAAAATATATTAATAACAACATAAGTACTCTAATCATTCATCTTTATCTGTGGTAGTATCATAAATTGATTATTATCCAATAACATCATTTGGGGCATACTCTGATGATTTGGACATTGGTTTGCGTAGTGTCCCCACTCCTTGCAGATAAAGCATTGTACATTTCAAAACTTTTTCTTACCCTTGCAGTCACGCACTTGGTGTCCTTTTTCTCCACACTTATAACAAACTTTTGTTACCTTCAGGAAAGTTCCAAGGTGTTTCTTCCCAAAATTATCACATATTGGAAAATTATTCTTTTCACCCATCCCTTTATCCATCATTCTCTCTTTCATACTTTTCTTTTCTTGCTTCCCTTCAAAGTTAAAAGACTCAGAGAATTATTTATTTATCTTATTAACACATGATACTATTTCTTCATATGTTGAGAACACATGGGAGACTATTTACCTTCAAAATGTTGGCTTAATACCGTGAAAGATATGATCCTTCTTACTCATTGGATCATAGGTATTGCTGGAGTTCGCATTCGTTCTACTGGGCGTCATTTCTATAAAATGGCATAAAATATGTTAGTTTATGAATTACAATGAATAATTCCAAACTTTTAAAATACTTAATGTAAATTGAATGGTTTATAGATATAATCCATAATCATAAAAAAATTCTTTGAAGAGGTGTACACTAATAAACCCTTTATAATGGTTTGTAAAGAAAATGAGAATTATCCTATGAAAATCCCCCAGGAGTGTCATAACTAAGAGTGCAGCAAGGCCCGTTTTCGTGCACCAGTTCCCCTTCGAGTCTAGCTCAAAGTGGTGTTTTTTGGATTTACCCCTAGGTACATCTGTGCTATAGCTGCATCTACGTGCTCATATTCAGACAGGGATGTATTGCTCAGAAAACTCACAAAATCTCTATAATACCAAAATTCTATGAAGTTTTTTATACTAATCCTCAATGTCTATCTTAGGGATATGTGCTCTAATCAGAGTTTATCTAAATCTAGCTTCCAAGGTTTGCACTAAACTGCCTCTGATACCAACTCTAACGCCCCGACCCCAGTTACCTAGAGTCGGTGACTTATTACGTAACATTGGCATGATCATAAAATATCATGTTTCGAAAGACCGATTAGTTTAGTAGCCTTGGAAACACTACATACATTTATAAGTATTAAATTACATCATAAAGTGAAAAACTACAATAAAATAGTCTCCATAGTCCAATCTCATATCCCCTTCAGACTATCCTTGTAAGTTAGTCATAAAATATTTCTTCATATCCTAGAAAAATAAAACAAAGAAAGGGGTGAGCTGAGATGCTCAGTAAGGATAACAATATATAAGAAGCTTTCATAAATAAACATAAATATTTAAGGCAATGTATAACTAAAACAAAAGCCTTTTAAACATAAACTTCAACATAATATGGCAAAACAGAAATGAAATAAATCCATTTACTTATTCACATGGGTATTCTAATAGTCAAATAATCACTTGAAATATCAATAACCACTTTCATAATGATGGAATGCATAATGCCAGACTATCCTAACCATGTAGAAAAGGCCTCGTGCCAAGACTACAAATAAGATTCTTTTAAGGCCCGTGCCAGGACACTATTTTGTCTCATGAGACCTACCGATGCATCGAGGAGCTATATCGGGCTCCACCCGTCACATATTAAGTCTAATGAATTCCTCATATTAATAGGTTTAAACATATCATAAACCATAACATAATCGTACACATAAAACATGCATAAAGGAAACAAAACATTTCCACATTTCAATCACAAGATATCAATACAAAATTTTGATATAATAAAGAAAAACTTTGAAAACCATTTTCAATACCAAAATAAAAGAAAATTAAATCTTTGTATTTATTTTTCATTTAAAAAAATTATGGCTTGTAGAGGAAGCCGAAAATAAAATAATGATCATGGTGGCAGAGAAGTCATTGTCGCCGCATACATATGAAAAAAACATTTCCTTTTGTCATTTAGTAAAACACTTCATATAAAAAATATTCCTTTTGAATAAACTTAAAAGTCAAGGGGGTTTATACACCATATTAAAGAATGTCTTGTATTAAAACAAAATATGCCTCAATGAATGGAGATTGAGATGAAGTCCCTTACAATGATGATTTTATTAAATGAAATAGATCAATTATGTATATTCACTATAAGTACACATAAATAAAGTACAATTACAAATAGGATATAATAATATCATGACATAATTTGAAAGTAGGAGATTAACCCAATGAACGGAAATTGGGTTAAGAAGTTCCCTTACCTTGTGTCCGACTTGACTCGATCGTTCTTTAACCTCATGGATAATAAACTAGAGTTAAGTTTTACTTGATTAAGAACATTTTCAAGTTCATTATTCATTTTATATCCCTTATTACCTTATTATTAACATTATGTAATTATTTAAGTTAATAACGGTCGTTTTTTCGTTCTTTGGTACTTGAGTGACAAATAAACTTCTTATAATTACAAATTGTTCATGTGGTAAAATATACATTATATACAGAATTATATTCCTGATAGAGATATCATATATATCATATATATCGAGTATATAACTTCATTTATAATATTACATAACATTTAGAGGTAAGAAATGAAATGCACCATTCTTGGAGACGGTAAGTCATACGTACGCATGAACGCTAATTTCATTTCTATTTCATATTTAATGAAATTAAATCATAATTATATAAAGTTATATTATAATTACAGTATAATATTACATATAATATCATTAACACAATCCTTTATACGTCTTACATATGGCATTAACGATTCAAATCACTTTGTGGGGGCGGTAGTCCGCACTTCCTAAAATTGAATTATCGCGTTTACCCATAATGGAAACCATAAGGGTATGCCATAAATGAAAAATACATAAGCATAAGGAAAACATAAATATAATATACATCATATATAAATACAGTGACATCTTAATGGCCACTTTGAGAGGTTTTAAATGAATATTGAACAATCATCATTTCGTGAGGCAGTAATTCGCCATCCACAGAAACAGTATGTTCTTTAACCATTAGATGGAGGTGTGTGTAATTGTAGCTCGAATAATTATCATAAAAACATCCTAGTATATTGTATATTCTGGTTTTGTTACAAAATAAATGAATAAAAAGTGGTTAGGGGTTGGAGAAGAAAAATACAACAAAAGAGGATAAGAGAAGACTTTACCTTAAAATCAGGTAACTCTTTTTGATTTGAGCCAAATGCTTCCATGGGAAGACTTCTTCCAGAAGTGAGGATTCTAGGATAAAGAGAGGGAAGTTTAGAGAGTATTTGGGAAGAGGTTTTCTGAGAAAAATGTCTTTGAAAGTGTGAATATTGTGGTAGAGATGGGGGCCTTTTATAAGAGGAGAGAAGGGGCACTCTTGGAAAGTCATGAAGTGTTACATTATTATGAAGTGATTTTTGGATTTCAAAGGTCCAAAAATTATATATTTCTTGGAAAAAGTGATAAGAGTTACATATATACTCATCCAATAGGTTTTTTAAAATTTTAAGTCTCAGATTGGACGTTATCATTTCATTTTATTTAAATCGTTAATTAGTGAGGTAATCGCTCCATCATCATGGTGTCATAAATAATTTAATTTATTTAATGTCTTAAAATTATATAAAAAATATCATGATATATAAATTATTTTTATCTTTACAATTAATATTTATAGTCAAAAATATGACTTGTAAAACCCTTTAAATAATTGTTTTAGTAAAACAACACATGTTTGTAACAATTTTATTTTTTCTTTAAAGAAAAAGTTATTAATGTCATTTTCTTACCCATGTTGCTCCATGTGGTCCCCAAGATGACCCATTGATTTTTTTGGTCGTACATGACTCATCCAGTAATAGTAGGACAAGTGTAAAGGTATTTTCATATTTTTATAATATCATTTTTAACTTAAATTTCACTAATTACCTTTAATCGCGATTAATAAAACGTAAAAGCTACTATTCACCAAAAAATTATTTTAATCCCATTGAACAACATTTTACATCCTAATTAAAACCATTTATGTCATATATTGTAAATTCAATTCATAGAAGTTGTAAAGTTTCATTTAAACGAAAAATTAGTTTTTTAACTACCACTTAGTGGTTTCACTATTCATCAAAAATTAAAGTTTTTTAAAACAATGCCAAAAATTCACCCTAAGATATAATTGATATTCCGGATTCAAAAATGATATCTATTTTACAAAATTTCAAAAATATAAGTTTCATTAATTAATATTATAATTAATTCCCGCTGTCACAACAAATAGCGTGTTTTTAAGAAACAATATATATAAAAAGATTGACAATTGTTTGTGTCCAATTTCAAAGTGAAATTAATTCTAATGACCACCATTGGATAAAATGGTAACAATATATTCTAATTATACTTTAAAACTACTCAATAGTATAATTTATCACTATAATATTTGTTGATTAAAAATTTTGTTTTTAAGTATTTTTCACTATTCATAAAAAAACGGAAGTTCTCAGAAAATTACAAAAAATTCAACTAAGGATAATTTTGATTTTACGAATACAATTATGAAGTCCATTTTGAAATATAAAATTTCTATAATTTTAAAAAGTGTGAATTACTATTCATAAAGGCTACTTTGATTAGTCGCGGTGTGTTAGAACTTGAACTTGCTTACAATACAAGCTATTGCATTATTGAAAGAGAAGCATATCCTGAAAGCTTGGGGTGTTACATTCTACCCTCCTTCAATAAATTGCGTCCTCGCAATTTAAAATTTTTCTTGGAAAATAAAAGGTTGAAAATAGAAATTACCTTTTTGGAAAACCCACATCAGAAATAGGGTTAATAAAATTTAGCCTTAATAAGAGGGAAATGGAAATGAAAAAGTCACCAACAAATTATGATCTCAATTAGGAGAACATTGGGGGAAATTAGAGACATACAATTGGTGGAAAATTTAAATATTTGTAGGGATTGATTGCGGTTATCAATAACAAACAAGAGTAAAATTGACGGCCTCAATGCCTTCAATCTATGATGAAAATATATTCAATTCAACAAAACATAAGGTATTAGGATAACACGTTTTTGATTTAATATCACTTACCTAATGTTTAAGAATTAATTTCTTCATAGAATAAGAGAGTGGTATATATATATACTTGACAAGTAGAGTTTCAACCTTCAAATAATTTCTACCACAAACTCATATTTCAATATAAAAAGATAATAGAACTCAAAATATTATATTTATCCTAGTCGTGCAAGGTTCAAAATATTAACACATACCATTTATATTAGGAAACCTATTTTGTAATATCCAAGGACTTCATGTAGGATAGTGGTAGGTAATAAAGGTCTGTCGCACTATGGTTGTGGATTCGATTCCTACAGCTTTTCCTGACGCGATGGGTTATCCCCCAACCTATAGGTTCTCCTTTTCCTAAAACTATAGTATTATAATATTCCAAAAATAATCTTCAAAAATGTTTTAACCTTAAACAATACTTTCCAAAGTTAAAATCAATCCATTCCAACCTTTATATTTATCCAAAATTCCCTTGTCCAACTCAGAATCCAGATTTTATAAGGAAGGTAATCACAATGAAGATCCTTTTTCCGTATAATAACATGTGAAAACCTTCATCGTGTATTCTTTTAAAACACTAAAACATCCTGAATTACCAGAAATACTTATTTATTACATTCATGATCCCTTATTCCTTATAGAATAATAGATATACTCCTTCTATCCAAAAATTTATACAAATCATTAATCAGTTTCAAAGAAGTCAAGAATATCCAATATAATTTATCCAAATCAATCATGTATTATTCCTAAATCACTATCTCATTATTAGAATCATATTAGGGTTTATCTTTCTCTCAACCATATATTTTCCAATCATTTAACCTGCTATGGAGTAACTTTTCTTGGTTCCACACAATCTCAAGTCCTTGATGAAATAGTAATCTAGTACAGTATTTATATACTCCATAATTATTATAACCAGTACATCATTGATACAACACTCAAATGACAAAATTCATAAATAACAACATAAGTACTCTAATCATTCATCTTCAAATGTTGTAGTATCATAACATGACTATTATCCAATAACATCATTTGGGGTATACTCTGATGATTTTGACATTGGTTTGCCTAGTGCCCCCAATCATTGAAGATGAAGCATTATACATTTGAAACCTTTTTATTACCCTTGCAGTCACGCAATTGGTTTCATTTTTCTCCACACATATAAAAAACTCACATTCCCTTCATTAAAGTTCCAAGGTGTTTCTTCCCACAATTATCACATATTGGAAAATTCTTTTTTTCCCTCGTCCCTTTATCCATCATTCTCTCTTCCAACTTTTTCTTCTCTTTCTTCCCTTCAAAGTCATAAGACTCAAGAAATTTATTTACTTAACTTATTAACACAAGATAATGTTTCTTTATATGTTTAGAACACATGGGAGACTATTTCCCTTATAAATGTTTCCTTAATACCGTGAAATATATGATCCTTCTTACTCTTTGGATCATGTGTATTGCTGGAGTTCACATTCCTTTTACTGGGCGCCATTTCTATACAATGGAATAAACTAGATTAGTTTATGTATTTCAATGAATAATTCCAAACTTGTAAAATACTTAATGTAAATTGAACGGTTTATGGATATAATCCATAATCATAAAAAATGTTTTCTTTTAAGAGGTATATACTCATAAACCCTATATAATGGTTTGTAAGGAAAATGAGAATTATCCTAAGCAAATCCCCTAGGAGTGTCGTAACCAAGAGTGCATCAAGGCCTGTTTTCGTGCACCAGTTCTCGTTCGAGTCTAGATCAAAGTGGTGTTTTTGGGTTTTACCCCTTGGTACATTTGTGCCAGAGCCGCCTCTACCTACTCGTATCCAAACAGGGATTTATTGCTCAGAAAACTCACAAAATCTCTATAATACCAAAATTCTAGGAAGTTATTCTATACTAATCCTCATTGTCAATCTTAGGGATATGTGCTCTAATTAGAGTTTATCTAAATCTAGCTTCCAAGGTTAGCACTAAACTGCCTCTGATACCAACTGTAACGCCCCGACCCTAGTTACCAAGATTCGGTGCATTATTACGTAACATTGGCATGATCATAAAAGATCATGTCTCGAAAAAACGATTAGTTTCGTAGCCTTGGAAGCACTAGATACATTCATAAGTCTTAAATTACATCATAAAGTGAAAAACTACAATAACATAGTCTCCATAGTAGACACTCATATCACCTTCAGACTATCCCTGTAAGTCAGTCATAAAATATTTCCTCACATCCTGGATAAATAAAACATTGAAAGGGGTGAGCACAGATACTCAGTAAGGACATCAATTTAGCGAAAGATTTCATAAATAAACATAAATATTTAAGGAAATTTATAACTAAAACCAAAGACTTTTAAACTTGAACTTCAACATAATATGGAAAATATAAATTGAAATAATTCTAATTACTTATTCACGTGGATATTCTACTAGTCGAATAATCACATGCAATAGCAATAACCACTTTCATAATGATGGAATTCATAATGCCAGACTATCATCACCACGTAGCCAAGGCCTCATGAAAAGACTACAAATAAGATTTTGTCAAGGACTCATGCCAATACACTAGTTTGTATCATGAGACATGTCGATGCATCTTGGAGCTATAGTGGGCTCCAACCGTCATTTATTATGTCCAATGCATTCCTCATATGAACAGATTTAAACATATCATAAACCATAACATAATTGTACAGATAAAACATCCATAAAGGAAACATAAAATTTCCACATTTCAATCACAAGATATCAATACAACATATTGATATAATAAAAAAACACATTCAAAACCATTTTCAATACCAAAATAAAATAAAATTAAAGCTTTGTATTTATTTTTCATTTAAAAAAACTTATGGCTTGTAGAGGAATCCGCAACTCAAATAATGGTCACGGCGGTGGAGAATTCATTGTTGCCGCATAAGTACGACAAAAAACATTCCCTTTTGTTGTTTAGTAATACACTTCGTATAAAAAAGATTCCTTTTGATTAAACGTAGAAGTCAAAGGGTTTTATACACCGTATAAATGAATGTCCTGTTTTAAAACAAGATATTCCTCAATGAATGGAGATTGAGACGATGTCCCTTACGAAGATCATTTTTTTAAATAAAATAGATCATTTATGTATATTCACTATAAGTACACATAAATAAAGTAAAAATAAAAGATATTACATAATAATATCATGACATAATTTGAAGGTAGGAGATTAACCTAATGAACTGAAATCGGGTTAAGAAGTTCCCTTACCTCATGTCCGACTTGACTCAATCGTTCTTTAACCTACTTGATAGTAAACTAGAGTTAATTTATACTTTCTTAAGAAAAATTTTCATTCTCATTATTCCTTTTATATCACTTATTACCATGTTATGAACATTATGTAATTATTTAAGTTAATAACAGTCATTTTGTGGTTCTTTGGTACTTGAGTCACAAATAAACTTCTTATAATTACAAGTTGTTCATGTGGTAAAATATACATTATATCCAGAATTTTATTCCTGATATAGATATCATATATATCATTTTTTTCCATTATATAAATTCATTTATAATATTACATAACATTTAGAGGTAAAAAATGAAATGCACCGTTCATGAAGATGGTAAGCTGTACGTACGCATGAAGGCTAATTTCATATATATTTCATATTTAATGAAATGAAATAATAATGATATAAAGGTATATTATAATTACAGTATAATATCACATATAATATCATTAATTCCATCCTTTATACATCCCACATATGGGATTAACGATTCAAATCACTTTGAGGGGGTGGTAGTCCGCACTTCCTAAAATGAAATTATCACGTTTACCCATAATGGAAACCATAAATCTATGCCATAAATGAAAAATACATAAGCATAAAGAAAACATAAATATAATATATATCATATATAAATATATTGAAATCTTAATTTCCACCTTGAAAGGTGTTGAACGAATATTGAACAATCATCATTTCGTGAGGCAGTAATTCGCCATCCATGGAAACAGTATGTTCTTTAACCATTAGATGGAGGTGTGTGTTAGTGTAGCTCTAATTATTATCATAGAAACATCATATTATATTGAAGATAATGGGTTCTTTAAAATTTAATGGAATAAAAAGATTTTAGTGGGTTGGAGAATCAAAATACAACAAAAGAGGATAAGAGAAGACATTACCTTAAAATCAGGTAACTCTTTTTGATTTGAGACAAAGGCTTCCTTGGGGAGAATTATGCCCAAAGTGAGGCTTCTAGGAGTAATAGAGGGAAGTTGAGATACTATTTGGGCAGAGGTTGGTTGAGACAAATGGCTTTGAAAGTGTGAATATGGTTGTAGAGATGGGGGCCTTTTATTAGGGGAGAGGAGGGGCACTCTTGGAAATTTATGAAGTGTTACATTATTATGAAGTGAATTTCAGATTTCAAAGGTCCCACAATTATATATTTCGAGGATAATGTGATAAGGTTTCGAAATCTACTCAACCAATAGGTTTTTGACTAGTGCAAGTCTTATATTTTACATTATCTTTTCATTTTTTTAAATCGTTAATTAATGAGGTAATCGCTGCATCATCGTGGTGTCATATATAATTTAATTTATTTAATGTCTAAAAATTATAAAAATTATATCATGATGTATAAAATATTTTTATCTTTCCAATTAATATTTATAGTCAACAATATGACTGGTATAACCCCTTCTAATAATTGTTTTAGTAAAACCACACATGTTTGTAACAATTTTATTTTTACTTTAAATAAAAAGTTATTAATGTCATTTTCTTACCCATATGGCTCCATGGGGTCCCCAAGTTGACCCATGGATTTTCTTGGTCATCCATGACTCATACAATAAGAGTATGACATTTCATATTTTTATAATATCATTTTTACCATAAATTTCACTAATTACCTTTAATCGCGATTAATAAAACTTAAAAGTTACTATTCACCAAAAAATTATTGTAATCCCATTGAACCGCATTTTACATCCTATTTACAACCATGTATGTAATATTTTTGAAATTCAAATCATTGAAGTGGTAATGTTTCATTTAAACGAAAAATCAGTTTTTTAACTACCACTTATTGGTTTCACCATTCATCAAAAATGGAAGTTTTTCAGAACAATGCCAACACTTCACCCTAAGATATAATTGATATTCTGAATTCAAAAATGATGTCTATTTTAAAAAATTCCATACATATAAGTTTCATTAATTAATTTTATAATTAATTCCCACTTTCACAAAAAATGGCGTGTTTTTAAGAAATAATATATATCAAACGATTGACAATTGTTTATGTCCAATTTCAAAGTGAAATTAATTATAATGACCACTATTGGGTAAAATGGTAATAATATATTATAAATATACTTTAAAACTACTCAATATTATAATTTATCACTATAATTTATTTTGATTTAAAAATTTGTTTTTAAGTATTTTTCACTTTTCATAAAAAAAATTGGAAGTTCTCCGAAAATTACAAAAAATTCAACTTCAGATAATTTAGATATTCTATATACAAAAATGAAGTCCATTTTGAAATATAAAATTTTTATAATTTTAAAATATGGGTATTACTATTCATAATGACTACTTTGATTAGTCGAGGTGTGTCAGAACTCAAACTTGCGTACAATGGAAGCTATTGCATTATTGAAAGAGAAGTGTATCATGAAAGCTTGGGGTGTTACATTCTACCCTCCTTCAATAAATTTCATCCTCGTATTTTTTAATTTTTCTTTGAAAATAAAAGGATGAAAATAGAAAATACCTTTGTGGAAAACCCACATCGGAAATGGGGTTAATAAAATTTAGCCTTAATAAGAGAGAAAGGGAACTGAAAAAGTCAACACCAAATTATGATCTCAATTAGGAGAATATTGGTGAAAATTAAGAACATATAATTGTAGGAAAGTGTAAATATTTGTAGGGAGTGATTTCGGTTATCAATCACAAACAAGTGTAAAATTGAGGGCCTCAAAGCCTTCAATCTATGATGAAAATATCATCAATTCAACAAAACATAAGGTATTAGGATAACACGTTTTTTATTTAATATCCATTCCCTAATTTTTAAGAATTAATTTATTCATAGAATAAGAGTGTGGTATATATATATACTTGACAAGTAGAGTTTCTACCTTTAACTAATTTCTACCACAAACTCATCTTTCACTCAAAAAGATAATAGAACTAAAAAATATTATATTTATCCTAATCGTACAAGGTTCAAAATATTAACACATACCATTTAGATTAGGAGAACTATTTTTTAATAACCATGGACTTCATGTAGGCTAGTGGTAGGTAATAAAGGCATGTCTCACTATGGTTGTGGATTCGATTCCTACAGCTTTGTCCGACGTGATGGGTTATCCCCCAACCTGTAGGTTGTCCTTTTCCTAAAACTGTAGTATTATAATATTACAAAAATAATCTTCTAAAATGTTTTAACCTTAAACAATACTATTCAAAGTTAAACATAATCCATTACAACCTTTATAGTTATCCAAAATACCCCATTGCAACTCGCATTCGGGGATTTATAAGGAAGGTAAACACAATGAAGATCATTTTTTCCGCTTAATAACATGTGAACACCTTCATCATGTATTCTTTTAAAACATTACAACATCTTGAATTACCACACTCCTTATTGATTACATTCATGATGCCTTATTCCTTATAGAATAATAGATATACTCCTTCTATCCAAAAATTTATACAAATCATTAATCAGTTTCAAGGAAGTCAAGAATATCCAAAATAATTTATCTAAATCAATCATGTATTATTCCAAAATCACTATCTCGATATCAGAACCATGTTATGGTTTATCTTTATCTAAACCATATATTTTCCAAATATTTATACTGCTATGGAGTAAATTTTCAGGGTTCAACACAATCTAAAGTCCTTTATAAAATAGTACTGCAGTACAATCCTTATATACTCCATAATTATTATAACCAATACATCATTGATACAACAATCAAATGACAAAATTCATTAATAACCACATTAATACTCTAATAATTCCTCTTCATCTGTGGTAGTATCATAACTTGATTATTATCCTATAACATCATTTGGGGCATACTCTGATGATTTGGACATTGGTTTGTGTAGTGTCCCCAATCCTTGCAGATGAAGCATTGTACATTTGAAACTTTTTACTTACCCTTGCAGTCACGCACTTGGGGTCCTTTTTCTCCACAATTATAACAAACTCCCATTCCCTTAAGGCAAGTTCCAAGGTGTTTCTTCACACAATTATCACATATTCGAAAATTCTTCTTTTCCCTCGTCCCTTTATCCATTATTCTCTCTTCCATCGTTTTCATCTCTTGCTTCCCTTCAAATCCATAAGACTCAGAGAATTATTTACTTATCATATTACCACATGATATTTTTTTCTTAATATGTTGAGAACACATGGGATACTATTTCCTTTCTAAATGTTTGATTAATACTATGAAAGATATTATCCTTTTTACTCTTTGGATCATACGTATTGATGGAGTTCACATTCATTATACTGGGCGCCATTTCTATACAATGACATAAACTAGGTTAGTTTATGAATTGCAATGAATAATTCCAAACTTTTAAAATACTTAACGTAAATTGAACTGTTTATGGATATAATCCATAATCATAAAAAACTTTTTCTTTGAAGAGGTATATACTCATAAACCCTATATAATAGTTTGTAATGAAAATGAGAATTATCCTAAGCATATCCCCTGGGAGTGTCGTTGCCAAGAGTGCAGCAAGGCCCGTTGTCATGCACCAGTTCCCATTCGATTTTAGCTCAATGTGGTGTTTTGGGTTTTACCTCTAGGTACATCTGTGCCAGAGCTGCCTCTACCTGCTCGTATCCAGACAGGGATGTATTTCTCAAAAAACTCACAAAATTTCTATAATACCAAAATTCTAAGAAGTTCTTCCATACTAATCCTCAATGTCTATCTTAGGGCTATGTGCTCTAATCAGATTTTATCTAAATATAGCTTCCAAGGTCAGTACTAAACTGCCTCTGATACCAACTGTAACGCCCCGACACCAGTTACCCAGAGTCAATGTATTATTACATAATATTGGCCTGATCATAAAAGAGAAAGTCTCGAAATATTGATTAGTTTAGTAGCCTTGGAAACACTAGATAAATTTATAAGTCTTACATTACATAATAATTTGAAAAACTAAAATAACATAGTCTCCATAGTCCACACTCATATCCCATTCATACTATCCCTGTAAGTCAGTCATAAAATATTTCTTCACATCCTGGAAAAATAAAACATAGAAAGGGGTGAGCTCACATGCACAGTAAGGATAACAATATAACGGAAGCTTTCATAAGTAAACATAAATATTTAAGGCAATGTATAACTAAAAAAGCCTTTTAAACTTGAACTTCAACATAATATGGAAAAGATAAAATGAAATAATTTCATTTACATATTAACATGGATATTCGAGTAGTAAAATAATCACATGAAATATCAATAACCACTTTCATAATGATGGAATGCATAATGCTAGACTATCATAACCACGTAGCCAATGCCTCTTGCCAAGACTAAAAATAAGATTTTGTCAAGGCCTCATGCAAAGACACTAGTTTGTCTCATGAGACCTGCCGATTCATCGAGGAGTTATAGCGGGCTCCACTCGTCACTTATTAAGTCCAATGCATTCCTCATAT
Organism: Viscum album; assembly: GCA_963277665.1. Classification (NCBI taxonomy): domain Eukaryota; kingdom Viridiplantae; phylum Streptophyta; class Magnoliopsida; order Santalales; family Viscaceae; genus Viscum; species Viscum album. The sequence continues at coordinate 1,136,351,516 of OY728164.1, read as the reverse complement.
GAACAGGTTTAAACATATCATAAACCATATCATAATCATACACATAAAACATGCATAAAGGAAACATAAAATTTCCACATTTAAATTACAAGATATCAATACAACATTTTGATATAATAAAAAAACATGTTCAAAAACATTTTCAATACCAAAATAAACGAAAATTAAAGCTTTGTATTTATTTTTCATTTAAAAAAAGTTATGGCTTATAGGGGAAGTCGAAACTCAAATAATGGTCACGGCGATGGAGAAGTCGATTTCGCCGCATAGGTATGACAAAAAAGATTCTCTTTTTTCATTTATTAAAATGCTTCATATAAAAAATATTCCTTATGATTAAACGTAAAATTCAAAGGGATTTGTACACCATATAAAATAATGTCTTATATTAAAACAAAATATGCCTCAATGAATGGAGATTGAGACGAAGTCCCTTACAAGGATCATTTTTTTAAATAAAATAGATCAATTATGTATATTCACTATAAATACACATAAAAAATCACAAATACAAGATATGACCTAATAATATCATGACATAATTTTAATGTAGGAGATTATCCCAATGAACGGAAATCGGGATAAGAAGTTCCCTTACCTCCTGTCCGACTTGACTCGATCGTTCTTTAACCTCTAGGATAATAAACTAGAGTTAATTTATACTTTCTTAGGAACATTTTTCAAGTTCATAATTCCTTTTATATCACTTATTACCATGTTATGAACATTATGTAATTATTTAAGTTAATAACGGTCATTCTGTCGTTCTTTGGTACTTGAGTCACAAATAAACTTCTTATAATTACAAGTTGTTCATGAGATGAAATATAGATTATATCCAGAATTATATTCCTGATATAGATATCATATATATCATATATATCTAGTATATAAATTCATTTATAATATTACATAACATTTAGAGGTAAGAAATGAAATGCACCGTTCATGGAGACGGTAACCTGTACGTACGCATGAACGCTACTTTCATTTCTATTTCATATTTAATGAAATTAAATCATAATGATATAAAGGTATACTATAATTCTAGTATAATATCACATACCATATCATTAACTCCATCCTTTATACATCCCACATATGGCATTAATGATTCAAATTACTTTGAGGGGCGGTTGTCCACACTTCCTAAAATGAAATTATCGCGTTTACCCATAATGGAAAACATAATGGTATGCCATAAATGAAAAATACAGAAACATAAGGAAAACATAAATTTAATATATATCATATATAAATATACTGACATATTAATGGCCACCTTGATAGGTGTAAAAAAATATTAAACAATCATCATTTCGTGAGGCAGTAATTCGCCATCCACGGAAACAGAATGTTCTTTAACCATTAGATGGAGGTGTGTGTAAGTGTTTCTCAAATAATTTTCATAAAAACATGATATTATATTGAAGATACTGGTTTTATTACAAAATAAATGAATAAAAAGATTTTAGGGGGTTGGAGAAGCAAAATACAACAAAAGAGGATCAGATAAGAAACTACCTTAAAATCGGGTAACTCTTTTTGATTTGAGTCAAAGGCTTCTTTGGGAAGTCGTATGCCCAAAGTGAGGTTTCTAGGAGTAAGATAGGGAAGTTGAGAGAGTATTTGTTTAGAGGTTGGCTGAGCCAAATGGCGTTGAAAGTGTGAATAATGAGGTAGAGGTGGGGGCCTTTTATAAGAGGAGAGGAGAGGCACTCTTGGAATGTCATGAAGTGTTACACTATTATAAAGTGCTTTTTGGATTTCAAAGGTCCCACAATTATATATTTAGAGCCCAAAGTTTTTAGGGTTAGAAATATACTCTTCAAATAGGTTTTTGACAAGTGTAAGTCTTAGATTTTACATTATCATTTCATTTTATTAAAATCATTAATTAACGAGGTAATCGCTGCATCACCATGGTGTCATATATAATTTAATTTATTTAATGACTAAGAATTATAAAAAAAATCATTATGTATTAAATATTTTTCTCTTTAAAATTAATATTTACAGTCAAAAATATGACTTGTATAAACCCTTCTAATAATTGTTTTAGTAAAACAACACATGTTTGTAACAATTTTATTTTTACTTTAAATAAAAAGTTATTGATGTAATGTTCTTACCAATGTGGATCCATGGGGTACCAAAGATGACCCATGGATTGTCTTGGTCGGCCATGACTCATCCAATAAGGTTAGGACAAGTGTAAATGTATTTTCATATTTTTATAATATCATTTTTTCCTTAAATTTCACTAATTACCTTTAATCGCGATTAATAAAACTTAAAAGTTACTATTCATCAAAAAAAAATTATTTTTATCGCATTAAACTACATTTTACATCCTAATTAAATTCATGTATGTCGTATTTTGGAAATTCAATTCATAGAAGGAATAAAGTTTCATTTTAACGAAAAATTAGTTTTTTAACTACCACTTAGTGGTTTCACTATTCATCAAAAATTGAAGTTTTTCAGAACAATGCCAAAAATTCACCCTATGATATAATTGATATTCCGAATTATAAAATGATGCCTATTTTAAAAAATTCCAAACATATAAGTTTCATTAATTAGTTTTATAATTAATTCCCGCTGTCACAACAAATAGTGTGTTTTTATGAAACAATATATATCAAAACATTGACAATTGTTTATGTCCAATTTCAAAGTGAAATAAACTATAATGACCACCATTGGATAAAATGTTAAAAATATATTCTAATTATACATTAAAACTACTCAATAGTATAATTTATCACTATAATTTATTTTGATTAAAAAAATTGATTTTAAGTATTTTTCACTATTCATAAGAAAATTGGATGTTCTCGGAAAATTACAAAAAATTCAACTTAGGATAATTTCGATATTCTGAATACAAAAATGAAGTCCGTTTTGAAATTAAAAATTTCTATAATTTTAAAAAGTGGGTATTACTATTCATAACAGCTACTTTGATTAGTCACGGTGTGTTAGAACTCGAACATGTGTCCAATGCAAGCTATTGCATTTTTGAAAGAGAAGTGTATCGTGAATGATTGGGGTGTTACATCCCTCGTTATTACAAAATAGTTTTCCTAATCTAAATGGAATGTGTTAATATTTGGAAGATTGCATGATTAGTATAAATATAATATTTTTGAGTTTTGTTATCTTTTTGAGTGAAAGATGGGTTTGTGGTAAAAATTTATAAAGAGAATGAAAGTCTACCTGACAAGTATGTATATTTCCTTACGTTCTTTATAAATCTCCTAAATAAATTCCCCAAATTTATTGAAGGTAACTTAAAACAAAAACTTTTTCAGTTATCTATTCCTACTGGGGAATCATTGATCGTTTAACCAATCACAAGTTTGTGATTTTCTTGTAGTTCACATTCTCCTAACCCTATTTTATACATCTCACCATCAGACCTTGATGGTCTGTTTTTCATCCATATCCATATTTTCATAGAATCCTAGTATGGTCTATCTCGGGTGACCTTTGTACTTCTCTTTCATTCTTTTAATGTTATATTTTTATTAACCCTATTTCTGATGTGGGTTCTTGACAAAGGTATTTTCTATTTTCAACCTTTTATTTTCAAAGAAAAAATTTAAATTGTGAAGACGCAATTTATTGAAGGAGGGGAGAATTTAACACCCCATGATTTCACGATACGCATCTCTTTCAATAATGCAATAGCTTGCATTGTATACAACTTCGAGATTCTAACACACCACAACCAATCAAACTAGCTGTTATGAATAGTAATACCTACTTTTGTAAATTTTATAAATTTTATCTTTCTAAATGGACATCATTTTTTCATTAGGAATATAGAAATTATCCTATGTTGAAATTTTGGTATTTTTCTGAGAACTTTCAATTTTTGATTAATAGTGAAAAATACTTAAAAACAGATTTTTAAATAAATTTTTTTTATAGTGATAAATTATTCTATTGATTGGTTTTATAGTATAATTATAATATAATTTTAACATATTATCCAATAGTGGTCATTATAATTAATTTATATTTGAAATTGGACATAAACAATTATCAATCTTTTGATTGATATTTTTTCTTAAAAACATGCTATTTGTTTTGATAGTGGGAATTCATTATTAAATTAATTAATGAAACTTTTTGGTTTTTAATTTTTTAAAATATACATCATTATTGAATTCAGAATATCAATTATAGCTTAGGGTGAATTTTTGGTATTTTTCTGAAAAACATCAATTTTTGATGAATAATGAAACGACTAAGTGGTAGTTAAAAAACTGTTTTTTCATTTAAATGAAACTTTACTACTTCTATGATTTGATTTTCAAAAATCTGACATACATGGTTTTCATTATGAACTAAAATGTTCTTCAATGGGATTAAAATAATTTTTTGGTGAATAGTAACTTTTAAGTTTTATTAATTGCGATTAAGGGTAATTAGTGAAATTTAAGGTAAAAATGATATTATAAAAATATGAAAATATCTTGACAGTTGTCCTACCCTTATTGGATGAGTCATGGCCGACCAAGAAAATCCATGGGTTAACTTGGGGACCCCAGGGAGCCACATGGCTAAGAAAATGACATTAATAACTTTTTATTTAAAGTAAAAATAAAATTGTCACAAACATGTGTTGTTTTACTAAAAGAATAATTACATGGGGTTATATAATTTAAAATTTTTCTATAAATATTCATTGGAAATATAATAATATTTCATACATCATGGTAATTTTTTTATAATTTTTAGACATTAAATAAATTAATTTTTTTATGACACCAAGATGTTGCAGTGATTACCTCATTAATTAACGATTTTAATAAAATGGAAGGATAATGTAAAATCTAAAACTTACAGTTGTCAAAAACCTATTGTATGAGTAGATTTAGAACCCCTATTTCCTTATCCTCGAAATATATAATTGTGTGACCTTTGAAATCTGAAAATCACTTCATAATAATGTAACATTTCAATTTTTCCAAAAGAGCCCCTCCTCTCCTCTTATAAAAGCCCCCACCTCTACCACCTTATTCACACATTCAAGCCATTTTTATTGGCCAACCTCTGCAAAAATACTCTCTCAACTTCCCTCTTTTACTCCTAGAATCCTCACTTTGGGTAGAAGTCTTCCCAAGGAAGCCTTTGGCTCAAATCAAAAAGAGTTACCCGATTTAAAGGTAATGTATTCACTGGTGTTCTTTTGTTTTATTTTGCTTCTCCAACCCCATAAAATCTTTTTATTCCTTTATTTTGTGACAACACCTGTATATTAAATATACTAGGATGTTTTTATGAGAAGGATTTGATTTACACTTACACACAACATCGTCTAATGGTTAAATAACATACTGTTTCTGTGGGTGGAGAAATACCACCTAACGAAACGATGATTGTTCAATATTCTTTTAACACCTCTCATGGTGGCCATTAAGATGTCAGTATATTTATTTATGATATATATTATGTTTCTGTTTTTCTTTATGCTTCTGTATTTTTCATTTATGGCATGCCTTTATGATTTCCATTATGGGTAAACGCGATAATTTCATTTTTGGAAGTGCGGACTATCGCCCCCTAAAAGTGATTTGAATCGTTAATGCCATATATGAGACTTATAAAGGATGGAGTAAATGATATTATATCTGATATTATACTGGAATTATAATACACCTTTATATAATTATGATTTCATTCCATTAAATACAAAATAGAAATGAAAGTAGAGTTCATGCGTACGTATGACTTACCGTCTCCATGAACGGTGCATTTCATTTCATACCTCAAAATGTTACGTAATATTATGAATTAATGTATATACTGGATATATATGATATATATAATATCTACATCATGAATATAATTCTGTATATAATGGATATTTTACCACATGAACAACATGTAATTATAAGAAGTTTATTTTTTACTCAAGTACCAAAGATCGACAAAACGACCGTTATTAACATAAATAATTACATAATGTTCATAACATGGTAATAAGTGATATAAAAGGAATAATAAAATTGGAACTGGTTTGTAAGAAATTATAAATTAACTCTAGTTTATTATTCAAGAGGTTAAAGAACGTTCAAGGCAAGTCGGACACGAGGTAAGGGAACTTCTTAACCCAATTTCCGTTCTCTGGGATAATCTCATACTTTCAAATTATGTCATGATATTATTATTTCCTATATTGTATTTGTACATTCTATATGTGTACATATAGTGAATACACATAATAGATCTATTCTATTTGAAAAATGATCTTTGTAAGGGAACTTCTTAACACAATTTCTGTTCTTTGGGTTAATCTCTTACTTTCAAATTAAGGCATGATATTATTATGTCCTGTATTGTATTTGTACTTTATTAATGTGTACATATAGTGATTACAAATAATAGATATATTTTATTTAAAAAATGTTCTTTGTAAGAGAACTTTTTAACCCTATTTCCGTTCTTTGGGTTAATCTCCTACATTCAAATTATGTCATGATATTATTATGTCTTATCTTGTAATTGTACTTTATTTATGTGTACTTTTAGTGAATACACATAATAGGTCTATTTTATTTAAAATATGATCTTTTTAAGGACTTCGTCTCAATATCCTTTCATTGAGGAATATTTTGTTTTATCCACAACTTTCTTTTATACTGTTTTTAAACCCCTTTTACATTTACGTTTATTCAAAAGGAATATTTTTATACGAAGCATTTTTCAAAATTACAAAAAGGATTGTTTTTTTGTCGTACGTATGTGGTGAAAATGACTTCTCCACCACCGTGACCATTATTTGTGTTTCGACTTCTTCTACAATCCATAACTTTTTTTAAATGAAAAAAAAATACAAAGTTTTAATTTTATTTTATTTTGGTATTGAAACTATTTTTGAAAGTGTTTCTTTATTATATCTATGTATTGTATTGATATCATGTGATTGAAATGTGGAAATGTTATGTTTCCTTTATTCATGTTTTATGTTATACGATTATGTTATGGTTTATGATATGTTTAAACCTGTTCATATGCGGAATGCATTGGACTTAATAAGTGACGTGTGGAGCCCGATATAACTCATCGATGCATTAGTAGGTCCCATGAGACAAACTAGTGTCTTGGCACGAGGCCTTGAAAAAATCTTATTTGTAGTCTTGGAACGAGGCCTTGCCTACGTGGTTATGATAGTCTGTAATTATGCATTCCATCATTATGAATGTGGTTATTGATATTGCATGTGATTATTAGACTAGTAGAATATCCATGTGAATAATTAACTGGCGTTATTTCATTTTATTTATGCCATATTATGCTGAAGTTCAAGTTTAAAAGGATTTTGTATTAGTTATACATTGCCTTAAATGTTAATTTTATTTATGAAAGCTTCCACTATATTTTTATCCTTATTGAGCATCTGAGCTCACCCCATCCAATGTTTTAATTTTTCTTAGATGTGAAGAAGTATATTATGAATGACCTGTAGGGATAGTTTGAGGGGACATGAAGAAAATATTTTGTTATAGTTTTGTTTTAATTTATGATTTATTGTAAGAATTATGAATGTATCTATTGTTTCAAAGGGTACTAAACTAATCGGTCATTCGAGACTTGATCTTTTGTGATCATGCCAATGTTACACAATAATGCACCGACTCTGGGTAACTGGGGTCGGGGCGTCATAAGTTGGACTGTTGTGACTTGAAATTTGTAAAATAAAAATTTATAGCTACAATTTTAAATCTAAATTTAATGATACGAAAGAGTTGGGAAAATAAATTTTTTGGATACAAATATATGATATTGTAATATCATCTTCATGGGTTTATCCATTTATATAGTAATGACATGAATTATTGTAATGAATTACCACTGGGATTTCACATTTTATTTTAGAATAATGCAATATTATGTCATTAATTTTGATAATTTTTCATAAATATTGAATTTTTTTCAAATGAAATATTTTGAAAAGGGTATAGTAAATTTTTATAAAGGGTTATTTTTTAAAAATAAGAATGAATATTTCCAAAATGGTTAAATGATGAAAAGGATTATTTTTAAAAACAATTTTTTTATAGTTTATGTGATATATTTTGAAATCCAAATCCTTTTATTTCTAGAGATAGACCATTATATAGTTTTCATTTGTTTAGAAAATGGAATTGGGTGTGTGACATAGAAACGAATGAGAAGAAGCTTTGGAGAATGTGGTTAGACCTGAACCATAGCTGAAGCAATAGTTAGTTCATAGTATCATCCAACTATTCCAAGAATTGGATACAGGGAATTGGGGGGCATAAGCCATGAAATGTGGATCATTCCATCTATTTCGTGAAACAGAATCCACTCATCAATCAGAGTGATTGTGAATAGGAAAATGTATTAGTGTGGCTGAATAGGATGAATTGTATCTTAGATTTCATCGACACACCAACACTGTTGAGGTTCAATATAATAATGTATATGATATATGATCTAGAACTCTAGTGGTGGGACGTAGCGGTCAAAGATAAACTGGACCAAGGCATTAGTTCAGAGTATTTTGGGGAATTGATCAATAAACAATTATATCCTCACACATTCAAGATCTAGAGAAAGATGGAATTCTTTAGCCCAATGTAGGTAAATCTCACTAATCATAGAATATGTCAATAAATTAATTATTTTACTACCCTTTTCACCATAATTGGTATAGAGCATGGCCCTAATGGTATTCATCCTCGAATCAGGGCTATGTTGGGAGATTCTATCTAAGATTGTGTTGCTCTGTATTAGAGATTATATAGAAATAGTGAATAGTGAGTTAGTGGTTAAACTTGATATCATTGAATATATGGGAGGAGGAAGTAAAATGATACCTTATAGAAATTGTGGTAACGTGAATGCTGGAATCAAGTGGATGTGGGACAACTATTTCTACTATGGGAGTGGTACTCAAAATTAAATAGGCTGATCAATGAACCTTCCTTCATGACCTAAGTGAATATTAGGATGTTTCTAATGTGGATCTTTTGACCACATAAATCGTTAATGTACAACACAACCTTGAACATGTCATAACTGCAATAATATGTTGCATCTTCAACCGTATGGTCATAATTCTCTATGTTCATGTGCTCTAGAGGCTTCTAAATTGTCGAATAATCAGATGCTTTAATGGGGAAAGGGTCGAAGAATTAGTCTCATAAAGTCAAAAGAGTTATCCACAGTAATTCTAGGAACACCATGACTTCACAGAAATAGATATCTCAGCAAGGAAACAAGCAGCAGAGGGAGACAACAAAGAAATTATATAGAGCTGAATATGATATTTTAGATGATCTGGTTGGACCACTTACAGTGAGAGGTATGATTCTTTTTAATTCTACCCTTATGCAACTGTTATTGATACATGTGAATCACATTACTTCATATATTCTCATGATTTTTATTTTCTATGTTTAAAATTAGAGGTGACATCTTCATTGATAAGAAATTAAACTCCACTGGGAAGAATATATTGGTGAGGCATTTTTTGACAGCATGTTTTATAACTATGAATTGAGGGGAGCAGAAATGGGACTTATTAGTGTTGGTTATTGATGTATGTGATGTAATATTGGGTTTGAATTGGTTGCAAATGTTCAAAGATCACATCGAATGTTACAATAAAATGACTAGTTTAACAACTAAGGACGACATTGAAAATATCATTAAAGGGAAAAGGGTTGTGAAGATAGGTGCAAGGATCCTATTGGAACAACTATTGGGAAAAATCTATTAATATTTGGATTCATTGACTTTGGAATGAATACAAGATATTGAGGATATCATTTTTCCAGTTTTTTGGATTAATTTCTAGATGTCTTTCCCAATTACTTCTTAAGGTTACACCATACAAAATAAGTGGATTTTATGATAGATCTTCTCCTTTGGACCACTTGTATTTCACTTACGTCTTATAGGGTGGATCCAAAAAATTGAATGGAGAAAAAAGTTTAGTTAGAATAGATAGAAAAGTAATGGGTTCATTCAATGAAGAACCTCTCTATGGGAGAAACCTATCTTGTTCATGAGTAAAGAATATAGGACTCTAAGATTGAGTTTGTATTATTGTATGCTTAACCAAGTTAAGATGAAGAAACTGTATTTACTTCCATGCATTGATGACATGTTCAATCAATTGATGGGATTTCAGTGGTTCCCTAAAATCAACTTTTTTTAGGATATCACCAATTGAGATTTTAGAAGGAGTATTTTCTGAAAATACCATTTAGAAAAATATATGGCCATTATGAATATTTCATAATGACTTTTTATTTTACAAATGCAACTGTAATATTTATGGATTTTATGAATCAAAAATTGTAGCAATATCTAGATAATTTTCTTGTTGTGTTTGTGTATGACATATTGATATTTTTAAGGATAAAGAATGTGCAAGGGAAACACTTTGTGATAGTGTTGAAACATATAATAGATCACCAATTATATTCCAAACAATCAAAATGTAATTTTTGGATAAAAGTGGTATGTATTATTAGCCATGTAGTTTTTGGAAAAGGACTTTCCATGGATATAGAAATGATATAAGTTGTTATCTCCTGGAAACGGCCAAATAACATATTTTATATACATTTATTTCTTGGTATATTTTCTTATTACGGACTCTTTCTGAGTGAAATTTCATGGATAGATTTTCCAATGTCATATTTGATTAAAAAATGCTCCATTCTAATGGATTGAGGAATGATTGAAATATTTTCAAGATCCAAAATTATACCATAAATCAACATCTATCGTTAATTTTTTGGTATCAGGATAGAGTTTTAGGGTATATGATCCTTTGGGTTTTGGGTTATGATGTGTTACCATATAATGAAACCTTGTGGTTGCTTATGGTTCATGGTAGTTATGAGTACATGAGAATAATTACCCAACACATGATTTGTAGTTATCAACATTTTTACATGACTTGAAGACATTTATTCACTATCTCTAGTGTAATAAATTTACTTTGTTCACAAATCATCAGTGCATGAAACAAAATTTCTATCAATGTGATTCAAATCTGAGGAAAAGGAGATGGATAAAGTATCTCAAGATGTTTGACATTCACAGGATTTATAAACCTAGAAAAGGGAATTTTTTTTGTAGATGAATTAAGTAGAATGTGTTATTCTTAGTTATTCAATTAAGATTTATATGATTGGATGTTTATGTCGGTCCTAGCTAACATGCATATTGAATGTGAAGACCAAGGTGACGTTTCCTATTTCTTTTCATCCATTCTTGTTCATTATTTAGTAATGATGGTAAAAAGGACACATATATTTGATGTTGAATGTGATGAATTGTGTTTAAAAATAAATGTTGGGGAGACCATTGAGGGATAAAAACTAAATGGGTGTTCAATGTTCTGATTCAGAAATAGTATGGTTATACCTATGGATTATCAAGAGAAACTTCTTCATTATTACCACCATTCGATATTGGATGTTTATCGTGGAATAAAAAATATATATAAGGCATTAAAGGTGTGGTTATTGGAGAGAGGCATGAAACAGAAAGAAGGAAATTTCATTTCCCAATTATTAACTTCTAAATGGGATAAGGAAGGCATTAAAGACCAGCGGTTATATTTCATTCATTACTTTTTCTTCTGTGGAAATGTAAGAAAATAGCCATGTATTTTATGACAAGTCTCCCAAAAATAGTTTGGAAAAATGATTCCATATAGTTGATAGTGGATTAGATCACAATGTCCGACCATTTCAATAATATTTTTGAAACTCATATGGGAGAGGATCTATCTAAAATCAAAATCAATGAAGTGGTTAAGAGGCAAGCCAAGTCCCTTTCAATCGTGTCAGATAGAGATCAAAGGTTCACATCTCATTTCTAGAAATACATTCAAAAATCTGTTGAGACTCATTTGAAAATGACTATTTCGTATCACCCTTAGATATATGGTCAATTTTAATGGTTAATATATACATTGGAATACATGATAATAGATTTTTTAATGGACTTTTGTGGAACATGGGAAGAGCATATACCCTTACTAGAGTTCTCATATAGTAACAACTATCACACCTTAATAAATATTCCTCTATTTGAAGATTTGTGTTGGTTTCCATATCATTATCCACTATGTTGGTGGAAATAAGGGATACATCACAAGTTGGGTGAAGTATTTTCCATGAAACAATAGGGAAGATTCAGTTAATCTGAAAGATAAAGGAGATGATTCAGAATCTCCATAAATATTATGTAGATCATCACCAAAGACCATTGTCGTTTGGGATGAGCGATCATATATTGTTTTTAATTTTACCATGTCTTAGTCATCACCTTTTAAAAAAGTAGGTAATGTTATCTACATTATACATAAGCCATTTTGAGATACTAGAATGGAATGGAGATGTCGAATTTCAGTTTCCATGGCCACCATGGTTCAGTTTTGTGCATAACGTTTTCCACATATCTCAGTTGGAAAAAGTATCATCCTAATCCTGATTACTTGATCATATGGGATCATGTTTACCTAGAGTCAAATGATTTGTTGGTACATATCCCACTGTGGATAGTGGATATACAGGTTTAACAATTACATGGGAAAATCATTGTCTTTGTATGGGTTTTTTGGAAACAAAGTTAGACTCAAGAAGAGGCTTGGGAATGAGAAAAGGAAATGAAAGGGTATTGGCCGGAACATTTTTAGGTCTATGATGGTTTTCTACTTTATAGAGATGGAAAGACCAATGGGGTGGAGAATTTTTAACCACATGTTTCTGGTATATAACCCTTCTATTATATATTTTAGGATTATTATGAATAAGAGGGAATTTTGGGAGGGTTTGGTTATCTTGTGGGATGTTTTTGGAGATAATGGGATGGAACACGATATGCACATGAATAGTCTAAACCATATATAATCCACGAATAAACCACAAAGAGTTACAGATGTTTGATAGTAGCTCTGGCACAGTGGGTGCCCGGTTAAGGAGACCATGTGGGGATACCATGGGAGCGTCCTTCTAGGTAGTAGCTAAAGTGATGTTAGAACACAGTTTGTCTAACCATGTGACTAAATCAAGGGTAGGGTAAATTTAAGATCCAAAAATATTGGATATCACACGTTTTTGACTCTATAGGAATCATTTAACCACTTATGGGACCCTGTTTCACGATTCCACTCTTTTGAAGGTTGGAGAATCTATCCTGAGAATATTGGAATTGATATGGAACCTTTCCTTGATGTTTTGAAGCTTGATTCTTGTGGTATGTCAACGTTCTTTTTCATTCCTATCATGTCGTCTCATATCTACTAATATCTGTATCTCCTATCCTCTTGGATTTTTCGTATCCCTTCTCATTATGGGTAGATATATGATTCCGGATTCCAAATATTATGATATTTGGTGTCTTTGATGATAAGAGAATAGGTCTGAGGAGGTTTCGTGGAATTATTACCCGGTTTCATGAGCATTCATTATCTGTTTTCAGTTTTTATCAATTTAGTTGAGTTGGGTGGCTTCACTATCGACACCTCATAGTAGAAAAAAATTTCATGGTTTCAAATTTATTACCACTAGAGTATTTGTTGGCAAATTGTATTCTTTAAAATTTTCAGAAAACCTCTTCAGTGATGGTTTGTGGAAATATGGAAATTTGATATTCTTGAATGAAATGTTTGCTTAATTATTTTAAAATGATGATACTAAAATGGTATTTTACTTGAATTGTGGTAATTAGATTTCATTAATGGTTTTTCAATAATGTAATGAATTTATTGGAATGGAAAAGGTTTTTGGAATTGGGTTGTTTATTGGTTTTCAATTATTGAATTATTTTATTTAAATGTGATGAAGTTGTTATTTAAAATGGTTTTTGGAAGACACAGGGTGTTTTGAGAGTTCATGCATGAAATGCCTAGAATATTGAAATGTACATGTGGGGTACAAGGTAAGTGACCCTATATTGGTGGAGATTGTTAGTGGGATACAAGGATATTGGTCAAGATACCCCATATGAGTGTGGAACTATCATAACGAAACATGAATGTGTCTGTGTGTTGTACAAAATGGAATGGTTATGCTAAAATGATATTCAAAAATGGTTTTAAATCATTGTATAGGTGTTTTTCTAGAAATGTGACATACTGGACTGTTGGTTTAAATTCACTTTTTTTACTTTTAGTTATAAATTTTATTCGAACATGTTTATATTTAGTTATAAATTGTTTTAAAATTTTGTTTTATATAAATGGTTTTATATAAATGTATCGAAATTTTCTATCATAGTTTAATGAGTAGGGAGGTCATTGGGTAAATCCTACTTAGTTTAATAGTCACCCATACATTGGAACATTGGTTCCTTTTAAGATTCTATCTTTTGGGACAAGTGAAAAGCTAATATATCCAACATATTTAGCACCACCTCGTGATACTTGGGTTGATTAGTGACTGGATCATAGAGGTTGTGGAGCCTAGAGTGTTGTTGTTATATTATAGTATATTTGTTTTGTTTCATATATTTAATTTGACAGTATATTTGTATCCATTTTAGTACACTTGGGTGTGTTTTGGATATACATTTAGTGGACTGGTTTTCGTTTATTTATTCATTCATCATATAGTGAGTTGTTTGGATATTGGTGGATTGGTTAATGGTTTAATTTGTTAAAGAGTAAATCATACCCGACATGTATTTGAAACCCTTGGGAATTTATTTCCATCCTTTGGAGCCTTGGGAATGTCTTTTATGGACAAGTAGAATCCTCTAACCTTCTCAATCCAAGGACGAGGGGGGATGTTTCAAAGATTAATATTTTATAAAAAAAATAGTTTCTTGTTTATTAGTATTTTTTCACCAAGCATTATATTTATTGAACAACTACTCAGTTTCAATTAAATATATAGTCATATATTTGTTCAATATATTTTTTTGTTACCAATTGTTAGTATACATGTTCATATTTTTTTAATTATTGTAAGAACATGTTAATTTTTTCATATACGGTCATTATTACATGAAAAAATTTGTTATTTTTTTACTATGAATGAAACAACTATAAAGTGTTCAAAGATGTAATTGTAAAATTCATACTCAAAGATTCTTTCACCAAATAAATAAGCTATATCATGTATAAAAACATTCTCTCAAAAGAATAGTGATGCAAATAGGTCATACAAATGGACATAGTTGTATGTTTTTACAAATAGGAATGTTTAATTTATAATCACTAATAAAAAAATATTACAATTTATTAAATTGGATCTTTTCCAAATAATGACTTACAGATTCTAAACTTGTTGCTACAAGACTGTATGGGATAAAATGATGATTAATATTGTCATTCCATTGGTTGAATCAACCATATTTGTGTGACTTATTATGTACAACCAATAATTATACATTATTAATAACTAATTCACGTCAACTTGATTATCAATACTGTTTATATTAAATTATATCATCCAAATATGTTATATTGATAAAATAAGTAATAATAGTTTATATATTTTTATATTCTTATTATTCAATTTTAGGTGGACACCTATATCATATACCCAATTTATTAATCCAACATCGACATCACTTATGACTCCATCTTCAAATCCACAAAAATTTGATATCAACAATTTTTCTTTGATAATAATTTCATATCCAATGTTTGATATATATGAGTTTTTATCCTATTTCTCCCTATATTTTTCATGTATAATAATATTGTTATTGAATACTTTTAATTTTGGTTTCTATGATATCCACATTTTTATTTTATTTTTAATTTTTTTCATTATATTATTCCACAGTTGTATTTCATATTTCATTTTTAATTTTTCAATCTTAATGTGCTTATTTTCTAAACTGTGTTTGTTTTCATACACTGAAAAGTGATTATAGACAATTTGTATTGACATGATGATTGTTAAAACCAGATATAGGAATGATATATAATTCAAAACATTATGGTAACATCTACCTCATGTAATAGAGTTTTTGATGATGATTGACTACTTTACAATCAAGTTCATTTTCTTATTGTTAAGATACCTTGTTCTTCATTTAATTTAATGGTTTTGAAATAATATTTTGATTTGATGATAAAAAATAATTTATTATTTACATGGTCTACTAGATGCTCAGTTTACTATAGATTATATTGGTAGAAATGGAAATACAATGATATTTAACACTTTGAAACCTAGATAATATGGAAGAAGTGTTTTTAAATTCAATGAAGCATTCAATAATAATTTTCACCATGTATTTTATTCTATGAAATAAAAATATGATACATTTTTTTAATTTCTTAATATAACCACATTATTATTTCTTATTCATGTTTTATTTTTATAGAAAAAAAGAAAACACATTCGTTTTTCGGCATCTGTTTTATTTTTTTCATATGTTTAAAAAATCATTTTAGAGAACAAGTGTGTAACATGTTTTAATATTATTTTTTGATTAATGTTCATTTTTGAAGATTATTTTTTTAATTCATATCATTGAAAACTATCATATATAGTTAGATTTATTTTCTTGTCTTAAAAATCTGTAACATATGTGAATTATAAAACATTACACTATTATACTCATACCATTAAAAACATGTCACCATTTTCTACCAATTGTAATGATTGTGTCATAAGTTAAAGTTAAAAATAAAAATTAAAACAAATGATTTAAAAGTTCACATACTATCTAAAATCAATAAATTATTCTAACCAAATACCTGGTGAGGATGATATAAAAAATATAATCTGGGAATAACACACTAAGTGCATATCAAATTCAATAAACTAAATTAACATTTATCAGTTTGTTACATAGTTACTTTTACCATATAAATTTAATGTACTTTATAGGTTTTACATATATTTCTTCTATTATTCATTTTTAATTCATAAAAACTATTCAATATATGTTTTATCACATCACTCTACTACTAATTGATTATTTTTTCTTTGTAAGTAATATTATTAATTATAAAACATCATGAATATTTTCTACTATACCTAATAAAATTTAAAATAAACATAAATACCACCATGAAAATATTACCTCACCCCCAAAATCTGTTGCACTATTTTTTTATAATAGTACTTCCATGTTAAAATTTCTAGAAATAATGTTGGTTATGAATATATTTAGATTTTTTCCCAACATATAGTGAATTGATTTTTCTAACTCAATCTACTAGAAAATGAAACATGACATAACTATTGTAACGACCCAAACTGTCATTAATGGAAGTTATTCTTAATCTAATTAAATGGCACTTTTTGTAAAGTGTTTATATAAAATGTCAACTTATTTTGTTTTATGTTAATAATTGTACCCGTTTCTAATATAGTCCACAAACATTGATCACCTGATTAGTATAAATATAGGGCTTTAACAAATCCAGTTTACTCAGACAAAGGAAGTGATTGCCTCATCCAGTAGACGTGCCCCTTAAGAAGCACATTTTTCAGAGCTCACAAAGGAGGTGGAGACATTTGGATTCTCTCTTGACCAAGACCAATACGATCTGGAATATATTAAGCTCAAGCGGGACTGCCAACGAGAGAAATGAAGTTGATACAGATTACCACCCGAGCAATGTTATCTGAGCCACTCCAAGAGTCTGTCACCATCGCACACCTTACTATTCGGTATTATGTGAGTTTTATAAGTGGTTATGTAACAAGACCCTAGTACTGTGGTTATGTACATTATTTTTGTATATAATAATGAATATACTTTCATTTTATTATTATTACCTTGTAAATAGTTTTTCATTTCAAAAGCACAAATAGTATTTTTAGTTAATGTTCAACTAAAAAATATATTTTGATTAGTTAATGGATTTTTTATTTAAATATTATTTTAATAAAATTTTATTATTGTTATTAAATTAATTTTTATTAAATATAAATGATCGTATAATTTTATGAATGAAATTGAAATTTTTATTAAGGTTTGAAAGCAATTGTTTATCAAAACCATTGAATTTTTTATAAATGTCAGTTTTTATTTTAAAAGTGAAAATTAAAATATTTAGAAAATTATTTAAATAAATTGAATATTAATTCTAGAATCAGGATGTCGAAATTATGCAACAGTGAATTTTTCATACTTTTCTGAGACAGTCAAAATTTTTGGGTAAAATTTAAATACTGTTTAAATATATAATGTGTTTATGACATCATAATGACCCAATAGTGATTTAATAAAATAATATAATATTTATTTTAGTCCAATATATGTGTTACCATTAATATAATGTGATTTTGGGTTTGTTTGAGTTATATTACAAAGCATTAATGGACCCTTCAAAACGTATTAAACTTCTTGACTTTATAAATTGTATTCCTTGGGTGTGTGACTCACCTCCATATAAGCAACCCCATTATTTTAAGATGTTTGGACATTGGTCTTAAAAAATATTGTTCTCCAATTCCCTTTTCTAAAAACCATTGGAGAAAACCATTGGCTGGTTTGTGTTTTGGATTAGTATAATGTGAGTTGTCCCAAACCTAAATAATAAAGAATTCCCACACCTTTCATATATAATACCACCGAATCTCCAACTTCCTCCTACCTCAAAGCCTTTGTATTTCGTAAAAAATCTTCCCTCAACTCTCTATAATGCTCACAAGGTTCCCCAATCGCCCAAGAAGCCTCTCTCAAGCCTCTCTCAAGCCTTTGGAAGCACACTTCCATGTATGGGGTTTTCTTCCTTTCTCTTTTTTGTCGAATTTTTTTAATGTTGTTATTCCGTTTTAATTTCAATTATAAATGTTGGGGAATGGTTTCTAACCTCCCCTATACTTTTCTATTTATGTTTGAATTATAGTAGACCCCTTTCTCTCTCATTATATTCTCCCCATATACAACGGTTACTATTCCGACATTCCGAAAGAAATTTCCCGCTCCTTTTTTACATTCAATCAATTCTTTGGTATAATGTCTCTAAATTTCATTACAAGTGTTGGGGAATGTATATGTATAACCCCCTTACTATCCAATTTATGTACATATGATGAGACTCCCCTTTCTCTCCCATCAAGCATTTTTATGAATTCGTATGTCACGTCATTACGTTGCCGAAATTGCACCGATTTTCTAAGACAATGTCATTGTGTAGTGAATACCATGCCCATTTCTCTATCAACAGTATTCACATTTATGAACATTTACAAATTGATTATAATGTTCCATGTATGAATAACACATTCCTTTATCATGGAATAAATTATTATGTTTTATGAATCCATGTTATATGATCCATGTGGCACACTTATGTCTTAAATGGAATGTTTTAGGAAGGGTGCACCCTTATAGCACTCCAATGCATTGGATAAAGTATAGTATCATGATACATCATGTGAAATTGGTGTTTACTCGTTCTAATTAAGTTCTAATGAGGTTCCACGCATGCTTCATGTGCAATGAGGATTTAATCATGCTCTATGTGAAATGAGCCTTGGCTCATGCTAATTCCATGATAAGTGTTGTTGCCACATTTCCATGTTATGATTATCATGCATTATCATGCCATTATGATTATGATTCTCGTGTGATCTATTACTATGCCTATTGTCTAACACGTATTTTATTCCTCATGTTATTCCATGATTATTCCCTTACTGGGCTTTATAGCTCACCCTTTTCTTATGCATGTCCTTAGGTTATCCTATGAAATGCTAAGTACGATGGAATGTAGTGGTCATGTAAAGGAATATTTCATTAAATATGATTTATTTCATGTTTTAAGGTGTTATGTAATGATCCTAAGCCCCCAATACACTATACCTCTAGATATTATATGTTGTATCAAGTAAAGTTTATGTAATATATTATGGTTAATTTTGTAATAAAAGATCAGGGTTGTTAAAGTTGGTATCAGAGAACAGGTTTAGTTATTTTTGTGATTGTGATTAGAAAACCATAGGAAAGTCTTAGAGACAAGACTATGTATAAAAAACATCCCAATGTTTTGGTGAGTATTGAGTAAGTGGTTTATCAAAAAATCACATCCCTGTCTTGATACGAGCAGGTAGAGGCGGCTCTGGCGCAGATGTATCCTAGGGGTAAAACCCGAAAACACAACATTGAGCTAGACTCGAAAAGAAACTGGTACACGCCAATGGGACATTCTTAACACTTGGTTATGTCTCTGCCGAGGGATATGTTTTGGTAAATTCACAATCTTTGTATGAACCATTATTATGGGACGAAAAAATTCCATAAGAATATATGTTAGAATGTAGATCATGGATAATACATACTGAAGCCAATAGATTCATATGTTAAAGAAATAAAATTTATTTATAATTCATCAGTTTCGTCCTTTTATTACCCTTTATGTGTTACCCCTAAATTTCCGTTTATTCCAGCCAATGGCCAGTAATATGAGGTCTTAGGCTAATAACCGATTTGAAGATCAATGTGATGACTGTAGTAATGATATTCCCAATCTAATGGGAGCAGGAATCGCGAACTTTGTCATGATTCTCTCTATGCTAACTCAAGATTTGAATAGAAACTTAGGTCAAGAGGAACGTTCATCCCCCCTTAACAATGAACAAGTTGTTATTGAGAGCTTCATTAGACAAATACCTCATACTTTTAATGGATAATATGATCCCTCAATCACTGAACAATGGATCAACTCCATTTAAAATATCTTCTCCATCCTTCAATGTTCTGAAAAATAGAAGGTTCTCCTGGCTTCTTTTCATATGGAGGGTGAAGCTGATCAATGGTGGGCATTGATAAAAAATATGAAGCCTGAAAAATATATCGAGGCATTAGAATAGAAGGATTTCCATAAGATATTTTTCGATAAATATTTTTCATGAACCCTATGGCATAAGATTGAAAGGGACTTCCTTTCCCTAAAGAAAAAGGATGAAGAATCTGTTGGAGAATATGAGGAAAACCTCACAAGGATTGCATGATACGCTTCCTAATTTTTCATTACTCTCAAAAGACAGGTTGACCGTTTCTTTGGTGGGATTCAACCTAGATTGTGGAAAGCACTGGCAATCTGTAACTTCTACTGCTATGAGGAAATTGTCTAATGTGACCTCAAGGTCGAAATGTAGATCGGAGAATCTCAGGGGTATCATTGGAATAAGAATTGTAGGGTGGACTTCAATGCTAGAAGTCTGATGGATAAACCCAACTGTGCTAAGAAGATCCAGCACCCCACATGCCAAAGGTGCAGAAAGATGCACCCTAGAAATTTCCTAAAAGGGATGAGAAAATGCTTTAGGTGTAAAAGAGAAGGGAACCTAGCTGTTAACTGTCGACAAGATAGACTTGCTACTGCGACAGAGGAGAGGAATGCATTGTTCGAATATCAACACGTGGATCTTTTATTCAACTATAAGGAACAAGGGAATCTTGCAAATTAGTTCCTTAAGGCAAGGGTTTTCGGAGGCAACCATCAACCTCCAAGGCAGCAGGGGTGAGCATTGGCCATCACTACTGCCGAAGTAAACCCCGAAAACGAAGTGGTGCCAGGTGCACTAGTTATTCATTCAAGAATGGAGAATGTACTTTTTGATTTAGATTTTCCACATTATTTTATATCTAAAAATTTTAGTATAACAATCCCAGCACCACCAAAAATCATGGAAGTGAAGATGTTGGTGAGTACAGAAAATGGGGCAATCATTGTATCCCAGGAATATAACTCCTCCCCGGTCATAATCTATGGATTAAACTTCCCGATGAACCTCATCATACAACCTTTGGTGGAATTTGATGCAATTCTTGTCATGGATTTGATTTCCTTATATAGAGCCAACATAAATTGACGTTAGAGGAAAATCACTCTCCATATGGCGAATTGACCCCCAGATTGATACAAGTGCAAGGAGGAAGATGAATCCTATTTAGCTCTATCATCTCAAGCATGGATATTACTGACCAGTGAGCATGCATATCTGGATCAGATGAACGAATCTAAGGATGCAACCTTCCTATAAGAAATTCCTTTTGTGAGAGAATTTGATAAAGTGTTTCCTGAGGAATGGCATGGTCTTCCTCCAAGAAGAGATGTTGAATTCTCAATTGATCGTATACCTGGGGTGTTTCCATATCCATGAATCTATATTGAATGGTTGTTGTGGAGCATGAGGAGCTGATGAAACAACTACAGGAGAATCTGGATAAATGGTTCATACACCCAGGTGCTTCACCATGGGGTGCACTAGTCTTCTTCGTCAAGAAGAAGGATGGGTCAATGCGCCTTTGAATCGATTATCGTGAGCTCAATGATATCATGATAAAGAACAACTATCATCTCCCATTAATTGATGACTTGTTCGATCAGCTGTGTGGAGCACAATACTTTTCCAAGGGGGATTTGTGGTCCGGATATTATCAAGTAAAAGTGAAGAAAAAAGATATAACCAATACTTATTTTCGTACAATATACAATCACAATGAATTCATAGTAATGCATTTCGGAGTCACTAATGCTCCAAAAATCTTCATGGACTTGACGAATATTGTCTTTATATATTACCTAAAAAAAATTTGGTAGTATTTATAGATGATATTATGATATATTCCAAAACCAAGGAGGATCATGAGGAGCATCTGAGAACTGTACTAGAGACCTTACAGAAGGAAAATATCTATGCAAAGTACAACATGTGTGTGTTATGGTTGAAGGTGGTCTCATTATTAGGCCATATCATCACAAGCAATGGGATATTTGTGGATCCCTAAAATACATATGCAATTGAAGGTTGTCCATGGCCAACATTGGAAAGGGATATCATTAGCTTCTTGGGGTTAACTGGATATTATCAACGAATTGTGAGAAACTTCTCACGATTGTTCAACCCTCATACCAAGATAACTTGGAAGGGAATAATGTTTTCATGGAGTGATGAATGCGAAGAAAGGTTCAAGGAGTTGAAAAGGATGCTTATCACTACACCCGTGGTCATTTTATCCACAAGTGGAGAAATTTTTTACGTGTTCAGTGATGCTTCGAAGAAGGGCCTCAAATGTGTGTTGATACAAAACGAAAAAGTTGTTTCATATGCTTCAATACAATTGAATGTTCAAGAACATAAATATCCAACACATGACCTCGAGTTGGATTGAGTGATCTTCGCTTTGAAAATTTGGAGGCATTATATATTTTGGGAGAATTATGAAATATATACGGACCACAAAACCCTCAAGTATATATTCACATAGAAAGAGTTGAACATGCGCCAATGAAGATGGTTAGATCTGATCAAAGACAATGACTGCTCAATCTATTACCACCCTGGGAAAGGGAAGAAGGTGGTGGATTCCCAAATTGGAAATGACCCAGCGATTCTATCATTAATAATAATTGAAAAGGATCCAATCTTCTTAGATTTGAAGAAGATGGGAATGGGAATCATAAACAAGGGAACATCATCAATCCTTTCACTAATGATTGATCAACCGTCACTTTTGTAAAGGTTAAAAGATTCTCAAGAAGAGGAAGTGGGAATTCAGGAAAAAGTGGAAGCTATCGGAAAAGGGAAATCCTTTTTGCTTAATGTTAATGAAGATGTAATTGTAAGATTTTGAAAAAGCCTATGTGTTCCATCAAGTCTGGAGCGGAAGAAGGAACTTTTGGATGATGAACATAGATCGAATTTCTCTATTCACCTAGGAAACATAAATATGTATTGAGTTCTCCGAGAGCATTATTGGTGAGATAATATGAAGAAGGATATCGCTGAATATACATTAAAGTTCCTGGTGTGTTAGAAAGTGAATGCATAGGGGCAGAAGTCTAAGGGTATAATGAAACCATTTCCCATAACATAATAGAAATGGGAGAACATCACCATAGACTTAGTCACCTAACTTCCAAAGACATCCAAAGGCAACAATTCAATCTAGGTTGTTGTGAATCTTCTTACAATGGTTGAACACTTCATTGCTATTCGGGAGGATTTCTCATTGGATCAACTGGCACAGATAAATATCAAGGAAATAGTAAGGTTGCATGGAGTACCACTATCTATTGTGTCCGATCGAGATCCAAGATTCGTCTCTATGTTTTTGAAGAGTCTTAAACATGCTCTAAATACTGAACTGAACATCAGTACGACCTATCATCCTCAAAATGGTGGCCAATCTGAGAGGACTATCCGAACACTTGAGAACATGTTCAGAGCATTCTAAATGGACATTGAAGGAGGATGGGATCAACATCTTCTTCCTTTTGAGTTCTCTTATAATAACATTTTCCACTCGAGCATCCAAGTGGCAATATATGAAGCCCTTTATGGGAAAAGGTTTAGAACACCGACACGTTGGGATGAGGTGTGTAACACCCCGACCCCTCAAGGATAGAGCCAGTGCATTACTTGTGATATTGGCATGGTTAGAAGGAAGGAAAATCCCAAAGGAATAATCAGTTTAGTAGTCTTTAATAATATATATACATAGATGTCATTCAAATTACTTTGGAAAAGTTTACAAAATATAATACATTACAAAAATTAAAAACGACATCCCGAGGAACTCAATAGAAGATCTTATCTTCATCACCTGTAGAACAAAGACATTGAAATGGGTGAGATCAAATGATTAGTAAGGGTTACAAATTGCATAAGAATGAGTATAATAATATGTTAATCTCAATCAATATGAAATAATCAATATGGCTTAGTGAATAAATGAACAACTGATTCCATTAATAAACTGAGAATGAAACTGCATCCATAGATTTTGTCATTGTGCAAACTCATGGATAATAATAAAAACTGATAATGAATAAAGATAATGATTATTAATTGGACGTCATATATCTGGAACATGAAGCCATAAGACTGTAAAAACAGTTTAGTTATATGGGTAGAAACCCTTCTGATTTTTGGAAGAAAACTTGAAGGGTTTGTTGCCAAACTGTTTTGTCTCATAAGACCTACTGATGCATCGAGGGGCTATATCGGGCCACACCCACCACTGAATGTCCAAATCATTTTTTATACATTGATTCAATACATGAGAAATATGCCCTTTCAATATCTGTATAGAGTAGAGTATACAGATTCATCAATATTCCCATAATTAAAATTACTTTCCAAATAAACACCGTTTGTCAAATGGTATACGGTTTAGACAACAAACAAATCCATGACATGAGATTTTGGATATATAATATAAATATAATTTCAATTTAAAATTGATCTCAAATGGTAAGTAGGTACACCACATAAGTATTGTTAGGTGCACAACACAAACATATTCACAATGAAAATGGCAGTTGAGACAATGTCCCTAACCCCAATGTAATCGGTCAAACTGTACGACTAGAACTTAATAACCATCAAGTGTATCATTTAATAACATGAATATGAATATAATAATGTTATTATATATCAAATGGAATTACTAATATACCAAATATATGGAATAATTGGAGAATAATGGAAATCTCAGAGAAATGAAAGTGAGAAGAGAAACCCCTTAACTAATGCTCGAGTGTGTTCTTTGTTTGTTTTAATGTCCTGAATAATGAAATTTAGCTTCATTAATTTATATGTACATAACCAGCTATAAATTTAATTTATTTATTATAACATTATTAGGTTCATTCATGTCCCTTTATATTGGTTCAATTGGTTCAATTTTCATGTTTTGGAAGCATTTTCTCCCTTCGTTTTCATTGTTCGTTTACTTTTTTCCTTGAATGGTAGATCATTTGAAACATTGTTAAAAATCCAGAATTGTTAATACATATTATTAAAATAAATTATGGAGATATTAATTATCTTATAATGATTTTGGGTTATATACCATGATGATGATTCATTAGTTAAAACACTAATGATGTTCATTTAGATCGTTTTAGTGGTTCTTTGGTTATAACAACCTCATTTTGTTTTATAAACTAGAACCATGGGTACCAAAGAATTAGAGAACAATAGGTGAGTCATAACACATATATTATAACCTTGTTCAACCATATAAATGGTTTCATGACAAGACTTGAAATAATTAATGCAAATTGAAATCACATCGTCTACGATATTGGTAATTTGACACATCACGGACAATGTTTTTAATTCCATGAACAAGTGGGGGAAAAGAAGAAGATTGATTATGAATTTCTCATGAACATGAGAGAAAACAGAATATAAAAGATTCTGGATATTTCATTCCACGTGGGTAAGAAGATAAGATGAAAGAATAAATAATTAACTCAAAATAAAAGAATAATTTTGAAATTGCTCACAAATATTCGGCAGCCTAATGGCTACGCAACATGGTTTTAGAAAATATTAAATAGATGGGGGAAAAGTGTCAAATATCCTGAAATGAATAATAATATAGAGTAGATCAAGAATAAGATGTTAAATAATAACTTTTTATGGAAACTTGAATGATATGCCACATAAAAGAGAACTTGAAAGGAAAAAAGAAAGAAATTTAGAATTTTCATACCTTATAGAGTAACCCTTAGAACATGAAAGTTGGGACTTTGGGGCTTGATGAATCCTTGGGAGGACTAAAATGAAGGTAAAGAGTCCATAACATTGTTGAGATAGAATTGGAAATGAATTCAATGAAGGGAAGAGTTGGTATTTATAGGAAAAGTGAGGGAATATTTTAATTATTTCCAAGGGACACCTTATTGGTGGTATTTGCAAAACCATGGGCTTGCCCAATGTATTTTCCCATGGTTAAAGCCACATGGGACACCTCAAATATTATTTAACTATACACATTCAACCAAATTTATTACATCATTATTACATCATTAATGATGTCATAAACAAACTGAAACTAAAAACTATATTTTTTACTATTCACTGAAAAATCAACTATTTCAGAAAAATTCCCAAAATTCAATGTAACTATTTTTGGACGTGTAAAATTCAAAAATGAAATCCATTTTTCAAATAAAAATTCTAAATATTATTAATTTAATTTTTAAATAAATTCATTTTTTATTTGAAAAATAACAATATTAAAGTGCAATTAGTTTTATTTCTCATTGAAATTCTAATTAAGATCACATTATCTTATTTCCTTAAGAAAATAAAATAATATTATTATTTACTATTCAAAAGGGTCATATTACTTTTCATATTACTATTCATATTACTATTCATATGGGTATGTTACTTTTCACCAAAATTCATGTTTGTTCTATTATACTCCAAAAGACATATTGAACACAACTCTAGATGACTTTTTTTCCAAATTTAAAACATAAAAGAGGAAAAGTTGTGTTTAGTGGATATATTATAAAACTGCATTATATATTTATTTTCAAAACCTTGGGGTGTTACATTCTCCCCTCCTTACAAAATTTTCATCCTCAAAATTCACAAAATATTACCTAAAAAGATTTGGGTATGTCTTTATCATAAGCGCTTCAGGCTCCCATGTTACTCCCTCCATATTATGGTTTCTCCACAGAACCATTACCAGACGAGTTATCTGATTTCTCATTACTTGTTCTCTAGTATCAAAAATCTTGATAGGCTCTTCACAATAAGATAGATCTCACTCAAGTTATACTTCATCATAAGTGAGTACATGTGTTGGGTCTAGCATGTAATTTCTTATCATTGACACGTGGAACACATTGTGAACCTTAAAGAGACTTGGCGGCATTGCCAA
The DNA here is from genome assembly GCA_963277665.1 of Viscum album. NCBI lineage: Eukaryota > Viridiplantae > Streptophyta > Magnoliopsida > Santalales > Viscaceae > Viscum > Viscum album. The sequence continues at coordinate 1,136,323,895 of OY728164.1, read as the reverse complement.
ACGGTAAGCTACGGCTCCAATTCGGTCTCGAATTTCAAAAGGTCTGATGTACCTGGGACTTAGATATCCCTTCCTACTGAATCGTATAGTACGCTTCCATGGAGATACCTTTAAGAAAGCCTGATCTTCTTATTGAAACTCCAAATCCTTCCTTCTGTTATCTTTTTAGTTCTTTTGCCTACTTTGAGTTATTTTGATATGGTTTTGGATAATCTTCACCTTTTCTGTTGTTTCCTCAACATGTTCTGGCCCCACGATCTTTCTTTCACCAACTTCATCCGAGCATGTTGGTGTATGGCATCTCCCCCCATATAATGCTTCATAGGGTGCCATCTGAATATTTGAATAGAATCTATTGTTTTAGGAAAATTCCATGAGAGGTAAATACTGATCTCACATGCCATGAAAATCATGTGAAAAAGACCTCAACATGTCTTACAATGTTTGAATAGTCCATTCTGATTGTCCATCAATTTGTGGGTGGTAGGCAATGCTCAAATGAAGATCAATACCTAGGGACTTCTAAAGACTTTTCCAAAATCTTGATGTAAAATGTTGATCACGATCATAAACAATCGATAGGGGTACAATATGAAGCCTCACAACTTCATTAATATATATTCTTTCTAGATGATCAAGTGGTAGATCTTCTCTTATAGCCAGAAAATGTTCTGACTTGGTAAGACTATAAACAATGACCCATATTGCATCGTTCCTTATAGGAGTCTTTGGAAGTCCCATCACAAAGTCCATCGTGATATTATCCCATTTCCACTCAGATATGGGAAGAGGTTGCAATACTCCTCCAGGTTGTTGCCTTCTAGATTTCACTTGTTGACAAACCATATATCTTGACACAAAATTAGAAATATCCCTCTTCATGTTGTCCCACCAAAAATGTTCCTTCAAATCACTATACATCTTAGTGCTATCAGGGTGTATAGAGAAATTGGAACTATGAGCATCATCTAACAATTTCCTTTTTAGATCAGGTATATCAGGAACACAAAGTCTCTTCCCAAATTTCAAAATTCCATCTTCATATACGAGGTCACTCAATATCCCATCATTCATAGCATTTATCATATTTTGAAACTCCTCATCATCATCTTGAGAACATTTTATCCTTTCTAGTAAAGATTGTTTGGCAAAAATTTGAAAAAATCATTGATGTTTCACCTTCCTTGGTTATTACCATATCCATCTTTACTAGATCCCTGAAAATAGTATTCCTTTCAACTCTCATCTTGTTCAAAATTTAATGATCCTTTCTGATCAAACCATCTGCCACCTTATTTTCCTTCCTTGGGTGGTAGTGTATCATGAAACCATAATCCTTGAGTAGTTCAATCCATCTCCTTTGCCTCATGTTGAGTTCTTTCTGTGAGAAAATATACTTCAAACTATTGTGATTAGTATTATTCTCACATTTTCCACCATAGAGATAATGTCTACATATCTTCAATGAAAGTATTACAATATATAACTCAAGATCATGAGTTGTATAGTTTTTCTCATGAAATTTTAGCTATCATGATGCATAATCAATAACCTTATCATATTTCATAAGGACACAACCATGTCCTTTCTTTGAAGCTTCACTATAAATAACAAATTCGTCATTACCCGATGGTAGAGTCAACATAGGAGCAATGACTAATATTCTCTTCAGTTCATCGAAATATTCAACACAATCATTTATCCAAAGAAATTCAACCCCTTTACTTGTGATCTTTGTTAGCGGGTTAGCCAGTCGGGAAAAATTCTGCAGGAAACGCCGATAATAACCTTCTAATCGAAAAAATGGTGTACCTCAGTTATGTTTGTTGGTGTGGGCCATTCTTGGATTGCCTTTGTATTTTCAGGATCAACTAGGATTCCATCCGTAGAGACAATATTGCCTAGAAAAGAAACTGACTGAAGCTAGAATTCACACTTGCTAAACATCCCATAAAATTGATTTCTTCTAAGATTTTTTGGAATAGTTCGCAAATTATCCTCATTTTCTTCATAGCTCTTTGAGTATTTCAGGATATCATCGATGAATACAACAAAAAATTTATCATGTTATTCCTTGAAAACTATATTCATTAAATATATGAAAATAGAGGGTTCCTTTGTCAGTCCAAAAGGCCTCACTGTAAACTCCTAATGCCCACACCTCGTTCGAAATGCTATCTTCAGAATATCTTCCTTCCTCACACGCAGTTGATGATATCCATATTCAATGTTAATCTTTGAAAATTATTGAGCTCTATGAAGATGGCCAAATAAATCATCAATCCAGGGTAGAGTATATTTATTCTTTATTGTAATATAATTGATTTCCCTATAATCAATTCAAATGCTCATGGATCCATATTTCTTCTTAACAAAGAGGGCAGGGGCTCCCCATGGAGAAAAAATAGGTCGAATAAATACATTTTCGCCCAATTTCTCTAGTTGTTTATTTAGATCTACTAATTCCACAATGACCATTTTATAGGGAGTCTTTGATATAGGTATTGCATCATTAATTAAATCAATATAGAACTCAACTTCCCACTCTGGAGGATGTCCTAGTAAAACCTCTGTAAATACATCATTGTACTCTTTCACTATGTGAAAATCTTCAATTTGATGATTTTTTTCCTTTCCCAAAGATATTGGATTATCTTCCTCTCCATGTATTGCATATAATAGAGCTACTGGGGATGGTTCTAGATAAGAATAAGGTGGTGAATTTTGTTACCTAAAGACAAGGGATTATACACCATTTTAAAAAATTATAACTTCTTTTTTCTTGCAATAAATCCTAGCATCATAATTTGACAACCAATAAATTCTGAGAATTATATCAAATTTAGTCATGGGTATAATGATAAGGTTAGAAACTCGCGCACGTTTTAGTGTTTGGAGGGGGACAAGTCGACATGCCTTTGTTATAGTGATACATCCCATGGGAGTTTTTACTGACAACTCCTCTCTTAAATCAAATTGGACATATATAATTATCTTGGAAAATTAATAGGATATAAATGAATTCGATGATCAAGAATCAAATAATGTGTTGGAAAATTTTGAGAAAATATTTAAAGTACCTGCCACAATATCACTGGGATCTTCAACCTCTATGGTTGTAATCGCAAAGGCTCTCCCTTCCTCTCTTGTCTTCTTCTGAGGCATGTTTTTTTGGCACTTAGAACACTGATTTTCATAGTGTCCCATCTCTCTGCAATTTTAGCATTGAATATCATCGAATTATTTCTTCCCCTTGCATTCATCAGATCAATGACCCTTTTTATGCAATTTTGGAAGACTCCCATGACTTTCGAGCATTTCCTGAGATGATTCTTTCCACAATTCTCACATAATGGAAAACTATTCATTCCCTTTCTCTTCTTTGGTGCTTATAATTTTTCTTTGTTATCATAATACTACTTCTTTTCTTGGTTTCATTTGAAAAAATTTGATCTAACAAATTATTTCCATGTTTTGATGGCACTTGATACAATTTCATCATATGATGAAAATGATTGAGAAGCTAGTTCCATTTGAAGACTAGGCTTGATACCATCAATTAAATGATCAATATTATCCACCCAGTCACGTTACATAATCCACGACATACCTGGCTAGCCTTGTGAATGTAGACTCATACTCTGCAACACTGTCTTCTTCCCTTTGTTCCAAGACAATGAATTTCCTCTTCATTTCAGTTCGTTTCTCATGATGGAAATATTTTTGGAAGAATGTTTTCTTAAAATTCATCCATTTCATATCCGCTATCTCTTCTTCCTCCATGTTATTTTGAATCCGGGACCACCATTTATCAGCATCACCCTTGAGACAATATACTGCCAGTACTACCTTTTCATTTTCATTGCATCCTAACACCATGAATATCTTTTCAAGGGACTTGATCCATTGCTCAACAACCACAGGATTAGTAGTCCCGCTGAAATATGGGGGCTTCTGCCATATGAAACGATCCAACACAGGTGTTGAATGGTTATTCATTACAACTTGATTATGTTGTCCCAATATGGTCATGATCTGATATCCTCCAATGTTGACAGTGTTGACTTACTCAGTAGGGAGATCCCTTCCTTTCCCATGAGTGTTGATTCCCCTTCTTCCATTAGACGCCATTTCTAAATAATGGGATACACTATATTAGTTTATGAATCTAAAATAGAAAATCAATCCATATAGATTGGAATTATATGCATATCTAATCTTATAAACAAGGTTCCTCTAAGGAAAAATTTACATTAACTCCTTCATAATGGCTTGTAAAGAAAATATGAATTATCCTAAGCATATACCCCAGGACTATTGTACCCAAGAGTGTAGAAAGGCCCGTTGGCGTGCACCTGTTCTCATTCGAGTCAGGCTCAAAGCGGTGTTTTCTGTCTTTACCCCTAAATACATCTGTTCCAGAGCCACCTCTACCTGGTCAAATCCAGACAGGGACCTATTGCATAAAATATCCACATAATCTATCTCTTACCAAAATACCAGGACGTTTTTGTAAGTTAATACTCATATACTACATTAGGGATTTGTTCCCTACTATATATTTCCTATTCTATTTTCGAAGTTTTCTACTAAACTTCCTTTGATTCCAACTGTAACACCCCGACCCCTCTAGGCTGGAGCTGGTGCATTACATGTGATATCGGCATGGTTAGAAGGAATGAAAATCTGGAAGGAACGATTAGTTTAGTATTAATGAAGAAAATAGATACAAATATGTTACTCAAATTACATTGGAAAAGTTTACAAAATACAATACATAGGAAAAACTAAAAACAGAATCCCCAGGAACTCAATAAAATATCTTTTGTTCGTCACCTGCTGAAGGTATACAATGAAAGGGGTGAGATCAAATGCTCAGTAAGGGTTAAAAATAGTGGAATCATGAGTACAATAATAATTAAGTTACAATAAATCTTACATAATCAATATGGTATAGTGAATAAATGAACAACTAATGACATTAATAAACTGAGAAGGAAACTGCAACAGTAGATTTTGTTATAGTGAAAACCTCATGGATAATAATAATAGCTGATAATGAATAAAAAGAATGATTATTAATTGGATGTCATGTATCTGGCACATGAAACCATAATACCGTAAAAACGTTTTAGTTTTATGGGTAGAATCCCTTCGGATTTTTGGAAACAAACTCGAAGGGTTTGTCGACAAAATGTTTTCTCTCATGAGACCTGCCAATGCATTGAGGGCCTCTTGCAGGCCCCAGCAACCATTGCATGTCCAAAGCATTCTTTATACATTGATTAAATACAAGAGTAATATGACCTTTCAATATCTGTATAGACAGAGTATACTGATTCATACATATTTCCATAATTAAAATAACATTCGAAAAAAACACCGTATGTAAAATGGAATACTGTTTAGACAAAAAACATATCCATGACATGAGATTATGGATATATAATATAAATATAATTACAAATTAAAAGTGATCTCAAATGGGCTGTAGGTACACCACATAAGGATTATTAGGTGCACAATAAAAAGATAGTCACAACGAAAACGACAGCTGAGACAATGTCCCTTACCACAATGTAATCAGTCGAACCGTATAACCAGAACTTAATAACAATCAAGTGAATCACTAAATAACATTAATATAAATATAATCATGTTATCATATTTCAAATTTAAGTACACATATACCAAATATACGAAATAATTGGTGAACAATGGATATCTCACAGAAATGAAAGTGAGACGAGAAACCCCTTACCTTATGCTCGAGTGTGTTCTTCATTTGTTTTAATGACCTGAATAATCAAATTTATCTTCATTAATTAATATTTTAAGATCCTACAATACATATAATTTATTTATTATAAATATATTAGGTTCATTCGTGGCCTTTTCTATGGGTTTAATTGTTTCAATTTTCATGTTTTCGAAGCATTTTTTCCCTTGGTTTTCATGGTTTGTTTACTTGTTTCCATAAATGGTAGTTCATTTGAAACATGGATAATCATTAATAATTGTTAATACATATTATTAACGAAATTATGGATATATAAATGGTCTTATAATGATATTGGTTTATATACTATAATGATGATTCACTAGTTAAAACATTAATGATGTTCGTTTAGATTGTTTTAGTGGTTCTTTGATAATAACAACCTCATTTTGTTTTATAAATTAGAACCATGAGTACCAAAGAATTAAAGATCCATGTATGAGTCATAACACATATATTATAACCTAGTTCAACCATATAAATGGTTTCATGACCAGACTTGAAAGAATTAATGCATATTGAAATCACATCGTCTACGATGTCGGTAATTTGACACATCATTGATAATGTTTTTAATTCCTTAAATAGGTGGGGAAAAACAAGATTGATGATGAATTTCCCATGACCATGAGAACATCCCGAATATACAAGATTCTGGAGATTTCATTCCTCTTTTTTAAGAAGAGATGTAGAAATAATAAATAAAGAACTCAAAATAAAAGAATAATTTTGAAATCACTTACAAAAATTTGGCAGCCTAACAACTACGCAACATGGTTTTAGAAAATATTACAAAGAGAGGGGACAAGGGTCACCTTTCCATAAATTAATAATAATATATATTATATCACTAATAAGTAGATAAATAAGAACATGGTATGGAAACATTAATGATATACCACATTAAAGAGAACTTGAAAGGAAAAAAGAAAGAAATTGAAAATTTGCATACCTGGTAGAGTAACCCTTAGAACTTGAAGGTTGGGACCATGGGGGATTGAGGAAACCTTTTTAGGACTACTATAAAGGTAAGGAGGCCAGAGATTTGTTGAGGGAGAATTTGGACCGAATTCAATGAATGGAAAAGTTGGTATTTATAGGAAAAGTGAGGGATTATTTTAATAATTTCCAAGGGTCACCTCATGGGCGGTATTTTCAAAACCATGGGCTTGCCCATGGTATTTTCCCTTGTTTAAATCCACTTGGGACACCTCACATATTATTTATCTATACACATTTCGACCAGATTTATGACATCATTATTACATCTTTAATGATGTCCTAAACACATCGAAACTAAAAACTATAATTTTTACTATACACTGAAAAATCAATTGTTTCATAAAAATTCAAAAAATTCACCCTAACCATTTTTCAACGTGTAGCATTCAAAAGAGAAATCCATTTTTCAAAAATAATTTTCTAATTATTATTAATTTAATTTTTAAATAAAGACATAGTTAATTCGAAAAATAACAATCTTAAAGTGCAATTAATTTTATTTATCATTGAAATACAAATTAAGATCTCATTATCTTATTGCTTTAAGAAAATAAAATGATTTTATTATTTACGATTCATAAAGTCATATTACTATTAATATTACTATTCATATGGGTATGTTACTATTCACCAAAAATCAAGTTTGTTCTATCAGACTCCAAATGACTTACTGAACGCAACTCTAGATGGCCATTTTTTGAAATTCAAAACATAGAAGTGGAAAAGTTTTGTTTAATGGATAGATTATAAATTTTTATTCTATATTTATTTTCAAAACCTTGGGGTATTACAAGGTTGGTGAGAATAAGTTTCATGGACCGGAAATGGTCGAAGAAATGGTGGAGAAGGCGAAAACCATTCATCAACATATCAAGGTATCCTAGAGTCGACATAATAGTTATACAGATAACTATTGATGGGACCTCCTGTTTAAATATGAGGATGTGGTATTTCTATGCATATCTCCGTGGAAGAATTTCATGAGGTTTGTAAGGAAAGGGAAGTTAAGTCTATGGAACAAAGGCCCCTTCGATATTCTTGATCGTGTCGGGGATGTGGCCTATCGACTAGCACTTCCACCTACAATGGCCAAAGTACATGATGTGTTTCATGTATCCCACTTAAGGAAGTACATACCAGACTCTTCACATGTACTCTTTTTAGAGGTGGTACAGTTAGAAAATGATCATTCTTATGAGGAGTAACCATTAAAGATCTTCTATCGTAGAGAAAATGTTCTATGAAATAAGACAATGCCTCTTTTCAAGGTGTTATGGAGAAAACACAAGTTTGAAGAAGCAAAGTGGTAATCGGGGGAAATAATGAAGCAGAGTTACCCACATCTGTTTTAGTATGGGAAAAAAATTGAGGGTGAAATTTTTTTAAGGGAGGAAGATAGTAACGACCCAAATATTCATTAATTGAAATCACTCTTGATCTAATTAAATACATATTTATGTAAAATGTTTATATAAAATGTCAAGTTATTTTGTTCTATGTTAAGAATTCTGACCACTGCTAATATATCCGATGAACATTGATCACCTGATTAGAATAAATATAGGGCTTTAACAAATCCAGTTCACTCAGAAAAAGGAAGTGATGACCTCACTGAGTAGATGTGCACTTTATGAAGCCCAATTGTCATAGCTCAGAAAGGATGTGGCAACAATGGGCTTTTCTCTTGACCAAGACCAAGTCGATATTGAATATGTTAAGCTCGAGCGGAACCGCCTACGAGAGAAATGAAGTTGATAGAGATTACCATCCGAGCAATGTTATCCGAGCCACCCCAAGAGTCTATCAACATCTCAATCCTTACTCTTCAGTCTTATGTGAGTGTTAAAAGTGGTTATGTAATAAAACCCTAGTACTATGGTTATGTACATTATTTTTGTATATAATAATGAATATACTTTCATTTTATTATTGTTACCTTGTAAATAGTTTTTATTTTTGAAATCACAAATAGTATTTTTAGTTAATGTTCAACTAAGAAATATATTTTGATAAATTAATGGATTTTTTAATTAAATAATATTTTATTAAAATATTATTATTGTTATTAAATTAATATTTATTAAATATAAATGATCATATAATTTTATGAATGAAATTGAAATTTTTATTATGGTTTTGAAATCCATTTTTGTCAAAAGTAAAAATTAACATATTTATGAAATTTATTAGATAAAATAAAAATAATTTTTGGAATCAGGACGTCAAAAATATCCAACGGTGATTTTTTCATAATTTTCTGAGACAGTCATATTTTGGGTAAAAATTAATTACCGTTTAAATATATAATGTGTTTTATGACATCATAATGACCCAATAGTGATGTAATAAAATACTATAAGCTTCAAGATCGGCCAATATACATTTTACCAATAAAATAATGTGCTTTTGTGTTTGTTTTACTTATTTTACAACGCATTAATGGACCCTTCTAGACTTATTAATCATCTTGCCTTTTAAAATTATTTTCCTTTGGAGTGTGACTAACCTCCACATAAGCAACCCCATTATTTTAAGAAGTTAGGACTTTGGACTTATAAAATATGGTTTCCCACTTCTTTTTTCCAAAAACCTTGGGAAAACCCCATGGGCTATTTTGTGGTTTGGATTAGTTTAATGTAAGGTGTCACAAATATAAATAATAAAGAATTCCCTCACCTTTCCTATATACACCCACTCAAGTCCCCATTTCCTCCTCACTCAGAGCCTTTTGGGTTCATCCAACCTCTACCCTCCTCTCTCTATAATCCTCTCAATATGAATCAATCTCCTAGGATTCCTCTCTCAAGCCTCTCTAAAGCATTTTGAATCACACTTCCAAGTAAGGGGTTTTCGTTCCTTTCTCTTTTTTGTCTAATTTTCTTAATGTTGTTATACCATTTTAATTTCAATTATAAATGTTGGTGAATGGTTTATAACCTCACCCAGACATCCCTATTTATTTATTTAATGATGGGAGACCACTTTTTCTCTCCTTAAATTCCTCCCATGTACACATGTTACTATGCTGAAATTCTGGAAGAAATTTCTCTCTCTTCATTTACATTCATGAAATTCTTTTGTATCATGACTCTAAATTCCATTATAATTGTTTGGAAATGTATATATATGACCTACTTACTGTCCATTACATGTACATATGGTTAGATTCCCCTTTCTATCTGATTATAAATTTTTATAATTTCTTACGTCGCGTCGTTATGCTGCCGAAATTGCACCGATTTTTTAAGCCAATGTCATTGTGTAGTGAATACCATTCACATTTATCTATCAAGGGTATTCACCTTTATGAACATTTACTTATTGAATATAATGTTCCATGTATGATTTCCACAGTCCTTTATCGTGGAATAAATGATTATGTTTTATGAATCAATGTTATATGAACCATGTGGCACACTTATGCATGAAATGAATGTTTTAAGAAGGGTGTGCCCTTATAGCGCTCCAATGCATTGGATAAAGTATAGTATCATGATACATCATGTGAAATGGTTTTTTACTAATGATAATTCAAGTGAAATGAGGTTATAATTGTTCTTAATGTGAAATTAGGATTTACTCATGCTCCATGTGCAATGAGCCTTGGCTCATGCTAATTCCATGTTAAGTGTTGTTGCCACATTTACATGTTATGATTATCATGGTTTATCATGCCTTTATGATTATGATTTTATTGTGCTCTATATATATTCCTATTGTATTATATATATTTCATTACTCATGTTATTCTATGATTATTACCTTACTAGGCTTTATAGGTCACCCTTTTCTTATGCATGTCCTCAGGTTATCCAATGCAATGCTAAGTACGAGAAAATGTGGTGGTAATTTGAAGGAATTTTTCAATAAAGATGTTGTATTTCATGTTTTATGTTGTTATGTAATGATACTAATCCCCAAAGACATTGGACCTCTTAATCTTTTATGTTTTATCAAGTGAATATTATGTAAAAAATTATGTTTAATGGTGTAATAAAAGGTCAGGGTTGTTAGATCTATAATATAATAACAATATTTCAAAAAATATCTTCTAGGAAATGAACACTATTTGTAAAGATGATATGCCTCTAACAACTATATATTAATCTTATTTTTTTCTATCTAATTGTTCTTATCACCACCTATTTTTCATTTCCTCTAGAAGGAATCCTTTTCTGATCTTATTTATTTCAGTGATAATTTTTTCACCATAAATATTATCCATAAACTCATCATGGATATCATTCTAAAAAATTGTCAATTTTCATCAATCAGCTTCTATCCCTCAATGGACAGTTTCTGCTCTAGAATCTCCTTAATCTAGCTTACTCCCAATTTGTGGACTTTCTTCAGTAAATTATTTTTTTGTTGTGATCATCCCTAATCTCAATACCCATGTAAGTTTGCACAACCCATAAGGTTGTTTCTTCCCCAAAACCATCTCTCAAAAGGGAATTATATTTATAAATTTATATTTCCCCAAATTTACCATAATAAACTCATTTTCATTATGGTAAAAAAAATTTATTAAAAGATAAAGTACATTATATTAATGAAGTTATAATTGTAATATGTTCCCTTACAAAATAATAATTTTATTGGGATCCCATTTTATAACCATTTTATAATGATATTTCACTACAAGTTACACTTTTTTAGGATATAAAAAACCATTAAACCATGTATTTAGTGGAATTGGTGGTAATTTTTATATCTCTATATAATTTCATTATTGTATTTATATTAATGAATTTCTATAATGATTATATTTTTTTGTTATTATATTTCCATAACTATTAAAAAATTATATATATATATTGATAAATATTGTATTTTTTTGAAAATGTTATTTATTTTTATTTTTTCAAAATAATGGATATATGAAATATTCATATTCAACTATATTGACATTATTGTAATTTATATTTATATTTATTTAGTCATATATATAGTACTATTTATATAATATTTTTATTATTTTTTCTTGAAAATATTCACTATTATTTATAATAACTGTATTCTTATTCTTTAATATGACTGTTATTATTTTTAAAATTAAATGTATTTAATGACATTTAAATATATGTTTAGCACATCTATAATGATATTACCCTGTATATTTTGAATCCATGATACATTCAAGATATAATATTACAATGATTAAGGTAGCTTCCACTATCTATAATAGGGTTTTAAACTAGAATCACCTCATTTGTATCATACTTCACCTCCCTAAATTCTAGATGACTTGTTTTATTATGATTTATGGGATTTTAACATTGCCTATTAATTTTTATTGTAACCATTAATGTTTTTTATGGAGTTTCTAAGATAACCAGATGTTGAGTATACTATATAATATTTTGGTATAAGTGTAAATATTATGATTTCCTACACTCATAAGATGAAAAAAATATAGAAGTAGGTTTTTTAATTCCAATAATGAATAGGGAAAATGATACATAAGGTTTTTTAAAGCTTTTTTATGTTATCAACTATAATAAATTTTATTTTCTAAGATAATTCCATGTAAACATAATGATTTATTATTGATTTTGTTTTTTTATTATATTTATTTTGATGATTATTTTACTACATATAGATAAAATATAGATTCAAGTGAAACCATTGATCACAAAATATTTGGATGGCTATGATGATTTTAATTTATATCTGGGTAGAAAGGATTAAATGATATACACAATGGAAATAATAACACTTATATGTAATTGATTTAGGTAAATTACCTTCAACTAAATTATGTTAATAACTATATGAGAATTGGAATAAAATATTTTAATTCAATATTCATTATTGGAATATAATACTTTAAAGATCATTTTATTACAAACAATTCAAAAGAAATTTTTTATTTTGATAATTTTGAAAAATAAATTAGAATATTAACTCAATAAACATTTTGTAGTTTTTCATTAGATAGATGCTTGGTTTTTCACTTCTACATATAAGATGATTAGAAAAAAAAATTTATTCTATCTCACTCTTTTTCTTTGATTTCCTTACAATGTGATTCTTCTAATGTTACTTCCTTGAAATTGGATTTAGTAACATATCATCACCCATTTTTTATCTATCTATTCATATTATGTTCATCCCTAAAACTTTCACATCTATTTGTCTTACATAATAATTGTCTTTCATTCAATATTTTGGTTATTAAATTAATCCACTTAAATTAAAATTTTAAGAATTAGTTTCCCTTTTTCAAGTTACTATAATTTTTTCTCTTCTTTATAATTCATAATCGTAAAAATTATTTGTACGCAATATATTCATAATAAACTGAAAATACATAAAATTACATTCATATTTTACACCATGATAAAAATATTTAATTCATAATATAGAACTAAATCATTTGATAATTTAAATGATTACATTTTTTTAAATACCATATAAATTTCACTCATAATGTTTACAAACCACATTTGCTTTTATTAGTTTCACAAGCTAATAAAAACAATGAAAATTAAATTTATAGTTTTCTAAAAAAACCATTTATGTGATGTACAATTTTATTTGGGATAAATTGTATAAAAATAGACATTTTTAAAATAGTATATTGGTAAATTGTTTAATATCTTTGCATAAGATGATTTATCATTACACCAAAAAAATATAAAAAACATTTCTGATCTAAAACAAATATTTTTATCCCTTTTTATATATACAGTATGTTAAAATGAAATTTTTTTATCTCCCTTTTTTGTTATTTATTAAATATTTAACACATTAGTTTTTGAGCATCTATTTTATTTCTTCCATCTATGTGTGTATAATTTTCCACAATTTTGTACCACCTCAATAAAATGTATTTTTAATATTTATTTATTTTGTGATGATTTTGAGGTTTTTTAAATGATATATTTTATAAAATCATTAAATTTATTTATGGATAAAGCAAAATGATGTTAAATATAATTTAATTATTTTTTTATTAAAATTCAAAACGATCACCTTTTATATAATTAATATTGTTATAATATGTTCTATATTTCAAAAAAATTATAATATTAGTGGCTGTTAAAAAAACTATGTATTCTCATCTATTGATATTTTACATCAATATGATGGTGAAGACTTAAATTAGGTCATGTTGGTCAACATGTGTATCTTTGACTATTTCTAGCGTGTAACTTTCACTAAAATGTTACATAAAATACAATTTCTAGATACATTTAGAAAATTATTTCTGTCAGTAGATATTTGATGTAGTGGATGAAGGTAACACTAGTATCACCAGATACTATTCAACAATAAACAATATCATAAATCAGTTAAAAATAAAATATTAGTGGACTAAAATAGTGCCATTTGATATGTGAAACCTTTTTAGTGAAATATATGGGAACTATATTTGAATAAATGATTCTATTTTTATTAATTCATTAAATATTATCCTGATTTTTCATCAATTTATAAATTATCTATAATATCAATTTGTTTTTAACATGGGATTACTCCCATTTCACTCTAGGAATTGATTAATATGTCAATTTATATTATTTTTATCATAGATTATTTTTATATTCCAGGTTCACTTTGATTTTTGTCTTGTGATTGTGTGTTAAAGATTCTCTTTTATGTACAATACGTTGGGATAAATTGATGAGTTATAACAGGTTGGTTCTGAATATATCTCCAGATGAAAATAATGGTTTCCCAAATTTATTAGACTCAGTCACGAATATAATATTAAAGAATTCATTTCCATTGTTTCTTATATTTATTCCCCAATCCAAATACATAATGGTCTCCTCTTTCACTACACTTAATTTCATGCATATCCTTGAATGATGAGGTCGGGTCTTTGAATTAAAAAATCATCATTGTTGTCATTTTTTATCTTCTTATCGTTGTCATCTAGTTTGTTTGTTTTGACTTCTATCCCATGCAATGAAAATTTTCTTTCAATATTATACTGACTCATAGTATACATGATGCACAATAATATAATATGAATACTTTTATTAAATTATTTCATAAATTGATCATTCTATAATGAATAGGTATTACATGAATTAATTTAACAACTCCGTACACGTATAGTATGCATAAAATTTAAACACATTATTTGTGTGTTTCATTCATATGTTATTAATGATTCAATTTACTGTTGGAAAATATACTGGTATATTTTTCACCATGTTTTTTCAATTACACCTGTGCACACTCTGACTCTGATCTTACAAATTTTTCTCACATATTACATTTATATAAAGATACATAAAGAATATGAACATGATTAATTAATATATAATACATGTGAGGATGTCAATAGTGAATTTAGTAGAAATCATCCATATATAGATTATAATAAAAAAGATATCAATTAATATTAATGAATACTAAAATGAAAAATTTAGTCGGTTAACAAAAAATTATTTACTATATTCATATGTTGAATGTTTATTTTGTTTATATGTGTCAATTATTATTCACTTTTATGTTTCTTTATCTTCCTATATTTTATCTGCATAAATTTATTAGTAACTTAAAATTATGATAATTTTAATTAATATTATTCCATAAAAATGAATGAGTTTTGTTCTAATATATACTGAAGACTGTAAATTTTCTTACATGTGTCTCCCCCATAGGAATACTCAATTATGTTTATCCATCCCCATAAATTTCCCTCAATCTCCCAAAATTTTAATTATCCAAAATTTATCCTCCTCACCCCATATCACCCCCAAATATCATCTCAACATCCCCTCCCTGAGTCTTTCATCCCCATATCTACCTCTTCTGCATCCCTTTCCCCTCCTCCCCTTCCACCCTTATCACCCCATCTCATCATTTATCCCATTATTTACTCTATATCCATATCTAAATCCATAAATTCATGATTACACCTCCACCACCTATAATGAAAAGTTCACCTCCTCCACCATATCTTAATTGATATCCACATCATATCCCATATCTACATCAATCTCACCCCCCCCCACCTCATCCTAGGTATCCACCTCTGACAAAGCCTCTGCATCCGCCATCGCGTCTTTCTCTATATACTTATATAACTCCTCTAATGATTCTACATCATCCTATACCACCCCAAACCCTTCTCATCCAATATCATCTGCTCAAATAAAATTACTCCTTCAAACCCTTATCCTCTAAATGTCTATCCCTCTATTTCGATTTACTTCTTGCCTCACCCTCTCAAATTGTGAATGTATTGAACTGCATTCAATCGATATATTCATATACACACCAGAAAATCCATCCACATGAAACCCTACCACAATTCTAAATAACCTTTTTTCACCAAATATCTCTATTTTATCTTGTTGATTATTCATCATGCATAGAAACATCTACATCACAAAAACTTAGCGCAGATTCTTCATCCAGCCAGATATCATACCATATACATCAATATATAACCATTGGTAATTATATTTTTTAATCCATATCACATTTCATATTTTCTTTCATTCCAATCATACAATTGAAATTGTACAAAAATTCATTCCCCACCTTCAACTGTCTTCCATTTCTTGTTGGAGAAATTTAATCTAGAAATATGATGTTTTTTCAAATATAGGCATATTGCAATCTACCAAGATCCTTCTTAGTCAAAGTATCCACAAACCATGACCACCATATTAGAGGTATGGATATCTAAAAATAACATACTCTTGATTTATTTTCTCCATAAATGTAGCATTATTTATCACCATGCGGAAAACATTTGAGGTTTTTTTATATTGAATACCTCTTTATTTATATTTAGATCTTTCATTTTCTTATTTAATTAGTAAATAAGGTTAATTTGGTGTATCTTTTAAGCATAATTTATGTGATTATAATTCTCCATTGTTTTTGTCGAAATGTATTTATATAATAGACACTTTTACTTTAAAAAAATGAAACCAATTATGAGATATTTTTTTATATTTTTTAGCTGAAAGAAAAGGTGATGCACCTCAAAAATAAATTCAAGTTGTTAACAATGTTTTTTGTGAAATTAATATAACTATGTAAATTTATTTATATATATTAAATTACAAATATATTTTTTTCTAACACATTATATGCTAAAATGTCTTCATATCATAATTATGATGGAATAATTTACCTCAAAATATATTTTTGATGTATTTCAAATACCATCAAATTTTGGTGAATAAGGATTGAAATTGAAATTAACAATGTTTTAAAATATAAATGTTTTCCATAGAGTTATGTTCATTATTACCAAGTTTAAACATCATATATATATATATATATTTATTTATCACATTATAAAAAAATTATTCCATTTTGAAATGATATTTAAATGTAATGTATCAATTTATTTATATTGAAATAATGAACCATCACACATTATTGGAATGGATACTGTGATATAAACTGATATAATCTTACAATATTATAATCTCTTTTAATTATCAACTATATTTTCCCATGGATTAATTTAAAATTTCCATTTCAAATGTGTCTATTTTTAATGATTAAGTGATTTGTTTCAATTTTTCTAAATAATTTTTTCAATTGATCATTATGTCAAAATGAGCATTGTTTCATTCCAAATTTCTATTATTATTTTCTACCCATAACAGATAGATCATATTCTCAATTATTTTCATGAATAAGGAAAAATGATTTCTTCTTCAGAAATTTTGTTGTAGGATTATTTATATCCAATAAGTTTAGTTCACAAAATTCTCCATTCCCCTATAAATATAGGGATATTCTAAATCCTGAAGAAAAAACTTCATGAAATGATGTCTCAAAACAACCGTTAATATATTATTGAAAACTATTAAAATTATAAAAAATTGATTCTTCATTCATAATTTCTTGGGTAATTAAATAAAAATCCCCACCTCATTTATTATATGAATTTTATTCGTAAATGGAATGTATTGATATTATATTTAAAATAATTGTTTTTCTTCTATTTTAACCAAATTCATATTTCAGAATTACTGTTTAATTATGAATCAAATGAGTGGGTATTATATATGTTACTTATAGGTGAGTAAGGATGTATGAGCCTTAGGTCAACAAATTTCATTATTTTATTGTATATTTTTTATTATAATACAATTCATATTGGTTTTAGGATATTTTTTAGGGTTTTTGGATGTTTTCATTGGGAGCTCGGTTTTGTAGAGGTTCCAATTTTTTTACCAGCTCATATTTTTTTCTAAATTGTGTATATTATTTTCATACACATTTATCTATTTTTCAATAAAGTCACATAATTATATTTCATACCAATAAATATTTTTTATGTTTTTTCTTATAGTTCATGTTTTTATAATTAATTATAATTCAATATATAGGTTCATGGTTTCTAAATTTGTATTTATTTTTCACTCTATTTTTTCTTATCTTTATTATATTTTTTTCATACAGGTTGATATTTTTTAATACATCTTCGTATTTATTAATATTTTTTCACAATGGTTAATATTTCTTAACAAACTAATCAGTTTCATTTAAATTTATTGAATTATATATATTCATTATTTTTTAACAATATTTCTTATACACGTTAAAATTTGATCATTATTACATGAAAAGGTTCATATTTTTTCATATATTGTTGTAAATTTTTATGAAAAGGTTTGTTTTTTTACTAAAAATTAATCAAATAACACTTTTTTAGATGTGTAACTATAAACATCATACACTATGTTTCTTTCCCTTACTAAATGGGATATTTCTTGACTGAAATATCAATAAAAGACAATATTGTGATACAATTGATTAATGAAAAATGACTTAGTAGTATGTTATAAAAAATTTCAATGTTAAATTTATAATCACTACATCAAAAATATTATAATCGATTCAATCATATTTTTAAAAATAATTTTTTATTAATTCTGTTATTACCCCAACAATCATATGTGGGATGAAATAAATGTTCAATTTTGGAATTACATATTTGGAAATATCTAGATTAATGCGATTTATTCTATATAATCATCATGTATAATTTAGGTGTTATCAATGTTCATCTACTTGATTATTCATATTCTTTATATTTAGTTATAGTTAAAAAATATGACATACTTATAAACTATGTAATATTTTTTCAAAGATTTGAATATCCGTTGTCATAAATTGCAGATGAACACTAAAATCATATTCCCAACTTACTAATCTGATATCAACATCACTTGAAACAGGATATTCTAATGCACTAATATTTTAAATCAACATTTAGTGTGAGATATGTATTTACAGTCTATTATTTCATATCATTCCTTTTTCATCTTATTTATCCAAATATTGTTCCAATTTCAAAAACTCTGTAAAAAATACATTAAATTTTGACTTATAATAAATCAAAAAATTTATTTTAGTTATAATTTTTTCTATTTTATTTTTCATTTTTTATCATTTATATTTCATTTTAAATTTATTAATATAAATTTTCTTGTTTTTGAATCCACAGTTATATGCTTAAATTGAAATGTGATTTTAGTCCATCTTTATTATGACACTGATTTTGACACATGAATCATGCATCATATATAATTCAAGAAATTACACTGGCTTCTATCTCCTTCAATAGAGATATATAAGATAACTACATGCTTTGTAATCGGTTTTAGGTCCTTAAATTTAGGGTACATTATCATTATATTATTTTTTAGTGTTTTGACATTATCTAATATTTTCAACAAGAAAAATTAGAGTTTCTATAAATTTTAGACTATTTCACATGGTCATCAAGATGCTCATCCTACTATAGATTATATTTTTAGAAAATGAAATACCATTATTATCAACCCATTGAATCCACAAATATATGTAAGAATGTTTTTTACAATCAAAAAAACCTTCTTGAAAATGTGCACCATGTATTTTATTCTCTAAACTGAGAAAGAAGATTTCATTTTTTACAAGTTTTTACCATGACCTTATTATTATTTCATATTAAATTTTTCTATTATACATTAATATAAAAATGAAAACACATTCATTTTTTGGAATCTATTTTGTTATTTAATATGTTTAACAAATGATTTTAATCTATATATGTTTGTTCTATCTTCATATTATTTTTCTTATTAACATTATTTTTATATTTTATATAATTTATTTCCAATTCATCACATTAATACCTATTTCCTATAATTATATTTGTTTTATCCAAAAAATCAATAGAATATGTTAGTTCAATTTCTATAAAATATTATATTGATAGCACTAGAAAAATGTCCCTCAATGATTTGTGGTAATCAATATTTTTCCATGATTTGAATACATTTCTTCACTATCTATAAGGTGATAAATTCACTTTGTTAACTTTTCATAAGTGCATGGAAAATTTTTTCTCATGATGATATTTCAATCTGAGGCAAAAGAGATGGATAAAGTATCACCAGAAGTTTGAGTTTCACTTGATTTATACACCTGAATATGGAAATTCTAGGGTAGATGAATTAAGTATAAATTTGTATGCTTAGTCTGTAAATTAATAATTATATGAATTGAAGTTGATGTCGGTCCTAGCCAACATGCATGTTTAATGTGAAGACCAAGGTGATGTTTTTGGTTTATTTTTATCCATTCTTGTTCCTGATTTGGTAATGATGGAAAAAAGGCACATATATTTGATGTGTAATGAGTTTAATTGAGTTTAAAAATCAATATATGGGAGACTATTAAAGGATGAAAATAGGATGGGTGTTCAATGTTTTTCTTTAGAAATTGGATGGTTAAACCAATGGCTTATCAGTAGAAACTTCTTCATGATTTCCACTGTTCAAGATGGGATGTTTATCGGGGAATACAAAATATCTATAAGGCATTAAAAGATATGTTTTGGTGGAGCTGCAAGAAAAGGAAAGTGGGAGTGTTCATTTCACAATGCTTAACTTTTCAATAGGTTAAATAAGGAATCTGATACCGGAGGTTATGTAGCATTCATTACCTATTCTAGTGTGGAAATAAAAGAAATTATACATGAATTTTGTTACAGGTATCCCATGATTAGTTTTGAAAAATGATTTCATATATGTGATAGTTAATCAGATCCAAAAGTATGACCATTTCATTCTTATTTGTGAAACTCATATGGTAGAGTATTTATCAACAATCTATATCCATGAAGTTATTAGGAGGAAAGGAACACTAGTTTCAATTGTGGTAGATAGAGATCAGAGGATCACATCTCATTTATCGAAATACTAACAAAAATCAATCGGGATTCAATTTAAAATGAGTATGTCGTATCATCCTCGGACATATGGTATATTTGAAAGGATAATACAGTCATTGGAATACTTTCCATGAAGTTTTGTAATGGATTTTTATTGAGCATGGGAAGATCATATACCGTTTCTATATTTCTCATGTAGTAACAACAATAACTTCTTAAAAATATGGCTCAATTTAAAGCTTTGTATGGGAATCCTTATCATTCTACACTATGTTAGGTGGAAACAAGGGATACATCACATGTTGGTCCAAGTATTGTCTGTGAAATAATAGGGAATATTTAGTTAACCTAAAAGGAAATGGAGATGACTTGGAATCTTCAGATATCTTATGCAGATCATCACCAAATATTTTTGTCGTTTATGGTGAGTGATCAAGTGTTATTTCTAATTTCACCAAGTATTAGAAATCATCTTTTTAAAAAGTAGGGAATATTATATCCCTCATACATAGGCCTTTTTTGGATACTGGAATGGGATGGAGAAGTGGAATATCGGTTTCCATTTCCACCATGGATTAGTTCGGTGCATAATGTTTTCCACATATCTCAGTTGGAAAATGTATCAGCATGATCCTGGTTATATGATCATTTGGGATCATATACACCTAGAGTGGGATGCTTTGTTGGTACATATCCCAGTGCAGATTGTGGATAGGAAGGATTAACAATTACATGGGAAGATCGTTTTCCTTGTATGGGTTTTTTGGAAACATATTTAGACATATGAAGAGGCTTGGGAATAAGAGAAGCAAAATAAAGAGTATTGGCCAAAACTTTTTTAGTGCAAGGATGGTTTTCTACATTCTGGAGATGAAAAGACCAATGGGGTGGAGAATCTTTCTCCCCATTTTTCTGGTGTATAACCCATCCATTATATATTTTAGTATTATTAAGTATAAGGGGGAATTCTAGAATGGATTTGGGATCTTGGGGAATGTTTTTTGAGATAAAGGGACGGCACACGAGATGCACATGAATTGTCTAAATCATATATAATTCTATAAGAAACCAGGTAGCGTTACAGATTTTAGATAGTAGCTTCCATATGGTGGGTGCCCAATTAAGGAGACAATGTGAGGAGACCATGGTAGGGTCCTTCCAGGTAGTTTCTAACATACTGTTAGCCCAGAGTATTTCTAACCATGTGACAAAATGACGGGTAGGGTTAATGTGAGATCCTAAAAAAGTGAATGTCACATGTTTCTAACTCTATAGTCTTTATTTTCCCATTTATGTGGCCCTAATTCGATATTCCTCTCTATTTAAGGTTTGAGAATCTATCCCAAGAATATTATAACTGATATGGAGCCTTTCCTGGATGGTTAGAGGCCTTCCTCTAGAGGTATGTCGTCATTCTTCTTCATTCCTGTCATGTTTTCTTAGATCTACATATATCTAAATCTCATCTCCTCTAAGATTCTCATATTTTATATAATTATGGGTAGATATATGATTATGGATTCTAAATATGATGACATTTTGTCTCTTTGTAGATAGGAGAAGAGGTCTAATGAGGTTTCATTTAATTGTCACCCGGTTTCATGAGCATTCTTCGTCCGTTATTAGTTTTTATCAAGGAGGTTGAGGTAGGTGGCTTCACTATCAGCACCTCATAGTATAAATAAATATCATGGTTTAAAATTGATTTCCTTCTATGTATTTTATTGGGAATTCTATGGTTTAAAAATTTTATAAATCCTCTTCGGTGATGGTTTGTGGAAATCTATAAAATTGATGTTCTTAAATGAAATGTTTGATTCATCATTTTAAAATAAAGATATTAAAATTGGATAGTATATTACTTATGGTAAATGGATTTGATTAATGGTTTTTCAATAAATGAATGATTTTATTGAAATGGAATAGGTGTTTGGAATTAGGTTGTCTATTATTTTTCAATAAACGAATAATTTTATTGAAATGTGTTGAAATTGTAATTTGAAGTGGTTTTTGGTATACATGGGGTGTTGTGAGAGACTATGCTTGACGGGCCCAGAATAAGGGAAATTTACATGTGGGGTACATGGTACATGACCCTATATTGGGGGGAATTTGTTACTGGGACACAAGGAGATTGGTCAAGATACCTCTTATGAGTTTGGAACTATCATAATGAAGCATAAATTTGTCTGTGTGTTGTGAAAAATGGAATGTTTATGCCCAAATTATAATAAAAAATGGGTTTAAATCCAGGTTTGGATGTTTTTCTAGAAATGTGACCTACAGTAATGTTGGTTTAAATTCAATTTTTTTACTTTTAGTTATAAATGTTTTTGGAACATGTATATATTTAGTTATAAATGGTTTTGAAAAATTGTTTAATATAAATGTTTTTATATAAATGTTACTAACTTTTCTATCATACTAGAATGATTTGTGAATCCAGTGGGTAAATACTTGTTAGTTTCATAGTCACCCATACTTTGGAACTTTGGTTCTTCTTCGTATTCTATATTTTGGAACTTGTGATATGGTAATGTATCAAACGTATTTAGCACCATCTAGTGATACTTGGGTTGTTTTGTGATTCTATCATAGAGCTTTTGATTCCTAGAGTCCTATTGTTATATTATAGAATATATGTTTTCTTTTATCTATTTACTATGACAATAATTTTTTATCAATTTTAGTACTCTTGGGTGTGGTTTTGATATAAATTAAGTGGATCAGTTTTATTTTATTTATTCAATCATCATATAGTGAGTTTTTTGGTTATTTGTGGAAGGGATAATGGTTTTATTTCTTAAAGGTTTAATCATCCCTAACTTTTATTTGAAACCCTTGGGAATTTATTTCAATCCTTTGGTGTCTTGGGGATATCTCTTATGGTAAAGTAGAATCCTCCCACATTTTCAATCCAAGGAGGAGGAGGGATGTTACAAAGGTGGATATTTATATTAAAATAGTATCTTGTTTTTTAATATTTTATTATAAATAATCATATTTATTAAACAACTACCCAGTTTCATTAAACTATGTAGTATTATATTTTTTCAATATTATATTTTTTTGTTTCAAATAGTTTGAATACATGTTCATATTATTTCATTATTGTAAGAACAAGTTCATTTTTTCATATATGGTCATTATTTATATATATTTCAGGTCTGGCTTAGTGGAAAGCACCCCTTAATTGTACATGGAAAATGGGGGTTCCAAACCCATCAGGCGCTGGGGACTGTAGCATTAATGTAGCATACTACAGCAGCAGCGGGCACTGTAGTGGTGGCGGGCACTATAGCAGTGGAATGTCACTATAGCGGCGGCAGGTCACTGTAGTGGTGGAAGAGTACTGTAGCAGCGGCGGGTACTATGCAGTATTGTAGCAGCACATAGTACTGTAGTAGTACTATTCATGGAATGGGCTTTGGGCCAAAAAAATGGGCATACGGGCCATGTAATGGGCTAAATTCCCACTGGGCCTATAGTCTATGTAATGGGTCTCCCTCTACCTAGTTAAAAAGGTCATCGTTTTGCTTTAATAATAAATGTGACTTCGGCCCAAACCTTTTTAAAAAAAATATGAAAAAATTTGTTATATGTTTTTTACTACGAAATAAACATCTATCACTTGTTCAAAGATGTAAATATGAAATTCATACTCAATGATTGTTTCACCAAATTAATAATCTAGATCATGTATGAAAACATTCTTTCAAAATAATAGTGATGAAAATGGGTCATACAAATGGACTTAGTTGTATGTTATTGAAAATATGAATGTTCAATTTATAATCACTAATATAAATAATATTACTATTTATTCAATTTTATCTTTTCCCAATAATGTCTTATAGATTCTAAAATTTTTACTATAAGACTCTATGGGATTGAATTGATGATCAATTTTGTCATTCCATTGGTGGAAACAACCAAATTCATCTGATTTATTATGTACAACTAGCATGTATACATTATGAATAACTAATTCTCATCTACTTGATTTTTAATATTGTTTAGATTCAATTATACAATTCCAATAGGGTATATTTATAAAATATGTTATAATGGTTTATATATTTTCATATTCTTATTATTAAATTTTAGGTGGACACCCCTATCATATAACCAATTTATTAATCCTACATCAACATCACTTATGACTCCATCTTCAACTCCAATGATATTTTATATAAACAATTTATCTAAGATAATAATTTCTAATACATTGTTTGATATATATATATTTGTATCCTATTTCTCCTTAAATCAATCATGTATAGAAATATTATTATTGAAGACTTTTAATTTTGGTTTCTATGATATCCATATTTTTATTTAATTTTTAATTTTTTCAGTATATTGTTCCACATTGCGTTATATATTTCATTTTTAATTTATCTATCTTAATATGTTTATTTTCTAAACTGTGTTTGTTTTCATTCATTAAAAAGTGATTGTAGACTATTTATATTGACATGATAATTTCGAAAACATGATACAAGAATGATATATAATTCAAAACATTATGGTAACTTCTATATCATGTAATAGAGTTTTAGAAGATGATTTCCAACTTTACAATATAGTTCATGTTATTATTGTTAATATACATTCTTCATCGTTTAAATTAAGGGTTTCAAAATTATATTTTAATTTATATAGGAAAACTACAATATTTTTTATATGGTCAATCAGATACTTTGTCTATTGTTGGTTATATTGGCATAAATGGAAATACAATGATTTTTAACACTTTGAATCCTAAAAAATATTGAAGAAGTGTTTTTAAATTCAATAAAGCATTCCAGAAAAATGTTCAACAAGAATTTTATTCTATAAAACAAATGTGATTCATTTTTTGAAGTTCTTATTATAACCAAATTATTATTTCTTATTCAACTTTTATTTTTATAGAAAAATGAAAACAAGTTCGTTTTTTGGGATATATTTTAGTTTTTATATACGTTTAACAAATCATTTTAAAGAACCTATAGGTATACTCTTTTAATATTCCTTTTCTGATTAATTTCAAATTTTTAACTTCATTTTTTTTCAATTCATCTCATTAAAAACAATCAAATATAGATAGATTTATTTTCTTATATCAAAAAATATATATCTTATGTGAATTATATAACATTACACTATTATACTCATACCATTAACAATATGTCACCATTTTCTACCAATAAAAATGATTGTGTAATAAGATAATGTTGAAAAGAAAAATACATATATTATTCATTAAAATTTCACATACTATCTAAAATTCATTAAATTATTATAACCAAATACCTAGTGATGATGATATAGAAATATAATATGGGAATAAGGCACTAAGTAAATATCAAGTTCAGTAAACTAAATTAATATTTATTGGTTTATTTTATAGTTACTTTTACCTTATAAATTTAATGTAGTTTCTAGGTTTTACATAGATTGCTTCTATAATTTATTTTTAATTCATAAACACAATTTGATATATTTTGTATCACATCACTCTACTACTAATTTATTATCTTGTCTTTGTATGTAATAATTTGAATTGTAAAACATCATGAATATTTTACACTCTTCCTAATGAAATTTAAAATAAACTTAAATACCAACATAAAAATATTACCTCACCCCCAAAATCAGGTGAACTATTTTTTTATTATAGTTCTTCCATGTACTCAATTCTAGAAATATTTTTCATTATGAATATCTTTATATTTTTTCTCAACATATAGTGAAATGATTTTTCTAACTCAATATACTAGAAAATAAAACATGAAATATCTATACTATAATAATGGTTCTTTAAAAAATCTCTTCTATGAAATGAACTATATTTGTAAAGATGATATGCCTCTAACTACTATATATTAATCTTATTTGTTTTTTTCTAATTGTTATTATCACCACCTATTTTTCATTTCATCTAAAAGGTCACATGTATTGATCTTATTTTATTCATTGTTTTTTACCATAAAAATTAACCATCATCACTCTATAAATATCATTCCTAGAAAAACATCAGTGTTCATGAATCTGTATCCAACCCTCAATGACCAGTTTCTACTCTAGAATCCCCTTTATCAATCATGTTCCCTATTTGGGGCTTTTTTCACAAAATTATTTTCTTATTGTGATCATCCCTAATCTCAATACCCAAGTAAGTTTATGTAATCCTTATGGTTTTTCTTCTAAACAACCATCTCTTAAAAATGATTTATATTCATAAATTTCTATTCCCCCAATTTTCCCTAATAAATTCATTTTTATTATAGTATAAGATTTTTTATAAGACTATCAACAACATAATTTTAATAAAGTTATAACATTTATTTTCTCCCTTACAAAATAATTATTTTCTTGGGATCCCATTGAATAACCATTTTATAATGATATTTAACCACTACTTACACTTTCTTAGGATTTAGAAAAGAATTAAACCAAGAATTTGGTGGAATTTTTGGTAATTTTATATCTCTATATAATTGAATTATTATATTTATGTTCATAAATTTGAATAATAACTATATTTTTAATATTATATTTCTATAACCATTAAAATTATATATATATATTGATAAATATTATACTTTTTTAAAAATGTTTTTTATAATATATATATATATATATATGAAATATTTATATTATACTATATTGAATATATTGTTATTTATATTTATCTATATTTATTTCTAAGTATAATACTTTTTTGATAATCTTATTATTATTTTATCTAGAAAATATTCACTATTATTTATAATAGTTGTATTATTATTCTTCAATATGACTATTATTATATTTAAAATTGAATTTATTTAATAACAATAAAATTTATGTTTAGTACATTTGTAATGACATTTACCTGTATATTTTGAAACCATGCTACATTCATGATATAATATTACAAAGAATAAGGTATTTTCCACATCCTATAATAGGCTTTTAAACTAGAATCACCTCATATGAAACCAACTTCAACACCATGAATGCGATATAACTTGTTTTTTTATCATTTTTGGTGTTTTAACCATGTTTATTAATTTTTATAGGAACCATTAACGTTTATTATAGAGTTTCAAAGAAAACAAAATGCTCAGTATACTATATAATATTTTTGAATAAGTGTAAATATTATGATTTCTTACCCACATAAGACAAACAAATCTGGAATTAGGTTTTTTTAATTCCAATAATGAATAAGGAAAATGTTACACGAGGTTTTTTAAATACTTTTTTATATTAAAAAATATAATAAATCTTATCTTCTAATAAAATTCCATGAAAACATAATGATTTATGATTCATGTTTTTTTTATGATTCTTTTATTTTTGGAGATTATTCTATTACATGTAGAGAAAATCACATTCATGTGAAACCATTGATCATAACATTTTCTGATGGAAATGATGATTTCAATTTATATTTGGGTATAAAGGATTAGAATGATATACATAATGGAAATAATTATACATATATGTAATAACATTAGATAAATTTCCTTCAAAAAAATTATGTTAATAGCAATATGAGAATAATAATAAAATATTTTAATTCTACATTGATCATCGGAATGTAATAATTTCAAGATCATTTTATTACAAACAAAACACAATATTTTTTTTATTTGGATAATTTTGAAAAATAATGTAGAATATGAACTCAATAATAATTTTTTTATTTTGCATTAGAAAGATTCTTGGTTTTCTCACTTCCACATATAAAATTTTCAGAAAAATAAAATAATTTATTCTATCTCACTCTATTTCTTTTTTTCCTGAAAAAGTGTTTCTTCTGATGTTACCTCTAAGAAAATGGATTTAGTAATATATTATCACCAATTTAATTATCTAACTATGCATATTATGTTCTTCCCTAAAACATTTCCTCTACATGTCTTACATAATATTTTTCTATCATTCCATATTTTATTTATTAAATAAATCCATTTAAATTTATATTTTAAGAATTAGTTCCACTTTTTCAAGTTACTATAATTTTTCCTCATCTTTAAAATTCAAAATCGTAATAATTATATGTATGGGATATATTCATAATAAAGTGAAAATACCTAAAATTACTTTCATATTTTTCACCAGGATGAAAATAATTATTGAATAATATAAAACTAAATCATCTATTAATCTGAATGAATACATTTTTTAAAACACCATATAAATTTCAAACTTAATGTTTACAAACCACATTTACATTTATTTTTTCAAAAGCTAATAAAATCTATACAAATAAATATTATGGTATCCTAAATCAAAACCATTTATGTTATGTACAATTTTATTTGTGATAAATTTTATAAAAACACACATTTTTTAAATAGTATATTGATATATTGTTGTATATTTTAATCAAATAATTTGTTAAAGGGAATACACATAGATGATTTATTATTGCACCAAAAAAAATTTAAAAATATTTCTGATATAAAAACAATAATTTTAAACCTTTTGTATATATATTTTGTGTTAAAATGAAATTTATTTTATCTCCCTTTTGTGTTATTTTTCGTATGTTTATCACATTAGTTTTTAGGCATCAATTTTATTTCTTCCATCTATGTGTATAAATTTTTTTCACAACTGTTTACCACCTTAATAAAATTTAATTTTAATATATATTCATTTTGTGAATATTTTGAGTTATTTTAATAGAGATATGGCATATAACTATTAAAATGATTTATAGATACGGCTAAATCATTTTGATCGTAATGTAAATAACTTTTTTTAAAAATTCAAACAGATCACCTTATATATAATTAATATCATTTTCATATGTTCTAAATTTCTAAAAAATTCCAAAATTCGTGTATGATAAAAAAACTATGTATTCCCTTAAATTGTTATTTTACATCTACATGATTGTGATGACTTTACTGAGGTTATGTTGGTCAATATTTGTATCTTTGACTATTTCTAGTCTATGACATTCACTAAAGAGTTACATAAAATAATATTTCTAGATACATTCAGAACATTATTTCTCTCAGTAAATATTTGATGTAGTAGATGACGGTAACACTAATTTCACTAGATACTATTCAACAATGAACAATCTCATAATTCAGTTCAAAATAAATTATGAATAGACCGAAATAGTTTCATTTGATTTGTGAATTTGTTTATTGAAATATATGGGATCTATATTTAATGAAATGATTCTATTTTGTTTAATGAATTATATATTATCAGGTTTTTGCATTGATTTATAAATTATCTATAATGGAAATTTGGGTTTAGCGAGGTGTTGCACCCATTTTACTCTATGAGTTGATTAATGTGTCATTTTATATCATTTTTATCACATTCCCTCTCATGATCCAGGTTCACCTAGCTCCTGGCTATGCTCATGAGTCAAAGAATATCTTCTGAGTACAATTGGCAGGGATATATTGATGACTAATAACTGTTTGGTTCTAAATCAATCACCTGATGCGAATAATGTTTTACCTAATTTATTGGATTCAGTTATGGATAAAATATTAAGGAATTCATTGTCATGGTTTGGTATATTTATTCTCCAATCCAAATACATCATGGCCTCCAATTTCACTAGACATGATTCTGTGCATATCCTTGAATGATGAGGTCGGGTCCTGTAATTAAAAAATCATCATTGTTATCTTTATTTATCTCTTATCTTTGTCCTCTAGTTCGGTGTATTTGACTTCTAATCCCTTTCAATGAAAATTTTAATTAAATCTAATACTGCAAAAGATTGAACATGATGGAAAATAAAATAACATGCATAATTTTATTCAACTGTTTCATATATCTAACATTCAAGCATGAATAGGTATCACATGCATCAACTTAACCACGACAAACACAAATACTATGCATAAAATTTAAACACATTATTTTTTTGTTTAAATTGTATGTTATTAATGATTCAATTTACTACTTGAAAATCTAATGGAATATTTTTCATCAAGTTTCTAAAATTACACATGTTCACACTCAAATACTGATCAGTCGATTTTTTCTAACATTTTACTTTTATATAACGACACATTTAGAATATGAAAATTATCAATAAATATATGATACAAGTGAGGATTTAAATAGTGAATTTAGTATAAATCGTCCAATCATATATGAAAAACAAGATGGATATCAATGAATATTAATGAAAACTGAAAAGAAAAATTTATTTGGTTATCCAAAAATAAATTACTATGTTCATATACTGATTACTTATTCGGTTTTTTTTATATTTCAATTATTATTCACTTTTATGTTTGTTTATCTTCAAATATTTTTATCTTCCTAAATGTATTTGTAACATAAAATTTTTAGAATTTTCATTAATATTATTCTATAAAAAGCCATGATTTCGGTTATAATATATACTAATTCCCATAAATATTCCTAAAAGTGCCCCCTCCCCTATAGGATTACCCAATTATGATCCCCCATCCCCCTAAATTCCCCTCAATCTCACAACATTTCAATTATCCAAAATTTTCCCTCCTCACCCCATCTCTTCTCCCTCCTATCTGATCTCATCATCCCCACCCTGAGTATGTCATCCTCATATCCGCCTCCTCACCATCCCTTTACCCTCCTCCCATACTCCCCTTATCCCCCCTTCCTATTCTTTATCCCATTATTTACTCTATCTCCATCTCTAAATCCATATATTCATGATTCCACCTCCACCACATCTGAAGACATGTTAACCTCCTCTACTATATCTTCATTGATATCTATATCCTATCTCATCTCTACATCAATATCAGCCTCCTCCACCACCTCTTTATAGGTATCCACCTCCAACAATGCCTCTGTATCCACCATCGTGTCTTCCTCTATATCATTCTCTAACTCCGCTAATGCCTTTACCTCAGCCTCTACCACCCCCGAACCCTTCTCATCCAATCCCATTTCCACCAAAAAAATTACTCCATCAAACCCTTATCCTTGAAATTTGTATACCTCTATTTCTATTTAATTCTTTTCCCACACTCATGAATTGTGCATATATTGAACCACATTCAATCGATATATCCATCTAAGCACCAACAAATCAATCCTCTTAAAATCCTCCCACAATCCCAACTAAATTTTTTTCACCACATACCTATATTCCATCTCTTTAATTAGTCACCATGCCTATAATAATATACATCACAAAACACTATCATGGATTCTTCATCCATTCAGAGATTCTACCATATACATCACCATATAACCATTGGTAGTTATAATTTTTACTCCATATCACATTTCATATTTTAATTCATTCTAATCATAACAATGAAATTTCAAACAAATTCATTCTCCACCTTCCACTATCTACCATTTCTTGTAGGATAACGTTTATCTAGAAATTGGTTGTTTTTCAAATATAAGAATATATCACTCTACCACGTGCCTTCTCAGTCGAAGTATACACACACCACGACCATCATCTTGAAGGTATGGGTTTCTAAAAATAATATACTCTGAATTTATTTTGACCATAAATATGGAATTTTATTTATCACCATGCTGAAACTATTTGATGTATTTGTATATTGAATACCTTCTTATTTATATTTAGATCATTAATTTTTTTAATTACAAAATAAGGTTTATTTGGTATATCTTCTCAACATAATTTATGTGATTATAATTTTCCATTTCTTTTGTTCATTTATATTTATATAACACACAATTCTACTATAAAAATATAACCAATTTTGAGATATTGTTTGTATTTTTTAGCTCGAAGAAATGGTGATGCACGTCAAAAAAATTTCAATTTGTTAACAAAAATTCTGGTGAACTTCCTATATATATGTAAATTTTTTTATATTTATATTAAATTAAATTTATTTATTTATTTTTTCCTTAAAAATTATATGCTAAAATGTTTGAATATCATATCTATGATAGAATAATATACTTAAAAATATATCTTATATGTATTTCAAATTCCATCGAATTTTGATAAAGATAGATTGAAATTGAAATTTACAATGTTGAAAAAGGAAAATGTTTTCCATATAGGTATGTGCATTATTATAAGTTTTATACATCATATATATATATCATTATCTATAAATTTTAATTCCATTTTGAAATGGTATTTATATGTTACATATCAATTTATTTACATTTAAATAATGAACCACAACACATTATTTGAATAAATACTCTGTTATATACTGATACAATATTACAATGTTATAATTTCATAACATTTTCATCTATATTTTCACATGTATTACATAAAGTATTTCATTTGAAATGTGTATTTTTTATATGAATGAGTGATTCATTACAACTTTTCTATATTGATTTTTGAAAGGATTGTTATGTCAAAATGAGTTTCATTTCTTTCCAAATTTCTATTCTATTTCTTTTTCTACCTATAACAGATGGATCATATTCTAAATTGTTATCTTAAATGAGGTAAAATAATTTCTTCATCGAAAATATTTTGGTAGGCTTATATATATTCAATGCGTTCAGTTCTCCAAATTATCTTTTCCAATCTAAATATGGGGATATTCTAAATCAAGAAAAAAATTCATGAAATGATGTCTCAAAACACCCCTCAATATATTGTTGAATAATATTAATATTTTAAAAAATGGATACTTCATTCATAATTTATAGATTAATTTAATAAAAATACACACCTGAGTCATTATATGAATTTTTTTCATCAATGATGTTTATTAATATTTTATTTAAAATCATTATTTTATTCTATTTTAACCAAATTAATATTTCTAAATTATAGTTTAAATATTAATCTAATGAGTGGGTATTAGAAATATTATTGATAAGTGAGTAAGGATGTAAGACCCTCGGGTCAAGGTATTTCATTATTTTATAGTATATTTTTTATTATAATACAGTTCATATTGGTTTTAGGAATTTCTGTAGGGTTTTTAGTTGTTTTCTTACAAAGATAGATTTTTTTGGGGTTCATATTCTTTTACCATCTCATATTTTTCACTAAATTGTTAATATTATTTCAATGCATGTTTATCTATTTTTCAATAAAATAACATAATTTTATTTCATACAGATAATGATTTTTTATGTTTTCTCAAATAGATCATGTTTTTTATAATTAATTAGAATTAAATATATAGGTTCATGTTTTTCCAATTTGTATTTATTTTTACTCCCATTTTTCATTTTTTTATTCTTGTTTTTTATACATATTGATATTTTTTTAATACATCTTCATATTTATTCCTATTTTTTCACAGTGATTAATATTTCTTAACATACTAATAAGTCTCATTTAAATTTATAGGACTATATTTATTCACTATTTTTTGAACAATAATTCTTTAACATGTTTATATTTGATCATTATTGCATAGAATAGTTCATATTTTTTCATATATGGTTGTTAATTATATGAAATGGTTTATTATTTTTTCACATGGAATTATAGAAATAACACTTTTTCAGATGTGTAACTATAAACATCATAAACTGTGATGCATTCTCTAAACAAATGGGCTATTTCATGAATGAAATATCCCTAAAAACACTATAGTGATGCCACTAGTTCCTGAAAAATGACTTAGTAGTATTTTTTGAAAATATCAATATTAAGTTTTTAATCACTTCCACAACAATATTATAAATTATTCCATTTTATTTTTAAAAAAAATACTTAATAATTCTATAACTGCCACTAAAATCTTGTGTTGAATAAAATTAATGTTCAATTTTGGAATTACATTTTTAGAAATATCAAGATTCATGTGATTTATTCTATATAATCATAATGTATACATTATATGTTACCAATTATCATATACATTATTATTCAAGTTTTTTAGATTCAGTTGCAGTTAAAAAAATATGATATACTTATAAACTATGTAATATATTATCGGAGATTATAATGTCCATTGTCATCAATTTCATGTGAGTACAACTATCATATTCCCAAATTATTAATTTGATATCAATGTCACTTGAAACTGGATATTCTAGTGCACTAATATTTTTTATCGACAATTAGTCTATGATATGTATTTATAGTCTAATGTTTGATATCATTTATTTTTATCTTATTTATCCATAGATTGTTCTAAAATAAAAATATTGGAATAAATACATTAAATTTTGTTTTATAATAAATCCACAATTGTTTTTTAGGATTTATTTTTTATATTTTATTTTTCTTTGTTTATCTTTCATATGTCGTTTTACATTTTTTAATATAAATTTTCTTGTTTTTTAAACAAAATTTCTTTTCTTAAATTGAAATATGATTTTAGTCCATCTTTATTATGATTTTGATTTTGAAACCTAATATATGCATGATATATAATTCGTGACATTCCACTAGCTTCTTTTTACTTCAGCAATGATTTAGAAGATATCCACATGCTTTGTAATATATTTTAGGTCCTTAAATTTAGGGTACTTCACCTTTATATTTTTTTTAGTGTTTTGGCATTCTCCAATATTTTCAATAGGAACAATTATATTTTTTATAAATTTTATACTATTTCACATCACTATCCATATGATCATCCTATTATAAGTTATATTTTTAGAAAATGTAATACCATGATTATAAACTCATTTAATCCACTAATAGATGTAAGATGGTTTCTTACAATCAAAAAACCTTCATGAAAATGTGAACTATTTATTTTATTCGCTGAACTAAAAATAATGATTCCATTTTTATATGTTTTTACCATCACTGTATTATGATTTAATTTTCTAGTTTTACTTTATAGATTTATAAAACAATGAAAACACATTCATTTTTTGGAATCTATTTTCTTATTTAATATGTTTAACAAATGATTTTAAACCATAAATGTGTGTTATATTTTCATATTATTTTTTTGATTAACATTCGTTTTGAATTTTATATAATTGTTTTCCATTTCATCTCATTAAAATTTATTTCATATAGTTATATTTTTCTCCAAAAAATTATTAGGATATGTGAGTTAAATTTCATAACAATATTATATTGACACAATGAGAACAATGTCCTTCAATTATTTTTAGTTATCAACATTTTCCCAAGCATTGAAGACATTACTTTATTGTCTCTAAAGTGATAAATTTACTCTGTTAACTTATCATATGTTCATGATAAAAACATTCTCACAATGGGGTATCAACCTGAGGAAAAGAAGATGGATAAATTATCTCAAGATGTTTTACTTTCACTTCATTTATACACCTCAAAATGGAATTCTGTGGTAGATGCATTAAGTATAAAGTCTTATGCTTAGTTATGAAATTAAGCTTTAGATGAATGGATATTGATATCGGTCCAAGTTGACATGCATATTGAATTTGAAGACCAATGTAATGTTTCATATTTCTTTTCATCCATTATTATTCATGATTTGTTAATGATGGTAAAAAGGAACATATATTTGTTATTGAATGTGTTTAATTGAGGATAAAAGTTAATGGTGTGGAGGCCATTGGGGGATGAAAACTGGATGGGTGTTTAATGTTCTGGTTCTGAAATAGGATGGTTATACATATTTATTATCAAGAGAAACATCTTAATGATTACTAACATTCAAGATGGGAAGTTTATCTGGGAATATAGAATATTAATAAGGTTTTGAAGGTGTTTTTTTTGTGGAGCAGCCTAAAAAGAAAAGTGGGAGAGTTCATTTCCCAATTCATAATTGTCAGCATGTTAATGAAGGCATCAGAGACCTATGGTACTGTTGCATTCATTACCTCTTCTAGTGTGGAAATGGGAGAAATTAGACATGTATTTTGTTACAGGTCTCCCAAGAATAGATTGGAAAAATGATTCTGTATTGGTGATAGTGGATCGGCTCACAAAGTCTAACCATTTCCTTATTATTTGTGAAAATCATATGGTAGAAAATTTATCAAAAATCTTTATCCATGAAGAGGTTAAGGGGAAAGTAGTACCCGTTTCAATCATATTAGATAGAGATATGGGGTTCACATATCATTTATTGAAATACTTACAAAAATCTATTAGGACTCAATTGAAAATGAGTATGTTGTATCACCCTCAAGTAGATGGTAAATATGAAAGGATAATACAGACATTGTAATATATTCTATGTGATTTTTTAATGCATTTCTGTGGAACATGGGAAGAGCATATACCCATATAAGAGTTCTCAAATAGTAATAACTATCACACCTTAATAAATGCGGCTATAATTGAAGAATTGTATTGGTGAACTTATCATTCCACACTATGTTTGGTGGAAACAAGGGATACATCAAAATTTTGGCCAAGTATTTTCCATGAAACAATAGAAAAGATTTAGTTAATCTGAAAGATAATAGAGATTACTTGGAATATCCATAAATCTTATGTAAATGATCACCAAAGACAGTGGTAGTTCGTGGTGAGGGATCATGTGTTGTTTCAAATTTCACCAAGACTTATAAATCATCTTTTTACTATGTAGGGAATGTTATCTCTCTTATACATAGTCCCTTTTGAGATATTGGAATGGGATGGATAAGTGGAATATCAGTTTCCATTGCCACCACGGTTCAATTCATTACAAAACGTTTTCCACGTATCTCAATTGGATAAAGTATCATCCTGATCCTAATTATGTGATCATATGGGATCATGTTTACCAAGAGAAATATTCTTTGATGGTACATATCCCAGTGCGGATTGTCATTGGGATTGATTACCAATTACATGGGAAAAGCATTTCCCTTGTCTAGGTTTTTTGGAATCATAGTTAGACTCGTGAAGAGGCTTGGGATTGAGAAAATGAAATAAAAGAGTAGTGGCTACAACAATTTTAGGTAAAGGAAGGTAATCTAATTTCTTGAGAAAAAAAGACCAATGGGGTGTAGAATGTTTCACCCCATGTTTTTAGTATATAACCATTTATATGATTCAGGATTATTAATAAAAGGTGGAATTTGTGGAGGGTTTGTTGATCTTGTGGAATGGTTTTGGAGATAAAGGGATGGCACACAATATGCACAAGAATTGCCTAAACCATATAGAATACTATAAGAAATCACTCAGAGTTACTGATGTTGGATAGTAGCTTCGGCACATTTGGTTCCCTATTAAGGAGGTCGTGCGAGGATACCATGGGAGGGTCCATCCAGGTAGTATCTAACGTACTGTTATCACACAGTTTGTCTAACCATGTGACTAAATCAAGGGTACGATTAATGTGAGATCCTAATAAAGTGTATATCATACGTTTTTTGAATCTATAGGATTCATTTTCCCACCTATGTGGGCCTAATTAGATATTCCTATCTATTGAAGGTTTTAGAATATATTCCATGAATATTGGAATTCATCTAAAGCCACTCCTTCACATTTATAAGACTGATTTTTGAGGTATGTCCTATTTCTTCTTCATTCATGTCATATTTTCATAGATCAGCATTTATCTACACCTCCTCTCAAATTTGATTCTAATATAACTTCTTGTTATGGATATATCTATGATTTGGGATTCCAAATATAATGATATTTGGTCTCTTTGTTGATTGGAGAAGAGGTCTAAAGAGGTTTTGTGGAATTGTTACCCAGTTTCATGAGCATTCTTCATCCGTTTTCAGTTTTTATCAAGGCGGTTGAGGTAGGTGGATTCAATATCGACACCTCATAGTAGAAATAAATTGCATGGTTTCAAATTGACCACCATTTTTTATTTTATAGGGTATTTTATGCTTTAAAATTTTTAGAAACCCTCTTCTGTGATGGTTTTTGGAAATCTGGAAAATAGATGTTCTTGAATGAAATGTTCGGCTCATCATTTTAAAATGGAGATATTAAAATTTGATATTACTTGAATTATGTTAAATGGATTTGATTAATGGTAATAAAATAAAGGAAAAATTTTATTGGAATGGAATAGGTGTTTGGAATTGGGTAGTTTATTGGTTTTTAATAAAATAATTGTTTTATTGAAATGGGCTGAAACTGTTACTTAAAATGGTTTTTGGAATACATGGGGTCTTGTGATAGTTCATGCTCGATGGTCCCAGAATATGGGAAATGTGCCTATAGGGTAAATGTTATGTGACTCTAGAATAGGAGGAGTTTGTTAGTGGGACACAATGAGATTGGTCAAGATACCTCATATGAGTATAGAACTATCATAACAAACCATGCATGTCTGTGTTTGTTGTTGAAAATGGAATGATTGTGGTGAATTGATATTCAAAAATTGTTTTAAAGCTTTGTTTGGGTGTTTTTATAGAAATTTTACCTACTGGAATATTGGATTAAATACACATTTTTTTATTTATAAATGTTTTCGGAACATGTTTATATTTAGTTATCTACTGTTTTGAAAATTTGTTTGATATAAATGGTTTTATATAATTATTTCTAACTTTTCTATCATAATGGAATGAGTGGGGAAGTCATTGGGTAAAGCCTAATAAGTTTTATACTCATCCGTACATTGGATATTTGGTTCTTTATCAGATTCTATCTTTTGGGACATGTGAAAAGGTAAAGTGTCCAGAATATTTAGCACCACCTCATGATACATGGGTTTTTTAGTGATTGAATCATAAGTCTTATGGATCCTAGAGTCTTGTTTTTATATTTTAGTATATTTGTTTTAATTAATCTATTTACATTGATTCTAGATTTGTTTCCATTGTAGTACACATGGGTGTAGTTTTGATATAAATAAGTGGATCATTTTTCATTTATTTATTCATTCATCATGTAGTGAGTTGTTTGGTTTTTGGTGGATGGGTTAACGGTTTTGTTTGTTAAAGGGCAAATCATCCCCCACATGTATTTAAAACCCATGGGAATTTATTTCAATCCATTGTTGTCTTTGGGAAGTCTCTTATGGAAAAGAATAATCCTCCCACATTCTCAATCCAAGGAAGAGGAGAGATTTTACATAGGTTAATTCTTTGTTTAAAATAGGTTTTTGTTTATTACAATTTTATCACAAATCATAATATTTATTATACAACTAATATGTTTCATTAAAATATATAGTCTTATATTTTTTCGATATGATATTTTTTTCAACCAATAATTAGTATAAATGCTCATATTTTTTCATTATTGTAAGAACATGTTCATTGTTTTCAGATATGGTCATTATTTATATGAACAGATTTGTTATTTGTTTTTTACTATGAATGAAACAACTATAAATTGTTCAAATCTATAACTATAAAATTCATACTCAATGATTCTTTTACCAAATAAATAAGATATAAACTGTTTCAAAACATTCTCTCGAAAGAATAGTGATGAAAATGGGTCATACAAATAGACTTAGTTGAATGTTATTGCAAATATGATTGTTGAATTTATAATCACAAATATAAAAAATATTATTATTTATTCAATTTGATCTTTTCCAAATAATGTCTTACAGATTCTAAAATTGTTACTACAAGACTGTATGGGATGAAATTGATGATTAATTTTTTCATTCCATTGGTGGAAACAACGAAATTATTGTGATTTATTATGTACAACTAACATGTATACATTATAAATTACTAATTCTCATCTACATTATTATCAATATAGTTTAGATTCAATTATTCTATCCAAATAGGGTATATTTATAAAATTTTTAATAATGGTTTATATTTTTTTATATTCTTATTATTCAATTTTAGGTGGAAACCCCAATCATATACCCAATTTATTAATCCAACATCAACATCACTTATGACTCCATCTTCAACTCCACAAATATTTCATATCAATAATTTATCTAAGCTAATAATTGCTAATCTGGTGATTGATTTCAATCAGTTTTTATCCTATTTCTACTTAGATTTTTCATGTATAACATTCTTTTTATTGAATACTATTAATGTTGGTTTCTATGATATCCAAATTTTAATTTTATTTTTAATTTTTGTCACTATATTGTTCCCCCACTTTCTATTATATTTAATTTATAATTTTTCAATCTTAATGTGCTTATTTTCTAACATTTGTTTGTTTTCTTACATTGAAAAGTGATTATAGAATATTTTTATTAACATGATGATTTCGAAAACATGATACAAGCATCATATATAATTCAAAAAAATATGGTATCTTCTACCTCATGTAATTTAGTTTTAGAAGATCATTTCATACTTTAGAGTCAATTTCATGTTCTTATAGTTAAGATACCTTCTTCTTCATTTAATTTAACGTTTTAGAAATTATATTTTGATTTCTATAGGAAAAACTAAATTATTTATTACATGGTAAACCAGATGCTCAATCTACTATACATTATATTGGCAAAAATGAAAATACAATGATTTTAACACATTAAATCCTAGAGAAAATGGAAGAAGTGTTTTTAAACTCAACAAAGCATTCTTGTAAAATTTTCACCATGTATTTTATTATATAACCTATAATACTGATTAATTTTTTATAAGTTCTTTCTATAACAATGTTATTATTTTTTATTCATGTTTTACTTTTATAGAAAAATAAAATCTTGTTCATTTTTTGGAATCTGTTTTATTTTTTTCCTACTTTTAACAAATAATTTTAAAGAACCTCTCTGTATACTGTTTTAATATTCTTTTTGTGATTGATGTTCATTTTTTAACATCATTTTTTTCAATTCATCTCATTAAAAACTATCGAATATAGTTACATTTATTTTATTATCTTAAAAATCTATATCATATATGAATTATAAAAAATTACAATATTATAGTCATACCATTAAAAAGAAGTCACCATTTTCTACCAATTAAAATGATTGTATCTTAAAAGAAAGTTAAAAATAAAAATACAAATATTTTTATTTACAAGTTCACATACTATCTAAAATTCAATAAATTATTCTAACTAAATATCAAGAGAATATGATATGACAAATATAATCATGGAATAACGCACTTAGTAAATATCAAATACAATAAACTGAATTAATATTTATTGTTTTTTTTCCTAGTTAATTTTACCTTATAAATTTAATGTACTTTTTATGTTTTAATTAGATTGATTCTATAATTCATTTTTACTTCATAATCACTATTTCATATATGTAGTATCACATAACTCTACATCTAATTTATCGTTTTTCTTTGTAAGTAATATTTTTAATTATAAAATATCATGAATATTTTCTACTCTACCTAATAAAATTTAAAATAAACATAAATGCAACCATGTAAATATTACCTCACCCCTACATCAGGTGCACTATTTTTTGTATAATATTTATTCCATGTTAATATTTTTAGAAAAAAATTTGGTTATGAATATCTTTAGATTTTTATTCCACATATTGTGAAATGTTTTTTCTATCTCAATCTACTAGAAAATAAATCAGGATATGTCTAAAAAATAATAACTTATATTTAACAAATCACTTCTTGTAAATGAACTCTATTTGTAAAGATGATTTTCCTTTTACTACTCTATATTAATCTAATTTGTTTCTGTCTAAATTTTCTTATCACCACATATTTTTTATTTCCTCTAGAAGGTCGCCTTTATTGATCTTATTTTTTTCAGTGTTAATTTTATCACAATAAAAAAATCCATCAACACTCCATGGATATCATTTCTAGAAAAATTTCAATTTTCATCTATCAGTTTCCATCCCTCAATGACCAGTTTCTACGCTATAATCCCGTTTATAAATATTATTTTATATTTGTGTCTTTTTTCACTAAATTATTTTTTTTGTGATCATCCTTAATCTCAATACCCAAGTAAGTTTACAAAATCCTTATAGTTGTTTCTTCTACAAAACCAAATCTCAAAAGGAATTTATATTCATAAATTTCTATTTCCAACAATTTTTCCTAATAAACTCATTTTCATTATAGTATAATATTTTATATTAGACCCTCTACTACATTATATTAATGAAGATATAATTTTTATTTGTTCTCTTACACAATAATTATTTTATTGGGATCCTATTGTATTACAATTTTATAATGATATATCACCACTAGTTACAGTTTCTTTTGATATAGCAACCCATTAAACCATATATTTAGTTGAATTGGTGGTAATTTTTATATCCCTATATAATTTTTTTCTTATATTTATATTGTTTAATTTTTATAATAAATAAATTTTTTTAGTATTATATTTCCATAACTCAAAAAAATTTATATATATATATATATGGATAAATTTATTATTCTTTTGAAAATCTTAATTATTTTTAATTTTTCAATATATATATATATATATATATATTAAATATTTATATTCTACTATATTGAATAAATATGAATTTATATTTATCTGTATTTAGTTCTAATTATAGTACATTATAGATAATCGTGTTATATTTTTACTTGAAAATATTCACTATTATTTATAATAATTATATTCTTGTTCTTCAATATGACTTTTATTATATTTAAAATTGAATTTTTTTAATAACATTGAAATTTAAGTTCAGTACATCTATAATGACATTTACCTATATATTTTGAATCTATGATACAATCAAGATATAATTTTACTAAGATTAAGGTACTTACACTTCCAAAATTTGGTTTTAAACTAGAATCACCTCATTTGAAACCAACTTCAACACCATGAATGAAAGATAACCTTTTTTAATCATTTTTTTTGGGTTTTAACAATTTCTATTAATTTTTATTGGAACCATTAATGTTAATTATAGTGTTTTGAAGACAACATGATGCTTAGTATACTATGTAATATTTTTGAATAAGTGTAAATATTATGATTTTATACTCTTATAAGACAAAAAAATATAGAATTAGGTTTTTTAATTTTAATAAAGAATAGGGAAAATGTGAAACAATGTTTTTTAAAAACTTTTTTATATTAAAAACTATGATAAATTTTATTTTATAAAATCAGTCCATGAATAGATAATGATTTCTGATTCATGTTGTTTTTTATGATTAATTTCATTTTCAATATTATAATATTACATGTATAGAAAATAAACATTCATGTGAAACTATTCATCATAGCATTTTTGGATGGCTAAGATGATTTCAATTTATATTTGGGTAGAAATTATTACAATGATATACACAATGGAAATAATTATACTTATATGTAATTGCTTTAGAAAATTTTCCTTCAACCAAATTATGTTAATAACTATATAACAATCAGAATAAAATATTATAATTTGACATTGATCATTGAAACATAAAACTTCCATCATCATTGTATTACAAACAATACACAAGAAATTTGTTATTTTGATAATTTTTTAATAAAGTAGAATAAGAACTCAATAAAAAAATTTTTGTTTTGAATTATAGAGATTCTTGGTTTTTACACATACACATATGAAATGATTAGAAAAATAAAATAATTTATTATGTCTCACTCTTTTTCTTTTCATTACATAAATAGTATTTCTTCTAATGTTACCTCCTAGAGAATGGATTAAGTAATATATCATCACCTGTTTTTTATCTAAATATGAATATTATGTTCTTCCATAAAAAATTAAGCTCTACATGTCTTACATAATAATTGTCTTTCATTCAATATTTTGGTTAGTAAATAAATCCATTTAAATTTACATTTTAAGAAATAGATACACTTTTTCATGCTACTATAATTTTTCCTCTTCTTTATAATCCATAATCGTAATAATTATATGTATATACTATATTCATAATCAAATAAAATTCCTAAAATTACTTTCATATTTTTTACCACGATATAAATATTAAATGCATAATAAAGAACTAAATCATATGTTAACCTGAATGGTTACATTTTTAATAAACCACATAAATTTTACTCTAAATGTT
The DNA here is from genome assembly GCA_963277665.1 of Viscum album. Taxonomy (NCBI): domain Eukaryota; kingdom Viridiplantae; phylum Streptophyta; class Magnoliopsida; order Santalales; family Viscaceae; genus Viscum; species Viscum album. Next base: position 1,136,279,247 of record OY728164.1, on the reverse strand, counting down.
TACAAACCACATTTTCTTTTATTAGTTTCCCAGGATAATAAAATCTATGCAAATTAAGATTATGGCTTCCTAAAACTAAACCATTTATGTGAAGTACAATTTTATTTGTGATAAATTGTATAAAAACAAACATTTTTTAAATATTATATTGATATATTGTATAATATTTTAATCAATTAATTTGTTGAAAAGAATACACATAGATGATTTATCATTGCACCAAATAATTTTAAAAAATATCAATGACCTAAAATACATAATTTTAAACCATATGTTTTTATATTGTTTGTTAAAATAAAATTTATTTTATCTCCATTTTGTGTTATTAATCATATATTTAACACATTAGTTTTTCGGCATCAGTTTTATTTCTTCAATCTATATGTATAAACTTTTTCAACAATTGTATACCTCCTTAATAAAATTGACTTTTAATATATATTAATTATGTGATAATTTTCAGTTATTGTAAATGAGATATTCCATATAATTATTAAAATGATTTATAGATAAGGCTAAATCATTTTAAACATATTGTAATTAACTTTTTATTAATATTAAAACCGAAAACCTTTATATAATTAATATTTTTTTCTTTTGTTCTATATTTCTATACAATTACAATATTGGGGTATGTTAAAAAAATAAATATTCCCCTCTATCGATCTTTTAAATCTATATGATGGTGAAGACTTCACTTGGGTCATGTTGGTCAACGTGTGTATCTTTGACTATTTATAGTGTGTAACTTTTAATAACATTCTACATAAAATACTATTTTTAGATACATTTGGAACGTTATATCTCTTAGTAAATATTTGATGTTGTGAATGAAGGTAACATTAATTTCACCAGATACTATTCAACAATTAACAATATCATAAATCAGTTCAAAATAATATTTGAATATACTGAAATAGTTTCATTTGATATGTGAATTTTTTTTATTGAAATATATGGGACCTATATTTGAAGACGTGATTATATTTTTTTAATACATTAAATATTATCATATTTTTTCATCAATTTATAAATTATTTATAATCTCTATTTGGGTTTAGCATGGAATTTCACCCATTTTACTCTTGGAATTGATTAATGTGTCATTTTATAACATTTTTATCACATCCCCTCTCATGATCAAGTTTCACCTAGCTTCCGGTATTGTGCTCGTGAATTAAAGAATCTCTTCTGATTACAATAGTCTAGGATAGATTGATGGATAATAACTGGTTGGTTCTAAATCTATCACCTAATGCAAATAATGTTTTCCCTAATTTATTGGATTAAGTTAAGGATATAATATTAAGGAATTATTTCTCAAGGTGTGGTATATTTATTCTCTAATCTAAATACATCATGGCATCCTCATTAACTACACATGCTTCCATTCTATACTTGAATGATGAGGCCAAGTCCTAAAATTTACAAATCATCATTGTTATCATGTTTTATCTTCTTATCTTTGACATCCAATTTGGTTGATATGACTTCTAGTCCCTTTCAAATAAAATTTTAATTCAATATGATAATACCATAGACTATACATGATGCAAAATAATATAAAAGGAAAAATTTTATTCAATTGTTTCATACATATTTCATTTTAGAAAGAATATCTGTCACGTGCATCATTTTAACCACCTCCTAATATATAGTATGCATACAACTTAAAAACATTTTTTTGTGTATCATTCGAATGTTATTAATGATTCAATTTACTATTGAAAAATATACTGTTATATTTTTCATCAATTTTTTTTGCAATTACACATGTGCACATTCTGATTCTGATCTGTCGAATTTTTACAAAATTTTACTTTCATATTAAGAAACATTTAGCAAATGAACATGATCTATAAATATCTGATATAAGTGAGGATATCAACGGTGAATTAAATAGAAAACATCCAAATACAGAAGATAATAAAAAAGATATCACTGAATATTAATGAAAAATAAAAAGAAAATATTAGTAAGTTAACAAAATATTAATTACAATGTTCATATGTTGATTATTTATTTGGTTTTTTATGTATCAATTATTATTCACTTTTATGTTTCTTTAAATTCCTATATTTTATATGCCTAAATGTATTAGTAACTTCAAATTATGATCATTTTAATTAATATTATTCCATAATAGTGCATGAGTTTGGTTCTAATATATACTAAATCCTATAAGTGTTCTTACATGTGTATGCCCCATAGGAATACTCAATTACGTTTCTACATTCACTTATATTCCCCTCAATCTAGAACATTTTAATTATCCAAAATTTATCCCAGTCACCCCATTTCTCTTCCCCCTAATCCCTTCTCAACATCCCCTTCTTATGTCTATCATCCCCATATCTACCCCTTCTTCATCCCTTTACCCTCCTCCCCTCCTCCCCTAATCTCCCATTCCCATCCTCTATCCCTTTATTTCCTCTATCTCTATTTCTAAATCTATAAATTCTAGATTCCACTTCCACAAACTCTGATGAAACATTCACCTCCTCTACCATATCTTCATCGATATCTACATCCTTGACCATCTCTACAAAAATTTCAGCCTCCTCCACCACCTCTTATTAGGTATACACCACCAACAATGCTTATGCATCCACCATCATGTATTCCCCTATATTTTTCTCTAACTCCACTAATGCCTTTGCCTCAGCCTCTACTACCCCCAAATCCTTCTCATCTAATCCCATCTCCTCCAAAAAAATTACTCCTTCAAACCCTTGTCCTCCAAATTTGTATCCCTCTATTTACATATACTTCTTGACCTAGATACATCTACATCACAAAACCCTAGCACAGATTCTTCATCCATTCAGATATTCTACCATATACATCACCATATTACCATTGGTAGTTATATTTATTACCCCATATCACATTTCATATTTTCTTTCTTTCCAATAATGCCATTGAAATTGAAAAAAAAAATCATTATCCACCTTCAACTATCTTCCATTTCATGTTGGAGGAATTTTATCTAGAAATTGGTTATTTTTTTCTAATATTGGCATATTGCACACTACTAAGTGCCTTTTTAGTCGATGTATCCATAAACCATGAGCACCATCTTTAATATATGTACTTCTAAAAATAACATATTCCTGATTTATTTTTTCCATAAATATTTCATGTTATTTATCACCATACTGAAAATAGTTGATGTTTTTGTATATTGAATACCTTTTTTATATTTAGGTCTTTCATTTTATAATTTAATTACTAAATATGATTTATTTGGTGTATCATCTTGACAGAATTTTTGTTATTATACGTTTTAATTGTTTTTTTCCATTTATATTTATATAAAAAATACATTTACATTAAAAAAAGGAAACCAATTTTGAGATATTTTATGTATTTTGTTAACTCGAAGAAAAGGAGATGCGTCTTTGAATGAAATTCAACTTGTTAACACTATTTCTTATGAACTTCCTATATCTATGTAAATTTATTTATTTTTATATTAAATTATATTTTTTTTATTTTTATCACATTATATGCTTAAATGTTTGAATATCAAAATTATGATTGAATAATATACCTCAAAAATATATCTTAGATATATTTCAAATACCATCAACTTTTGATGAGGAATGATTGAAATTGAAATTAACAACGCTGCAATAGAAATTTTTTCCCATATAGTCAAGTGTATTATTATCAATTTTATACTTCATATATATATATATATATATCATCATCTATAAATTTTAATTCCATTTTGAAATGATATTTAGATGTAACATATCAATTTATTTACATTAAAATAATAATCCATCAAATATTATTCTAATGAATACTCTGTTATATACTGATGTAATAAAACAATGTTATAACCACTTCTCATTATCAACAATATTTTTACATGGATTACTTATACTTTTTGATTTCAAATGTGTCTATTTTTAATGAATAAGGAAAATGACTTCTTCTTCAAAAATATTATTGTATTATTATTTATATCCAACACGTTTAGTTCACCAAATTCCCTTTTCACCTCTAAATTTGGGGATATTATAAAGCATGAAAAAAATAAACGTAATGAAATAATGTTTCAAAACACCCCTCAATAGATTATTAAAAAATATTAATATTTTTAAAAATTTATTCTTCATTCATAATTTCTCAGTTAATTTAATCAAAATCCACACCTCATTTATTATTTGAATTTTTTTCATCAATGATATGAATTAATATTCTATTTAAAATCATTTTTATACTATTCTGACCCAATAAATAATTCAAAATTACAGTTTAAATATAAATCTACGGAGTGGGTATTAGGCATGTTACTGATAGGTGAGTAAGGATGTAAGACCCCTGGGTCAAGGTTTTTTATTATTTTATTGTATATTTTTAATTATAATATGGTTCATATTGGTTGTGCGATGTTCTATAGGGCTTTTGGAGGTTTTCCTAGGGCAATCGATTTTTGAGAGGTTCTTATTTTTTTACCATCTCATATTTTTCTCTAAATTTTTAATATTATTTTAATACATCTTTATATATTATTAGATAAAGGCACATAATTTTATTTCATATAGATAATTAATTTTTTATTTTTTCCTAGTAATTCTTTTTTTTTATAATTAATTTGAATTAAATATATAGTTTTATGTTTTTCCAGTTTGTTTTTATTTTTTTCCCCTTTTCCTTATCTTTATTCATGTGTTTTCATACATGTTGATATTTTTTTAATACAGCTTCATATTTATTCATATCTTTCACAATGATTAATATTTCTTAACAAACTAATCAGTTTCATTTAAATTTATAGGATATTATTTATTCATTATTATTTTTTTGTTAACAATATTTCTTAAACATGTTCATATTTGATCATTATTGATTGAAAAGTTCATATTTGTTCATATATGGTTATTAATTGTATGAAAATGTTTATTATTGTTGCACTATGAATTAAAAAAATAACACTTTTTCATATTTGTAACTATGAACATTATACATTGTGATTATTTCTAGGAAAAATGTAATATTTATTGAATGAAATATCATAAAAACACTATAGTGATGCAACTGGTTCGTGAAAATTGAATTAGTAGTATGTTATTCAAAATATAATTATTAAACATATAATAAATAAATAAAAAATATTATAATTTATTAAATTTTATTTTTCAAAATAATTTCTTACTAATTCATTAATTACCACTACAATACCGTGTGGAATGAAATTAATGTTCAATTTTGGAATTATATTTTTATTAATATTTATATTCATGTGATTTATTCTATATAATCCTCATTTATACATTATGTGTTACCAAAAATCATCTACATGATTGTACATATTCTTTAGATTCAATTATAGTTAAAAAATATGACATAATTATAAACAATTTAATGTTTTTTCAATAATTTTAATATCTATTTTCATCAATTTCAGGTGAAAACCACTATCATACTCCCATCTTATTAATTCAATACCAAAGTCACATGCAACTAGATATTATAATGCATTGAGAATTTTTATCAATAATTAGTTTGAGATATGTATTTATAGTCTAATTTTTAATATCATATATTTTTCATCTTTTTTATCAATTGATTATTTCAATATAAAAATCATGGAAACAAATACATTAAAATTTGTTTCATAATAAATCCCCAATTGTATTTTAGTTATTATTTTTTCTATTTTAACATTCACTGTTTATCTTTCATATTTCATTTTACATTTTTCAATATATATTTTATTGTTTCGTAAACCACATTTCATTAAATAAATTTAAATGTGATTTTAGACCATCTTTATAAAGATACTGATTTTGAAACATGATACATGCATGATATATAATTCGTGACATTACCATGGATTTTATTTCATTAAATATAGATTTAGAATATAACCACATGATTTGTAATAGATTTTAGGTCCTTAAATTTAGCGTACTTCATCTTTATATTATTTTTTGGGTTTTCAAAATTGTCTAATATTTTCATCATGAACAATAAGAGTTTTTCAAAAATTTATACTATTTCACATAGTTAACCAAATGCTCATCCTAATATAGATTATATTTTTAGAAAATGAAATAACATTATTATCAACCCATTGAATCCTGTTATAAATGTAAAAAGGTTCATTACAATCAAAAAAAATTATGAAAAAAGTGTACCATGTATTTTATTCTCTAAACTAAAAAATATGATTCCATTTTTTACATGTTTTTACAATGACCATATTATGATTTCATGTTCAAGTTTTCTTTTATAGAATTATATAATGGTGAAAAAAAATCGTTTTTTGGGATATATTTTGTTATTTAATATTATTAACAAATGATTTTTAACCATATATGTGTGTTTTAACTTCATAATATTTTGTTGTTTAAAATTAGTTTTTTATTTTATATAATGTTTTTTCCAATTCATCTCATTAAAAACTATTTTATATAGTAATATTTATTTTTTATCAAAAAAATCATTAGCATATGTGTGTTAAATTTCATATCAATATTACATTGATACCATCAGAACAATGTCCCCATTGTTTTAAAGTCAAAATTATTTCATCAGAATATAAGGATAAAAGGAAAATTACAAAGAGTATGTTATAAATGTATACATATTATCATTAGTTCATTAAATTATACTAACCAAATACAAGATGATAATGATATAACTTCTACAATCTTGGAATAACACACTAAGTTTATATCAATTTAGTTTATTAGCTTATAGATTTATCGTCTCCCAAACCATCCTTTAAAATGAATTTTAGTTAAAAAATTTCTCTTTCCCCTTAATTTCCTTAAAAAACACATTTTTATTCTGTTATTATTTGGGTTTTCATAGACCATTATATTACATTAATTTAATGAAGTTATAATTTTAATCTTTTCCATTACACATTTATTATTTTATTGGGATCCCAATGTATGTTCATTTCAAAAAAAAATTTTCCACTACGTACACTTTCTTTGTATATGGAAAAACATTAAACCGTGTATCTTGTAGGATTGGTTCTAAGGAATATGTATCTATATAATTGTTATATGACATTTATATTTACTTATTTTTAAATTCAATATATTTTTATGTGTATTATATTTCCATAACCAGATTATTTTTAAATATTTTAGGTTAAAACTATTTAATGCTTACTAAAATGTTCTTGATTTGTATTTTAATCAGAGATAAATGTATTTAAAACATATTTATATTCGGTTATATTAACGATATTATTATTTATATTCCAATATATTTAGTTCTATGTATATTACTTTTATGATATTGTTATTGTAATTTTTTCTTGAATATATGAAATGTTATTTTTAATGATGAAATTCTTATTTTTCAATCTGAATTTTCAAATATTTGAAATTGAATTAATTTGATAACATTGAAAAGTATGTTTAGAACCTCTATAATTAAACTAAACAAAAGCTTTTGAAACCATTATACATGATATAAATATTATAAATAGGATTAATGTAGCTTCTAGATCATACAGTAATATTTCAAAATGTAACTACATCGTTAAGAATTGTGTTCAATACCATAAATGCTGGAAAATATAATATTATTATAATATTTTGGGTTTTGACACTATTTATTTTTTTCTAATAGGGACCATTAATATTTATTTTAGTGTTTCAGGGACACCCATATGCTCATTCTACATCATAATATATTAGAAGAAACAAATAGAGTTTGATTTCCTACCCTCTTAAGTTAATAAAATATTAGACTATGGTGTTCATATTCAACAAATACATGGGAAAATGTAAAAAAAAAATTCCCCTAATTTTTGAAACATAAAAAATAATACATTTTATTTTTTTAGTAAACTTACAAGAAAATATAACCATTTATGATTAATGTTGGTATTTTATTATTAGTTTCCATTGGGACATTATTCTATTACACATCGAGAAAATTTATAGTCATTTCATACAATTGATTATAAAATTAATAGAAGGTTATGATGTTTTCAATTTTTCTTCTATGAAAAAAGGTCTGTAATTATATGAAAAATTGTAATTATTTAACTTCTGTGAATTTGTTTTTGAATAATTACCTAGAATTAAATTATGATAATTCATATCTAGGCTTCATAATAAAATGTTTAAAAACAACACTGATCATTGAAACCAAAAACATTTAACTTATATTTATTAAAAACAAGAAAAAATATATCTTTTGATAGTACTAAAAATTAATGAATAATATATCCTCCAAAAAATATTTTTTAAATTTGATAGACGCTCAGTTTTTTTCACTTCCACTAATAAAATGGGCATAAATATATAATAAGTTATTTTATCTAACAATTTTTCTTTCTTTTTCTTATAGATTTATACTTCTGATACTACCTCCCATAAATTTGACTAGAGCAATATATCATCACCTTTTTTAATCTAATGGTTCATGTCAAGTTCATCCTTAAAACAATTACCTCAAAATTTCATAGAAAATAATTTTAATTCATTCCATGTTTCTGTTATTAAATACATCGATTTATATTAAATATGTCAGTATTACCTCCCCTTTTACACGATACAAAACCATCTTTTAAACTTTAAAAATAAAAAACATTAACTACTATATGTATTCACTATATTCAAAATTAATTGTAAATACATAATATTACATTCACATTGTTTATAATTATTAAAATATTTAATTCACTGTATCGAACTAAATAATTTGTCAATCTAAATTCACAAGCTTTTTTAAAACACTGAAAATTAAATTCTTAGTGCTAAAAACAATATTTACTTATATTATTTTCACAATTTAAAACAATTTGTTTAGATATAGAATATTGTGTCTTAATACAAAACTATTTTTCTATTTTAATGTTTTATTTGGGTAAACTCACCTAAAAATAACAATTTTTTATATATTTTTCTCATAGATGGTTTAAAATTTTAAACAAATAATCTATTAAATATTATACATATATAAGTTTTATCATTAAAGAAATTTAAACCATATATGTGTCCTAAAAGATAATATTACACCATCTGTTTTTATATTATATATTATAGTGAAATTTATTTCATCTCAATTTTATGAAATTTAATCATAATTTTTACACGTATTTTTAGGAACCTCTTTTATTTATTTCATCTCTATTTATAATTTTTGAAACATTAATATTTTGGTAATTTATAATAAAATGGATTTCAATAAGAATTAATTTATTTATTCATTTTAGTTATTTAAAATGAAAGATTCTATAGAATTATGAAAATGATTTGTGGATATAACTTATAAATTTTAATATTTATGAAATTAAATTTTTCATAAAAATCAAGCTAATCACCTTATATATTATTCATATTGAAAGAATATTTTCAATATTACTTTTCAGGTACAATATATGTGTATGAAAATACCCCTACCTAGATAGTTTAAATATTTGTAATGGTGGAGGGGTCACATAGGTCATATTGGTAATCTATTCTAGCATTAACCAAATGTAGTGTTTAATTTTCAGTTATGTGTTATTAGCATATTTTTTACAGATATATTTAGAACATGACATTAATTAAGAAATATTTGGTGTAGTAGTTGAAGGAAACAATAATTTCACTAGAAAAAATTCATCTATTGAGGATCATATAAAATCTGTTCAAAATAATAATTGAATAGAAAAAATTGCTATCATTTGACATGTTAACTTGTGTTCTTGGAATGTAATGGATCGTTATTTAAACACCTATTTTTTTAATTCATTAAATATTAACATGTTCTTTCAACAATTTTATAAATTACTTATGATATTAATTTTGTTTCAGAAATTCCTTCAAACTATTTTACTTTGAGAATTTTTTAATTTTTTCTTTTGTGTCATTTTATATCAATTTCACCACATATCATCTCATGATCCAGGTTCAGTTAGCTTAATATCTTGTGCTTGTGAGTCAAATATTTGGTTTGGAGAAAAACTAGTTATGAGTGATATCTAACTAAAAATTGGTTGTGTTTTAATCTATCACCTGATGAAAATCATTTCATCCTTAATTTATTGTTTTCTATTAATGATATAATATTATGGATTATTAATTATTTATTTGGGATATTTATTCTCCGTTACAAATACATCATGGCCCCCTCTTTCACTACTGTTTCATTCTAGTAAATACATGAAGGGAAATGAAAAGTCCTTTCATTATAAGAAAATCAGAGTTTCCATGTATTATTCTCCTCAGTTTATCTTCCAGTTTGGTTGGTTTTATTTTTAAATACATTCATAAAATATTATAAATCAATACAAGACTATCATAAACTGAACATGAGGAAAAATAATATAACATGCACCACTATATTCAAACACTGTAATCATCTAACTATATATATAGTAGGTATCAATGTAATAAATTTAAACATACTCTACACATATATTATGAAAAAATTAAACACACTATGCATGAGTTTTATTTTACTGTTTTTTATGATTCAACTTACTATTTTTACATTTATCGGTGTATTTTTCTTCCACATGTTGAAATTGCTCCTATTTAACCTCTAATTTTAATATGTCAAATTTTTCTGATAATTTAATTTTATCTATAGATACATTTAAAACATAAATTTGATCACCAAATATTTGATATAGTTGGGTAATATATCATTAGATTTAGAAGATATGGTCTAACTATATATGATCATAATAATCATATCAATAAAGATCATTGAAAGCTGGAGATAATAATTAATATTCCAAAAATAATTACTTACTACGCATAATAGTTGATTTGTGTTTCAGTTTTGTCTAATATATCAATTATTTATTACTTTTACGTCTCTTTATCATACCATATTTAATCTAATTAATGGTTTTAGTAATATCAAATTATGAGCATGATAATTAAAATTACTTAGTGAAAGTGCATGGGTTTGGTACTACTTATATTATTAGTCATATATGATTGAATATTTTTTAAATAATTTCAATGTAAATAATATTTTATTTAAAAATTTTAAACATATCAACAGAAAGTGGTGTATTTAAAATTAGACATAAATATGTATATATTCTAAAAAATAAATTAGGGTTTCTTTGTATCAAAACAATTTTTCTTTGTTAATTCTCTAATTATATGAACTTCATATAAGGGTGAATAATTATAAAAATATATTGGATTAGTGAAAAATATATTTCATTTCATAATATAATATGAACCTTAATACTATTTACAATCTACATACAATAATGTCTTATCATACAATCAAAATCCCCTAAGGTAAGGTCAAATATGGTGGTATATTCATTGGATTTCTCAAAACAACATTGATCTAGTGGTGATATCAACTAACATGTAATGTTTTCATTCATGGTTCCATTTTAATATCACTTTTGAAGAGCTTTATAGTATTAGTCAACTCTAAAACATAGTGATGATAGATCCATACCTGTCTATAATAAATGTGCTTTATATGTAATGATTAAACTTTTTGTGTCCATTGTTTATCTCATATGCATTAATCATTTATCTTAATTACCATCTTTATACATTTATTATAATTTTCACTATATAAACACAACATTAACAGTATTGTTAACTCTAAGAATTCATAATGTATTGGGTTCGTTATGGCTTTGCACTTCAATTAAATACCTCATATTTTATTCATTCATCTCTTAAATAAATTTTTATCAAGGTTCAATGCTATTCATTTTGAAAATTAATAGTACTTACAAACATTCCATTTCATTTTTTAGTTCTTTTTATGAGTGTGATAATGATAATTAATAAATATGAACTAAATTTTCATATTCTATTTCTTTTATTTTTATCTATTTATTGCCCCAAAGTAATATTCCACATTTTAGTACAGTTGATTTCTTACTAGAATTATTATTATTAATTATTGAAATGTATTTTTATCAATTTTTTATGTTATTCCATGTAAATACGTCACGCACACATATATAGATGAAAAATTATATAAATAAATATCAAGGTTATTAGATTCCCCCACCACGTCAGAAATATCTCCCTTAAAATTTTCATTTATATAATTAGTATAAAGTAGATATTCTTACTTATATTTGATAGATTTCTATGGTTCCCATGTTTAATCTTGAAATGTATGGCTCTTACGAATAAATTTGACATAGTGTGTTTTCTTGTTATATAGAACATTGTCTATATTGTCCATGATATTCATCAGATTATCTGCATATGATAGATCATATTTCAACTTTACCGCTATTAAATTCTATATATTTAATGGATGTAGTATGTACTTATTAAAGAGATATATATATATAATATCATGATCTTAAGATGGGTATGTTGGGAGTGAATTTTGATAGTTCATGACACTGATGTGATCAAGAATCAATATGGGATATTAAACCCCATACATAACATTCCCTTCTACCCAAATATCATGACTCTCTTCCAACAAGATATATAAAGTAATACTTAATCTCCACCCTCAAAATCCATATATCAATATGATTTTTCATCATAACCCTTGTGTCATAATTTTTCTACATTGATATGTTGTTGAATACGATTGACCTTCTCATTACATTCTTTCACTAGTATGGGTCCCAATTTCACTCATTTTAAAACATGATCCTAACATGTTAGAGTTATTTATTTCATTCTAAATACGCAATTATAAGGATCCATATAAATGTATCAATAAATGATATTTGTTATGACAACATGATTATAATATTATGTTTACATCATCATACTTTTATGGCTTTTTAGAAATTTCCCAACATATCCACAAGAATCTTGATATATCACTCATAATAAGTGATTTTTATTATTTTTATCGATTGAAATAAATTTAAATTATATATTTATATAATATTAACTATTTTTTGACAATATTTGGATAATCATGGATCCTTACCAAATATAAATTATATTGGTGTAACATATAGCCTCAACACTTCTATAATATATATATATATATATATATCCAATGTGATAAAATTAAATTTAATTTCAAAGGGAAATTAAATGAGCATATATAAATTATTATCTCCAACAACCCATATCAAGTTATTCTATTTTGTTTTATTTGGACTCGTGAAAAAATACATGGTGATATTCTCCCACTTCTTTGAAAGAATCGGTAATCAATGCATTATACACCTTGGTTTTTCCCTATATTCTTTAATTTTCCATTATACCACAGATTTATATGTATATTCCGAAATCTATCTCTTAATATTGACCCACAAGAATTATCTTCTATATCATTATACATCTTCGTTCTCCATGGGAGGATATATAATATTGATCTGTGTCCATTAAACAATATATCTTTCTATATATCCCATTATAATGACATACCTAATAATAATCCAAATCTCACAAGACCTTTTTTATCAATGTGGATCTCTAAGGATTTCATGGCATTATTTTAACCACATTCTTCAATATCTCATTATAATTCCATTAAAATTCACTAATTTTTTTCAGAATGGATGGTTGAGCATTCATTTGAGTAAGATAAGATTAGTTCCTTTATTTAAAATTCCCATGTACACCATCATCATTTCATTGAAGAATATATCCCCCTCAATCTATATCATAGAAGAGGTTATATGTTTTCTACATATAAAATCCCATACATTATTTTCCATCTTCATATAGTAGTGGATGGAGTAGTCTTAATCCTTAATTACATTTAACTATCTTGGTTCATTTCATATGGATCACATGTCACACCCCGACACACACGTTTATTTTATTTTATGGTTTCTTTGGCTTTAAATTATTTTTGTTGTGGTTCACGTTCAGTCTCAGATGAAAGTTTTGAGTTTTGATAAAAAGTACGCATCTTGGGTTCGATGTCGTCGGAAGCGCGGGTGGAGCGCGACACCGCGCGGCTTCGTCCATGAAACTGTGTGGCCTCTTCGGCTTAGAGGAATTAAAATAAATTAGAAAATGTCAATTTTGATTGACTTTTAATATTTTTATGGCTATTAATAATTATTTTTATTGTTTAAGATGAAATGAATATATTTTTTTTATCATTTGTATATTTATCATTTTGTTTTGTTAACGCTGTGAATAATAGTATAATAATTATTAAATATGGTTTGCCATTAATCTTATTATTAATATTGTACTTTATTATTATTATGATTTGGTTTTGTTTTGTTTATTTTCTTTTCTTTTTTATTTTTATTTTATTTCCCCTGCTTTTCTTCTAACCCTAGCGGGCCGCCCCTTTATATTTTTTTTTCTCCCCGCGGGAGCCGCCGCCTCCTCTCCTCTTCCCCCCCCCCCCGTTGTCCGCCTCGGCACCCCTCCTACCTCCTGGTGCAGCGCACGGCCCCCCGACCACCTCTCCTCCTTCACTAAGAAGCCGACGCCGCTGCTCCCCTGCTGCACCCACGCCAGACCCGCCTCTGCCCTCCTGCTTCCTCCGAGCTCACCCAGGCCTCGCCAGCCTCTCTTCCCAGCGCCGGTCTCTCCTTCAGACCGCCCCTGCAAGACTCCTCCCTTGTCCAGCGTGCACCAGCCAGCTTCCGGCCGCAGTGCCCTCGCCGCACCTCCCCTGCTGCACCCAGCCAACCCGCACCGTGTCCGCTGCCTACTGCCGGTGATCTCCTCCTGTCCGCCGCGCACCCCCGCCCCTGCTCTCTCTCTCTCTCCCTTGTTTTCTTTTTTTCTTCTTCTTTTCTTCCTTCTCCTCCCGCAACAGCAGCGGCCACCCCCCATGTCCGCCACACTGCACCCCCGCCGCGCCGGCCTCCCTCCGCACGAACCCCTGGTCCAGCCAGCCCTCGCCCCCCTTTCTTCTTCTCTCCTTCTTCTTCTTCTTCTCTCCTTCTTCCTCTTCTTCTTCTCTTATTCTTCTTTTTTCTTTCTCCTTCCTCCGCTCCGCATCGCAGGTCCGTTTTTTTTATTATTTATTTTAATTTATTCTGCTATTTCATTATATTTAATATGATAATAACTTTTTATTATAAAATTATGATTTATGTGATCATTATTATTATTAATTTTAGTATTACTAATATTATTATTATTATTATTATTATTATTATTAATTCTATTACTATTATTATTATTATTATCATTACTATTTTCATTATTATTATTATTATTATTAATTTTATTATTATTATTATTATTATTGTTGATGTTTTATTATTATTATTATTAATCTTATTATTGTTGTTATTACTATTATTGTTATTATCATTGTTATTTTTATTATTAATATCATTATTGTTATTATTAATTTTATTATTATTATTATTATTATTATTGCTATTTTATTATTATTATTATTATTAATCTTATTATTGTTGTTATTACTATTATTGTTATTATCATTGTTATTTTTATTATTAATATCATTATTGTTATTATTATTTTATTATTATTATTATTATTTTATTATTACTATTATTCATACTATTCTTATTATTACTAATATTATTATTACTATTATTAGTGTTATTATTATTAATTTTTATTGTTATTATTATCATTAATATTATAATTTAATATTATTATTATTATTGTTATTATTACTATTATTTTTATTATTATTAATCTTATTATTATTACCAATATTATTGTTATTATTATTATTATTTTTATTTTTACAATTTTATTATTATTATTTTTATTTTTATTTTTATTTTTACTATTTTATTATTATTATTATTATTATTATTATCATTATTATTAATATAATTATTATTATTATTATTATTATTATCTTCATCATCGTACTCTTGTTGGATAATGGGTTTTAATTGATGGTGGATTTCTATTTGTTGGTTTAGGATTTTTAGGACCCGCGCAGGGCGTTTCCGAGTGAGCGCCATCGCCGCGCCTTGTTTCCGAGGTTCCGTCGTCGCCGCGCTTTGGTTTCGAGGTGAGAATTTTTTCCCGACGCTTGGTTTCGAATGCTCTGGTGAGTTTTGGATGTGTCGGAGTCCTTGGTTTTGATTATGCAGAGTGTCGGACTTTATCACGTGGCTTCGGACACACGTTGTGTCATCGCACCTTGCTTCCAAAGTTGTTTTGTCGTCGCGCTTTGATTTTGAGGTAGGTCCCCTTTGCACTGCTTTTAAAATTTAAGTTATATTATTTCATGCTGTTTGCGCACCCTAATTGTTCAAAATCAACATTTTATTAATTGTAATAAATATGAGATAATATACGATAATTAAATTTTAATATAAGATGGTTGATTTTTAAATGGTTATTTAATGTCAAAAGGAGCCGTTATTTTATACACGACACATGAAACATCCTTTTTACGAGCGGACACCCAATAATGAAAGAATGCCCGTTTTGCTTTTAAACATAATTCACGGAATGTAAAACAGAGTTCTGGTTTAATGAGAAATGATTTCTTTTGAAGCATGAACAAATACTTTGGTTCGTTTGAGAAATTGCATGGT
Source organism: Viscum album (assembly GCA_963277665.1). NCBI lineage: Eukaryota > Viridiplantae > Streptophyta > Magnoliopsida > Santalales > Viscaceae > Viscum > Viscum album. The sequence goes on along the minus strand of OY728164.1, from coordinate 1,136,262,857 downwards.
TGGCTCTTAAAGATTATTTGGAAAAAGAAAATGGTTTGGTTTGGATTATAAAAATATTGTTAGCCTGTGACGTAGTGTTTTGGGGTTCTTTAACGGTTTTAAACTGGGTTTTGTCTCATAAAGAAGTTTTACATGTCTTTGAGTAGCGTTTGTGAAATGTATTAAATGCCCGTTTGGCACTTTATGGAAAGCGATAAAAATGTTTTGATAAAAACACTCTTAGGGCGACTCTCATGCCTTGGTTGCAATTGATTGTTTGGGAGACCGCGCTTAGAGGCTCCCGGGTACTTGGGTAGTAAAAGGCATGAGGTTGTTCCACGGAGTGGCTCGGGTGATGCCTGTTGTGCTTTATATATATATATGTATATGATTGGATGCTCGGTTGGCATTAGTTGGCTCACCCCTTTTTCAAACACTTGAGACATGGGAATCTGGCATATTGAGAGAATATTCTAAGAACGATTGCTGCACTGGTAGGTTATGGTACTGACCAGTGGCCCATAGTAGGTGGATATATTGGGTTTATTGCTATGGGATTTGCCCTCGACCTGCCCGTGAGTGGATGGTTGAGCATATTGTGCGTTTTGATTTCATCGTGACATGTCGATAAGGATGATTTCTCATGTATTGGTTTCTTCTGGTTTATTCTCGATCTCCTAGGTTCACCCATGTCTATTCAGCTTTTGTATCTTGCAGTAATGATTATGATGCTCACATGTATACCTACATTGCCCTTACTGTGTGTTTTACTTTGTGCATTCTGGTGTATTGTTTTCTTTGGAAAATGGTAAATTGCTTTTGATTAGGTTTCAAAAAAAATTTGTTTTCAAATACAAGTGTTTAATTCCCTTTGTACAAATTTTAAAATTTAAACATCACTTTTCCCTTTCCTGAAATGTCATTGACACTAATGAAATGAACACGAATTTGGAAATGGCTATGGGCAATGGTTCGTACATTGTTTTTAAGTAGCATATTATTAAAACATACTTTTATAGATTCTAGTTCAAACTTGAAATGATGTTTCTTTTATTTTAAAGGTAGTGCATTGGGAATAGATATCGGGCTAGCCTACTGAGTTTTAATACTCACGCCTATAGTTCTTTTCTGTTTTTAGTGTCTGTGCAGGATATAGCTTGAGTGCGCTCGCCTAGGGTGACGCTTGATCGTTGAGTCGGAGAGCGACCCGCGAGGTCGCACGGAGTTTGTTCGCACGTCGTGTTTGGTTAGTTTGATTCTTGTTTGTTGCTGTTTAGTCAGTTTATTTGGTTTATCTTTTCTGCGCTGATCTGTATTATTTTCGCTGTCTTATTTATTTATAATGGTCGAAATCGTTCCCATAGCCTCTGTTGATGCCCTGGCGCTTGTCGCCAGCCCGAGAGGATCGGGAACGCCTCTCGGGCCATGTCGCGGACCGGCTCGGGTGACCGGTTCAGGGTTGACCCGGGTTGGTTCGTGACAAAATGGTATCAGAGGAGGTTTGCTCTTAGAAGACCTCACTTTTCAGAGAGCCCTTTGTTATTTGGGATGTCAAGGTAGATGGACTAGGATTGTCGGGACTTGAGGGGTAGGTGCGGGAAGAGCGTCGCGAACTCTTGCCCGCACTGATCCTCAGGTTTCCATGGGAAGTCCGATTTAATTGGTTTGTTTGGGTTTTTATGGAAATTTTTTGCGATTGGGGTACGACAAATGGAGTTGGGCTAATAGTCCTAAGCCGCATGGCCTGGCAAGCCATGTGGAGCTAGGGGCATGGTCCAAGAAGGCTCTCTGTGTCAGTGACGTGTTTGGCATATGACCGCCAACCATATGGTCAAGTCGTCTACTGACACTAGTCCTCTGTTTGAGTTGTTTTGGGTTCCCCCTTGATTTCTGAAAGTGGTTTGAATCAGAAAAGTTGGTTTTGAAAAAAAAAATGGTTGTTTGAAATAACATGTTTAATTTGTAGATTGTTTTAAAAAGAGTGGTATAAATGAATTGTTTTTGGAAAATGAAGTTTCTTTGTTTTGACCTTGGTGTTCTGATGAGTGCTCACATGCATTGTGGTATGTTGGAAATGTGGATGGATATCTGGTATGGTGGATGGATGCCCTGGGTGGCACGGATACATGCATGTGAGTGAGTCTCTAAAGAATACCAATGGCGAAGGTTTAACCCACTAAGCTTGTTCTAAATTAAAGATGTTTTCAAAGTGAAATTTTTTGATGTTATGATAACTTGTTTTCTCGGATTTTGAGCTTGTCACCTATGCAGTGTTAGATTTTGAGGTTGTTATTCATTCGCTGAGTTGGCGTTGATTGGGTTTTTGACCTTTCCTTGTCCAGTGGTTATCCCTTTGAAGCTTCGATGGGTGATCATAGTGCGGTTGATCAACCTAAGGATTTTATGCTTGAGTTTCGGAAGTTGGATCCACCTCTCTTCTATGGTCAAGTAGAAACTTCCGTGGCAGAGGAGTGGATGCGGAAGATTGAAAGGGACTTTAGCCTCATTGAGTTGCCCGAATCGTTGAAGGTCAAGTTTGCGACTTTCATGCTTGAAGTTTCACCGTGGATGTGGTGGAAGTCAGTGTCTCGGAACAAGCCCCGTCAAGAGATCACATGGGAGTTTCTCAAGGCCTCGTTCATTCGTCAGTATTTCTCTGAGGAAGAAAGGGTGAGAAAGGCGATGGAGATGTGTTGTCTGCAACAGGGCGACAGATCCGTGTTGGAATATTTCCAGCGCTTTGTAGATTTAGTACCTTATGATTCAGAGTATGCCACAAATGACCCCGTGAAGGCTCGACGCTTCGAGGAAGGTCTCTGCCCTGATTTACAGTAGAAGGTTTCAGAGTCCAACCTGACTTATTTTGTTGATGTGGAGAGACAAGCCTTTCATGTCGAAGCTGCGATGGCAGGAGTGCTCGAAGTAGTTCTCCCTCCTTCGATCCCCAAGAACAGTGGTGAAGATTCTGGAAAGGAGATGAATATGAAAATGAATGTGAATGGAGCAGGTCATAGAATCAAGAGGCATCGGGATCTTTCATCAACTTCTTCGAAGCGAGAGATTATTGTGTGTTATCAGTGTGGCAAGCGGGGTCACAAGAGGTCATCGTGCCCAAGCGCTCCGAAGCCCTGCCAGGCATGTGGACGTCTGGGTCACTTGCGACGATTTTGTCGGGGCATTGCAAGAAAGCGTCGCAGAGGGTGTTCTCAGAAGTAATGTGCTATTGGGTCTTTGTTCAGAGTTCTTGGTGTAAGTTTCCTTTCAGTTTAAGGGATCTTTTATCGTTGTAGTTATACTGGTGGTGTTTTGGGTTTGAAATGTATGGGAACTTCATGGGTCTTTTGACGAACCTCATCTTTCAATGCTGGTGTGTTTTAATTTTAAAATCTTGTCCTTCAATCTGTCAGATCAAAAGACATATGTATCTCATTGGGATTATCAGAACCTGACTGCGAGGCAGGAGATGCTTCATCCATCAGAGCTCCAGCCAAAAGGTCTCGGAGTGAAGTCAGCGCGTAGTCAGGAACCCACCCCCGGGGGAAATTTTTTTTTAAAGAGTCTTGTGAAAGTCGTGCTTCTATCGTCGTGGTGAGATAGTTTTGGTGTTGTTGCTCTGGTTCCTCTGTCGTTGTAGTTTTCCTCTTGTCGCAAAGCGCGCGATGGACTTATCCCTCACATAGTGTCGGGAGTCGTGCCTATTGGAGGTAAGTTGCTGATCGGTGACTTTGCATGGGCCACTGATGTAAATCAGTTGCGGCCCTGGCTTGGGTCCATCCCGAAGTGATGGGTCGTGAGTAGTCGTACGTCGTAGTTTCAGTGATTTGATTTTTGGGCCCACCCTCCCCGCCCATGGGGTTAGGGTTTCAGTTGCGCAAAGTATCCATTTAATCTTCTATCCCTTCGGACGTATGTAAGTGGTTTAAATGTTTCTGCTGTGCTTTTATAGCTTGAGTAAGGCCCGGTTCTGGCCTAAGTTGGATTTCTGGTGGGTCGCTAAGAGGTCAGTCCTTTTATGGTGGGGAGACCCACCATGAGTCTCGTTGGGTTTTCACTTAAATAGTTATCGAATTCTATTGGAGTTCTTATGGTGGGGAGCCCGTTCGGGCCTCCCTCTGTTGGTGATTCATTTCGGGAAATGAGGTTTAGTTCCGTTGGTAGTCGGTAAGATGTCCTTGAGATAAGAGGTTGGATCGTGTTCTGTGAAATCCTTTGGTGTTGATCAATCGACTGGTTGGTGTGGTGGCTTTCCGGGGGCGGAAAGCGTTATGGTGGGGAGAATTGTCACACTCCGACACACACGTTTATTTTATTTTATGGTTTCTTTGGCTTTAAATTATTTTTGATGTGGTTCACGTTCAGTCTCAGATGAAAGTTTTGAGTTTTGATAAAAAGTACGCATCTTGGGTTCGACGTCGTCGGAAGCGCGGGTGGAGCGCGACACCGCGCGGCTTCGCCCATGCAACTGTGTGGCCTCTTCGGCTTAGAGGAATTAAAATAAATTAGAAAATGTCAATTTTGATTGACTTTTAATATTTTTATGGCTATTAATAATTATTTTTATTGTTTAAGACGAAATGAACATATTTTTTTTATCATTTGTATTTTTATCATTTTGTTTTGTTAACGCTGTGAATAATAGTATAATCATTATTAAATATGGTTTTCCATTAATCTTATTATTAATATTGTAATTTATTATTATTATGATTTGGTTTTGTTTTGTTTATTTTCTTTTCTTTTTTCTTTTTATTTTATTTCCCCCTCTTTTCTTCTAACCCTAGCAGGCCTCCCCTTTATATTTTTTTTTCTCCCCGCGGGAGCCGCCGCCTCCTCTCCTCTTCTCCCCCCCCCCCCCCGCTGTCCGCCTCGACACCCCTCCTACCTCCTGGTGCAGCGCACGGCCCCCCGACCTCCTCTCCTCCTTCGCGCAGAAGCCGACGTCGCTGCTCCCCTGCTGCACCCACGCCAGACCCGCCTCCGCCCTCCTGCTACCTCCGAGATCACCCAGGCCTCGCCAGCCTCTCTTCCCAGCACCGGTCTCTCCTTCAGACCACCCCTACACGAATCCTCCCCTGTCCAGCGTGCACCAGCCGGCTTCCGGCCGCAGTGCCCTCGTCGCACCTCCCCTGTTGCACCCAGCCAACTCGCACCGTGTCCGCTGCCTGCTTCCGGTGCTCTCCTCCTGTCCGCCGCGCACCCCCGCCCCTGCTCTCTCTCTCTCTCCCTTGTATTCTTTTTTTCTTCTTCTTTTCCTCCTTCTCCTCCCGCAACAGCAGCGGCCACCCCCCCTGTCCGCCGCACTGCACCCCCGCCGCGCCGGCCTCCCTCTGCACGAACCCCTGCTCCAGCCAGCCCGCTCCCCCCTTTCTTCTTCTCTCCTTCTTCTTCTTCTTCTCTCCTTCTTCCTCTTCTTCTTCTCTTCTTCTTCTTTTTTCTTTCTCCTTCCTCCGCTCCGCATCACAGGTTCGTTTTTTATTATTATTTATTTTAATTTATTCTGCTATTTCATTATATTTAATATGATAATAACTTTTTATTATAAAATTATGATTTATGTGATCCTTATTATTATTAATGTTAGTATTACTAATATTATTATTATTATTATTATTATTATTAATTCTATTACTATTATTATTATTATTATCATTACTATTTTCATTATTATTATTATTATTATTAATTTTATTATTATTATTATTATTATTATTATTATTGCTGTTTTATTATTATTATTATTATTAATCTTATTATTGTTGTTATTACTATTATTGTTATTATCATTGTTATTTTTATTATCAATATCATTATTGTTATTATTAATTTTATTATTATTATTATTATTATTGCTGTTTTATTATTATTATTATTATTAATCTTATTATTGTTGTTATTACTATTATTGTTATTATCATTGTTATTTTTATTATTAATATCATTTTTGTTATTATTATTTTATTATTATTATTATTATTTTATTATTACTATTATTCATATTATTCTTATTATTTCTAATATTATTATTACTATTATTAGTGTTATTATTATTAATTTTCATTTTTATTATTATCATTAATATTATTATTTAATATTATTATTATTATTATTGTTATTATTACTATTATTTTTATTATTATTAATCTTATTATTATTACCATTATTATTGTTATTATTATTATAATTTTTATTTTTACTATTTTATTATTATTATTATTATTTTTATTTTTATTTTTACTATTTTATTATTATTATTATTATTATTATTATTATTATTATCTTCATCATCGTACTCTTGTTGGATCATGGGTTTTAATTGATGGTGGATTTCTATTTGTTGGTTTAGGATTTTTAGGACCCGCGCAGGGTGTTTCCGAGTGAGCGCCATCGCCGCGCCTTGTTTCCGAGGTTCCGTCGTCGCCGCGCTTTGGTTTCGAGGTGAGAATTTATTCCCGACGCTTGGTTTCGAATGCTCTGGTGAGTTTTGGATGTGTCTGAGTCCTTGGTTTTGATTATGCAGAGTGTCGGACTTTATCACGTGGCTTCGGACACGCGTTGTGTCATCGCACCTTGCTTCCAAAGTTGTTTTGTCGTCGCGCTTTGATTTTGAGGTAGGTCCCCTTTGCACTGCTTTTAAAATTTAAGTTATATTATTTCATGCTGTTTGCGCACCCTAATTGTTCAAAATCAACATTTTATTAATTGTAATAAATATGAGATAATATACGATAATTAAATTTTAATATAAGATGGTTGATTTTTAAATGGTTATTTAATGTCAAAAGGAGCCGTTATTTTATACACGACACATGAAACATCCTTTTTACGAGCGGACACCCAATAATGAAAGAATGCCCGTTTTGCTTTTAAACATAATTCACGGAATGTAAAACAGAGTTCTGGTTTAATGAGAAATGATTTCTTTTGAAGCATGAACAAATACTTTGGTTCGTTTGAGAAATTTCCTGGTTGGCTCTTAAAGATTATTTGTAAAAAGAAAATGGTTTGGTTTGGATTATAAAAATATTGTTAGCCTGTGACGTAGTGTTTTGGGGTTCTTTAACGGTTTTAAACTGGGTTTTGTCTCATAAAGAAGTTTTACCTGTCTTTGAGTAGCGTTTGTGAAATGTATTAAATGCCCGTTTGGCACTTTATGGAAAGCGATAAAAATGTTTTGATAAAAACCCTCTTAGGGAGACTCTCATGCCTTGGTTGCAATTGATTGTTTGGGAGACCGCGCTTAGAGGCTCCCGGGTACTTTGGTAGTAAAAGGCATGAGGTTGTTCCACGGAGTGGCTCGGGTGATGCCTGTTGTGATTTATATATATATATGTATATGATTGGATGCTCGGTTGGCATTAGTTGGCTCACCCCTTTTTCAAACACTTGAGACATGGGAATCTGGCATATTGAGAGAATATTCTAAGAACGATTGCTGCACTGGTAGGTTATGGTACTGACCAGTGGCCCATAGTAGGTGGATATATTGGGTTTATTGCTATGGGATTTTCCCTCGACCTGCCCGTGAGTGGATGGTCGAGCGTATTGTGCGTTTTGATTTCATCGTGACATGTCGATAAGGATGATTTCTCATGTATTGGTTTCTTCTGGTTTATTCTCGATCTCCTAGGTTCACCCATGTCTATTTAGCTTTTGTAGCTTGCAGTAATGATTATGATGCTCACATGTATACCTACATTTCCCTTACTATGTGTTTTACTTTGTGCATTCTGGTGTATTGTTTTCTTTGGAAAATGGTAAATTGCTTTTGATTAGGTTTCAAAAAAAATTTGTTTTCAAATAAAAGTGTTTAATTCCCTTTGTACAAATATGAAAATTTAAACATCACTTTTCCCTTTCCTGAAATGTCATTGACACTAATGAAATGAACATGAATTTGGAAATGGCTATGGGCAATGGTTCGTACATTGTTTTTAAGTAACATATTATTAAAACATACTTTTATAGATTCTAGTTCAAACTTGAAATGATGTTTCTTTTATTTTAAAGGTAGTGCGTTGGGAATAGATATCGGGCTAGCCTACTGAGTTTTAATACTCACGCCTATAGTTCTTTTCTGTTTTTAGTGTCTGTGCTGGATATAGCTTGAGTGCGCTCGCCTAGGGCGACGCTTGATCGTTGAGTCGGAGAGCGACCCGCGAGCTCGCACGGAGTTTGTTCACACGTCGTGTTTGGTTAGTTTGATTCTTTTTTGTTCCTGTTTAGTCACTTTATTTGGTTTATCTTTTCTGCGCTGCTCTGTATTATTTTCGCTGTCTTATTTATTTATAATGGGAGAAATCGTTCCCATAGCCTCTGTTGATTCCCTGGCGCTTGTCGCCAGCCCGGGAGGATCGGGAACGCCTCTCGGGCCATGTCGCGGACCGGCTCGGGTGACCGGTTCAGGGTTGACCTGGGTTGGTTCGTGACATCACATTTGGGGATATATATACTTGAGGATCATATAATAAGTATATATTTCACACTTTATAATATAGACCTAATGTCAGTAAATATTAAATATGAAAATTATTGTAAAAAAATTTATTTCAATTATTGGATAATTCATCTCATAAAAAATATTATTAAGAGAGACATAGGTTATCACTTTATCATTTTCTAGGAAGAAAAATCCCAATCCCTTTATGGAATCATCAATACAAGTAAAAAAAATATCACCAAAGGTGGTTTGAATGAGCAAGTTAGAATTTATTATCCTCTTTTCAACTAATTCAATATCTATTTACATTGATCACTATAGAAATAATTTAATCCCTTCCAATTAATCATTTTGAGAAGATTTAAATTTTGTGAATCATTTATCACAAATCACTTTTATTACCTAGTTAAACCAAGAATACTAAAGATAACTATTACCGAAGTTCATCTCGTTCATTCTTATATCCACTTTGTTTTTAAAGGATCCATAAGTATACCATCTCTTCTTATTATATGTCCAATGTTGGATACATATAGTATCCAAAATTCACACTTACTAAACATGAAATATTATTTTCCTTTATAAGTGTATTTAGTGTAGTACAAAAAATCTCTTCATATTCCTTTCAATTTTATTATAGCATGATATCATTTATAAAGGTTTCCTTGAATTTGTACAGATAATTTATAAATACAATAGTACATAAATAAATTAATATTACCAGAGAATTGATGATTTTTTAGGCAATTTGTATGAACAAATATTTTTTCCATGTGGGAAAGGTAGTCTTGGGTATATTTTATTTTATTACAATTATTTGATGATACCCTAACCAATATTCTACATTAATAATGTACTATGATTTGTGTAACTATTCAAAAAAATCACCATTTTATGGAAGGAGATACTTTTTCATTTTCATGATTTTTCTAAGTACACAATAAGCAATAGAGATTCTAATTTACCAATAATATTTCGTCGAACAATAGGATAGAGAACCCATGGAGAAGAATATGGGAATATGAATCCCTTTTCTTGGTTATCTTTAGTTATTTAGTATATTTCTACAGTGAAATGGGGTTATAATGTAGGGATTCTTGGATATCAGAAGAGTATCAGTTTTAAACTAAATTGAGAACACAGCTTCTTGTTGATAAACAACACAAATAAATTCTTCAAGTAACACATTAATATAATATATTTTAATATCAATTTAATCAAGAGTTCTCCCATTATTTTTATGAATCATTTATGAAGGATTTGGTTTCTCGTAAATAAATAATATTCATACATGAGATGGATTTTTCAATGTATATTTATCATCCTCCTTACATGTGTATATAATTATAGAATTATTTATAAAATAGAAAGAGACTTATTTATTTGAAAATTTTATGGTGGATCGCTATAAGGATAGGAATTATATTTCCAGTAAAGAATTTAATTCCATTAAAAGATATATTGTAATGTTTTTTTGGAGATTCAGTCCACAAATATTGACAATAGATAAGTAATATTCTTGAGATATAATAGTTTACTAGTTTTTTATTTTCAATATTAAATCAACCTCTTTGTTTTTTAATGGTGTTTGAATAGTTCCAATAAACATTCATGACTTGAAGGAATTTTAAAAAAAAATAAAATTAAGAATAATAAGCTCATGAATAAATTAATATCATACCTTACAAAATATTATTATTAGGATCCTCTATATAAATAGTTGTAGAATAAGAAAATCCATGATCTCTTGGAATATGAGGTTTTTTCATCTGTTGTCATTTAAAATATTTGGTTTCATGTAATTTTTTTAATAATTTACGGGTTTCATATAGTTTAAAGATTGTACAGTAGGATAAGGATTCATCAATATAAATATTTCATTAAAAACATTACTAAAATAATTAATCTCTTTATAGTGTTAGTTAGAATTATGTTCCCACATTCCACACATGAAACATCCTTTAGTTCACTTCAATTAGTTTCAATAATGCTTCATCCCAAACGTGAGGAATGTGGTCAGTTTGATTCTTATTCTACTATATATATTATTTGATGATCATTTTGTGTCAAACTACATTATATGTTTCTTATGCCCATCTTCAAAGGACCACTGAGAATAACCAATTATGATTTCCACATTGACGGAACAGAAAACAATTTTCTAATAACTATTTATGTTTGGAATCTCCATAAGTTTTAAATAACATGGATTTAACCCATGAACTAATTGGTAAACCATACTATATTTAAATTATAATTCCTATAGAATATCATAAATTCCCTTTAATTTTTTGTTCATATGTCCCAATAGAATAATCCTCTTTTTCTTTGTTTCAAATTAATTATCTATATGTTTATATATAGATTAATTAAGAAATAAATTTACTACAAATTATCTTAATGTATCCATTTAATTATAAATATTGAATAGATTCCTTAGAGTTATTATTCTCAATCAGTTTCGACCATTGATAGGTTTATCCCTTCTATCAATAGATATCCTTTCTGGATTTCTCATTCTAATAGCACTGTGGGAAAGTGAATATTTTCCCTAGGGTGTAAATATATTACTATACAATTAAGGTATCGGATATTCCGTTAATATTTAGAGGCCTTTTTTATATTAAGGATTCATCTAATACTGTTTATCCCTATTAATATTGGTTTACATTGATAGGATGCTTGTTATTACTCATGACTCGAATATTTTATGGATGTAATTACATGAATATCTTAACTCCTCTTCCATCATATAAGAATATTCATTAACAAAATCCTCAAGTTTACCATCACATATATCATTGACATGATATTATCTATTTCTAATAATTTTATAAAATAAATAAAATTTTGGATGAGTATACATGATTCAATAAGAATATAAAAAGAGAAACGTCTTAGATTATATTTAATGACATATATACCCTAACTTATGAATATTTGTTTTTAATGTTGGTAATCCATGGTCATTTTTATACTATATAATCAAACAATAAAATATAAAATTCCATAACAATACATTTGAATCCTTTAAAATTCATTATAATGATGATATGAATTACCAAAGGCATATACTTCTGTAGTTTCAAACTGGGTGTTCAATAAGATCATATACTCATCACCATGGTAAAGATCAAAATAATACCCACCCATCCCTTTTCAAGATTATTACTAAATAGGGCATCTGTATCATAGCAACATCAATGTTTTTGTATCTAGATAGGGATATTATTTCTAGTAAACCACAAACTTTTTACAATATCAATATTTAGGCTTTTTTCCTATATTTGGGCTTATCTGTACAGAGTTCATAATATTCCCTAATCTATATAGTAAAAAATAACTTTATTTCATTTTATATTGCCTATGAAAACCTGAATTTTATTAAACATTCAATTACAAAATGGTTAACATAAAATCCACAAATGAAATACCAATAAATAAGGAAATATAGTTTCTTTGGGAAATTAGTAATTTAGATACAAAAACATAAATATGAAATATATAGTATTCATTTAAATTCGATAACATTCCCTTATATCATAGTCATATTCTAATACTATATAGGATATACTATGGAATACAAAAAATGGTGGGATATAAAGATCATTAAAAAAATCAATGTTTACATGAAACATATGAGACAAAATGGCATAGGATAATGACCATGAAATTAGAAAATATAATATCATGTAACCAAAATAATATAAAAACAACATAAAATATGAAAACATATGAATAATTACAAGATCACTTCCAACTCATCATAACATTATATCTTATGATAACCACTGGTGTGTCATACAATGTATCTCATGGGATAAAAATATTACCCCTTGAACTAGAGAACTACCGTGGTCCACCCTTCATATATATATATGTGTGTGTGTGTGTGTGTGTGTGTGTTTGTGTGTGTTTGTGTGTGTGTATATATATAAGTGTTCCACAATGATCATATATTTAATCATTATTTCAGTAATTCAAAGATAATGGGTTATTTTTTCTTATAAAATTTTCTAATTTTATAAGACATTAATGTCATGGACATTTCATCATTATAAAACCAAAATAAGAACATAAGGGATTTGTACCATTAAATAAAAAATAAAATATTTACAATTCCATTTCTATTAATACCCATGACTAAAAAGAGGATTGGGTGTTCACATCTTATGAGGGTGGCATAGAAAATAATTGAGTAATTACAAAATCATCATAATTATATAAAATATATAAAATGAAAAAATTGAGATATATAGGTAGTATATCATTAATATGGAATACTTTTTATGATAAGGGAACAATTTTGATCTGCTAGTACATAATAAAATTAAAATAATATTCTTCTTATAAAGAATTACTTGAATAAAACTAAAGAGGATGATAATCTGGTACTACGCAAGGTAGCATTATATAGCCTGATAAAATATCCTTAGAACCATGAAAAATCCTTCGAGAAACACATTAGAGGAAAAATTGGAGGAACTTAGTACTAAAAAAATTTAGCGTAGTGAGGAATGAGAGAATGGGTTAATAATTATTGAAAAATATAGGGAAATGGTTTTTCTTTTACAAACATATCCCTAGAACATCTAGTTTATAAAAAATTCAAATCCATTAAGTTTCTCCTGGATTTATCCAATGGTATCTCCAAGCGTGGATTTTCTAGTTATATTAATAGTGTAATAGCTAATGTCCTTCAAAAATATCATTCATGATGTGCATGTGATCCTGGTTAACGAAATGTTTTAAAAATCATAACATTTTATATAGTTTTTTGAATGAACATGATATAATTGTAATATAAATCATATAAAATTTAAATTCATTATTTTAAATGAGAAAACACATATTTAGCACAGTTATCCAATATATTATTTGTTGAATTAAATTTTTATATTTCTGATCAAATAATTATTACCATATATTCATAAAGTATAATATTTTTTCAAAAAAAATTAAAAAAATTATGAAAAAATAACCACTTAACAATTTTTCTTATTTTATTTTAAAAATCAACTTATATAAATAATTTTCTAAAAATTACGAATTTAATATTTTAAAAAAAATATGAAAAAAATAGTTTTAATAACATTATTGCATTTAAAATGTTTAAAAAGTCAACATATGATATGCATATAATTTATTTATTATTTAAATAATATTAAATATTATTTTTCACTACATTTTAATGAAAATTAAATTTTATATAAAATTTTAAAACATTTTTTAATAATGCATTTTAATCAAAAAAATACATATATTTATATATATTGAATGTTAAATTATTTTTTCTTAGTACCAAAATCCAAATTTATATTAATTATTCCTTAACCATGTGCTTTTAAATAACATTAAAACATTAAATAAAAATGAGTATTGATTGTAAAAAATCTTTTGTTTCATAAAATGATATACCCATTAATATTTTTTATGGTCTAGATAAAAAACCTCTATAACACTAGGATAATAACTAAGTGATAGGTGTGAGATAGTGGTATTATTATTGGATGGATTAGCTAACATTTATATAATGTTAATCTATACTGACTTGGACTTCTCTCATGTGTTATTCTATTTTTTCTCACCTGTTGAAGCTATTCTTGGGCTTGGTCTGGTGAAAACCACAACAATTATAGATCCTTCCCATGAATTTATAAATAAGATTCATAAATAATGATTCAACTAGTTGAGACCATTTTATCTCCCTTAAACATTTATTAGTTGTCTAAATTACCTTTAAAATAAATTTATTATAACAGCCGTTGTATAATAGCCACATTTATAAAGGGAATAACATATAAACATCATAATGGTTTTTATCTTCTCAAAACTACCTCTTATTATATTCATTAATTATTCACATCAATATTTATCAAGGTATAATACTCATTTTTATCAAAATAAAAATTCTATTTTTAATATTATTTTTTTACACTTTTGTGTTTTATGTATGATAAACTATGGGGATCAAGAAACCTCAGAATTTACAATTATAAAGGTTTTATTTTATTGTTCTATTTATTCTACCATTTTAATATTTATCATTTTTTTGATATTAATTATTAATATAATATAATTTTATTAATTAAATAAGCAATGTGTTATAATTTTTCATTATATTACAATATATTATCAAACTTTTTCACACATACACATATAGATTGATAATTATATATATATACCAACACATATATATATATATATATTTGATTTACATAGTTTCACTTATTATAAATAAATTAATGTGTCGCCAATGGATTTATATTGTCTTCCCTGAATGATAGGGTCCCTCTCATCACACTTCATTTCATGGATAATGAAATCTATGTGTAATGTGATCTTATATATATTTATCAACATGTCATCCACCCTTCTAATTGGTTGAGAAATAAACCAATTGTCCAAATAATGATATGCTAAACTAGATTTCAATTCCCCAATGCCCTACTTTAGAAATAACTAGTAATGAATCAAGTTGACTCTCACTCGAACATCACACAACCAAATAAGGACACAGTATTCCTATATTTTCCATGACATAACAATGCTATATTTTTCTTTCATATTAAGAGGAAAAAAATTTTGAAATATTTTATAGTATTCCTATGTTAATCCAATGGCTAAAATTTTCTCTAGGTCCTTTTTATTCATAATAACCCTCATGGTAAATTTTATATAAGAATGAATTTTATGAAGAACTTCTAATAATGGGATTTTTATGATAATAATTCTAAATAAAAAAATAAATTTATAATAATGAGGTTCACCATTTTTCTTTTTCAAACATTGAGGTAAATAGTTTCAGGAATGAAAAATATTAACATTAGTGTTAATAATCCCTATATATTCATAAACATTTTATATCTTTTTTTATAATCTTATAAAACTTTTTCAACATAGTTATCCTTTTTATTAGCATACTTTTTCTTATTTTCAAATCTTCTATCAAGATATCCAAATTGCATGTGTTCAAAACATTTTCTTCTAGATTCATCTATAGTTCCAATTTCCAAATCCATATGTTATTTTATACTTTCCATGTGTTCTTCTATAGTGGAAAAATTTATGTTATTCTCTACAGGATTCAATTCATTTTTTCTAGGATTTTTTCCTCTATCCCTTGTGTTTATATCCTTGTCTAATTTCCTAATTTCAAAATCTAGACTGACACTTGTAGAATATAATTAATCATTTTCTAATATATTTTAGTTTTATATTAGTGTGAATGAAATATATCTCCCAACTAATAAAACATACCACACATTATATTTATTATAAGAGGTATCATTATGATATTGGTTTTTAAAATTTTCATTATATATTTATCGAAAAAAAATTTGTTGGTTTTTTACTCACATTATTCACATTAAATTATAGATTGGTATGGTTATTATTCTCTAATTAAATGATTTGAAAAGGATGATCATTATTGGATTGAATCCTAGGACTATATCCAAAAAATAATCTTTTCTAGGAAGCTAGGCTATCATGTCATAGTTCAAGCAATAGTTTTAGGTTTGTAGATTCATACCACACCATGCACATTTTTCTCTTAGTGTTTGAGTCTATTTTTTATAGCCTAATTGATAAAATCCATATATAATATTTTAGTTCAAATGGGTTTGGAGTTTTCCAAAATAACATATATCCGGATGTTAATTTTCATCCTTATCCAGTTTTATTTCCTCTACTATTGATCATTATTATCATTAAATTTATTTGGAAAGAGTTTAAGAAAAAGTTATTAAAAAACACTATCTAATTCCCTTTTTTATCTATATAATTTCCACCAATATAACTGGTTCTATATGTTATATTCATATTATGGAATATTTTTTGAAAGAATTTCTATCAGAATTTGGTAAGTTATTTGATTTTGTGGAAACAACATATTAAGTTCTATAAATATTTCATATTTCACCTAAAATTACACTACATAATTCTAAAAAAGATATTCATATGAATTATAATTTATTCCTTAAATATTATTTGGTAATACATTGTAAAAATTGAATCATAGACATGTTAACAAGTTTAAACAATGTTATATTTTTACCCATAAAATATTTTTTGGAATTCACTTTATGATAAAAAATGAAACAATATCATAATATTTTTATATTTATTAATACATTATGGTGATAATTAATGTATTATTATTTAAAATCATCTTTTTAATAATAAAGAGGCATCATTGGATAGGTGATCAGATGTGGGAAGTAGTGAGATGCATGAATATAAAAACTCATCATTTTTTCTTATATAGGTAATCCTCATATACTATGAGTTTCCTGAAACATGAAAGAGTAGAAACTACATCACCCTATTATATTGAATATAGTTTATAATGATGATGCATTGATAGTTCTTTTCAATGGAAATTCATTCAATGTATCTCTAGTTCTCTATATCAAACATCTCTTCACAATGAGGAATAAAGTTTTTTTAATTTATGTTAATAAAGGATATGTGACTATAGACCTCGACTTATGGTACATATAAAAAATAATTTTTTTGAAATAATAATAATTAGGCATAAATATTTAATTACATATTACCAAAAAATTAATAAATACACAATTCATATTTGAGTATTACTATTTTATCAGTCTCCTATTCTTTCCCATGAAACAATGCAAAACATTTACCAAGCCTTTAATTCATTAGAATTTTAATTATTTTCTTTATTTATTTCTTGAAATTATATTCACATCTATAGGGTTAAACTTATAGGCTATTGTAGCATCATTTTTATTAAAAACAAATAACCAAATAATTAAAAAAAAATTGGGTTTCCATACACAAATTAAAAACAAGATGAACAGTGATAAAACATGTGTGAATTTATGAAGAAATTAAAATATTTAACAGTGGGATGTGTGTGATGGTTAATTAATGATAAATACATAATTAGATATTTTTTATTGAATTTATTTCCCAAATTTACTTATAGAAATAAATTTTAGGAAAATGGATTTCAACTTTCACTCATATCAGGTTTTCTACTCCCTTGATATCACAAAGTTATGTATCATGAAGGGTACAATGGGGAATTAGTCTTAAGATGAATAAAATTTAAATCATGAAAAATGTGGATGACCTTGAAATTTGTTTAAAAATATTCAAAATATTTTTTGAAGAACAATTTGTATAGTTCCCCAATAGGATAACTAAAAAATAACAATATAAAAAATTAAAAAAACAACAATATATTAACACCATATGAGTTTTTATCCAATAGTTATCATAGATTCAATAATATAAATATAATTAATAGTAGATATATGTTAATATAGAAAATGAAAAAGGGAAGTCTTCTCTTTTAAGGGTTTATAGCTCCCATTTATCTCTCAGTTTTACTATCAATGAATGGATGTTCAACTATAAATTAATTATTTGAAAATTATCAAAACATTATTCCACCAACTTATCACCACTCATAACATTGACTCCACTTTCATGACCCATAACATGCATCTCTAATTTATTTCTATTTTGTTTTCACATGTCACGAGTCATTGGGGATCATCATTGACCATTGGTAACTCAACATGATCTCTCTAATAATTGATAACACACCCACATGATATTTATTCCAATTTAATACTCTATTTAATGTTAATTAAATACATTAATTTTCACTCCAAAAAAATTTATTCATTTTATTTCACCCAATTGGTCTCCACATTTCGTATCATCAATTATTATTATTTTTCAAACTAGATACTTGATTTATCATGACTTCACCAATATCTATTAACATAGTTATTTTATGTTATTATGCTCACATGATCTCGCATTAATAACAAAACATAGAGATTTATTCCCTTCATCAACCAAGTGTTGAGACTATGAATCCTTAATCTTTATTCTTTTGATTAAATTTTCAATCTAGTATAGATTCCCAACTTCTAAAAATTCGGGCTCTGTAGTGGTGGTCCTATTTCTATTGTCTCATTTTAAAGTATAATTTTAAGGTTTGTTAATTATTTTTTTCATGTTCAATTTGACTTCCCAATTCACTCATCAAACACCTTTATCAACATTCAAGTCCTTGATTTTTCAAAGTTGTGTAAATACAATCTCAAATAGCCATGAATAATTTTCAGAACATATTGGAAGAAAGTTTATGAACATTGTTTTGTTATATCAATGTCATCACATTTAACTTAGTTAGAACATATATCCCCCTCCTACATTAAAATATAATCTTTATGGGTAATAATTCAATGAGAAAGGGACTTCTGGTCCATCTCTAACCAAGATTTCCTAGACCTCATTCTCAATTCATCAAACACATATTTATAATAGATTAAGAAAATATAAGGAAATTTTAGTTCTATATTTCTTATTATTCATCACATTACATCCTCAATTTGATCCATAGGTGAACACAAGTAATGTTCATTTCATTTTTCGTAGATAGTATCTCTCAATAATATTAAATAATAATAGGTTCCCAATAATTCAAAAAATATATCTACTTTGATTGACTCATGATATTAATTGAAAACTATAACTGGAAAGTAATTAATTTCTTGAACAGAGTTTATTTAAAATTTTGTCATTTTAAATTGATATGCTTCATCCCTAATCCATATTTTGGCTTCGATTCTTATTCAAGATCAATCAGAATCTCAAACATTGTGATCAACCTCCTATTTTGGAATATATCTATCATGGTCATATTCATGCATAGATTTTATAAGAATTATCTCCTTAAAATAGTTTTAATTGGTTTGGTAAAATAGATCATAAAATTTTGTTCAGTTAAAATGGGCTAGCAGGATATGATTGTATGGTAGGTCAAGGCCTTCGAATGGCTGGTCGTCTTCAACATTGGCTAGTCACGAATGTTATGTTTGTCTGTTAGGTTAGTTTGGTATGGTTATTTGGTGCTTCATATTTTAGTTTATTTTTAGGGGAGGCTATATTTGGTTGGTGAGGGACCTTTTATCTCATTTTCATTAACCTATTAAATAAATGTGGCACCTTCACACAGCTCTTATTCACCATGCTAGTGTTTTATATAACTGCCTAATTTTAAAAATACACCACAATGTAAGAAGAATCAATTAGATATGAAACAAAAAACCCATTAAAATTAAAAAGTGAATTATATTCAATTAGTAATATAATGAATATAAATACATTCTAATAATTAATTCATATGATAAATACAATGGAATATAAATGAATTAATTCAAAAAAACAACATAAAAAATAATGGAATTTGGAATTTTTATCTTCACAGAAAAAATATAAAAAATATTTCAATATTAATAAACAAATATTATTTGAATTCATGTATAATAAAAATAATAAATTGTTCAATTAATTAATTATGAAATGTAAAATAATGTGATTTAAAAAATTATTACCAAAAACCTTTATTTCACTAAATATTTTGAATGAATTATATTTTTATCACCAAGTGACTAGGATTGGGAATATTCATTAATGATGAACTTTTTTTATTATAAAAATTATATTTTCATGAGAATGATGTTGATAAAATGTAACAAAATTGTGTAACATAACAATTTAATGTCCAGGGATGAATAAATGGAGTCACACCTTTTAAATTTTGACATAACTCGACATGCATTATTGTATAATTAGGTTAAAATGGATATTTTAAAAGTTGATTAATTTTTAAAAATCTTGTTGGATGGTTCTTGTATTTTTTGGAAATTATAATAGTGATTTTGAAAAATATAAATATTTTTGTACAGAAAATATATATAAAACCTTAATATTTGAATAATGGAATACAAATGTGAAGACAAAGTTGTTTGGTGGATAATATATATGTTTTTTAGTTACATAGTCATTACAACAAAGAATGTAAACTTAATTATTGAGCTTCTACATTGGATTTATATTTAATATTTAAGAATAAAGAGTAAATGAATTGGATTATGAATATTCTAATAATGGATAATGATTATAAAGAACCTTATTATTTAGGGCTCATATAAAGGTTGTACAAAAGAAAAAAACATCGATTATTTTACATAAGTTATTTATTAATGTGATTTATTATATTTTATATTACATCCTTTGAGGTTAATTAAACACTATATATCAATTTAAACTGAATAATGAGGGAGTTTTATTTTAATTATTGCTGAATTAATATGTTAATGATGGTAATTTTAAAAATTTTCTAAAATATTTTTACGGGGGTTGTTATGATTTTGTATCATTTTCTAAATTATGTATATTCTATTTAATTAATGTTATTATGAAACATTAATAAATAGGTAATGAAATTCAATATGGTATAGATTTAATTTTTTATGTGAATAAAAATGGAACTTCATTTGTAATTAATATTGAACCAAAATATATCATTGTTTACAAATATTATTTTGTGTATAAATATTTTAAATTACTATAATAGTTTTTATTGAATTTTATATAATATAATTATATTAAAAAATTAATTTCATAAATAAGAAATTCAATTATATCAATAAATAAATGAGATAATATTTTTGGAGAACCCTTTATTTGAAATTAATTTTCAATCTCATTTATTGATAACTGAATAATCATTGTTACTTCAATTTTATTTTAATTTTGTTTTCCATTTATTCTCTAAAATTGATGAGTAAATAATTTATAATCTACATAAAGTATTGTTTTCTATAATTAAATGTTCTAGTTAATATAAAATTATACATATGAGATATACTTAATTTTTTTATTTTTAGAAAGGTGAATAAAAAAATCAAAACATTGGTATTTGTCATGGATAGTTGATAACACCTTAGGGAATATAATTTTTTTGGTTTCATTTTTAGTGATGTTAAACATCACATTGAATATGAAAACATAGTAAAATATTTGTTTACTCATTTATATATATTCATTCATTTTTCTATATTTATATTTTTATTCAATTTATATGCTTTATTTTACTTGTTTTTTATTTTTATAGGTCATTAGTGAATAATCCAAAACCAACTCACTAGATTTAAAACTGTGGATGCTTCTTGTGAACATGATTTAAATATTGTTATTGTGAGTTATATGTTGATTTTATTTTATTTATCTATGGTGTACATTTTTTTCTTAATGATAATGAGTGTGAACTTGGATAGATATTATGTGAGGCCTCTAGAATAACTTGATAAATTAACTTATGTATTATGGAATTTTGTCAATTGATGGATCCAATAATGGAATTGTAAGGACACAAATTCCTAACATTTAAAATTAATTATAATTTATTATATTATATATAATAAACAATTATTAACAAGTTAGTGGCCAAAAAAGGGAACTTACTCATAGAAACATAATAAATTATAAAGATATTTTTAATAACTTTAGAATAATTGGGTGTCCAAGGAATCTATATGTCATATATACTTTCTATTGCACTAATGGATAACATTATTATCTAAATAAAATGACTATCATTGTTTTATACCCTCATAATGTATTATCTTATAAGGGACTATCTTGAAAATACTTTCCTACCCACGAAATGGATGAAACATTAAAACGACAACAAAAATATTATAAAATAGTATAAATAATTCACCATTGTTGCAACACTGTTATTTAACATGATTACATGAAAATGTGAATATAATTACACACATATATGTTGGTCTAAATTAAGTATAAATTTGGCCAATTAATTGAAATGTTGACACATTTGTTTGTTCAAGTATCTAAAGATGAAAATATAAAGATACAAATTTGTTAGAAAAATTTTTCTATGAAGAAAATTCCTCACTAGATTTCCAGTGGGAGTCCCCAAGTGTTCTAGAGGCCTTGAAAAGGGGTATGGGATACATCGTTTTCTATTGGAAGTGTGTTGGGGGGTCTATAAATATATTTATTTTAACACCCCAGGTAAATGAGGAATATGACATTTTCATATTTATCCATATTTGTGAATAAAATATTAATATGAATTTAAAGGGGACGTTATGCTCGATGGCGTACCCAACACGCAACAACGAGTTTCTTGGGAATCTTACGTTGCACTCTAATAATAAAATAATATTATTTCAAATGGTAGTTAACATGTAGCCGTTGTATTGGCGGGAATGGATAGAAATAACTAAAATATGATTATATATGGTTTTTAATGTTTTTAGATTTATCCAATAAAAGATAAAGGCTTAAAATACGTAAAGAATTCAATTTTAGGTGTATATGCCCTAGTTTTCACTAAAGGTTCAGTTTTCACCTTTTAATGGAGAACTGTCATTAAATATAGTTTTGATCACTCTTATACATTATTTTGGACCAAATAAAACTCTTATTAAGAATCGGGACATCAAATTTTACTTTGTGTAATTTTTTTGGTATTTTTCCGATAAAGTTCATTTTTTTAATAAATAGTGTAAAATGTTGTATTTTAATTCAAAACCTCTTCTTAATCTAATTTATTTATATGATTATATTATATTTTGAATTGGATTTAAAGTGAAATTAGAATATATTTTTACCATAAAATCCAATAGTGGTCGTTGGAATTAATTTCACTTTGAAATCAGACTTAAACCAGTGTCAATCATTTGATACTTATTGTTTCATAAAAACACGCTATTTGCTCTGACAGCGGGAATTAATTATTAAATTAATTAATCTGACTTATATGTTTTGAATTTTTTAAAATAGACTTCATTTTTGAATTTGGAATATCAAATATAGCTTATGGTGAAATTTTGGGATTTTTCTGAAAAACATCAATTTTTGATGAATAGTGAAACCACTAAGTGGTACATATAAAAACTGATTTTTCCGTTTAAATGAAATTTTGCCATCTTTGTGTTTTGAATTTTAAAAATCTGACATACATGGTTGTCATCAAGAAGTAAAATGTGGTTCAATGGGATAAAAATAATTTTTTGGTGAATAGTAACTTATTAAGTTTTTAATCGCGATTAGTGGTAATTAGTGTAGTTTAAGGTAAAAATAATGTTTTAATAATATTAAATGAACTGACACATGTCCTAACCTCATTGGATGTGTAATGACCGACCAAGAAAAGCCATGGGTCAACTTGGGGACCCCATGGATCCACTTTGGTTGGGAAATGACATAAATAACTTTTTATTTAATGTAAAAGTAAAAATGACACAAACATCATATATTTTAAAAAAACAATTTTTACATGGGGTTATAAAGATCGGATTTTTGATTATAAATAGTCATTGGAAAGATAAAATGATTTCCTACATCATAGTATTTTTTTATAATTTTTAGACACTAAATAAATTATATTATTTATGACATCATGATGATGCAGCGATGACCTCATTATTTAACGATTTAAATAAAATGGAAAGATAATGTAAAATCTATGAACTACACAGGTCCAAAACTTATTGGATGGGTTTATTTCGAACCACTATCACCTTATCCACGAATTATATCAATGTGGGTCCTTTTAAAACCGAAACACATTTTCAAATCAAGTAATATTTCTTAATTTCCAAAAGTGCCCCTCCTCTCCTCTTATAAAAGGCCCCCACCTCTACCTCATTTCACACACTCCTCAAGCCTTTGCATCGGCCAACCCCTTCCAGTTTACTCTCTCCAAATCCCTCTCCTCATCCTAGAGGATTCCCTTTGGTCATAATCCTTTCAAAGGAAGCCTTTAGGCTCAAATCAAAAGGAGTTACACTTTTAAAGGTAATTCATTCTCTCATGGTCATTTGTTTTATTTTGCTTCTCCAACCCCCTAAACTCTTTTTATTTACTTATTTTGTAACAACACCAGTATATTAAATATACTAGGATTTTGTTATAAGATTTATTCGAGCTACACTCTCACACAACTACATCAAATGGTTAAAGAACATACGGTTTCCGTGGATGGCGAAATTCTGCCTCCCGAAATGATGATTGTTCAATACTCATTTAACACCTTCAAAGGTGGCCATTATGATGTCACTATTTTTATATATGATATATTATAGCTTTATTTTTTCCTTAAGCTTCTTTGTTTTCATTTTGGGCATACCTTTATGTATCCATTATGGGTAAACGCGATATCTTCATTTAACGAAGTGCGGACTACCGCCCCCTCAAAGTGATTTGATTAATTAAATACCATATGTGGGACGTATAAAGGATGGAACTATGATATTATATATTATATTATACTGGAATTATAATATACCTTTATATCATTATTATTCCATTCTATAAATTAGGAAATAGAAATGAAAGTAGCGTTCATGCGTACGTACGGCTTACCGTCTCCATGAACGGTGCATTTCATTTCTTACCTCTAAATGATTATGTAATGTTATAAATGCATGAATTTACTAGATATATATGACATATATGATATCTACATCATGAATACAATTCTGGATATAATAAAAATTTGGCCACACGAACAACATGTAATTGTAAGAAGTCCACTTTCGACTTAAGAACCAAATATCGGCAAAACAAATATTATTAACTTAAATGATTACATAATGTTTATGACATGGTAATAAGTGATATAAAAGGAATAATGAACTTGAAAAAGGTTCTTAAGGAAATATAAATTAACTCATGTTTATTATTCATGAGATTAAAGAACGATCGAGTCAAGTCGGACCCGAGGTAAGGGATCCTACACCTCTCTTTCTTTTAAGTACACTCTTTTATGTCATTCCTTTTAAGCTCATATTTCTTATGATTGGGATGTTATTTTATATTAATCCTACTTTACGTATTATGTTAATATGATGAGAGATCCTATTTCCTCTCATCAATCCGTTTTGGAAGTTTTGAGTGGCGTCGTTAGGCTGCTGAATTTTCGTAAGGGATTTTTCATCTCACTTTTATTCCCGTGAGATTTATGCTACATTTGCCACAACTTTCTTTGAGTGGTGTACGTACTGCCCATTATTTTACTCATTGTGTAATATACTTTCTTTTATTGGTATTTACATCAATTTTGTATTGTCCTTCTTTCACGAGGTGTGTGTTTTGAAAGATACCCATGTCGGTAAGGGAACCTTTCACCCTCCTCATTTTAAAAGACTTCGTTTGTTATGTCTTTTAAATTCACATACTATTATGTTGGGATATGTTCTTCTATATCCTGATTGATGTAAATTTTATGTCCAAGTGATGAGATTCTCTTTTATCTCTCATCAACTCATTTTCTGAATTTTTGAAGTGACGCCGTTTAGGCTGTCGAATTTTACCAAGGGAACGTTTTAACCCAATTTCGATTTCATTGGGTTCAACATGTAGTTATTGAATATGTCATCCTTTGAATATGTGTGAATGAAATTTTATTGTTTTAAACTTAATATCCAATTATATTGGGTGTGTTTATATTTTTCACACATAGTTTTGAGATTGATTTATCCTTAATTTAAGGATACCTTCTTTATAAGGGATTTCATCACATTTGACATTTCTATTGAGGGTTCATTGTTGTTATGCACCAATTCACTCTTATATAGTGTATATACTATCCTTTGGAGTATTATATCATGAATCCATTTATTCTGATGATATTATAAAGTTCTGACTAAATGTTATTCCTCAATTATTGTATTCAAGTGTCTCTAATTTTGGTAAAACCCCTTTAACCAAAATATAGCTTTAAATGTTTTAATTATTTTTTCTTATTAATATCCATGTTTTCAAAATGGTTTTAAGCATTTATTTATATGGATATTAATGGTATAAAATTTTAAAAGCATCAAGGTGGTATGGGACACTTTGATTCAAAAATCTCTTTATTAAAAGTTTTAAATGGTTTTGGAAATGGTTTCTTTTTGAATGGATTCATTATTTCAATATACTAAAATGTTATATTGTGATGTCGAAATGTTATGTTTCCTTTATGCATGTTTTATGTGATACGTTATGGTTCTAGGGCATTATTATGAAGACGGTTGGTTCCGTGATAAACTAAGGGCGGGTGAGCCCGATATAGCTCTCCAATGCATTGGGTAACGCGAAGGAGTGAAACGTTAAGGTTTCTCCGAAGAGATTTAGGGAATATACTGTGATGGGTATTCCAAACGTAACCAAGAGGGTTACTCTCTACGTAAGAATGTTATGAATGCATCAAGTAACCTTTATGTCTTATGTTTTCTATGATTTATTCATGATTTGATATGCCTATGTTTTATGGGTAAAGTGTGATTTCATTCTAATGTATACATGAACTCATGTTTCCTTCCCATATTTTTATAACTCTTACTGAGCTTTTTATGCTCATACCAAGTTTTTTTAAATGTTTTTCATAGGTCAAGGGAAAGGTACATGATGTGATGATAGTGTCAAGGATGTGTCAAGAAAGAATCCATGTTTTATTTTAAATATGTTTCTGTTGTTGGGAAGAATGAATCCTATATTTTATGTAACCACTTTGTTTAAAGGTGGAATGTAATGCAAGTTTCATGATATAATTCTCTAAAACTCTAAACCTGAAAAGATCCTCAAGGTTTAATCTTGTAATAACTCAAGATTAAGTAAGGTTTAAGGCTGGGGCCTTATTTTTGGTATCAAAGGTCGGTTTAGATAACTTTAAAGGTTAGGGTATTCTTTAAGCATAAGTGACATTACCATAATGGTTAGGATTTTAGAAAGAGTCCTAGTTTTAGATAAAGTGAATGAGTAAGTGTATCTTAGTGTTTACCTTCCTCATTAGTACATGATGGTTTTGTTGATATAATCACACTGACATTTCTATTTTTAGTGAATGGATGGATCTAGCAGGCACCAAAGAGACAACAGGTTTGAAGGAAACTGTGGTGGTTCTCTGATTAAGATACTAGATAAAATGGAGGATTCAATGAGGAAACTCGTGGTTGTTATAAACCAAATATCAAGGAGTCATTATCAACCACTTAAACCTTGGTATGATCATTAATGAATCATGTATGATATGACCAATCCATGTGGAAGTTCAGGTAATAATTATAAAGGTAACCATTAGAGTTTATATTATCCTTACTTTTGAGGTAATTATGGGTTATTATATGATATGCTGGAAAATGAAAGGCATGAGATAAACTTGAGGTTAAAATATGTTATGATCATTTTTGATGATTTTATCTCTTTTTGGGAAATGATTTAAGAATTATATAGTTTTGGAAAAAGTACAACACGTAGACCGTGTGAC
The DNA here is from genome assembly GCA_963277665.1 of Viscum album. Taxonomy (NCBI): domain Eukaryota; kingdom Viridiplantae; phylum Streptophyta; class Magnoliopsida; order Santalales; family Viscaceae; genus Viscum; species Viscum album. The sequence continues at coordinate 1,136,235,321 of OY728164.1, read as the reverse complement.
TACCCGTCTCTTCGGACAAAGCTACGGGAATCAAACCCACAATCAAAGTGCAACTGGTATTTATCGCCTACCACTGGACTACATGAAGTCCCTGGTTATTTTGACTGATTCTTTTTAGTTATATGATTTTTTTAATTAGTAGTAAGTTGATTTTGGGTTATTTATGAAAATGATTAACTTATCATAGAGGATATGTGATTAGGTTAATTACTTTTCAATATGAGACTTTAGGAGCAACTGATGTTGTTTGGAGATAAATGTTACGATTTAACTTGGAAGACTATGTGACTAAATCCTTAAAATATTTGGGTTTCATTCTTATATTGGTTTACTTTGAATAATTTTATGGACAAATTGTTTATCGGATTGTCCTCGTTGAACTTTGGGTTTTGTTGGAAAAATTTTGGAGATTAAGCATGGATTTTCTTTTTAATGGGTTATCCTTTTCTGGATTATCTGACCTTGTACTAACCTTTTTGGTTTTGGTTTTGGTTAAAGCCTAAAGACATGGGATGTATATAGTTCTCTTTTGTGGATTAGGTGATCCTCTAGAAGTTGATTATAGTACTCTTAATGCGAACAAGTCTCCCTAAATACTCGTCTTTTGGAAAAAAATATGAGTTTGACTAAAAAATCTAGTAAAAGATGAAAGTCAACATGATAAGTGATTTTGATTCCTTATGAATAAATTCCTCAACAAAAAGTAACTTAAAACAAAAATTTTGTCTATTAACTTTTCCTACTGGGGAATAGAATACTGTTTAACCCATCACAAGTTTGTGATTTTATTGTGGTTAACTTTCTCCTAAACTTGTTTTCTATCACTCTCCATCGGAACATGACCCTTCGTTTTTTCCTCCATGTCCATATTTTCATACTTGGAATCATAGTATGGGTTAACTCGGGTGACCTCTGTGCTTATCTTTCTTTATTTTAAAGTGATTGTTTTACCGACTCTTCTTCCGATGTGGGACTTTCAAGGACGTTTCCAAGCGCAATTTTAAAATTGTGAGGACGCAATTCCCAAAAGGGGGGAAGGATGTAACACCCCAGGTAAATGAAGAATATGACATTTTCATATTTATCCATATTTGTGAATAAAATATTAATATGACTTTAAAGGGGACGCTATGCTCGATGGCGTACCCAACACGCAACAACGAGTTTCTTGGGAATCTTACGTTGCACTCTAATAATAAAATAATATTATTTCAAATGGTAGTAAACATGTATCCATTGTATTGGCGGGAATGGATAGAAATAACTAAAATATGATTATATATGGTTTTTAATGTTTTTACATTTATCCAATAAAAGTTAAAGGCTTAAAATATGGAAAGAATTCAATTTTAGGTGTACATGCCCTAGTTTTCACTAAAGGTTCACTTATCGCCTTTTAATGGAGAAATGTCATTAAATATAGTTTGCATCACTCTTATACATTATTTTGGACCAAATAAAACTCTTATTAATAATCGGGACATCAAATTTTACTTTGTGTAATTTTTTTGGTATTTTTCCGATAAAGTTCATTTTTTTAATAAATAGTGTAAAATGTTGTATTTTAATTCAAAACCACTTTTTAATCTAATTTATTTATATGATTATATTATCTTTTGAATTTGTTTTAATGTGAAATTAGAATATATTTTTACCATTAAATCCAATAGTGGTTGTTGGAATTAATTTCACTTTGAAATCAGACTTAAACCAGTGTCAATCTTTTGATACTTATTGTTTCATAAAAACACGCTATTTGCTCTGACAGCGGAAATTAATTATTAAATTAATTAATCTGAATTATATGTTTTTAATTTTGTAAAATATACTTCATTTTTGAATTTGGAATATAAAATATATCTTATGGTGATTTTTTGGGATTTTTCTGAAAAACATCAATTTTTGATGAATAGTGAAACCACTAAGTGGTACTTATAAAAACTGATTTTTCCGTTTAAATGAAATTTTGCCATCTTTGTGTTTTGAATTTCAAAAATCTGACATACATGGTTGTTGTTAAGAAGTAAAATGTGGTTCAATGGGATAAAAATAATTTTTTGGTGAATAGTAACTTATTATGTTTTTAATCGCGATTAGTGGTAATTAGTGTAGTTTAAGGTAAAAATAATGTTTTAACAATATGAAATGAACTTGACACATGTCCTAACCTCATTGGATGTGTAATGGCCGACAAAGAAAAGCCATGAGTCAACTTGTGGACCCCATGGAGCCACTTTGGTTGGGAAATGACATAAATAACTTTTTATTTAATGTAAAAGTAAAAATGACACAAACATCATATGTTTTAAGAAAAAAAATGTTACATGGGGTTATAAAGATCAGATTTTTGATTATAAATATTAATTGGAAAGAGAAAAAGATTTCCTACATCATAGTATTTTTTTTATAATTTTTAGACACTAAATAAATTATATTATTTATGACATCATGATGATGCAGCGATGACCTCATTATTTAACGATTTAAATAAAATGGAAAGATAATGTAAAATCTATGAACTACACATGTCCAAAACTTATTGGATGGGTGGATTTATAACCCTTATCACATTATCCAAGAATTATATCAATTTGGGACCTTTTAAAACTGAAACACATTTTCTAATAAAGTAATATTTCATACTTTCCAAAAGTGCCCCTCCTCTCCTCTTATAAAAGGCCCCCACCTCTACCTCATTTCAAACACTCCTCAAGCCTTTGTCTCGGCCAACCCCTGCCCATTTACTATCTCCAAATCCCTCTAATCATCCTAGAGGATTCCCTATGGGAATAATCTTTTCAAATGAAGCCTTTAGGTTCAAATCAAAAGGAGTTACACTTTTAATGGTAATTCATTCTCTCATGTTCATTTTTTTTATTTTTCTTCTCCAACCCCCTAAACTCTTTTTATTTACTTCTTTTGTAACAACACCAGTATCTTCAATATACTAGGATGTTGTTATAATATTTTTTCGAGCTACACCCTCACACATCTACATAAAATGGTTAAAGAACATACGGTTTCCGTGGATGGCGAAATTCTGCCTCCCGAAACGATGATTGTTCACTACTCATTTAACACCTTCAAAGGTGGACATTATGATGTCACTATTTTTATATATGATATATTATATGTTTATGTTTTCCTTAAGATTATGTTTTTTTCATTTTGGTCATACCTTTATGGTTTCCATTATGGGTAAACGCGATATCTTCATTTAAGGAAGTGCGGACTACCGCCCCCTCAAAGTGATTTGATTCGTTAAATACCATATTTGGGACGTATAAAAGATGGAACAATGATATTATATATGCTATTATACTCGAATTATAATATACCTTTATATCATTATTATTCCATTCTATAAAATATGAAATAGAAATTAAAGTAGCGTTCATGCGTACGTACGGCTTACCATCTCCATGAATGGTGCATTTCATTTCTTACCTCTAAATGATTATGTAATGTTATAAATGCATGCATGTACTGGATATATATGACATATATGATATATACATCATGAATACAATTCTGGATATAATAAACATTTGGCCACACGAACAACATGTAATTGTAAGAAGTCCACTTTCGACTTAAGAACCAAATATCGACAAAACAAATATTATTAACTTAAATGATTACATAATGTTTATGACATGGTAATAAGTCATATAAAAGGAGTAATGAACTTGAAAAAGGTTCTTAAGGAAGTATAAATTAACTCAAGTTTATTATTCAGGAGATTAAAGAACGATCGAGTCAAGTCGGACTCGAGGTAAGGGATCCTACACCTCTCTTTCTTTTAAGTACACTCTTTTATGTCATTCCTTTTAAGCTCATATTTCTTATGATTGGGATGTTATTTTATATTTCTCCTACTGTAATTATTATGTTCATATGATGAGAGACCCTATTTCCTCTCATCAATCCATTTTGGAAGTTTTGAGTGGCGTCGTTAGGCTGCCGAATTTTCGTAAGGGATTTTTCATCTCACTTTTATTCCCGTGAGATTTATGCTACATTTGCCACAACTTCATTTGAGTGGTGTATGTACTGCCCATTATTTTACTCAGTGTGTAATATACTTTCTTTTATGTGTATTTACATCAATGTTGTATTGTCCTTCTTTCACGAGGTGTGTGTTTTGAAAGATACCCATGTCGGTAAGGGAACCTTTCACCCTCCTCATTTTAAAAGACTTCGTTTGTTATGTCTTTTAAATTCACATACTCTTATGTTGGGATATGTTCTTATATATCCTGATTGATGTAAATTTTAGGTCCATGTGATGAGATTCCCTTTTATCTCTCATCAACTCATTTTCTGAATTTTTGAAGTGACGCCGTTTAGGCTGTCGAATTTTACCAAGGGAACGTTTTAACCCAATTTCGATTTCTTTGTGTTCAACATGTAGTTATTGAATATGACATCCTTTGAATATGTGTGAATGACCTTTTATTGTTTTAAACTTAATATCCAATTATATTGGGTGTTTTTATATTTGTCACACATAATTTTGAGATTTATTTATCCTTAATTTAAGGATACCTTCTTTATAAGGGATTTCATCACATTTGACATTTCTATTGAGGGTTCATTGTTGTTATGCACCAATTCACTCTTATATGGTGTATGTACTATCCTTTGGAGTATTATATCATGAATCCATTTATTCTCATGATATTATTAAGTTCTGACTAAATGTTATTCCTCAATTATTATATTCAAGTGTCCCTAATTTTGGTAAAACCCCTTTAACCAAAATATCGCTTTAAATGTTTTAATTATTTGTTCTTATTAATATCCATGTTTTCAAAATGGTTTTAAGGATTTATTTATATGGATATTAATGGTTTAAAATTTTAAAATCTTTAAGGTGGTATGGTACACTTTGATTCAAAAATCTCTTTATTAAATGTTTTAAATGGTTTTGGAAATGGTTTCTTTTTGAATGGATTCATTATTTCAATATACTAAAATGTTATATTGTGATGTCGAAATGTTATGTTTCCTTTATGCATGTTTTATGTGATACGTTATGGTTCTTGGGCATTATTATGAAGATGGGTGGTTCCGTGATAAACTAAGGGCGGGTGAGCCCGATATAGCTCTCCAATGCATTGGGTAACGCGAAGAAGTGAAACGTTACGGTTTCTCCGAAGAGATTTAGGGAATATACTATGATGGGTATTCCAAACATAACCAAGAGGGTTACTCCCTATGTAAGAATGTTATGAATGCCTCAAGTTACCTTTATGTCTTATGTTTTCTATGATTTATTCATGATTTGATATTCCTATGTTTTATGGGTAAAGTGTGATTTCATTCTAATGTATATATGAACTCTTGTTTCCTTTCCATATTTTTATAACTCTTACTGATCTTTTTATACTCATCCCAAGTTTTTTTAAATGTTTTTGACAGGTCAAGGGAAAGGTACATGATGTGATGATAGTGTCAAGGATGTGTCAAGAAATAATCCATGTTTTATTTTAAATATTTTTTCGTTGTTGGGAAGAATGAATCATGTCTTTTATGTAACCACTTTGTTTAAGGGTGGAATGTAATGAATGTTTCATGATCTAATTCTCTAAAACTCTAAACCTGAAAAGATCCTCAATGTGTAATCTTGTAATAACTCAAGATTAAGTAACCTTTAAGGCTGGGGCCTCATATTTTTGGTATCAAAAAACTCACCCCCAAAATTGTTGGGGAGATTACATTCATAATATTTGGGATTTATTATCCATTTAATACATTTGTTTAGCCTTCATTATTTCATATGAACAACAAACTCAACCTACTTCACTTCCTTGGTAATTTCGGATCCCTCTTCTCTAATTATTAATATATTAATGCAATGTTTATTGCATATTATTTTTATAGGTAAAATTGTGTAGCATATTCACTCTATCATGGTTTCATCTTTAGTAATGTCATTTTCCTTATTGAAAATCCCTATATTTGGAATATTTTCATATTTTATATATATTATTAGTTTATTCCAAATCAACTAGTGAAACTTTATTTGAAGACTCTTATTTCTATGAGGAAAGATGTATGAAATTATGTCATTATTTTATATATATTTTGTGTACTTTATAATATGTGAGGGATGGAAAGAATGTTTCCATGAACCAAAATTTGAAAAAATCTAATTTCATTTGAATTTAAGTGATGTGTGTCAACAATGTAGTTCAAGATTAATTTTATAAACCATTTGACTTGATCACAAGGCCATTTATGGATTTTTTTAGTGAGGAAGTAGTGAGACCCCAAGATAATAAAACCAATTAGTTGTTTACATAATTATTATTTTATTTTGTGTTCTCTAAAAGGAATTTTGATGCATTCCTTGTCAATAAAAATATTATATGAGGTGTAGGATATTAATTTATTCAGCTTTTTTGGAGTTTTTGATGGTTTTCTTTAATATGGAATGAACCTTTAGAGATTTGATATACATATGGAATTATAAAACATGGTAATATGGTAATAGATCATTTATCTTGTTTATTATATTATTGATAAATTATCCCAAAATTTTTCATTTTTATTGATATATATCATTAACATAGACATGATGTATTATGGGGATATGTCATTAACCTTATGTCGTGTGATGAAAATTTATTACTTACCTTTGGTATTGTAATAGTGATATATAATACACATTGAATTTTTATGTTATTGATACATCATTCAAATGGTTAGTGTATTGATTATATATTCTTTACTCTACCTAGTGAATTAGTTACCTATAATTAACCATAGATAGTAATGTTGGTGATGTATAATTCATCGTGGTTGGTGAATTAGTGACACCACATTCAATATCAGTACTATATTTGTGATATATCATTCAACTTTGATAATTATGTTATTGACGTATCGTCCAACGTGAGTAATGAATTATTTATATATCAATCGCCATAGTTATCATATCCTTGAATCATCATTAACCACTAAATGATTCCTTGATTATGTATAATTTAGCTACACATATTTTTTGATTGATGAATCATCCATATTATGTATAATTAAAGAATACATAATTGAACTTTGAATAGTCATATAATTGTATATCATTCACCTTATCTAGTAATATACTGAAAACTCATTCACAATGAGGGGTATTTTTTATTTTTTATTCACTAATGGATGTTATTAACAGATGAAACATTAACTATGGATTATTGTTTTATTGGTGATAGATCGTTCGAGCTACTCTTTTGATCAATACATGGGAGTATTATCTTTTCCTGGTTATTTCAAGAGAATTAATTAAAAACATCTAATAGGATCCATATCACTTGGTGATAAAATTATCGATATTTTTTAATTTTTTTGGAGTCATATAATATTATAAACATAATGATTTTATATATAACATGTTTTATGTAGACATTATATGATATTTTTTGAAACCATTAATTGTTACTTTTTACGTTTTTCAGACTTTGTAATTAGGGATACAAGTATCCTTAAAAGACCAATGATTAATGATTGAGCAGAATTTATAGTGACCAAGGGTTATGGGACTAAGTACATTCTAAACCCCAGGTTTTTTATATATATTCACTCTTATATATAATTTTTATATATTTTTTATTATACTATTGACCTATAGGGAGATATAATATTTATGTATGCCTTTTATGAAATTATAGTATTTTATATTTTGTTATACCACATGATGGTTATTTATTATTGTTAAACAATCTTGGTAATCTCTTTATTATATAATTTTTCATAGATGATAATTTCTCACTCTCTATACCATTATATACGGTTTATAGATGTAATGTGTAGTTTACCCGTTATATCGATAGACCCTCAATTGTAATTATAAGTGTCTAGTTTATAGAGAGGCCTAACAAAGATCACATGTCTTATACATTATAGATTTATTCTACCCGATTTGGACAGTGATACAGCAATATATTATTATTTCCTTGTTCTCTTTATATCTTTTGAAATGATTTTTAGTGATACTAACAGTTATAACATTGAATTAAACATATTATTATTTCCAGATAAAACAAATATGTGGAATGTTCATGTCATGATGATATATTATTAATGTTTATGCTTATTATATATTATGATTTTTTGGATGTCATGGAATATGGTTTTTGATAAATTAATAATTATTTAATTCTTGTACTATCAGGGAATGAGAGTTAGAGTTCAGGAATCATATTTAGAATAATTTAATTATTAATCATTCAAATGGTTTATATTAAAGATTAAATTGTTTTGAAAGGAATATATACTCATTTTATAGTTGGTGAAAATTTATATATTATTTTCCTATATAATTTGTAGGTTTTATTTTACTAATCTTGAACTATGGTTACTTGTATAGCCAATTACTGTTATTTATTACTAATTATATAGAATGTGTGCATGTTCAACACCAAAATTAATTAGTATAAATATTGATCAAGGGGTTTAATGAGATAGATGAAACCCTTTACGTAAGTAATGTATTTATTGATTATCGGGATCGAATTTCTTTTAATTATTGTCCAAAACAATAAAATAAATAACAATAATAGAAAAGCATTAATCTTTTTAAATTTTATACCAATGATATTAATCCTCTATGGGATCTTTTATACTACTTGTAGGGTAGGTATGTGCAAAATAAAATTTTTTGAGACTTCCCATGGATAACAAGATGAAATTAAGGTTAATCTAGTTCCTTCACTATATCAATTTTATGGATTCTATTTTTTATCCAACCAGGTAAAATAACATGAGGGTGTTTTTAATTCATTATTTACCCATTATTTTTTTAGTGTGGAAAATAGTTTATTGACTTATTTAATGATTCCTTTAATTAATATTTAACTAAATAGTGATCCTCAATAATCAAATGCTAAATATAGTGATGTATATGATTTATATACTTTCTAAGAATTGGTGGTACATATATTTATAGTTTAGTTTTCATTAGTTTCTATCCCAAAACGAATATAGAACTATATTTCTAGGTATTTTTGTAAAATAATTTAATGTATTTAAGGTATTATGAGTTAAAAAACCTGGTAAATGGGGATACATAAGTGAGAGGGTAAAATTATCTCTTCTTGGACTTTCCTTTTTTTATAATCCATTATAATGATAAGGCTTCTAGAGTAATTTGTTTTGATTATGGATTCATGTATTAAATACTTTTGTAGGTGAACATATATGATAATTAAACCATTTATGAGATAATTAACCTGTCCCTTATGGTTTTGAGATTCTTGGTTGACTATAGGGATTCTAGGAAAATTAATTCTTCTAGTTAGACTAAAATAAACACTTTGATTTTTTATGATCTATATATATAATGGTTATCTCTAGATAAGTGATGGGAAAATCTATATAGAATTGGTAAAACTCTTCCATCCTTAGTAAGGACTAATCTTGAGTTCTTTCATTGATGTCATTCATTGGATATTTAGCCATGTTATTACTGACCTCCAAAGGATTGTAATTTAATTGAAAATATTGAGATATTGTAGTTTTTTATTAGAATAAAACTAAAGATAGATATTTAATAGGATTAATATATACTAAGGGACCAGTAATCTAGATTAGTAAATCCCCTTCAAAGTGTAACTTGGGTTTTAGCTAGCATATCATCGTCTGAAGGTAAAAATTATACCAATGTGATTTGCAATCCATAATAGTTTGTGGTAGTAAAAAATGTAGAAATTTTTTAGGAGTCCAAGTCCACATTATAATACCAGTACAGTTGTTTTAAATAAGAAATTATATTTCTTTCATTTAGTGGGGCCATCAAAAATCCTAAGAATACCTCTATTGGAATCTAACATGGCATTTTTGTTATTTTATTTGAGTGAAATGTAATCTTCCCATTCATAGAATATTTGAGAGATATAGTACTTTTATTATAGAATTTAATGGATTTCATAATCTGAAAAACACATTGTAAATTAAATCCAATGGTAATCAATGTTTTCTATGAGGAGTCATAGTTATCAGCGGGTATGATATTTAGTTAAATATTTTTGTTCTAGAAAACCATAGATTTTAGGAGATCTGTACCATGTTTAGTATTGATAATTAATATGAATAATACAAATTTTACAATATTTTTTTTTCTTTTACATCAACAATGGTTTATTTCAATACCTTCATCATAGAGTGGGTTTTTAATCATCCCATTAAGAACCTGGCTATGAGAAAGTAAATTTTATTACCACGTAATTATCTATCCATGCATTAGGGTAGAGAAGGTTGTTTATTTTTCCCCATGACATAGATATATATTAGGGTGTTTTATAATAGAATTATTTGGAATAATTCCAAAGAGTTATGTAATTTTTTGATCTATCTAGTTCCATTAACATATTGAACATCGATTATATCATTTTAAATGTATCTTTCATGTTTTATAGTGTTAGAATCCCTTAAGGGAAAAGGATTTATTTTCCAAAGAACTACACTATGATGTACTTCTATCCTTTTCCCAATGAAGAGATATGAAAGTTCACATTTTCCTCTAGATTACAAAATGATGAATAAGATAATAATTTGGGATTATTATTCGCATCCTCATATGGATGACATATTTTATCAACTATAGTTTAGGGTAGTTTTATTGTTCTCTATCAAATGTTATAAAATTATCAATTACTTTTGAGTATACATGAAATTACATAGAAATTATTTTTGGTATGTATGACCTATATAATTTTAATTTCAGTTCATTAATATTGAATAACCTACTACTGGGGCTCATAGCCATGATTATTGGTGTTTTATACCTATACCTGAATACCATGGTGGTCCCATTAATTTAAATGGTTTTATGTATCACTATACATTATAGGACTCTGGTAAATCAATATTCATCATATTTATATACATATTAATTAATCATCATTAATAATTGAACTAAAATATTGATTTATCTATTAGGTAGGTTCATAAGGAAATGTTATATAGTATATGAAATAATTTTTAAACCCGCAAAAGGTTAATGATTTTGTTTATTGTGCGGTTACCAAGAAAAAATTAGATATATTTATCTCCCTATGTTTTGTAGTTTACTAGACTATATTACATAGATAATTATTTATATTACATAGTTAATTATTCCAGATTCTAGTGAGAGAACAAACCATTAGTTAACGGAGAGTTTCATGACTATGCTAATCTTGACCTTACTTGATACGAATAAGGATTTATTTTAATATTTTAAATAATGATTAGTTAGGCATATATAATTCATAAAAATGGATTGAAATTTAATTTCATTATTTTTTTATAAACTATTTCTACATTGGAATAATTATATTGAACGTATATGGGAGTTAAATTAATTCTTGTACATATTGAAAGGTCAACTCTACTATATTTTTTGGGATGTATTTGTGATATAAACAAAAAACTAATATGAAATATACTTGTTAAATCAAGGAATAAAACTTAGTTATAAATATTATATCGAGTAGTTATAGTTATTCTATTTTGAAATGATATGAATCCATGGGAAGGGTAAATATGTGACAATGCACTTAGTAGGAAGAATTATATCTATAATATTTTATGGACTAATATGGAGATATTGATGATAATACTCGTTCCTCAATTTAATCTTTATATAATGGAGATTCTAGATGGGTATATAATCACAGCTCTTATAATTACCTCATAACTCTATGATAGGGTTTTGAGAGTTGAAATAAAGATTCATATTTTGTTGTGTAGAAATATTTTATATTTTACGGCAAGATTCCACTATATTGATCATTGTATAAAGATTGGATGTTTTATATATGATTTATATTTAGGAATCTAATGTTTATATGTTGTGTTTTTCTATGATAATCACATTCCATTGGAGGGGTGGTTGAAAAGGGTTTGTTAATGATATACCAGAAAATCCTTAAGTAGAACTTTTGCATTATGATGAAGAAGTATAGGTTGTGGTTCTAATAATTATTCATTTTTTAAAATTTTGTGATCAAAAAAACATGACATACATGATTGTATTATTTATTCATTAACAATCCCAATTTAGAAATAGGAAAAATTAATAATGGACATCATGAAGAGGGAACCTAGATTGTCTTGGGATAGTTATACAGTATGTGTTATCATCAATTTGTTAACAAAAGTGGTATATTTATTACTGATCCAAAGGAAATTGATTGTTGGTGATATGGAAAAATTATACATGAGGGAGATGGAATTTTTAAAGATAAATATAATAATATTTTTTGGTGATTAAAATAATAATTAAATTTTTTTAGTTCATAAAGGATTCATAGTTGCAATTATGAATTTTTGTAAAGTTAATCACGACATACCATCATCAGGATATGGATTATTCTGAGTGTATGATAATAGGGTTTAAGGAAATTATATGAGATCAAATATGACCTTATAGAAGGTCTAGGAGAGATATATAAGAAATTTTAGGATATATATACCAATTCTTATCTAGAATATATTTTTATGGTATCTTTCAAGGTACTCTATAACAAGTCTTGTGAGTCCCCTTTCTCTAGTGTAGTAGTAAGGGAGTACTACATTATAGTTCTATGTATTATAAATGATATTTTTCATAATATTCAATTAATCTATAAGTATTTGGATTCCAATTTGAGTAATTAGTATAGTTATAAATAATTAGGATTCTGACATATAAAATTTGAGGTATGCATCCAAATTTTCTTATGATTGTCACATCGGTTCAGAAAAATGTGATTACATATGTCAAGAATGTTATTATTGAGAATTATGGTTCCATTGTATATCAATTAGATGAAGGATTCATATAAATACTACCTAATTATAGTGTATAGATATGGTTTTTTCATGATGCATTCTATATATCTCATCATTAGAGATATCATCATGATATAATACATGTGATTTCCACTAGGTTTTTGGTGTAATTATGTGTTGTTTTACGAATGAATCATGTTCATATTTGATTAGATAGTGGAACCTGTGGTGCATGATCTAGTTCATCATGAATATATAAATGATATGATTTTGGATATGGAGATAGATATGCGAGGGCAGTGGAAAAAAAATTCACCAACCAGAATCACTAAAGCATATCAAATATTATAAGTTATATGGTGTATATTTTTTATTTTCATTTATATATATAGATATTAATTTCATAAAATATTTTTCAATTAATGTTTATTTTAACACACATTGAATTTTAATGTGGTTGGTAGATGCTCAAAATTGAAATCTAAGGAAACATGTTAAATGGAATAAAAATAATATTGAGTAGATTTTAAATAAAAATCCTAGTGGCAAGACCCTAGACTTTTATTGTCATTTATATGAGATAGTGGATACTATATATCCCCAAATAATTCTATTAGTGTTATATTGGAAATTTAATTTGATCCAAACCCGCTAATTTTAGGGGGGTGATGTTAGTCGTTTAGGGATTACTCATTATTTTAATACCTTCATTAACCTCTATTAGTTCATATTCATAGCCGAATAAACCCCCATAAATTGGTGATTTTTATCTCACATTATTAATTTTAAAGTTATTTATGGACAATTTACTATATTGGATCTCTTGAGGTAAGTATAAGAATCATATTCTCCGTATTTTAGTTTTATATCATTTCATTATTGTTTTCCACCAAAAATATCTAAATTGGGGAATTATTTATATTTTATATTTTATGATAATTATATCTAAATAAAAAAATGATTTATTTTGGGAAGACATCCTCAACTATAAAATATGTGGACCCTAAGTGACCTTAAACTTTTATATGAGTTACAAGTACCTTATAATATGTAGGGATTGTGTAGAGACTATGAAAGACCCTCAATTCAAAAAAATATGGTTTCATTTTGTATTAATAAATTATTTTAAACTATCTATATCATGTTAGGTCCCCTAAACCTTTTTCTTATAACTCGTGGTCATTGATTTCCATGATTAATTGGTAAATATGAGTGATAAAATTGGGTAACAATTGTATGTAGTGATGAGATTTGACAATTGGTTTTAGAAGTATTGATGAAAAAAATTGATTTGGCATCGATTATAATATAATCCAATTTGAATTAACAATTGTACATTCTAATAAAATTTGTTTTAAATTAAATTATGTAAAATAGTAAATTATAAAGGAAAATGTTATAAAAATATAATGATATACCCTCTTTAAAAAAACATGCATGTCTTCCCCCTCATTACTCCCAACATTATGTTATAAAATGCTAATCACAAAAGAACATGAGAACCCTCAAACATGTCTAATAACCTCAATTTGTTTGCTTATAGTGCATTCAACTATCTTCTAATCATTCTAATTTCACCTTTTTTATGTTATTCTATTGATTAGAGGCCTTCCACTACCATCCAAATTTTTTATTTGATTTTAAATTATATATTCTTTTGTTTAGAACAACTATGTATTTTAAAAAGATATTTTATTTATTAATATTGTTATGTTTGATAATTTCTTTTAATATTTTTATGAATTCACTTATTGATTTTTTTTCCTGAAGTCTTGAATTATAGATATCCAGATGATATATTTTTTACCACTTGTCAAATTTTTTGTTATAATCTATTATTTTATTATATTAAATTATATGATTATTTTTTAATGAATCATACTACAAAAATTTATATTCGTTGGGGGGTTTCTTGATTTATCACAAAATTTAATTTAAAAAATCATTTTTGAATATGTTAAATTTATATTTTTATCATATTTTTATATTCATTTTTATATTTATATTTTAGAAATGATTATTTGATTTTTAATCGATATTTTTTGGTTTCCATATGTTTTTACATGACTATTTCTTTATATTTAAATAATTGTATTTTTATATTTGTATTTATAATTATATATATATATATATATTAATCTTCATATTTTAATATATTAATATATGTATATGTAAAATTAAATTTCATTATATATACATATATGTTCATATATAGGTTTCTATTTTTGTATAATAAAAAAATATAAATATATTAATATATATGTTTTATTTAGTGTGTATATATAAATTTAAATATGTCTGTGTGTACCAGTATATCTATATATATATATATATATTATTGTGAATGTGTATATATAAATACCTATAGATCAAATATCATAATATAAATAATGAATTTTCATGTGTGTGTCCACTTGTGTGTATGTTTTATATATTTTAATATCATATACTATATCATTTAAATATTATATAAAATTATTAATTTTCTATTATATAAATATTATGAAAATTTGTAAATGTTTTTTCTAATACCACCTGATTTTAAAATTTAATTATTTTAAACTAATTCGTTGTTTCATAGCTTTATCCACACAAAAAATAAAATAAAAATGAGATACAATAAAATAGAAAAACATTATTCCGATAATTTATATATAATAAAAACTATACTCTATAAAAATATTTTAGTCAATAATAAATTAATACAAACTAATATTAAGAACACTTAAATTCTTAAAATGTTATTTTTCAATAAAAGTATATTTGATTTGTATATTAAATTTTAATTTAAATGGTAGGGTTATAAAAATTAGGATTTTAATTTTTTTAAATGAAATAAATTTTTGAATTTATAGTTTCAAAACTACCTTAATGTAATTTAGTGTTTTTTCTGAAAAAATACATTTCAGTGAATACTAAAATATATCATTTTTTACTAAATTGGTTGTGTTTATGATTTTATTATGAATAGAGTATAAATTTAGAAATTATTAAGAAATTTGATAACGAAAAATAAATTTATTGATTATGACGTCCTAGAACACTAAAACACAAATCAATGTCCTAACTGATTATTGTTATTTTCTGTAGGGACACCTCCCCAATTTTTAGAGATAGTTGACTAACAACATGATATATGATGGTATCATGGCAAGACTATACCAACTATATCAATGTTTTTAATAACAAATAAGAAAGATGAACCACCCAACCCAAAGTACACATGATAACTGAAACATCTAATAATAATAAAATTAAATATAGAGACATACACACAACCATAAAAACATGATCATCCACTAGGACAATCAAATTTAATGTTGGAAATAGATAAATTAACATAAAATCCAAAATTAATCCTCATAGACTTCACTAAAATCCATGAGAAATACCATATCACGTTTTATGACTCTCTTTTGAGATTATCAAGCTTGATCACAAAATTTAAGGCATCATTCTAACCAGAACCAATAATAATTGTGGTATTATCAGGTACCCAAGTGATATAGCATTTTGATAAGGGTGTGACATCCAAAATCAGTATGGAACAATGCACAAGATCCCATATATATTGATCAGTGAATTTAAATATCTATTTGAGTTTCTCAAAATTATTGATCAGCTACTGAATAGTAAATAAAGAAACCCACCAACAATACTTAAATTTCCTGATGTCAGAATGTCTCGGAGCACATTCAATGTATTTTACTAACCCATAAACCATATACCAACTGTTTTTATCCTTTGGATCACGAACCAAATCAACTCAAACTACTTAGACATGTGATGCAGTGTCTTTGAAAATATTATTATTATCATACCTCCAAATAAAAGACCATGGCCTCCCTATTATACATATCATGTAACATGGTCCTCTACTAAGGGAGTTAACTCATCCATGTAAATTTATATAAGTATCATGGACCTATGGAATTGTATTATAACATCCCAAAATAGTGTATTATATCAACACCAGACATCAAATCCATGAA
The DNA here is from genome assembly GCA_963277665.1 of Viscum album. NCBI lineage: Eukaryota > Viridiplantae > Streptophyta > Magnoliopsida > Santalales > Viscaceae > Viscum > Viscum album. The sequence goes on along the minus strand of OY728164.1, from coordinate 1,136,218,576 downwards.
ATTGCTATTATTCATATCATATACCACCCATGTGGGAGTATTCTCATCCCTATTAATAAGTACATAAGTATCACAAACATCCCTTATAATAGTTTTCTTGGATATGTAATCAAAATAAAACATCTCTCAAAAATATATTTATATATATATATATAACACTCCCCCTATGTGAATTTTCCCTTTCTACAATTTCATCTCAATGCCTTTTCCCCCGAAATCATGACCAATAATAAGCCAACACCATGTGAAATTTTCATGACTTCATTCCAAGTAAAAGACCAAAATAAAATGGTTAAAAAATTAAAAAATTAATTTAAATTTACGTAAAACCATAATAAATCCATGATTTGATGGAACTTTTTTGAAATGATGAATTACTATATGAGAAACTTTCCTTGGGGCATTCTCTCTATATGTAGATTGAGATCACTCAAAAATACACTGATTTCACCATTATCTATTAAAAAAAATTAAAATACATTAACCAAATAAACTCTAATTTAGTGATCAAGATAGAGAAGATGGAATATAAGAATGTTGGAAGATCATACCATGATTTTCTAATTAAATTTGTAAATTGAATAATACCAAAACAAAGAAAAAAAGAAGGATAAATGAGGGGGATACAACATTTCTCAGCTAGCTCAAATGAGGAGTGGAAGAGGGGTTGTGAACTTTTAAAGTTGGATGAAAAAAATTAATTTTAAACCCTTTCAACTTCATTGACTAGCTAGTAATATATCCATGTAAGGCTATTACCACCATAAGTGTAACCCAAGAAACCAAAAATTAGCTGCTATGGGATGTGGACTATATCACATCTTTCTCTGTTTCCTTCTGAAGAACTCTGACTACTCTTATAAAATAGGAAATCTCTATTTCATGTCCAAAAAAAATATTTCGAGGTATCCTTATAATTAAAATTAAATTCATAAACATGTTTCAAAAATCAACCACCACATTAAACATAAAAATTAAGCATACCACTAGAATTTTTACACTATTACTGACTCAAGAATTAAAAACTCTATAAAATAACATCTATTATCTTTGAGAAGTCATATTAGTCCTCCTACCAAATATCTTGTCCTATCCTAGTTGAAAATTATGATACAAATAGTTTTGTTCTATCAATTCCTTAATAGTGTTCTTCCTAAGTGACAGTTCCAAAACCATGGATCTCAAGTACTAAAACCCAATCCAATAAATGTTATCACTATAAAATCATTGAGACATAACCCATGGTGCTACATTGTCGCAATCACAAATGTGTTTTTATTTAAATTGCTTGTGAGGACCATGGTGCTCTAGACCACATAAATTAGCTCATATGTCCAATTAAACCCACATAACGCTCATCTATTTGAATTTTATATTAATGTGTGTTCTAATAATTCAAAAGACACACCCAATATGGTTTTATTATCTACCCAAAAACATACTAATAAACACCATTTTAATTCTAGTTCACATTCTCATCTCCATATTCCAGGTAATAATTGATGTTCCTCCATAGTACTAGAATAAAATGGGCATCATATTTTTTTCATCTAAAAACCCAAAAAAACTCCCAAAACATTCCTATTATATCTAAAACAATGAACCCAATGAATATTACATCTCATCGTCAATAATTAGAATCAGAACCAGCATTCAGATATCCTATGGATGACCTATCATGGATGTGCTCATCTTTTTTCCCAATAGTATGCCACTATTCCATAACCAACTCTTGGTGATATTATACACTATCCCACCATGGTCTATACCCATCCCTCAGTAATATTCCTAGTCTAAAACAATAACAATCCAAAATGAGATATTAGGGCCCTATAAACCATTAGCACCATCACACATCTAATCAAACTCAATTAGAACATCTCAATCTGTCACAATACTAAATTCACAACATAGAATCCACCCTATATTATAACTAAATTTATACTCTGGATTTATTGAGAAACATAGATGGAATAAAGTATATTTTTTCATCATCACTAAAACACTAATTTTTTTATTTAACAATTTGTTTCTTGAATCTGAATCCCTCTACCCTGAGGGTCATGTCTCCTTGTTTGGTATCATATTCCCCACCGTAGAAGAATCCATTTCAACACACCACACAATATAATTTTCAATATCTACTGACTACATCTCATTCATCACTAAAATAAATAGTAGTCCTAGATAATACTATTCATACCTAAGTTCCATCATGAATCTCAATTCCATCCCTTGTTCCTAGAACATTATAACACATCTATGACCTCCACAAAAAGTCAAACAAAAACTAGTTCCACCACCTCCAACAATACATTTGTAAAATATATGGTACATTGATGCACTAATTCTACTTCATAAGCATAATTATTCCCAATTTTACCCATAATAATAAATATTATACTCATATAGGCCCACAGTCACCACTTCATGCACCAATCAACATCATAGTTAAAGGTTCATTTTACATTTCAATTCCACACCTCATGCAACCATACACATAATTATCTCATAATACACATAGTGTTCTCCATCCCTATTACACAGGCAATAAAAATTTCTAAACTCACAGAAACTGCACATAATAAGTGAATATTACCTTAGTCACACTTAATTATTACATGTTTGTGCTTTTGTACCACTCATTCATTGAAACACGACCCATTATTTCATGATTCATCCCACATAAATACTAATCTTATTCTCCTAATACCCTAACCATTATCAATACAAATTTAGTTTAAATCAACCCAAATAATCATTGATGCTCCCATCAAGAAGATTCCAATATCTCAAACATTTCTAGGCTCACTACAAAAAACAACAAACAATTCTCATACCACATGTCATATCAATTTAACATGGAGGACCTTGGAAAATCTTGTTCAAAAATTTTACCTTAGATATTCCAACCCTATATACATGACTCCTTCCATCCCATTTCATTCAAAAACTTGAGTACCCTTGAAAATACTAGGAACTACACACATCTGTATTGTAAGGTCAGACACACAATCTTTTTGTCCCTTAAAATAAAGTCTCAATACCAAATCTCTATCAACCAAGGGGTTTACTCTTTTGAAAATATTAGACAATAAAACTTCAAACCATAACATAGATAACACCACCCATGAATTGATCTTATACCCTAATGAACTTATATGTCATTCCCATCAATAAAGATAACAAAAACATGGGATAACCCATGGTTAATTCTAATAAAAAATATTCATCCCATATATAATATAAAACTCATTCTATAAATCCATGGGAGTAAAACTAATAACATCTATGACCTCCCCAATGAGTTTTTTCTCAGCCTTTAGTTACACACACCTCCCCAAAAATGAGTTTTCCCTGGTATGTAAAATAAATATATCACATCCCCTAATGATTATACCATATATAAATAAAACACCTCACAAACAAGCCATTTATATTCGAACCTAACCTTACTGAAGGTGTATAAAATAGATCATAAATAAAAAATAAGTGACATAGTTCTTGACTGGATCCTAGCACACAATCATTAATCATTCCCAGACATGCTCACTCACTGGTCTTAAAACATCACTGGGGCTCCCTCTAGGCTTGTAGCGGCCCAACACCAAATAACTTGTATATAATGTCTAATTTCAATTACATTTTCTTGATTACAAAAAATCAAGCCTCGAAGTACCAATCAATTTTGTAGTTTGGGTAAACTAGATACATAAATGAGTAATTTATAAAAAATGGATACACTAATTAAAACATTTTTTTTCTTATTAAACAAAAATCATGACCTCTGACCACTAATCCATCTAGTATATTCCAAAAAATCATTAATAATATACTTCTTTGATTCATCGATAATGAAACACAATAAGGGTGTGCTCAAATACTTAGTAAAGGGAAAATATAGTGGAAGCAATAATAAATTAATGAGAATAGTGAAAATGGTAAGGAAAATAATTGGAAATATAGGCCATTCAAAAAATTAGGCAAGGAAAAATAAATATACAAACATATGAAACTATAACACATTCCATTTATAAATGAATAAAAATGAAATGCATCGATAGATATATCAACCAAAAATATCATGGATGGATAATAACTGAAAATAAAATGAGGGAAATGCTTTCTTAATAGAGGTCATGTCAAAGGAACAAGAGGTTCTATTAATATTAAGACCTTTAAAAAGGATGTTTAAATCTAAGGGTAGAAAACCATTTTCATAATTATTTGTTTCATGAGAACCTGTCGATACATTTAGGATCTATATAAATATCGGGCTCTGCCCACCATTTCAAGTCAAAAAAAATTCATATTGAATGATAAAAATAACTAATATTACTTATCAAATAAGCATATTGAATGAGAAATAAAAATTTATAAATATTTCCCCATGTAATAAAATTAATTTCAAAGTATAAACTATATGTAAAATGATATACGGTTTAGAAAATGAACATATCCATGATAATTGATATGGGTAGTTAGTGGTAATTTAATGTTCAATGGTTATATGAAATTGAATATTTCAAGGGTACTAAAAGGAATCAAGGAATTGAATGTTAATACAATCCTTGTATAAATCAAACACAAACAATCCATATGATAATTACTTATTTTATCCACACAAAAAATCTCATGTGAAGTAAAATAGAAGTGTTTTTTGTTGATTAAATAAAAGAATAATTTTTATAAATATATTTTAGGAAATGATCATTTGATTTTAAAAAACATTTTGAAAATTTTTTTTATTAAAAATAACATGAAAAAAATTTAAAAATGAAACTTTTAAAATTATGGTTCATAGAACTGGTATAGGATAAATCCATACATGTATTACGAGGTAAGAAGAATATTCCTTTTATATGATAAATGGGTAGAATATTCCGCGTTTAAAAAGAGACAAGAATATTCCGTCAAAAATATTTTTAAAATAAATGAAATATTATAAATTACATTTAAATATTATAGGTTAATGCAAATAAATTCATATAAACCCTTCCTTGGAAACATGGTTTTGAATATATTTCTAACTGAAGAGATGGTAATGTCGGGCTTTCAAAGAAATACATTATTAACTATCTTATGAATCAAAGAGTAAAAAATGGTAGCAATACATGATTATAACATTAAATAATAGATTTTATGTAAAATAATTAGTGTTCTTGAGATATTGATCATAATATTTCAACAATTAAAGCATAAATATAACCAATCTCTAAAAAAGTGATGATATTGTCTCAATACATTTTATAACTTGGTAACATGGGATCATACCCTCCATGTAAGAAATGTAAATTAAATTAAACATATAAAATCATGAAAATATTTATATTCGTGATATATCATTGAAATATATGCCCCATGAAAAAGAGTTTAGGTGCATAATACATCAGGAGTCTCTAATATGGAAAATTGAGACAAACATTTTACTGATATGGTAACTTTTGAATATTAAACCCCAGGAAAGAACGATTGAAAAATGGACCTATTAATTCCCATAAATTTAGATATATGTCTCATAGAATATAATAATTTTTAGTAAATACACACCAAATAATAAAAGAGTGGAAATCATAACATATATCTCACGGAAATTAAATGTGAGATGAAATCTCCTTACCTTGACTTAACATTCGGGTGAACGTCCTTTAGCTTCCACCATAATAAATATATGATAACATTATAATTAAATCATAACCCATTTAATTTTAATAATTAATTTTAATTCATTTATTTCAATTTATTTTACAACTACATAGCCTATTAATTTTACATAGGGGTTTTTAGTAAATTTCTATTTTGTGTTAAAAAGATATTGGTGGTTAACTATGGTCAAATCGGTCATTATATAAAATATACATAATAATAATATAGAAATAATGAAAAAATTATACCTCTAATATAATTTTAAAATCAATCACTAAATATGGTAATTAAAATGATCCAAAGTTATAATCATGCAGACGGTAGGCCGGACGGACACATGACTGACATTCCCATTTTTATATGATCATTGTCAAAAGACGGTAAGTAACTAAAATAATTCTAGAATTTCCATTAAATAATAAATACCATATTATTTAATCATATATATATATATATATATAATTATGTGATGTAAAATTAATAACATAATTTCGAGGAGGCAGTATTCCACACGTTCACGAACGACATTATCTCTTTTATAGTGTGTGAAAAGATAAAAAAGGATTTGATATATATATGAATAGATATATAAATTATTTTCAGATTAATAATTATGTAATAAATATATTATTTATTTTTTCCATTTCACTTGTTTTTAACTATATCCATTCATTTAAACATTCCATGTATCGTGTGAATGAATCACTTCACTTTGAGGGGTGGAGGTCTACCCTATGTCAAATGATGTTACCGTATTAACATAAAATGGAAAGTATTAAATGTATTTATTATAAAATGTTTAAATAATTATAAATTCATAATAAAAATATCATTTATAGAATATATAAAAAAAATTCCAACATAATTTCTTCCACGAGGTGTGGTATTAGATAATTGAACAATCATAATTTTGTGAGGCAGTTGTTCTCCGTAAACCGAAATAGTTTGTTTATTATTTATTAGATTGAGGTGTGTGTAAGTATAGGTATAAACAATATTATAAAAAATCACAGTATATTGAGGATACTATTTTTTTATGTAAAAATATAATAATAATACTATAGGGTCTGGGTAATGGAAATGAAACGAAAATGCATGAGAGAAGGTGTTCACTCTCAATCGGGTAACCTGTTTTGTTTTATACCAAAAGGATTTTCTGGGAAAATTTCTACCCTAAGTGAGGAATAAAGGTATAGGGGATGGTTTTTGGGAATATATTTGGAAGATATTTCCAGAAATTATGTGGTTTTGTATGTTTGAGTAATGGGGAGAGGTTGGGGCCTTTTATTTGAAAGGAAAAGGACTCGCTTGGACTATTTAGAAACAAGTTAGGTGTGCACATGTTCAAACCTAAAAAAGAAATAAAACCAAACAAAATACAATAATGGAAGTTTACTGTCTTAGATATGTACACATAATAGATTTTGGAAATGTTTCTTGGTCATTGGGCACTTAAATTAAAGGATTTTTCCTTTATTATGATTAATCTTTCCTTAATAATTGTAATGAATTTTAATCACTTTCACTAATATTTTTGGTAAAAAATAGGATGATCTTATAGTAAATTATAAATTATTATTATTATAAATATGGAGTTCACTTCTTAAAATTCCAAGCATAGAATTGGAAAAAATTAAATTAAAATTAATCTAGCGTACTGGATGATAATGAAGGTTTTTAAACAAAAAATGTATAAAAGTTATCTATGTTTTTATCAATTTCCTTATGAAATTGATTCCAATATCCTGAAATGAATTAATATATAAAAATATTATCTAATTAAACAGTATAAACAATCAAATACATGACTTACCCTTATAAAATACTTATATTAAAAAGTAGTTTTCAACTAGAATTCTGTATTATTAACTATTCATTAAAAAATGAAATGTTTCTGAAAAAATATCAAAAACTCTCCCTTACTTCATTATTTTGTATTTATATAAAATATGACACTTATTTTGACATATTAAATTAATTAAAGTGTGAAAATTAAATTTTATAATGGTTTCTCCATTAAAATGTCTTAAAATTTCCTTTATAAAAATATAGGTTTTATGAGTGAAATAGGGTATGGTCTTATCTTATGAACCTAAAACCTAATGGTTGATTTTGAAAAATATTTTATTGAATATAATACATATTTATTACATTTAAATAATAAAATAATTACAATTACTTTAATTTAACATAGTAAAAAATCTTCTTGAGGATAAAAATGGTTTTATATAAAGACATTTCATTTATATTCATTTGATTCCTATATTAATTTATAATTAATTTTTAACCTATGAATAAATATTTTATTATTATAAGAAAAATATTTTTAGAAGTTAGTTAATTCTACTCATAACAGCTTGTTTATATTTTATTATAATAATACTTTAATAAAATATCATTTTTGGTGAAACTCGGTCTTGAGTGAAATAGAAAATATTAGGGAAGGTCACTCTTACATGTATTGCAAGCTATCAAGGAAGGTTAATCTTTAGTGTAATGAAATCCATCAAGGAAGGTCACTCTTGCAAGTAATGAAGTAAAAATCTGTTTTTTATTTATTGAAATATATAGAATCTATTTTAAAGTGTAAATATAGCATAAAGTATACAGATATTATGTTACCTTACATTCTTATTATCGAATTTCATGCATGCTATTGAATAAAAGGTTCTTAAATTAGTTTTTGGGGATTCACAAGGGTGACCTATATCTCTAAAAAATTGTAGCACTCACTTTGGATCCTCCTACATAATATAAAATAATCAGTCACATTCGCATTCCTAGGGTAGCAAACCCCTCTCCAAGTAAAAATTTTTACACATCCCCATTGTCCAAATAGGATATGTCTCAAAGGAAACCAACATCAATGATGGTGAAAAATCCATTTTAAAATATTTTTTACACTCATTTGTCATCCTAGAGCCCACCCATTTTCATGATATGACCCATAAGGGCCAACTCTAATATGTCAATCACACATATTCCAAGATTTATCATGGTTCTCCTAATGAGTTTCAACAAGTCACCATGTCCCTGTTTAAAGGAATTTTATTTACACTTGAGAAGAATTTAAAATTAAAAAAATAATTTTACTATTATTGGAGAATTCCCTTAATGGAGAGGTTATACATCCCATACACTATAAACAATGGAATCAAACATATGTAATGTTTCATGGAAAAACTATTTCACTAGAATAATTACCTATTTAATTCATCAATCCTGTAGATATACTTCTAGGGTCGTCAATCCCATTCTTACCATCCATATATTTCCCTCCCATGAAAGGCCTTAACCAAATAAAAACATCAATCCGCAAATAATAATAACTAACATATTATTAATTTAGACTATATATAATTAAATTCATAAATTTACTCAAGTCGGAATAAATGATGAAAACCTTCAGGAATTCCACATATCCCCACAATCATTAAAAAAATTAATCCAACAACTAATGGAATGTTCCCAATTTCATTTTGGGTAAAATATCAAACATAAGATATAGAAAAAATTATCAATTAATATTTAAATTGGTAAAATATCTTAAATTAATCAACTATGTGATGATCCAGTGTCAAAATAATGTTCAATGGCATGTATATTTTTTTCTTCTAATACCATCTCCCTAAGATACATTAACTCCATGATGAAAATGTGTAATTTTTTCATTATTCATTGAGATCTTCATAAAATCACCAAATTAAATCAACACTAATTCGTTGTAAAATAGAAAAAAGATGAAACGTAACAATTAAAGTATTTAGTTCATTAATATTCTATAGAAATCACATTATTTCATCACTTTAAACAAATGGGGAGGATAAAGGAGGGGGATATAGTCTATTTAGATATCTCGATTGACCTGAGGAAGAGAAGATTTACAACTTAAAATTTCAAGGAGAAAATAGTTTGTTTTTCCTTTTTAGCATTGTTAACTATCCAGTACTGGCCCACTAGATAGTTGGTGGTTACACGATATTGCATGAAAGTCATGGATTCGATCAAAAGTCATTTTTATGGCACAAAAAAACATTAAACCTCCATTACATGACTAAAATATTTATTGTAGTGTATCCGAACTTATATAATTCCATTTTGAATCATGGTTCAAAATCGAAACCCTCCCAAAACAAAAAAACATCACGCAACAGTTTTATACACAAAAAAAAGGACAAAAAGTTTCAAGACTATTAATTTTAAAATTTTATCTTAAATTTTAAAAACCTATTATTATCATTTTAATTACATAAATAATATTTTCCAATAAAAAATAATTTGGGATTTTCACTCAATTAGATATTATTTTGGTAAAATTAAGATTTATATTGATTTGGAGGCCACATAAAATTTATTTTCTTTATAAGAGACTTATTTAAGTTATTAAAATAAATAAAAATGTAAATTTTTTCCAAAATAAAAATTTTAAACTAAAAGGAACTTTTCATAAAATATTTCTTTACATGATATGTGTTTTAATTCTAAAATAAAATTTTATCACATATAATTATTTTTTATAAAATTAATTATAAATATAGAAATAGAATGAGTAATTTATTTAATAATTAAAATATTAATATTTTTCTTAAAAAAATATATCGAGGCTACAATTTATTAATGACAGAAAAATATAATTATGGAAAAAGTTTAAAAACACTAAGGGGAAAATCCTAAACTCACTCTATTTTATAATAAATGTATAATGTAGTGGACTAAATACAATAAAGTGTCATAAATTCCTTTATTTCTAACCATGTATCCTATTATAATGGAATAATTCTCTGCCATCCCATAAAATTATCTGCTTACCAAAATAACGTTTTCTTTACATATAAAAGGGGATCACTTACACAACTTCATGATTCTCGTATTCCTTATAATTTTTGACTTTAAATATTCTATATTTTATCATCTAATTAATATTCACATTTATAATTCTATGTTCTCAATTAATAATCTATCACCATCATTTCTTATTATATTTCTAGGATAAATTTCAAGTTCTCAATGTTATTATTTCTTAATCATTAGTTTTGTGTTCATAATTTTCAACATCCAAATTATTTCTATCCACCATAATATAAATAAATAAAAATTATTAATATAATTTTATGTAATTATGTTAATATGTTTACTATTATAGAGTTTTCTACATCCTTTAAGAGAAAAATCAACATTGATCATGCATACCTGTGAACTATCACCTTCACAAAATGATGTGGTTCATTTTTCATCACTTTTTATCAAGGATGGTAAAAGTTATGGATTTTAGAAACAAATATTTTATTTATATATATTATAATTATTAAATGATTATTAATAATATATATTAATTTACTTATTATCCATTTAAAAATGGATATGTTGATCGTGTGTATTTGTTGCCCATTACCTCTATGAATGGGGAATTTCATTTTTTATCACCAACATTCGTGGATGGTTCAAACAATAAATTTAATGAAATAAAATTATTATTCAAATGTTTGTATTTATTTCTACATTTTATATTATCATTATCTAAAAAAATATCTAATTGATAAGGCATTATCATAGGTTAACGTTTGGGTTGGTTTTACCATCTAAGTGAGTGATGTTATTGTATTTATGTCAAGAATAATCAATCAATCTTAATTAATGGTAATATAATGTAATAATAAATTATTTAATACTTTTAATTGATTCTAGTATGGTGTTATTAATAATTAACATAAGTTGTAATATGTCACATGTTGGTCATTAAACATGTTGAGAGTAGTTTGTCAAAATTTCCATGTTTATAAACTATACCACTATCATTCACCAAAAAATGATATTTGATAAATAATTGAAACATGGTGATTCTAATATATTTATTAATTTATTAATTATTAAATAATATTTTATGAAAAATAATAAATATTTCCATTAAAAACTAATATCAATCATAAAATCATAATTCTTAGTATCGAATATTCAAAATAAACCAGAACCTAGTAATATATTTGAAAGAACATTACAAAAAATAGGTTTAAATGGAAATATATATTGATATAGTTTTTAAATAAGTTATTATTTTATTAAGTTAGGTTATATATAATGTTAAATATTATTCTAACTAAGAAGAACATAATGGTTGTTGGTATTTATTTCTAATTCATTGGAACATGTTTGATACTATACACCGTTATTTCTTTTATATGTTGTATTCACACCCACTTTTACATTATATATAATTAATATACATAATTTATTAATATTATAATATCAATATTATGGTATAAATATTATTACATTTTTATTATTAAATTATAATTACCATAAGGTTTTTCAAGTCTCAATTTGTCATCTTTGATATACAATGTATTTTCATAAGTTGTTTAATTTTTATGATGTATATATTGTCCATGGATTTATTTTATCACAATTTTACATGAAAGATATGGGATTTTAATATATATATTTGGTTATAAAATTCATGGTCTTATGATTCGAATGATCTATATGTAGAAATGGTTTTAGGAAACTCAATTCCCAGTCATCAAGTTAGGTATATTATTCTTGAAAAAATATCACATATGGTGGTTAAATTATTCTATATTCAATTTTATGTATTTTATTCTATATTTTATATAAATTTATATTAAAACCAAATTCCCTTTTAAAATTTATGTTTTTGCCTAATTTTAAAATCTGTAAGGGATATTTTAAACTCAAAAAAATCGTTGAGTTTAATTTTTTTCCTTGAGAATCATTCTTATTTGGTTGATAAGGTATTTAATTTATTATTTCATAATATATTTCTTATTATATTTCCTTGGAAAATTATATTTCTTTCAATTTTAAATATCTATGAATTTCAATATCAAAAAAGTGAAATATTTTTTAAAAAAATATCATGTTTATTTAAAGAAATTGTCATCCAATTCTATGTTTTTTATTACCATAAATGTTTTCATTTTTCATTTAAAAATAAAAATATGTGATTAATAACATTACCTTAATATTTTCTATTAACACTTTTCACATTTAAATTCTTCAAACTATTTTTATGATGTTGATTTTCATCAAATATTTTCTAAAATATTTAAATAAATCCCTCATTTGAAAATAAAATGTTTTTCCTTACATTTCAAATTTCATATTAATAACCTTCATGGATTTTTAAGATCTAGTATTTAAGATTTCCTTTTCTAAAATTAAAATTGACAAATATGTTTTAAATATTCCTTTTTCAAATCAATATTTTTTTTCCAGATTAAACTATTGTATATTTTTTTTCAAGTAAATGATTTCAATGGGATTAGTCTGATATATTCAAAAATCGATTTTATTTGTAGTGATAGAATATTAATACATTCCAATGAGAAATAAATTTTAAAAAAAAATATTTATGATTATGGTTTTATTTATCTATATCTCTAAATTCATTACTTCCATGAATATTTTTTTCATGAACCACCATCAAAATGTTCTTATGAAATACTCTTTTTTCATGATTGGATATTGGGTATCAATTGTTTACATTATCAATGTCAATTTTGAAATACAATTCGGAAATGTTAGGTAACCCATTTTTCATTCCATTGTTAAATTATGATATTATTAATGAAACACATTTCATTTACCTATTATATTTGTGATATAATGGATTATTAATTTCAAATGGCACACAAATTTTTGTATGTTGACTAGTGGGGTCATATTACACCCACTAATACATTGGTTATGATTTTATTTATCATGAGATAATGAATTGTAGACATAAATGTATTTTATTACACATAAAGGGTGAGCATTAATGGAAAATTCTCACACTATAAAGGGTGGGCTTTGTGTATTACACCCATAACCTTATGGTGAGCCTTCTTGGATTGCACTCACAACATAAAGGTCAATCCTTCTGGGATTACACTAAAAACAAATATAGTGACCATAATTGTTGCATAATCTCAACAGAAATGGTGAGACTTCATGGATTGTGATCACAACATTAATGGTGATACTTCATGCAATACATTCAAATAATAAATGGTTTACCTTTGGATTTTCTCAATATATAAATATTCAATATGTTTTTATCAAAAATACATTCTTATGATACCATTATGTGACAAGATATATTTCTATGTTATGTGCTAAAAATTATACTCCATGACTCTTGTATTTGATCAAAAACTATTGTTCCATGGTATTTTTTCATTCGATATTACATGTCCTTATATTATAATTTTTGGATAAATCTAATTGTTTCATTTTTTAAATTATAAATTTCTAATTTTATTTTTTTCTCATATTCTTTTGACCTAACCGATAATGATTTTTGATAATTTTTCCCATACATAGTATTTCAAATCAATAATTTAATATGTTTCCAATCCCTAAGTTATAAATTAAATTATAAAATATAAAGAGTATAGAAGAGAGTCTAGTGTGGCTCAATTATGGAAAATTATGGACAAGTTTTGTAATATGAGATAATTATATAGAGGTTTCATGAAGACATTAATCCTTGAATTCATGGAATTTTATTATTATTATTTATATTTAATCTTCATATTAACAAAATGATATAAAATAATTACAGTTTCATCTCACATTATATCAAATATGATGAAGAAATAATTCTTTTCAATATATATGGGAGTGCATGTTTGGAGATTTACATTTTGAATAAGAGCTTTGTTTAGTTATTTTTTTGATTTGTTTTTATTATTTCGTGCAGAATATGATAAGATGAAATAAAAACAATTTTTTTATATTAATAAATGGGATAATTATACGTATATGCTTAAATCCTGTAATTTTGGAAGAAAATTATTTTTTTGTTTTCCTATAAATTACATACCTATTTGGATACTAGAAAGTGGATGTGGTTGTGGAATAGTATTACCTTGGCATAGTCACCCTAAAAATTCTAGTTACTTATCAATCCTATATTAACTTGGTGAATCATGATTTTGGCTAATACTACACACCTAGATAGACACTCCGGTGGATATTTATTGGTCAATCAAATTCCCATAATGAACAGTTATAAAATATTTGAATATATTGGAATTATAAGATGACACAAAATAGAGAAAATAATTGGATAATAAACATGGTATACCTAGATTAATCTAAAATAGTTTCATGTTGTTCAAATTGTAATATTTTTGAAGTGTAATAATTGTACGCCGAAATAAACATTACATTTTATATGACATATTATGATTGATTTTTCATATTCGTATGACTAGTTAATTTTAGTTTATTTGATATTATCATATCCTATATACATATAGTGTTTGGTGATAAATATGACTATTAAAATGAATATAAGAAAGTCATGTCACTAATATCTCCTAGTGAATAACTTTTGGGATAAATAGTTTCATAGTCCTACCAATGATAGTTTAGTTGATATATTTGTAAAGGATATAAATTATGTTTCTTATGGATCCCTTATCTTATTACATTATTAAAAGATAAATAAAATTGAGAGAAACAATTTATTTAATGAGAATAATGCAACACCCTGAGATTTTGGTATATATATTTATATATATTCTAAATTAATACTATATTCGATAGCATTCACCACACGCACAACAAATGGAAATGAGTCGCAGAATACTTCATGAATATTATTATTAAAATTTAAGAATAATAAAAACTATACAAAATAAAAATATAGTTAAAAATTACAAATTTATACATAAAAGTATTAAGAAAACCAAAATTTATAAAAAAATTAATAATTTTTTTTAATAGTATATTTTATTTTCTATTGAAAATTCAAATTCAAATTTTTTAGAATATCAAATTTTCATAATGATAATCATTTTCAATCTGGGATTAAAAACTTATCTTAGAGTGATATTTTGGTTTTTTTCTAAAATAATTGTTTCTTAAGTGAATAGTGAAAAACTACAGTTTTACTAAAACCACAACATCAATGATTATGAGAAAAGGATGGCATAAATTTAAATGTAACTATTAAGTTTTAATTAACCACAATCCGTTTAATGATTAAGATGATATATTTAATTAATATTATGTCATATTTTAAAAACATTGAATAACCTTTTAAGACTTAAGTAATATTTTCCATTAAAAATTGGTTTCTGTTTCTGATTAAAATTAAATATTATTTTTGTAAAATTTATTTTAATTTTGAATTAGAAGCCACATAAAAATATTTTATTCTTTAAAAATATAATTTTTCAAGAAAATAAAAATCATTTCAATTTTATACAATAAAAAAATTATGTTTAAAAATGAACATTTCATATAATTATTTCTACAAGTTATATGTTTTATAAGTAAATATTTATAAAACATTAATATTTATATTTATATATATGTTATTGTATTATTCAAATCATGTAATAAGTACAATGAAAATTTTATTCATTAAAATTAATTTTAAATATTAAAAATTAGTTATCATTGTAAAGGATTATTAGTGTAAAAGCTAAATAACATTATAAAAGCCTAAAATTGTTATTTCCTAAGAAATAAAAGTTTTATATAATTTTAGAACATAAATTTTCTCCTATTAAATTTCTAAAAACTATTTTATCCTCTTAGCTTGGAATAATGTCATGTCATCATTTAAAAATATGGTGTGTTTTGAAAAATTCCATTTTTCTTCACTTATAAAAATAGATCACATGAACAGATTCAAGTTACACTTTTTAAAGATAATTTATATATAAAAAATTAATTTATATCCTATTTAAATCCCATTTCAATTTAATAATCCTCTAGTATAAATTATTTATCCTAAGGCCTCTATTTCCAAGGATATTTCCAAGATAATATTCAAGATCTCAATGAGATTATTTCTTTATCATTATTCATTTCATCTTAATCATCCTGTTACAAAGAATTTATATAAAACATTAAAAATTACAATATTATTATTCATATACTTTATTGTTTTTTATTAATAATTATTATATTATTCAAAAATTTCCATCAACTAAAAAAATATAAAACAACTTTTATCGTGTGTATGTGCACACTAAGGCCTCCATGAAGCAATGTGGTTCACTTTTTTATCACCTCCTATAAAATATGGTATCAAAGATGGATTAGAAGAATGAATATATTTCCTATATAAAAATTATAGTTGTATAACTATAATTTATCATGTTACATCAGTCCAAACCATTCACTGGGAAATAGAAATGTTAGTAAATCATACATGCTAACTACCCCCTCCAAGGATGAAGAATTTCAATTTTTAATCACCATTTATGGATTGTTTCTAAATGTACCGATGTCCTTAATTTTTATTAATTTTTGATAACCCTGAATTCAAGAAATTATGGGTAACCCATACAAGGCTTGTAAGCTTGTGATTACAAGGCCCATAGGCTTAAGAGACATTACATGACCCAAAGGCCTTAGGGAATTCAACCATATTATAACTACAAGGAACTACCCCTAAAATTGTTATTTCCTCAAAAATATATGTTTTATTGGATTTTAGACCATAAATTTTTACCCATTCCATTTCATTCAACCATTTTATTCTCTTACCTTGAAATAATGTCATGTCATCATTTATAACTAAGGAGTATTTTGAAAAGTACCATTTTTCTTCACTTATAAAAGGGGATAACTTGCATAGATTCATATTACATGTTTTACATATAATTTACACAGAAAAAAATAATTTATGTCATATTATAATCCCATTTCCAATTAATAATCCTCTAGTATCAATTATTTATCTTAAGGCCTATATTTTTATGGATATTTCTAAGAGAAATCTAAAGATCTCAATGTGATTATTTCCTTGTCAATAGTCTTATCCTATTAGTTTTCCTATTAATAAAAATTTATATAAACTATTAAAAATTACATTATTATTATTCATACACTATAATGTTATTTTATTAATAATTATAATATTATTCAAACATTTACAGCAACTAACAAATATACAACAACATAAATCGTGTGTACATGTATACTAACGCCTCCACGAAGCGATTTGGTTCATTTTTTATCGCCTCCTATAAAATATGTTATCAAATATGGATTAGATGATTGAATATTTTATCTATATAAAAATTTTAGTTCTATGACCATAATTTATAATGTTACATCATTACAAACCATTCACTGTGAAATATAAATTCTAGTCAATCATACATGATAACTACCACCTCCAAGGATGGAGAATTTAAATTTTAAAACAACCTTCAGGGATGGTTCCTAAATGACCTGAAGGCCTTCATTTTTATAGATTCTTGATATTCCACTTTCACAGGATGAGGGGGAACCCTTAAAAGTCTCATTTGTGGGTGATTACATTGCTCAAAGGTTTAAAAGACATTACATGACCGAATGGTCTTAAGGAATTCAACAAGACTACAACTACAAAAAAATATCCCTCCCCAACATATATATTCAGATAGTAGCTCTCCACCTTTGTATGGTTATTTACAAAAGAATATTGTGCAAGAAAAATCATGTCTTGGGGGCATAACCATTCTCTCTCATTCTTCTAAATCCATGCGTTCAACTCTAGTTAGTACGCCTGCTCTAAACCCTCCTCTAGGGATGCTCTTTTTTAGAATCTGGTTGAGGAAACTACATGTGGCCTAAAGGCCTTCTAGTGTCCTGAAGGCCTTAAAGGTGGCCCAAAATCTTTCCTAACCTGAAGGCCTAGGTGGCTTGAAGGCCTTAAGGACTCCAATCCCTAATCGGTGGCCAAAGATGAATAGCTCTACCTGTTACAGTACCAAATAGTACATGTAACAGTACCATCTACAGTACTCTTTGTGTTACTGCTACAATACCTTGGATTTATGCCTCTGCCTGGTTTGGAACCTTGGTCTCATGGATGCACTTAAGTATCCCTCACAAAATTTCCTGAGGATCATGTTCTCATGGATGGTTCTATGAATGAATATAATGAATATATGTTATATTTATTAAATTTTTAATAATGTACAAATTTTATATTATCATTATATAAAAATATTCAATACTCGTTAACCATTATAACATGAACCAATTTGGATTGGTTTTATAACCAATATAAATGATGTTATGACACATAGTTCATGAATTTTTAAATAATTTCACGTAATATTAATTTTATGTAATAATACTTTTTATAATTAGTTTTAATAATTTACTAAAGGATTTATTTACATTTAGAATATTTATTAATATGTCACCTTCTGAGCTTTATGCATTCCAAAACTAATTCTTCACAATTTCTGTTTTCATAAACCATACCTTTATAATTCACCAAATATAACTATAATATGATAAATTATTAAAACCCCATTCTTATCGTGTCTTAAATAATCAATTAATGAATACATTTTTTAATCAAAAATAAATAAAAACCCTGTTATGAATCTAATATGAAAGAGTTAATTAGGGTGCCTAGCATCTGATAATGAAATAACACCCTAACAAACTAATAAATTTATAATTAATTTTTAAAGAGATGAAATATTATCAGTAAACATCCCCTTTTATTTTAATCAAAAGTTTTATTATGCATTATGGTGATTGAGAACACATGAAATTATTTTTTTTTTATATAAATTTTTTAATAGGTTGTTATATATCATTACCATTGATAATATATACCTTGAACAATGATAACCTGATTAGTATATATATAGGGTTCTAACAAATCCAATTTACATATAAAAAAATTAATGGCCCTGACTTGTAGGATCATAAATTATGAAGCTCATTTATCAAAGCTTCAAAGGGAGATAACGTCATTTGTATTTTCCCTTAACCAAGACCAAACTATGATCAGGAAACTTAATCTTACGGGAAACCATTTACAAGGGAATTTCAAAATCATCGATATCATGGACAACACCATATACGCTTAATGACTCCATGAAAGTCTCACCATCATGCACCTCACTCCAAGGGAGTTTTCTGTTATATAAAAGGGATATGAATCAAGACCCTAGAATTTTTAGAATGTACATTATTTTTTAAATAACAATGAATATATATTCATCCTATTTTGGTAACTTTATAAATGATATTCATTTCATTATAGTAAAAAAATATTATTTTTTTGAATAATTTATAAATTCAATTATGGAATTTATTTTTTTTGAAGTAGCGTATTTTTAAAATAAATAAAATTATAATAAAATGTTATTATTAAATAAATTTTATTAATTATAAATGCTTATATAATTTTTAGGAAATAAAATTTAAATTTCTTAAGGGTTTAAAACTATTATTATAAAAAACTTATAATTTCATAATAAATGTTGATTATTATTCTAAAAGTGAAAATTTACATATTTTGAAAACTATTTAGATAAAAAGAATATTATTTTTCTAATAATAACATTGAAATTAGAAAATGGGTAATTCTTAATAATTTTTGGAGGTAGTAAAAATTTCAGGTAAAAAATAAATATTATAAGTATTGACATAGACTTTTATGGTTTTATTTTAAGAAAATTTTTGGGAAATTTATGAGGCCACGTGCTAAGATGGCATGAAAACATGAGTCCTGGTGTCCCCGGAATGGTCTGTCAGGGAATGTTAAATTTTTAAATATCATGTGTGAGTAGTTTTTCCAAAAAAGATTAATAAATATTAAACATGTGTTCGAATAAAAATCATATGGAACCATTACATTCAATGCTGTGGGTTTATCCTAGGAACGATGTATGTTTAGTCACTGTAGGCCTCCAGTGAGATAACCCGAAAATACATAACCATAAATAAAATTATTAAATAAAATTATTTTATTTTTCAATTGCTTATAACTCACAAATTGTTACTCGAATTGAAAATTTCAGACCATTATTGATCTCAAGAGGGCATGATTTCTTTAGGTAGATCCTAACAACGGTCGGTGTGGTACAATTGTCGAAATTAGATTCTATGACATAATTATAAATAAAATAATTAAATCAAGATTATTTAATTTTCATATCCATAAAACACATAAACGGAACTTGGATTGGAAATCTTTGAGTACTATTGAGCTCATGACGGTCTTTTTTCCATTTTTTGGGCTTAACCTCGACTGATGCAAGTTGAGGGTAAAAGATAATTTTTGGGTGTTTTAAAGAAAAAAATAAACATAAGAAATTTTATTTTATTCAAAAATGCTTCACAACAATGAAATGTCAAGAAAAGTATATCAATTCATAAATGAAATAGTGTATCGACGCTGTAACTCAAGTGTTACATAAATGTTGTTACATTTTATAAATGAAACAATGAGATGACGCGACATGTCAACATAATAGAAAAGTTTAAATAGTTTTCCTCTATATGATTTTTTAATAGAGATATTGGATTATTAGAAAGATCTTGGATTGGATATGAGTCTCTGGATGACTGTTGTTAGCAAGCAGCGAACGGTGAAAAATGATGGATCACCATAAGATCAATCCTTCCTTTTCAAAGGATCTCAACATCTATGGGAGTTACGGATCAAGAAATTGATGAAAAACGATGGAGCGACTCAATTCTTCAATGATAATTGATCTTATTTGATTTAGGGGTTATATTCACTGTGGTTCTTATTTCTGTTTCTTTCATTAAAAATAATGAATATGTATCAAACCACTAATGGTTTTATCCATTTTTCATTCATTCATGTGAAATGGTTTAAATATATTTGGATAAGAAGGGTATGATCATGGTAATTAATCCCTTACTAGTTTCCTTCTAGAAAAAAATTAAGGATTAATGAACAAGATCACCATCTATCATGTGGGGTGTTCTTGGTGCTCTTCATACCCCCATCCTATCATTCTTAACTGATGGACCCACGTGGTCGCATCAGACATTTCCAGGACGTTCCATTCATGACCAGACCTATAGATCGATGAAGAGGTGACATGGAACGTGTTGTATTGCTGGTGATGACCATAAGATTCTAGAGGCTCTCGCAGGTCAGAAAATGGACCATCGGAGAAAGTCTGGTGGCTCGTAGGAAGAACGATCAGCGCACACCGTAGTGGAGTTGGTTGGGGAAGTGCGGAAGCGCAGCACCAGCAGGGCATTACATCAGGTATGGAGACCCATGACCATGACACAGGTTGGTGCGAGCACATGTTCCATAAGACCGTGTGTGGGAGCATGCAATAATCGGATCAATTTGGGCATCTCAGGGCGGACACGACACTTGCCACATCAGGGCTGGACAAAATAGTTCCGCTAGCGCGGGTCGGTCGGTGGAGGATCGGGCCGCCGGGTGGCCTAGTAGGCTGGACCTGTTGCCCAAAGTGTTGGGACCAGAAGTCCCAAAGGAAATATCCTTGCTCCAGGATGGACTGGGTTGTCCCAAACCCGACTAGGTCAGGACGGACGAATCAAGTCGGGTTAGTCGAACCAGTCCAGGACCCAACTGACCCCTTTTCAGTGAAATAGGCACAACATCCAAATTGGGTGTCTGATTGACAGTTTTTTTGCAGTTTTGATACTATTACGACAAGAAGGTAATTTTTTCATACTCTATTTGAGTTTTGAGGGAGGTTGAGATACAACCAATGGGTTGAGGAATAGATTCTTTCAAAATCAAGCATGCTACAAGGGGAAATCCTTCAGTTGGAACTAAAGAGAAGGGGTACGGGTGGACCTGAGTAGATGATAGAGGATTTGATGTTAGTGGTTCACAATACTAGAGGACCTTAGTCACCAAGTGGAAGATATGACATCAGTGGACCAGTAGAAGAGTGTACATTAGTTTCCCGGAAGGCCCTGGTGACAACAAGAGAACCTCAATGGACCAACAAACAAGCAGATCTTAGTGGCCTGACAGACCATAGTGACTCAATGGGGATGAGTCCCTTAGTATTACAAGATGTTCAGTATTTCGACTAATAGTCATTATTTCTATACTTTGGGTTATACCTGTGTGATCTGACTCTGGTATCTCCCTTGACATTAATTCATGTAGGTTAAACATCTTGTACCTCTTTGGTATTCTACCATGTGTATTGAATTTTGGAATACATTTTTGGTTTGGGGTACCTAATGAGTAGTTTCTTACTCACCACAACATGGTCTTCGATTTCATATATCATGTCTTTTGTGTATGATTGATGCTTTGATGGAGTCCTTTATGGATTAGGGACATATGATACTTAGAGTGGCCCCAAAAAGGAGACGTGCTTCTCTGACTTCATACTGTTATTTTTGTACCTACCCTTGAAGTAGGGTTTTATACAGAGGAGATCTAAGGACTTTTTCTTTTTCGTTTCTATTTCAGTTGGGCTTGTTTTCTATACTTGTTTACTTTCAGTTTTCAATTGTCTTACCTTGTGTTGGTTTATATAGTGTATTCACCTTCCATCTTGTGTGTCTTGGTGTTCTGTTCATGTCTACAGGTACATAAGAAAATTCTCCCCATTATTTGGGATATTCCTACTCGGCACTTGTTGTTAACCCCTAGCCAAAAGGTGGTAGGATTGGATTAGTCACGACATGGGCCATGGGGGATAGTTCATGACAGAGTGGTATCAAATGAGTTTGTTTCTAACTTAAGAACCCAGAGTCTATAAGTTTGGTTTGGTAAAATGGTGTTAAGTGTTTTGAGATTGAATTTCAGACCCATGAATCCAGTTTTGGTGCAGCGGCCGACGTATCCATAAACTAGGAACATGAATTATGCTTTTCAGCTCATACATGAAAACACTAGTTATAGGGAAAAACGATGGTACACAAAACGTATATGAATGGGTTGATTTTACATGCCCTTCTTGAGTCTTCTCACAAGGTATAATCTATTGATCATGGTACATATTGTTTTGTTTCAAGATGCTTCCATGTAGATATCAATCCATAATTCCACAGTGTGATCATCAGGATGGTCTATGGGGTGACGAGATCGGTACATGGGTCCATATAAGATATAGCACCATCGGGTTGTGTACCAGCTCTACCACCACCTATGTAGTATCACATGGTACTCGTTAAACCATAGATGAGATGTGTGGTCTGAGCACACTTCATTAGTTTTAGAGATCGAGACACCATAGTTTTCAAGGCGTTCCTGACTCACAAGCAGGTAAGGACTAGCTTGAGGTTGGTGACCATGTTTTATATCTAGTTAGGTCACCATTAGATCAGATGTTCATCCTAACAGTGAGCCTTTAATGTGGCTCAGGTGGGAAATGGAGAGGTATAGATTACCCGATCTTACAATAAAGTGACTCTTCTATGGTTACATATTGAAAACCATTCATAGAGAATGGGATTTCACCATAAAGTCAAAGGGCTATGTGTGCACAAAAGCTTATACAGCTTCAATAGGATGACATATGTGTAGCTGAGTATTCATGGAGGTGTAATGACAATTACAAGTACAAAATAAATATGATATGCCTAGTGCTTTAGGAAGGAGACCTCAGATCGTGGTTTTTTGGGACATTTGAGTCAGTTCTATTACTCTATGTACTCCTACTTATACTAGGATTCTATAGAGAACCGTTGTGGTTGAAATTACTTTGGCTGAGCAGATACAACTATTGGATGACATTAGTGGGAAAGAAGGAAGAAGATGTCAGTCTCACAGACAGGGAAGTGTGAGACGTTCAGAGAAGAGATCCCAGGAGAAGAGATCCTCAACTAAAGGCTCATAGGTTGACTCCAGTCATTCTAGTAATAGGTAATTCTTTTTAAAAGATTATATGTGACATCTTAAGAACCCTAGAACACCCAGAGAGAAGAGGTTGAACAAGGGTGTCAACTTTTTTATTTTAAACTAATGGATCTTTTTCCCACATTGGTAGGAACCTCTTAAAACGTTTTGATGAAGAAGCATAGAAAATAAACAATAACATGCAATGAAATGTCAAAAAAATACATGGTTCACCACTAAGGGCTATTTTCATGGAGCATACACTGCCAGTGTGTCGATTATACCAAAAACCACTAATATTAAAAACATGTGGATTACAAGATTCTAGGACAGTCACTCTATTCCAGTCACACTCCCTTTACAAGGATTTAGGGAGAGCACACGGCATCCCTCAGACCACTTCCATTTACTCCCCCTTTCTCACTGCATTAGAATAATATACACATCAATTTATCGATTTGAAGGTTGTGTCAATGGTTTAGAATTAGATCATGCAACCTCGACAATAAATAGATGCTTTTTTGAAGTCTTGTAATCACCCACGTATGTAATTTATTTTCTTTTATACTAATTTGTTATGGAAATTAATTTGACAAACTGATTTGGTCAATTTTCAGGATTCCTTTGGTGTTCTATGTACTGCTTGCTGTTTCTGCGTACTGATTCTATTTCTATGTATTTTTCATGTTACGGCATACCGTTTAGCTTCTCTTGAGTACTGTGTAGCTATTTCCTTATTTTATTGTTGTTTTTGCGTACCGTGTAGCTGTTTTCGCATACTGCTACAATTTCTGCATACCTTTTAGCTCTTCCACATACCGCCCTAATCTACGTGTTGCACTACTACGAGAATAGATTTCCTCTGCCGTGTACTGCTCCACTCGTCCGTGTATCATCATACATTGTGTACTGCCTTTCTCGATAGTGTACTATGAGAGCCTCCTCTGCGAACTGCACTCTCTTCTTCGAGTTGTTTTCCTTTGGTGAATGATTTTCTCTGTGTACCACCTTCACCTCCACGTACCACTTCAAACATCACCAATTTTTTCCTGAAATTTTAATCTTCAATCTCATCAATTAACAAATGGGATTACTTCACATTAAATAGGAACATATCTTTGCATATTTTGGTAATCTGATTTACCCAAATTTTTAATGTGGGGCAATCTACAAACTGAACTCCATCTGCAAACTATTAGTTTCCACTAAATACTGAAATCCTCTGAACTGCAAACCCAAATTGCATACCAATAACCTTCTACATACTATATTGTCTTCAGTTCGTATATTGTAACTCATCACCTAGTACTATCGATGTGAACCATTTTTTGTAGCTTTTTGTGTACAGCACGCCTTCACCGCATAAGGTTGTTGTGAACCATTCAAGAAGTATTCCGCATACCACATGCCTTCACTACATACAGTGTGCCTTCACCACGTACTATGCTACTGACAGTTTTCATGAACATTTCATGTTACACATGCCTTCACCGCATACCGTTCTACCTAAACATCCCCCTGTTTACTAAAATTCTAGTATAATGCAAACCACATGTCAGATTGATGATTAGTTTGTGGCGTTAAGACCCTGTTGATGAGCCAGATATTATGCATTTATATGTGGTGAATTTAATGAATGTTGTGATGTAAATAATAGCATTATTTGAGCTAACCTTTAATACTACTTTTAGTCTCAAACATATGACCTCATTAGTTGAAAACCTCTAGTCATCCATGTACAGATTGAAAACAAACATGAAAAATCTATGTGTAGGATAACAATAATCACAAACCAAACTCCAATATTATCAATGAAAATCCTTAGATCCAACAATCTCCCCCTTTGGATTTGTTGTAAATCTTTAGATAAATTCACTGTTGTGCCATTCATGATCCAAACATGAACATTCAAGAAACAACTCAGCCATCACTTTATGTCAACGTGAGTAGTGATCAGTGTAGAAAACAAGAGGGAGGACTTAAATTGAGTTCTCATTATTTTCTTTTTTCCCCCATTATTTAATTTCTATATTTTTATTTTCTGCATATTTCCTATAACCAAAAAAGAAATTGATAATTTTCCATTGAATTTTTCCATTCTACCACATTAGCAATAAACCTATTGAACTGAATCTTGACTTGTAATATTAAAAAAACATGCTCCCCCTGGATCAAATTTCCCCAATAAACATATATCATTTCCACAAACAGATTAAAAATAGGTAAAAAACTGTGCATAGGGGAATATCATAACCTCATTATTCACTGGGAGGTGTTTGTACATAGAGGTTCAACTGATGTTTCTCAAACACATCCATTGATTGTGGCTTGGTCAGAATGTTAGCCACTTTCTCATCAGTTCCCACATGGTCCATTTTGATCACACCTTGTTCAAAATTTTCCTTGATGATGTGATAATTGATATCAATATGTTTCATATGATAATTATTAATATGATTCATTTTATGATCAATTTTGCTCATATTATTATAGTAAATCACCATTGGTTGTTTCAACTCATCACATATGTCACTTAGTTGATACTTCATCCAAAGTAACCTGATGGATGCCTTAGTTGAAGATATACATTCACCCTCAGTAGTACTAAATTAAGTATATTATTATTTATTGATTAATCGTCCCACACATTTCATTCTAATATAGAATGATCCATCCCTGATAGAATATAGTTCTACAACATCTCTATCCCAGTCACTATAAAAAAATGTTGATAGTTCACTATCTAGTCCTATAGAAATGTATAGCCCATAATTATCTATAACTTTAATGCATTTTAGGATTCTTTCAACATTCTCAATATGTTCTACCATTGGATTACTCTGAAAGCAGGCTTCATGTAAGGTTGCAAACACAATATCTGGTTATGTCACCTTCTGGTATAGTATGCTTCCAATGATTCTTTTGTACATGGTGGGATCCACAAAAGTCCCTTCCTCAAGATTTATGAGCTTTGATCCAACTAAAATTAGAGTCAAAATGTGATTTTAATCATGCATATTGAATTTATTCAGTATCTTTCTTGCATACTTTTCTTGAGAAATGAATGTTTTATCTTTCTTCTAAAGATCCTGCAACCCAAAAAATATTTGATTTCGCCATTCATGGATATTTCAAATTCTAATTTCATGTGATTAGAAAATTCCTCTACTGATCCATGTTTTCTTCTACCAAAAACAATATCATCCACATATACCAATACCATAAACTAATCATGTTTTTTTCTTCACATAGGGATTGTGATCCACTCCTCCTCTTTTAGACACAAGAATTATCATATAAGAGACCAACCAAGAGTACCATTCTTGTGGTGCTTGTTTCAGACCATAGAGGGCCTTCTTTAGTCTGAAAACCTTCAGTTAATTATTTCCAAGTAGGAACATCATGGTTTGTTCAATGTAGACTTCTTCTTCCAATACACTATTTGAGAATTTTTTCATGACATCTATTTGATACACTAGATAACCACTATGGATTTCCATGGAAATAAATAGTTTGATTGACTCCTTTCACACAATAGGTTCAAAGGTATCTTCAACATAAACTCCTTCTATTTGTGAATATCCCTTACAAACCAAGAAGGAAATATTTCTGATCACATTTCCCTTTTTGTCAAATTTTTTCTTGAAGATCCACTTAGTACGAATGACATTATTATCTTTAGGTATTTTAACAAGATAACATGTCTGATTTTTGTCAATATAATATAACACTTCCTTCATTGGTATTACCAGTGACTCATCCTTTGTACCCTCTTCAATATAGGATGCTTCACAACTATTATAAATATAGATTGTGCATTATTCCTCATTCTCCTTCTATGTTTAAGAACATTCTGATCCCTAAAAATGATGGACTAATAAATCTCTCTTCTATGATTTCTCATTTTTCTGTTAGACCAAATTATATACCAACATAAATTCCTCTTATAATTCTTCTTCTAATTCAACATCAAGATGTGACTTTTGAGAGTTTTGTACACCTTCCACTACCTTTATATTATCATTTTTTCTATGTTCACATTATTCCTTATCTTCTATCACATCAGTATAATAATTATTTGAAGCATTTGTGTTTTCTCTTCAATAATATTAACATCACTGCTTTCCACAATTCCTCCCATGATCATATAAGAACACTTGTAAGATTTTATATTCATTGATTATCTAAGAAATAATTATTCATCTCTATTGTATCTATACTTCCCTTGATTCCATTCTTTGTTTTAGATGAAACATTTTCTTCTGAATAGAAGAAAATATTTTAAAGAGGGATTCCTTTCATGATATAATTCATATGGTGTATTTTTCTCACCCATATATAGCCCTTTTTAATTTTGAATATAAATTGAATCTAGTAATTCAACTTTCGCTAAAAGTCGACGAATATGAATCTCAATCAACATAGTTTTGGCCATGTTATTTACCTGTCGATTACTATGCCCAACAACTCCATTCTGATGTGGAGTTCTCACAGCTGACACCTCATGTGGAATCCCATGTTTCTCTAGGTAATTTTCAAATTCAATGAAAATTTATTACCCTCCACTATTATACTGAAGGCCTTTGATATTTCATCCAATATCATTCTCAAAAATTCATTGATAGGTTTTCATGAAATCAAGCACTTGTTGCTTCTTGTGTATAACAATAACACTTGCCATTCTACTATAATCATCTATGAATGAACAAAGTACATTTCTCCATGGGTTCCAGCAACATTTATTAGGATACATTCATTTGTATGGATGAGTTCAAGGAAATTTGATGCTCTTTTATTCTTTGATTGGTATGAACTAGCAACCAGTTTCCCTTTCATGCAAGCATCGTAGGTTATTTCTCATTCATGATTCAGATTAGGGATATCCATGACTATCATCATCTTATATATCTTTTCCATGTCTTTCTAATTGATGTTCCCCAATATTTGATTCCATATTGTTTTTCCTCTTCAACTATTAGGTAAAAAAAGTTCTTTTTTTTCAACCTGATATAAGTTACCAACTTTTCTATAGCCATTCATGAGAAAATTCCTAGACTATTATTTTATAGTACATTCATTCTGATTGAATGTCACAATATGGCATTAGTCACAAAGTTGACTCAAACTGAAAATATTGTGACGTATACCATTCACATAATGTATATCAGTTTTCTCCATCTCTCTATTATAATTCTCAGTACTTCCACTCTCTTTTATTTTCAAAAGGTACATCGTTATCAAACTTCAATTCACCATAGACCTTTCTCTTGACATTCGTTAATAGGTCTCCATTACTTTGCATGTGGGATGACCATTTTCTATCAAGATTCCAACTATTTTTGTTCTTTTTAGCTTTGAGATCTACTTCTTCAAAATTGGAATTTCAATTTTATTATATTCCTTCCCTTATATATTGGAATGATAATAGGACACTGATGGTATTTACATTATCTGTTTTGTGTAAATGGGTTCTTCATATTCAAATTCTAATTCCAGAGGAGAAAACCTTCTTTAAAAAGAAACAATGTATAGTTGAAAAGTATTGACTCATCTTTGTGCATTGAAATAATTCCTCATGTCATACCACTTCCAACAATACACAAATTTATGACCAAATTTATAATAGTTTAAAAAATTCCATTGAAATTATTTATTCTATAACAATTAATATATTAATATCTTCTCCAATGTTGAACTCATAAATCATCTCCATTCATATAGATCCATTCCTCTTTGTAGTATGACATGGTGTGGCCTATATAGCCACAAAACTAACACTTCATGAAAGGATTGGTCTTCTCACTCCTATATCTCTTCATTCCATCTTCCTTAGGAAATTAATTTGACGACCTATCATTTCTGGAAACTCGAGGATAATCTTTAGTTCTTCTTTTAGTTTGTTTTAAGGGTATATTTTTCAAAACATCAGGTGGCTTTTCCACTTAATTAACATTCAATTTTTTTTATTTTGGTTCAATTTATTTTTATAATTTTAGGTTTTTTCATTACAATAAATTATACTATTTTCCCTGCATGCAGTTCTTTGATCACTCAGGATCTTTTAAACTCCCTTAGAAACACATTTTTCTCTCTCTAGTAGCATTGAATCCGAGAACCTCTCAAATTATATTTTCTTAATTGCATATTTTAAAATTGATTCACTTTTGAGTTTACTTCTCAGAGTAACAACTTCCTTTTTGAGTCCCTCAATGATCTTGGATTCCTCCTCCAATATCAAGGTATGGTCATTGATGACCCTTGCATGTTCATAAATTCTGAGTTTTAGTTACACAACATCATCAGTGCTTTCAAGGATTGATGATTCAACATTCACCAGTTCTTCAATTCCTTCAATTTCTGTTTCCAACATATCAATGTATTTTGATGATTCCTTAACCATTGCATTAAACTTATTCCACCTATTACATTTATTCCGAAGCATACCAATATCATCCTTAAGTTAAAACTTGGTATCGACATTAATAGTCAACTGATTATCTCTCTCTTTATCTATCAATGGTTCTTGACTTTTCAATGGTATCCATCATGGAAGCATGGTTCACAGATATGAATTATACTTCCTCTTCCTTGAAGAGATCATTGTCATCATCTTCTTCTTCCCAAACAAAACAATATCATTGAAATCTCAGTCAATATTTTAAGTCTCCCTTTTTGAAAAACATTTTATAGGGCATTTTAATGTCACCATCTTCACATTATTCATCATGAGAATTTCATGGGAAATGTGAGGCAATGTGCCCAACTCTTCCATAGGGAAAACAATCCAGATGAATATTTTCATTAAATTTCATTGCTCCCTTCTAACATTTCATAGAAATGCGAGTAATAAATTTTTTCCCCTCATCATCTTCATCAATAAAATCTCCTACAATTTCTATTTTATCTATGGTTTTGAATTCAAGTTCATTTAATACACGATTTATTGCATCTTCTTGGTTAAGTCTCATCTCATATGCCACAAAGATTCTGATAATATTATCAAGATAATTTTTTGAAATATCACTTTCTTCAAGATCTGTAATATTTTCATTATAAATGCGAAGAAGTATTATCAATATTTTCATTACAATATCATTATCTTTGATCTATTCTCCAAGCGCTCAAATTGCTCATACAAATTCAGTAATTATATTGAAGAAAGAATATTCATTTTCAATAGGGTTCATCTTTAGATCATCCATCCTATTGTGTGGTACATGAAGTTTTTCTTGTTTCACTTTTATATCTCCTTCATAAATACATTGATGTTTATCCCACATTGACATGACATATTTTTAACTCATTAAATTTATATAAACATGATCATAAAGGGTTTTAGTGAGAGCATTCTGTTCTTTTTCATTTGCATCAAGCAATTTTCAGTCTATATCTGCCATCGATGATCCTGTAGGATTAGTGACTTGCATACCTTATATAGTAGAAAATTAGACTTCCATTCCAAGAGATATTAGGTGAGATCTCATCCTATTTTTTCATAGTTAAAAATTACTTCCAACGAAGAGGGGAACACTACGAATATTGATTTTATTCTCTATGATAGAGAAATTCAACACCAGCAAATTTTACCCTTGGATACCACTTGAATGATCTCAAAACACTTTGAGAGGGGAGGGGTGAATTAGAGTGTCAAAAATTTTCTATTAAACTAATGGATATTGTTCCCAAGTTGTTAGGAAACTGTTAAACATATCTGAAGAGTAAGTACAGAAAATACACAATAACATGAAATGAAATGAGACAACAATTTTACCTAGTTTACCACAAAGGGCTACATCCAAGGATCGTACGTTGACAGTGAGTCAGTCATACCAAAATCCACTAATCATTACAATTTGTAGATTAAAAGAGTTTTTCACAGTCACTCTATGCCAGGTGCACTACAATTACATGGTTTTAAGGATAACACACTACATCCCTCGGACCACTTCCACTAACTCCCCATTTCTCACTATGTTGGAAGAATATTTACTCAATTTATAAATTTAAAGGTCTCTATAATGGTTTAGAATTAGATCATGCATCCTCTACAATAAATGGATGCTCTATTGTAATCTTGTAATCACCCACATATGTAATTTCTTTTCTCATACAGTAATATGTTATGGAATTTAATTTGACAAACTGATTTGGTAATTTTCAGGATTTCATGGGTGTTATGAGTACTACTTGATGTTTTCACGTACTACTTCTTTTTTTGTGTAATGCTACTATTTATGCGTAATGTGCAACTATTTCTGTGTACTGTGTAGTTGTTTCTACATACTGTTGCTATTTCCACGTACCGTGCAGCTGTTTCTGTATACTGCTGTAGTTTCTGTGTACCGTGCAGCTCCTCTATATACTCCCCTGATCCACCTAATTCCCTACTCCACATTTTTCTTTTCTCTATCACGTACTACTCCACTCTTCCGTGTATCATCCTACTCTGCATACTGTGTTTCTCAGCTGCGTAATGTGAGGGCTTCTGGCGCGAATTATGATCTCTTTCATGAACTGTTTTCTTTACATGGATGATTCAATTTACATACCATCCTCTCCTCGATGTACCACTTACTACTTCACTGAATTTCGTCCCAAAATTTTAATCTTCAATCTCATTGCTTATCAAATGGGGTTACTTATCATTAAATACGCACATATCTCCACAAATTTTAGTAATCTTATTTATCCAAATTTTCAATGTGGGACAATATGTAAACTAAACTCTATCTGCGTATTGTTAGCCTCCACCACGTACTGCAATCCTTTGAACTGTTAAACTTTATCTCATACCATTAACCTTCTACCTACCACATGGTTGTCGATCCGTGTACTGTAACTCATCACCACATATCATTGTTGTGAACCATTTTTTTGTAGCATTTTTCACACTGCACACATCCACATATACCATTGCTATGAACTTTTCTGACAGCATTTCACATACCACCTACCTTCACTGCATACCGTGAACCATCATAGTATTCTGCACTGTGAACTGTATTCGAAAACATTATGTGTACCGTATTCCTTCACCACTTACCATTACACATAACCTACACCTTGTTTACTAAAACATTTGTATCTTGCAAACCACGTGTCTGATTGATGATCCCTATATGGCATTCAGACCCTATTTATGAGGCAGATCATTTGGTATTCTTTCGGGTGACTATTATAAAAAAATTATGTCAATAATAGCTTGAGGAGTGATGACCCTTAATACTAATTTTAGTCTCAAACATATGAACCCATTCTTCACAAACACCCTATTCATCCATGTGTAGATTGACAACAGACATGAAATATTTATGTGTGGATTGACATGAAACACAAACCAAACACCAATATTATCAACAAACAGCCTTGGTTCCAACAACATATATCTAGAAATTTTCTAGCACGTCGTGCTGACACTGAAATGGGGGATGGGATACCGAGTCAAGGATAGTGACATGAACAAATGAATCTATAGGGCGGAATATGTGGCAGAGGATCTAGGATAGCAGTAAGAGGTGGTGTACTTTTCATCATGTTTTAACCACTACTGAAATGTGGTCCATACTAGGATAAGGGAGACAAAGGACATGGGAATCGGGTACCTGTATGTAGTCGAGGCATATGACTCAAGGTCACCGAGAATGATTTTAGGTACGATATGTGTCTACTATTAGCTTCTTTATTAATAGACATAAGTCCTAATCATTCTTTCTTTAGAAGAATCTTGTTCAAGACCTAGTGTTTCCTATTAAACTATTGACTTGACCCTTACATCAGGAGATACATATGGGAGGAAACTCAATAATCACACTTATGTTGATGGTGTGACCTGACCCTTGAGGTGTTAGATTGGTTGTAAGCTCTTGGTGGAACATTAA
This sequence comes from Viscum album, assembly GCA_963277665.1. Taxonomy (NCBI): domain Eukaryota; kingdom Viridiplantae; phylum Streptophyta; class Magnoliopsida; order Santalales; family Viscaceae; genus Viscum; species Viscum album. The sequence goes on along the minus strand of OY728164.1, from coordinate 1,136,184,478 downwards.
GGCCTTATGATGTTTGTTTGGGAAAGGAATAGTCCCCCACATTTCATGCTCAGATTTACTATTTTTAGAAAAAGGGATGAGGTGTGTCTGCAGCATTGGAATGGGGTTTTCCTTGGTGACCACAAAAATGAAACCCATGAAGCACAGGATAAACTCATGCATAGGAGGGTTCATCCAATCTTTAGTTAGCTAACCTTACCCACATAGAAGTGAATGTTTTTATTTTTCAGTTCCTAATCATAGTGGTAGAGTACGGGGATTTATTTTCAGTATTTGATTCTAGGATTACCTCCTCATAGGGATATGGACTTCTGCATCATTCTATAGACCGATATGGAACTTATATCAGCATAAGTATATCAGATGGATTTAATAGAGCTTCGTTAGCAGAGGTTATAGGTGGAGGAATTTAAGAGGAATGCTTTAGTATGACCCAGTGTTCTAGGTTATGTGTGTATTAACAACACTTTAACCAAGTTGTCGTAGAAAATGAGTACCAACTACCTAAGGGTTAATGAACACATCAATCAGTTGAAAGGGGAAGCATTTTTCATCAATGTAAATGTTCCCATAGTATTTTTAGTAGTTAAGAAAGAGTTTGATAAGCCCCCCATTCTTGAGTTTTTCTATAGGAGGTTGTCAAGTACGTAGTGTTCTATGATACATTATGGACCAGACTAGGTTGTGTCTTGATTCAGATGAAAGTAGTGATTACCTATGGTTCATGTCAGTTGAGACCACTTGAGCTAAACTATGTCTCCCACGATCTTGGGTTAGTAGTGGTATTCCTTGCATTAATGATTTGGTGGAACTACCTTATGGGAGAACAATTTACTGTCTACTCTAACAATAAGAGTCTCATGTATATCTTCTCTCAAAATATTTTTAACATGAGATAGACATAATGGCTAGAGTTCCTTAAGGGATAAGAAAATGAAATGATCTATAATCCTGGTATGGGAAGAGTGTTATAAAATTATATCATTAGGAGATCTAGTTCATAGTTTCTGAATGAGGAAACAGAGAATTTGGCCTCGTTATTGTAGTTCTTCGTGGATAGAGATGATGCAGCTTACCTCCAATCTGTGGTTATTACCCTTAAACACATAAAGTAATTAAAGTAAGTACAACTCGATGATATTAACAGTGGGTATTTAAGTAATAAGTTTTCCATAGGAAATACCCTTGATGGATATTCTAATGGTGGGGAACACGTTATTCCTTTTAGAGGATGCACAATAGTATAAGTGGCTGCTTAGAGTGATGAGATGCATCATGATATGAAATTTGGTGTCAATAAGGACTCTAGGGATGATAGATCATGTTCAAGTTGGGATTACCTATTGATATAAAAGTTTAGCTCTTGTTTAATCAATTTCATGGTTTTTCAACAGACCGTGTTGGTCCCCTGTGCTTAAAGGGATTTCTCGTTTCCGTCGTGTTGTAAAGATTGGAGTGAAGAAGAATATCTACAAGATTCATGATAGGTTTATTATTTAGGTCTAGGGGACATGGTACTATTAGAATTATTGTTAACCAACTCATCATGATGGTCACTTCTTAGATTTTTGGGAATGGAGTTTTGTAGAGAGATTGGGGTACCACTATGTGTAGGAGATAGTTCATCTCCACGGAGTCCCATCTGTGATAGTTGTCGATCGAGGTGCATGATTTTTATCCCAGTAGTGGAAGGGATTACAAGAGGTTTTTTGGACTCAACTGTGCTTCAATATAGATTTCAACCCATAGACAGATGGCAAGATGGATTAGACCATTCAGGTCCGAGAGGAAAAGTTACATGCCTACATCCTCAATTTTGGATGCAGTTGGGAGGATCCCTTAACTATTTTGAAGTTTTTGTAAAACAATATCTTCCACTCCACCATCGGTATAGAACTATTCAAATAATTTTGTGGGGGATCCTGTATGTTGCCGCATTGTTGGACATTCCCTGGGGAGTCCATGCTCTTGGCCCCTAAGTTGGTGTAGGCTACTATAAAGAAGGTGAAGGTAATCTAGGAGCAGATGAAGACTCCAATGAGATATCATATTTACTATATTGATAGGTGATGGAGACCCTTGGAGTTCATCGAGGAAGACCATGTGTTTCTTCAGGTCTCTCCTTGACGTGGGATACTCTGTTTCGACTAGGGAAAAATAGACGTTGATGGTGGAGAAATTTTTTAATTGTGTCCAATGATGATCGAGGGTCAAAAATACAAGAATCTATAGGGGCAATTGATTCCTCTAGTGGATGTTTGGTGGAATTACATATATATCTAGGAGAAAACATGGGATCAAGAGTCTTAGGCTCGTTCTTCTACCATCATTTGTTTGGGTAATCCCCTGTTTTGGACTTCAGAGACATAATGATTTATGATGGGGAAGAAGTAATGAAATGGATATTCCCGAATTTTTTTTAGAAAATTTATTGGGAAATTATAAGGCAAAGAGATAAGACGGCGTGAAATTTTGAGACCAAGTGTTCTCAGAATGGTCCTTCAAAGAATTTTTTGTTTCTATATAGAAGTACTGAGTAGTTTTCATAAAAAAATGGAACATGTGTTAAATGGGTTCCTAGATCCGATATTTGAGGGTATCTTTTCTTTCATGATGGTAGGATTACCCTAGGAGCGACTTCTGTTCAGTCGGTGCGTGCCTTTAATGAGAAAACACAAAAAAAACATAATCATACATTAAATAATTAAACAAAATTATTTTATTTTTCATATCCATATAACACGTGAAGGGGGATTTTGATTTAAAATCAAAGATGATCATTGAGCTCGTGAGGGTGTTCTTTCGATAGGTGGAGCCTACCATTGGCTGGTGTGGGCCAACTATGGAAAGAGAATTTTTGGATGTAAATATAATAAAATATTTAAATAAATATTATTTTATTTTTAAATCAATAAAAATCATAAATGGTAACTCAAATTAGTAATTTGGATGTACCATTGAACTCGTGACAATGTGATTTCCTTATGTGGGGCCAAACCCCGACCAACACGGGTCGAGAATAAATTTTAATTTTCAGGCACTTTAATAAAAAATAAAATAAACTTAAGAATTTTTATTTTATTCCAAAATGTTTCACTACAATGAAACATCGTGCCAGCTATATAATTTCATAAATTAAATAGTGTAACGAAAATGTGACTCAGTATAACAGAAATGGTGAAACATGTTTTTTCTATTTAATTGTTTAACATAGATACTGGATTTTTTACATGATTTTGGATTGGCTCTGAACATCTTGATGAGTGGTATTGGTGAGTAGTTAGTAGTTATTAATGATGGATCATCACAAGTTCTTTCCTTCCTCTTCAAATTATCCCATAATTGATGATATTTTCATATCTTGAATTGACGAATAATTGTGGAAGGACTCTGTTGTTCCTTGACGAGCGATCAAATTCCTAGTAGGGGTTTTATTCTTTGTGTTTTGGATTCCCAGTTCTTTCTTTCCAAATGATGAAAGCGGATCAACCCACTAATAGTTTGATATGTGGTACATTCATTCATATGGGATGGGTTAAATAAGTGGGTTATTGAAGTGTAGGAACATGTTAATTACTCCATTCACAGTTTTCTTCAAACTAAAAGAATTCAGTACAGACCAACATGGTCATCATATGTCCCTCAGGTGTTCTTGGTGCTTTTCCAACCCTCATCCTATCGTTCTTCACTAAAAGACACATGTGGTCGTGTGGGACTTTTCCAGGATGTTTCTAGCATGATCGGACCTCCAGATCGATAGCGAGACAACTTAGAGTATGTACCAATGATGGTGATGACCCAAGGATTCTAAAGGTGCTCGCAGATCGAAAAACGGACCACCGAAGCAAGTCTAGAGGCACACGGGATGAACCATCGGCGGAACCCATCGATAGCCACATGTGGGAGGCGGCGTGCTACAGAAGAGATGGTCATTTCTATAAGGCCATGGTGCCAATAGGGTGACATTTCAGGTTCATAAATTAGTGGCTCGGTTTTTTGTTTGTGCTGGCACGAGGTCTGTGGGACTGAAAGCGGGTGGAGGCGGTCAGCCAAGTCAGTAGCACGATACTGGGTAGAAGTGTAGCTTGCAACCTCTGGGGTAATCTAAACCATCCTACCGGTGTGGGTCGGGCCTGGGGGAAATTGGGATACTGGGTTCCTCAGCTGGGCAGAAATTGGCCCACTATCGTGGGTCGATCCAGAGGAGGACCGATCCACCAGCCGGCCCATCGGGCTAGACCTGCGGCCCAAAGGGACGGGCCTTGATGACCTAATGGGGTAGGCCCGTGGACCAGTCCGGACTAGGTCAGCCAGACCCAACTGATTCTGGATAGGTAGGACGAATCAGGTTGGGTGGGACCGTCCCTAGACCCAACTGTCCCCTTCTTTAGAAAAATCGTCATAAAATCCAAACTATGAGTCTGATTGACGAGTCAGTTGTGGCATTGAGACCCTTGTGACAAGATAGTGCTTTTTGAATAATTCAAGTGAGTTTCCATGGAGTTTGATATATTATTATTGACTTGAGTAGTATTATCTCTCAAAATCAAGTGAGATACATGAAAAAATCTTACGGCCGGTTGTGATGATAATGGAGACGAGCGGACCTCAGTGACCGATAGATGACCAGACCTCAACGACCGAGAATATGATCAAAACTTAGTGGCTCGAAAGATGAGCATACCTCAGTTTCCAGGAAGACCGGAACTTAGTGGCGCAGTAGTCAAGCAGACCCCAATGGCTTGGTAGAAAACCAGACCCCAGTGGCCCAATGGACGAGCGGACCTTAGTGGCCCGGCAGACAAATAGACATCACTAACCTGGAAGACCACATTAATGACCAGTGGAACTCAGTGGTCTGATAGTTGAGAAGACCTCAGTGACTCATTGGGGATTATTCCCTAAGTAATACATGATTTTTAATATTATAGTATATAGTCTTTCTTTTATACATTTGGTTATACCTGAGTGAGCTGACTCTAGTGATTCTCTTGAATGTAATCCTTAAATGTTACACATAGTGTACCTCTTTGGTAGTATCATTTGTGTATTGCTCAGTGGTATTCCTTTTTGGTTTTTTTATAATAGATTATTTTTTTACACACCCCTATATAGGTTTCACCCACATGTTCCGTGTCTTGGACAGACAGTCAGTGTTTTGACCATGTCCTTGGTGAATTGGGGCCAAGTGGTGCTTAGAGTGACCTGACAGTTGAGACGTACTTGTGCAACTTCATACATCTATTTTTGTACCTACCCTTCAGGTAGTGTTTTCTATATAGGAGTTACAGGGACTTGTACTTTTAATTTTTTGTTTTATTTGGCCTTGTATTCTATCCCAGTTTACCTTAACTTTTCTACTGTCATACCTTGTATTTGTTTAGTTAGTGTATTCACCTTCCAGATTTGGTGGCTCTGTGTTGTGTGTGTGTGTACAGGTACTTAGAATATTTTTCTCATTTTTTTGGGATCTTCCTACTCTGCACTAGTCACTAGCTCTTGGCCTAGGGGTGGTGGAATTGGGGTAGTCATCACACAGGTCCCGGGGGATGGGTTGTGACATTGTATAAATATACATCGTGTATTATGACATTAAAATGACAGAAAAGTGACGTAATAAATACTACAAAGGGTATCTAATAAAAATATATGTTTTACCAATAAATTAATGTGATTTTATTTTTATTTTATTAACTTTATAAAGACCTAATGAATCCTCCAAAACCATTAATATATTTTAATATTTTAAACACATTTATTTAAGAATATGACTCACAAACACATAATATTGGAAATTTTTTTCTTAATTTAGGCCCTTGGACATATAAAATTATAAAAACCACTCTCATTTTTTAGAAACCATGGTAAACCCATCAAATGTGTTTTGTTTTTGGTTATTCTATTCTGTAGAGACAAAAACATAAATATTTAATAAATATTCTTCTTTTTCATATATAAAACAACATAAAATCCAATTTAAAATCATTAAAACTCCTTGAATCACATCAATACACATCCCTCTAATCTATATAGTCCTACTAAGGCACCCCCAAGCCCTGAAGAAGCCCCTACCATGTATTTGGAGTCACACACTCAAGTATGGGATCTTTTCCTTTCTCCTCTTTATTGAATTATCTTCTTTACCTTAAGTCTTTTACCACCATTTCCTTATGAAAAGATTTTTTATTCAATATCCCCTTTCATTAAAATTGATTTCAAAATTATGAGAGACATTTTTTTCTCTCTTCAACCCATTTTATTAATTATTTGGCAATGTTTTTATTCTAATGAAATATAACTGCGATTTTCGATGCCAAATTAATTGTGGGGTGAAAACCCTACCCATTTCCAATCAAGGGTATCTATATTTATACACTTATAATTATTCTAATTTTTACATAAAAATATTTATTTCATAATCGATGATTGTGTAATAAATTATGATGATTGATTAATCAATGTTGAGTGATCTATGTGGTACACATAATCATGATAATGAAATGAAACTAACAGGTGTGTCGGTAATTATATATTACTCCAAAGCATGGGGTATTGTTTTCTATCATTAGATTTCATGTTGAAATTATGAGTGAACCATAATACTTTATGGGAATCTTTCAATCATGATTTCTTGATAGTTATCCTTGACCTATATTTATGATGCAGTGTTTTAAGTTGATGCCACATTTTGGATTTTATTATTATCATACTATACCATGTATCATCATTCATATTTAAAATTTAAACTATTTAAATGTTTGATAAATAAGATTATTTTATAAAATTTATCTTCTAATTCCATTTTTTTTCCTATAGTGGGATTTATAACTCACCCCTTTCTTTTGTTTTTCCCTAGGTTATCCAGTGCAGTATTAAAATACATGAAAGTTTAGAAGTATGCTAAGGATGTTTTCAATAATTCTATTATAACCCATGATTCTTATGTTATGATACGTACCTAATTCACAAATACAATATACTTATCGATCATTTGGACTTTATTATGTCTAATTTTATGTAATAATTCATGAATTAATTTTAATAAATAATAAGGTTGTTAAAGATGGAATTAGAGGAAAATTTCGTCATTTTTAGGATTTTGATAAGAAAACTCTAGTGAAATCCCAAGGGATAATACTAAGTATAGGAAAACATCCTTTATTTTTTTATTTTTGATTAAAGTTTTTGTCAAAAAGAATACATCCATATCTATATTTTATAAGTGGATGTGGTTCTATCACAGATATACCTAGTGTTAAAAACTCTGAGAAGGTTTTCTGAGCTTGACTCACCATGACCGTGTACATGACAATAGTATTTACTACAAAACTATTATGACTCACTAGGGAAATATTCTATGGAAAATTAAAAATCTCATTAACAACCATAATTATGGGAACAAAAAGTACCATAGAGTATATGTTAAGAAATAGGTCATTCATAACATAGATTGAAGCCTAGAAATTCATAAGGTACGAAATAAATTAAATTTATATGATATCCATTTATTTTCAGTGGATTACTATTTATTTTTCTAATAGTTTAAAAATATTCATACCTAATTTTATCTTTATTATAGATAATAGATGTAAATAGAAGTAATAAATAAATCAATCAATGTGACGAGTTGTGTAATTTCAGCTCCAATGAGATTCAAAACTCAATGGGAGTAGAATAACAAAAATTATGATGATAATATCTCAACTGACTTAGGTTTAGAATAGAAACCTACTTCAGGAAGTGATCTCAAATGCACTAATAAAGAACAAGATGCAATTTAGATATTTTTCTGACAAAGTCTTCTGAATATCAATTGTTCATATGATCCCTTAATTATAGAAAAATGGATCAACTCTATTTATAAGATCATCTTCATCCTTAAATGTTATAAACTAGATATTGTTTTACTGGTTTTTTATCATATGGAGGGATAAGATGATTAGTGGTGGGAACTAATCCATAATTTGAATCCTGAGAAATTGATCCATAAAATTTGGGGGAAGGAATTTTAGAAAATGATTTTCAAAAAATATTTTCCAATCACTCTCCAACATAAAATTGAAATGCATTTCATTTGAATTAAGAAAGAAGATGATGAATCTATTAGGGAATAAAAGGAAAAAAATAAAAAATACTTGTATGATATGAATAAATCTTTTAAGTTAGCCCCAAATTCATGGTTTACTACTTATTTGGTAGTCTAAAACCATTTCTATGAAAAATTCTAGTGATATTTGACTTTAATATATATGTTGAAATTTTATGATGTGATATTAAAGTAAAAAATGGAGATCAGCGAATATAAAGGATATCATGGAGGTAAGAAACATAAAGAAATGTTAAATTATGGTGGTCTGATGGGGAAATCTAACGGTTCTAAAAAATTTCACCATAAAACATGACAAGGGTAAAGAAAGTAGCAACCTGAAAATTTCTTACATGGAATGAGGAAATGATAGATGTTTGGAACGGAAGGGACCCAAGCTAGGGATTTCATGCTCGAGATACCCAATAATGCAATAGGGGAAACAAATTCTTTGGTTAACACTCATCGCATTAAACATTTCATCAACTACAAGGTACCAGGTCACTTTGAAAACAAATTCACTAAGCCAAGGGTTTTCATAGACAACTAATAACCTTTAATGCAGTAAGGGAGTTCTTTTCCTATAACAACAAATAATGTGGATCCTGATAACTAAGTTGGTAAATGTATGCTATTTATTCATTCAAGGATAGAAAACATGAATTTTTATTCTATTTATATGAATTCCATCACATCAGGAATGTTTTGAAGAACTATTCAAATACCCCTCGAATTCTTGGAAGTGAAGTTATCGGTGAAAATGGAAAATATGTAAATTATAGAATCTCGGGTATATAAATCCTCCCCTATCACTTATTTTGGGCTTCACATCCCATTTAACCTTCTCATACTCCCATTGGAGTCATTTTATTCAATTCTCTGATTGGATTTTATTTCCCTCCATATAGCCAATAAAAATTTCAAAGAGAAGAAATTCACTCTCTATATTGAGGATCGTCCCCTGATTCTTTACATGTTAAAGGAGGTGGATGAATAATATTTATCACCAAAATCATACTAATAAACATTAATTCCCTATAAGAAAGAGTATCTAGATAAAATTATTGAGTCTATGAAGAGAACCATCCTTAGATAAATGCCTATTGTGAGAGAATATAATGATGTATTTAGTTACGAATTACCTGGTCTTACACCTAGATGATATGTAGAATTTTTAATTGAGATTATACCTGGGTTGTAACCAATATAAAGACTATTTATATAATATATCTTGTAAACCATCAGGATAAAAGGAAACAACTACATTATAATATGGATAAAGGGTTAATATTCCCAAGAGATTCATCATAGGGTGTATCAGTCCTCTTCGTGAAGAAGAAGGATAGGTCAATGTAAAATTTCATTGATTATTATGAGCTCAAAAATATCCTGATAAAGAACAGATATCCTCTTCCATGGATCAATTCCTTATTCCAACAACTATGTAGAGAGCTATAAATCTACAAGGATGATGGGAAGTTGACATATTTCTTTGTTAGGGTGAAGAAGAAGGGTATCACCAAGACTAATTTTGGTAAAATGTATGAACACTATTAGTTCATATTAATTCAACTCAAGCTCACAAATTATCAACAAATCATAATGGAATTTATGAATTGATTCTTTAAAAATTACCTCGATAATTATTTGGTACTATTTATTGTTGATATTCTCATATACTCTGGTCCCACAAAAAAGAATGAGGAGAATCTGATCACAGTGGTAGGACCTTGATAAAGGATAAGATTAATGAAAAGTATAATTAATATGAGTTCTCATTGAAGGATGTCTTATTCATGGGAAATATTATCACAAGCTATGAGATATCTATAGACCCTTCAAAAATATATGGAATTTATTGATGGATGGGGATTAAATCTATGATAGTTATCCAAAGTTTCAATGGATTAGCTGGGTACTATCATTAATGTTTTATAAACATTTCATGATTTTCAAACCCTCTATCCAGGCTAACTCAGAAGGGAGTCATGTTTTCTTTGAATGATGAAATTAAATAGATCTTAATGGTGATAAAAATAGCCTTATCATCGCACATATTCTCTCACAACCAACAAGTAGAGAACCCTTCATGGTATTTAGAAATGATTCGAAGAAGGGATTGGGTTATGTGTTAAATAAGAATGAAAAATTCATAGACCATCCTTCATGTAAGTTAAAGGATGATGAACAGAATTAGCTAACACATGATCTGGAGTAGGGTGTAGTGGTCTTCACATTATAAATAAGGAGACATTATCTCTTTGGGAAGAACTGTGAAATATATACCTATCTCAAAATTTTCAAGCATATATTCAAACATACATTTTCGAATATGCCCCAATGATGATGGTTAGAGATGATCAAGGACTATGAATTCTCAATCCACTACAATCCATGTAAGGAAAATAAAGTTTAACATGGTCTATGTAGAAAGGATCCATCAATTATATCATTACTTTGAATTGAGAGGGATATAATATTCTTTTATTTATAAATAATATACATAGGAATCATTGGGTAAGGAACATCATCAATCATTTAATAATTATTTCTCAAATTCCCTTTTAGAAAAGAAAAAGGATGATCATAAAAATGATGTACGAATTCATAAGAAAGTGGAAACTATAAGAAAACATAAATCCTTGGAATATAATCTTAATGATGATGGAATTTTAAGATTTATTTCAAGACTGGGTGTCCCATAAGGTCATGAGTTAATGACGGAACTCTTTGATGGTGTAGCTAGCTCAACCTTCTCCCTTCACATAGATAGCACAATGATGTATTGATATCTTCAATAAAAATATTTTTGGGACAATATGAAGAAGAATATCACAGAATATACACCATGATGTCTTCAATATCAATAAGTGGAGAAGAAAAGTAAATAATCGAAGAGGATGATCCAACCCTTAACCATACCTACATGAAAATATTAAAACATCATTATGGTTTGTTCACCAGAATTCCATATAAATTGGGATGAAATAATGTTTTTTATGTTTTGGTGGATCTTATTAAAATTACTACACACTTCATTGTGATTCTAGAAGATTTATAACTAGATATATATTCATGGGTATACATCAGAAATGTTGTAAGGTTTTATAAAGTAAAACTATCGATTGTATCCAATAAAAATATGAAATTTACCTCCATGTATTTTAAAAGTATCCAACATGATCTAAACACTCAACTGAATGTTATTATGACCTTTCATTCTAAAAATGATGGCCAATATGAGTGGACTATTCAAAAATTGGAAGATATGTTGAGATCATATTCTATAGACACCAAAATAAGAAGGGACCAACATCTTTCTCTTCATGAGTTGCCATATAATCATGAATCCCTTTATTGGAAGATGTGTAGAACACCTACATGTTGAAATGAAGTTCCTGGAAAAAACTATTAGGTCCTAAAATGGTTGAGGAAATGTGGAAATGGTTAAGACCATTCAAAAATACATCAAGGATCCTCAAAGTTTAAAGAATATGTATGATGAAAATCGTTGAGAAGAAATAGAATTTTATTAGAGACATATAATTACTCCATGTATCACCATTGATGAAAATTAATATATTTGGGAATAAAAGAAACTATAGTCTATGATACATCGGCCCCTTTGAGATCCATGATCACATCAGGGCAGTGGACTACCGACATATACTCTAACATAACATATATTAATTATGTGATATATTCCATGTATGAATCTTGATAATGTACATACCATACCCATAAAATGTAATCAATCATATGGTGGTGCCATTGGAGAATTATATCTCATATTAGGAGCATCTTTCGAATATCTTAGAACTTAGAGACATAGTTATATGGAATAAGACAGTGCACATTCCCAAAGTGTTGTGGATAATCTACAAGTTTGAATAAGCATCATGCGAACAAGAGTAAGTGATTAATTAGAGTTACCCTCATCTATTATAGTGAGGTAAATGAAAATATAAAGGGATAAATTTCTTAAGGGTGAATATTTTAATGACCCGAACTCTTTTAAAAATAAAATCCCCTTTTAATTTAGTTAAATTTCTTATTATGTAATGTGGTACTAGAAAACACGTGAACAAATTTTTTTTATTATAAAAAATTAGATTTTAAAAAAAATTAAATACCATTACTATAGATAATATATTCATTGAATAGTGATCACATTATTAGTATAAATATACAGTTATAACAAATCCAATTGACATAGAAAAAGAAAGTGATGGACACATCCAGTTGACACATACCTTATGAAGCCCGTATAATGATTAATCCAAGGGAGATAGCATAAATGTTATTTTCCCTTACACAAGTCCAAGCTATGAAAAAAAACATAGTGATGATAAAACCATTTATAGGAAAATTTCATGTTCTTCGAGGTCACATCCCAAACCATGTACATCAAACAACCCCATAAAAGTCTCACAGTCATGCACCTTAGTCTTACGATTTTTTCAAGTGTATTAAATGGATATCTATCAAGACCCTAGAATAATGAGTAGGTACATTATTAATTATATAATAAATAATATATTTTCATTTAATAATTGTTACTTTATAAATGGTTTTTATTTTGATATAATAAAACAAAAAATTTCTTTTTATAATATAAAAATTCAATTAATGAATTTCTTTTGATGAATTAATTGATTTTTTAAATAAATTATGTTTTTATAAAATATTATTATAAAATAATAATGTTCATTTTTCTCATTAAATGTTGATTAATATTTTAAAATTAAAAATGAAAATAATTATAAAATTGTTTAGATAAAAATAATATTATTTTTTGGAATCATAACATCAAAATCATTCCACAACGAATTTTTCATAATTTTCTTACAAGGTGGAATTTTTAGATAAAATTTAAATAACGTATAAATATACTATGTGTATGATGACATCATAATGACCCAAATGTGATGTAATAGATACTATAAAGTTTATCTTTGAACAAATATATTTTTTAGCTTTAAAATAATGTTATTTTACTTTTGTTTCATTAATTTTATAATTCCCTTATGAACCCTCTAAAACCATTAATATACTTTAACATTTTAAAACCATTTCTTTAAGAGGTTGACTGACCTCCACATAAGAAAGGGAGTTATTTTATTAATTTCAGATCATGGAGTAATAAAATATTTAGACACACTTATTTTATACATAAACAATGGTAAAAATCATTGTATGGTTTGATGTTTTAGTTTTCTTATTATTTAGAGTCCAAAACATAATAATAATGAAATCCCACACTTTTCATAAAAACCAAAAACCAAACTCCCATTTTTCATCATTAAAAATCCCTCAATAATGTTCATAATATTCCTCCCAATCTCTAGAGTCCTACCATTGAGACCAAAATCTCTCATGTGGCCCCTATCAAGAATTTGGATTCACAAAATCAAGGGATATTTTTTAATTCTACTCTTTATTCAAGTATCTACTTTACCTTATATATTTTATCTTAATTTCATTATGATGTGATACTTTATTCAATATCCCCCTTAAATTAAAATTTATTTCCATGTAATGATATACCCCTTTCAATATAATCCACCCATTTTATTAATTTTTTGGTGACTCTATAATGCTGGAGAAATTTCAGCATGATTTTCCATGCCAAATATTTTTTGTAGTGAATATCATAAGAATTTCATATCAAGGGTTTTAAACATTGTACACTTATTATTAAATTAATTTGTAAATACTTTTATTTATTAAACACAACTTTATCATGTAACAATTTTTTCTGATGAATGAATCTATGTTGTATGATCTTTGTGCCAAACTTAAGCATGATAATGAAATTAAAGTGGTGGGTGCAACCAGAATTATATAGAACCCTTATTAATTGGGTAATATTGTGCTATATCATGTCTCATTGTTCATATTTTTTTATTCCTACTCTTTTTATTCACCACTGATATACCTTTTTTATAACATGTATCCCCTTATGCCTTGTTTATTCCCATACCAAGATTTATAACTAACCACTTTTTCTATTTGCCTCTAGGTTATCTTGTACATTTTTATAATCTATGGAATTTTAGAATCATGTTAAGGAATATTTAAATATTTTTGTTTTATACCATGTTAAAGATGTTTTTAAATGTACCTAATTCCCAAATTTTCTATAATTATCAATCCTTAAGGTTATATTTTGTGTACATTTATATAATATATTAGGAATTAATTTGTAACAAATAACAATGTTGTTATAAAATCTTTAAAAATGATATTTTAAAATGGAAATAAATATAAATAATTTTATCTAATTTTGTTTTAATTTTGTTTTAATTTTTTTATTTATTTTATATAGGATGTTATTGTGGTCTTAAAATAAAAATGTTCTAAGGTATGTGTTATTTGCCTCTATTTTCAATTCCATGATACATGTTTGATAAGACAAACATCATTTATTTTATCGGGTGTATAAATTTCCCAATATAAATAAATAATATAAAAATCATCCATTCGTGATAATTTAATTTCTATCATATTTTAACCCTATTATTCCTTGTTTATTCTTATGATACAATTACCGTAAGATCTTTTTGAGCTCAATTTTACATTATTGTTATATAATTTTTCTTAACAACTTGTTTACACTATATTGTGTATATATTGAACATGGATTTACCTCATCACAATATCCCATGAAATATATGATTTTTTAAATTCCATATGATGTTTTATCATTCATTTTTATATGATTCAAAAAATGATAATCTTGTAGTAGTTTTTGGAAACACAATTATCATTCATTCGGCTATGATTATTCTTATTGAAATAATTTGGTATATGTTTGGTAAAATGTAATCTTTGATTTTTTTGTTATATATTATATTTTTAATGTATTTACTTTTATAAAATAAAAAAATATTTATAAATGTCCTTGAGATCATCGATTATGAAATTTTTATGGTACTAGGTTAACTCAAATGTATTTTCTTTTCTTTTAACTGTTATTACAAAATAATCATTCTTATATGTTTGATAAATTATTACATTTTAAATTTATTAATAAATTTCTTATTTTTTTCTCTATTTAAAATGAGTTTTTTAACTCAAATATGATTTCATGATAAATTTTATTCTCATAAATGATATATTATTTAATGAAAAATAATTCATCACTTTAAAATATGATTTCATTTAATTTCTATGATAGTTAGTCCCAAAAAAAGTACCATTATTTTTATGAAATTTAAATATTTGTGTACTCATGTGGTGTTACTATTTTCCATTAACACTTTTAAAATGGAAATCATATATCATATTTTTATTATGTGGGTTTTCAATAATTGTATTTGAAATTAATTAAAAGGTAATTCAACTATTCAAAATCAAATTTATTATCTTTCATCCCTCCTTCCAATTTCATAACCCTCATTTCTTTTTGAGGATATAATACTAATTATTACTTTTTACAAGGTAAAATTTTTAAATTTTGTATTACATCAGATTTTATAAATATTTATTTCAAGACTCCACTGTTGATGTTGATTTTTTAGGTTAATTGATTTAAATTTTTTCACTTCACTATTTCTGAAAAATCATTTCAATGGGATTATAACATATTCATTTATGATAATGATAAAAGATATTTATTAAACATACATTACAATTTTTCTTCAATTATTTCTTGTTAAATATATTATTTAATTCCATGGATGTTATTTCATATACCACCCTTTAAATTTTCTTGTGAAAGAATCTTCTTGGGTGACTGATTCTTAGGTAGAAACCACATACATTATATTTTCCAATTTTGGATATTGTGACACCAAAAAACAAATATAGAAAGATAAAATTTTCTTTTCATGATACTATATTATATTTTAAATTTTATGTTTTATGGATAAAAATATAGTTTTATAGGTTAAATATGTATTTTTCACTCACTATGTCAAAATAATATGAGAATAAATTTTTGGAAATTTTCCTTAGAAATTATCTTTTGTAAATAATTGAAATTTTTTTTATTTAACTATTCATAATTTTATTTATAATTATTTTTTATAATATGTATAATTAATCATGTATTTGTCACAATTTTTATTTAAAAAAATAAAAGACCATTTGGATGTAAAAGGGGGTATTTACCTCAAAAATATTTTTTGAGTGCATTAGGTTTTTCAATTTTAAATAATTAAAAATAAAAAATATTTTATATGAAAATTATTGAGTATATACCTAAAGATATTAATTTAAATTATTATAGTGATGATTAATATTATTATATTAAATTTATGGTCATAAAAATCGTGGAAAATTTATTTTCATTCAAATCCATTTTTCATCGCATTTTATTGGTTTATTTTTAAATTTATTTATTTCACTTATAAGAATGGAATTTTATAAAATTTTAAACATATTCTTAGTCATCACATTAATTTTTTTTAATTATTATACTTTCATTTAGTTAATATAAATATTAGAAATCATAAAAATTAGTTAGCCCAATTAAGGTTAAAATGAGTATACTAAGGGGTTAATCTCAATTAATAAAGGTTAATGGCATTACAAATTGATTAAATCTGGTTGGATGAACATATATAGACCTTATATTATGTTATATCCTAAATATAATCAATTTAAAACCACATTTACATGAAATTTACTTCATTATATATTAAAACATTAATAACATTCAAGTGTTCGACCCTACTCAATTATAAAATAGAACACCATCCCCCATCTAATTCACACCGCATGATCCATTTATCAAAAAATATCCTTCAAAAATATCTCCAAAAATACTTTTTCATATTCTATTTTTTAATGTATTCAAAAAATTTCACCCCAATGGTCTTTATTGGGATATCTAAGGGATCTATTTCAAAGACAAGGTAGCCATCTTAACAGGACACTTTCATTCTTCTTCCACACTGAACAAATTAAATTATTTCCTAACCATTAAAATATAATATCACGACAATATCCCATATAATAATATTTTAATATTTTTATTTAAAATTATTTATCTATATCTATCTCAATTAAATGGGAAACAAAACCATCAGTTGTGGTTACATCCGACTACTACCCAGAAAATCGATGTAATTGTTTTCTATCACAACCTCACATGGCTGACCATGATGATAAAAAAATTAATATTTATTATAGTTATGGAATTATTATTATTATTTAAATTTAATATATTATTTAAATAATTTTCCATCCACCCAATAAAAATGATATCATCACTCATGTGTGAGTTCGGACAACCACCTCTATGAAGTACTCTGATTTATTCTTCATTCCAACTTTTCAAGGATGATTTTAAATATATATATATATATATATATATACTGAATATGTAAGATAATATAATAATAGTTAATATTATATAGATTATAAAACCATGATAAATACTTAGGTACTATAATTATTTAATCAAAAAGTATATGAAAAATGAAGTAGTTAAAACCCAAAACAATGATAATAATGAATGATTATTAATATATAAGTGGTAATATATCATAATTGGATTTTATTTAACTTCTCAAAAAATATGTATATTTTTATGTTATGTAATTATAATAAATAGAAATTAATTATATAGTATTCTAAACACTTTCAACTATGTTGAAGCAAGTGACAAGGGATATTCTGTCAATTTCCACTCTAGTGAGACATATTTGGTATTGTGAACCGAATTTATTTTCTATAATGTATATACTTACCATTTAATGTATATAGATTTAATATATATTTATTAATTGTAATTAATGTCTTAATTCATGTTTACTCTTTCAAATAGATATAATTTAATAAGAACCAAATAACTAAGAATTTATTACAAAATTTATTTTCCTTTAGGATTGCATATATTTTTGTTGAACTAATCTTATAATATATACTTAATAAAATCCATATATTTTATTTTTATTATTATTTTTACTATATTTAAATTTATTATTAAACATATTACTCCATTTTCTACTAGAATATAGCATGTATTGTTTTGAAATAATAGTTTATCATATTTCACTTTTTGATTGGGTATATTTTCCTTCCATTCCTATGTACTTCAAAAAAATTAATAAAAAGTTTTTTTGTTTATTAAAATTATATATTAAGGATATTATTTGTAATAAATTACTTTTTACAAGGTTTTAAATGAATCTTTATAATGTTTTCCCATATGGATAATTTTAAATTTCTTCTTAAAAAAGAAAAAAGGAATGTTTTTATTTCAACATAAATAGTGTTCTTGGATTTTTCTAATGCCAAACTGGTTTTATGATATTTACCTTGTTATAAAAGTTTTCAATGGTTATACAATGAAAATTTATTTTTAATTTATTTCATCAATCTTATTATATTTTTTTGAAATAATTCATTTTCTTACAAATCCTATATTTTTGTTGAATTTATAGTCATCTTTTATCGCGTATAATTTTTATGGTCGTTAACATGATTTTGAAAATTTTGATTTATTATTATCATATATCATAAAAAATAATATTTTTATTACATATTCATATTCTTTTTAACATTAATGTGTTTATTCGATAAACTAAATAATATTTCTACATATAGAAAATTACTTGGAAGTTTATTGATTTATAAGTGAAATCATTATATTCTATATTATTTAATCAAAATTGATATTTTTTGGATGATGTATATTGACTATAAATTTAACTAATCATTAGATGTATGGGGATTTCATGGAATGTGTAGATATGTGTGGGCCTAGTGATTTTTATCTCTTTTATACATTTCTTTGTGTTATGAGACAATCCAGTTTGTTGGCCGTATTAAATATTATTTAGTGGATACCTACCCATATTATAAGACATATTAGCACAAGTCCCTGATCAACATATTAAGAAATATTCATTATCATTATTTAGAATTCCTTTATTATTTTCCATAATACTATTTCAATGATATTATTTATAAATATATTTTGTTCTCAAGTTATTGATTAAATTGAATGTTCATGATGTTTTTTACCTTTCAATATTTATTATTCCTTATTTACTAATAATAGATTTCATTATACCCAATATTTGTTGAATTTTTATCTCACTTGTATTTTTCTTTCCCAAGGATATTAAGTAAAAAACTATGAATTATTTTCAAGTGTGTATAATATTTAATTTTAATATGTTTTATATATTATATAAAATTTAAAATGGTAATGATGCATGTATATAGTTATTTAATACTACTAAACTAATTTATCTTTGGTTATGTGATCCCTTATATAATTTTCCAAACTAATAATGTAGACACTCTCTATATGTTACTCGTGTAACATCCATAAATATAATGAACTACATTATTTAAAATTAATGTAAATTACTTGATATCTTGTATTAAACATAATGAATATTTTTTGTTTCACAACACCATGTTTATCTTCAGTTTCAAGAAATATCAAGTTTCTTTGATAACTTGTGTTACATGCATGGCTAGGTCGTACAATAAAAAAGAATACTATTAATATTATTATTTAATATGATACTTAATACCTAGTCATTAGAATGATATCAATGAATCATATTTTCTAAATTCGTAAAATATATTTTACACATGTGGATAAAATTAATTCCTATGTTTCTAATTAATCAAAAATAAACAGAAAACCCCAATGGAATATAGAGGGTGAATTTTTATGAAAAAAATATTTTCATGTCCAAAATAAAATATTATATTAACCAAATAAATAAATAAATTCAACTAAATTCTATTAATTTTTATTTATATTTTATATAATCATAAAATTGTTTTTAAATTCATCTAATATGATTGATAACAATATGATAATGATAAGTCCAATTTTATGAATAAAAAATGTACTTTTTCTAAAAGGTTGTTTTGAACCCTTTTAATGGATCACCTGTTCGAAAAAAATGAAACCTTTATAATTTTTATCTAAAAAAGTAATATTTAGTTTAAAAATTAAATATAATAATTGAATTTTGTTGAATGTTTTTTATTTCTCCAAGAAATTTAATTTTTTTGGATGAATAGGGAAAAATACAATAATTTTAATTGAAAATTACTTTTTTACTAAAAAATTATATATTTAAATTAAATTAATAATTGTTTTTAACCTATCATTTGATAAATTATATAATATTTAATCAAATTCATATCATCAGTATCAATTTCACATTGAAGTTTGATATTAAAATCTTTCAAACTTTTAAACTTTTCTTATTTAAAAACCTGTTTTCCGATTCCATTAGCGGGACAAATTTTAAATTAAAATTTTCCACTAACATGATTGGAATTTTAAAAAATTTCTTTCACATTTGGAATAAAAATAATTTATAATTTATATTAGTTTAAAATTAGTTTTTTTTCAGAAATATTAGGGAATAAAATTAAAATTTAATACAATAGTTAAAGTAAAAGTCAGTTAAATTTGTCGTTAATCCTTATTCTTAGTGTCCCAAATAACCTAGAAATTATTCAAACACTTATTTTCTATAAATATATATAAAATATGCATAATTATATAGAATAATCAGTATTGGAGTCACATGGTTATTTGGGATAACTCCCATTTTTTTATTTTTTATTTAAAGGAATGGAACTCCTCTTCCACCATAAAAAGGAACCCACTCTCCCCACATATTTACACCTATAAAACCATTGAATCATTAGAACCCTACCCAAATAAGATCCCAAAATCAATTATACCATCCTATATTACTCACTTTTTTCCAAAATGAAACCATGAAAGCCCTTTGGTGCAATCCAAATTGAGTTACCCAAAGAAGAGGTTATATTCTTCAAGGAGAACTTTTGAATTGTTTTTCCACACCCCTATATTATTCTTAATTAATTTTTACATAAAAAAATAAGTATCCATAGTATACTAAAATATATTTTTGTATGGTTTTTTAAATACTCCTATACACACATACATCAATTGGGTAACGAAATCATTGTTCGTGTGGATGATCAATTACTGCCTCGTGAAACGATGATGCTCATTTTTACATTACCTCCTCCTATGGTTGGTAATTATGATCTAAATAATATTTTTATATTATATACATTATATTTAATATTTTATAATACTTATTTAATTATTATATATCACATAACTATATTATTTTAATGTTTTCAGAATATGATGACATCATTTGTTGACATTTGGATTGTCGCCTACTCAATGTGATGTGATACATTCACACATTACAAGGAATGTGTTAAGGATGGTTTTAATAAAAAATATATGATATAAACTAAATATTTATAATATTAATTATATAATTCTATATATATAAATATAACAAATCATTTTCTTCTTTCTATTTCACACAATAAAAACAAACGACATTGTTCGTGTACCTGTGGACTACCACCTCCTAAAATAGATGTGATTCACCCTTTTCCATCACCACATCACAATAATAATAAATATAAATGTATATATAATTAAATAAAATTGTATTAATAATATAATTTTCATGTTGGAAATAAAAACATTTCTTACATTCTTTCTGTAATTATCATTGAAATATGGGAATGTTGCCTATGTGTACATATGGCCAATAGTTTCCATGATCATAAAGTGGGTTAATTTTTCATAAAAATCATTCATATATGATTTTGAAAGTATAATTGATGTAGAAATATGATAAATATTTCATGGGAACTTTTTTATATGTTTATATAATGACATCATTAACCTTAGTCGACCTACCATAGTCATTTTTTACACATATGTCGAGTATTGTCAAATCTTACGAAATTAAAATAATTTATTATATAATTGTATATAAATTTAATATAAGTGAAATTTAATCAATAATTACATGTAAATATTTATGAAGTAGTTAAATAGTTAACATTAGTTTATTGTTTTTCAATATAGTGGAATATCATGAAAAATCAAACTCTTGGTATGGGATTTTCATCTCACTTTTCACATTTGTGACATAAATTACATATTCATCAAAAACAAAATTTTTATGTTTATATTATTATCCTTTTGATATATTATTTTCATTAATTATTTTATACACTTGGAATTTAACATTTTCATTTTTTTATTATTGCATTTGGGGTTTCCAATTCATATTTACCACAGTAGTAATGGGTTTCATCTCAATTTAAATTATATCGAGACTTACTTTTTATTAAGAAATTATTTTATTTTATATAGTGCATATACATACCTATGGTATTTTATATCATGAATTCAATTAATTTCAGGATATTCAATTTTTCAATTGATGTTATTATTTCACAAATCTCATGATTCGAATGTTTCTATGGTTTATATACTTAACATTAATGTATTTGATGATTATAATCCTTAATTTTATAGGGTTTTACATATCCGTTTAATTGTATCTCATTCACAGGGTTTATGATTTCAATTTTACCATTGTGGTAATGTATTTTTTTAACAATTTTCCCTATTTGAGACATTTTTGATGTTACACACCTATATTAATTTATGAGGTGTCTGTAATTAAACATGGACTATATATATCCTTAATATCCTTATTTAGATGATACTATAATCTCTTATAATATTATTCCTTCATTGGGATTATGATTCAAATGTATTAAGGAGGTTTGGGGAACTTTCAAATGTATTAAGGTTATTTGACTAATGAATGTTTTTAATGATATTTTAGTGGTATAACATTCATAAACATCAAAAAAATTATTATTAATAATCCTACAATAGGTATATTTTGTTTTCATATTGGAATTCCCCATCCTGGGTTCCACACAAAGGTGCCTTAATCTGGTTGGTTATGAGACCTCAAGCATGCCTCCATATATTCCAGAGGCTTCCAACTTTCTGTAAGGGTCAAATATACTCCTTGGTGATACTACACCCTCTTTATAAAAGTAGCACAATATCTTAAGTAAATAACTTGAACCATGAATATAACCAAATCCAAAATGAAACTAGTATCACATGATGACCAAAATTGGAATAAACAATCATACAAAAATAGTAGATATGTCATGTCATACATAATTTATGTGTCTAAATTAAACCCAACAATGAAGACTCTCTAAAAAGTCCTCGAAAGGTTACCTATATAGAATCTTGGTCTATCATCCATTCTGCATACCAGCTCCACCATCTAACAAAGTAGCCTCTTGTCCTGTAAACATTATGTCTATTCGGGTTCTGATCAGGAAGCTCGAGAAAGGTGTGAGTACAACTCAGTATGTCACCACAAATGATGTCTAAAATAATATCTACTCAATAATAGTTTATGAAGTTGTATAAATAATAAAGTTCAATAAATGATGTAATCTATTTACATAATCAATTATTTATTATATAATGACATAAATCACCATGTTCATAATAAAACTTAGTACTAACAATACCTACTTCATTCTATACTGATGTCTGATCCATCCCCAATGGAAATAAAATATCACAATACCAAAATTATCATTTTCCAATTCAATCTCAATTCATATCAAGGATATTTGGAAGCATAATACAATGTCGATCTCGTTGGCATATAATATCATGTCTAGCACCCTATGTTTATTTGGAGTTCCAGTCCATGTCCCACACCCCAAGGATATTTGTGTCACGACCTGTCCCCCAGGGCTCGTGTCATGACTACCCCAAGCCCTCTTTCCATAGGCCAGGGGCTGGTGACTAGCAATGGAAAGGCATATCCATAATATCGAGAAGGAATTGCATTTAAACCTGTAAAATCACAAACAAAAAGATGCAAGAAAAAGGTAAACTATATAGTAATCAGGGTGAGTACATTAAGTAAAGGGGTCAGAATACAAGCCCAATTGGAAAGAAAAGGTTAATATAAAAACAGCTCCTGTGAACACCCTCCAGGGATCCTACCTAAATGGTAGGTACAGCTCTCGAATGTTCTTCTCTACAGTACGTCTCGTCTAATGGTTCACCATTGAGCAGCCTCCAATCCATGCTCCCTTTACCTCGATCAATGGTGTTTTTTATATGAACAATACATGGAAATGTGCGGGCGTAGCCCGTGCAAGGGTGAGTATAAAAATACTTAGTATGGACCCCAAGACCCCAGAAGGTCTCTTAGAATCCTCAAAGGATAAACTACCATCTCAAAGAATGAAGCAATAGACATCAAGACTACTTAAGTATATGCCCATACATATAACTATGTTTTCAATATATACACATCTCCCACATGAGGGAAGAATACCACAAAGGTAACACCATAGGTAGAATTACCACACAGTTATTACAATGAAGATAAAATTACCAAACAAGTAACACCACAAAGGTAAGTACCACAAAGGTATCACCACTATGGTAAATACCACAAAGGTAACTCCACACCGAAGAATACCATGAAGGTATCACCATACAAAAGTGTAGAACAAATATAAAGACTCAACTCACACCAGGTATAACATAAGTATAGAAGTATAGATGATTAGTTGTATTTCCAGATCATCTTAATTTTTTGAGAATCTTTGTTTTTGACCCACACAGGATCGAATATGACCAACATATGATCTGAAGATGACCCACATGAGATCTAGAGATGACCAATACAGGATAGATATGCACAGACCCTTACAAGATTAGTGATCGCTGACCCTCACAGGATCGGTATGTTCTTACCCACATAGGGTTGTTGAGTTTTAAAAAACACATGGTCTGAATACGACCCACACTAGATCTGAAGATTCCTCATGTTCAGCCAGCCGTAGGGATCATGCACTAAGCATTCTTTATTACTCGAGGTTTATCTCCTCAAGCCATCGTTTGATACTTCAATGACCACAAATTCTCACGAAGTAGCATCCCAAAGGTCTTTCACGTCAAAAGGGACCCAATGCTATAGACAGCGCATCAATCAGGTGCTCGGTCTTTATGTTATTAGTGTTTACATTACAAGGGCCCAGTTAGATTTAGCTTTGATCCAACCTGGTCATACTCCAACTTTATCCAAATATAATGTGTAGTTTACCAAAATTCCCATCTCGATCTAAGGATCTTGGTTCCGTAGACGGTTCGTCAAACGGATATGCGGTTCTGAAGATATGGCCAAAAAGGCGTATCTGGGTCTAGATGGGCCCGGTTCCTGTCCAATACGGTCAAACTAACGCACCTCGTCCTTTCCGAGGCCAAATCGACCTGGTTCAGGTCACCCGACCTGGTCTGGGTATAGCTTGGACGGGCCAAGCCATGGCGGGCCTGGCCTGTTGGGTCATAGTCCAGCCTGTCCCGTGAAGGGGGCTGCATAATTCGTTGGGTGCCGCCCACTATGGCACTACCCGATAGGGCCTGCATGCTTTGGTGAAGCTTGTTGTGTATGGCCCACTATGGTGCGGCCTACTCGGCTAGGTGGTCTGCCGTGGTGGGGTCGACCCTAACTAACACCTAGGAGGAAAGGTGCTCCCCCCCAGGTCACCTGAACAGTCTGCTAGACCATTTGGTTTTCCCTACTAGCACATAGAACCCACCAGAGGTGTCCCTCTTGGTGTGACGCAGCTAGTCGAATTCCTATACGGTCCTCCTTCGAGTGTAATGATGGCACCATTGGTCTTCTGCGATCGGCCGGATTTCAGCCACCCTCCGACCTCTACCACGTCAAGCGTCCGCTGTCTCCTACTTGGTGGTGCAGACACACGTCGCCGCTTATCCGTGAAATCGGCCGGCGTTTTAGCCACCACCCTGCTCAGTCATGGCCCATTGGCCATGGTCTCTTGCTCAACTAGAAGCGCGGACGCGCGCCCCCCTACGTCCATGTGGTCAGCTAGATGTCGGCTGCTATCCTCCCACCGTCTTGGCTGACGGGCCGCAGTCTCCTTCGATGGAATGGTTGTGTCGCCGCCGTCTTTGCATCTCGTGATAAACACATCAACATTAAATATACGTAGGAATCATTCCATGTTTGTTTGTCACGTACCCTTCACATTATACTGATAGCAGGCGATTCAAGTAGATGGAAACCACGTGAAACATAGAACAGGAATCATAAACACACCCCTACCTAGTTTTATCATTGGAGATTGTGTGAGGAAGAATATGAAGTCAATGGAGGGGACGTCGGCATTCTTCGCTCCTGCAACACATTACTGATTCGGGCTCATGTGTCATCCTCATTCTTTATTGGAGGAACTCCTTCCATGTTCTCCATTGCTCTCCCCTATTCCAATGATCCCAACCAAAAGGGTGGGGAGCCATCTTTAATTGATTTGAGATTAGTAATTCAATTAAAATTAACACATTAATTAAATTAAATTTGGAACATGAATTGGGAAAATTACAAGGGTTAACACACATTAAAGAAGAGTTCGGGTGGTCCCAACCACCATGTAATCAAAATGGAGGTTTTCAAGAAAATAAAATAAAAGTTGTTGTTTTAATTTATTTTTGTTCTTTAACTCTACCACAAAAAACCCAGAAAACTAAATTCCACCCTATACCTACTACGGTCTATGTAAAGTTTTCTTTAAGAGAATATCGGTGCTACGAGTTCAACAGTGTCCTATGATTTGAATCCTGAGCCCCAGTTCAACAGTTACCAAATATCTCTCGCGCATTTACTGTACGTACCTAAAAAATGTTCTAAAATTCATTTCGGCCACACTAGGCCTTAGAATCAAGCACTATCAATTTTCACAAACTCAAAATATTCCCATATAATTTAAAAAATACATGAAACATTCCGGGTCTTTACATTCTCCCCACCATAGGTCTTTGCATCCCAAAAAGCCACAACACAAAAATGAGAAACAAGTGGGGGTACTGAGCATGAATCTGAGCATTCCACTCCCATGTGCTCTCATAGAGGTTCCCATGATTCCAATGTACACGTAACATAAGTATATATCTCCCACGTAGGACTCTCTCCTGTTTATCCTCAATCTCTATTGGATCCTCCAAAAATGTCGACATGTTCTCGATGTCTAGCTAGCACTAGTCAATGATGTGTGATGGATCATATAAGAAGCACCTTTGCATAGATATGTGGAAAACATCATGCAAATAGTGCAGCTAAAGGGGAAGAGCTAAGGGGTATGCCACCTCTCTTACTCAGCTGATGTCCTGAAAGGGTTCGATGAAACTTGGAGATAACTAGATTCCCTGGCCAAATCTCTACAAACCTCGACGAGGTGAGACCCATAAAAAGTCATGGTCTCCAAACATGACTCAAGAGGTCTCTGTCTCCAGTCATAATAATTCTTTTTCCAACTCTATGCAGTCTTCATATGCTACTGGATGATCTTCCCCTTCTCTGTGGTATCCCATACGATCTCTGGTCCCAAGAGTGCTGAATCCCTTGGGTCGGTCCAGCACAGAGGCGATCTGCAAGGATTACCGTAGAACACCTCAGAATGGTGCCATACCAATAGTGGAGTTATTGCTGTTTTTGTACGTGAACTCCACCAAAAGAAAGTGATCCTCATAGCTATGGCTGAAATCTTGGATAGAAGCACGCAGCATGACCTCAAGTGTCTAAATGGTCTTCTCTGTTTGACCATCTATCTAAGGATGGAAGGCAGTGCTCCACCAATGCTATGTCTCTAATGCCTCATGTAACTTCTTCCATAGCCGAGAAGTGAAATGTTTATCATGATAAGAGATAATTGTAGATGGGACCCCATGAAGTCATACAATCTCTTTCATGTAGAGGCTTCTTAAGCCCTCTAATAATATAAGTTCCCATGACCTCTACTTGGTGAGTCAGTAAACAATCCCATAGATGAAATAATGCACCTTAGATGTGTGTGGATGTACTATCATTAAGTATATGGAAATTAAAACCCACTTCTACTCCAACAGCTTTAGTGGCTGAACTAAGCCCGTTGGAACCTAATTCTCTGCCTTCAATTGGTGACAAGTGAGGCACCATCAGACAAACTCTACCACATTTTTATTCATTCCCGGCCACCACTTTTGAAGCCAAATCTCCTAGTACATCTTTTCCACTCATGGATGTACCATTAGAGGGAACATATGATACACTCTAAATAATTTATCATGTTGCACCACCAGTACCTTAGTATGCCCTCTAAAAATGATGACATGCTCCCCGCCTCCAAAAATCAATCATGTGCCTGTCTTATGGATATCTGAGCACGTCGAGCCTCATAGTAAGTGTCCCCAAGATGAACCTCCCTAAATCAATGAAGGAGTGGGGGAGTGACTATCAAAGACTGAAGATAATATTTTCATCTCTAACCGCATAGGAAATATTCAAAGTGGCTAACTGGTCAGTTGCCTCACTCATTAACTGTATACCCGATCTCTTTCTAAGTGCATTTTCTACTACGTTCCCCTTCCCAAGAGTATAGACTATCTTGTAGTCATAGTCCTGGAGGAACTCAATCCAAAATCAATGTCTTGGTTTTAGGTCTTTTTGAGAGAAGATGTACCTTAGACTCTTGTGATCAGAGTAGAATGTAAAATTCTTTCCCATCAATTAATGTCGACAAATATTCAATGAAAAGGCCACTACGGCCAACACCAGTTCATGGGTAGCATAGTTCTACTCATGATTTCTCAGCTGTTGAGAACCATACATGATCACTTCCCGTTCATGCATCAAGGCACATCTAAGCATGCACCCTAATGTTTTATAGTAGACTGCATACCCAATGCCCTCCTCTAGTAGCCTCAAGATGGTGGCATTCGTCAGTCTCTGCCTCAACTACTGAAAACTCCACTGGAATCACTCCGACCACATGAAGGGTTTCCCCTTCTTTGTCAATGTCGACAAGGGTGCAACAACTCTGAAAAATTCAGGAACAATCCTCCAGTATTAACCTTCCAAACCCAATAAACTCTGCACCTCAATCACACTGTTGTGTGGCTCCTAAGCAAGTACAACCTCAATCTTAGTTGGATCCACCGAAACTCTAGTTTCCAAGATATCATTTCCCAAAAAGTGGACCTCTCATATCCAAAACTGTAACATCGAGAGATTACTATAAAGCTGGTGCTCTCGGAGTGTGTCTGTAATTATCTTCAAATGATAGGCATGCTCCTCCTCTGTCGTTGAGTATATCAGGATGTCGTCGAGGAAGACTACCATAAAGCGATCGAGGTATGGCTGAAATATTTTTCTCATCAGTCCCATGAACACTACTAGGTCATTGGTCTTGTCGAATGGAATAAGGAAGAACTCATAGTGGCCATACCAACATCTGAAGGCCGTTTTCTGCACATCTGTATCTCGTACTCTGAGTTGGTGGTAGCTTGATCTGAGGTCTATCATTGAAAATTACAATGAAACCTTCAGAAAATCAAAGATATCATCAATTCTCAAGACATGGTGCTTGTTCTTCACGATCACTTGGTTCAGGCACCGATAGTCCACGCAGAGTCTCTAACTCCCTTTCGCCTTCTTGGAGAACAAAATCGGTGCTGTCCAAGGAGAAACACTGGGCTTAATGAACCCCTTTCTCTGTAAGTCCTCCATTTGTACTCGCATATCTTGAAGCTCTGCATGATCCATCAGATATTCTAGTGTAGATATCGGTGTCTTCCTAGGGTATATATTAATATAAAAGTCCACCTCTAGGCGAGGGGGTAGACCCGAAACATCATCAAGGGAAACATCAGCGTACTGGTCCACCACTACAGGGTAGCTCAGACTCTCAACATCAACAACTCTGAGGTTAAGGTCAGCCAACTGATGTGTGATCGTCTGCACCCTCTTCTTGGAATGTTCATCCTATGCTATAAATTTTCCCTTCTAACTGGTGAAGTAAAACCTGGTCCTATCTATGCGGAAACTCCGCACTTTGGGCCTAATACAGTTGATCTGATCATGGATTGTTGATAACCATTCCACTCCTATGATAATGTCTTAAGGCCTCAATGTCGCTACTATAAGATCCCAACTGAAGATCTCGCCTCCTAGTGTAATCTCACACTATCGAAACCAGTGCGTAATTGTCAATACTACTTTTGTAGGATTATCTATCTATAAGGATCGAGCTAACAACTCCACTAGAATCTCAGAGCTCCAAACAAGGGGTGTGGAAATAAAAGAGTGATTGGAACCTGTGTCTTTAAGTACAACATATGGGGTGGAGTAGATAGATATCATAACTCATATCATCTCTAGAGCACCATGGTCATGGGCCTTAGTTGCCTGGAGTAGAGCTCGTCCCTGTCCACCTGCTCCCTATGGTCGGGGTGAACCACCTGGAGGTGGTGGTGGTAGAACCTCAAACCTTATCCCACCACCTGATGCATGACCATCTCCTCTGTCACGTCCTCCCACTACCTGTAGTCCTCCTCGATCGAATATTTACCTCTGCCGAGGTGGTCCTTCAACCATCTGTTGGTCATCCATATGATGGGTCGGTCCATCGCAAGCCATGTGACCCTACATGTCGCATGAGTAACACTGTATTCCCCTCACCAGTTCTGCTCTGTCTCGATAGCCTCACACAACCTACCCAGTATCCAGCAGTCGTCCACTTGTAGGTCTGGTCCTCCTGGACCTCTACGTCATCTGTCTACTTCCAGCTGTAGAATTCTTTTCTACATAGCATCTAGTGGTAGTTCTTGCTGTCGGTGATCGCTCAACAAGGAATCCCTCCACTAAGATTTCTCTCCCTAACACCCCTCCTGAGTTTGGATGCTGAGATAAATCATCGAAGTTATAATATCAAGTCTTAGCCCCTACTCAAAGGTCAGGTCCCTACACCGAAGCCTCATCGCACAGTGGGCTGTCATCGCGTAATCTACCTGGAACCCTGGCAGGCTATCTGGGTAGAGGCATCCTAAAATGTAACAGGTGTTCCAAAGATAATAAGTTATACCTCGTGAGCTGACTCAATGAGATCACAAATAAAACTATTTGAAAAAACACACACGCAATTAGTGTTTTCATGCACTGAGTTGGAAATTAGAAGTCAGGGTCTTGGTGTATGGATACGTCAGCTGCCACACCCACACTAGACTCCCCGAACTAAAAACCACATTCACAGCTCCTAACACTATTGCTAAACTGAAAATATAAGAGTGAATGTTCTTCGGTAGAACCGAATCCTCTGATACAAATTTATCGTGACCCTTCCCCTAGGGCTCGTGTCATGACTACCCCAAGCCCGCCTTCCATAGGCCAGGGGCTGGCGACTAGCATCGGAATGGCATATCCCAAAAATCAGGAAGACATATACTTTAAACCTGTAAACTCACACAAACCAAGAACACAACAACACACAAGAACAATGTAAACTATATAGTAATCAGGGTAAGTACAGTAAGTAATGGGGCCCGAATACAACCCCAACTAGAAATTACAAGTAAAACGGAAAACAACTCCAACGAACACCCACCAAGGATCCAAACTGAAGGTTAGGTATAGCTCTTGGGTGGTCATATCTATAGTACATCTTGTCTAATGGTCCAAATCTGGGCAGACTCTTATCTAGGCACCCTCATCCTCGATCAATGTTGTCTATCATCTGCACAAGACATGGCAAGGTGCGGGCATAGCCCGTGCATGGTTGAGTATAACAATACACAGTAGGGACCCCGAGACCCCCAATGGTCTCTCAGAATCCACAAAGGATAAACCAAAAAGTAAGAACTCAATTTTAAAACAAGAATAAGTATACATTAACACTACTTAGGTATTTTCTCATACATGTACTTAAGTTATCATTATATACACATCTTACACATGAGGGAAGAATACCACAAAGATAACACCACAAGTAGAAGTACCACATAGGTATCACCACGATGATAAATGTAATACACATGTTACACTACGAAGGTAAGTACAACAAAGGTATCACCATGAATTTAATTATGACAAAGGTAATGCAACACTGAAGAATACCATGAAGGTATGACCACATAGAAGTATAACACAAAGGTAAATACTTATCTCACACCAGTTATAACTTAATTATGGAGGTTTAGATGATTATATGTATTGCTAGATCATGTTACTTCATCGAGAAGCTATGTTTCTCATCCACATAGGATCAAAGACAACCCACATAGGATCTGAAGATGACCCACACAAGATCTGGAGATGACCCACACAGGATCGATATTCTCTGACCCACATAGGATCATTTAGCGCTGACCCACATAGGATTAGTATTCACTGACCCACACAAGATCACTGGGAGATGACCCACATAGGATCTGAAGTTAACCCACACAAGATCTAAAGGTGACCCACCCAAGATCTGAAGATTCTTCATGTACATCCAGCCGCATGATTCCCACACTAAGCATGCTTTATTCTTGAGAGGTTCCGCTCCTCAGGTCATCAGTTGATACTTCAACTACCACAAAGTCCCATGAAATGGCTTCCCAAAGGACTTCCATGTAAAAAGTGATCGAACACGATAGATGATGTTACAATTGGGAGCTCGGTCTATATGTTATTGTTGTTTCTATTTCGAGGGCCTGGTTGGATTCGGCTTCGATCTGACCCAGCCATACTCAAAATTTATCCAAAACTCAAGTAGAGTATACCAAAAGTATTGTCTCGACCCAAGGACCTTGGTTCCATATATTTTTTTCAAAATGGACCCCTCAGTTCTCATGATATGGCCACAATGGTATATCTGGGTCCAGATGAGCCTGGGTCCCGTCTGACCCAGTCGGGCCGACCCGGCCAACCCCGACATTGGTTGACCCGCCGTGGTTTGGGTTGACCCGACCTAGTCTGGGTCCGGCCTAGATGGGTTGGGCGATGGCGGGCCTGACCTATGGGGCAGCAATCCGGCCTGACCTACAAAAGGGCCCGCCCAGCCCGCTGGGCACGGCCGACTGCGCTACTGCCATCTTGGCTGGGTGGTCTATTGTAGTGGGGTCTGCACAAGCGCACACCTAGGTGGGGAGGCACACCACCCCAGGTTGTAACGCCCCGACCCCAGCTACCCAGAGTCGGTGCATTATTGCGTAACATTGGCATGATCACAAAAGATCAAGTCTTGAAAGACTGATTAGTTTAGTAGCCTTGGAAACACTAGATACATTCTTAAGTCTTACATTACATCATAAAGTAACACAAAACTACAACAACATCTTGTCCTCATATCCCCTCATACTATCCCTGCAGGTCATTCATAATATACTTCTTCACATCCTAATAAATTAAAACATTGGAAGGGGTGAGCTCAGATGCTCAGTAAGGATAATAATATAGCGGAAGATTTCATAAATAAACACCAACATTTAAGGCAATGTATAACTAAAAAAAGCCTTTTAAACTTGAACTTCAACATAATATGGAAAAAGTAAAATAAAATAATTTCATTTACTTATTCACATGGATATTCTACTGTTCAAATAATCACATGCAATATCAATAACCACTTTCATAATGATTGAATGCATAATGCCAGACTATCATAACCACGTAGCCAAGGCCTCGTTCCAAGACTACAAATAATATTCTATCAAGGCCTTGTACCAAGACACTATTTTGTCTCACAAGACCTACCGATGCATCGAGGAGAAATAGCGGGCTCCACCCATCACTTATTAAGTCTAATTCATTTCTCATATGAACAAGTTTAAACATATGATAAACCATAACATAAACATATCACATAAAACATGCATAAAGGAAACATAACATTTCCACATTTCAATCACATGATATCAATACAGCATATTGATATAATAAAACATTATCAAAACCATTTTCAATACCAAAATAAATGAAAATTAAAACATGGTATTTATTTTTCATTTAAAAAACGTTATGGCTTGTAGAGGAAGTCGATACTCAAATAATGGTCAAGGAGATAGAGAAGTCATTGTCGCTGCATATGTATGACAAAAAAATTCCATTTTATCGTTTAGTAAAGTGCTTCGTATAAAAAGATTCCTTTTGAATAAACATAAATGTCAAAGGGGTTTATACACCGTATAAAAGAAATTTGTGTATAAAACAAAATATTCCTCAATGAAAGGAGATTGAGATGAAGTCCCATACAAAGATCATTTTTTAAATAAAATAGATCT
The DNA here is from genome assembly GCA_963277665.1 of Viscum album. Classification (NCBI taxonomy): domain Eukaryota; kingdom Viridiplantae; phylum Streptophyta; class Magnoliopsida; order Santalales; family Viscaceae; genus Viscum; species Viscum album. The sequence goes on along the minus strand of OY728164.1, from coordinate 1,136,150,456 downwards.
ATTATGTTTATTCACTATATTTACACATAAAGAAAGTATAAATTCAAGATAGGACATAATAATATCATGACATACTTTGAAAGTATGAGATTAACCCAAAGAATAGAAATTGGGTTAAGAAGTTCCCTTACAAAGATCATTTTTAAATAAACTAGATCTATTATGTGTATTCACTATAATTACACATAAATAAATTAAAAAATACAAGATTGGACATAATAATATCATGACATAATTTGAATGTAGGAGATTAACCTAAAGAACGGAAATTGGGTTAAGAAGTTCCCTTACCTCGTGTCCGACTTGACTCGATCATTATTTAATCTCCTGAATAATAAACTAGAGTTAATTTCTATTTTCTTAATAAACTTTTTCATGTTCATTATTCTTTTTATATCACTTATTACCATGTTTTGAACATTATGTAATTATTTATGTTAATAACGGTCATTTGGTCGATCTTTGGTACTTGAGTCAAAAATAAACTTCTTATAATTACATGTTGTTCATGTGGTGAAATATCCATTATATAAAGAATTATATTTGATGATTTAGATATCATATATATCATATATATCCAGTATATACATGCATTTATAATATTACATAACATTTAGAGGTAAGAAATGAAATGCACCATTCATGGAGACGGTATGTCGTACGTACCCATGAATGCTACTTTCATTACTATTTCATATTTAATGGAATGAAATTATAATTTTATAAATGTATACTATTATTCTAGTATAATATAATGTATAATACCATTTACTCAATCCTTTATACATCCCACATATGGCATTAATGATTCAAATCACTTTGAGGGGGCGGTAGTCCGCACTTCCTGAAATGAAATTATCGCATTTACCCATAATGAAAATCATAAAGGTATTCCATAAATGAAAAATAAAGAATCATAAGGAAAACAGAAACATAATATATATCATATATAAAAATAGTGTCATCATAATGGCCACCATGAGAGGTGTTAAAAGAAGATTGAACAATCATCGTTTCGTGAGGCAGTATTTCACCACCCATAGAAACTGTATGGTCTTTAACCATTAGATGAAGGTGTGTGTAAGTGTAAATCAAATACTTATCATAACTACATAACAGTATATTGAAGATATTTTTTTTGTTATAAAGGAAAGGAATAAAATGATTTTAGGGGGTTGGAGAATCAAAATAAAACCAAAGAACACAAGTGAAGACATTACCTTAAAATCGGGAAACTCTTTTCGATTTGAGCCAAAGGCTTCCTTGGGAAGAATTCTACCCAAATTGAGGGTTATAAAAGTAAGAGAGGGAAGTTGAGAGAGTATTTGGGCAGAGTATGGCTGATCCAAATGGCTTGATGGTGTGAATAAGGTGGTAGTGGTGGGAGCCTTTTATAAGAGGAGAGGATGGGCACTCTTGGAAACTCATGAAATGTTACATTATTATGAAATGATTTTCGGATTTCAAAGGTCCCAAAATTATATATTTCGAAGATAAGGTGATAAGGGTTCTAAATATACTCATCCAATAGGTTTTTGACATGTGTAAGAATTATATTTTAAATTATCTTTTCATTTTATTTAAATAATTAATTAATGAGGTAATCGCTGCATCATCATGGTGTCATAAAAATATAATTTATTTGATGTCCAAAAATTAAAAAAAATCATGATGTAGGAAATAGTTTTATCTTTCCAATGAATATTTATAGTCTAAAAGTTAACTTATATAACCCCATGTAATAATTGTTGTAGTAAAACAACACATGTTTGTGACAATTTTATTTATACTTTAAGTAAAAAGTTATTAATGTCATTTTCTTACCCAAGTGGCTCCATGGGGTCCCCAAGTTGACCCATGGATTTTCCGGGTCAGACATCACTCATTCAATAAGGGTAGGACAATTGTAAAGATATTTTAATATTTTTATAATATGATTTTTACCTGAAATTTCACTAATTACCCTTAATCGCGATTAATAAAACTTAAAAGTTACTATTCACCAAAATAATTATTTATTCCCATTGAACCAAATTTTACTTCATAATAACAACCATGTATATCGGAGTTTTGAAAATGAAATCACAGAAGTTGTAATGTTTCATTTAAATAAAAAATCAGTTTTTTAACTACCACTTAGTGGTTTCACTGTTCATCAAAAATTGAAGTTTTTTCAGAACAATGCCAAAATTTCACCCTAATCTATAATTGATATTCCGAATTCAAAAATGATGTCTATTTTAAAAAATCCCAAACATATATGTTGGATTAATTAATTTTATAATTAATTCTTTCTATCAAAACAAAAAGCGTGTTTGTAAGAAACAATATCAATCAAAAGATTGACAATTGTTTATGTCAAATTTCAATGTGAAATTAATTCTAATGACCACCATTGGATAAAATGGTAAAAATATATTCTAATTATACTTTAAACCCACTCATTATTATAATTTATCACCATAAATTATTTTGATTAAAAAAGTTATTTTTAAGTATTTTTCACTATTCATAAAAAAATTAGAAGTTCTCAGAAAATTACCAAAAATTCAACATAGGCTAATTTCGATATTCCGAATCCAAAAATGAAGTCCATTTTGAAATATAAAATATATATAATTTCAAAAGGTGGGTATTAATATTAATAATGGATATTTTGATTGGTCGTGGTGTGTTAGAATCTCGAACTTCAGTACAATGCAATCTATTGCATTATTGAAAGAGAAGTGTATCGTGGAAGCTCGGGGTTTTACATTCTCCCCTCCTTCAATGAATTGAATCCTCACAATTTGAAATTTTTCATTGAAAATAAAAGGTTGAAAATAAAAAAAACCTTTGTGGAAAACCCACATCAGAAATAAGGTTAATAAAATTTAGCCTTAATAAGAGGGAAAGGGAAATGAAAAAGTCACCACCAAATTATGATCTCGATAAGGAGAACATTGGTGGAAATTAGAGACATATAATTGGAGGAAAAACTTAAATATTTGTAGGGAGTGATTGAGGTAATCAATCACAAACAATTGAAAAATTGGAGGCCTCAAAGCCTTCAATCTATGTTGATTTAAAATATTATCAGTTCAACAAGACATAAGGTATTAAAATAAGACATTTTTTGTTTTAATATCCCTTTACTAATGTTTAAGAATTAATTTATTTATATAATAAGAGATAGGTATATATATATTTATTCTTGACAAGTAGAGTTTCAACCATCAACTAATTTCTACCACAAACTCATCTTTCACTCAAAAAGATAATAGAACTCAAAAATATTATATGTATCTTCATCGTGAAAGGTTCAAAATATTAACACATACCATTTAGCTTAGGAAAACTATTTTGTTATAACCAGAGACTTCTTGTAGGCTAGTGTTATGTAATAAAGTCATGTTGCACTATGGTTGTGGGTTTGATTCCTACAGCTTTTTCCGACGCGACAGGTTATCCCCAACCTACAGGTTGTCCTTTTCCTAAAGATATAGTATTATAATATTCCAAAAATAATCTTCAGAAATGTTTTAACCTAAAACAATACTATCCAAATTTCAACATAATCCATTCCATCCTTTATAGTTATCCAAAATAAATCTATCCAGACATTCTCTAAAAGGACTCTAAATTCCAAAATCAATTGTAACATCAGATTTCCCAAATAAAGTAATGTTTCTCTTATTGTCACATACTAAAAATATTATTACCTTCATCATATTAAAACAACAAGTACTGGAGTAAAATCCTTATATATATCACATTATTCTTATAACCATAATATAATCCTTGAGTCCAAAAGCACCAAAACATTAATTATTCCACTTCAACTGTAGAAACAGCATAAGATTGGCCTTGATCCCTTGGCCTTTTTTGAGGTAAGTTCCCATGATTCTTAGGACATTCATTTACATAATGCCCCATTTCCCTACAATTGTAGCATTCATCATTGAAGACCTCTTTCTTTCTGTTGAAATCACGAGCTTCGTGACCTTTTTCTTCACATTTATAACAAACTCCCATTCCTTTAAGGAAAGTACCAGGGTGATTGTTTCCACAATTATCGCATAATGAAAAATACTTCTTTACCTTTTTACCTTTATTTGCCTCTTGTTCCACCATTCTCTTCTTCTCTTTCTTTACTTTATTATCATAAGATTTAGATAATTTCTTTTCTATCTTTATAGAACACGAGACTATATCTTCGTACGTTGAGAAATATTGTGATACTAATGCTCGATAGAGAAACGGTCTTAACCCATAAAAGAAATGATCGATCTTACTTCGTGGGTTATGTATATAATCTAGAGCATGTCTCACTATCCTTGTAAATTTGGCCTCATACTTTGCAACATTATCATCCTCCTTTTATCTCAGACTCAGAAACTGTCTTTCCATATCTGCTTGATGGTCACGAGGATAGTATTTTTCTAGGAAAAGCTCATTAAAATATCTCCATTCCATAATTTATACTTCTTCATATTCCTTTTTATTTGTAATCAACGACCACCAATGATCAGCATCTCAAGTGAGGCGGTAAACTGCCATGAAAACCTTCTCCCTTTCACTACTCCCCAAGGTGTGGAATATTTTCTCGAAGGAGTTTATCCATTGGTCATCTACTAATGGATTTGTACCCCCATTAAATGTTGGCGGTTGTTTCCTCATGAAGTGGTCTAATATTGATCCTCCACATTGCGGATGAGGGTGCTCCATACGAGTAAAGTTATTATTCCTAACCTGTGTGACTTGTCCCAGTACGGTGATATGTTGATCAGCACCAGTTGTATCTCCATATCCATTATAATTATCTTGAGCAGGAGGTCAATCCCTACATGGAGTGCGTGTGTTGATATGGTTTCCATTCCTCCCACTAGGCACCATTTCTAAACAATGGAATAAACTAGACTAGATTATGAATCAAAATACATAATTCCATACTTGTAAAACACTTACCATAAATTGAACTATTTATGGGTATAATCCATAATCATAAAAAGAAATGTTTTCTTTGAGAAATTATATACTCATAAACCCTTCATAATGGTTTGTAAAAAAGATGAGAATTATCTTAAGAAAATCCCCGAGGAGTGTCATAACCAAGAGTGTAGAAAGGCCCATTGTTGTGCACCAGTTCCCATTCGAGTCTAGCTCAAAGCGGTGTTTTCGGGTTTTACCCCTAGATACATCTGTGCTAGAGCCGCCTCTACCTGCTCATATCCAGACAGGGATGTATTGCTCGGAAAACTCATAAAATCTCTTTAATACCATATTTCTAGGAAGTTCTTCTATTCTAATCCTCAAAGTCTATCATTGGTCTATGTGCTCAAATCAGAGTTTATCTAAATCTAGCTTCCAAGGTATGTACTAAACTGCCTCTGATACCAAGTGTAACGCCCCGACCCCAGCTACCCAGAGTCGGTGTGTTATTGCGTAACATTGGCATGATCACAAAATATCAAGTCTCGAATGACCGATTAGTTGAATAGCCTTGGAAACACTAGATACATTCAAAAGTATTACATTACATCATAAATTAAAACAAAACTACAACAACATCTTGTCTTCATATCCCCTCATACTATCCCCGCACATCATTCATAAGATACTTCTTCACATCCTGGAGAAATAAAAACATTGGAACGGGTGAGCTCAGATGCTCAGTAATGATAACAATATAGCGGAAGATTTCATAAATAAACATAAACATTTATGGCAATGTTCAACTAAAACAAAATTATTTTAAACATGAACTTCAACATAATATAGAAAAAGTAAAATGAAATAATTCCATTTACTTATTAACATGGATATTCTACTGGTCGAATAATCACATGCAATATCAATAACCATATTCATAATGATGGAATGCATAATGCCAGACTATCATATCCACATAGCCAAGGCATCGTGCAAAGACTACAAATAAGATTTTTCAAGGCCTCATGCCAAGACACTAGTTTTTCTCTTGAGACCTGTCGATGCATCGTGGAGCTATAGCGGGTTCCACCCGTCACTTATTAAGTCCAATGCATTCCTTATATGAATAGGTTTGATCATATCATAAACCATAACATAATTGTATCACATAAAACATGTATAAAGGAAACATAACATTTCCACATTTCAATCACAAGATTTTAGTACAACACATGGATATAATAAAACATTATCAATACCATTTTCAATATCAAAATAAATGAAAATTAAAACATGGTATTTATTTTTCATTTAAAAAAATGTTATGGCTTATAGATGAAGCCGATACTCAAATAATGGTCACGACGATGGAGAATTAATTTTCGCCGCATACGTATGACAAAAAAACATTCCATTTTGTCGTATAGTAAAACTCTTCGTATAAAAAGATTCTTTTTGAATAAACATAAAAGTCAAAGGGGTTTATACACCGTATAAAAGAAATTTGTGTATAAAACATAATATGCCTCAATGAAAGGAGATTGAGACAAAGTACATTACAAAGATCATTTTTTAAATAAAAAAGATCTATTATGTTTATTCACTATATTTACATATAAATAAAGTATAAATACAAGATAGGACGAAATAATATCATGACATGCTTTGAAAGTAATAGATTAACCCAAAGAATAGAAATTGGGTTAAGAAGTTATCTTACAAAGATCATTTTTAAATAAAATAGACCTATTATGTGTATTCACTATAAGTACACATAAAGAAAGTACAAATACAAGATTGTACATAATAATATCATGACATAATTTGAAAGTAGGAGATTAACCCAAAGAATGGAAATTGGGTTAAGAAGTTCCCTTACCTCGTGTCCGACTTGACTCGATCATTCTTTAATCTCCTGAATAATAAACTAGAGTTAATTTATATTTTCATGAGAACCTTTTTCATGTCCATTATTCATTTTATATCACTTATTATCATGTTATGAACATTATGTAATTATTGAAGTTAATAACGGTCGTTTTGTAGATCTTTGGTACTTTAGTCAAAAATAAACTTCTTATAATTACAAGTTGTTCATTTGCTGAAATATCCATTATATACAGAATTATATTCATGATTTAGATATCATATATATCATATATATATATTATATACATGAATTTATAATATTACATAACATTTAGAGGTAAGAAATGAAATGCACCGTTCATGGAGACGGTAACCCGTACGTACGCATGAATGCTACTTTCATTTCTATTTGATATTTAGTGGAATGAAATTATAATTATATAAAGGTATAATATCATTCTAGTATAATATAATGTATAATACCATTTATTCTATCCTTTATATGTCCCACATATGGCATTAACGATTCAAATCACTTTGAGGGGGCGGTAGTCCGCACTTCCTAAAATGAAATTATCGTGTTTACCCATAATGGAAATCATAAAGGTATGCCATAAATTAAAAATAAATAATAATAAGGAAAACAAAAACATAATATATATCATATATAAAAATAGTGTCATCATATTGTCCACAATTAGAGGTGTTAAAAGAGTATTGAACAATCATCGTTTCGTGAGACAGTATTTCGCCACCCACAGAAACAGTATGGTATTAAACCATTAGACGAAGGTGTGTGTAAGTGTAAATCAAATAAATATCATAAAAAATCATATTATATTTAATATACTGTTTTTGTTACAAAATAAAAGAATAAAAAGATTTTAGGGGTTGGAGAAGAAAAATAAAACAAAAGAACACAAGTGAAGACATTACCTTTAAATCGGGTAACTCTTTTTGATTTGAGGCAGAGGCTTCCTTGGGAAGACTTATACCAAAAGTGAGGCTTCTAGGAGTAATAGAGTGAAGTTGAGAGAGTATTTGGTCAGAGGTTGGCTGAGAAAAATGGCTTTAAGGGTGAATAAGGTGGAAGTGGTGGGGGCCTTTTATAAGAGGAGAGGAGGGGAACTCTTGGAAACTCATCAAATGATACATTATTATGAAATGATTTTCAGATTCAAAAGGTCCCACAATTATATATTTAGAAGATAATGTCATAATTGTTCTAAATATACTCATATAATAGGTTTTTTTACATGTTTATGTATTATATTTTACATTATCTTTTCATTTTATTTAAATCATTAATTAATGAGGTAATCGTTGCATCATCATGGTGTGACAAAAAATTTAATTTATTTAATGCCAAAAAATTATAAAAAAACTACCATGATGTAGGAAATATTTTTATCTTTCCAATGAATATTTATAGTCGAAAAATTAACTTATATAACCCCATGTAATAATTGTTTTAGTAAAACAAGACATGTTTGTGACAATTTTATTTTTACTTTAAATAAAAAGTTATTAATGTCATTTTCTTACCCAAGTGGCTCCATGGGGTCCCCACGTTGACCCATGGATTTTTTTGGTCGTCCATGACTCATCCAATAAGGGTAGGACAAGTTTCAATATATTTTAATATTTTAATAATATCATTTTTACCTTAAATTTGACTAATTACCTTAAATCAGGATTAATTAAACTTATAAGTTACTATTCACCAAAAAAATTATTTTATTCCCATTGAACTACATTTTACGTCCTAATAAAAACCATGTATGTCGGAGTTTTGAAAATCAAATCACAGAAGTGGTAATATATCATTTAAACAAAAATTCAGTTTTTTAACTACCACTTAGTGGTTTCCCTATTCATCAAAAATTGAAGTTTTTCAGAACAATGCCAAAATTTCTCCCTAAGATATAATTGATATTCCGAATTCAAAAATGATGTATATTTTAAAAAATTCCAAACATATAAGTTTCATTAATTAATTTTATAATTAATTCTCGATGTCAATACAAATAGTGTGTTTTTAAGAAACAATATCAATCAAAAGATTGACAATTGTTTTTGTCAAATTTCAAAGTGAAATTAATTCTAATGACCACCGTTGGATATAATGGTAAAAAAATATTCTAATTATACTTTAAATCCACTAAATAGTATAATTTATCACTATAAATTATTTTGATTAAAAAAGTTGTTTTTAAGTATTTTTCCCTATTCATAAAAAATTGGAAGTTCTTAGAAAAATACCAAAAATTCAACATAGTCTAAGTTCGATATTTTGAATCCAAAAATGAATTACATTTTGAAATATAAAATATATATACATTAAAAAAGTGGTTATTACAATTCATAATGGCTCTTTTGATTGGTCGCGGTGTGTTAGAATCTCAAACTTGCGTACAATGCAAGCTATTGCATTATTGAAAGAGAAGCAAATCGTGGAAGCTCGGGGTGTTACACATGTAACCCAAATGGTCCGCTGGACCATTTAGTCCACCCTGCTAGCACACAGGACCCACCAGATAGGTCTTTCTCGATGTGACGTGACCGGTCAAATTCCTAGTCGGTCCTCTTTCCAGCAGCACGACAGTGCCGCTGGACTTCGGTGGCCGACAGGATGCTGGCCACCCTCTGACCTCCACGGTGGCCAAGCGGTCGCGATCTCCTGCTTCGGCATCACAGATGTGCCCCACCGCTTAACCATGCGGTCTACCAGCGTTTCAGTTTCCATCTTGCTTCGCCACGGCCGGTGGGCCACGGTCTTCAGCTAAACTGGCGTCTCGGACACGTGCTGCCCTACCTCCATGTGGCCGGCCACATGCCAACTGCTGTCCTCCCACCACTGCAGCCAAGGGGCCTTAGTCTCTTTAGGCGGCGCAATTGGGCCACCACTATCATCGCGGTCCAGGAATAACTCATCAACATTAATGATGTGGAGGAATCAGGCCATGTTTTTTTGGCACACACCCTCCACATTAGACTGATAACAGGTGATTCAAGAAGATGGAAACAACGTGAAACTGAGAATAACAATTATAAACACTCCCCTACCTTGTTTTTTCATTGTAGATTGTGTGAGGAAGAGGATGATGTCAATGGAGGGGATTCTGGCATTCATCCATCCCGCAACATGTTTCCAATATGGGCCCATGCATCATCCTCTTTCTTCATTGGAGGATCTTTTTCCTAGTTCTCCCAAACTCTCCCATTTTCCAAAGATCCCAACGAAAAGGGTGTGGATCCAACTTTAATTGAGTTCGGTTTATCAATTCAATTAATGACTTTACATTAATTAAATTAAAGTTGGCACATTAATTGGGGAAATTATTAGGGTTAACTCACATTAAAGGTGAGTTTGAGTGGTCCCCACCACTAAGTATTCAAAATAGAGGTTTCAAGAAAATAAATTAAAAGTTTTTGTTTTATTTTATTTTTATTCTTTAAATTCTCCCACAAAAAACCATAAAACTAACTTCCATCCTCGACCTACTGTGGTCGAGGTGAAGGTCTTGTTAAGATAATATTGGTGCTTCATGTTCAATAGTGTCCTCGTATTTCATTTCCGAGCACCGGTTCAAAAGTTACAAAACGTTGTTTGTGCGTTTGATAAACATAACTAAAAGGATCATAAATTTATTCCAGGGACACTGGGCCTCAGTATCACGTGCTGTCAATTTTCGCAAACTCTATATATTCTAATATAATTAATAAAAATTACACAAAAAATTCTGGGTATTTACAATTTGGAAAATCAATTGATGTACCATACAATAATATTCACATGTGTGCATTTGGGTTAAGAACATTGTGGACAAGAACACAATGTTATATGGTGATTCAATCTATTTCCCACACCCAATTTCTCATTAATAGATATTTATCACATATATAACATTCAACAGGGTTAATCGACATTAACCCTCCCTTCAACAATTCTCATAAAGTTATACCATCTCAACTATCAAATCAGTCATAATATTTTACTTAATAACATTGAATAATATTAACAAGTCTCCATGAAACAATCTATCAACATTTAATCAAAACACATTACCTCTTCAATGTTATAAAAAACATCCCTCACTTCCCATTATCATAAAATTTAATATTCCATCAATTGACGAATTACACAATCCCATTAACCCATCAATTTCACGACCAAAATTCAATGAATCTCAATTTCCCTAAGTTTAACCCAACTCATAATCAAATTGAAATTATATTTAATCAATTTATTCATTGATGGTATTTCCCAAGTGGAAATTCCAATTTCACAATTACATAAATGTAATTAATTCAAGATTATGGGATTTTCAATTCATTCAACCAACCTCATGATCTTTGATTGATGCTCTCCATTAGAAAATCCCCAAATTTAAGTGGAATGTTCAATTTCTAAAATATTAATGAGGTCTAGATACAAAAACCAATATCTAATATCCATAAGAGTTAGATATATCATAACCATGATCTAAAGAATCCCAAATATAGAAAATCAACATTTTAAGACATGAGATGGTAAAGAAATAAAGGTCAGAACCCAATTGGGATTATAATATCATACCAGGACTGGTGTAGATGAATCAATATAGTCTTTGATTACTCATGAATATTTTCCGAACAGCCTTGGAATCCTTTAAAATTCTTCTAAAAAGGTTTCGATGATTTTATCTCTAAGTCGGGTCGATTATGGGTTAATACTATGGTGGGTAAGTATATTTTTTAATATTTAGAGTGATTAAAATCTTCATGCACAATTTTTAATACAGAAAACATTGTTTACACTAACTATGTAAACCCCCTTTCGGGACACACTATTACTACTATGAGTGTTATAATTTTGAGAAATCATGTATTGGCCATTTAAATCCCATATTTTTTGGTTCACTTCATTTCATGGGGGTAAGCATATGGTTATAGAAAACTATGTTCCAACTATTTACTTCCCCTCTACCTAAAAAATACTTAATTGGTTCAATTAAAACAGCCCCCAACAAGCACTACTAGAAACTGGATCTAAGATAATGGATTTATGAACAATTTTTAAAAACCATGTGTATAAAGAATTTGATCAAACCAATAACAACGGTTCTTTAAAAAATGTGGGAATATATTCTTTATTATCAGACCTCACTCAAGATTCTCTTCTCCCTCCCACTTCGATGTGCCCTACTCTCCCCTCCTACGAGCTCTGTACTCCCTTCCTCTCTCTACCTCTACCTTAACCTCAGCCTCTGTCTTGACCTCCTTTTTTCTACCTTTGGATCGCTCTTTGATCCTCTGCATCCCAACCTCCACCTCTTGGCCTCCACCTCAACCTCTCGGCCTCTACCTCGACCTCGACCTCTATACTTCCTCCTCCACCTCAACCTTCTGGCCTCCGACTCCTGGCCTTCACCACTTTCCCCAAATCTTCTTACCACCGGATCTAAGTATGAATTTTCTTATATATCTCCTCTTACCTACCTCTGCTTTCCAACATCTACATCCCCATCCTAGCAACTGCATCTGCCTCCATCTCTTCTGTAGCTCCCTCACATCCTAGGCTCCAACTCATCTTCAACACCTCCCTATCTTCAACTCCCCATCTTTGATTTTCATTTGTTTGAAATTTCATTCATTATGTATGTTTCATATGGTTAGTCTAATTCCATATATTCCCTATGTCCATTTTCATTTTGATGCTTCCTTACATTACATATAAAATAATTTATTTTTATTCTTTGGGAATGATTTTGGTTTTCCGTGGCACAAGAATTAATTAAATACAGTAGATTAGAAAGTATTATCCATAATTATTGATGCTGGAATTCCTTATTATGTTAGAATAGTTGTTTTGGATTGTATGTTCTTGAATGTATGAAGGTTTGTGGGGTGTCCATGTGAGGTTCTAAATTTAATATTGTAGTAGGTTAGAATGTTATTAATGATTTAACATAGCAATTAGTGGGTAGATTTTTGGGGAAAATAATAGGAATGAAACAAAAATTCCTTTTTTATAGGATATAAGTAGGGCTATCCATTTTTATTAGGACTAGTGTGGGATACCTTTGACAAAAAAAGGTTTTTTATACCTTGTTACAGTGTATATGATAGGATAGTGCATTACCTATATGGTAAACGCAATTGTTTAGAATGAATTTATAATATTGGAATAGAGGTGGAATGTTTTATGTAATGGTCATAGGTTCATTTCATGGGTTTATTAAAGAGAATGATTTGTCCAAGAGAAAGTGACCCGTGTGAGTCAGGTTTCATATTGTTGGTTGGTTACAAATTTCGTGACAAGTTTTGTCTGTGTTAATGATATAGGTATACTAGTGTTTCAACATCAGGTTATTGTATTGAAAATTATCAAACACGAATGATGGACGGTTTATTAGTTTTTTATATTTTTTAATTAATTTTAATAACATTTATTTTATCTCTGACCATAAAATATGTAATTCATGTAATTTTTGAATGTTAACTCTAATATGACTACTTTATGTCTTCATTGATCTTTCCTATAATAAATAAAGTTTTTGGATACCCTTTTTCTAATTTTGTTAAAACTAATATAAATTTTCATTATGCCACATATTTTCTTAGTATCTTTATGTTACAATTTACTCTGATGAATAACTTTGCATAGTGAACTATATTTATGATCAACCATTACATGATATTCAATACAAATTTTAAATATCTCATATATTTATGTCTCACCTATACATGAATAATTATTTACCTTCATGTTAACCTTGTCCATACATTACATAGTTAATATAAACTCTAGTTTATGTATACATTGTGTAGATGATTTGGTATTTACATTTATGTCTTGTGTCAAAATCATAAATTATATGTTACCCCAAAGTAATATTATCACTGTCATTCACATATAAAAATTATAAGCACCACAATGACTACTTTAGAAAAATAAATGTCTTAGAAACCAAAAATACATTCCCAAGACCTGGTAATTTATCTCTAACCCATGGACTTTGGGAATATTTGAATCCAATAATTTTTATGTTATGGTTTATATCCAAAACCTCATTGTCTATCCTTTAGTTTTATATATTTTTTTATTTTGGAAATGTGTCTTGGGTTTATGATTAAAATTCATATGCTAAAACTAAAGCGAAAATTGTTAATATTTATGGTACCAGAATCAATCAAATATTATTAAACAATCAATTACTTAAAAAACTATAAAATTCGTAATAGAACTATTTTTAAGGATGAAGACTCAAAATAAATTTGAACTTTCCAAAATATAATTTTATTTTATCTTATATAAAAATATCACTCATAATGTGTCAATGAAAAATCATAGATAACAAATAATCCAATGAAAATTCAAAAGTAAATTACAGACATTAACAAACACATATTTATATTTTCATTATAATTTTTAATTTATTTTGATACTTCATTTTTCTATAAATATTCTATTTTAAAATACAATAATTTTATAATATATTTTTATTAGTTTTTATAAATTATAAATTATTTATAATTTATAATAATTATTATGATTTTTTTATCATAGCATTTAGTGCGGGAGAATAATTAAAATGGTCAAATGATATTAATGATGATTCTATTATTTATAAATGGTGGCTTAATTTTATTATTTTGAAGAATCTCGTTGAATGTGTTCTCTTATTATCATTTATTTTTTTCAAGTGCTTCATTTTTATTGTTTTTCAAATATTGAGATAATGGAATTTTCGATCTTCGTTCTCCTCACATATTCCAGAGATCAAGGTAATCACTCTGGCCATCAGTTTTTCAATATTGAAAAATAATATTTAGGTAATTTTACAGGTTTATAAGTCATAAATATTTTTTGTAAAAATAATTTATGTTTGTATTTCATAGTCATGGTCAGTCTTATTCTACTTTTGTTGATTGTTATTTATTTCTTTCATATCGTGGTAATTGATTAAGATAATAGATCTGTAGTTAATTATAGAATTAGATCTGGTCATATATTTTATTTAGCTTATTGTTATTTGATATTTTATTTACTATTTTACTATGTATTTATTCATAATAGAGTTTTAATTTTGTAACCAATTTAGTCTACTTCTCATGTGAGGCTTGTGTCTGGTACAATTATGTCTACTTTTTAACGACTGTTAGTGTGTTCTTTGGTAAACCATCTATGAATCTCACACATTTTCTTCTAGTTCCAATTTTCTATTTAGACTTTCTTGAAACTACGCTGTTTGTTGGTGCTTAAGTGGTCGTCTCCCTTATTGCATTAAAATCTACCATTATTTGTCAAATTTCATGCTATTAAACGTTGAATTAATGGAATATTGTGCAAAAATGTTGAGTAGTGATTGGATTCTTTAGGATGTGAATCATTTTTGGGGTCTAAGTAGTATTGAATGAAATAGTTTATGATTTTTGAAACTTCATAAGGTGAATTATTCATTCTACATGGATTATTTTAGATGCTTTAGTGAATTTCTATTGGATTATATGTTATCATTATTTTGAATTAGAGACAATTTTTTATCATTAATTATTCAATTAATGAATTAATTATGAGAAATTTCAATCTATAGTTTGAATTGGAAATATTATAATTATTTTAAGAGGATATATATTTTCAAACATGATGATTTTGGTACTCTTTTATACTTAAAAATGAATCCCATTTGTGTTTATTATGAGGAAAACACCACTTTTCCACTTTAGATCCAATTTTTAGTGATCTAAACACCAAAAATTACTAGTGTTTTATAATTCCTATCATAAATGATAGATTTGACCCCTAAAAACACTAATGTTATGTTAGTATATCCTTATGTAAGAAATTTGACTTCATGAAATTTTAATGACTCTTTTTAACACACAAAATTTTGACTAAAGTATATAAAACATAACTAGAAAAATTGAGCATAGTTTAAAAAAACAAAAAAATAGATGGAACCACATCTTATTGAATTACTAAAATTTGATTCATCTCTACCATTAGGAACACGTTTTGACCCATTGGGATTTTTGGTTCTTATGTGGGTGAAGTGACTTGTATAGTCACTAGAGAAATGTATGATATAGTTTAGTTTAGTTTTATTTTCTTTATTGCATCGGCCACTTAGGCCTTTACCGCTTTCTATGGATGGATGGTAGTTATATTGTTTGATGTGGTCTAGAAGGGAACTAGAGGTAGCTATGTGGTTTTCTTTATAGGGGAGGGAGATTGGGGTAGTGGAGGGATTAATTAGTGTGTCTCATTTCTTTCTTCCTTCATACTATGTTGTTTCTGTTTATTTTCTTTTCCTTTAGTGTGGAAGTCTGACTTATAGATGAGTCCTCCCAAAATATTATTTATTTTCTATCGGTGTTTTAATTAATTGTTTAGATAAGAAATCATTACTGAGTGGTGATTCCTTGATGCCTTGATATTTGTTCCAGCCTGTGGGTATATCCCTTCCACATTAGTCCATCATAGTATTATTATATTAGAGTCTATGTCTGAACCATGAAGATACCTCAGAAACATGGATAATTTTGGAGGTATTGGTAATTTCATGGAATCAATTTAAAAATCCCAGGAATGGGGATTGATGACATTGGAATTTATAATGATCATATATGGGAGATATGCAATATATATTGATTCTAGAAATGATATGGGTATAAATGTTGATGAAATGGTAATTCATTGGGACTAATAAATGTAAATTCACATTCATAACCAATTAGATAATGTAATATGAGATCATGAGCTACTGTATATTATTGGAGTTGAGGATTACACTAGGTCCTTATATAACTATATAAATACCTTGGTGCCAAAAATATTATATCATAAACTAGATAGTTTGGTTTGAAATTCCAAATAAAACCTTCATTGACCTCATAGTAGGACTCAAAACATTTTAGTATATCACAACCAGGGGAAGGATAGTTTTTCCCTTATCACATACACTGAGTGGAGTTCCACACAACCCTAAATAAAATAATATCCTTAGAAGAAATACCTAAGGTTTTCTAAATCTATATTTGTTCTCTAATACAATGTGAGGAAATCAATAAATATTTCCACAGGTTCTTTTATGAATATTTTATTTATTCCTAGAGGCACCCCACAAAATTTTATTTTTCCATGGGATTCCACTTGTCTAGAAAAGGACTGGTAAATGAATCATAATAGTTGGGTTCTTCAGATTGACTTGTCAATATTTTTAGGAAAAAACTAAATTCTCCTTGTAATACATACAACATTAAAACATATTTTACCCAGAATTAGGGTGATTAATCCCTTACATGGGACACCAAAGGGAGTTCCACAAAACATATATAAAATATAGTTTCTTATTTTTATTCATCTTCATACTATAGTATTACAGTCATGAAAACCTTTACCACGGTCAAATAAGTAATCCATTAATATCTGTGAATATCCATATTAGATATCTCCTTTTGAACTCATGAGAATCAAGGAATTTGAATCTTTATTTTAAAATCTTCATTTAAGAACTTGGTCTACATAGTCTTCATTAAAACCATTCCTTGAACAAAATTTTAAATATTACAACACTATATAATTCATTTATGACTCTAAATACTATGGAATCTATATTTCCAAAAATATTCATTCAGAACATCACTGGAATGAGAGATGAAAGCTTGATTCATGAAACCATCTAAACCACCTAGAGTTTCATTCACATGCTACATGTTTTCCCTCATGAACAATACATGTTATCCTAATTTTCCCTAACTACAGCTGTATTTTTCATTCTATAATAGCTTCATGGAAGCACTTGACTCACAATTATACAATATTTCTTTAATCCATTGAAATGTTGTGTAACCTCATCTAACTAAACCTGTTAAATATTGCTCCAACATTAATGTATTTTAAATTAGTTCCAGACATCAGATATTAAGATAAAATCTATACTTAATATATCGGCCACCTATTCAATAGGAAAAATGTATATGATCATCATTTAATTTCTAACCTATATCAACTTTAATCCATTCTCTAAACACATATCTATATCTCCAAATCATGAATTCCATTTCATTATGCAATTCTTCTGTGCATACCTTCACCTCTAGTCCTCTTCCAATACTTAACCATTATGTTAACACATTGAATTCACTCTATATATATATATATATTCAACACATCTTCTTGAAATAGATATTCATAAAATTATTCTTGATGAAGCCAATGCCTCTTCAATCAAACAAACCTCATATATTTTCCAAAAATCCAACCAATCAATCCTTGGTTAAAATAATCTTTCCCTTTTGATTTTTTTGACAATGTCAAAACATGCCCAAAGAATCCATTCTACAATATCATTTTTGTATCAACATTTTCAATAAAATAAAAAGGGTCTTTGTCTCTTTGGGAAATATCATGTTCATTTTATAACCCCACCCCCTCAACATACTCCATGAACTAAATATGTCCAGAGAAATCACCACTTATAAACCAACTTCAGGAATAACAGATTGAGAGATTTATTTCCTCTCCTAAATTATTACACCTCTAGACACCATTTTCATGATAACCATGAATATGGTTTAAAACAATACAAACATAGAGACCTAATTTAACACCTTCTCTACTCTGTAACAAGCAATATACCCATAGATTTTCATAAATCCATCATCTTTAGAATGATTCCATCATATACAATTAAGTGAATATTTGAATTTTTTTAGATGATAGATTCAGTAATATTGGATCATAGAATCATTCATGGAACTATATTCAATATCTCTTTCTAAATTGAACATTTTTTTAACTTTTTTGGGAAATTTTATCTTTAAAAATTCTTTCATTTGGATTATGTATATTTGTATTTGGATTCGGTACCCACTGAAAATAAAATTTCCATCATGTAATCACTAATTTTCATGATTCCCATATATTGTTAGTAATACCACTAAAATGTTTCTTGAATCCCATATCGTATGGAATATCCATTCTACCAAATTTGGTTAAAAGACATGTATGAGCAATGTTTTCAACTCCCCCATTATGTCTTAATTTCCTAACACCTCATGGTGGAATTATTTTACCATGAGATGCACTTGATTATAATTTATTATTCAATTATCTTCATGGTTATCTTTTAAAATCCATTCATAGAATACAATCAAGTTAGTGAAAAATAAATTTACATGAAATGTTAAATAATTATACTTCTTTATAAAGTTGTCCAATCACTTCATCAGGGTCTACTGTAATCAGATAAGGTCTGAACTCACTTTTGGAGTCTTCTATGCATGTCTAAAAACAGTTGGGGTCAAGGTACATTAATTTTCCACCTATAACACATCAAATAATACATGATATTCATTATTTTATAATATTTTAGAATGAAAATACATATTCTAGAATATCTATATAGATTCATCATAGTTTTATCCAAGGTGATAGATGAGGAAATATTGTTTCACAGATTTTCCTTTCGACGGAATTCATAATATCCATTCACTTACAATATTTATAGATATATTTCATCATAAAAAATAAAAATTCAAGAAAATATAATTATATTCACGCATTAAATCCCCATGATAACTAATTTAACAATACTGTTGGGAAGATTATATCTTATGGAATTCAAAGTGATTTATTTAAACAGCTATTTCTCTTAAATTATTCCTCAAATACTCAATTATTATTCTTTTGATGCATGCATAGTGAAACTACCCCATGTATTTATTCTCCCCTAAATAAATGAACACATTAGTTTAAATAATATTGAGATAGGGGAGAGGGGGTATCTCAAATATCTTCATTATGTGAAATTTTATCAATCCTTGTGAACGAACCCCTTCCATTATTCATTTATGGTTTTTTTGTAACACTAGGAAAAAACATCATTATATAAACTATAAATAACCCCCTTTGTAATGACCATATCACTGGTAATCAATTCTTATATTGAAGTGGGATATTTATAGTTGTGTCATCCCTCTTTCTCTATGTAAGAGATTCTCCATCACTTTTCCATTTATGCTTCATATTAGAATGGTTGAAATGGAATAGACATGTGAATTTCATATCATATTTCTATATTGACTTCTTAATTACCCATGGATTTGTACTGCATATTTATTGAAGTCAATACAAAATTCTTCTAGCTATTTTCTGTTGTTTTCAGCTTCTCCCACACTAAATGGAGCACTTCCTCCAACTTAGTGACCCTCAAGTCCATCACCATTATTAGTTCTTCATGATTATCAATGAGAGAATTATTTTCCACCTATAAATTCATTATCTAATCTTCATGCTATTTAATAAAGACATCAATGGTGACTTTATGTTGTTTCTTAATTTTAATTCTTAGATTCAATTATTGTTTCAATTCTTCAATTATATCATTTTGATTTATTTTATTTCTGATCTTAGAAATAAGTTTCCTCTAATTATTTTATGAGTACACAATTCCTTCTATTGATTTCACCCAATTATTATAGGTGTATCACATATTTTTTTTTCAAATTCAATATCAAGATGAAATATAGGATCTTTATTTTTTTATTTGTAAGAATCTGATGCAAAATAATAAGATAAATGTGTACATATTATATTATTGAAGCATACCACTTTATGAAAATTGGAGATTTTTTCATCCTTCTTTATCATCTTTATTTAGCTTTTTAAAAAATTACAATATTCTTCAATAGGATGCACCTTTAAATCATCCATCGATTTTCGCTATAAGTTTTGAACAACTAGGTTTTCCGTATTCACCATAGACGTTTTCCATTCAGATCCATAAGTTCCACCCACATATCCTCATCATTTATGTAGTGAGAAAAATAACACTTTTGAAATAAATTTTCTTTATTACAAGTTTAAACCAATGGGTATTATGGAAATCTCCATAGATATATCCATGGTTTGTATAAAACCATGGGTATATATCTATATTGACCACCCATTATTCCATAGTTTATAGAACCATGGGTATATATTGTATACACAATTTGAAGGGATATACCTACCATTCCAAATTATGGGTATTGGTTATTCTTTGATTAGAGAAAACCCCAGCCATGATATACCCAAACAATGGTAAAAGAGTAGCTGAAAATTATCCTAATACATCTCTAGACATTGTTAGGATCTTATAATCTCTTCACCTTATAACAACTCATCCTCTAGATATACTACTAATAATCTATATTATTTAAAAGTTAAAAATATTGAGACATTGAGTATGCATGTCCACTTCATTCTACCAAGTTTCCACCTCAACAAGACCTTGTTTCCAAAATAATTAAACTATCATCATTCTATTTCCGTGAAACACTTTAACACTATGATCCAACACACGTGTTGGAATATCAACAAATGAAGCATCACCTCATGTTAGAAATAATCTACATCGATCACATGATAAATATCATGGTAAAACTATAATAGTTTTGACACATGTAAAACATTATGCACATCAATATAACTTTGTTGAAGAGCCAATCGATATGAAGTAGACCTCATTCTATCCACAACCTCAACTGGTCCAACAAATCCATGAGACAAATTAAAATACCTTTGAATCCAAGGGTGACTTATTCTAGGTGACAACTGTATTAACACATGATCACCCACTTGAAACTCATGGGGTCATTGACATCTATTAGCATATGAATTCTAATTAATATGAGCCATAGACATATAATTCTGAATCAGCTCGACCTAGTTTGAGATCTTCTACACGTGACTTCTTCCCAACAACTCTGACTCACTAAAATCCATCCAACATAGTGGTGATCTGAATGGCCTACCATAAATATCCTTATATACATCTGTATATATAGTTTTCTAATAAGTATTTTTATAGGTAAAATCCAAAATTATAAGATGCATCTACCAAGACCCACAAAAATCAAGGAATGGTTCCTGAATCATATCCTAAATCACCTATATTGTGTACTATTACTGCCTATATGAATGTGGGTGGAATTTCATACTCAGTAAAACATGTGTACTAGGTTCCTTGTGAAATCTATGATAGAAAAGAGAAGTAAAACATCAATTACAGTCTAAAACAGTACTTTGTGGTACCCTATAAATATTATTATCTAATAAACATATAATTATTCCCACTAATACCATGATAAACATTCCTTTATAAGAAAGAAATGTGATACATTTGTCATTCAGTCCACAACCACCCAATTTGAGTCACTCTTCTTAAGAATCCTTGAGGGACCCATAAAAAGGTCTATGATAATGTCATCCCACATCAATTATGGAATGGGAATCTGTTGTAATGAATTACAAGGTTATTGAATCTCCACCTTCACCTTTTGAAATGTGTATCATTCTATCACAAATCCAGCTGTGTTAATTTTCATTATTATCCACCAATATTATCGACATAGGTTATGATACATTTTTCTCAAATCCAGATGAACCACCCACTTCGAGGCATGAAATTCATGCCTCAAGTAATCACACATACAAGTTGGAAAAACTAAATAGTCCTAGATATAGATGATATAATCCTAATTTATAATCTAAAATCAAGTTGTCTCCTCACCTTCAATGATTGGTCTCAAGGAATAACAGAAAGGATACTCATACTGTCTCCCGCTTATCCAGTCCAAATGTTTGGATTCAACTGTCACTGAGTTGACGGTCGTATGATCTTGGTCCTCTTAAACTACAACACGCATCTCATCCAGTGAGTTCATCATTCTCTACTGATATATAAACTCATGAACTACCTGATTCATATTTTTCTTGTTCAAAGTGTTAGAAACATTATTTCCCTTCCCGGTTGTATTTTCCAACCCAAAATCATATGACTGTATATAATAAAACCATATGCGCTACTGGATTTTAAGATCCCATTGAAACAATATGTACCTCATTTCATTATGATTAGTATAAATAATAAAATCTTCTGAAAAAACATAATATCGATTACACTTCAAGGCATAAAAAATTCATCTTACTCTAGGTCAAGTGTAGGGTAATTATATTCATGTTTCCTCAACATTTAGGACCCATACTCCATAGATCGACTTTCCTACATCAACAATGCATCAAAATACACTTCTAAAGAATCAAAAAAAATTATATACTCTTTCCTTGGGTTAGGCAGGATCAACATTAGTGTAAAATGTCAAGTGATTCAAAAAATCTTGGAAAGCATTGTCGCATGATCTATACCATTCAAAAAATATCCCCTTCTTGGTAAATCCAGAAAGTAGTGTTCCCAAATTTGAAAATTCCTACATAAACCTCTGAAAATATCATGCTCTCCAATGAAATATATGGATATTAAAATCATTCTTATGATACTCTTAAGAAAAAATTTCTTGATCATTTTATGGGTCCACTAACGCACCTTCTTTTGAGATTATGAGACCTAAGAAATATACCTAATCGATCGAGAATTGGACAGTTAATCTCTTGATGTATAGTCTATTCTCTCTCGGTGCTCTTGTGAAGATGTTATGGAGTTGGTCTTAATATTAACCAGTCCTAGAGTAAACCAATATTTCACCAGAAAAACAACAAAAATCTAATCAAGGTATAGGTGTAAGATACGGTTCATTAAGGCCATAAAAACAACTGGGGTATTTTTCTTCCCGAATGGCATCATGAAAAACTCATAAATTCTATACCGACCTATGAATACAGTCATTGGTATATTAGAATATCAAACTCTTTATTGATGATACCTTGATCTCAAGTAAATAAAGGGGAAAATCAAACTCCTCTCAACTAGTCAAATAAACCATATATATATGCAAGGGGATTCAAGTTCATCATATACTTTTGGTTTAAATTATGATAAAAGAACACAAAGACAAGGTTATATCATCCTTGTTTCCAGAAAACTAGAGTACCCTAAGAGGATGTACATAGATGAATAAATCCATTATCCATCAACTATTTAAGTTGATTCATCATCTCTTGAAGCTATATTGGTTCCTTTATATATGGTTGAATATAAATTGTCTCTACCACTAGAATGATCTCAATTGTAAATTTGACATCTTTCTTAGGTGGTAGCCTTGAGATGTTCTCATGAAAAAAGTCTTCGATCTTTTCCACTATGGGTGCAAAGACATCATGATTTACACCCTCATTATCAAAAAAATTGACTAGAAACCTATGTGGTGAGATCCCTTTGTTGTTGGGGAATCATCCCTGTACGGATTGCCTTGATATCCCACTCCCCAGGGTGATTATAATTGTCACCCTTAAGAGATATAAAATTCAGTATACTTTGATAATAATCCATATGGGGTTAGAATGATACTAACCATTGAATACCCAAAAATTAAGTTGAATCCTTCAATTTAAAGTATTTATAGATCCAATAGAAAATTATTCTCCCCAACCTCGAGAAAACACCCTTTACAAAAAATAGATGTATCACGGTCATAGTCCCAATGGTTTATCGATCGTCATAACACCGCTACCAAACTCAACTATTGGACTCAACCACTTCCAAATTTGTACATATATAAAATAATGAGAGGAACCATTATCAAATAAGGAAATAAAATAATACAATCTATCAAAATAGTACCTTTAATTATATTTGGTCCTTCCTTACAGTCAACTAGTATAGGAAAAAACTGCATACAACTCTCCTACCCCACTTCAATATGATACATTTTATGACCCCTGAGAGGCACTAATCTAATAATGCATGTGATCTTTCCCAGAAGCCCAAAATCTACTTCCTATACTTGCACGAATAGTATAACTTTATCTTATATATATATTGTATAGAATAATAACATTGTATAAATATAACTCTATATATCAGATCCACCACTACACATTTTGTATGGGTTCTTTTATAACCTCTATAGATATCCCATCATTATAAAATATCAACACTAAAATAGTGGTCAGGATCAATGCCCATAAAAGTGACCAGGCCTACCACACTGGTGGTATAGAACTCAGTTAAAATCCTAAGTAACTGATTGTTCCCCCTATCCAATCTAAATTATAATGTTCTGATAAACATTCTAATTTTGAGTTTTCCTACTCTCAAAAGACGTACCTTTTGAGCATTCAACTGAACCAAATTTCTTCCACAAGAATATTCCTTTAGGTTCCCTTCCGATATAATATCCTAATACACTACTTTAAAAAACATATTAGTTTAAAATATGTTATCTTAGGAATTAATATCATATTTAAAACTATCCAGAGGAATTTTTTACATAGTCATCTCATGCACTTCCAATATTAGAGAAAAGTGTAACAAGTCGATAAAGAAACCAACTTAGTTCATCATTAACATACACCCGTGGTCCAGCCTAGTAAAATCTGAAACCCTCTCCTATCTCAGAGTAAATGGATAAAAGTTATTCATAAACTTTTCTTATAATACCTTGTATACTGTGTTTTACATCTATCTATCCAGCATATGGTTGTCTATCCATGGATTATTTGATCCCTGAAACATATTAGATTCTAGTTTGACTCTTTTCTCAGTATAATCCTCTAAGTCTTCAACAATATTCTGAATAGACTCAATACATAACTCAAATTTCTTTATACTACCCTCTCTAGTGAAAATCAGAGTGTGGTGTAGCTGAAAATCTATTTTCTGGTATGACATACATGTCACAACCGATCTAGTGACTCTTTCTAAAATCTTTATAAAATGATAAAAGTTATGAAAAAACTAAACTCTTTCTTTCTATCCTGCAATAATCAAAGCCCCAGGTTCTACTACTATAAGAACATTTCTATCTATGTCCTCCTATCGTTCTACCCAAAATCATCATCATGTATTTGTATCTCTACAATTATAAACACACAGATTTGGATACATAAAAAAAATTAAAGTAATGTGTAAGATTGATTCACAATAATCCATAATAAGCCATTCCCCTCAAACGTAGCAACATATTAAAAATTGATGCCCTATCACTACCATTAACCATATTACATATAGGTCATGGTTAACAATAGGTAAACACATTCTCGTGTTCTAGTTTCTCATTGGACACCCATTTTACACATTTTTCACAATTTTAAATTTTTCAATTAATATTTAGAACCTTTTTTAGTTCAAATTTACATATGAAATGAAAGAAAATTGATATAAACTACTACTTCCAAATCTAGTTTTCCCCATGAGTGGATAAAATGATTAATGTCATAATAATTTCTGAGATCATAGAATGATATATTCTTAGTAATCTATCTTTATATACTTATCAATGAGTAAAATAGAAGAAACATTCATAAAAAATAGTCACATCACAGAACAATTAAATCACTCAAGTTAAAATAACATCCAACTCTAACAACACATATCAGTTACAAAAATCCCCCAGGGTACCTAGATTTTCCCCCATAAATGGGTTATATACTCCCATTAATGAGCTCAAGTACAAGGATCAACTCTTCCTAGTATCATGTATGACTTTCCTAAACAATAACAGAAAAAAAACTCTTTTGATACCACTTTGTTGTGTCCCCACTCTGGTCTGGCACACCAGTGCCCCATATTGGAAGGTTACATAATATTAACCCCATCCCCCCCCCACCCTCCATATTCCAGAGGATATTGAGTATAAGTGAGGGTCATGTATAGAACATGGGGAGAATAAACCATCTTTATCAAAGAAGCACAATTTTTGAAGTAAATAACAGTAACCAAATGACAATAACCATAACCAGAAAAAAAACCAATATCATATTATGACCAAAACTGGAGTACAATGTCCAACTAAAATAGTAGATGTGTTTTGACATACATGTGTCAAGTTTCTAAATAATACCCAGAAATAATGATGCACTAAAAAATCCAAAAAGGCAGTCCCAACAAAATATCTGGTACCATGAACCATGCTCCATCCCAGCTCATCCTTCTAACATATAGATCTTGCACTTATCTTGTCCGGAAAACAGGAAGTCTAATTGGGTACTCATTAGTATAACTGGTTAGGCTGTGAGTACAACTCATTAGGCCAACATAGACGACATCTAATTAAATATCCTTTTATGAAATTTTATGTAGTTGAATATATAATAATGTAAATCAATACATTAAAAATTTTACATATATAATTATTTTTTATTTTACCACATAATTCTATCGATTCACCATAACTCCCAACACTAACAGTACCTACATCAACCCATGATAGAATCTAAACTATCCCCAAGGTATATCACATATCACAATTCCATGTTTATCATTTATCATTTCATTTCAATTGATATCCCTTCCATTTGTAACAATATTCCAATATCAATCTCATGTGTGTAGAACATCGTTTCTAGCACCCCATGGGTATTTGGAGCACTAGTCTTGTCCAAAACCCCTTGGATTTTTTGATAATCAGTCCATGTCACATAAAATAATAAATTCTTGCATGAATTTGGGTCTATAACATCATGTCTATCACCCCTTGGGTATTTAGAGCATTTGTCCATGTCCCACACAAAATTTTTCAATCATTCACATTTATCACATATATAAAATTCAACAAGGTTGATAAAATTTAAACCTATCGTCATCATTTGACATCATTTTATGCCTTTTAAACTACTAATTAAATCACAATTAATTACTTTAATAACATGTAATAATATAACCACTTCACCATCAAACCGTCTATCATTACTTAATCAAAACCCATTAACTCTTCAAGTTCATTCCAGGCATCCATCAATTCCAATTATCAACCATTAAATATTTGACAAATTAACCAATTATACAATCCCATTAACTCTTAAATGTCATGATTACAATTCAAAAGTTTTAAATTCTCCAATGTTTAACCCAATAAATTTTCACACGAAAATTCATTTTAGTCTATTCAATCTCTGATGCAATTTCTCAATCAAGAAAATTTCAATTTCATAATTACCTTTAAGTGATTAAATCATGACTATGGTATTTTAAATTTATATCACCTACATTATGATCATTGATAGATGATATCTAATAAAAAATCCCTAAACTGAAGCGGAATGTTCAATTTCACAAAAAAGAACAAATCCTAAATCTAAAACCAAGACACCAGATCACATATAGTTAGATCTATCATAACCTAGATCTAAACCATACCCAATGGAGTAAATAATACATTCAAAATATTATAGAAAAATGTAAGAGGTGATGAAATATTCAGGATATTACAGATACCCAAAAATATAAATCCATCCAATATTAACTAAAACAAGGGTAAAAGTGTAGCAAAAAATGATCCTGATACATATCCGGAATTGGTCTGGATATTACAGGTATCATTCTCAAAATTTTATTTATGGATTAATATTTTATCAAAGTGAATTTTGTGGAAGATGTTTCATATCCATAGTCTAACCATGTTTTAATGATAGTGTTGTGGGAACCATTTCTTTTCCACATGGTAATAATATTTCATTGATTTTTCGTGGAATGAATTTTTTCCATGGTTTAATCATTTTCAATAGTGATTTTTATTGAACTAATTTATTTTCAATGGGTTAATTATTTTCAAAAATATGTTTTTTGGAACACATTTTTTTAAATGGGATATTTTTATTTTAAATAGATTTAAATAAAACACATTTCTTATCAATGGATTAATCTTGTTTCAAGTATATTTTTATGGAACACATTTATTTTCCATGTGTTAATTATGATTCAATGATATTGTTATGAAACCCATTGTTACTATAATTTTATGATGAAATTAGTTATTTTATGTGTTATGATTATCTAATGGTTCTTGTACATTTGAATATGGGTTTCATGCTAAACCAATGACTAGTGGTCCCGTGATAAACTAACGATGGGTGGTTATTTGATTAACCAATTATGGGTAGGTCCTTGATATCCCTCCAATGAATTAGGTAATTACTATGTTCTCTAGACAATTATATTAGAATCTATACATATAGTTTTTCCAATTTCTTTGGGTTCATCAACGGTTCTGTAATGGATCAATTAGATTATTTTCTAAGATACTGGTATAATTTAACTTTTCTTTATATGGGATTATAATGTTTTTAATGATGGATATTGATATCACAAGGCTCGTGATTATTTATTCTTATAAATGCTTCTTTTTTCCATGTTTTCAAATTTTATGGTCCTTGTATTAATGGTTAGGATATATTTTATGAATCGGTCATACACTTCAATTATGTCATCATACCATTATTCAATCTTATTATGACTCGTGATATTTAATTTTTAATTCTTTTTCATACCGTTATTGTGCCTTTGATATTACCCTTCTTGTGTTTCCCTTTATCTATGGTTTAAATAATTATGTTGAATGAGTTTTGTATAGAAATGATTTTATATAGATGATGATTATTTCATATTGTGAAAATTTAAAGCTATGTTAAATGGGATAAATTTACATTTAAATTCATGTGAATTGTTTATGTATGAGTTTTTCATAATTCTATAAATCATTAATCTGAAAAGGATCTCCATTAAGTAACTGATCCATATTTTCCTTCTGATATTATAAGTTTTAGATGAAATATTGGGGTTATATTTATTGTCATCATAGCTATAAATATAAAGTTATAGATTTTTTTATAGGATTTGGGAGTGCGAGTCTGGGGTTTTTATAGTTGGTATCAATGTTTAGTTTAGATGAATTGGTAAATTTCGATTTTTATCATGTGATGTTATCTTAAGATTTATTGATACCATCATAAGTATATAATAATATGTATGATCATATGTTAAAATTATGAGATAACCCATTTAGGTTTTGAGAGATGAGATATTAAAGTGATTAATGACATTTTTATATATCTATTTTTGGATGAAGTATTTGTAACCTCAAGGATCAAAATGAAATGTTCTTGTAGAGGAATTATTTTTCATGATTAAATAAAATGGGGTAGCATGTATGCTTAGTGATAACCTTCCACATCCAGCTAGGTGGTAAGTCTTGAACCCATGACCGATGGATGATAAGGATTTCACTCCGACCACTAGCCTACATAATTTCTTAGTTAGTATGAAATTTTTTCATATAAATATTAATCTTATTTTTTAAAAATATGTGTTATTATATGAGAATAATTATTTATTAATCATGTACGAATCTATGATGAAACCCTTCTAATATTTTGGATTTAAACATAGTAAATATATGTTTGGGGATTTTAATGAGAGTTATTTATGGAATAATTTAGTTTCAACATTGGGTATTGATTGATAATATTAATTCATTATATGAAGTTTTACTCTTTCCTGGAATTATCTTACCATGTTCTAACAATTTTTGTTTTGGTTAATGTCTAATGATAGGTGGAATATAATGACTTTGTCTTCTTGGTTTAATGTTTTTATAAAAAATTATGATTAGGGAATTAAAAACTCATCTTGAATGCAAATAGATTGGGTAAAAATTATATTTTGATGAAAATTTATTAAAAATGAAATTATACTAATCATGTAAGTATGTTTCCTTTTTTCTGTTTATTCTAGATGGTGTGAAAATTATTTATGTTCAGTAAAAAATCATGAAACAAAATTAATTTCCCAGTACATTCAATTGTAAGGAGAAATGGTATTTTTTATCACAACTGACTTATTATTATGAGGCCCATAACTTTCCTTTAATCATTTAATTTTTTTATCAGTGACCTTAACTAAACTATATATTTATTTACACTTTCCACCATTCCCTCCTATGTTCCCCTTATGTAAAATTCTAGTTATGTGTACCCTCTGGTGAAATTTATGATTCTCATTTTATGTTTTTAAGGATATGATTTTTGTCCCTTGGTATGATGTGTGTTTATTAGTTGAATTATTAAAATTTTAATCCTTTGATAACAAAGATGGATTTTGAGAGAAAATCTATCTTAAGGGGGTAGGATGTAACACCCCAAAATATTATAAAATACATTCATTCAATTAAATCTAAATTATTTTATATATTTTTTTAAAATAATTAAAATTTTATATTGTTAAGTACCCAGTTTATCATTAATGGAACACAACTTTTATCTTCTCTAATAACATGTGTTACATGCAACACTAGGTCATATCGAACAATAATGTACTATTAATAATATTATTTCATATGATAGTTATTACCTAGAAATTGGAATGATTTTAATGAATGGTTTTAACTATGTTATGAAAATTTATTTTATACATGTCTATAAAATCAATTAATTTGTTACCAATTAATCAAAAATGAACCTAAAAATAAATTGAATATAAATGGTGTGTTTTTATGAAAAACATTTTTTATTACTAGAATGATATTTTTATCATTATAAATAAAATTAATCAAAATATGTGAAATATATTAATGAAATTATTTTTTATGTATTGTATAATGTGTTTTTTAAATTCATATAATATATTTTATTTTCATAAGATAAGAATAAATCCTATTTTAAGTATAAAAAATGTATTATTCTAAAAGGTAGTTCTGAATCCTTTTAATGGAAAATGGTATTAAAACTAAATTATAGAACTTTTATAATATTTATCTAAAAAATATTCATAATTTTTTAAATTTTAATATAAAAATTTACTTTGATTGAATTTTTTGTATTTTTATGGAGAAATTTATTTATTTCATGAATAGTGAAAAAATACTAAATTTTAATTAAAAACTACTTTTTCACCTAAATAATTAATATAGTTAAATAATATTTTATGTGTTTTTAAAGTAAAATTAGAGAAACTATATTTTTTTAATCCATTAAAGTTTATTTTAATCAATTTCACATTGAAATTAGATATATAAATACTTCAAACATTTGATCTTTCTTATTTAAAAACAACTTTCTCATTCCATCTATAAGATTAATTTTAAATTAAATTCCCCCATATATGTGATTGGAATTTCGATAAATGGATTCCATATTTTGAATATAAATATATTATAATTTCAATTAATTTTAAATATATTGTTGGACCTATAATATTAGAGAAATCAATTGAAATTAATTATAGATATTAAGTTTAGAATTAGATTACTTAGGGGATAAACATTAATATTAAATGGGGAATGACAAAGAAACATTTCCAAAAACCATTCACATTAAATATTTATACTATATACCCTTAGTTTATAAAAAAATAATTATTATCTGCACATTATGTAATGGATACCTCCCAATAGTGTTTAGCTTTTTATACTCAAGAGAATGTAATTCCCCCCACTATAAATAGGAACTCACTCTCACGAATTCTTTACACATATAAAAACATTTGGATCACCCAAAAACTACCCAAATAATATCCCAAAATAACTCATATCATCCTAGAAGTCTCGATTTTTGAATAAATAAAATCATTTATATCCATTGGTGCAAAACAAAAGGAGTTACGAGAAGAAGAGGTCACATTCTTCAATGAGAACCTCTATATTTTTTAATTCTTTATCCCTTAAAATATTTATATTCCATGTTTA
This sequence comes from Viscum album, assembly GCA_963277665.1. Lineage (NCBI taxonomy): Eukaryota > Viridiplantae > Streptophyta > Magnoliopsida > Santalales > Viscaceae > Viscum > Viscum album. Next base: position 1,136,118,290 of record OY728164.1, on the reverse strand, counting down.
TATAATAAAATCTTAATCATAAATGTAATGAAATTATTTTATGTGAAGGTTTCTATATAAACCTTCACTCACATCTATAAAATGTGTAATGAAATCACCAATCATGTGTATGGCTAACTACCGCCTCGTGAAATGAATTTTTTTTACATTACCACCTATTGTGGTTGGGAATTAAGATATAAATATTATTTTTTAAATGATATACAGTATATTTATATTTTAATAATACTTATTTAATTATTATATAATACATACATTTAGTCTTTCCATTTGGTGGGTATATGATAACATTGTTTGGGTATTTGTGGACTACTGCTTCCTCAAAGTGATGTGATACGTTTACACTTTACAAGAATGTATTAAGATCAATATTAATAAAAATATATAATATAAATTAAATATTTATTATATCTATGAAACAATTATCTATATATACATACAAAATACCATTTTGTTCTTTTCATTTCACACAGGAAAAAAGTGATAATGTGGTCCGGGGATGTCTGGACTACCACCTCCTCCAAGCGATGTGATTCCTCCTTTTTCATCACCACATCATAATAATGATATGTAAATAAATATATAATACTTTATTTATTTTTATAATTGTTATTATATAAATTTAAATGCTATTTACCTTCTTTATATAACGTTCATTGAAAAATGGGAATGTTTCTCATGTGTGTGTGTGTGGCCTACCATCTCTATGATAGTAACACGGGATTATTTTTCATAACCATATTTTATTTAATATTCTAAAGGAATAATTGATGTAATAATATGATAATTTTTCATGTTTATTATTCTAAATATTTTTTTATATTTACTTTATTAACCTTATTTGACCTACTAATGTCTGTTTTAACACATAGGACAAATATAGTCAAATCATCCAACATAAATATTATTGATTAATAAATTGTGAATAAATTGTTTATAAGTTAAATAAAAAGTAAAAAATAACTTTTAAAAGGTTAATAATCATGTAATTAAGTAACATAATTTTAATATTCATGAAGATATAGGACAATCATGAAACATTGGACTCAAAGTAATGGATTTTCATCTAACTTTGATATATGTGTGATTAATGTCATATTCCCCACTTAATTATTTTTTGTGGTGTATCTACTAAACCATTTTATATATTATTTCATTAATTCCTTTATATTATTGTCATTAAAATTTTTCTCTTGATTATTATTACATTTGGGGTTTCTAATTCATATGTTAACATAGTTCTAAGGGGTTCGTCTAAATATACTTTTTATTAAGGCTTATTTCTAATTATGCACCTAATTAATTTTATATCATATATATAATTCACAAGGAAATTTTATTTAATCAACTTCTTTTATTTCATGATACTCAATGTATCAATAGATATTATTAAATCACATATCTAATGTTTCTAAGGTTACTCAATTAGTAAGTTTTTTTTCATCTCTCTTTATTTTATTGAGAATTATTTCATATTCACCACTTATTTTTTATATTTGGTGTATGAAATTAAATTTGATGTATTTAGTAATTTTTATCAATAAATTTAGGCAATTTAATGATTAATTTATATGATATCCCTTTCATGTGGTTTATGGTTTCAAAGTTACCAAAGCGGGAATGGATTTTAAACTTATTTTTGCTTCTATGAGACGTTTGTTACGTTATACACCTATCTTCCTTCTTGGGTTTATATACTTCTAACTTGACATGATATAATATAAATTTCCGTTTACTCAAGATATTATATGTATAATTTACTTTTATTCTTTTATGGGGATTATTATTCAAATATTTCAAGGTTGTATCGGACACTTTGTAATGTTTAAATGTTATTTTCATCATGAATGTTTTTAAAACTATTTTATTGGTATTTCAATTAATAAAAATCAAAAACACATGTTCATACTTATCCTCAACTATGGGTAATTTTTATTCACACCATCATCATTCTGTTATGTATATATTAATATTTTTTCAAATTAATTTTCCTTAAAATAGTTTTTATTCCATGGGTTAACCATATTTCAAAGAGATTTTTATGGAACCCATTTTTTCTATACATTAATCATCCTTCAATGATATTGTTTTGGAACATAATTATTTTCCATGTTTTAATCGTAATCTAAATATATTTTTATAGATCCCATTTTTTTCTATGGGTTAATCTTGTTTCAAAGCTATTATTATGGAACACATTTATTTTCCATGAGATAGTTATGTTTCAAAGTGACTAACATAAACCCATGCCTTTTCTAGGGGTTAATATTGTTTCAAATATATTTTTAAGGATCCCTTTTCATTAATATGATTTAATCATGTTTTAGTGGAGTTTTTATGGAACTTGTTTCTTTTTTATAGGATACAAATATTTCAATAAGATTATTATAGAACCAATTTTTTCAACAGGTTAATCATGAATTAATGAGCTTTTTATATAAGCCAGTTATTTTCTTGGGGTTACTAAAGTTTTAAAATGGACAATGGTGATGCCTATGATTTTAGGATAAAATGAATCATTTTATGTGTTGTGATTATATAATTTTACTTGGACATTTTATGGGTGGTATATAATAATCCAATGATATGTGGTTCTGTGATAAACCAATGATGAGTGGTTTAGTGAAAAAACAAGGATGGGTAGGTCCCGGATAGAACTCAAATGCATTAGGTAATGGTTAATTTAGCCATTGAATGTTATTGGAAGTTAGTTTTATAGTAATTCTGATTCGTAAGGTTTTTTCAATGTTTATTTAAGGGTTCTATAACATTTTAATGCAATGAAGTTCCAAGATACCATTATATTTTATCTTAGATTGATATAGGTTTATAATGTTTCTAACAAACAAGATTGAAAACACATGAATCATGATAAATGATTCTGATGACACGTTTCATTTCCACATTTTCATATTTTATGGCCCATGTATTGATGGGTTTGATTTATTTTAGTATTTTCTCATGCCCATTGATTATTTCATCTTACCCTTATTCATTATCATTCTCATTGATTACATATAACTATTAATTCATATCTTTACCCTTACTGAGATTCTGGTCTTTCTCTTCTTTTATTACCTTTCCCATGGTTATAAATAATGATTTTTAATGAATTGTGTCTTGAAGGAGTTTCATATGGTTGTTGATGATGTTTTAGTGTGAAAATAAAGTTGTCTTAAATTCATGAACGACCATTTAAATTCAGGTAATTTATTTTTATAGGTGTTTTTCCTAATTATCTAAAACTATAACACTAAAATTTCATTTAGTATATAAGTGATAGAATTTATCCTTTTTATTTTTCAAGGATTATAAGAAAAATTGTGGTCATAATTATCATCATAATATCTGGAAATTTAATGTTGTGGATTTCAGAACAGGATCTAGGAGAGTAGTTAATGATCTGTTATAACTATAGTTTGGTTTATTACCATAATACTGTCTAGAAATGTTTCTAAACATATTTTAAATTTCTTTTGTTCTATATAATTTGATGAATGAAACCTATTTTATTTTCATGTGTTCTTTATTATATGTTTATTGATTGATTTCAAAAGAAACACAAATGTATATATACTAACTATTGGGGTCTTATATCACCATCGGATAAATTAGTTAAGGTTTTGTATCTCATAATATATTAAATCATGGACAGAAAATAATTTTCTCATAACTAAAAACGTGATCCCTCATACATTACACTTATAAAATAAAAGAAAAACATTTTAGATCACATGAACTAAATAAAGTCTAAGCCTACAACGACTACTCTCACAACATAAAGTGGAATCTTTCATGTATTTTTCTCACTAAATATAGTATTACCCTTATTTTATTATAAACATAACAGAAATGGAAACATATCATAAATTATGACCATAATATAGAGGGTGATACTTCTTTGATTCCTCTTGAAACATAAAGGGTGGGACTTCGTGGATATTCTCATAATATTATGATTCCATGTGTTTATGTTCTGATAAAAAAGTTGTATAATTGTTTTGATTCAATGAAATTATATATTTCAAAGTCACATGGAATTGATAATACTCCACATCTCATGTTTATTATCTTACAATCATTTGAAATTGTACATTTTTTCATTGGATATTGTATTCCCTTATATAATTAATTATGGAAATATCTTATTGTTCCAAATTTTTTAATAATTTATTTCTCCTCTACTCATGTTTTATCATATGTTTATGATCTCTCTATAATGACATATTAATCATTTTTAACTTACTAAGTGTTTTTTCTCACCATCCCTTTTTGTTACAATCATTAATTTATAAATATGATTTATACAAATAAGGATTCTATAAGGTAGTATATTATTTTTAGAATATGGAGAAATTTTTATACATTTCATTATGTAATATTATTATATAAATGATCCCTTAAGAAACCATCCCATTTATTATTAGTATTGTGTGATTATTTTCAAGATGTATGGTTAAAATTTTTAAAATAATGTAATATAAAAATAGGTTCATCTGAATTTATACCGAATAACTATTTGAAGAAAGTATTTTATCACAAGATACATGATTTTGAATCTATGTATTTCAATTTTTTATCAACATCTATTAATTTTTACTTAATTTTTTTATTATTTTTAAATTTTATGGAAATAAATTTGATACATGTGTATAAAAAAAGTAAAAAATATGAGTAAGGATTTTGCGAATTATTAGAATTTCTTAAATGGAATGAAAAAATGAAATGTTTTATAGTCAATTCTTAAAGTGTTTTAATATGATAAAATTAGGGTCTAGAAAACTAGATATCAATTTAGGTTTTTATGGTTTTAATCTGAGTTATAGCTGTTGGATCTAGCAAGGTGAAGTAATATTTGTATTGTGATCTAATGTATATAATGATTTTATGTTTTAGATAGAAAATCACCCTAATAAATTAATTCATATCACTGGAATTGAATCTAGACAATACATTAAGAGTATATAGTAATTATATTGTGATTATAAAAGTCAATTTTTTATGTATAATTTTATTTTTATTATAAGTGGTAAATTGATTGATAAACATAAATCCTATAAATTTTAATTGGGGTAAATGTTTCATTATATTTATAAAACATTTTAAGGTAATGATTTTTTAAATAAATATACTTCCACATTACAATTATAATATGAAAAAATAATATTATGTCTATTGGGAAAAGGGTATATGAATATAAATGTTTTATCTAATCATTTGGTGTTGTATTGGTATGAATAAAATTATTGTCATGATATCTTTAAAGTTGAAAAAATTATATAATGTTGATGTGTTATTCAAATGAAAATAACACTTATAGACTTGTATGAAGACACTTCCAAGGTATGTGTGTTATCATACAATAATTCCCTATTATAAACATTTAGTTGTAAATTAAAATGATCTAGTGATGTTTAGATGGAATGAATACAAGAAAATGTCTGACTCAAACCTACATCACCCTATTGATTGACCACAATGGATGCAATTTTATTAATAATTCTTGGATTTTGGAAATAATGTATGATATCTAAAAATGGGAATTTCAACATAAAGAATAAATATATATCAAAGTATCCATAGCCAATATTGTTTGGGTAATTTTAGGTTGGTATTTTACAACCTATCCCCAAATAAATATATAAAATAAAAATATGGTATGATTAACATTCTGATTTATTGACCAAAATATCCTAAAAATGTTTTTTATATTTTATATCCACCATTGATTGATTGTTTGTAATTATTATAGGTGATAGATGGTAATATGTTTGATCAATGTATGAAGAACATGTATTTCCTTATCTATTATATTATAATGATCACAATAAATGAAATTCTTATACATAGAAATTAATCTAGATAAAGTGTTAAGTGGCATTAATATTGTCTAATTTAATAAAATGATACACTATATCATCAACTATTGCATTTAATAATCAAAATTTACATTCGTTATTAAATATGTTTTTTAGTAGTTCAACCTTATCAAGAATATAAAATCGTTTTATTTTTTAAAGAAGTATGATAATCCCCAAAAATTGCTAAAAATTATAGGATATTTTGAAAACATGAATATTTATTATAGAATTTGGAAAGATAAGAACATTAAGTCATTAAAATATTCACGAAAAAAAAAGATGAATTTTATTTTTCAACCATATTGACTATTTTTATAGTTAGAACAATACATTTATGTAATGAATATTGAAAAAAAACGTGAAAATATGTATGGAATATTATTTGATATAAAAGAAAATACAAAATTTTGATTTCATGTAATATATTACTTAATGTTTTAGGGAATATATGTAAAATTTTCTTCCAATTATAAAATTAAACCTCCATCTGGTCTCATGCTTTCTAAGACAACAAAAATGATTTTTTCCAAATTTATTCACAATAGATAAAATACATAATGGTTGTCCATTAAATATTAAAAATATCACTAAATGGTTATATGTTAATAGAAATTAAATATAAAAAAATATGTATTGTTGAAACCAATACTACTATTTTTACTATATGTATTATTATTGATTCCTATCCAGATGAGTATCATCATGTTGTGTTTCATTTTTAATTCTTTTTATAGTGAAGGCTGGTATCCAAATATGATAAATTGTTTAGAGAATGAATATGTATTTTTGTATATTCTACTTATGATGTATATTACCTCATCATTTTTTAGTTAATATTATATCTAATGATTCATTTGATGATGGAATAATGTTATATAAGAGCACATTGGTCTCCAATAATCTCATCAAGTACTAGTCAATCATTAAGGTATAGTGATTCATGGATTAAAAGTAATGTTAATTTTATATAATGAAAAAATTCATGGAGATTTATATATTTTTAACAACAAATGTGAAATTAAATTATATATCATAAAATGTTACTAGAGTTAATGCATAGTGTTTAAAAAATAAATAAAATAGATCATTATTGGTAATTAAAAAACATATTTTCATGGTTTAACAAAAATATCTATATTTATTAATTTTTTTCAGAAAAATTGAAATGGTTTGATGGGGGACCATGTGTTAATATGACCATGGAGTCTAATTTTGATGATAATGTTTATAAATTTTAAACTAAAAACAAGTAAAATCAAGATAATATTAAATATAGTGGGGTAGTGGCCATTGATGAAGTAATGCATTCTTTATGTGAAGAGGAGAAACCCTAAATTATTTCATCAGTATTTTAGTTAATAGTTTTGAATTATATACATTAAATTTATTAAAAAAAAAATTTTGTTACTCTATTTTTGTGTAACTACACTGATAGAAAAAATGTCCTGAAATATATTGATTTGGTATTTACCCTTATTGATTTGAAATGATTTTTATTCAGCAAGGAACTATTTTCATATTAATATATAAAAATCATATATTTTATGATATCTATCCATTATATGATCATTGCTCTATAATTTTACAACATGAAAAATTCATAAATGTGATAACAATAAGGTTGGTGTTGTAGAACTATGTGAAAATCATTCAACTATTATACAATTATCTGAAGATAAGTATGAATATGATATAAACATGGTAATTTATTTATGAAAGGATAATAAATTATTTATATGATAAAACTCCCCAATAATGTTCTTGTAAATAAATTAAATATTTATTTTTTTAATTTTTCTACTAAACATTCACATATAAAATTTACTTCATTTTTAAATTATATATATATATATATATATATGTTCATTAATTTTTTTTCTGTATTCATCTATTAGAGTTCAATGTTTTTTTGGTTGAAAAAACTTAACATCATCATTTTTCATTACTATTTATTTTTGTCCATCATTTTAATCTATATTTTTTTGTGCTCATAGATAAAAGAATTGTTTTAATTTTTTATTGTTTTCATTACAAATGAATTATATAGTAATAATATTTATTTATTATAATCATATTTTATTAAAATAATTCTATTAGATTATCATACACTTATTTAATTAAATGAAAGATAGTAAGTGGGATATCTAGTTGGGAAAACATGTGACACTTAATATAGATATGAATGTGATTATAAAATTATTTCGGTAGATTTAATGTATATTTGTAAAAAAATTTGTCTTAACTACAAGTGAACCCACTACTACAGAGGAATCTACTTCTATAGAGAAAAAGACACCCCAATTCTATAGGCATGGAATTATATATTTACAAGAACATTAAATTTCTCATGGAAATATTCAATGGATATCAATTGAATTTGATGATAACAATAACCTTTTGTCCAAAAGGAAATCAGTTTAGGAGTTTCGTTGCACTATAAAGTGAGTGTATAACTAAAATATTATATCTAAATTTTAGGTGTATCTATCAAAAAATGTGATATTAGTTATATTATTCTATAATGGTATAATATATATACTATATTATTTTTTATAAAGTTATAGTTATTAAATATTTCATATATTTATTATTTTATCTATTCAAGTATAATTATGATTTGACTATACTGATATAAACTGATTAAAAATATGTTGTTACCTTTTTTGGAAGTAATGCAGAGGGATTTGAAATCTATGTTTAAATTGTATTATATTTTCTAGAATAAAAATTTTAAAAATACATGGGCTAAATATTTGTTTTTATATGTAGAGATGAGGGAATTGTTTGTTTTCAACCAATAGGAGAAAGCCTTACATGTATGATAATTATTTTATGTAAAATAAATATATTATATTATTTATTAATTAACCAATAACTTATTATTTTATTATTATTTTTACAAAAATCATGTTGATCTCACTATGAAATCCATCCGTAGAACATGTACCGTCAAACTATTTCATGTGGAGGTTATATATTGGTGTATGAGAAAATGATTGTTGAAAAAAAAATTTGATTAAGATATTAAACATGTAGAATATTTCAAGATATTTTTTAGTCCCACTTCTCTCATCATTATCCAATAAAAATAAAAATGGTGGAGAATAATAAGAATTTGGATTACCTTACTGGTCAATCAAAATACATAGCATAATATATTATAACAAATAATTTATTCTTTTTTTGAATATTTTTATTGTAAGTTAATTAAATTAATATAAAATTAACTTGTTATATTTATTTATACACTTAAAAATAATATAGAGAAAATTTCCATCATGATAGAGGGTTGTAAGGATATTCTTGTTACTAAAATTGGAAATAAGGTACAGCTAATCCACCAAAAAGGGTGTGAGGAAGGTGTTAGTATTATGAATGACTTCATATGACCTATAACTATATTAAATGAAGATGAATACAAGGGAGAAATAGATTTTATGAAGGATAAAAATTAATATATTGGTTATTAAATAATGGTATTTTTTATATTTTAATTTTACAGATATACCATGAAAATGTAGACTACCAATCTTACCCCTCGACATCCTTGCTCATAATTGGATGTGTTTTTTTAATTCATTAATGGGGAAACCCAATATAAAAATATATCATATGTGGAATTAAATTATAAAGGATTATGCACATAATTTATTTATTTAATTAGCTTAAATAATTAAGATGATAAATGATGTCATTGATCCATCATATCGACTGACAATTCTTACATAAGATATGGAAATTGTTAGAAAAAATATGATTCAATTTTTTTTCTAGCTAAACATAAATTTTCACCAATGTAATTATTATTTAGGTGAAATTTCATCATTTTTAATTTCAATTTTCTTTCAACATACATGATATTGTTTTCAGACATTTACCTTCTACATGTGTATCTAAAATTGAAATAATAAATATAAAAGGGTAAAAAATCACGAACCATCAAAATTGAAACACTATAGTTTCCTAAAAGGCTACCAAAACTAGAACTTAGTTATTTATATTAGATATTATTTTATGTTCTCAATGATGGGTTGGATTTTATTTAGATGTTATATGTTATTAATATTTACAAAAGTTACCATGTATATTTTTATTGGAGATGATCCCTCAATAACCATGTTGTAATTATTTTCGTTGTATGTAAATTAAAATTTTCATTTTCATTTACATATTTTTGTATAACTATTATAAATTTAATTTATTAATTTTTTAATTATTTTTTTTTCAAAATATATTAATTCAAATTGTTATCACATCAATTTAAGGATTTATTATTATATAATACATTTTATTGATTTTTATATGCCAAAATAGGCCTAAAATAGTTTAATATATATCTCAATGAATTTATAATACATATATTCGATGTCATTTCCTTTCATTCCTTGAAAAATAAGAAGTCTTATAAAATTATGATATAATATTAATCATATTTTCATTCAAGCTATAATTTATCATTTTTAGGGGACACTAAATGTTATGAATATTATCCCCATAGGAATGGAAAATACATTAGTTGTTCTCGTTATTGGGTAAATTTATTGAAAACATAATAACTTATTCGACACATATGTTTTATTCAAATTAAATTGAATATATACTATTTAATATATTATGTTAGTTATGTTTTGGTGATATTAAAATCCAACAAGTCATGGATCTTATTTCAATCTTTTCACTTAAATAAATATATTCTATTACCATTTATTACATTTATGTGGATGTATTTGTTTTTAATGCAGTTTAAAGAATATTTTTCTTTGAAATTTGTCTAGTATTTTATATTATAAAATTCTTATTTCTAAAAAAATATCTTATCATCCAAATTAATGTGTGTATTCTTATTATCCTGTTTTATAATTAATTATTTGATTACCATGAAAACAAAGTTAACTTGATTTCATATGTTTCGTTCTTTAAAATCATATATTTCATACCAAAATGTTGTATTTTTAATGTTATAAAAAAATTTCTATCTCAATTTTATGTCACTAAAACCTATTAAATAATACAATAACCCCCTATTCCGGATTATTTAGAGACTATTTTATATGTATGAATAATTATTATATATTTACCTAAAAGTTTATTATATGAGTATTGTTTTTTCAAATGATATTATTATATAGTTTAAAAGTATATTATATATATATTATATTTCTTATGATGTTCCCATTTTATTATTCTAACATGGAATGGGGTAAGATGTTGTATGAGATTTTAAAAAATATATTTTTTTCACATTGCTTATTATGATAACTAATGGTAAATATTTTTCAAATTTCTTTTATAATAACAATAGGAGTTGTTAATTTCTTTCAAAGTAAATTATTATAAGAACTAATATTGATTGTTTTACTAAACCTAGCATGGAGTTTCATTTCAATAGTGATTCTAATAATAACAAAAGTTGAAAGAATATTATAACATTTGTTTTTATAATCAACAATAAATCTATACATTCAATACTATTAATATTAATGTCACGTTTTAACCACCATTTAAGGAAAAAATAATCATAAAGGGTAATTTTTTCAGAGTAAGACTTAACGAATAAAACCTATGAGTTGTGTAATAAATTTTGAATTAATTTTTTGAGCCTTTATGGGAATTATTGAGAACTACTTGTGACAATAGAGCTTATATTTTGGTGAAGCTAGGGGTTAATTAACTTATTATTGGAATTTGGGATGTTCGTTGAAAATATGGATTATCCAATATGAGGTGGGATTTTTTTCATTTTTCTATGTCTTAGTGATTTGGGTATAGATTATTCACTTTCATTTTAATATTATTTAATAATATTATTCACTTTTTATATAGTAATAATGTTTTGAAAACTTTTTATTGATAAATTATTGTAATATACCATCACGTAATAGATTTTTTAAGAGATATATCATATATATATATATACCTAGTATTGTTGATATATTGTTTACCATGAATGATTATATTTGAAAGAACCCGGTTCATATTTGAGGTACAGATTCAATTTTTTTCATCAATACTTAGTATAATTGATTAAATGTAGACTAATGTGGATACTCAATGTGTTCATAATTGGAGCAGGTATGTCCAAGGCTGGTTTGGATCCCAGAAACCATGTTTTTGGGTGATTTTGGCATGGCGCATAGTTAGTATAAACCATGAGGGGCTGGACATACAGTTTGTATAAACCATGAAAAGCTAGATAGTGGGGGTCTATTGGAGGTGAAAATTTAGGAAACATGGTTGTATGATCCACATGTCTATGCGGCCAAGTATGCAATTATTACAGAAATTGACAATGCCTATTAACAAAATTTGTGTACAATTTGTAAATCGTACGGGTAATCCATGGTATTACCCCTTTCCCTACAAAAATCCATGCAAGATCGGTGCACAGTTTTCTAAACCATGCTCTTAAACCATGTGACCTTGGCAGGTTTAATTTTTTAATAGATTAAAATTATATAACAAATTATTTTTTTAGACCTAATTTGGGTATCCTTCCTATTAATGACATGCTCACCTTAGAGAAGCTCTCACCTTTATCTATTCTTGGATTTGGGGTATATCATTTTTCTGAATTATGATTCAAGCACGGTTCATCTCCTTGGATCTATACTGGTAGGCCCTTAATTTTTTATCCATCCTCCATTCTTTTGGGAATCAATTACACTATTTGTATTCAGGATCATATGCCCTAATTTCTAGTTCCTCATTTGTTCTTAAAATTTCATCCAATTTTTGATAAATCAGAGCCTAATACATTACGAACTATCTATAATGGGCTTAAGGTAGTTGGTCTCATTCTTTTTTCTTTGACTTGATCTATTTATATATATTAGGGTTTGGCATGCCAAATTTATGTTTGTCGGCTAAATCAAATTTGAATCCAAGAATGGGTAGGTGTTCCCTGTTAAGATAAATAGAATAAATCATTCTTCTTATAGGTTTAATAAATTTAATAAACCACCCCATTGGGTAATATTAATTTAAATGGGACTTTGATGGATTTTTTACTTTGATGACTATGAGGTGTACCCTTTAGACTAGGTCTTGGGATGTCAAAATGTGAATTGTCTTTGGAATTAAGTATCTATTTTGTGAATTGTAAAAAAATGAATAAGGTGTTTCTGATGGAAGGACTTCCCTTGACCAATGTATTTAATTTATAGATTAAATCATGCTTTCTTATTTTTCCATTACCATTAGAGTAATATAGAGGTTATTCTATGAATTGATATAATTAGATTGACTTTTTTTAGTTATTTATTTCCCATGTGATTTATATGATAACAGAACATCATAAAAACATGATAGGCATATTAGTCTTTTCATATTAAAATATTAATTGTGAGTATTTGAATGGACCATGAATATTTAAGACCATGTGAGATAAAGGTATTTTATTACTTTTTATGGATTCTCATTTCATGTGACTCCTTGTATATAAAAATTACAATGTGATTTATGTTCAGACCATTCTTGGTAATGAATTTATTAATCTTGGGAAGCTCGTTATCTCATTATTCTCCCATGGCTAAATAAATGACATGCCTTCAAAGGTTGGAAAATACCTTAGTCAACCTTTGAGGTGATTTTGTTAAATCATGCTCTTGGTTTTGACCTTTCAATGTTAAAAAAATTGTAAATGAAATGGAATTGGTTAAGTGATTAATAGGAACGGGTGATACCAAGATTTAGATTGTAATTACATGGAAAAAATTCTATGCCTATTGACTTGACCACCATGGGTGATATGTGGATTCACATTATAATGCCACTAGTTGACTCATTAGCTTGGAGAATGATTTAACCACGGGTGATACATAAATCCATTTGATGGATTCCAAGGAAGGACTCATTGAGGATAAACTTATATATCGGGTGGTACATGGATTCTTAAGATATTTCCATTGATAGACTCAATGGGAAGTCAACTATTATTCCAAGGGTGACACTTAGGAATTCATGTGAAGCACTTATGATGAAATCTATTGGCTAGGACTTTATACCTCACCTAGAGGGATACTGGGTTCCTGAGAGGTTTTCCAAGGATGGGTTGGTAGGGTTTTGGTTGATATTTCACCTAGAGTGATACTTGAATTCTATCATAGGAATGTGAAGAACGGTCTCTGGTTCTGAATTGAATAAATAATTAAATGATTGTTATGACATATCTTCCATGACAAAGCACAGTCATGGAATCATTCTTGAATTAATTTTTTAGATTTCCCTCTAAGCCATCTTTTGTACTTCCTGTTACACAGGGTTTGTTGGGCTTCATCCAAATCTCAAGACATATAAATTAAATGTAATTGAATTTTTTAATTAATTTTATTTGAATTATATAAATGTAACTGAAAACCAGTTCTTGTAGGAAATTTACTTTTGAGTATTTCATTGTTTACTACTTTTCTAATTGCATAGTGCATGTTATATATTCTTATAGAATATAGGGAATGGACATCCAGTGGTTTCATAATAGTATTATATATCACACCCAGTTTTGATCACCATTTTAGATCCAAATATATTATATGTTTGTTGGTAATGAAAATGGTATGTTACCACCAACATGTACATTTTATGCTACGTTGGAGCATTAGAGCATGGAAACCAGCTGAGGCCTGTGGTGCTATAGGGATTCGTTTGGTATTTTTGTACTTTTGTTATGTGGATCGATATTATTATTTGTATTTTTTATTTTGACAATTAAATAGAAACATATAAAATGTAGAATCATTATGTATATGAGACAAGTGTTATCGTTGTCATTTAATAGTATACAGGTTTTTATTTCTATTTTATGGTTTATCACTTCTACTATTGATCTATTATTGTATGTCCACCATTTTTTACTCTTATAATGAGGTAATAGTCTCCCAACTAACACACCTAGGCTCTTTCTTCATGTCATAAGCCTCTTACATTTGGGGATATGTGTTTGAGGCCATGTGGCCAACTGGGCTTGAAGCACTATTGAGGGGCATCTGGGTCCGAGATGTTACAATATTTAAGATATATCTTTCACAATATCTAGTGTTTTAGTTATATTTTATCCCCATTTGATATCTATGTTATTTATATATAATTCATATTGGATAGTTTATTTGATATATAGAATTCAAATTATCTATTTTATTGGTGATCTGTGTTTCAACTTGAATAGTTACTTAATTGTATATAATTCATTTTGTTTATTATATCAGGGATTTATAATTAAACTAAGAAAAATATTTTTTACGCATCATTAAACTGGTAAATAAATATTAGAAACATATCATTCACCTATGGAAAACATTTATGTGTTTCATCATTCACTTTATGAATGATTTTTTGATTCATTAGTTTACGTTTTGTAGTTATATAAGGAAATATCATTAACCATTTTCTAGTTATATGTAAAAAAATAAATCATTAAGAGTGGTATTTAAAAGTTACCATATTAACCTCGGTATCTTATTAAATAATGACGTATTAAGCTTGGTTATTGGTATTAGGTGTGATTGATATTTTAATGTATTTTTTAATAGACCATGGGAGTATTTTCAAATTCTATATGTTCATAAAGCAGGAATTTTCACTCCTCTTGGTCTAAGCTTAAGACATAGTAACATGATTATGGTTGTGTTTAGGTATTTTTTTAAGTCATGTTATATTTTTCATAAATGCAATTTTTAAAACCATAGTCAATGTAATATAGAAGGTGTGAATCGTAGAATCAAAACTTTTTGGAACTGATTGATCTTATCCCCACAAAAATAAGAACCTATTAAATTTGGATTCTCTATAACACAAACATAGTAATCAAAATTGAATAAATTAATATAATAGACATATATATTTTTACACGTTTCAAAGCTAAAGGTTAATAAAATTTGAATACACTTACAAGGTGTCAATCATACACTAATCGAAAATGATTCACTAGTATTCATAAAATAAAACTTTCTGCACTATCACACTATCCATGGAACATAGAATTTATAATAAATTCCTAGATAGTTCATTTCCTTCCTTGGATAACTTCCTTTCACTCATCCTTTCTCATTACATTAGATAATGTTTTCCTCATTTTGAAAACATAAAAATTTATCCCATTTTATCAAGAATACATATTTTTAATTTAACAATGATTGAATTAATATGATGCACCAATTCATTCTATTGTCTCCCTAAATCCCATTACAATATGTTTCAAAAAAATATCATTTCAGAAATATACCCTAAATATACATCTCATATATATATAACTACTCACTGCATATTATTTTTTCTAATGACCCTTACATTTTGAACAACCTTCCACCTTCATCAATTGGATTCATGAGGTATATGTCGAATTTTTTTAAAACAGTTTCCTGAAATACACTTAATGTACAGGATTTAGAAAACCTTTATATTCATGATATATCATCACTACATGAACTTCGTACATTTTTTAGTTCTTTATTATTATCTAGATCTTCTTTAACATATCAAAAATCACTAATGAATGGATCTACATGGTATTTACAGTAAAATACAAGGAAAAATATCACAAAAATATGAAATTATTGTTCATCCCATTTTATATTCATTTCTGGTCTGTATGTCATGATTCTATTACATGGTCAAGATCAATTTACACATATTAACTACAAATGGATACTAAATATTTGAGACTCATTCATGGTTGAAAATCCCTAATGCATACCAATTACTATTTTAATCTAAACATCACAACCAACAAATGATCATTTTTTGAATCATTTATTTCATTTGAAAAAATTGTTCATGTATTTCATTCGGAGTCCACCTACCATAAGTTTGATCCTAGTATGAATTATCTAAAATCTTTCCATTTTATGAAATTCATCCACTGAATTCTCTTACTTATTCATGTAAAATTACTCTTACATGGTTTGTAAAACATTTCTACAATCTTCCCACAAACTAATTTCCTACCATGAACTTCTTACATGGTACTTGAACATCCTACATGACTCAAATACATTATATATGTGACCACACTCTTTTTCATAACTTTTAAAATGAAAAATCATTCAAAAATTATTTAATCTTCTCCAATTTTAATGACATCCAACTAAAAAATTATTCATGCGGTTTCTATAAACCATATCACATATTGTAAAAAACATTAATGGAATATATTTTCAAAAAACACAACATACCATCATTCTCGGTCTTAGATCACTTAGTTTACAAATTATACACCTTTTGTTATTTTATCAACACAAATTCAAATTAAATTATGTAAAATTTCTCCAAAATACCTATACGATAATTGAAAACCCAATTTTTACACTAAGTCTATGTGATCATTACTCAATATATAAATGAAATTTTCATAAGATTGTTTTATCACTAGTTCCTTAAAACCATAGGTTTAGATAGATTTCCCTTCCAAGGTTCCACCACAAATCCCCCTGATCCTTCTTTAATTTCATGGATCCTTTTCCCCCAATAAAAATAATATAATAGGAATAAATCTGGTAGATCTTCATTCAACATTATATACCCAACATATCATATTTCACCCTTAATGTTTCACCACATCAAAAATAGTAATGAAAAAAATCATTTAAAATTATACTGTCCTTGTACATGTATTATTTTAAGATTCATAACATTATTTTTAAACAAATACATGTTTTAGATCAGGAGACGTAGTGTAATTTTAAGAGTAAAAAAATTAATTAATCATTATAAAAAATCACATTTATTTAAAAATATAATTAGTGGTCTTAATGACCATATATCTCTAAAACTAGAAAGAATACCCAGGGGAAAATACATAATTAAAAGGGTGAGACATAAAACTCAATAAATGAATAAAAATTGAAATAAAGTTTAATATGAGAATCGTGGGACATAACATGATATCATATATAGGGTGATAATAATCATAGAATCATTCTATATTGAAGTAATATCATAGGATCATAGAATCACAATCATGTGGAAAAAATATAACATATGATATCATATAAATAATTCAAGTGTCTCTTCCAAGAGAATCATCATGAAGTGGACAATGTCCCATGGTTTATTAGGTTGACTACCTAATCCCTTTTATAACATATCATGAAATATAAATGAAAACCCGAATCATTGTATGGTTCTATAATTTTGGGTCAAACTAAGAAATAACTCAAAATCCTAAATATATTTTTAATACATTTCGTAAATAAACCATACATAAATCATAATCCTCATCAAACACATTAAATGGAAGTGAGTAACATGATTATCAATGAAGGCCTAATGAAAAGATAAATCATAAGGATTCCCATGAGAAGAAAGAGTAAAATAAATTTGAGATGTTAAAATATGAATAAGAAACATATGTCCAGAACCATTGCTTCAAATATATGAAATTCATGAGTATGGTATAGGAGAAGAAATGGAAAATCCCGCCACTTGGGTAAACCATTATGAGGATTTTTTAAAGAAGTAAAGAACTTTTTATTTTCCATAAAACTATAATTGAACTAATGTGGTTATTTATAAAATAAATTTTGTTTTTTGAAGCTAATCATGGTTTGAAAAAATTTATGGGGGTGATATTAACATGATATAAGAAATATGAATGTTCTCCTATGTAGGGTTTGCATAAAAGTTTGAATTTTAAATGGAACTAAACACATATATTACCCTAGAAGATAGAATGATATTTATTCTAGGACCAAGCTGATGATGAAGGTGTAGTGTATTCATGTATTGTATTTTTTATTCAAGTAATGTTTTAAAGAAAGTAAATCACTTCACATGGTTTTATGGATATAATATTTTGCATTTTGTTTTAAAAATAAATGAACCCATGCTTTCTAGAAATTGGACTCATGTATTTAAAAAGTTTCTTCTCAAGATGAGAATGAAAAAAATAAACTTGAGTGAATTGAATGTTTTGATACATTTTTTATATAATTGTGATGATTCTTTGATGATTTATATTTCATATAAATCTTGTGTTGTATTTTGAACTTGTGAAGAAAGCTTGATAGAAGAAAGAGAGAGTGAAAGAGATGCTACCAATCGAAAAATATCATATTCATATTTATCATATTCGAAGAGTAGAGAGAAAGAAGTGGTACAAATTTTTTTTCAAAACAAACATATCCATATCAAATTTGTAGTGCTTATTGAAGAATTAGTACCGACCAAAATAGAAAGAGACAGTATCGATTGTTTTTTAAATCAATTGGATATCTAGGTGGAAGTAAAATAGTTGGTTACAATTTCACTGTTGTAGTGTGGTTATGATTTCCTTATAGTATGTGGTTACGATTTCACTGCCTCAGGTTCTTATGATTTCACTATAGCAAGTTGTTATGATTTCACTATAGCATGTGGTTACGATTTCCCTAGAGTTGGTGGTTGTGATTTCACTATGGCAGGTGGTTACGATTTAACTGTAGTAGGTGGATATGATTTCCCTATAGCAGGTGATTACTATTTATCTATAGGAGTGTGGTTTTTATTTTATTGTATCATGTGGTTAGGATTTCATTGTGCTTATGATTTCACTATAGTAGTTGGTCATGATTTCACTATAGTAGTTGTTCACGATTTCACTGTAGCAGCTGGTTATGATTTCACTATAGTAGGTTGTTACAATTTCACTACAGCAGGTGGTTAGGATTTCACATAGTAGGTGGTTATGATTTCACTATACCAGAGTGGTTAAGATTTAACTATAGCATGTGGTGCTGATAGAAAAGGTTATATTGATTTAATATTAAGATATTTTGCAAATTATTTTCTAGAATGATCATATCTTGTAATGATCGTATTAAAAAAGAATAATACTCTTGATTGTTTTCAAATGAATTCATCAAGATAGTTAAGAGTTGAATTATTTATGTTCTATTCATGATAAACCTTAATTACTTCATGATATATCATGATATAATGGAATGGAAAATTTTTTATTTGAAGTTGATCAATATTTGTGTGAAGAAAATAGTTTACTGGAATGAATGGAAAGTTATAATACTTTCCAATAGAAGTTAGACGATGCTAAAGTTGATCCTCAATGAATTTAAATTCATGTATGTAGTCTGGATTCAATAATTGGTTGTTGAAGGATGTTTTGTCTTTTAGTGGTTCTAGATAAAATAAAAGAGAAGAATATTGTTGAATGATTTGTCAATGGGAGATGAACATTCATATACAAGATTTTTATTCAAATAAGTTCTGAGAATCGTATTCAGAAATCAGCATGAGGAATTGAAATCAATTGATTAGAACCATGTATTCTTGAACATTGTAATCCGTCCCAACAATTAAAATGGGAGTCTAAATAAGAATAGATGAAGTTATTATAATGTTCAAGAAGAATCAAAAATCGGTGAAGATGTTAACATGCATTCTGATATCTCAGGGGAAATGGAATTTTGGGTGAATTTAGGTGAGTGGGAAAATGTTTTTGGATTCTCATCTAAACTTGTTTTGGGTCACCTATAAAAGGTGAATGTACTTTGTACTTTCTGACCCATGTATTTTTCACTAAAGAAGAGAGAGTGGCTTCAGGTTTCTAGTGAGAAGAAGTGATCAATTATATTCGGCAGGATAGTTGTTTTCAAGTGGTGTTGACTCATTCCTATTATTTTCATCATGAAAATTGAATTTCATAATTGAAGTGGTTCCAATTCTACTCTATTGAATTCTGTTGAAATAGAATCAGAATGAGAATATTAATTTTAGTGCGAATCATACTCGGAAGAATCGTACTCTGAGAAACTGACTTAGGATAATTATACTAATATTTTATATCAAAGTCTATAATGTTATTATCATTCTTCTAGGTAAGAAATTGATGAATTGTATTACAATTGAATACATTTGGTGAATTGAAAAGAGGCATAGGTAACAAGATATTGTACAAAACAATTGTATTAACCTGTCATGCTAAAAGGATGCACATGCACTAGTTGTATTGTTTCATAGAGCTACACAAGATAAAGGGTACATCCTACTTGTTATAATCCAATGATTGATATTTAGTGGATTTTATGGTATTGGATCATTTCAAAAACATAACAAGGATGTAGTTGTTCTTATATAATAGTGACCATTGTAATTCTATGTGTTCTTTTGGATGTGTGTTGATTTTTTTCTCATTAAGTAATTGAAATCATTAACATAAGGTAAAGGATGTATCGATTGAAAATAAACAGAAAAGAAAATGACTATCACTGATTCACACCTCCCCCTCTCAGTGATACTTGAATCTGACTGGGAACTTTCAATTGGTATCATAGGGTAGGTTCCCTTCACAATTTTTTACTGGTGGAAGATGTTAACTATATGAACAGTAAAGGTATTCATATCATTGATGTAAAGAACTATTGTATATGGAAGGATATAATGATTCCATATCTTATGTCTATCAATTTTGATGTTCTTGAAGCTATAATGGTTGGGTTTCCTCAAATTGATGATAGTTCTCTACATAAACCTATTGAAAAGATGTTTCTTGAGAATTAAAGAACGGAAAAAATGATACATTATCATCACTTTCTGAAAGATAGTTCTTGAGTGTCAAATGGGTTTCAATAGATAAAGTTATATGGGATAAATTTAAAAACATATATGAAGATAATAAAAAAGAGAATAAGGAAAAGTTAAAAATATGGAGATTAAAGTATGATGATTTGGAGATGGGTGAGCATGAATGTATTGGGAATTTTTTTTAGGGAGAATGATTTTGTAAGTATTATCAAATGTCTCAGTGAAAATATGAATGAATCTATAGTTGTCCAAAAGATCTTGATAATACTACATGACAAATATGATTCAAAATTATCTTCATTGGAAGATAAAGATCTAGAAAAATTTCACTTGATGATATACATTGCACTCTTATCACATATGAAATGAGAAGAGAGAATGTTATGAACAGAAAAACAAAGATTGATAAGGAAATGGCTTTCAAGGCTATGAATAAATATATGTCATAGGAGATTTTTATTGAAGATTAATATGGGGATTCTAACTCTGAAAGAAAGGTATGAAAAAATCTCAACTAAATCATATCCATGTTTTCTAACAATGTGAAAATATATATAAGTAAATACAAAAGAAATATTCCCTTAAAATTATTTAGAATGTGGAGGTGTTGATCATTTTGGGGATTATTTTCCTTGAAGAAAGAAATAATATAGTAGTGATATTAAATAAATAAATACAATAAGATATTGGAAGAAAAAGGGAGACAAAGGAAAAGAAAATAAATTCTTCAAATAAAAAAATGGAGTTTCTTGTCCAAAGATGAAGAAGAAGAAAATAGTGATGTTAAATCTGAAAAATCCCTTATGTATGGTATTTAAAATACTTTTATTGAAAAATTGAATGATGAAGAATTTGGTAGTCGTAGTCATGAAGAATAAGAACCTCAACTTGAACATAATTTGAAATAATAATTGTATGATTTTTTGAGAATTATTAGAATAATTGAAAAGAAAAATAAGAAGTTTTAATATTAATGTTCCTGAATGGGAGATCTAAAATATTTTTCTGATGAAAAAGTGAAGCTGGTGAAATAAATTTATGACTTGAATAAATCTATTAAAGAATAAAAGAAACGTAATGAGCATCTAGGGGTGAACCCGAATGTAAAATAAGAATAGTTAGAACTTTTCTGAAAAAAACACTCAGAAGTTGGATTGAGAAACACATGTTTTCAAAACACTATCATTGATCCTGGTAAATTTTCTTGACATGATAATCCAAAGAAGTTTCAACAAAAATTACCCTCAATGTTTTATAAGAAGAATGATGTTATTTATACAAATAATAATGATGAAATTTTTGAAGTATTATAGAAACCTAAGTCTGAAAATGTTTTGAAACAATCTAAATCCGAGAATGCTTCAAATATATCTGAATACAATAAAGAAAAAAGGATGAAGAATTACCTTATTAATAATCGAATGATATGTGGATCAGGAATAAATGTTTCTGAAAAACATATTCATGATCCTGATGAGTGTAGAAGATTCAGTGGAAAATACTCATTATATAGGTATTAGTGGTTTTGTGGTCGATTTGGGTACAAAACAAATATGTGTTGGTTTAATCAAAATCATTTCTGTTTTCCCAAAAGATATTAATAGTAGAGATTGAAGGGGATTCAATCTCTTCCAAGAAAGAAAAATGAGACGTTTTTCTTGAATATATCTGAAAATAATGAAGTGAAGATTGAAATTAGGTTCCAACCCTTGGAAACAATTTGTGAAATACGTGAACAACCTAGACACCATGAAAATGGTTGTTTTATTTTGTTACCGTCATAGAAAAATCTTCAGAATCTTCCATAGATGAAGGTGAAGAATGAAAATAATGAATAAAAGATGATTTTTGATCAAAAAACATTAAAATCCATGAAAGGAGAATGAACCTGGATACATGATATTTGGTGCTATTCTCACATTATAGGATACATGAAATTGTTGAAAATTTTGAATGATTTTAAATAAGTCATAGTGACATTTTCCAATGATGATTCCTTAAAAATAAAAGGTTTTGGGTCATCCATAATTGGAAAATAAAAAATGAAATCTAAGAAAAAAATTTATATTCATTGAATGAAATAAAATCTATGAAGTGTTTGAAAATTGTGTGATGAGGTTAACAAAGTTAACCTTAGAAAATATGGGTTTTTTATTAAGGGGGAAGTAGGTGGAAAGATTATTACAAGAGGCCAATGTACAAAAGGGAATTTGTTTCAAGTTGGTGAAATAAAAATATTCGGTTATATGAGCATGGTGGAAAAGATTCATTTGTGGCATAAAAATAATGGACACATGTTTCAAATAAACATGACAAAGTTATCTAAAATAGATAGTGTTTGAGACATTCCGGATTCTCCAAGAAGAACATATTGGTTTTTCACTATCTTCTAGAAAGGAAATATTACAAATTTTGTGCAATGGAAAGTTGATATTTGTTCAAAAAAACTCATGGAGCTGATACACTCTTCTATATATGGGACAATGAGTAAAAAATCAACAAATGGGTATAAGTATTTCATTACTTTCATTGAATACATTTATCGCATTACTTGTGTCATGTATAATAAACACAAATCAGATTCCTTGAAAATGTTTAAACATTTTAGAAGAAACGAAGAGAAGGAATGTGAGTATTGTGTGAAGAAGTTGGGAACAAATAATGGTGGTGAATACAAATGTAAATAGTTTGAAGATTATCTTGAGAAGCATTGATTTCAATAATAATATAGTTCCACATAAACCCCCTAAGAAAATTGGGTTTCTGAAAGAAAGAATAGAAGCCTAGCGGATATGGAAAGAACCATGTTACTTGAACATGTCCTTTCTCATCACATTTTGGAGACAATCCATGAGTATTGTATTTTCCATTTAGAACCATTTTTTTCTAGAGGCCTCAATCTGGTATGACTCTATATAAACTTTTTATGGATAAACACAACATTTGAAACACTTGAGTATTTTTGGGAGTCCATGCATTATAAAGAAGTAAGGTAGAAATTATGCTATGTTGGAGTAGAGAGGTGAAGATGGGATAGTTCATTTCAATGCTTCCAAAGGGAGAGGATATAGATTCTTCAACAAAGAAACAGGTATAATTGTAAATAAAATTGATGTAAAAGTTATTGATAGCTCTGAGAATGATTATCAAGTCCATGCAGACAAATAAGTTGAGAAATTTAAAGAAGATAATTCTGATAAGGATACAAATCATTTTAATCCAAATAAAGGTGAAGAATCAGACTCAACTATTTCCAGTGATGAGGAATACAATCAAAAATCCTATCCAAGGATAAGGAAACATGTGGAAGCATAAAATATAACTGGTGATCATCATCAGATGGTTCAAATAAGAAGAGCAACCAATTCCATTACACATAATTATTTGTATTATAAAGTGGAACTAAATGATGTGGAAAAAGATTTTGATCATCTGAAATGGGTTCAAGATATGAATGAAGAATTGGATTGGATTGAAAAAATAAAACATGGGAACTCATACCCAAGACTAAAAACAAAAACATCATTGGAACAAAATGGTTTATCTGAAACAAGATGAACGAAAAAGGTGAAGTTATAAGAAACCAAACAAGATTGGTTTGAAAATCTATTCACATGTTGAGTGTATTGATTTTGATAAAACCTTTTCACTAGTGGGAAAACTAGAAATAATATTAATGTTTCTTTCTTTAATTACAAAACAAGGCTACAATATCATTCAAATGGATGTTAAATCTGCATTCCTAAATGGTGATCTTAAAGAAGAGGTTTATATTGAACAGCCTTATAGATTTGTTATTGTAATAGATGATGGTTATATGTAAATATTGAAAAAGGAATTGTATGTACAAAACAATCTCTAAGGTCATGGTATTTCAAATTGGATACATTCTTAAGAAAGATTAATTTTAAAAACAAAAGAGTGGATATCAAAATTTACATCATTTAAGGTCAATAGTATTCCCTCATTTTAATTGTTTATGTTGATGATATTATATTTTCTGAGAATTTTGAAGGAAGATATGAAATATTTTTTAAATAAATGAATATTGTACTTTAAATTTCAATGATGGGAGAAATGAAATACATTCTTGGGTTACAAATCCGTCAAAAGAAAGAATACATTTTCCACTCCCAAAAAAAATATGCAAAAGAACTTCTTAAGAGGTTTGGAATGGAAAATTCAAAACTTTTATCCACAACCATTTCAGTGGAAAAAAAGATGAGTAAATAGGGATATGGAAAATTATTTTATCAAAAATAGTATCGGAATCTGATTAGAAGTCTTTTGTATTTGACTTCCTCAAGACTCGACATTGTGAATGCAGTTACATTATGTGAATGATTTCAAGTTTCTCCAAAAGAATTACATTTAAGTACTGGAAAAATAATTCTCAGATACGTCAAAGTTACGAAAAACATTAGAATCAAATATGATAGCTCAAATTTTATAGAATGGTTTGTGTATTCAGATTCAAATTGGGAAAGAATTTTGATTATAGAATATTCACATATGGTGGTGTATTTATTCTAGGAAATAATTTTATTAGTTGGAATTTAAAGAAAAAAATTCAGCAACTATTAGTAAGGTTGAATATGAATTTGTTTATTCTACTCAAGTCACTACGCAACTTAGGTGGATGAAAACACAATTGGATGATTTAATTATTGAATTGATGTAACATTTGTTATTGGGTTGTGAAAATCAAATTAAAATCAAACTCATAAATAATCTTTTGCAACATTCTCATTCAAAACATATTGATATAAAATATAATTTAATCAAACGTAATGTGGATAAGAATGAATTGAGTATGAATTATGTTCCAAAATCAGAACAATTGCTAAAATTTTCATAAAACCATTATCAAAGGAATCACTCTCAAAAATGAGTTTGAACATGGGTGTTCTGAGTTTTTTGTCGCTACTCAAGTCACTACTCTACTTAAGTGGATGAAAACACAATTGGATGATTTAATTATTGAATTGATGTAACCTTTGTTATTGGGTTGTGACAATCAAATTAAAATCAAACTCACAAAGAATCTTTTGCAACATTCTCATTCAAAACATATTGATATAAAATATCATTTAATCAAACATAATGTGGATAAGAATGAGTTGAATATGGATTATGTTCCAAAATCAGAACAATTGATAAAATTTTCACAAAACCATTATCAAAGGAATCACTCTCAAAAATGAGGTTGAACATGGGTGTCCAACCTATTTCTCTTCAAGTCTGAGGTATGTGTATCTGTCCCCAATCTCATCTTACCATTGGAATACTTTTTGAAGGGGGGGAATTTTATTGGTTTATAAATATTATTCATAAAATAGAGAGATGTGGGTAATATATGAATTTATAATTTTTTTATTAAACTATTCAAACTATTTTTTGATAGATTGTAGGAAATGAATTTATTTACAGGAACATGTAAAGATGAGCTAATGTTATGGGAAAGAAGAATAATTTGTTAAGGAAGAATGTTTGGACAGTATGTATTTACTATCAATGATTCTTTTTTCCTAAAATGATCTACCTCCTATAGGAATAGAATTATCTATAGTTCATTCATTTCTTGAGGTTACAATGTTCATTTATAAACAAAACATGGTTAAAAAAACCAAAGGGGGGTATTGTTATGAATAAGCAGATGATAAAGGTGTTTTTTATTCAAGTGTTGTCTTTTTATTTTTATTTAAGTCTTTTAAAAAGGAAATGACATCATTTTATTTTGTGGAAAAAAAGCTTTGAGTTTTGTTTTGAAAAGAATCAGACCTATTTTTTCTATCAATTGGATCGTGTACTCTAAAACGTTTTTCACATGATAAGAACGAAAGAAATAATCTTGGGTGAATGGAATGTTATGATACCTGTCGATGTAATTGTAATGATTATTTGAAAATTATTTTCATATAAATCATATTTTGTATTGAAAACTTGTGATTCAATCTTGATATAATAAAGGGGGAGTGAAAGAGATGCTTAAAATCGAAAAAGAGACATTTTTGGATTTTTCGTATTCAGATGGCAGAGAGAGATTAGTGGTAACAATTGTTTTCTAAAATAATCATATCCAGATTGAAGAGGTAGTGTTGATTGAAGAACCCATACCAACAATAAGAGAAAGAGGCATCATTGATTTTTATTTAAAAATAATTGTAATTTGAATGGAAGTAAAAGAGTTTTTTATGATTTTACTGTAGTAGTGTGGTTACGATTTCACTATAGCAAGTGCTTACGGTTTCACTGAAGTAGGTGGATATGATTTCACTATAGTAGTGTGGTTATGATTTCAGTGTAGTAGGTGGTTATGATTTCACTTTAGTAGGTGGTTACAATTTCACTATAGTAGGTGGTTACGATTTTATTGTAGTAGTTTGGTTACATTCTCACTATAGCATGTGGTTACGATTTCATTGTAGTAGGTGCTTATGATTTCACGTCATGAGTTGGTAAGGAATTCATTAAACTAGCTGGTTATGATTTCACTATAATAGTTGAATATGATTTCACTATAGTATCTTGTTACGACATCACTATATTAGGTGGTCACGATTTTACTATATCAATATGGTTACAATTTCACTATAGTGGGGGGACTGATTGACAAGTTGATACCGATTGAAGAGTAAGAGATGGTGCCAATTATTTTCCAGAATGATCGTATCCAAAAATGATCATATCCAGAAATGATCGTACACTGTTTTATTTTCAAATAACTTCATCAATTTGGTTAAAAGATGAATTGTTTTATGTTATCTTCAATAGAAACCTTAATTAGGACATGATCCATCATGATATGAGGTAAATAATATGTTTGAATTTTAATTTGATCAAGAATTTTGTGAAGAAGTTAGTTTTTTGGAATAAATGGAATGTTACGATACTTTGCAATAGACTTCAGACGATGCTAAAGGTGATCCCCAATGAATTCAAATTCATGAATGTATTCAAGATTCAAGAAATAGTTTTAGAATGAAGTATTGTTTCTCAAGTGGTTAAAGATAATAGAAAAGACAAGAATATTGTTGAATGATTTGTTTTGGGGGAGTTGAACATTCATATACAGGATTCTGATTCAAATCAGTTCTCAGAATCATATTTAGCAATCGGAATGGGGAATCGAACTCACTTGTTCAGGATTACTTCCTATACCTATTTTGGGTCACCTATAAAAGGATAAATTAGTTTTTTATTTCTAATTTTTTTACTATTAACATTAAAAGAGAGATAGTATCACATTTTCTAAAGAGGAGAAGATATCAATTCTATTCGTCTTGATAATTGTTTTCACGTGGTGCTGATTCATTCATATTCTATTCAACTTGACAATTGTATTTGGGAATTTAACTAGTTCCAATTATACCCTATTAAATTCTATTGAAATAAAATCATACTAAGATGATTTGGTTCAATTTGAATCAAACAAAGATGATTCATACTAGGATAAATAGACTCATTCTAATCAGACTATGGTTTTATATCAAAGACCATTAAGTTCTTACCTTTCTTCTAGTTGAGGAGTTGATGAATTGTATTATAATTGAATACATTTGGTGAATTTGAAACATGTAGAAGGAAACATGAGATGCTACAAAACAATTTTATTAACCTTTTGTGCTAAGAGGATGCACATTCACTAGTTGTATTGTTTCATATTGTTACACGAGTGAAAGGGTACATCCTACTCATTGTAATCCAAGGATTGATTTCTATTTGATGGTATATTATGGGATCTTATCTAAACCATACCAAGGACGTATCTATTTTTTTTTTGAATATTTAACCCTATAAATATCCATTTTCTTTTGGATGTGTGTTGATTTTTTTCTCAACAGGGAATTGAAATCTTTAACCGGTGGATAAGGTTGTTTTAATTGAAAAGAAACATAAATGAAAAAAAAGTATCCCCAATTCACCCCTCCGCCTCTCAGTGATACAATACTCCAACATTACACTTTCAATTTATATTAGAATATAATTAATGTAAATATATAAAAAATGAATACATTCATGAGGTTATGATTTCATAAAAATGAATAAAAATATATAGAATTTTTAACTCAAACGTATTGAGGGTGGTACATAATATTGAACAAATAATCAATGAAATAGAACCATTTTATAATTTTAATAGTACTATTGTTTCAAATTCCATATCATAAAATGGAATAAAAAAAATATTTTGAGAATATAATAGGGTAAAACTTAAGTTTACATGAGATAATAAAACAATTAGTTTTCAAATAGAAAATGATTACAATGGAGGGAAAAAATCATGGGAAAGGACTGGAAACCACCATTTAAGAGGATGTGGATTATTCATGGAATATTTTAATTTTCATGATATAATATACCTCATAAATTAGGAATATTTTAATCAAAATATAGTCAAAAAAGTTTTAACTTGGGTATATGTAATGGAATGAAAGACAAATGATAATGAGAAATAGTATAACTCATGAAATCATATCATGTTTTAAAATACCCTTATATTTTAGGGAATAAATAAATCACAATCCATAATATAGAATAGAACTAATATATGTGAATTTTACAATTACAATAATATATTATCATATTATATATTTCGGTGTATTAGTTATATAAAAAATGAATAATGGTTCATAATATCAAAGCATGCCTCAGTGAAGGGTTATTGAGATTTAAACCCTTACTTTGTTCCATATTTATTCTAAACATATTATTAAACATCCTTAGTAATCAAATTAAAATTTTTATAACCCTTTTTAAGAACTTTAATCATCAATATTTAATTTAAAATTGACTATTTATTATCAAATTTTATTTCATTATTATATTTATTTTATCTTATATTTAAGTAAAAGTTGAATAAGTTACATCTTATTTCAGAACTTTTAGAGATTAAAAATGATATAATAAAATAAATATATAATATAAATATTCCAAAACCAAAATAATAATAATTGATTATTTATTATATAAATTAATAGTTGTATATATGTTTCTATAGTTATCCCTGATTTATTTTTATAACATTGTTCGTGTAGGTTGTCAAACAAACCAAAATATGAACATGTTATACCTTAAAGGGTGGTAATTGTATAATATCATTATAACAGTGTGATAATTATATATTTTTTTATTTTTTTAACATTTTCATAAATATTTTAAAAAATATTTATAACTAATGAAAATATTAATGGAAAAATAAAAAAACAATACTTCATGGTAGAGGTAGTGTTCAAAATTCTTGGTGAACATTTTCATTTCTGGTGAATGAGAATGAATTAAGGTAGATGATAATTTCATATTTCATAATCAGTGTAAAATTAAATATATAATATTTACTCATAAATCCCATCATTAAAACCCACCATTATTGTTGGAATGAAAAATGGAAGTCCTTTCTTTGTGGATGTGGTAGCCCCCAAAACGTACTCACAATGTTTTCTTCTTGGTGGATGGAGAGGAATAAATAATGGTTATATAATCAATATAATATAATACAATTATATTAATTATATATATTTCATTCTATTTTTATGTATATAAGTTATATTTTGGAGGATTTTTTTGGAGAAAAAAATACAAATATGTTATTACTTATATTGGAGAATTGATCTTCTCAAAGAAATCTCCATAGAAGTGAATGACTTAAGAAAAATTATAAATTTAAGAGTATTATGGATGAAAAAATTAATTCTAGGAGAGTCATTTTATGAAGAGGTTCAATGTAAATTTGAATGGGAACTATAACCATGGAGGGGTGGAAGTGTTTCCCTATTATAAGTAACGAAATGGTTACATATTAGAATAAAATTTACAATTCCTTGTTATCATTTCACTATTATTTGGTAAATTACTCAAACACTTTGTAATAACAAATTTTGGGTGGTATTTCAATTAAAAATTGTCCTCAATTATTTACCAAAAAAATTAAATATGTTTTAATTCTTCTAAAATATTATTTTAAATTTTATTATTTTTATTTTTACCTCAATAACTACTTTTTAAATAGGTAATTTATATTTTATTTAAAATTATACAGTTCCCTATAATTTTAGATTTGGAAGTTTTGAACAAAACATTTATATCCAAATAGTCATTTTCAATTTCTAAGAATGGGAAATGAAACTTTTAAAAAAAATATAATATAAAAAAATTCTAGATAAAATGACTTTTATCCATTATTCATTTTTACTATGATTTATAATTTATTAACAATTTAATGATTTTTAATTTATTATGTATATTTTTATGAATCACATTAGAGACATAATTTAAATTAGATCTATTTTATTCATTATATTAAAATTATCTAATATTTAGAGAACAATTTGTTTAGAAAAATTATTTTATCACCATCTCAATAATTAGTTAATCTTATTTATATTATATTAATGCAAAAAAATTAAATTACTTTTTTCACTAATATTTAATTGTTGAAAATAAATAGTAAATAAATTTTTTTATATTTAATTTTTAAATTTTATAAATTATTATTTTTAATATAAACATGTCAAAAATAGTTTTTGTTGTGAAGTATTACTTGAGTTTGAAAATTGCTAAACACATGTTTTGTGAACCGAAAACAGTATTTTTAAATTATTTATATTAAATACTAAATATTACATACATATATTTATATATTTGGTTTATTAATATTTGTTGAAATTATTTTATTATAAAAGTGGTAGTTTTTAGAAAAACCATAATGTTTATGAATCACCGAAAAAATAATTTTTTCTGAAAAATGTCAAAAAAAATCATTCTAAGATAATTTTAGGGATAATAAATATGAAAATGAATTTTTTGTTAAAAAATATATATTTATATTTTTCTTTTAAATTAAAAATATAAATTATAAATAATTTTTTTCTATTGTTAAATGGTGTTCTTAGACTAATTATCTTATTAGTATTATTCCTTAGAGATTTCTAATTTAAGTGATGTTATTATATTACTTCATATATTATAATATTTTAAAATAGTAAATATAATTTATTAAGTAAAATTATAAAAAACATAATATAATAGTTCATTGAAAATAAATATTACATTTATACCAATTACATATTAGAAAATACTATCATTTAATTAATAATAATATAAAATTTAATATTACTACTCAATTGATATTGGATTATTTATTTTAATTTTATATGTAAATAATAACACATTTAAATAATATTATTATTATTCAATCATAAATAGATATATATATATATATATTGTATTATAATATAATATTTATATTTAAATTTGATTTATATTTTTCACAATATTCAATATTAGTATACCTATTGGATATATATCCAATACCCATATCTATAATGAACATATTTTTAAAATTCACATTTGAAACAAACATATTTTATTCATATATAAAGTCCTACTAAACTTATTTCATTCACACTTCTCAAATCAATGTTTATTACTTTAAATCTCACAATATGTATTCTTTTTTCCAGATGGTATGCCTTATTATTGGTTTATCTTGATATTGGTGATCCTCTAAGGTGATGAAAATTCAAGAAATATCGTAGTGTTGAATAATTTATTCTTTTATATTTATTCTCTATTTTTAATTTATATATTTTCAGTGTATGTATTAGTCCATGGTAATTAACAATCCATTTTTTTGTAATACTTGGTTTCATGTCATTTTATTTTAATTTATTATTGTGAATGAATGAATGTTGATGGTTCAATTACTATGTTGTATTACTTATTTTAAAATTTATTTCAATTATATGAACATATAGAAAAAAATCCTAGAATTAGAAACATATATATTATGTTAAAAATATAATTTCTAAAAACCTAGATCTCTACCTCCTCCAACCCCTTAAATAAAATAATTCTACACAATATTAAATATTACTTATAAATGAACTTATATAAGGGTGTATCGCAGGTAGTCCCGACATCAAATCTAATTCCAAGAGTGATATCAACCTTGAAAACCTATGAGAAGAAAATTTTTCCCCAGATTATTATTATCCATAATATTGAGTTTTACTAAAACCATTTGATCCAAGAGTCTAAGGTTATTTAATATTAATATTGAAATTATATTATTTCAACAATATAGATGTTCATAATCATGCTTATGTAGAAAATTGTAGTATGTTATAAAATTTCATCTTCTAATTCCAAATAATTTTTCCTCAATGTGGATATAACAAATCCATTTAAAAAATACATTAAATATTTCAAGGGTAGATAGTAAAATTTTCATTAGACACATTCCCATAAAACTAAATATGGGATAAAATAATAATACAACTATAATTTTTCATTAATAATTTAACATATAGTCATTAATGTGATGATTTATGTTTTTAAGAGACATTATATAAAAAATAATTTGGTTCAAAAAGATCTAAATATAATACTCACAGATCATGAGTGGATTACTAGTGTCCCTCACTCCATATGAATTTAAAAACTAAATTTAGTAGTTGAAATTGGATAGGCTTTATCCTCTTTCCCTATCGTTGAAATTTGTTGATCCATATCATCCTTATTAACCATAATATTAAGGTCTTTACATAGAAAATTATCTAGTTTTAAAAACATAAGGAATTGTACCATTAGGGACTCTTTTTTATTCATGTTTTTAACTCCCATTTTAATAAAAAACCTCTTCATTTTAAGATATAAGGTTAACTATTGAGGGAACTGTCATCCAAAAATATAGAATCTTCAATTATTATTGAGGAAGCTCCCTTAGTGATTTTTCCCACATTTCTACCTAATGTAAATAGAATCTTCTCTGCATTATTATCTTTTTCATATGAACATTAATGAGACTTCATCATTGTCGTTTTTATTTGTAAATGGTATTTTAACTATAGTTACGTTATTAAAAATGCTTCTTGATAGTTGGTTACCAGATATCTCAATCCACCTCCAATTATAATGGTTTTTACATTGACTTAATAATCATAATGTCACTCAAACCTAGGGTAAACATGATTCATTTTGGTTCTATCCATAACTATAACAAAAATAGTTAACACGAGTGACATACATTAAACATAATAGTGGGATATAATAATTAGTATAAGAAAAGTAAATAAAACTTAATCCAATTAACATTTTTAATAATTCAGTTATCCCATAATTACTTTAGGTAAATTTATATTAATATTAATTTATCCAAGGTTATTTTAACATGGGTTATCTTATAATCATTATCATAGTACCTCAATGTAACTATTTACTATTTACTTCATTGAAGTTCATAAATATCACATGATTAAACAAATCATATCCTACATGAGTGTATATCTAGGTTTTAAGGCGTAGGTCCACACATTATGAACCAATGTATTGATTGATTCAATGCTTTACCAACCCTTTTCGGTGTGATTACCCATATTTTCATATATGGAACTGCCAATTAAATGTTGTACTATCTTTAAATTTAATTAATTTGTATTAAAATCGTATATTAAAAACATTTCCATAATTTTCAATTATTATCCTATATATAAGCATATCCTCTTAGGGTTTCATTAATGTTCCCAAATCCTAAACACCAAATAAATCCATTTCACTAATACCAACTATAGAAACTCAATAATTTAACAATTATAATTTCATATACATAAATGGTTTTTATAATAAATTCAATAAAATTATAGATACATCTAGAGTCTTTATATTATTATAAATAAAATACATCATATTTAATATAAAAATAAAATCATTATTAAAAAATATACATATTGTTCCTAACTCACACAGATCTTTCAAAACAATATAAGATACACTGGGGAAAAATACATAAGTAAAATGGAAATCTATATATCCCTATTAAAGAATATAAATAGAAATAAATCATAACATGATAGTCAATAGTAATAACATGATATGATAAATAAGATGTTCATAATCATGGAAACATGGAATAAAGAAATGATATCGTTAGATCCTTGAATAAAAAAAATAGAAAATAGAAAAGATATGACATAAAAAATTCAAGGATATCTTCCATTTCCATCATTAGAAAGTTCACAAAGTACCATGGAGGATTATCTTCACACACAAATCCCTTATATGAAAACTCTTGAGATATAAATATTTACCCAACATAATGAATGGATATATAATTCTGGAAAGACACATAAGATAAATTAAAATAAAAAATATGTGAGCCACATAAGTAAAATAAACTACACATAACTCATAAGAATGAGAAATCCCAGGAGATGTATGTGGGTGTCATAATACTAATTAAAGGAATTATCAACGGATAAATAAATAGGATTCCTAATAGAATAAAGAATTAATTATTTCATATTTGAAAAATAAATATTCTTCTCAAATTTTGAGTTCTAATATATATAATTCATGATTAAGATTTAATATAAGAAATAATAAATATATGTACCACTTGGTTGAAGCTTTAGAAGTAAATAATATAATTAAATTAGTAAATAACTTATTGGTTTCCATAAAATGATAATTCTACAATGTGGGTTTTCTGTAATATAAATTAATGTTTTAAAAAATATTGGTGTGATTCTTTACATAAGACAATACATAGGAATGTTCCCCAAAATCGGGAATATATAAAATTAGGTATTCAAAATAGAAATAAAAAAACTATAACAATCTAAATGAAAGTTATATCTGACTAGGTATATACATAATTGAAATTTATACAAAAAATAGAAGAATTTCCTTGGAATAATATTCCCTAAAAGTGGGATAAAAATTGTAACACAAAAATTACTAAGTGTGGTACATAATATCATAAAAATTATCATGGAAGGAAAAACAATTTATTATTTTAAAAATAATTTTTTTAAGTCACACATCATAAAAATTGGATAATATAACTTCATTTTGAAAATGTGACAATGGAAAAATATAGTTCATATTGGATAATAAATAATTATGTTTCTAAATAAGAAGAACAATAACAAGAAGGGAAATAATGGAAAATAAAGGGAAACTCTCTTTCAAAATGATGGTAATTATTTATAATATTGTTTCACATTAAAGAATAAATAAAACTCATAAGTAAGTATTATTTGAATCAAATTTGATTTCTACATTATAAAAATATAGTATAATATATATAATTAAATAAAAAACCCAATTAGGGACATTAAAATCAAGAAAGGTGACTGAGTTATGGAATACACTTATGTCTTTATGTAGTCGTAAATTATAGCCCATTCTATTATTTCCCTGTTTGATGATAATTTTGGATATGACAATTCATTTCGGAAATAATTACACCATAAAAATGAATATTGTTTTATAAAATAAAACCATACCTCAATGATGGTTGATTGAGAAGGAAACTATCAGATTTTTCCAAATTTGTTATTCAATTTCACTTGAGATCCATGTTAATAAAATTAACGAAATTATATAAATTTATAATGAACCATATTATTACATATTTAATTTAATATAGACCATTGATTATCATATTATATAATATTTTTTATAATATTTTTTTATTATATTTTTATAATAATGGATTCATTGTCAATTTATTGGAATATTTTTACTGATCGAATATGATATATTTCATTAAATACAAAGTATAACCTTTCCAAATCTTAAAAAAATATCATTAATAACTTTTTAAATTACAATAATATTAGTTTTATTTTACCATAGTCAACCATGATAGAGTTTTAAATCATTATTCAAGTAAGTGGGAAAACCATTCCAAACATGAACACTCTATACCTCAATGAGTGAGGATGGTTAAGGAATTTTATAACATCAATACAGGATAATTATTATTATTTTAATCTAAATTTTTTTTTAAAATTATTCAAATGTTATGAATAAATAATTAAATTAATAATAGGAATTGAAAATTGATACTTCATGGAGATAGTAGTCCCCATAATGCACGGTTACCATTTTCAATTCTCTAATTATGAGAGGGAATTAAGGTATATGATAATAGTACATTTCCAAATAAAATTTATATGATAAATATAATATTTTTTTATTGATATAATTATTAAAATTAACTCTAATAGGCGGTATTAAAAATTTAATACCTCAATTTGTGGTGAGAGAACTTCATGAAACACACTAACAATTCTTTTTCTTATTAGAAGATGTAGAGGGATATAGAATGATTATACCATTAATATAATAAAATATTATTGTAATATTTATTATTATTTTAGTATATTCTTATGGATATATGATATTTTCAATAGGAGGATTAAGGATAAATTATTATGATGGAGATAATTTTTACATTGGATACTTAACCATACATTAAATATTTCCTACAAAGTAAATGTGTTAATATTACATTGAAATCATGGGACTAGGTATGGGGAGTGGAGTTATATGATATTTTTTTCATATATTCAATGTAAATTATAATGGAAAGTGTAATAATAAAGTGGTGGATGTCACCCCCTTTTATAATTTAAGAAAATGGAATTTTTTGGAATACCTTTTACACTTACATGAAATCATCACACTATTCCATGTTAAATAACTTCAAATTTTCATAATAATGGGTTTTACTCATCTCAGATTGAGAAATAATCAACTAATACAAAAATTTTGTAAACATGTTTCTTGTATTATATCATTAGTTTATACATTTTATCATTTTGACTTTTACCTCGGAAACTAGTTCGTTAATAAGTAATTTATACTTAATATAAAAATAAATGGTAACACCTATTAGAAGATTTTGATTTCTGTCACATAAATTTAATATCCATTATGTGTAATTATATATATAAATTTGATAAAGGCACCGTTTTAATTAAAAATATATGAAATATTTAATAGTCTGTCTAGAAAAAATTTATTTAACAATTATATGATCTCAATATTATTTATTATTTACGACAAATTAAATGATTAATAATATAATTATTAGTGATATTTAAAAACATTTTAGAGTCATAATTTAAATAACCACAATTTGATTGGTTATAAAAATTTTAAATGATATTAATAAAATAATTCATTTTTTAAAAACCATTTTAGAATTATCATAGTAATTAACCTTATTCTTACTAATATTATATCTAGGGATAAAAAACTCAAATTTTAAACTAGTGGTTATATTTTTCACAAAAAAAATAAATAAATTAGGTAATATTTAATTTTTAGAAGTTATAAAGAATAATTTTTTGTATAAACGTGTAAAAATATTCTTCACTATAAAATATTGCATGAATTTCAAAAATATTAAACACATGTTTTCTAAATAATACATATTATGAGAAGCACCCATATAATAATGTGGATTGGAATGATATTGGTAATTCATGTGAGGTATGTTTTAGGATTATTACATGTATTAAATGATGTGAAAATTTAAATTTGGAGAATGAATATCATAAGGTCATGAAGTATAGTGATGTTGTTCAAGGGATTGTGGCATGTGGTGTGCATGTATTGATAGCTTCATTGGTTCCTCAGTGTGAGGATCACCCACTGGGACAATAATATGATGTTCACCCCTTCAAATAAGTGTTGGTTTAAAGAATAGGGGGAGTTGTAGTCAATTCCTGATAATACCTTACAAAGAGGTTTTGTACTGAAGCACTGAATACACAATGGAAAAGGAGAATCCCAATGAACAACTAGTCCATGAGACTAAAGTCTTAGAGGAGATTGACATGATCAATGGAATGAAAAAATCATTTCCCAAATAAAAGTTAAATCAAAAATATTGGATAATGATTTCGTTTAATTGGTCATTTCTAGGTTTTATGATGTTTAGAGACATGGTTTTTCATGTAAGACCTTGTAATTTATATACATATATTTCTAGAGCAATGTGCCGAGACAAAATGTGATTCTGTGGCCCAGTGTTCTCAGAATTAATTTTATAAAACTGTTATGTATATTTTATACTATGAACATGATGGAAATATAAATAAATATCAAATGGTAACTCTGATCTGAAATCTGAGGCCATGGTTGAGTTTGGAAGTTGGAATTTACCCTAGGTGGGGCATAACCATTATCGGTGTGGGACTTCAACAAGAAAAGTCACCCAGGGGAAAATTGTAAATAAAGTAAATAAACTTAATTATTTTTTCTCAAGCATAAAATAAAATTACTTTTGACCAAGATAATCATATTGGAAATTCGAGACCACCATCGGGATTGTAAGAAGGTGTTTTAACTTTGCGCGACATAAAATGAGGGGGTGTGAGATATTCGGATTTCGTGTCGAGCGGGGCTCCTATAAATGGAATCTTAAGAGTTTAAGATTAGGGTTATTCCTAATCCTCTCTCTCTCCGTGTGTGTATATATATATATAAAATCTATTATTCATGGAATCTAGGATATTTCATTGACGGAACCTCGGCAGATTGAAGCAGGAGCATGACGAACGTGTGGTCAGAGATAAATGGATCAATCATGGTAGTATTCCTGCACTTTTTATTTTTTTATTGATGTTTTACATGAAAAATATATACATCAGGGTTTAATATATTGTTTCAATTATAAATCACTATTGTTTATACTAACACGGTCATCGATCCATGCTTAAAAATATAAATTTATTCATTATTCACCCCTTCTTCATGGATATTTGTCAACCAATTTTGGGTGCATAAAACTACCTATAGATTATCATGTGGAGGCCAGTGCTAAGAGTATCTATTTGTGAATATCTTTGATCCATTTTTGGATATGTAATTTGAAAATAGTATGAGTCGGTACGACGAACGGAAGAAGGTGGTGGTGCGAGTCCTGCATGGCATCACCGGCGGCAGCCGACGGTGGAACCCATGGTGCTCATGGAAATAGGTGGTGGTGTGTAAATGTGATGCTATGATATTTTGGTTGGAGTTCTAGTAGGGAAGATACCGGGGGATAGATCCAAGGTCGTTGAGTGGGCTGACGAATAGGGAGGACGACCAGTCAGCAATAGCGTCACAAGGTGCGACCCAAGGCGGTGACACTGTTGAGGAACGCGGTGGCTATCACGTATATGCGGAATAGCAGATAGTAAAGGTTAGGAGAAGACCAGGCACAGGGTGGACTAGACTAGGAGCAGGATGTCTGGGTTGTGTAGCTTAGATATGGACTGGATAAATGGCTCAGGCCATCGAGAGTGAGCCGACCATGGCAGAGCGAACCAGCCAGAACTGGCCGGACCAGTTTGGGTCATGCTTGTGCAGCCTTAAATAGTCGTATCTCCAAATCTATGAATCTTTTTGATTTACCATATATGGAAATAAATTATTTTAATTGATATGGATCATTTTAAACCATTTTGGGAATTTTAAAACTTATCTTTGTGACTCGGTTGCACAAAACACATAAGTCTAATAATAATTATAAAATTATTATTGTAAATAAAACATGTATCGAACATTAATATTGCCCATGATGTCCAATTGAGGCACTGTCAACATCATCATGACCCTAAAATTGAGGCTTAATTTTCAATAATGTCTTTAGGTGTTGAAACTTTAATTGGGTTTTTGGCCTTATGATGCCAGATTTGGGCGATTATTGTGAAATGTGACATTTTTATCAGGTGTTTTTTTGGACAAATGAATAGCTTATTCTGTGTGTTTTTTCATAAGGATCACAAAGATAGGATCCATATATTTTTTGGGATTGAGGCATGTTCCCCATTAGATACTATCTGATCGTAATGTGGAAACATGCAACGTTTTCATCAGATGAACATTTGGGGTGAATGAATAGTCAATCATGTGCATTTTATCCGCAAAGATCACTATGGTGTTATCTGTTTGGATATACCGATCCTTTTTTGTGATCTCAACATTTGTGGAAACATGAAAGTAATACTGGTGGGTGATCTGTTTGATGTGTTTAAAGTGAACCTACATCTTAAGCCATCATTGATTCTTATGTGAGTGGGGAAGATGTATGAAGTAAAGCAGTAAAATGTTTTGGGGCCATTTTATGAGGCATTTTAGTGAAATTATTTTTTCACCATTCAGATCAGAAATGATCATTGTGCACTCTTTCTTATTTTTTCAATATATGTCGTGTACTCTGGGGGTACACATTCATTCTTAGGGGATTATGATTGCAGTTTAGTACCCAATAATGGTTAGGTAGCTGGATAGGTGACGTGGTATGTTCACACATCTTATGGTCCCCAATTTCATTAGGTACCAATTTTCGAGATGCATTGTCAATGTTTTTGTTGACTTTCACATAGGTTCCATGTAAAAGAGATCACTACTAGAAAAACAGGTATTTGCGACGGGCTATTTGCGACGGGATCCCGTCGCAACTGGCTTTTTGCGACGGGGGCCCGTCGCAAATAGCCTGTTGCTGAAAACGCCGTCGCAACTACACTTATTTGGGACGGGCCCGTCGCTAAAGCCTTTTTTTGCGACGGTCATTCTCCCCGTCGCAAATAGTATTCCGTATTTTTGTAAAAAACTTTTAAAATAGTTTTTGCGACGGGTCCCGTCGCAAATACCTTTTGCGACGGTGCCATCGCAAAAACGATTTTTAAAAAAAATAAAAAACTATTTATAATACTAGTATTTGCGACGGGACCCGTATCCCGTCGCAAATACTATTGATAGTATTTGCGACGGCTCCCGTCGCAAATACTATTTTTTAAAAAAAATAAAAAACTATTAATAATACTAGTATTTGTGACGGGTATAGTATCCCGTCGCAAATACTATAAAAAAATAAAAAAAAATTTTTAATAAATTATTTTAATTAATATAATAATAGAATTATAATTTATGAATGAAAATAGTAAATTATTTTAAATACTATAATAATAGTAGAATTATAATTCAAAAATAAAAAATAATAGAATATTAATAAATGATTTAATTAATATAATAATATTACAATTATAATTCATAAATAAAAAAAATATTAATAAGTTATTTTAATTAATATAAAAATAATAGAATTATTTTACATTCAAATATTAAAATAATTCAAGTATTACAAAAAATATAATTAAATTATAATATTATAAAATTTTAATATATATATATAATTTTAATATATATATATATAATTTAATATTATAAAATATAAATAATATTATTATTCATATTAATATTGTTATTTAAAAATATAATATTATTAATATTTTATAATGAGACAGAAACAACGAATAGAAAAAAAATATTTTGATTTCACAAATTTTATAACAGAAATACAAACTCTAATCTGAAGGAGGGGGGGAGGGGGGAGGTGGGGGATCTACAGATGGTGGTGGAGGAAACTCCATCCCTAAAGCATGAGTGATTCGGCGCATGTACTCCATCTTCTCCTGATGCTGCTGTTGCCACCGACTCGCCTGCTCCTCGTACAGCTGCTGATGGCGTCGACGCTCCTCCTCATGCTGCTGACGCATCTGCTCCTGCTCATGTCGGAGACTCTCTATCTGTGCAGTCTGAGATCGCAACTAATCCTCATACTGTGTAGAAGAAGATGCACGAGCTCCTCTCGAGCTGGACGCCGACATCGCAGCACTGCCATAATAATCTCCGGGAGTCAGTCGAGAGCTGATACCAACTACCCGGCCCTTCTCGAAGGCATACTGGGTGGCCTGCATCCATACCGCCTCTTCAAACTGACGAGCAGTGGTCTGATCTGATGACTCGGCCTGACTCTCAGGCCGGGCCTGTGCCGATGCGGCCTCATATAACTCCTATAGTAGCAATTTAAAATTAAAATTGTGAATATATTATATGCAGTTAATTTTTAATCTTGAAAACATATAATACTGACCACGATGTGATGCTGACGATCACCTCTGAGCTCCCCAGTAGCAGGATCACTATATATCCTCCGATATATGTCGTACTCTGTAATATCGGGGTGCTCGACAGACTATAAGAATAAAAAATAAACTGTTAATATTTATAGTTATATAAAATATTTATAAATAATGTACGTACCAGAAGCTGTCTATGAGTACTGAAAGAGCGACTCCCAGCTCGATGAGTCACCTCCTGTCTCCCCCGATTCTGCCTCCCCACCGATGATCTCCTCTGAAAGGCGCCACTCAACCCGTGCGCACATAATCCATCCCATACATGGGATGAAATATGCTCTGGTCGGTGTGCTCTACATGACTTCTTCAAAATCTGACACTCCTGCTTTCTTCATCGCAGCTTTTGTTAAATTGTGCAAAAACTGACGAAGGCGATCACGCATGGCCACCTCCCATTCCTCGTGGATGGCGTCACGCATGGTATCCTCGATCGGATACCATAAACCCTACAAATAAATCAAAATATCAAGTTAGAAATGAAATAATTTTCAAAATAAAAATTATTTATTTACGTACGTACCAACCAATGGCCGAACATGGCCTGCTGCACATCAATGGGAATCTGCTCCCATGTGGTCCACGGCTGAGAGAAATAGTTGCGAAAAATAGCGCTGCCCTGTCCGACTGCTATATGCGGAAAACTGAAAAAATAATAAACATTTATTATGTGAATAGATTAATGAAATCTTAGTCAAATCCACAGGTTATCACACAGGTTATCACACCTCCGTGTGCATGGATCAAACCCAAGACGTGGACGTCGATCGGGGACGGGGTCAGGAATCATCAATCGTGCAAGACTGCGCCCCCTCCGCGTACTCCCTGGAGCGCCTGCAGGCTGAGGGTCATCTGTCAGCAACTCATCCGCATCAAAAGTCAGGTCAGCATCCGCCAACGCACGAAATGTGGCGTCGTCCATCTGAAACAGAAAATGTTAATGTTAGCAAATAATTGATAATTACTATTATATATACATATATACATATTATGATTTTATATAAATACCATGGAATGCTATCAGTGTTCATCTTCATCATCATCTTCATATATGTCAATGTTATCTTCATATTCGTCCTCAACATCATCGATATCCATTCGAGTTACAGTTGCTTCATCTCTTACCGTTTCAAATTCATATGTGACATCATTAACATCATCGTCATCACCGACTCTTAAATGTGGGGTGTCGTCATCGATACTCATGTCTCTTTGTAAAAAAGATTGATTTTGAGTACTCTCTTGAAAAACTTCAATTATTTTCACATCAGTGAAAGCACATTCACTTTGACTAAACTGATTGTCTCGAATTTTTATTTTTATTACACTCCACCAATCAGTAAAGTCTCTTGATGTTGCACAGTACTTTGCATAATAAACTTGATATTCCTGTTGAGCCAATAAGAATGGTTCATTTACTGCGAGAACACTTTTACATTTAATATCGATGATTCCATGAGTCGGATGAACACGCACGCCTCTCTCTGTATCCAACCACTGACATTTGAACATGGTTATGTAATGTTGTCCAAGATAACAGAGTTCAATGATTTCATCAAGTATGCCATAAAAGTCAACTTCATTTTCTCGATGATGAGATCCTCTCAAGCTAACTCA
This sequence comes from Viscum album, assembly GCA_963277665.1. Classification (NCBI taxonomy): domain Eukaryota; kingdom Viridiplantae; phylum Streptophyta; class Magnoliopsida; order Santalales; family Viscaceae; genus Viscum; species Viscum album. The sequence goes on along the minus strand of OY728164.1, from coordinate 1,136,073,544 downwards.
ACTGTTCATTGTTTTTTTCGATTCCCCATATGCATGTGTGTGGAATCTAAATCCATTAACCACATATGCATTATAAGTTTTAACAAGTTTGGAAGGTGGGTTACTCAATACACACAGCCGTTTGTCAATTTTATCATCATGTCGAGACACCTGAAAATTTGTGAAATAATTATAAATATAGTAAACTATACATTGAATGAGTTGCTAAAAGATAAAGAATTTATGTTACCAGTTTTTGAAACCACTGAGAGAAATTTTTCAGTCGACGTTCTTCGAGAGCAGCTGCTGTAATTTGTGGAATTTGTTTTTTGATATGATTATCATACAACCTATAAAAACCAAAGTTATTTACTATAACATAAATGATAGAATAAGTGATATAAACACTTACAGTACAACTGATGTCATCTCTTCATAGTTGAGCAGAACATACGTATGAGCTCTATGATGTTCATCATCTGAAAGCCAGTGTTCAGAAACTCCACCAAAACCAAGCTCTGACTGGTTGAAAACAGATAATTGATTGTCAATTTCATCAATATTCCTCTCATTCCGTCCCATTCGGTTGTGTTTTGAAGGATACTCAGATTCAAAATAATGGGAGTAGAAAAAAGATATTTCCTCTTGCAAATAAGCTTCTGCAATAGATCCTTCAACAGATGCTTTGTTGCGTACTTTTCTTTTCAATTTTTTCATGCATCTTTCAAATGGGTACATCCATCGAAACTGTACCGGACCTCCACATTTGGCTTCATATGGCAAATGTAACATCAAATGTTCCATTGAGTCGAAGAAAGACGGCGGAAATATTTTTTCCAGTTTACATATAATTACAACAACATCTTTTTCAAGTTTTCCTAGAGCATCATAATCTGCCATAGCCGCACAAATTTCCCGAAAAAAATGAGACATGTCTGTTATGGAATCCCAAATCACAGAATTCAACAGACCTCTTAATCCAATGGGTAGAAGTCTCTCCATTATAACATGACAATCATGACTTTTTAATCCAGTAATATGACCATTCTTTACACATCTACCCAAATTGGAAGCACAGCCATCTAGAAGTCTCAAATCTGCAATCCACTGACAAAATAATAAACGGTTTTCTTTAGACAGTGTATAAGCTGCTTTTGGTTTCAGTAACCTTTCTGTTCTGACATTCTCAAATAGTTCCAATTCTGGACGCATGCAAATTTGGGCAAGATCTAAACGTGCATTTACATTGTCTTTGCTCTTTCCTGGCGTATCCAAAACTGTATGAAACAAATTATCAAAACAGTTCTTCTCAATATGCATGACATCTTACATGTTTCGGACCAACAAATCAGACCAATATGGCAAATCCCAAAATATGCTACGTTTAATCCAATTGTGTTCTTTCCCAAAACCAGAAATTTTCTGTTGGTTTATTGTGGGACCAAAAGTGATGGGAAGTAATGAAAATACAACCGATTTTAACTCCGAACCTGATAGCATTTTTGGAGGTCCATCCCTTTCAGTTGTTCCTTTTCTGAAATGAGATCTGTTTCTGCGAAAAGGATGATCAGCTGGAAGAAATCTGCGATGACAGTCAAAATAACAAGGTTTCTTTCCATGAATGAGCATAAATGCTTTGTTCTCTCCCATACAGTAAGGACATGATTTCTGACCATGTGTACTCCAGCCAGATAACATCCCATAAGCCGGGAAGTCACTTATTGTCCACATCAATGCTGCTCTCAGTATGAAATTCTATTTCGTTGCAACATCATATGTACTGACACCAGTACTCCACAATAAATTTAATTCATCAATCAATGGCTTCAAATAAACATCAATATTTTTCTTCGGATGTCCTGGAATTAGTAAAGTCAAAAAGATATATGGCTCTTTCATCAACATCCATGGAGGTAAATTGTACGGAGTTAAAAAAATAGGCCAACATGAATATTGACTACCATAAGATCCAAACGGACAGAAACCATCAGTAGAAAGGCCCAGTCGTACATTTCTAGCTTCTAAAGAAAAGGATGGATGCACTCTATCAAAATGTTTCCATGAATCACCATCGGCTGGATGATTCAAGCTTTTATCGGTTGAAATATTCTCTTTATGCCATGACATCATTGTCGCTGTATTCTTAGACATGAATAAACGCTGAAGTATGGATGTAAGCAGAAAATATCTCAACTGTTTTATAGGAATCAAACCAGACTTCCCGTGTTGTCCTTCTTTATATCTCAGTTGCCCACATGTGGGACAACTATCCAATGACTCATTTTCCCCAGAATATAAAATGCAGTCATTTGAACATGCATGAATCTTCTGACAAGTAAGTCCCAAATTTCGAACCAACCTCTTAATTTCATAGTAATTTGCAGGTAAAACATTTCCTTCGGGTAACAGTGTTTTCAGCAAAGAAAATATCTGGTCAAAACAGGTGTTTGACATTCCGTTATCTGATTTGATAGCCATAAATTTTGCAACTACTTCTAATTTTCTCATCTTGCAGCCAGGATATAATGCATCCTCAGCAGACTTCAACAACTCATAAAATTCAGACGGTCCCAACTCAGGATTTGAAGCTATATCAGCTGGAGTTTCTGTATGTTGAACAGATGAACCTGCAACATCATGTACTAAATCTTGAAACTGGGATGGATCTGGAATCAAGTTGGTATCACCTGCTCTGGAACTGCGTTCACCGTGTTGATACCAAAAAACATAATCTTCTTGAAAACCAAAATGCAAGAGATTTTCCCCCACTTTTTCAAACTTGTCAAACGTTCTCAATGCACATTTTCTACAAGGGCATTTTATCTTTCCTTCTGAAACAAATTCTGGATTTGATGCTGCAAATGATAAAAAAATCTCCACACCCTCTATATATACTAGATTTAAACCAGAACCATTTGGATTTCTACGTTGATTTATCCATATGCGGTCATCTAATAATGACTGTTGACGACCTCGTTGTTCCATATTTTTCTATAAAATATAAAAGCATTACTGGTTTTGAATAATTTGTTAGAAAAAACACAAGCAAGGATTGAATATATTGAGAATAAAGCAAAACCTGTTACAAATATTGATAATTTTAATATTATATTGATTTTTTATTTTTTTTAATAATACTAATATAATTTTTTTCATAAATATTAATTATATAATAATAACATCATTACATTATTAGTATATTTTATTATTAATATTAAAATAATATAATTTCCTATATTATATACAATTCTCCTTTCATCTGTGTGTTTCACATTCTATCTCCACATGTAATATTGGCATTCACTTTCACCTCTCCATTGGCGAGTAGGTTGATAATTTTGAAAAAGAATGCCAATATTACATGTGGAGACAGAAAAAACACAGAAGAAAAGAGAATTGTATATAATATAGAAAATTATATTATTTTAATATTAATAATAAAATATACAAATAATGTAATAAGGTAATTATTCCTAATTATTGGTAATTATTTCAAATTATTGGTAATTATTCCAAATTATTGGTAATTATTCCAAATTATTGGTAATTATTCCAAATTATTGGTAGTTATTCCTAATTATTGGTAGTTATTCCTAATTATTGGTAAATATTGGTAATTATTGGAAAATATTGGTAATTATTGGAAAATATTGGTAATTATTGGTAATTATTGGAAAATATTGGTAATTATTGGTAATTATTGGAAAATATTGGAAAATATTGGTAATTATTGGTAATTATTGGTGATTATTGGTAATTAATGGTAATTATTGGTAATTAATACTAATTATTGGTAATTAATACTAATTATTGGTAATTAATACTAATTATTGGTAATTAATACTAATTAATGGTAATTAATAATAATTATTGGTAATTAATACTAATTATTGGTAAATAATAATAATTATTCCTAATTATTCCTAATTATTACTAATTATTCCTAATTATTACTAATTATTACTAATTATTGTTAATTATTCCTAATTATTACTAATTATTGTTAATTATTACTAATTATTACTAATTATTAGTAATTATTGCTAATTATTACTAATTATTAGTAATTATTGCTAATTATTACTAATTATTAGTAATTATTGCTAATTATTACTAATTATTAGTAATTATTGCTAATTATTACTAATTATTGCTAATTATTACTAATTATTACTAATTATTACTAATTATTACTAATTATTACTAATTATTACTAATTATTGATAATTATTAGTAATTATTAGTAATTATTGATAATTATTAGTAATTATTGATAATAATGAGGAATTATTACTAATTATTGGTAATTATTACTAATTATTCATAATTATTACTAATTATTCGTAATTATTACTAATTATTCGTAATTATTACTAATTATTCATAACTATTACTAATTATTGGTAATTATTGGCAATTATTGGTAATTATTGGCAATTATTGGTAATTATTGGCAATTATTGTTAATTATTACTAAATATTGGTAATTATTGGTAATTATTAATAATTATTGTTAATTATTACTAATTATTGTTAATTATTGGTAATTATTACTAATTATTGTTAATTATTCCTAATTATTACTAATTATTGGTAATTAATACTAATTATTGGTAATTAATACTAATTATAGGTAATTATTACTAATTATTGGTAATTATTACTAATTATTGAGAATTTTTCCTAATTTTTCCTAATTTTTCTTAATTTTTTCTAATTTTTCCTAATTTTAGGTATTCATTACTAATTATTACTAATTATTGGTAATTATTACTAATTATTACTAATTATTGGTAATTATTACTAATTATTACTAATTATTACTAATTATTACTAATTATTGATAATTATTGATAATTATTGATAATTACTCCTAATTATTCCTAATTATTGATAATTGTTGATAATTGTTCCTAATTGTTCCTAATTATTCCTAATTATTCCTAATTATTCCTAATTATTCCTAATTATTCCTAATTATTCCTAATTATTCCTAATTATTCCTAATTATTCCTAATTATTCCTAATTATTCCTAATTATTCCTAATTATTCCTAATTATTCCTAAGTATTCCTAATTATTCCTAATTATTGGTAATTATTGGCAATTATTGGTAATTATTACTAATTATTACTAATTATTGGTAATTATTGGTAATTATTACTAATTATTACTAATTATTGTTAATTATTGGTAATTATTCCAAATTATACATAATTATTACTACTTATTGGTAATTATTACTACTTATTGGTAATTATTACTAATTATTACTAATTATTGGTAATTATTACTAATTATTACTAATTATTGGTAATTTTTACTAATTATTACTAATTATTGGTAATTATTACTAATTATTACTAATTATTGGTAATTATTACTAATTATTACTAATTATTGGTAATTATTACTAATTATTACTAATTATTGGTAATTATTACTAATTATTACTAAATATTCTTAATTATTGATAATTATTTATAATTGTTCCTAATTATTAGTAATTAAAAGAATAATTACCAATAATTAGGAATAATTACCAATAATTACAAATAATAACATTATTAGTATATTTTATTATTAATATTAAAATAATATAATTTTCTGATTTATATACAATTCTGCTTTCATCTGTGCGTTTTCTATCTCCACATACAAATAATACATGTGAAGACAGTAAACACACAGATGAAAAGAGAATTGTATATATATAAAAAATTATATTATTTTAATATTAATAATAAAATATTCTAATAATGTAATAATGTTTTTATTCCTAATTATTGTTATTTATTACTAATTATTAATATTTATTCTTAATTATTAAAAATTATTACTAATTATTCCTAATTACCATTAACTATGAACAATACTAATAATTTAAATTTATTAAGTAAGAAAACAATATAAACATAATTAAATTACAACAAATTAAGAATAATTGAAACTAATAAAAAATTAAAAATAAATATTAAATTAAAATGAACATAAATACCTTGAAAATTGATCTGCTCTGATCGTTCTTCAAAACATTAATATCAGCTCCAAAAAAAAAATTAAACTGAAAAAAAACTCAACTTTAGAAACAAAAGTTTGAGAGCAGGAGTAGATAGAGAATGAGAATGATTTGAAAAAAACGGATGGGGGTATTTATAGGTTAGATTAGTTGCGACGGGCCCATTTGCGACGGGTATCCCGTCGCAAAAACTAGTATTTGCGACGGTACCCGTCGCAAATACCTTAGCCCGCATTTATTACGGTCAACATGTAAATAGTTATTTGCGACGGGACCCGTCGCAAATAACATACTATTAGCGACGGGAAAATATTCCCGTCGCAAATACCTTTTACCGCCGCCGGTTATTTGCGACGGGAATATTTTCCCGTTGCAAATAGTTTTCCCGCGATTTGGCGCGCATCACGGGAAAACTATTTGCAACGGAGAAAGCAATCCCGTCGCAAAAGCCCATTTATTTGCGACGGGTAACTACCCCCGTCGCAAATAAGTTTTTAACGGGACTCTTTGCGACGGGATTTATTCCCGTCGCAAATAACCCGTCGCAAATACCCATTTTTCCCGTAGTGGATGGCAAGTGTAGTTTCTCAGTACTTTCTGAGAGGTATCATCTAGTAGGGATAGACAGTGTAGTTCCTCGATGATTTTCAAGAGGTATCATAAAGCAGGAATGGCCAGACCAATTCTTGTCTTACCCTCCAGTTGGGCTGGGAAGTGGGTCCCAAATGGTTATGGGCTTACCCTTTAGTTGGGATATGTAGTAGTTCCCTAATGGTCATTCCAGGTACCCTACAACATACTACCCTTCAGTGGGGTTGGGATGTTGGTCTCATTGGGGATTCTTTTTAGGAAGTACCCTCTAGCATATTACCCTTCAGCAGGGCTAGGTAGCGGGTCCCCATAGACTTCTGATGATGATTCCCCCTAACGTACTAGGGAGCGAATACTCGATGACTAGAGTGAAACCCTCCAACCAGGATGGGAATGGGACCTCAACCCTAATATATAACTCCTCAAATCTAGGGCATAGTGATGAGACATTCTTTTACATACCTGTGGAATCTTGAGAAATAAGGATTCTTTCCCCACTAAGACATGTCCATGTGACATGACCTAAAACTGTGAGGTTGGGACAGTTCCTCCCAAAGAAGATAGTATCAAGGTGTAGTAATTGTGCCCCTTTGTGTTGTGTGTTCATGGAAGATGTTTGGGATGCTAGGAATTAACGGTGGATAATTATGGACTATCGGTTACTCTTTTCCTGTGTTGAGCTGTGAGAGGGATATCCCCTTACTCTCTCATTTGGGATTCTTTAATTGAGCATATTTATATATTCTATTTCAGTACCCACTCCTTTTTTTACACTCTTTACAGGAAAGACAAAGATTTACAGGGTATGCCATGTGCTTTCTGTGTCTATCTTTTCATGGTTGGAAGAATCCACTTTACTACTATATGTAGCGAAGACTCGACGAGAAGTTCATATTCTCACTGTGTCATGCTCCTTGTGTTTGGATGGGTTTTGTTTCACTATATTGTTGGGTTAAGCTATACACTTTATTATACCTTGTTATATCTTCTTCTTTCCTCTTCTGTTGTATCTCTTACTTCCCCCATTCACCTTTTCTTAGGGCATCCTACTAATTATTTTTATACTCACCCATGAATGGGATTTTCCCACACATATCGTGCCTTACACAGATGATGGATAGGTTGATCGTGCCTTCATATGAGATTTGGGATATGGGTGTTTGAACCATGTATAGATGTCGTAGTTTGGGATCTAGGAGTGGGGATCTCTCTATTATTTTATATTTTTAGTCACTGGTAGGTTGTGGAACTTTTAAGGTTGTGCATGTATTTTTCCCCTTTTTCCATTCTGTTTACATTACAACACATGATCTTGTATAATTTTATAGGTTGATTCATGTTTATGGTTTATATATAGTAGTGATGTATCTTGTTTTACCTTCCCCCAACACTTATTCATTATGTTGTAAGCATGTTTTAACTTGTACTTAATCAAAGTCATCCCCATGTTTGTTGTGCCTTCGGTGCTTTTGGCCACCCTGATACCTATGGAGGTGGGTTTGGGGTAGTTTTAGCTCAAGCCCTGTCATGGTTTGGGTCTTGAAAAAGTTGTATCATAGGCAATCTGACCCTTGGGATTCTATTTAGAAGATTCTCTTTAATGGTCTTGGTTGGGTTTAGGGCAATAGTGTTGAAGTGTCTTGAGAACGGCTCTATGGCTAGGGAGTATAGTGATGATATGGGTGGCTAAAGTATCAATTAAAGAGGACACTTATTACCAAATTCTCCACTGGGTGCACAGAAACACTTGTTTCATAGAACAATGGTAAATGAATTATCTATGATTGTGTATTTAGCAGTCCTTTATGAGTCAGATCCCTATTGTTGTTGATGTGTTTGTGTGTGTGTGCTCATCTAAGTGTGGTACTCCTTGAAAAAATTCAACATGCCTCTACGACGATATCCAGGAAAAGTAGCATCTCCAATTCATGATGACAACCCTGTGAGCGATAGGTCATGAGTTCCATATCTATAAATGTAATATTCTTTCTCTAGGTGGGTATGTAGAAGCTCCTCTACTTATTGAGAAACATACAGCCCCGGTAGGGCAGGATGAGGATGTATACAGGCTGAGCACACTCCATGAGTTCAAACGCCAGAGACGGTTGAGGTTCTGCATTGATCTGAACCCTCTGGAAGTGTAGGTTTGTCTAGTGTTAGTGGTATACCTCTTTAGTCTTGTTTTAAAACTAAAATATCATATATTTTCTTTGGAAGCTATTCTTTTCCATAGGGAAGCTGGGCGATAGTGGAGACTGGTTACATAGATACTTGATGAGTTGCCACTTCCATGGGATGACTTCAAGAAGTACTTGTTTGGGGAGTATAACCCCTCTTGTTTGAACTCTGTTCAGATTCAGTAGCTACTCTAGTTTCATAAGGGATGGATGATGGTTGTCAATTTCTTTGGTACATTCACAAACCTAACTCGGTACTCTTTGCATGTGATCGATGATGGATACTTCCAAGCATGGAAGTTTGATAAGGGACTCCAAATTGATATATGTGCTATCATAGTACCTTTGTACATCCCCACCTATGTCTGGGTATTGGGGAAGGTCTTAGTGGAAGAGATATTATTTATAGATACATGACATAGCTAGAGTTGGTAGTGGGTGCAGTAGAGGTGAGGCATCTTCTATAGCTAGAAGATGCAAGTTGACAAGATCCCTACGTAGGATATATTATCATGATCAGGCTCGAGAACATGGTCAACAAGAATCAAGAAATACTGAAGAGGTCCAGTGTTATACTTGTGATAGGAAAGGTCATATGGAATGTGACTGCCCGACCAAATTTTCTAGTAACCCCGGGAAGACTGCATGTGGAGAACCACAGAAGAGGCAACATTGTGATTGGGGATCTCTTAAGCGAGGATATGGTGGTTCCCATGGAGGCAGTTCCAGTAGTGGAATAGGAGGAGATAAAGGTGTGGGATGAGATTAGGAGTCTCGTCCACCACCACCACCACCCTGTGGCCCACATCGGGCCGAAAAATCTGGCCGATCTGGCTAGGGATAGTTACAATATGTGGATTTTTACGATCCTACATCACATAAGATGATAAGTGGTAAGATCTATGTCACTTCTGCTTCTTATAGTAAAAATTGTTATTCATTGTATGAAGAACTCAAATCTCCCCATTTCTTTATCGAGGTGTTTTCAGGCTGAAGTAGGGTAGTAGTGTAACCATGTGTCTGTGTTGTTTGACATAGTATTGAATTCATGACGAAGAGGGGTCATTACACCACTAAAAAACATTTTTTTAATATGAGAAAAACTAAAAGTGTGGGTTAGTTTTGCCCAATGGAGATAGTATCAAGGTATGGTGGAAGAGTCCCTCTTGCTTGTGTCTTCATGGTGAGGTTTTGCGATGGAGTGTCTCAAAAGTTCATGTCATTGCAAGTAGACTCTTTCTTCAAGACATGTTTTTCTTCGAATGCAACTAGTGGGTGTGGTGTTTAACTTTTTTGTGGATTACTCTCCTTACAATAGAAGTGAATATGCTCGAATAATTCAAAATTTTTTTGTGTCAAGATTATTTGAGTTGGGTGAGTTTACTCACATTCCATGTTCGTTGGTACCTTTTTGTTCTCAATGTCAACATTGATACATTTGTTATCAAGTGTAGGTTGAGGTCATAGGCACCCATGAGTAAGAAAAAACGACTCACTACCTGGTGCTATAATTGGTTTTCCTCTCTCTAGGAATGTGAAGAAACTACATTGGGGAATAATATTTGGTGGTTTATTTAAACCACTAGAGTCTTTGGTATGGCTTTACTCAGAGAGACTTAAACTTGAGGAAGAAACGCTAGTTGAACTTCCTGTCGGGTTATGACTTTGAGATATTCTATACATTAGGAAAGGGATGTTTTGTATATGATAGCCTTAGTACAAAGTCCTTGGATTTCCTGGTATGGGAATTTTGAGAGCATTTAGTTTCCCAGGAGCTGATCCAAGAGTATTAGGAGGGTAAAGTTTCTCTTCTTTCAGTGGTGTTGACTCTTTTTCTTCCCAAGCATGTAAGTGAGTCTCGGTTGTGATACATCAACTGTGAAATATTTTTGTGACCACTTATCCTTAGATGTTTCACCAGTTGGATATTAAGAAGGAGGGAATCATGTGACTTTGTTCTAGGTAAAAATAGTCATCCCAGTCATGAAGTGGGATGTGGAGGTTTGTTCAGGGATGAAAACTACCCATCGAGTTTCATCGGGATGTTCACGACTATTCAAAGAGGTGTTCAGATTTCATAACTCCTTTCCCTACCCCCAACAGCTATAGAGGGTGAACAATGTCTCCCTTTTGACATATCTGAGGGGATATGTGCACATTCCAATGAAAATAATTGACATGTGAAGAAAATATGAATATAGACCATACCTTAGGTTTCTGTACTCTGGTGGCATGGAAACATGTAAGAGAGTTCCGGGGAGTTGTAGAGCCAGCTGTGAGATTGATATCCGGAGTTGGTTTGGTTGTTTTAATTTTGAGGATGAAAATATTGGAGGAGTGAATGATGTAGATACCCTTTGTTGATGTGTAATACATTGTAAATTTTCTATATATATTTCATGAGATAGGCACTGAGAGGTGTTCGATTATGAGGTTTGATGTGCCTGGAAATGATTTTATAAAAATATTAAGTATATTATATACTATTCACACAATGGAAACATAATAAATCTCAAATGGATACTTGGATTAATAATCTAAAGCGATGGTTGAGTGCATAACATGGTGTTTAACCAAGTAGGGGTATATCAATTGTCGGTGCGACACTTCTATGTGAAAATTCACTGAAGGGAAGAATCATCAATAAAATAATTAAAATAATTTATTTTCATAAAAGTTCAAAATAAAATAACTTTTTGTCATAGAATTTTTTTGGGAATCTGAGACCAACATTGGCTTCATAATGGGGGTTTTTACCAAAGAATGACTTAAAATGAGGGGGTGCGGGAGATTCAGATTCTGTGCTGAGTGGGGATCCTATAAATAGAATCCTAAGAATAAACGATCTGGGTTATCCCTAATAATCTCTCACTCTCTCTATATCATCCATTCTTCCTCATGTAGAGAAGATTTCATCGACAGAACCTTATTGGAATGAAGAAAGAGATTGATGAACATGTCAACAGTGATAAAAAGAACAATCGAGGAAGGTTTCTTCTAGTTTCTATTTTCCTATTGAATTTTTCCTTGAAAAATAAATTATTTTTAATTTAATTAATCATTTAAAATATTAGTCATTAATAGCCTCACTAACACATTCATTGATATGTGAATCAATCTATAGATTTATTCATTCTTCACCCATTGTTTGCTGATATTTTCCCCCTTTTTGGCGCATCAAACCACTAATGAATCGTCAACCAGATGGTGTAAAGTTAAATATCCAATAGTTAGGCTCATATATCTATTTTCAGATCTTTGATATAGAATACTGGGGAGTTTTCATGGTAGGTGGAAGAAGGTGGCATGACGGGTTCAGCACGGCAGCACTAGCAGTGGCCGATATTAGTGACGTCAGCACCCACAGTGACTAAAATTTTCAGAAGAGGTGTGGTATGGAACGGCTTTGGTGAGGTTGGATAAATGTTTGTTGGAGTGTGACTAGGGTTTTAGGAATGTTCGGCAAGTGGGATGATGATCAGGGAGAACGACAGGTCAGCAGTAAGGTCATGGGGTGCTACTAGAAGCGACAGTACCACTGCAGAACATAGCGGCTCTCGCATTGATGTTGGATGACCGACATTCCAGTATGGGAGATATAAAAGAAGATAGAAATTTCATAGGACCACACGACTAGTCCATGTGAAAATTAAATAGGTTGGTCTAGCCATATCGTATTAGCTAAAACAAGACAGCCTAGTTCATGTCTGAGCAAGGCGGCCTCAAATGGATGTAACTCCAAATATGGGAATCTGTTTGATGCTCCATATATGGCCACACATTCCTCCCATTTATATATAAATATTTATGTTGGTTTGATAATTTTATGAATTTTCATCATTGCTCAGTTTCATGGAACACATAAGTTTAATAATAATAATATAATTATCATTATTAAGAAACCCTAATTCGGACATAAATCTTATTCCATACATTAAATTGTCGCGTCGTTAGTGGTGTCATGACCCTGATATTGAGTCAGAAGTTTCCAGAATGATTTTGGATGCTTAATCCAAAATCAATGTGTGGCCCCCACATGGCCCAGTTTGTATATTTGTGTAAAAATGTGACTTTTTCACCGGTTGTTTGTTTTAGACGAATGAATAACTGCTTCTCGGCGTTGTTACATGAAGTTCGCAATGGAACGAACCATATAATTTATTTTTTGATCAATGCATGGATTCCACAAGAAGAAATATGAGCATAATGCGGGGACATACCAATTTATCATTTGATGTCTGTTTGGGTTGAATGAATAGTCAATATTTTTGTGTTTTTATGCAAAGATCCCAATAGTGTTATCAGTTCGGATGTGTAAAATGTTTTTTGTGATCTCAAAAATTTTGGAAACTTGAATGGAATATCAGTGGATGATTCTTCTGATGTGTTTGAAGATATCCTAGGTCTTAGTCCATCATTGATTCATCATATAGTTGGGAAGATTTATGTAGTGATTCTTTCAAATGTTTTGGGCCGTTTGAGGAAGTGTGTCAGTGAAATTATGTTTTCTCCCTTCAGATCAACAATGATCTTCAAAAAATAACTAACATTTTTTAAAGATATTTCAATTACATTGGGAGTAAATTTTCATGCCTAGGGGTTCTTGATCCCAGTTTAGTTCTCGAGAATGGTTAGGTTCATGTCCAAGTGACGATTTGGGGTTATACATCATGTGGGACCCATTAACTTCATGGAACATGTTATGAGATGTATTTTGAATGATCCAGGTTGGCTTTCATAGAGGTACCATCCAGTAGGGATGGATAATGTAGTTCTTTAGTGATTTTTGAGAGGTACCATCCAACAAGAATGGTCATTGTTGTTCCTTTCTTCTTTCCTAGAGGTACCATCCAGCAGGGATGGCCAGAGTAGTTCCAGGATTACCCTCTTGCTTAGATGGTGATTGGGTCCCTGATGGATGTTTCGTGATTACCATCTAGCTGGGCTGGGAAGTGGTTCCCTAGTGGTAGTTTTGTATAACATCCAGCGTACAACCCATCAGCAGGTTTGGGTAGTGGATCCCACCGATGAGGCTTTTTGGGAAGTAACCTTCAGTGATTTACCCTTCAGAGGGGTTGGGTAGTGGGTCCTCATCAACTTCTGGGTGATGATCGTTTTGACATACTAGGGCTTGGATACTTTATGACTAGAGTGGAACCCTCTAGTCGGGCTATTCATGGGTCCACGACTATGTGGTATAGTGACGAAGCATGATTTGACATACCTTTGGACTCTCATGAAAGAGGTATGTTTTCCAACTAACATGTGCCCTTGTGAAGTGACCTAAAATAGTGATGGTGAGACAGTGTCACCCAAAGAGGATAGAACCATGGTTTTGTGATTGTGCCCCTTTGACATGAATGTTAATGGAAGAATTATTGGATATTGGGCATCGTTAGTGGTTCATTATACACTATTGGATACTCTTTTCTTTTTATGATATGTGAGATGGAGATCCCATTACTCACATGTTTGGGATTCATTGATGGAGCATATTTATATATTGTTTTTCAGTACCCACTGTTTGGGTTTTTGTTACTCCCTTTCATGAAGAGGTGAAGATGTATGGGGTTTGAAATGTGCCTTCCATTTATTGATTCTCATGGTCAGATGAGTGTAATCTCCAACTATAGGTAGTGAGGACTCGGTATGAAGTTCACATTCTCACCATGTCAAGCTCCTTGTGTTTGGATGCATTTTATTTCACTATCTTTTTGGGTTGATTTATACTCATTACTATACCTTGTTCTATCTACTTCATTATGATTTAGTTGTATCAATTGCTACTCCTGTTTCACCTTTTTTTGGGGAATCCTTCAGATTATTTTTATACTCACAACTACTTAGAATTTTCCTGCACCTATCATGTCTTTTGAAGACGACGGATAGGTTGTTCATGACATCATAGGATCTTAGGGATATGGGTGATTGGATTGCATATGGTGGTCATAGTTTGGGAACCAAGAGTGGGTCACTCTCAGTTATTTTACTTTTTTATTCACTACAAGGTTGTGGCACATTTCTAGTTGGGCATTTATTTTTTACATATTTCCTTTTATTTTACTTTACCACACGAGTTATTGTGCATTTTAGAGGTTGAGGCATGTTTATGGTTTTTATATTATAGTGGTGTATCTTATTTTTTTTTCTATATACACTTTATCATTGAGTTAGTTACACGTCTATACATGTACATAGGAAAAGGCCTCCCTAAGTTTTGTTTGCCTTTGGCACTTTTCGCCACCCCCTGGCCTATAGAGGTGTGCTTGGGTTTGTTGCAGCTCGAGCCCCAATATGGGTGTAGTCATGACATGATTATACTTCGCCAATTTCTACTAAAACACATATTGAAGTGAAGTATCAAAATCATATTCAGTAATATTTTATTGGTTAATATTACATACCTTTTATTGTTCTATGTTTTTCTTTGTATCATAATACTTCAATGCACATTGCATCTTGTATACTAGTATTAAAGATTTAATTGGGAATCCTATTATTGACGGTACACGGAATGTAATATATAAATATAGTAATATTCCAATTCCTCTGGGTTCCATGGGGTAAATACTAATAATTTTACATTTTTAGAAATTATAAATAGATCTTAAAAAAAATAATTCTTCCATGATGAATATGGAAACTTTTGGGCTGATGCACAATAAAATCAAACTTTTTATTCCTTGAAATATGCTTATTCTAATATATCTTCCCATAATGATGATGAATATTAATCATCAATCCTGGAATATTAGAATTACCTTGAAATGATCCCAAATAGTACAATAGATGTAGGAACCTGAGTGGTTGTGGAGTTCCCATAGAGGTTGCATACATAAAATTAGGTAATATAGGTTTCCCATTGTTTTTTTTTTTTGGTGTTCTTGGTTCTACGTTGTTTACATTGCAACCAACCACATCCTCTACTGGTACTTTCTATTTCAATAATAATTTTCTACGACCATATATTTTAATACATTGATCATTCTTAGTAATATAATATATTTTTTTCCTTGTGAGTTATATTTATTTAACAATATAGGACATTAAAATTCCTATTAGATGTATATCCAATAATCATATATCCAAAAACAATATTTATAATAACAAAATTATCAAATACCATATTTCACATCCATATAGATTCTTACTAAAAAAATCCATTAACACTTCTAATTTCCATTATTTTAATTTTATATCTTAAAATATGATTTATACTTTGAGAATGTCCATACTTATTATATGTTTTCTGAAGCTATTAGGAATCCTCAAATATGAATATGATCCATGGGACGTCCTAGTGTTGAAATTTTTATTCCTTTTTATTTATTTTACCTTTTTAATTTATTCATTTTTAATGGATATACTAGTTTATGGTGATTACTAATTCATGGTTTTTAATAATTAGTTTCATTTTATTCTATTATAATTTATTATAATGAATGAAGAAAATTTATTTGGTTCAATTCCTATCATATATGATTTATTTCCTAATCTATTTAATTTCTATGGACTAAAAAAATTATAATTATAATCATATATATTATGAAAAGAATATGACTTTTAAAAACATGAGGAATTATATAAATACATGGAGATATGGGAAGCATAAAAACACCATATAAGTGGGATGGGTGGTTGAATATAGAGGTTAAATTGATATTTCTCAAATGTTGTAGTGGTCAGTGGTATTTTAATGATTTCTTTGATTTTCTAATTGGTGACAACATATTCTAGATTGATCATTTCATGTACCAACGTCTCATTGATAAATTGATATGAAATATTAATATATGTAGTATAAGCGTGTTGAATGAGATTACTTGTGAGTTAAATTTTACTCTAATTATTACAAAATATCACCATGGTCTACTTAACTTCTTCATTAATATTTGGATGTTGTTTCCTCTTCTATAAGAATTGAGTTCATGCCTGGGTTACTGAGATGTATTCTTCTTCTTTCCAACTTAGTGATGTTATTTAATACTACTTTCTCAACCAATAAACACATTTACTTATAATAAAAAATGAAACACATCTTCTATAAATACGAACCTCCACATATATATCCCATTCTAATTATGAAAATATATTAAACAAATTATCTATTCCTGAGTCAAAGATAAATTCCTAATTAAGGCCAGCACTATTGTAACAAATGATTAGTTTAAGCACAAAAATATCTTTTTGGGTTACCTTGGAAACATTCTCTAATGAATATTCAAAACAAAATATTTTTTCGTGTTTTCA
Source organism: Viscum album (assembly GCA_963277665.1). Classification (NCBI taxonomy): domain Eukaryota; kingdom Viridiplantae; phylum Streptophyta; class Magnoliopsida; order Santalales; family Viscaceae; genus Viscum; species Viscum album. Next base: position 1,136,056,528 of record OY728164.1, on the reverse strand, counting down.
TCATGTATAAAAATATTATATTTATCCTCTTATATAAGGGAACATCAAGATATTTTCCATACCCACATTTCATAAAAATGGTTTCAGCATAATTGAATTTTACATTGGGTTGGAATAATATATGTTAAATTTAAATAATATATATCTCAAATATTAACTTCGATTGGAAAATTTGGATTCTATTTTCTAGAACACTTATATCCAAAAAAAAATTGAGTTCACCTATTAATGATATTTCAAACTGTTAGATCAATGAATAAGAAAATAATGACATCAAATTTTTTATTTAACCCACTAAATAATTTACTATAAAAATATAAAATAATAGTGAATTATTATTGTTTAGATTTTTTAACATATTGATTTTTATACACACTTCTCCTTTTAAATTAAATATTCTTAAATTATGATTCAAGACCATCATTCCAGGTTTATGATCCCTGATTCCGAAAAAACATTGCCTAATTTGTTATTCACCCTTAAGTTTCATCATCACTAATCAAGAAAGCCACATATTTTTTAACATAAACCTCTGTTTTAATAACACCATTCGTGAGTTGTATATTAAAATCCATTAGATAAATCAAGAAAACACATATAATTTCAATCATGAATAAGATCTATATCGTCTAATTATGATCCACTAACACAAATTTTTCTTCAACATCAACACATATGATCTAATCATAGAATTTAATAATATAAAAATATTAATTTTAAATTACATTCCCATATTTTTTAAATTTGTTCATGAAATCCCAGTTCATTTGAGTCACATTGTGATATTAGGTATTCTCGAGAAATTCTAATGATTGATTTTTTATAGGTTTTAATTAATTATTTTTGGATCTAACCCATGATTCATCCTTCACATATTATTCATATGATGTTTCCTTCACCATTGATAGAAGAGAAGAATGGTCAATATTCCTCATTATTAATGTTTGTGTAAGAGAAGTCCTATCTGTAATTACATTGGATAGATTGACCTCAATTCTCCAATTACTCATTTGAGGTGCATGCTAATTCATTTCAGAAATAGGTTCCTCCTCTAAATAATCTTAAGAGTATTTATCATATTGGAAAAAATTCTTAGCTGCAATAGTGGTTTTCATTTCACCAACTTATTTATAGAATTCATCATAGTTTTCTTATTAAATTTTCTACCAAACTTTTCATTCAAAGATATTAACATCATTACATTACATAATTTAATTTACCTTTATGATAATGAATTTTCATTCCTTAATGTATTTTTAGAATCTAAAAAAATATCCATCACGTGTCACATTCCATTAGTTTCCTTGATTTTATTCATTTTCTTGAATGTTAAATCAGTTTTTGAGTACCCAAAACTATTTCTGTGAGGACTTCCATTTATTCCACATTTTATGTGGTGTGATTTCTTCCACATTTCTCAGAACTATGAAATATTAAGTGTACAAAACAACATGAGTATCTTACTTCTAGAAATAAATTCAAAAATATGTATCAATATTCATTTCCCATATTATTCACTTATTGAATTATCTATTCAATAAATCCATTTTTTTGGGTGTTAAAACTGAATGTTCCTGAGGATTTATTTTTCATCTCTTTATATACATTTCAAACTCAGTTTACATTTATTTATCTTTTTTTTTTCAGATCACGTGATTGGAGTTGTATGTCTGGCCTCATTCTAAACTTTTATTTGATGCCTCTTCATGGAAACCATGTATTCTCTTTTATTATTAATGAAAATTTCACATGATGTTATACTATAATCATCAACAAAAAGTATAGAAATGAATTTTTATATACATGACCAATATATTCATTTGGACACATAAATTGGTATTCCTCATGTCAATGTGAATGGATCCCTTTTTATTTATTTTTTAATATGTATTTCATCCCATATTTTCTTACATAAAACCACCATAACTCTTCTCATAGTTTTTATTTATATTTAGAAAATTTATTTCATCTTTTAGATTATAAAATTATCCAATTATGTGTAGATATATATATATATATCAAAACATCCAATGACTAAAACTCTTTCCCTATCCAAATATTAGAATTAAAATTCTTCCATTTCAATCCACCTCACAAATATTTTAAATCATCATGCATACCTTCATCAATGATCCCCAAACATGACTAGGATTTTACATACATTATGATTAAAGGTCACCTCAAGTATTAAGTCATATATTTAACTCATAATAATTATTTTAAACTACATAAAATCCATGTATATGCCTTTTTTAATCTTTATCCAACTTTTATCCAATCGTTTATGGCCTCTACATTTGATTTTAATGGTCCATCCATGACCAAACGCAGAATCTCATCAACTCTTCCTATCTCATAATTCAGATAGTTCATATTTAATTTCATGTGAAATTATCACTCACTATCAATAGTCTTATCGATAGACATATTGATACTATACTGATAAATTTCATTTAGCTTGTATATTTCCCTTTTATTCTTTTATTCCCATGAAATACTCAGTTCACTTATTGCTCGAAATATCTTATCCAATTTCTTTTTTTATATTGGTCATATAATCAAACACATCTTTTTATTTTAAGGGAGAGTATATATTTCTCAAATAAATAAAAATACACTACATTTTATTCATCTTCCTTTGACATATCTAGTAGAAGGACCATTTATTCTCTAACATCAATCAAAATATTTATGATTAGAATTGGAACACTGATAATAGTATCCATATAAATAATTTATTCTATTATATGTAAGATATGCAGACATTCTAATTTATCAATTTTCAGTTGTTCCTCCATTAAAAAGGCTCCTCACCTCACAATAATATGACATAGTGTGTCCATTAAAACCCTATAATTGACATTTTATCAAAGAAAATATTTTCTCCTTTATTCCACCACAACTATCTAACATTTATATGTATCATTTCTCATTGATTAACCCTTAATGATTAATTTTTTTCACAAAATTCTGGTTTCCATTGATAATAGATGAATTTATTTGAGAAAGTGGAGTCTTATTGTAACCACCAGAATCAGTAACAATATGATTTCATTTTTTATATTTCATTACATTTATTGCCTTTAAATTTATGGAATCTCAATCAACTAAACATTTATCTAGGGTTTTATGAATTTTTTCATTTATAAATTTATAGATTCCTTCTGAGTGTTTTATTTCTTTTAAAGTAATTATACATCTATAAAATATAAAAAATTGATGTTACACATTATATCATTAGATTTTATTTTCTATTAAATATTACTTCCCATGTTATAAACATATTTAAATTATTTTGATATATTTAATATTTTCTCCCAAAAATTATAGAGATAATCAATAACATTGTTTTACTATCTAATAAATACCTTGATTTATTTCATATTATTTGAGTTAAAATGATTAATGAATGGATCAACTATTTATTTATCTAGGTAGTTGGTATTAACTAAATTAATATCAACATATTCTGAATATTCATTTAGAAATATATTGATGAAATAATTTTTCTATTTTGGATATAGAAATCTCTAATATCCCTTTCAAGTTCAACATTGATATCCCCTAAAGCTTATGGTTTATTATATTCTCACTTTGTAAATTATTTGTTTTCAACTATAACCATCATGGAATATTCTAAATACAACTTAATCTCTACCAAAAATTATTTATGATCATCCTCATTATCAACCCCTTCTTTACTTACCAAGCTCTTCCATTGAAATTTCATTCCAGATTTTCTTCCTAGTTTCAAATCCTTTTTAATAGAAATATACTTTTTTAAATACTATATGGGTTCTTCTTCATCTATATAATCATTATATTTCCTTTAATACCTTGATATAATGTGTCTAACTTTATATAACTTCAAACAATCCAAAGGCATCAAACATTCAATCTATAATTTTCTCTCTTGAATATTTTAATTACCATAGGGAAAATATTATCATTCATATCATCTTTTTCATTACTATATTTGGTGATGTGACATTTATTAATTTATTTTAAATTAATATCAATTATAAAATCATTTGACATTCATTACAGATTAACTCTCACTTTATTAGAAAACAAGGTTCTTAGAAGATCATCAAGATACTACCTAGCCAAATATACCTCTTCAAGAGATTGAGATTTCGTATTGTATAGATGTGTTAGCTTCCAATATATCTTATTCATAATATCTATTTCCATTTTTTCATTACCAAATGAAATAATATCTCATAATTTTTTTTAATTTTTTATATAATCTATTTTAATTCTAAATGGGTTCATTTATAAATCATTCAATTGATTTTACAACACTTGTAGCTTAACATCTTTCACCTTACTATCACCTTTATAAGTGAAAGAAAAAGTTAACCCAAATTTCAATAGAACTATCACATATATTCACTTTCATGTTGCCCAAATACTTTAGATCTCCTAATAATGGATTAAAAACCTAGAACCCACAACAACCATATTTACATATTCATTAATCATAGATAGTTTTGATACATCACTAACTTTCATTCAAAGTACTGTAGAAGTGAAAAGTTCAAATCCAAGTGACTATGGGTGAGATCAAATTTATTTATTCAAGACCTAATACCCTCTTCCATAAATTAGAGTAACTACATTAACAATAACCATTAAAATGTCCATACTTTATATAAATAGATATTAAATCCAAAAATAAGAATATGCAATAAATTACATAAAAAACAACAACAAAACCTTCTAGGTTTACTGTCTTTTGAATCTGGGAACCATAATAAACTAATTAATAAACAATCTACATCATCTCCCATTTATTCCTTCATAACTAAAACACCTTTTGAAAAATATGACATAATAAAATTCCTCGTATCCAAGGGAAAATAAATATAAAAAAAGGGTGAGATCGTATGCTCAATAATAGTAAACAATAGATATATCAGTCATATCATAATCAATATATGAAATTACAAAAAAACATTTCAAAATTATATATTTCATATCGAAGATCCTGACTTCATGTCATGGTATAAATCATAGAATTACATTATAAATAAAATAAAATATTAAATGAGAGTATAACATAAGACATTTAATTTTTAAATCTACGTAAGCATACAATATAATTTCCATATTAGTCAATTCTCATTTCTCTAAGGATCATAGCAAGAAAATTCTTTTACTAAACCATTTTTACCCCTGTTCAAGCCCTTTATTACTAAACTAAGTTAACTCTTCATTTCAGTCCTATCAATCTCATGAGATATAAATATTTACCCAATTAATTGAAATAATATATAAGTCACACCAATCTCATAATGAAAACCATACTAATTTTTTCCACAATAACATAATTCATTCATAAAACCCATAAAAATTAATGGGTTTCATAAACATCATTCCATCATAAATTAACCCATGGAAGAGAAATGGGTTTTATAAATATCATTAGATAATAAACATTAGAAAAATAAAAATAGGGATAGTAATATTGAAAAATATTCCCAGTAACACATAATTAAAATAAAATAATGTTTTCATATATAGAAAATAATTTTCAAAGATTATATGAAATAATTATTCATAAAAATATAATTTCTACTTGAAAACATTTTCTTTTATTAAAATACCATGAAATTATAAAATAAAATATATTTATTGAAAACAACCTTGTAAGATTATGATTTATCTTAAAGGAATTAGGTTTTATTATAAATGGATAAGTTTTTCATGTCGTGAAAGTTAAAAAAACATTCATTCAGTATATTTTTTGTGGTAAATTTACAAAGATCCTTATTTAGAAAATGAAAAAATATTATTTTCAAAAAATATAGTAAAAAATAAAATATGGGTAAAAATTACTTAAAAAATTGTATAAGAATACTGAAAATATTTTTGGACTAAGTTTTTATGAAACCATGATAGGGAAGAAAATTATTCCCCATTAAATACATACATATAAAAAAATCCTGAATAATAATGAGATTGTGAAATAAACCCTTACCAAGGTATGATTTACTTCATACGTCTCTAAAACTCTTTTATAATGGTCTAAATAATTTTATTAATTTACCCTAGAACCACATGAATATTTATTATATCATATATAATCATCTTATATCATATTATCATTAGTTATTTAATAATATTTCATAATTACCATTATCTCAGTTGTTAAATATTTCATTCTCCAATGCATGTTTTATCGTTTAAGTCCTAGTTTTTGTGTATAGAATATAGTTACATAATTTTAAGAATTATGATAAGGTAATATAAATAATATTTATTCATTATATAAATTTATGTTATCATGCATGAATGGGGAACATGGAAAATGAATCATATCAAATCATGGAGAGTGTAGGCTATACGTATACACGAGTGATGATATCATACCTTTAATGGTGAAATTGTAAGGAAGAAGATGGTATTATTATTTTCCGTACATAATATAAAAATTAATAATAATCACATATATATATATATAATTTATATCATTATACCCATCCTAATATAGTTATTATGAAAAATATATTACACCACGACGTACAGACGTTAATCCCACTATACGCACATAAGGTTATTTTGTTTTTCATGGGACGGGTTAGAGGTGGAATATAGTTGTTCCATAATCATATCAATATATCAGAATATATTTTATACCTGGTTAATTACATTAAAATGTAAAAACACATGAATAGGATTTTTAAAAAAATAATTTTCAAATAGTCGTAAAATAATATTACCTCTTCCTTGGAAAAAAACCTCTCGATCTTCTATTATAGACATTAGGGTTTGTCTTTTGAGAAGACTGGAACCTATAAAATGTTTCCAAGGAATTTGATAATCTAAATTTGTAGAGTATGGTTGATATTGATGGGTTAATGTGATGTGATAATTTGACATAGGATGAACCCTTCTAATATTTAGGTTGGGTATATATTTGGATTTCAAAAAATATTAATTTATAATAAATTAAATATCTTACAAATTCCTCTAAAATTAAATTTTTTCTATGATATAATTACATAACGTCATAATATCATCATCTAATAGATTTTACACATGTTTTTATATAGTTTTAAACATTATCATCTGTACTAACCCTTAGTTAACTAATTTTAACATTAACTACGGAAAACAATTTAGTATTAAAAGGTTACATTTTTTACCTCAGTGATGTAAGTTAAATAATAAATGAAAAATATATAAAATTATAGTCTACATAATAATTTATTTTTTTAATTATTTTATTATTATTTTTAAATTTAACAATATTTTATTATAATAATATATCATTACTATCAATTTTTACATTATTCATTTCACGGACATTTAAAAATATAAAAATAAGAATTTATCTTTGAACTAAATGTCCCATTATGTCTCCATCAGGTTAATTTCAACTATAAATTTCATTTATAACATTAATTATTTAAAATTATATTTATTTTAATACTTTTAGTACCATTTATTTGATATTTATATTAATATAATAATTACCACGTCCGCATTGTGTAATTATTTAATATACTTCTTTTTCAAAAAAATTAAAAATAAAAAAAATGGTGACTATTAATCTTCTATACATTATAGAAATATTTATAGTCTAATATATATTTTGTGTAATCCTACATTAAAAATGATATATTATTTAAAACATGAATGTTACATCTTTAATTTTTTATTAAATTAAATATTATAAATATGATAATCTCATTTAAGTTCCCAAAGAGTAAAAATTAAATTTTTATCATGAAATTATTGTTATTAAGATAAAAATTTACATTTATATTCATTCATAAAATATCTTTTTACCCATGAGGACACATAAGGGATATTTAAGACAAAGAAAGTGGCATTTTGTTACTTTTGTTGATTTAAATATTAAATAAGTTTTTTTCATGGAGATATGTCCACTAAAATACTTAAAATTGATCCATAAGTGTTAAGGGTAGAGTTATGTTCATCAAATAAAAATTTCCCTTTGTTAGAGTCATTTTATTGTCTTTATAATTTATTTTTGACCTAAATTATCCAGTTTAACATTTACTATGGTAACAAAATTTACCATGGTTACTATACGTATTAGCCAAAAAATTAAAAGAAAACTATTCAGTAAAATTTTAGCTTCTACATAAAAATTTGTTCCACTGTCAAAAATTTAAAACATAGAATTTTCATAATTAAATATAAAATAAAACTAGTTAAAATCCATGGAAAACCGTTTTTTTAGAAAAAATACCTTTTAAATCAAAAAAAAAATTATAATAAATTCATGTATAAAATACTTTTAAAAAACAAAATTCGATCAAAATAAACTATGTAAATTTTATAACTAACACAAGTCATAATTTTACCTTGTTAATACATTAAGATAAAATAAGGTTCCCAAAAAAATCATAATTTTCACAAAAAATAAATGTTTTTTTGAAATTACATAAAAATATACTTACAATATAATTTTTATCTGATGAATTTTATTTTTTCAAATACATTTTTTATAACTCCAAAAAAATTATATACACTCATAAAAAAAATAAACTCATTTTTAAAGAAAATGGTTTTTTGAAAAATATAGTTATTTTGCTAAAAATTGTGCTATTATTTTCTAGTCACATACCAATAAATTAATATTAATGAGGAAATTAATTTTTATTTAATAAATTATTTATTAATTTCTATTCCTACCAATTTAATAGCTATGTTATATCTTCCATTTTTTAGTAATTTTGTCTGGTGGTTCATTTAAACTCACAGTTTCTTATAATGCGTGATATTAAATAATTAAAATTATTTAAAGAGAAATATTTATTAAAAATATTAGGTTGTTTCATTATAACCCAATTTTATGAAAAAATATAACAAAATTTTTCACTTGGTTATAAATAGATAAGGATACCTCTACCTCATCAAATCCCCATGTTCCCATGTTGCTTCCTCAAATTGGTGGTCCCGCCATGAAAAATTAACCAAGAGAGTGGTCTTATTTGATAGACCATTATCTATATGATCCAGAATATCTATCAGTTTTTTTATAAGAATGTTCTTTATTAGCGGTATGGATTCAAATCTTAGTACATGTGAAGGATCAGCTGTGTTGTTTCTTAGGATAGATACATGGATCACATCATGAACTTGAGAGATATTTGGTGGAAGAGTAAATCTCTAAGATAAATTCTCAACATTATCAATAATCTCAAAGGACCAATATATCTAGGGATTATCTAACTTTTATATCAAAATCTCATCACCCTCCTCTAGGGTTATTTTAATAGAAATACTTTATCACCAACATCAAACTCTAAGCCTTTTTGTCATTTGACAGCATAACATTTTTTCAACTATACACTGATCCTATATGTTATTGAGTAGATTTAAACTTCTATTACATTTCCTTAACTATATTAGGTTCTAATAGAATTCATTCCCCAACTTCATTCATTCATATTATATTCCTTCATTTATTTTCATAATGGGATAAAAAAGGATACATCTAAATACTAGAGTGAAAGCTATTGTTCTATAAAATATCCACCAAAGCTAGGTGTTGATCCTCACCACCTTTGAAATAGATAGATCAGGATCTCAACATTTCTTCCAGAGTTTGAATTTTCTTCTAACTCTAACCATATTTATGAGGATAATAGGAGGTGCTGAAACCTAACTTTTTATCTAGATCATTATAATGACATCACAAAAACATTGAGGCAACCCTCGAGTCCCGATCAAATATAATGGAAAGTTGTACTCCATGAAATCCTAAAACATACATAATATATATTCTAGAAATATGACCATGATATAAATATTATTTAATTGAAATTAAGTGTCCTCAATTTTTAAAAAGATCAAATAAAACTTATCTAGCATTATGGCCTCTACATGTTTTTGTAAGTTTGATGAAAAATTCCATGCTGATGTTATCCAATTTCCATTCTAGAATGGGGAAGGGTTTTAACATCACCTTATAATTTTTTCTCTCTCCATTAAGTTATTTCCATACCATGCACTGATAAACATACTCTACGACATCTCTATTTACTAAATCCCACCATAAAGAGTATTTAAGGTCCTTATAAATATTTGTGATTCCAAGATGAAAAAGGAATGATGAACTACGAGCCTCATCAAACAAATACTTATTTAATTATTATATGAGAGAGATATTAAGGTGTTTCCTAAATCTTATTATTCCATCATAATCAAGGTGGAACATTCTAATATTTATCACATTTTTTGGTAGCTCTACATCTTCCTTTTATGCCTCTTTAATATTCACTTGTCTATATGGTTGAACGTTCAATTGTTCCAAATAAAATTTCTCCCCATCTTCTAATATTTCTAGATCCATCCATAAAAAATCCGTAAATAATGGTTATTTTCTTATCCTAATCATAGACAGGTTACTGTGTTCCTTTTGACTCAAATAATTGGAAACCGTGTTTTCTTTATCATTGGTGGTAATTTACTAAGTGGGTGTCATATTTAATCAACTCTAACCATCTTATTTGGTGTATATTTAGCTCTTTTTGAGTGAAAATACACTATATAATTTTATGGTTAGTATATATATCACACCATTCCCAATTAAGATAAATCCTCCATATTATTAATTAAAATATTACCATTGATAACACCAAAACATGAGTTGTTTAATTTTTCTAATGGATTTTCAATTTTTAAGAGGTCTAAGGTATAATCATGTCATCTTTCAATAGAATAGATCCTAGTCTCATGTTGGATGCATTACCATAGATCATGAACACTTATCTACTATAGAGTACTATGAGAACTAGTGGAATGACTAACCTTCTTTTCACCTCATTGAAATCCAAATAACATTCTTTTGTCTATGTGAACATAACTCCTTTTTAAGTCAACAGAGTGATTAGATTAGATGATCGTGATAAATATTTCCCAAAACATTGATAATATACATCAAAAAATAAAAGAAAACATCAGATATTATTTACATTTTTGGGTCTATTATAATGTTCAATAAATTTTTTCCTTTCTAAATCCACAAATATCCCATCTCCTGAGATTGTGTGACCCAAAAATTTAAATTTATGAGGCCAAAATTTAAACATGGTAAATTTTTAATTAATATTCTCATTTAGGAGAGTATTTAGTATAATACCCAAGTGATCTTCAGGTTATTACTTTCTCCATTAATATACAAGAATATTGTCTATAAAGACTACCACAAACTTATCAAGATAGTCTCTTAAGAACTTTATTCATTAAATCCATGATGATAATGGGGGAATTTTCCACACCAAAAGGCATCACTATAAATTCATAATTTTCGTACCTTCTAGGAAATGGAATCTTGGTTTTATCCTCCTTATAGACCCTAAGTTGATTATATCCCTAATATAGATAAATCTTAGAAAATTATTGAGCTTTTGGTTGTTTATCAAATAAGTCATCAATATAGGGGAGAGGATATTTTTTCTCGATGGTGATCTTATTATGTTCTAGATAATTAATGCAGAGTCTCATTGATTCATATTTCTTCTTAAAAAATATTACAGGATCACCCCAAGGTGACACTCTAGGTCTTATAAATACCTTTCCAAATTCTCTTGTATTTTCATCTTCAATTCCTACAACTCAAATTGGTCCATTATATAATGAGTCATTGAAATAGGTATAGTACTTGGTACTAGTTCAATTGAAAACTCAAATTCACAATTTAGTAGAATAACAAGAATTTATTCTAGAAAGGAATCTAAAAACTCCCTTATAATAGGTTCATCTTTATTTTTTATTTTATCCCCAACCATCTCATATAGACAACATTAAATTATAATAAAAATTACCCACATGATGGAAGTAATTTCTATTAGATGATCATATTCATTCGTGCATTTATAGATGATCATATATTCATTAAGAATATTAAATATGACTTCCCTTCATCATAAAATTTTATGATATCCATAAAGAGAAATCTAATCTATTCCATGAATCATATCGAATTGACCTAAAGGAAGAACCTCAAGATTTTCAGAAAGCACATTCGCACAAACTTCACCTAGAGAATAATTATGAACTTGTAAGATATCTTTTTTTCCATTTGGATTTTTCAAAAATAAATCAACATCTAATGGTTAAGATAATATGGAAATACCCTTAGAAAATTATTTATATATAAAATAATTGGTGGATCCATAATGAAAAAACAGTAGTTGTTTTAGACTAGATATAAATTGTACATTTCACCACTTTATCATCATTCTCCACATGACCAATTGTCATTTCATGTTATTTTCCTTTTTCTGTAGTTTTAAGAGGTTGCTAACATATATCATCATTGATAACCCTTGTATTAAGTAATTTGTTAGCATAATTACCATTTTCCATGCACTTGAAGCATTAAAGTGTGAGAGTTGCATTATGTGTGATGTTTTCTCTATTCAAATAATTATCTATATTCTTCTCATCACATTGGAAATCAATTTTCTTGTTAAATTATTTCCCAAAAATAAAAATTCTAAAATTATTCTTTAGATATTTTCCTTTATGTTTCTTTCAACACCTTTACCATAAAATAAAGGTCATCTTTTTTTTCACAACGGTTTTTAGACTTTCACATGAATTCCATCTTTCTCTTCTTATCAAGCCCATAAGATTGATTAGTGATTCCAATATAGATATCAACCATTAGAGAACATAAAATGATTTACACATAGTTATTGAGGTCCTTTATCATCAATTCCATTCATATACCTGGTTTTGAGCCACTGTAAAATCAATCAACCTTACTTTTAGGTTGGGTGATAATTAAACAAGAGTAACTTACATGTATTGTAAAATTTTATTCATAGGTATGTATGGATTATTGATCCTTTTTCTTAATATAAAGGATATATATCTTCACCTTTGTTTGAATAATATTAAGAAAGTACTTATTAGAATATATTTCCTTGAAGTCTCCTCATTCTATGGTGTCAATTTCAACTCATTTCCCCATATTCCGGATCAGGTTCTATCATTGATCTGTTACACCTTACAAAACATAACGTGATAAAATTAATTTCTCATCATCTGACCTTAGAGAACTAAAAATATCTTCTTAGTAGTACGGATTCATAGTTCATCAAATAGTGTATCAGAAGACTCGCTAAAATAAGATGGACACTACCTAATAAAGGAATTAATATAATGTTATTCCCAAATTTTCTCATTTTTAAGTCCTATATTAATCATTACATGAGAAAGTTGTGTGATAATAGCAACATTATATTTCATTATAACTCCCATAACATTTACTTTTTCTGGAGGAAAATTTTTTCATTTTCAATTGCATTCTGCATTAACATGGTTCCTTCAGTTTCCATCCCCTTACTAAAACTGAAAATAATAGTGTGAGAAACTCTAATAATAGTGGGAAAAGAAAATAATCAATTGAAATTACTAATAAAATTTCAATTTAGTACCCCTTAGTTTATATCCTAGGATTATTATGAGCATTACCAAAACTCTAGGATTGTATCTTATACTTTGAATTATCATTGGGGTTCTTACTGAGGTTTTCTCATACTACTTTCAAAAGTTTAATAAAATATTTCTCTAATACCAACTATAAAGGCCCGTAATTTTTATACATAGATACTACATCATAATAGAATAGTATTAATTACATAATATCATAAACCTGCACCAAAAAAATATAGGTTTATTATCATTAGAATCTTTGAAACACAAATAATTAATTGATAGAACATCTATATTGGGTCCCATTTATTATTGCATAACAATAACCCTTTTAAAAACATTTTACTTAATACCATTCTTCATATCCTGGGGAAAATAAACCTAACAAAATAATGAGCTTATATTGTCAATAAGGGTAAGCATATGATATATCAATCATATGATAATAATAAGGAATAAGAACATAAATAAATCATTTAAAAATTATATCCTTCGTATCAAAGATCATGATATCTTATCATGGGATAAATCAAAGAAGTTGAAAATGAATCAAAGAACATATTCCATTGAAGTATAATATAAGGAAAAATTTTATAGAATACACATAAGAATAGAAATTTATTTCTATATTTTATAAATCCCATTTCCTTGTCCATCCTAGTATACACAGTCCTTTACTAAATAAGGTTTAATCTAAATTCCAACCCTATATTATTGAACTGAGTTCACTCTTTGTTTAAGTGCTTTCAATCTCTTGAGATAGAAATCATTACCCAATAAATTGAAAATAGATATGGGTCCCATCATTCACATAATTGAACTCATACATATGTGTTCCATAAAAACATAATTCATTCATAGAACCCCTAAAAATAAATGGGTTTCATAAAAATCCTTCCTCTCTAACATTACATAAAGAAAAGAGATGGAATTCAAAAGTATCATTCCATCATAATCAAAAAACATAAATAGAAACAATCGGTGTGGTATCCTTGAAATATATCCCTACAAATGAATAAGTAATATAAAATAATGTTATCATATATTGAAACAAATATTGAAATATCACTTGATATAATTCATGTGGAAAAAAAATGACCCTATAAACGATTTATTTTCTTAAAATGATGCACAATTTTAAAAGAATACATTTTCTTTGAAAATAAACTTCATGTATTATGGGGGAAGCTTTTGGTAATTAATATATAATGAATGAAAATAGAAACTTTTCATGTTGTATAAGTTAAAAAACATTAATTTCATATATTTTTGTTCATAAAGTCATAATGAGCCTTGTTTAGAAAATGACACAAATATTATTTTCAATCTATTTAGTTAAAATTCAAACACAAGTAAAAATTAATTTTACCAATTTAGTAGAATACTAAAAATATTTTGGAAGGCCTTTTTAAGAAACATGGACATGGTATATTTATACTATATCATAAAAACATACATATAAACATTCCCAAATAATAATGAGATCATGAAATTGACCCCTACCTCAGGTATTATTTCTGTTGTACGCATCTAAAACTATCCTATAATTGTTAAAATAATGTTATTAATTTATACCAAAACTATATTCCTATTTATAAAACCATATATAGTCTTATTATATCATTTTATTAGCCTTTTGTTTAATAATAGTTCATTATTACAATTATTTTGGGTGTTGACTGCTTCTTTTTCATATACATGTTTTATCATATTTGACTCTGTTCTATTGTATAGAATATAGTTCTGTAATTTATACAATCATATTAATATAATATATATCATATTTATTTTCTGTATACATTTATATTACAATTCATGAATGGTCAATATGTAAAATTAATCACATCGTGTCATGGGGAGGGTAGGTCGTATATACTCACAAGCGATGGTATAATTCCTTCCATGGTGAAATATCTATATATATATATTATTTCCATCATTATAATCTTCCAAATAAAGTGATGATGAAAAAGAGATTAAACAACTGCATGTTGATTGTATGTCATAAGTATAGACACGGAGTGATTTTGTTTTTTATACGATGGATAAAATGTGTAATACAGTTGTTAGATATTCATAATAACATTTCATCATATATTTTATACTTTATTTATTACTTTAGAATGGAAACAATATATGAAGTATAAGTTGAACAAGAGACAATCTTGAAAGAGGCGGTAAAGACGATTCAATCTTCCTTAGAAAACACCTTTTAGATATCCTCTAGGGGCCACTAGGATTGGTCTTCTGAGAACATTAGAAGCTCTATAATGTGTATAAAGAATTTTATAAGGTAAATATTTTGGTTATTGTTAATATTTATGGCTTAATGTGAGGTGATAATTTGAGGGATGATGTGTGATTTTATAATTGAGGTGACTGGCACTTTTTGAATTCCAAAAACTATAATTTTTTAATAAATTAAATATTAATAAAAAATACCTAAATGTTACATGTATTCCAAAATAATTTGAAATAATTTTTCATTATCATCAACCAATGGGTTTTATACAAGGTTTTTTATTATTTTAAAAATTATCAATTTGATTAACCCTTAGTTAAGAAATTTTAATTTTAACTGATGTAAAAAAATTTAGTATTAAAACATTTCAATTTATACATAAGTGAGGTAAGTTAAATCATTAATAAAAATATATATAACATATTAGACTATATTATAATTTTTTCTTAAATTTAAATATGTTTTATTAATTTCAAATAATTTAATAAAATATTATTTTGATAAAGAATCATTAGTGTCAATTTTGAAATGATTCATCACATGGACTTTTAAAAATATAATTATATAAATCAAAATTAAATAATATATTTAATTATATCCTTTATAGGTAATTATATTCTATAAAATAATTTTATAACATTAATTGTTTTATAATTATATTTATTTTTAATATTTTTAGTAATTTTTTTTGATATTTCTATTAATAAAATAATTACATCATCAGATTCTATAATTATTTAATATAATTATTTATTCTATAAAATCAAAAAAACAGTGGTGAAGATAAATGTTATGTATTTTAGAGTAATTTTTATTGTATAATATACCTTTTTTTAATCCTATATTTAAAATGATATGTTATTTAATTCATTAATGTGATAACTTAAAAATGTTATTAAATAAAATATTATAAATATGATAATCTCATATAAGTGGCCAAAAATGTAAAAAATAGATTTTTACCATGAAAATATTCTTATTATGTTACAACTCTTCCTTCATATTCATTCAAAACATATCTTTTTCACCATGTGGACACCTAAGATATATTTACGACAAACAAACTGACATTTTGTGACTTTTTTATTTAAATATTATGTAAGTAATTTTCATAGACAAGTGTCCATTAAACAAATTAATTTCAATCCTTGGATGTTAAGGGTATAATTATCTTCATCCAATAAAATTTTGACTTTTGCTAGAGTTTTCTTTTACTCTTTATAATTTTATTTTTTAACTAAATTACCCAATTTACCTTTTACCATTATAAGGATTTTACAAAGGTTACTATTCATCTTGGCCAAAAAATAAAAGCAAACTATTCACAAAATTTAAAACAAATGAATATAAATTTCTTATCAATTTCTCAAAATGAAAAACATAAAATTTTTAGAATTAAATTTAAAATAAACCCAGTAAAATGTTATGGAAAACAATTTTCTTGAGAAATTACCTTTTAAAACATAATAGGTTTTCATAATAAATTTGTGTATAAAATTCTTTTAAAAAATATTTAATGGATAAACCTGAACTACATAAAGTTTAAAACTAATCAAAAACATAATTTTCCCATTCAAATACTTTAAAATAAAATACATTTTATTTATAAAAAACAATATTTTCACTAAAAAAATTTATGTTTCCAAAAAAATAATTTAAAACATCATTTTAAAATAATTTTGACAATATAAAATTAATCTTTTCAATTAAATTTAATTGAATATATAAAAATTAATATTCACTAATAAAAATAAAATAAAATATTTTTGAAGAAAATTTATTTTTTGAAAAATAAGTTGATTTTAAAAATTATTATGTGATTATTTTATATAAAAATACCAATAGATTTATATTGAATTGGACTTTTAATTTAATTATATAAACTAGTTGTTAATTATTATTCCCAATAATTTAACAACTATATTATATGGGTAATTTTTTATGAATAGTTTTTTCATAGTTTATTTAAACTTATTGTTGCATATAAGACAAGATTTTAAAGAATTAAAATTATTAAAAGAGAAATCTTTATAAAAAATATCGGCGTTTTATAACAATATTCTCTATAAAGCGATTTAAATGATTAATTCAAAGAATGTAACATTGCATTAATACAAATTTGAAAAACCTAATTCACTATGAGAGTGTAAGGGTGAATCAATGTTTCAATTTCTTTTCAAATGATGAATTTTGGACCTGTGTTACTATAACCCAATTAAATAATTATTATGTATTGAACAGAAACAATAATCACAAATATAGAAATTAAAATATCTGAAAAATCATTTGTAACCTGATTCACCCCTCCGGGATAATTAGTATATTATATACTAAGAATTTTTTGGATATAATTAATCCACTATAATTTACTTGAATTGGTGGAAAACTATTTTATTATGGTAGATCCATACTGGACCACCATAATAGAATTAAATCTAGGACATTCACTTCCTTGCTCAGACCACTTCTGTTTAATCATTTATTCTTAGAACATTGGATAAATTATTGTTTAGTTTAACGACGTTAATATCTTACTCATGTTTTTAAGAAAATAATAGTTGATTTATATCTTGATTAATTGAATATGATTTCCAAATTCCATCAACATTCACCAAAAATCCCCCTCCAAAATGTTTTGTAAAAAAACAAATCTAGAGAAATATCTTGCATGTAATTACTATATATAAAATGGATAATCATGTATTATCTCTACAAACCACCCTTCCCTTCAAGAAGTCCCTTCCAATATTAAGCGCTAACATATTAATATACATTTATCACTACATGAAACCTCTTTTATGAACTATATCTAAAAATAATCCTACATAAAATTCATCAAATCATTAATGAGTCTTCTTTGTGAACTATCCATACAATGTATATTTTCATAAATATTCATTTCCAAATTATTCATTTAACCTACATTAACATCTCTAAAATCACAAATGAGTGTAAAATTTGGATATTTATAAGAAAACCCCCTATAAAATTATATGAATATATAAAGCTATTTCTCAACACATTTTACAGTGACTTGGAAATCCATCTATCAAGAACCTATTATGTGGATGAAAACTAGGTTGTACTATTCTGCACAAAAAAACACGTCCCATTGTAAGATAGATATTTTTTACCAATCATAAATTCATATTTTTATCCATTTTTACCTTAACATCCCAAATAAAATAGGTCTATTCACAATATAGTATAAATCATTTATAAAATTCATTCTACAAACATCATTTTTGATCCACAAAAACCAACATGAGCCATGTACTTGTAACATGATCCGCATACTTGCTGTATTTAAATGTTTCAACGGAAAAACCCCCAAATTAACTTATTTATTCCCATAAAATTACTATTTTATTTTTGTCAAGACAATTCTCACATAGTCTACAAATTCAATAAAATTCCTAGGAAATGAATCGTCAATAAAGACAGTACGCCATAAATCTCTTACTCAAATTAACTTTGTTATTAAACCATATATATTGGATTTATTTAGGTAGACCATTATATGTGAGATAATTATTATATTTCGCACACCAAATATATACCAATTAGAAAGCATATAAACAAAATATATAGGTATATAAGTAAGGGTAAGGGTCTTATGATTAAATATTGAGAATTATGGATAAAAATTTTTATAAGGAATTATTGTGAAAACGTTCAAACACATATTTTATAGGGATGTATATTATTTTTTCTTTATTTTCTTTGTAATAATATTTATATTATAGAACCATTAATAAAACCTACACTAATAACTGACATGAATAAAATTTAATTTTATCGTATTTTGTTAAGGAAAGTGATTGATATTTATTATGGTTTGATAATCATTATAAATTATATATTTTTTGATTTATTAAGAATAATGATTTATCTTTATTTTCAATATTATTTATTAGCATCTAAATAATGGTATAGTCTCCCCAAAATATTGATAGTCAATAACTACTATTTTATAGTCTCATTCATATAGGGAAGTGTTCTTGAGGTCACATGGAATAGTTGAATCAGAGTTTTTTTAGTTGATCAGGATAGGTATTTAACTTCCACTTCATAAGGTAAACCATTAGATTTTTTAAAAACAATTATATTACTATGAAACAAAATTTGATTCTTTATTGATATAGTAATAAAATAATGAATTATAATAATGAATATAATTATTTCTCATGAAATCTAAAGTGAATTATTAATTAGTGTCTTCAAAATGAAAGGTGGAAATAAGAACACTATGATGAGGTACTCAATGGGGGGAGTAAAACACCATTCAAGCAGCCCATGTAGAAACAATGTTTAAATAGTTGTATTTTTATCTATCCACTCAATTTAAATGACATCCAGAAGATTTATAATAATCTATTTCTTGGGTTATGTATATGGTTACACATATGTTTTCATACTTTTTTCATGGAATGTGAAGAACCAAACATGAAATGTAAAATTTTTCAAGTGTTACCTTACTTTTCATTATTTTAAAAATTATTTTTGATCCTAATTTAGGATCTTGGATAAAAAACTAGGTTTTAATTATTGAAAATTTTCTAGAAAACATTAATAATTTACAGGTTCCACTATTTTTTCCCTAAAAGAAAAAATATTTATCTTTTAGTTAGAAAATAATTTTACGATGCAAAGTAAAAAATTATTCAATCAACACAGTCGCAACCTAAATAGTTTCACTAGGCCATACCAAGTGTGTGATCCTTGATTTGATGAAGTAATGAAACAATAAAACAAAAAACTTATATTTATTTTCATGAAGGTGAAAATAAGTTACAAATTAATGAATCTTTCTTAACAAATAAATTATATTTTCTTTAATCCATTAAGCACCATTTATGAATGAATTCCAAAAAACACTCTAAGAGTAAATATGGTAATTTATATGGAAACATTATTGTTCTAGGATAGGAGGTGTTTTTTTTTTAACATCAAGGAGGGTAAATGAGGTGGGAAATATGTAAAATAATAAAGGGGGAGATTGAGAAAAGGAAATGGAAGTTGAGGAAAAAATAAAGAAAAATGTTCTGAAAAAAATAGTGAGCTAGTTGAACCATAATTAATAGTGACTCTTAAAGACACTTTAAATATAATTAAATTTAATCCTTACTAGCCACCCCATACCTTTTTTATTGTTATTTATAAGGTAAAGTAGAATATCAAAACAAAATTTTGATAGATATGTTCAATTTTTCATACATAAAAATCCCATTCATATGGGGAATTTTACAAATCTCAATATATGAAAAATACGAAGCAAAAATGTCCACAAAACTTTTTGAGGTATTATGAGTGATTTGATAATAAGAATAGTGATAAGTGATATTCTAATGAAACATTCCACTCATGCTAATAGATCAATGTAAAATTTGTATACCTTTTACCATCCAACCATAAACCTTATAAATTCACTTTTTAATGTATATTTCAATATCAAGTTATTTTACTCTATCAAGAATAGTATGATGTTTAATACCATCCCACTGAGAGTTTTACTATAACAAAAATAAAAATCAATTGACTGGAAAATTTTAATCCGTTAGTAAATACTGATTAATGTATAGAAATTTGTCTTTTGTAATTAATTATTTATTTTAATGATGGAGTAATAATTAGATGTTTAACATCCTTTTACATATTTTCCACAACACATTGAAATATAAAATTTATTTTAATTTAATGTGGATAATTTACCCATGTGAAGGGGATAAAGACACATTTTAATTCCATAAATCTATTAAATATCTAAATGATATTAATTATTTACATGTAATCAACACTATTCAATAATATTATTGATTTTGGGAGATACAACCAGTTGAATAAAAAAGCTAAAATAATGATAAATAACAATGATGTGTTAAAAATATAAGAGTATAGTTGTAAATTCCTTTAACATGATAACAATTTAAACATATTTTTATTATCTCAATCCCTAATGTGGTAAATTTTTGTTTTTATTTTCCATAAAATTCCCTTTAAATTTTCAATGTATTGATTCATGTAAGTAGGGAATAGTCAAGGGTTTTTCAATGGTTTGGGACAATATTTGGGGAGAAATGGGTCAAAATGGAATGGTCCATAATTGGCACATTTTTAGTACTAATCATGCCTCATCACTATGTACCATATGATCTTGGGTAGAGACAACTACAAGTTTTCTACATGGTATGTCAAACTGTGTACCCCAAGAAACTATTAAACCCTTTTTTATTGGGATAGAGTAGTTTGTATAGTAAAAGGACTGTTGGGAAAATCATGTGGTCAAACGGTGTGCCTCACTAAAACTGGAGAAATAGCAATTTTTCCTCTCAATCCTTATAAAAATTTTTCTCAATTTCCCAAAAATTACCTTCTATGTTAGTAAGGGTTATGAACCAAAAGATATCCCCTCATAGAAGGATTAATCTTCATTGATTCATATGAGTTTGGATTATTGTTTAGTGTAAATCCAATCTCTTGGTATGTATCTGGCTCTATATACATCTATTATCTAGAAGAATCATTGTTTGTTATTTTCTCTTATTACAAATCTTATGAACTGTATTTTATGGATATTAAATAACATGGTTATTTTAGAAATTCTAGCTTGAATCACATATTGAGGTTGGGGGAATGTTTATAAACAACCCATATTTAGATAGTCAAAATGAAATTTATTAGTGTCTTGATTATTCTATTGTGCATGTGGTTGTTTCATTGTGTTTTTAGCCTTCAAAATCACGTTTTTGATTAATAATAGTAAATTTATATTAAAGTTGATATTTGAGACCCTTTATAGACCCCATTGGACATGTTAAATATTATGAGACCAGGCCTATGTTCACTCATGTGGTATAGAACTCCTTTGAAATATTGTCACTATTAGTCTGATGATTAATTAAACATTTTAAGATATTAAACTGATTATAAATGTTTTTTAAATTTTAACATGGCATAAATGGTTATTTTCATTGTCTTGGAAAATAATATGGGTTGTGGGATAACTGTTGGTAATTGTGATAAATGGTAAAAAAATAATTTCCATGATGAAAAATGGTTAAAATAATGTTTAGATGCTGTGGTTATGAAAAAACTGTAAACAAACTAGACATGGGGTTGTGTTAAATTTTTTAAAAGTAATGATAAATGGAAATGTTAAAAACATAATGTTCAACCCATATTTTTTTTATAAAAGTTTGTTGATGGTGAACCATAGAAATCATCATTGATGGTATAGTGGGATGTTAGAGTGATTATCCTCCTTTTAAGTTATGTCATACTGCTGTTAGAGGTCCCATTGATGTATTTTAATGGTTTGGTTGTTGGACTGATTCTCCACGGTCCAATGGTTAGGATGTTGTATTTATTCTCCATGCTCAAATGGTTTGGACATGTGATGGGTACTTAGACTGATAATCCAAGATATTATTATTAAATTATATTTATTAATGAATTTTCATAGGATGTAACATGTTAATCCCTTTATAGAATATGGTTCATAATTTCTTCTTGGGACGAAGTAGGTTTGGTGTATTGGTACCATTGTGGGAATTGAGAGCCCATTAGAAAAATTGATAATGATTCCTTATATTGTTTAATTATCATTTTTATGTCTTCCTATACTTTCATTAGATGATATATTTTCTGATGAACAATTTTTGGTCTCCTAATAAGTTGCAATCACAACTTATTCTGGCCATCGCTATTTCCCGAGTAGGCTTCATTTTTGTATGAATAAATAAGAGAAAGGGCCGAAGGATAAGTGGTTGATTATAGTTGGATCATGGATAATTAGACTAGACACATTATCGGGACAGGTTTTGGGGATCATCTTTCATATATATTTTTTGGTTTACATTTGAAACTTTATACTATCATGTTATGAAATACTAATTACATTTTACTATTTTAATTACCAGTTTTTTTAATTGATTGTGTAATTTTTAGTTATTGATTATTATTTCATGTCAATTGTTATTATGTTTTTCAATGTCAGTTTACTCTATTAAATATTTTATTTTAACCACATATGTTTTATCAAACAACAGATACTACTTGTCAGCATCTTGAATATGAGTAGGGGAACTTTATTTTGTCTAATAAATTGAATTAATGAACTAGTTTAGTAGAACCCAGGTTAAGGCATTACAAACTGGTTTCAAAAAAGTATTCTTTTTCGTTTTATTTATTATTTGGGAATATTAAATAGGATTTAATGATAAGTATCTTGTTCATTAGATAATTTAACCCATGTGAGTGTAAAACCTATGTTCCTAAGGTGGGATTATTGTTCTTGTGTTTTGTTTTTAATTTGAAATGTTATTTCACCATGATTGAATCACTTATGTGTGATGTTATTGATTTTTGATATTTTACTCAGTTAATGTCATGGTTTGATATTTTTTATATATTTTTAATTTTATGTACTCAAGGATCTATGTTACTTGCTTCATGTTAGTAACACGCTGAAGGTCATGGGGATTATGGAAAATAAAGTTCTTTTATGTTTCTTTTGTGGTTTTAAAAAAGTGGTTCCTAATATATAAGTTATAACTATTTAAATTTTTAATTATGTCAAAATATTATCAAACATAAGGCTTGTAAAATATAGAAGTTGATTTAAATAGATTTATCCATGGCCCTGGATAGGGATGGTTCGTTGTTATGATAATATTATGGTTATGGTCAATAGAGTAGTCACTGAAAGGTGCCAAACTATATATAGTAGTCACCCATATTTTGGAAACTATGAATAGGTTTGTTTTGTTTCCAAAAAAATGATTCTATAATTATATAAGGATACCACAATTGTGAAATTTAACGGTATGTATACAATTGTACATTGCAAATAATATACATTCAAAAGTGCAACCAGAACCCCCATTGGTTCTGGGTGATTGAAAATAATAGTAGTTATTTCATAACATTTCTAATTTTATATAGTTTTTTGATATATAATCTTGGTGGTAAACACCAATTATGTTTCATGTTACTAGTTAATTATATTAGTAGTATCCTATGACATTATCTGGATAGTGTATACCTGAGGTTATTGAGTTTTTGGTTTATTTTATTCATAAAATTGAATTCCACTTAGATAATCATTCATAGAGTAGGTTCATGTGGGATTCTTACATTTTTTAGGACCAGTGATGTGTTGGTGGGATATTCTAAACTGGGATGATATTTTAGAGGGGGTGGAATGGAAGGACATCCAAGTAAAGTTCTAATAAAATATTTAACCAGACACCATGATATATGAGTGAGTTATAGGTTTTATCTAGTTTACCCCAGGGACTATTAAGGATTTATTGTGTTGGAAGATTCACTAAATTAATTTTATTTTTTTGACAATAATGAGATATGATGTTGTTACCCTTAAAATCATTAAAGAAGGACTCATATGTGAGATAAAGTCACAAGTAAATATATTCCATTGGAAAAAAAATTGTAGTTGTGAATCAGGTTTTCATATATGAGGTTAACTTGAAAGAGGAATCTAGAGGTTTATAGATAGTTCCATCTGGGTGACTAGGTATTACATCCTCACATAGTAGAAATAACTATTATTAGAAAATTTTTAGGGTGGTGGTGGGAAGAGTATCTAGGGGAGAGAATCATCCTCTCAAAGAAGTTTTTGAGAGTTTTTTATCAATGTGGAAGACATTTTCACATTTTTGGTATGTTTCCTAAACCACTTGTAGAGTGAAGAGATTATGTTATGATGTGGAATATACAAGAATTTTTATTGGAATCCTCACCAAATAGGTGGGGATAGAATACCTTGGCTGATACAATGAACAATAATGGGATCTTCTACTCAATATAAATATGGAAGTTAGACCTATAATTTCAAAACAATATAGGGTGGATGATGCGGTACTTTAGGATATTACAATCAGAATCATTAGGACTCTGATATAATCCTTGGGTAAGCGAAGAAGAAAAATTCATTAAATTTATCAGACTTATTATGGCAGCGAGGTTAGACCATTGACAGTATGAGTCATAATTCATATCGAATAAATGATTACAAATTAAATGATTAATATAGCGGTTTCTCACACTTTTATATCTTCCATGTTTTAAAATGGTTTGATTCTGGTGCTAGAATATATGTTTGTGGCTATGTCGATATACTCATTATTATGTGTATGATCAGAGGTTATCCGTCAATTAAAGGTGTGTTCCCTAGAGTTTGATGGGTACCATATCCTTTAGTAATTATTCTTTCTTGATATATTATATTTTGACCTAATATGGTGATGTGACTAACTGGTGACATACCATACATACATTGATTTTTTCCTCATTATAATTTTTTTTACATAACATGTGCATGGTATTTATGTTCATCATAGAGAATGGAATATCCATAAAAAATGGGAAGGTCTAGTTCATCAGAAGTTGTGAGACCTAACATACCAGGTGTCATGTCTTATGTTTAGTGATGGGTAAGTATAACAAGGAATATACCCTCCAATATTGTATTTGTTCCATGATGTGTTTCTTAAAGATTTTTTTGGGCCTCCACTGAATAGAGTGGATGATTTCATGAGTGAGATGACTACAAGAGCAGATCTATATTCTATATGACCTTATAGAATAGAAGTAGTAGAGAATCAATAGATCAAAACATAGTTGTAATATTTAGATCATAATGTTTTTATCTTCATGAGTATGTCATGATATGGATCCAAGTTTTATATTCCATGAAGGCTGACAGAATGTTTTGCTTGTGTTTTAATTAACTAAAGTTAAATTGGATGGAAATTAAGAATTGGTATTCCCTTCTTCCCAACAATGATAACTTTGATTATCATCATAATTCCATAATATTCTCTAATATTTTCTTGAGATCACTATATCATCATTTTATGTTAAGTCTCTCTAGTATACCAAGAATATATTTTATAAAGAATAATGGCTTTTTTGAATTTAGTTTAATTCCATTTTGGCTAAAAAATAACCTATAGTGTTTATGGATTTAATGAACTGAATATTTCACCTATAATTTGATCAATTTTTTCTTATTTGGATGTATGACATCATAGATTACTAAAATTTTCAATAAGAATATTCCATATATATATACATTGTCTTGATTATACTAAGGAAAAGTCAAAAAATATGTCTTCGTATCTTAGAATGATATCAGGATTGGAAAGTTAAATTTATTTTGCCACATCATCTTTGAGTAAGTTGTATTATTGGACCCAATAAAGTTTGATTGGTTATTTATTTAAATATTTGCTATAATTTTTTCGATATCAAATGATTTTTGGGTTTAACAAGTTATTAATGAAGTTTATCAAAGACTTATCTCACTTAAAATCATTACTCTCATCGTATCCAATAATGGTGTAATTGTTAAATGGTATAAATCATATGAGAATTCATTATAGGGGTAGAATAGTCATTTTAAAACAGCATCAATTATTATCTTACCTAAAATAGGTGACTATTCGGTATTTTTTATGATACATCGGGTATCGGATTGGGGAAGAATTGATCTAAGGTGATTGAGTCATAATGTTTGAGTCATGGAAGTCGAGGCACCATGAAAAAAACTATCCTAAACATGGTATTAATTTTTAAATAGTATTTTACAAATTAATTTTTTGGTTAATTATGATTTTGGTGAAAAAATTATTTCATTTAATGATTATATGATCCTCTAATACAAATTTTCTCAGAAAAATTAAAATCTTAAATAGCTAATGTTGTTTGAGTATATATATCCCTTTTATTTGTAGATGGCTTATACATATAGAAAAGAAAATAGTGTTTTTGATTATTTGAGCCAGAATATATAGTCTCAACTGATTCAGCATTTTGGTTCTAAGAGGAAAATGATGGCCTTATTTTTTGAGATGCATATAGGTGTTTAGAAGTAACGGGAAGAGGCTAAACTTTTTTTTAAACACTGAACAATTTCATTTGAGTAGTATCATGATGAGATAGCATGAAGATCCCTAGTATTTGTAGTATAAGGATAGATTTTATCATGGGGAGATACCAATAGATAATACTATTGATTATGAAGAGATCATTCATTTTTGTGGTTACATTATAGGGCTAACATGTATATAGAAGGACTTGATACTTGAGTTTCATTCCTTGAAGTGGGTAGTTCACCCTACAGTTAAAAATAATATTGTGACCTCTATTGACAATATTGGTGATTTAAAATAAATAAGGATATTTTTTATATCTTGATGTGATATTACACCTTTCAGTAAGTAATGTTTGGGTGTTAAGGACCTTCTTCTCTATTACATCCATTCCTTATTCCATAATGGAAGAGGGATGATGTTATGATGTATTTTGTAGTGCTATTTACATGGAGTCCTCATAATATTGATGTGATATGGGTGATTGTGGATTATATTAAAGCGTATCTCATTTTACCCCAATAAGGGATACTTTTATTATTGATTGATTAGGAGACATGTATATTTTAGAGGTAGTTTGTTTATATGAAATTACATATAGTATTTTTTTTAATTAGGACACTCATTTTACATGGTGCTTCTAAAAAGACTGGAAGATGTATCTTGGTAGCCAGATGATTTTGAGCCTACCCTTTCACCCACAGATAGATAGGAAATAATAAAATACTATTCAAGTGTTAGAGGTTATGATGTGAGAATTCATTATAGACGTCAATGGGACTTGGTAAAAACAATTATCATTTTTTTAGTTCACCAATATAAATAGTTATTATGAAAAATTTTATGATTGCACCATATGAGGAACTCTACTTTAGTCCATTCATATCTATATTGTGTAGGATATAAATAGTAGAATCATATTTTTTTGTTGATTCTTGTGAAAGAGATATATGGGAATGTACAATTGATCTAAACAATATCTATATAGCCTATATTAGACATAATTCATATATTGATTTATGTTTATGAACTATTTATTTTAGATTGGGTTATTGGGTGTCCCATTTGGTGTCACTTAGATTGGGTCACTGTCATATTCAGATGTATGGAAACTCGGTACCTAAATATGTTGGTATGTTAGAGACTGTAGAAAGGATCCTCCCAGAGGAATACTCATTGGATCATCTAAATTATTATAGTTCTAAGAAAGATTTATTCTTTTGTTACAGTTTTAATAGTATCAAACCAACACTTATGACATTATTTATGTTAAGATGTTGATATTCATAATGATGCAACCTTTGAGGAGCATTTGATTTGTGTTGTTGATCCCAATGATAATTTTTTGTGTGGTAATACCATTTTCTTGGTCTATGTTGTGTGGTAACAATTCCATTTTAGTAGGAAACAAGAGATAGAGAAGCTTATATGTGGTTTCATTGGCTGGATCTTTTTAAATTGGAGGCTTGGAGATTCTGGATAGTGTATCTCGAGAATGACCAATTATAAGGTGGGGAGGTTGTAGGATATTTGTAACACATCAACCCTAGTTACCCAGAGTCAGTGTATTATTACATAACATTTGCATGATCACAAGAGATCAACTCTCGAATGACCTATTAGTTTAGTATCCTTGGATGTACTAGATATATACATAAGTTTTACATTACATCATGAAATAAAAAAAACAACATACATAAAATATATTCTAGAAATATGATCCTGATATAAATATTCTTTAATAAAAATAATGTTTCCTAAATTCATAAGAATAATAAATAAAACCTATATTGTAGTATGGACTCTACATGTTTTTGGAAGTTTGATGATAAAGTCCATGCTGATGTTATCTAATTTTCATTCATGTGTGGGGAAGGGTTGTGACATCACCTTATACTTTTGTCTCTATCCCTTCAGTTATTTTCATACCATGCATCGATAAAGATACTCTCCAATATCTCTCTTTATTAAATCCCACCATAAATAGTCATTAAGGTCTTTATAAATATTTGGGATTCTAAGGTGAATAGAGAATGATTAACTATGAGCCTCATCAAAAAATCCTTATTTAATTAATAAATGGGAGAGATATGAATGTGGATCTTAAATCTTATTATTCCATCATAATCAAGGTGAAATTTGTAATATTTCTCACCTTCTTTGGTAGATCTACATCTTCCTACTATGCCTCTTTAATAGTCACTTGTATAGATGGTTGAACGTTCAATTGATCCAAATAATATGTCTCCCCTTCCTTTAGTATTTCCAGATCCATCCATAAAAAATCCATAAATATTTTATATTTTCTTATCCTTGTCATAGATAGGTTAGTCTGGTCCTTTTGACTCAAATTATTGTACACCATGTTTACTTTATCATTGGTTGTAATTTACTAAGTAGTTGTAAACTTTAATCAACTCTAACCATCTAATTTGTTTCATATTTATCTCCTTTTGAGTGAAGATACACTTTATAATTTTATGTTCAGTATATATATCACACCTTCCCCAATAAATATAAATTCACCATATCATTAATTAAAATATTACCATATCTAACACCAAATCATGGGTTTTGTAATTTTTCTAATGGATTATAAATTTTTAAGAGGTATAAGCTATAACCATATCATATTTCATTTGAATAGATCATAGACCCATGTTGGATGTGTTACCATAGATTATGAACACTTCTCCACTATAGAGTACTATTAGAACTGGTGTAATGACTATCCTACTTTACACCTCATTGAAATCCACTACACATTCCTACGCCTTTATAAACTTAACTCCTTTCTAAGTAAACATAGCGATTGGATTAGATAATATTGATAAATATTTCCCAAAGCATTGATAATATCCATCCAAAACAAGAAAACATCAGATCTTAGTAACATTTATGGGTCTACGATAATGTTCAATAAATTTTTTCCTCACTAAATCCCTAGATATCCTATCTCTTGAGATTTTGTGACCCAAAAATGTAAATTTATAAGGCCAAAATTTAAACATGGTAAATTTTTAATAAATATTCTCCTTTTGGAGGGTCTTAAGTATGATACTCAAGTGATCTTCAGGTTGTTCCTTTCTCCATTAATATACAAGAATATTGTCTATAAAGGCTACCACAAACATATCAAGATAGTCTCTAAAGAACATTATTCCTTAAATCTATGATGATAATGGGGGAATATTCCATGCCCAAAGGCATCACTGTAAATTCATAGTTTTCATACCTTCTAGGAAATTTCATCCTAGGTTTATCCTCCTTCTAGTACCCAAATTGATTATATCCCTAATGAATATAAATATTATAAAATTATTGAGCTTTTGGTAGTTTATCAAATAATTCATCAATACAGGGGAGTGGATATTGTTTCATGATGGTGATCTTGTAATGTTCTAGATAATTATTACATAGTATCATTGATTCATATTTCTTCGTAAAAAATATTACAGGATCACCCCAAGGTGATGCACTTGGGTGTATAAATCACCTTCCTAATTCTCTTTGATTTTCATCTTCAATTCCTCCAACTCAACATGGACCATTCTATAAGAAGTCATTAAAATAGGTATAGAACATGGTACTAAATCAATTGAAAACTCAACTTCACAATTTATTATATTACCTAGAAATTATTCTAGAAATATATCAAAAAACTCCCTTACAATTGGTTGATCTTTAAGGTTTATTTTATCCCCAACCATATCATATAGATAACATTAAATTATATGAATTAATACCCACATGATGGAAGTAATTTCTACTAGATGTTCATATCCATCCATGCATTTATAGATGATCATATATTCATTAATAATATTAAATATGACTTCCCTTCATCATAAAATTATTTGAGATCCATAAAGAGAAATCTGATCCATTCCATGAATCACATCAAATTGAAATAAAGGAAGGACCTAAAGATTTATAGAAAGCACGTTCGTGGAAAATTAACCTGGAGAATAATTATTAATGTGTTGTTCCATTGGTATTTTTAAAAAATAACTCAACATCTAATGGTTGATGTAATTTTGAGATACCCTTCGAAAATTATTTATATATAAAATATCTGGTGGATCCATAATGAAAAAACATTAGTTGTTTTAGACAGGATGTAACTTGTACATTTCATCACATTATCATCATTCTCCTCATGACCAATTGTTATCACTTGTGATTTTCCTTTATCTTTAATCTTATTAGTTTTCTAACATATATCATCGTTGATAACCATTGGATTTGGTAATTTGTTAGCATAATGAACATTATCTATTCACTTGAAGCATTAAAGGGTGGGAGTTGAATTATGTGTGATGTTTTTCTATTCAAATAATTATTTATCTTCTTCTTATCACATTGACAGTCAATTTTATTATTACATTATTTCCCAAACAAGAAAATTCTAAAAGTATCCTTTAGATAATTTCCTTTATGTTTCTTTCAAAACTTTTACCATAAATGAAATGTCATCTTTTTTTCAATATGGTTTTTAGACTCTCCCATGAATTATATTTTTCTCTTATTATCAAACCTATAATATTGATGGGTGATTTGAATATTCATATCAACTTTTCGAGAACATAAAATGATTTACTCGTAGATATTAAGGTCCCTTATCATCAATTCCTTTCAATAACTTGTTTTTGAGCCATAGAAAAATCAATCAACCATACTTTTAGGTTGGGTGATAATTACATAAGAGTACCTTACATGTCTTGTAAAATTTTATTCATAGGTATTGATAGATTAATCATTATTTTTCTTAAGATAAATGATAAACTTATTCACCTTTGTTTGAATATTATTACGAAAGTACTTAATAGAATATATTTCATTGAACTCACCTCATTCTATGGTGTCAATTTCCACACATTTCCTCATATTCCTGATAATTTTCTACCATTGATCTGATTCACCTTCCAAACAATAAAGTACTAAAATTACATTCTAATCATATGAGCATTGGAGAACTAAAAATATCTTCTTAGTGGTACTGATTCATTGTTCATTAAATAGAGGATCATAACACCCACTAAAATAAGTTGGACACTACCTAATAAAGGATTTAACATAATGTTATTCCCTAATTTTCTCTTTTATAAGTCCTCTATGAATCATTTCATGAGAATGTTGTGTGACAATTGCAATTATGTTTTTCATTCTAACTCCCATAATAGAACCCCTAAAAATAAATGGTTTTCATAAACATCCTTCTACCATAACATAACACAAGGAAAAGAGATGGGATTCAAAAATATCATTCCATTGTAATAAAAAAAACAACCATAGAAACAACATGTATGGTATCCTTGAAAAATATCCCAAGAAAACAATAAGTAACATAAAATAATGTTATCATAGATTGAAATATCCACTGAAACAATTCTTTTGAAAAATATTTTTTCATCCTAAAAACGATTTATGTTCTTAAAATGTCGCACAATTTTAAAAAAAATACATTTTATTTGAAAATAAATTTCAAATATTATGAAGTAAGCTTCTTGGAATTAATCTATCATGAATGAAAAGAAAAAATTTCATGTTTTATAAGTTAAAAAAAAATTCATTTCATATATTTTGTTTATAAAGTCATAATGAACCTTGTTTAAGAAAATGACACAAATATTCGTTTCAATTTATTTAGTTAAAATTCAAACACAAGTAAAAAAAATTTTACAAATTAATTAGAAGACTCAAAATATTTTTGAAGTCCCTTTTATGAAACATGGACATGGTAGATTAATATAATCTTGTAAATACTTACATATAAAAATCCCAAATAATAATGATATCGTGAAATTGACCCTAACATTAGGTATTATTTCCATTATACATATCTAAAACTCTTCTATAATGGTTAAAATAATATTATTAATTTATACCAAAACTATATTTATATTTATGAATCCATATATAGTATTATTATATCATCTTATAATATTTTTTTATAATATTTCATTATTACACTTATTTTGGGTGTTGACTACTTCTATTTCATATACATGTTTTATCATATTCGACTCGGTTCTCATGTATAAAATATAGTTCATTAATTTATAGAATCATATTAATATAATATATATCATCTTCATTTACTATATACATTTATATAACAATTCATGAAGGGACAACATGTAAAATTAATCACATTACGTCATGGGGATGGTAGGTCGTATATACTCAAAAGCGATGGTATAATTCCTTTCATTGTGAAATGGTAATAAAGGGGATGATATATTAATATTCCTTCCAGAATAGAAATAATATTATAATTTTCACATATATATATATATGTATATATATATATATATTATTTCCATCGTTATACCCTTCCAAATAAATTGATGATTAAAAAGAGATTAGAAAATAACATGGTGATGGTATGTCATACATACACACGTGGAGTGATTTTGTTTTTTATAGGATGGATAAAATGTGTAATACAGTTGTTAAATTTTCATAATAACATTCCATCATATATTTTATACATTATTTATTACTTTAGAATGGAAGAAACATAATAATTGTAAGTTGAACAAGAGATAATATTGAACGAGGCGGTAAAGACGATTACATATTCCTTGGAAAACACCTTTTAGATATACTCTAGGGGACACTAGGTTTGGTCTTTTGGGAATACCAAAACCTCTATAATGTGTATAAGGAAGTTTATATGGTAAATATTTAGGTTATTGTCAGTATTTATGGCTCAATGTGAGGTGAAAATTTGAGGGATGATGTGTCCTTTTATAATTGAGGTGAGGGACACTTTTGGAATTCGAAAAACTATTTTTTTATAATAAAATAAATATTAAAAATAATACCAAAAAAGTTACATGTATTCCAAAATAATATGAAATAATGTTGTATTATCATCAACCAATGGGTTTTATACAATGCTTTTTAATATTTTAAACATTATCATTTTGATTAACCCTTAGTTCACCAAATTTAATTTTAAGTGATGTAATAAAATTCAATATTAAAACGTTTCAAATTATTCATAAGTGATGTAAATTAAATCATTAACAAAAAAATATATAACATATTAGAATATTTTATTATTTTTTCTTATATTTAAATACGTTTTTTAATTTTCAAATAATTTAATAATATATTATTCTGATAAAGAATCATTACTGTTAATTTTGAAACAATTCATCATATTAACTTTTAAAGATATCAATAAAACAATTAAAATTCATAAATATATTTAATTATATCCTAATACGGTAATTATATTCTATAAAATTATTTGATAAAATTAATTATTTAAAATTATATTTATTTTTAATATTTTTTGTAATATTTTCTTGATATTTCTATTAATAACATAATTACATCATCATTGTTGTGTAATTATTCAATATAATTATTTGTTCTATAAAATCTAAAAAAAATACAGTGGTGAAGATAAATGTTATATATTTTAGAGTAATATTTAGTGCATAATATACCTTTTTTTAATCCTATATTAAAAATGATATGTTATATAAATCATTAATGTGATAACATAAAAATGTTATTAAATAAAATATTATAAATATAATAATCTCATATAAGTGGCCTAAAATGTAAAAAATAGATTTTTATCATGAAAATATTCTTATTAAGTTACAATTTTTCCTTCATATTAATTCATAGCATATTTGTTTCCCATGTGGAAACCTAAGATTTATTTAAGACAAACAAAGTGAAATTTTGTGACTTTTTTTTATTTAAATACTATGTAAGTAATTTTCATGGGAAATTGTCCATTAAACAAATTAATTTCCGTCCTTAGGTGTTAAGGGTAGAATTATCTTATCCAATAAAATTTTGTCTTTCATTAGAGTTATCTTTTACTCTTGATACTTTTATTTTGTAGCTAAATTACCCAATTAACCTTTTACCATTGTAATGATTTTACAATGTTTACTATTCATCTTGGCCAAAAAATAATGGATAACTACTCACTAAATTTGAAACAAATGAATCTAAATTTGGTATCCATTTCTTAGAATGAAAAAACATAAAATTTTTAGAATTAAATTAAAACTAAACCAAGTAAAATGTTATGGAAAACAATTTTCCAAAAAAATGACCATTTAAAATAAAATATGTTTTCATAATAAATTTGTTTATAAATTCCTTTTAAAAAATATTGAATGGATGAAACTGAACTACTTAAAGCTTAAAACTAATCGAAACATAATTTGACATTTTAAAAACTTTTAAAATAAAATTTTTTTTTAATAAAAATAAATATTTTCACAAAAAAAACTAAAGGTTTTTAGAAAATTATTTAAAACTTCATTTTAAGATAATTTTTATATTATGAAATTAATTTTTTCAATTAAATTTTATAGAAAATCTAAAAAATAATATTCCCTCATAAAAATAAAATAACTTGTTCATGAATAGAATTTATTTTTTGAAACAAAAAAATTATTTTAAAAATTATTATGAGATTATTTTATAACATACCAATAGATTCATATTGAATTGGAAATTTATTTTAATTTTATAAACTAGTTGTTAATTATTATTCCAAATAATTTAACACATATATTATATAGGTAAATTTTTATCAAGAGTTTCTCACAGTTCATTTAAACTCATTTTTGCATATAACACAAGCAATTAAATAATTAAAATTGTTAAAAGAGAAGTATTTATCAGAAATATTGGTGTTCTATAATAATATTCTCTATAAAGTTCATTAAATTATTAATTCAAAGAATGTAACATTTCATTAATAAAAACTTTAACAACCTAAGACATTTGAGAGTTGAAGGGTGAATCAATGTTCCAATTTCTTCTCAAATCATGAATTTTGGCCCTGTGTTAGTACAACCCAATTAAATAATAATTATTTTTCACACAGAAACAATAATCACAAATATTCAAATTAAAATATTAGAAAAATAATTTTTAACATGATTCACCCATCCAAGATAATTAGTATATTAGATACTTACAATTTTCTGGATGTAATTAATCCACAATAATTTACTTTTATTGGTGGACAACTATTTTATCATGGTAGATCCATACTAGAACACCATAATTACAATAAATTAAGACATTCACTTCCCTGCTGAGATCACCTCTGTTTAATCATTTGTTCTCACTACTTTGGATAAAGTATTGTTTAGTTTAACAACATCAATATCACTCTTATGTGTTTAAGAAAATAAGTATTGATTTATATCATGATTTATTGAATACAATTTCCAAATTGCATCAACATTAACCAACAATACCCCTCTGAAATGTTTTGTAAAAAAATCTATAGAATTATCTTGCATGTAATTCCTACATGGAAAATGGATAATCATGTACTATCTTCACAAACCACCCTACCCTTCAATAACTCCTTTAAAACATTAAGTTATAACATATTAATATACATTTATCACTACATGAAACCTCTTTTATGAACTACATCTAAAGAAAATCCTACAAAAAATCCTTTAAATCATGAACTGGTCTTCTTTGTGAACTGGCCATACAATTTAGATTTTCTTCCATATTCATTTCCAAATTATTCATTTAACCTACATTAATATCTCTAAAATCACAAATGAATAGAAAATTTGAGTATTTATATGAAAACCCCCTATAAAATTATATGGATATATGAAACTATTTCTCAATACATTTTATAGTGACTTGTAAATCTATCTGTCAAGAACCTATTATGTGGTTCAAAATTAGTTTTTACTATTATCCACAAACAACACCACCCATTATGAGATAGATAAATTTCAACAATATTAAATTAATATTTCTAACCATTTATACGATAACATCTCAAATAAAATAGGTCCATTCATAATAGAGTATAACTCATTTATAAAATCCATGATACAAACATCATTTTGGAGCCACATACAACTAACTTGATCCATGTACTTGCAAAATGATTCACATAATTTCTATATTTAAATGTTCCAATGGAAAAACCCAAAATTAACTTATTTATTCCCATAGAAGGCTTCCTCTATTTTTTCAATACATTTATCATATAGTCTTCAATTTATATAAATATCCCAGTAAATGAATCGTCCACAAACACAATACACCATAAAACTCTTACTCAAATTAACTTTGTTATTAAACCATATATATTGGATTTTTTTAGGGAGACCATTGAATGTGAGATAATGATTATATTTATCACACCCATTATATATTAATTAGAAATTATATAAACAAAATATATAGGTATATAAGTAAGGGAAAGGGCCTTATGATTAAATATTGAGAATTATGGATAAAACTTTTTAGAAGGAATGATTGTGAAAAACATCAAACTCATATTTTATTGGGATGTATATTATTGTTTTGTGTTTTTTTGTAATGATATTTATATGGTAAAACCATAAATAAAACCCACACTAATAATTAAAATGAATGAAATTAAATTTTATCATAATTTTTTAAAGAAATTGATGGACATTTATTATGGTTTGATAATCATTATAAATTATATATTTTTTGATTTATTAAGAATAATGATTTATATTTATTTTCAATGTTATTTATTAGCATCTAAATGAAGGTATAGTCTCCCAAAAATATTTACAGACAAAAACTACTATTTTATAGTCTCATCCGTATTGGGAAGTGTTCTTGAGGTCACATAGAACAGTCTAATCAGAGTTTTTTGAGTAGACCAGGATAGGAATTTCACATCTGCATCCTAAGGTAAACAATTAGATTTTTTTAAAAATATTTTATATTGTTCTGAAACAAAATTTGATTCTTTATTGATATAGTAACAAAATAAATAATTAGAATAATGAATATAACTATATCTCGTGAAATCTAAAGTTAATTGTTAATTAGTGTCTTCAAAATGAAAGGCTAAAATAAGAACACAATGATGAGGTACTCAGCAGGGGGAGTGAAACACTATTCTAGCAGCCCATGTAGAAACAATTTATAAATAGTTTGATTTTATTCTATCCACTCAATTTAAATGACAACCAACCGATTTCAAATGAATTATTTCTTGTGATATTTATATGGTTACACATATATATTCAAATTTGTTTTCTTGGAATGTGAATAACCAAACATGAAATGTAATACTTTTCAAGTGTTACCTTCCTTTTATTTATTTTTAAAATTATTTTTTATCCTAATTAAGGATATTGAATAAAAAACTTAGTTTTAAATATTGAACATTTTATGGAAAACATTAATCATTAGCAGTTTCCTCTGGTTTTCCCCTAAACGGAAAAATATTTATCTTTTAGTTGGAAAATAATGTTAAGATGAAAAGTAATAAATTATTCAATCAACATAGTCACAACCTAAAGAGTTACACTAGCCGATACCAAGTGTTTCATCCTTGATTTGAGGAATTAGTGAGAAAATATAACTAAAAACTTATATATATATTCCTGAATTTGGAATGAAGTTACAAATTAATGAATCTTTCTTAACAAATATATGTTATTTTATTTAAATCATTTAGCACCAATTAATATTGAATTCCAAAAAGCACTCCAAGAGAACATATGGTAATTTATAGGGTAACATTATTTTTCTAAGATAGGAGGTTTTTTTTAAACATCATAGAGGGGAAATTAGGGGTAAAATAGGTAGAATGATAAAGGGGGAGATTCAGAAAAGGATATGAAAGTTGAAGAAAAAAGAAAGAAATTGGTTCTGAAAAAAATAGTGAGGTGGTTGAACCATAAGTAACAATTACACTTAAATACACTTTAAGTATAACTAAATTTAAACCTTACTAGCCACCCCATAGCTTATTTATTGTTATTTACAAGGTAATGTATAATATAAAAACATAATATTTATAGATATGTTCAATTTTTTTACATAAATATCACATTCATTTGGTAAATTTTACAAATATCAATATATAAAAAATTTGAAAAAAAATTTTCGCAAAAATATTGGAGGTATTATGAGTGATTTCATAGTAAGAAGAGTGATAAGTGATATTTTAATGAAACTTTCTTCCCCAACTAAGAGATCTATGTAGAATTTTTATACCTTGTACCATCCAACTATAAACCTTATAAAGTCACTTTTCTCAATTTAATTTTCAATATCATGTTATTTTACTCTATCAAGAATAGTGCGATTTTTAATACTAAGACAACGAGTGTTTTATTATAACTAAAAAAATCCATTGAGTGAATAATTTTAATCTATTAGTAAATACTGATTAATGTATGGAAATTTGTGTTTTTTAATTAATTATTTATTTTAATGATGGAGTAATAATTAGATGTTCTACATCTTTTTTCATATTTTCAAAGACACATTGAAATATATAATTTATTTTAATTTTATCTGTATAATTTACCCATGTGAGGGGGATCAAGACACATTTGAATTCCCTAAATCTATTAAATGTCAAAATGATATTAATGATTTACATGTAATCACCATTATTCAATAATATTATTGATTTTGGTAGATAAAACCAGTTGGAGAAAAAAGCTAAAATAAGATAAATAACAATGATGTGATAAACAAATAAGAGTATAGTTGTGAATTCCTTTGACATGAGAACGATTTTAACAAAGTGTTATTATCATAATCCCTGATGAGGTAACATTTTGTTTTTATTTTCATTAAAATTACCTTTAAAATGTTAATGTATTGCTTCATGTTTGTAGGGAATGGTCAAGGTTTTTTCTAAGGTTTGGGACATTTATCAGGGGGAAAGTGGTCAAAAAGGGCATGGTCCATAATTGACACATTATTAGTACTAATCATGCCCCATTACTATGTACCATATGATCTTGGGTAGAGACAACTACATGGTTTCTACATGGTATGTCAAACCATGTACCCCAAGAAACTATAAAACCCATTTTTTTATTGTGATAGAGTAGGATGTATGGTTAGTGGACTGTTTGGAAAATCGTGTGGCCAAATGGTGTGCCTTGCTAAAACTGGAGAAATAAGAATTTTTTCCACTCAGTACTTATAAAAATTTAACTCAATTTCTCAAAAATTACCTTCTACTTCAGTAAGGGTTTTGAATAAAAAGATCCCCCCTCATCCAAGGATTAATCTCCATTGATTCATAAGATTTGGGATTATCGTTTAGTGTAAATCCAATTTCTTGGTAAGTATTTGGCTCCATTTACATCTATTATCTAAAATAATAATTTTGTATTATTTCCTCTTATTACAAATCTTATGAACTTTATTTCATGGATATTAATTAACATGATGATTTTAGAAATTCTAGCTTGAATCGCATATTGAGTTTGGGTGAATGTTCATTAAAAACCCAAAGATAGATGGTCCACATGACATTTATCATTGTCTTGATTATTATATTTTTTATGTGGTTGTGTCATTGTGTTATCACCCTTCAAAATCACGTTTTTGATTAATAGTAGTAAATTAATATTAATGTTGTTATTTTACACCTTTTATGGACCTTATTGGGCATGTTAAATATTATGAGACCGGGCTTATGGTCACTCATGTGGTCTGAAACTCCTTTGACATGGTGTCACTAGTATTTTGATGATTAATTAAACATTTTATGATACTAAACTGATTATTAATGTTTTTCTTAATTTTAACATGGCATAAATGGTCATTTTCATTGACTTAGAAAATATTACGGGTTGTGGGATAACTTTTCGTAATCATGATAATTGGTAAAAATGGAACTTCCTTGTTGAAAAATGGTTCAAATAATGTTTAGCAGCAGTGGTTATGAAAAAATGGTTAACAGACTAGTCATGGGGTTGTGTTAAATTCATTAAAAGTAATGATAAATGGAAATGTTAAAAACATAAAGATCAACCCATCTTGTTTTTATAAAAGTTCATTGATGGTGAACCATAGAAATCCTCATTGATGGTATAGTTGGGATATTAGAGTGATGATCCTCCTTTTGATTTATGTCATACTGATTCTCTAGGCCTCATGCATGTATTTCATGGTTTGGTTTTTGGACTAATTCTCCCTGGTCCATTGGTTAGGATACTGTATTAATTCTCCATGCTCAAATGGTTTGGACATGTGATGGGTACATGGACTGATACTACAAGATATTATTATTTAATTATATTTACTAATGAATTTCATTAGAATGTAACTTGTTAAACACTTTATCATATATTTTTTAAAATTTCATCTTGGGACGAAGTAGGTTTCTTGTGGTTGTACCATTGTGGGAATTGAGAGCCCATTAGGATAATTGATAATGATTTCATTAAAAAATTAAATTCACTTTATTCTTTAATTATCTTTTTGATGTCTTCATATACTTTCATTAGATGGTATATTTTTCGATGAACAATTGTTGGTCTCCTACTAAGTTAAAATCAAAACCTATTCAAGCCATCACTGTTTCCCGTGTAGGCTTCATTTTTGTATGAATAAATAAGGGAAAGGGACCTGGGATAAGTGTTTGATTACAGTTGGATCATGTATAATTGATCCAAAAACATTATTGGGACTGGTTTTGAGGATTATCTTTCATATATATATTTTTCATTACATTTGAAACATTATAATGTCATGTTATGACATACTAATTACATTTTACTCTTTTAATTACTTATTTTTTTTAAAAATGATTGTTTAATTATTAGTTATTGATTGTTATTTCATGTAAATTGTTATTATGTTTTTGAATGTTTTTTACTCTATTAAAGATTTTATTTTATCCACATACGTTTTATTAGAACATAGATACTCTTTGTCAGAATCGTGAATATGATTAGGGGCTCTTGATGTCATCTAATAAATTGAATTAAAGAACTAGTTTAGTTGAACCCAGGTTGAGACATTAGAAACTAGTTTCAAAGGAGTTTTATTTTTCATTTTATTTTTTATTTGGGAATTTTAAATAGGATTCAATGGTAAT
Source organism: Viscum album (assembly GCA_963277665.1). Lineage (NCBI taxonomy): Eukaryota > Viridiplantae > Streptophyta > Magnoliopsida > Santalales > Viscaceae > Viscum > Viscum album. The sequence goes on along the minus strand of OY728164.1, from coordinate 1,136,014,101 downwards.
TATATTGTTCATTGGAGCATTTAACCCATGTGAATGTAAAACCTATGTTCCTGATGTGGCATTATTTTTCTTATGGTTTGTTTTTAATTTGGAATGTTATTTCACCTTGAGTGAATTACTTATGTGTGATGTTATTGATTTTTGATATTTTACTCAAGTAATGTAATGGTATGATTTTTTTATTGATTTTTAATTCTAGGTACTCAAGGATCTATGTTACTTTATTCGTGTTAGAAACACACCCAATATCATGGGGGGTTATGGAAAATAAAGTTCTTTTCTGTTTCTTTTGTGGTATTAAAAAAGTGGTTCCTAATATAGAATTTATAACTATTTAGATTTTTAATTATGTCAGAATGGTATAAAACATAAGTCTTGTAAAATATGGAAGTTGATTTAAACAGATTTATCCATGGCCCCAGATAGGGATGGTTAGTTTTTGTAATAGTACTATGGTTATGGTCAATGGGATAGTCCCTGAAAGGTTCCATGCTATGGATATTAGTCACCCATATTATGGAAACTATGAAAAAGCTTGTTTTGTTTCCAGAAACATGATTATATAATTATAGAAGGATACCATAATGATGGAATTTATCGGTATGTATACAATAGTACATTGCTAAGAATATACTTTCAAAATTGGAACCAGAATCCTCATTGGTTCTAGGTGATCGAAAATAATAGTATTTATTTGATAACATCGCTAATTTTATATAATTTATTGATATATAATCTTGGTGGGAACACCAATTATGTTTTATTTTATGAGTTAATTATATTAGCGGTATCCTATGACATTCTCTGGAGAGTGTGGACCTGAGGTCGTTGAATTTTGGGATTATATTATTCATAAAATCAAATTCCACTTAGATAATACTCCATAGAATATGTTCTTGTGGGATTATTACATTTTTTGAGGACCAGTGATATGTAGGTGGGATATTCTAATATGGGATGAGATTTTAGAGGGTGTCGTATAGAAGGACTTCCAAGTGAAGTTCTAATAAAACATTTAACCAGACACCCTGATATATGAGTGAGTTCTGGGTTTTATCTACTATACCCAGTGGACACTATTATGGATTTATTATTCTATAATATTTTATAAATTAATTTTATTTGTTCTGACACTAATGTTAGATGATTTTTTTACCATTAAAATATTTTAATAAGGACTAATATTTGAGATAAATCCACAAGTAAATATATTCCATTTAAAACAAAATTATGGTTATGAATCAGGTGTTCATATATGAGGGTAACCTGAAAGAGAAATCTATTGGTTAATAGATAGTTCCATCTAGGTGACTAGGTATTACATCCTCATATAGTAGAAATAACTTTTATTAGAAATATTTTCAGGGTGGTGGTGGAAAGAGTATCCATGAGAGAGAATCATCCTCTCATGGAAGTTATTGAGTGTTTTGATATCAATGTGAAAGAAATTTTCACATTTGTGGTATGTTTTCTCAACCACTAGTGGAGTGAAGATATTGTGTTAGGATGTGGAATATACAAGAAGTTTTGTTGGAATCCTCGCCAACTTGGTGGGGATATCAGACCTTGGCTGATACAATGAATAAAAATAGGATCTTCTACCCAATATAATTATGGCAGTTAGACCTATAATTTCAAAATAATACTGGGTGGATGATGAGGTGCTTTTGGATATTACAATCAGAATCATTAGGACTCAGATAGAATATCTGGGTAAGCTAATAGAAAAAATGTATTCAATTTGTCCAACTCATTATGGAAGTGAGGTTAGACCATTTACGGTATGATTCATAATTCATGTCAAATCAATGATTACAAATTCATTAATTTATGTATGAGTTTATCACACTTTTATATTATTCATGTTTTAAAATGGTTTGATTCTGGTGGTGGAATATATGATTGTGGTTTTGTCGATCTACACATTATTATGTGAATAATCGGAGGGTATCCGTCAATTATAGGTATGTTCCCTAGAGTTTTATGGGTACCATATCCTTTTGTAATTATTATTTCTTGATATGTTGGTTTTTGACCTAATATAGTGATGTGACTAATTGTTTACATACCAAACTTACATTGACTGTTTCCTCATTATAGTTTTTTTTACATAACATGTGCATGATATTTATGTTCATCATTGAAAATGGAATATCCAGAAAAAATAGAAAGGTTTAGTTCATTATAAGTTGTGTGACATAACATACTAGGTGTCATGTCTTATGTTTGGTGATGGGGAAGTATAACATGGAATCTACCCCCAATATTGGATTAGTTCCATGATGTGTTTCTTAAATAGTTTTTAGGGCTGCCACAGAATAGAGTGGAAGATTTCACGAGTGAGCTGACTACAAGAGTTGAGCCACTACTTATTTGACCTTATAGAATGGAACTAGTAAAGAATCAAGAGATCAAGACATAGTTGGAATATTTAGAGGATATTGTTTTTATTTCATGAGTATGTCACGATATAGATCTATCTTTTTATATTCCATGAAGGCTGACAGAATGTGGTGCTTGTGTTTTAATTACCTGATGTTAAAATGGATGGAAATTAAGAATTTGTATTCCCTTCCGCCCAATGATGATAACTTTGATTATCTTCAATATTCCATCATATTATCTAATATTTTTTTGAGATCACTATATCATAATTTTATGTTAAGTCTCTCTAGTATACCACAAACTTATTTTAGAAAGAATAATGTCTTTTATGACTTGAGTTTAATTCCATTTTGTCTAAAAAAACATAACCTATAGTGTTAATGGATTTAATGAACTAAATATCTCACCTATAATTTGGTCAATTTTTTCTTATTTTAATTTATTAAATCTTAGTTTACTCCCATTTTCAAGAAGACTATTCCATACATATTTACATCATCTTGAGTACACTGAGGAAGATTCAAAAAAATATGTCTTTGTATCTAAGTATGATTTCAGGATTGGAAAGTTAAATTTATTTCATCACATCATCTTAGAGTAAGTTGTATTATTGGACATAATAAGGATTGATTGGTTGTTTCTTTGAAAATTCCCTATAATTTTTTCGATATCAAATGATTTTTGGGTTTCACAAGTTATTACTGAAGTTTATCAAAGACTTATCTCACTTGAAATCATTACTCTCATGCATGTCCAATAATGGTGTAATTGTTAAATGGTATAAATCATGTGAGAATTAATTCAAGGGGTAGAATAGTCATTTTAAAATAGCACTAATTATTATCTTACCTAAGCTAGGTGAGGATTCTTTATTTTCTTCAATTCATTGGGTATCGGATTGGGTAAGAGTCAATGCAAGGTGATTGAGTCATGACGTTTGAGTCATGGAAGTTGAGGCCCCATGAAACAAAACTATCCTAAATATGATATTAATTTATATATTGTATTTTACTACTTAATGTGTTAGTTAATTATGATTTTGGTGAAAAAATTATTTCATTTAGTGATTATATGAGTCTTTAATACATATTTTCTCTGAAAATTTTAAATCTTAAATAGCTAAGGTTTTTTGAGTATATATAACCCTATGATTTCTAGATGGCTTGTACATCACGAAAATGAAAGAGTGTTTCTAATTATTTGAGATAGAATATATAGTCTCAGTTGGTTCATCATTTTGGTATCAAGAGTAAAATGATGGCCTTATTTGTTGAGATGCATATAGGTGTTTAGAAGTAATGGGAAGAGGTGAACCTTTTTTTTTAACGCTGAACAATTTCTTTTGAGGAGTATCATGATGAGATATCCTGAAGATCCCTAGTATTTTACGTATAAGTATATATTTTATCATGGGGAGATCCCAAGAGATAATACTATTGATTATGAAGAGGTCATTCATTTTTTTGTTACAATATAGGGCTTATATGTATAAGAGAGGACCTTATACATTAGTTTCATTCCTTGAATTGGGTAGTTAACAATAAAATTAAAAATAATATGATGACCTCTGTTGAAAATATTGGTGTTTGAAAAAAAAGAAGGATATTTCTTGATTATTGATGTGATATTACACCTTTTAGTAAGTAATGTTTGGGAATCAAGGACATTCTTCTCTATTACATCCACTGTCTATTCCAGAATGGAAGTGGGATGATGTTATGATGTATTTTGTAGTGGTATTTACATGGAATCCTCATAATATTAATGTGATATGAGTGATTTTGGATTATATGAAAAGAGTATATCATTTTACCCAAATATAAGATACTTTTATTATTGATCGATTAGGAGACATGTACATTTTAGAGGTATTTTGTTTAAATTAAATTCCATATAGTATTTTTTTTAATTGGGACACTCATTTTACATGGTGCTTCTAAAAAGGGTGAAAGATGTATCTTCGTACCCAGATAATTTTGAGCCTAACTTTTGACCCACTACTAGATAGGAAATATGAAAATACTATTCAAGTGTTAGAGGGAATAATGTGATAATTCATTATGGGCATCAATGGGACATGGTAAAAACAATTATCATTTTTTTAGTTCACCAATAAAAATAGTTATTATGAGAATTTTATAATCACACCATATGAGAAACTCTCATTTAGTACATTTATATCTATATTGAGTAGGATATAAGTAGTAGAATCATATTTGTTGTGTTGAGTCTTTTCAAGGAGATGATTGGGCATGTCCAATTTATCTAAAAGCATATCGATATAGCCTATAGTGGCCATAAGTCATATATTGATTGAGGTTTCTAAAATATTTATTTTATAGTGGGTTATTGGGTGTTCCATTTTGTGTCACTTAAATTGTGTCACTATCATATTCAGATGTAGGGAAACTCAGAACCTAAATATGTTGATCTGTTAGAGACTGTATAGGGGATTAGGCCATGGGAATACTAATTGGATAATTAAAAGTATTATAGTTCTAGGAAATATTTTTTCTTGTGTTACACCATTAATAGTATTATATCAACCCTTCTAACATTATTTATGTTAATGATGTTGATCTTCATAATGATGTGTCCTTCAAAGAGCATTTTATTTTTGTTTCTGATCCCAATGATAATTATTTGTGGGGTAATACGATAATGTTGGTCTATGTTTTGTGGTAACGATTCCATTTTTAGTAGGCCAAACAAGGGATAAAAAAGATGATATGTGTTTTCATTTGCTGGATCTTTTTAAATTGGAGGCTTAGAGATGTCGGATATTGTATCTCGAGCATGAACTATTATAAGTTGGGGAGGTTGTAATATATTTGTAACACCCCAACCCTAGTTACCCAGATTCACTTCATTTTTACAAAAAATTGGAAAGATCACAATTGATCAACTCTCAGAAGACAGATTAGTTTAGTAGCCTTGGATTTACTAGATACATACATAAGTTTTACATTACATCATGAAGGAAAAAAACAACATTGTGTTCCCTTTCTACACACTCATATCCTTTAGCATATCTTTATAGGTTAGTCAAAATATACTTCTTCACATACTGGGAAAAAGGAAAAAAAATATAGGGGTGAGCGTAGATGCTCGGCAAGGATAACAATATACTGGAAACTAAAATAAATAAGCATAAACATTTAAGGAAATGTATAAGACAAAAAAAAATCCTTTTAAACTTAAACTTCATAATAATATGGAGAAGATAAATCAACTAATTTCATTTAATTATTCACATGGATATTCTTCTATTTGAATAATCACAAGTGATATCAATAGCTAATTTCATAATGATGGAATGCATAATTACGGACATCATAACCACATAGTCAAGGCCTCGTTCCAATACTAGAAATAAAATTTTTTCAAGTCCTTGTTCTAAGACACTGTTTTTCCTCATTAGACCAACAGATGCATCAAGAAGCTATATTGGGCTCCACCTTTCACTTACTATGTCTAATGTATTCCTCATATGAAAAGGTTGAAACATAAAATAAACATTCATATTAAAAAAAAGCATGTGAAAGGTTAATACTTTTACCATAAACCATGGATGGTATAAAAATAAAACATCCATAGTCAATCATATCACAAAACCTTCAATACAATATAGAAGATTATATCAAAACAAATCAACTTCTAACAAGTGTAAAATTCATCAATGGATGTTGAGATAGATGAAATCAAAAATATTTTGGAGAAATATCTCTTCCTATTTATTAATCATTAAAAATCTACATAATTATAAAAGAAAAAGATTATTTTGAAAATATTATTATAATATTGTATGTGATGCTTCGAAGGTGTTATAATAGTGGAAAATAGCCGCACCCGATGTATAAGTTAAAAAACATTCTTACATTAATTTAATGAAAAGTTCATAAAGTTCCTTGTTTGAAAAACAAAGAAATGATTCCTTTAAAAACATTTTATAAAAATTAAAACGAGGGTATAAATTAATTTAACCCATATTATAGGAAATTGTAAAAAAATGTTTGAAATACATTTTTTGAGAAACACAGATGTGGATGATAATAAATTCTCAGTATATTTTAACATATAAACAACCTCAGATAATAAAGAGATTATAAGATTAACCCTTACATTGTACTTTTCTTTAGTCAAGGGTACATTAACCTCCTGTATAACAGTTAAATTGTTTCTATTAAATTATACAAGAACCACATATATAATTATTATTTCTTATAAGATCTTCTAATATTTCATTGTTAATAATATTTCAGTAGTATCATTATTTCGGGTGTTAACTGATCAGTTTTCCTCTATAAGTTTTGTCACATAAGTCATGTTTGTTATGGATAGTATATATCTGATTCATATCAAGAATTATATTAAGTTATTGAACATATTTTAAATCATAAAATGAAAATTATTCTTGAATGGTTATGATGGGTAATGAATCTCATCTCGTTCGTGGAGACGGTAATTTGTACGTATGCAAGAGCGACAATATCATTTTATTGATGGTGAAATAATTTTTAATTAGATGATATATCATATATATAAATTATAATTAACATGGTATATTTTTTATTTACATCAATAATACTCATTATTATACCCAACCAAATAATGAAGTGTTGAATAACAAACTACACCACAACTTGGAGACGGTATGTCGTACGTACGCGCGTATGGAATCTTTTCCATTAATTAGATGAATAGAATAGTTAATATGGTTGTACCATATTTATAATAACATCATAGTTTTTATAAGGTACTGTAGATATTATTTTGGTATGGAAACAATAATGAAAGAGGAAGTGGAAGAAGAAAAGAACTTTGAAGGAGGTGAGGAAATTATTGCATGTCCTTCAGGTGCTTCCTTTTTATTTGATCAAAAGAGATCCTTATATTGGCTTTCTGAACAAATAAATGCCTCAATAATGAATTTAGGGTAGTTAAGAGGATATTTGGGTAGGTTTTGGAAGAGACCAAAGGCTTTGGAGGTGTAAAATTAAGAGAAGGGGAAGTAGACTTTTATAAGAGAGGTGAGGGTCACATTAGGAAAAGATTGAAATATTATTTTATTATAAAACTGTTTTCAGTTTATAATGGCTCCTAATGGATTTTTTTCGAGGATCATGATGGTTTGGGTAGAAAAACTATCAACTAATATGTTTTAGACAATTTTTTGTCGCCATATTAAACTTATCTTTTATATTTAACTCTTACTTAAATAGTTTAACTTTTACCCAGTCCTCTTGTATTACTATAATAAATGGTTAATAAACGTTCTATAAAAATATAAAAGAAACCAAAGTGGTTCATTATTGACATATATAACCCTATCTATGTCTTTTGGATGATCCCTATATTTTAAAAAAATATTATATCATTTTATAAATTATTCGTTTTAAAAAAACGCTTTTATGTCAATTTTGACACTATTTAGTATTTTGTTTTTTTTAGTCATAAAAACTTTATCACTTAAAAAAAATTAATAAACCATAAAATTTTATATTAAACTATAAAATTCTTTTAATTCCTAAAAGTTCCAATTTACATTTATTTTTATATTTTTAATATCAATTATTTTAATCTTTCATTAATAAGGTAATTACTGCATCATCATTGTGTTATAAATACATTTTATTATTTAATGTCTAAAAATTATAAATAAAATAACATGATTTAGAAATATTATTATATTTATAATTAATATATATAGTTGAATTTGTTTTATTTATAACCCTATATTAATAATGTTTAAGTTATTAAAATTTGAATTTACCACTTTTAACTCTTCTTTAAATAAAATAATAATAAATGTCCAAATCTAATCCAAGTAGATAAAAATAATCCTATTTTATTCCTAATGTTTATTTTGGTCTAAATAAACTTATAAAATAGAATTTATCCATGTGTTAGGGTAATTATAATATCATTTTTACCTTTAATTATCCTATTTACTTTTAACCGAGGTAAATAAAATTTAAAAGTTAGCATTCACCAAAAATTATTTTCATCCTATTGATCCAAATATTACTTAATAATTTCAACCATGTCTCTCATAGTTTTGAAACTAAATTCATAGAAGTGGTAAATTCACATTTTATACAAATTTTCAAATGTTCCATGAAGGTTGGTAAAATACATCAAAAAGTTAAATAAACTTTTATACATATAATCTTATTATAAAATGACTCCATTGAATTACATTGGAATAATATAGGTATTCACTAAATATTTAGACTTTAAAATAAATTTAAATAATTATTATTATTATTTAAATAAAAAGTCGGTTTTTATGTCCTATGTAGTATTCTTTATTATTCCTCAAAAATTGAAAATTTTCAGAAAAATACCAAAATTTCACCCTATGCTAATTTTGATATTTCAAATCAAAAAATAAATTCTATTTTTTCAAATTCAATTTTTATTAGTTTTAATATTAATTTTATTATTGTTCACAAGAGAACATAAAAATTAGTTCTTTTAAGAAAAATAGTTTTTCAAAATAAATAACTATTTTAACAAAACATATAGATTTCATTATAAATATGTTGTGTTTATGTGAAAACATTAATAAAAAACATATTAGTTACTATTCACATCACAATATTTAATTTATGAATAAATATATCATGTAAATAATTATAATACTAATTTGTTGTTTCATAGAAACTCAATCCTGCATATAATGCATGCCAAGTCGGTGTTGCATGTAGTATAAGTAATTGACTTACTTTAAGGATATAACTTACTTTGAAATCTTGGGGTATTAAATTCTCCCCTCCTAAATATATCATGTAAATAATTATAGTACTAATTTTTTGTTTCACAGAAACACAATCCAGCATATAATGCATGCCAAGTCGGTGTTCCATGCAGTATAAGCAATTGACTTACTTTAAGGATATAACTTACATTGAAATCTTGGGGTATTAAATTCTCCCCTCCTTCAAAAGAAATCATTCTCGCTATTTGTAATTGTTCTTCAAAATTGAGAGGTTAAAAATAGAAAATTACTTTGTGGAAAACCCCCCATCGAAAAAAGGGTAAATAAAATTTAGTCTTAATAATAGGGAAATGGACATTAAAATGTCACCACAAAATTTTTATTTTGAATAGAATAACATTGGTGGAAATTGGAGACACATAATTAGAGTAAAAACATAAATATTTATAGAGAGTGATTGAGGTCTTAAATTACAAACAATGTTCCCACAGGTGATACTTAGTCACAATTTGCGCGAGGGGAAATGGTGGATGACTTCTTGGCTTCAGAAATTACTAAAGGTGGTCGTAATTTTTTTTCCAGAATAGGGTCTCTTCCATAGGCATGTGGTAACTATGTTAGGGCAGATGCATTTAGTCTCCATTACTTTAGAACTACTTAGTTTTGTTCTGTATAGGGCTTTTCTCACCATGAAATAATAATACAAAAGTTAATGTTGGATGGAGTGAACAATAAATAGAAAATTGAGGGCCTAAATCCATATATCTATGATGACATGAAATATCATCAAAACATATTGTATTAGGATACCAAATTTTTGGTTTTAAGATCATTTGCCTGATTTTTTTGAATTAATTTCTTCTTAAAATAAGAAGAAAAATTGACAAGTAGAGCTTCAACCTTTAACTAATTTCACTCATCATTCACACCAAATGATACCAGAACTAAAAAGTATTCTATTTATCCTAATCATATAGTGTTTCAAAAAAAATTATTTATAAATCATCTATTAGATCATTTAAAAAAACTACAATCTACAAAACCAGGATATCATGTAGGCCAGTGGTAGGTGATGCAACCTTGTCGTCCTTCAGTTGCAAGTTCAAGTCTCATGGCCTTGCCGGATGTGACAGGTTGTGGCCCGAACTTTGGGTTTTCTTTATTATAAAAAATACAAAATTAATCTTAAGAAACGTTTTAAAATTAAACCATATTGTTCAATGCCTAACTTAATCCACTCCAACTATTAGACTTTTACAAAATATTTGTGTCCAAACTCATAGTCCAAAAATTTATAAGTAAGGTTAACATAACATAATGAATATCTTTTTTTCACATAATAACATGTTATTACCTTGATCATGTATTCTATTAAAACATGTTAACACCCTAAATTACCATGAAACCATATTTATTACATTCATGCTCCCTTATTCCTTATAGAATACTAGTAATATTTCTTATATCCAAAAAATTTGAATACACCAACAATGATGGATTAAAAAAACCATTAATTAGTTCCATTGTAGTCAAGAATATCCAATATAATTTATCCAAATCAAGCATACCTTGTTCCAAAATCACTACCTTATTATCAAAACCATTTTATGTTTTATCTTTCCTTCAACCATGGATTATCCAATAAGATTAACTTATTGTTGACTCACATTTCATAGTACCATATAATCTCAAATCCTCAATGAAATAGTACTGTAATAAAATCCTTATTTATTTCTAAAATTAATATAACTAGTATATCATTGATACAAAACTCAAATGACTAAATTTATTAATAAAAACATATTAACACTAATTATTCATCTTCATCTTTGGTAGTATCGTAACTTTATTATTATCCAATAGCATCATTTTGGGTATACTATGACGATTGGAACATTGATTCTCCTAGTGTCCCAAATCCTTGTAGACTAAGAATTGTACATTTGAAACTATATTCTTACCCTTTCAATCATGTACTTGGTGTCCTTTTTTCTCCACGCATATAACACACCCCAATTTCCATCAAGAATTTACTGAGGTGATTCTTTGCATAGTTGTCACATATGGGAAAATCATTCTATTCCTTCTTCCCTTTATCCATCTTTCTCTCTACCATTCATTCCTTCTCTGTCTTCCCTTCAAAGTCATAATACTCAGATAATTCTTTACTTATCTAATTAACACATGATATTATTTCTTCATATAATGAGAATACGTGGGATACTATTTCCCTTCTAAAAATGGCTTAATGCATTAAATGTATGATCCTTCTTAATCGTTGGATCGTGCGTATTGTTGGAGTTCTCATTCCTTCTACTATGAACCATTTAAAAATAATGGAATATACTAGGTTAGGTTATGAATCGCAATGAATAAAACTATACTTGTAAAATACTTAATGTAAATTGACCGGTTTATGTATATAATCCATAATCACAAAAAAAATGTTTTCTTTGATGGTTTATTTACTCATAAATCATTCATAATTGTTTGTAATGAAAATGTAAATTATTCTAAGCATATCCCTCAGGAGTTTCATAACCAAGAGTGCTGTAAGCCCTGTTTTCGTGCACCAGTTCCCGTTTAAGACTAGATCAAAGTAGTGCTTTTGGGTTTTACCCCTAGATACATATGTGCCAGAGCCACCTCTCCCTGCTCGTATCCCGATAGATATTTATTTCTTTGAAAATTCAGAAAATCATTATATTACCAAATTCATGTAAGTTCTTCTATACAAATCCTCAGATTCTATCTTCGGTTAATGTTCTCTAATCAGAGTTTATCTAAATCTAGTTTCTAAGGTTTATACTAAACCTCCTCTAATAAAAACTGTAACACCCCAACCCTAGTTAACCAGAGTCAGTGGATTATTACATAACAGTGGCATGATCACAAGAGATCAAGTCTTGAATGACCTATTACTTTAGTCTCATTGGATGAACTAGATAAATACATAATTTTTACATTACATCATGATATAAAAACAACAACAACATTGTATTCCTGTTGAACACACTCATATCCCTTATCCTATCCCTACGGGTGAATCATAATATACTTATTCACATCCTGAGAAAAAGATTACATAATAAAGGGGTGAGCTCAAATGATAAATAAGGATAACAATATAGTAGAAAATATCATAAATAATCATAAAATTTAACGCAATGTATAAGACTAAAACACAAGCCTTTAGAACATAAACTTCAGAATAATATGGAAAAGATAAATCAAATAATTCCATTTACGTATTCATATTGATATTATACTACTCGAATAATCACATGTAATATCAATAGCTATTTTCATAATGATGGAATGCATAATGTAAGACATCATAACCACATATTCAAGGCCTCGTGCTAAGACTAAAAATAATATTTGGTCAATGCCTTATTACAAGAAACTAGTTTGTATCATTAGACCTACTGATGAATAGAGGAGCTATTTCAAGCTCCATCCATCACTTACTAAGTCCAATGCATTCCTCATATGAAAATGTTGAAACAGAACATAAAATTTTTTATTAAAACAAACATATAAAATTTTAATTATTTAACCATAACCATGAATGGTATAAAAATAACACATGTATAGTCAATCATATCACAAAACCTTCAATGCAATATGGAATATTTTATCACAATAAATCAACTTTAAATATGTGTAAAATCCATTAAAGGATGTTGACAGAGATGAAATTAATACTATTTGAGTAAAATATCTCTCTCTATTTTGAAATAATTTAAAAGTTAAATAATTATAAAAGAAAACAAATATTTTTAAAACATTATTATAAGTTTGAAATGGAATATTTGAAGTTGTTATAATGGTGGAAAATAGTTTCACCAACCCTATATGTTAAAAAACATTCTTACCTTAATTTCATGAGAAGGAAAAAAAGTACCTTGTTGGGAAAACGACAGAAAGATTACATTTGAAAAAATTTATAAAAATTAAAACAAGGATATAAATGACTTTAACCCATATTTTAAGAAATAGTGAAAATGTATTAAAATACATTTTTAAGAAACATGGATGTGGATGATAAATAATTCCAAGTAAATGTCTACATATAAACAACCACAAATAATAAAGAGACTATAAATTAACTCTTACCTTTTACCTTTTCTTAGTCGAGGGTGCATTAATATCCTGTATAATTGTTAAATCAATGTTAATAAATTATTCAAGAACCACATACACAAATATTATATTATATATGATCTTCTAATATTTCTTTGTTAAATATATTTCTATAGTACCATTGTTTCGGGTGTTACCTAATCATTTTCCTTTATATGTTTTGTTATTTAAGTCATATTTTTTATGGATAGGATGTATTTGATTCACATCCAGAATTATATCATGTTCTTAAAAATTATATTAAATCATAAAATGATAATTATTATTGAATGTTTATGATCGGTAATTAATCTCATCACGTTCTTAGAGATGGTAATTCGTACGTACGTTCGAGTGGAAATATCATTCTATTGATGGTGAAATTGTATGTAATTGGAAGTTATATTATATATAAATAATCATTAACATGTTATATTTTTTAATAATATCAATTATACTAATTATTATACTAATCCAAATAATGAATTGTTGAATAACAACCTACACCACGACGTGGAGATGGTAAGCCGTACGTACGCACATATGGTGACTTTTTCATCCATAGGATGGATTGAATAATGAATAAGGTTGTACCACATTTATAATAACATAAAAATATATTGCAGGAACTAGATTTATTATTTTGGTATGGAAACAACAAAGAAATAGGAAGTGGAAAAGAAATGAACTATGAAGGAGGTGAGGAAATTATTACCTCTTCTTCGGCTGCTTCCTTTTTATTTGATCAAAAAGTATTCATAAATTGGCATTCTAATACAAAAACGACTCTAGGTTGAAGTGAGGGTTGTTGGGATGATATTTGAGAAGTGTTTTTTCAAGCCAAAGGGCATTAGAGGTGTGAAATTAAGAGAATGGGAATTACCCTTTTATAAGAGAGGTAAGCATCACTTTTGAAAAAGCTTGAAATATTATTTTATTATAAAATCATTCTAGGTTCATAATAGATCCAAAGGGATTTATTCAAGGATATGGTTGGGTTGTGTCTAAAAACACTCAAAAAATAGGTTTTATAGAAATTTAGGTCACCATATTAACATTATCTTTTAGATTTAACTTCTAGTTAAATAGTTTAACTTTTACCATGTCTTCTTGTATTATTATAATAAATGGTTAATAATATTACTATAAAATGACAAATGAACCCCAAGGGATTAATTATTGACTTATCTAACCTTATATATGTCCTTTGGATGATCCTTATATTTTTATGAATATTAAATCATTTAATTAAATAGTATTTTTTAAAAAAACTCATTTATGTCAATTTTGATACTATTTAGTATTTGGTTTTTGTGAAAGTCATAAAAACATTATCACTTCGAAGAAAATTTAATTAATCAACCCTAAAATGTCATATTAACATTAAAAATTTGTGTAATTTATAAAAAGTCTCAATTTACATTTATTTTAATATTTATAATATCAATTATTTTAATCTTTTCTTAATAAATTATTTACTACATCATCATTGTGTTATAAATAAATTAAATGATTTAATGTCTAAAAATTATAAATAAAATAACATGATGTAGTAAATATTTTTATATTTATTATGAATATTTTTAGTTGAATTTATCTAATGTATAACCCTATATTAAAAAAAATTAGTTATTAAAATTTGAATTTTACAATTTTTACTCTTCTTTAAATAAAATAATAATAAATGTGCTAATCTAATCCAAGTGGATTAAAAGGATCATATTTTATTCTTAAGGTTTATTTTGGTCAAAATAAACTTATCCAATATAATTGATACATGTGTTAGATAATTATAATATCACTTTTTCCTTTAATTACCCTATTTACTTTTTACCGTGGTAAATAACATTCTAATGTTACTATTCACCAAAAATTATTTTCATCCTATTGAACCACATTTTACATACTAATCTAATCCATGTCACTCGGGTTTTTGAAATTCAATTCAAAGAAGTGATAAAATTATGTTTTATGAAAATTTTCAAAGGTTCTTATAAGGTGTGTAAAAGACGTTAAAATGTTCAATTAAATTTTTTAGATCTAATGTTATTATAATATGACTCCAATAAACTACCTTAGACTAAGTTTTCGGAAAAATAACAAAAATTCACTCTAATCTAATTTTGATATTTCAAATCTAAAAATGTATTCTATTTTACCAAATTAAATTTTTTGGATTGTCTAATATTAATTTTATTATTGTCCACAAAATGACATAAAAAGTAGTTATTTTAAGAAAATAGCTTTTTAAAATATATAACTATTTTAACAAAACATATACATTTCCTTATAAATTTGTTTTATTTATTTGAAAAAATTATGAATATAAATATAAATTTATGTGTTACTATTCATATCACGATCCTTAATTGAAAAAATAAATATATAGTTTATATAATTTTAATACTAAAGTGTTGTTTTGCAGAAACTCAATTTTTCATAAAATGCAAGCCAAGTCGTTGTGGAGTGCATTATAAGAAATTGAATTACTTTAAATATATAACTTATATGAAATCTTGTGGTGTTTCAATCTTGATCCCTGAAAATTTATGTTTTAGTTTAAATTTTAGTTAAACTCCTTTTAAAATGACCAATGGAATGCTTTTTAGAATTAGTAATGGTATTGAGGGTATCCTGAGGGTTCGAGACATGAAATGGGGGGAAAATAGTCATACAGTGTATGGTTCATGGTTGTTAATGGTTAGTAATAATAATAGACCCTAACTGTAAACTATAAAGGAGAGAGGTTTAGTTTGTAAACATTTAATGGGGGTCCAAAAATTTTACATCCTTAGACATAACCAACCACATAGCTTCTCCATAGTTTTTCAAACCATGAAAGTGCCCCAAAAAACAATGAAACTCATTTTTTTAATGGATAGAGGTGTCCACAAGGTTAGCACATGGTTTGGAAAACCAAGATCCTCATTTAAAGATGAGAAACTATAGTTTTTTCCTCCCAATCCTTATTTAATTTTCACCCAATTTGTCCACAATTTTCTTCTCCTCTTGAAATGGTTATGAACTAAAATCTCTCCACTCTTCAAAATATAAATCTTATTCAATTATAATGAGTTTTAGTGTTGTTTTATGTGAATCAAATATCATGTAAGGCTCTAACTGTGTTTCCATCTTTTTACTAGAATAATCATTATGTGATATGTTATCTTCTTTATATTCATATGAACACTATTTTTAGTAGCTTATTTGTCTTGATTATTTCATCCTTTAAAACATTAATCAAGGGTTGAGGTTGGGTTAGTTTTCCTAAATAAAAATATGGTAGGTGGTCGAAATTCTATTTCCTATAGTCTTGATGTTTTCCTTGACCATTTGGTTATAATGTTTCAGTATTATATTGTACAATAGTGTTTTTTATTAATAATAGAAAATTAATCCTTAATACAATGTGTAATGTCTTGACCTAAACATTTATTCACATTTAAATGAATAAATTACATATCAAGAAATGTAGTTATTTATAAAACATTAACTAACCCAACTATAAAAATGGGCTATTGCGACGGTTCAAAATTGTGGCAATATGGCCCAAAACCGTGGCCATAGACTATGGCCATGATTTTCACCCCACCGTGGGTGCTATTTACGTGGTAGTAGGTTCTGACCTTTGGCCACAATTTTTACCATGGTTATAACCCTAAAAAACCATGGCAATAGGTAACCTATGGCCATGGTTAAAACAATGGCTATATCCCTAGAAAATTGTGGAAATAGGTGGCATATTGTTATAGTTAAAACCATGGATATAGCCATAGAAAACAATGGAAGTAACCTAAAAATATTTTGTAACTAGTTGGATTTGATCCTAGAACTGTCCTTTCAGGTTTCAGTGGACTACCCACTACACCACCAAGGCTTTTGTGTGTGTGTGTGTGTGTACTATGTTATATATATAATTGGAAATTGTGGCAGTATCCTAAAAACCATGGAAATAGTTCTTCCTGCCATTTTTTGGTGGGAAATTGTTTCTATCGTGCAAGGGTGGGAGACCTATAGCCACTGTTTTGAAAACTGTGGCTATAGGACACATAACAGTGGATATAGGTTTGAGTTATATACAATGTTTTGAAAACCATTGTTATAGGACATTAAAAAATGACTTATATCCACGGTTCTAAAAAAGTGTCTATATGCCACACAACCGTGGTTGTAGCAACCTATAGCCACAATTTTAAAACCGTGGATATTGGTCCATGAACGTATCCTATTTTTCTAGTTGTGTAATTTGGATATTTTCTTTTTTAATATAATTTTAAATTTAAATTAATAATATTCATCCTGACTATTGTTAATATATCTACTTTATAGTGGCCTTTAAGACTTATATATTAAGGGTTATGATAAAGTACAATAGAAATAAATGGTTTGAGTGTTCCATATGAATCCATTTTATCATCTTTTGAAGATGATATCATTTCAGGTATATTCCCTTGACCAAGACAAAATTATGATTCAGAAACTAAAGAATGATCGAAACTATTTATAAGAATTTTTTATAATCATTGAGACTGTGTCCAAAACCATTTTTATTGAACCACCCTAACAAAATATCATCATCGCACACCATACTCTTAAGGCATATGGTAGTGTAATAAGGGGTTATGTATATAGACCCTAACACTATGAGTCTTTATATATTTTTTATAATTAATATAATGATTATATTTATCCTTTTTTATTCATTATAAATTATTAAATAATGAGCATGGTAAATAATTATTTTGATGTTATAAAGCACCAATTGTATTTTCAAGAAATAATTTTTTTCATCAACACACAATTTTATATATATTCAAGAATTTTTTAAACAAATGTTATATTAATAAAATATTCTAATTAAAAATACATTTTTAAAAATTTAAATTATAAAAAAATTTGATCAATTTATATGTAATTTTTATAAGAGACATAAAAGTGCAATTATCCAAAAAAAATCTTTCTAATAAATAAGGATTTTTTAAGATCACTATATCATCATTTTATGATAAGTCTCTCTAGTATACCACAGTCTTATTTTCGAAAGAATAATGTCTTTTAGGACTTCAGTTTAATTCCATTTTGGCTAAAAAAACTTCACCTATAGTGTTTATGAATTTAATGAAATAAATATTTCACATATAATTTGATCAATTTTTTATTAGTTTAATTTATGACATCTTAGTGTACTCCCATTTTCAAGAAAACTATTCCATACATATTTACATTGTCTTGAGTACACTGAGGAAGTGTCAAAAAATATTTCTTCATATCTAAGTATGATTTCAGGATTGAAAAGTTAAATTTATTTCATCACCTCATCTTATAGTAGGTTGTATTATTGGACACAATAAGGATTGATTGGTTGTTTCATTGAAGATTCCATATAATGTTTTCGATATCAAATGATTTTTGGGTTTCACAAGTTATTACTGAAGTTTATCAAAGACTTATCTCACTTGAAATCATACACTCATGCATGTCCAATAATGGTGTAATTGTTAAATGCTATAAATCATGTGAGAATTCATTCTAGGGGTATAGTAGGCATTTTAAAATAGCACCAATTATTATCTTACCTAAACAAGGTGAGGATTCTCCATTTTTTGCAATAAATTGGGTATCGGATTGGGGAAGAGTCAATGTAGGGTGATTGAGTCATGATGTTTGAGTCATGGAAGTTGAGGCCCCATGAAACAAAACTATCCTAAATATGATATTCATTTTTACATAGTGTTTTACTACTTAATGTGTTGGTTAATTATGATTTTGGTGAATAAATTATTTCATTTACCAATTATATGAGTCTTTAATACATATTTTCTCTGAAAAATTTAAATCTTAAATATCTAAGGTTTTTTGAGTATATATAACCCTATGATTTCTAGATGGATTATACATCGGGAAAATGAAATAGTGTTTCTTAGTATTTGAGATAGAATATATAGTCTTGGTTGGTTCATCATTTTGGTTTTAAGAGGAAAATGATGGCCTTATTTGTTGAGATGCATATAGGTGTTTTGAAGTAACGGGAAGAAGTGAACGTTTTTTTTTACATTGAATAATGTCTTTTGAGTGGTATGATGATGAGATAGCATGAATATCCCTAGTATTTTAAGTATAAGTATATATTTGATCATGGGGAGATCCAAAGAGATAATACTATTGATTATGAAGAGGTCATTCATTTTGATTGGTTACATTATAGGTCTTATATGTATAAGAGAGGACCTCATGCTTTAGTTTCATTCCTTTAAGTGGGTAGTTAACACTATAATTAAAAATAATACGATGACCTCTGTTGACAATATTGGTGGTTCAAAACAATGAAGGATATTTCTGTATTCTTGATGTGATATTACACCTTTATATAAGTAATGTTTGGACATCAAGGTCCTTCAACTCTATTACATCCATTATCTATTCCAGAATGGAAGTGGGATGATGTTATGATGTATTTTGTAGTGGTATTTACATGGAATCCTCACAATATTGATGTGATATGAGTGATTGTGGATTATATGAAAGAGTATCTCATTTTACCCTAATATGGGATACTTTTATTATTGATCGATTAGGCGACATGTACATTTTGGATCTATTTTGTTTAAATGAAATTCCATATATTATTTTTTTTAATTGGGACACTCATTTTACATGGTTCTTATAAAATGGGTGGCAGATGTATCTTCGTACCCAGATAATTTTGAGCCTATCTTTTGACCCACGGATAGATACAAAATAAGAAAATACTATTCAATTATTGGAGGGAATGATGTGAGAATTTATTATGGACATCAATGGGACTTGGTGAAAACAATTATCATTTTTTTAGTTCACCTATAAAAATAGTTATTATGAGAATTTTATGATTTCACCATATGAGGAACTCTCATTTAGTTCATTAATTTCTATATTTTATGGGATATAAGTAGTAGAATCATATTTTTTGTGTTGAGTCTTGTGCAGGAGATGATTGGGCATGTCCAATTTATCTGAAATCATATTGATATAGCCTATAGTGTCCATAAGTCATATATTGATTGATGTTTTTGAACTATTTATTTTATAGTGGGTTATTGGGTGTTCCATTTGGTGTCACTTAAATTGTGTGACTATCATATTCAGATGTAGGGAAACTCAAAACCTAAATATTTTGGTCTATTAGAGGCTGTAGAGGGGATCGGGCCAGAGAAATACTCATTGGATCATCCCAAGTATTATAGTTCTAGGAAAGATTTTTTCTTGTGTTACACCTTTAATTGTATTATATCAACCCTTCTGACATTATTTATGTTAATGATGTTGATTTTCATAATGATGCATCCTTCGAAGAGCATTTTATTTTTGTTGCTGATCCAAATGATAATTATTTGTGGGGTAATACCATAATGTTGGTCTTTGTTTTGTGGTAAAGATTCCATGTTTAGTAGGAAAAACAAGGGATAAAGAAGTTGATATGTGGTTTCATTGGCTGGATCCTTTTAAATTGGAGGCTTGGAGATGCCGGATAGTGTATCTCGAGCATGAACTATTATAAGGTGGGGAGGTTGTAGGATCTTTGTAACACCCCAACCCTAGTTACCCAGATTTAGTGCATTATTACATAAAATTGGAAAGATCACAGGAGATAAACTCTCGAAAGATAGATTAGTTTAATAGACTTGGATGTACTTGATACATACATAAGTTTTACATTACATCATGAAGGAAAAAAACAACATATTGTACCCTTTGTACAAACTCATATCTTTTAGCATATCCCTAAAATTCAGTCTTAATATAATTCTTCACATACTTGGAAAAAGAAAAAATAATAAAGGGGTGAGCTCTGATGCTCGTTAAGGATAAAAATATACTGGAAACTAAAATAAATAAGCATAAACATTTAAGTAAATGTATCAGACTAAAACAAAATCCTTTTAAACATAAACTTCAGAAAAATATAGAAAATATAAATCAACTAATTTCATTTACTTATTCACATGGATATTCTACTATTTGAATAATCACATGTGATATCAATAGCTAATTTCATAATGATGGAATGCATAATTACGGACATCATAACCACATAGTCAAGGCCTCGTTCCAATAAAACAAATAAGATTTTTTCAAGGCCCTGTTCTAAGACACTGTTTTGCCTCATTAGACCTACTGATGCATCGAGAAGCTATATTGGGCTCCACCAGTCACTTACTATGTTCAATGCATTCCTCATATGAAAAGGTTGACACATAATAAAAACATTATTATTAAAACAAGAATGTGAAAGATTAATACTTTTACCATAAACCATGGATGGTATAAAACTAAAACATCCATAGTCAATCATATCACAAAACCTTTAATACAATATAGAAGATTATATCAAAACAAATCAACTTCAAACAAGTGTAAAATTCATCAATGGATGTTGAAATAGATGAAATCAAAAATATTTTGGTGAAATATCTCTTCCTATTTAGAACTAATTTAATATCTACATAATTATAAAAGAAAAAAATTATTTTTAAAATATTATTATAATATTGTATGTGATGATTTGAAGGTGTTATAATGGTGGAAAACAGAAACACCCGATGTATAAGTTAAAAAACATTCTTACATTAATTTAATGAAAAGTTCATAAAGTTCCTTATTTGAAAAAAAAGGAATGATTCCTTTAGTAACATTTTATAAAAATTCAAACAAGGGTATAATTGAATTTTACCCATATTCTAGGAAATATTAAAAATGTTTTGAAGTACATTTTTGAGAAACACAGATGCAGATGATAATGAATTCTCAGTAGATTCTTAAATATAAACAACCTTAGATAATAAAGAGATTATAATATTAACCATTAAATTATACTTTTCCTTAGTCAAGGTCACGTTAACCTCCTATATAATAGTTAAATTGTTTCTATTAAATTATACAATAACCACATATATAAATATTATTTCTTATAAGATCTTCTAAAATTTCATTGTTAATAATATTTCTGTAGTATCATTATTTCGGGTGTTAACTGATCAGTTTTCCTCTTTATGTTTTGTTAAGTAAGTCATGTTTGTTATGGATAGTATATTTCTTATTCATATAAAGAATGATATTAAGTTCTTAAATATATTTTAAATCATAAAATGAAAATTATTCTGGAATGGTTATGATGGGGAATGAATCTCATGTTGTTCGTGGAGACGGTAATTTGTACGTATTCAAGAGCGACAATATCATTATATTTATGGTGAAATCATATTTAATTGGATGATATATCATATATAAATAATAATTAACATGTTATATTTTTTATTTACATCAAAAATACTCATTATTATACCCATCCAAATAATGAAGTGTTGAATAACAAACTACACCACCACTTGGAGATGGTATGTCGTATGTATGCACGTATGGTGACTTTTCCATTCATTGGTTGAATAGAATAATGAATATGGTTATACCATATTTATAATAACATCATAGTTTGTATAAGGTACTGTAGATATTATTTTGGTGTGGAAACAACAAAGAAAGAGGAATTGGAAGAAGAAAAGAACTTTGAAGGAGGTAAATAAATTATTACCTGTCCTTCATGTGATTCCTCTTTATTTGATCAAAAGAGATCCTTAGATTGGATTTCTGACCAAAGAAACGCCTCAATGATGAACTGAGGGTAGTTAAGAGGATATTTGAGTAGGATTTGGCCGAGACCAAAGGCTTTGGATGTGTAAAATTAAGAGAAGTGGAAGTACCCTTTTATAAGAGAGGTGAGGGTCACTTTAGGAAAAGCAAGAAATATTATTTTATTATAAATCCATTTTCCGTTTATAATGGCTCATAATAGATTTTTTCCAAGGATCAGAATGGTTTGGGTAGAAAAACTATCAACCAATACGTTTTAGACAATTTTTTCGCCATATTAAACTTATCTTTTAGATTTAACTCTTACTTAAATAGTTTAACCTTTACCATGTCCTCTTGTATTACTATAATAAATGGTTAATAAACATTCTATAAAAATATAAAAGAAACCCAAGAGGTTCATTATTGACATATCTAACCTCATCTATGTCTTTTGGATGATCCCTATATTTTTAAAAATATTATATCATTTAATAAATTATTCGTTTTTAAAGAAACGCATTTATGTCAATTTTGACACTATTTAGTATTTAGTTTTTTTAAGTCATAAAAACTTTATCACTTAAAAAAATTATTTAATAAACCATGAAATTTTATATTGACCTATAAAATTCTTGTAATTCATCAAATTTCTCAATTTACATTTAATTTTATATTTTTAATATCAATTATTTTAATCTTTCATTAATAAGGTAATTACTGCAACATCATTGTGTTATAAATAAATTTAATTATTTAATGTCTAAAAATTATAAATAAAGTAACATGATGGAGAAATATTCTTATATTTATAATTAATATTTATAGTTGAATTTATTTTATGTATAACCCTATATTAATAATGTTTTAGTTATTTAAATTTGAATTTACCACTTCTTTAAATAAAATAATAATAAATATCCAAATCTAATCCAAGTGGATAAAAAGAATACTATTTTATTACTAATGTTTATTTCGGTCTAAATAAACTTATACAATATAATTGAGGTATGTGTTAGGGTAATTATAATATCATTTTTACCTTTAATTACCCTATTTACTTTTAACCGAGGTAAATAAAATTTAAAAGTTAATATTCACCAAAAATTATTTTCATCCGATTGAACCACATTTTACTTACTAATTTCAACCATGTCTCTCATAGTTTTGAAATTAAATTCATAGAAGTGGTAAATTTACATTTTATACAAATTTTCAAATGTTCCAAGAAGGTTGGTAAAATACATCAAAAAGTTAAATAAACTTTTATACATATAATCTTATTATAAAATGACTCCAATGAATTACATTGGAATAATATAGGTATTAACTATATATTTGGTCTTTAAAATAAATTTAAATAAAAATTTGGTTTTATGTCCTATGCAATATTCTTCACTATTCATCAAAAATTGAAAAATTTCAGAAAAATTCCAAAATTTCAACCAACGCTAATTTTGATATTTCAAATCCAAAAATAAAGTCTATTTTTCCAAATTCAATTTTTATTAGTGTCTAATATTAATTTTATTAATGTTCACAAGAGAACCTAAAAAGTAGTTCTTTTAAGAAAAATAGTTTTTCAAAATAAATAACTATTTTAACAAAACATATAAATTTCATTATAAATATATTTTATTTATGTGAAACCATTAATAAAAAAACTTATTAGTTACTATTCACATCATAATATTTAATTTATGAATAAATATATCATGTAAATAATTATAATACTAATTTTTTGTTTCATAGAAACTCAATCTTGCATATAATGCAAGCCAAGTCGGTGTTGCATGCAGTATAAGCAATTGAATTACATTAAGGACATAACATACTTTAAAATCTTGGGGTATTAAATTATCCCCTCCTTCAAAAAATTTCATTCTCGCTATTTTACATTTTTCTCCAAAATTAAGAGGTTAAAAATAGAAAATTAGTTTGTGGAAAACCCCCCATCGAAAAAAGGGTTAATAAAATTTAGTCTTAATAACATGGAAATGGACATGGAAAAGTCACCACCAAGTTTGTATTTCAAATAGAATAACATTGGTGGAAATTTGAGACACATAATTGTAGGAAAAACATAAATATTTATATAGAGTGATTGAGGTCATCAATTACAAACAATGGTCCCACATGTGATACTTAGTCACACTTGGCGTGAGGGGAACATGGTGGATGACTTCTTGGATTTAGAAAGTACTAATGGTGGTTGTAATTTTTTTCGGACTGGGGTCTCTTCTATAGGCATTTGGTAAATTTGTTAGTGTAGATTCATTCGGTCTCCATTACATTATACCTCGTTAGGTTTGTTCTGTATAGGGCTTTTCTCACCTTGAAATAATAATACAAAAGTTAATGTTGGATGCAATGAACAATAAATAGAAAATTGAGGGCCTCAAAGCCATATATCTATGATGACTTGAAATATCATAAAAACATATGGTATTAGGATAACACATTTTTGGTTTTAAGATCATTTCCCTAATGTTTAAGTGTTGATTTCTTCTAAAAATAAGAAACAAATTGACAAGTACAGCTCCATCCTTTAACTAATTTCAATCATCGTTCACACCAAATGATAATAGAACTAAAAAATATTATATTTATCCTAATCATATAGGGTTTCAAAAAAATGTATTTATAATTTATCTATCAGATCATTTAAATAAACTACATTCTAAAAACCAGGATATCACATAAGCCAATGGTAGGGGATGCACCCTTTTCGCCCTTCAGTTGAAAGTTCAAGTCTCGTGACCTTGTTGGATGTGACTGGTTGTGGCCCACACTTTGGGTTGCCTTTATTATAAAAAATACAAAATTAATCTTAAGAAATGTTCTAACATTAAACCATAGTGTCCAATGTCTAACTTAATCAACTCCAACCTTTATACTTATCCAAAAATACTTGTGTCCAAACTCATAGTCCAAAACATTATAAGGAAAGTCAACATAACATAATGAAGATCGATTTTTTACACATAATAATGGGTGAGTACTTTGATCATGTATTCTCTTAAAACATGGTAACACCCTGAATTTCCATGAAACCATATTTATTACATTAATTCTACCTTATTAATTATATAATACTAGTTATATTATTTATATCTAAAAATTTTGAATACACCAACATTGACGGATTAAACAAACTATTAATTAGTTCCATGGTAGTCAAGAATATCCAATATAATTTATCAAAATCAATAATATCTTATTCCAAAATCACTAAGTTAGTATCAAGACCATTTTAAGTTTTATCTTTCCTTCAACCATGTATTGTCCAATAAGTTTAACTTACTGTTGAGTCACATTTCATAGTACCATATAATCTAAAATCCTTAATGAAATAGTACTTCTATACAATCCTTATTTATTTCCATAATTAATATAACCAGTACATCATTTATACAACACTCAAATGAATAAATTTATTAATAAAAATATATTAAAACTAATTATTCATCTTCGTCTTTGGTAGCATCATAACTTGATTATTATCTAATAGAAACATTTTGGGTATACTATGATGATTGGGACATTGATTATCTTGGTGTCCCAAATCCTTATAGATGAAGAATTGTACATTTGAAACTATTTTTTTACCCTTTCAATCATGTACTTTGTGTCCATTTTTCTCCACGCTTATAGAACACCCCAATTTCCATAAAGATTTTACCAAGGTGATTCCTTCCATTGTTATCACATATGGGAAAATAATTCTTTTCTTTCTTCCCATTATCCATCTTTCTCTCTACCATCCATTCCTTCTCTGGCTTCCCTTCAATGTCATAAGAATCAGAGAATTCTTTACTTATTTAATTAACACATGATATTATTTCATCATATGATGAGAATACGTGGGATACTATTTCCCTTCTAAAATATGTCTTAAAACCATCAAATGTATGATCCTTCTTAATCATTAGATCGTGCGTATTGCTGGAGTTCTCATTCCAGCTACTGTGAACCATTTCTAAATAATGGAATATACTAGGTTAGGTTATGAATCGCAATTAATAAAACTAAACTAGTAAAATACCTAATGTAAATTGACCAGTTTATGTATATAATCCATAGTCACAAAAAAATGTTTTCTTTGAGGGTGTATTTACTCCTAAATAATTCATAATGGTTTGTAATGAAAATGTAAATTATTCTAATCATATCCCTAAGGAGTGTCATAACCAAGAGTTCAAAAAGCCTTTTTTTCGTGCACCAGTTCTCGTTTGAGCCTAGATCAAAGTAGTGTTTTTGGGCCCCTAGATACATATTTGTCAGAGCCACCTCTCCCTGCTCGTATCCCAATATGGATTTATTTCTTTGAAAATTCACAAAATCTCTACATTACCAAATTCTAGTATGTTCTTCTATACAAATCTGCATAGTCTATCTTAGGTTAATGTTCTCTAATCAGAGTTTATCTAAATTTAGTTTCTAAGGTTTATACTAAACCTCCTCTAATACAAATTGTAACACCCTAACCCTAGTTTACCAGAGTCAGTGGATTATTACATAATAGTGGAATGATCACAAGAGATCAAGTCTTGAAAGACCTATTAGTTTAGTCTCAAGGGATGTACTAGAGAAATACATAAGTTTTACATTACATCGTGAAATAAAAACAACGACAACATTGTATTCCCATTGAACACACTCATATCAATTATCTCATCCCTACGAGTGAATCATAATATACTTATTCACATCCTGAGAAAAAGATAACATAATAAAGGGGTGAGATCAAATGATCAATAAGGATAACAATATAGAGGAAACTATCATAAATAATCCTAAACATTTAACGCAATGTATAAGACTAAAACACAAGCCTTTTAAACATAAACTTCAGTATAATATGGAAAAAGATAAATCAAATAATTCCATTTACTTGTTCATATAGATATTCTACTAGTCGAATAATCACATGTAATATCAATAGCTATTTTCAGAATGATGGAATGCATAATGTAGGACATCATAACCACATATTAAAGGCCTTGTTCCAAGACTAAAAATAATATTTGGTCAATTCCTTATTCCAAGACACTAGTTTGTCTCATTAGACCTACCGATGAATTGAGGAGCTATTGTAGGCTCCATACATCACTTACTAAGTCCAATGCATTCCATATATGATAATGTTGAAACAGAACATAAAAATTCGTATTAAAACAAACATACAAAATTTTAATAATTTAACCATAAACCTTGAATGGTTTAAAAATAACACATGTATATTCAATCATATCACAAAACCTTCAATGCTATATGGAAGATTGTATCACGATAAATCAACTTTAAATAAGTGTAAAATCCATTAAAGGATGTTGACATAGATGATATTAAAACTATTTGAGATAAATCTCTCTCTCTATTTTGAAATAATATAAAAGATAAATAATTATAAAAGAAAAAAATTATTTTTAGAACATTATTATAAGTTTTAAAGGGAATATTTGAAGTTGTTATAATGGTGGAAAATAGTTTCACCAACCTTATAAGTTAAAAAACATTCTGACCTTAATTTCATGAAAAGGTCATAAAGTACCTTGTTGGGAAAATGACATAAAGATTACATTTGAAACATTTTATAAAAATTAAAACAAGGTTATAAATGACTTTAACCCATATTTTAAGAAATATTGAAAATGTTTTGAAATACATTTTTAAGAAACAAGGATGTGGATGATAAATAATTCTAAGTAAATGCTTACGTATAAATAACCTCAAATAATAAAGAGACTGTAAATTAACTCTTACCTTTTACCTTTTCTTAGTAGAGGGTGAATTAATATCCTATATATTTGTTAAATATTTGTTAATAAATTATACAAGAACCACATACACAAATATTATATCATATATGATCTTCTAATATTTCTTTGTTAATTATATTTCAATAGTATCATTGTTTTGGGAGTTAACTGATTCATTTTCCTTCATATGTTTTATTATGTAAGTCATATTTTTAACGGATAGGATGTATTTGATTCATATATAGAATGATATTATGTTCTTAAACATTATATTAAATCATAAAATGATAATTATTATTGAATGGTTATGATCGGTAATGAATCTCATCACGTTCGTAGAAATGGTAATCCGTATGTACATTCAAGCAGAAATATCATTATATTGATTGTGAAATTGTATGTAATTGGAAGTTATATCATATATACAGAATCATTAACATGTTATATTTTTTAATTACATCAATTATACTAATTATTATACTCATCCAAATAATGAATTGTTGAAAAACAAACTACACCACGACGTGGAGACAGTAAGCCATACATATGCACGTATGGTGAATTTTTCATCCATAGGTTGGATTGAACAATGAAAAAGTTTGTACCATATTTATAATAACATCAAAATATATTGAAGTAACTGGAGTTATTATTTTGTTATGGAAACAACAAATAAATAAGAATTGGAAAAGAAATGAACTATTAAGGAGGTGAGGAAATTATTACCTCTTCTTCGGGTTCTTCTTTTTTATTTGATCAAAAAGGATTCCTAAATTGGAATTATAATACAAAAAAAGACTCTATTTTGAAGTGAGGGTAGTTGGGATTATATTTGAGAAGTGTTTGTCCAAGCCAAAGGGAATTGGAGGTGTGAAATTAAGAGAATGGGAAGTACCCTTTTATAAGAGAGGTAAGGATCACTTTTGAAAAAGCTTGAAATAATATTTTATTATAAAATCATTCTAGGTTTATAATAGCTCAAAAGGGATTTATTCAAGTCTATGGTGGGGATGGGTCAAAAAACACTCAACAAATAGGTTTTATTAAAGTTTAGGTCACCATATTAACCTTATCTTTTAGATTTAACTTCTAGTTAAATAGTTTAACTTTTACCATGTCTTATTGTATTATTATAATAAATAGAAAATAATATTACTATAAAATGACAAATGAACCCCAAGGGATTAATTATTGACATATCTAAAATGATATACGTCCTTTGTCCAATCCTTA
Source organism: Viscum album (assembly GCA_963277665.1). Taxonomy (NCBI): domain Eukaryota; kingdom Viridiplantae; phylum Streptophyta; class Magnoliopsida; order Santalales; family Viscaceae; genus Viscum; species Viscum album. Next base: position 1,135,984,269 of record OY728164.1, on the reverse strand, counting down.
TATTTTTGTTAATATTAAATCATTTAATAAAATAGTATCTGTTTTAAAAACTCATTTATGTCAATTTTGACACTATTTAGTATTTGGTTTTTCTGAAAGTCATAACAACTTTATCACATTGAAGAAAATTTAATTAGTCAACCCTAAAATGTCATATTAACATTAGAATTTTGTGAAATTCATAAAAAAGACTGAATGTAAATTTATTTTAATATTTATAATATCAATTATTTTAATCTTTTATTAATAACTTAATTAGTGCATCATCATTGTGTTATAAATAAATTTAATGATTTAATGTCTAAAGATGATAAATAAAATAACATGACGTATTAAATATTTTTATATTTCTTATTAATATTTTTAGTTGAATTTATCTAATGTATGACCCTATATAAAAAATGTTTTAGTTATTAAAATTTGAATTTTATAATTTTTACTCTTCTATAAATAAAATAATAATAAATGTGCTAATCTAAACCAAGTGGATTAAAAGGATCATATTTTATTCCTATGGTTTTTTTGGTCAAAATAAACTTATCCAATATAATTGATACATGTGTTAGTTAATTAGAATATCACTTTTACCTTTAATTACCCTATTTACTTTTAACCGCGGTAAATAAAATTCCAAAGTTACTATTCACCAAAAATTATTTTCATCCGATTGAACCACATTTTACTTATTAATATAAACCATGTCACTTGGGTTTTTGAAATTCAATTCAAATAAGCGTTAAAATTACGTTTTATGCAAATTTTCAAAGGTGCATATAAGGTGTGTAAAAGACATTAAAAAGTTCACTAAAAAATTTTAGATCTAATGTTATTATAAAATGACTCCAATAAACTACATTGGACTAATATATTTATTGTGTATCCATTTTTACATTAAAATAAATTTATATAAAAATTATATTTATTTAAATAAAATCTCGCTTTTTATGTTCTATGCAATATTTTTCACTATTGTTCAAAAATTGAATGTTTTCGGAAAAATACCAAAAATTCACCCTAAGATAATTTTGATATTTGAAATCCAATAATGTATTCTATTTTACCAAATTAAATTTTTAGGAGTGTTTAATATTTATTTTATTATTGTTAACAAAATGACATAAAAAGTAGTTATTTTAAGAAAATAACTTTTCTAAATATATAATTATTTTATCAAAACATATACATTTCATTATAAATATGATTTATTTATTTTAAAAAATTATAAATATAAAAATAAATTTATGTGTTACTATTAATATCAGAATCATTAATTGAAAAATAAATATATATTTTATATAATTATAATACTAAAGTGTTGTTTTGCAGAAACTCAATCTTGCATAAAACGCAAGCCAAGTTGTTTTGGAGTGCAGTATAAGCTATTAACTTACTTTAAATATATAACTTACTATGAAATCTTGTGTTGTTGCAATATTGATCCCTAAAAATGTATGTTTTAGTTTAAATTTTAGTCAAAATCCTTTTAAAATGTCCAATGGAATGCTTCCTAAAGTAGTATTGGTATTGAGGGTATCCTGAGGGTTCGAGACATCTAATTGGGGGAAATTAGTCATACAGTGTATGGTTCATTGTTGTTCATGGTTAGTAATAATCATATACCCTAACTGTAAACTATAAAAGATGGAGGTGTAGTTTGTAAACATTTAATGGGGGTCCAAAAAAATTTACATCCTTAGACATAACCAACCACATGGCTTTTCCATAGTTTTTCAAACCATGCAGGTTCCCCAATAAACAATAAAATCCACTTTTTAAGGGATAGAGGTGTCTACAAGGTTAGCACATGGTTGGGAAAACCAAGATCCTCATTTAATGAAGAGAAACTATAGTTTTTTCCTTCAAATACATATTTAATTTTACCCCAATTTTTCCACAATTTTCTTCTCCTCTCGAATGGGTTATGAACTAAAATCTCCCCACTCTTCAAAATATAAATCTTCTTCAATTATAATGTGTTTTAGTGTTGTTTTGTGTGAATCAAATATCATGTATGTCTCTAACTATGTTTCTGTCTTTTTACTAGAATATTCGTTATGTGATATGTTATCTTCTTTATATTCATATGAACACTATTTTTAGTATCTTCTTTGTCTTGATTATTTCATCCTTTAAAACATTAATCAAGGGTCGAGGTTGGGTGAGTTTTCATCAATAAAAAGATGGTAGGTGGTCGAAATGTTATTTCTTATAGACTTGATGTTTCCCTTGACTATTTGGTTATAATTTTTCACTATTATGTTGTAAAATAGTGTTTTTTATTAATAAAAGAAAATTCATCCTTAATAAAATGTGTAATGTCATGACCTAAACATTTATTAACATTTAAATGAATAAGTGAAATATAAAGTAATGTAGTTATTTATAAAACATTAACAAACCCTGCTATAAAATGGGCTATTACGAAGGTTCAAAATTGTGAAAATATGGCCCAAAATCGTGGCCATAGCCTATGGCCATGATTTTTCCCCACTGTGGGTGCTATTTCCCCAGTAGTAGGATTTGACCTATGGCCACTGTTTTTACCATGGTTATAACCCTAAAAACCATGGAAATATGTATCCTATTTCCATGGTAAAAACAATGTCTATATACCTAGAAAATTTTGGAAATAGGTGGCTTATTGCCATCATTAAAACCATTTATATAGCCCTAGAAAACCATGGAAATAACTTAAAAATATTGTAAACCTAGTCGGATTTGATCCTAGAACTATTCTTTCACGTTTCAGTGACATAACCACTGCATTACCAAAGATTTTGGGCATGTTTCTATGTGTATTATGTTATATATATTATTAGAAATTGTGGCAGTATCATAAAAACCTTGGAAATAGTTATTCCTGCCATTTTTTGGTGGGAAATTTTTTCTCTCACGCAAGGGTAAGAGACCTATAGCCTCAGTTTTTCAAACTGCGGCTATAGCCCTTCAAAAAGAAGGCATATAGTCACTGTTTTGAAAACTGTGGCTATCGGCCACATAACAGTGGATATAGGTTTGGGTTATAGACATGTTTTTGAGAACCATTGTTATATGCCATGAAAAAAATGACTTATATCCACGGTTCTAAAAAAGCGGCTATATGCTATAGAACTGTGGTCATAGCCGCCGATAGCCACGGTTTTAAAACTGTGGATATAGTTCCATGAACATACCGTATTTTTATAGTTGTGTAATATGGATATTTTCATTTTTAATATAATTATGATTTTAAATTAATATTATTCATCCTGACTATTGTTAATATATCTATTTTATAGTGGCCTTTAAGACTTGTATATTAAGGTTTATGATAAAGTACAATTGAAATAAATGGTCGGAGTGGTGGAATCGACTAGTAGGACTGTTCCATATGAATCCATTTTATCATATTTTGATGAAAATTTCATTTTAGGTATATTCCCTTGACCAAGACAAAATTATGATTGAAAAACTAAAGAATGATCGAAAATATTTATAAGAAATTTTCATACTCATTGAGACTATGTCCAAAACCATTTTCATTGATCCACCCTAACAAAATATCATCATCTCACACCATAATCTTAAGGCATATGGTAGTGTAATAAGGGGTTATGTATCTAGACCCTAAAACTATGAGTCATTATATATTCTTTATAAATAATATAATGAATATATTTATCCTTTTTTCTACATCATAAATGATTAAATAAAGAGCATTGTAAATAATTATTTTGATGTTATGAAGCACCAATTTTATTTTCAAGAAATAATTTTTTTATCAAGACACAATTTTACATATATTCAAGAATTTTTTAAATAAATTTTATATTAATAAAATACTCTAATTAATGATACATTTTTTTAAATATAAATGATAAAATAATTTGACCAATTTAGATGTAATTTTTATAAGGGACATAAAAGTGCAATTATCCAAAAAACTCTTTCAAAAAACAAGGATTTCGATTTAAAAGTGTATATAATATAATTTACAATGTTTTGGATAAATTAAATAATATTTTTCAAATGAGCCTATAAAAATTATCCAGTTGTTAATTTTTCATAATTTTGGCAAAAAATTGAATCTTTTGATCATAATTAAAAACAGTATAAATATATGTTGTATATTATGAAATCATAAAAGACATAAAAGTGATCAAATAAATATTAAAAATAGTACTCTTGACCATAATTGGATTTTACCTACAAAATAATTTGATTTCATATTATTTTATGAATTTTATAATCACTTAATGAATACTCCTAAACATATATTATAGTTAAATGTTTTAAGATAAATTCTTTATAAGCATGAATCACTTCCACATCACTAAGTTTATTATTAAAAGGAATTCATTTTTTGGATTTATAAAATTATTTAATCTAATCCACCTTGTTAGAAAACTATTAGAAAATATAATGGAAGGGTTGGTGGTTTGGATTTATTTATGATACTGTGTCAAAAATATAAGTTTTGAAATTTTTATAGATTTCGCCTCCCTATTCATATATAAACCCACCCAAACTCTCGTTGATATTCACTAACATTTTTATAGATTGAATTTTTTCTTCCCTTACCTATCTAGATCCATTGAAAGGTGCCTCCAATCTCATATAAATCTCTTACGATTTTTTTTTCACCCTCTCAAGTTAATGGATCCTCTCCCCTCCTTTATTCAAGCACCCTATTTTTATTATGCACTTTGATTTATAATTTATCTTGTTGTAATATGTTCTTATATATCCTTATTATTGTACTTCTGATTTCTATGTTATGTGATACCCCTATTGTTATCATTAAACCCTATAATGAACCATTATGTACCCACGTTATGTTGTTGAAATTATCCTATAATTTTCTATGAAAAACATTTGTGAAGTGAATACCCATCATAATTTATACTCAATTATAGTAACCTAGATTTATTTATACTTAATTCATTGGGTACATACATAAATGAAACCCAGACTCCAAAAAAAGTGAATGAAAGTGACAAAATAAGTTCTTATTTTTTATAATCTATGTGGAATGGTTATGCATGAACATGATTTGAATGTGAAAAGTGGGTATTGAATTATATAGTCAACTGATGCATTTGGTATGTTTTTATCTCATTATATTCCATGTGTAGTGAATGGGAGGTTATTCTATGTACATTAGTCTTTGATGACTTGGTATTTATCTTTGACTAATTCTTAATGTGTCATGTTGTATGTTGCTTTCACATTCCCAAGTTCTCTTTATGAAATCATGTTATATCACACCTCAATTTTTAAGATTATATTTCTCAACCCTCTTATATAACCTTGATATGCCTCTTGTATCACACATATTATTTTAAATTCTTTCGTTCTTTATTTCTTCTCTTACCTGGATTTATTCCTCACCCATTTCTTATATACATCCAAAGGATATCACATGCCGTTTTAAGGGATTTAGGCAATATAAATCCATTTTTTAGAGTTTTTAATAAATATTTTATGTCCATATATCATTTTAATATTCTATGTACGTAATTTCACAAAGACACTAGGCCTCATGATATTTGGGTTCATTGAGTCAATAAGGATTTCCTTGTGACTTTTTCATTCCTTCATACATGGGGACATTGTTAAGTCAATAAGGTTTCATTATGACTTTACAATCCCTTATGGTTTTGAAAATAACAAACACCTTATCTCAAGGAAAATCTCATTTTACCTTGCGTTTTACTTCTATAAGGAAAAATTTCCTTCCCAAGTAAATTTATCCTTAGCATATTTTTCATTATTCATTTTCTTGTCTAAGTGTAAAATTTGATTTCATGTCTAAAAACCTCGGAATCATATAATACTTAGATAAAAAGAATTCTGTTTTCAAACTCTGAATTCTGACTCCGAATTCCCTGAATTCATACTCTGAACTCTTCTGAGTTCTGAATCCGAGTTCTCTAAATTCATACTCCAAACTCTTCTGAGTTCCGACTCCGAATTCTCATGCACTCTGACTCTAAACTTTTTATGTTTAGGTTTCGAATTCTTGTGAATCCAGATTCCAAATTTCATTTAAATTAAATTTTTTGAATTCTATAGATTTCAGGTTCTGAATTCCTTAGAAAATATAATCAAGAATATCCTTGTATTATAGACTTTGAATTTTTTTTTGTTAGACTCCGAACTTTTATTTGCCTACATTCTGAATATTGGATTTTGGTTTTGTAACCATATTTTTTCTTACACATGTTTGTGTTATAAAATTATTTCATGCATTCAATTACTAACTTACCATTGTTTGAGTGACACCTGTATAGGTACCTCTGAAATTCAAGAAAAATATGACTGTTTTAGGAGGGAACGGACCTTTGAAGTTGTGCATATAAATAAGAGATCATTTGAGAGATCTTACAAATTTTGTTCAACTATTGATCTGAAGTTATTTCTAGAGAGAGATACCCTCATTCATAGTGCATTCTGAACTTATTGTTCAGATTTTCTTTGTGTGACTCCAATTGTTTATGTGTACAATCTAGGGATTCTAAGGATAAGAAGACATAGGTGTCGACTACCTTGAATTTGAGGGCTTGCGGGGATAGAAAGATATATTTCGATCTTCGTATCGAGGGCTTACCCTAGTATGGGTAAGACAGACATTCATGAAAGTATAATTCAAGGGATGTTTATCCAAGGTTGTTGGATACCCATATCTTTGGGATAAAATACTTACTACTTGTTACTTGTTTGTTTCAAGTTTTCCACTTAAATTTTTTTGAGGAAGGTATAACTATCTTATAATTCCTTATACTTTTACTCTGATTTAGTAAGATTTTATGTGCTTTATGTAATGACTCAACTCATTGGAAAAGGTACGGACTGTTATTTTTTTCTTTCAAATCATTCTCTTAAGCTTTCTTAATGTGTGTAACATCCTAAGGAAGGTTCGGGGAGTGTCTGGGGCTTGTTCGTAGCCCGAGAGTTTAAGATTTGGAGTTGCAGACTGTAGCACACGGCCTGCGCATGGTTTGGTATAAACTGTGCGACTGCAGACAGGGGCACTTGCAGAGGCACACGGTTTGCGCATGACACGAATAGTAAAGTCACACGGTTCAGATAAACCATTCATCTCTACGTTCAGGAGGCAGTCGGATGTGCACGGTTTGCGCACGGTTTGGTAAACCGTGCGCCTAAATTGTGCGACCCTGATATGTGTAAAAATTTACAATTTTTCCCTTAATTATATTTAAACCTAAAACCCATTCCTTCATCTTCCTGCGGACAGAACCAGAGGGGAGCCTCCTTTGAGCTCCAAAACCCTATCCTCACTCATTCTTTTTCCCTTTCTTCCCCCGTTGTCCGTTCTTCGATCCTTCGAAGGCGTTGGATCACCCTTGGTAGGGCTAAAATTAGGCACTCATTTCTCCTCGGCAAATCTTTCCTACCGTTGTGTTATTTTGATGCAAGATCATATGCCCTATTTCTAGGGCTTTGGACAAAAACTCTGATCTCTCTCAATTTACTGCGAATCTGAGGTTAATATTAAGTGATCCTATGCCTACATCCCTAAGGTAGGTGGTCATGTGTTCTTATTTTGGGTTTTCCCTCTCTTTGGGTTTATAACGTCGTGTCGTGGGTTTTATGTTCCCCAACCCCTTATTTAAATTGACCATTTACTATCTAAATGACCTATGTGGGATGGGATGGATGAATGTAACCTTGTTAGGGCGTTTAGAGGAGGTATGCATCGGGATTGGTCAACCATAGGTGTTATGCCTTGAGTATTGCCTCTTTCTCAACTTTGAACATTGATGATATGACTTGAAAGTACATTTTCCATGTTAGGAAAATGAGATGACCTGGTTAGAGGTTGGCTAGGATGAGATAGCCTGAACCCCTTGAATGAATTGAAGTGTATGTATGCCATGCTTTTCTAACGTGATATGATATAATATGTAATTACTTATACATTGTGATGTGAATGGTTATGATTTTCTGTGTTGACATGCTTGTGATAACCAATGTTGGGCGGGAGGCATTCTTACCCCATGCCAGATGAATCTCTGTGTGTTGGGTGAGAGGCATTCCTACCCCGTGCTAGATGAAACTCTTTGAAATGGGATGAGAGGCATTTATAACTCGTCCCTATATAACCATTATGGGTGGGAGGAATTTTTACCCTAAGCCATCTGTAGTGATTGAGGACGAGAGGCATTTATACCCCGTGCCTATATAACCTTTATGGGTGGGAGGCATATTTACCCCACTCCAGCTACAGCGATTGAGGATGAGAGGCATTTATACCTTGTGCCTATATAATATTTACGGGTGGGAGGCATTTCTACCCCACTCCAGCTACAGTTCTTGGATGAGAGGCATTCTTACCTTGTTCTAGTGATAACCTATATGTATGTACTTATACTCAGGTGACTTGTTCAGATTTCCATCCTTGAGCTGAAGCAAGTAGACCTGACAGGTGTCCTTCTAGAACCTGAGAGGGAGGGTTGTTTATATACTTTTATTTTCTTACTTGCATTATATCACTCATTGTTGCATCAGAACACCTATTTGGATTAAACGTAAACACCGTTGGTGGTGGCCTACTGAGACTTGTCTCACACCATACCTGTGCGGCCTCCTGGGCACCCGTGTAGACATTAGTGTTGTAGGTACTAGTAGGGGCAAAGGCCCAGTGTAAGGTTGTTGATACATGTATGTTCAATGTGGAGATCTGGAGAAGATGATCGAGCATGGAAAGAGATGCTCATGGACTACTTTTTTCTATTTTAGTATTACTGCATAACATGATTGCAATCTGTTTCCACTATATCTGTATTCCATGCATCCATTTTTTACCAGACACTGTCTATGAGGCTTTTTTATATTTATCAGGGTTTCCTTTCTTCTATTTGTACGTCTCCCCTTCTCTCATGTTTATCCATTGGTTGTGATTCTGCTATTTTCTTCATTTTCTGCTATACCAGAACGTACTCTGACATTGGGGTACAGTCTCCCGACTGACTTACTATTACAGCTCCGCTGCTAGTGGGAAGCCCCTAGCCTATGGGGAGACGGGTCAGGGATCATGTGGCCAACCGGGCACGGGGCTCGGGTTGATGGGAAGTCAGGTACAAGACATCACAAAGTGGTATTAGACGTTTTCTTTCTTGCTTGCTTTACTATTTGGAGACGATATACTCGGAGACCAGGAATGCATAGGGACTTAGTTATAAGTCGTACTTGGGAGTCGTGAACCCATGTACGGGGAAAAGACCAAGTTGCCTAAATTATGTTGTTATTGATTCTATTATTTACTGTTGATACCATATCACTATTGGGTGCTTCACATGATTTGTGATGTTAATGAATTTTGCAAGATTGAACTTTTTGTTTCATGGTTCGACCCGATGAAATGAGGTTTATGCATTAGAACATGCATCATGGTAGGTACAATATGATTAGGTCACGCATTTTTCCATGCCATGTCTAAATTTTCAGTGAGAATTCCTTGTTGGTTATTTCAATGCCTAGAAAATATGGGTGAAATTGTGCTAATCCTCCTAGAAGTTTGTGAATTGAGGAATGAGGTGATTTTAGTGGGTGTCACTCTTTGGTTCATAAGATGTATTGGCCCATATGGATCGAAAAATGACATTCCAACTAAACCAATAATTTTCTTTAAAGGAAATTCAAATGATTTTTTAGTAGTAGTAAATGATAAATGACATCCAAGTGTGTGTCATCTTTCAGTTCATGAGGAGTATGGGCCCTTATGGGTTCGAAAATTCCATATCACCGGATTAAGTTAATTTTGAGAAGTTGTGGGTTTTTCTAAGAATTATTTTGGGTATGAATAGGTGATCTTAGGGGTAGGAAGGATTAGTTTTTGTCCAAGATTCTAGAGTTAAACCATTAAATTGTTGGTTTCTTCTTTTGAGACGTTCTTTTGGCATTGTAGCATTATGCACTTGAGATGTCCTCGAGTAGCGCATGCTGAAGGTGGTGATGATCATGTTCTTGATGTTGCAGGCCCTGACCAACCAGTTGATCTTTCTGTTGAATCACATGTGGCTCGTCTTTTTATTCCTAAGATGGGTGTTGATGCCCAGTTCCATGAGAGAATTTTTTGTTTGATGCAGATTGTGCAAGGTGGAGTGCAACCTGCCCTGAGTATGGCAGAGTTGACACATGAGTTTCTGTCGCAGCATACCCCTATGTTTACGAGAGATGGAAGACCTTTTGCTATAGAGTCCTGGTTGGAAGATATTCTGACCATTTTGAGATCTTTGAGACGCCTCCTGAGCGGAGGGTAAAGCTCGCAACCTATATGCTACGTGGTTCAGCCATGAGGTGGTGGGATGTCATCACCCAGTCGGGACAACAAAGAGAAATGGTCTGGGCTGATTTCCAGACCATCTTCTACGACTTTTTGTTTCCCCAGACTTTGAGGACTGACAGAGCTAAGGAGTTTATGAATCTGCAGTAAGGGACCATGACAGTCATGGAATATTCATCCTATTTCATAGAGTTGTAGTGTTTTGTTCCTATGCTAGCTGATGATGATCTCACGGCTACCAGGCAATTTGAGGATAGGCTGTGTTGCGCCATCCGATCGCAGCTTAACGTGTTCATATTGATGAATGTTTCAGAGATCGTCAATCAGGATATGATCACATAGAGGAATTTGAGAGATGCAGATAGTGCGAACCAGGGCAGTTCTGTACCTAAGGGTTCCAGTGGATATGCTTCTGAGAAGAAGCATCGTTTTGAGGACTCTCGTGGTGTTAGTGGTGGTAAGACATTTTTCTCATGTGGTGCTCTTATCTATCACCAATGTGGGGTGCTAGGGCATATGAAGAGGCAGTGTACGCGAAACCCAGTGGAGTGCAGAGGCTATGGTAGGTTGGGTCATCTCCAACACTTCTGCTGGACTTTTCCCCTAGGTTCCAGTGAGCAGGGATCTGTGCCTGCTCCAAGATCTGGCGCTTGATCGACAAGATCATGTCAGTCAGGTGGCTAGAATACCGTCGGTCGATCAGGTCGTGGCGGTAGTCAAGGCAGATGTAATCAGGCATATGAATCTCAGCACCAGTAGGGTGGGTCTGCTTAGGGTAGCTAGGTTGTGGCCCATGGTTATCATACTGGCTAGTTTTATGCAGTTGAGCCTGTGCCATAAGAGTAGTACGTCGGACCATCTACTGTACGATGTACGATTCTAGTTGCCTCTACATTAGTATCTACTTTGTTTGATACAGTCACTTCTCACTCTTTTATATCGGAGGCAATTATTGGAAGTTTGGGCCTTGACTTTGAGTCATATCATGGTATGATCACATTAGATACCCCTTTAGGTGGCCGTTCATATGGCGTTCGATGTTGTCAAAATTGTCCCCTCGAGGAGGGTGGTTACCTTTTAGTGTGGAACCTGTATATTCTGGATATGTCAGGTTTTGATTTGATAATCAGGATGGACTAGTTAGTTCCCTATAGAGCCCATATTGACTGCTATCATCGTAGGGTGGCGTTTACGTCACTAGAGGGCGATGCGTATATGCATAAGGGAGAATGAGATCCTAGTGCGACACGAGCAGTACCAAAACACCAGAGTATAGGCGTTGTCACGGCATAGGTTTCCAGTCTTTATCTCAATGACCAATGGTTACAATCCTCTGTTTATCCTCCCGTGGTGGAGAACTTCAGTGATGACTTTCCTGATGATTTCAATGGCCTACCTCCCGTGCGAGAGGTGTATTTTACTATTGATCTTCTACCAGGAGCAGCACCAGTGACCATTCCTCCTTATAGGATGGCACTTAAGGAACTTCTGGAGCTCAAGAGTCAGTTGGAGGACCTGGAAGAAAAATTCATTATATGTCTCAGTACCTCTCCTTGGGTATCGTCGATCCTCTTTGCCAAGAAGGCAGATGGTACCCTTCATCTATGCATGGATTACCGTAAGTAAAATCAGCTGACGATTAAGAATCGGTATCCTTTACCTCGAATTGACAACCACTTCGATCAGCTCCAAGGAGAGAAGGTGTTCTCAAAGATATATTTGAGGTCGGGCTATCACCAGGTGTGGGTTAGGACTTCAGACATACCTCACACAGCGTTCAAGAGTAGGTATGGTCTCTATGAGTACCTAGTCATGTTTTTTGGGCTTACGAATGCACCTACAGTGTTTATGGCTCTTATGAATCAGATTTTTCACCCTTACCTTGATTCCTTTGTGGTTATATTTTTGGACAACATCTTAGTTTATTCACGCTCGAGACACGACCATGAAACCCATCTTGAGATCATATTGAATACACTAAGAGAGCATCAGCTTTATGCTAAGCTCAGAAATTGCCAATTTTGGATAAATAAGGTTCACTTCCTGGGTTACATTATTTCTGAGTCTGGAGTTTCAGTTGACCCAGAGAAGGTGAGTGCTGTAGTCTCTTGGGAGAAGCCCAAGAACGTCTTTGACATCAGGATTTTCTTGAGGATTTTCGGATATTATAGGTGTTTTATTCAGGACTTTTCATGCCTAGTAGCACCACTTATAGCTTTGACCAAAAAGGGGGGGTGAGATTCGAGTGTTCAGAAGCTTGTGAAATAGAATTTCAGGAACTGAAGGGAAGACTAACTTCGGCGCTAATACTGATCTTGATGGAGCCAGGTAGGGCTTATACGGTCTATTATGACATGTCAGGTATCGGTCGTGGAGCTGTCTTGATGCAGGATGAGAAAGTCATTGCATATGGTTATTGTCAGTTAAAGCCTCATGAATGGAATTATCTAATGCACGACCTCGAGCTCGATGTGGTAGTCCATGCCTTACGCTGTTGGAGACACTATTTGTTGGGAGAGAATTTTTGTGGCATTCACTAATCACAAAAGCCTCAGGTATATATTCACTCAATGGGATCTGAATCTTAGGCAGTGCAGGTGGGTCGAGTAACTGCAATATTCTAATTTCGAACTGGCCTACGCTCCAAGGAAGGGAAATTCAGTAGCTAGTGCTCTAAGTCGGAAAAATCAGTCACAAGTGGTTCAGAAAGCTAATGAGGAGTGGAAAATGATGGCCCTTTTTTGGAGATGCACGTTGAGGTTTAGGAGGGCCAGTGTCAGACCGTTCACTCAGACTTAGTGGTGAAATCCACTCTTTTTGAATGGGTCAGGGCTAGATAGTTATCGGATCTGTAAGGCATTGTTTTACGAGAAAGTTTCACTAAAGATGCATCTATAGATTGGACCTTGGATGAGAGTGATACTTTATTGTTCTGTGGGCAAGCATGGGTCCCAGCAGACATCAGAGAGAAGCTAATGACGGATTTCCTTGCCTCATCATGGGCAGTTCACCCAGGAATCACCAAAATGTATTGTGATTTACGACAACAGTATTTTTGGACTAGCATGAAGTAGGAAATAGTCGGTTTTATCACACGTTCTTCCACCTGTCAGCAGGTGACGGCGGAACATTAGTGTCCAGCTGGGCTTTTGCAGGCATTGTCTATTCCAGAGTGGAAATGGGAGGATTTTTCTATAGACTTTGTAACTGCATTACCTAGGTCACCTCGTGGCAATGATGCAGTATGGGTTATCATCGACCGTCTGACGAAGGTCACGCATTTCTTACCAGTGTGGGAGACCTTCACGGTTGATGACATGGGAAGGCTGTATGTCATGGAAATAGTGCGCCTTCATGGATCACCTCGATCTGTTGTCTCGGACAGAGATCCTCATTTTATATCTCAGTTCTGGTAGGGTTTACAGAAGTCCATGGGTACGCAGGTACTCTTGAGTACGACCTATCACCCGCAGACTGACGGACAGATTGAGCGGGATATACAGGTTCTAGAAGATATGTTACGTGCTTGTGTTCTTGATTTTGGAGGTTCATGGGAGAAACAAATTCCTCTTGTCAAGTTTTGTTATAACAATAGCTACCAGGCTACCATTGAGATGGCTCCCTATGAAGCCTTATATGGTAGGCCTTGTTGCTCGCCTTTGTGTTGGCTTGAAGAAGGGGAGGTAGCTGTTCTATGACCACGTCTTGTGCAGGAGACTACCGAGCAGATATAGCTTATCAGTAAGCATATGTAGACAACTCAGTATAGACAGCAGTCTTATGCTAACAAGCACTGATGACCTCTCGAGTTCGAGGTTGGGGACCGGGTTTTCTTGAAGGTCTCGCCCAAGTTTGGGCAGAGACATATTCAGAAGTAGGGTAAGATTTCACCGAGGTTTGTAGGACCCTTAGAGGTGGTCAAGAGGATCAGACCGGTAGCTTACCATCTTGAACTTCCACAAAGATATCAGGCCATGCACAATGTTTTTCATGTATCTTAGCTTTGCTAGTGCTTTTTAGATCCGACTCATGTGTTTCAGCCTGATGAGGTTGAACTGAATATGGATGCTTCTTTTGAGGAGTATCCAATGCGAATTGTCGACCGGATCATGAAGACACTCTGAGGCATGTCTATTCTTCTTGTACGAGTGCTATGGAAGCACGGCCATGTACAAGATGAGACTTGGGAGAGGGAGGCTGATATATGATCTCAATGGCTGGAGCTTTTCGCTGGTGACACCTCTTTACCCTCGGAAGGCCAACTCAGGGACGAGTTGCTTTAAAGAGGGGAGGTTGTAATGACAAGACTCTTTGGAAAAGGTACGGATCGTTAGTTTTGCTGTCAAATATTTCCTTTAAGCTTTCTTAATTTTTGTAACATCCTATAGAAGGTTCGGGGAGTGTCGGGGGCTTGTTTGGATCTTGGGAATTTGATATTTGGAGTTTCAGACTATGGCGCACGGCCTGCGCACGGTCTGCGCATGGTTTGGGATAAACTGTTCTGCTGCAAACAAGGGCACCTATAGAGGCGCACAGTTTGCACACAACATTAATAGTAAAGTCGCACAGTTTGGATAAACCATATAGATCTGCGTTCTAGAGGCAGTGGGATGCGCACGGTTTGGTAAACCGTGCCCTTAAACTATGTGACCCTGATCTGGGTAGAAATTTACAATTCTGCCCTTAATTATATTTTAGACTAAAACTGATTCTTTCTTCTTCCCATGGACATAACTAGATGGGAGCCACCTTTGAGCTCCAAAACCCTCTCCTCACTCATTCTCTTGGTGTTTCTTCCCCCAATGTATGTTCTTCGATCCGTCGAAGGCATTGGATCACCCTTGGTAAGGCTAAACACAGGCACCCCTTTCTCCTCGGCAAATATTTCCTACCATTTTTTTATTTTGATGCAAGCTCATATGCCTTATTTCCAAGGATTTGGACAAAAACTCAGATCTCTCCTAATTTACTGTGAATATGAGGTTGATATTAATGGAGCCTATGCCTACAGCCCTAAGGTAGGTGGTCATGTGTTCTCCTTTTGGGTTTTCCATCGCTTTGGGTTTATAACATCGTGTCGTGGGTTTTCTTTTACCCAACCCTTTATTTATATTGACTGTTTACTATCTAAATGACCCATGTGGGATGGGATGGATGAATATAACCTTGATAGGGAATTTAGAGGAGGTATGGATCAGAAGTGGTCAACCATAGGTGTTATGCCTTAAGTTTTTTTCCCTTTCTCAACTTCGAACCTTGACGATGTGACTTTAAAAGACATTTTCCAGGTTAGGAAAACGAGATAACCTGGTTTGAGGTTGGCTAGGATTAGATAGCATGAACCCCTTGAATGAATTGATGTGTATGTATTCCATGCTTTGATAACATGATATGATATAAGATTTAATTCCTTATACATTGTGATGTGAATGGTTATGTTTTTCCATGTTGACATGCTTGTGATAACCCATGTTGGGTGGCAGGCATTCTTACCCCGTACCAGATGAATCTTTGTGTTGTGGGAGGGAGGCATTCTTACCCCGTACCAGATGAAACTCTATGAAACAGGACGAGAGGAATTTATACCTCATGCCTATATAAACATTATGGGTGGGAGGCATTTTTACCCCACGCCAGCTACAGCGACTGTGGATGAGAGGCATTTATACCTCGTGCCTATATAACCTTTATGGGTGGGAGGCATTTTTACCCCATTCCAGCTACAGATATTGAGGACGAGAGGAATTTATACCTCGTGCCTATATAACCTTTACAGGTGGGAGGCATTTATACCCCATCCAGCTACAGTGCTTGGATGAGAGGCATGCTTACCTCATGCTAGTGATAACCTATATGTTTGTACTTATAATTAGGTGACTTGTTCAGATTTCTAGCCTTGACATGAAGTAGGTAGACCCACCAGGTGTCCTTCCAGAACCTCGGAGGAGGGTTGTTTATTTAATCTTCTTTACTTACTTGTAGTATATCACTCATTGTTGCATGAGAACACCTATTTGGATTACACATAGACATCGTTGGTGGTGGCCCACTGAGACTGGTCTCACACCCTACCCAGGTGGACTCTTGGGAACCCATGGAGACTTTACTGTTGTATGTACTAGTAGAGGAAAAGGCCCAGCGTCAGGTTGTTGATAAATGTATGTTCTAGCTGGAGATCTAGAGCACAGGATCGAGCTTGGATAGAGATGATCATGGAATACTTTTGTTCTCTTTTTGTACTACTATATAGCATGCTTGCCATCTGTTTCCACGGTATCAGCATGCCATGCATCCATTTTGTACCAGACACTGCCTATGAGGATTTTTTATATTTATCAGGGATTCCTTAATTCTGTTGTTTGGTTTGTTTGTCTCCCCTTTTATCCGATTTATCAATTGGTTGTGCTTCTGCTATTCTGTTCATTTGCTACTATACCACTATGTACTCTGGCATGGGGGTACAGTCTCCCCACTGACTTACCACTACACCCTCGCTGCTAGTCGGCAGCCCCTGGCCTATGGGGAGGCGATCCAGGGATCATGTGGCCAACCAGGCTCAGGGCTCAGGTTGATGGGCAGTTGGGACCGAGACGTCACAGTGTAAGGTAGAATCTTTATCTTTTTAAACATTCATTAAGTTTCATTTTCTGGAACCATTTTTTCAGATCCATATTCTCATAATCATATTTCATGAATCTAGAAAGTGTGTAGAACTAGAGGTTTTTTGAAATACCTTGTTTAACTTTGTTAAACATAATCATCTATAAAAGTTCCAAGGGAATTTTTAAAAGTATACAATACACCCACTCTAGTATTTTGAGCATCATTAGATACTACATTCAATGTCTATATTATTTAGATCCTACATTTTTTATTATAGATTATATCATACTCCACATACCATCTCAACAATTGGTGTTAGTGGATTGGTTCAATATGAATGAATCTCACAATTAGATTTAGAAGAGAATTCATCATATTCTTATTCCCACAATCAGTTTTTTGGACTCATAAAGTTCGGATTCATTTTTTCTTAGAGATACTCTTGTTCTATTTTTTCCTGAGAAAAATATTTTCGTTGTTTGAAAATGTTTATTACTAACAATTTTGTGTGGAAAGAGTTTTTGTTATGATGGACGGAATCAATGCTGGTTATATAGAAAATCTCAATCCAATGAGACCACCTATTTTTGATGGAAATGATTATGAGTATTGGTGAGATCGCATGAATACATTCATTATCAATACTGGGGTTGACAATTTTGTTTAGTAGGGGTTTCAAAATCCCTGACAAGGATGTTGGTACCATCACAAATCAATAAAAGCATGAATATCAACTGAATTATATGGTACTCAATAATTTTCTTTGTTCCATGACTAGAAATATATAGAGCCAAATTTCATCTTATCAAGCAACAAATTGTATATGGAAGAAACATGAAGTTATTCACTTAAGAACATCCAAAGTCATTGAAACTAGAAGATCCATTCTTAGAGCTGAATATCATGGTTTCTACTTTCCATATAGAGAACCCATATGTATGGTGCAACAAAGACTCATAACTATGTTGAATATTTTACAATCCATGGGAGAGAAAGGATTAGACAATGAAGATCTTGTTGATAAGATCATAAACATCTAGCCTAATGAGTGGGAATCTAAGAGAACTACTATTGATGAGAACAGGAAGGTTACTCATATTTCTCTTGATGAACTATTTGGAACTCTTCTTCAACATGAGAATAAAATGAAGAGAGATGATGATAACATAAAGAAGAAAAATGGGAATGGCAGTGTTGCTTTTACTACCAATTCAAATCATATGAAATCCAAGACTCCTAAGAGAGTTACTAGAACCACATCTAAAAATATTTTTATTCAATACGAATCTAGTTGAAGTGAATCTTCAGAGAATTAATTTTCCAATATTTCTCGAAGGATTAACAAGATTTTTGGACAAAATAACTTTCAATCTAGATATAAGAAGAATTAAAGGAAAGATAAGAATGATTCAGAAGTTACTTGTTATGAATGCAAGAGAGATGTACATATAAGGCCTAATTGTACTATTCTTAAAAGAAAAAAAAATAAAGGAAAAGTATTCTGAGAGAAACAGAAATAAGTACTCTAAAGATGAAGCTAAGAAATTCATGAAAGAAAATGACACCTGGAGTGAAAGTGGTGGAGACTCGTCAGATGAATCATCTGATTACGAATCTTCTAGATAGAAGAATCTTGGACTAATAGCCAAACAACCTATTGACAATAACTTTTTATTGGATAAGGTACAAAATGCTGAATCAATGACCAATGTTTCTTTAAAACAGAATTATAGTGATAGTAAATATTATAACTCTTCTAATGAAGAATCTTCTTCGGATGAAGATAATACTTTAACAACCAATGAAGTAGTTTCTAGGTTTTCAAAACTCCTTGATATTGAGAACTAAAAACACATGAAAAAACAAGAAAAGGAAAATTATATAAATACTATTCTTACTAAGGAAATATCAGATCCTTTTAATGATCTTGAAAAGAAAAATGTTTATTTTGAAAGTATTTCGAAAAATCATGAGGAAGTAAATTCTGAGAAGGATAAACATTCTAAATATATAGAAAACATAATTTCAAAGAAAAATGATTTCGAGCCTAACTCTAGTTTAAAATATAATGTTTTGGAAGACAAGAACATAGATATAAAACTAAAATCTGAAATTTTTTCCTTGAGGAAGTGTTTGTCAAACTTTACCTTAGGTAAGGAAAATTTTGATAGAATGTATTCTAAAATCTGACCTCTAAGGAATAATTATGGTTTTGGTTATACTAGTTCTAAACAAGTTTTTAGTAACAATTATTTTCTTCCTCAAAGTGCTCCATTCTGTGCTAAGTGTCATTGCGGTGGACACTGGTAAAAAATCATTCCTTAAAAAAACTAAGTCTTTAGGATTTCATAAAGCCTATTTTTCAACGAAAATGTTGGTGTCTAAAATTTTGTGTTCTGAAATTTCTGGATCCAAGAAACTTTGGGTTCCAAAAACCTAACTCTTTTATTTTTAGGAAAATATAGAGGGTACCAACAGAAATACTTGGTATATGGATAGTGGATGTTCCCAGCATATGAATCGTAACAAAAACTACATTGAAAAGATTATCAATACAAAAGGAGGAAAAGTAACTTTCAGAGATAATGCTAAGGGAGAAATTATTATTATAGGTAACATTGTTCTTCTTGGAAAGACTTTGATTTCAAATGTTTTTTTGTTAAGGGTATTAAGTACAACCTCATTAGTATAATCCAATTATGTGATGAAAGTTTCCTTTTGAATTTTAAGAATGACCAGTGCTAGTACAAAATTCCATGGAACAGTTTATTCTTTCTTCCCATAGGCAAGAGAATGTATACACACTTAACTTAGAAGACCATAGGAGCCAAGATCTACATTGACTTAGTGCAATGAAAGATCAATATTAGTGGTGGCATAGATGATTATGACATTTTATCCTTAAGAACCTATGAAAACTAAGGACCTACCAGAGCTTAGATTTGATTATCCCAAAGTGTGCGATCCTTGTTAATATGGAAAGAAAAATAAATATAGTTTTAAATCAATTGGTGATGTCTCAACTACTTATGAATTACAGTTAGTGCATATAGATCTTTTTGGCCCTAGACAAACTGGAATCATTAGAGTAAAGTATTATGTATTTGTTTTAGTTTATGATTACAGTAGATTTATGTGGGAATATTTTCTAGAAATGAAATATGAATATTTTTCTAATTTCAAAACTTTTATATCCCAAGTTCAAAATGAGAAAAACCTTCCATTGAAAACTATTCATAGGGATCATGGAGGAGAATTTCAAAATTCTGATTTTGAAACTTTTTGTTGTAGAAAGGGCATTACTAATAACTTCTCAGCACCTATAATACCTCAAAAGTATTGTGTTGTTGAAAGAAGAAATTGAATTTTTCAAGAGATAACAAGGACCATGTTGAGTGAGTATTCTATAGCCAAACATTTTGGGGATGAAGCTGTAAGTACTACTTTTTATACTATAAATCGAGTTTTAATTAGACCTTTTCTTAATAAAACTATTTATGAGTTATGGAATGGTAGGAAACATATACTTTACTACTTCAAGGTTTTTGGTTGTAAAGTTTTCATCCCAAATACTAAAGATAATCTACATAAATTCACAAAAAAATCTGATAACGGAATTTTCTTAGGCTACTCCATAACTTCTAAGGATTATATAATTTTCAACAAAAACACTTGTATTGTTGAAGATACAGTACATGTGAAATTTGATGAAACTAATCCTTTTGTTTTTAAACGACCCCAACCTACATATTTGGATGTGTTTTCAAAAAATGATTATCAACCTTTGTTAGAAGCTCCTTCTCATAAGAAAATTTTCCAAGAAGATAATTTTGAAACATTTACCCCAGAAGATTTCCAACCCTCTGTTAAAGAACAGGTTTTACAAAACCCAAATCAGTTACTTCTAAAGAATCATCCCAGTGATAGTATCATTGGTGATGTGAGTCAACCTGTATGGACTAGAATTTCACTATGAAATGAAGTATAACATCTATCATTCCTTTCCCAATTAGAACCAAGAAGCACTAATGAAACATTTGGTGATAATAATTAGAATAAAGCTGTGCAATATGAACTAAATGAATTCAAAAGGAATAATGTTTGGACCTTGGTCGAAATACCTAAGGAAACTTCTATTATTAGAGTTAAATGGGTCTTCAGAAATAAGTGTGATGAAAATGGAATCATATTAAGAAATAAAGCCAGATTAGTTGATAAAGGCTATAATAAATAAGAGGGAATAGACTATGAAGAAACCTATCCTAGAGTAGCTAGACTTGAATCTATTCATATTTTACTTTCCTTGGAGGCATTCTTCAATTTCATACTTTTTCAAATGGATGTAAAATGTGATTTCCTTAATGGTTATGTACAAGAGGAAGTTTTCGTTAAACAAACTCTAGGTTTTGAAGATAAAAAACATCACGAACATGTTTTTAAACATACCAAAGCTTTGTATGGACTTAAGCAAGCCCCTCGAGCCTCGTATGATAGACTTACATGATTTTTGCTTCAAAATAATTAAGTTAAGGGAAATGCAGATCCAACCTTTTTATAAAGAAACATAAGAAAAATGTTTTAATTCTTCAAATTTATGTTGATGACATTATATTTGGTTGGACTCAGTAATATTTAACTGATTCCTTTGCGGATCTAATGAAATATATGTTTGAAATGAGTATGATGGGTGAGTTAACATTTTTCCTTGGTTTTTAAATTTCTCAAAAACTAGAAAGAACCTATATATCCCAATATAAGTATATTAAAGATCTTCTTAAAAAGTATGGATATGAAAACACTAAGAGTATAAGTACTCCCATTAGTACCTCAAAAACACATGATCTTGATGAAGCTATGAAACTAGTAGAACAAAAATATGTGAGAGGTGTGATAGGAAGTTTACATTACATGATATCTAGTCGTTCAGATATAATGTTTTCAGTATTATTATGTGCGAGATATCAGTCTAATCCTATGGAATCTCATTTAAGGTCAGTGAAAAGAATTTTTCACTACTTAAAGGGAACCATTGATTTAGGACTATTTTATTTATCTAGAAACGATTTTGTTTTAAAAAAAATCAGATACCGAATTTGGTGGATGTATAATGGATAGAAAGAGTAAATCCGAAAACTATCATTTCATAGAATATTAATTAGATTCTTGGTCATGCAAGAAGCAACACTCAGTAGCACTTTTCCCTGCTGAAGCTAAATTTGTTGAAGCTGGAAGTTGTTGTGCTCAAGTGTTGTGGATTCAACACACACTCACATACTATAGTATGAGTTTTACCAAAACACAAATTTTGTGTCACAATACAAGTGACATTTCCCTTAATAAAAACCCTACACATCACTCTTGTAAAAAATATATAGATAGTAGGCATCACTTTCTTTGGGATCACACACAAAAAGGAGATATCATTCTTCAATTTATCAGAACGCAAGATCAACTTTCCAATATTTTTACAAATTTTTTACCCTGAGATAGATTTGAACATATTAAATAGAAGTTAGGAATGAAAATTGTAAGGTATTTCTCCTTCTTAACCATCTTTTGAAACCAATATCCTTATAGAAATAAAATCCATTTCATTGGGGGAGTACACTTGATTGTTAGTTTTCAAATAAAATCATAAGGAAGTTTTAAAAAAAATCGTAATGAACCTTTCAAAGAAAATTCTTAATGATGTTTTTCATGTTATTCATAGTGAAGTTTTTCAAAATTTTCGTAGTTAGATTTTTCAAATCTTTCGTAATGAAAATTTTCATTGTCTAAGATTTTTGTACTCAAAATTTTCTTATTGAAAATTTTCATAATGATGATTTTCATAATGAATATTTTCTTAATGAATATTTTTGTAATGAATATTTTCGTTATGAAAATTTTCATAATGAAGGTTTTTGTAGTTTTTTCTTAAATCCAATGTTCTTCAAGAAGATTATTACCTATTACAAATAATATTCCTGGAAATCCAAAAGGTATGATTTCCTTTCTTAAGTATTCATATACATTATTTACTTGCTGGTATTTTCTTTTTTATTTTAAATTATTAGGATTATAGATTCATTAAATCCGATTATATTCCTTTAAAATCCTCAAAAGATTGGTTTCTACCAAGATTTTACTTATGGTTATCATTTCAACTGTCAGATCTAATCAAATGATTTCTCAACTATTGGATTGTCTTTGGAAGATCATTCATCACTTCTAACACCTATATAAAGGACACCCAAAGGGTTGTCCAACATTGGATTTCAAGACTTTGTGTGTGGAAGCTCTACCCCATTTCAAAATCCCATTCTGAACCACTCAAATTTTTCTCAAATACAAATGTCTGGTGAAGTTCCTTCTCAACAGATTTCAACTATCATGTCAATTTTGGAGTGGCAGATTTACAGAGAGAGGTTGGCTCATCCAAATTTATTTTCCAAGTATGACTCCATTATATCCAAGAACATCAGATTGAATGTATGGGAAACTGTTTTCATATCAAAGTCAGGATCTCAATATTTGGTGTATCCAGGTCTCATTATTGAGTTCTATGAATAAAATATCTTTTTTAATTAAGAAGGAAGAGAGAAGATTTCCTTTAAAAGGTAGGGTAAGACCTATGCCCTATCATATAAAATGGCAGCCAGTTTGGTTGGAGTTCCTTTTGAAGGGGAAGCCATGTTCTGTTCCCATAAGCTTCCAGATGTATAAGGTGGTTTTGTAAAAGTAAAATCCATGGAGTTTCTTGGACATTCTGATATCAAGAATGAAAAGATTGCTCATCTGACTACAAATAATTGGATCCTTGAGTTTTCGGTTCAAGGATTTATCGTTCCGAGAAAAGGTGATAAGGACACCTTGAAGAAGAGTGACATGTTCATCCTAAATTTTCTAGTGAATCTAAGGATGATAAACTTGATAAATCATATTTTTATTATGATAGAGAATATCAATAATGGGAACTTGAAAGATCAGATTATTATGTACACGGAAATCCTCTCTAAGTTAATTGTTCGGTGTCGTGAGTCCTTTAATATTCCTTGCATTTTTAAGCCGAGAAATTGAAAAGTCATGCTAATCAATGATGATACTCTTAAGAGGATGAAATATAGCTTTTCTATAGATTCATGAGAGTTATATGAATATCCAGAGGAGGAAGTTGAAGTTTTCTCGAAGGAACAAGATGTTCTTGAACCATCGAAGAAGGGAGGAAATATGAGGAAGATAAAAGAAGTGCATGATGGAGAGAAAACCCCTAAACCTAAGTAAGCTCAATCCGCACCTCCAAATCCCAAGAAGCGGAAAACCTATCCAGATGAGGTTGTAGCCAAATGGAGGGAAGACAAAAAGAATCGGAATGAAGGAGAGCCACAGTTTGGTTTAGATCCTGCTGTGGCCAAGGCCTTGAAAGAGAATATAGCAGATGAGCTTGAGAAGCAAGACAAGGAAAAGAAGAAAAAGAAAAAAGATGTCTGAGACTGAGATTGTACAATCCCTTCTAAGAGATACTGAAATAGAATCCGAACAAATTCCAGTACTAAAATTGTTATTGGTTAAGGCTTTACCTGAGACTCCAGGGTAAAACAATTTCACTCCAAAAAAACCCAATAAAAAGAGTGTTGAAGAAAACGTAGTTGTAGAAAAAGGTGAAGAAGTGGTTTAAAGTAGTGACGACACTGAAGAACTTGTAAAGAAAGTCGAAGATTATCATGAAAAGGAAACCCCATCTAAGAAATTATCAATCTAAACTTCTGAAATAGAGTCTTCAAAGCTCCCAACTTTTAGGAATGATGAGTAATGGGAAGGTGAGAAGGGTGAAGAAGATGTTAATATATTGTCTGAGGAAGAAAGTTAAAACAAATATTTCATACACCCTGACGATGCTGAGGCTAGAGCTGAGAAAGAAAAGCTAGATGAAGATAATATTGTTCAGCTGTCTAACAGTGAACATAAATATTCAAATGAAGAAGCTGTTCTGAGAACCGATAAGGGGAAACAGGTGGTTGTGGATACACCTACAAAAGCAATCTTAAGGAATCAGGAAGTTGGTGAATCATAGAAGAGAAACATGTTGAGCTAGATAAATATCTCTCACCAAGAAAAGTCTTTCATAATCATCTTCTCTGATATATGATTTCATAGTCCAATCCTTGAAGAATATTTTTGGGATAATTCTGATTTTCCCAAGCATAGATTCCATCTGCTAGATGCTTCAACATTCTTTGAACCAAAAATGGAATTCGGTGTCTATGGTGATGGAAAAGTGTGTCAAGATAGAGGCGGACTTCAAACCTTTCATTATCAACTATGAAGTCCAAAAAAGATCATATAAGAAAATGGTTTGCTGGTCAAAAAATATAGTATAATATTTGTGAGAGCTTGATGTGTTTCAAGATGATCTTAAGAAATCTTTTGATATTGAATATGGTAAAATAAAAGAACTCATGACTAGCTTTGAGGAAAAGATAACTCTTGAGCAGAATACTCATATTCAAGAGGTAAAATATTTGAATGGAAATTTTTATTATGTTGCCCAAAGTTAGAAGAGGGAAAGGGATCTCCGGATTGAGATTGAAGAGAAGCTAGTGAAACAAGATGAACTGTTAAAGGATCAAGTAGAGGCTTTGAAGGCTCAGGAAGAAAAGGTCAAAGCCTTAGAAAATAAAACAGAGGAAGACCAAAAGGAGCTAAATAAGATGAAAACTATAGTGAAGAAATTGATACCCATGGAGAAGGAAGGAAAATAGATCCAATCTGATCTTTTGTTGTATTTTCTTTACTTTTTAAATTACATCCAATATTAATGAAATTTTGGTTCCTGATTTTTGATTCCATGCTTTGTACTAATATTTCAGGTACTATAATTTCTTTTCCATTCCCTCAAATTATTTTTTAAAATCACAAAGGGGATAAAGGAAAAAATAATTCTAAGTAAATAAGAAATTTTACTAAGGGAGAGTTTATCTAATGGGGTGTTTTCATTACAGAGATTTACATACTCAATATAATGAAAAATCTCATTCTAGAAATCTAGAATACGATCCTTAGTGTTCCATAGCCTAAGGGAAAGTTAATCGTATTCATATTTTCCCTTATGAAAAGGGAGATAAGTTATATTTTCAATGTCCAGAAAAAAAATTCAATGTCCTTTATTATTTTTCGTAAGGATGTTTGTGCTTTACAAAAAGGGGGAGATTGTTGAGTGAATAAGGTTTTCCTTATGACTTTTAAATTCCTTCATACTTGGGGGAGATTGTTAAGTCAATAAGCTTTATTTATGAATTTACCATTCCTTCTTTTTTTGAAAATCACAAACACCTTATATCATGGAAAACCTCATTTTACCCTGCACTTTACTTATATAAGGAAAATTTTCCATTCCCAAGGAAATTTATCCTTACCATGTTTTTCATTATTCATTATCTTTTTTAAGTGTAAAATTCAGTTTCATGTCTAAAAACCTTAGAATCATATAATTCTTAGATAATGAGCATTCTGTTTTTAGACTCCGAGTTCTGAATCCGAATTCTCTGAATTCAGACTCCGAAGTCTCTGAATTCAGACTCCAAACTCTTTTGAGTTCTCACTCAAAATTCTTTGTATTCATACTATGAACTCTTCTGAGTTCCGACTATGAATTCTGATGAAATTTGACTTCAAACATTGTATGTTTAGGTTCCAAATTCTTGTGAATCTAGATTCTGATTTTCCTTGAAATTCAGACTCCATAATTCTATAGATTTCAGGTTCTAAATTCCTTAGAAAATATAATCTGAATATCCTTGTATTATAGACTCCAAAGTCATTTTTTGGTTAGACTCTGAAATTTTTTTTTCATACATTCTGAATATTGGATTTTGGGTATTTAACCATATTTTTTCTTACACTTGTTTTTTTATAAAATGATTTCATGCATTCAGTTACTAACTAACCATTTTTTGAGTGACACATGTACAGGTCCCTTTGAAATTCAAGGAAAAAAGATGAACGTTGGAGGAGGGAGCTCCCTGTTGAAGTTGTGCCTATAAATAAGAGCTCATCTGAATGAGCTTATACCTTTTCGACAACTTTTGACCTAAAGTGATTTCTAGAGAGAGATACTCTCATGCTTAGTTTTTAAAGAACTCCTTGTTCAGATTTTCTTTATGTAACTCCGATTTTTGCAGTGTACAATCTATGGATTCCAGGGATATGAAGACAGAGGTTCTGAGTACCTTGAAGTTGAGGGCTTGTCGGGATAGCAAGACAGATTCTGATTTTTGTATTGAGGTCTTACCCTAGTGTGGGTAAGACAGACTTTCTTGAAAGTATAAATCAAGGGACCTTTATCCAAGTTGTTGGATACCCTTCTCTTTGGGTTAAAAGACTTACTACTTGTTACTTTTTTGTTTAAAGTTTTCCACTATATTTTGTTTATTGAGGAAAGTATAATTGTCTTATACTTCCTTATACTTATACTCTGATTTAGTAAGATTCTATACGCTTTAAGGTAGAATCTTTATCTTTGTAAACTTTCATTTAGTTTCATTTTCCAGAACCATTTTTCCAGATCCACATTCTCAGAATCATATTTCTTGAATCTAGAAAGTGTTTAGAACAAGGGGTTTTTTGAATTACCTTTTTTAACCTTATTAAACATAATCATCATTAAATGTTACAAAGGAATTTTTAAAATTATATAATTAACACCCTCTTATATTTTGAGCATCATTAGATACTGCAAACAGTATCTATATTATTTCGATCCAAAATTTGGTATTATAGAGTATATCATACTCCACATACCATCTCAACAGGGTTTGTACAAAGTGTTCTTTTATATAAGAAATAATGAAATAAAGTGAGTTAAAGGTATGGGTTGACATAGGTGTTATTAGTGGAATGTCTGCTTATATTTGGAATTATGATAATAAAACTCTAATGAAATATTTAGGGACATGACTAGACAAAGTAAAACATCACTATATTATTATTAAAGTATATAATAAGTGGTTTCTGAAAAATACATCCTTTTCTAGATACTACAAGTGGATGTGTGTCCAGAAGCATTTTACCTGGGGTAAATAACCCTGAAAAGGGTGCATTGAGAAAGACTCAATCATGGATAAGTATATAAAAATGGGGATTTCTTCACAATTTTTGTTGACACTGCCATGATATTTTATTTGGTAAATTTAAAATATCTTTATTAACCATTTGGATTCAAAAAAATCTAATAATATTATGTATTAGGAAATAGATACTGGATAACATAGTTTGAAACCTAAAAATTTATATGTTATGAATATATATCATTTATTATATTACCTTTTAATGCATATGGTTTCCCATTTATATGTTTCATTTTTAAAATTTATC
Source organism: Viscum album (assembly GCA_963277665.1). Taxonomy (NCBI): domain Eukaryota; kingdom Viridiplantae; phylum Streptophyta; class Magnoliopsida; order Santalales; family Viscaceae; genus Viscum; species Viscum album. The sequence continues at coordinate 1,135,956,026 of OY728164.1, read as the reverse complement.
ATCCCCAATTTTCCCTTTATTTTATTCAATGTCTAGAAATAGAAGGAATTGATTCCAAAACCAATGTGAAGGGTAATGTGATGATTTCCAAAATTATATACCAAACTTAATAAGATACAGAATTGTGACCTATATGACAATACTGTATAAATTATATATTCAATTGAATAGAACCTATAATCATGAGGAAATATCAAATCCTCTTAAAAAGATCATGTTTTAATTGATTCGTTTATGAGAGAATTGTCTCAAACTTTATACGGATATTATGATCCCTTAATTGTGGAATAATTGATCAAATAAATTGAAAATATATAATACATCCTTTAATTCTATAATTAAGAAAAGATTTAACTTGATGTTTGTATTTGAGATGGAGAAGATGATAAATGGTGGAAATTAAAAATATATATATAAAGCCTAAGGAAGTGATTAAATCAATGGTGTAAAATTAATTCTAGAATATATTTTTTATATATATTTTCCTCGCACTTTCTAACTTAAAATATTGAGGTATTTACTTCCCATTAAGAAAATGGATGATGAATCTATCAGAGATTATAAGGAAATCATTTCAACAATTTCATAGTATACCTCTTAATTTTTAATTACACTTAAAATTCATTTTTATTGCTTCTTTAGTGGGATAAGCAAGAGTCTATAATGATCCTTATCTATTTGCGACTTTGAAAACTATAAGGAAATTGTCTAATAATCCATCGAATCTAAAATAGATATCAACGAATCTCAAGGGTCTCATGTGTTTATAAATTAGTAGGTTTTACTGGATTTTAATTTTGTTTGTGTGGCGGAAAAGTCTCTTGGGTCAATAAATTCTAACATATCACTTGGAAAATGTGTTGGAAGAAGCAACCAAAAAATTTCATGAAGTGGAAAAGGAAATGATTTAGGTAAGGGATGTAAGGGAACCTAAATTGAGATTGATGATGTGAAAAACCAAACAATGTGGTGGAAGAAATATATTATATAGTCAACCCTAATCCTATTTTCCCATGTTTTAAATACATAGAACAAGTACACATTGCTAATCAATTCATTAATCCAAGGGTTTTCATGGAAAAAAACTACATGACCTAGAGATAAGGGGAAAGCATATCCTACCACAACTCCTAAGGTGGATATTTATAAATAAGTGGTGATAGGTATGCTATTTATTCATTCAATGATAGAAAATAAACTTTTTCAATTTTTTTATATGAAATATTTCATATCATGTAAGTTTAGTAGAATGATTCAACGACACCTCACAACAACATAGTTAAGTTATCATTGAAGGTATAAAATTTGTAAACTATTACATCCAAATCATATAACTTATCCCCTATCAAAATTTATGGGATTAAATTCCCATAAAACCTTTTGATACTTCCTTTAAATAAATTTTATGCCATTCTGGGTTTGGATTGGCATTTCATATATATAGGAAACATAAATTTCTAAGAGAAAGAAATAACCCACTGTATCATAAATTGTATTATGATTATATACAATGAAATAAGGATAATAAATATCCAATGGTGTCATCATATCTTGAATGGATATTATTTCCCAATGAAAAATATGTCTTTTAAGAATTATTAATACTAAGGAAAAGATCATCCCTGAATACATGCCAACTATGAGGGAATATGCTAAAATGAATCCCAAATAATTGTTAGGTCTTACTACATACTAAGAGGATGAATTTTTAATCAAGATTATACCTATAGACTATCCAATATCCAAGACTCCATTTAGAATATCCACTATTAAACATGAGGATTTGAATAGATAAAAATAATAAATCTGTATAAAGGTTTTATATACCTAAGTGAATAACCATGGGGTACACTATCCCTATTCATCGAGAATATGGATGGTCTTATGTGCATTTTCATTGATTATTGTGGTATCATCAATATCATGATAAAGAAAAGGCAACATCTACCATGGATTGATTACTCATTCGATTAACAACATAGATCTCAATACTTCTCTATGTTGGATCATTGGTTAGGATATTATCATGTAATGGTGAAGCATGTAGATATCCCCAATAATTATTTTTACAAGGTACTGAAACAATGAGTTCATGGTGATTCCATTTGGAATCATTGATTGTACAAAATCATAATTTTCATGATGAATAGATTCTTTAGGGATTATATAGACAAATTTTTTGTAGTATTTATACATGATATTATTATCTACTCCAAAATAAGAGGATCTTGAAGAGTAGTTGAATATATTAATAAACACTTTCCAAAGGGAAAATAATTTTTTAGAAGTATATTAAAAGTGTTTTTGGATGGATAAATTAACAATAATGTGGAATTTCATCATCAACTAAGGGATATCTATGGATAATTCAAAAACTAATGTAGTTAAAGGATGGCCAAGACCAAAATCTATGATGTTAAACTCTAGTTTCCTTATATTAGCAGAGTGTTATCATCAATAATTGATAAGAATGACATTATTGTCATGAGAAGTAACCAAGCTAACTCATAAGGGAGTAAATAATATCTATATTTATTAATACAAAGATATAATTAGAGAGTTGAAGAAGAAACAAATCATTACACCAGTGCTCACATTACCCACTTCTGGTGAAAGATATTTTATCTATAGTGGTGCATCTAAAAAGGGATTAGGGTTTGTAACAATACAATATGAAGATAAATTGAATATTCATCCCACCATCTAAGGATCCATGATAGAAACTACCTAGCTCATGGTCTAGAATTTACTAAAGTAATATTTTCATTTAATATTTGGAGATATTTTTTAAACATATAATAGTGTGACGTATAAACAGACTATAAAATACTCATGTATATATTCACGTAAATGGATTATAATATGTGATAATGATGGAGGTTAGACAAGATCATGGATTTTTATTGTTATATACATTACCATCCTTGTAAGGGGAACAATTTGGAAGATGTTATTAGTGTAAAATATCCCACAGCTGGGTCCATGATGAGCATTGAAATGGATCCAATATTTAGGGACATTAAAATGATATATATGGGGATAATAAAATAATATTAATCCTTTGGTAATAAAATAACTTTTCAATCATCTATTTTTGAGATCATCAAGGAGGCTCAGAATGATGAAGAGGTGCTATGGAAGAAGGAATCCAGTATTACAGAGTTCAACATTTCAAAACATGGAGTTATAATCCTTAGAACCCAGATAAGTGTCCCCTAAAAACTAGAATTGAAATAGTAACTTTAGGATTCTTTTCATTACTGGTCCTTCTCTATTAATTTATGAATAAATAATTTTATATAGATTTGAAGAAATACTTTTTGGTGGATATGATGATGAGAGAGATTTTGATCTTTGTGTCTTGATGTCTAGAATGCCAAAAAGTCAAAGAAAAATGAAATATGTCTAAGGGGATGGTAAAACCATTTCTCATACCTTTATGTAAAACGAAAACATAACAATTTATTTCATCATGGGACTCCTCGAAACACCTAATGGAAATAACTCCATCTTGGTGGTATTTAATCACCATAACAAGTAAGTGCATTTATTTTCTATCAAAAAAGATTTATCTATCATCCAACTCACATATATAAACATAATATATGTGGTAATACTATATGGAGTGGTAATATATATTGTATATGAATGTGGTCTAAGTTTTACCTCTTGGTTCTAGGGAATCCATCATAAATCATTGGATAAAGTGATGAGTTTATGTATTACTTATGCAAAGACATCACATTAAATATTACATAATCTATATTTTTAAGTATATAATTCATTATCTTTTATTTTTTATCTTTTTTGGTTTATATTTTTAGATGATTAGGCCATAAATTATACACAACAAACCCATGTTTTTCAACGTTGACACTTCTAATTATTATCTACTTTCCCAATAACTTAAAACATATAAAAGGAAAATGTTTATTAACATGAAAAATCTTCATGAATTTCAAAATGATTTATTCATTTTATATAACCATACTTAAAGACTAGTGAAAAATATTTTAAAAATGTTGTATAATATCCAAAATCTTAGTAAGGGATATACAAAAGAAGAAAAATATATGTCCAGTAAAAAACAATAAAACTCATGAAAAAAATTCTTAATACCATAACTTTCAACCTAGAGAGGGAATCATATATCTTTTATAAATAAAATTTGCCATAAATTTTGAAAATAAATTAATTCCATTAAAAATAAATAGATACATTTAAATATCATGTAGGTTTGTTGGGAAATAAACATTATAAAACCCTTATAGAATGCTTACAACAACCACTGTAATTTAAATAACCATATATCCAACATCTAATATATTTCTCTAGAGAACATAAAAAAACTAATGAATAGGATATTTATCTAGGATCCAACATCACACAAGATATATTAGGATCACCCATGATCTATAATGTGGTTCATCCCTTAATAACCAATGTCCATGGTCTATATAATGAATAACATACATGAAATAATATTTTAAACCCATTTTAAAAACTATTTTGGATATCAAAATACCTTTTTATCTTAAAACATTTCAATAAAAAATATCCAAAAAAGGGAAAGATATTTTTTATTTGAAGAAAACATGAAATATTTTAGATTAAGAAAAAAATATAATAATGGTAATAATGGTGGGAAAAGTAATTTTCATTGTATATGTTATGATATTAAATTTCATTTTTCATTTTGTAATGAACATAAAAAATTCTATAAAAATATTCCTTTTAATAAACATGGAAATAAAGTCAAATGATACAGTAAATATCATTTATAAATATTTTATGTTCATATATAAATGTATATAAAGAAGATTGAAAAAAATATGGGCATGAAAGAAAAATAGTTGGATGGGTGAAATTAAAATATTATTTGGAAATGTAAGTCACTTACCATGAGTCCATATCATCATGTACATTCCTTATATTACTAAATAATGAACTCATTTTAATTAACATAATTATTGATAACTGTTATCAAGAACATAATTCATTTTATTTCACTTATTATCTTGTTATAAAATTTTTGTAATCATTTATGATCATTTCAGATGTTTGGATGATATTTTTTTTATACGTACAAAATGACTTCAGTAGGTTTCATATGGTGAAAGTTTTTAGTATTCCATATTTTATAATAAAATTATCATTAAAAAATTATCATTTTTATACATCAATTATACTTTATAAATCCACCCATTAATTATGGTAATCAAAAATGATATATGATTCAATCCAAGAGACTGTAAGTCGTATGTACACATTAGTAACATTTCCATTTATAATGATCATTATAGAAAGAAGTTAAATCCTATTTTTTCATTAAATAATTATTATAATATCATAAATATAAGATTATTTATTTAAATATACTTATATATATCATCCAGGTGATATGGTGATGAAAAATGAATCACATCTCTTAGTGAAAGTGGTAGCTCACACATATAAATGAATGATGTTAGCATTTTCTAGTGTATAGATAGGTAAGAAAATATGTGTTATAATATATTTTTATAATGGTAAATATTTTATGAATACCAAGTATATAACTTAAATCCATAATTATAACAATCTGTTACATATGGTGATCGAAAATTAATTACTTCAATCCACGTGGTGGTAGTCCTCCGTACACATGATTGATGAATACTTATCCCATTTGTTGAAGGCTAAAGATTGATATAGGTTACGAATTTAAATAAACTGAATACTTTATTATACTTTTTTATTATTTTTTCATATTTTTAGAGTATTTAGGGAGATTTATAAAGAAACAAAATTGAAACATGTGGTTAAAACCATTTCATATTCTTTAGAAAATCAAATTTTTTTAACACCTTAAGAACTATAAGATCGATATTATACACCAAATAAGACCTCTATGATGTAGTATAGGATGTTCCTCAAATATCTTTTTTAATTTTCTGAAATCCACTTTATGGTAGTGGTAACCATACATCAGGATTACAAAATTCAAATTTTCGGATTCATAATTCAAAATTTAAACCAAACAAGATCCAATAATTCAAAATAAAGTGATCCTCAAATCCAACCAAATCGTTACCTCGAAGGCCGCGAGATCCACTATTGATAGGAATAATGTAGTAAGTGATGTTATAAAGTGATTTAGCTTAGTATTGAATGATAATAATGTTATTTAAAGTCTGAATAAATGAGAATAAATGGTTCACTTACACAAGAGATGGGTGGGGAACTTTTGGAATTTCAAAAAATATTCAGTTAATATAAATTAATTGTGTTGTAAAAATGGAAAAAAAATAGATATGATTAAAACATAATATTAGTATGATTCTAAAACATCTAATTCATTAATGTTTTTACATGTTGGGATCGTGTTTTTATCCTTATATTTTTAACCCCCCCCCCCTCCGGTTACCCTTTTCAAACGTACAAAAACAAATAAAAATAACCATTGAGGGTCAAGACAGTTACTATAAATAAAAAAATGTGAAATAAATGAACTATGTATATAATTATAAATAATATCCTAATCATACAGCTGAATATAAGATTTTTTAAAATTTTATATCATTTAGTACAATATTATTTATTATAAAATATCATTAATCAAAATTTAAGAACTATTTATTACATTAAAATTAATAAAATCAATAAAATAAATTAAATCCAGAAAAAAAATTAATACCTCCCTAATATGTTATAATAAAACTAAAAATTATTTTAACACATTAATTACTTAAAATTAAATTTGTTTAAATATTTTGAATTTTTTTCCTCTATTTTTCTCTTAATAAAATAATTACAACATCATAGTTGTTTAAGTATTTAAGGTAATTATTACATTAATAAAAATTAAAATTAAATTTCCGTGATTAATATTTGTCATTTATATTCCAAATTACTATTTATAGCCAAACATATAAACTATTTTTTTCTGATGTCAAAATTATAATAGGTATTGAAATAAAATGTTTTATATTTCTAACTTTTCTTTATAAATAATACTATAAAGGTCATAATCACATCTAAATGGAAAAAAGTAATGTAAAAAATAATGGATGAGTATAGATGGAATGGAATCATCTAATAAAATTACTTAATGTTTATGTTTCATTTTAAATTCATTATGATATTATTTTTGTCCCTTAATTACCTAATTTACCCTTTCTCATAGTAATAAAATTTACCAAGGTTACGATTCATATTAACCAAAAATGAAATGGAACTATTTACCAAATAGAAACTTCTAATTATAAATATGGAATCAATTTTTCCAAATTTGAAACACATAATAAGGTCAATTTATTTTTAAATCAAGTCGGAAAAAACTCAACTAAAAACTATTTTTTAGGAAAGAAAACCAATTTTAAAATATAAAATTTTTCATAGTAAGTTAAAATATAAAATCCATTTAAAAACTATAATTAGTGTGTTTTATATAACAAAGACCTAAAAAAATCTATACCAAAATATAATTTTGACTTGGTAAATACATAAATGGAAATACATTTTTAAATATAAATCTATATTTTTCACTATTCATTGAAAAAAAACCTTTTCATAAAATTATCAAAAATTAGTCCTAATATAATATTGAAATTATGAATTAAAAAATGTAATTAATTTTTAAATTTATTTTCTAAATTTTTTTGAAATTAATTATCATATTCTCTTATAAACATAATGAAAACCCATTTTTCAAGAAAGCATGTTTTTGTAAAATAAAAGGACTTTACTAAGAATCAAGTTATTATTTAAAAAGTATTAATTAATATAATACAAATTAGTAAGACCATTATATGTTTCATTGTGTGGTTAATACTATTCATTCTTACTAATTTAACATCCATGTTATATAGGTCACGTTTAAATAATAATATTACTTTTTTCATTTGAACTCAGTGTTTGGTATCTCTTACACCATCGAACATAGTCTTTAATTTTAAAATATTATGATATTACATTATACCCCTTTAATAAATGTTTTCCTCAAATTTTTAACTTGATCTTTTTAACCATGGGTTTAATTTTTAAAAATACCATTATTGAAATCCGATATCACAAAAAGGGTTAATAAAATATCTAATTAAAAATGTGAGAAAGGGAGGTAAGAATTTCACCAAAAAATAAACATAACTAGGTTTCAAAGTAAGAAAACATTGGTTCCGAGTAAAATCATGCACATGGAATAGAAAATTTACACCTGCTGATAGATAGACTACAGTAGATAACATGTTCAGGGGAAATTTAACAATCGAATAATCAAAAATATTTGATGGGTGAAGAGAGCATTGATTCATCATAAATGAAGGTAGTAGGATAAAAAAAATTCAAGTTCCTTTTACATATATTTGACAATTTACATTACAATATATACTATATTCATAATTAAGTATACTTAATTTTGAAGTTTAATTTCATCCTTTTTTCAATTTCGATCAAAATATCTTTTTCTTCTCAAATGAATGAGTATTTGAAGGGATTTTTTATTTTCGGATGAACTAATGTAAATTTATACTAGATCAAATGTATCTACAAAAGGATCAAAATATGTTCATATTATATTTATATATTAAAGAAAACCAAAAAATTTATCCAAAGTTATTAAAATTATAATAATGAATAGACTTTCATATAAATAAATAATACATTAATTTCCAAAAACCAATAGTAATACCCAGTGTTCAATCTAAATTATTTGATAAATAATTATGCTTAAATTCACTAAAATATTTTAGACTAGGATTTAAAACAAAAAATTAATAGTATTGGATAAAATATTCTTCCAAAATAAAATTAATATTTACATTCAAATAACATACAATACTATTAGTGTATCAAACCAAAAGTATATGGCATGATTATATAATCTCTGTGACATGATAATCATTTTAATAAATGACTTTAATCACTTTTAATACAATTTAAAATCATCTATTCATCAAAAATATAATTCAACCCTTAACACTCAAACAAAATCACATAATATTTTCCCTGCCTTAGTCATTTATTGTAACAAGAACAGTGAACTTCTTTTGAAATTTCATTAATCACTTAACCACAAAATCATAATTTCAATCCCATGGATATATCTATGATAAAAAATATATTACCAAAATAAAAACATAATTTATTTGTAAAATTTATCAAGTTATAAGAAACAGTGACATATAATCCAAGACATCGCATAGGATAGTGGTAGGTACTTAACCCTTATCTCCATTCAGTTTTGTGTTTATGCTTTGTATCCATCCCATCTATGACCGGTTTTCCCCCAAACTATGGTTAGTTATTTTTATAAAAGAATATAATTATAATATCGTTCCCAAAAATGTTATTGTAATTATAAAATATATTTTATGAAATAAATTTTATCAATACCATTGAACCTATTTCTATAAATATTAAAGAGCATTCTTCCTCAAATAAAATTTTCACGTATTAAAATTAATTGTTAAATATCCATCAAGAATTTACGGAAACTCAATAAATGTTTCCAAAGTACTCATATCATATAAAACCAAAAAAAGGTTTTCTAAAAAATTATGTTTATGATCAATCTTAAAAATACCACAACATAATATGTTTTTACTACATATATGTAGACTTCATAATAATTAAACATTTTTCATAATCAATTAACCTTGATTTTGCTTCATATTCCCTAATATTAACATCCAAAATATGATTCACGTCCTCAAATTAGACAATATCAAAACATAATCAATGATATAGTCAATACCTTATATATTTCTTTTGTAGTTTCTACATCATCAGTAATAATGGAATTAGGCATTTCATATTGTACAGTCTTGTTGATCCCATTCATGATAATTACCATTAAGAAATAAATATTAATTTTTTCCACACACCCCACATTTAAAACAATCAATTGATTCATTGGGAATAAATTTAATCCCCTCATTTAATTAAATAAATTATTCGTTTTTCTTTGGTATATTATTAATTTATTGTATCCTTTACCATATAAAAAACATCATCCCAATTATTTGACAAATTTTATTGGGTTCTTCTTCTCAAAATATTAACACATTTGTAATTGGATATATTTTCTATTATGATCATTATATCATGAAATTACAAAAATAATAATTCCTCTATTATTTTATGAGAGATGAAAATAATATAGGTTCACATAATAAAGCATAACTCATGATGTCTTGTAATGAATAATGAAAATATGTTTCACTACTTCTTAAATATTATTTGTTTCTCCATTCAAACCTCCTCTCCATTGTTTTCATGGACATTGTAACTTTCATTCCTATAGGATCCATACACTTACTAAAAATGGTTAGTGTTATAATATTAATAACATTATAATAAACTATCTAACTAGGAGGATAAAAACTGAGATGTCCATAACAATGTTATCTTGTACGCTTTTGTTTATCCAAAATATTGATAAGAATACCTAACCATTGTGGTCATAGATGATTTTCAGGTTATAAAAAATAACATCCACATCTCTAATGTTATCTAAATCATTCCTCTAATACTAACTATAATCACCCATCCATAAACATTATATAATCATTAATATTAAGTTAAAAATATATTCTATTACATTTGATCATATTTTATGGTTTATAATATTATAGAATTAAGTTATAACTCTCACATAACAAAAATATATTTTAAAAAGTGTACAGTTTTATTTAATATCCATTTTTTGAATATATAAAAAAATTTAAATAAAACATGTTTAATTTTCATAAAAAATTCTTCATGGAATTAAATTTAACTTCTTCTTTATCCTTTATCATAGTTAAAACACTATAAAAAATTTTATAAATTTTGTATTAGTAAAAAAAGATCATTAAGGTATTTAGAACATTAATGTTATAGTCCATGGAAAATGTTAACATTCTTGAAAAACCTTTTACAAAAAACATACATTTTACCCTAAATGTCATCATATTTATTTTATAAATATAATCTATCGAAACTTTTGAAAGTTAAAAATTATCATAAAAACTAATTAAGAAGAATAGAGAATATATATGGGTCCCCTGTGGATTTATTATTATAGAACCTTTATTTAACCCTTATCATAGCCCTTAAAACTGAGAGAACGATACAGCCAACTTCCAATATAATTCTCCTAAAGAAATAATTAGTAATCATTTTATTGGGGATCTATCTAGGTGTATTGGGCTAAATCAAAGTTTATAATTGGACCCAACCCTTCATAAATAATTTCCAAGGACCATATCATGAATAAAAACCCTGAAAACTCATCTAAACCCATATGAAAAATAATTTTTGGTATCAAAATAAATTTTTTTCATAAAATCAATTTTAAATTCCAAAATACCCAGAAAAATGAAAAAGGGTTCTTATCTAAAAAAATTAAAACATTAATAGGAATAAAAAAAGTAATTAATGTTTATAGTTGTGGTAAATTTCATTGTCATCATATACATTAAAATATAACATATCATTTTTCATTTTGTATTCAATTTGAAAACATTCTGTTAAAAGATACCATTTAAAACCCATTAAAAAAAGTGAAAAATATATATAGATCTTCCATTATAAATATTTTATTCCCATATATATATATATCTATAAAAGAGTTTTTTAAATAAAATAGACATAGAATAAAATTATTTTGAAGGGTGAATTTCAAAGAGGATTTTTAAAAGAAAGTGTCTTTCCTTAAGTCAGGATTGTCATATACGTTCCTTATCTTTATGAATAATAATGTTATGATATTTATTTATTTATTTAATAACCATTTTCAAGTTCATTATTAAGTTTATTTCACAAATTGAAAAATTACAATAATTACATAATTGTTTATGTTCACAATTGATGTTTTGATGATATTTGGTTCATAAGTCCAAAATGAATTTGGTAGGTTAAATATTGTAAAAGAGTTCATTATTACATACTCTATAGAATAATAATAATAATAAAGCATATCATTTTTATAAACTATTTAATCATTTAAATATTACCATTAAATATTGTATTGAAAAATAAACTATTTCATAATCATACACATAGTGTGTCGTACGTACACATGACTAATTTTTCTATTTTTAAATGTTCATTATAGAAGGAATTTATGTATTTTTTCCATTAAATAATTATAATAATGTTATAAATATAGTATTACTTATTTGATTATACTTACATATATCATCCATGTGATGTAGTTATGAAATATGAATCACATCATTTTGTGGAGGTGGTAGTTCACACATACTCACAAACAATATTATAATTTTTTAGTGTATGGAACTGGAACAAAATAATTTTTATGTTCTCCTCCCAAAATGATAAATATTTATATAATATCATATATATTTATATATGAAAATTAAATCAATTATTTTAATTTTCAATGAGATATGGTGATGAAAAATGAACAATATAGTTTTACAAGGTGGTAGTCTTCCAAACATGTTGGATCGATAGATACGATATATATTATTCCAATTGTAGTATCAAATTATGATGTAGATACTCAATATACAAGAGGGGTGTAAATTTTATATTATAATAAATTCCTTTGGATGTTTTGAAGATTATTATGTTTAACAAGGTTAAACAAGGTAATTCACAAAACCTCTAGATTCTAACAACATGCTTGATTCCAAAAAAGTGATTCCATAAATGAAACCTAACAAAAGATTAAAACAACTAGGATTTTTCCTTAAAGCATATATAATCATATATAATTAGAGTACAAGTTTAAGGAAGTATAAGAATGTTATATTTTCCTTAACAATCAAAATTACAGTGGAAAAAAAACTAAAACACTACAAGTAACTAGTAGTAACTCTTTTAACCCAAAGAGAAGGGTATCCAACAACCATGGATAAAGGTCTCTTGATTTATACTTTCAATAAAGTCTATCTTACCCAAACACAGGTAATCCCTCAATCCGAATATTGGTATCTGTCTTTTTATTCGCTCAAGCCCTCAATTTCTAAGGAAATCAGCACCTCTAACTTCACAATCTGAAGTCTCTGATTTCAAGGAAATTACACCTCTAAACAAAGCAAATCTGCACGAAGAAAAGTTTGAAAAAGTTGTTCAAATTTTCTGTATGAATCTTGAGAGTTTAAAATATCCTCTCTCTCTCTCTAGAAATCACTTCAACAGCATGTAGTTAAAGTAAAGTGTTATCTATATTGTCTCATCCAAATGAGATCCTATTTATAGGCACAGCTCCAACGGTCATCTCCCTCCTCCAATGGTCATATTTCTCCTTGAATTTCAGAGGGACCTGCACACATGTCACTCAAACAATGGTTAGTTAGTAACTGAATGCACAACATCATTTTATAACAAAAACAAATCTAAGAAAGAATATGGTTATGTAACCAAAATCCAATATTTGGAATGTAAGCAAATAAAAGTTAGGTGTCTAACCAAAAATGAATTCAGAGTCTATAATACAAGGAAATTCGGATTCTATTTTCTAAGAGATTCAGAATTGCAACTCTATAAAATTCTAGAGTCTGAATTTCAATGAAATTTTGAATCTGGATTCACAAGAATTTGGAACCTAAACTTACAAAGTTCGGAGTGGGAGTTCCTAAGAATTCAAAGTCTGAACTCTCAAAGTTTAGAGTCAGTATTCATTAGAATTCAAATTCATAACTCACAAAGTTCAGAGTGTAAATTCATTATAATTTAGAGTCATAAATCCCAATGTTTGGTGTCTAAATTCATTAGAATTTGGAGTTAGAACTCACAAATTTCGGAGTATGAATTAATTAGAATTCGGAGTCAGAACTCAGAAGAGTTCGTAACCAGAATTCAGAGAATTCAGAGTCAGAACTCATAATCTAAAAACAGAATGCTCCTTATCTATGTATTATATGATTCTGAGGTTTTTAGACATGAAACAAAATTTTACAGTTAGACAAGATAATGAACAATGAAAACATGATAAGGATAAATTTTATTAGGGAAGGAAAATTTTCCTTATGAAAAAAAAATATAGGGTAAAATGAGATTTTCCTTTAGATAATATGTTTGCAATTTTCAAAACAAGAAGGAATGGTAAAGTCATAAGGAGACCTTATTGACTCTACAATCTCCCCCAAATATGAAGGAATGGAAAATTCATAAGGAAAATCTTATTGGCTCAACAATCTCCCTCTTTTTTAAAAGAACTAAGATCCTTACAAAAAAATAAAAAGGTTTTAGACAACATTTTTCTAGTCATTTAAAGTAAAACATATCTCCCTTTAAACATGGATAATGATGAAAATGAATAACTCTCCCTTTGGCTTTGGAACTCTAAGTATTGTATTCATGATTTCCGGAATGAGATTTTCCATTATCTTGAGTATAGAAATCTTCGTAATGAAAACTCCCCTGCTTAGGGATATTTCTTCTTTTCTTAGTATTATTTTTCCTTTATCCACCTTTGTGATTTTAAAAAAGAATTTGAGGGAATGGAAAAACAATTATAGTACATTAAATATTAGTACAAATCATCCAAACAAAAATGAGAAACCAAAATTTCATTAAGATTAGAATAATTTGTACAAGGAAAGAAAATACAACAAAAGATTAAATTTATTTTCCTTCCTATTCCTTGGGTATCAATTTCTTCACAATGTTTTTCAGCTTCTTTTTCTCCTTGTGGTCTTCCCTTGTTTTCTTCTCTAAGGCTTTGATCTTTTCTTCCTAAGCCTTTAGAGCCTCTACTTGAACATTCAACAAGTCATCTTTCTTTACTAGCTTCTCTTCAATCTTGATCTGGAGATCCCTTTCTATTTTCTAGCTTTGAGCAACAGAGTATAAATTCCCATTCAGATCCTTATCCTCCTGAATCTGAGTATTTTTTTCAAGGTTTAGATTTTACTCAAAGATATTTGTGAGATCGTTTATTTTTCTATCTTATGTATCAAAAGCATCATTAAAATCATCTTGAAACTCATCAAGTTCTCTCAAATCTTCAACTAAATTCTTTGACCAGCTAACCATTTTCTTACATGTTCTTTTGTGAGATTCATAGTTGATAAGAAAATATTTGAAGTCTGTCTTCATCTTGACACACCTGTCCATCACCATTGACACTGAATCCGATTTTTGGTTCAAAGTATGTTGAAGCATCTGGAATCAGGAATCTTTTCATGAAAAGATCATAATTTTCCCAGCAAGCTTCTTCAAGGATTGGACTATGAAATCATGTCCCATAGAGAGTGATTCTGAATCCGAAACATTGATTGGTGAGGTCTATTTCTCTAGCTCAACAATCTTTCTCTTCAAAGATCAACTAGCTTCTTTCTTCCTTAATATTTATTTTGTAGGTGTATCCACAACCACCTGTTTCCCCTTATTAGTTCTCAGAACAGCTTCTTCATTTGGAGATTTCTGTTCTCTGTAAGGTAGCTAAACAATCTTATCTTCCTCTACTTTCTCCATCTCATCTCTAGCCTCATCATCTTAAAGGTGTATAAAATTTTGATTATAACTCTCTTCTACTGAAATTTTATTAACTTCTTCTTCACCCTTCTCATCTTCACCTTGATCATCCTTCCTAGGAGTCTATAGCTTTAAAGACTCTGATTCATAAGTTCATATTGATAGTTTCTCATTTGGGTTTTCCTTCTCATGAAAGTCTTTAATTTGCTGAATGAGGTCTTCTATGTCAGCACTACTTTCTTTTTCTTTCACATCTTCTACAGCTTCCTTTTATTCAACAACCTTCTCTTGGGGTTTTTCTGGAGTCATGTACTTCTTCCCCAGAGTCTCAGGTAAAGCCTCAACCAAGAACGATTTTTGTACTGTAATTTGATCGGATGCTAATTAAGTATCCCTTAGAAAGGATTGCACAATCTCATCTTCTGACATCTTTTTATTTTTCTTCATTTCTTTGGATTTCTTCTCAAACACATCAGTTGCCTTCTCTTTTAGAGATTTAGCCTCTGCATGATCCAGGAAAAACTGTGGCTCTCCTTTCTTCTAATTCTTTTTATCTTCCCTCCACTTTGTAACAACCTCATCCGGATAGGCTTTCTGCTTCTTGGGTTTTAGAGGTGCAGATTTATCTTCCTTAGCTTTAGGAGTTTCCTCTTCTTCTTCCACTTCTATTATCTTTCTCTTCTTCTAACCTTTTTCAATGGTTTTTACACCTCTTTCTTCTTCGGAACTACTTCTGCTTCCTCCTCTGGTAAGTCATAGAGTTCTCTAGAATTTTTAGAGAAACCAATATTCATTCTCTTCAAGTTGTTTTCACTTACCAACATGACATTGCAATTCTTCAGCATGGAACTATAAGGAATATTCAAATACTCAAGGCACCAAACTATAAGCTTTGAAAGGATGGCCGGATACATGATAATATGAGCTTTCAAATTCCCATTCATGATATTCTCTATCGTAATGATAATATGCTTCATCAAATTCACCTTCCTCAGATTCACCAGAAAATCTAGGATATACATGTAACTCTTCTTCAAGGTGTCCTTATCCCCTTTTCTTAGTATGATAAAACCTTTCACCCATAACTCTAGGATCTAGTTAATTGTATACAAATGAGAAATCTTCAGAGTCTTGACATTGGTAATCCCAAGACACTCCGTAGATTTTACCTTGATAAAACTTGCTTGTACATCCGGTAATTTATGGGTACAAAACTCAACTTCCACTTCAAAAGGAACTCCAACCAAACTGGCTGCCTTTGTATATGATAGGGCATAGGTCTTACCATATCTTTTAAAGGAAAACTTATTTTTTTCTTCATCCCTAAAGAATCAAACTGATTCATAGAACTCAATAAGTAGATCTGTATATACCAAGACTTGAGCACCAGGCTTTGATATGGAAACACCTTCCCATCCATTAAATATGATGTTCTTGGATATAATGGAGTCATATTTGGAAAAGAAACATGGATGCACCAACCTATCTCTGTAAATATGCCACTCTAAAATGGACTTGACAGTTAACATTTCTTGAAAAGGAACTTCACCAGATATTCGGATTTGATAAAAGTCAGAGAGGTTAGAAAAGGGATTTTGAAATAGGGGAAGAGCATCGGCACGCAGAGGCTTGAAAACTGATGAGGGACAACCCTTCGAGAGTCCTTTATATAGGCATTGATGCGACGGTTGAACTTCCAAAGGCAATCCAACAGTTGAGAAATCTTCTGATTAGATCTGATGGTTAAAATGATAGTCAAAAGGAAAATTTGGTAGAATCCGATCTTTTGAGGTTTTAAAGAAAACATTCAGATTTAAGGTAACTAGAATCTGAAAATTTTAAAACACAAAAGAAAATATCAGCAAGTAAAAGATGATTATGAAAACTGAAAAAAGGAAACATACCTTTCGGATTTCCATGAAGATTATTCGTAATAGGTAATATTCTACTAGAAGAACTTTAGATTCCAAAAAAATTAATTACGGGAAAAAAAATTGAGTACTAAAAACTTCATTAAGAAAATTTTAGTTTGAAAATTCTCATTAAGAAAATATCAGTACGAAAAACCTTCATTACGAAAATCTTCAGTATGAAAATTTAAAAACATCATTATGAAAAAATTTGAAAACTTCATTACGAAGAATTTTGAAACTACAAACAAATGTACCCTCCCTATGTAAAAGAGTTTATTACTTTAATGAGATTGATTTCAACAGGAATTTAACAAGGAATGTTACCTTATGGTTGTCATTTATAACATTTGTTTAATGTATTAAAATCTATCTAATGGTAACGATTTTGTGAAAATATCAGCAAGTTGATCTTGTGTTCCAATAAATTGAAGAATGAAATCTCCTTTTTATGTGTGATCCTTAAGAAAGTGATGCCCAATATCTATATGTTTTTCATGAGAATGATGTGCAGGGTTTTAACATAAAGCAATGGCACAGGTATTATCACACAAAATTTGTGTTTTGGTAAAACTCATACCATAGTCTGTGAGTGACGTGTAGGGTTTATTCCCTCTTGTTGATTATAGCATTTAGAAACCAATCTAGCTTTATTTATTACTATGATTCCATTTTCATCACACTTATTTCTGAAAACCCATTTACACTAATTACAGAAGTTTCCTTAGGTTTTTCAACCAAGGTCCAGACTTTATTCCTTTCGAATTTATTTAGTTCATCTTGCATCGCTTTTATCTAATCATCATCGCCTAATACTTCATCAGTGCTTTTTGGTTCTAATTAGGAAAGGAATGTTAGATGCTCTATATCATTTCTTAAGTTACTTCTAGTCCTTACAGTTTGATTCACATCACCAATGATACTATCACTGGGATGATTCTTTAGAAGCAACTGATTTGGGATTTTTAAAAGTTGTTCATGAACATAGGGTAGAAAATCTTCTAGAGAAAATGTTTTAGAATTTTCTTTTTGAAAATTTTCCGTATCAGAAAGATATTCTAACAAAGTTTGATAATCAGTTTTTGAAAACACAACCAAAGATATAGGTTGGGGTTGTTTAAAAACAAATGGATCTCTTTCATCAAATTTAACATGCACTGTCTCTTCAACAGTACAAGTGTTTTTATTGAAAAAACTATAATCCTTAGAGGTTGTGGAGTAGCCTAATAAAATTCCTTCATCAGATTCTGGTGTGGATTTATATAGATTATCTTTAGTATTTAGGATGAATACTTTTCAAACAAAAACCTTGAAGTAGGAACGTCTAGGTTTTCTGCCATTCTATAACTCAAAAAGAGTTTTTTTAAGAAAATGTCTAATCAAAACTCGATTTATAGTATAACAAGCAGTACTTATAGCTTAATCCCAAAAATGATTGGATATAGAATACTCACTCAACATGGACCTTGTTATCTCTTTAAGAATTCTATTTCCTCTTTCAAAAACACCATTCTTTCGAGGTGTTCAAGGTGCTGAGAAGTAATGAGTAATGCCTTTTCTACTAAAAAAATTTCAAAATCAGAATTTTGAAATTCACTTACATGATCACTATGAATAGTTATCAAAGGAAAGTTATTCTCATTTTTGACTTGGGCTCTAAAACTTTTCAAATACAAAAAAGCATCATATTTCTTTGCTAGAAAATAGACCCACGTAAATCTAGTGTAATCATCAACTAAGACAAATAGATAATATTTGCCTCCAATGCATTCAGTTTGTGTTAGACCAAAAACATCCATATTCACCAACTGTAATACATCAGTGGTTGAGAATTCACCAACTGATTTAAAACATGATTTATGTTGCTTTTAATATTGACAAGGATCACAATCTTTTGAAGAATCATATCTAATCTCCAGTAGTTCATTAGCTAGTCATTTTATAGAGAGTTTGCATAGGTTCCTATGATTAAAGTTACCTAATATTCTATTCAATAACCAAGAATGATCTTCCAATGCACTAAAGCAAGGTAAATCTTGTCTCCTAAGGACTTCTAAGTTTAGGGTGTACAAATTCTCTTACCTATTGGAAGAAAGAATAAACTCTTCCTTAGAATTGTGTACTAAGAACTTTTCAATCCTATAATTCCCAAGGTAGCCTTCATCACATAATTAGTTTATGCTAATGAGGTTGTGCTTAAGACCCTTAACAAATAAAATATTTGAAATCAAAGTTTTTCCATGAATAATGATGTTACCTATACCAATAATTTCTCCCATAACATTAACTCTGAAAGTTACTTTTCCACCATTCGTCTTGATAATATTTTCAAAGATGTTTTTGTTACCTAAAATATTCTGGGAACATCCACTATCCATGTACCAAGTATTGATGTTGGTACCTTCTTTATTTTCCTAAAAATAAGAAAGTTACACTTTCGGAATCCAAACTTACTTGGATCTGGAATTGTTAGATAACAAAATTTTTGGTATCCACATTTGTTTAGATAAATAATCTTTATGATACCAAAGAGAATGATAATTATTCAAAGATAAAATTTTCTTCCAATTCCCACCACTTTTACATTTATTACAAAAAGGGGATCTGGATGATATAAAATAGTTGTTTTTGAAAATAGGTTTTTTGTGAGTATAAACTACTCCAGTAGTATTTCCTTGAGGTTTTATTTGAGAATACATCTTCTCAAAATTTTCCTTACCAGAAGTAAATTTTGCAAGAAGATTCTTAAGGGAATATATTTCCGATTTTAGTCTGATTACTAAATTCCTATCCTTCGGAATTATTTTCTTAGAGTTAAATTTTTCCTCAAAAACATTAAATTTTGAAATAGAATTCTTAAGATCTTTTGAATGTTTTTCATTTTCATAATTTACTTCCTTAAGGTCATTATATAGTTTTTCTAAAAGATCATCCTTTTCAGTAAGATCTCTCGAAAGATCTAAAATCTCTTTTGTAAGGACTTCTTATCTAGTATTTTCTTTATCCAATTTCATAGAAATTTTACAATTTATTGCTTCTAACAACTTGTAAAATATAGATACTTATTCATATGATGGTATTTTATCATTATCCAAAGATGAAGTATCTTCATTATAATTGATATCCCCAGAATGGTAATTCTTATCAAGAGATAAATTTGTAAAAGCCTCGATAAAGTGTACCTTGGTCATAATACATGTATTTGGAAAAGAAAAAGTAGGCATGAATCCAATATTTTTCTATGTTGATGATTAATATTAAAAATATTCACTTTCTGAAGAGTCTCCACACCTAGAACTCCAAGTATCATTTTCTTTAATTCTTTTCTTATGCTTCGAGCGATATAAATTCTTCCTGTTCCTTTATGAATTCCTTTCCTTCTTTTCCTTTTTTTTCAAAAGAGGGTAATCAGGTCTGATATGACCTATTCTTCTACACTCATTATAAGTAACTTCCCCATCATTATTCCCTTTTTAGTCTCTTTTCTTGAACTGATTCTGATAGTTCTTATTTGATACTATCTTGTTCATTCCCCGAGAAAGATTAGCTAATTTATTCTCATACTTTTTTGTATCACTAGATTCTGACTGAATAGTAACTTTCTTTGACTTTAATCTAGTAACTATTTCTGAATTCTTGGATTTCATATGATTAGATATGGTTTTAAAAGAAACTACTCCATTTCCATTCTTCTTTTTTACATTTTCAGCATCTCTCTTCATTCTAGTCTCATGTTGAAGAAGAGTTCCAAACAATTCAACTAAGGAAATCTAGGTAACATTCATATTCTCATCAATTGTTGTCCTCTTGGACTCCCACTCATTTGGAATGATGTCTATGATTCTATCTACAATAGTCTTATCATCCAAACCTTTTTTGTCCCATAGACTGTAATCTATTCACGATAATCATAAACTTTTGTTGAAATTTGCTTAGAAGTTCTCCATAAGGAAAGATAAAGTCATGGTATTCAGCTCTTAGCATAGCTCTTCCTGTCTCTATAAATTTAGATGTACCAAAATGTGTAACTTCAAGTTTCTTCTAGATACTGTTTGCCTCTTCACATGAAGATATTTGACTATAGATGTTCCTAGTCATGGAATGGAACAACGTATTTATGAATCTGAAATTTTATTGATATTCTGATTTCTCATAATTAGTAAAAGTTCTCAATTCCTTACCAGGAATATTATATTCCCCTGTCAGCATTAGGTAGTTATCAACTCCAGCGTTAATAAAAAAATTCTTCATCATATCTCTCCAATACTCATAAACATTTCCATTAATAACAGAAGGTCTGGTAGGATTTAGATTGTTAATATAACCAACATTTAAACCTGCTATCTAAGGAAAATCTTGGAATACACACTTGTTAGTAATATAAGTTTGTATAGAAGGAAAAAAATGTGCTAAGAAATGAAAAAAATAGAACTAGAGTATCTCTAAAAAAGTTAATCCGAACTTATGAATCCAAAAATTAAATTCTGGAACAATAAAGAAGAATATTTTTCTCTTGAATCTAATAGTCAGATTGACTCAGAAATAATCTTGAGAAAGGAAAACTTATATGTGAATATAAGTATTTCAGAAACCTCCTATGATACCAATTTTTGTATCAATAGATAAGATAGAAATGATACTGATTGTAGTATCAAATTATGATGCAGATGCTCAATATACAAGAGGGGGTGAATTGTATATTTTAAAAATTTCCTTTGGAACTTTTAAATATGATTATGTTTAACAAGGATAAACAATGTAATTCACAAAACCTATAGATTCTAATAGCTTGCTTGATTCCAGAAAAGTGATTTTGGAAATGAAACTTCACAAATGTTTACAACAACTAAGATTCTACCTTAAAGTGTATAGAATCCAATATAATTAGAGTAGAAGCTTAATGAACTATAAGAAAGTGTTATCTATATTGTCTCATTCAAATGAGCTCCTATTTATGGGAAAAGCTCAGATGGTCGGCACCCTCCTCCAATGGTCATATTTCTCCTTGAACTTTGGAGCGACCAGTGCAAGTGTCACTCAAACAACGGTTAGTAACTGAATGCACAACATCGTTTTAAAACAAAAAAGTGTAAGAAAGACAATGGTTTGTAACCAAAATCCGATATTCAGAATGTAAGAAAATAAATATTTAGAGTCTAACCAAAAATGAATTCGGAGTCTATAATACAAGGGTATTCAGATTATGGTTTCTAAGAGATTCATAATCTGAACTCTATAAAAATCCAGAGTCTGAATTTCAAATAAATCCAGAATCTGGATTCACAAGAATTTGGAACATAAACTTACAAAGTTCGGAGTCGGAGTTCATGAGAATTTGAAGTCTGAACTCTCAATTTTCGGAGTCAAAAATCATGAGAATTTGGAGTCAGAACTCACAGAGTTCGGAGTCTGGATTCATTAGAATTCGGAGTCATAATTCACAAAGGTCGGAGTTTGAATTCATTAAATTTCAGAGTCAGAACTCAGAAGAGTTCGTAACCAGAATTCTGAGATTTAAGAGTGAGAACTTAGAATCTAACAACAGAATCTTCTTTATCTAAGTATTATATGATTCCAAGGTTTTTAGGCATGCAACTGAATTTTACACATAGAAAGGATAATTAACATTGAAAAACATGATAAGGATAAATTTCCTTGGGGATGGAAAATTTTCCTTATGAAAGAAAAATATAGGGTAAAATGAGTTTGCCTTTAGATAAGGTGTTTGTGATTTTCAAAACAAGAAGGAATGGTAAAGTCATAAGGAGACCTTATTAACTCTACAATCTCACCCAAACATGAAGGAATGGAAAATTTAAAAGGAAAATCCTATTGACTCAACAATACACACAAGTGATCAATTCCTCTCCCATTTGATAGAGGTTCGAGATAGATTAAGGTTATTTCAGTAACATAACTAGTACAAAACCTCTAAATTTTCATTGAATGATATTAATTAACATGACATATTTTACATTACGATAAACAAATGAATATTAAATATATGAAGATAATGAAACATAAATGTAAATAATAAATGATACATAAAACAAAACCAAATCAGAAATCAATAGTTGAAGAAAGTAATTAATTTTTTCTTAAAATTATAAATATTTCCATTTAAATGAAATTTATCTTCATTGATCGAGTTTTTATGATCATCTATAGTTGGAACAATTCTTCTCGAATATAGTGATGACTTTATCACTTGTATTAAGTATTTCATAATAAAATTCATATTCTAAATGTCTCTACATATTAAATTAAATTTTTGGAAAATTCAATAGATTAAAATTAATGTGTAAACACGTGTTATTGATTCAAATTGAAGAAACACATACCAACAGATGTACCGAATGTTAAATTTATCCCTTAAAAAAATAGATGAAATTCATTCATAGTGTGTTTAAATTGTACTCATACTATATGCATGGAGCATATATAAATTGTTGAATGTGATACATGTTCCAACTAGATAGTCAGATTATAACAATGGTTGAATAAAATTATTCTTGGTATATTATTGTCTATCATGTGTAGTCTATGGAAGTCTCAGATAAATTTACAATTTACTATGATGGGATTTCACAATCAAGTCAATCAAATTTGATGATAAAGATAATGGGAGAATACATGGTAAATCTAATGTTTTTCCAATGCCAAGACCCAACTTCCTCATTCAAGGATACCCACTGAATCACTTAAAGTGAAAGAAGTGGGTATGATGTATTTGGAATATAGCATAAATATCCCACACCATGACATGGAACTCTATAATATTATATCCTTAAGAGATTGCAATAAATTAGGGGTAAAAGTAATTTCTAAATGTGATACATTCAGATCCAACCAATTCTTAGCCAGTAATAACTCCCAACCTATTACACTCATCAGATATTCATTAACTCACATTCATAATCAATAGAGCCAACTAAACCAATATCATGAGAACATATGTGATTAAAATGATATAAAATGACACATTAATCAATTCCCAAAGTAAAATGGGTGTAATCCCATGCAAAAAACAATTTGATATCATATATATTTTATAAATTTAGTGCAAGACCATGCTAATATTTAATGAAATAAAAAATATGGTCTTTAAACATTGATCAATTACATTTTAGTACAACATTTGAACATTTCAAATAAAATTATCTTGGTCTATTCAATTATTCTTTAAAATTGTTTTCTAAGATCCTATATAGTTGAACTATCTATGGTGGAATCAATGTTGCCTTGTTCTACTACATAATGTATTTATTGATCAAAATAATGTTATTAATGTCTCTATAAATAATGTGTTGATTTGCCTATCAATGAAAATAACATGTTAAATGAGTTAAAGTTTCAGAAGTTGGCCAATGCGACCTAAGTGAAGCCACCACCATTATTAAGATGCAAACTGTCAATGGATGTGGAAATGAACTTTATTAATAAACACACATACTATAATTTAAAATAAATATAAAACATATTCATATAATATGCATAATATAAAAGGTAATAAGATTAAATTGTAAGAAAAATTTTATTACAAATTGTTTAAAATTCTTAACTAATATCTATTAATCATTTTCACAATTCTATGTGATATTTATTTTTAAAGAACACAACATCATAAAAAAATTATCCATATAAAAAATAAATTGTATTATGGATTTTAGGCCTAAAATAATGGAAATAGTGTACATGCAAATTGAAGAATATATTATTCCTAAATACAAATATTTTAACATGTGTAAAAATAACACAAAAGATACATTTAATATATTTCATTTTAATATATATTATACATGCAGATGGTTCAAAATTATTTGTTTTAGGACACAAAAAGGGTTTAGAATTATTTTTTTTAATGTTAAACCATCTGTGTGTATATTGATTGAAAAAAAAATTGTTTAACATTTTAAACCATCTATGTGTATACTTTTTTAAAAAAATTGTTTCCATACACTTGATAAAATAAAACTATATAGTGCACATGTTGTTTTTTAGGAAACCATCTATTTAATCTATATAAATTGTATTTTTATGTGAAACTAATATAATTAAATATGGTTTTAAAAAATGTAGAATGTAATTTGTGTGGTTTTTTAATATATATAAGCCTTCAAATTAATAGAAGATTTAGTTCATTATAATTCAATAAATATTTTCAAAACATAAAATAATATGAATTTAATTTTATGAATTTAATTTTTATTATGAATATTTCTATGACCACATCCCTCTAAACAAATCCCTTATAGGTTGGAAATGAAGAAAGGGAGATAATGACCTCCAAGCCCCACCTCTATTAGACCCGGGTTGGCGACTAGCACCAAGTGTTTACCAATATCACAATATGGGAAGAATTAACCTTTATAATGAAAAAATTATTAGAAGAAAAGAATAATTTTACACAGTAAACTCTATGACCAAAGATAACACTTAAATTGAAACCATCCCACATGCATGTATAAATAGAATTGATAAAAATAAAAGTCTACAATGTAAATTCCCAAAAGTAAATCTAATGAAGAGACACAAAAACTATCAAAGATCCAATGTAGTAAGGTCTAAAATGGTTTTAATAATACTCCAATAAACTAGAAAATAGATTTATATACATAAGGTGATCTTATGAGTATACTCAGTAGGAAATACTCAAGTCTATCGTGTACGTGTGAATGAAGCATACTAATCCACCTATGAGATAACAACTAAACCAAAATACACCAATACATGTATACTAACCATCCTGAACTCACCAAGGCATGCTCGCAAAACAACACAATCCAATTAATATAATATAAAGTAAATCAAATTGATTATATGGTATCCCACACTTATATCCCACTAATTAGCCACTCTCATTCCCTGGCGGAAAATAACCTTGTTCTCCCACCTCTTTTGAATATACCATATCACATCCCACCCAAACACAACTAGGTCTCACAGCACATCCTACCTTCATACATTTGGGCCTCACAACACATCACATCTCATCTCGAAGACACCTAGTATACTGCATCACAATTCATCTCGAAGAATCACAGAACATCACATCCAATCTCATCCCAATGAAACATGGGATACCAAATCAAAAATCATAAACAACACACCTAGGATATCACATATCATCATCTAATGCACTAATAGACTTATGTTATTCAGTATATATTCAATACCTTTCTCACCTAGAAGGATCAAGTAATAGAGGGTGGTTATCCATCCATCGTCCCACCATGTTTTTGGAAATGACACTCCACGTGTGACAATACGGGTGTTCGGAACATAGTGATCAGTGTGGGTGGGTGCATATAGAAATCACAAGAATATACAAGTACATATATATATATAGTATCAAACAGTCAATCCAAACCTATAGGTTCTTAATTAAACAATCAACTAACAATACTTTTACTATTTTTTCACCTCTAAATACATTTATTAGTATATTCAATTGTCATTTCAGAAGGTGAAGAGTCCTGATAATCCAATACGGCTTCACATTTCCTCTATGTTTAATACCCATTCATTTCATTATCTAGATTCATCCGAATTTAATCAAAAAACCCCTCATTATATTATTTATTAGAAAAATTTTATCACATTATCCAAACCATCACATGATTTTTAAAACATTATTGAACAATTACATATTCATTCCATTACTACTCGGGATTCTAAAATAGAGAAACCACATTCCAAAAATATCTCAAAATTACATCATGTCACATCCCCATAATCATAACCCACAAACTATTATACCCACATTCCCCAACCACACATCATCATCCCAAAATAATGGTGACAGGTTCCAACACATCATGATCATTTCATAAAATTTTCAAATGGGTTTTATCACATTCCACATTATTTTAAGGGTGTTATCACACAATCAAAAATCCTGGTGAAACCATTTCATTATCCAAACAAAATAAAATAACCAATTTCATTTTTTGGTGATATCACAAGAATCACAACCAAACAAAAATCAAAGAAGATATATCCAGTGCAAACAAAACCAACAAAGACTATAATTTTCAGTAGGGAATCAAGCCCGAACAATCACATTATTACTAGTAATATCAAAAATATAAAATCATGAGAATCAAACCCCATTGAACCTTTAAATTAAATTTACCAATTTTTTTATTTGATTAAGCCAAAAAACCAATAATTCATATATTAAAAAGAGCAATCCTCTCTCACGAGATACCCAAATAAAGATAAATTATGGGATTTATACCTCAAAGAGTATTTCCAACTTGTTGTGCACCATAGTGTGAAGAAGAACCCTTGGGAAACACAACCACATCCTGAGAACCATAGATAAAACTATACTACACCAAGTATCCATAAAAAAAGAAACCTAAACACACCCCAAACCAATGAATCACAACCACAATGAATCCCTAGGAGAGTAAAAAATGAAGATGGTGAGAATGAGAAGATAACTCAACACGGATTTACCACAGATCACCAATGAACAACCACCTAGATCAATGGAACAGGGAGGGCATAAAAGGGATTTAAGAAAACCTTGGGGCACCTAGGGTTCTCCATAAATAAGAGGAAAAATAAATTGAAACCGAATGAATAAGGGTTCAGTTGGAAATGAATTTTAAAAACAACATTGTATCTGGGGATTAAACGACATGTAATCCCCATTCCTGTCGTGTAATACTTGGGGTTTGGTTTCCCCAAAAAAACATGTCACCATTTCATTTTATTATTATTTTTAGTCCTTGATAAATTATAAATCGTGAATTCATATTCCATATCATGAAACTTTTAACAACATGAAATCCTCTTTCATGTCGTTAAGTTTTCATGATGTGAAATCCTTTACATCTTTTAGTTTTTTGCAATTGAATATCTCCAAACCTCCTCCAATAACCTCCAACAACCAAAACTAGAAAATTAATGGAATTGTAAGGCATAAAAAATTAAATAAGATACATATAAAATTATTCCCATGCTCTATAATAAAAAACCTATCCTAGATTATAAGGGTTATAAACACAACCTGAGATACCTCTCAAGTGTCACTCATACCTCAAATGCTATGACCAGGAAAGCACAGTAAACCAAACGACCACAAACATCCCGCATGACCTTATCACTATGAAACTAATGAAAAAAAACGTTTTCCTCCCGCAAAACCACACCACAATACAACCACTACAAACCCATCAAACTTTACCATCAAAAACACATGGACTAGAGAATTTTATCATCCATGTTAAGATATTACCCACTCTAGGCAGCACTAAATCACACCTATGGGTTTAATCGCATCACACTTAATCTCTCTCAATTATGAATCAGGTCATCCCATTTTTATTTGTCATGAATTTATCACAAATCACACCACACACATCACAAAACAAGGAAAATATCACCTTTCATAAAACTGAGTTCAAAAATCACATTACAAATCAAAATAGGGAAATAAAAATCCTAAATCAAATCAAGTTAACAGGAATGAATCTAAATATCTTAATCCCATGTAAAAACATCCTGACCATTATTCCTTATCAAAACAAGAACCAAAGGAATTGTACATCAATGTAGTTCCTTCTCTTGATGATCTGGTATCTCTACTAGACACTCCACAAATGTTGTGTCATCCTCGATATCTATTTATCCCCAGATAATAAAATGGGAGTCATCATGAAGATAATGCTGAATATTAGAGGTGTGGAATATGTTTTGGATCCTCTTTAGCTATGGTGGAAATTCGAAATGGTATGTCACTTCACAAACTCTCCCCAACACCTCAAGGTACCAAAAAAACCTTTGAGAAATATTACTCCCTCATCCAAACCTATTCTTCCCATGTCACAGGAATAATTTCAAGAATATGTGGTATCTAACTTTGAACTATAGGGGACTCCTTTTATGAATATCATAAGACTTATGTTGATCCTATGCTACTTTCATCCTCTCACAAATGATATGAATTTTCTCTATCACGCTTTGTCCCACATCATGATCAATTATTTTTTCTCTCCAATCTATGTCCAGAATAATGGAGAATGACATAGTATTCCATGAAAAGCTTAAAATGGGTCCCTGAAAATGGAAGAGTGATAGGTATTATTATAAGAAAAATCTACCAAAGGAAGGTGTCATTCCCAAGATCCAATAAACTCCAAGACACAACACCACAACATATCCACCAACCTCTGGATAGTCTATTCTATTTTACCATCTATATGATGTTGTAAAAGCATTGTTGAGGCGTAACTGAGTGGAAAAAGCTTGATGAAATATTCTCCAAAGAATTAAGGTAAAATGTGCATCCCAATCTTAGAAAACGGACCTCATGACTCTAGAAAAACCACACCACATAATTCACATACCTCTTAGTTAATGCATCCATTTCACCTAACTCCTTGATTGATGAGAAGTGGACTGATTTCTTCAACCAATCCACTATCAACCTGATTGCATCACGTGCACCCTAAGCTCTAGGTAACCCTATGAAAATATCCATAAACACTTCATCCCATTTCCACTTTTTAATGTCCAATATCTCCTACAAACCACCAGGAACAAAATTATCGATGTTTACTTAATTGAAAACTAAGCACCTTGAAACAAACTCTTCCAGTTCCTATTTGATCATAGTCCATAAAAACCACATTATAAAGCCATGATAAATATTATAAAATCCCATTTTTCCATGTGTGATCTATGGAACTCATGAATAACTCCCCTGTAAAATTATATCAAAACAATGGTCTTTAAAGAAACAAAATATGGTTTTGAACAACCTCTGACCATCCCACTAGATCATCACTATGGACAACTCAATCATGTATCACCTATACCTCTGAGTCTCCCCGCAGTGACTCGTCTAACTACCACATCAGATAAGACTACAACATTATTTAAAAAACAAAATCTACCACTATCCACTGTTGTATCTAAGTGTTAGGCTAATAAATCCTCAATTTCTCTCCAAGCATCTTAAGACTCCCGAAAAAAACCCTTCCCTGACTTCCTACTCAAATAGTCTACCACAAAATTCCCCTTTCTTGAGGTGTAGGAGATTGCAAAATCATAATCCCCAAAAAACTATATCCACATACATTTGTTCATGTTAAAATTACATTGGGAGAATATATATCCTAGGCTCTTGTGATCCGTGAAGACCATAGAGTCCTCCTCAATTTGGTAATGCTGCTATAAATTCAGAATAAACATAATTACTGCTATCTCTAGGTCCTAGGTCGCATAGTTACACTCGTGTGTACATAACTTCCTATACTAAAAAGAGATAAATACACATTGATGTGTCACCATGAATCCCAAGACCATATAAAAAGCATCAACAAATACCATAATCATAACCACTTCCTCAAGAAACTGGAGCACTAAAGCACTAAATAACTTCCCCTTCAGGTAACTGAATGTTTCCTCCTAATGATCACTCTAGAAAAAAATCATTGTCTTCTATAGTGAAAGCTATCAATAGGGCTAAAACATCAGAGAAACTAGGTACAGAACGCTGATAATATCCTGTGAAACCAAGGAAACTATGATAGACATGTACTTGGGTGATTCCCAAGAAAAACATATTTCAACCATAAATGGGTCTATAGAAACCCCCATTTGAGATGCCACATACCTAAGGAATTTCGCTTCTAACATCCAGAATAAAAACTTAGACAACTTTCTATAAAGCTAGTGCATCGTAGAAAATGAAAAATGGATTTGAGATGATCGGCATTCTCCTGCTCTAACTTCAATTAGATTAGGATAGCATTGATGAATATAATGAAAAACTAGTCAAGGAACTAAAATAATATAGAGTTCATAATCCCCATGAACATGGTTGATGTGTTCGTAACACCAAATGTCATGAATACAAACTATAAGTGCCCATACCAACATCTGAAGCTATCCTTTGGGATATTTCCCTTTTTCATGCTCGAATAGTGATATCCAAAACACAAATAAATATTTGAAAACTAACTCACCCCTATCAAATTGTTGAAAATATATTTTATCCATAGAAAAGGGTAACATTTTTTTACTTCCTCCTAATTCAACCTCTAGTAACTATGCACAACCTTATAATATCATCTGTGTTCTTGGAAAACAACGGTGGAGCACCCCACGGTGACACAGTAGGCTGGATAAAACCCATTCAACATCAGATCTTTTATCTGAATACTCAACTCCTGAAACTCGGATTTTTTTTATCTGATAGGGAGCCATCAAAATCAGAGAAGGACCATGATGCAAGTCTATCCCAGACACAACTTCACATCAAGGGGGTAGAATCACAATATCGTAGGTAAAAACATCTAAGAACTCCCCAACAACCATGGGAACCACTTCCATCTCACAATCCACTGATTTCACCAACAACTCAGCTAACATGAAAATAAGGGTCTCTACACACTGACTGTCGACCTGACAACCCTGCTCACCGAAGAAAACCACACGCTAACCATTCAAGCCCAAAAACTAGACACTCATCTGAAATCATTAGATAATATTATTATGGAATACAACAATTCTATTTTGAGGATGAAATTGTATGGATTAATCTATAGTAATAAAATATTCTCATGGGACTGATGTGGCCCCATCATTAGTCTATACCCCCAACACGCATCAAATAAGTTGGTATGCCCTCCGATTGTCATACTCAACACCATGGGTATGGGAATACTCTATATATATAGTTCTATACAATGGAATAGAGTGGTGGAACAAAGGAGTGTGATTCTCTTGAATTAAAAAAGGAACAAACAAGAGTAATATTTAAACTGATCGTACCTCTGATGATCTCTGGTCCTTCTGTAACTTTAACCTCTTCTATTTTCAACTGATCAACCTCGTCACCTCTACCTTTATACTAACAGACACCTCTATGACCATGCTTGGGTAACATTCCCTGAACATGATGAATATCCTATTTTTTTCATTTTTCTACTCCATATACCCTAGGAAGATCCAAAACCTACTACCCCTAAAGCTGAAATGGAAGTACTAGAAACTAATATTGAGGTTGATGTTGAGAAAGTACACTTCCAAAAAACTGATCTAAGGGATCCACTATACACTGACTCTAGTGATGTCCATGAACTCCACAACTAAAACACACTAGAACAAAGCTCCCAAAAAAGAACAGAAATCACTTGCACTAGAAGGTCATAAATGAAGATGTAGAGGTTGACCCCCTTTCATTCAAAACCTCGAAAGCCCTATCACGAGAGACATTAAACATAAAACTCTTCCCCTTGAGGATCCCTACCAGTTCCCTTCGATGGAAAACCATCTCATGAGTGCATCTACATGATCATATATCCCTTCCTATGAACCTCCAGATACGTTGAAAATGTAAAATAAGTTTCTTTATACTCTATAGAAGGACACAGGGGATTCTCAAGACATATCTCATGAGACTCCTCATATAGAAAAAGATCAGGGGGAAATGAAGAGGGTCCTTGAACATGATTCATATCTCATGCACTGACATACTCCCTTACTGAAGTGAAATAAGCTCATAACTTTTTAATGCATTCATGGCTGACAAAAGTAACTATACATGAACTCCTTCTTCAAGTTGACCCACAAAACATATGCCTCCTTCTACTCTCTCAGATAAAGTATCCATCATTGATGCATATCTCCCCACATTTGAGTGACTTCCAAAGAAACTCAGTACTCTGTCAGGGTATGGATCAAACCAAAATCAATCATGATCTCATCCATCCATCTCCTTGTCTCCACATCTGAAACACATCCCTCATAATTAACCAATGTATACCACTATTAATCACGCAACTTCTTCTGCCACTGATCATCCTCATCAGTCGGATCAGCTCTGCGGAAATCAACTGAAAAACCTGATGAACCTCATCTCCCTAATCCATAAGTGTATGATAACTAGGATCCATAGTTAAAAGAGAAAAAAGTAACTTCCTAATCCCGAGTAGTGTGGAATTTTATTTAAGATTAATTTTAAATCTGTTTACTCATTTTTTTATTCATTTAAACCATACAAAAACAACCCAATTAATACAAGAAAACAAATAATTATAATGAATTTACCTTTCCTTGTACTCTTCCCTGTAATCTAGTCTATCTCAAATAGTTGTTCAATAAGCTCATATTCTGAGCACTGCATTATAGGGGGCCTAAAAATCTCATTTCCTGGCTGATCTCCCTAGCCTATGGAACATAAGTGGTCAACTGGAACTATTTCCATAATAACCCATGAAATATTCTTTATTCCTAACTCTAAAATCCATCCTATCTTCAACCATCACATTTGATACCACTTTTTTGTGGCACCCTCTATCTAAAGATACCCCTCATGGGATGGTAATGAAAAATTAGAGATAATGACCCCCTAGTCCCTCCTCCAGTTGGCCCCGGGTTGGAGACTAGCACCATGGGTGTACATTTCTCACAATATGGGAGGAATTACCCTTTATAATGTAAATGGTATTTCTAGATAAGATGAATCATCAATAAAAACAC
This sequence comes from Viscum album, assembly GCA_963277665.1. Taxonomy (NCBI): domain Eukaryota; kingdom Viridiplantae; phylum Streptophyta; class Magnoliopsida; order Santalales; family Viscaceae; genus Viscum; species Viscum album. Next base: position 1,135,922,208 of record OY728164.1, on the reverse strand, counting down.
CATGAAATAACATAAAAAAGAAACCCAAATTACCCCATATGTATGTATAAATAGAATATATACAAACAATAGTATGAAAATTAAAAACCCCAAATTAAATCTAAAGTAGAGACATATCAACTATCAAGGATCTAAACTACAAAGGTCCAGTACGATTAGTAAAATCCTCTTAGAAACATGAAAATAAAAAATTCATATATAGGGTGATCATACAAGTATACTCAATAGTAAAAAATCAATTGTCACATCCACATTTGAAATAATCATACTAATTCGCCTATTAGAAAATATTAGAACCGAACAACACCTATAAAAGTATACTAACCATCCCAACCTCGCTGAGGAACGCTCACCAAATAAAACAAGTCAAGTAATATAATAAAAAGGAAAGCACATTGATTATAGGGTACCCTGCACCACTTTCCCATTGATTAGCTACTCTCATGCCCCAATAGAAAACATCTCGATGCTCCCTCCTCTTCGGAATATACCACATCACATCTCTCCCACACACACTTGGTCCTCACAAAACATTTTTCTTGAACACACCTAGTCCTCACAGCACATCACATCTCATCTCGAAGAAACATGGGGTAATATATCACAACTCATCTTCAAGACACCTCATACAGCACATCCCAATTCATCTCGAAGACACCTAGGATACCACATCACAACTCATCCTAAAGACACTCGGGATACCAAATCTCATCATCTAACGCACTAATAAGAATTCATCCATCATATCCAATGAAAAGCATCCCTCTCATGGAAGAAGAATGGATGATTGGGGGGACATCCATACATCCTCTCACCGGGGCATTGGGAAAGACACCACCCATGTGACTATGCAAGTTCTCAGTTCATATTACTCAATGTGGGTGGGGGAGTAATGAAATCCCAAGAATATACAAGTATATCTACATATAGTATCAAACACTCAATCCCAACCTATGTGTTCTTAGAAAAGAGACAAACTCACAATACTTCCACCTATATTTCCACCTCTAAATGAATTTATTAGTATCTTCTACAGTCATTCCATAAGGCAGAGAGTCCTCATAAACTAATTCAGCTTCACATTTCTTCCATGTTTAACACCCATTAATTTCATTATATCACATCAACCACCTCTAATAACACAACCCATCATTAAATTTTTTTTAATGAACTTCCAAACCATTATTCAGACCAACCTTTTCATTTTCAAACATTATTAGTCAATTACTCATTCATTCTATCACTAATTAGGTATCAAGAATTAAGAAACTATATTCCATAATTTTCTCAACATTCAATCACCTCATTTCTCAAAAATCACGGCCAACAAACTATCATCCACAAATTTCCCAACCACACATTTCCATCACATAATCATGACCACGCATCATGATACATCCAGGTAATTTTAAAATTTTATAAAGGGAATTTTATTACATTGCACATCATTTTAGGGGAGTTATCATGCAAACCAAAATCTGGGAGGAAATAATTTAGTTATCCAAATATAAGTAATTAAAAAAATTTCATTTAGGGTGATATCACAAATTTCACATCCAAAGAAGAAATCATTGTAGATATATTCAGCGCAAAAAACCACCAAAAACCTTAATATTAAGTAGGGCATCAAACTCAAACAATCAAAATATCACAAGAAACATTAAAGATATAAAACCATGTGAATCATACCCCATTTCCCTTTTCAATTCAGTTAACCAATTATTTATCCTTGATTAAGCTGGAAAAACCATAATCCATATATAAATAAATAAAACACCTCTCACATGATACACAAATCATGTGAAAAAATGGGATTCAAACCACAAAGAATCTTTCCAACTCATTGCGCACCACATGGAGAAGAAGAATGTATGTGAACCATAACTGAGTCATGAGATCTTCAGATCAACCTATACCACACCATGTATCCATCAAAACAAATCCTAGACGCACCCCAAACCAAGGGAACACCACAACAGTGGATCCTTAGAAGAATAACAGAAGAAAAATGGATGCAAATTAGAACATAAATCACCACAAATTGACTACGGATCACCAAAAAACAACCACAAGTATCAAAAGATCAATGAGGTAGGAAAAGGGCTTAAATAACTCCTCGGTCAACCTATGGTTTACCCAAAATGAGAGGGGGGAAAACCACATCTGAATGAATGAGGGTTCATCTGGAATTTTTTTTTTCAAAAAATGGCACTCTATTAGGAGATTACAGAACGTGTAATCCCATTTCACGTCATGTAATCCATGGGTTCAGTTTCGGATGAAAAAGACATAACCTATTAATTTAATTATTATTTAAAACCCTGATAAATTACATGTCCTGAAACCACCTTTCACGTTGTGAAACATTTAATTATTTGAAATCCTCCATTACATTTTGTAACTTTTCATGACAAGAAATCCTCTACTACTTCTGGATTTTAGAAACTGAACATCTTCAAAAATAATTCAAACACCTCCATCAAAAAAAACATCAAATTTAATATACTAAGAGGGTATAAGTTGTTTTAAATATTTTCTATACATACAATTATTATGTATTTTATTTTTAAAGTATAGGAATATTTCTAGTAACATGTAAAAAGGGACCTATTTCTAGCATAGTTATTATAAATTGATGTATTTAATAATAATAATAAATAATGTATGAGAATTATTTTATATTTCATGTAGAGGTAAATGTTTTAGGGAAGAACATAATTTTCACCATTAGATAAACAAGTGGTAATGATATATTTTTGAATTCAATTTTCTAGGTGGTAGCGTTAGAAGAAACACTATGTAAGGAAAGGAAAGCCAAAGAGTGAGATAGAATAACATAATATATTTTTACTAACATTTTATATGTATTATTGAAACAAAATTAAGTGTCTCTCTCATGTAAAACTACAAAAATTTAATGGTGGTTATATTCTGCAATATTTTATAGAATTATCGAAATCACTAATTCTTTGTGTATTGTTTCTGATAAAGTTAAGTTGAAACTATAATAGTTCAATGATCAATGTGGAATTCAAATATTTTACTCAAAAACAGAGATAGTGATTAGAATAATTTATTTCTTGGTAATTTATCAAAAATAGCTGCATATGACTATAATTATTTCCATTGTGTATGTTATTACAATCCAATATTCCCAGAATAAAAATTTAAAAAAAATTGTCATCGCAAAATTATAAGATAAATGGTTTCACATGTTTATGTTTTCTCTCTATATATAATGGAATGATGTCCCAAAAGAATTTAATTATAAAAACCCAGCATGAATTAGAAATCATTTGGTTTTTATGGAATAAATATAAAAATAAATTTCATAATATTTTTTAGTATTAAAACTTTGGTAAAAACCTTGTATCATATTTTACATAGTATTTTTTTAATTTAAACACCCTAATCCCATATTTTTTTGACTTAAAAGGGTAGTAAATAATAATATTTTCATTTATTACCATTTATTTTATAGTAGACTAAGAATTTGGTTTTTTTGGAAATCTCAAAAATAAACTATAATGGTTCCTATATAAAAGAATAAATAGTTTTAAAACACCAAAAATGATTTGAAAAAGAGGTTTTCTTGCATTTAATGTCTTGAAATTGATTTTAAATGTGGTAGTTCTCTTTTAAAAACTCCTTATAGGAAGTGGAAGCTATCATAATCATAATAATATTATATATATCATGTATCGGGGTTTCTGAATCTATAAGTATGTTTTGTTATAGATTTACTAAATAGATTTTTCAATGATATAAAAAAATTATATTTCAACTATAAGATAATTCATATTAAAAAATTATAATACCATCATTACCCATAATAGTGCATATTTTCAAGAAAAAATAATATTTATAATATCTAACATGAATTATTCTTTGAAATAAATGCATATGAAAATAAATAATAATGCCATAATTATAAAATATATAAATATGACATAAATATATTTTTTTGAATAAATAAAAATCAAGAACATATTAATAAAAATACAGTTTCCATCAGAAAATATATGTAAACATTTACTAGTTATGGACATATAATACAGAAAAAAATATAGTGGTTAGACAAATAGATCAATATAACGATGATAGTAAATATATATATATATATATATTGTAATTACCATCAACTCTAAAAATACATGTTTTAAAGGTTTTCCATATCCTTAGAATGTGTGTGTAGTGACGAAATATCATTTTAAAATGAACATATATTGGGATCCCAATCAAATCATTATTGTGTTAGTGAAAAACAAAAAAACATAACTTCATTAAATTAATAAAGTTAATGGTGTAACCAAACACATCATATAATATAATAAAAATGTGTTTAGTTTGGAAAATTTGGGGAAATAGAAGTCTATAAATAGAAACCCCTTTTTGGATATGGTTTCAGAGAAGAAGAAACAATAAGGATTCTATATCATTATTTGTGTATTGAAATTATTTGTGATAATATAAACAAATAATTCATTGATAAAGAGAAGAAATAGAGAGGGAAAAGTTTGAGAAAATGGAATCTACAAAAGAGTCTAGTAATTGGGGGATGGACACCAAGTGATGAACATTGAAGTATGTCAAAGAATGATATCCATAGAGTGTTTATGGATAAATTGATTAGAGTACAATAAACACTGAGAAAATTGAATATTGGTAAAGGAGTAATTCTAGAGGAAATGAAAATTAGGTGGTGACATAAAAATTAGATAGAAAGAATTAAGATCTATAAATAGTAGTCATAGGGATACCATCTTCACCCACACAGTTCATTTCCTAGAGGATATTTTTTATAAATTGGTTCTTATAGTATTTATATTTCATGGGTAATTTTACAGTAGATTGAGATGGAAAAAATATTTAACTATTTTTTGATAACACATATAATGATATCTGAAATGAAAAAGAATTTCTCAAAATGTTAACATGGAAAAACTATTGAAAAACAATAGTGAAACAAATATAGAGGGTGATGTAATATTTTTCATGGAGGTATTTATATTTTTTTAATTTTAATAGATAGAGTAGACAATATTTATGTAGTTCTATAATTAATTACATTTCCTATCAAAATAAAATAATAAAGTACTAGTAGAGTAAAGCAATTTAACATATTTTGAATAATTTTTATGAATTAAAAGTGAATGATTGCTACAATTTAATTAAAACAAATAATATTCATTGAATTTATAAGGTAAAATAGAAAATGAACCAAAAAAATTATTAGTAATTAAATTTATGGGATTTGATATGAACACATTATATTGTTCCCAGATTATAAGAGTTATACAGTCATCATTAATTGGCAATTGGTTAGTATAATTTAATAAACTATTGAAAGTACATGAAATTTTAACAAAGACTCTTTGTATTTTTATTTTCACCGATAAATTTTGTCCCATGAATTTTTATTATTATAAAATGGTGAAATGTTTTTTATGGAATGAGTATAATAGTGTAAAGATATATAATTCACATATGCTAAAGATTTTTTTGATAAGAAAATAAATCTAACTATATGTAATATTTTTTAATGAGAATAGTTGAAAACAAAATTAACTATATTAAAAAACTTTAATCAACATAATCATGTGAAAAGTGTATATACACAATGATAAAAGATTTTTTGTTAAACATGTGAAAAAATAAAACAGATTACCATAAACGAATGTATTTTCATTGATCTATATAAATTAAACTTGAATAAGAAATTATAATGCATTTATATTAATAAATTGTAAAAAATACATCACCTTATTTACGTTAGAGAAGATGACACCTAGTGCACATTTTAATGTAAGGATTTTTTTAGTGTAAATATCCTTATTCTATACATTAAATTATTCAATGGGTTTAGAATCATAGTATTTCCTTTTCCATCAATATAACCTACAGTATACAGAGCATTTGGTGGGCCTAAAAAGTTCTCAAGTCTATACAAATACTCTAATGTTTCTTATAGAAAATAATATATAATATAGAAACCATAAAATAGTAATAATAATAACAATAAGGTGTCTAAATTTTAAGGACCTAAACTTGATTTTAAATCCAGAAGTTATGTTCTAAAAAATCTATTTCAGGAAGAAGAAGTCACTATAATGTTAAGAGGTATATATCCTGAATTTATCATGTTTTTGAAATCTGTATCTCAATACAGATGGACTTAAATCACATTTGAATTTCTGAAATGAAACATGATTTTAAAAATAATTCCATTTATATTGAAAAATGAAAAAAAATATGAAATACAAATTTAAAACAATATATTGACACAAATTAAAAATAAAATAAAAATAAGTATTTCTTAGAAACCAAAATTAAAATTATTCATTACCAATATTGGTATAAAAGAATAATGTAGGGATAAATAGGATGAAAAGTGAAAGATATCATATATTAGACTATAAATTATTATCTCTACCTGATTTTTTATATGAAATATTAGTGCAATTGAAAATGCAGTGGAAAGTGACCTTGACGTTAGATTAATAATTTGGGAAGAGGATAGTGTTGTTCAACTGATATTTAGGATCATGAATATACAAATATATGAAAAATTATTACATAGTTTATAAATATATCATATTTTTACAATATAACATGATCTAAAGAATAAGAATAATCAAGTAGATGATCATTGGTTACACATAATGTAAACATGCTGATTGTGTATAATAAATCATCAAAATTTGGATATTTCCAAAATTGGAATGCCAAAATTGAACATCAATTTCTTCCCATATAGGATAGTAGTAAATATTAAATAATTTGTAGCACATTATTTGGAAAAGTTCTAATTAAATAAATAATAAAATTTTTTATATTAGTGATTATAAATGGATCAATGATATTTCCAGTAAAAAACTACTAATTCCTTCTATAGAAACTGTTAGCATAACCATAGTGTCTGGTGGTGAGTCATTATTGATGATAGAGCTCATTTGTTCCATGAAATCATCCTATAATAGAAATTTATAGTTACCCCTATGAAATTTTTTTATTTGTTTCATTCATAGTAACAAACCAATAACAAGCCTACTCATATAAATAAAAACCATATATGAAAAAATATGATGATTTTCATACAATTATGAAAAAATATGAACACATATAAAAATTATTATTAACATAAAAAATAGATATATTATTAAACAAATATATGCATGTATATATAAATGAAACTAATTAGATTTTTAGTAAGTATGAGTTTTTTCAAAAAACATGTGAAAAAATATCAACCTGTTTTAAAAAATATATAAACCTGTAACAAAAAAGAAAATTAAATATAATAAAAAATGGTTAAAAAATATTAAAAAAATTTGAAAAAATAATTAATATGTATATTAAATAGGAATCAAATATAAAAAAATATGACCAAATAAGAAAAAACATACAATATAGTTACCTATTTGAAAAACAAATTAGTGCCTATATTGGAAAAAACATACACCTATATGAAAATAATAAGAACAAATTGGACAAAAAAATATGAACCAATAAAAAAATATGAACCTCTACAGAACTGAGATACGCAAAAAAAACATTCAAAAAAACCAACATAACATCCTAAAACTATTCCAACCCATTTTATAATAAAACAAAATACATAATAAAAGAATTAAATACCTTAAAACTAGGGTATTACATCCTCACTCACCTATCAATGATATATTTAATACTAACTCCTCGTTATTATTTTAAATCTAATTTAGAAACATATATTGTGTTAAAAAAGTATAAAATTTACCAAATATATATAGGATATGAATACATATCAATGAAAAAAATCATACCATAAATATGGTGTATAGTTTAATTAAATATATCTAAAAGATATGGATGAAGAATAATTTTGTTACAATAGTGATATTTTTTAATTATATATCAAGGTGTCTTTGAGATATCATTTAAGAAGGATTAATGTTTGTTCATTATTTATAATATCCCCATATTTAGCGGGAAAAATTGAATTTGGTGAAATAAACATATTTAATACAAATAAAAAAATCCTTTCTAAAGAAGCAAACATTTTCCATTATTTATGAAAAAATAGAGAATATGATCCATTATTTGTGGGTGAAAAAATAATTAGAAAAATTATTTGGATAGAAATAAATCCCATTTTGACAAAACAATCATTTTAGATATCTCTTTGAAAAAATTGCCAGGAATCATTCAATAATTACAAATAGACACTTTGGAAATGAAAAACAAATCCATCAAACATTGTTGTTGATGATGATAAGTGGTAATAACATTCCAAGAAAATATCAGTATATAACAGAGTATCCATTCAAATAATGTGTGTTTCTTCATTATTTCAATGTAATGAAATTGATATGGTATATAAACCTGAAAATTAAGAATGGAATTAATATATACACATGATATATATATATATATATTAATTATAATACTGATAATAATGTATAAACCTGTATGGACAACATTTTCCTTTTTCAACCTTGCTAATTTCCATTGAAAAATATCTTCATCAAAAATGAATTGTATTTTAAACACACCTAAGACATATTTTGTAGTATATTATGGCATCAAAATTATGATATTCAAACTTGTTATCATATAATGCATTTGGTAAAATAAATAAATATAAAAAATGGCATATAAATATAAATAATTATACTTGGAGATAAGCAGTTCATAGAAAATAGTATCAACAACATAAAGATCTTTTCTATGTGCATCACCTTGTCTTCCAGTGAAAATATAAATATAATAATATCTCATAATTTTATTAAATTTATTAAAAGTAATATGGTATTTTATATAAATATACTAGGAGAGAGTTCAAAAAATAATTTTATACACAAAACACATAAATAATATTGATCAGTTACACCTAGTGAACACAATTTATAAATTAAATAATAAAATCAAAGATCTAGTTCTAAATCTAAATCAGAAGATAATAAGTATAAAAATTCATCAATGGTGATCATCCTAGGGATGGATACAATGAAATAATTAAGGGTAAAATCAATCCTAATAATCATATTTTTTAGAATCCCATATCTTCAAGATGGTGGTTATAGTGTCTAGAAACTTGTACATAGTGGGTACTTGGTCGGGACTAGTATGAATATATGTCAAAAAAATTCCAAATTTCCATATCTAATTTTTCTAACCCAAAATAGAAGATGGTGGATTGTGTGGGAATCCATTTATGTGTGGTTTTAATGGTAATATTAGAATGAATGAAAATATGAAATGTGATATGGAATACAAAATATACCAATCATAGGTTATATGGTGATGTATATAGTAGAAAATATGAGTTTATGAAGAATCGTAACTAGGTATTGTAAATACAGATGCTTCTATACATGATTAAAGATTGATGTGATAGAATAGAATTTTATAGTGAACTGATGTTGGTCAGAATTATGGTAGGTTTTCATAACGCTGGATTGATCTACATGCATAGTGGTATGTTAATAAAAATTGGTTTGATGAATGTATAATTTTTGAGGGTGGGGAAATGAGGAATGCAAAATATAGGGATATGGATTTTGGGGGATAATATTTTAAAATATTTGGTTTTAGAGGATATGGATTTGGATTATAAGGGTTTTTGGGATGTGGAGGCAAATGCGGAGGTATTTTTGGAGGTGTTGGCAGAGTTAGAGGAAAAAGAAGAGGTGAAGATGATGGTAGAGGAGGATGGGTAGTTAGAGGTATATAATAAGGAAGAGGTGGTGGAGGAGGATGATATTGATACATAAAAAGTGGAGTATGGGGTTATCGAGGAAGATGTTGGGAAGGATGAGGATATCGATACAGAGGTAGTGGATGTGGAATTGAGGAAGTGATGGAGTTAAAGTTAGAGATGGTGGTGAAGGTGAGGTAGTATATGGGAAGAGGAATGAGGGGGAGGTTATGATGGGAGAGGTATGGAGAAGATGTGGAGCTAGGGATGAATACCTCAAGGAGGAGTTATGGAGATGGGATTGTGGGGAGGAGAGTCAGGGTGTGGCGGGAAATTTAGGAGACTGCTAACATGGGGACGCTGAGTAGAATTGGAGAGGATAGAGACATGTAATGAAGGATTTATTTGGAAGATACATGGGTAAAAAGAATGACAAGTTTTATTATATATAATATATTATAGGAAATCATATGTAGTTTTCTATTTGTTATAAACTAGATCATTTTAAAAAAATCATTATTTCTCAATAAGTAATAATTTTATTTAAATATTAAATTTATGATATTTACAAAATTATTTTCATAAAATATATTTTTCTTTGAAATCATCTCATCTAAATTATAAAATGATGAATGATTCATAATTTTTTGGAATATTATAATTTTTCTGTTAAAATTAAAATATAGTACCAGTATATCGTAAGACTTATGACATCATAATGACATAAAAATGCTTTAATAAATAATATAAAATATTTATTGACCAAACATGTGTTTTATAATTTAAAATATTGTATTCTAATGTGAAAAGATTAATTTTCCAAACCTATAATGGAACATCCAAATGAAAAAGATATTCCAGGATTTTAAAACAATTCTTTGTGAACATGACTTACATCCACATCACGAAAGATATTACAATATGTAATTCAAGAAATAATATATTAAAATACCAAAAAAATCCCCTTTAAAAATGACATGGTCTTAACCCATAAGAGGCTAATGGTTAAATTTTTTTATAAACATGATATCCAATACCTATATTTAGAAATTAATAATCAATTCCTCCTCATTATCTATAAATACCAACCCCAATATCCAATTACTCTCTACTCTAATTCTATTAAGAATGAAAATTCTCTCATTTACCTCTATATAGTATATCTAGGTAGTATTTTAAGTACCATGGATCTCTTATATTGCTTCAAGAGTCTATGGTTCCCCATAAGTGATTCAATTGCTGTATAATTTTATTCGGGTACATACTTTGTAATAATCCTCTTGTTTTCAATTGATTATGTTTTTCATGTGATTATAATCATTCCGTTATTTTCCAAATTATTAAATAATAAAAATCAAATACCCTTCTCTCTCGTCAACCTCATTTCATTATAGATTTTATAGACTCATCATGTTGCTGAAATTATGCCTTGATTTTACATTACACCCTACATTATGAATACCAATCCAATTTCCATTCAATGAAATTCATGTAAGTTTACACTTATTTTATTTATTTAGGATTTCCATGTATGAAGTTCACATTTAATTTTATTCGGTTTAAAATTAGTAAAAGTGAATATCATTAAGATCTTTTGAAATCAATTATTTTTTTGAATCACATTCTCATTATACAAGGGTTATTGATAAAATATTAAGATATATGATCTATGTGGATCACATAAATTAATTAATATCAAGGTATTTTTTGGATATCACTCTAATTCATTGGGTAATTTTTTAATCCCATGGGATTCAATATATGGTGCATAGTTGGTCTATCTAATTCACAATGTTATGATTTCTTGGTAGAGAGACAAGAATTTTTCTAATGTTCTCATGTTTTTCTCATTTTCACATTATTTTGATGAAATGATATTATACTTTCATACTTCCATGTTATAATTGTATTACCTTTTTTCTTATACGTGTCACGTTTAATCTCATTTTTTTCTTACTGGGATTTATAGCTATCAAAATAAAGTATGTATTCCCTATGATATCCTATTTTGTATTAGAAGTGAATAGTATATAATATCATGTTATAAAGATTATATAAATATTATGTTTTTTTTTATTATGTTTTTTTACATAAATGATTAATTTTTAAAATATAAAAGACATATCAATTCATTAGGATGTGTTTTTTTGGATTTTCCTTTTGAAAATCAAGTAATTGAATTTGTAATGAAATATGGGTTGTCATAAAAGTTTATCATTCATGATGGAGATGACCAATAAAAATTTAATGTGTATATAAAATCAACAGATGAGGTGAGTTTGAAAATAATTTATATGAATGAAATAGTGGATAAATAGTAGTGGACACCAATGAACCCTTTTAAAATATACTTTATTTGTCAACGTATGAAAATATCAAGGTGATCATTACTGAACGTGAATCTAACAAGGAATTGAAATGACTAGGGAAACATAAGTATAGTATTAAGGAGCCTAATAATAAGGATCTCTAGGTGGCATATTTTGGATAAATAGTTTCTATAATTGTTCATTTTTAGGTTGGATTTGAGTAATCAATATTCCTTATTTGTAAGAAAATAATTTCACCAAAATCTATATTGAGTTACTATCTTTTCACCCATAAACCTAAAATTTATAAATCTTTTTCATAAATTTTATCATCTTAACATGATTTTTCATTGTATGTGAAGGTTTGTATGGTTAATTATTCTCTTATGTAAAATGAAACCATGTTTCTCCAATATTTTGAGAGTTTTGGGAATATAAATATGGAAGAATTTTATATAAGTATTGTAGGTATGTTCATATTAATATGAGATGTTTTAATGATCATTTTCAATTATTTTTCCAGATGAATTTTTATAAAATCTCAAGGATTAATTCAATATGATTAAAAAGAAAGGAAATTTTTCAAGGGAGATTTTTTTGACTAAAAATATTTATCAGGATTCACCAAATGATGCATATATTTATGAGATTTTTTATAACTTAATTTTGATGAAAAACATAGGAATTAATTCTAATCAACATAATTTTTTTCATAGAATTTGAATTTTAGTGTTCATATTATTTTAGAGATACATACTATTGAAACAAAATTAGGAATAATCATCATCTATATAACCTTGGATGGTTTATAAAAATATTTATTGATACTGGAGTTTTTTATATTTTTATAAAACATTATGTAGTTCTCACACAAAATAGTGGAGTTTTTATCACTCAAAAACTGCACCTCTAAAGTGTTGATAGAGTTTTTATAAGAAAAATAATGGATAAAGACTCTAAAATTAAAACTTCAAAGGATCAAAACCCTTGTTTTCCATGTTTTTATCATATTTTCTTACATTAAATATAATTTTACTCCCTCTTTATTGTGTTTTATGCACTATTTTTTCTCAAGTTACATAGTCAGTCAACTAACTTATTGAAGAGAGAGAATTAAATTTTAAGGACTCTACATACCATGACAATATTGACTAGAGAATGTGTGTCATAGCCTCTAAAATTTAATGATCACAAATAATGTTTGATAGGTTTCTTATAAGAATAAGGTTCCATAATACTAAATTAATTTCTAGTAAAATCATGAAAACATTTGGTTAAGTGTTTATCGATCTTTAGTTTGACGAATCTACCCTCAGTTATGGCATGATTCTATCAAATAAACCACTATCACTAATCTACCTCAAGATACATTTATATTCATGAACATAAACTATCATGTTAGAGATGCATCCAAGTTTATCTACTTTATAGTACATCTACCACAAATGAGATGTACCATCATATTTATCTACCGATAAATAAATTTACTTTCAGACAGAGCTTCTACTAAATAGATCTACCATTAGATAGGTCTTCCACCATAATAATCTACCTGCAGACAGATCTACAACAATTATATGATACTTCTCAACAATACTATAATTCAGTGATACTATATCCAGAATGAGCTACTATCAGAGTGCTATATTTTAATCTATTATCTATTTTAATTTCAAATTTAAATATTCCAATAGCTAGTTTAAGGAATTAGAGTCTTCCAATCACATTTAGATTTAAGAATCATTAGTCTTTAAATAATTGATGGATTAATTAAATTAAAAAGTCATACATAAATTATTTTTTCATTATGATGAATTGTGTTAATTTATTATGTTTCTCTAATGGATAACTAGACTTGGATTAATATAAATTCAGAAGAACTTCCTTGTGTATATGAGTAGCTAGTTATAGTGATACGAGAGTGATGCATTCATAAAGAATATATAACTTCATACTTTGAGTCATGAACAATCTCTAATGCATATTTTTTGGAATTATTCTTGATAAAATAAAATATTAATATTAATATTATTCAGACCATTATGATAATCTTTTTTTTGTACATTTTGTGTAACCTTTCCGATCTAATTTCAATTAATGGTTTTAGGTCCTCTGGAAATCTGGAAAAATTCATATTTAGTAGCATCGCTATTTTTCATTACAAATAACTTTCTCTTTATTGTGATTTATTTTTTGGATGTACTTATTTTTAAATTTTTTATCTTGAAAACATAATCACTTGAAAAATTTTAGTTAATAATCAACACACTCTCTCAAATTTCATCTTTTGTATACCCTCAACAATAGTATTTTAGGTATTTTGTGACTAGTAATTGTTTTTATCCCACTTATATCTATGTAAAAATAATTTTACCAACATAAATATATGTATTATAGTTTTTAAAAAATGATCCATGTTTTATATTGTGTTTTTTGTTTAATGAACCTCCCATCAGTGGGTGATTTTCAATTGGAGGGGATGAAGTCTCTTCTTAGGATTAAAACACTTATATAAATTATGTTGTATGTTTTCTTAGTTTTCTTATGTATTTAAAAGTTCAAAAGTTTGGCTATATTAAAATATATATCAAAACATTGCTTTGATAGTAAGGCATATTTTTTTAAACAGTTCTTGATCAAGTAATTTAGTTTCAAAATTTGATTTCATTTAAATGATTATTTTAGTTGAGATTTGGCCCCCCATTTGATAAGATATTTTAACATTAAAATTATATATTTCTCATTATTTTATTATATATATATTTTTATTAAATTTCTGTAATTGGGTTTAAATTTTGTTTAGTAAAAATATGATTGGGAACTTAATTCTCCACCCCCCCCCCCCCCCTTCTTGAATTACTCACTCCAACAAACATTTGGTATTAAAGGCTTTTAGAAATATAATTTTACTATAACCTATATGAAATTTAAATATCCTAAATTTATATTTATTTTATATTTATTAAATTATTTGTAATAATATATAAGAGGTAATTTCCACTTATTTGGATTATCATTTTAATGGTAATAATTATTCTAAATGGAGGATTAAAATAAAAATTCGTATTAAATGTATTGAATTTGAAATTCAAAATATTGTGGTAGATAAATATAAATGACCCAAAATAGCTAGATATGAATGGAATGATCCTAATAAATAATCTTATAACAATAAATTTAAGGATATGAATGATTTTTAATTTGAATATAGGGATAAATAGTTCAATACAATATCTGCATATACCACTACCTTGTATATTTTAGAAAAGGTGGTTATTTCTCGTTAAGGAATGTAAGTCAGTGAATTTAGTTTTAATACTTATAAAATTAAATATTATACCACTGTGATTAAAAATAAGGAATCAATATTCAATGTGTATCATAGGTTCAATGAGATTGTGAGCATGATGAATTCGCTTGGGAACCAATTACAAACAAAGTTCAAGTGACGCACCAATAAAGATGTCTACTAGAAAGATGGAGAGGTACTTTAGTATCAATTCAATATCATGTGATATAAGTATATTTATAATTTAATAGATAATAAGAAGTCTCATGATGTATGAAGAGTAACATAAAGTGAATAGATAAGAAGAAGACAAACCAAATAGGAAGTTAGTAGATTTTTAGACTTTGAAATTAATAAAAAAAGTGAATATTAAAGAAGAAAACTCATGTGATGGATAAAAATATTTAAAATTTGATAAAGAAATGGAACACATATTATGATAATTCAAGAAATTTAATAGAAATAATAAATTCTTCATGAAGCCAAACTAGAATGGTAAGTATGAAAATAGGGGTAATTCTAGAAAAGAATGGGAAAAGGATGAATCTATAAATGTAATAATCAATTATGAATGAAAGATAAAATTTCATATCAAATAATATTTTCCTAAGTTATAGTTTATGAAAAAAATATGACGAAATATAGACTAGATATAATAATTATATTATAGAAACATGGAGTGATTCGTAAGATATTTTAGGTGATTCAAACTCAAGAATAGGGGATAAGCATGATAGGTCCATTGTGCTTTTTAACACAAAAACATATGAGGTATCAGATATTTTTTCTATATCTCCTATTCATAATTTTAACAATTATTAAAATGAAATAAAATTCCATGAATAAATGTTTGAATATTTTAATATGCTAGAGGTCATATTAAATTAATTGAAAGATAAATATAAAATCCTAAAGAAGTGTCATGCCTTTCCTATTAATGTTAAAATAGATTCTTGTATTAAAAAGGAAAAAAATACTCAAATGATAAAAGACAATAATGAGGTAAATTATCAAATGAATAATATAAAAATTATCTGAAAATATTAAAAAATTGATGAAATACCTTAACCCAAATGCTTTAAAATAAAACTAAACATAACTATACTATAGAAATTATATACCAAAATGTATATAGAATTATCAATAAGACTAATTTTTATCTAGTTATAGTTCTACTAGTATTATGAATACTTCCTAACATTATGGACCCATTTTTTTATTTCTAAAATACTCATATCTTCTTATAATAAACATGTTAAACAATTATTGATTCTTAAATCCCTTATTACAAACATATCTAGACCCAAAAATATATTGGTTGGAAAGTAATTTTTTGTTTATATCTATTTTGTTGGAATTCTACTTGAAAAACTTCAATATATATTTTTTTATAGGGGTATTTTCTCCTCTAAAAAATTTACATGGGATTATTCATGTTTTACTAACCTATTTAATGTTAATGGGAGACATTTCACCTTTAGCGACAATGAAAATGGAAAAATAAATGTACATTTTCAAATCCATAACTCTAGTAATATTTTAATTTAAAAACTCTTATTTGAATATGGATTAAAATATAATCAGATATGATTGTCTTATATATGCGATGATGGTTTCAATGTTATGTTTTAAAATATTTCCATAATTTATTTTAATTCAGAAGATGATTTTATTTTCATTTCATTAACAAATGAAAATATATATGATGATAATTTATATTCATTTATTTCCAAAAAAAAATTTATCTACATGACTTTAAAAAAGAGTCTTGGATTTTTAATAGGATATTATCTCATTGAAACCTAAATTATCTTATAAATTGAACAAGGAATAGGTTACATAATGAACTACCTAATATATAATTTCAAAATGATAAATTTTGTAACCAATATCAAAAAGTGAAATAATGAAAAATATCCTTCAATGTAAAAAAAATATGTTTCAACATCTAAAACACCATTTTTTCTTCATATAGAATTGTTTTTCCCTCTAGATATTATATATTTAATGGGTAACACTATTTTTATTTCCACGTTGTTGACATTTTTAGATACAATTGGGTATTCTTTTTTGCTCACAAAATTTAAGATTGTTCATATTTTTCTAATCATTCTAATTGTATATAAAATATTAGTGGGTATATAATTAAGAACATAACATGTGATCATGAACTTGAGTTTGAAAATCATGATTTTGAATCTTCTTTCTCACAACATGTACATATTCAAAACTTTTCTACTTGTAAAACCCCATCGTAGAATGATGTAATATAATGGACAAATAGAACCCTTCATGAAATATCCCAAAAAATTCATAATGAATATGGTTTAGCTATTTATTTTTTAGAATGATCTATAAATAAACCCTACTAAATAATTAATAGAGTTATTATAATTCCACTTTTAGAAAAACTGCATTTTAATTAGGGAATCAAATATAATAAATTGATAATTACTTTAAACATTTTCATTTTAATGTCTTTATTCTAAAAAAGGATAATCTTAAAAAATATACATCCAAGAGTGATGAATGAATTTTCTTTTTATATATAACAAATATTATGTCCTACATGGAATTTAATAAAATGTATAAGATTATGGAGGAATCTATACATGTAATATTTGATGAAACAAACCCACAAGAGTTTAATTATTATTTATAAAACCTTTAAGATGATCTGTATAATCTAAATATAAATGTTAAACCTTATTATATATCTATGAGACATATAGAAATCTATTCCACTTCTGATGAACAACATGAACCCAAATTTATATTGGATAATAAATTATCAGTATCTTATTTTTTGAGAATTCTTATGACCCGTAGATATTATCTCATAAATTCTGTTATTGGAGACCAAGATAGTGGAATAAAAACAAGTTTGTATCTTATCAATCAGGAAGATCATCAGCTTTTCTATTCCTCCATGAACCTTAAAACCTAAATTATGAAATTTTTAATGAATTTTTGTTAATTAAAATGCCTGAATAACTCAATGAATTTTAACAAAATAATTTCTGAGAAATAGTTTAATGGATTAAATACATTTTAAAAATTGGAACTAAATGGTTGTTATTAAATAAATATGATAAGTCAGTAATAATATCTAAAAAAATTAGAATGGTTGAATAATGATATAGTAAAGAAGTTGGTGTTGACTTTGATTAATCCTTTTCACTAATAGTTATACATGAATCCATTAAAATTATTCTTGCCTATGAATCACATTTTAATTGAAGTTGTATCAGTTTGATGTTAATAGTAATGTCTTAAATGGTAATAAAGTTGAGGATTTTTATTTTGAACAACCACTTGGATTTCAAATCCTAATTTTCCAAATCATGTTTTAATAGTAACTAAATATTTATATTGTTTTGAATTAGCTACTTAATCATGATAGGACTGTCTTACGATGTTTATAATTTATAAATATTTTTAAAAAGGAAGAGATGACCCTATATTATTTATTAAAATAATTTCAAAAAAAATTAGTATTTTAAATTTATATTAATAATATAATTTATGGATATTTTGGAAAGTATTCATGTAGTACTTTTTTTTAAAATATGAAATGTAATTTTGAAATGAGCATAAAGGGTGATTTAAAATTATTTCTTGGTTTTTATATTTTTCAAAATAAAGGAGTTATTTTAACTCTATGTAAGTAAAAAAATAAATTTATATAATTGGTATAAATAGCACAATATGTAGTGGTACTCTCATGAGTAAAACGTATAAAATGGATTTTGATGAAACTATAAAATTATTTGATCAAACCAATTTGAAAGGTATGCGTATAAGAATTTTAATATTTAACTATTAGCTGATCGGATATTATGTTTAGTCTATGTATGTGTGATAATTTTTAATAAAATCTAAAAGAGTCACATTTACTTTCCACAAAAACAATTTTATAGTATCTCAAGTAAACAACAATAATATGATTATTTAATCTTATAGGAAACAAATTTTATATTTTTAGTTATTCAAGTGTATATTTGGGTGGTTGTAAATTAGATTGAAAAATAACCTATGTATCATGTCACCTTTTGATCTAATCATTAGTTTCATGGTATTTTAAAACGGGAAAATTATTTTGAACTAACTACTATTTAATCTATTTATATATATACAATAATTTTTTGTGTGTAAATTTTATGGATAGAACACACTTTAATATAATATGGTTATCAATTTTTATATGTCCCCAAATGTGTTGATAATAAAAGTGTGATAAATATTTTGTTGAATCTTGTATCACATTATAGGATAAGACATATTGATATAATATATCACTTTTTGATAGATATTTCCAAAAAATGATATAAATGTTTAATTAATTATAACTAAACATCATCTTGTTGATATATTAACAAATTACATGAATTTTGAGATATATTAATATATAATACATGAACAATAAATAATAAAAATTGATTATTAATTTCTATTCATGTATATTTTAATAAAAATTACACATTTTTTATCCATTATTGTTGATCTACCATTTGTTCTCTAATGTAGGTGATCTACCATCAGTGATCTACCATTGGGGATATATTGTTGGAAAAACATCTTTAGAAATCCACCATTTGTTATCTAATATCGGTTATCAATTATTGGTGATCACTCATTAGTGATCCATAATTAGTGATCTATATTTGGGAATCCATAATTTATGGGTCATTGTAAGAGATATACTATTCATTTTTTCTAATAATATGATACCACTCCTATTTTTTAGGATTAAATTTTTATTCATTTTATATATGTAGTTATTAACTAATTTTGTATTCTAAATCACTAAATTATGGAATCGAATTAAAATATGAATTCGATAACCCGTTCTCTCTCACCGCCTTTGAACCTTGACTTCTCATTTCTCTCTCAACCTCCAGCACTCCTAGAATTAAACATTCTCCCTTTAAATTAGTTTAAATATGGGTATAGTTAAAGTAATTTTTCTTTTTGCTCATAGAGGATCATATCTCTCAAAAAATATCAAGGTACATTTTTCTAGTCCACTATTGTTTAACAGAAGAAACCCAAACCCTCATGTTGAGTTCTTATTGAAGAAAAAAATATATGTTTAATTGTTAGTTTTTAGAAATTCACTAGTGTTAAATGTAATCTAGAACCAATGACTAATCGAATAGTTTTCAAGAATGAGTGGCCATTAAATCTAAGATTGGTTCAAAAAAATTATATTTTCATAGTATGATTTTTTTAAAATGAAATATGTTATTATGAATATGATTGATAGAAAAAATGTGATATTGTAATCAAAATAAATTGTCCAAATATCTCAATATACCTCATAATGGCATACCAATTGATTATTAGGGATCAATTTCTTATAATATTGACTTTTTTATATGATAATTTCCTACTACAGTTGATTGGAAATGTTGTTGTATGAATGTTTGCAACAATATATCGCGATAGGGAGTGAAAAAATTTATTTTAATTTATCCAATATATTATTTTTCCCATTATGGGAGACTTTACCACATTGAGGTACCATGATTTATTTTTATTATTTGTTATGAAACGTGTAGATAAGATAAACTTATGTAGTTACTTGATGGTTAAAATGATGGAAATTATCAAGTCCTCATGTAGATATAAATACATGCTCTGCCCAAATATTGTTTTGTTTATATTGGAAGAAAAAAATATAGTTCTTAAATATGAAGAGGTTGTAATCAGTTGGGGAGGTTTCCTTTTTAATAATTGTAATTTCATGAGAATTAAGGATATTTTGAACTCTTGTATGACGAAATGGGTGGATGGTAAAGTTAGATTTCAATAGAATTTTGACCTTGTAGATCACACTTCCAAACATAGATATATGGATGATCCTAGATTGGATCTAGAGGATGTTATGGTATATTCCACTAATGGGAAATTTTATTTTGATGTTGAAAAATAAGGATATGAAGATAGATAAGAAAATTTAGTTACTATTTCAATAGATAAAGAAAGTGAACCTAATGTGGTCAGAATACCTTATTTTTATTTTATACCAAATAGTACATCTATATATATTCCTACTAGAGAAATTTTTCATATTAAAGAGGAAAATTATAAAGAAAGTGAAGTCACAAATGAAGTTCTGACCGATAGTTGTTCTTTTGAGATATCAAGAGAAGTTTTTAAAGTTTCTGATGATTACAAGGATAGAAATGGTATTGAGGATCATGATTTTGAATTTCATAATGTAAATTAGAAGGTGTTTTATCCTTCTTAGAGTCAATAAAATAATTTTATCTCTGATATATATGAGGAGATAGAACCTGCTAGTCAGAAAAAGTCTTTTGGAGATGATTAGCAACAAAATGAGTATTAAGAATCATATGTTGATAATGATGATGATTACCATGGAATCACACCGGATAATGGTGGAATTAACATCAATGTTACTAAAAAATATCATAAGGGATATCTAGTTAAATATTATTTTTATTATGTGGAAGTATAAAAAACAACTAAAACATGTGTTAAAACACATTACATCTTTATCAGAAAATATTTTTTTCTTAACACCTTATAACCTATACGATTGGTAATATACCAACAATAAGGACTCTAGAAAATTTGAAATTATGTTTGGAAGGTATTTAGTATGGTAATTTCTAAATAAAAGTGATTTTTAAGAGTGTAGAATTGAGAATAAGTGGTTCCCTTCTATAAGAGATGGGTAGGGTACTTTTGTAATTTTTAAAATATTTAATTAATATAAATTAATAGTGCTATAAAAATGGTTAAATATTTATAATATTAGAAGATAAGATGACTATTAGCCTGAATCCCTTAATTCAATAATATTTTCTCATGTTTGGATAACAGTTTTGCACTTATTTTTGTAACTACCTTTTAACCCAGTTCACACTTACTGCGACATCAAGATTTTTTACTATTTTAAGGTCTTTATAGTTACTATAAATAGAAAAAAAACCATTTAATGGATAATGGTTTTCAATAGATTCCATATAATTATTAATTTTCATAACATAGTATTTTTAGGAATTTTAAATCTTTTCAAAAATTATGAATAATTTTAAAATAACATTAATGTAAGTTTTGGAACAATTCAGTAATTTGAGAATAGTAATACTAAGACAATAAATGAAATTCAAACCAAATAGTTGAATACATCCATAAATTTTTTTATTAAACTATAAAATTAAGGGATCTCATTAATTATTTCAAATTATATTACCTTTAAATTGTATTTATTATTTATTTAGTTTTCTATTAATTGAATAACTTATATATCATTTGTGTGTAAGAAATTAAGGTAATTATTTCTTCACTAAAATTTAAAATCAAATTACATTGATCATGGTAAATAATTTATTTTTTAAATTACTATTTATAACTAAACATATCCTCTATTTATCCCCATTTTCAAAATATTACAATTATTAAAAAAAGAGTATATCATTTTATATTTTCCTTTACAAAAAAATATTATAAATTTCATATCACATAAAAATGGAAAAATGGTCATATAACCAAATAATAAATTATTTTAGATGAAATGAACTTAACAAATAAAAATTACGGAAATTTTCAGTTCATTTTGTTTTTTCATATCATTCGATTTTTAACCATTAATTGCTTGAATTACACTTTACTGTCATAAAAAAATTTACTAAGGTCATAATTCCAATTAACCAACTTTAAAAGGGACATGCTTTTGAAATTTGGACCATATAATTTCAAATATAGAATCAATTATTCATAATTCAAAACCCATTAGTTATATAATTCAGTTTATAATCAAACAAGAAAACATGATGAAAAAGAAATTCATAAAAATTCCCTTAAAAATATAAAAAATTATACTAAATTTCACTATAAAATCCATTTAAAAACAAATTATTGGATAATTTAAAATAAAAGGAACAATATAATTTTTCTTCTCAAATATAATTTTAATTTTTAAATTCATCAAAAGAATATAAAATTTTCAATAAAAATCATTATTTTCACTATTTTTTGAAATATCTATCCTTTTAGAAAATTATCAAAAATTAAACTTAAGATATTATTGAAATTGGAAATTCAAAAATGAAATCCATTTTATCAAATAAGTTTTCATAAATTAATTATAAAATTCCCCCATAAAATCAATAAAACCCTTATGAATGAAACATATTTTTAATGAATAAAATGAGTAATAAAAATTGAGTGAATATTTAAAAATAATTAATTAATAAATTTGAAATGAGTAAAAATATTATTTGTTTCATATTCTGGTTTGTAATCCTCATTCCTTAAAATTAAATGGATATGTTATAATAGTCAAATTTAAATAATAATATTTTGTTTGTTTGTTTAATCTTATAGTTATGTGTATTTTTTTAGCAAACATAGTTTTTTCTTTTATAATATAAGAATGCTACAGTTTATCACCCATATAAGGATGGTCAATCTAAGAGAAATAGTTTAACTCAATGGGATATTATCATATCATGTTTTATATATTTTAAAGGATATTGGGTTCAAAACCTTCCCCAAGTGGATTTATCTTGTAACAAAAAATTTCATTTTATAATTACAATGTAACATTATAGGGAGACATATGTGAAGATGCTTAAGACATTAACTTGTATGGATGATGTTTGAGTGTTGAATCGTATGGGACATGGCCATATCCATGAGATGATAGATAAGGTTCAATGAATTAATAATCATACAAAATCCATGAAATGCCAACAAAAAATCAATATGGAAAATCATCAATGAGAGTTTGAGTTAGAGTCCATATATAATGTGTTCATTCATATATCATCACGGAAAAAATTCATGATTCTTAATAATAATGAAAATCTAATTCCTAGATACATCAACCCTTTTTATATCTTTAATCACATCAGAGTAGTGGATTATACTAGAACTCCCACCGAACATATCTTAAGTACATGTTGTGTATTAGGTATCCCTTTTGAAGTAGTACATATGAGATCCCTCGTATGAACAGAATCCCAAGGTTGAAAAATATGAAAATGATCCTTCATATGAATAGGATCCAGTGAAGATTTTAGATCTTAGGGATATTGTTCTATATAATAAGAAAATTAACCTTGTGAAATGATTATGATGAAAGAATTTGTTTGTGAAAAAGACATGGTAACCTAGAGAGGAGATGAAACAAAAGTACCCTTCTCAATTTTAATATATGAAATAAAAATTTCAAGGTCAAATTATTGAAGGGGAGAATGGGATGATCTAAAATTTTATTCTCTTTATAATGAACTAATTCATCATCAAATAATATGGTTTTGGAAAAAATATACACTACTTTAGTAATTTGGGATAATTATACTATGCTAGATATATAATAATATTAAGCATCACAACCATTGATAAAATATCCATTTTAAAGTGAAAAATAATATGAGTATATTAATGGTTATGAAAATTTCTAATTAAAATGTATTGTAAGAGGGTTGGTCTCGACCTGTAATATTTTACCATATGAAGCTCATTTATCAGAGCTACTAAGGGAGATAGAATCACCAGCCTTTTCCCTTATCCAATATCAATCTATGATTCCACAATTAAATCATTAGTGAAACCATTTAAGTAAGAATCTTAATCTCATTAAAATCCCATCCCAAACCATGTTCACCAAACAACCCTAATAAAATCCCACCATTTCACACCTTACAGATAAGGTATATAATAAAATAATAAAATGTTATATATCTAGAACCTAATAGTAAGAATTTTTTATTATTATTTTAAACAATATTGGGATTATATTTATCGTTATTATATTTTTTTAAAAAATGATTAAATAAATAATTTTATAAATTTTAGATTTTGATGTGGTGAAACACAAATTGTATTTTTTTGGAAATATATAGTTTCGAATAAGAGAATTTTTAATATTTAAGGACAAAAATTTTAAATAAATTTTTTTTAATATAAATTCTAAAATAATTTTAAAATGTTAAATTTAATTTTTATATTGGTCATAAAAATGTTTTTCTCTACAAAAAAAAATTAAAAAAAATTAATAGTTTAAAATAAAATAATTGCATAATTTTTTAAGATAAATTAATATTATTTTTCAAATTAGAATATTGAAACTATCTAATGTAGAATTTTCAATTGCTTTCTAAGTGTTAGGTCCACAAGGCTGAATACCCTGAGAGGGGGGGTGAATCAGGGTATGACTAATTTAAAATTAATGCCCGTTCTGATCTTGTTTTTCTATTGACCAAAACTCTATTCTCTCTTTTTCCTGTTGCACAAAGTAAATAGAAAGCGATGTATACAAAGGACACAGCAATTTTACTTGGTTCAGCACAAAGGTCTACGTCCAGGGAGCATACGCCGACAAGTTTCCGGTCGTACCAAATTCCACTAATCTTCACTAGCTGTGGATTACAAGGTTCGGACTAGATCACTTATAAGACCAGGCTCACTGCCTTTACAAGTTTAGGGTCAGCTCACTGCTTTCCCAAGGGTCACTCCCTGTTTCTCTCTCTCTCTCTAGCTCACTGCTGGTGGAGAGGATCACCTTCTTCCTCTTCCTAAGCTCACTGCCCTTGGAAGGAATCCACTCACAGTTTATAGACCTATAGGTCTCTTCATTTGCATGAATGAATGCATCTTCCTCTGTGTGTAGATGCTCTATTTAAAGTACAACTTTCACCCGTAGATGAATATCTCTTTGCACCGAAGGTATCGGGCAACGTACCAGCTTCCACGCAGTCCATGAATCACCACTAGAACAAAACCTTACTTGGCGCGCAAGTCAATCTCGGCGCACAAGTATTGGCGTGCAAGTCACAACGAGCGCGCAAGTTAACCTCAGACACTTGCGCGAGACAATATTTCCCAACTCCAAACTTGCGCAACTCTTTTCCTTTTACGCCCAAATCAATATTGGCGTGCAAATACCAACTGGCGCGCAACTTCTAACACTGGCGCACAACTTCAACCACTGGCGCGCAACTTCACTTGCGCGACCCACACTCACCACTTGCGCGACCAGCACACCTATGCGATGGGAGCTTTGATTTCTTAAATTGTTGAACTCTGGTGAGAAAGAGGAGGGGTGGTCCAGTATTTATAGGCAATCTGACCACCCTGCGCGATGGCACACAAGTCACCTGCGCGACCCAGTTTCGGCGCGCAAGTCCCCAGTCATTTAGACACTTGCGCGACCAACTCCAAAACATGCACGAACCTTTTTCCTTAGCCTTATTTTGATCTTCTGATCTTGAAAAACATAAGGTTCGCATGTTTATTATACTCCAAGTCCTCGGCGCACAAGTCCTTTTGCCAAAAACACTTTTCTTCATTTGCCGATTTTCAGGCCCAAAAATTTGGCAAACACTGGAAAACGGTGCCACCTTGTATCTGTTCTTTTGTACCGCCTCCAGATCATCCATTCCTTTTATCGACGTTCTTGAAACAAACATGGATCATTTACCACAGCTCTTGAACTCGACATTGCACCATGAAATCCTCTTTGTCAACAAATTTGTATGTCATTGATTTGCTTTGTCAACAATCAATACTCAGATGTCCACTTTGTCAATAAACACAATCACCTCAAAAATGCTTCAATGATACCTTGAGGGATTTTTTCCCAACAATCTCCCACTTTGGGTTTGTTGACAACTCTTCCATAAAAAGATATGTCGTTGATTCTTCAGCCTCCATTCAACTCATTACGATTCTAATAGCGATCAAGTATTTTCTCAACACATACTCTAAGCCCACATGAGCAATGCTCTGCGTGAGAAACAAAAGTAAATGAAAAGTTCATCAATGAATCACTTCATCTCTGACATCCACTATTGACACCAAACTGATACCAATTTGTACTAAACTGGTAGCAATTGATGATGGGCTTGTTGGAAGACCAATGTTTGGTTTGGAAATATTCTTACCACATTCCAACACCACTCTTCTGCTTTTATCACGATCCTCAACTTTCGTGATATCTATTCTTTGATCGATCACTTCTAGCATCGTCAGATTTAATACACTCCCCATTTCTTCTCACAGCTTGAACACCTCTTTAGCCCTATTTCTTGTGTTGTCCAAGATAAGCTCGGGCTAAGCACGTTCAACTAGCTTCAACTCCCCCTATCTGGATGCTCCACCTATTAGCTTCTCCACATATCATTCATAACTTATCAAATCTCCATATTGTCTCCCCCTTGAACACACACTATTTTCTACCCCTTTGTCAACGAACCCAAAGGTCACTCCTTTGTAGTCTGTAATAGAGTAGAGAACAAATATCAGCACATTAGGGAAAAACACATCATACCTCGGGGAGAGGGGGGTTGTTCCACATCCACACTATTTCAAGTGCGAGAAATCGACTAAACTCCCAGAGCTAGTCGATTCCCTTCAAAAGCTTCCTTGGGTAAGTCCTTTGTCAGAATGTCTGCAACCTGTAACTTTGTTGGCACATACTCCAACTTCACGATTCCCTGCTCAACCTTCTCCTTGATAAAATGATACTTGATATCAATGTGCATTGTCCTTGAATGATGGACGGTATTTTTTCTAAGATTTATAGCACTTGAGTTGTCACACTGGATTCCGATCGGAGACTTCACTTAAACTCCCATATCTTCAAGCTGCTGCTCATCCATAACAATTGTGTGCATGCTTGAGTGACCGCAATATACTCAGCTTCTGCGGTGCTTAATGAAATTCAGTCCTCCTTCTTGCTTAACCAAGCAATACATAGTCCGCCAAGATAGAAAGCACCTCCAGATGTTTATTTCCTATCATCTGTTGAACCGGCCCAGTCTGCATCTGTATATCCCAATAACTCTGTCTGAAATTTGTCGTTATATATCTATCCAAAGTCAACCATGCCCTTGACATACTGAAGTATTCTTTTCACTGCGAGCATGTGACTTTATTTGGGATTACTTTGATATCTCGCTACTTGGCATGTGGCCAAGACAATATTAGGCCTTGTCGCGGTCAAGTACAACAAACTTCCAATAATTTTCCTGTATTCTGTGATATTAACTGCCTTGCCATCCTCATCTTTTGATAATTTCATCCGTGTAGCTACCGGAGTCTTCATATCCTCGGAATTTTCCATTCCAAACCTTCTCAGGACCTCCTTGGCATATTTAGATTGAGAAATGAATGTCTCGTTCCTTCCTTGTGTCACCTGTAGGCCAATGAATAACGTTAACTCTCTAATAATTGACATTTTAAATTCATTTTTCATGAATTTGGAAAACTGTCTGCACTGAGCTTCATCTGATCCGCCAAATATTATTTCATCGACATAAACCAATACCATCATCCTTTGATTACTGTCATTACAAAAATAGAGACTGTAATCAACTCCTCCACGCTGAAAACCAAGTTTCTTCAAATACTGATCAAGCCTTGAGTACCATGCCCTTGGTGCTTGTTTCAGCCCATACAACGCCTTCTTTAGCCTGCAAACATTGTTCTCATCCTCATGAATAAGAAAACCATCTGGCTACTCAATATACACCTCCTCTTCCAGAACACCATTCAAGAATGTGGATTTGACATCCATCTGGAACACTTTGAACTCTCTTTGCACTGTTATGACCAAAAATAATCTGATTGCCTCCAGCCTTGCAACCGGTGAAAATGTCTCATTAACATCTATTCCCTCTATCTGGGAGTACCCCTTGCACACTAGTCGTGCTTTGTTCTGAATCACAGTGAGATCTTCATTCATCTTGTTGCGATAAACCCATTTAGTCCCGATGACATTCTTTTCTGCTGGCCTCGAAAAAATCTCTCACGTCTGGTTCTTCTCAATCTGATCAAGCTCTTCATTCATAGCTTGAACCCAGTTTTCATCCTCAGCAGCATCAGAAAAACATTTTGGCTCCATTTGAGATAAAAGTGAAGTCTTCTATAATGACTTCATTCCTCGAGTATGACCTGGTGCTATCTGATGACCAATGATATTCTGCCCATCAATTTCAGCTCGACTCTTTGGCTTCCTTGCAGATATAGACTTGACACTTTCTTGTTCATCATCAGTATCTTCTTCTGAGTCAGCCTCTGCAACTTCTTCTCCCCCTGTGTTGATTTCCTCATCATCACTTTCATCCAAAAACTATTCACTGGATCGTTGAGTATTCTATTTTTTTTCAACGATAGTGACATCATTGCTCTCAACGATTTTTCCCAGCCTCTTGTTGAAGCATTTATATGCTTTGCTTTTCCCTGGGTAGCCAAGGAATATCCCTTCATCTCCTCGTGCCTCAAAATACCTATGATTTTCTTTGTTGACAATGAAACACTTACTTCAAAAGATTCTAAAGTATTTCAACATTGGCTTCTTTCCATACCATAGTTTATACTGAGTCTTCCCTTGCTTCGGACACAATAGAGACCTGTTTGAAACATAGACCGATGTTAAAATTACTTCCTTCCAAAATTTCTCTGGTAGGTCCTTATCAATAAGCATTATTCTGGCCATGTTTTTGACGATCCGATTTCTTCTTTCAACCACTCCATTCTGTTGGGGAGTTCTTTCTGATGATACTTGATGCCTTATCCCATGTTTCTCGAGATAGTTTTCAACCTGACTGTTTGTAAATTATTTACCGTTATCAGTACGAAATTTCAGGATTTTCTGCCAAGCATCTTTTCTGATTCCCTCCTATACTGCTTTATACAACTGAACACCTCTTTGTTGTGGGTAATGATGAATACCCAGGCCATTCTGCTATTATCATCAATGAAAAGAACATAGTACCTTTGCCCATTTATAGCTCGTGGTGAGATAGGTCCACATACATCAGCATGAACCAGTTCAAGCACTCTAGTTGATTTCTGTTCCTTTGGCATGTATGTCTTTCCGATGATCTTACCTTGTTGGCAAGAATCACACGTATGAGTGCGATCACGTGATAGTTTGGGAAGGTCTCTAGCAGCATCACACTTTAAAAGATCCTCCATAGATGGTTGGAATAGATGACCAAGTCGCTTATGCCACAGCTGGTTTTCTTCCTCTCTGGATAAGAGACATGTATCTTCTTCCCCACTTACAAGGTAGAGATTCACCTTTGACCTTTATCCTGGCAGAACAGCTGCTCCATCTTTTCCATTCACAACACACATCTTCTTGGTAAATCGGATAGAGTGCCCAGAGTCACATAGTTGACTGACACTGAGTAAGTTATGACTGAGACCCTCTACTACCAAGACATCAGCACGTCTCATCTCTTTTCCCCCAAACTTGGCTTTCCCTGATCCAACAATCTTAAGGCCTTCATCATTTCCAAATTTGAAAACTCCTTCTTTGTCATATTTGATTCCTGTAATAAGATCCTTATTACCCGTCATGTGGGATGTGCAACCTCTATCAAGGATCGAAAAACCAGATCGATCTGCTTCTTTAAGGGAAATCTCTGCCACAACGGCTTTCTCATTTTTCTTCTTCTTGTTCCATACTTTTTCTTTCACACTCAGCATGGATTGAGACTTCTGTTCTTTCTCAGAGTGTGATGGACCAGCGTCATATTGAAAAGCTGCAAATCTATTCTGCATTTTTAACTCACCTGTCGGTTTATTGACCTGCTGCTTGCGAACGTTTTGATTCTGCTTTGGAACATTTCTCTGAATAGTAGAAGTACAGTACCTAGCCATATGCCCAAATCCTCCGCACCAAAAACAGTGTCCTTCGAAATATGGTCTGGAAATTCGTTCTCTGTTTGGCTGGCATCTCTGTTCTTGTTCCCTTCGATATCTTTTGGCTATGGAACATACATACTGTGAATGTCCCATCTTTCCACAATAATAACACATGATATAAGGTGCCTTCCTTCATGTTACTTCAACACTACGAGTTTCCCCTTGGGATCTCTGAATATTATGATTCTTCTTTGTGCCCAAATCCACCTTCAATCTCGGGACGGGTACTTGCGGTCTGACTTCAACTGCCACATATTTTTGTTTCTGATTAAGACATGAATCAGCCTTAACATCTGAGCTCAATTGCGGCTTCCTTCCTGCTGAACTACTAGGATCCACTTTCATCTTCTCTGTCTTCTGTATGGCCTGCTTTTCAGATATCACATTGGGGGTCAAGAGTTTTTCTTGATCCTTAAATTTTTGTCGCAGACTATCCACTTCTTCTTCAATCTCTTTGATACATCTAACCTGCTCATTTCCTGTGTCAGTCAAACAATCAATTTCGTTCTTTTGTTCCTCAATTTTAATCTTATACTCAACAATATTTACTGAGCTCTCTGGTGTTGAGGATTTTAGTCTTTCAATTTCTTCTAACAGCTTAGACTTTTCTTCATCCTGTTGTTGCATATAGAGTTTGACATCACGAACCACTTTATTGGCTTTCTTCATTTTGGCTCTCCAAACATCTATCTCCTCAAGAGCCGCTTCCAATTCAGCTTCCATATCAACTCTCCCTTCAATTTCTTCTTCTTCTTTAGCATCAGCTTCTTCTCCCTTTTGAGAACTACCAGCAATTTCCACCAAGGTATTTACCCCATGATCTCTGAAATTTTCTATTTCCTCAACTTATTCATCCTCAGACTCATCTGAGCTTTCAAATTCTTGTGAATGAAGATTCTTTTTCTTGAAGAAATTTCTCTTGAATTGCTTCTTCCCTTTCACAAAAGCTGAAGTCTTCTTCTTGGGAATTTCAACATCATCATCATCTTAAAACTTCTTGGGGCATCTTGCCGCAAGATGACCAACCTTTCCACATATAAAGCATGCTAGTAGAAGTTTACCTTTAAACTTTCATCTTCCACTTTGTAGATTTGAATAAAGTAATGACATCACCTCATCTGTCTCTTCTTCTTCATTAGAATCTTCAATGGTGAGCTTCTTCATGGCCTTAAATGACACCTCTTTAGACTTCCCCTTTTCCACAGCCTCATTATCATCGTTCCTCATTTCATATGCAACCAAGGTACTGTGAAAATTGTCTAATGTCAGCTCTTTTGGATATTTATCTTCTAGTACTGAAACTTTCGGATTGAACCGAGGTGGAGGTTTCCTCAAGATGCGCTTTTCAATCTTTATGTCTTAAATGAATTCTCCAACACCTCACATATCTTCCACAAAAATGTTTACCCTATCAAATAATGCATCAACAGACTCATTCGGGTCATTTTCAGATCTTCATATTTGTTCCACAACACCTGCAGCTTTGCCTCTCTGACTTTTGTGTCCCCTTCATATATATTAAAAAGCTTTTCCCACATGGCATGTGACGTTTTTCATGACATCACCTTCGTGTATATGGGATTGGAAAGGTCTCCCCCTAAGGCATCGATTGCTTTGGAATCAGCATCCAACTCTCTATGCTCAGCTTCTGATAAAGCACCACTATTAATATCAACTGTGATACCATGCATAGCTGCTGAAAACACATCCATTCCCAAGGATCAGAAATAGTGTTGCATCCGATTCTTCCATATCTGAAAATTATATCCGACGAAGATCGGAATCCCTTTATGATTGGTGACCGCCATTGAGAGAAGAACAACTTTCAACCTTCCTCTGATACCAATTGTTAGGTCCATAAGTCTGAATACCCTGAGAGGGGGGGTGAATCAGGGTATGACTAATTTAAAATTAATGCTCGTTCTGATCTTGTTTCGTTGATGATCAAAACTCTCTTCTCTCTTTTTCCTATTGCACAAAGTAAATAGAAAGTGAAGTATACATCGGACACAGGAATTTTACTTGGTTCACCACAAAGGGCTACGTCCAAGGAGCATACGCCGACAAGTTTCTGGTCGTACCAAATTCTACTAATCTTCACTAGCTGTGGATTAAAAGGTTGGGGCTAGATCACTTCTAAGCCCAGGCTCACTACCTTTACACGTTTAGGGTCAGCTCACTGATTTCCCAAGGTTCACTCCTTGTTTCTCTATCTCTCTGGCTCACTGCCGGTGGAGAGGATCACCTTCTTCCTCTTCCTAAGCTCACTGCTCTTGGAAAGAATCCACTCACAATTTATAGACCTGTAGGTCTCATCATTTTCCTGAATTAATGCATATTCCTCTGTGTGTAGATGCTCTTTTGAAGTACAAATTTCACCCGTAGATGAATATATCTTTGCACCGAAGGTATCGGGAAATGTACCAGCTTCCACGCTGTCCGAGAATCACCACTAGAACAAAACCTTACTTGGTGCACAAGTCAATCTCGGCGCGCAAGTATCGGCACGCAAGTCACAACGGGCGTGCAAGTTCACCTCAGACACTTGCGCGACACAATCTTCCCCAACTCCAAACTTGAGCGACTCTCTTCCTTTTATGCCCAAATCAATATTGGCGTGCAACTACCAACTGGCATGCAACTTCTAACACTGGCGCACAACTTCAACCACTGGCGTGCAACTTCACTTGCGCGACCCACACTCACCACTTGCGCGACCACCACACCTATGCGACGGGAGCTCTGATTTCTCAAAGTGTTGAACTCTGGTGAGAAAGAGGAGGGGTGGTCCAGTATTTATAGGCAATCTGACCACCCTGCGCGATGGCGCACAAGTCACCTGTGTGACCCTGTTTCGGCGCGCAAGTCCCCTGTCATTTAAACACTTGCGCGACCAACTCCAAAACTTGCGCGAACCTTTTTCCTTAGCCTTATTTTGGTCTTATGATCTTCAAAAACATATGGCACGCAAGTTTATTATAATCCAAGTCCTCGGTGCGCAAGTCCTTTTTCCAAAAACACTTTTCTTCATATGTCGATTTTCAGGCCCAAAAATTTGGCAAACACTTGAAAATGGCGCCACCTTGTATCTGTTCCTTTGTATCGCCTCCAGATCATCCATTCCTTTTATCGACGTTCTTGAAACAAACATGGATCGTTGACCACAGCTCTTGAACTCGACATTCCACCATGAAATCCTCTTTGTCAACAAATTTGTATGTCATTGTTTTGCTTTGTCAACAATCAATACTCAGATGTACACTTTTTCAACAAACACAATCACCTCAAAAATGCTTCAATGATACCTTGAGGGATTTTTGCCCAACACTAAGACAGATGAATTTATGGTAAAAATTAAATATGGTATAAATATAATTCTTTTATTCTAATGTCATAAAATTTAAAAATTGATGTAACAAATGCTATAAAGAGTATCCATGAAAAAATTATTTTTTCCCTTTAAAACAAGTTTTTTTATGATATTTTTTTATTTTATAAAGCCATATTAATCC
This sequence comes from Viscum album, assembly GCA_963277665.1. Classification (NCBI taxonomy): domain Eukaryota; kingdom Viridiplantae; phylum Streptophyta; class Magnoliopsida; order Santalales; family Viscaceae; genus Viscum; species Viscum album. Next base: position 1,135,887,726 of record OY728164.1, on the reverse strand, counting down.
TATAAAACATATATTATATTTTTTGATTTTATAATCAATTCATTATAAACAAGTCTCACTTACACATCACCAAGGGTATTATTTTGTGATTTTAGTTCATGAAATTGTAAAATAATTAAATCCACTTATTTTTGGTAAAAAATATGGGAAAAACCATGGTATGGTTTGGTTTTTTTATTAACTTTTTATATAAAGTACAAATCATAACTTTTGAATTTAATAAATAATTCCCCACTATTTCTATATATATTTACCATCCTCTCATTCCTCTTCACTCAAAACCCTTGAAAAAAATTTAATCCTCATTCCAACCTCTATATCCATCTAAATTGACCCCCAAACTATTAATAATATCCTTCATTCCTTTATAAGAACCCTCTAAAGGTTAGGGTTCCCCTCATTCTTCCCTTTATACAAGATGCTTCTTTATATAATCCCATTTAATTTAAAAAATCATATTGGAATATATTTTTAAACACCCCTCTTAATATATTTATAATTTTCATGTGATTATAGACCTATTTCATTATCATTAAACCCTCCCATTAAACATTTTTTACCCTCGTTATTATACTAAAATTATCCTTCTATTTACCATACCAAGATTTTTTTTAGTGACTAACCATCTAAATTTCTATTCTACTGTATTCACCTAGATGTATATATCATTAATTTATTGGGTAATTCCTTATATGAAACCCAAACTACATTATTTTTTTATTATATTTGATATAATAAATCCATATTTTGTATGATCTATGTTGTACACTTATGTGTGTACATGATATGAATGTGATTTTTGGGCATGAAATTTTATATCCCTCTAATGCACTGGGTAGAGTTTTTTTCTCGTGAGATTAGTTATTTGGTGCACGAGAGGTTATAAAAAGGATACTATGTTATTATTTCTTGTTGCTTATCACATAATTATGCTTATGATATCATGTTTTATTTTTTTCCACATTTGTATGTTTTCTTTTAATTATCCTATTATATCATGCCTTATTTTTCAATATTATGTCTCTCACCCCTATTATGTTACATTGATATGTCTATTTTCCCAAATTTACAACATTATATCATTATATTATTTTTTTCATTCTCTTACTAGGATTTATTGACCATCCATTTCTAATTTACATCTCCATGGTATCCCATGGAAAATTAGAGGATCAATGTAATATAAGTCCATATTATGGAGTTTTAATAATATTGTTGTATCCATTTTTCAAGTTAATGTTTTATGTACCTAATTTTCCAAAGACACTAGTCCATATAATATTTTGGATTGTTCTAAATGTTCTTTTATGTAATAAATCATGAAATAATGTGTATTAAAGATATGGTTTGATATATGTGAGACCCTTCCCAAACCTCATTAGGTCTATTGAAGATGTTTATACCACATATATAGTCACCCATGGGTGTTTCACTCATTTTAAATAGTGAAATTAATATTTTTAATAGAAAACATAGAGTTTTTATGATATTAAAATGATTATAAATTATTTTATCTTATTTATTGGTATAAAGGGCTGTTTGGATTTATATGGAATGTTTAATAGGTTATGGGATGATTCATGGTGAATGTGAAAAATGTTAAAAGTGTGAATATTGATGTTATTTAATGGGTGAAATAATTTTTAATTATTTTTTTATGAATAAGTGGTAAGTAATACTATTAATTAATATTCATTAAATTTAATTCAAATAATGATCCTTGGAAATATTGAAAAATTAAATGTTTATTGAGTTTTTTTTTGATAAAAGGTCACTGATGATGAACCTTGTAAATCATAAATGATAGTATGTTGGGGAATTTGGAAAATTATCCTCATCATTGGGTCAGGATAGACTAATTCTATAGGTCCCACCGATGTATTGTATGGTTTATAAGGACTAATACTCCAAGAACCACCAGTTAGGATTTCGGACTGATGCTCAAAGATCCATAGGTTTTTTACATGTAATGGGTACCTAGACAGACACTCCTAGATTAAAATTTTTAATTTAATTAATTAATTAAATCTCTTGTGATGTTAAGTGTTAAAACTCTTATATATTATTTTTTAGACTTCTAGGGTGTACTAAAGTAGGTTTTGGGTGTTGGTTCCATTATGGTAACCAAGAGTCCTTATGGTGAATTGATTATTGGAAAATTAAAACCATGTTTACTTTTAACGTATCATTCTACTTCATGTATGTAGTTATAAATACAAAATTACAAGACAGGATATTAGTGTATAAAAGGTTGTAGGAGTCCCACTAATTTGTACTCACACAATACTCAGTTCGTTGTTAGTACCTATAAAGTCTTTATATTTTCTTGACCAAATAAGGGGGAACGAACATGTGATATATTATTTATTTTGGATAGATCATAAATGAGTGGACAAGAAATTTTATTAAGAACTATTGTGGGGATATTTATTGGAATATTTATTTTGGTTTCTTTATGGAACTTTATACTCCCATAGCAATACATATTTATTAAATTTTATGGGTGTGCTTACCTTTTTTTTGCATGTTCATTTTGTGATGTTTCGATATTGTTTAATATAGCATGCCAATAGTTGTTATTATTTTCAAAATGGTATATGATATTAAATATGCTATTTTATAACCATGTGTTTTATTAGACCATTTATTCTAGTCAACAGCCTCTAGGTATGGGGAATATTGATGAATGTCATTTAATGAACCTAATTGCAGAATTAGTTTAGTAGAACCTAGTCCATGATGATACAACAGTGGAGTAAATTCAATGTAATTTTTATCTAAATCATTATATTGATTTTGAATAAACCCATGATGGAATTACAAAAACTCTAAATAATTTTTTTACCCACTATTTATTAAATGAAAAGACTTACAAGTGATTGTGACTGATCATTTTTTGATGGAATAAAAAATACTCTAATTAAAGTGTTAATTAAAGGTAAGAAGAAATTAAATTGAACATCATTGGTTTTAATGGTATAACGGCTTCTAATTTCACTTATATAATTACACTTGATGAAAAATTGAAGCCACCAAAGAACCCAAAAAAAGGTTGATACAACTTGTAGAGAAAGTATTTAGAAAGAAAAGATTAATAATTTTAGATATAAGGTCCATCTACCCAATACCTGATAGTGAATGGGAAAATTATATTTACTCATAAAAAATAATAAATACACAACCATAATTATGAAAAATAATTTTTTGATCTCCACTATAAAAATTGAAGGTTTTGATGTTTTGAATGATTATAGGAATCTAAATAATGCAATGAATTAGCATTACTTTCAACTAAATTTCATAAATAAAATTATAGAATGGTTACCTAGAAAAGTGTAATTTTCATTCTTGATATATATTTTTTTATAAGAAAATTATATTGGGGCTTAATGCCAATTGAAAACCACTTACAAATACCCTGATATAACCTTTTTGTACATAATAATTCAATTTGAAATGTATAATAAACCATTTTTGATATATATAATAAATTTATCAAATCCCATATAAAATAATTTTTGAAATGAGGGTGAATTTTTTAATAAAGATATTCCCAAATTCTTTACTAATCAACCGCCATCAATATTTAGAATAATCAAAAAATAATATTTGACCAAAAAATATACTTCTCTACTAAACCATTCATTGATAATAACATGTGTTAAGTGAATTAAAATTCATGTCAACATAACAAAGAATACAATATTGAAATACATGTTTTTCCATTGAAATAAATGGCCACAAAATTGGTATGACATGAAAAAATCCAGTTTCATATTATTTTTTATAATCAGCTAATAGTATATAATGATAATTATGTACACGATAAAACCATGTATGAACTAATATGTCCATAAAATTATAGCATTCTCCAATAAACATTCAAGAAAACTCTTTAAAAGAATAGGAGTATAAATCTTATATAGATAATAAATCTTTAAATTAATTTTCAATAGATTATCACCTCATTTTATTCAATTAAATCTCTAAAAACATATAGTTCAATAATAAAACACTTATTATAAACCATGCAGTATCTTTAACCTTATATAGCTGATATATCATAATATATAAATGAATTTATAATAATCAAAAAACAGTAATATACTATAGAAATCTATAATGACCATGACCTAAATACCAAAACAACCTTAGTATCACGCTTTCATTGGACCTAAAGTGAACCTCTTGATTAGAAAAGTCTTTCTTAATTTTTTATGGAAGAAGGATAAATGATTAGAGTAAAATTTTACCTAATGATATGATAAAAAAATGAAATAAAGATGGACCCATTTTTAGAATGATTGATATTGCATAAAATGGGTAATAAAATAATGAATCAATATTAAAGAGATATTCTAGGATATGTAAAAAACATAGAAAAAACATCCATAAATTCAGGAAATTAGAAAATAGTAGAAAAAAAATTGATATATACCATGTTAGTATTCCAAATAACTCTTAAGGGACTAAAAATAATGACCCTTTGAGTGACTAATCTCATGAAGGATTTTAATGATCACCTTCATGACATCATCCAAAACATCTATATAAAATCAATAAAGAAATAACTTATAATCCATGATTCCAATGAAATATATTCCTAGATATTTGGCCATTACTTTACTTGGATCATATAAAAAATAATATGTATGGATCCTAATTGCATACATACCTATTGTGCGTAATATAATACCCAGTGGGTATTTATAATCCCATAACATAACCTTTAGTAATAAAACAAATTCTATTTCAAAATAATGAATGACTAGAATAAATAATAAAAATAATAGTCTAGATTTTATATTATATCTATATGAAAACATGGGTTATATCATTATACTCTCTATATAAGAAGATATCTTATTGGAAATATCTACCTAAATTATATGTCTGATGTATAATATTCATGAATATACTAGATTAAAAATGCATCACCTTGGATCTAATGTTGGGGTATATCACTCATCCCATGTAAAAGCGAGTTGTATGCCAAGTCAATGCATTATACCCCATCCCATAAAATATTAAACTACATACATAGTAAGGGAATGAAATCACATCTTATATTCATCAACATGTCCTCATTATGAGTATTACCTTATCAATATATATATATATTGAATAAGAAAATAATATATATGATCTAATATTTCTAATATGAAAATTATGTTAAATAATAGAAAATATAATATGATTAGAAAAGAAAAAGAATTGAGTGAAACTATAAATAAAACTCAATCAATAGTGTACATGTGTATACAAGATTAACATACTAATTTCACCACTCATTTGACCTGAACAAATAATTATTCATTTTAATCAAGGTATAAAAAAATTATAACATATTTTATTTTTAGAAATGGAATACTAAAATGGAAAATATAAAAACAATATTCCATAGACAACAATCTTCTCTTAATAAATAATTTTTTAATTTATATATTAAATAATATTGTTATTTATAATTAGGTTCACTAGGCTACAAACTATTTCCAGACTAATACTCTATGAGGACAAGTGTTGGAAGGGCCTCACCTATGAAAATATATATTGAATCCTAATCTTAGTCCGTAAAGGATGATATCATGGAACCACTGTTATTGTTTCACCAACATAACACATACTAATTTATGGATTTAGAGAAGTTAAATTAAATGTGTGTGAATATATTTATAAAAATGTAAATAATACTGTAGATTTGAATTGACCCAACCCCCAGTATAACGACCCAGTCGAAATGGAAACTGAAATTACATAACATTTGTAGAATAATTAAAATATTATACTACCTAACACAAAAATACATTATTAGTTTATTGACTTTGGAATCATGGAAACATAAACACTACTAGGTATGAAAGATACATTTTCTACCACTAGGTTCTCCATGACAAGCACCCCTTAAAGACATATCATACATGAAATATATCTACAGAACCTGGGGAAAGAAACATAAAAATGGGTGAGGTCAGATGATTATTAAGGGTTAACAAGGGATATATGTAAACATACTCATGAGAATAAGATTATTTGAATAGAATCATGAAAATAGAATATCACACATAACATATCAGATATTGTAAACATGAATCGTGCATAAATATTTTTTGTTCATAATACATTAATCATAAGGAAATAAATACATAATCCCTAAAATAATAACAAATGAATAAAACATGGAATCTTGTAAAAAACATAATCTTATAATAATATATCTATAATATTCAAGTAATCACTTCCAAAGACATATTGGTAGTATGGGTTTACTCCCCATTCCATCTTTGTATTCATGGTTGACTCTAATGTCCATATTATTAGCATGAGTTTACTCTGTGTACCATCTTGGTAGTCATGGTTCACTTCGATGGCCATCTTAATAGTCATGATTCACACCCAAGACCATCTTATTCTATCTCATGAGATATAAATTTTTACCAAATGCATTGGATGGAGATTTAGGTATCACCATTCTATTAAGAAAATCATACTTACGTGTTCCATAAAATAATTAAAATTCATATCATAACTAATTAAATGAAATGGATATGTTAATTATATAATCATATAATGAAATGTGGAAAATATATAGGATTCATCATTATATCATAAAAAGTATAACTCCTAAAAAGATATAGGTTTCAAAATCATATAACCCATAAAAGATAAACTGGTTTCATAAACAGCATACCAACAAAACAAAAATCATTTAGAGAAATAATAAGAGTGTAAATATTGAATCATTTATCTATGAAGTCATGAGTAACACCAACAAGTGTCATATTATATGGGAAATAATTCTAAAAGATCTTCTAAAACTATTTCTTGATAAAATATCCTTTCTTATTTGAAAATTAATTTTTTAAAAACAAAAAAACCATTTGAAAACCATTATCTTGAAAATAAACTTGAAAATTTATAAATAAAGCTTGAAAACATTTGGAAAACCATTTTCCTTGAAATCTTATAAAAGGTCTAAAAAACATTTTAAAAACTTTTTTCCTTGAAAACTTATAAAAGAATATTGAAAAAAATTTGAAAACCATTTCATGGAAAATACGTTGAATATATAAAAATATATCTTGAAAACATTTTGAAACCCATTTCAATAAAAAAAACTTCGAATACAAATATATATATCTTGAAAACATATTAAAACCCATTTCACTGAAAATACTTTTTTAACTTATAAATAAATTTTGACAACATTTTAAAATTCATTTCTATGAAAATAATTTTAAAAAATATAAATAAATATTGAAAGCATTTTGAAAACAATTTCTTTGAAAATAATTTCAAAACGTATAAATAGAGCATGGAAAAAATAGAATAATTTAAAACCACTTTTTAAAAAATACATTTTTGAAAACATTTTTCATTGAAAACCACATTAAAAAAATAAATTTCTGTAATATTAGAAAAACATTTTATTTTAAAAAATAACCATTTTATCTTATATATGAAGCTTTAATGTAATGATGGTCATGATGGTATATAAATCCATACATGTTTAACATTCATCTTTCCCAATAAAATGTTTAGGAAAGTGAATCGATAAGAAAAATTATAAGAAAAATAATTTTTAAAACCCCTTTTATTAGAAAAAGTTAAAACGTAGGTAAAAATTTAATTTGATGATAATAGGAGATTAGTAGAATATTTTTGGAAATCATTTCATGAAAACATGGTTTTAAAGAAACATATATTTTCAACATAAGAGAGAGGAAATGTCGAACTTTCTTAAAAAAACATTTTCTTAACTATCTTAAGTACCAAAGATTGAAAAAATGGAACCAATATATGAATATATCATGAATAATTAGATTATAAGAAAATTATTGATTGTTCTTAATAGATGTATCATATTATTTCATCATTGGAAAAATAATTATAATCAATCTCGAAAAGTGATGAGATCATTTCAATAAACTCTTACCATTTAGTATCATTAAACCATACTCCCCATTTAAAAAACTGGAATTACATAACGATTAAAATATCATAAATATAATTAGGTTTGTTATATAATATTTATAAGGTATTATATACACTTAATATAAAAATATAGGTGCATAGCTTGGAATGTATCTCAAAGAAGGAAAATTGTGATAAAACTACTTTACAGATTAGGTAAATTTTATAACGTACTAATCATTAAATAAAGATCATAAAATGGGTATATAATTACCCATAAATATAATTATTAGATTCATATAATAAAATACTGGTAATTATATACACTACACATAATAAATGATTGGTGAACATGGAATGTATTTCACAGATAATAAAAAAAGTGAGATTAGAAATCCCTTTACCTTGTATATTAACTCTCACCGTACTCATTAAAACTTCCTTTATAGTAAATATAAGTTTATTATACATCTATAATAGACCATATTCATATATAAAATACCATATATGGTTTTACTGTGACTTTATATTACCCACTTCTTAACAATTTCATGTTAAGGTTACGCATCAGATAATATTGGATTTGTTTACATATGTGTCTTAATTTGTTATATATTTGGTCCTTATACAAATATAAAGAGATAAATAATTTAAAATATGGTATAAATATCATTTATAATAAGTATATTTGTATTATAATAATATATATAATGTAATATTATGTAACAGAATACACCGTTTATGGAGACGGTAGGTCGTATGAACGCATGAATGTTGTTTATCTTTTATAGTCATATTAAAAGAGATAAATAAAATTATATATATATATAATATCATTAAAATAGAATAATTATATAGAATATATCATAAATATTTATTAAACACTTCTTTAATACATTCTTTTTTGTGTTTGAATTACTCAGATTTCTTTGAGGGGCACAAGTACGTACTTCCCCTAACGAAATTATTGTATCTACTCAAAATTGAAAGTATAAAAATAAGTGTTGTAAAAGATTTAAATAAGACTAAATATATAACATTTATCATATATAACAAATATTAACTCATTTTCTATCATATTTACCAACTATGAAATGTGTAAAAGGAAAAAATGAATAACCATTGTTTCTTAAGGTGGTTGTTCATCGTACAATTAAACATTATGTGAGTTACTCGTTAGATGGAAGAGTGTGTAATTGTAGGTTAAAACCCTAGAATAAAAAATCTTAGTATACTTTGGATTCTAATTTTTCTGTATAATAATAAAAGAATGACACTATAGGCTGTGGAAAATGAAAATAAGATACATGAGCTTGAGGGAGGATGTTACCACTTCTTTGGGTAACTCTTTTTGGTTTTCACCAAAGAGATACCTTGGATTATATTATTCCCAAAGTAAGGTTTAAAAGAGTAAGTGAGGGATTATTTTAAGTGTATTTTTTATATATTTTCCAAACAAAAGTGGTTTGAGAGATGTTAATAATGGGGAGATTTGAAATCATTTTTTAGGGGACGAAAAGGACTAACTTGGTATTTTTGAAAATAAGTTAGAAGTGACATATTTTTTACCTAAAAAAAGTCATAAAAAACTTACACAACTCAATAATTTAAGTTTAGTGGACTAATAATTTCCATCCAATGGGTTTTGAATAATTTTCTGTCATTTGGGACATTAATTTTATGTTTATTCCCTTGTTGAGATTAAATTTTCCTTAATTATTATAATTAATATTATTTACATTCACTAATATTTTTGGTAAAAACTAATTTTAACTTATTATAAATTATAAATTATTATTATTTAAACTATGGAATCCATTTATCCTAATTCAAATCACATAATTGGAAGAAACTAATTTAAATTTAATCTCACATGGAGAAGAAAAATACGGGTTTTAAAAGAAAAAATGTTAAAAGTTTTAAATAATTTTATACTCAATTTCATTGTGAAATTTATTCCAATGGGATAAATTGGATGATTTTATAAAATATTAATCTTATTAAACTTTAGAAATAATTTAAATTATAATTTTCTATTGAAATAAATTAGAGGAAAATGCAGTTTAGAATTAAAATTTTTTCTTTTTTACTATTCATCAAAATATGAATCTTGATTGAAAAATACAAAAAAAATCAGTGTAACCTAATTTTTAAGTTGTAATTTCAATCATTATGTTTATTTATACATATAATATTTTTAATGGTTCTGAAAATTGGATTTTACAGAGGTTCTCAATTAAAAGTCGGTAAATGTGCACAAATAAAAATATAGGTTTTTATGTGTAAAAATTCATTTGTTACTATCTTATTTTTATCAAATATATTGTATGAATATCAAAAATACTAGATTAGATATATAATATATATTAAATTAATATCAATCTGTTATTTTAATTAGTTTAATTTATTATGATAAAATAGATTTCTGAATATTAAAAAAATCTATAAAAATCACTCCCTTTATATTCAATTTGTTCTAATATTTATTTATAATTAATTTGTAACTAATTAATTAAAATATGTACTATAATAATTTATTTAATATTATTCATTAATATCAAATTAAATTCTAGGTTATATCACATAATTTTAAATAATAATATTTTTATAATATATTATATTTTGGCTAACTCAGTCTTGTGTGTTACAGAATCCATTAAGGAAATTCAATATTGTGTGTAATGTAAACTGACCTTGGTGTTTTATATAGATAATGTTAAACATTATCTATTATTTAGTGCATGATAACCTAGTTTTGTGTATAATTCAAGCCAAACATTATGCTTTAATATATAAAAAATTATTTTCAGTGTTGTGTGAAATGAAAAAAATCATAATATTAAATTAATTAGAAACCAAAAAATTATATTTCACAAAATATTTGGGTCTCACATTATACACTCCTTAAAATTAATTTCTCCTTTTAAATTCATCTAGGTTATCAAAGGTTTAATAATTTTAACATCATAAAAATGAACACAAAAACATCTTATAAAAAGGAAATTTATAACCATAACAGTTACCTAGAGTAACACATGGATGGGTTTCTGCATAGGATAATATTGGTGGAAAGTTAAAACATGGACATTGAATAGAAATATAATTATCATGTTCTAGAGGATAGTGATAAAGAACTTGGATAGTATAAACTTAACAATCCCAAATCCATAAATTTTCAATTATCAGAGGAACCATTTGATTCATCTGAAAAGAATGAACTAGGATAACCTTTTCGGTTTCAAGTTCCTTTACCTAAGGATTAATAATATTAATGAGAATATATAATTACTGTATTTAATACCCTTTCATATGTAAAATATCACACTTTGGTCATATCCTGACCAATTTCATCTTCACCAATTTCTCAAAAAATGAAGGGGAATTTTTTATTCCTAGATCACTAATAGATCATGGGATCCATGATAAGTCACCCCATCTCTCTTTTGTTACCATAAACAAAAAAATTGTTAGAGTATGTTATCTAGTATTTATTAATTCTTATGTGGTGATATAATTCTTTTATCTCACAAACTTTATCTAATTTTTATCTTAAACATAACATAAATGGTTAACCTTATAACCCTTCTGAATGATGAAAATCCAAAACTTTAGAATGAATGACACTAAATCAGATTAATATTGATCCCCCATACATCAAAAAGTATATATTTCTTTTTAAATTCTGAACATGTGAATTAACTCAACGTATGTTATCTTTAAACATGGTAATAATCTTAATTACCTGAAATTTGTTTGGAAAACTTGGATGCTTCATTATTCTAAATAATAGTGGATATATTTCTTAAATATAATAAGTTTTAAGCTTCATCCAGGATGACATAGACCACTTTTTCAACAAATCGCAAATTTGATCCAGGGTAATCGCATCTATACACATTACTTTATTAAAATCAATGATCTCATTATTCAATATAAACACAATTCTATAAACATATTTATCACATTTAGGGTTTCCATACCTTATTCAAAATATTACATTTCAAACATTTCATTACCATTAAAAAATATGTTTCAGTACTTAAAAAATTTATACTAAAAATACTAACATATTTCATGGTTTATATAACATAATCATTGAATTCTAAAAAATAAATACTTCTTTCATACAACTTTCTTATTAAACCATTACTTTAGCTTTATATACTAATTCCATAATACCATTTCCTTATAATATAAAATATAAATCATGTATTACCGTTCCTAGACCAAAATCTAATAATTATTTATACATTTAATGTAAACAAAACTAAAAGTATATTAAATATCTTCCACATGTATTTTGGGGTTTATTTATATTCAGAAGTATAACCATTACTCATTCAACATTCCAGATTCTATTTATGATATTTGTACATAGAAATCAATTTTCATAATGCACATAAAATTCACATATGAAACATTCGCTTTTAACCATATTTCGTCTTGTTCTATATTCAATAAAACTAGAAATCACAGGGTGAGAAACACATATCATAGAAGACAACCACATAATCCTGAAAAAAATACTTATAGCATGTCTAAATAATGAAACCAACTTTTTCATCAATGACACCTTACGTTTATCCTAGGTTATTATTAGTCATATTCTATTCAAAACCTTCATTATAGTTCATAAACAGTTTGTTAATATACAATGTATATCCCCTGGGAGTGTCAAACTAAGTGTGCATCAAGGCCCGTTGTCATATACCAGGTAACACTGAGTCAGTCTTGATACACCTTTTCAGATTTCTTACCCCTATGTACATCAATTCCAGAGTTACATCACTTTTAATATCTTAGATAGGATTTATTTCTAGAAAAACAGACACTCTATCCTTTACCAAAAATATAGGAACTTTTCCTAAATGTTAACTCATCCTTAAATTTATCCTTAGAGACATGCCTAGAAATATCCTTAGAAATATACCTAGGGAACTCACTGAATATTTCTCATACTAGTTTCCAAAGATTGACTAAACCTTGTCACTAATACCAATTATAACGACCCATTCATAATATAAATATTCAACACAGAAATTTTTTGAATATATAAAATATTATAAAAACAAACACCCAAATACCATATTATTTTAGTTCCATTAGAAATATGGAAACATAGACAATGATACATCAGTGAGTTTCATTATCTCCCACTATGTTATCCATGACTAGAAAACATATAAGACATATCATACCTAAAGTATATCTTCATAACCTTGGTAAGGAAATATAGAAATGGGTGAGGTCAAATTCTTAGTAAGGGTAAACAAGGGATATATGTAAACATAATCATGAGAGTAAAGTTATTAGTGTAAGACCATGAAAATAAAAGATCATACCCTGTATATCAAAGATCATAACCTAAAATCAAGGAAAAATATTATCAGTTCATAAGACATTAATCATAAGGAAATAAATACATAATCTATTAATTTGATCTTATAAATAAAATATGGAATCATTGAAAATACATAAGCATATAATATGAATTTAATAGTATTCAAGAAATCTCTACTAAGTCCATCCTGGTATTATGATTTCATTCTTTATTCTATAACGGTAGTCATGGTTCACTCTCATATCCATCATAGAATCATTATTTCACTGCTTATACCATATTTTTAGTCATGTTTCACTCCCATGACCATCTCAATAGTCATGGTTCACCCCCAAGACCATCTTAGTCTACCTCATGAGATATAAATGTTTTCCCAATGAATTTGTGGGTGATATAGGTCTCACCCATCTAATAATGACATCATAAAAACTTATGAAAAAAATAAATAAAAAATTATATCATAACCCATGAGATGAAATGGGTATCATAAAAAATTTAATCATGTAATAACTTATATAAAATATACAAGATTCACAATCATCTCATCAAAATCATAACCTATGAAAACAGGCAGGTTCCAAAAAGCATATTACCCATGAAAGAGAAATAAGTTTCATAAACATCATTTATAAAAAACAATTAAGAGAAATAATATAAATGTAAACATTCAAAATTTCCCCAATAAAGTTATGAGTAACACCAAATAATTTCATCTTATATGGGAAATAATTTTGAAAGATCTTTTAAAAATATTTCTTGAGGAAAATATCATTTCTTCATTGGTAAATTATTTTTTAAAAATAAAAACAATTGCCAAATAATTTCTAAAAAAGAAGCTTCAAAACATATAAATAAATATAGAAATAAATTTGAGAACCATTTTCCTTGAAAAATTATAAATGATTCTTGAAAACATTTTGGAAATAAATTTCCCTAGAATCATATAAAACAAATTTGAAGACATTTTGAAAATAATTTTCCACGAAGACATAAAAAATAAGCTTAAAAAAATTTAAATACCATTCCTGTAAAAATAAATTTAAATCTTATAAATAAAGTTTTAAATAATTTTAAAAACCATTTCTTTAAAAATACTTTGAAAAATTATAAATAATTTCTAAAAAATATTAGAAAACCATTTTTTTAATACATCTAAAACACATAAATAAATCTAGAAAATTTTTTGAAAATATTTTTTCTAAAAATAATTAAAAAAATTATAAATAAATTTTTAAAACATTTTTAAAATCGTTTCTTTAAAAATAATTTTCAAAATTATAAATAAATCATTAATATGTTTTGAAAATAATTTAAAACACTTTTTAAACATAAAATAGTTTTTTAAATCTTTTTCATTTAAAACAACCATAAAACAATGAATTTATACAATATTAGGAAAAAAATTTCCTTTAAAATTATAATTTTTTAATAATTTAAAGGAATATTAATTGGAATAATGTTCATGAAGGTAGGTAAATATGTATATGCTGAACAATCCTTTTCCTCTATAAAATTTTGAGGAAAGTTCCCTGATAGGAGAACAACAATAAAATTGTTATTTAAAAACCATTTGTTTTGGAAAGGTAAAACACAAGTAAGAATTCCTTTTAAATGTTATTTGATAATAGTAGAATATTTTCTTAATATTTTTTTAAAAATAATGGTTTTGATGGAACACATTCTTCTGACCTAAGAGAGACTTAAAGTCCAGATTTATTAAAAACACTTTCCTACCTATGTTTTATACTAAAGAGTGTAAAAATTGTACCAACACATGAATTTATCAAGAATAACCAGAGGAAAATAAATTTCATGAGATTTCATAAGATTTGGATCATAAAATTTCATCAATGGAAGCACAATCATAAACAATCTTAAAAAGCGATGAGATTGTTTCAATAGAATCTTACCAATTGATAACATTGAACCATACTCCCAATATAAGAAAATTAAATTAAAATATTCATAAAATATCATTAAAATAATTTTCTTTCAATATATAACAATTAAAATTATTCATATACACATAATATAAAAATATTGGTGCATAACATGGCATGTGTCTCAAATAATGAAAAACTGAGACAAAAACTAATTTACCAATTCGGTAACTATTGAAACATAAAAACCATGAAATAATTATCATAAAATTGATATATAAAGTCCCATAAATTTGTGAATAAGTGTTAAATAATACATTCAAGGAAATTTTATACACCACACAAAATAAATGAGTGGTGAACATGGAATGTATCTCAAGATTGAGAAGTCCCCTTAACTTATGTCTGGAATCTCATGATACTCATAAAAAATATAGTATAACAAATATTTTTTTATTATAAATATATAAAATAACAATATTCTTATATAAAATACCATATATGTATTTATTATGGCTTTATATTACCCGCTTGTGAATAATTTCATGTTAAGCTTACGCTTCAGGTGAAATTCGCTTTTTCACATGTGTCTTAATTTGTTATATCTTTGGTCCTTATATATATATCATGATTTTAAAATTTTAGACCATGATATAAATATCATTTATATTCAGTATATTTGTATTATATTTATCTATAGAATATAGAAGTATGAAATGAAATACCTCATTCATGGAGACGGTAGATTATACGTACTTATGAATGTTGTTTCTATTTTATTTTCGTATTGATTGAATGAAATAAAATGACATATGTGTATATATATAATACAATTAAATTATAATAATTATTTCATATATATCATATAAGTTCATTAAACACATCCTTAAAATATTCCATATAGTGTGTGAATGGGTGGCATCACTTTGAGGGGCGGTGGTCCACACTTCCCCAAATGAAAATAATGTATTTATAGAAAATGGAATGTATAAAGATATGTGTTATAAAAAAATTAAATAATTTTAAAGTCATAATATGTATCATATATATCTTATATAAATAGTTTTTCTATTATAATTACAAACCTTTAAAGGTGGTAAAGAAAAACAAAAAATCATCGTTTTATGAGGCGGTAGTTCACCATACACGTAAATAGAATGTTTCTTCCCCATTAGATAGAAGTGTGTGTAAGTGTAGGTTGAACCCTCAGTATAAAAACATATTTGTATATTTAAGATAATATTATTTTATAATCATGGAATAAGGCTAGGGGAGGTTCTCGGGTCAGATGGCTCCGAGAGGGAGATTGGAACTCTGACTATTTTCAGGCGTGCATTAGAGAACGTTGTCGTGTTCAGTGGCCCAATATTTTTAGATAAGATGGATCATTAACCTGTGATAGGTATGAGTTAGGGGCCATGGCTAATGGGGACCTCAAATCACTATTGACAGCACCTAATTCAAGAATGGTAGGTGGTATCTGAGCGGTGTTGTAGAAATATTTGAGGGAATTCTAAGATGTGTTTCGGAGGACATTGATGAGGGCTTGAGGAGGACTCCAGATGAGGCTGATGTTCATGAGAAAATTTGGTCTTTGAACCGGGATAGTGCACTAGGTCCCGATGGCTTCCCCGGATCATTCTACAGGGTGATGTGGAACTTTGTTAAAGGGGAACTGGTGAGAGTTATCTAGGATTTCTTTCAACATGGGGACTTGCTATTTATAGCTTGTGCAACCAATATGGTTCTTATTCCTATGGTGGGTAATCCTTAGTTTATTGATCAGTATCGGCCCATTAGTATGTGAAATATACCGTACAAGACCTTTTTCGACATTCTAAATAAAAGACTGGCTATTCACCTCGATTCTTGGATGGCCCCGAAACAGCATGGGTTTGTTAAAGGGAGGTCAATACATGGTGAAATAGGAGAGGTCATGGAAATGGTCAGTGGAATCAACAACAGTCCCAATTGGGGAAATTTGGTGGTTAAGCTAGAAATGAGGAAGGCATATGATAGGGTGTAATGGGGATATGTTCTCATAGTGTTGACAAGCATGGGATTCTCTATTTGGGCTAGTGGCCTACTTTTCCGTTGTTTCAGCTCAACATGGATTTCAAATTCTTTTATGGGTAATCAATTATGTTTTTCAAGATGTTTTGTGTTCTATATAAAAGGGATCCTTTTTCCCCACTATTTTCATTCTCTCTCAAAAATATTTTAGCCGCTTTGTTAATAAAGGCCTCAACATAGGTAAAATTATCCCTTACCATAATAGGTATTCTACAAGGGATATCTCACACTTGATGTTTATAGATGACACAATTGTTTTTATCAATGGATATAGGCCTTCATTGTAGGGGTTGAATGATCTTTTAGGAGAATGTTTTAAGTGAATTGAGAAGGTGGTGAACAAAGAGAAAATTTATTTTTATATAACTAGGAACTGCTTTGATAGAAGGTTGAGGTATGTGGGGGCCAGTTTGAATATGGAGAGAGGATATTTTCCCATGAAGTACCTTCAGGCTCTGGTTAGTCCCTCCTCTCTTAGGGTCAATAATTTTGATAAACTCTTCAGTAAAATCTCTGGGTGGTTTTATAACTTGAAATATAGATTCTTATCCTTTATAGGACGTATCAATTTAGTGAATAGTGTATTGGTCTATATTACCATACATATTCTCTCTACCTCAAATTTCACCAAAAGTGTAATTTACAAACTGGAAAAGAGTATGGTGTCTTTTATATGGGATGGGAATATGGAGGGAAAACATCATTGGGCTTCGGGGAAAAGTCTTGAAAGAAATCTCTCTAAAGGGGGTATCAACCTGATGAGTTTCTCCTCAACCATGAAGGGGCTTCATGCAAGGCTTTCCTGGGAAGCTCTGGATGTTCTTTCCATTTGGGGCAGGATAATTCAAGACATATACGGCCAGAATATGTGGAATCAGAGACAAAGTTCATCTAGGATTTTGAATATGGTTTATCCTTTATTGGAGATTTTTCATCATAACTCCCAAGAGTTAGTGGGAATAGAGAAAATAAATTTCTGAAAGCATGACTGGGGGTGGGAAGGCTGTATTTATTTTAGTGAGGATAGTGGATATCCACATTTTCTTCAGGCCATCTTTAATGAGAATAAACTTTTTGTTTTTAATAGTATTGTTACCAGTTATTATTCTAATAAACTTATATTCAAAGGTTCCATATCGAGTATTTTTTATATTAAGGATATCATTCATGGGATAAGAGACATATAAAATGTAGACCTATGGGGAGAGACTCTGTGGTGTAAGTAGATTCCATCCAAATTTAAATTTATGATGTGGTGTGTGTGGAACAAAGCACAACCTACTGATGAAAATATGTAGCATATGGGTGTGAATATGGCCTCTAGATTCTATTGTTGTAGGTCCCCAAATAATGAAACAGTGAGTCATCTCTTTTATGATAGTGAGTGGGATATGGGGATTTGGAAGACCACGGGGAATTCTTTGGACGGGATGAGTCTGGAGGGGTGCAAGAAATTTTTTTAAACTCATGGTTCAGGGGTATGGATACCCATACGGCTGAGAGGAAGGCCTGGACTGTTATCCCTATTTTTGGTTGTTGGAATATCGGGCTGGCCCAAAACTCGGTACACTATAACCAAGTTCAGAGGTCTAAGGTAAGCATTTATTTTTTGAATGAAAAACATCCTACTGGATTTGTTTCATCTCTACCCAGATTTTCATCCAGCATTGTTGGTGAAATCATCAATTCCAAATCTCTCAAATGACTACCAGGAAGATATTCCAGGGCAGGGAAGGTGGGTTCGATGGCATCTTCCATGTTAGGGTTCCAAGATTAATAAGGATGGGTCTTTTCTCATGGTTGAGATGCAAGGGGGTGGGGTCATGAGAGATCAGATGGGTTCAGTCATTGCAGTGTTTTCTTCCTCTTATGGAAGAGGAGATGTAATGCAGGCAGAGGCAATGGGCATGCCGACCGAGCTGGAGTTATACCAGCAAAGGAAGATCAATCTTAAGATGGCGGAGACAGACTCCATGTTTTTTTGTAAGGATTTGTTGGGTAAGGGATGTATCCCTTGGAACATCGCATATACTATCATAAAGTAAAATTCTATCAGGGGTAACCACATATAGGTCTCTCATACATGGCGGGAGGTGAACATCGTTGTAAACTTTTTGGAATCTATGTCATCATCAAATTAAAGTATGTTTTCTTTCTTTTTCTTGGGTTTTTTACTAAGGTGAGGATGAAATTTGTTATCAATGATGCACTCGGTTTACCTTACTTTAAACCACCATGAGGTTTTGTTTTCTCAGGGATTTTTTATGGTGACCTTTTCGAAAATCAATAAAAATGTTAATTTTCAGTCAGTTAGGTGAGTGGAGGGGTGGAGAATGAAAATAAAAAAAGGAGATTGAGGGAGGATGTTAAATCCTATTTGGGTAAATCCTTGTGGGTTTCACTAATGTGATTCCTTGGATTTCTATATTCCCAAAGTGAGGCCTAAATAAATAATTCAAGGATATTTTTAAGTGTATTTGGAAGATATTTTTTGAACCTAAGTTCTTTTATGGTCTGAGGAAGGGGGTTAGGTGGTAGCCCTTTATGGGGGTGGGGGTGGACTCTCGTTGTAACATCCCAGGTAAATAAAGAATAATATATTTTCAAACTTTTTAATATTTTTTAATTAAATATTAATTTTACTTTTAAAGGGTTGCTATGTTTGATAGCATACCAGATACACAACAACGGGTTTCTTGAAATCGTACGTTGCACACTAATAATATAATGTTATTTTTTTAAATGGTAGTTGACTCCTAGATATTGTATTGGAGAGAATGAACAAAACTAACAAAAATATGATTATAAATGTTTGTTAAATGTATTTAAATTTATCTAATAAAATATATAGGCTTAAAAATGTGACTGAATCTAATTTTAAGCATAATTTACATTAAAAGGTCGATTTACCACCTTTTAGTGGAGAACCCTCTTTAAATATAGTTTTGGTTACTTTAATACATTTTATTCTACTAAATAAAATCCTTATTTAGAATGGGGACATCAAAATTCAATTTGTGTAGATTTTTGGAATTTTTCGGATAAAGTTCTTTTTTTAATGATTAGTGAAAAATATTGTATTTTAATTCAAATCTGCATTTAAATCTGATTTATTTATATGGTTAGATTATCTTTTTAATTGGTTTTAAAGTTTAATTAGAATATATTTTTACCATTTAATCCAATGTTGATAATTTGAATTCATCTCACATTGAATTTGGACATAAAGAAGTGTCAATTTTTTTATAGTTATTGTTTCTTAAAAACACGCTATTTGTTTTAACAAGAATTAATTAAAAATTAATTAACGAAACTTCTATATTTAGAATTTTGTAAAATAGACATCATTTTTGAATTCATAATATAAAATATAGCTTAGTCTGAATTTTTGATTTTTTTTTTGGAAAAACTTCAATTTTTGATGAATAGTGAAACCACTTAGTAGTAGTTAAAAAAACTGACTTTTCATTTAAATGAAATTTTACCACTTCTGTGAATTAAATTTCTAAAATCATAAATATCTGGTTGTCATTAGTAAGTAAAATATGGTTTAATAAGATGAAAATAATATTTAGTTAATAGTAACTTTTGACTTTTATTTTCCACAGTTAAAGGTAAATATGGTAATTCGAGGTAAAAAGAATATTATAATATTTTAGAATTACCTTAACACTAGTTCTAACCATATTGTATTAGTAATGGCCGACTATGGGAATACTTGGGTCTATTTTGGGACCCCATGAAGCCACTTATTAATGATAATGACATTCTAGATTAATTAATTTATTGTAAAGACAAAAATGACATAAACAAATATCTCTTTGTAAATTAATTATTACATGGTATTATATAAGTTATAATTTAGACTATAAATATTCATTGTAAATATAAAGATATTTCCTACATCATATAAGTTTTTTATAATTTTTAGACATTGAATAAATTAAGTTATTTATGACACAATAATGATGTAGTATTTACCTCATTAATAAATGATTTAAAAAATAAGATTATAATGATTAAAATATTATCCAAAACCTGTCCAATTACTATTGGATGATATTATTTAAACTATTATTCATCTTATCTTTTACTATAATGATTTTTGGACCTTTATAAACCGGATAACATTATATAATAAAATAATATTTTCACACTTTCCTAAAGAGCCCCTCCTCCCCCTTATAAAAGGAGACCATTTCTAACCAATTATTCACACCTATCAAGCCTTTTGGTAGGTCCAACCTCTGGCCAATTAATCTCCCTACACCCCTATATTACTCCTAGAATCCTTACCTTAGGCATAAGCCACTTCAATATTTCCTTTTGGTTCAAACCAAATGGAGTTACCCTAATTAATGGTAACGATTTCCCCTAAATTCATTTCTTTTATTTTACATCTCCAACTCCTTAAATGCTTTTTATTGATTTATTTTATAACAACACCAGTATCCTCAATATACTATAATGTTTTTATTTGATTTATTTGAACTACACTTACACACACCTCCATCTAATGGGTGAAGAACATACTGATCGTATGGATGGAAAACTAATGCCTCACGAAACAATGATTGTTCGATTATCTCCTACCACATATTGTTGTGGCCATTAAGATGGAATTGTATTTATATATGATATATATTATGTTTATTTTTTATTTATACTTTTGTATTTTCATTTTATAGCTTACCTTTAGGATTTCCATAATGGGTAAACACGATAATTTCATTTGAGGAAGTGAGGACTACCGCCCCTTTAAAGTGATATGACTCGTTAATGCCATATGTGGGATGTATAAAGGATAAAGTTAATGATATTATTTATGTTATTATATTGTAATTATAATATACCTATTTATCATTATGTTTTAATTCCATTAAAATAAGAAATAGAAATGGATGTAGCATTCATGCGTATGTACGGCTTACCGTCTCCATGAACGGTGCATTTCATTTATTATCTCCAAAATGTTACATACTATTATAAATACATATATATGATAGATATATATAATTTATATAATATGTAAATAGTTAATATCATTCTAGAGATTATGGACTATTGACCACATGGAAAACTTGTAATTATAAGGTGTTTATTTTTTACTCAAGTACCAAATATCGACAAAACGAACGTTATTAACATAAATGATTACATAATGTTTATAACATTGTAATAGCTAATATAAAAAGGAATAATAAACTTGAAAAAGGTTCTTAAGAAAGTAGAAATTAACTGTATTTTATTATTCAGGATATTGAAGAATGAATGGGTCAAGTCAGACACGAGGTAATGGAACTTCTTAACCCAATTTCAATTCTTTGGGTTAATCTATTACATTTAAATTATATCATGATATAATTATGTAAGAAATAAATTTTTATGTACTTTATTGTACTTTTTACAATACTTATGTGTACCTATAGTGACTATATATAGTCAGTCTTTTTTATTTATAAAATGATCTTTGTAAGGGACTTCGTCTCAATTTCCTTTCATTGAGTTATATTTTGTTTTTATACACGAATTTATTTTATACGGTGTATAAAACACTTTTACTTTTACTTTTATTCGAAAGGAATATTTTCTATATGAAGCGTTTTACTAAACAACAAAAAGAATGTTTTTTAACGTAAGTGGTGGCAACGACCTATTCCGCCGCAGCAAGTATTATTTGATCTTTGGCTTCCTTAAAAAGTCGTAATGTTTTTAAAAGGAAAATAAATACCATATACTCTTTTACATATTTTGATATTGAAAATGGATTTGATAATGGATTTGATATGTCAATATATTTAAGTGATATATTGTGATTTAAATGTGGAAATTATTTCTTTCCTTTATATATTTTTTATGTGTTATGATTTTATAATGGTACTTGGACATTTGATGGGTGGTAACGTGATAAATCAAATGACAGGTGGTGTCGTGATAAATCAGGATGGGTGGTTACATTATAACCTCCAATTCATTGGGTATGGAAGTCCGCCGTATGGAAATTCCATTTAGTGAAATGTGTGGAAGTTTATCGTATGGTTATTCCATTTAAGTATGTTTATATCCCAAGTTACCTTTATATGTTATGTGTTCTTTATATGGGTTTTATGGTAATAATTTGGTTATAAAAGGGTAATTAATGATCTTTTATTTAGTGAAGAGTATTTACTACTTCATAAAGGTAAAAATTATTACATATGTTAAAGTATTCATGGTTTACATGTTGTTTCGAAAATGTAATAGTTTTTCTTTTTTGTGTATCCCTTACTAATCTTTTTATGCTCATCCCAAGTTTTTGAAATGTTTTTCATGCGAAATAATGTGGAATAGGTTCAAGGATGGGATCAAGGAAAAGTCATTTTTTCTTAAACATGGAACTATACGTGACTATTTTTTCAAGAGTTTTTATTTTATGAAAAAAATGGAAACTGGGTGGAAGTGTCTACTTTGTAATATTTTGAGATGTAATAGTTATTTCCTAATTATCTACAACTCTAAACCTAAAAAGATCGTCAATGTGTATTATTCATTTAATTCAATATTATTTAATGTTTTAAGGCTGGGTCCTTATAGTTGGTATCAGAGGTCAGTTTAGACAACTTTAGAAGTTAGGGTATTGTTAAATAAATATCCATAAATTGATTTATGGTAATATTGAAATGATATAGAATTTACAGATTACCGTGTTTTTTCACCTAAGGTAGTTATGTGTTCAGAAAGGGATTTTATAGAGGAAAGAGTGCAGATTTTCTAAGAAGGCATACAGAGGGAAATTTCCTTCCAAATCAGCATCATGAGATGGTCAGAATCATAATTGAACAGTTTTTTGTAGTGATGGATTAGTTTACTCTGGTAATAAATGTTGTTTGTGTTCATCGATGATATTTTGGTTTGTTCGAAAAGTAAGAGAATAATGAAAGTCATTTAAGGGTTGTCTTGTAATCCATAAAATAGAAGAAACTTTATGGGAAATTTGGCAAGTGTGAGTTTTGGTTAAAACAAATTTCTTTCCTTGGTCACATTGTTTCAAAAAATATCATAACTGTTGATCCTGCTAAAACAAAGGTTGTTGAATAATGGCGAAGGCCCACAAGTATAATCGAGATCCGTAGTTTTCATGGTTTGGTAGGTTATTACCAGAGATTTGTTGAAATTTATTCACAGTTATCTCTTCCAATGATTATGTTAACTCAAAAAAAATTTACCTTCATTTGGACAAAAGAATGTGATGATTGTTTTTAGAAATTTAAAAGAAGATTTGTGAATGCTCTAGTTTTGGTAGTGCCTTCCAAAAATGGTGAGTTTGTTATTTACAGTGATGCATTATTGAAAAGACTTGGATGTGTCCTTAGGCAGAATGATCATGTAATTGCTTATGTAACACCCCAAGCTTCCACGGTACGTTTCCCTTCGAATAATGCGAAAGCGTGTGTTGTACGCAACCTCGAGTTCTAACACACACCACAACTAATTAAACTAGCCGTTCTGAATAGTAATACCTACTTTTTGAAATCATATATATTTTATATTTCAAAATGGACTTCATTTTTGGATTCGGAATATTGAAATTAGCCTAGGGTGAAATTTTGGTACTTTTCGGATAACTTTTATATTTTGATGAATAGTGAAAATTACTAAATTTTAATTAAAAACAACTTTTTTAATAAAAATAATTAATATTGATAAATTATGAATTTGAGTGGTTTTAAAGTATATTTAGAATATATTTTTACCATTTAATTTAATGTTTGTCATTGGACATAATTTCACAATTAAATCAGACATAAACAAGTGTCAATCTTTTGATAGTTATTATCTCTTAAAAACACGCTTTTTTTATTTTAACAACGGGAATTAATTTTAAATTAATTTCTGCCACTTCTGTGTTTTGAATTTGGAAAAATGGATTACATATTTGGAATTAGGATGTCCAAATTATGTAAATAGGTAACTTTTATTTTTACACATTTTGAATAATTATTGCGGTAAATATTTTATTTACCATGGTTAAAGGGTAAATCCGGTAAATAAGGGTTAAAAAATAATATTATAATAATACAAAATTACCCTAAAACGTGTCCTAACCTTATTGGTGGACACATACCCGAAAATGGGCATCCTTTGGTCGATTTGGGGACCCCTTGGAGCCACTTGTATGTGGTAGGGACACATTATATTAATAAAGTTAAAATAAAAATAAAAATGGCATAAGCTTACATCTTTTAGAAGAACAATTTTTACATAGGGTTATACATGTTGGATTTTCAATTATTAATATTCATTAGAAATATAAAAATATTTCCTACAAAATTATATTTTATTTATAATTTTTAGACATCAAATAATTTAAATTATTAATGACACAATAATGATGCAATGTTTACCTCATTAATAAATCATTTAAATAAATAAGATTATAATGATTAAAATATTATCTAAAACCTTTCCAATTCTTATTGGTTGATTTTATTTAGAATTTGAGTCATCTTAGCTTCGACCTCAGTGATTTTTGGAGCATTATAAACCGAATATAATTATATTATAAAGTAATACTTTCACTCTTTCATAAAGAGCCCCTCCTCTCCCTCATAAAAGGAGACCACTTCTACTCATTCCTCACACCTCGCAAGCCACTTGGCTCGTCCAAACCCTGCCCAAATAAGCTCCCCACATCCCTCTCCTCCTCCTTGAATCTTCTCCTTCGGCAGAAAGCATTTCAAGAAGTCCTTTGGTTCCAACCAAAGTGAGTTACCTAAATTAAAGGTAACGATTTCTCTTAAATTATTTTCATTTATTTTGCTTCTCCAACCCCCAAACACTTTTTATTTCCTTTCTTTTGTAACAACACCAGTATCCACAATATACTAGGATGTTGTTATAATAATGATTCAAACTACACATACACACAACTCCATCTAATGGATGATGAACATAATGTTTCTGTGGATGGCAAACTAACGCCTCACGAAACGATGATTGTTCAAATACATCTTACCGCCTCTCATGGTGGCCATTATGATGGAACTGTAATTAAATATGATATTAATGATATATATTTTATATATAAGCATCTGTAATTCCATTTTATTTCATACCATTATTCGTTTCATGTTGTATATACATACGATAATTTCATTTGAGGAAGTGCGGACTACCGCCCCCTTAAAATGATATGACTTGTTCATACCACACATGGAACGTATAAAGGATGGTGTTAATGAACTTAAGTAACATATATAAAATATTATATTATACTGTAATAGTAATATACCTATGTATCATTTGGATTCGATTCTTTTAAAATAAAAATTAAATGGAAGTAGCGTTCGTGCGTACGTACGGACTACCGTCTCCACGAACGCGATGAGATTCATTCTCCATCGTATCCATTCAAGTCTTATTCCAATTTTAGGGTTAAAAATAATGTTAATATCATTATGATTATGAATAAGATATAATCTATCCATTACAAACATGTCTTACGTAACCAAACATTTAAGAAGAACGAATCGATTATCACCCGAAACGACGATAATACTAAGATATTATTAACAAATCAATGTTAAAAGATCATATATGATATCATATTAATATATATGATTCTTGTATAATTTAATAACAATTATTTCACCATTATACAGGAGGTTAACCTACCCCAACCAAGGAAAAGTACAAGGTAAGGGTTTATTTCGCAATCTCTTCATTATCCGAGGTTGTTTATACATAATTATCTACTGGGACCTCGTTATCATCCACGTCCATGTTTCTTCAAAATTTATTTCAAAACTTATTTAATATTTAAAAGAATATGGGTTAAAGTCATTTATACCCTTTTTTGACCTTTTATAAGAGGTTTATAAGAGAATCTTTCCGTCGTTTTCCAAACAAGGTGCTTTTTAACCTTTTCGACAGAATTAAGTTAAGAATGTTTTTTTAACTTATACGGCGGGTGCGGTTATTTTCCGCCATTATAAAATCGTCAAAGATTCCCTTACAAGCTTATAAGAAAATTTTCAAGAAAATTTTTTCTTTTATATGGCTCTTAAATGATTTCAAAAATAGAAAGAGATATTTCTCTAAAAAGTGTTTTGATTTCATCTATGTCAACATCCTTTGACGGATTTTACGCTTATTTGAAGTTGATTTATTATGATACAAAACTTCTATATTGTATTGAAGGTTTTGTGATATGTTTGACTGTGGATGTGCTTTTTTTTATACCATTCATAGTTTATGGTGAAATTATTGACATTTCGTATGCTAGTTTTAATACGAATGTTTATGTTATGTTTAAACCTTTTCATATGGGAATGCATTGGACTTAATATGTGACGGGTGGAGCCCGCTATAGCTCCTCGATGCATCGGTAGGTCTCATGATACAAACTAGTGTCTTGGGACAAGGCCTTGTAAAAATCTTATTTGTAGTCTTGGCACGAGGCCTTGGCTATGTGGTTATGATAGTCTGGCATTATGCATTCCAACATTATGAAAGTGGTTATTGATATTGCATGTGATTATTCGATTAGTAGAATATCCATGTGAACAAGTAAATGGAATTATTTCATTTTACTTTTTCCATACTATGTTGAAGTTAAAGTTTAAAAGGATTTTGTTTTAGTAATTCATTGCCTTAAATGTTTATGCTTATTTTTGAATGTTCCGCTATATTGTTATCCTTACTGGGCATTTGAGCTCACCCCTTTTCTATGTTTTATTTTTCCCAGGATTTGAAGATGTAAGTTATGAATGACGTACAGGGATATTATGAGGGGATTATAGTGTGGACTGTGGAAACATTATGTTGTTGTAGTAGTTTTTCATTTTATGATGTAATGTAAAACTTATGAATATATCTAGTGTTTCCAAGGCTACTAAACCAATCGGTCTTTAGAGATTTGATCTTTCTTGCGATCATGCCAATGTTATGTAATAATGCACCGACTCTGGGTAACTGGGGTCAGGGCGTTACAGTTGGTATCAGAGGAAGTTTAGTACAAACCTTGGAAGCTAGATTTAGATAAACTCTGATTAGAGCACGTAGACCTAAGATGCACTTTGAGGATTAGGGTAGAAGAACTTCCTAGAATTTTGGTATTGTAGAGATTTTTTGAGTTTTCCGAGCAATACATCCCTGTCTGGATACGAGCAGGTAGAGGCGGCTCTGGCACAGATGTACCTAGGGGTAAAACCCGAAAACACCACTTTGAGCTGGACTCGAACGGGAACTGGTGCACGACAACGGGCCTTGCTGCACTCTTGGTTACGACACTCCCGGGGGATATGCTTAGGATAACTCTCATTTTCTTTACAAATCATTATGAAGGGTTTATGAGTATATACTTCCCCAAAGAAAACATTTTTATGATTATGGATTATATCCATAAATAGTTCAATTTATGTTAAGTGTTTTATAAGTATGGGATTATGTATTTTGATTCATAAACTGATCTAGTTTATGCCATTGTTTAGAAATGGCACCTAGTGGAAGAAATGGAAACCGTATCAATGCACGCACTCCATGTAGGGATTGCCCTCCTGCTCAAGATAATTATAGTGGGGCTGGTGATGCAACTTGTTCCGATCAGCTAATCACCATACTGGGATAACTTACTCAGGTTATGAATAATAACCTTACCCGTATGGAGCACCCTGATCCACAGCGTGGAGGATCAATGTTAGATCGATTCATGAGGCAACAACCACCAAAGTTCAATGGGAGTACAAATCCCTTAGTATCTGAGCAATGGATATTTTCCCTAGAGAAAATATTTCAGGCTTTGGGGAGCAGTGAAAGGGAAAAAGTTATCATGGCAGTTTACCGCCTCACTGGAGATGCTGATCAATGGGGGTCATTGATTCAAAACATGAAGGAAGATGATGAAGTATCAAATATGGAATGGAGAGAGTTCAAAGATCTGTTTTTAGAAAAATACTTTCCTCGTGACCATCGAGCAGATATGGAAAGGCAATTTCTAAGTCTGAGACAGAAGGAGGATGAGAATGTCGCAAAGTATGAGGCTAACTTTACAAAGTTAGCAAGGTACGCTGGTGATTATATACGCAACCCAAGAAGTAAAATTGATCGTTTCTTTCATGGGTTAAAACCATTTCTCTGTCGAGCATTAGTCTCACAATCCTTTTCATCGTACGAAGACATTGTCTCATGTGCTATCAAGACCGAAAAGGAATTCTCTAAGTCTTATGACTTTAAAGAAAAGCAAGAGAAGAAGAGACCTACTGATCAATCTGGGAATGGAAATAAGGGGAAGAAGGGAAAGGTTGAATATACATCTTGTGGTAAATGCGGGAAGAAACATCCTGGTACTTTCTTGAAGGGAATGGGAGTCTGTTACAAGTGTGGTGAAAAAGGCCACCAAGATCGTGATTGCAAGGGGAAGAAGGAAGCTACCAACGTTCAGTGCTACAACTGCAGGGAGATGGGACATTATGCAAATGAATGTCCTAAGCGTCAGGAGAACTTACCTCAGAAAAGGCCAAGGGATCAAGGCCAGGCTTATGCTATCACTACTGCTGAGGTAGAAGCTCCGAAAGACGTGGTGGCAGGTAATTTAATGGTTTCCTCAAGTTTAGAAAATGCATTATTTGACTCTGGATCGTCGCATTGTTTCATATCTTCCCAGTTTTCTAAGAAAATTAGATATTTCCAATTTGATTTAATAAGGGAGTTGTCAGTTAAAACTACTAAGGGAAGTATCATTGCAACAAAGTTTTGTGAATCAGTCCCCATTAGAGCACATAAATTTTCTTTATCTGCTGATCTCATCGTCATACCTATGATTGAGTTTGATATAATCCTCAGTATAGACTGGCTTTCGGACTATGATGAGAAGATTTATTGTAAGAAGAAAGAGGTTACGATTCTTGATGATAATGATAAGGAACACCTTATTTTTAGAGCAGAATCGTCACCACCTAATTCTTATTTAGATCCACCCCCAGTAGCTCAACTTAATTCAATTATTGGGGAGGAAGAGAATGAAATAACTGTCGGTGAGGAAAGGAATGTTCAAATATAGGATGTACCTGTTGTGAAAGAATTTGTAGATGTATTTCCAGAAGATTTACCTGGACATCCTCCAGAACGAGAAGTTGAGTTTTCCATTGATTTGATTCCTGGATCAAGGCCTATATCGAAGACCCCTTATAGAATGGCCACTGTAGAATTAGTCGAACTAAAGAAACAACTAGAGGAATTGAGTAATAAGGAATTTATTCGCCCTAGTGTTTCTCCATGGGGAGCCCCTTTTCTTTTTGTTAAAATGAAAGATGGATCTATGAGGTTATGTATCGACTACAGGGAGATCAATGCTATAACGATAAAGAACAAGTATCCCCTACCTCGTATTGATGATTTATTTGACCAACTGCATGGAGCCCAATAATTTTCAAAGATTGACCTTCGATCTGGATACCATCAGTTGTGTGTGAAGAAGGAAGACATTCCGAAGACAGCATTTCGAACCAGGTACGGGCATTACGAGTTTACCGTAATGCCGTTTGGATTGACTAATGCACCCTCTGTATTCATGGATCTGATGAGTAGAGTTTTCAAGGAGTATCTCGATGAATTTGTGGTGGTATTTATTGATGATATCTTGGTATACTCCAAAACCTACGAAGATCATGAAAATCACATGCGCATTATCTTGAAGACTCTTAGGAGGCATGAATTATATGGGAAGTTTAGCAAGTGTGAATTCTGGCTTCAGGATATTTAGTTTCTTGGCCATATTGTCTCTAAAGATAGAATCTCTGTTGATCCTTCTAAGACCAAGGTAATCCATGAATGGACAGCACCTACGAGTATAACTGAGGTACGTAGTTTTATTGGTTTGGCATGTTATTATCGACGTTTCGTCCAGAATATTTCCCGATTGGCTAACCCATTAACGAAGCTCACACGTAAAGGGGTTAAATTTGTTTGGACAAAAGAGTGTGAAGAATGTTTCGAAGAACTGAAGAGAAGATTAGTCAATGCTCCTATATTGACTCTACCATCGGGGAATGATGGGTTCGTTATTTATAGTGATGCATCAAAGAAAGGACTTGGTTGTGTCCTTATGCAGAATGATAGAGTTATTGCCTATGCATCACGACAGTTGAAAATTCAGGAACAAAATTATCCTACTCATGATCTTGAGTTAGCAGCTGTGATCTTTGCTTTGAAGATATGGACACACTACCTCTATGGTGAAAAATGTGAGATTTATACTGATCACAAGAGTTTGAAGTATATTTTCTCACAAAAAGAACTCAACATGAGGCAAAGGAGATGGCTTGAATTACTCAAGGATTATGATTGCACGATACACTACCACCCGGGGAAAGCAAACAAGGTGGAAGATGCTTTGATCAGAAAAGACCATGGAGTTTTGAACATTATGAGAATTGAAAGGGATCCAATTTTCATGGATCTAGTGAAGATGGACATGGGAATAACCAGGGAAGGTGAAACATCAATGCTTTTTCAAATGGTTGCCAAACCATCTTTACTAGAAAGGATTAAGAGATCTCAGACCGATGATGAAGAATTTCAGAAGAAGATTAAAGCTGTGAATGATGGGAGATTGAGAGACTTTGTGTATGAAGATGGGATTTTGAAATTCGGGAAGAGACTTTGTGTTCCCGATTTACCTGATCTAAAAAGGGAATTGCTGGATGATGCTCATAGTTCCAATTTCTCTATACACCCTGGGAGCACCAAAATGTATAGAGATTTGAAGGAACATTTTTGGTGGGACAACATGAAGAGAAAGATTTCTGATTTTGTGTCAAGATGTATGGTTTGTCAACAAGTGAAAGCTGGAGGGAAACATCCTGGAGGAGTCATGCAACCTCTTCCCATACCGGAGTGGAAATGGGACAATATTACGATGGACTTTTTCATGGGGATACCAAAGACTCCTAGAAGGAACGATGAAAAATGGGTTATTGTTGATCGTCTTACCAAGTCAGCACATTTTCTTTCTATAAGAGAAGATCTACCCCTGGAACGTCTAGCAAGACTATACAATAATGAAGTTGTGAGACTTCATGGAGTAACCCTATCGATTGTTTTTGATCGTGATCCCCGTTTTACTTCAAGATTTTGGAAAAGTCTTCAGAAATCCCTGGATACTGAACTTCATTTGAGCACTGCTTACCACCCTCAGACAGATGGGCAATCAGAACAGACTATTCAAACCCTAGAAGACATGTTGAGATCTTGCTCACTTGACTTTTAGGGTATGTGGGATCAATATTTACCGCTGGTAGAATTTTCCTATAACAATAGCTTCCATTCGAGTATTCAGATGGCACCATATGAAGCGTTATACAGAAAGAGATGTCGTACACCAACCTGTTGGGATGAAGTTGGTGAAAGAAAACTTGTAGGCCCAGAATTGGTGGAGGAAACGGTGGAAAAGGTGAAAGTAATCCAAAATCACATCAAAGCAGCTCAAAGTAGGCAGAAGAGCTATGCCGATAATCGAAGGAAGGATTTGGAATTTCAAGTCGGTGATCATGTTTTCCTGAAGGTATCTCCATGGAAGGGAGTCATACATTTTGGTAAGAAAGGTAAATTGAGTCCCAGGTACATCGGACCCTTCGAAATTCTAGAACAAATTGGGGTTGTAGCTTACCGATTGGCAATGCCGCCAAGTCTCTCCAAAGTTCACGATGTGTTCCACGTATCTCTATTGAGAAAATACATGCCTGACCCAACGCAAGTACTCACCTGTGAAGAATTAGAACTGGAACCTGATCTTTCTTATTGCGAAGAGCCCGTCAAGATTCTTGATACGAGAGAACAAGTGCTGAGAAACCGGACGACGCGTCTGGTAAAAGTTTTGTGGAGAAATCATAAGATGGAAGAGGCAACGTGGGAACCCGAGGAACTTATGATGAAGAACCACCCAAGTCTTTTTATGCAGTAATACCCTAGAAATTGCGAGGACGCAATTATTTGAAGGAGGGGAGAATGTAACACCCCAAGCTTCCATGGTACGTTTCCCTTCGAATAATGCGATAGCGTGTGTTGTACGCAACCTCGAGTTCTAACACACACCACAACTAATTAAACTAGCCGTTGTGAATAGTAATACCTACTTTTTGAAATCATATATATTTTATATTTCAAAATGGACTTCATTTTTGGATTCGGAATATTGAAATTAGCCTAGGGTGAAATTTTGGTACTTTTCGGATAACTTTTATATTTTGATGAATAGTGAAAATTACTAAATTTTAATTAAAAACAACTTTTTTAATAAAAATAATTAATATTGATAAATTATTAATTTTAGTGGTTTTAAAGTATATTTAGAATATATTTTTACCATTTAATTTAATTTTTGTCATTGGACATAATTTCACAATTAAATCAGACATAAACAAGTGTCAATCTTTTGATAGTTATTATCTCTTAAAAACACGCTTTTTTTATTTTAACAACGGGAATTAATTTTAAATTAATTTCTGCCACTTCTGTGTTTTGAATTTGGAAAAATGGATTACATATTTGGAATCAGGATGTCCAAATTATGTAAATAGGTAACTTTTATTTTTACACATTTTGAATAATTACTGCGGTAAATATTTTATTTACCATGGTTAAAGGGTAAATCCGGTAAATAAGGGTTAAAAAATAATATTATAATAATAAAAAATTACCCTAAAACGTGTCCTAACCTTATTGGTGGACACATACCCGACAATGGGCATCCTTGGGTCGATTTGGGGACCCCTTGGAGCCACTTGTATGTGGTAGGGACACATTATATTAATAAATTTAAAATAAAAATAAAAATGGCATAAGCTTACATCTTTTAGAAGAACAATTTTTACATAGGGTTATACATGTTTTATTTTCGATTATAAAATTCATTAGAAAGATAAAAAGATTTACTACAAAATTATATTTTATTTATAATTTTTAGACATCAAATAATTTAAATTATTAATGACACAATAATGATGCAATGTTTACCTCATTAATAAATCATTTAAATAAATAAGATTATAATGATTAAAATATTATCTAAAACCTGTACAATTATTATTGGTTGATGTTATTTAAAATATGAGTCATCTTATCTTCGACCTCAATGATTTTTGGACCATTATAAACCGAATATAATTATATTATAAAGTAATACTTTCACTCTTTCCTAAAGAGCCCCTCCTCTCCCTTATAAAAGGAGACCACTTCTACTCATTCCTCACACATCTCAAGCCACTTGGCTCGTCCAAACCCTACCCAAATAATCTCCCCACATCCCTCTACTCCTCCTTGAAGCTTCCCCTTAGGAATAAAGCATTTCAAGAAGTCCTTTTGTTCCAACCAAAGTGAGTTACCTAAATTAAAGGTAACGATTTCTCTTAAATTATTTTCTTTTATTTTGCTTCTCCAACCCCCAAAATCTTTTTATTTCCTTTCTTTTGTAACAACACCAGTATCCACAATATACTAGTATGTTGTTATAAGAAGGATTCAAACTACACATACACACAACTCCATCTAATGGATGATGAACATAATGTTTCTGTGGATGGCAAACTAACGCCTCACGAAACGATGATTGTTCAAATACATCTTACCGCCTCTCATGGTGACCATTATGATGGCACTATAATTAAATATGATATTAATGATATATATTTTATATATAAGCTTCTGTAATTCCATTTTATTTCATACCATTATTTGTTTCATGTTGTCTATACATACGATAATTACATTTGAGGAAGTGCGGACTACCGCCCCCTTAAAATGATATGACACGTTCATACCACACATGGAACGTATAAAGGATGGTGTTAATGAACTTACGTAACATATATAAAATATTATATTATACTGTAATAGTAATATACCTATGTATCATTTGGATTCGATTCTTTTAAAATAAAAATTAAATGGAAGTAGCGTCCGTGCGTACGTACGGACTACCGTCTCCACGAACGCGATGAGATTCATTCTCCATCGTATCCATTCAAGTCTTATTCTCATTTTAGGGTTAAAAATAATGTTAATATCATTCTTATTATTAATAAGATATAATCTATCAATTACAAACATGTCTTACGTAACCAAACATTTAAGAAGAACGAATCGATTATCACCCGAAATGACGATAATACTAAGATATTATTAACAAATCAATGTTAAAAGATCATATATGATATCATATTAATATATATGATTCTTGTATAATTTAATAACAATTATTTCACCATTATACAGGAGGTTAACCTACCCCAACCAAGGAAAAGTACAAGGTAAGGGTTTATTTCGCAATCTCTTCATTATCCGAGGTTGTTTATACATAATTATCTACTGGGACCTCATTATCATCCACATCCATGTTTCTTCAAAATGTATTTCAAAACATTTTTAATATTTAAAAGAATATGGTTTAAAGTAATTTATACCCTTGTTTGACCTTTTATAAGAGTTTTATAAGGGAATCTTTCCGTCGTTTTCCAAACAAGGTGCTTTTTAACCTTTTCAACAGAATTAAGATAAGAATGTTTTTTTTAACTTATACGGCGGGTGCGGTTATTTTCCACCGTTATAAAATCGTCAAAGCATCCCTTACAAGCTTATAAGAACATTTTCAAGAAAATGTTTTATTTTATATGGATCTTAAATGATTTCAAAAATAGAAAGAGATATTTCTCTGAAAAGTGTTTTGATTTCATCTATGTCAACATCCTTTGACGGATTTTACGCTTATTTGAAGTTGATTTATTATGATACAAAACTTCTATATTGTATTGAAGTTTTTGTGATATGTTTGACTGTGTATGTGCTATTTTTATACCATTCATAGTTTATGGTGAAATTATTGACATTTCGTATGCTATTTTTAATACGAATGTTTATGTTATGTTTAAACCTTTTCATATGGGAATGCATTGGACTTAATATGTGACGGGTGGAGCCCGCTATAGCTCCTCGATGCATCAGTAGGTCTCATTAGACAAACTAGTGTCTTGGCACAAGGCCTTGGCAAAATATTATTTGTAGTCTTGGCACGAGGCCTTGGCTATGTGATTATGATAGTCTGGCATTATGCATTCCAACATTATGAAAGTGGTTATTGATATTGCATGTGATTATTCGATTAGTAGAATATCCATGTGAACAAGTAAATGGAATTATTTCATTTTACTTTTGCCATACTATGTTGAAGTTCAAGTTTAAAAGGCTTTTGTTTTAGTAATTCATTGCCTTAAATGTTTATGCTTATTTTTGAATGTTCCGCTATATTGTTATCCTTACTGGGCATTTGAGCTCACCCCTTTTCTATGTTTTATTTTTCCCAGGATGTGAAGATGTAAGTTATGAATGACCTGCAGGGATATTATGAGGGGATTATAGTGTGGACTGTGGAAACATTATGTTGTTGTAGTAGTTTTTCATTTTATGATGTAATGTAAAACTTATGAATATATCTAGTGTTTCCAAGGCTACTAAACCAATCGGTCTTTAGAGATTTGATCTTTCTTGCGATCATGCCAATGTTATGTAATAATGCACCGACTCTGGGTAACTGGGGTCGGGGCGTTACAGCTT
The DNA here is from genome assembly GCA_963277665.1 of Viscum album. Lineage (NCBI taxonomy): Eukaryota > Viridiplantae > Streptophyta > Magnoliopsida > Santalales > Viscaceae > Viscum > Viscum album. The sequence goes on along the minus strand of OY728164.1, from coordinate 1,135,850,934 downwards.
ATCCTTCACGTCAGTTGAAACCTCATTAGTTAAATTACCATACACATGATTTGGAATTAGCTACTACTATTTTTACTTTAAAAATTTGGTGGCATTATTTGTATAGAGTAAAATGTGAAATATATACTGACCACAAAATTTTAAAGTATTTATTCACTCAGAAAGAATTTAAAATGAGATAGAAGAGATGGATGGAATTAATCAAGGATTATTATTGAATGATCCATTACCATCCAGGAAAAGAAAATAAAGTGGATGATGCTATGATTTGAAAAAGTAATGTCTCATTAACCATGCTACGTTTAGAATGAGATCCTATGGTTTTTTATTTAATTAACTTTGGCATAGAAGTTGTTGGTGTAGGAAATTCTTTTGTTTTGTTTCATGTGTTAGTGAAATCATCTCTATTAGATAAAATAAAGCAAGAGAAGAAAAGAATATAGTGAGTTGCAGAAAAAGGTAGAGTTGGTTCAGAAGGGTAATTTGCATGATTTTAACGTTGATAATGATTGTGTTTTGATGTTTCGGAAGAGTTTATGTGTGCCTTGTGATTCCCATTTGAAGAATGAGTTGTTATGTGAAGCTCATAGTTCTCCGTTTTTAGTTCATCCTGGTAGTACTAAGATGTACAGAGATCTTTGGGAGTATTACTGGTGGGATGGAACAAAAAGTGATATTGTTGATTTTACTGTGAAGTGTTTGACTTGTCAGTAGGTTAAAACATATCATCAGTTACCAAAAGGGATTCTTCAGTCTTTAATAGTGCCAAAGTGGAAATGGGATAATGTATCCATGGACTTCTTTGTGATATTACCAAATATATCTAGAGGTAATAATGCAATCTAGGTTATAGTTGATCGATTGACTAAATATGCTCATTTCCTTACTATTCAATATACGTTGTCTCTAGATCAACATTCACTATTGTATGTTTAATAGATATTCAGGTTGCATTGAGTTCCAATCTCCATTTTATCTAATCATGATCCTAGGTTTACTTATAACTTTTGGAAAGGTCTTCAGAAGTCATTGGGAACTGAATTAAATTTTAGTACAGCTTTTCATCCTCAATCAGATGGGCAGTCAAAACGAACAATTCAGAACTTGGAGGATATTCTACATGCTTGTTCATTGAATTACTAGGGAAGTTGGGACCAACATCTTTCTTTGGTTGAATTTTCATATAATAACAGTTTTCATTCCAGTATACAGATGTCTCCATTTAAGGCATTATTTAGGAAGTGGTGTTGACCTCCAGCTTTTGGGGATGAAGTAGGTGAAAGGAAGCTGATGGGACCAGAATTGGTAGAAGAGATGACAGAGAAAGTTCAGTTGATTAAGAATCACAAGAGAACAGCTTAGATGAGACAAAAAAGTTATGTGGATAACCGGAGGAAGGATATTTCTTTTGAGGTAGGTGATCATGTCTTTCTCAAAGTTTCTCCATGGAAAAGTGTGATGCGTTTTGGTAAGAAGTGAGAGTTGAGTCCAAGGATTATTGAACCTTATTAAATCATGGAGAAAGTTGTATTAGTTGCATACATAGTGGATTTACCTCCAAGTTTATCCAAGGTATGCAATTTTTTTCATGTTTCGATGTTGACAAAGTATGTACCAGAACAATCTCATGTTTTGATCCCAGATGTAGTTCGGTTGGAATATAATCTCTCTTATGAAAAACAACCAGTCTAGATTCTTGACCATAGAGAGAATGTTTTGTGGAATATGGTAATTCACTAGGTAATGGTTTTGTAGAAAAACCATATGGTTGAAGAGGCAACGTGGCAATCTGAAAATGCTATGAGGGATAAATACCCCCACTTATTTTGATAAGTGAATAAAAATTGTGAGGACGCAATTTCCAAAAGGGGGTAAGGATGTAACATCCCAGGTAAATGAAGAATAATAAATTTTTATACTTATTAATATTTTTGAATTAAATATTAATTTTACTTTAAAAGGGTTTCTATGTTTGATAGCGTACCTGATACGCAACAACGGGTTTCTTTTAAATCTTACATTGTGTACTAATAATATAATATTATTATTTTAAATGGTAGTTAGCTTCTGGTCGGTGTATTGGCGTAAATAAAAAAAACTAACTATAATATTATTATCCATGTTTGTTAGATGTATTTACATTTATCTAATAAATGTTAGAGGCTTAAAAATGTGACTGAATCTAATTTTAGCATAATTTACATTAAAAGATCGATTTACCAACATTTTATGGAGAACCCTCTTTAAATATATTTTTGGTCACTTTAATACATTCTATTTGGCCAAATAAAATCTTTCTTTAGAATGGGGACATCAAATTTTACTTTGTGTAAATTTTTGGAATTTTTCTGATAAAGTTCATTTTTTATTGAATAGTGAAAAATATTGTATTTTAATTCAAAACTGCGTTTTAATCTAATTTATTTATATGGTTAGATTGTATTTTTAATTTTTTTTAAAGTGTAATTAGAGTATATTTTTACCATTTAATCCAATGTTTATCATTGGAATTAATTTCACTTTGATTTTGGACATAAACAAGTGTCAATATTTTGATAGTTATTGTTTCTTAAAAATATGTTATTTGTTTCAACAACGGGAATTAATTTAAAATTAATTAATGAAACTTCTATGTTTATAATTTGGTAAAATAGACATCATTTTTGAATTCAAAATATCAAATATATATTTGGCTTAATTTTTGGTATTTTTCTAAAAAACATCAATTTTTTATGAATAGTGAAACTACTTCGTAGTAGTTTAAAAACTGACTTTTTCATTTAAATGAAATTTTAACACTTCTGTTAATTTAATTTATAAAATCCGACAAACATGGTTATTATTATTAAGTAAAATTTGATTCAATAAGATGAAAATACTTTTTGGTGAATAGTAAATTTTGACTTTTACTTACCGCGGTTAAAGGTAAATATGGTAATTCAAGGTAAAAAGAATATTATACTAATTCAAAAATACCATAAAACTTGTCCTAACCTTATTGGATGAGTAATAGAAGACTATTTTCAACCTTCTGTCGATTTTGGGACCCCATGGATCCACTTATAAATGATAATGACATTTTAGATTAATTAATTTAATGTAAAGACAAAAATGACATAAACAAATATCTCATTGTAAATTAGTTTTTACATGGGTTTTATATAAGCTATCTGTTCAACTATATATATTCATTGGAAATATAAAAATATTTCCTACAAAATAGTATTTTTTTATAATTTTTAGACATCTAAAATTTTAAATTATTTATGACACAATAATGATGCAGTATTAACCTCATTAATAAATGATATAAATAAATACGATTATAATGATTAAAATATTATCCAAATCCTGTCCAATTCTTATTGGATGATATTATTTCTACTATTAGTAATCCTATCTACAACTTTAATGATTTTTGACCATGAAAAACTGAATATCATTATATAATAAAATAATATGTTTCACACTTTCCTAAAGAGCCCCTCCTCCCCCTTATAAAAGGAGACAATTTCTAATGAATTTCTCACACCTCCCAAGACTTTTGGATCATCCAAACTCTACCCAATTAAACTCCCTACATCTCTCTCTTCCTCCTAGAAGCCTTACTTTAGGTAGAAGGCTGTTCAAGAATTCTTTTTGGTTCAAACCAAAGGGAGTTACCCAAATTAAAGGTAACGGTTTCTCCTAAATTAATTCCTTTTGTTTTACTTCTCCAACCCCATAAACTCTTATTATTACTTTATTTTATGACAACAACAACATCCTAAATATACTAGGATGTTTTTATGACAAGTATTCGAACTACACTTACCCACACCTCCATCTAATGGGTGAATAATATATTATTTCTCCGAATGGAAAACTAACGCCTCACGAAACGATAATTGTTTAATTATCTCTTACTGCCTCTCGTGGTGATCATTAAGATGGAACTGTATTTATATATGATATATAGTATGTTTATGTTTTCTTTATGCTTCTTTATTTTCCTTTTATAGCTACCTTTATGGTTTCCATAATGGGTAGACACGATAGTTTCATTTGAGGAAGTGCGGACTGTCGCCCCCTCAAAGTGATATGACTCATTAATACCATATGTGGTATGTATAAAGTATAGAGTTAATGATATTATATATGATATTATACTGTAATTATAATATACCTATGTATCATTATGTTTTAATTCCACTAAAATAAGAAATACAAATAGATGTAGCGTCCATGCGTACGTACGGCTTACTGTCTCCATGAATGGTGCATTTCATTTCTTATCTCCAGAATGTTATGTACTGTTATAAATACATATATATACTGAATATATATGATGTATATAATATCTAAATAGTTAATATCATTCTGTAGATAATGGACTATTGACCACATGGACAACTTGTAATTATAAGGTGTTCATTTTTTACTCAAGTTCCAAATATCAACAAAAAGAACGTTATTAACATAAATGATTACATAATGTTTATAACTTGTTAATAGGTGATATAAAAGGAATAATAAACTTAAAAAAGGTTCTTAAGCTAGTATAAATTAACTTTAGTTTATTATTCAGGATATTAAAGAACGAACGGGTCAAGTCACACATGAGGTAAGGGAACTTCTTTACCCAATTTCCTTTCTTTGGGTTAATCTCCTACTTTTAAATTATATCATGCTATAATTATGTAAGAAATAAATTTTTATGTCCTTTATTGTATTTTTTACATTACTTATGTGTACCAAAAGTGAAAAACATAATCAGTCTTTTTTATTTACAAAATGGGCTTTGTAAGATACTTCGTCTCAATCTCATTTCATTGAGGCATATTTTGTTTTAATACATGACTTTATTTTATACGGTGTATAAAACACTTTGACATTTACTTTTATTCAAAAGGAATATTTTCTCTACGAATCATTTTACTAAACCAAAAAAAGGAATATTTTTTTAACATAAGCGGTGGTAATGATCTTTTTCTCTATCGTGAGTATTATTTGATCTTCGGCTTCCTTAACAAGACGTAATGTTTTTAAAAGGAAAATAAATACCATATACTCTTTTACATATGTTGGTATTGAAAATTTTTTTGATAATGGATTTGTTATTTTAATATATTTAAGTGATATATTTTGATTTAAATGTCGAAATGCTTTCTTTCCTTTATATATGTTGTATGTGCTATGATTTTATAATGGTACTTGGACATTTGACGGGTGGTAACATGATTAACCAAATGACGAGTGGTGTCGTGATAAACCATGATGGGTGGTTACGTTATAACCTCCAATGCATTGGGTATGGAAGTCGAATGTATGGCTATTCCATTTAGTGATATGTGTGGAAGTCGACCATATGGTTATTCCATTTAACTATGTTTATGTCCCAAGTTACCTTTATATGTTATCTGTTCTTTATATGGTTTTTATGGTAATATTTTATATATAAAACGGTAATTAATGATATTTTATTCAGTGAAGAGTGTTTACTACTTCATAAAGTTGAAAAGTATTACTTATGTTAAATTATTCATGGTTTACTTGTTGTTTTAAAAAAACTAATAGTTTTCCTTCTATGTGTATCCCTTACTGGGATTTTTATGCCCATCCCAAGTTTCTGAAATGTTTTTCACTGGACATAATGTGGAATAGGTTCAAAGATGGGATCAAGGACAAGTCATGCAGTCTTTAACATGGAACTAAACATGACTCTTTTTTTAAAGAGTTTTTATTTTATGAAAAAATGGAAACTAGGTAGAAGTATCTACTTTCTAATAGTTTGAGATGTAATAGTTATGTCCTAATTATCTAAAACTATAAACCTGAAAATACCCTAAATGTGAATTATTTGTTTCATTCAATATTATGTAATGTTTTAAGGTCGGGTCCTTATACACATAGTATTTTTGAAAACAGGTTAGGAATACTGACGTTTTTACCGAAAAAAAGTCATCCCAAACCAACCAAACTAAATAAGGGAAGTTTGATGGCTTAATAATGTCTTTATAGTGGGTTTTGAATAGTTTCTAGGTCATTAAGACTTTAATTTTATGGTTTATTCCCTTTTTAATCTTAATTTTGACTTATTCATTGTAATTGATTTTAATTACATTCACAAATATTTTTGGTCAAAAAATATGTTAATATTATTATAAATTATCAATTTTTATTACTCCAAATATTTATTACATTTTTTCAAAAATTAAATCACGAAATTAGAATATATTAATTAAAATTTAATCTCATAAATGGGACGATATTGTGGGTTTTTAATATTAAAACTTTCAAAAGTTTTCTATGTTTTTATATTCAATTTCAATTTAAAATTCCTTACAATGACCTCAATTTTATTATTTGATAAAAATTTAATCTAATTAAACATTAAAAATAAATAAAAATAATAATTTAACCATATAAATAAGTTAGTTTAAAAGGAAATTTTGAATTAAAATTCAGTGTATTTCACTATTCACCAAAATATGAAACTTCAAAGAAAAATACCCAAAAAAATCACCCTAACCTAATTTTTATTTTCCATTTTCAAATATTAAGTTTATTATGAAATATTATCTTTTTAAAAGTTTCAAAAAATTTATTAAAAATAGGTTCTCCATTAAAAGGTTATGAAGGTGCCTTAAAAAATATATAGGTATTTATGTGTGAAATAGGGTTTGTTCATATCTTATGTTTATAAAATATGTTGGACAAATATTAAAAATATTTTATTGAATTTATAATATATATTAATATAATACCACTCAATAATATTAATTAGTTTAACTTATTATGATAAATTATCTTTGTGAGTATAAAAATAGTTTTCTATAGAAAACATTCCCTTTATAATCAATTATTTCTTATATTCATTTATAGTTAACCTGTAACTGCTGAATTCAATCATGTATTTTAATAAGTTATTTAAAATTATTAATAACATTCAACTTATCCATGGGTTTATATCTCATTATATTAAATAATAATATTTTTAATGATATATTATAGTTTTGTAACACTCGGTCTTGTGTTTTACACAAGTCGTCGAGGAAAGTTAGTATTGCATGTAATGTATGATAACCTCGGTGTTACGTGTAATGAATTTTACAAATTATATTGTGTGAAGTGCATGATAACTTGGGGTTTTATATAGAATAATAAAACATATATATTTAATATAAAAAAACTATTTCTAGTGTTTCATGAAATAGAAAATATAAAAAGGTTAAATTAATTAGAAAAAACAAAATATTTCCCAATATCTCATGGTGTTGAATCCAAAATATCCAGACCATAAAAAGACTGATGGTTTTGGTAAAATTATAAAGAATTAAATTAAGTAAATAGAATATTGAGATAAAATTCAATTAAAAAATATAAATTAATATTCAAGTGTTACCATACCCATTCATCAATATTGATGAGTTTCTATGATCCAGTGAAATCAACCCATACTAAGGATAAAGGTGGATAGGTTTTTGATGGATAAGAGGAAAGGAGGAGCACCATAAGTGTGTCCCCATGAATGATTGAGTCTCTAATACTATTTTTATAAATTTATAGTATTTATATTTAATATAAAAATAATAAATCAATGAAAAATAAAAAATATTCAGTGCGATTTGTTTCTCGATACAAACCATCGAGTACTCGGTAGAGTAGGTAGAAGTGTCTATGCCCACCAGGTACCACCTAGTATGTGGTACCATATTCCTCGGTACCTAGTGAAAATATAGTACATTGGGTTTTTATTCCACTTTCATCAGAACAATAACAAATTCCACTAACATCCTACTAACTTAAAACTATTACCCAAATACGGATATAAAATTAGAATTTTTGGGAAATACAAACTATTGGATTGTATGGACTTTACAAACTCATAATCAACTGGTTTAATATACATGACGTTAATTGACAAATTTATTAAATGGAAAATTATTTTTATTAATATTTAAAATAATTATCCCGCCCCCAATAATTCATATTGGATTCTCCCACTGTTCCACATAACACAAATAAGAGGTATTTCCTTTCATACAGAAAGTTATTACTATGTTTAATGAATTAATTAGTAAATTCTATGTATAACACATCAATTTGTATCCCAAATTCACCTTATCAAAATATTTTCATTTTTTCGGTGAATACTTCCCCTATTTGACATGTATATATGGCTTTTTCATGGAAATGAATAATTAATTTAATTATAGTTGGTATTTAGTATCCCTGAACTGCCCAAATATTCTAAATGGTATGAAATATCATAGATCCAACGTAACAATCTCAACCATTTATCATTACCCATTGTTGATGATACCTATTAATATTTGTGATTTGATGATAAGAATGGTATTTTTATCATATGTATCCATTCATCAAATTATTCAAAATCTATTTCACCTACTTTATCACCTCATTGATGATTCATTAATTTTCCTTCATCAAATAAGAAAATGATAAGTTTTTCTATTAATATTAGAATAAATCTATTTAAGTAGGTTATGAATAGATATTATTATAGTATAATTCCAAAAATAAATTTGGTCCTCCCATGATCCATTGAAATCATGAATACTATCTAAAATCATATCATCAAGTATATGAATAGTTTTCTCAAACAATAGGTTAGTTTTTGTATGGAAGGTGGTACTCATTTTCACCTAAAACACAACTCTCATTGAAGACCAATCCAAAACCAATAAATGAACCTTTTATCCTTTTTAGAGATGAAATTAGCTAGTATAATATGTATCATCATGATATCTATGAAATATAACATAATAAACTCATAAAAAGTATAATTTTACATGTAAGATTATAATAATCCATCTTTGTCAGATGATCTGCAATTTCCCATAATTTATCATAACATCTCAATGATATTATATGGTTAGTAAAAAACTACATCATTTCCTACTATGTACACACCGGTAACGGTAGTGTATTATGAACACCTATAGGATTTTTGATTCTTTGATTTCCCCTAATGATGAGGAAACCATATCCTGAAAAACCTTCTATATATTTTTCATAATATTCCACTAAAATGTGTGTAAATAATCATGATACATTTTATTAATTACCAGTTTTACATCCCATGGAGAATAATGATATTATTTCATCACTTCCCCTATAATAATAGTTGAAATTGGGAATTTTTCATGGATATTTATGAAAGAAAAAGGGTTTTGGAACATGATATATAGGATATCCCATCTATCAAGTCTCTATTTTTCAATGACTAATTGTGAACTGTTTAAAAAACTGGATCCCCGAAAATTTGATCTAGGTAAGGACTAAGTTTTGAATCATAATTTATTCCTCAAACCATTCTTAACTCGACATTTTCTCCACCCAATTGTAGTAAAGGATTATCCTATCAATCCGGAGATAATATGAAGGTGTCTCTTCATGCGTTGAATATGGATTCTTGCAGCAATTCTTTTTATGGTAGTTTTTCTTTGTTTTCCTTAAGTCTACTTCACCCTTTCTCTCTATTTATTATATCTATGTCTATTGCGGATATATATAAAGTATTTTATGCCAAATATTATTAGATTTTTCTTTTTTGTTTCTAGGGGGAAGGATCTAAGGTGGGTTTTTGGTGTTTCTGTAGGATTATGTGGATGTTCTTCATCTCATTTTCTGTTCTCCCCAAATCTTTCGAGGTTGGTGGCTTCACCCTCGACTCTTATATTCAGAATTTGAAGGATTGATTTAAATTTTTATTTTTTACGTGAAATAATTTGTGAAATTTTTGTGGAAAAAAATATGGTAGAAACCCACTTTAGTAATGGATTTTAATTTTTTTGTAAATTTAGGAAATTTCTATGTTAATTTCTCTATGGTTTGACATTAAAATGATGGTTTTAAAATTGGTTTCTGGGTTGGATTTATTTAAAAAATGAAATTTTTTTTAATAAAAAAAATTGGTTGAAATGGTTTTGGAATAGTTGGGATTATCATGGGTTTGGTATAGTTATGTGGTGTGTGTTCATGTGCATTAGTATGGATAAGGGCATAAAGTACCCCCTTCAAAAGGATGGGACAGATATGGGCATGAAGGACCCTCATCAAAATGGTTTACTAATTGATGTCTTATTGAAAGTATGACTATCCACTCACGAGTATAAAAATCTCCATGTTTCATGTATGGATAAAAGTGTGGATATGTGAAATGGAATGGGTTATTCCAAAAGAAATTTATGAAAAAATTTAAGAGAATTGTTGATTACTTTCCATGGAACATGATATTTTCTTTTGAAAACCACTTGGTTATGGAACAAGTTTATATTTTGATATAAATATTTTTGATATTTTTTTATACATATAGATTTATATTATCATGAAAATAGGTTCTATTCAAGTGTCATTAGTATAGAAGTAATTTTTGAAATGCCTATTGAGTTTCATTACTCACCACTACTTTGGAACTTTGGTGATTTGGAGATGTTGTTTATTGGGACATAGGAAAAGGTTAATTATCACACTTATCTAGGGGTTCTTAGTGATATTTGTTATATCTTTTTAAGTTTACTATGGAGTAGGTTTGAGCTTTGGAGTTGTGGTTGTCATTGTGTTTTTTTGGATTTGTAGTCTTTCACATTGTACTTTGATCTTTCTTAGTCTTTCACCATGGTACTCTTGTGAACTTTGGATTTGAAATAAATGGTGTTTATTTGACTTCACATTCAATTATATCATTCATCATTCATTGTTTTATTTGGTTATAGAATGTTTGGTTGGTTGATTTATTTTAAATAGTTAAAATCATCCCCAGCTATTAGTAAAGGCATTGTCATTTATTTCCATCCTTTGGCATCTTGGGGATATTCAATGAGGCCAATTAAAGTCTCACTGCCATATCAAGCTAATGAGAAGAATATTGATGTTACTAGTGGTACCAAATTGTTAGTCCCCTTTCTAAAAAGTGGTATTTAGTCATCTATTTCTAGGTTTTTAAATTCATTGTGGTATATTCCTTGTGTCGGGTTAGTAGAGGGAGTAGGATCATCAGAACATAAAATGTAGAGCATAAAAATACGTAGTTAACCTTTTTTTAACTTTATGTTACCATGGAAATGGGTACATAAGTGTTTTAGATACACTTATTGGATTTTAAATGTCATTGTATTTTGTTTATCCAAGGATATGAGCATGAAATGCATTATAGAAATGTCTTCCCAAAGGAAGTGTATATATCATTTTCATTAATTATTTGTTGAGATTTATTAATTTTTTAAAAATGTTAAATTTGTTTTCAAATTCAATATTTTGAAATAAAGAATCATATTGGTATTTTCAAAGTGGTTATACATTTGAAAGTCAGTATATATTTTTTAAAATCGGTTGAACATTGAAAAAATTTCATTTTGAAAAGATTTTTTGTGATGGTATGAGGTGGAAGAAATTGAAATGATTAGAGTTTAATTAATATAGAGTGAGACTTATAGTTTTTTTTTTTGATTTTATAAAATGGAACCTGGTAGGATTTGTAGAAATAAACCTGATAAAGCTATTGAGAATGTGGTTTCATCTGAGACACTAGGGAACCAACAGCTTGTTTTAAGTATTTTACAAGCATTTCCGGCTGTGGACAGCAGGAATAAGGGGGATGAACCAAGGAAAGTGGATTATTATGTCCAATTCCATATGTAGAATCCACCGATATTTCAGGGTGATTTCGAACTAGAAATGGAAGATGTGTGGATGAATAGGATTAATTGTATCATTAAATTCCTTAATACACTAATAGATTTTAATTTCAATCTAGAAACATATATGCTAAAGGATCTTACACGCCAATGGTGGGACTTATCTATTAAGGATAAATTAGACCATGGCCTTGTATAAGATGATTTTGAAGAATTGTTTAACAAATAATTATATCCTTGAACGTTCAAAATTCAAATAATAGTAGAATCTTCATCTTGAAGCAGGAAAATATTTTTTTCATGGATTACGTGGCTAGATTCATGAATTTAGTGTTCTTCGAACCTGAAGTTACTAAAAATTCATCCTTTAAGGCACACATATTTGAATTAAGTATGAGGTAATAGAACCACTCGAAGAATATTTTTCTCCATATAATAGAATATACTAAGATAGACAATAGTGAAATAGTGTCAGAAAGGGACATCTCATGAGCTATAATAGGATGAACCATATTGATACCCACGAGGAATGGTGGGACCTCTAATGATGGGAGAAAGTGGAAGAGGGACACCTATTTGCAATGTGGGATCATGAATCAAAATCAAAAGACTGGATCAGTAAAACTTCCTCTATGATCCAAGAGAAAAATAGGATGTTTCCAATGTGTCCAGATTGACCATAAAAATAGATAGTGTACAGAACAACCTAGAGTACTCCATAATTGCAATTAGATTGGGAATCTATAGTGTTATTTTTGTAGTGCTCCAAGATCATGTTTTCAAGGAACTTATCATGTGTAGCAAGGATTGTATTCTTCGATATGAAAAGGGTAGTATAACAATTATCATCAGTAGAATAGAGATATCCTTGGTAATTCTAAGAATACTGTGACTCTTTAGCATGGCCACTCTCAATGGGGAAACAAAGAACAAAGTATGGTGAGCAAGAAATTATATGGAACTGAGTAGGTTATTTTTCGGGATCAGTGTGTACCATCTACAGTGCGAAGTAAGATTCTTCTATATTCTACCCATATAGAAGATTTTTTTATATGGTTGAATCTCATTCTTTTATTGCATCTCATGCTGTTACTTTTATGGGTTTCAAAGATGTTATGATGCCATATGTGTTAAAACATCTAAATATGCAGGTTAAAAGAGAATGGTGAGCCCTTTTGTATAGATAATGTTCTATAACTATTGTTGAAGCCATGTTGAAATGGGATTTATATATGCTTTTGGTGGATGTTAATGTTATAATACCAGGTATGGATTAGCTGACTATATTCTAGACTACCATTGATTGTTATACGTAAAGTTTTGGTTTCATGACTAAGGATGGAATTGAGCACCTCTTTATATAAGAAATAAATGTTTTGTTAGGTGAAGTTGGTATTTTTCAACATAGGTTGAAATGATCTCATTCAATTTTGTGTATTTGTCTTTGGAATTGATGGAAAATATCAAGAATAATTGTTTTCCAGTAGTGGTTGATCATTTTCCAAATTTGTTTCCTGGTAATTTCTCAGGGTTTCAACAAAAGTGTTAAGTAATGTTCATGATTGATATAATTTTTTAGACTAGTCATATTTACCTTCCTCCTTACATAATGTTACCAATATATTTAAGGGAGTGGAAGTTATGGTTGGGAAAGCTGAAAAGTAAATGGTTCATTCGGCCGAGAATGTCTCTACATATAGCACTAATATGTTTTGTGAAAAAGGAAAACGGAACCCTTCCTCTATGAGTGGATTATCATAATCTTAACCAAGTCACAATAAATAAAAGGCATCCACTTCCATGAATTTATGATCTATTCAATCAGTTGAGGGGATCATGATGGTTCTCCAAGATTGACTTATAATTAGAATGTCACTAAATGCCGATTTGAATGGAGGATATTCCAAAAACAATGTTAAGGTGTAGATATGGGCATTAAAAATACGTGGTAATGCTTTTAGGTCTTAGGTATTCACCAACGGTCTATATTTAATTGATGAATCAAATATTTAATAGGTATCTAGATTCTTTTGTGATTGTGTTTTTGTATGACATATTGGTTTATTCAATGACGAGGGATGAGCATCAGCAACACTTGGTGACAGTGTTGGGAATATTGGGGGATCATTGTTTGTATTCCAATTTATCAAAGGGTGATTTGTTTATTAAAATTCCACAGTTTATCAACCATGTAATTTCGGAAGGAGTTGTTTTTCTTGATCTAGAAAAAATATAGGCCATTCTCTCTTTTTAATCAAAGAACAATTTCTTTGAGATAGGAAGCTTCCTTGGTCTAGATGGTTATTACCAATGATTTTTTTGTGACCTCTCATGACTATCTTCAACTATGACAGCTTTTAAAAGGAGTAATTTTACATTCCAATGGGATGAGTAATAGAAGAACTCTTTTAAAGGGATAAATTTTGGCCTTATATCAACACCAATCTTGATTTTTCCAGAATCAATACAAGGGAACATGGTGTATTGTGATGCTTTGGGATCTGGTTTAGGGTGTTTTTTCGTGAAGGGATACCATTTAATTTCGTATGGCTCAAGGAAATTAAAGATTCATGATAAGAACTACCCAATTCATGATTTTCAGTTATCTTCTATATTCCATGATCAGAAGACTTTCACTCATTACCTATTTTGTGATAAATTTATTGTGTTTACGGTTCATAAAATCTTGAAACATATTTTCTTCCGAAGGGATTTGAACTTGAGATAAAGAAGATGGATATAGTATCTCCAAATTTTTGACTTTGACTTGATTTATTCACCGAGAAAGTTCAATTCAGTGGAATATCAATTAATAAAACTTTTTATGCTCAGTGGGAAAAATAATCCTTACATGAGTGGGAGTTGATGTCGGTTATAGACGACATGCACTTGAAATGTGAAGACTAAGGTGAAATTTATACCTTATTTCTGGTTTTTTCATTCTGGGTTTTTAGAAACAGTTAAAGAGAGATAGACATCCAATTTAGAATGTGTAGCTATCAAGTTAAAAATTAAGGTGGGAATATCATTAAGGGACAAAGGCGAGATGGGATTTTTGTGTTGTGGATCATAAATCAGATGGTCGTAACTAAACTATAAGAATTTAAGGTAATTGGTACAGGGTATCTGCGATGGACTACCATTTCAAAATGTCATTTGCGATGAGATTCCATCGCAAATAAACCATCACAGATGGTGGCATTGAAAATGTGTTTATTTACAAAGATCCACCACAAATAATACTTATTTGTGATAGAAAAAGGGTTTATCACAAAAGACTTTCATCAGTGTTTTAAATAACCTTTTGTGACAGATGGCTACATCCATAACAAATAATAAATTTTTCTAAAAAAATAATAAAAAACAATAAAAATCTAACTAAAATTATTCAAATATATATAAAATTAAATTAATATATATATATTTAAAAAATTATATATTAAATAAAAATAAATTTAATTTACAAAATAAATATACTAAAAAGTAATAAAATTGATTTAAATTATTGAAATTTACTTTTTATTTTAAATATATAGAAAAATAATAAAAATAATATATATATTTAATAATAACTAAAAACCCTAAAATTAATTAAGATATGTTAAAAGCATTAAAAAATTAATAAATTTATAAATATTTAAAAATAATTATAGAAAATAAAAGAAATTAAAACAGATGAAAATGTAATACATCAATTAAAAAATAACATTTTAGTCATACCAAATTAGAAAAAACTACATAAAAACATCATAAATCATCAACTATCTTCTGATGGAGGAGGATCACTCAAAGGATTAGGGGAGGATCACTCGAAAACCATGGGGATGAAACTCCATACCAACATCACGTGCAAGTCATTGTATATACTGCTTCATCTTCTCATCTATAAAATGTTGATTCTCACACTCTTCCTCCCTATACTTCTATATCTAATATATCATCTCATCATGAGATCTCATCATCTCTCCATACTATATAGTGGATGATGGCATTGATGAAGACTCTCCACGAGCTCTATTCATTCTCACTAATTTCGTCGCAGGTGTACTATAAAAACTTTTAGGTGTCAGTTAAGAACTAGTATTAATCACTAGACCTTTGTTGACACCCTACGAAGTCAATTATATCTAAGCCCCTTCATCAAAACCAAAATCAGTAGTTACATATTATTCAGTCTCATATTCAATCTCCCGTAAATGAGAATTTTCATCCTCATATGTTTCCTTTAAATATAGTGACAAATTATAATAATAATAAAATTAATATTCAGGACATTTTATAACAAAATCACTCACCAGAATATGGTGTTGTCATTTCCCCAACAACTTCTTCTATACAAGGATAAGTATGCATATTCTTATAAACGTAAAACACTATAATGTATGGGTCAGTAGTGACCAGTATAATATAAAAAACATATTATATTTAAAATATATATACCTTATTAAATAATTTCACTTACCGTATTTCATTGATGTATGCCAAATGTATGACTCTAGGACCTATGGGTGACCTCTTGCTTCTCACAAATCTAATGTTAAGATAGTGATCTCATCTTAAAAGTCTCTCCTATCTAGAAAGAACACAACTCATTCCATACCCGAGATATATATCGTTTGGGTGATGGGAGACACAAGGATGATCAAAATGGTATCACAAGATTTATTCATAGCTCTATTAATGATGTTGTGTAGAAAATGATGAAACTACTCACATATACAAGTATCTCATTCTTCTTGGATAGGACCTCTATGGCTATCATAAATCAGAGAAAATAAATTCTGAAAGATAATTAAAAAATATGTTAGTAATTAAATAAAATTTTTAAAAGTATATATTATTTAATAACCTATAATATAGTGGTCAATGTAATTGGCATGCACAGTGATGGGTATAAGGACATATGACACCTGTGGATTGGAAAAATAATTTCTTAGAATCTCACAAACCATCCCAATGGCTAATTAGAAAAAACCTATAAAAATTAAAAAATATATAATCATAAAATTATTATCAAAATTAATACACTTAGTTAATATAAAATAAATATCTTAAACAATTAAACATACAACCATAAAAAAGAATCAAAATCAATAGATGGTTGTCTCTCTGGTATATGATCTGGAATCAGTAATCGAGCACGATTTCTACCCCTCTAAATAGGGACACCAGCATAAGGAAGAGGATCCGAATCGGGATCATCATTAGGAAGTCTGAAATAAATGAGAGAAATTAATAGATCATTAAGATAATCTCTATCAATATGAAACAAATATTCTCACCAGTGATATATTGTTAATAGAGATATGGAATATAAGAAACTTATATATCTTAGAATAAAATAATGTAACCTATAACAGAGTTTTCAAACGAATATTAAACATAAAAAATGAATAAATCTTAGAATATAGTATTTTCCTATAAATAATGACCTGAAAATAATATATCAATCATTAAATTCATCACCATTTTCATCGAAATCAATTTCTTCATCCTCATCTTCAGCATTTTAAACTTTAATATGACTTTCATTTTCATCATCCCTCTTCGTCAATATTATCTATATCTTCATCCCTTAACTGCATGGTTTCATCATTAATATTTATATCATGTTGGTTAAGAGATGTATTTTGGGATTTTACATAAAATAAATATTAGCATGTGTCACTTCCACATAACAATTTTCATTTTCAATAAACTAATTATCACCTAATTTCATTTTTATCACACTCCACTAGTCCTTCAAATCACTAAAAACCTTACAGTAATTTGCATAGTAAACATGATGTTCTTTATTTTCAAACATAAATGGTTAATTTGATTCAATAATATAGTTATATTTAATTTCAATGACTCCATGTCAAGTATGAGCTCACAGTTGACGATCAGAATCAAACCAGTGACATTTAAACATTATAACTTAATTTGGTCCCAGATAACATAACTCAATTATTTCATCTAGTATACCATAAAATTCAACTTCATTTTTCTTATGATGTTATCCTTTCAAATAAACACTAATATTTATTTATTTCTTTGATTCAACACATATGTGTTTATGGAATCAAAATCCATTAACCATAAACCCATTAAAAGAATTTAATAATTTTGATGTAGGATTTTTGAGCACGCATAATTGATTTTCAATTTTATTTTCATGTTTTGTTACCTGTAAACAATAAATGTTATTAATAATATAAATAATTGAAATAATTATTTAATATTACACCGAAAGAAACTAATCTTACCCGTATTTGAATCACATATGAAAAAAAATGTCGTTGTTTTTCAAGGGAATCAGATGTAATTGGTATATTGTTTTTTTGATATGGTCATCACACAATTGACTGTTTTAGCACAAATACAGATGCACGGGTTGCTAAAGATATGCGAAAAGAAAGTTATGAAAGTGGAGGACCATTGGGGGAGAGCCTCAAAATCCTTGAAGTTTACATTGGATGTGCTGATGCTGATGATGCTAGGCAAGGACAAAGTCATGTGGACATAATACCTCCTGATTACTTTTCTTGAGGCCTTGGGGCTTTCACAATTTTTCTATTCTTTTGGAATGAGTTGAATGATCTTCCTTGATATATCTCATGTTTTGATCTTAAACTTTTGGCTGGTGTAAACTCATTGCACCTTGAGCTTGTATTGTAATAATTTTGATTTAATAAATTTCTTTGGGGTATGAATTGGGTGACCAATTCATGCCTCCGTTTGTTTAAAAAAAGATATCATTTATAAATATTTAATGAAAAAATAAAAAAAATAAGTACTTACTACACAAATCATGTCATTTATTTACAATTTATCACAATATAAGTATGTTTTATATGAATATCTTCATTTTCAATCCATCTCTTATAATTACCACTCAAACCATGCTCAAGATGATTAAAAACTAACAACCGATGGTCTATGAAATCATCAACATTTGTCTAATTGTGACCCATGACATTATGTTTTAAAGGATATTCCAACTGAAAATAGTATGACCAAAAGTTTTAAATTTCATAATATAAGTATGCTTCTAAAATCGATCATTCAATAGATGCTTTTTTATGTACTTTCTTCTTTAATTTTTTCATACATCTCTTAAATAGATACATCAACCAAAACTATATGGGCCCTCCACTTTTAGCTTTATATGGAAAATTTAATATCAAATGTTCCATGGAGTCAACGATGCTTTGTGGGAATATTTTCACCAATTTACATAGAATTAAAACAACACCCTTTTCCAAAATACACAATGCATTATTATATGATGTTTCTGCAAAAATATCTTGGAAAAAATATGATATTTTGGTCAAAAAGTCATAGATTAACGAATTTTGCAACACACTAAGACCAACAAGTAGTAATATTTCAATTATAACATGATATTCTTGACTTTTTTACTCAATAATATGCCCATTTATAATGAAACAAGACAAATTAAAATTATAACCATATTTAACCTTAATTCTCTAATCCATTGATAGAATAATAAACAGTTCTCTTTACTATGTGAGTAATCTTGTTCTGGTTTCATTAATTTTTGTGATTTTTATCATTAAATAATTGAAGTTTTGGTTGTCTATAAATCTCCGCAATATCTAACTATTCCTTTATATTATCTTTGGTCTTACTAGGTGTGTTAAACATGGTATAAAACATGTTATCAAAAAAATTCTTCTCAATATTCATTACATCTAACATGTGTCAAACCAACAAAATAGACTAATATTAAAGGCCCCAAAAATTACTCCTTTTATCCAATTATGATTGTAATGACCTAGATTTACCCAGTAATCCCTTCGTGAAAATCTAATTCTTTTGGTGTTCTTGGGGGTTGTAGTGGTTTTGTTTCAGGATTTTTCCAAAAATCCAGCTTCACCAAATGGTTTCATTGAAAAAGTGGAACAGTAACGGTGGCACCAAAATGATGGAACACTGAAATGGTGACATTGTGACGGTGCCACACCGAAATGGTGGAAGTGTGATAGTGCCACACTGAAACAGTAGAACCGTAATTTTGGCACAATGACAGTGCCACACTGAAATGATGTCACACCAAACTGTGTCTTACACTTTTCCAAATTCCCATTTTTCCGAGTTTTTCTAGTTTCATCCCTCTTATGACTTATTTAATGTAAAACATGTTTCAAGCCTAGTTTCGGAATTTTTAAAGGAGTTTCAAAGGATATTAAGTATATATTTAATATCCTAACGCTTTGGGGACATTGAGATACTCAAACCACATTATCCTGACCACGATCCCATGATAATGAATTTTGGAACCGTTCTTCTTTTAATATAGTTTTTAGCTATTCAAATCCTAGATATTCTGTTCCTAGTGTGTTTTATGTTCCCTATTAGTGCACCTAAATTCTTCTTCACTATATGAGTCATGATTCTATGCTAGAGCCCCCTCCTGCTAAGTTTTCTTAGAGCTTCTTCTACTCATGTGATCTCATGTACTTGGCATAAGGGGGAGTTTTGGTCACTTGTTATTTTAAGTAGGGATTCTTCTACCTATCTTTATTTGTGTATCATGAAGTGAGGGTTTACTAATTATTATTTGTGAGTAATGTCTGAATACGTCTTCTTAACAAGTAATAAATGAGGAATGGTGGATATGATCAAAAGATAAAAGTGGTTAAAGGAATAATGGCCTAGGAGTGGATTGATGTTGATTGATTGTTTTATTTGTTATCCTTATAGATGATGTTATATGTTTTGGCTGTATGTATTTGGAATATCATGTTCATTGGTGTTATTTTTTTGTGCACTAATGATTTTTTATTTTCTTGTGTTGCTCTATTAAATTTTTGTAACATGAAATTTGTTTAATCTGGTATACTTGATTAAATAAATGGACACCCCAGGATGAAAAACCTTGCGTGATCACCCTTGTTTATCAATGTGGATTTAAATAATATTTTTTACCAATTATGAATACATCCATTTTGATAGGTTTGGTTGTGTGATTTTTTTTTGGTTTTTTGATTTTGTGTGGGTTTTGTAGTGCTGATGTTGGGAGAACAGTTATAGGTACAGTGGTGAATAGAGGGGTTGATCCTCTGAAAGGGTAAGGGTATGTTTTTTCATCATGGATGTTATTTAGTGGTGATTTTATATGTGTTTATTTTATGGGGTTGTACAAGAATTGTGACATAATCTCAGTTCGAGAGATTGAGTGATTGCAAAATGGATGTACTTGTAGGCAATGGGACTGATTTTTCTTATGTTGTGGTCGTCGTGTGACATTGGTAAGTGGGACTGTGATGTTAGTGTGTTGGTTATGGTGTTTTTGTTAAGTGAGGCTACCGAGTTTGGTTTTGAGGGCATGATTGAGCAGGATAACTCTAAATAATGACAGTTGGCAGTGGTTTAATGGGTGTCTAAGAAAAATGGGGTGTGCAGTGGGACTTCATGTTGGTTGTTCTCTATTGTTTTTCTCAGTGGGTATTAAAATTCTAATGCTTTACCATAGACCATCTTCATTTTTTTCAATGTTGGTATTACCGAAGGCTGAGGGGGGTTGGTTATTGTGGGTTTATTTAATTAGTCTGTTTGCCTTCTAAGAACATTTTCAGCTTTTGTGCTTGGTAGTTTCCCAAGGTTGTGATGGAATAAATTAATGTTAACCCCTTAATTAACGAATGTAAAGTGGTTAAATAAAAAAGGGGTTGAGTTCACTACTAGAAAAAAAAGGATATAGCCACGGTTATAAACCCTGTCTATAGTTAATATCCACGGTTTCACTGCATGTGGATCCTATTTGTGTGGCTATATGGAAAAACCTATAGCCACGGTTTGAAACCATGGCAATAGACTTATATCTACAGTTAGAAACTGTGGTAAAATACCTATAGACTTGGTTTGAAACCATGGCAATAGACCTATTTCCACGATTTAAAACTGTATCTACATCATGGAGTCTCTAGAAAAAAAAATCAAGCCTACTACCACGTTAAATTGCAGAAAAAACCATTGCCAAATCCCCTTGTTTCAGAAGAAAAAATACAACCCTTCTGCCTAGTTCAACCCTTGATCCCTACCATCCCTACCTCAACTGCTGCCTCCTGCTCCCTTCTCAGCCTCAAACACTGCTTCATTTCCATCCCTGCTCAACTTTGTCTTACTACCTCCCCTGTTTCATAAAAACAAAATACAGCTCTTGTACCCCCCAGTTAAACTGTTGCTCCCTGCCCTCCCTTCCTCGGCCCTGCTCCCTGCTCTCTTCCTATTGCCTCCCTGCTCAATTACTGCCCCCTGCCTCCCTGCTCAAATAGACATGAATAAAACTTACTAATAAATAGAACTAAAATCAATTAATTCAAATTCCTATAAATCATGAAAATATAAAATGTATAAAAAATAACCAAGTTAAATCAACTAATTAAACCTCAATCAAAATAAAATCTTAAAAAATGTACAAAAACACTTTACCAAATTAAAATTGATTGAACCAAACCTAACTAATCAAAAATGAAACAAACCTAAACAATCCCAAATCAATGAAAATTAGTTGAACTAAACCAAACCAGAAAAAAAAATTAGATCTATATCGAACCAAATTCAAGTAACATAAACCCATAATAGATGGAACCTAAAAAAACCTAAACTAAAACAACCAAAACATACCCAACCTAAAACAAATGAACTAAACCAAAATAAACCCAAAAAACTAAATTGAACAAAACCATTATATCAGGAAAATAATTTATTAAAACTATAACATAACCAAAAAAGCAATAATTATCTAAGTCAACATGAATTTTAGAGAACAAATCCATACAGAATTTAAATCTACTAAACTGAATATAATAATAGACTTTCCCTAAACCGATATGAACTAAACCGATATGAATAGAACTAAATTAAAACAAAATTTAAAAATTAAAACAAAATTTAATTGAACCAATTGATCATGACCTAAATAAAACCCAATATAAAATAATTGATGGGTTCCTAACCAAACTAACATAAACTATAAAAAAATATTTAATTTCATTGAATGATATATCTAACTCTTAATTGTTTGGTAATTTTTAGAAAACCCTCGGCACCCCCCACCCCCATGCCCCCTACCCTTCATCCCCATTGTCCCACACCCTTAACTCCTACTACCCCCACTTCACACTCATTTCCCTCCACCCCCCTTCACCCCCACTCCCCCCCCCCCATTCACCCCCACCACCACCCTTAACCCCCACTCCCCCCCCCCCCACCCTTCACCCCTATGCCCCACCTTCACCCCAACTTCCCCCTACACCACCCAACCAACACCTCCCCTTGCTCCCCCTACACCCCCCCCCCCCCCAACCCTTCAACCCTACTACACCCCCCCCCCCCCACTTCCCTTTCACCCCCACATCCACCTACAACCCCCCCCCCCCACACACACACACACACACATCCCCCTACACCCTAATGCTGCTCTCAAGCCTCCCTAACAATTCAATTTCCTTAGTGGATTTTGATTCAACAATGTTAACCCTAAAGTGTTCATGCATTATTTAATGAATTATTTATCTAAATGGGTCATAGGTATATTTCCCAATATTAGACCTAAGAACCTCCTCTATTACATAAATAAAGTTACATATTACTTCTAGTGTTGATTCCTTAGACACATTAAATTATTTTTGGTTATCCCTAGAATGAAAAGTCTATTTTTTCATTGAAACGTCAATATGAATCCTACCTATCTCTAGTAATGGCCTACCCCAAATGAAAGTTACCTTCTTTTCTCACTCCATATTAATAAATAAGAAATTATTGGGTAAGATATGTTCCCTACAATAGCTAATAGGACTTACACCCATTAAATGCAATAAATGATTGACCTATCTTCTTTCTGTAGTGAAAAAGAAGTGGATTCCATCACCCCCCCCCCATGCCTGGTTTTTGAAATAAAGAGAGAGGAATAGGGTTGAAAATATCACCCAAGTTAAATAATAAATTATTCTCCTAACTTTATCTTATTCTACATTATATAAAAAATCATCCAAGGACTTTATGTTTTGGAACTAAATTGTTTTATAATACATCACCACATTTCTCTATTAAATCTATGGTGAAAAATTCTACCAAGTCCCTTTATTTAGCTAAAAAATATTATGAAATTTGACATAGGAAATAATTTTTTAATTATACTCCAAAGGGAACACTAATACTTAA